>JAQPPZ010016676.1:0-2500000 GCA_028583015.1 Wollemia nobilis
CATATGACATCAATTATTCATGTGACATCAATGATAACATAAAATAACTCAAATTGCCAACACATACTTCCTAAGCAATGGAGAAAAAATGAGGGAAATCCCCCTTCAAAATCTCCAAGATTACCCTCTCATGCTTTCCCTCTCATGCTAGCCTCCAAGTCCTCCTCATGCTCTCCTTAGCCTAGTCTTCTCCTTGTGCTAAAATTAATTTCCAACTAAGCCTTTCTATTCTTATTTATAGGCCTTCTTGAAATATGCCTTTATTAAACTATTAATTTCTCCCTTTATGAGTCATAAAGGTGAGTTAATATTAAATGATAGAAAGATCCTCCATTATGGCTCTCTTTTACTCTCCTCCCTTAATTTGGAGAAGGTCGTCATCAAAAATATTTATGCCTCCTATTTTAATAGTGCTTTAATTAAGATGCCCTTTCTCCATCCTTGGTTTGGAAAGGGGGTCTATTTTGAAAAGCATTATTTAATTCCTAAGGAAAGATATCCAAATCCATTAGTCATTCCCTAATTTTGGCCCCTTTTGCTAAATTTAAAAGGACTACTATTGACATAGTAGGATGCCTTAATTTAATAAATATTAAATTCCCACTATCAAAGATACCAATCCTCCCTTAATTTGTAGGAGGGGTCCAAATCGATTAGTCATCCTTAATTTTGGTCCCTTTGCTAAATTTAAAAGGACTATTATTGAAATAGTAAGATGCCTTAATTTAATAAATATTAAATTCCCACTAGCAAAGATATCAATCCTCTTCCCTTCATTTGGAGGAGGGGTCAATTTGGTAAACTATTATTTTATTCCAAGGGGAAGATGCTCTTTCTCCTCCCTTGGTCTGGAAGAGGTCTTTATCACCCAATTCCAACTTAATTTCCTATTTTACAAAAATGGGTTAAATAATAAAATCACCAAATTAAATATTAATTAATCTATCTTAGATTAAACAAGATAAATTCATTTAACACTAAAATGAATTCTAATTAAATCTAATCACAATTAATTAATTAAACTTGTAATTAATATTAAATCATCTAATTAATTAATTAATTAAACTTGTAATTAATATTAAATCATCATTAAGATCATTATGGATCTTCATCCATATTTTCCTTCTTTCTTATCCTTAGTGGTGACTCTCTCGTCCACTCTATCCGAAAAATTCCTATTCCTATAACCATGCAGACTAATGTAGACTATCAATAGTACCATATTCTTAAATAAACCAATCATACATTGCAAATAATCAACTTAATGCTATTTAATCTATCTTCAAAACAACATAACAATTCATAAGTCCATCATATAAAAAAACTTACCAAGGGAGGGTCATGACAAGTAAGATACCTTAATTTAATTAGTATTAAATTCCTATTAGCAAATATTCCAATCCTCCTCCCTTCATTTGGAGGAGGGGTCAATTTGGCAAAATATTATTTTATACCAAGGGAGAATATGCTATTTCTCCTCCCTTAGTTTGGAAGGGGTCTTTGTCACCCAATTCCAACTCAATTTCCTATTTTACAAAAATAGGCTAAATAATAAAATCATCTAATTAAAGCTAATCACAATTAATTAATTAAACTTGTAATTAATATTAAATCATCATTAAGACCATTATGGATCTTCATCCATATTTTCCTTCTTTCTCATCCTTAGTGGCGACTCCCTCGTCCACTCTATCTAAAGGATTCTTGTTCCTACAACCATGCAAACTATCAGTAGTACCATATTCTTAAATAAATCAATCATACATTGCAAATAATCAACTTAATATCTTTTAATCTATCTTCAAAACAACATAAAAATTTATAAGTCCATCATATGAAAAACTCTTGCCAAGGGAGGGTCATGATATACCACTCCCCTTAAAATAAACACGATCCTCTGTGTTTACCTACAATACAAAGCATATATGAACATAGGTTTTTATAACCTCACTTTTCCATATGTGGCACATTGTTCAACATTGTTTTAATTTATTTTCATAGAGATGATATAAAATCATATTTGCATAATAGTTTAGACACAAGTCTAAATGCAACTAGGTTTAGCAAAATCTCTCACAAAGGAGTTCCAACCTATGACTTGATGATACTTATCATGATTTAACCTCATAGAAAATAGGTGTCATCAAAGACAAAAACATATTGTCATAAATCTCACTTCAGGATATCCATAAACTATGATGGTGAGACTTTCTATCTCTCAATTGGGATTCCTCAAACTATCCCATTGAGGTCTAATTTTAGCTTCATCCTGACTAGCTAACCATGAATTCTAAGAAGATCCTCTTCTTAACCATCTATTGATAGTATTAAGGGTCACACTTACACCATGTAAGGTGTCGTTCCATGAATATTATCATCCACTGGTAATATCTATGACTAAACTTACTCTACATAAAGTATCATTCCAATATTATTATCATCAATTGATAATATCTATGACTAAATTTACCCCACATAAAGTATCATTCCAAAAGTATTATCATCCATTGATAATATCTATGACTACACTTACTCCATGTAAGGTTTCATTCTAAGCATATTATCATCCACTGATAATATCTATGACTACACTTACTCCACGTAAGGTATCATTCCAAAAGTAATATCATCCACTGATAATAGCAATGGTCACACCTACTCTGCATAAGATATCATTCTAAATTATTGATCAATAAAATAAATGATATTCTTCTTCATAAATACCTAGTAGAAGGTCTTTTTCATGCTCTCACTCATCTTAACCCCTCTAATATGAGTAAAATAAGGGAACTATGTGCTTCCTGCATAATCAATCTTCTCATTTTTCCATTTTTGGATATAAGTACCTAACCTTTAGGATATAAGAGTTCATCCCTTATATGAAAATCCTTGTCCTCTTTAGGATTTCTTCTATTTTGGCCCAACTTTCATTGCAATATCCATCATGAGATTGCATTCTCTTGACATAACGTGTTAAGTGAACGTGACTATGGGTCAAAATAGTTATAAGTATTTTTCAAGGACTTAAACTTGAATAGGTTTATCCCATTTTAGTCTTAGGATTCACTCCTAATATGGACTTATGTACCTTCTATTATTCATAAACCTCATATTCTTGGACATACTTTATCAACTTAAAGAGAGGACCCAATTAAGTACAGTCAAAAATTTAACTAAGAATAGGATTTTTATTTCTATTCTTTCTCATTAAGTTTAACCAAGAATATCTATTCCTTCTCATTAAGTATGATCAAAACTTAACCAAGAATTAATTTGCACATATAGAGCAATACCACTCTCTATTGCCTTCATATGGTTTTTTAACCTTCATCTCTTTCCCCCTTTGCCATATTAATGCATAAGGTATCTCTAGCCCCATCAAACTGTATGCATCATAAGGCAATCTTTGGGATATTTCCACAATCACATGTTCCCAGGCCCATACTTGTAGTAAGAGACTACAACTAATCCTTTATTGCTTCATCATTTAAACCTCAAATAACTCTTTATAATTTTGAGCCAGCAAATTTGGTACCCATTCAATCACTATTGAACTCTCCACTAGGTCCTACACCATTCCTAGCATGTTACAAAAAAATTATGCATCAGATGAATAAGGTAAAATAAAACCTGATATAAGCACCATCACCATGGCTTGTCTATGTGTTGGTCTACCCAACACATAATAAAACTTATACATTATAATACTCTTCTTAGTGTTCACTTTTCTCCACTATGATCCAAATACTCTTTCCAATAACCACCTCTTCTCTGTTTCATCTATAGTGAATACCATACATCCCTTTATTGGTAATCGATATATTCGGTATGCATCTTCTAGAGTGATGGTCATATCTCTAGTGGATAACTAGAATTTCCCCCTATCAGGATCCCATATTTTGATAAATATTGATAGATAACATCCACCTACATGCACTTGCTATAGATGTGTAGCTCCTTCCAACCCTATCGCTCTCAACCACTACTAGTCATCATCATTCAGCATATCCCTCGCATTTCAAAATATTGCTCTAAACGTGTGATGTGGTCTTATAGTTTTTAATGGATTTATTTCCTTCATATTTGCATTACCTTCTTGAATCAATCCAGCACCCCTAGAAGCCATCTTCTCTTCTTAAAGTGTACGCACTAGTAGGTTGGTAATCAGTAGTAATACGATCACCAAGCATACTATGGAACTTGCTCCAAATACACTCAAACTCAATAATGACAACCCTAATATAAGTATAACTAAATTATACTTCATGGAAATCAATAGGTTAACTCTTTCCTCCCTTCGAAGTTGAATAAATAAAAATCCAAGTTTTCATCTCAACCTTCGAAGCTATAGAATTAACGATTTGAATTATTCCTTTGATTATCACAAAGTGGCTAACCAATCACCAGTTTACGACACATCGATCCTGCTCAATTGTCTAGCAAATCACATCTCGATCATATTGATTCTCCTTATTCATCCTTTTTGGATCACATCTCAATCATCTCAGACCACCTTATACCTTTTATGTCGCTCATTATCATTCTTGTATTAATTAACTTGGGATACATCATTCCTCTAAGTCGTACAAGACTACAACATTTACCAATGTGATTAAAATCCTATTATTTCTTCACGTGTGTCCCACATTTATGGCATCTTATCCCATTTGATGTCTCATTATATAATTCCATCAATTCATCCTATACAAATCTATTTATACTCCTTATCCTTGGGTGCCATTTTTAATTCTGACCATTATCACTCCACTGACAATGATCTAGGTCACACTTACCTACCCGTAAGGTGCCATATCAAAAATTTTACACTTTATCATTCATTCTATAATGATTAGGGTTACAAAAAGTTGAGTTTAATTATTTATAGTTAGTTCTTTATCCCTATGAACTAACTTTCCTCATTATCATTCATCTGATAATGGCTATGGTTATTCTTGCTCCATGCAAGATACTACTCCTAGGTAAGCTTATACATTATCACTCACCTGATAATGATGGTCACTCTTGCTTCATGCAAGGTACCATATCAAAGTAAAGCTACCTTTCCTAGGATCAATTTTTAAGCAATATTTAGCTTATTCATGGAAGCTTCTAGTCCTATGACCTAGAGATTTAACAACTAAAACATTGTTATCAATGGTTCAAACAACCTTAAACTCAAATTGAGCAATATTTAGTCTTGAACCAACCTTTGGTTCTTTTACCAACATCCTTTTACTAGTTTGGACCTTATACTAGCATCCATTTGCTAGCCTATGCTCAGATACCAACCATAATAACCCCCATGTTAAATAAATACCATTGATAGACTAATAACTTTTATTTTAACAATACATATTAAGTTCAATAGATAAAGTTCACATAGATGTATAAAATACCCACCCTAGGCTACACCACCCAAAGTATTGTTAGATGTATTCCAAATTTCTTTTTCATTCCTAGGCATACCACAACTGAGACTAGTCATTGTAGATGACACTCAAGTGGTTAGTATGTGGTCACATCCTATATTAACTTATGGATCTAAGCATAATTCCTTGAAGCCTAGATACCTACACCTCCATGGTGACCTATCTAGTGCTTAGTGCTAGATTATTAAACTAGCTAATTAAGGTATTTATCACTCCTTGTGATAAATAGCTTGGCCACCCAATCCTCCCTATTCAAGGTGCCAACACCAAACCTGCAATGATACTCCATATCTCCACGGTAGGATAACTTGTCCAATATTTCATACTTATGACCTTCTCAAAACTAACCTACTTTTGGGAACCCTCTAGGCTATGCAACCTAGAGTAATCAAATGTAAGAAGACTTGAGTATTGCCTATTGCAACTCCCCTCAAGTATTGAAAACATCATATTTTAGGTTTTAACACCACCCAAAGTATTGTTATATGTATTCCAAATTTCTTTTTTATTTCTAGGCATACAACAACTGAGACTAGTCATTGTAGATGACACTCAAGTGGTTAGTATGTGGCCACATCCTATATTAACTTATGGATCTAAGCATAATTCCTTGAATCCTAGATACCTACACCTCCATGGTGAGCTATCTAGTGCTTAGTGCTTAATTACTAAACTAGCTAATTAAGGTATTTATCATTCCTTGTGATAAATAGCTTGGCCACCCAATCCTCCCTATTCAAGGTTCCAACACCAAACCTGCGATGATACTCCATATCTCCATGGTAGGATAACTTGTCCAATATTTCATACTTATGACCTTCCCAAAGCTAACCTACTTTTGGGAACCCTCTGGGCTATGCCACCTAGAGTAATCAAATGTAAGAAGACTTGAGTGTTGCCTACCGCAACTCCCCTCAAGTATTGGAAACATCATGTTTTAGGTTTTATAATGTATTAAGAGTCTCTACTCTCATTATTAATCTCTAAGAGATCTACCCACA
Organism: Wollemia nobilis; assembly: GCA_028583015.1. Classification (NCBI taxonomy): domain Eukaryota; kingdom Viridiplantae; phylum Streptophyta; class Pinopsida; order Araucariales; family Araucariaceae; genus Wollemia; species Wollemia nobilis. Next base: position 6,431 of record JAQPPZ010016676.1, read on the forward strand.
ATCTCTATTATTAAATAAGAACCTTCAAGGAATATCTCTAATTATGAAAAAGGAAATTACATAACTTATGAGAAATATATAAATTTCTTAAATTATTAATCAATACATGTAATACTAATATTGCATCATATATATATGCACAAGCCCATAAGGCTATCCATTTAAGAAATATAAAGAATATATTGATTCCATTACATAACTACACTTTTAAAAATATCTCAAAGTAAATATTTCATAATTCCAAATCCTTACATTAGATATCCATCTTCACCTTTAAGGAGCAATAATATTTACATCATATAAACAAGACATGAATTCATTCATATTCCATATTAGCAAAATACTATGCATATTTCATATTAATAACCTTTCATTAAAGAGCATACAATAAACTAAAACAGTAGATGCAAGTATAAAAAATAACACCACATTTATCTTGGAAAAATCCTAAGGGAAAAACCTAGCCTCAAATATATCCTGTCATTATATAATCATAATTTTCTCCAATACAATCAATTTAAGGAATTTCCACAATTCCATTTTCCAAAAGCATCCATATATTACATAAGAATTTCCATAATTATTTATGTTATGAAATAACACCATTCTTTCCAAATATATTCAATAACAACCTGTTTTCATCAAACAAGGTATCATGTTTTTAATAATCATATTGTATAAAATAAATTTCAAGAAGGGATCCTATAATCCCTTCAAGAATAAATTCTACGTTCATATCATATTGTATAAAATAAATTTCAAGAAGGGACCCTATAATCCCTTCAAGAATAAATTCTACGTTCATATCATATTGTATAAAATAAATTTCAAGAAGGGACCCTATAATCCCTTCAAGAATGAACTCCACATTCATTCTTTCCCAAATATTGTTTTATCAAAAACCTAGAACTTCCACAGTTCTATCATCATCTTAGAACTTCCACAATTCTATCATTAGTTTAGAACTTCCATAGTTCTATCATATTTTTTAGAACTTCCATAGTTCTATCATTAGTTTAAAAATTCCACGGTTCTATCATCTTTTTAGAACTTCCATAGTTTTATAACTTAGAACTTTCATAGTTCTATCATTAGTTTAGAACTTCCATAGTTCTATCATAACTTAGAACTTCCACAATTCTATCATTAGTTTAGAACTTCCATAGTTCTATCATAACTTAGAACTTCCATAGTTCTATCATTAGTTTAGAACTTCCACGGTTCTATCATAACTTAGAACTTGCATAGTTCTATCATTAGTTGAGAACTTCCATGGTTCTATCATAACTTAAAACTTTCATAGTTCTATCATTATTTTAGAACTTTAATAATTTGTATCTATAAATGGTTATATCCATTCAATAAGCAAACCATGATCAAATGACATACTAAGAGAAGCCCCTACTTCTCTTAGACATCCATTTAATTTCTAAGGGACACAACTTATAGTCCTATGATACATTAATAAATAAGGAGGGAGCTTAGCCAAGAGACACAAATGCCAAGTGAGGTCCTCAAAAGAGTCTAAGGTACACCTCTTAAGACCCACAAGATGTGGAGGGTTCGCTTAGCTCTTTCACTTTGATTCACCAATGGTTCCAATAGTCGGAGGTGTAGACACCTAAAACATGTTATGTTTAGGATAACTACTGACATAGGCACATTCACAGGCTATGCGACTAAACCTTGTACTTTTCAAGTATCAAAAGTGGTTCTCACCACTCATCTAGGGTAGTCTCAGCCAATCCAAGATTGGCTGTTGTAAACTAGAGCGACTATATCCTGGCCGCTCAAGCTCAGAGTGGCCAAACCTCAGTCATTGTAGATGACAACATCTAAATCTTAGTCATTGTGGATGATAGTTTCTAAGCCATAAATGCAACTTTATGATGAATCAGCCCATTCACGGGTGAAAGTGGCAGTTTGCATGCAATAAAGGTGAGCGGGGACAACTTTGCCTTCCCATTTCATGACTAGTTCACATCAGAGACTTAAGTCCAAATTTATACTTCAGTTAAACATATAAAAACAAAAAGCTTCTCATGCTAACATCCTCTATGCATGAGGGATTCAGTCTTAGGGTTTTGAACATTGACCTGGGGCTTCACATACTTTAAAAGGTGCAATCTTACGAGCACCAAGGGATCACGAATTGAATAGAACAAGTCATTGAGGAAAGCTTTGCAATACTTGGAGAGCTTCTCTTGGAGATCATTTTTACAGTGAAGCCCTATCAGATTGGAGAGCATATTGGAGCATCTTTGAGGATCAACAAAGTGCTAGCCAATTTGTGGGTTTTCCATCTATAGGATATTCGATACAACGAACAAGAAATGACAACTCTTTCAACACTGGAAACAATCTTATATCCATAGCCTTGGAGTACTAGAAACATGTTCACCTTAGTGGTCACTATCTTGGACAATGGACCGTCGACCCAATCTAGCCTTCTTTGTACTAGTTTCTCATGTTTTAGCTTATTATTTGCTTTTCATGTCATTAGCATAGATTTGCTTAATTTACTTGTTCTACTAGCACTAGTTTCATTACATTTATTTTCATTAAGTGTATTCATTTATAACAACCTCATCCAGGGAGGCAATCTCGAACATCTAAGTGTGTGTTGTTTCATTGTTTACAGGGCTACAATTTCATCAGGTAAATCCATAACATATGAAAGCAAGAGGATCCCTTTAGCAATCAGACCTAGAGAAGGAGGCATCTGTAAGCCCTCATACATTTTCGTGTGCATCATCGGGAAGCCTGATAAAGTGCACCCCCCTTGCAAGGGGATATTTTATACACCTGCTACCTTATTTGTGTGTAAAATCATGTATCAAATGAAGGGTATCCCTTAGAGGGATTCATATGTAACCATATCTTGGAAATATCAATACAAAAGCATTCATTCATTTATTTCTTCACATTCTAGTTATATCTTCTTTTATGCCTTTCACTTAAATGTATGTTTAAACTTTAAAATATTCCATTAAATCACAAGTAGAGTAGTGGGGGACGACACGCCGCATCCTCGGGGTCACTACAGATGGTGATCATGATGGGACTCCTACCCAGTTCTATAGTTAATTTTCATTTTTTGTTGCTTTACTAATTTGGGTTTTGTGTGCAATTTTAGTCGTTCTGATCTACAATGACCATAAATAAGCCACTTTAGTCTACAGTGGCCAGGAGTCAGCCACTCTAGTCGACAACAGCTAGAACTGGAGTGCAGCAGAGGTCAAAACATTGATTCTCTGAGCTGGATTAAAGGTTGGTACAACTTTTTTGATGCTTTATGGTTTTTTTTCTGCTTCTATTTTTCTAAAATAGTGAAAATTAAGACATATTTCAATTTGGAAAACTAAAAGAATGAAAAAGAAAGAAATTGCATCTTCCAAATCTTGGGGTTTCTTTTTAGGTTTCCACTAGGTGTTGCTAGGAACAATGAATTATGCTTGTAAATTCCACCCTATAATCCAACGTGCTAGAAACTATGTGTTGGTTTGCTTGCTCTGGGGACCTTTTGGAGGCCATATTTACACTAAATAGAGTGCATTCATTAATCTCATAAGTAGTAATGTATATTTCTAAAAATTAAAATGTCTTTTGCATTAGACATGTAGGAAAGAGTCATTGCTACTGTATGATGCATTTTAATTTATACAAATACTTAAAATGAACCCCACACATGCATGCATGTTTTAAATATTGGGGAGTTGTATTTCATCACTAGCTCTCAATTCAGTTCGGTGACATTAGCATTCATCTCCTTCCACCAGTTTTCCCCCTATAGCTTTCTATAAACTAAATTAGGAACTTACTTATAGTTGTACTAAGTTACTTATGTTCAAATTGTCTCCCACTATTGGAACAATTGGTTCAGAGTGTAAGAGCTAGGTGAACCCCCCATTGGGATTTAAGCGGTGTACCCTAGTCTCTTTTTGAGAAAATCATCTTTGGCATGGGTGTTCTTGATTACCCCTATGGATGAGTCTCCTCATTCTAAATCCAAAATAAGAGCAAGAAACAAGAATAAAAAAATATCTAAATACAACAAATAGTTTAGGGCACACTTAAATTGATAATCAAGAAAAACATTTGCTTGATATTGTTTGGCTATATTTAATTGCAACAAAAAAAGTTGAATCCACAAACACAATGGTCAAAACAAGAAGTAAACATCCTTGGTCTGATACCAAGGGAGAATCTGAAGTAACCCATACCCATGGGTGAAGTCATAGTCACATTGGAAGACCCACTCGTAAGACTGTGAGACGCAGTTCTACGAGTCTTAGGGGTGATAACTCAACCCTTTGGGGTTCTCCTTGAGAAAACCCAAATAGGGAACAACATAATGGAACTACATTGCTTAAACACAAAGAGACCTTGCGGACATCATCATCAAGGAGACATGAGGAAACCTCAAGGGCTTCCTCCAAAAACATAGAAACTTATCAAAGACATGAGGAGGCTTCAAGATCTTCCTCCTCACATGGACATAAGGGGGGTTCTAAAACCCATTCTTCACATAGGGATGATGAGGCTTCCATGCCTCCATCCTCATGGAGAAATGGGGTATCCACAAAGTCTTCATGATCAAAAGGACACACATGAGTCACAATATCCCAACATTCACATGAGACACTTAGAACAGATCATCCCACTAAGGGGTATGAAACTAGAGATACATCCAGTCATAGACATCAAAAAAAAGATATCCTTCACACAAGATGAAGTATTCCAATAGACTATGACCTCATTGGAGTAAGTGGCACCCCAAAGGATAAGCTATGGAAAACAAGACAGTTATATGAGGTGGACCAAATTTATTTGAGGCCACATCCCAAAACCATAGCCACTGAGAATTTTACATCTAGAAGTTCATGAACTGTAACTTCTAAGCCCACTTCTCAAACTGGGGATGCCTTAGGGTGACCCCATAATAAAAATATACAGTCTGATCATAGAGACAATAAAAAATACACTAAACAAGTTACATTAGCTAACAAGAGCAAGGAAACAACATAAACCTCTTCGAGGAATCTACGAATCAAAACTACTAGAACAGGATCAGATAAACATGAGTCTTCTATGACAACATAAGTTAACCACATGTGATAGCTATAGAATTCCTTACAAAAAGAGTGAGAGCTTATGGAAGCTCTTGAATATGACAAGCAAAGAGAAAGGTTGTTGCACCAACATGAGCAACATTTAAGAGAGCAAGCTGAGCAGCTAGCTCGTATCAACCAACAAGCAAACAAAAGTGATCATCAAAGAGATCAATGCGCTGACTCACCAAGAGAGGGCTGCACTAGACAAGAAGGAAACCCACAAAAAAATCACCCTCCAAATCATGAATGAAATCCAACTGGTGGAGAAATGGTAAACCTGATAGAGCAAGATTAGACACATCTTGAATCCCCTCATAGGAGGGAAGAAAATAGAGCATATCAAGTGGATAGAGGGATACCTCAACCACCACCACGAGGGTTCTACAAGAGGAGAAACTCCTCACCTCAAAGGTATTACAAGAACTCACTAAAAAGATGAAGTCCTTTGAGAAACAAGAGACGGTTGGGAACCAACCAACATTGAGCAAAATACACAATCAACCATTATGTGCATCTGTCCCTAGCCCCACATACCCTAAGCATTTTGAGATGCCTAGGCTAGAAAAGTTTAAGTATGAAGAGGATGCACAAGAGAATGTTACCAATTTCATAAATGCAGGTTTTCATCTTGAAGACAACGATGCTCTTATGCTAAGAATATTCATTATGACATTTTAGGGCACTACCACTCAATGGTTCAACCAACTGCCCAGGCATAGCATATTCAATTTTGAACAACTAGTGAACACTTTCCTAAAGAATTTCTCTTTTTGTGCTAATAGGAAGGTGAACCTTTTAGACCTGGCCAATTTGAAACATTATGACGATGATCCAGTAATTGATTATGGAAATAGATGGAGAAAAGCAATGGCAAAATTGTCATTCTCCATCCCCATATAAGAGATTGTCTGCATGTTCACCAAGAGTTGTTCTAAAAACATTTTCCTCTTGCTACAAATTCAACAATATCCATAATTTAATGAGGCCTTAGCACATGCCAAGATCATTGAGGACATAAAAGTAGATGAGGGAACCATCAAAATATGAACCAAGGAGTGGAACAAAAATGACAAAAATGGCAAATACAAGTAGAAGCAGGAAAACCTTGTTCCAGTTAATCAAGTGGTATTGGCTGTACCTAAGGATGATGTTGCACAATAATCCCAAAATTATCAAGCATAGCCCCCACCAACTAATTATGATAAAAAGAACAATCAAGGGTGAAACAGGGAATGCAAACCCCCTCGCTATTTTACACCATTAACAAAATCAATGCAATCAATCTTCAACCAATTGAGCGAGGTGGGAAATATCAGGTTCCCAGATATACCTCTTATAGATTCCAACCATCCTAAGCTAAAAGGATATAGGGAAGATCAGTTTTGCCCTTATCATAGGATATCGAAGTATAACATTGAGGTTTGCATTGGTTTCAAGCACCAGATGTAAAACATGATTGAGGTGGGAGAACATAAAGTTGACAACCCATTGGCCCCAAATAACAAAGATATAGGCATATACAAAAACCCTCTACCAAATCATGATGCCCCTAGAGGGCAAGGTGCACAAGTCAATCAAATTTGAATTGATACGCCTACCCACGGGTGCATTGGGATGGTGGAAATTATCAATATAGCAACCAGGAGTAGAAAATATGGTCAACCACGACCTCTTGCAACTCCCATTAATGTCCCTGCTACACCTAGGTATAGGTAGTGGTAAAAAAACCTTCCAGGTCCACCAACCCGACATGTAGTAACTATTCAGAGTAGACTTGAGCAAAATTTACAAACGAATCCGACCAAGCTATCCATCTATGAGCTCATACAATAGTCCCCAAAGCATAGGGAGACCTTGATGGAGATTTTAAGGTTGATTGAGCTCCAACCACAAGATCCAAATGCATTCACCCATTTTGTGGAACAAGTAAAATAATGCCAAGAACCTATAATTTTATTATATGAACATGAGATTAAGACAGTGCCTACTGCCTTACCAAACTCTTCGCTACATATTATGGCGTCAGTTAATGATTTACCTTTTAAGAGCGTCTTGATCGATACAGGTTCATCAATCAACATCATCACAACAACAACAATAGAAAACCTTAAGATCCCCAAGTCCAATATCATTTCGGGAGCCTACACATTAAGGGCTTTCAATGATGCTTTATGTAATACCATGGGAATGATAGTCCTACCCATCAAGGTGGGGCATAAGACCATCCTTGTGATGTTTTATGTCTTGGAATGGGTAATGTAATACAACATCCTCCTAGGGCGTCCTTGGACAAGAGACATGAAGTGTGTTCCTTCAATATTACACCAATGTGTCAAGTATGTGCATAAGGTCTACATGGTGTTGGTTGATGAAGAGCCATTAAAATATGTCCATCAAGTGGATTTTATAGGAGAATTTGTTATTCCTTCTACCCACTTGTATGTAGGACATTCATCTCCAGCCATGCAACTGAATGATAAAGACAAAGGGGTAAAAAAGGACCCATCTACATCAACACCTCATCTAGTGCTCAACATGACTAATACTTCTAAGAGACCATCAATGTCTAAAATAAGAAGACAATCAGAAGCTAGAAGCACCCTTAGTTGAGGGAAGAAATCTCAAGGAAGTGCTAACCATAGCCATTGAGAAAAGTCCAAGTCCCATGGAAGAAGAAGATCTCCAAGATCAAGCTGAGGAGATACTAGAGCCCATTTTGCCAGTGTTGTCTATAGGATCATCCACATCACATGTGACTATACACTTGGCAAGTATAGGGATAGGAGAGTATCTTGTGTAGAACATAACATTCACACCCATCATAGAGTTCGTACAAGACATGGGATGACCAAAGGACTTACGGCCACCAGTGGGAACAGTGGTTTTTCTTGGAATCCCTTCCAACCAGAAAAATTTTGTCTATGTTGGACTAGATTGTGCCCACAAGTCAACTGATGAAGAAGAGGACAATGATGAATTATTCATTTTTAATTTTCGTTACCTCTCTAATCCTGAGTTTTCTCTAAGCTACTTCGAACGTTGCCATTGGCATGGTTAGGGTCTTGGTATATACGAGTAGGGGCGTAAACAACCATTTGATCCGCAATACCAGCTCCCCACTGATAGGTTTGGATTAGGCTATCATATCAGAGGTTGATTTGACTCTCTAGAAGCAACCTTGTATAGATTAAGCTTAGGGTTAGGAGAAGACATCAATTTGATGCCACCCCAATGGATTACAACTCATGGGATGAAGAACAAGAAGAAAATAGATATGTGGCAAGTTATGATGAAGCACAAGTAGGCATGGCCTATCATGGGACTCTATATTAAAAATATTTACTTGTTCCATCCAAAATGAGAGTGGATTCATATCAAACGAAAGTGGCTATGAGTTAGAGGACTCAATGGAGAGAGTCTACTTAGGACCAAGGCAGGGGCCACATAGCTTGGGGTAAGAAACTAATAAAATGGCTTCTTTATAAGTGATGAAGAATATGAATATGAGATAGAAATGGCCTACTTAGAGCCAAGACACAGGCCTCTTATCTTCGGGCCACATACCAATGCTAACAGTTTCTAGATAAGTGATGACAACTTTGAAGATAAAATCGAGATGGCACTCGTAGAAAGAGAAGAGGTACTTCATGCCATAGACCCCGGTTTATGATATCTGGGAAGACCTATAAACTTTTTTTCCATTAAGTGCATGGTCAATCCCCCTCTGACTATACTCAAAGATTTTTTAGAGCCCAATGATCCTATTATCCGATCTACTCAGGGGCCAGATCCAAAAATCCCTTTTCCTCCAAAACCTCATCGTGAGTATGGAAGGGAGACCTCTGAGACAAAATTTCACCCATGTGGTCCTAGATATTTCATTCCATCCATCAACATGATCTCCATTGATTTTACCACTCCACTTCATAACCCAGCAGATCCCACAAAAACTTTGTCTTGATACAGAGGCTATTGATTGGGATCGCGCTGATTCACCCATAGAGCCTGAGGATCTCTTATCTAGTGAAGAGACATTACAACCATTCCATTTTGCATCAAGATGTGTTTATGACGTGTTCCATGCTAGTTTGGATCCTAAGTCAATAGGACATGTAAATCTTGTCAATGAAATTTACTTGATACCAATGCCTCACCAATTGGAGGATGGGTCACATATGGCTACAAAAGAAACTTTCAAGGTGGACATCAGTGATGATCTTACTCAACCAAAGAAAGTCAAGTTCAGAGAAAGTCTATCTCCAAAGGAACAAGCCATCATTATCCCTCTCCTTAAGGAGAGGCCAAATGTTTTTGCTTGGACTTACAAAGACATGTCAGGGATTGACCCAAAGTTAGTTGTTCACAACCTTTCATTGGATCCCCTAAAGAAGACAGTCAAGCAAAAGTTGAGGAAAATGCATCCAATCGTCACTTTAATCGTAAAGAACGAGTTGCAAAAACTATTGGATGCAATCTTCATAGTTCACATCAACTATCCTGAATGGGTCTCGAACATGGTGCCCATGGGAAAACCAAATGGAAGAGTCTACATTTGCATAGATTTCATAGAATTGAATAGGGCAATTCCAAAGGATTCATTCCCATTGCCAAACATAGACGCTCTTGTGGATGCCATTGTAGGTCATGAGATGCTCTCCCTAATGGATGGTTTTTCTAGGTATAATCAAATCCGAATCAAACCTAAGGACCAACACAAGACTGCTTTCATTACTCCATGGGGGATATTATGTTACAAAGTTATGCTATTTTTCCTAAATAATGTTGGTACCACATATCTACGGGCCATGACATACATTTTTTATGACTATATGCATAGGATCTTGGAGGACTACATTGATGACCTACTGGCCAAGTCCCTATTGTGGCAAGAGCACGCTTAAGTCCTTACAAAGGTTTTCAATCACCTTATTGATCATAATGTCAGATTGAATCCTAAGAAGTGTGTGTTTGGCATAACTTCTGGTAAGCTCTTAGGGTTCATCATTTCCAAGAGGGACATCGAAGTCGATCCTAAAAAAGTAAAGGCTATATTGGAAATGGTCACACCTACCAACATAGGGAGTTAAGAAGCCTACAAGGCAAGGTAACATCCATCAAATGATTCATCACTCAATTTTCAGACAAATTTCAACCTATAAAATGGTTGCTACGCAAGGATATCCCATTTAATTGGGATGAAGAATGCCAATAAGCCTTTAAAAAAATCAAAACATATATGGCAATGTCACCAGTATTGGCTCCACCATGGCCAGAATACCATTTTTACTATACATATAGGCTATCGATTTTGCTTTGGGCACCATGTTAGCCCAAAAGAATGAACAAAATAAAGAGCAAGTCATATATTACATTAGTCGCACCTTGGTGAGTTATGAGCCGGGATATGCATATGTAGAAAATTTGTGCTTGGCAGTGGTATTTGAAATAAAAAATTTGTGACACTACATGTTGATCCATATGACCTATGTTATATCCAAACAAAATCCTTTGCAGTACATGATGAACAAGACATATCACAATACATGTACTTCAAAGTGGATCATGCTATTGATAGAATTTGATCTAGAGTTCATAAGTCAAAAATCCATCAAGGGATAAGTCATAGCAAATAAATTAGTAGAGGTACCTCTTCAGGATAGCAAACCTCTCACTATAGAGTTGCCTGATGATGCAGTCTTTACATTATCAGATCCATAAAAACTCGAAGAACCTGAGAAAGAAAGAGACATGGTGATGCAGGAGCATCCAGGGCAGCACAACAATCTTGCATCATCGAAAAAAATACAAACAAAAGAAACAAGAAAAAAAGTTCTAAGTTTGAAATAAAGTTCTAAGTGTTACAATGTGTCACGATATCGTGACACAAAAGTCGTCGCGATATCGCAACGTATTTAGAATTATGGTGAGCGCAAAATAAATTTTCACGATATCGCGACATAAAAGTTGTCGCGATATCGCAACACCAACAGAGAACGACGGGTGCCAAAGAAGTGTCATGATATCGTGACACTTTGGCAAACAAAGCCAAAAGCCAAAGAAGTGTCGCGATATTTTGACACTTTGGCAAACAAAGCCAAAAGCCAAAGAAGTGTCGCGATATCGTGACACTTTGGCAAACAAAGCCAAAAGCCAAAGAAGTGTCGTGATATCGCAACACTTTTGCAAACAAATCCAAAAGCCAAAGAAGTGTCGCGATATCGCGACACTTTGGCAAACAAAGCCAAAAGTCGAAGAAGTGTCGCGATATCACGACACATTGGAGGAAGAGAGTCAAAGACAAAAAAGTGTCGTGATATCGCGACACATTAGCGAAAGAGAGCCAAAGGCAGAAAAGTGTCGCGATATCATGACACATTGGTGAAAGTGAGCCAAAGGCAGAAAAGTGTCGCGATATCGTGACACATTGGCGAAAGAGAGCCAAGGGTAGAAAAGTGTCGTGAAATCGTGACATGTCGTGTTTTCACGACCTGGCTAAGAAAGTGAAGGCGAGTTTTTTGTGGACTGTTACAGAATGACAGTTGGCGATTCTAGAAGCCGTTAAGGCAGTTGCAAGTGGCAGTTCCAAAAGATGTTAAGGCAGTTACATGTGGTAGTTCCAGAAGCCGTTAAGACGGTTACGAACGGCGATTGCAGCAAGAAGCCATGATGATAAAAGGGGATTTTTTGAAGGATTCGAGAGGCTAGAGAGACGAAGGCTGCGGCTTCTTCTGTCATTTTTTTTGTCTTGTGTAATTTTCATGGTTCCAAATTGTAAGCTTTCCATGCTTCGAAATAAAGTTGTGTCTTTTTCTTTATGATTTTAATTGGTTAAAATTGGCTCCCCATAACATGGCATTATTCTTTGATGTATCAAAATGCGAGCAAGGAGGTGAAGTAGGGATAGTCTTTATCACACCGTAGGGTGCCCCTTTGCCCTTGTCATTTAAGCTAGACTTCCCTTGCACGAATAAAAGATTGAATATCTTTGGTGACTCCTTTCTCATAGTTAATCAAGTCAAAGTATTGTTCCAATGTAGGTGCCCACTCCTAAAAGATTACAAGGAGCTTGTTGACACTTACCTAGCCCAATTGGAATGGTATGACATCGAGGCAATCCCTCGTACATCAAAAATATTTGTAGACACCATGGCATCTTTGGGATACTTAATCCCTCAAAATTCGTCTGCTGATTTCACAATCGTTCATGTGAAAGTGCTCATGCACTCAGAAATACAACGCAAGGCTATTAAAAATCAAGAGTCAGTCAACATGATCCAAACTAAACCAAATTGGGATTGGTCCTTCAGAGTTAGATATTTCTTACAAATGACACCTTGGGACTCTTTGATCTCTCAAGGTCCTACGGAGTGTGGTACAACCATTCACCACAGGGTTATTTCCTAATCTGTGTTCTTAGATTTTGAATCACAGAGGAAACATGTCATTTTATCCATAGAAGTTGTGGCTTATCAGGATTGGATTTCCCAATTGTGGGATTTCCTAAAGCTTGGAATGGCACCACAAGGCCTATCGCATGCTTAAATATGAACCTTTAAACAAAAGGTGACATTGTACATTTTTCTAGGAGACATCCTCTATAGACGAGGTTATGATGAAATTCTCCTTCATTGTCTTGAGCCTCAAGAAGCATCCTGGGCAATTTTGTAAGCTCACGACGATATGTGTGGCAGTCACTTCAATGGCATGGCCATCATTAAGCGCAACTTGAGAATGGGTTACTATTGGCCCACTATGGAAAAATACTGTTGTGAGTATGTCAAGAAATGTGTCAAGTGTCAGCATCATGCAAACCTCGCCCACTTACCTAAAAAAAACAATCATCTCCATCTTGAGGAAGATGGTGAAAGATAATCATAAGGATTGGCATTTGCTTGCATTATGGGCATACAGTATTAGTGTGCAGACGCCCACTGGGGCAACACCGTATTCACTTGTATATGGCACTGAGGCCATCATTCTCCTAGAGTTGGATATTCCAACCTTACACGTAGCATTGAAGGACTTCATATATGATGAAACCGTGCGGTGAGGCCGCCTTGATCAGTTGACGCTTCTTTATGAACACCGAGTCAATGCCTTGGAGCATCTTCGTGCTTATCAAGATTGCCTTGCATGAGCTTACAATTGTAAAGTCCACTTGAGGGAATTCAAAGTTGGGGATCTTTTGCTCAAATAAAACCAACAAAACTCAAATCTACCACTACACCTGCGAGACACATTTGTGGTAAATTGGATAGGCCCCTACATGATTTCAGAAAGGGTGGGGCCTAGAGCATAGCGCCTTACAACATTGTAGGGTGTTGAAGAGCTTGAACCTCTCAACATCATTCATTTGAATGTGTTTCATACATTAAAATTCAAAAATAACAAAAACATTCAAAAGATTCAAAAATAACAAAAACATTTAATTATGTCAAAAACACAAAACAAAAAATAAAATAAAAATAAAAAACATAAAATTCAAAATTCAATCAAAATGCTCCTAGGGTACCCAATCCGCTTGGTCAAAATCAATCAAAAATGCTCCAAGGGTACCTAATCCGCTTGGTCAAAATCAATCAAAAATGCTCCAAGGGTACCTAATCCACTTGGTCAAAATCAATAAAAAAAGCTCCAAGGTTACCTAATCCGCTTGGTCAAAATCAATAAAAAAAAATTGCTCCAAGGGTACCTAATCCGCTTGGTCAAAATCAATAAAAAAAAAATGCTCCAAGGGTACCCAATCCGCTTGGTCAAAATCAATAAAAAAATGCTCAAAGGGTATCTTCACACCACTTGGTCAACTTCATAAAAATGCTCCAAAGGCATCTTAAAGCCCTTTGGTCAAATAAAATCACAAAAAGCTCCAAATACATCTTAAAGCCCTTTGGTAAAAAACAATGCAAAACTAAAAAATACAAAAATATTTGCATCTTGCATTCGCATCCACATAGTTGCATTTCATCATAACATACATATCCATTTCATCCCCATATGTTATGATCACATTCTTACAAATGATGCCACAATTTATATCACAATCACAATATTCAAGTACATATGCATCCATGCATCCATGTGAGTAACTGTGTTTTTCAACACAACCATTTCATGTTGCTATACGAAATATACTAAGGTTTCCTAGTATTTCAACCATGTCTAGTGGTCTTATCATATTTTGTAGAAATCCACCTTGATTAGTAGAGGGCAAGGTCTAGTTGTGATAATACCTTGGATATTCAGGATCCCATCACTAATTGAAACACTAAAATTCTAGTTGGTACAAGGGAAAGATAAAAACTACAAAAGTGGTCTAGGTTACCTTAAGCAAAAAGGATCTTCCTTGCTTATCCCCCTGTGCGATCGGTTTAAAGGTGCTCAGAATTGGCAAAAGGACAAGTTTCGTCCTACCCAAAAATGAGTGATTATCATCACTACATAAATCCTTTGCTTTCATTAACACAAGAAAACATACCGAAGCAAAGCACAAATTCAAAACCCTAGTATTCAAAGTCATACTTCAAAGAATTCAAAAGCAAAGCAAATAGTGATTATCATCACTACATAGGTCCCTTTCTCAAGAAAAAAATCAATTAAAATAAATAGTGATTCTTATCACTAAACATGAGCAAGTATCCAAAATGAAATGAAGAAAAGAAGGGATTGGAGCTTGAATCCATAGAATTTTTGACATTGTACAAAATTGGAAGGAGATATCCTTACACATGACGATATGTCTATCACAATTGCTTTTGGCATTGGTATAGATCAATGTTTGCATGTGGATGAGCTAGCTTAGGTAACCTAAAACTGCCTAGTGGTATAATCCAACTAAGTCCAACATAAGGATGAGATGAACACTTAGGATCCGTGATCTTAGTAATGGGCTGAAAGAATCCCGCCTGAGATCGAAGGAAATGATTGGGTTCTATCTCAAAATATATATTCATTTGCACACACAGGGATAATGACTATCCAGGAACATGGTGAAAGCCTTGCTTTTTAAAAGTCTTGTATGGTCAGTACATAGTTGTTGATAGGATAACTAGAGTGTTTGAAGTCTTAGGAAAAACCTCAAAAACTCCTACATAGCAACAAATCATATCATCAACCACATAATCAACTTTCTCTATAAGCTTCTATAAATTAGGGGGTATTAATAAAATAAACTAGATACCAAATATATGTCAGAAATTATATTTAAACGACCATTGATTATTTTATATCTTTTAAATTACAAAATCTTATCTAGAAAATACATACATTCCACACCATTACATTGCACATATAAATGGTTTTAATAATTAATTCTTATAATTAGAATGATTATCAAAAAATTTCATGGTTGTTATACTTTTTGTGGTATCACCAATTAGATTTTTAGAATCATATCATATGCATTCCTTATAATTAAAACATACAAGTTCATTCACATTAGATTAAACACCATATACATAACACATTACATATTGCATTCACCTTATCATAACAGGAGTTAGATGCATACAATAAAATCAAAATCAAACATGCATTTAACAATAAACATTACATCCATAAATACATAGTTCATAACTCATCCATTCACATCTAAGATCACATCATAATCCGCCTATACATACAATCATAAATACATCATCAAGTCAACGGATGATACATCACATCATTGGATCATATCACATCTACATGAGCATCCATATAAACATCCACATCATCATAAATATCACATATCATCTAACATATACATAAAATCATCATAATACCATCATTACATCGCATAAAACAAAAAATAAAACAAAAATATGAGCAATAAATGATACACATAATGAGTCATAATGCAAAGATATCATATAAATGTGTATAAAGTACGTGGGTATACAAAAATTGCTCGTGGGTTATAGTCATATAGGTCAAGCAGACCTCAAAAATAGAATCCAAGTGCATCATCAGTCAAACACAAGGCTTGTACCCCCAACATCACCTCCCCCTATGGTTGTGTCATGATTAGAGTGGTGTGAGCCTACTGGTGTCTTTGTGCGAGTTTGGTTCCTCTAGCTAGGATGGACGAAAGTCTACCCTGAGGTGGAGCGCCTACTGACATATGAGACACCTATACCTGGTGCCTCCTTAGGGATAACTTCATGCCTCCTAAGCTGCATCTAGAGAGAGGTTATATGGGAGACATACCTCTGGATCTGCCCCTCATACTCATCTAGCAATGAATGTAGGCGTAGAACCTCTACCCCTGTATCTACCCCAAGATCTGCCTCGGTATCATTCTATGGTGTAGGAGGAATAACAAACTACATCCTAGTGGCACCGCCCATGACAATAGCCTATAAAGCATGGATCTATAGTGTGATCTACTCTATAGTGGTGTCTCACTATGTTATAGTAGCATCTCGCTGCTATACCTAGATCTTGGTCAACTAGAGCTCGACCTCAGCCTCATGCAATTGTGCTCTCAAAGGAGAATCTCTCTCCTCGGGATCTAGTTCCTCCTCATCTTCCTCAAGATCCTCCTGCTCCTCCACTACCACCTACTTTGCTGGCTGGCCCCATACTGCAGTCTTGGATCAGATTTCGTGCCCAGCTAGATCTACATCGTCATCCTCGCCATCATCCTCATGGCCCAGGCTACCATAACCATGCCACATCAGATCCTCCCATCATTGTGCAAATGCATTTGCGACTCCCCCAACAACTCCTGGGTCAACTACTGGGGCATCCTCCTCATCAAAAAGCTTTGTGCTTTGTGGTGGGGGAATGTCCCTCTCTACTGCAAGGAGTCTATACAAAAATAGAACTAGTAGCACATCCTGCTGTAGCCCGTACTGACGAAGAACTTGGGAGTAGAAGAAATAATCCTTGATGCCAACCTTACAGTTGATGAGCCACTGTTCACACTGCATCCTAACTATGAAACTAGCCAGATCATCCCAAGCTAAGAACTCATGGTATGGGCACCACATGATATCTTCGGCCTTCAGCCTAGTAAAAATAGCAGTGTAGTGGGAGATCTCCCTTGCATGAGGATGTCTCTTGCGCTCCTTGCGCCCTTGATCCTATCTAACAGCATATCACTACATCCGCTCCTTGATGACTACAATCTCAATAGGAATCCCTTTGGGGTGATCTACCTTGATGTGGTCCCATATCCAAACCTATAAGAGTAAGTTGTAGGCGATGCCAACATGACCCCGTTGACGGATGTGGTACAACTCATCATAATACTTGGCCAACAGAGACCTCCCCCATGCATAGATGATGGCCTTCTTATTGTCCATCAGATCTTGTACCATCGTAAGGAGGTTCCATGGGAACCTCAAGCCTAAGCAATTTGGAATGAGAATGTTGCTGAAAACCATTAGCAACACTGCATGCCTCTCGAAGAAGACCTTATCTCGATACTAGCACACAATAAATACACCACCAGATTTTGTGTCCTTGAAGGCATCTGTAGCATGTCTTTTGAATACTCGAGCAAAGACAACATCATGATCATTGGTGGCTAAAGAGACAATAGCCACTCCATCAAAGGGGATCCGAAAAATCTTGTATACATCCTTTGGTGTGATAGTCATCTCACCGGTAGGAAGGTGGAAGGTATTAGTATGGGGATCCCATCGATATACTAGGGTCATGAGGTAAGCCTGATCTGACATGATATTAGGTAGCCTAGTAACATATTGTAGTTTGTAGGCCTTAAGCCAGGCCCAATCCATATCATCCAGAAGGGGTAGAAGGTCATTCAAGAGCCTTGGATCCCAAGCTTGAGCAGTGAGAATCTAATATCAAAAGAAAATAAAGCATAAATATAATGCATCTAAGGCATGAATCACAAACAAAGCATGAAAAACGGTGCACATAATGATAAACTATCCTAAGTCTGGGAAAAAGAGGAATAAATGCAACTAATCATGCAACATAAGAAAGCAGTTCAAAAATTCAAAAAAATCAACATAATCACCTTGCAAAATCCAAAAATTCATAAAATTTAACTAAGGTTCTTGGACACTGTCACCTACAGTGGCCAAAAATTGGTCATCGAGCACAGAAGCGACCAGACCCCAATGGTCAAATTTCTAATTTTTGGGATTCAAAGTTGGTCACTTTGAGCGACAACAACCAAATAGCAGGCCGAGCTAGCCGCTTTGAGCAGTAGCGATCGATGGGCGACACGACATACATGTACGTCCTAGGCCGAAAATGACAAAACAATTTAAAAAAACTAAAAAAGGGGGCAAACCCACCACATTAAATCCTAAATTAAGCCTAAACTATGGGTTTGGTTTATTGCCAGTAAGGTTAATAAGGTTCATTTTTTTATTACTTAGTGCGGTTCATTTTTACCCAAAAGTGAAACAAGCAGGGTTAAATATTTCAAAGAGTACCCGAGAAGCTCCAGATCCTTGATCGATGATGCCTCACCCTGCACAACCATGATCCTCGATGCAACAAAACTCCAGGTCACAAACATTGCTTTCTCTCCAGATATCTGACAAGCAAATCGCCAGTTGTAAAAGTGAAAAGTCAAAAACCCTAGGTTATTTTATATTTTCAAGTTATGCCTCGGTCGCTGCTGCCATCGGCTTGAACATCTTGGCCGCTATAGCCTAGAGCGACCAAGAATAGGTATTTGGGGGTCGCTGGATTTGAAAATGGCCAACAACACAAGCAAAAGTAAGAGGAATTCTCTCCATGATAAGTAGCAAAAAACATCAAATAAACACATTTTGATGACTCATGGTCATCATAATGTTCAAAATAACAAAAAAATCACATAAAAGCACATCTCGAGTAAACCTCGTATCAAGTTACTTACTCTATCAACTCAACATTTGCAGCGATTTGCACTCCATGCAATTTGACAAGATGAGTAAGTTACCATAAGGCTACTTGGGGCAAATTATTCATTTCAAAATTATGATGTGCCCCTTTTAATCCCGAAGAAGGCCAAGACGGTTGGATTGCTCCACGGGTGCGATAGAATCATCCTGATTCTCTTATGACACAAAAACACTGAGCCAAGTGATGCAATGCAAACATAAATAGAATCACTCATCCTAATTTTCTAAGAAGGCTATTGATAGCCAGATCGCTCCCCCAGATAGGGATGAATGATTATCGTAAACAATTGATATCACACTTGGATGGGGGTTTGCCCATTGAAAGAACAAATACTAGAAAGAAGTTAGAACCAGTCAAGATTGGTCAAGTGACTCATCGCTTCATTCATTGCCCTTCCCTTATCGATTCATTGTGTGAGGGGGTAGTTAAAATCTTCAAATAATCATAATCAAAATCAACAAAAGATCACACAATCATATACAAATTGCATTCGTCCTACAAATCATTATAGACAACTATTAAAAAAAATTCCCTTGTTTGCTGGGATCATAAGCAAATTGTGACATCTTCAATCCGTAGCTCTCCTACCGATCGGATATGATTGTAGCAACAGAAGCTACCTGATTGTGTCTAAGGAATGAGTGCAATTGAACATGTGCAAGCCCTGTGCTAAGTTAAGCCTCCAAACATTGAAGCAATAATTCAAGGATGTGCACTGTCTTGTGTGATTGGGGCATCCATCATTGATCAAATCAATGATCACCGTACACCTTACAGACATATCAGTCTATGTTTTTTCTTAGCATTGTGTTTTTCACACAACGCATCGTAAAAAGGGGTATTTGTAGACACCTAAAACATGTCATGTTTAGGATAACTACTGACATAGGCACATTCATAGGCCATGTGACTAAACCTTCAATTTTCCAAGTATCAAAAGTGGTTTTCACCACTCATCTAGGGCAGTCTCAACCCATCCAAGCTTGGCCGTTGTAAACTAGAGCATCTATATCCTGGCCGCTCAAGCTCAGAGCAGCCAAACCTCAGTCGTTGTAGATGACAACGACTAAATCTTAGTCACTGTGGATGACAATGACTAAGCCATAAATGCGACTTGTCGATGAATTGTCCCATTCATGGGTAGAAGTGGTAGTTTGCATGCAATAAAGGTGAGCGAGGACAACTTTGCATTCCCCTTTCATGACCAGTTCACATCAGAGACTTAAGTCCAAATTTAGACTTTAGTTAAACATAGAAAAACAAAAATATTCTCATGCTAACGTCCTCCACACATGAGGGATTCAGTCTTAGGGTTTTGAACATAGACCTAGGGCTTCACATACTTTAAAAGGTGTGATTCTAAGAGCACCAAGGGATCACAAATTGAACATAACAAGTCATTGAGGAGAGCTTTGCAATACTTGGAGAGATTCTCTTGGATATCATTTTTACAACGAAGCCCTATTGGATTGGAGAGCATATTGGAGCATCTTTGAGGATCGAAAAAGTGCTAGCCGATTTAGGGGTTTTCCATCTACAAGATATTCGATACAACGGACAAGAAATGGCAACTCTTTCAACACTAGAAACAATCTTAGATCCATAGCCTTGGAGTACTAGAAACAGGTTCACCTTAGCGACCGCTATCTCGGACAGTGGCCCACCGGCCCAATCTAGCCTTCTTTGTACTTGTTTCTCACATTTTAGCTTGTTATTTTCTTTTCATGTCATTATCATAAATTTGCTTCATTTACTTGTTCTAATAGCACTAGTTTCATTGCATTTGTTTTTATTAAGTGTATTCATTGCTAACAACCTCATCCAAGGAGGCAATCTCGGACATCTAAGTGTGTGTTGTTGTTTCATTGTTTATAGGGCTACAGGTTCATCGAGAAAATCCACAACATACGAAAGCAAGAGGATCCCTCTAGCAATCAAACCTAGAGAAGGAGGCATTTGTAAGCCCTCATACATTTTCGTGTGCATCACCAGGAAGCCTGATAAAGCATGCCCCCCTTGCAAGGGGATATTTTATACACCTGCTACCTTCTTTGTGTGTAAAATCATGTATCAAACGAAGGGTATCCCTTAGAGGGATTTAGATGTAACCATATCTTGAAAATATCAATACAAAAGCATTCATTCATTTATTTCTTCGCATTTTGGTTATATCTTCTTTTATGCATTTCACTTAAATGTATGTTTAAACTTTAAAATATTCCATTAAATTGGAAGTAGAGTAGTGGGGGATGACACGCCGCTTCCTCAAATTCGCTAGAGGAGGAAAATACTTGACCATAAGTAGACTCCAAGTACTTACTTCTTCCTTAAAAAGTACATATCAACAACTCTGTCAGTAATAGAAAAATGATTACCAAGGCTATAATATGCTTAGCGAATGAGGAGTGGTTAACAACTATGATGGAACCAAAATCAATGGCATCCTATCATTTGGAAAAATACATTCATCTAAGTCATCCATCTTCATTAACTATTTTTATTACAAAACAAGACCTCATTTGTAAGGAAAACCAAGTTTCATTTTCTAAAAGATAATAAAACTTACCTTTCAAAATAATATTCATTCATTGAATCAAACAGGAGATTAATCCACTTAATCTCTTAGTAAATCCAAGATGAAGTTAATCAAAAAGGGAGATCAATACACTTAATCTCTAATTATTCCAAAAAGGGAAATTAATCCATTATCAAATTATTCCAAAAGAAGAGATTAGTCCATTTAATCTCTAAGGTTAACTAGTCTTCAAACAATAGGGTTTTCTTTTCCCTATCAATTATTCACATATCCACTATTCATTCACTATTCACTATTCACTATTCACTATAGAATGAACTCCACGTTCATCCTCCCATGCAAATGACATCTGCAAACACCAAATTCTAGTCATTTGCACTAGAATTACTATACTATTCATTATTCACATTTCCACTATTCATTTACTATTCACTAAGCCCCCTTGGCTACCTAAGCCCTCTCTCACACCTAGCTCTTGGTCACCATGTGGCCATCCATTTAACCTACCCTAGTCAAAGGTCTACAACAAGGTCTAATTTTCATTACTTGTCAAATCGATCTCTACTACATTCTTACAAGGAATCACACCATTCCTTCTCTCAAATCATTAGTACAAATCATGGGTGCACAAGAACCCCATAATTCTTATGCTCCACATCGTGAGTTGATCCCTTTAACTCACATTTCAATAACAATGAGGAAATCCCCATAAATCCCCTTGCATAAACTCCATGTTCATACTCCTAAAGATAATATCTATATTTTAATCCACACTCAAGGAATATCTTTCCTCCAAGAGTCTAATGTTTTATTCCATACAAAGAAAAAACCACATAACAACTTCAAATTATTAAATAGAACAATTTGGAAACCACATCATTTGATTGAAAGAATTTAAAGATAAATTAACTTTTAATTGCCTTATATCCTAAACTAAATTCAAAGGAAAGAGAACCGATTCCATAAATTTATTTAGAAGGGTTCAAACTCATAAGCAAGCAATACAAAAATAATCATTCATTTCCAAAGTGTAATAAAACTCCTTCAAAAACAAAGGCAATTAAGGTGGTATAATCCAACCTTGAACTCCAAATGCTCATTCCATTCAATCTTCCAAGATTTGTACTTTGGCTAAGTCCTTCTAGCCTCCTTCTAGCCTTATCCTTATGCTAGCTTCCTAGTGTCTTGCTCCTCATGCTTAACCAAGAATCCCTCTCATACTCCCAAGGTTGCCTTGGCTAAATGCCTCTACCAGAATAAAGACTTTCCTAAAACTCATTGCTCTCACAAAGCTTTTTGGTTTCTAATCCACAAAAGTGGAGAGCATACTCCCTAAGCAATGGAGAAAAAATGAGGGAAATCCCCCTTCAACTCATGCTTACCCTCTCATGCTAGCCTCCAAGTCCTCCTCATGCTCTGCTTAGCCTAGTCTTCTCCTTGTGCTTCCTTCTACCCCAATTAAGCCCTTCTATGCTTATTTATAGGCCTTCTTGAAATATGCCTTTATTAAAATATTAATTTCTCCCTTTATGAGTCATAAAGGTGAGTTAATATTAAATGATAGAAATATCCTCCATTATGACCCCCTTTTACTCTTTTCCCTTAATTTGGAGAAGATTACCATCAAAAGGGTTTATGCCTCCTATTTTAATAATGCTTTAATTAAGATGCCCTTTCTCCACCCTTGGTTTGAAAAGGGGGTCTATTTTGAAAAGCATTATTTAATTCCTAAGGAAAGATGTCCAAATCCATTAGTCATTCCCTAATTTTGGCCCCTTTGCTAAATTTAAAAGGACTACTATTGAAATAGTAAGATGCCTTAATTTAATCAATATTAAATTCCCATTAGCAAAGATACCAATCCTCCTCCCTTCATTTGGAGGATGTCCAAATCCATTAGTCATTCCCTAATTTTGGTCCCTTTGCTAAATTTAAAAGGACTACTATTGAAATAGTAAGATGCCTTAATTTAATCAATATTAAATTCTCATTAGCAAAGATTCCAATCCTCCTCCCTTCATTTGGAGGAGGGGTCAATTTGGTAAACTATTATTTTATTCCAAGGGAAAGATGCTCTTTCTCCTCCCTTGGTTTGGAAGGGGTCTTTGTCACCCAATTCCAACTCAATTTCCTATTTTACAAAAATAGGCTAAATAATCAAATCATCTAATTAAATCTAATCACAATTAATTAATTAAACTTGTAATTAATATTAAATCATATAATTAAAGCTAATCACAATTAATTAATTAAAATTGTAATTAATATTAAATCATCATTAAGACCATTATGGATCTTCATCCATCTTTTCCTTCTTTCTCGTCCTTAGTGGTGACTCCCTCATCCACTCTATCTAAAGGATTCCTATTCCTACAACCATGTAGACTAATGCAGACTATCAAAAATACCATATTCTTAAATAAACCAATCATACATTGCAAATAATCAACTTAATACCATTTAATCTATCTTCAAAACAACATAACAATTCATAAGTCCATCATATAAAAAAGCTTGCTAAAGGAGGGTGATGACAATATGTGTTTGAAAACCATCGATATTTTCCTTGTGTTATGTGGCATAATAGATTGGTCCATATTTCCTTCATTGTATTTATCATTATTGTCCATGTAGACTTTCTCATTAGCATCTTCTTCATCTTCATCACTTTGAAGTATTACTAGAACAAATTTGGATGAAGATTCTTGTGAGAGAATGAGGGTGTCTTATCTTTCTCATCAAAGATGACATCATGGATAATATACATTTTTTTGGTAGCTAGATTAAATAATCTATAGGATTTTGATTCATTATTGTAGCCTAATAGAATGCATTGACAAGAATTCTCATCCAATTTTTGTCTCTTCTCCTTTGGGATGTGCATGTATGATGCATGACCAAACACACAAATATGAGAGATTGATGGATTATGTCTAGTCCATGCTTCTTCTGGAATACTATGATCAAGTGATGTAGTAGAGGCATGATTAAGCAAGTAGACTGCAATACATACTACTTTTACACAAAACGAAGGTGTAAGTTAAGAATCTTTCAACATGCGAGAAACCATTTTCATGATGGTTTTGTTTTAGCGTTCAACAACACCATTTTGCTATAATGTGTAAGCAGTTGTCAATTGTTGATGAGTGTCATGTTTCTTTAGGAAAGCTAAAAAATTATTATTGGTAAACTCCCCCCTTTATTTGATTAGAGTACATGGATCCGGTTGTTGGATGTGTGCCAAAAATATTGGATTTGTATTTTTTGGATTTTATAGGCACGTGTTGATATGTTATTAGTTGGTTGTCTAAACATGGTACCTCCATGTGTGTAGTTATTTTCATAGATGCAACTCTATAATAAAAGTATATGTGTAAACAACCATGAGAGAAGAACATCTCTTAGATGTATTGTGAATGACGTTCTTCCATTTTTTGTTCGTGCTCTATGGCATGTCGTGTATAAATATTTATTGGTAAATCATTCTTTTGTTTCATGTAGTTGCTTATCAACTACACATTATTTTCTTCATTATATGAGTTTGTTTCATACTTTATTTTTTGTTGAGTTGTTTGGATTAACATTCCATTATGCCAACTGGTATCGGAGTAGCTTGAGGAAACTTATTTTCCTAGCTATGCACAAAGTTTGTAAATATTTTTTTGTGTTATTTTTATGGATTTACAGATAAATCTATTTCCATAGCACAAATTGTAGTGGGAGATTTATGAAGACTTATAACAGTAAATATGGTATAGAGAAGTTCAATGGGAAAAACTTCAATCTCTAGAAGTTTAATATGGAGTTTTTGCTTGTGGAAAGAGATTTGAATATGGTTGTCACTGCAATAGTGATGCCTACAGGAATCACAACTTGAATGGGATAAAAAAATGAGAAATCTATTGCTTTGATTGGACTAAACTTGGATGATTCCATTTTAATGAATATTTAGGGTGCTAAGACTACTAAGGAGATATGGGATAGGAGCTATGGGATAACCTAGAAAATTTGTATGAGTCCAAATATTTGATGAACTTGATATTCTTGAGGAAGAAGTTGTATTCTTTGAATATGAAGAATGGAGATAGTGTAGTTGACCACTTGAATATTTTCAATACACTGATAAATCAACTAAGGTCTACTGGTGATGATGTTAAAGAGACTATTGTGTAGTTTACCTGAATCTTGGGATAATCTCATTATTGTAATTAGTGGGAGTTCTAAGCTAGAAAATCTCAAGAAATATGATATTGTTGCTCGACTCCTACAAGAGGAAATAAGGAGAAGGAATATAGAGCATGATGAGCACTCAAAATATTTGATAACTAGAGGACATGCCAAAACTGGATATGGTGATAAATATTCTGGTGCAAGAAGATCTAAATAAATAATATAGGCTAGTATAGGAAGGAAGTCTTAGTTAGTGTGTTGCATGTGCAAGTAGAAAGATCATAAGAAACATGACTATAAAGTAGATTTATCCAAAAATAAATCTAATTCAATTGCAGATGAGAACCTTTCTTATATTATTAATAAATGTCTTGTTGTATGCATGTAGTCTGATGTGTATTTGATAGATTCTGGAGCATCCTTCCATAGGAATCCCCATAAGAAGTGGTTTGCAGAATATGAAGAAGCAAATTGTGACAAAGTTTTCTTGGGTGATAGTTTCAACCATGAAATTGTTGGTAGAGGTAAGGTTAAAATAAGACTTAGATATGGGAGTATTAAGTGTATCCTAGATACGAGATACATTTCTAGATTAACAAGAAGTTTGCTATTAGTGATCCAACTAGTCGAAGTAGGAATGGAGATTACATTCAATAAGTATGACTATAGTTTGATGCATGGGTTCATTACTCAGGCAAGTGAGTAATACTTGGAACATTGTATAAGCTAGATGTAACATGTTTGAATTTTACATGCACACATGCAACCACTATGGAAAAAAGTAAACCCTTATATTCAAAGACGTCAAGTATTATTTTGTGGCACAGGAGGTTAGGACATCTTGGTGAAAGGAGCTTGAAAGAGTTGTGTTCAAAGTAGATAGTCCATGGATTGGAGAAAGAGAAGTTTGGTTCTATGAGTTTTATGAAGCATGCATTTTAAAAAATCATAAAAGAGTCACTTTTGACTCTAGTGACTATAAAACCAAAGAAATATCTGAATTGAAACATTTTGATATTCGTGGGCCTTTCGAAGTTGCTTCATTAGGCAGCTCCAAGTATTTTATTAATTTCATTGATTATTTCTCTAGGAAATCATGGGTTTAATTTCTTAAACAAAATTTAGGGGATCTTGGTACCTTCAAAGAGTTTGTTGCTACATTTGAGAGATAAACTAAGAAGAAATTGAAGGCTTTGAAGAGTGATAATGGTGGAGAATATTGCTCTTAGGAATTAAATGTTTTTTTTAAGTTGCATGGTATTGCAAGGTAGAGAACAACTCCATATACACCACAACAGGATGGAGTTGCAAAAAGGCTCAACAAGACGTTGTTGGAGAAAGCAAAAAGCATGAGAGAGGATGTAGATTTAAACATTTTTTTTTAGGTAGAGGCTATTAATACAACTATGTGAACAATATATCACCTAGCTTTCTTCTCTATGGAATAACACAAAAGGAAGCTTGAAGTGGAGTCAAACCATAATTTGCTCTTTTGAGAGTGTTTGGATGTGAATTAGTTGTTCTTATACCCAAGGAAAATAGGAATAAAATGGACAATAAATCTATTAAACGAGTACTCGTTGAATATGGTTATGGAATCAAAGGTTAAAGTATGGATACCTTCACAACACTACCATGTGTTCATCCATGATGTAGCATTCAAAGAAGACATACACAACAAATAAAAATCTATGGAAACAATCTCAAACAACCAAGAAAAATTTGATGTAGTTACTAGTTTGAGAAATCAGCAAGCTCAAAATCAACCACAAACTATTCCACCATTAAGTGTAGATCCCATTTATACTCCTTTGTTAGAGTTGTTACATGAGACTAACATGCAATTGGAAACATCAACAAGATAATGATATTGTTGGGAAAGAGCCCAATCAACCTCAAGTTTTTGAAGAGAAACCTACACATGAGGAGCAACTCTATAATTCTGACATTATTCAAGAAGTGCAAACTTTGAGAAGAAGTCAGTGATAAGAAAGTGCATCAATCAGATTTGATTATGATGAATACAATAAATTTACATTATCTTTCATGAGTGATGATCTTGTAGGTGTTAAATATGCTCTCACTAGTTATGAAGCAATTCATTGGAAAGCTATGAAAGAGGAAATACAGTCACTAAAGAAAAATAAGAATTAGGACTTGCAAGTGTTGCCTAAGGATAGAAAGGCAATTGGCTATAAATGGGTGTTTAAAAGGAAATACAAGGATGATGGTTCAATCAAGAGATATTGAGCTAGGTTAGTAGCAAAAGGTTACTCTCAAGTTAAGGTCTTGAATTTGACGAAACATTTTCTCCCATGGCAAATATTGCATCTATTAGATTGCTCTTTTGCATTGGTTGTTGCCAATGACTAGGAAAGAGCAGATGGATGTGAAGCCTTTCTTCATGGAGATATCAATGAAGACATTTACATGAAACAACTGATTGGGTTTGAAGTAAGTGGGAGAAATGTTGTATGCAAGCTAAGAATGTCATTGTATGGGTTGAAGCAATCCCCAAGGTAGTGGTATAAAATATTTTATACCTTTGTGATTAGACATGGTTTTGTGGGAAGTGATGTTGATCATTGCATCTATCTCAAGAATAAATGCAATTACTTTCTAATTAAGGTGTTATATGTAGATGACATTCTTCTTTTTAGCAATTCGAAGGATCTTGTGAAGAAGACCACATCCAAATTGTTAGAAGAATTTGACATGAAACACCTTGGTCCATTACATTGTTTCTTGGGTATTGAAGTAAGATACCACAGTGAGAAGAAGATGTGGATTAGCCAGAAGAGATACATTGTAGACTTACCTACTCTTTTTAGAATGGACTAACACACTCCTGTATCTACACCTTTTTAGGTTGGAGTGCATTGTCAAAAGATATATGTCCAAAGGATGATGATTAAAAGAGTGTCATGGATAAAGTTCCATATGCAAGTGTAGTTGGAGTTGTGAGAAGATTTATGTCTAATCCTAAGAAGCAAAATTGGGTTGTAGTGAAGAGAATTCTTAGATATTTGAAAGGCACCAATAATTTTGTAATCTATTATGATGGCAAAGAAAATAATCAGCTACAAGGTTTTGTAGATTCTAATTATGGTGGAGATGTAGACACTTCTAAATCTACTAGTCAATATGTGTTCACACTATTTGGAGGTGCTTTGAGTTGGAGAAGTAAAAAGCAACAAGTGGTGGCTCAATAAACTATTGAAGTTGAATACATTGTTATTGCAAAAGCATCCAAGGAGGCAACCTGGTTACATGTAGTATGTAGAGGTATTGGTTTTCAACAAAGTTCTACTTGTATCATACAACAACTTTAAATACATTATAGTTAATGGGATAACTCTCCCTTGCAAATGCAAATGTCGCAACCTTAAGAATTTCATGGGAGATTACAGCCTAAAAGCCAATATATTTGTGCTTCTATTAGTAGGGTGTGATATAGTCTTAGGAGCATAGTGGTTATACACAATGGGATATATCTTATGAGATATTTTAGAAATATGAATGTGATTTACAATAGATGAGTTAAAATACATCCTTAAGGGGATGACAACTAGTCCAAAAAAAGTAATCAATTCCCATATCATGGAGAAAATAATAAAAAAGGGTCTCATAGAGTAATGGGTCAATTATTTGCAATATAATCTTTAAAAATTATTCAAACATACAAATCCCTAGAATTGCAAGTACTCCATTACAAGTATTCTCAAGTGTTTGAGAAATAAAAATGTTAATCCGAAACTCAAAATTTGAAGTTAAAGAAGATCAAGAAAGAAGCAATTAAGAAACAACATAGTATAACAAACTAGAACACAAAAATATATAAAAAAAATAGCATAATGATTTTATTGCTTAGAGTAAAATACAAACAACCTTTGAGAAGAGATGTGAAGCTATAACATTACATCTATTACTCATATTTTTATAGTTAAGGGTACATCTCTTTATACAATATTTTTGGTGTGTTGAAAATCCAATGTATTGAATATAGAAGGTCACCCGAATAAAAATGTGGTGGTTTGCCTTCCTTAAGTTAAAAGATCACTCCTAAAATATACTGATTCACCTTTCATAAACACAAAATGAATTTAATTGAAAATTACATAAATAAATATTTTGTTTTAATATGGTTAGAAATATGTTTTGAGTACCAAAATTGAAAAAAAAAAATTATTAATAAATATTTTGTTGTGTAATTTTAAGGCTTAAGAACATTTTCCACATAATTATCATAAATAGATAGGTATGTCGTGCCAGTAACCAGAAGTCTCTATGCCATCTGCTATTGATAACGTAGCCGCCAAGGCCCCTGCTCTGCTTCCTCACAGATAATGTCAGGCATTCCGTGTTCTCAATGCAGAACTCTATCAACTCCTCTCGCCTGCTTCGGAAAAGCAACCTTGGACGCCCAACATCAATGCCATGTCAGCAGTATTTTCATTAGCAGGAAAGGAAAGCAGCAAAGTTTGATGAATGTTAACATACCTCTGAAACAACGAGGGTCTTCTCTGACCCTCTCCTCCGCCTCCGGTACCACCACTCCTTCCACTTGTATCTGAATCCATTGTTTGAAGTAAGGATACACCATGCTTACTTCAAACAATGGATTCAGATACAAGTGGAAGGAGTGGTGGTACCTGGAGGAGGGAGAGAGAAAGCAAGGACGATAGTTTGTCATTACTGTTGGTCTTTAAATAATGCCAGGAGCTTTTACCAATCTGTTATCTGAACTGAGTCTAATCCTCCGTTCTCCAAAGACGATGAAAGCCTGCAATCTGCAACAAATGAAACCTACTAACTGCAAAAGAATCAACCCTGCATATCAACAAAACAACAAACCCAAAAATTTGCACAGTACAACAAAACAACGTGGAACAGGGCAATAACAGAGTGTGGAAGATTGATTGCAGCAGTCTGAAAATGTATTTTATATATATTCTGTTACTGGAAAATTACATCCGATACATGGAGCAACACCCTTTTTTCAGACATGTCTTAGTGAAGAAACTTCAAGAAAAAACAAGAGAACAAGGTAATGGCAGTGAGAGAGGCTTCTAGAGAATACACCTAATACATTTAATGCTATCTACTAAATTCGTGTACAACAACATATAGACCCATATCGATATTTATGACGGCAGTTGAGATTAGTCTTCTAACACTGCCCCTTAATCTCAACTGCTGCTGCTCCCATTTGTGATGCCTAGACTGTCACGCTGGTGTACAAAACTTCTTGTTCCCAATGGCTTTGTGAAAATGTCTGCATATTGCTCTTGTGATTTACAATGCTCTAAAATGATTTCTCCAGCATTGATCAACTCTCTAATGAAGTGGTACCTGGTATCAATGTGCTTACTTCATTTATGGAAGACTTAGTTCTTTGAGAGTGCAATTGCTGAGGTATTGTCACAAAAAATCCTTGTTGGCTCCTCTTGCTTATGTCCCAAATCATTCAAAATCCTTCTCATCCACATAGCTTGGCATGCTGCCCCTGTAGCTGCCACATATTCCGCCTCAGCTGAAGAAAGAGAAACAATTGGTTGTTTTTTGGAAGCCCATGAGACAACACCTGATCTCAAATGAAATACATAGCCTGAGGTACTCTTCCTGTCATCTATACTACCTGCCCAATCACTATCCGTGTACCCAATCAGCTTGAAATCTCGTCTTTGTGTACAAAATACCAAACTCCTTGGTTCCATTAACATATCTTAGTATTCTTTTGGCTGCTTGGAGGTGAGTGGCCTTTGGAGTTTCCATAAATCTAGAGACTAGGCTCACAACATACATTATGTCAGGCCTAGTGGTTGTTAAATACATCAAACTCCCTACTATGCTCTTATACATGGTTGGATTTACATTTTTACTCCAATCCTCCTTTCTTAGTTTCAGCCCCATGGCAATCGGAGTTGATGTAGGCTTGCAATTCTCCATCTTAAACCTCTTTAGAATATCAGCAGCATATTTAATTTGTGAAATGAAAATTCCATGATCAAATTGTTGTACCTCTATGCCAAGAAAGTACCTTAATAATCCTAAGTCAGTCATCTCAAATTCTTGTTTCATCTCAATTTTAAACTCAGCCACAATGTTCTCATCATTTGCCATGAAAATCAAATCATCTACATAAAGAACAACAACTAAGAACTTGTCATTTTTAACTTTGATATAAAGAGTATGCTCACCTTCACACTTGCTAAAATCATTGCTCATGAAATAGGAATCAATTCTGCTATACCATGCGCGTGGTGCTTGTTTGAGCCCATACAGTGCCTTCTTGAGTTTATACACCTTGTCTTCTTGTCCTTCAACCTCATAACTAGGTGGCTGCTCAATGTACACTTCCTCCTTCAAGAAACCATTAAGGAATGTTGATTTAACATCCATTTGATGGACCCTCCATTTATTTTGGGTTCTTATTGCAAGGACTGTTATTATAGTCTCCATTCTTGCTATTGGGGCAAATGTCTCCTCATAATCTATACCATATTTTTTCTTGTAACATTTCACAACTAATATTGCCTTGTATTTTTCTACCTTTCCTTCAGCATTATACTTTGTTTTATAAACCCATTTAACACCTATGGCATCCTTGCCTTGTGGGAGACTCACCAACTCCCAAGTATCATTCCTTTCAATGGCTGCAATTTCCTCATCCATCGCTATAGACAGGCATATTGAGATATCCTTAATTGCAAAACTAGTTTTGATATTATGTGTTTTATTGTAAATGCATGCAAAGTGTTTGACGAAATGCCCGTGCATATATTTTAATGTTGTAAGTGCAATTTAATATTGTACGTAAATAATAAAGTCATGTAAAGTCATATTAAATCATGTAAGTCGGCTAAATAAGCTATTTCATCCTATAGTGCAAATGAAATGTAAATGCAAAGAAAATGCACATAAAATGTAATTTGAGGGTAGTTGCAAGGTAGTTGGAGAAAGTAACTACTTGGTGGGTGTATAAATAAACCCCCCTCATTCATTAGAGTGGCTGAAGATTGGTACGTGAGCAGATTGAAGTGTATGGGTAGAATGCAGTCTAGCATGATATGCAACCATGAAGGATGTTCAGCCTAGGGTTGAATGGTGGATACTTAGAGGAGATATTACAGGGCATTCATGCAGACAGATGGAAAATTGCAATCCAGTCCTGCGTACAGCCACGGTTATGCTAGTTGTAGGTTGTATTGTTGAAACTGTAATGTTGTATTACACCTACCATTATTAATACAAATTGTTGTAATTTCTGTTATTTGCCATTGTTGTTATTACTGTTGTTATTAATGTTGTTGCAGAATTTTTGTGTATTATTATTGCTATACTACAATGTTGGCAGATCTATAATTTATTACTTGGAAAGGTAACTGTTAGAACTATGTAAAATCCCTTTCTACAATCATTGCAATCCACTTTTCTTGTTTGACAGCCTCTTCAAAATGTATTGGATCATCCAATTGAGAATAGAATGCAAACAATAAACTTGGACCAACATTGCTATTGACTTCATCTTGCTCATACAACTCATTCAAACTCTTATACCTTTGTATTCTATTCTGATTTGATGACTCACCTGAATTTGTGCTATTTATTGGGGCTGCTGAAGACATTCTTTGTCCACTTACTTGACTGCTTTCTTGTAATCTTGGGCCTGCACTTATGCTTGATGATGATGATGATGGTAATTGAGGTGGACATTGTTGATTCTGATTTGGTGTGGGTAGAGTCACCAGTGGGATATTTGCTATAGCCATATCATCTCTATTTTCTATAACATTCACAGTCTTCTCTACACTTCCATCCCATACCTCATCTTCAACAAATGTTACATCTTTGCTGGTTATAAACTTCTTTGTTACTGGATTGTGGAGATGATATGTTCTTGATTGCTCACTATACCCTATGAATATGT
The DNA here is from genome assembly GCA_028583015.1 of Wollemia nobilis. Lineage (NCBI taxonomy): Eukaryota > Viridiplantae > Streptophyta > Pinopsida > Araucariales > Araucariaceae > Wollemia > Wollemia nobilis. Next base: position 40,029 of record JAQPPZ010016676.1, read on the forward strand.
ATTTCTCTGCCTTGTTATCCAACTTTCTTCTCAATTCATATGGAACATGTGCATAAGCTACACAACAAAAGACTCTCATATGAGATACACTGTGTTTCCTTCCTCCCCATGCTTCTTGAGGAACTACACCATTCAAACTCTTGGTTGGGAATCTATTTAGAATATACACAACACATTTTACTGCTGCTCTCCAATACTCATTTGGAAAATGCTTGGCCTTCATCATGCTTCTTCCCATTTCCATAATTGTTTGGTTCTTTCTCTCAGCTACTCCATTTTGTTGGGGTGTATATCTAGCTGTAAATGGATTTTGGATTCCATTGTGCTTGCAAAAGTTCAAGAACTCCTTTGAGACATACTCTCTGCCTCTACTAGTCCTCAACACTTTGATATAATGGCCACTTTGTTTTTCAACCATTGCCTTAAACTGTTTGAAGTATTCAAAAGCCTCATCTTTGTGCTTAAAAATATATATCCATGTTTTTCTTGTAAAATCATCTATGAATGTCAAGAAATAATTCATACAATTTAGTTAGGGGGTTTGCATCTTACCACACAGGTCTGAATGTATGATCTCCAATGGTTTTTGTGCTCTTGTTGATTGTCCCACTTACAATGGCTCTCTATGTTTCTTTCCTAGTATGCATCCTTCACATGCTCTGTTTGATCTCTCTATTGGTGGCAATCCTCTTACCATTCTCTTCTTTTGCAATAGATTCAGGTACTCAAAATTAAGATGCCCCATTCTTAAGTGCCAAAGCCAATTCTCATCCTTCATCTCAGCTTGTAGAATTGTTTGTGTCACCGCTGCAATGCTTTCTCTTGCTTGTGAATTCCCATCATGTGGAAGTTTGAGGGGAAAAATTTAATTATTAGTCATCTACACTCTTGCAACCAACAATTTACTTGAGAATTTATCATATATTGTGCATTGTTTGTCTTTGAAAAATACTTTATAACCATGTTCAACCAGCTGACCAATACTCATCAAATTATGCTTCAAACCTGGAACATAATAGACATCTGAAATACATTTATTCTTCCCCTTTTTGGTTACAATGTTTATTCTTCATTTTCCCATGATAGTGACCTTGTTATCATTCCCTAAAGTGACATCATATTATATGCTTTCATCTAGGCTTGCAAACAATTCTTTGCTACCGGTCATGTGGTTACTACACCCAGAGTCTAAATACCACACTTCATTTTGATTTTCTACTACTGCATTACAAGCAAGAAATATTCCTTCCTGATATTCTTCTTATACTAAGAAATTTGCATCTTGTTTTCTTAAATCATATCGTTTCTTTCTACATTCACTTGCATAATGACCGAATTTTTTACAATAATAGCATTGGACATGTGATTTGTCATACCTTTCTCCTTGTGCTTGGTTCTGCTGGCTTGAACTCTGCCTTGGGCCTTGACTGTAACCTCTTCCTCTTGTATTTTATGGATTTCCTCTTCCACCTCTAGATGAACTTCTTCCTCTGCCTCTAGAGTTTGATCTTCCTCTGCCTCTTCCTCTTCCAAGACCAGTATCCACTTGAGATTTAAATGCATTTTCCATAGAAGTATTACTAGCTCTATTTAGTCTATGCTCATGAGACATAAGAGATGCTTGCAATTCATCTATGAAGTAATGATCCAAATCCTTGCACTCATCTATAGCCACAAAAAGAGAATCAAACTTTGAGGGTAGACTCCTCAACATCTTATCTATAACTTTTCTATCTTAAATGACTTTTCCATGGGATCTCATCTGGTTCACCAAACCAATAGCTTGTGTGAAAAATGAATCCATTGATTCAGATTCTTTCATTTGCATTGTCTCAAAATCTCTCATCAACATCTATAATTTGGCTGCCTTTACTTTCTCCATTCCTTGGTATGTTGTCTTCAAAGTATCCCATGCTTGTTTTGCTTTGCTTACACCTTGTATCTTTGGAAAAATGCTTAGATCCACATGTGTATATAGGTCTCTAATGGCTTTTGCATCCTTGGTTTTGTTCTCCTTCAAGGCATCCCTCTGTGCTCTTGTCAAGGCATTAAGAGCAACTTCATTTGCAGGCTCTTGAAACCCATTTTCAACAACATCCCAAACATCTTGTGCAATAAAATGAGCTCTCACAACTGTAGACCAATATTCATAGTTCTTACCATCAAGAATGGGTAGAGTTTGATTTGTTGAACTTGTGTTGGTTGATGCTACCATTTTTGTTCTCCAAGGCTTTCTTCACTCTGGATTGTCTCCTTGTCTCTGAAAAACCCTTGGATTCTAAACCGTGATAAGCTCTGATACCACTATGTTGGTATTTGAATAATGCCAGGAGCTTTTACTAATTTGTTATCTGAACTGAGTCTAATCCTTCGTTCTCCAAAGACGATGAAAGCCTACGATCTGCAACAAACGAAATCTACTAACTGCAAAAGAATCAACCTTGCATATCAACAAAACAACAAACCCAAAAATTTGCACAGTACAACAAAACAACGTGGAACAGGGCAATAACAGAGTGTGGAAAATTGATTGTAGCAGTTTGAAAATGTATTTTATATATATATTGTTACTAGAAAATTACATTCGATACATGGAGCAGCACCCTTTTTTTAGACATATCTTAGTGAAGAAAATTCAAGAAAAAACAAGAGAACAAAGTAATGGCAGTGAGAGAGGATTATAGAGAATACATCTAATACATTTAATGCTATCTACTAAATTTGTGTACAACATATAGACCCATATCGATATTGATGACAGCATTTGAGATTAGTCTTCTAACAATTACAAGGTAATCAAGAGCTCAGCATTGCCTCAAAAGAGTCGTCGACCAACACCATCACTTTCTTCCTCTTCTCACTCATCCACTCCATATCCATATGTGGGAAAGTCTCTTCTTTTCATTCTCCTCCTCTGCTTCTTCTTATTTTGTGGATGAGTACAAGTGTCAACTTGAATTGGGAAATCTATTACTCAAAGGTCAATTTTGATAGATAGCACCAATAACCTTTTTTAGCTACCAAAAGGTCAATTTTAGGTCTAGTCCATAACAATCTCCTTTTTCAACTCATTTTCATATATAGCATGTATAACACTTGGTTCACCTATAACAATAATAGGACATTTCCTTGGAAAAACTGAATGAAGAAGTGAAAAACATATTGTAATTGATTGGTCAAGTTGATTGAAAGGCCTTGATTAAAAAAATTGCTAATCTCAACAATGTAGAACAAACCATAATTGGCCTTAACACAATGACCTTCTCTCTTCAATACTATCAATCAATTGCAAAAAGTAGTGTAACAAGGTGGAGCCCAACATAGCTCCACTAAATAGGTCTCTTCCTTGGGATAAGTCAAGGAGAGACCATAGGTTATGAGAGGACAACATGCTCAAGTAAATCTACAACATAATTTCATAGGACAACATACTCTAACTAATCTATAACATATCCTAATATTTGATTTTTCAAATTTTGATGTATTCCCACTCATTGGATACATTAGACAAAGCAAATATTTTGACTTGCATCAAACTCTAGATACTCAAAAAGTATTTATGGCTTCTTTCAACCTCGATCATAAAGTAATCTAGTGGTATTAATGGTTCCAAAAATTAAGTGGTATCATACCTCTATGGATAAATTTTGCATGAACTTACTTTTTTTTTTGGAGCTATCACATATGAATATTTTATAGGAGTTTTAACCAAGCTTAGGCAAACTCACTCTATCTGAGGTTATTGAAAGAAATTCAAAAACTATCAAACAAGATAAAAGGGTTGTTTGATATTTTTTAAGAAGTTGATTCATTGATAGATTAAAAGAAGAATTCAATATTGAGGTAAAAATGTTAAATGCTAAAATTTTGTTGAAATCCATGATGTTGACCAAGTTGGTTAAATATTAAATAACAACACAACTTAAAACATATAAGTGACCCCAATTTAGAAATTCATCGATGGTTCCGATACCAACTAATACTAGCAACAAAGTCATCATCAAATGATTAAATGAGATGGAAATGTAAGCTTATTGAGACAAAGTCCTCTGTTATAATTATGATGAAAAATACAATCCATCATAAATACACTAAAAAGAAATAATACCTATTGGATGTTGAGTTAACCATTACTTCTCTTAACTCTAATGCAATAAATGACAACTTAGATTATGAACAACATTAGAACCTTAATACCATAGAAGAACCCACTCATGAGATATATTTATAGGCTTTAACAAGAATTATCACACCTCAAACTATGAGGATACATAGGTATTTCAAAAAATCTTTGACAATTCTCATAGACAAAGGTAGCATACATAACTTTATGTATCCAAAGGTGGATAGAAAAGCAAATTTCTACTTGTACCATGCAACAACTTTGAATCTATTATAGTTAATAGGAGAACTCTCCCTTGCAAACACAAATATCGTAGTGTTAAGACCATCATGGGAGATTATAACCTAAAAGTTAATATATATGTGCTTCTATTTATAGGGTGTGACATAGTCTTAGGATCACTATGGCTATGCATATTCAGATCTATCTTATGAGACATTTTAGAAATGTGGATGTGATTTATAATAGATGAGTGAAAATACACCTTTAAGGGGATGATAGTTGGTCCAACCAAAGTAATCGATTCCCATATCATGGAGAAAATACTAAAAAAGGTCTCATGGAGTAATGAGTCAATTATTTGCAATACACTCTTTAGAAGTTTTTTAATGAGATAAATCCCTAGAATTGCAAGTACTCTTTCACAAGTGTTCTTAGGTTTCTGAGGAATTCAAAGAGCTTCCCTCACAATTTATAAATGTTAATCCGAAACTCAAAATTTCAAATTAAGAAGATCAAGAAAGACGCAATTAAGAAACAACAAAGTATAACAAATTAGAACACAAAAACATATAACCAAAATAGCATAATGGTTTTATTGCTCAGAAAACAAAGTAAAATACAAACAACCTTCAAAAAGAGATGTGAAGTTATAACATTGCATCTATTACTCATATTTTTATAGTTAAAGGTACATCTCTTTATACAATATTTTTGGTATGTTGGAAACCCACCTTATTGAATATAGAAGGTCACCCAAACAAAATTGTGGTCATTTACCTTCCATGATTTAGAAGATCACTCTATAAAATGTGATGATTCACCTTCCATAAATTACAAAGTATATTTAATTGAAAATTATGTGTTGGTTGTGTGCTAGGGGTGTGCTAATTCTACCCACCTTTTTTTTATGATTAAGCCATTTTAATATAATATTTTTTCATCCAAAAATTACATATATAAAATTTCTTTTTGACTAAAAATAAATTTTAACACTAAAATTTTAAAAATAAAAAATTAATAATAAATATTTGTACAGTCGTTTGCTGTCTGGCTTGCATTTAGAACGGCAGTGGAAGACATGGAACAACGTGAGTATGTCGACCTTATTTACAAGGTAATAAAGAGCCCACAGCATCGCCATCTTGGCCTCGGGAGAGCCATCGACCACTACCATCACTTTCTTCCTCTTCTGACTCATCCACTCCATATCCCGTTCCCATTCCCATTCCATACGTGGGAAAGTCTTTTCTCTTCATTCTCCTCCTCTGCTTCTTCTTATTTTGTGGATGAGTACGAGTGCCGGCCTGAATTGGGAAATCTATTACTCAAACTCAGGTGCCTCAGAACAGAGGTAGGACTGCCCCCCACCATTCTCTCGTCCTCGCCTCAACTACTCTTTTTGCTTGGGGATGCTCTCTCTTCTCCTTCTTGTTATCGCTGTGCTTGGAATATAATGAAGAGCCTCACGGAAGCGGAGACATTGATGATAAATTTTAAAAGTATGACGTCAAACAAACGAATGCGAGTGGACAATCCAAGTTCAAACTATAACAATAACTTAAGTTTAAATTAGTTTTTGAATGCGTTAAACACACTCAAGTTGTACAATTTGTTAAACACAAACACACTCAAGTTGTACAATTTGAGTGAGAGGTGTGGAAACTTTGTATTTGTTTTTTTTTTTAAATTCCCCTTTCTCATCTTTAGGCACTTTTTGTATTCTTAAAATACTCCTTCATCAGGAAAAAATTGCTAACATGTGTTTCAAATTGGCACCTGTCGGACTCGGTGCAGACAGAAAATATGGATCTGCATTTGATTTTGTTTCAAAATGAGCAACCTTGGTAGTGCATAATTTGTGTAGCTCTTTTGATGGCCCCTAAAGAGAAGAGTTGACATGATGTAGGTTGGGGGAGAGATATGAATGTTGAGCTACCTTAGAATATCATATAAATAATTAGCATGGGAAATTCGAGATTGGATATTGATGCATACTGGAATTTTTTTCATTGGAGGAAGAAGAGCGCACTGAAAGGAGAGTGACAAGGAGTATCCAAAAGCTCACAATGCATGGCGGGAATAAACTATTACTTTTTATGTTGAATGAGGTATCTATGTTCTCTCTAGATGGAAGATATAGCAGTAGGATTATGGGTAAGTACAAAAGGGAGATTTTGATGCATGTATTTATGTTATTCATCATACCAATGATTCAAGGGGTAAGAATAAATTTGATGGATGATGGACAAGTGTGAAGAAGGAAGCCAAGGGCTACATACCATAATGTACAAGATGAATTTGTATGTTTGCCACCATCATTGAATTATTATGGTAGTAATTGAACATCAATTGGGAGAGATAAGTAACATAATAATCAATAAAATAAGGATCAAAATGGATCATGGGTAGCATATAGAACTGGTCAAGGGAGGAGGAGGAGAAGATGGAGAGTTAGAGAAAGAATCCAAGAAGAAACTCAACATTGCATAATCATCCAAGGGAAGCTTACAGGAAACCTTAAAGTTATGAATATCAAAAGGTAATGTCTTGTTGGTGACGACATAATCAACCACACTTGCACCTCACCCTTTAAAAAAAAAACATGTGAACTTGGAGGAGTTAGGAAATTTAGGAATCTCATTGGTAATCAAGAGGTCATATAACTTGTATAATTAAATAAGTGTTATTGTAAACAGTAATGGATGTTTTCATCTATAGAAGTTTTGTTGAATGCATGATCTATGGGGTTGAATTTGAAGAGATGTAACTCATCCTCATTAGATCATAAAAATGTGCCTAGTGGATGCTAGTGTGGGAATTGAGTCAACTAAAAGGTGAAATCATCCAACAATAAACATCTAGAAATATCTAGATAAACATAACTTTCCAACATGGGGACAACACCAATGTAATTGCTTATGGATTTGCATGCACAACAGTTTGAACTAGGGCACAACAGAATAATGAGATTCAATTATCCATACTTAAGCAATACACCCTTAAAGTTATCCACACTTTCACTTTCAAGCACTTATAAATTGGCAAAAGTTTAAAGGATTTAGGAAAATTAGGCAAGTTTCCATTCATGTCATCCATAGTTGCCAATACGTCTTCCAGGCCGAACTCGTCATCGTACACAAAGGCATGTCTAGAGGAAAATGCATGCCATCACAGAGAGTGTCATTAGCAAGCTACTGGAAGCATGAGTTGTAGCGCGGAAAGCCATTTGAGAGTGGTGTGCAGTTCAAATTCAAATTTTCCTCTTAGAGCATGTAAATCTGGTTATTATGATGCTTGTCGTCACAGAGTAATTGCAGCATGTGGACAACGAGCAAGTTGTCGTCAGTAACCTTGTTGTTTGTGTGTTTGTCAATACACTTTGGTGTCTTCTGTGTGTCCGTTAGTACCCTTGCTATTACATGTCCAACAGCTACACTATACATAAAAGTTGTGTATTAGACAATGTAAGCATACACTAATTACGCAGACTAGCTAGGCCTTCGTGCACAACAAACGAAAGCGCAAACGATGAACATTGGAGGTGATTGACGCGATGTTGGTTGTTGCAGGCATCAGAAATATTTGAAAGGTGGGGCTAGGGCTAGGGCTAGGGCTAGGCTGGAATTTAAAAAAAAAATTATACGACGGTTAAATTTTTTTTATCTTTCAAAATTTTGATTGATTTAAAATATTATATGTATATAATATTATAATAAAAATATTATAATTAACCTATCAACTTAAAAAAAATTACATCAATTAGGTCAAACTAAAATTATATTGGTTATGTAACATTGAAGTAAATGACCTCAACAAACTAATCTGTAGACAAAAATGTGTTCATGATTTAAAAGAATTTAGATTTATAAAAATTCCCATCAACCCTCTTATTTGTGGAAAGAAGACCTCATGGACTACAGGTTAAATTACCCGAGTCATTTTCCTTTGAGTAATGATAAGAAGTTGGTTCCCATCTCTCATATTTTTATACAGGATGATAGTATAGCATGAAGTTAAAAGTTAAAATAATGTTAACTGGACAAAAAATAATATTTTTATTTAATTTTAAAAATTAAATTATAGATTTAAGAAAAAATTCATGTTCAAATCTTGTTAAGTGAGAGATGATAATTATTCAAGCTTTCTTGTAATATTATTATATGGTAAGATAGGATATAGTGGGAACCATTTCAATCTTATATAATGAATTAACAAATATTGTTTAAAATCCATAAACATTAAATTAAGTATCTAACCATTTTAATCCCATATAACTAATTGAAAATAAATTATATTGTTTAAAAATGATAAACATTAAATTTAAATTTTAATTCTTTTTTTGTAAACTTTCTAAGCATCTATTATTTTTTAAATAATTAATATAATATAAATCTATAATGACAACCACCCACATCATCTGAATTATTTTTGAAGGTATTTGAAGATAATGGAATGCCTATTCACCACCCACATTAACAAAGTTAACTTTTTCTAAGAAGAGTGCATAACTGAGAGCCCAACTTTCATTTCAAGGTACATACATTCATTCTGGAAAGGTTTAAAGTTTAAAGTTGCAGAAGCATACAGAAAAATAGACCTACTACTGTTGTTGATAGCCCAAGCATCATAAAAATAAAAACTTACCCAAATAAAAGGTAAAGCAGACTTACATAATCATCTCTTGGTTTACACAATCCTCCAAAATTAGTGTTTAACAAATGCGTAATAAATAAAGTTTTTGTAGCCAACGCTTTGAATTATTTTCTCTAGCTTGACGTTCTTTTGGATAATAGCAAGGGCTAAAGATATTTACTGCATTAAATAGTGGAAGATCTGGAAACCTTGTATTTAAACAACTAATGATAGATTCAACATAATTTTTATAAGCTTGTGACAATTCTCTTGTGTGCCTTCAATAGAAATTTGCATACCTTGTTTTCTTACATCATTGAAATAATCAATTCTCCATAGACGGGATAGACTTATATAATAAATCACTCATGTCAATGATATTATCTTGTACTTTGATTTCAATAAATCCATATTGATAATTAGTTAAAATTTTTGAGAGATAAGTTTCTCCATTTGCAAATGTTTCTTCTCTTAGAAACCATTTAGTCAATGTGTTTACAGTTACATCAAGAGCCAACCCAAAACATGTAACATATACATTTTTTCTTGGAATAACTTATTCAATTTGTTCAACTCACCCAATATGTCAGCAAGCATATGCAAACAATATTGAATAGAATATATGTGTGCCTTGTGATACCATGAAGAATTTTTTTTATCATTTTTCTACATGGTTAATATAGCAAGCATAAGCTTTACAAGCCTTATGATAACCTATCCTCTTGATAGCCATCTAACTACATATATTTGTAAAACATATAGAAGATCAATTTCCATAACTCTAAGAAAATCATTTAATTCATAACTCTTTTTTGGTGAATTTTGAACCCATGAATACACTTTATTTGTAAGCTTTTCAATATGCAATAAATATAGTACATTTTTAAAAGCATTTGTTACTTCCAAAGCCTCACTATGAGCTACACAATGAACTGCAATCATGTTTGGAATATCTTTTTTCAAAAAATACACAAATCCATTTTCATTTCCAATCATTACTGAAGCTCCATATGTAGAAACTGCTATCAAATTTTGTAATAAAATACCTCTACCATTCATTATATGATTCAAGGTGTCATATATTATTTTTCCTTTTCCATTCGATATATATATTTGAGTTCCATAAATTGTAAAATATGTGCTCCTAGACCTTACAAATCTAAATATATTGCATAAACTACAAGATTTTTTTCCAAAGTATGATCAATACTTTCATCAACCATTAATGAGAAGAATGGGATTTTCAACATACATCTTGTTTGGCATTATTCAAGATATTATGAGATACAATAAATAAATTCATTTGCAGCCTTACAATTTATGTATGAAGAGTAGTCTTGAGATTTGGGTATATTTGGTATTTTCATATCTATGAGAAAATTACAAAGTTTCTCATATTTAGATAAGGATAAATCTTCTTGATAAATAAAGTAAGCTACTTTCATTGTAGCAATCACTCTTTCCTTGTTGGCATCTTCAGTTTGTATAATGTGATATGGAATAGATTTCATCCTTCTCTCTATTGCATTTGTTACAACTCCAACATATCTAATCGGCTATATTTCCATTTGTTCATTGATTTATTGATTTATTCATATTTATAGATGTAGGTTGATTTACATTAATCATCAATGTTAATATTATCCATTTACATATTCACGAGAGACTAACCCATCTCTAAGTGGTAAAGGACTTGGCCCTACTTAAGTGGCAATATTTAATTGAATTTATTCATTCGATTGTGTTTAAATTGTTTTTACGAAGTTGCACACTTCAAGTGGTATCAGAGTCGTGATTATGAAGGAAGCATTCATTCTTTCTTGTAAAATTCACATTAATGTTTTTTTAGGTCATTCTGCAATAAGTTGCGTTAATCACTGCACAACCAGAGATTATCTATGTTATCTAGTTTGTAGCTCCATGGATAGCATTTATTTGATATTCCTATTCGTAGTGCTCATTTTATCTATGTGCTTCATTATCTGCCATCGCATATTTTTGTGTGACTATCACACACAGGATGCAGATCGTAGCAGACGTGAAATTCATAGTCAGCGTAGCAATTGAAGTGTTGGTCCTTCCATCCATAAACTCTTGGCAGATCATTTGCTATTCATTTAAGTGAAAAGCATGGAACTAGGCCAATTTGGAAGCAGTATTCCACAAGAATTCAGTTGGAGGTGAATTCTCCTAACAGAGAAATTAACATTTAAAATTATCTTATAAGGTTTTGGAGTACTCATGAGTGAGCATTCAAACTCTGTTAGCGGGTAGAAAATTTTATTCAAAATTTCTCTTCGCAGTTTCGACAAGGGAGATTGAGATTCATGTTATTGAAGTAAACACTCCCAAAAATAATATAGAAAGCATTCCAATTTTAGTGTAATATTACGAGGAAATTTTTCATCGGTAACAATTTGCACATTTAGTGGCAATAAATTTACAATGTGAACAAGAATTAGGTTTTGGATAGCCCTAATACTACGACCAACCATTGACTGACAAGTGGCATTCAATTAGTTCGATATTTTATTACATATGGGATCCTCTTCATCCACTAATAATTGTGTTCAATATCATCTATTGGTGTATCAAACCTACGACATTAATACAGTAGGAGTGGTAAGAAAAGGAATTCGTTTTGAAGTAACCATGCAGAGTTGACTGGTGATACTCTCCTTATTCTAATTTTATTGGAAGCAATAGTTGAAGGCAATAGCTTTTAAATTCCAACACAAAATTAAGTTACGTTCATCACACATCATTGGCAAGATTAGACATCGTTTGGAGTTTCACACTATTTTGCTAATCAGTGAAATGATTTGAATGTGACGTGAAAACTTCTCAGTTGACATTCACATAGTAAAACCTAAGTTGGAAGAATTAAATTCCAATCAAAGTCATCATTGGTATTGTTCTCAAGTCAAAGTAGTTGTTGGTGGTATTCAAATCAAAACTAGTTGTTGGAGCAAAATACAGTTGAAAACAACAATTTTTTTGGGTCAATTTTGATCAAATTTTTTGCAAATTTTTAAATCAAGTGCATGCGTGACCAAAAAATTGCTAACAAGTGGAATAGAGGAGCTAACGAAATATTACAAAATGACAATGTTTTAAACAAAGGATCACTAAATTCACCAAGAAGACATCTACAAAATAATAATACGCAACACAAATATCCTTTTAGAATTAACAGTTTCAACCCTCACCACTAGTCCATGGCTTCACCAAATCATAACAATGTCCCTCCTCCTTCACCAGATCACATTAGCCCTTCATCCAACCCAGATGACCTAGACTCTCATAGAGTAGACCATGTCCTTAATCAAGTAAACCTTCCCCCTAAAAGAGACCTTGTCAAAAATATTCCACTTAGTGTGGATTCCAGTGTCTATGAATATCTTAAGCAACAAGAAGATGACATTGGTCAGGTGTATTTAGTACTACATGATATTAAATATATGGTACAAATATCCCTAGATAATCAAGATTCTAAAATTATTATCAATCCTCCACCACTAAATACTCTTCAGACATTGGTATCCCCAAAATATTATTCTAATTTTGATCCTTCCATAGGGGATGTCTCTTTATTCTTAACTTGGCCTAATGATGCTCAAGTACCCCGTACCGACATGCCCACTTTTGAAGGATACGATCCTAGATGTTGTATAGCCAAGATAGATGGTATTTTTTGTTTATATCGTATTCTTGAAATTGGTCGAGTTGCATATGCATCTTGTAAACTAGGCACCCAAGCTTATCAATGGTTGTTATGGCTGCTCCAACATAATTGATCTCTTATGTGGCCTGAATTTAAGGAAAATTTCCTTAAAATATTTGATAAGGGTTCATCTTCATCATATGTGGTCCGCCTCATGGATCTCAAGAAAATTAGCTCAGTAGAAGATTATGTATCAGAGTTCACAAGTCTTCTTACTTACACACATGAATTAAACCCAACAATAGTGGTATCTTCTTTCTGTCATGGTCTCAATTATAAAATCCAAAAATAAGTCGACATTCATGATCCATGTACTATATATGAGGCTACCAGAATAGCTCAAGCAATTGAAACTAAACTTCAATATGGGGTGTCCTATAAATGTGATTCTAATTTTCGTTGACCTTTTCACAATAATGAACAATCATAAATATTTTTTTACTTTAAATATCATTCTTATCATCTCAGAAATAAAGCATGTGTAGTGCGTCAAACCTTTCAAGTAGAATTCAAAAATATAGAAGAAGAAGAAGAATGAGAAGAAGAAGATATAATTCAAAAATAAGGAAGGAGAAGCTCTTGATAGTGAAATATTTGGGACAATTATCGCCATCTAACAATAATCCCAAAAGGAGAAGAATTTGGTAAGAAATTCCAAATTTCAAAGAAGAATATTGAAGACCTCAAGACACTCGGATTCTTGAGAAAGATACCAGGATCGAAGTCAGACTTCAACAAGGAAAAAAAATAGACATTAATACTGAACCTAAGAGGTTTGAAGATTACCTTTCACAACAAGAAAGTATATTTCAAAAATAAGGGTTTTCTAAATCTACTATAGAAAACTGAAGATCATTTGAAGAATCAAGCCACCAATATCCAGTTCAAAGATAGAAGGTTCAAAACTACAATTTGGTGAAGCAAGAAGCTATTTTGGATAGCTAACAAAAAGCTACAAAAATTCGGAGTTCCAGGCTACATCCTGAAGGAGAAGTTGAAGCCATCTACTACAATTTCAAACCAAGAAACTAGAAGAGTTCACAAAATGCAAGTAACCACCATTCCAGTTTGCAACTTTGTGAATTAAAACACCAAGATTTACAACACTTACATAAGTCATGAAAGGTAAGCAAGTTGGGTGCAATTAGGTTTATTAGTTGAACTTTAAATTAGGGTTCATTATCAAGCACCATATTTGGATTAAAGTTGCAAAGAGAAGGGCTCATATTATAGTCTTCAAAAGAGTGCAAAAGATAGTTTCTTTTAAAGGATATATTTGCACATTAATAGGAGTTAAATATATTCTTCCTATTATCTACTAGCAAAAAAGAAGACTACATTAGATTTGAGAGATCTTTAAGAGTTAGAATTAGTGCATATTACAAGTTATTTTTAAGGAGTAATAAGAAGATTGGATTTGCACTATATTAGTCTCTTAAGGATTATTAGAAGTGCACTACGTGTTACAGTGAAGATTAGTGCAAAGATTAATCTCTCTAGCATATTGCTTATATGATTATTAGCTTGGATTCATTGCTATTAAATTATCCAAGTAAAGGAATTAGATCCTAGTGTTGTCTAATAAGAAAGGCAACAACACATTGCTCTCAAGAAGTAAGAGCAAGTAGCGACCATATCCAAGAAGCAAGGGAAAAGCTTCAAATCAATCTACAATAGTCCTCAAGCTATACAATGAGGAGCAGATCTATCTACACAGTAAGAAGCCATTATATCAAAGGAGGAAATAGCATCAATACAAGAGACAAGGAACTTGGGTGCAAAATAAAAGTCTCTTATTCATATTATATAAGTGCACCATATCCCTTCTAAGGAGGACATAATAGAAAGTGTCCTAATACACTATAAATCAGGTGCTCTACGCATCATCAAGAGGCTCAACATCTATCATTTGAGAAGAGCAAGCACTAGGATATAGTGCTTAAGAGTTGATTTAGCAGAAGAACTTGATATCCACTATGGTGTTAGAACAAAGAGCTATCCTAAGGCTTAGAATCCAACTACTACTGAGGTGTTCAAAAAACCCTATTGTCCACCACATCGAGCATCTATAACAATGAGTATCTACAGCCAACAAAAGAACAACATATTAGGACTACCATCATATTCTAGAATACAACTCATTACAATGAAGAGAAAAGGAGCTTTATCCAATACAGAAGGTGCATTACCGTGGGTGAACTAATAGCTAGGAATAGTGTCATAGAACTATTTTCGAAGCACCTCACCATTGCCATCAAACCAAGAGCCAACATCTTGAGAGGAATATCACTTAGTTATACCTAAAGGAAGCATTAAAGAAAAATAAAATAGGTGGGTAAACATTAGCAAGAGGAATATATAGGGAGAAAGATGTTGGAGAGAAGCGTCTCATGTAAACTGACACATTTCACTACTGATAGAAGTGCTCATATTTCTTATCACACTAAAGAAAGTAAAACACTCACTCCTTGAGCATTAAGATAATCATAATTGCCATAAAGAAGTGTTACAAGGCATCATTGTTATATAGGAGTGTTATAAGGCATCAATATCATAAAGAAGCGTTATAGCATCTCAAAGCTATGCAGACCTCATCTCAAAGAGCATTGAAGCTCACAAGCCATGTGGACATCATCTCAAGAGGTGTTAATAGTATCTCAAGCATTATAGAAACTCATGCCATGTGATAGTCATCCAAAGGAGATCATAGCTACATAAGCATTCACCTCCAAGCTGAAGAAGACAAGCAAAATTGGAGAGAATATTAAGTATGTTGTAATTAGATTCAAAGGAGGTAGTGGAGGACTATCATAAACCAGCGCTATTAAGGAGCATTGAATGCTCAAAATTATAAGCAAAGACTAGTATCATTTGGAAAGAAGACTACGCGCAAGATAAGCAAAATCGAAGCATGAATATCTAAGGAGAATTACATAGATTCTATAGCCAAGTAAGGTCAAAGCAAGAGCATTGAATGCTCTTCTACACAATGACCAGTTATTTCGAGGTTCGATGAAAAAGAGTGAAGCCTCAAGCAACACGATGTGCGATATTGATAAGGTAAAATCAATACTAAAGTTGCTTGCTTTAATTAAAGGACATTTGGAGATATAAGGTGATTTAATCAATTTACTATTGCATTTGGTTAACAAGCATTTACCAACATTAGTAAACTACAAAGCAAGCTTAATTGAAGGCATTAGAATACTCTCACATTTGTAAATAACCAAGTAGGAGAAATAAGGTTATCAACCTTGGTTAATTCAAATTAATTTGCAAATATAATTATTTTATAATATTTCAAATATAGGGAGTTATAAGGCATGCATACTACATCAAATCTTAAATATTTTAGATTTTAGAAAATTAAAGATCAAATTATTGAAGGTAGGAGAAATAAGTTCATTAAAGCATCATATAGAGTTGGAATTAAATGGTAAAATTTGTCTCATACTCATATTAAGGAGATAAAAGGAATCCAACCTAAAGGAACTTCAAAAATTGATAAGTGCATAAGTTCAATAGAGAGATAAGGTAAAATAAAAATTTAATTATTCTCAAAACATTGCAAATCAACTTAAAAGGTGAACTAAATATTTCTAAGATTTATATTAAAGTCTATAGCATATTCTTAATTACTTGGGAGATATAAGGAAGCCCACAAAACCTAAAGTCCCAGAAGGGTCTTTTCAAAATTATTTTACATACTCTAAACTAGGGAGACATAAGGTAGACTACTACAAAGGTCCTAGTATTTATAAAATACCAAAACGAGCTCCATACTACAATGGAAAGAAGAACATACTATCACAAAAGAATGGACAAACAAGATGCATACAATACATCATGTCACAAATACAAAGTTAGTTCTAGCATAAACAACTCTACAAACCAGAAGAAAATTTGGTATATTGACTCAGGTTCCAGTCATCACATGATAATAAATTTACAATGGTTTGATTACCTTGAAATTACTAATGGTTACAGGTTGAGAATTGCAGATAGCAAGACTTATCCTATACATGGATATGGATGTGTAACACCTAGTAAAGCATTTCTAAACTTTTTGCTACAAAAAGTGATGTATGTTCCTGGACTAACATTCAATCTTATTTCAGTAAGAAAGCTAGTAGAGAGCAATAGAATGGTTGATTTCAAATACATAAATGAAATCAATGTGTGCCTCATCATGAATCAAAATAATATAGAAGCTATAGGATCAATCCATGAGAATGCATACACTCTAGACTCGATTAAGAATTCACAAGATATTGTTGCATTTAAAAAATACTAATATATTGCCTGAGTAACAGGTTGTAGAATACAAAGAACCCATATATCATAAATATAAACAAGGAAAAGAAGATTCAAAGTTAAAATAATAATAGGATAACAACACTATGCTCTACTTGTTCATATACAAACTGCAGAAGAAGAAGGACCAGATCAAGCTGAAGACTATTCAAGAGAATAAGAGCCATAGTGAAGAATAAAGTCTTCAATACCCAAATAATGTTATACATGGGGGGTTTTAGAGTATATTACATTAGTTGGTTCATGTAAATGTACCACCTTTGGTACATAGCTAGAGTAGAGATTACCGTAGGGTTAGTTAGCTAGTTACTTCAAGTAATGTAATAAATGCACAAGTGTCAATGTGCAAGTTTTAAATGTGCAAGGTGTCCCATTGTACAACTAGGTAGAGTGTTGGCCAAGTAATCTATATTCCTATATAAAGGGCCTCATAGTGAGTGATTAAATATCATTGTAGGTAGTAGTAGTTATAGTGTGTAAATTACCATATAGATTGGTGATGGAGTACAATGTAGTTTTTTAGCTTCAATAATGGAGTCTCCATTCCTCCATATTGTATTATAACATTTTTATCACTTTCCATTAATAGTATATTTTAATTTTATTCAAAAAAATTATTATCTTACATTTTTGCATATTTTGCATCCTGTGATTGCATTCTCTCATAGCTTACATGATCAAAATCTAACAAATATCTGAAAATAATCCATTATGGGAGATCAACCAAAACATCATTCATGGTAGAATCAATAGAGCTCATCATCATCTACATCAGTTTGGATAAGTGGCCTCTAAAAACTCATGCGTCATCTCACCACAAGACACACAAGGGTATCCTTGATGATGAGAGATGGCAAGGGGAAACCATAAAATGGGAGAAGAACAGAATATAAATTTAAATACATATACTTCCCCACATCAAAAATAAAGACCGCTAGGATGAAAACTTATCTACAACAATAAAAGGACCAGTTGAGTCACCAGCAGAGTAGGCAGACATGGAAGCATCCAAAGACAAAGGTTAGCATGAATTAAGAGGAATAAGGAAGCATAAAATAGAATAAAGAGAGAAATAAGAAAATTTTAAAAGCAAATCAAGAGTTTTTATGAGGTTTAGCAAAGAATAAAGGTCCAATGAAAAAGACCTAATAAAATGACTAGTTGAAACTTTAAAGTCCCAAAGGGAGAAACCAATCAAAAGTCCTAACTAAAAAGATCTTGATTGTGTAGACGAATGATGCTAAAATATTTTAAAATAGTGGACAACTCTAGAGATGCACGAGAGCACCAAGACTAAGAGGGAGATAGATGAGTGCATGGTTTCATAGAAAGAAGAAAGATAATATGCCATTACTAAGAAAATATGTTTTCCTACCAAGAATAATTTAGTTCTAAAAATCAAATGAAGGTAGGTAAACCATTAAAGGTGAAGGAATGGGGCTTGTAACCATGGTAGCTACGTATTGATAGGAAAAATAACTAAGGGCTATTTCGTTAAATATTTAGAATCCCTAGTAGATGGGTAGATAGAAATTCAAATCATCCTATAAATTTTAGAGGAAAAAATCTCCTTTTGTAATCTATAAATAACAGTGGTCTTAGATTTGTAAAGGATTATCAAGTTTGCAATTGTATGCATTTGTAGGATTTCCTTTCATTTCTCTCTATAAAAATAGTTGTGGTTCCTGAGTAGCTTGTGGGCAATCTCAAACCTTTGCTTTTTGCACAATATTTGTAAGAGCTTGCTTGCATAATATATACATGGAATCCTATGTCTATTTTTTGGTCTTTATATGTAGACCCGTTGCTATGTATGTGTATGTATTTTTTATCTTTTACTTGAGTATTAGATCTTGATAGGTGTATGTGTGTATGAGGGGCCTGCATGTATTTTTATACTGAATCATTTGCTAGATTGGCTCTCCTACAAGGCCTACTTGCAAGGCACGATTGTTCTAGACATGGACAATTGGAGATGACAACACTAACCATTGTCAATAACAATTCAACAATATTACTAATATTTAAAACAAAATTATGATTACTTAATTTTATTTAAGTATAAGGATTCTATCTCTCTTTGACCCATTAAAGCATGAAGGATTTGTAATTGTCCTTCCTCCTCCACATATTGCTTTGCCAAAAATAAAATGATAAACCTACCTTCTTATTTTACTTTTCATATACAAAATCTAAAAAATGAACCTCTAATCTAGGATTGACATGTGTCCCTTATTTTGGAGCCTGCATTTTTTAGGGTATCTCACACAATGTACCCCTTTATATTATTTTTAATATTAATTATGAATTTATTATTTATAGAAAGAAAATAAATTCATCTAGATAAACTATGGGGATACATAGGTATTTCAAAAAAATCTTTGATCATTCTCATAGACAAAGGTAGCACACAACTTTATGGATCCTAAGGTGGATAAATAAGCAAATTTCTACTTGTACCATGCAACTACTTTGAATCTATTATAGTTAATGGGAGAATTCTCCCTTGCAAACACTAATTTTGTAGTGTTAAGACTATCATGAGAGATTACAACCTAAAAGCTAATATATTTGTGCTTCTATTAGTAGGGTGTGACATAGTTTTAGGATCCTAGTGGCTATGCACACTAGGACCTATCTTATGAGATATATTAGAAATGTGGATGTGATTTACAATAGATGAGTGAAAATACACCCTTAAGGAGATGATAGTTGGTCGAATAAAAGTAATCAATTCCCATCCAATGGAGAAAATACTAAAAAAAGGTCTCATGGAGTAATGAGTCAATTATTTCCAATACAATCTTTAAAAGTTGTTTAATGAGACAAATCCCTAGAATTGCAAGTACTCTTTAACAAGTGGAGAAAATACTAAAAAAAGGTCTCATGGAGTAATGAGTCAATTATTTGCAATACAATCTTTAGAAGTTGTTTAATGAGACAAATCCCTAGAATTGCAAGTACTCTTTAACAAGTATTCTCAAGTGTTTGAGGGATCCAATGAGATTTCTCCACAATGTATGAATGTTAATATAAAACTCAAAATTTCAAGTTAAAGAAGATCAAGAAAAAAAGCAATTAAGAAATAACAGAATATAACAAACCATAACACAAGAATACATAAGCAAAATAGCATAATGATTTTATTGCTTAGAAGACAAAGTACAATACAAACAACCTTTAAGAAGAGATGCTAAGCTATAACATTGCATCCATTACTCATATATTTATTTTTAGGGGTACATCTATTTATACAATATTTTTGGTGCATCGGAAATCCATCTTATTAAATATGGAAGGTCATCAGACTAAATATATAAATTAAAAGTTCACTATATAAAATATGATTCACCTTTCATGAATTACAAAGTAAAATTTTATATATATATATAACTTCTTTTATATTTTATCTTAACATAACTAAAAATATATTTTAACTATTAATATTATAAAATAAAAAATTATTATTTTTAATAAATATTTTTTTTATAATAAAATTTTAAAACATTTTCCACAAAGTTATAATAACTCTGTTATAACACTTATTCAGAGATCAAAAATAAATTTACAAAGTACAAATACGTCTATGCGTGAAGGTTTTCATTGTAACGGGAGCTTTCGTCAAAGGCTTTTATTTCCACTGAACTCATGAATAACAACTTGTCAATGCTCATACACCATTTTAAGACTAATCATTTGAAAGAGGTAGAATATACATATAAGATATGTATTAGACAATGTAAGCATACACGCATTACGCAGACTACCTAGGCATTCCATGTTCTCTGCTTCTTCTTCTTTTGTGGATGAGGACGAGTGCCGGCGTGAATTGGGAAACCTATTATTCAAACTTAGTTGCCTCATAACAGAGCTAGAACTGCCCCCGACCATTCTTTCGTCCTCGCCTCGACTACTCTTTTGCTTGGGCATGCCTATCTTCTTCGTCTTATTGTTGTTATCGCTGTGCTTGGACCATTATGATGAGCCCGATGGAAGCGGACACATTCATGATAAACTTTTAAAAACTACGACGTCAAGGGAACGAATGTGACGGTAGATACAGCCGTCCGCGGAAAATCCAAGTTCTGGGACATACAACTGTCCTCGGCAAATCAAAATCAAATTCTTACTTGTACTATGAAACAACTTTGAGTCCATTATAATTAATGGGACAGCTGTCCCTTTGCAAACACAAATCTCTTAGGAGATTGCAAATTGGTAAGTGTTAGTTTGGTTGGGTACTTATCAAGAGGTGGATTGGTAAGTGTTAATTTGGTTGGGCATTTATCACGACCTAGGTTCAAACCTTGGTGGTGCCTGTTAACAAAGGTAGTAGTTTATTCTGAATCCTCTAAGTGTGCGTCGTCAGATCGACAAATTACAACCTAAAAGCTAATATATTTGTTTATCTATTAGTAGGGTGTTACATAGTCTTAAAAGCCTAGTGGCTATGCATTGTTTTTTTTTTTTTTAATTTACATGGTGGAATCGGTAGCTGCCACGAATCCGTGCAGGTTGTTTAGCTTTTATGGCCGTCACAGTATTCTGCGTTGTCCGCCCCAGAAGCCGTCACACAGATCTTTGCGCAGTCCGCTCCTATAACCACCATGCCACAATCATTTTAAACCTTTTACGTCGCTGAAAGCACCAGGAAAGGAAAGGGACAAGCGTTTAGTTCGGTGAGGCCCGAAATTTGAACCTTGGATCTCCGCCCCCTTATGGGGTTTGGATGAACCAATTGGTGTACACCTCGGACCTAGTGGGTATGCATTGTGGAATCTATCTTATGAGACATTTTAGAAAGATGGATATGATTTACAATAGATGACTGAAAATACACCTTTAAAGGGATGATAGCTATTCCAATAAAAATAATTAATTTTTATTTTACGGGAAAAATATTAAAAAACCGTTTTATGAGTAATCGGTTAATTATTTGCAAAGTTGTATCTTATTGTTGTGTGAAACAAATCCTTAGAATTACTTCTATTTCTTAATAAGTATTTTTAAAAAATTCAATGGGTTGTAAAAATATTAATTCAAAACTTTAAATTTTAAGTTCAAAAAAAATTAAGAAAGAAAGTAATTAAGAAATAACATAGTATAATAAATCAAAATACAAAAATATATAAGCAAAATAGTATAATTATTTTATTATAAAGAAAATAAAATAAAATACAAACAACCTTGAGAAGAGACTTAAAGCTATACACTGTATTGAATATGGAAAGTCACTTGAATAAAAATGTAGTGGTTTATCTTCTATCAGTTAGAAGGTCACTCTTATGAAATGTGGTGATTCACTTTCTATGAGTTACAAAGTACATTTAATTGAAAATTACATTTATGTGTTGTTCTTTTGTGTTTTGTCTTCTATGAAATGTGGTGATTCACTTTCTATGAGTTACAAACTACATTTAACTAAAAATTACATATATGTGTTGTTCTTTTGTGTTTTGTCTTCTATGAATATGTCAACATAGCTAGAAATACACCACTCATATGAAATATAGTGACTCACCTTCCATGAATTACAAAGTGCATTTAATTGAAAATTACATATATATGACTTGTCTAGTGGCATATTCTATGATTGGAATTTCTTTCTACATTAATACATGTTTTTTTTTTTTTTATCCTCTATGAATGTGTCAACATGGCTAGAAATACATCGCTCATATGAGTTATAAACTGTATTTAATTGAAAATTATATATATATATTACTTGTCCTATTAACATGTATGTATGTTCTTTTGTGTTTTGTCTTCTATGGATGTGACAACATGGTTAGAAATACATCACTCATATGCAATGTGGTGATTCACCTTCCATGAGTTATAAAGTGTATTTAATTGAAAATTATATATATATATATATATATATATATATATATATATATATATATATATATATATGACATGTCCTATTAACATGTATGTATGTTCTTTTGTGTTTTGTTTTCTATGGATGTGACAACATGGTTAGAAATACATCACTCATATGCAATGTGGTGATTCACCTTCCATGAGTTATAAAGTGCATATAATTGAAAATTTATATATATATATATATATATATATATATATATATATATATATATATAACTTGTCTTTTTGTGTTTTATCTTATGTGGATGTGTCAACGTGGCTAGAGATATATTATTCATATGCAATGTAGTGATTCACCTTCCATGAGTTATAAAATGCATTTAATTTAAAATTACATATATATTACTTGTCCTTTTATGTTTTTGTCTTTTATGAATGTATCAACATGGTTAGAAATACATCACTTTAGAAATATATTTTAACTACGAAAATTAAAAAATTAAAAAATATTAGTTTTTAGTAAATATTTTGTTTTTTGTTTTTTATTTTTAGAGTTTTTAAAACATTTTTCACAAAGTTATCAATAACTCTATTTATGAGAAAGTTGCCCGTTAAATTTGTTGTTCTCACTGTAATCTTTCTAATAATTCTTAAATAAATCAGAATAAACTTACAAGTATAAAATAATGTCTATGACTAAAATTAAAAAT
Organism: Wollemia nobilis; assembly: GCA_028583015.1. Lineage (NCBI taxonomy): Eukaryota > Viridiplantae > Streptophyta > Pinopsida > Araucariales > Araucariaceae > Wollemia > Wollemia nobilis. Next base: position 63,583 of record JAQPPZ010016676.1, read on the forward strand.
ATATATATATAAAATCATGTCCCAAAATGTATGGATCATTTTTCCCTTTAAAAAATGTCCTTTGAATTACTTAAAACTTTGAAATGAAATGAAAGATTTTAATTATGTCCACGAGACCCAAATATGGAAGTACAATTACTCAAATCATATCATATGATCTTTAATATCTTTGAGAAGGTTGTTCCTTCTCTTGTTGATTTGTGTTAGCAATTCCCCAACTTTTTTTATTTTACTGTCTTCAAATAAATCTGCCATAAACTCATTCCCAGGTGTTTCTTTGTATTTGTCACGGATATCTGAAAAACTCGGGCATTTATAGATGAAGTGTTCCTTTGTCTCTACTGCCCCTGTGCTACATAGAGTACATATCCTTTCTTCTCATTGTTCTTTGGGCGTAGTCTATCTCCCTGTTTCACATCTAAGCCTATGAGAGCTAGTCCTTATCTCGAGCAATGAGTATTTTTTCCTTCCACTTGATTTCAGCACCTATATACGCTTTTTCCTTGTGGTCATACGTTGGGTTAAAATTTGCAATATAATATTGTCTTTTCCTGCTTGCATTTTTCCACATTCCACCCTTGAACTTTTCATTCACATAATTTTTTATGTCTTTGTTGACATTTGGGCATTCATTTATGTTGATTTCTCAATGTTTCATCCATTTCTGATTTTGTTTCATCCATGTATTATTTTGTCTATGCAACTCTTCGTCCCTAGCTGCCCTAGGCCATCTATCATTTGTCATGTTTTCTATTTTTTTCAAGTAACATAACAGCTTGGTCATAGCAATTGCTTCTAAAGGAAACATTCTAGTTTCAGCTAGAATAATTTCATAAGGGGTTGTGGCCTTAATTTTGAGAAAGTTTGTGATTAGATATTTTTGAATCCTTTCTATTTGCCTCCATTTTGCATTTGTTATGCCACTAGCCCACACCTCGCAACCATACAATGAACCGATGTAACAAGTAGGCCAAATAAGACCTTGGTGGTCTTCCAGTCCCACAACTCCGGCATTCATACACCTGTTTTGAAGTGCATATAGTGCTCTCCAACCACTTTGAGTTCTTTTCATCCTACATGTATTCCAATTAAGTTTGTCATGAAAGTCTATGCCCAGATATTTGTATTCTACTACTACATCAAGCGGTTCTCTTGCAAACTAAAATTTGAGTTTTTGCTTCTTCTTTTTTGCTAAAAAAAACATAATTTTTGTTTTTCTCGTGTTCACCTACATCCCAACTTCTTTACAAAAGAGTTCTAGAGCTTGAAGGTGATTCTCTAGATATTTGGCTGTTTTGGTCACAAGAATTACATCATCTGCATACATGAGGAGTTTTACCACATATTTGGCTAAATGCACACCCTCTCCCCCAAATTTGTTTATCCTTTCTTCTAACTTGTCAATGTACAGCCCAAATAAGGTCGGAGATAGAGGGCAACCTTGTTTGACACCTATGTCACTACCAAAAAATTCAGATAACCCTTCCTGTGTTCTAATTCTAGCCTTTACATGCTCATATAGTCTGTGAACTGTTGCCCTGTAGTGAATTGGAACCTCAAGCTCTTCCATTCTGCTCCATAATTTTTTTCTTGGCACTGTGTCAAATGCCTTTTTGAAGTCTACAAAACAATAAAAAGCCTCCTCTTTTTTGTCCCATATTTTTTCCACTATGTGTCTAAGCGTGATATAGTGATCAATAGTTGAGTGCTTGGGCCTAAAACTCGCTTGCCCCTTTGCTCTCTTTCCCTTTTCTTCTGCCCATATGCTGATCCTACACTCTATCATACTCTCAAACAACTTTGCAATATGTTGATCCTACACTCTATCATACTCCCAAACAACTTTGCAAAGAGAGGGTTGATCATGATAGTTCGATAGTTTGAGGGATTATTTACATCTACACTTTTAAACAAAGGAATGGTCAAGCTAGTTGTCCACTCAATAGGGAAGACATTTTTTATGACTTAGACTCAAACCAAGAAAAAAATGTATTTTATATTAATAAATAAATAAAACAATAGTTCCATTATTGTAGGAATTATAAATTAATTATTCTATATACACTGCTTATTCATAGTAAAGATATTCAAAAGACAGGCTCTATAATATTATAGTTATATTACTGTATTTCAAGGGTTTCTCTTCTTAATTGAGAGCTGAAACTCTGAATTCAAAGCCGTAAAATGCTTCTGAGATAAACAAATACGTCTATGCCTGAAGTTTTTTCATTCTAACTGGACCTTTCGTCTCACGTCAAGGCTTTTATTTCCACTGAACTCATGAATAACAACTTGTCAATGCTCAGACACCATCTCAAGACCAATCAACTCAATCAGGTAGAATATACATATAAGTTCTGTATTAGAAAATGTAAGCATACAAGCATTACGCAGACTAGCTAGGGAGAGCATGTCGTCATGTCATATAGACGTTATCGCTAGGAATGCGATTCTACAGCCGGAGACCCTGCAACTGCAAGGCCTTCTATAAGCAGTAGAAATACAATGTCTGTAGATATGTCATGCCAGTAACCAGAAGTCTCTATGCCATCTGCTATTGATAACGTAGCCGCCAAGGCCTCTGCTCTGCTTCCTCACAGATAATGTCAGGCATTCCGTGTTCTCAATGCAGAACTCTATCAACTCCTCTCGCCTGCTTCGGAAAATCAACCTTGGACGCCCAACATCAATGTCATGTCAATAGGATTTTCATTAGCAGGAAATGAAAGCAGCAAAGTTTGATGAATGTTAACATACCTCTGAAACAAGGAGGGTCTTCTCTGACCAACTATAAGTAGAGAAGCGCCCAGTTTCTTGGCATGATAAACTATCGTCCTTGCTTTCTCTCCTGCTCCTCCGGCCTGTACCACCACTCCTTCCACTTGTATCTGAATCCATTCTTTGAAGTAAGGATATACACCATGCAAGAAATGAAGGTAAGGAGATCAAAGAGAGAAGATAAGATACCTCCGGCCTGCGGGACCTGCAGAGGGCTCGCATGGAGTTTACAACGTCGCATCCACAAGTGTAGAGTCGTCTGCTGTCTGCCTTGCATTTGCAACGGAAGTGGACGACATGGAACAGTGTGAGTATGTCGACCTTATTTACAAGGTAATAGAGAGCCCACAGCATCGCCATCTTGGCCTCGTGAGAGCCATCGACCACCACCATCACTTTCTTCCTCTTCTCTCTCATCAACTCCATGTTCCCGTTCCCATTCCCATTCCCAATCCCACTTCCCCTCCCATTCCCATACGTGGGAAAGTCTCTTCTCTTCATTCTCCTTCTCTGCTTCTCCGGCGTAAATTAAGAAGTCTCTTAGTAAAACTCGGCTGCCTCAGAACAGAGCTAGAACTGCCCCCCACCATCCTTTCGTCCTCGCCTCAAGTACTCTTTTTGCTTGGGGATGCCTACACCACAAGTGTAGTGATGCTCTATCTTGTTCGTCTCATTGTTGTTATCGCTATGCTTGGACCATTATGATGAGCCTGATGGGAGCGGACACATTCATGATAAACTTTTAAAAACTTCGACATCAAGGGAACGAATGTGACGGTAGATAGAGCCGTCCGCGGAAAATCCAAGTTGTGGGACAAACAACCGTCCGCGGAAAATCCAAGTTCTGGGACATACAACTGTCCTCGGCAAATCAAAAATCAAATTCGTACTTGTACTATGAAACATCTTTGAGTCCATTATAATTAATGGGACAACTGTCCCTTGCAAACACAAATGTCGCAGTGTTAAAGACTATAATGGGAGATTGCAACCTAAAAGCTAATATATTTGTGTAACTTTTAGTAGGGTGTGTAGTCTTAGGAGCCTAGTGGCTATGCACAGTGGGAGCTATCCTATGAAACATTTTATAGTGGGATCTATCTTATGAGATATTTTAGAAAGATGGATCTAATTTACAATAGATAAATGAACATACACCTTTAAGGGGATGATAGGTAATCCAATAAAAGTAATTAATTTTTATTTTATAAAAAATATTGAAGAAACATTCTATAATGGAATTTATCTTATAAAATATTTTAGAAAGATGGATCTGATTTACAATAGATAAGTGAAAATACACCTTTAGGGGATGAGGATGATAGCTAGTACAATAAAAGTAATTAAAAGTTTTCAAGGAATAATAGGTTAATTATTTGCAATACAATCTTTAAAAGTTGTATAATGAGACAAATCTTTAAAATTTAATGTAATTTTTAATAAGTATTTTCAAAGGAATTCAATGCGTTAAAAATGAATCCAAAACTTAAATTTGTAAGTTTAAAAAGTTCAAGAATATTTGCAATACAATCTTTAAGAGTTGTCTAATGAAAGAAATATTTAGAATTGCATTTATTTCTTAATAATTATTTTAAAGGGAATTCAATGGGTTGTAAAAATGTTAATGCAAAACTTAAAATTTTAAGTTAAAAAAATCAAGAAAGAGAGTAATTAAGAAATAACAGAGTATAGCAAATCAAAATACAAAAATATATAAATAAAATAGTATAATTATATTATTATTAAAAAAATAGAGTAAAATACAAACAACCTTGAGAAGAGATGTAAAGTTATACCATTGCATCCATTATTTATATTTTTATAGTTGAGGATACATTTTTTTATATGATATTTTTGGTGTGTTGAAAATACACTCTATTGAATATGGAAGGTCACTTGAATAAAAATGTGGTGGTTTACGTTATATGAATTAGAAGATCACTCATATGAAATGTGGTGATTTACTTTCCATGAGTTACAAAGTACATTTAATTGAAAATTTTATCCTTTTGCTTTTTTTTCTTCTATGAATGTGTCAACATGGCTAGAAATACATCACTCATATGAAATATGAGTGATTCACCTTCCATGAATTATAAAAGTGCATTTGATTGAAAATTATATATATATATATATATATATATATATATATATATATATATATATATATATATATATAACTTGTTCTTTTGTGTTTTATCTTCTATAGATATATTATCATGGCTAGAAATACATCACTCTACAAATACATTTTGATTACCAAAATTAAATTAAAAATATTATTTTTAGTAAATATTTTATCTTTTTATTTTTAAAATCTTAAAAAAAAAATTCACAAAGTTATCAATAATTGTATTTATGACAAAGTTGCTTGTTAAAATTGTTGTTCAAACTGTAATCTTTGTAATATTTTTACTACTTCTTAAATAAATCAAAATAAATTTACAAGTACAAAATTATGTCTTTAACAATATAACTAAAATTAATATATATATATATATATATATATATATTATAATGGGGAGGGGGGCAAGGGAGGGATGGCTCCAGCACCAGGTTCCCTTGGACTGACCAGTCCCACTTCTCCTTTTCCCTGCCCCCCTCTCGGGTCGGCTCTCAGGCCTAGTTTCTAGGTTCCCCTGTTTTCTCAGGTTTCCCTCTTGTCGGGGTTGCTGGTCTGCAAGGAGGGTTTGGTGGTTTCTTGCCCTGAGTTTCCTAGTTCGACGGGTTTCCAGTGTGCTTTCGGGGCTATTGGAAGAGGGTTGGCTCTGGTTTTCTGGTTGCTGCTCGGGATCTTCATCTGCGTTCTTTTGGCTTCGGGGGGTGCCTTTTCCCGTAGATGGTTTTCTCAGTCGCCCCATGAAACCCTTGTCTTCGGGATCTCCTTGTAGATCCGAGGTTTATTTGTTCTTGAGGATGGATATCAGGGATCTTTCTGTAGTTTGTTGTTTGGGTCCTGGGGGGATGCCCATGCATGCAGCTACATATCTCCTTGGATCCATTCCCTGATAGACAATGGTGGGGCTAGAAGTTTTCTTGATGGTGGTTTTAATGGCTTGTTTCCTTGCAGGGTTTGATCTTGGGATGGGGGCTCAAGTTCTTACAATGCAATGGCTTCCGCTATTTTTTCTACCCGTCAAATTCCTTCTCAGTCATGGACGCTCACGGGACAGCTTCCCTGTCTCTCCTCTGCAGCTTGCATCCCAGACCGGGGTTCCTTTTAGGCAGGGGTTGTGTTCTTATGGGCATGCTGCTGGTTTTCCCGCTAGGCGGGAACCACGAGTTCGCGAGATTTTCTACAGGTTCAGGGCGTGCTGGTTTTCCCCGATGGGGGGTTGTGGGTTTTTCTGCAGGTCTTGGGCGTACTGTTGGTTTTTCCCGTTGGGCGGGTTCGCCTTCTCTTGCTGGTTTCTCTGAAGGCGGGATTTTGGGCATGCTACTATTTTTTCCTGCAAGGCGGGATTTCCTGTTGCTGTTGGGTTTCCCACGGGGCGGGACCTTCCCTTGCTGCTGGTTTTTTGTCCCCGTTGGGTGGGACTCTTCACACCCGATTTAAGGTTGGTTTGGTGGTTTTCCCGCAGGCGGGATCTTTCAATTTTGCTGGTTTTCCCGCTAGGTGGGATTTCTCAAACATGCTGGTTTAGGGTTTGTGTGCCTTTCTTGCTTGGCGGGATTCCTAAACATGCTTGTTTTCTCCACGTGGCAGGATTTCCAGATTGTGCGGTTTTTTCCCCATGAGGCGGGATTGTAATTTTTTCTGTTGTTTTCCCAGCTGGGAAGGTTTTTAATTTTGCTAGGGTCCTTGCTAGGCGGGATTTTCCCTTTTTGACTGCCGGTTTTTCCCATTGGGCGGGATTTCCTTTGTGGTGGTCTTCGGATGTTTCCCGCTAGACGGGATTTTATCTTCATCCTTGTAATGAGTCTCCCACTGGGTGGGATGTGTCATTTGGGTTTTAACCCTTGGTTTGGTCTTTTGACCTGTTGTAAGAAGGTTTTTGGGATCCTTTCAAAACCCGCTTGTAATATAATTCCAACTTACCAAAATATATATATATATATATATATATGGCATAAAACCATGTTTCCAAAAAAAAATTAATATGCATAGATTATTTGTTTCCTTAAAAACAATAAATATCCTTTAAATTATTTAGAACTTTCAAATTTAAATTCAAACCAAAACAAAATATGTAGTAACACTGATATAATAATAAATAAATAAAACAATCGTCCCATTATGTAAACTTATGACATCATTGCACAAAGCGTAGAGATTATAAATTAAATATCCTATACATTGCTTATTCATAGTAAAGATATTCAAAAGACAGGCTCTATATATTATAAATATTATAGATGTATTATTGTGTTTCTAAGGTTTGTCTTGAGAAATTGGAAAGACAGACTCTATATATTATACTTATATTATTGTGTTTCAAGGTTTCTCTTCGTATAAGAATATTAACAAAATTGACAGCTGAAACTCTGATTCAAAGCAGTAATATGCTTCTGAGATAAACAAATACAGGGCTTTTATGTCCGCTGACCTCATGAATAACAACTTTTCAATGCTCATACACCATCCCAAGACCAATCAACTGAAATAGGTAGAATATACATATAAATTCTGTATTAGACAATGTAAGCATACACGCATTACGCAGACTAGCTAGGGAGAGCATGTCGCCATCTCATATAGACGTCATCGCTTGGAATGCGATTCTATAGCCGGAGACCCTGCAACTGCAACCACACGAGCAAGGCCTTCGTGCATAACAAAAGATAACACAAACGATAAACATTATAAATACAATGTCTGTAGGTATGTCATGCCAGTAACCAGAAGTCTCTGTGCCATCTGCTATTGATGACGTAGCCGCCAAGGCCGCTGCTCTGCTTCCTCACTGATAATGTCAGGCATTCCGTATTCTCAATGCAGAACTCTATCAACTCCTGTCTCCTGCTTCGGAAAAACAACCTTGGACACCCAACATCAATGTCATGTCAGTCGAATTTTCATTACCAGGAAAGGAAAGCAGCAAAGTTTGGTGAATGTTAACATACCTCTGAAACAACGAGGGTCTTCTCTGGCCAACTATAAGTAGAGAAGCGCCCAGTTTCTTGGCATGACAAACTATCGTCCTTGCTTTCTCTCCTCCTCCTCCGGCTTGTACCACCACTCCTTCCACTTGTATCTGAATCCATTCTTTGAAGTAAGGATATACACCATACAATAAATGAAGGTAAGGAGATTAGAGAGAGAGAAGATAAGATACCTCCGGCCGGAGGGACCTGCAGAGGGCTCGCATGGAATTGACGACGTCGCAGCCACAAGTGTACAGTCGTTTGTTGTCTGGCTTGCATTTAGAACGGCAGTGGAAGACATGGAACAATGTGAGTATGTCGACCTTATTTACAAGGTAATACAGAGCCCACAGCATCGCCATCTTGGCCTGGGGAGAGCCGTCGACCAGCACCATCACTTTCTTCCTCTTCTCACTCATCCACTCCATATCCCGTTCCCATTCCCAATCCCATTCCCATACGTTGGAAAGTCTCTTCTCTTCATTCTCCTTCTCCGCTTCTTCTTCTTTTGCGGATGAGTACGAGTGCCGACGTGAATTGGGAATTCTCTTACTCAAACTCAGCTGCCTCAGAACAGAGGTAGAACTGCCCCCCACCATTCTCTCGTCCTCTCCTCAACTACTCTTTTGCTTGGGGATGCCTACACCACAGGTGGAGTGAAGCTCTATCTTCTTATTGTTTATATCGCTGTCACGAATGTGACGGGACAGGCAACCGACTGCGGGAAACCCAAGTTTAAACTATGGCCAACTGCTGGAAACCCACATTGTTTGGATTTTCAAATTATGGTCTACAATATGTTACTGTCTTGTTTAGGAATAATTCAAATCTAAACCCTGACAAACTATGGCAAAATATGTTACTATTGTTTGTTTACGGATAATCCAAATTTAAACTACAAGTTTTTTTGAATGTGTTAAACACACTCAAATAGTACAACTTGAGTGAGAGGTGTAGAACCTTTGGAATGTTTTCTCTCTTTTTTTCTTCAAAATTTCCCTTTGTCATCTTTATTTTGAAAACAAGGCACTTTTTTATTATTAAATACTTGTTCATCAGAAAAGGTTTATTTTACATGCATTTCAAATTGGTACCTGTCGGACTCGGGGCAGACACGTTTCTTTAGGAAAAAAAGTATGGAGCTGCGTTTGATTTTTAACTTTATCACCTTTTAGTTTGACCGTTACCGTCGCTTTAGGCGTCAGACGAAAAAACAAGAAGAAGCAATAAAATTAATGCAATATTGAAGTGGGGAAATAAATATGTATATTTATTCAAATCTTTTATAAATTATTTTAATAATTTTTTGATTGAGGTTAGAGTAAGAAATTTTATGATCGATTTAAGGTTGGATATCTACATCTCAACCATGATTTTTGATAAGGATGAGAGCTGAGCTTATCAATAGGAGCCATACACACACCCACCCCCTAACACACTCGTCCATATGGCTATTTAAACCTTGAACCTCTAAAGCAGTTTGAACCAAAGCTTGGACCATTGTCCCCTAAACAAATTATTATTATTATTTTAATCAAAGAAAACTTATTATAAATTAATTATTCATTATTATCCATCTTGTCATATATATAATTTTTATATTTTTTTTTAAATTTATATTTAATTTGAGTTGTTCTAAAAGAAGATAAGATTTAAGAATATAACTTTACTTTCTAAGGTATATTTTAAATTTTTTAAACAAATGTTAAAAATTATCTGTAAATTTAAAAATTTAATTTATTATATGATATTCCTTAATGGTATAGATTTTATAACTTTGAAAAAATATTCAAGGTTTAAATCTTATAAGATGTAGGTTGTACACCTTTAAATAATTATATATTAGGTAAAAATATCCTCTATGAATATCATCTCATGTAATTTATAAAAAGTACTTTATCTTTTTACTTTTCATTGATTTAAATATGAAATTTCAAAATTGTCTTGTTAATCAAGTTTAACTAATGCATGTTGGGGGACTTTATCTTTTTACTTTTCATTGATTTAATTATCAAAGTTTAAAATTGTCTTGTTAATCAAGTTCAACTAATGCATGTTGCATGCTAGGGAAGTTAATAATGTTTCTGCATTTATTGTAAAATTGCATATAAGTGAAATTATCTAATATCTTTAGTGGGATAAATTTTTGAAGTTTATTATTTTTCTTTGTATAAATTTGACTTGAGAGCCAAGTTGTGTTTTTTTTTAATAAACTATATATGTGGCTTATATTAGGGGTCACTTCTATTACAAAAACAAAATATTACATTGTTCTCATTACATTTCTAACAAGTTAATTAAAGCATACCCATATTTACCTTTCTATTAAATATATTTTCCATCTTTCTCAAACTGCTAAGTTTCCATAATCAACTCTTTTTTTAAGGAACTAAAAACAGAACAACCCTTACATGACATATAACTCCAACAGATAGAAAAGAAAAATAAACATAGTAGTCATCCATCAAAGAGGAAATCAGTTTAATTATTTTTTTTGTAGCAAAGATTCTTCCTCCTTTAGAGTAGAAAGATATGAAAAATGCATTTTTGCACTTTAATCTCCTAAGGTAATATCTAGTTGTAACACATTTTGTAGGATCTTCATTTTCAAAAAATTAACTATCACCGATTGTTTCATAATTAGCTTCAAGAATACCATCTAAGGTGCTAATATTTTCCATGGAACCGTCTGGATGGTCTTTAGTAACCATTTGGATTTTATTAATGATCTGATTCAAATTCTCCTTTTTGTCTTGAGTCTTCTATTGCTCGCATGATTCTTGCTAGATAATTGGTGCATCTAGAGGATGAGCTTCTTTCTTTTGAACTGGTATGTTTGAAGGTTTTGAACCATTCACATTCATTGCCTTCTCCTCCACTAAGGATGAATTATAGCATGATCAATTGACCAGGCATATCTTCTTCAAGTGGTCATATTGCTAGCAGTCATAAAATCTTAGGGAGAAGTTTTCATATTCAATATTTTGGATTTATTCCCCTTTACTTGAGGAGATAGTAATGGATTGAGGTCCATGAACTAAAACATCCATCTAAACATCCAATCTTACTTTACTCATATTAATTTTACTAGAAAAAAATTCCTCTTTTTGGGCATCCATATACTGGAATGCACCAATGGCAATAGCAATTTTGGTGAAAATATTCTCTCCTCAAAAATCCATAGGGAGAGCATAAAGATTCACCCATAATGGGAAGCCATTAACTTCTTCTATAAATGGGTTGAAACTAGGATTCCAAGGTCTTATATAGACACCCCTTTGTCCGAAAAACCAATTATATCTATAATCCATTACCCTATCTCTATCCACTAAATTAGAAAAGGAAATAAAAAAGAAATTTTTGGGTAGGAGAGTTACTTGGAATTTTGTACTAGTCCACCAATATTTAATGTATCCTTTGAGCTCCTGAAGGCTTGGTCTTTTTTCCCTTGAATTTGTAGATTATTGTTTAGGCTTCATGATCAATCAAATCTAACCCAAAATCATCCACTAAAATCTTGATAGAGTGCAAAGGTTCATCCACCTACGAACCCAAATATCCTTGAAAGATATGTCTTCTGACTGAAGAGGCTTTCTCACATACTAAAGAGAGTTTGCGAACAACCCTCTTCCTTCAATGCTTGATTGCACCTAGGGTTTGCATCCCTTTTGTAAAGATTATAGCCAAATTTATCTCTTTGTTCAATCTCTTGATTGCACCTAGGGTTTAGACCCCTTTCGCAAAGACTATAGTCGCAACCAAAATCTTAAAATAAAGAGTAAGTTGTGTTGTTTTTATTTGTAGGGTTTTAGTGTTTTTAATGAATTTTGGTTGGTCTTTTATTGGTCTAATATAAATACATAATATATTTGAAAATATATAAGTTATATGTGATTTTTATTGAGGTTCACTTTCATCAAAATATTAAAATATTATATTTATTATTAGGTTAATTTAATTACATTTAGCATATTTTTTTATTAGAGTAAAATTGGGATTTTGAAAGGGCCAAAACCCTTTTACAATAGATACAAAACTCCTTATTACTAAAGATAACACAGGTCTAGCAATACCTTCTAGCTCGTACACTTAGAGAATTCTAGCTCATCCAAGACCTTTCTAAAAAATCTTATAACTAATTCTAAAAATACTGCAAAAGTCCAAATCAAGCACAAAATAATAATTTTGGTTCACTCCCAACCTTACAAACACTGAAAGAAAAAAATTGAACCAATGTTTTGTAGTCTTATAGATCACCCTTCCCTATGAATACTTTGAACTAGAACTCAGATCCATAGTAGAATAGAATCCATGCACTTTAGTTTTTTCTCATGTTCCTTCCACTTTTGATTAAATTCCTTGTGAACTATATGAAACTGATTTTCATACTCATTTACTTTGATCATTTAAGAAATCTTCTAGTTAAAATAAGCACATCCACATAAATATTACAATAAAAGTAGTAATTCATTAAAGAACAAAGTATTGCAATATGAAATGGAAATGCAGTAATTTATATAATCTCAATAGAATCACAATACAAAATCTTGGGCCTCTTCGAGGGGGCAACCTCCTAAACAAAATTTTGATTCAATATGTAAAAAGAGATACATCCATTTATAACCCTTTCCTTTTCAAAAACTCTTCATAACCCTAAACCTAATTCTCAAGGGTTAGCTCACATGCAAGTTTCCACTCTACTAGAATATTCTACCAAATAAACAGTTATATTCTTTATAATGGTTACATTAAACAGGCCCACTTGCCTAGACACCTCAAGTACCACAAACTATTAAAAACTATTACATAATATCATTATGATGGGATCCATGGGTTAGAAAGGGGGTGATTACATAATATTGTTAGGATGGAGTCCTAACATACCCTTCCCCTTCAAAAAGATTTATCCTCAAAGTTGGATATAAGGAAATCATTGTTGTAGTTGGTGGAGGGACTCCCATGTGGCATATTCATATTGTAATCCTTGCCATTGAATAATAATATTAGTGAGGACATGGTTGTGGTTTTCTTGATCCTTCATGTTGTCACTTGGAGTCTTTTCTACTATCTCAAGGAGAATCACTTGCTTCAAGAGAGAACACATTACACCCTTTTGTAGGGCCCAATTTTAAAAAGGAGAGGGCTTTTTCTTTTCTTTTCAATTATTATTTTAAAAAGGGCCCTTTGAAATATAGGCAGATGGGGAAGGTAATTGATTGGTTTATTTAACAGGAAAGCCTTAATAATTAAAAAGAGGTGACAAATTAACCATAGTAGTTTTTAGGATATTTCTAGTTAGCGGTTGTTGGAAATTTGAGTTAATTTGAAGCATTTTATGCTGTCATTGATGTCACATGGATCATTGATGTCACATTGAGTTTTGGTGGCAAAATCACTTCATAGATAATCATCTATGATATTTCGGAGAGCATGGATATATACAAGGTTTTTATGAAAACCAAGGCAGGCAAAATAAAAGGTTTTATTTAAAACCATGGTGGGCTTATGTGGAAAGGGTTTTTTCTTAAAATCCAATGTGGAATTTTGTTTCATTGAAAAAGGACCTCCGGTGATGAAGATATTAAAGTTTAAAGTTTAAGTTTAAATTAATGGAGGGTTGACCTATGTGCAATTAATGGAGGTTGGCTATATATATATATATATATATATATATATATATATATATATATATATATATATGTAAAGGTTTCAATTTATTTCGGAAAGTGGGCATATTATATATCATCGGAAAGCTTATTTCAAGGGCTATTTGACTAACTTATTTATAAGGGGAAATAATGTGTGTGTAAAGAGATATTTATGATTTTGCAAATGGGTTCCAAAAGTGAAGTGTACCTTGTTATTTTTCAAGAGGATTAATTCTTTCATGAGGTGACAAGGTATGCAATATTGTGATTTATTTTATTTTATGGTATAAGTGGTTTTGGGAGTGAAAAGGTTATGCAATGTTTTGATTTATTTTATTTTATGGTACAAGTGGTTTTAGGAGAGATAAGGAAGTTGTGCAATTAAATGCCTTGGTGATGATTATTATTTTTTTTGAAAAATTTGAAAAAACTTGTATTAAAACAAAGATCAGTTACAAATGGGAGTAGACACATCCCAGCCGAAAACAAAGAGGGCACATGATTACAAGGCGCGAAAACGTGACACTTAACACCTCAGACCGCAAAAAGTCAACATGCCATGAAATCGTGACATGTCGCGATATCGCTACAACAATCCATCCTTGGCCGTGCCAGAGCAACAAGTCATGAAATCGTGACATGTCACGAAATCGTGACAACTAACCATCCGTGGTCACGACGGAGCAACATGCCGCGAAATCATGACATGTCGCGATATCGCTACAACAATCCATCCTTGGCCGCACCAGAGCAACATGTCACGAAATCGTGACATGTAAATCGTGACAACTAACCATCCTTGGCCGCGACGAAGCAACATGTCGCGATATCGACAACAAACCTTCCTTCAACATGTCGCGATATCGCGACAACAAACCTTCCTTGGCCGCGACGGAGCAACATGTCACGAAATCGTGACAACTTTCCTCCCTTGGCCGCGACGGCGCAACATGTCGCGATATCGTGACAACTTTCCTCCAGTGGCCGCGATGGCGCAACAAGTCACGATATCACGACAACTTTTCTCCCATGGCCGCGACGGCGCAACATGTCATGATATCATGACAACTTTCCTCCGAAGACCACGACGACGCAACAAGTCGCGATATCATGACAACTTTCCAACAACGGCCGTGACGGTGCAACATGTCGCGATATCACGACAACTTTCCACCAAGGGCCGCGATGGTGCAACATGTCGTGATATCGTGACAACTTTCCAACGGCGACCGCGATGGTGCAACATGTCGCGATATCGCGACAACTTTCCTCCAGTGCCGCGACGTCGCAACATGTCGCGATATCGCGACAACTTTCCTCCATCGGCCGTGATGACGCAACATGTCGTGATATCGCGACAACTTTCCTCCAGCACCCGTGACCTCGCAACATGTCATGATATCATGACAACTTTCCTCCAGCGGTCGTGACGGCGCAGCATGTCGCGATATCATGACAGCTTTCCTCCAGCGCCCGCGACGTCCCAACATGTCGCGATATCGTGACAAAAACCACCCTTAGCTTTTTCTTTGATCATTGGCTCAAGGATCTTGCAAGACCCTGCCTAATCACCTCATCCTCAATAGGCATGTCACTATGCAGCTGCACCCCTACCTCTTTCTCAGCACCCATCTTAGCCAGGAAATCTGTCGCTTTGTTTAAATTTCTACTCACATAAACTGGAATCACATCATCTAGTTCCCTCCATAATTCCTTGATTTGAGAGACCAGAATCCTCAACCTCCAAGCTTTCAAAGCAAAGTTCCTCATGCAATCAAGAGCTCCAACCATTACTTGAGAATCAGATTCAATAATGATCCTCCTGTGGCCCTGTTGCATAGCCCACATAGAAGCGGATTTGATAGCAACGGCTTCAGCTTCATTGTTTGTGGCTCTTCCCAAGCCTTGCAGTTCCCAATAGAGCACTGATCCATCATGAGTCCGGCAAACCACTCCAATTCTGGCACTACCCGGATTACCCTTTGCAGCTCCATCAGTGTTAATTTTAATCCAGCCTTCTGGTGGTGGTTTCCAACTAGCTCTGACCTGTCTCTCTTGCTCTTCAACTCCCTCTTCCATTGGCCCAGAAATAGCCTGAGTTTCTTCTATAGCATAGAGAGCTACAGTTTCTGTGACTTTACTCCAGATGACCTGCCAAACTCCATCTAACGAGGAAAAAACTTCTCTAAAGATTCTAGCATTTCTCTCCAACCACACTTGCCACCAAATGAAATTTAATCCAAGCTCCCAGCCAATTCGAAGAGCTTTAGATTTAAATCGACCACTCTTCCATCTTTTCCAGATATTAGTCCGATTCAAGTCACCATTAACTTGAATTTTATAGCAAGAAAGCCAACGCTTCCAAATCTATCATGTGAAAGGGCACTCAAACATCAGGTGGTCAGCTGTTTCCTCGTTCTTGTAGCATAAAACACATCGAGATGGACCGATGATTCCTCTACATCTGAGATTGTCAAAAGAGAGAACTCCGTTGTGCATAAACTGCCAGGCAAAAAAGTTTACTTTCGGCCAGCCCTTGGAGTGCCAAATATTTTTCCAATCCTCAACCGGGAATGAGTGGGGGGAGGCTCAGGGAGGATCTTCTCATAACCGTCCTTCACTGTATAGACACCAAGGCTCCCATAGCCCCAAGCTAATTCATCCTCCTCATCTCTACCAGTAAGGAATCTGTCTGACAAGATTTTAGTCATGATGGGTGCCAACGCCGGAGGGATTGGAATTGGCCACTCCTCCAACTTCTTAAACTGCTTAAACTTATACTCCCCCAGCTGCCTAGTGTTGAAATAACTTTCAATGAGGACCCATCCCTTGGTTTCAATGGCAGTTTTAATTGGTTGCAATTCAAGAAATTCAACAATGATGGGTGGGTATTGATCCCATGAATCAGTCCAGAAACGTGCCTTCTCCCCTCTCCCCACTTTCCAAAACAATCGATCTTTAACCACCTGAGAACCTATCTTGAGAGCCTGCCACACTAGGGACCCAGGGCCATCCAAAGGAAAATGGGCCACCTCATTGGGGTTAACATGACCCAAATATTTACTAGATAGGATTCTGCTGAATAAGGATGTTGGTTGGGAAATCCATCTCCAGTACAGCTTTCCAGCCAGAGCTATATTATTTAGTTTGGATCTTCTCAGGCCCAGCCCTCCTTTTTCCTTGGGCTGGGTTACTTTATCCCAACCAACTAGGGCCCATTTCCTCTCTCCTTTCACTCCTTCCCATAAAAATCTTCTAGCCATATTGTCCAGCTCTTTCCATATAGAGTGTGGGGCAGCCAGGATAGAGAATTTATAAATTGGCATGGCCTGAATGACTGACTGTAAAAAAGTTAATCTACCCCCATAGCTTAACCATTTGTGAGACCAATGATTCATTCTATCTTTGATACCATCCAAAAGATCCTTCCAGATATCCATTTTTAGTTTTTTGAAATGCAAAGGGACCCCCAAGTAAACCACTGGAAGAGAAGTCCTTGTGAATCCCAAGATCTCTAAAACTCTGTCCTGTAGCCTTTGATCAAGATTGAGAAAAACCACTTTGGATTTTTTATCATTGATGACTTGGTTTGAAGCCCTAAGGTAGACATTAAGAGTATCTCTGATCACTCTTGCTTCCCTGAAGCTGGCCACTCCAACCAATCCTGTATCATCCACAAACTGTAAGTGAGTCAAAAATTCCTCACCCACCTTGATACCTGTCAGCAAACCTTGATGTCTTTTCCTCAAGAAAAGTCTACCTAATCCTTCAGCCAAAATGAGGAAAAGATAGGGAGAGCAAGGGTCCCCTTGACGAAGACCACGAGAGGCTCCAAAAGGTTGCGAGGGAAGACCCTTGATTAAAACTGAATAAGAGGGCGTAGAAACACAACTCATGACCCAATCTATCCATTCCTGAGAGAAACCAAAGGCTGCCATCAACTTTGACAAGAAACTCCACTCCACCCTATCATAGGCCTTTGACATATCTAGTTTAATGAACATTCCTTTATTACCAGATTTTTGCATTGAATGGATTGCCTCCTGAGCAAGAACCACCCCATCCAAGATCTGCCTACCCTCTACAAAACCCCCTTGCTCAGAGGAGATAATGTTATGTAAAAGAGGTTTTAGCCGCTCAGCCATTACCTTTGTGATTATTTTATAAATCACATTACATAAGGCAATAGGTCTATAATCTGAAATATGAACCCCCTCCTCCCCTTTTGGAATTAAAGTGATGAAGGTATGATTTAATGCCTTAAGCATTCTTTTATTACCTCTGGACTCCTCAATGACAGCCAAAACATCCTCCTCCACAGTATCCCAAAAGGCCTGAAAAAACTCAATTGGAAAGCCATCTGGTCCTGGAGTTTTGCCGGTGCTCATTCCAAAGACCACATTCTTCAGTTCTGCTTTATCAATGGGTTTAAGAAGGGTCTGGTTTTCTTCCTCAGAGATAACAGAGGGTATGACATCAATAACTTCGTTCTGAGCCTCTACATCTTGCTCCATACTTTCCTTAAAGAGTTTAGAAAAATAATCGATTGAATGGGAATGCATACCAGGAAGAGTATCAAAGGAATGACCATTCTCATCTTGAAGAGCTTCAATGTTATTCATCTATCTCCTAGCACAGGCAGACCGATGGAAAAACTTGGTATTTCTATCACCCTCTAATAACCAAGTGGTTCTTGCTCTCTGTTTCCAGAAGGTCTCCTCTTGGTTATCAATGTCCTCAACCGCTTTACGCAAGGCATCATCCTCGGCTTTGAGCTGCTCTGTAATTGTTCCTTCCCTAAAGTGTTTTTGAACCTCATCCCATCTAGCCACCAAAGGAGCTCTTTGGAGCTGGAAGTCTGTCTTGTTAGCTTGCCTCCATTGTTTCAGTTGAGATTTGACATAATGAAGTTGTTTGTGGAATCTAAACATTGCAGTCCCAAAAGGTAGACGACCTTCTTCCCACCACTGTGGAATTTTCTTTCGAAGATCCTCTTTTTGTAACCAAAAATTCTCAAATTTAAAAGGTTTGTGATGCTGCCCTGTCATAATCCCTCCCTCCAACAAAATGGGAAAGTGATCTGAAACTGGACCTTCCAAAATCTGGAATTTTGTATTCCATTTGACAAATGCCTCCTCTGAAACCAGAAAATGGTCAAGCTTTACCTTCCTGCTATGTGGCTCCCTCCTTTTGTTAGTCCAAGTAAAATTGGTTCCAGGGCCTTTAATATCCACTAAGTGAAAAGCCTGGACTTGGGCAATCAGAAGACGATCCCCTGGGTCCAAAATTGGGGTACCCCCTTCCTGATCTCTAGAAGATAATTTAGCATTAAAATCCCCAGCAATAATCCAGTCTAAATCTTCCCTTGAGGTCCTCATGTTATGCACAACTTTCCATTGGAGCCGCTGGCCATCAAGGTTTTGAGCCCCATAGAAATTTGTGATTAAAACATGTTCAGCTGTGACATTATTCCGAAAATGAGATGTGAGAACACCCCTCCAAGCTATATGTTCTATTGCAGTCCATTCCAGAGAGTTCCACAGAGTAACAATCCCCCCTGAGGCACCTTGGGCAGCCACAACCATATGACCAGCGCCCCTCCAGATTCTGTTAACTGTTTTACACATAAGATCTAACGACATTTTTGTCTCCTGGATAAGCAAAAAATCTGTTTTGCATTTTCCTAAGAGTCTTTGAATAGCAGATTGATGGGTTCTACTGTTTAAACCCCTAATATTCCATGATTGTATAATCATTGAAAACCTTGAGAGCAGTAAGAATCAATTGTCCTCACCGATCCTCCAGTGATCAGTTTGTCTCCTTGAACTGCTAGCAGGTCCTTGTTTGATTTTCTACCCCCGCCTTGAGAGCTGCTATTTTTTGGTCTCTTTTCCACCTGAGTTATCCCTAGGGTAGGCCTTTCTCTATTCTTTTCTGCTATTCCCATGCTGACCTCCTTGCTCATTGGTTGCGCTTGGGAATGCACTATCAATGCCCCTGCATTCTCTGACTGTGGTAACTCAGTGTACTCAATTACCTGTTCTATAACGGTGGGAGATGAAGGAGAAGCTTGAGCGTGGATATTATTGTCCTCAATATTCACATCCACTCCTTCCATAACTTGATCCTCTTGATCCACTAGTGTCTTAAAAATTTCATACCTGTTGGCTGGCTTGGGTTGTGATTGCTCCTTACCATTTTTCTTTTGCTTTCTCCTTCTTTTGGGCTGTTCAAAGCCATCTTGCTGAACCTCTTTACCCTGAGGAGTATTGATTGGTTCTTTGGTTAGGGTTGACTTACCCTCCCTGGGACGATTTGGCATTCCAAGCGGGGACTCCACTTTTGTGTTCAGATTATTTGGACAAAACCGGGCCAGATGCCCATGTTTGTGGCAAACTCTGCATCTGAAGGGCAGAGCCTCATAGTCTAGCTGCTGGATCCAAGATAGTCCTGCTAGTTCAAGTTCCACCTCTGTCGGTAGAGGCTGGCTAATATCCATTTCCACACAAATTCTTGCAAAAATAGTTGTGTTACCCTCTATGGTGTCTTTGGAGACACCCAAATGTCTTCCAAGGGAGTTGTCGATCATTTCCAGAACCTGCTCACCCCAAAACTCCATTGGAAGAGCATACAACCGGATCCAAACCGGGACAGCCGTGGGTTCAATACGAGGATCGAAACCCATTCTCCAGGGTTGAACAAATAACCCTGTCGGACCATGGTTCCTCTTTTCCGATTCAAAAGCCTTATTTCTATCACCCAGAGAAGAAAAACTAACAATGAAATACCCATTGCTAATGGACCATAAGGAGTACTCACCATGAGGTTCCCAGTTTTGCCTGATCCAGGTATGCAAGAAATTCAGGGTAGGGCGAATACCCATGAATTTGCAGATCAGATCGTGGTTGGCTCTGTATAAGATTGTGTCTTCGACCATCTTTGGCTCGATGACAATCTTGGGCCTTGATTCGGACTGCGAAAGGCATCCATTGACACGTTGGCCTGTTGATCTCTTTCCAGCGTTCTTGAAGAGCGAATGCAAAACATTTCTCTGAGCTTCATCATTAGAGGATGGAGACTTATCTTTTAGCAACTCTGCAAAAGAGCTCTTTCTCCCTGTGAGAGGATCCGGAGGAGTCCCCATTGGACCCTCCTGGGATAGCTGACCTGCCTTCAGATCCACAGTAACCAAAAAATCACTACAGCAATCCGCCTGATGCCCAAAAAAATTCGAAGTTCCAGAAACCCTAGTTCAGAGGAAAAAATCGCCAGAGCTCATTTTCCCGCCTCCTCAAAACTTCCAAAAGAGTCAATATCGCCTTGGTGATGATTATTGAAAAGTGGAGTAATGTTGATTATTTTGTGATCTACTAACCCTTGTGAAGATTGGCAAAAGAATTTTGTGATTGTGGTAGATTTACAAAGAGGTTTTTTCATCTTCATAAAAGGTATGGGCACATTCTCCTATTGATTATTTATGGTGGTTGATTTCTGAAATATCATTGGAGGGAAAAGGATTGTTTGTGGTTTCCTTTTCGAAAGTGGTTGGTTGAATGCTTCAAGGTTTTCTAATTTGAGAGTTGAGTTTAAACCTTGTTTTATAAGCATAGTTGTTGAAGCCCATTGGTTGTGAAAGAACTTGAGTTAGAAAATAACATGAGTATCATTGTTATGTGAGATTTGTGGTTGAGCATTGTTGGAAACATTTGAGTTGGTTGATACATACTTGGACTAGGGTTGTGTGAGAAAGAGTTGTCCCTTGTGATGATTGGTTGAGTTGAGTTGATTGAGCCTAGTCAAGTGATGTGTGAAGTGATTGTTCAAGTTCTATGAAACAAACTATTCCATCATTCTATGTTGATTTGAGATTAAGGTTAGAACATATTGAGTCTCTAACAATTCTCTTTATGGTTCTATAAGACTTGAGTTGAGTTGAGGTTGACTTGAATTGAGTTGAGGTTGATTTGAGTTGAGAGTGAGATTAGAACATATTGAGTCTCTAACAATTCTCTTTATGCTTCTATGAGTTGATTTGAGTTGAGTTGAGATTGATTTGGGTTGAGAGTGAGTTTAGAACATATTGAGTCTCTAACAATTCTCTTTATGCTTCTATGAGTTGAGTTGAGATTGATTTGGGTTGAGAGTGAGATTAGAACATATTGAGTCTCTAACAATTCTCTTTATGCTTCTATGAAGTTAATTTGAGTTGAGATTGCCATTCATTGTTGAGTTCATTTTGAGTACTACTTGAGCATGATTTATTGAGCCTTTGAGAAGGCCTTTGGGATAGATTTGAGGATAGTTTTGGGACAACTTTGTGGATAGCTTTGTGGAAATATTTGTAGAGCAGATTTGGGCAAGTTCTTGGTGAGCTTGCTAGAGCATATTTGGGAAAGTTCTTGGTGAGCTTGCTAGAGCAGATTTGGGCAAGTTCTTGGTGAGCTTGCTAGAGCAGATTTGGGCAAGTTCTTGGTGAGCTTGCTAGAGCAGAATTGGGCAAGTTCTTGGTGAGCTTGCTGGATTGCTTGAGCAGATTTGACAAGTTCTATGTGAGCTTGTTAAGAAGGTTTTGTGTGAGCCGGTAGTTTCTGGGACTATTGAGCAAGTTCTTAGTGAGCCTATTGACAGAGCTTTGGAGGTGACAGAGTACAGAGGATAGAGTCTCAGTGGATAGAGATCCAACAACCAACATAATTGAAGACAGATCTGAGTGAGGAGTCTTCAAGTGGAGAGAGGTCCACCGATCGAGTGCAGTAGAGATATAGAGTCTTCTAGAAGATCACATAGCCAGAGCAGAAGGGGAAAGAGTTCTCCTATGGAAGAGATCCATGAACTTGAGATTAGGGGATCAACATCTCCTTTGGACAGAGATCCATAAACATTGTAATTGGGAGTGATTCCCAAAGATATTGATTGAGAAAGTTTTAGTAAAATATTTTCTCCGTGGAGTAGCCCACATTGGGTGAACCACGTAAATTGTGGTGTCTCTATTGTGTATGGTATTTTGTGCATTGCTTTGATTACTGCTATTGATACTACTATCTATACACAACATAATATTGAATTGGAAGAAAAAGTAAAAAGTGGTCTTATACTGTTCACCCCCCCTCTCAGTATAAGCTTGTGTTCTTCAATTGGTATCAGAGCGGGTTCCTTCAAAAATACTAACAACTTGAGGGCAGATTCTATTGGGTTACAAGATGGACAAATGGTATATTGATAGTGGGTGCTCTAGTCATATGACTGGGTATAAGAATAAGTTCATTTCCTTAAAAGGGAACAACAACGAATCTATGAGATTTGGTGATAATGCTTTAGCTAAAATCAAAGGGAGAGGAACTTTAAGTTTGGATGATGGAAAGACAACTACACAAGGTGTACTCTATGTTGAGGGTCTAAAACACAACCTACTAAGTGTAAGTCAACTTTGTGATCGAGGGTACATAGTTACTTTTTCCTCTATAGGATGCAAAATCAGGGAAACAAAATCAGGAAAGCTTGTTGCAACTACAGAAAGAACAAATAACAATCTCTACATGTTCAGTGAAATAAAAAGGAAAAAATGTCTTTTATCTCAAGAAGAAGAGAGTTGGCTATGGCATAAAATGTTGTGTCACTTGAATTTTGATAACATAGTAAGGATAAGCAACAAAAAAATTGTCAGAGATCTACCAAAGATAAAAAGACCTTCAAATACAATTTGTGCACAGTGTCAGTATGGAAAGCAGACAAGATCAAGCTTCAAGGCAAAAGAATATTCCTCTTCCAAGGTATTAGAATTGATTCATACTAATTTATGTGGGCCCATGAGAACTAAAAGTCTACAAGGTGAAAGTTACTTCATGTTGTTCATAGATGATTATTCTAGAATGACTTGGGTTGTTTTTCTGAAAGAAAAATTAGAGGCATTTGAGCATTTCAAAGTATTCAAAGAAATGGTAGAAAATGAAACAGGAAAGAAGATCAAGTGTTTGTGATCAGATAGAGGAGGGGAATTCATCTCTACAAAATTCATTGAGTTTTGTGCAGAACATGGAATCAAAAAAGAATATTCAGTAGCCAGGACTCCTCAAAAAAATGGAGTAGTAGAAAGAAAGAATAGAACTCTTGAGAATATGGCTAGAGCAATGCTAAATGAATCAAAAAATTTAGCTGGATTTTGGAAGGAAGCAATCAGTACAACAGTCTATGTTATGAATAGAGCTCAAGTTAGAACAAAGCAACATAAGACTCCATATGAGTTTTGGAAAGGAAGACCTCCCATGGTGAACTACTTTAGAGTTTTTGGAAGTAAGTGTTATATCAAAAGAGAGGATAAGGACTTGGGCAAGTTTGATCCTAGATGTGATGAAGGTATTTTTCTTGGATACTCTACAAAAAGTAAGGCCTACAGATGCTACAATAAAAGAACACATACCATGGTGGAAAGCATAAATGTCAGAATTGATGAAAGAACAGGAATAAATGAGCCACCTCAGGAAGATATTCTTGAAGAAGAAGAAAGTTGTCAGGAGGAAATGGGTGAAGATTCAGATGAAGAAGATTTGCAAAATATATCTTCCAAAACTACATCAAGATATATTCAGAAAAATCATCCAGAATATTTGATCATTGGTAGTCCTAATGTCAGACGGACAAGAAGAGGAATCATAGGCTCAACAGAACAAGCAAACGTTTCACTATTATCCAAGATAGAACCAAAGGATTTCAAAGAGGCAAAAAATGATGAATGTTGGATTAAGGCAATGAAGGAAGAACTAGATCAGATTGAAAAGAGTAAGACTTGGGAATTAGTTCCAAGACCAAAAGGAAAAAATGTGATTGGTACTAAATGGGTCTACAAGAACAAACTAAATGAAGATGGTCAAGTCATCAGAAACAAGGCAAGATTGGTGTGTAAAGGATATGCTCAAGTAGAAGGAATTGATTTTGATGAGACCTTTGCACCAGTTGCAATATTGGAAGCTATACGGATGTTTTTGGCACTTTCAAGCTATAGGAATTTTAAAGTATATCAAATGGATGTCAAATCAGCTTTTCTGAATGGTCATTTAGAAGAAGAATTTTACATTGAACAACCAGATGGGTTTAATCAAGCAGATAAGCCAGATTATGTGTGTAAATTGAAAAAGGCTCTCTATGGCTTAAAGCAAGCCCCTAGAGCATGGTATTCAAGATTAGATAAATATCTTCGAGAGCAAGGTTTCAGAAGGGGAACAATTGATAGCAATTTGTATATTAAAAATAAGGGAAATGATTTGATGATTGTGGAAGTTTATGTGGATGATATTATTTTTGGGGGTAGCAATGATAGAATGTGTCAAGAATTTGCAAGAAATATGACTAATGAGTTTGAAATGTCTATGCTTGGTGAGTTAACCTTTTTCCTCGGATTACAGATTTCACAATTAGAAAAAGGGATATTTCTTTCACAAACAAAGTATATAAAGGAGATGTTGAAGAAATTCAAAATGGAAGATAGTAAGCCAGTCAGTACTCCAATGGTTACAGGGTGTAAATTAAGCAAAGATGATGAATCTCCTGATGCAAATAAAACTCTATATAGATCTATGATTGGTAGCCTATTATATGTTATAGCT
The DNA here is from genome assembly GCA_028583015.1 of Wollemia nobilis. NCBI lineage: Eukaryota > Viridiplantae > Streptophyta > Pinopsida > Araucariales > Araucariaceae > Wollemia > Wollemia nobilis. Next base: position 88,694 of record JAQPPZ010016676.1, read on the forward strand.
ACAAGACCAGATATAATACAGGCAGTTGGTTTAGTGGGAAGATTTCAAGCAGCTCCAAAAGAATCTCATGTGACAACAGTGAAAAGAATTCTCAGATATCTCAAAGGAACAATGGAGTATGGTCTATGGTATCCTAGAAGTAGTAAGTTTACTCTCATAGCCTATACAGATGCATATTGGGTAGGAAATATTGATGATAGAAAAAGCACAAGCGGAGGAGCATTCTTTCTTGGTGATTGCCTAGTTTCTTGGCTAAGTAAAAAACAACCATCAGTGTCACTTTCCACAACAGAGGCAGAATATATTGCAACAGCAGCATGTTGTTCACAGGTATTATGGATGAAACAGACTCTCAAATATTTCAGCATAGAACATGATCATCCAATTCCTATTCTGTGTGATAATACTAGTGCTATAAGTATCTCAAAGAATCCAGTAATGCATGCCAGAACAAAGCACATTCCAATCAAGTATCACTTTTTAAGAGAACAAGTTACAGAGCAACAAGTAAGATTGGAATATGTTCCTACAAAAGATCAGATTGTAGACATCTTTACAAAACCATTACCAAGAGAAGCGTTTGAGCATTTGAGAGAACAACTGGGAGTAAAAGTACTCCCACCCCAAAATTAATCACCTCAAAAGAAAAAGGGGGTGAGGGGGGCTAAGCTTAAGAGTTATATCTTTTAGCCCCATAGGTGTCCCTTTTGCCATTGATGTCAAAGGGGGAGAGATTTGAGTAAGGGGGAGAGCATTGAGTTAGGGGGAGCAGCCTCCAAAGAGAGTATTGAGTTAGGGGAGTAGCCTCCAAAGAGAATATTGCGTTAGGGGGAGCAGCCTCCATAGAGAGTATTGAGTCAAGGGGAGCAGCTTTGATTCTCAGAGATGGTTTTTACAGTGATTGTGGTGTTTGCATTAGAGGTGTTGCCATCAATGACAAAGGGGGAGATTGTTGGAAATTTGAGTTAATTTGAGGTATTTTATGTTGTCATTGATGTCACATGGATCATTGATGTCACATTGAGTTTTGGTGGCAAAAGCACTTCATAGATAATCATCTATGATATTTTGGAGAGCATGGATATATACAAGGTTTTTATGAAAACCAAGGCAGGCAAAATAAAAGGTTTTATTTAAAACCATGGTGGGCTTATGTGGAAAGGGATTTTCTTAAAAGCCAAGGTGGAATTTTGTTTCATTGAAAAAGGACCTCCGGTGATGAAGATATTAAAGTTTAAAGTTTAAGTTTAAATTAATGGAGGGCCGACCTATGTGCAATTAATGGAGGTTGGCATATATATATATATATATATATATATAAAGGTTTCAATTTATTTTGGAAAGTGGGCATATTATATATCGTCGAAAAGCTTATTTTGAGGGCTATTTGACTAACTTATTTAGAAGGAGAAATAAGGTGTGTGTAAAGAGATATTTCTGATTTTGCAAAGGGGTTCCAAAAGTGAAGTTTGCCTTGTTCTTTTTCAAGAGGATTAATTCTTTCATGAGGTGACAAGGTATGCAATATTGTGATTTATTTTATTTTATGGTATAAGTGGTTTTGGGAGTGAAAAGGTTATGCAATGTTTTGATTTATTTTATTTTATGGTACAAGTGGTTTTAGGAGAGATAAGGAAGTTGTGCAATTAAAGGCCTTGGTGATGATTATTGAAAAGTGGAGTAATGTTGATTATTTTGTGATCTACTAACCCTTGTGAAGATTGGAAAAAGAATTTTGTGATTGTGGCAGATTTACAAAGAGGTTTTTTCATCTTCATAAAAGGTATGGGCACATTCTCCTATTGATTGTTTATGGTGGTTGATTTCTGAAATATCATTGGAGGGAAAAGGATTGTTTGTGGTTTCCTTTTCGAAAGTGGTTGGTTGAATGCTTCAAGGTTTTCTAATTTGAGAGTTGAGTCTAAACCTTGTTTTATAAGCATAGTTATTGAAGCCCATTGGTTGTGAAAGAACTTGAGTTAGAAAAGAACATGAGTATCATTGTTATGTGAGATTTGTGGTTGAGCATTGTTGGAAACATTTGAGTTGGTTGATACATACTTGGACTAGGGTTGTGTGAGAAAGAGTTGTCCCTTGTGATGATTGGTTGAGTTGAGTTGATTGAGCCTAGTCAAGTGATGTGTGAAGTGATTGTTCAAGTTCTATGAAACAAACTATTCCATCATTCTATGTTGAGTTGAGATTAAGGTTAGAACATATTGAGTCTCTAACAATTCTCTTTATGGTTCTATAAGACTTGAGTTGAGTTGAGGTTGACTTGAATTGAGATGAGGTTGATTTGAGTTGAGAGTGAGATTAGAACATATTGAGTCTCTAACAATTCTCTTTATGCTTCTATGAGTTGATTTGAGTTGAGTTGAGATTGATTTGGGTTGAGAGTGAGTTTAGAACATATTGAGTCTCTAACAATTCTCTTTATGCTTCTATGAGTTGAGTTGAGATTGATTTGGGTTGAGAGTGAGATTAGAACATATTGAGTCTCTAAAATTCTCTTTATGCTTCTATGAAGTTAATTTGAGTTGAGATTGCCATTCATTATTGAGTTCATTTTGAGTACTACTTGAGCATGATTGATTGAGCCTTTGAGAAGGCCTTTGGGATAGATTTGAGGACAGTGTTGGGACAAATTTGTGGACAACTTTGTGGAAAGATTTGTAGAGCATATTTGGGCAAGTTCTTGGTGAGCTTGCTAGAGCAGATTTGGGCAAGTTCTTGGTGAGCTTGCTAGAGCATATTTGGGCAAGTTCTTGGTGAGCTTGCTAGAGCATATTTGGGCAAGTTCTTGGTGAGCTTGCTAGAGCAGATTTGGGCAAGTTCTTGGTGAGCTTGCTTGAGCAGATTTGACAAGTTCTGTGTGAGCTTGTTAAGAGGTTATTGAGCAAGTTTTGTGTGAGCCTATTGATTAGGTTCTTAGTGAGCCTATTGATAGAGCTTTGGAGGTGACAGAGTATAGAGGATAGAGTCTCAATGGATAGAGATCCAAAATCCAGCACAGTTGAAGATAGATCTGAGTGAGGAGTCTTCAAGTGGAGAGAGGTCCACCAGTCAGTGTAGCAGAGAGACATAGTCTTCTAGAAGATCACATAGCCAGAGCAGAAGGGGAAAGAGTTCTCCTGTGGAAGAGATCCATCAAACTTGAGATTAGGGGATCAACATCTCCTTTGGACAGAGATCCATAAACATTGTAATTGGGAGTGATTCCCAAAGAGATTGATTGAGAAAGTTTTAGTAAAATATTTTCTCCGTGGAGTAGCCCACATTGGGTGAACCACGTAAATTGTGGTGTCTCTATTGTGTATGGTATTTTATGCATTGCTTTGATTACTGCTATTGATACTGCTATCTATACACAACATAATATTGAATTGGAAGAAAAAGTAAAAAGTGGTCTTATACTGTTCACCCCCCTCTCAGTATAAGCTTGTGTTCTTCAGCAGTATAGAATGATTTTTTCATCCCACACCCTCATAATTAAATTAAATAACCCACACTTTTAAAGAGTTTTTTTAAAAAGGCCAAACACGAGCTTATTTTAAAGTAAAAGGTTTTTTGAAAAGCTATCTAGTGGTATATTGACTATATCCATGTAGTGTTATAGAATCATTGTCCTCTATCCCTCGAGTATTGATAGCTAGTGAAATTACTAAAAGGAATAATAATAGAGAGTTGTCCCATTTTTAGTCTTAAAAGTGAATGATGCCTCCCCATGAAGGAAGAAACATCATTCACTCTTAAGACTAAAAATGTGATGTTAGTTGTTATAACGAGGTGTGGAATAGTTTAGTAGCATCACATATTGGGATTATGGAGGTCATAGGTTCAAATATTGATGCTCCGAAAGAGGAGAAATAATCCCATTCAATTCCGTCATTAAACAATATCTAACTAAAAAGGATTTCCATGGAATCAAAGTTGCTAGATTTCCAACATGAAAGAATGAGAAAGGAAAGGGTTTTCTATTATTCCCATCATAACCATTCTTTGGGAATGGTTGAAAAAGAGAGATATCGGGTCATTTTAAATAAAATGAAGAAACAATAAGAAATTGCAGATATCTTTCTTTTTCTTCTTCGATCGATTGTCTGCGCAATTAGACCTTAGAAATTGCGATGCAAATAGAGAGGTAGACATTCAAATAATCCTCTTGATATGATCGCAATAAATATCACAAGGTTATGTTACAACCTAGGTCTACTCACCTGGTTATCAAAGCACAAAATAAAAAAAATTGTATTATCTATCATATTTAACACACATTACTCTTTTATATACCCAACTTGGAATTAGTACATGGCATAAGGATTTCACACTTCAATAATATTCACCACTGTAGTTGGTGTCTTAAGTGCTTGGGACTGGCCAACTTCTCACAAGATTGCCTTAGTTAGATCCTCACCCCTTCCACGGGTATCTTTGATCTTGGCATGGGGTTTGCCCTTCCAGGGCCCATAACACCTGGAAGGGTGGACACCATAACTCCCCTATTCCAAATCATGATGGTCAAGGATTATCAATCCCATTCTCATCCATGAGAGTCCACTAACCCATACATACTAAATAAATTAATGCTTTTGGAACTGGCATAATAATCCCAATGCCTAACCATTGACTTCCAACTAAAGTTTAGTCAGGTTCCGCCATCGCATAGCACTTGGACTAGATGTCTCAGTTCTAACTCTGATTGATAGTAATTTTGCCCATACCATCTACCGTTGGATCTTCCAACCTCATGAGCTAGATCCCTAGCCATGAGTCACATTGGCAATTCTACAACCAAAGTAGGTTTGTGAGCATCCTCACGTACTACTCGTATGTCATCCTGGAGTGACGTCCCATATCGCCACTCTTTACTCTCAATAGCTTAAGACCTTCATATTTTAATTAGCTGGAGAATAGATGACACTGATTCACGATAGTCACCACCGTAACTATTGGAGTTGGGTGCCTAGCCATTTTATGGCTTCATATACTTTTGACCTTATCTCAGCATTATATCTTTTTTTTGCCCTTCTCGATAAGCGCTATAAAATTCTTAATACTTTTGCTTTTCTTTTTACTCTTCAAGGTAACTCATGGTAAAAGATTTTGATGGTTTTGTTTCTTTCATGTTTAGCTTAAGTCTCATAATTAACATATAGGCCCATTCATACATGTCTCATAATTTATATATAAGTCCATTCATACACAAAATAACTTTTCATAATATAAAATTAAAACTAACTTTTAATATTTATCAAACTTAAATTTCAAGTCCACATAACTAAGGAGTTTATTAAACTAACTAAATACGTTTAAATAATAAAAAAATTGTTCTTTAAGCATACCAAACTTTAACCACATAACTACTTAATTTACCTAAAGCAAGTCAAGTATCAAATGAAAGAGAACACAAGCCCTTTTTGTTTTTTCTCTTATGATTTATGAAGAAACATTTCAAATTTTTATAAACTCTTACTATTGAAACCTAATCAAATTTTAATTAAATTATTTATTTATTTTAAATAACCTCATCTACCCTAACCTGCATTTTAATATTCTGCCAACATGTTTCATTCGCAAGTTTCTTCATTTAAAATTCTTTTAATAAGGGTTTTCTTAACTAAACATATTATCATCTAGAAGAAAGAAATAATATGTCAAAGAATGCAAAGTTTAACTATGGTCCCATTATAAATAGTTCTTCGGCAATCATATATATACCAGTTGGCTTCCTACTATCATAAAGGTTGTTTTAGGGTTGAGAACACATATGATTTACATTTGAATGCCTATCTTGGTAAACAAACAGTATTTTTCTTTTATTTGCTTTCCCTAACATCAAGCTTTCCAAAATTCCTTTTTATTACCTTCTATGATTTTCAATAAATTTTTTCATATAAAAGGCATCAGACTTTTTTTATAACATTACCTTAAATTTCAAATATCATTTCAATCCAAACATAGTTTAAGTTTTTTATATTTCAGTAATTGAATAGCACAAGAAAATGACTTACAAATTAAGAGGAGGTTCCTTTGATATTTTTAAATTATTTTGGGTATAATTCATATGACAGTGCAGTCACAGAGAAACTATGGGTAAACACAATATATGGCTTCCCCTATCCACATACATCAGAAAGTTTTATATACACACATATCCTCAACAGAAATGGATACAAATATTTCCTCATAGCACATATCCATTCATTCACTTCGAGAGATAAAAATAACCAGACTTGAATTATAATATAGCTTTCATACAAGTTGTCGGAGTATGCATATAACTAGAAGAAATCATTTGATATATAGACAACATGTTCATTGTTCTCTCAAAAGTGGCTTTTAGCATTGTGGCTCCATATGTAAACTAGAACTCCGTAAAGCATCTCCATTGCCATCTGCAGACCACCCGTACATACAGAGACATGAGTTTTAAGTCTTGAGTATGGGATCAACTTGACCACAATATGCAACTATATGCAAACAACAGTCAGGAAAAGCACACACATGTTATAGAAACCATTTCAGGTTTTAATACAAAATTCACACTCATACAGAGCATGCAAGTTATATAACTCATTTCAAAAAATAATAAAGAAATTCCCACTCATGCAGAGCATATGAGTTATAAGATTATCTCATAATTGAATGAAGAATTTCCACTCATGCAATGCAAGAAATTTTAAGAAATTATTCCATAATTTTTAATATAAAATTCCCACTCATATAGAGCATGCAATTTGTAGAATTCATCTCAGATTTTTTAAAAAATTCTTACACATGTAGAGCACACAAGCTAAAGAAACCATATCTGAAATAAATGGCTCGTCAATTCTATAAAACTAGGTGTAATGACTTTCAAACTCGATAATATATCGTCATGAAAGAGTTTCCAAGAATTTTCAAATCCAATAGCAGCAGCATGGTAGCAATTCAACACACAGAAGAATATTAAAAACCATCAATGGTAGCATAGTAAATAATACTACACACTCAACATACATCTTTCTACCAGAATTCAAACGTCTAACCTGTATATACAACGCTCCAATGGACTAATATATCATAAGAAAATCACCCCAATGCTACAACTATCTGCTCGATGTTTCCCAAAAGCTCTCAGTGCAACGTTCGTTTCCAACAACCATAAACCTTTCCCACAATGTCGAAATAGGCATGCGTCTTCATTGCTTTTCCTTATTATTGAAAGAAACTCCCCATGATATAAGATGACGTCTTCCAGGTTTTGTAATGCTAGATCATTCACCATAATGCAGATAGGTGGTAGCTTAATTTTCTCCTCATCCGAGTGGAGGAGAGTGGTCATAGTGGTTGGTCATTTTAACATCATTAAATTTTGATGACTTCATAGATGCCTTCTTTATATGTTTATATTAGCTTTCACCATATAACAACTATCAAGGTAGTTCTCATTTATAATAATCAATTTAAATATCATTTAAATATGTTTATTATTATTTATATTGTTTCCTATATATATGCATGTAATTATTTTTTTACAATACATGAGTTTCTTTCCAAAACAAAAGCAAACAATAAATCTATTTTTATTTATTTATTTATTTGTATATTATTTCATTCATCCTATTTATATAAACTGAACATCGACATTAAACAACAACAAGGAGCATGTAAGAAAAGTACACAACAACAAGGATCATGCAAGAAATGTAGTAGTGATCTTGTACGAATTGCAATCATACACATGTGCTAAATGCAGTTAGAATGATTCTTATGCAATTTTTATGGTGGTTTTCCATATACCCACTAGCCGAGGTGAAATGAGGCACAACATCATATCCCACCTTACCTGACACCTTCAACCTATGTCTCCATCAGGGGTGGGTACTCTCTTCCACCTCTATGCATAAACCTAAGTCTGCATTACAAAACTTAACACAAAATCACATTCTTCCAAATAAAAGGATATTAAGCAACATGGACGTTACATACTCCCCCACTAGGAAATAACACAGTCCCTATGTTAACTAGAAAATATAAATATAGATACCCACAACATCTGGTAATATACATATAAGAAAATATCAAAAATTATACAATAGTCACATCTGCCATATCAAATCCCAACATCTCAACATATAAAAATGTACATCTCAATACATATAGCAATTTGTTTTTTTGGTTATCAATTTTCAAATAAGTAAGGAAATTGATTTCTCATGTCAGCAACATTTTCCTATGTGGCATTTTTCTGGGAGTAGTGGTCCCACTGAACCCTACACTACTCCATAGTCATTTTTCTCGGATGTTTGGTTCTAAACCCCAAAATTTTAATTGGTCAAACCTTAATGAGCTATGGGTCTAACGTTTGCAAATGAGATACATCCAAAACATGTGATGGGTCAGCAACATATTTGTGAAGGAGAGACACATGGAAAACATTGTGGATTTTAGACAGATTTGGTGTCAAGGCCAGCTTGTAGGCGATAGGACTAATCTTGTCAACAATGTCAAAAGGACCAACAAATCTGGAACTTAATTTGGTGGATTTGATTAAAATTTTGGTCGGTTTGACTCTAAGGAAGACTTTATCACCTACAACAAATTCTCGGGGGGTTCATTTCAAGTCAACATAACTCTTTTGTCGATCAGCGAATTTCTTTAAGTTGGATCTCCATATTTTTAACAACTTCAAGACCAATCACTTATCGATCATCTAAATTATCCCATGTTAATGGTGTCCTGCACCTACGTCCATATAGAGCCTCAAAATGGGCCATGCCCAATGTGGTATGGTAGCTATTATTATAAGCAAATTCCACTAGGAATAGATATTCTTCCCATTTACTCCGGTGATCCATGCAATACATGCGCAACATATCCTCTAGCACTTGATTGACCCTCTCGGTCTGTCCATCAATATTAGGATGATAGGCGATGCTGATATTGAGATTTGTTCCCCAAGCTTGGTGTAAAGCTTACCAAAACTCAGAGGTGAATCTTGAATTTCTATACGAGATAATTATTTCAGGAAAACCATGTAGTCTTACAATTTCTTGAGCAAATATTTGCGCTATGGATGATGCATCATCATGTATGCTACCTAGTATAAAATGTACTACTTTGGTTAACTTATCCACCATCACAAATATTGCATCATACTAAAATCGTGTCTTAGGAAGGCCAACAATAAAATTCATAGATATTACTTACCATTTTTGTTCTGGCACATTGAACTGATGTAGTTGTCTTCCAGGATGCTGATGCTCTACTTTGAACTTTTGACATTCTAAGCATTTAGCAACGAATTGAACCACATCATTCTTCATTCCAGGCCAAAAATATTCTTTTAATAAATTTTCTCTCATCTTAATTACTTTTGGATGGGCATAATATGGTGCATAATGAGCTTCTTGCATAATAGTTCTTTTGAGTCCCTCATCATTAGGTACTATTACTTTGTTCTAAAAACACACCAAATTTTACTTGATATTATAATATTTGTTTCATTTCGGTTATCAATCGACCTTGCTACAACATTGATTGCAAAACTCATATTTATTTTGCATTTCCTTGATCTGTTCCTTTAGATCCTACTGATATTTTGTAAGTTCTACTATATGTCTTCTTCTGCTAAGGGCATCTACCAGTTTATTTTCCTTCCCTTTGATATTTTCAATACCAAAGTCATATTTAGCCAGGAACTATATCCATCTTTGTTGTCTGGAATTTAGCACAGGTTGAGTAAAAATATATCTCAAACTCTGATGATCGGTTTTATGCTTAAAGGGTTTTCCTAACAAAATAATGTCTCCATATCTTAAGAGCATGAACTACTACTGCTAGCTCCAAATCATGTGTAGCATATTTTATTTCATGTTTCTTGAGTTTCCAGGACTCATATGCTACTACGGCCTCATCTTGCATCAACACACCACCCAATCCCTCCAATGAGGCATCAATACATACAATGAAATATTTACTTGGGTCAGCTATTTTTAATATAGTTGCAGTTGTCAACTTTTCCTCAAGAATTTTGAAGGCTTCTTCACATTGGGTTTAATGTGCCCTTTCTCCAACAAATCTTGTAGTTGAGTTTTGAGTTCTTGTAATTCAAGTGGTGTCATACGATAAGGAGTTCTAACTATCAAGGTTGATCCTAGCATGAGCTCAACTAAAAAATCAAATTCCCTTTTTGGAGGTAGTCCAAGAAGATCTTTAGGAAAGACATCCCTAAATTCATTTAGCATTGGGTATTGTTGAAATAATGCAGAGCTTGACTCAGTTTCTTCCTTTTTGTTTAATTTAATCACTTAAATTTTACATCCTTTTCTCAATGCTCTTTTGATTTGCATTGAAGTCATCAAATGGGGCTCAAGAGTTGTTCGATTGCAATGGATATGGATTCATCGGTTAGAATCATCCGTAAATTCCAACCAATTTTCCTAAAAATTTAATAAGATTTTGTGAATTTTCAACCAGTCTACTCCTAGGACTATGTCAAAATCATGTAGTGTAGCCACATATAAATGCCAGTTAATTTTACCTTATGGTAGTTATGGTGGGGTGGTAGCTCCCCAGTGTCCTTTGGGACACACTCTCTTGCCATGTGGCCTGGTTGGGTTATTTGTTGCAATGGCCCTTGTTTGTATTATGTTAGTTGAAAAATATTATTTTCTTAGAGTTTTAACTTGTTGATAATAATTGTTTACCTCTTTATGGCTTGCTTCCTCATATCGTGCAACATCATAGGCAACAAATAATGTTTGAGGTACTTTTCTCCCAACTGGTTGGCTATATTTTGGGTGTAGCCCCATTACAAATTTATGAGCTTTAAATTTCTCTTGTCCATCATACTTTGGGGCATACTTCAAAAGTTGTACAAACCTCTCATAATACTCTATTACGGTCATGTTGCCCTGATGTAAGTTGGTAAATTCACCATGTTTTTCAATATAAAATTGAGGTGTGAGAAAATGGTCTTTAAACTCCCTTTCAAACTCTTCCCATGGAATGTCTGAAGCTTCCTTCTGAGTAATTTTCTTATATGTGGTCCACTAGTCTCTAGAAGTACCTTCCAAATGTGTTGTTGTCCATGTAGTTTTAGATTCTGAACAAAGAGGTTGAATTGCAAAATATCCCTCAGCTTCACTTAGCGAATTGAAAGTGGTATCGCCATCACCTCTTTCATCCAAATTTTTTTTTTTTTAGTTCTTCACCCACATTCCTTCTCAAGGAACCTTCTAGAAATTCACTTACATTCTCAGTTTCCTTTATTTTATTTAAATTCAAAATGACTTTTTACTTTAGGGTGATTAGTTCCTGTTGCTAAGCCATTTGTACCCTTTGCTGATCCATATGCTCACTCATTTGAGCTTTCTGGATTTCCATTTGCTCATGTTGTTGATTCAGTTGCTCTTGCATCAACTAAATCATTTGAGTCATATTTTTATCATTTTACATAGATCTTGTAGATATAGGCTCTTTCTCTTTCCTTACCACTTGTCATGGTACATTAGCAGCTTGTACCCTTTTAGACTCCCTTATGAGTCATCTTAGTACCTGGCTTGGGACTTATGCATTTCCCTCTTGTAGATTAACATTGATCCTTCGCGAGGTACCATCCATACCTGACGTCAAAAGAGTTATGTCAAATGAGCTATTCATGTTTATTGGCTAAGGTTTCGCAACCTAGGCTCTGATACCAACTGTCACAACCCAGGTATGCTCACCTGGTTATCAAAACACAAAATCAAAATTTTTGTATTATCTATCATATTTAACACACACTACTCTTTTATATACCTAACATGGAATTAGTACATGGTATAAATATTTCACACTTCAAGAATATTCACCACTACAACTGATGTCTTAAGTGCATAGGACCGGTCAACTTTCTATAAGATTACCTTAGATCCTCACCCCTTCTATAGGTATATTTGATCTTGGCATGGGGTTTGCCCTTCCAGGGTCCATAACACCTGGTAGGGTGGACGCCATAACTCCCCTATTCCAAAGCATGATGGACATAGATTCGCAATCCCATTCTCATCCATGAGAATCCACTTACCCATACATACTAAATAAGTTAATTCTTTTGGAACTAGCATAATTATGTCAGTGCCTGACCATTGACTTCCAAATAAAGTTTAGTTAGGGTATGCCATCGCATGGCACTTGGATCAGATGTCTCAATTCTAGTTTTGATTGATGGTAATGCTACCCATACCATATACCATTGGACCTTCCAACCTCATGAGCTAGCTTCCTAGCCATGAGTCACATTGGTAATTCTGCAACCGGAGTAGGTTCATGAGCATCCTCACGTACTACTCATATGTCATCCTGGAGCGATGTCCCATACCACCACTCTTTACTCTCAATAGCTTAAGACCTCCGTCTTTTAATTAGCTAGAGTGCAGATGACACCGATTCATGATAGTCGCCACCACAACTATCGGAGTTGGGTGCCTAGCCATTTTTTGGCTTCATATACTTTTGCCCTTATCTCAACATTATATTCTTTTTTCCCTTCTTGGTTTAGCACTATCCTTCTCGATAAGTGCTACGAAATTCTTAATGCTTTTACTTTTCTTTTTACTCTACAAGATAACTCATGGTAAAAGTTTTCGATGGTTTTGTTTCTTTCATGTTTAGCTTAAGTCTCATAATTAACATATAGGCCCATTCATACATATCTCATAATTAATATATAAGACCATTCATACACAAAATAACTTTTCATAATATAAAATTAAAATTTAATATTTATCAAACTTAAATTTCAAGTCCACATAACTAAGGAGTTTATTAAACTAACTAAATACATTTAAATAATAAAAAAATTGTTCTTTAAGCATACCAAACTTTAGCCACATAACTACTTAATTTAACTAAAGCAAGTCAAGTCTCTAATGAAAGAGAACACAAGCCCTTTTTGGTTTTTCTCTTATGATTTATGAAGAAACATTTCAAATTTTTATAAACTCTTAATATTGAAACCTAATCAAATTTTAATTAAATTATTTATTTATTTTAAAGAACCTCATCTACCCTAACCTACATTTTAATATTCTGCCAACACGTTTCATTAGCAAGTTTCTTCATTTCCAATTCTTTTAAGAAGGGTTTTCTTAACTAAACATATTCTCATCTAGAAGAAAGAAATAAATATTCCTATTAAAGAAATGATATGTCAAAGAATGCAAAGTTTAACTATGGTCCCATTATAAATAGTTCTTCGGTAATCATATATATACCGGTTGGCTTCCTACTATCATAAAGGTTTTTTTAGGGTTGAGAACACATATGATTTACATTTGAATGCCTATCTTGGTAAACGAACAGTCTTTTTCTTTTATTTTCTTTCCCTAACATCAAGCTTTCCAAAATTCCTTTTGATTACCTTCTATGATTTGCAATAAATTTTATCATATAAAAGGCATTAGACATTTTATTATAACATTGCCTTAAATTTCAAACATCATTTCAATCCAAACACAATTCAAGTTTTTCATCTTTCAGTAATTGAATAGCACAAGAAAACGACTTACAAATTAAGAGGAGGTTCCTTTGATATTTTTAAATTATTTGGGGTACAATTCATATGATAGTGCAGTCACAAAGAAACAATGGGTAAACACAATATATGGCTTCCCCTATCCACATAAATTAGAAAGTTTTATATACACACATATCCTCAATAGAAATGGATACAAATATTTCCTCATAGCACATATTCGTTCATTCACTTCGAGAAACAAAAGTAACCAGACTTGACTTATAATATAGCTTTCATACAAGTTGCAGGAGTATGCATATAACTACAAGAAATCATTTGATATATAGACAACATGTTCGTTGTTCTCTCAGATGTGCCTTTTAGCGTTGTGGCTCCATATGCAAACTAGAACTCAGCAAAGCATCTCCATTGCCATCCGCAGACCACCCATACAGATAGAGACATGATTTTTAAGGCTTGAGTATGGGATCAGCTTGGCAAAAATATGAAACTATATGCAAACAACACTCAAGCAAAGCACACACATGCTATGGAAACCATATCAAGTTTTAATGCAAAATTCACGCTCATACAGAGCATGTAAGTTATAAAACTCATTTTAGAAAATAATAAAGAAATTTCCACTCTTGCAGAGCATGTGAGTTATAATATTATCTCATAATTTAATGAAGAATTTTCACTCATGCAATGTAGGCAAGTTTAAGAAATTATTCCATAATTTTTAATATAAAATTCGCACTCATACAGAGCATGCCAGTTGTAGAATTCATCTAAGCATTTTTAAGAAATCCTTACACATGCAGAGCACACAAGCTAAAGAAACCATATCTGAAATAAATGGCTCATAAATTTTTTAAAACTAGGTGCAATGACTTTCAAACTTGATAATATATCATCATGAAAGAGTTTCCAAGAATTTTAAAATCCAATAGCAATAGCATGGCAGCAATTTAACACACAAAAGAATATTAGAAACCATCAATGGTAGCATAGTAAATCATACTACACACTAAGAATACATATTTCTACAAGAATTCAAACATCTAACCTGGTTATACAACGCTCCAACGGATTGCTCTACCACAAGAAAATCACCCCAACGCTACAACTATCCGCTCGACATTTTCCAAAATCTCTCAAGCACGATGTCCATTTCCAACAACCATAACCCTTTATGCAATTTCTACGGTGGGTTTCCATGTATCCTTTGGCCAAGGTGCAATGAGACACAACATCATATCCCACCTTACCTGATGCCTTCAACCTCTGTCTCTATCAGGGGTGGGTACTCTCTTCTGCCTCCATGCATAAACCTAAGCCTGCATCACAAAACTCAATGCATAATCACATTATTCCAAATAAAAGGATATCAAGCAACAGGGATGTTACAAGTTAAGTAATCCTCTTTTTTTTGAGGTACTGAGATGTTAAAGGGGTTGAATTATTCATTGCTTATGAATTATGTCCCTATGTCTGTCAAAATAGTTCAATTGAAATGGTCTTGGCATTACGCATCACGGTAGAGCTATAAAGAATATAGCTGTGAGTCATCTTAAATAATTGAGCACTCCTTGTTATCCGACCATAAAGGTAAGAATGGATCATTTCATACCTAATCAAAATCAAGAGAAAAATGAAATTTTAGGAATAACAAAAAGGATGAATCGAGAGATCTGGGACTAGAAATTATGAATGATTTATCATGATTAGAGCAATGCTTCATGCAACTATTAGGTTTATCCAAAAGAAATGAGTGATGTTGTGATGAAATACCTAGTTATTATGTAGGTTATGTAGTTATTCATAGAATACATTTCAATCGAGTTTCTCTTTGTAATAGATGAAATGAAATTTTCATAAGGTAGATCTACCAAAAATGCAACATGCAATATTGGAGTTGATCTGGGTTTCTTAGGAAGAATGATGCGCTTTAATCTTTTTCCAGTGGGAAAGGGAAAGTAGATGGAGGAATGGTTGAGAAATCTCCTATGTCCAAAATTGGTCGGAGAGAACGGCTGTAGTGGAACTAATTTATGACCGTGTCCCTTTCATCCGACTGCCCTTCCAAGTATCCCTACCTCAAAGAGACAAAAAAAAATTACATTATTGTTCTCTAGGGTCCTAAGGGCATGTAATATACTTGCTAGTGTTACAAATCATCCATTCATTGATGGATTTCTATTTTATTTGGGTGATCCAGAGGGCTCATCCTTTGCCGTGCAATAAAAACTTTTTGAATGACCGGTCGAGATGGACTCAGCTAAAGAAAAAGCTTTTACTGCAGCCCGATATGCTTTTCCCTTCCAAATATTTCTACGAATTTTTTTTCTGGATTTAGAAGTACGCTTCTTTGGAACTGCCATAATGAATAATGGTTTGAATTCATCTATCTAGTTCGATGTGAAGGACATCTATGTATTTAATATGATATAGTTCTTTCTGAAGGAAGGGAACTTTAATAAAGTTCCAACTCCCCAGTTTAATTATTTAAATTTTGAATATGTAATATTCACCTTCTTTTGCAGAATTTGTTCCCATCCATTTTTACAAATGGATAAAATCTACAAACCAAATCCAAAATTGGATTTGTATTTGTGTCGTGTCGTTCTTCTAGAACGCATCTCATAAATGATCATTTCATATTTGAAAGAGTTCTAGCTAGTTAGCTATCATATTATCCCCCTATTTTTTGCATTTTTCAAGCAGGGATGTCCCGGATTAGTAGTAGATTTATGACACAAATCAATATCACTTAGTTGATTTATTTTTTAACCCTAATATTGTGTTGGAAGACATTGGGTTGACCTAGTTAGTTCAATATTAGATGACAAAACAATGTAAAACATTTGAGTGACTCCAATTAAAACAGTCATCAATGGTTCCAATATCAACTAATACTAGCAACAAAGTCATCATCAAATGATTAAGTGAGATGAAAATGTAAGCTTATTGAGACAAAGGCCTATGTTATAATTATGATGAAAAATACAACCTATCATAAATACACTAAAAAGAAATTATACCTATTGGATGTTGATTTAACCACTACTCCTCTTAATTCTAATGCAATAAGTGACAACTTAGATGATGAACAACATCAAGACCTTAATACGATAGAAGGACCTGTTAGTCTAAAAGAGACTACCTCCAATAGATAGAATATTTTTTCATAAGAAGACTAGTATTTCATTTTTTAGAGATGAAGCAAAGAATTGGCTAAGGCATAAAAAAGGTCACGATTTCGCAACATGTCGGTTTCTCACCAAGATGTGGCTCAAAGAGGTCAGAAAGTAGGAGAGCGTCACGATTTCACGACATGATGGGTTTTCGCTCATAAAATTTATTGAAGAATCAAAGAGAGAAAGAGTGTCATGATTTCGTGACATGGCAAATTTTTACCCCATACTGCTCACGAATGATAAAGTCCAAGAAGATGTCACGATTTCGCGACATGGCGAATTTTCACCCGCAATACATCCCGAACGAGCTCGAAAAGAGAAGATGTCACGATTTTATGACATGGAAAATTTTTGTCCGTAATGCAGCCCGAAGGAGCCGAAAAAATAAGATGTCGTGATTTCATGACATGGCAAATTTTCGCCCGTAATGCAGCCCGAAGGAGCTCGAAAGGAGAATATATCGTGATTTTACGACATGATAAGGGTCTACCGACATGGATATATTTAGTAATGAATAATATGCCTTCAAAATCTTATGTCAGTAACTGGAAGTATACAGTAGAACATATCAATTCCTAGATTCATGATATTAGTTTTTATTTTTTGGAAGCCATGCAAAGGATGTGGAAGCATGATTGTATTCTTATTGCTTGTAACTGATTATATATTAGAATGTAGTAATTATAGAGATACCCCCCTAGGGTATATATAAGAGTAAATGTATTCTAAAAAGGGGTCGGCTCTTAGATTTTTACAAGACTAGACGTATGTACTTTGAATACAAGAAATACAATTACACATCTATTTGGCTTATGGTTCACGGTGTGCAAGTGTATGTGTTAACATTACTCACTTCTATTCATATTATTGAAATATAGATTATGTTTGTTATAAGATCTGTACTTAAGTAACACATAAATCATATTGCAGGAGTTGAAATCTAAAGCAAGAAACTCTAAAGACCCCATTGAGTTCTTCGAGTTACATCTTAGTAGCCTAAAGGTGCATCCAATTTTATTCGCTAGATCAAATCCACCTGCTACTAGTATTACCACCCTTGTGTCCTCTTTTTTTCCTATTTCTAGTATTAATCCATTTTTAGTGACTACCAGTAGTTCTCTAATACAGGAAAGTATAGTTGCTACAATGGCTACTCCTTCACCAGCTTATCTCACATGGAACCACATGGGTCCACTAAATTTGGTGGTTCAGAATCTGATTCCTGTAGTAGTGCTGAAGGCGTTGTATTCATATGACAAAATAGGTAAAACCGCATATGAACATTGCTTAGATGTTGCAACATTAGCTGCAACTTATAGCATATCTCAAGAAGACGTGATGATCAGATTGCTAGTGATTTCCTTAAAAGGAAAGATGCTCTATTGGTACAGAGCACTCCATCATCAAACAATTGTGACCTAGGCAAAGCTCACTGGTAAAATTGTTGATGAGTTCAATCAACATGCAGATCCATTCTCCCTACTCATCTAGTTCACCATTATAATAAAACATCCTCAAGAGGAGATTTTTGATTTTAATATTCGATTCAGCCGCACCTGGGAAAGAGTGCCCATGGGATTAAAACCAACCATGGAGCAAGCAATATATTATTATTTAAGACTTTTTGATATAGATATTATAATGATAATACGAAAGTCATGAATACTCACTTTTCCTACCATTTATCAACAAGATTCTATAGTAGAAAGAGATCTCATTGCCACTGGGAGGTATCCGCCTAAAGCAATTATGTCTATTTTCCTTGATATTCCCCAGGTTCCCAATGATACTTCTTCCAACTCTTCTCATTTGAAAAATGCAGATCTCCCAATATGGAATGGACCACCTTCCATCCCTACAATATAGATGCCTCATAATCTTTTAGCATTACCTCCTATTCCTACTGTACCTGCACTACCTACACCACCTTCTCAGCCAGTTCCCAATAATCAGCTCACACTTTTTCTAGATACAATGAAAAATCTAGCAAACGATATGACTTCAATGAAGAAAAGAGAAGCTGAGAGGAATTTTCAACCAAGAAGGTTTCCTCAAATAACAAGAGATGTAGCGTAGTCAAGTAATCGAGGACTAGAAAGATAAAATGTTGTTTATACAAATGAAACAGAATATGTTGCTGAGCATTTTGCAAATTCTGATTATTGGTGCACCACATGTAATGATCCACATGGAGATATTTTGTGTATGATCCATCAACATTATGTACAGAGTATAGTTGTTGAGAAAGTAGAGAAAAGCATGAAAGGTCATGTAAATATGATTAGAGAAAAAGACCATAACTTCATGATGCCTAGAGTAGAACAAGTTGCAGTTCTAACCAGATCGAGTAAAAAACCTCTACAGATAGATCCTAAGGAACTTCAACCTTTAAGTTTTCCCCCAAATCCCAAAATATATCCCAAAGGATATTTACCTTATGAAAAAAAATCTCAAGTTCCAGCCCCAAAGGGTAATAAATACATAAAGAATTTACTCCCCGAAAGGAAACTGAGACTCAAGACCAAGCTAATGAAAGGTTGAGATTCCCTTCATTAACAAAAATGCAAAGGACTAAAGCTACCCAGGGATACATAAATATATATAACACCTTGACCAAGGAAAGAGAAAAAATTGTTGAATCTCCTACATTCAACATAGTTGAAGAAATGAAAGACTTACTCAAAGGCGAGTATGCATGATGCTCTTTAGTTCCCTGGTCAAATTGATCTCCTCTAGGAATCTCTAAAGACAATGAAAGGTAAAGGTAAAAATATATCATCTTAAAATACAGTCCAGGCAAATCTAACATCTACTACTGGAAAGAATAGACCTTCCCCCTTTATTTATCTCTTCAAATGGAAGAATGGGTTGTTCACAACTGCATGATATATTTAGGTGCTACTACTACAGTAATACCCAAAGCAGTATGTGACATTATGGGAATGGAGTACACTAGGAGAAATCCAAGCATCCTACAGTTTTATGGTACTCTAGTAAAAATTGTAGGAGTAATTAAATACATCCCCATACAGCTTCAATGGATGCCCCAAATGGTGGTTATACAGGAGATAGTAGTGGTATATTTAGCACCATATTTTGGTATATTTTTATCTAGATAATTCACAACAAAAATAGGAGGATACATATCCTTGGATTAATCACGTTTAGAAATACATTTTAAAGGTAGGAGGAGTAAAATATTTAATGAGAAACCATCTACTTTCCATGTAGAAAAGATAGGGGAAGCCAACACCGTGAATATGATGACTGAATAAATTAAAAAAATAGACCTAATGGAAGAGACCTTAGAAGATCTTCAAGCAGAATATCATTTTATCTATAGGATTTCAATGCCATGATAGAAACGAAAATAGGAAGCTATTCCATTGAGAAACCAAAAAAGCAATTGACACCTGCTCTTGAAGAAAATAGCCTTACGAATCAACTGTGGAAGATTTTCTTTGATGGAGCTAGGTGTAAGAATGGAGTTGGTCTTGGAATAGTTTTTATTTCTACCACAGGGAAGGAAAGGGTTTTCTATTACAGGTTGATTGGGAGCTGCACCAACAATGCGGTAGAGTATGAGGCACTTTGTTTGGGACTGACGAAAGCTAAACATTTGGGAGTGAAACAGCTACTCATTTATGGAGACTCAGAACTTATCGTGAATCAAGTCACGAAGAAATGTATTAGTAAACAAAATTATTTAAAGACTTATTTAAATAAAGTATGGGATCTCTTAGAAGCCTTTGAGGCTCTAAATATGAATTCTATTCCTAGAGAACATAATACCCATGCAAATTTATTATCATCAATGGGAGCTAATTTATGTCCTGTCAGTAATGTTATTCAGAAATCCAAGATGGTTAGACTCATATATAGACCTTCAGTGCCAGACAAGAATGTCTTCTGGTAAGTTTTTGAAAACGATGAGCAAATATTAGATTTTTTAATCTATGAAATGAATTGTTCAAGTGACAGAAATCTACAAGATGAAGAAGAAGAAGATATGATTCAGTTATAGAATAATCATATCCTTAAGGGATTTATCACCCTTGAAAGTTTGTTTGATAACAATGATAGGGCTATAGGTCATAAAATAAAATTTGATAAATGTTGGTATAAAGAAGTGGAGTTAGAATCGGGAAAGATGATTAAAGTAGGGGTTAGTTGTATAGAAGAAGAATTGAACCAAATCAAGGAATTATGCAAGAAATTTCTTGATATCATAGCTTGGGTGTACAGTGATCTAAAGGTGTATAGAAAATAGATTATCTAGCACACCATCGAGTTATAAGAAGGAGCCAAGCCTTTTAGGCAAAATTAAAGACCGATAAACCTAAATATAGAGTCTTTGATGAAGAAGGAACTTCTAAAACTTCTTCAACCTAAAATAGTGTATCCTATTAAACATTCTACTTGGGTGACAAACTTGGTACCAGTTAGGAAGAAAAATGGAGACATTAAATTGTGTGTAGACTTCAGGAATTTAAAAAGAGCATCACTTAAATACCATTACCTCCTTCCTCAAATCGATCAAATTTTACACATAGTTACAGGGGCAAAAAGGTTTTCTTTACTAGATGGTTTTTTAGGGTATAATCAGGTATGGATCAGAGATGAAGATCAATTCAAGACAACTTTTACCACAAAATGGGGCACATTTTCCTATCAAAGAATGATTTTTGGTTTGTCTAATGTCGGAGCAACTTTCCAAAGATAAATGGATGTAGCCTTTGGTGAACTTGCCAGCAAAATTATAGTTATTTATTTAGATGATATGACTGTCTTTTCTCATCATAAGCAAGATCATATAACACACCTTGAACAAGTATTTGAGAAATATAGAGAATTTGGAATATCTTTGAACCCAAAGAAATCCATATTTGTTGTAGAAGAAGGTATCTTACTTGGTCATGTCATCTCTAAAGTTGGATTAGCAATTGATCCTGATAGAGTGAAAGCACTTTTGGAACTATCTCTACCAGTTAATAAGAAAGGCTTGCAATATTTCTTTGGACAAATAAACTTTGTGTGAAAATTTATCGCAGATTTTGCACAGATTGTTAAATCAATGATTGAATTATTGAAAAATGATGCACCATTCAAATGGACCAATACAAGGAAGAATACTTTCAGGAAAATCCTAAAAGAGATAGCACAAGCACCTGTATTGGTTAATCCTAATTACTCACGATATTTTATTCTATATGTTGTTGGTGAACCATAAAGTTATGATGCAGTTCTTACATAGAAGGGGATAGATAATGAAGAAATACCCATAGCTTTTTTGAGTTCCACCATGCACGATCATGAGGAGAGATACAATTTTATTGAAAAACAAGTTTATGCTATCATGAAATCCTTGAAAAAATTTAAGCATTTTCTATCATAGAGAAAAATCATTATTTATGTGATCCAGCTTGATGTCAGAAACTTTATAATACAAGGAGAACTTGGTGAAAAAAGAGTTGGTTGGGTGACTAAGATACAGGAATATGATGTAGAGATACATCCAATAAAGATAGTAAGAGGTAGAACCCTATGTCAGGAATTGGCCAAACAAGTTGTAGGTGAGCATGTGAAACCCCAAGGTGTGATGGCTAATACAGAATCAGATCCAATTCTGAGAAAAACTGATTGGATTGATGACCTTGTGGAGTATTTTTAGACTGGGATGTGTCCTCAAAATCTGAATGCTTCACAAATAAGAATATTTAGAGCACAATATTTGAAGTACACCCTTCAATTAGAAGGGTTGTACAGAAAAATATAGATGGTGTACTTTTGAAATGTATAAGATAAGATGAGAAATAAAAGGTGTTAAATGGATTCCATGGAGATATCTCTAGAGGACATTATTCAGGAAGATCCACTGCTTTGAAAATACTTCGAGCAGGTTTTTATTGGCCTTCTATTTTCAGACACTTACAAGGTTACCAAAAGTTATGAGTAATGTCAAATATATGTAGGGATAAATAAAAATGCTCATATGCCCTTAAAACCTGTCCAAGTCGAAGAACCTTTCCAGCAGTGGGGGTTAGACTTTGTTGGGATAATAGAACCCAATTCATCAGCTGGCCATAAGTATATACTTACTGCCATGGATTATTTTACTAAGTGGGCTAAAGCAATCCCTAATAAAAAATCTTATTAGGAGGTGGTGATTGAATTTGTGGAAAGCTTGATTACAAGGTTTGGTGTACCAGATTCACTAATTACAGATAATGGATCAGCCTTCATCGTAGCAAAAATAATTGAGTTTACTATCAGATATGGCATATATTTGAAGACTTCTTCCAATTATTACCCATAGGGTAATGGTTTAGCTGAGTCTAAAAATACAAATCACGTTAGAATTATGAAAATAACACTAGAAGATAATAAGAGGAACTGGCATTCCTTGATTAACCAAATACTATGGGATGATAGGATTTCAATAAAAAGGTCCTTCAAGACATCACCTTATTCTTTAGTCTATGGTAAAGAAGTTATTTTGCCTATACATATGGAGATACCAGCACTAAAGTTGCTAAATCAGATAAATGAAGAATGAGGTCAACCTATGGATGCTCGATTAATGCAGCTTCTACAATTATAATAACATAGATAATAGGCATATTATCATCACCAAAAAAATATGGTAGACATAGAAGGATGGTTTAATAAAAATACAACCTGTAGAAAATTTAAAGTGGGAGATCTGGTTTTGAAATGGAATGTGAAAAAAGCAAAGCCAGGTAATCATGACAAATTCGACGCTTTCTAGGAAGGCCCTTTTGAGATAATTATTGAAAGGTAATTTAATTATTTCTAGTTATAGGATCAACAGGGTATGGTCCTACCCATCACAGTGAATGCTTTTCACTTAAATATCTATTTCAAATAAGAAAATGGATAAAACTTCTGTATATAATGTATATTATAGTAAGTTTGTAAATATTTCTACAAAACTTATTTCTAGTTCAGAGAATTTTTGTCAGCATGTTGCGACCAATAAGAAGTCACCAGTAAGAGAAAATATGAAATTAGAAAGGGCGATATTGTCAGATATAGCAGTTCAAATTCAAAATTGCCAAGTGGATTTTCTACTGTTGGTGGGAGAAAACTATTTTTAGATAACTTTGATATGTGTTCCTTTTATTAAATATGGTGAATGATCGGTTGTCGGCAAGAATTTGAAATTTGCCACATGGATTTTCAATAAATGCATAAAGGAACCGCATTTGTAAATAAGAAAGATTTGGTAAGTGTAACCTTAATTTGCACAATGAATAATCATTGGTCAGGTTTTCGAAATATTCAAAAGGGTGGCAGAAACAACGCACAAGGAGATCAGAGAAAATCCAACCCACCAACCACAATTAAGGCACACCACACATATGTTTCTAATTGATGTAAAACCCTAATTTTATTCTAAGTGAAATCCACTACGTTACTTTCTATTCCTGCTTTTCCTAGTTCAATTTTAGTTTGGAAATAAAGGTTCAGTGTGACAAAAATATCATGGCTCCAAAAAATAATGCTCTGAAAGCAATAATGGTGGGTCTGTCTGCTTCACCTTCAACAATAAAACATGGAGAAGAAGTGAGCAAAAAATTTGTTGATCAAGATGCTAGAATTGGAGATACAGTAGTAACATGGAAGGACCCAGTAAAAATTCAAAAATATATTGAAGATAGAATGGTGACTAGGGTTTATGCATCTTCTCCTACTACTTTTGCTTTTCATTCGTTGTTATACTAGTATGTTTATATTCCTGTGCATCCTTATCCTAAACTAGTTAAAGCAATTACAAATTTTTAAGATGAAAATAAAAGGGTGGTTACAAATAAGAATGGGAGAGTTTTTTTTTTCTCTAAACCCAGATGCTTTCATTTCTACTTTTGTTGTTGGGTATGTACCCGCTCTTGAGCCCAAGGCTTTTGACCCGGCAGACCAAGCAAAATATTTCGTTCCTGCTAAGAAAATCAAGAATTTTCTTTACACATAGTTGAGAAATTTGCCTAATGGAGGAAGGATGCCTCAAACTCCTATTCCCATAGCTGAATTTAAAAACCTAGAACTATTTTCTGTATTGGCTATGGTGGCAAGGTTAAATACTGATGAAAAATTTCATGGATGGCAAACTGCTTTGGTTAATTGCCTATATTACCCAAAAAATTATGATTGCAGTTATGGATAAGAGTGTTCGACCTTTGTTTTTTGACTGGCCAGGGTATTTGTTTGAAGGAATACATGAAGGGTTATCTGCTATCAAGAGGGGTTCTTAGTACTCTTTCCATTTTTCTTCCTATTTAGTGTGGTTGTTCTTTTTCTTTATGTCCAAAGAGCTAGCGTTCATTTCTGTTAATGATAAATATGTTAAAGGAAGGACTTTACATGTGTATTATTGGACCAATTTGTTGTACATAACTGAGTCATATTATGATTTCAATAGGGAATTTATAGGTCCTGCTTTGAAAATAATGTATGGGGAAGTCAGAAGGTTAACCTCTAGAGTTGAAAAGATTTTACAAAATAAACATGCTGAGGAGGGTTATTGGTTTATACTCACCTAGGGGGTTGTTATTAGGTTGTATGGTTTTATTGTTATTAGGTTGTATGGTTTTATAGGAAAACCTTTCTTACTCTCGCATTATGTTACTAATAGATTGTTTGCATTGGAATATGTAAGATAGACTAAATATATTAATGTGAAATATGGTACGGGTATAGGTAAAATTGGTACTTGTACCATGCCTTTCCATATTGAAGGTATTGTGGTTTCTAAACGAGGTCAAAATGAGCAAATTTCTTAGGCTGTGAGAGATTTGGGGTTAATAGAAATCCCTCAGAGATGGAAATATAACCCTCTAAACCGATTTGCAGAGAGACAGACTATTCTGAATAGAATTCCATTGAAGGTATACCATGCCTCTATTAGGCCAGATATCGAATCCTATAGAAATAATGATGAAGATGCTCCATTAGAATGACATGTTGAGAAAATGCATCCATTACCTCCTTGGCATAACTTTTACATTTTGACCTAGGAAATAATGAGGGGCATGTGTTAAATGAAAACACCATTGTTGGGATACAAAAAAAGGGCACATATTGGATAATAGGAAATATTTATGAATGGTGGACTATGATAGTGCAAACAGACATGATTGACTCAAGATATCCCATAAAAAATGACCTTGAATTCTCAGTCAGATATGACCATTATCAGAAATCCTGGTTAGGAATTTTCCCTGTGAAAATACCTCGTAGTGTTGGTGGTAGCAAAGGGACAAGTCCTGAAGCTGCTAAAAAATAAAATATTGAATAGGGGAAGGGTAAGAAGGTTGTAGTTGAACAACCATTGGCTCAAGCACAGACCAGGTTGAGGATTTCCAAGAAAGGGTCTACTACAGAAGTCTTCACAAAGGAGAAAGGAAAAACATATGGGAAAGCCACTCAGATGATGTTAAAAATGGGATATGAAGGCAAAATTCTAGGAAAATAAGGACAAGGGATCACTGAACCCTTGTAGTTTGAAATAAGAGGAAAATGCCTGGTCTTGGAAGTTGATTCATCCAGAAGTAAAGATCCGGTTTCTAAAATTGTTAAGTTTGTTCCCCTATCAAGTTCAGCTACAAAATCTGATGAAGAACCTATTTCTATTAAGAGGAAGAGGCTAAATTTTGTAGCAGAAGTTAATGGAAAAAGTAATAAAATTGTTGAAGGAAACCCAATTCTTGAGCAAATCGCTCAAAATAATGATACTGATAAAATACAAATGGATCTAGAGAACGAGCAAATTATTCAAGATGATGAAGGTAATGTTCTAAATCCAGAGGTTACTGAACAGGAAAATATCCAGATTGGGACTATGGATGATCCAAAAGACTTTGTTCAGGAGGATCAAAATGTAAATATTTCTAAGGAAATTACTGTAAAACAGGAAAATGTGGAACGTACTAGAAGACAACTTGGGGGAATTCCTCCAAATTTTGAGATTATAAATCTTGAAGGAATTACTGATGGTGAAGAAAAAATTGATAACAGCATAAATGCTAAAGTTCCTACACAAAATAAAATTCCAGATCATATGATGAGTTAAAGGGACCAAGACCACGAAAAAGGAGATCAACATCAACAAGTGCTTCAAATATACAAAGGTATGATTTCCCTTTTCCTTCAAAATTTTCTCTCTACTTATTCCTACGGTGATTTTCCTTCCATTTCTTGTTAAAATAAAGATATAATGTTCCCTTTGGATTCGTGTTTTCTTCCCTAGAACCAACATTATTTTCTCAACTTCAATATGAAGTTGATGCTGAGTTGATCCCCAATCCATTCCTCTCTAGCATGAGTATTCCAGCTATTAAGTCAATATCTTCTCCAAATGATAAAAATCATCCCACTCTTTCAAAATTGAAAGATTTGAGAAAAGCAAACAAGAATGCTTTAGATTGGTGGACATCCCATTCTTCTAAAGATTCTAAATCCCCAACTCATATTCAAGAGATAATTTCCCTAGATCCCACCACAATGTAGAGGAAAAAGGTAAAATTAACACCAATTTCCCATAAATCAAAAAGGGATATGACCATTGAGTATTATAAAGCAGAAGACACAGTTGAAGCTATTACTCAGCTACATATGTCATATGAGTGGGAAAAATCTCAGGCCCATTTTGGGACTATTTACTTACATGGAGAATTTTTTAGAGAACAATTCATCAAAGAGCAAGAAGACAAGAGGGAGTTAGAGTCCGTCCTGCAAGAGCAGAAACTGACTAAAAATGCTCTAAAGCTAGAAGCTAAGAATTAGGAGGATATATTTGGTGAAGCTGCTAATGAAGCAGCTATATTTAAAGAAAAATTGAAATAGGTTGATGTACATATTCACTCTCTAACTCTATAGGTTCATCAACTCCAGCAGTAGTTGGTTGAAAAGCATAACACTCCATTTGGTTTTTCCAAAGAAAAGGCCAAGGCAGTGAGAAGAGAAATGCTCAAAGAAATATTGGAATTAAGCCTTAAAGCAAGGCCCATGCTATTGTACCTGGCCAAAGTGAAGGAATTAATTGAAGTAGTTAGTGAATAATTAAGAGCTTCAGTAAAATTTCTTCAAGAAAGATCAGATGCGGCCACAAAAATTCAAGTTTTATCAGAAAATATGCCCGAGAGTGTTACTGCTAAAATCCGTAGTGAAGCATGGTCTCAAGCTAAAATTGCAGCAAAAAGTTTCTTTAGGAGACTTAAACTGGTGACTCAGGGTGATAAGCTACTTCAAGAATTGGAAGCTGAAGCAAAAGGATTAGTGAAGCATTTTAAATTGGCTAGTAAATGTGGACTTTCCTATTTATGGGATGACAATTCAAAAGTGTTGAGTGAAGATGCACTAACACTATCCCTTAAAGCTTTCACAGAAGATGAGTCAGAGATAGAAAATTGGGAAGAGACTGTAGAGGAGATGTTGATATTCACCATGGTGCAAAACCTTACACAAATTAATTCTTGCTTACAAGAATTTATTCTAAGAATCAAGATAGTGTCCCATGATAAATTGGAAGAGTTACAATATATTTATCAGCTATTTATGGATTCTTTAGATCTTGAGGATGAATACTAGAAGCAGGTTTGCCTTACCTACAATGAGGTGGTTAATACAATATAAAAACTAAAGAAATCCAAGCATGATAACCAAAAGCAGCTAGCAGAAATAGGGGCAAGCATCCAACCATGAAATCTGTTTAAAATTATCTTAAGTTGTTAATGTATTTTAAGTAAAACATCCATAAGCTATGAAAGATATCTTATAAAGGTAATTTTTTGTTTTGCATTTATTCTTGAATATTATTTCCCAAAAATCCCCTCTCCTGTATTATTTTATGTTTTTAACTCCGTTTCCCAATGGATGAAGGTCCTGGATTCTAATATTTTTCCCAATAGAATTTCCCCAGAAGGTGCCAAGAATATTAGTCTAAAAGAGACTACCTCCAGTAGATAGAAGATTTTTTGCATAAGAAGACCAGTATTTTATTTTTGATACATGAAGCAAAGAATTGGCTATGGCATAAATAAGGTCGTGATTTTGTGACATGTCGATTTCTTGCCAAGATGTGGCTCTAAGAGGTCGAAAAGAAGGAGAGCATCGCGATTTCACGACATGATGGGTTTTCACTCATAAAACCAACTAAAGAAGAAAATAGAGAAAGAGTGTTGCGATTTCATGACATGGCAAATTTTTGCCCCATACTATTCACGAAAGATAAAGTCCAAGAAGATGTCGCAATTTCGCAACATGGCAAATTTTCACCCGTAATGCAGCTCAAAGGAGCCCGAAAAGAGAAGATGTCACGATTTCGTGACATGGTGAATTTTTTCCCGTAATGCAGCCCAAAGGAGCTTGAAAGGAGAAGATGTCACGATTTCGTGACATGGCAAATTTTCACCCGCAATGCAGCTTGAAGGAGCCCGAAAGGAGAAGATGTCACGATTTCACGACATGATAAGGGTCTGCTGACATGGATATATTTAGTAATGAATAATATACCTTCAAAAACTTATGTCAGTAACTCGAAGTATATAGTAGAATATATCAATTCCTAGATTCATGCTATTAGTTTTTGTTTTTTGGAAGCTATGTAGAGGATGTGGAAGCATGATTGTATTCTGATTGCTTGTAACTGATTCTATATCAGAATGTACTAATTATAGAGATAACCCCCTAGGGTATATATAAGAGTAAACATATTCTAAAAAGGGGTCAGCTCTTAGACGTTTACAAGACTGGATGTATATACTTTGAATACAAGCAATACAATTACGCTTCTATTTGGCTTCTAGTTCACAGTGTGCAAGTGTATGTGTTAACATTTCTCACTTCTATTCACATTATTGAAATATAGATTATGTTTGTTCTAAGATCTGGACTTATGTAAAACATAAATCATATTGCTGGAGTTGAAATCTGATATATACATGTGTTAGATAGAGATCTAAATCACATTGGGAAATTCATGATTTCCGCATGTAGATAATATTAAATGCTTTAACAAGTAATGTATATGTGTTCATCTTAGTTGTTTTTTATTTAATCTGCACCATATTCAAGCTCTAGCCTCGACTTTATTTCTCTCTCTTTCAGTAATACTCTTTTCCCTTTTCCCATAAAAACCATTAAGGAACCAGCCTCCTCTGGAGATTAGATGAAAGATCTCACGATCAACCTCGTCTATTCAATGTTAACAAAATCAAGGTGCAAATAAAAACCACAGGCATATTTTATTACAATAGGACCAACTCATGAGATATATTTATAGGCCTTAACAAGAATTATCACAACTCAAACTATGAGGATACATAGGTATTTCAAAAAAATATTTGACCATTCTCATAGACAAATGTGGCACACAACTTTATAGATCCCAAGGTGGATAAGCAAGCAAATTTCTACTTGTACCATGCAACAACTTTGAATCTATTATAGTTAATGGGAGAATTATCCCTTGCAAACACAAATGTCATAGTGTTAAGACTATCATGGGAGATTACAACCTAAACGCTAATACATTTGTGCTTCTATTAGTAGGGTGTGACATAGTTTTAGGATCTCGGTGGTTATGCACACTAGGATCTATCTTATGAGATATAATAGAAATGTGGATGTGATTTACAATATATGAGTTAAAATACACCCTTAAGGGTATGATGGTCCAAAAAAAGTAATCAATTTCCATCTCATGGAGTAATGAGTCAATTATTTGCAATACAATCTTTATAAGTTGTTTAATGAGACAAATCCCTAGAATTGCAAGTACTTTTTAACAAGTGTTCTCAAGTGTTTGAAGAATCCAATGAGCTTCCTCCATAACGTATGAATGTTAATCTAAAACTCAAAATTTTAAGTTAAAGAAGATCAAGAAAGAGAGCAATTAAAAAATAACAGAATATAACAAACCAGAACACAAAAATATATAAGCAAAATAACATAATGATTTTATTGCTTAGAAAACAAAGTACAATACAAACAACCTTTGAGAAGAGATGCGAAGTTATAACATTGCATCCATTACTCATATTATTTTTTTATTATATGGACAAAGGAGTTTTGAAAGGATATCCAAACCTTGTACAAAAGAGATTAAGGCCCTCCCAAAAAGAGGGAGCTAAAATTACTTACATCCGATAATAATCTTGGAATTACCAATTAGAGGATTTACCTCTTCCAAAGCCAAACCAGTACATAGGTAAGACCATACATAATTTAAAACTTAAAACAAATTGAAACCAAATCAAGATGTCAAAGATAACTAGCCAAACATAGATCAATAGTAGAACTTGAACCACTAATTGAGCCATGCACCAGTCCCATTCTCCCCCATGAGGTCATTGCTTTCCCAGGCTTGCCAACCCATCAAGGCAATAATTTATTCCACATTGGATATTGTGGCTTGAAGGGAGGAAATAATAGCTTGGAGATATTAAATTTGGTGCAAAAATCTAAAATCAACAAACGCCCCCAAGTTTTGCAGCCAAGTCATCAACAATAATTCGATCAAAATGGAGCAAAGGCTAATTGTGTATGAGGTCATTATAGATAGAAGCAATATTCACCAATAAATTATCCCACCACACTACTAAACCATTCTAAATAACTCCTTTATTAACCAATAGATCAACCACTCGATTACATTCCCTATATGTATGTTAAATTGAACCTCTTCGAGATTTTAGATGTATCTCTGAACTTCCAAAATAAGGTTTGAAATAGTCCAGGTAGGAGATTGAGTCCCTCTTGCCATATTTATAATATTAAGGGAGTCCCCTTAAATTTTTAGTTTCCTGCAACTTACAAAATCCAATAGAGAAACTCCTTGGAACAGGGCCTTGGATTCGGTGAAGTGATTGGTTTGGTGGCCCAAATTATTAGCAAAGGCTAAAATTATCAATTCGTCATGGTTCCTTAAAATCCCTCCAATACCTGTAGGACCTGGATTGCCTTTAGATGCATCATCAAAATTCAACTTCATCCAACCAATTGGAGGTGGCTCACACTTAACCTTGGTTCTATCTGAAAGTAAAGCTAGTCTGACTATTTTAGGATTGGCATTGAATACAAGAGATCTCTCCAATGATCATTCCTACTCTACAATAAAAGCATTCAGATTTAGGGTTCTAATGTTTTCCATGAAAATTAAATCTCCTGCAAAGCCACAACTTTAGTCGAATGAGCAGCATCCTTAAAATCCCTTGAGTTTCTTTCCTTCCAAATCCGCAACTAGATATGAGGAAGGCTGAATTTCCAAAACCAAAAAAGGTGGATATATAGGAAGGGAGAAACCCATTGGGTCAACACATCCTCTAGGTTGTTCGAAAACACCCATTGGATGTTCAAATATTTGAAAAAGTAGTTGAAAACCTCCTACAAGAAAGGACAACTGAAAATAATATGGAGCAAGGATTCCTTCATATTTTTGCACAAGAAACAAACATTAGGTAAAATTATACCTCTTTTTTTGAGATTGTCTTAAGTTAG
Source organism: Wollemia nobilis (assembly GCA_028583015.1). Classification (NCBI taxonomy): domain Eukaryota; kingdom Viridiplantae; phylum Streptophyta; class Pinopsida; order Araucariales; family Araucariaceae; genus Wollemia; species Wollemia nobilis. Next base: position 120,896 of record JAQPPZ010016676.1, read on the forward strand.
AAATTTTTCTTGTACGACCAACCAGAAGAAAATACTGATTTTTGAATTCAATCCTTTTAGTCAAATTTTATCTACCAAAAACCAAGGATCATAAGGACCATCTACTACTAAATAAGATGATTTGATAGAGAATTTATCATCCTTCTCTAATCTCCAGATGAATCTATCCAGAATTTCTCTTCTAAAAATTATAATCCATTTAATGATATTAAAAATTTCATCAAATGCCCTCCTTTCCTCCACCAAAAGTCCTAGGAATTCAAATGGTTTCCATCGGAGGCGGTCTTCAATCCTTTCAATGAAATCACAAACCTTATTCCCTAAAAATGATCTATAATTGGTTTGATTAAAGCCAACTCTGATCTTGACTCTAGTGAAACCTCAATCACCCACACGTCACTCTAGAAGTTGACAAACCTACCATCTCCCAAACACCACCTACCCCCTCTATGGATATCTGATATGCACTGTATTAGGCTAGACCAGAAAGTTAAACCCTGGAGAGGTAACGAGTCTCTAATAAATTGCTTCCCATCATTTAGGTATTTGGATTTGACAATATCAACCCATACCATTTTCTCCTCTTGAACTAGTCTCCAACCCTGCTTTGCAACAAGAGATTTGTTCATAGATTTCAATCTTATAAGGCCTAAACTGCCCTCCCCTTCTTACTACATACTTGGTCACATACCACTAGATGAAATTTCTTTTTCTCACTTGCTTTTGACCAAAGAAATGAGCATTGGATTTGTTCTATTCTTTCAAAAATCTTACCCAGGATTCAGAATAGAGAAAGAAAATATATTGGGATGCTTTGAATGGTGGTCTTAACTAACATCACTTTTCCTACTTGGCTCAGGAGAGACCCTTTATAGCTTGCAAGCTTTCTTTGGATACACTCCACAACTGGTTCCCATGGGGATGATCTTCAAGACCCAAAAAATATTGGCATCCCCAAGTAGGCTGAAGGGAGAGACCCAATATTACATCCCAGAATATTTGCAATCCTCAATTGCCCTACTGGAGGAGTATTGAAGAAAATAATATTTTTTTCCTAAAATTAACCTTCTAACCCGTTGCCTATTCATAATCTTCCAGAATACTTTTGATTGATTTTGCTTGCAGATTGAATCTTAAAAGGACATAAGAGTATCCTTGATAAACTAATGATGGGATATGGTACTGATGGGCATAGATGGCTTAAGGTATACAATAGAATAGTCATATTTGATGGCCTAACGCAAATATTTTACCAGTAAAATAAAAAGGTATGGGTACAATGGATCTCCTTGATGAATTCCCCTGCAACTCCTAAAATATCCCATCGGAGAGCCATTCACCAAATACGAGAACTTGGCTAAAGAGACACATTATTTGATCAAACTTATCCACTCCTAACTAAAGCTAAATTTATGCAAGACTTTGAAGAGAAACTCCCAATCAACCCTGTCATAAGCTTTGTTCATATCCAACTTGAGAAAGGTCCCAGAGTTACTACTTTTGGTCACTGAATGGATAATTTCATGAACTGCAATGATTCCATCCAATATTTTCCTCCCATACACAAAATCACTCTACGAGATATCAATGATGCATGGTGATAAAATTTTCAATATGTTTACCAAGGTCTTTGTCAAAATTTTAAAAATAGTATTACACAGACTAATAGATGTATAAGCTGCAAAATCCTTAGCATTTGCCATTTTAGGGATAAGTGCCAAAAACATAGAGTTGAAATTTGAGGGGATTTATTTCAAAGACTAAACATCTCTGATGGCATCACAGATCTTCGACCCCAAAATATGTCAAAATTTTTGAAAAATATTAGGGGAAACCCATCAAGTCCCGATGCTTTGAGCCTGCCCATTGTAAAAATTGCTTTACTGATTTCATCATCTAAAAACGAAGTATCCAAAACATTATTCATATTTGTAGAGACCAGAGGTGGTATGTTATTCAGTAAGCGAGCTTCAGTCTGTTGATTCTTTGTTGATGTGGAACATAGGAGGTCCTTAGATAAATTTACTGCCTCGGATCTAATATCTTTGATGTCTTCAGAGATTTTTCCATTGGCTTTTGTAATCACCCCGATCCTATTGTTACTCCTATACCTCAGCACAATGGAGTGAAAAACTTTTGTGTTTTGATCACCCTCCTTAAGCCATAGGGCCCTAGCTTTCTACCTCCACATAATTTCTTCCCCTACCATAACATTATGGAGCTCTGTGATAATAGATAGTTCTTGCCTCTTTAATTCTGCAAAGTAACCTTGAGTTTCGACTATCTTCTCAACCTCCTACAATTGGTTGTGAATCTCCATATTTCTAGTGATAATATTTCTAAAAACCTGCTTATTCCAATCCTTCAACTTAGCCTTTATAAATCTCAACTTGGAGGCTATTTGTGCCATTCAATAACTTAAAAACCTGTGACTCCACCATTCCTCAATGTTGGATTCTAGACTAGGGTGTTGAAGCCACATTGCTTCAAATCTAAATGGTCGGGGAAAGAAGATCGAATCCTGTGTCTTCTCAAGAAAAATTGGATTGTGATTCAAGGCTAGCTTAGGAAGAGAGCATAAGGATGCATCACCAAAAAATTGGATACCTTCTTTAGACACCAGCATTCTGTCTAGCCTAATCTAAATGTTTTGACTCCCAATTCACCTGTTACTCCATGTAAATATTGACCCTTTTAGGTCCAAATCCATCAACTCCTAGGAGTAAATAAAAGAGGTAAATTCATCCATGCTATTGAGCATCGGGGTTCCTCCTTTTTTATCATACGGATATAAGGGTGTATTGAAATAGCTCACCAAAATCCAGACCTCTCCTTTAAAACATTCTCTCATAGAACCAAGAAAATCCCAAAGCATGGTTCTAGAGGGTCTCAAATTTGGGGCATAAATATTCAAGGTTATCCATTTAAATCTTGACTCCTTAGAACAAAAAATATGCTAATCACTCAATCGGATATAAACATAGTCGACCCATCAATGGTTTTAGGGTCCCATATGCACAAGAGACCCCTTGAGGTACTGTTTGCCAAGTTAGCTACAAACTCAACCTCCTTACAAACCTTCCTCTTAACTATTTCAGAACTACTATCTATTTTTGTTTCTTGCAGTAAAATTATATCTGGTTTAAAATATTTTCTGATGGATTCCAATGCACGATGTTTAGGTAGCCCATTAAGACCCCTAATGTTCCATGATAAATTTTTCATTTACAATTCTAGGAAATAAAACCCCCATCGTTATATTTGGGGGACTGGCATAATGAATCTAGCTTCAACTACTTACCTTTTGTATCATTTTCCTTTTCAAACTTGAGCTTGGATTGAACTCCATCTGCAATATCAGCTTTTGCCTCTCTACTTCTTTGAGCTTTATTGGATGGTTTTCCTACCTTCCTTGGAACTCCCATGTCAATTAGGCCCTTGCACAAGCTTCTAGTTTTAGGATGCAACATTGTTACCCCTTAGAAACCTTCATCATAGGGAAATTTGACATCGCCAAAGAGGACTTTGACATCAATAAAAATTGGGAGGTCCATTTTTAACTCCATATTCTGAGGAGATCCCTCTCCCATTTGAGGGTATTCAGAGCCATCCTGCTCAGCCTCCTCCAAGTTTAGGCATTGAAAAGAGTTTTGAAGAAACTCCTTAGAGATTGGAGTCCTAGAAGTTAAATCTTTATTTTTGAACAATGGTAGGCCAGAATAAGTACTTCCCAAAATCATACACCCATTTTCTCTATTGTTTGAATCCATTTGTTGAATATCTTCCTCAATAACTTCCTTCATACTAGGAGCCTCACCCGAGGGACCTATAGAATCAGATCCCACCTTTTTCTAGGAGTTGGTCTCGATTTCGCTCTGGATTCCTTTTCTCCTAGTTCTGCTTGAAATGGGCCTTCCTATTTTGGATGGAGCATGAGGCAGAGACATGGCCAAACTTATTACAGACCGAACATTTCACTAGTCAATTCTCCTATACAATAGGTTGAATCCATGGCCTAAAATTCGAAAGTAGATTAATGGGATCTGAAATATTAGCTCCCCTAACATCATAAATTTTATCCAACATAATTTGGTGATAAACTTACACCACATGTTTTTGGATATCATGATTAAAAGGGCAAGACTCAAATTGTTAAAAAACCTAAATTAATTTTTTATTGAGAGCGACATTGGACCTATGCCTGAAGTTGACAACATGTTTGCCAAGAGATCTAAGAAAGGAGGTTGTTCTATGGATGGCATTTGACCACCATTCAATCCAACCACTAGGACCAAAAGGACAAGGAACCAAGTTCCATATCCTCCTAATATATAAAGGAAATGTGGATGGTGAAGAAAGGTGTTTAGAAAGAACTATGAGGTGAATTGGGAAGGAGGGGAGGTGGAGATATCAATATAAAAAATATGGGAGAATTATCAGAGAGGATGATATCAAGAAGAGCCTCCACAAAAGGAGTGGAACTAGACAAGCAAGAAAATGAAAATACACTTTAATCAAAAATCATAGCTCTATCAAGGCATTTCAACACTTGATTTTCTCCCTACTATTTATTAGACTAGGAGAACCAAGTATGATTGGAGAATAAGGGAGACAAATAGGAAAGAGGGGAAGATAGCCCCAATTTATTATTCATAAATTACCAAACCTTACGTTCTCTTGGAGCCTAACGCATAGGAAGGAGCCCAACTTTATCATGTTCATATTCAACCATATTAAAGTCACTATTGATGATCCAGTGGCAGGGGGAAGGGGTAAAGCAATCCATCGCTAAAGCACACATCTTCTTGAAGCATCATTAGGAGCATAAAAATTGAGAATGACAAGGGTCTAATGATCAAGAATGAGAAAATCTAAATGGTATTTTATTAAAATTGCAATATTAAATAGGCATACGAGATGCCAAATACAAACTATAACAAATCTTAACAAACTAACAAATAATTGTCGACATTCTAAGTTGTCGACAAATACTAACAAACTAAATATTCTATGCCTATCCATATCATCCCTCCCAACCATATAAGCATTGGACTCCAATGCTTTTACAAGTGGAGAAGTGCCCCAAAAGAATGAATTCCTCCAAAGTGGTTCAGAAAAGAAGAGAGATAGACTATGTTCAAGAGCCCCAAAAGAGATCACCACTACTCCATAAAAGGGAGCTACAATGAGCAAAACTCATGCTCAAAAAGGGGTCCATTTTGGAATCCCTAGTGGGATCTCGAGGTCTATTGCCTCTTGGGTCAACCTCTAGCATGTAGGAGTCACTACTATGCCTAAAAAGGGTCTTGTAAACATGTCTTTCAAACTTCAAAAGTCGTAACTCTTCACACCAATCATGTTGAACCATAAGCATGCACCCAAAACTTAGTACAAACAATCTTGCCACACAAGTATCTTGTAACTATAGTCGGTGGAGGAAGAGTGGAGGAATTTGGCACAAATCATGGGGATGCAAAATAAGCATAGAATGGAGTGTCGGGTACCACCGAACTGCACTCCTTATTACAAAAATATAATAGAAAATAAGCCTCCAAAGTATCGAAATCTGTAGTCTTTGGAGTTGCGGAAGCGATGCTGATGTGGTGCTACTAAAAAATCCACTATGAGACAAGCCAACTAAGGGCGAAGACTACTCCAATGTATGGAGTTCCCATGTGATTTCCATGATCACATAACAAGGGCCATTTATCTTCTAAAGGAAAACGTACTCCAAAAAGTCTCAAAAGGTGATGGTGGATTTAAGGAGTGTCGATTTCAACCGAGAATGCACTCCATATTACAATAATTTTGGGTATGAAAGAAGATTTTATCATCCTAAACTTCGTAGCACCATAAGGTCAAGAAGACCTTTACAAAATGGTAAAATAATAGTCTTATTGGAATCGGCTCAAAAAGATCTTTCCAAAACTATATAGAAGCTTATGCTTGCAACAATATCAAGCCACTAACACTATGAAAACCAGTGAGCTTTCTGGCAGCAAAATTAACAGGACTCATGGCCTTTACACAGTAATTTTCTAAAGGTTTGAAAAATTAAATTTTAAACCTTTAAAAATATTTAAATGGGCAGTCAAATTTATGGACGTTCAAGTCCATAGCACTGAAAAGATCAACATAATAACGTGTCAAACATGATGGCAACCACTGCCACATGGTTTCACTCTCACCACTACCACTTCCATGTGGCACCGTGCGGGAGGCTCCCACACTGAAATGAGGTAAACACTACCAATTCCAAGTGGTATCCTGCAGGAGGCTCCACAACTATGTCCAAGTTGTAAACCAACACAATGTGGTACAAGTCATTGGCCTTAAATTGTCTTCTTGTTAATCAGATAGACTAGATTTGCATTTTGATAGATTTCTCTTTGTTTCAGATGTGTGATGGACTATCCCATTTGAACAGTTTTATTTAATACGTATACACCTCAAGGTCAACAAATGGTAGATGTCGATAGTGGCATGTGGAAGGCTTTCCACCCACCGCTTGGTGGTCGACCATTGTAAGGAGGCCTCTGCACTGGCTTCATCAACTAATTGAAGCGAAATGAGTAAACAATGCCCTTCCTGAACCACCAATAGGAGGTATCCACATCCTCTTGAGACCTCATCCATGATCTCATAGCATAAATGACCTTCAACAATTTGCATATTTCGATGAGGTAAACTTGGTAATCTATCATATTCAGGCTTAACAAAGTGTCTTCAAGAAAATAAATCCTAAATATTCATGTGATGAGGTCAAACAAAATATTTGGCAGCAATGATACACGTTACTGAATATTCCAAAATAAATATGAACGTGGGTGTTCAAATCTTGGCGTATCCTAAAAAAACAACACTCCCACCATCATTATGCCCATGGGAACCATCATCAACGCAATCAAAATCTACAACCCGCATAAAAAACAATAGCAGATATGTCTGATCATGCAGTGGAAGACAAATATTGGTAGATCTACAAAGTGTAGGAGAGGAGTGGTAGATCTTCTAATGGAAAAGCATCAGATCTGTAAGATTTCACTGTGAAGATGATGCTCCTCAATGCTTTTCAAAAAATTTAGTATCTCGTTTTTCATTTCTCTATGGAGAAATTACTTCTGCGAACAGATACTAATGTAGCTTTGAAACACAAGTGCAGATTAAAAATATGGATGAATGTAGAAGAGGTGAGGGAAACACCCCTCATAGGCAAGAAATTCTTACACTAATACCAATGATCAGGCATGAGATGTTGGGTCAATTTGCATCAAATATTGGGTCCACTCCCCATGTCACAAAATGGGAGAGGTAGGTATTCGACACAAAAATAATTGCTCCTTCTCTACCAAAATATGAGAGGTGGAATAAAAGTGATCCTCAGGCTAGATAAACCGATAATTACTATACAAAATAAAATTTATTACCTTGACTTCTTGCAAGAAAAAAATATCATTAGCACCAAATATTGAAGATATATCTGAAACTCTTATAGACCAAGTACTTTCTAATTGTGTCCATCAGACCACAAACATTCCATGAAAGACACTTCATTGGGAATGCTCAAGGAGTAGAACCCTCTCTATTTCCTTAGTATCCTCAAAGTTTGTGAGAGAATCAAAGATGTTTGAGATAAAATGTTGATGATTCTTGCTTATGAATTCAACTTGTCTTCTCTTTTCTTATAGATCTCTTGTGCACTCTGTAATAGGACTCTAAGAGTGACGAGCCACCCTTGTGGGTAGGTCGCTTGAAGATGCTGAAAGAGAAGAAGGGCAGATTGGAGAGGGGGTGATGGCAAACAATGAGGAGTTAGTAGGGTTGTTAACATGAGGCTGTGAGGGGCTCAAAATGATAAATTTAGAAGTGAGACTAGGAGCAATTGGGGTGGAGGGAGGATGAGAAGGAGGCACAATAAAAGTAGTGTGAGGCAAGGGTTTGTGTGAGGGTCCTACAGGGGCCAAGGGATGAGCAATTTTATTATTTTTTGTTTACCATTGTTGTCCATTCTTTTGACCCATTGACATTTGATGATGTTGGTGCAAATGCAAGAGTAGTCGTTGGAGGGGACTCGGCCTTGAAGCAATCCTCCATCGAGGTACCGTCTTTTATTTTATGAGCTACTAACTAACATTTGTAACATGTATTCAAAAGATTAACATAAACCACCCTTTTCTAGATATGGTTGTCTCCAACTTGGATGTCAATAAATTCTTTAATCCCCTTAAAGAGGTCAACCTCAACACACAGACGTTTGTGGGGGCAGACGTCATAGAATTTTTGTTGTTCCATACAAACAAATTTGCCAATAGGGGTGACCAGTTTTTACAAAAAAAGCCACAGAGAAAGAGGGAGACCACGGAATTCTACCCACACTAACACTTTAAAGGAGACATCCACAGAGATAGTAAAATTACAATCACAAGGTTGAAGAACCAAAATGGTATTCCTATTATACCAAGGACCTCTATTCAAGATAGCATTGGTATGTTGAGGATTAAAAAACTGAAAATAAAAAAACCTCTTAGTGAGGTTTTATATATACTCCACTTTAATACCATGGAGATGCCATGTATTCTAGATCCACTGATGGATGAGGGTATCAATGGGTAGAAAGAGGTAGAATATACACATAAGTTCTGTATTAGACAATGTAAGCATACAAGCATTACGCAGACTAGCTAGGCATTCCGTGTTCGCTGCTTCTTCTTCTTCTTTTGTGGATGAGGACGAGTGCCGGCGTGAATTAGGAAGTCTCTTACTCAAACTCCGCTGCCTCATAACAGAGGTAAAACTACCCCCCACCATTATTTCGTCGTGGGCTCAAGTACTCTTTTGCTTGGGCATGCCTACACCACAAGTGTGGTGAAGCTTTATCTCTATCTTCTTCGTCTTATTGTTGTTATCGCTGTGCTTGGACCATCATGATGAGCCTGACGGGACCGGACACATTCATGATAATCTTTTAAAAACTACGACGTCAAGGGAACGAATGTGACGGTGGATAGAGACGTCCGCGGAAAATCCAAGTTGTGGGACAAACAACCGTCCGCGGAAAATCCAAGTTGTGGGACAAACAACCGTCCTCGGCAAATCAAAAATCAAATTCGTACTTGTACTATGAAACATCTCTGAGTCCATTAACATAATTAATGGGACAACTGTTCCTTGCAAACACAAATGTCCACAAATGTCCCAGTGTTAAGACTATAATGGGGGATTGCAACCTAAAAGCTAATATATTTGTTTATCTATGAGTAGGGTGTTACATAGAGTTAGGAGCCCAGTGGCTGTGCACAGTGGGGATCTATTTTATGAGACATTTTAAAAAGATGGATCTGATTTACAATAGATAAGTGAAAATATACTTTTAAGACGATGATAGTTAGTTCAATAACAGTAACCAATTCTTATTTTATAGAAAAATATAAAAGACAGGTTAATTATTTGTAATACAATCTTTAAACGTTGTTTAATGGGTTGTGAAAATGTTAATTCAAAATTTAAAATTTTAAGTTTAAATAGATCATGAATATTTGCAATGCAATTTTTAAAAGTTGTTTAATAAAAGAAAACGTGAAAATTATTATGTATTTTTTAATAATTATTTTTAAAAGAATTCAATGGGTTGTAAAAATGTTAATCCAAAACTTAAAATTTTAAGTTTAAAAAGATCATGAGAAAGAAAGTAATTAAGAAATAATAGAGTAAAGTTATACCATTGCATCCATTACTTATATTTTATAGTTAAAGATGTATTTTTTGATAAGATATTTTTGGTGAATATGGCCACTTGAATAAAAATGTGGTGGTTTACCTTCTATGAGCTAGAAGGTCGCTCATATGAAATGTAGTGATTTATTTTCTATGAGTTACAAAGTGCATTTAAATGAAAATTATGTATATGTGTTGTCCTTTTGTGTTTTGTCTTCTATGGATGTGTCAATTGTCCTTTTGTGTTTTGTCTTTTATGGATGTGTCAACGCGGCTAAAAATACATCACTCATACGAAATGTGGTGATTCACCTTCCATGAATTACAAAAGCGCATTTAATTGAAAATTAAATATATGTGACTTGTCTAGTGGCATATTCCATCATTGGAATTTCATTTCACATTAATATATGTTTGTCTCTTCTTTTGTGTTTTATCTTTTATAGATGTGTCAACATGGCTAAAAATACATCACTCATGAAATATAGTGACTCACCTTCCATGAATTACAAAGTACATTTAATTGAAAATTATATATATATATATATATATATATATATATATATATATATATGATTTTTCTAGTGGCATATTTTATGATTGGAATTTCTTTTCACGTTAATACATGTTTATCTATATTTTTTGTTTTGTCCTCTATGGATGTGTCAATATGGCTAGAAATACATCACTCATATGCAATGAGTTATAAAGTGCATTTAATTAAAAATTACATATATATGACTTGTCCTTTTGTGTTTTGTTTTCTATGATGTGTCAACGTGGCTAAAAATACATCACTCATATGAAATGAAATGTGGTGATTCACCTTCCATCAATTAAAAAAGTGCATTTAATTAAAAATTGCATATATATACCTTGTCCATTTGTGTTTTATCTTTTATCTTTTATAGATGTGTCAACATGGCTAGAAATACATTACTTTAGAAATATATTCTGACTACCAAAATTTAAAATTATTATTTTAAGTAAATATTTTGTTTTTTTAAGAATCTTTAAAAAAAATTTCACAAAGATATCAATAACTCTATTTATAACAAAGTTGCTTGTTAAAATTGTTGTTCTCACTTTAATATTTCTAATACTTCTTAAATAAATCAAAATAAATTTACAAGTACAAAATTATGTCTCTAACAATATAGCCACTGCAGGCAAGTGTGGGGTAGCCCAAGCCGCACAGGTCCATATTAGGCTCCACTGTGCGCAGTTTAACTGCACAAACTTGCAGGACCACACAAACAACCGAAGCCCCATATATGACCTTTGTGCTTCATATTTGTAGTGTGATATCGTGCGTAAAGGAGAACACTTCATATTGTAGTCAAAGAACCACGATCAGGCACAGACAAAATAAAAGTTAGCCTATCTTGGATCTAACTGCTAGTCATGCTTAATTCTCTGTTGTGGCTCGTATCCATGGTGTTTTACTTGTTGGAGGTCTTTTTGGTTGTGTTTCATGGGTCGTTGTCAGTTTCGAAGACTTGGTTGGATGGTGCAACGCTTCTTCTCGGTTCAGTAGTTTCATGTTTTTATGGCTTTCCAAGGAGGGGAAAGGGTCATCTACTGATCCAAACCTGTTGGGGTGAATTTGTGAGAACACATACAGTGGTGCGTAGGGCGATTGCATTTCTTTGGTCATTGTCAGTTTTGGGTATTTGGTTGGATGGTGCAACACTTCTTATGGGTTCGATAGTTTCTTATTTTTTAAGGTTTTCAGGGAGGGGAAACGGCCATCTACTGACCCAAACCCGTTGGGGTGATCTTGCATACAATGGTATGGTGTTTTGCTATGGTTTTTTGATGGTGTTCCCTGGGTTACCTTTAGCTCCGGTTGTACAGTTGCTCTATGCTTGTTTGACTTTGTTGTTAGGGTTCTCTACCAGTTGTGGTTTCATCGCTAGTTTGTGCCACTTTCTTCTAGGTTCAGTAGTTTCTTGCTATATCTGGTTGTTCTCGGGAGACAGGGCCACTTACTATCGCAAACCAGTTGGGGTGATTTTGGGTTGTTTTTTTGTAGCGGATTTTGACCCCCTGGTTGTGTTGGGTTTCCTAGCTTCGGTGGCCTGCAAAGATTTCTTTCTCCAGTTCCAATAGTGGTGGTGTTCTTCTTAGTGCCAAAGGCCAGAGTCTCTTCAATTCGTATGGAGTGGTGAGGTCGTGGGTGAGTGCTCGTTGGTGGTCCCTTCTCATTGGTGGACTTCATTTTTGGGCTCCTGTTCGAGGGCTTCTTGCTTCTAGACTGATCCTTTTGGTGTACACTCAGATCTTTCTTCTTGGCTTCGATGGTGGCCTTGCATTTTGAATGCTATTGAGTGGATCCATTGGCTTCCTAGGTTCAGTCCTTGAAGTTATTCGTCTGCAAGGATGGAGGGTTCTAGATCCTTTTTGGTTTCTTGGGGTACCATACTACATCCTTCGATCTTTGGGGAATGGATCTATACTTTATTGGTAGCTTTGGTTTATCCTAACTCCTCCAAATTTGTATCCTTAGGGCCTTCATTTCCTCGGGTCTTTTGGCTTTTTTGAAGTTCACCTCTATGTGCAAGAGGATCTCCTGAAGAGATCCTCAGGATTGATGTTCCACATTTCAGGTTTGTGTTGTGGCATCCCTGGGTTCCTCCTGCTTTCTGGACCGTGTCCTGCTGATGCATCCTATTAAACAGGCTCTATATAATATTATTATATTATTATGTTTCAAGGATTTTGTATAAGAATATTAACAAAATTGATAGCTGAAACTCTGATTCAAAGCCATAAAATGCTTCTGAGATAAACAAATACAAGGCTTTTCTGTCCGCTGAACTCAATAACAACTTTCCAATGCTCATACACCATCTTATGACCAATCAACTGAAACGGGGTAGAATATACATATAAGTTGTGTATTAGACAATGTAAGCATACACGCATTACGCAGACTAGCTAGGGAGAGCATGTCGTCATGTCATATAGACGTTATCGCTAGGAATGCGATTCTACAGCTGGAGACCCTGAGACTGCAAAGCCTTCTATAAAGAAACAAAAAAGCAAACGATAAACATTACAAACACAATGTCTATAGGTATATTATGCCAGTAACCAGAAGTCTCTATGCCATCTGCTATTGATAACGTAGCCTCCAAGGCCGCTGCTCTGCTTCCTCACAGATAATGTCAGGCATTCCGTGTTCTCAATGCAGAACTCTATCAACTCCTCTCGCCTGCTTCGGAAAAGCAACCTTGGATGCCCAACATCAATGTCATGTCAGAAGTATTTTCATTAGCAGGAAAGGAAAGCAGCAAAGTTTGATGAATGTTAACATACCTCTGAAACAACGAGGGTCTTCTCTGGCCAACTATAAGTAGAGAAGCGCCCAGTTTCTTGGCCTGACAAACTATCGTCCTTGCTTTCTCCCCCCCTCCTCCGGCTTGCACCACCACTCCTTCCACTTGTATCTGAATCCATTGTTTGAAGTAAGTATACACCATACAAGAAATGAAGGTAAGGAGATCAGAGAGAGAGAAGATAAGATACCTCCGGCCGGAGGGACCTGCAGAGGGCTCGCATGGAATTGACTACGTCGCAGCCACAAGTGTACAGTCGTTTGCTGTCTGGCTTGCATTTAGAACGGTAGTGGAAGACATGGAACAATGTGAGTATGTCGACCTTATTTACAAGGTAATACAGAGCCCACAGCATCGCCATCTTGGCCTCGGGAGAGCCATCGACCACTACCATCACTTTCTTCCTCTTCTGACTCATCCACTCCATATCTCGTTCCCAATCCCATTCCCATACGTTGGAAAGTCTCTTCTCTTCATTCTCTTTCTCTGCTTCTTCTTCTTTTGCGGATGAGTGCGAGTGCCGGCGTGAATTGGGAATTCTCTTACTCAAACTCAGCTGCCTCATAACAGAGGTAGAACTGCCCCCCACCATTCTCTCGTCCTCTCCTCAACTGCTCTTTTGCCTGGGGATGCCTGCAACACAAGCTTAGTGAAGCTCTATCTTCTTCTTATTGTTTTTATCGCTGTGGTTGGACTATAATGATGAGGCCCATGGGAGCGGAGACGTTCATGATAAACTTAAAAAAGTAGGAGGTCACGAATGTGACGGGACAGACAACGACTGCTGGAAAGCCAAGTTTAAACTATGGCTGACTTTAGAAACGCAAATTTAAATTATGATAGAATATGTTATTGTTGTTTGGATTATTATTGTTTAAAACCCAAATTCAAATTATAGTAAATTATGGTAAAATATGTTATTGTTATTTGAATTTTTAAATTATAATTTATTGATCAAAACTCAAATTCAAAGTATGATAAATAATCCAAATTTAAACTATGTTACTATTGTTTGTTTACGCATAATCCAAATTTAAACTACAAAGTTTTTGGATGTGTTAAACACACTCAAATAGTACAACTTGAGTGAGAGCTGTGGAACCTTTGGAATTTTTTCTTTTTTTTCTATAAAATTCCCCTTTGTCATCTTTATTTTGAAAAGAAGACACTTTTTTATTATTAAATACTTGTCCATCAGCAAAGGTTTATTTTACATGCGTTTCAAATTGGCACCTGTCGGACTTGGCGCAGTTTGATTTTTAACTTTATCACCTTTTAGTTTAACCGTTACCGTCGCTTTAGGCGTCAGACGAAAAAACAAGAGGAAGCAATTTAGTATATGTAATATTGAAGTGGGTGAAATGAATATGTATAGCTTTTCAAATCTTTTATAAATTATTTTAATAATTTTTTATTAAGGTCAGTGTAAGAAATATTATAATCTACTTAGGGTTGGGTATCTTCATCTCAATTATGATTTCTAATAAGGGTGAGAGCTGAGTTTATCAATAGAGCCAAACATACACCCACACACGCACCAACCCCCTCACACACTTGTCCAAGAGGCTGTTTGAACCTTGGACTCCCAAAAACCGTTTAAGTCAAAGCTCGTATCCCCCACAAATTATTATTTATTGTTTAACCAAAAAAAAACTTATTATAAATTAATTATTCATATATATATATATATATATATAAACTTTTATAATTTTTTAAACCTTATATTTAATTTAAAAAAAGAGATAAGATTTAATAATGTAACTCTTTACTTTCTAAGGTATATTTTAAATTCTTTAAACAAATGTCAATATTTGTCCTTAAATTTTAATTTATTATATGAAATTCTTTAATGGTAGAAATTTTAAAACTTTGAAAAAATATTCAAGGTTTAAATCCTATAAGATGTAAGGTTGCACACCTTTAAATAATTATATATTAGGTAAAAAAAATATCATCTTTTAAAATAATTATATATTAGGTAAAAAGATCCTCTATAATATTGTCTCATTTAATTTTTAAAAACTACTTTATCTTTTTACTCTTCATTGATTTAATTATCAAAGCTTAAAATTGTTTTGTTAATCAAGTTCAACTAATGCATGTTGCATGTTGGGGGAGTTAATACTGTTTTTGCATTTATTGTAAAATTGGACATAAGTGAAATTATCTAATATATTTAATGGGATAAAATTTTGAAGTTTATTATTTTCTTTTGTGAATTTGATTTGAGAGTCAAGTTGTGTTGTTTTTTTTAATAAGCTACGTGTAGCTTCTATTCAATTCTATTACAAAAACAAAACATTACATTGTTCTCATTATATTTCTAACAAGTTAATTAAAGCATACTCATCTTTACCTTTCTATCAAAGATATTCTTCATCTTCCTCAAACTGCTAAGTTTCTATAATCAACTTTTTTTTTAAGGAACTAACAACATAACAATTCATACATGACTCATAACTCCAACAAATAGAAAAGAAAAACAAAAATAGCAGTCATCCATCAAAGAGAAAATCATTTCAATTATTTTTTTTTGTAGCAAAGGTTCTTCCTCCTTTAGAGTAGAAAGATCTAAGAATACATTTTTGCACTTTAAGCTCCTAATATAATATCTAGTTATAACACATTTTGTAGGATCTTCATTTTCAAAAAATTGACCATCACAGATTGTTTCATAATAAGCTTCAAGAATACCATCTAAGGTGCTAATATTTTCCATGGAACCGTCTAGATGGTCTTTAGTAACCATTTGGATTTTATCAATGATTTGATTCAAATTCTCCTTTTGGGGTTAAGTCTTTTATTGCTTGCATGATTCTTGTTGGATAATTGGTGCATCTAGAGGATAGGCATCTTTCTTTTAAACTAGGATGTTTGAAGGTTTTGAATCATTTGCATGCATGGCCTTCTCCTCCACTAAGGATGAATTAGAGCATGATCGAATGATCAGGCATCTCTTCTTCAAGTGGCCATATTGCTGATAGTCATAAAATCTTAGGGAGAAGTTTTCATATTAAATATTTTGGATTCATTCCCCTTTTCTTGAGGAGATAGTAATGGATTGAGGTCCAGGAACTAAAACATCCATCTAAACAACCAATCTTGCTTTACTCATATTAATTTTACTAGACAAATTTTCCTCTATTTGGGCATCCATATACTGGAATGCACCAATGGTATTACCAATTTTGGTGAATATCTTCTCTCCTCAAAACTCCATAGGGAGAGCATAAAGATTCACCTAGACTAGGAAGCCACTAACTTCTTCTATAAAGGGGTTGAAATTAGGAGTCCAAGGTCTTAAATAGACACCCCTTTGTTTGAAAAAAAAAATTATATTTATAATCTATTACCCTATCCCTATCCACTAAATTAGAAAAGGAAATAAAACAAAAAATTGGGTAGGAGAGTTACTTAGAATTTTGTACTAGTCCACCAATCTTTAATGTATCCTTTGAGCTCCTCCAATCCTAGTATTTTGCTCTTGAGTTTGAAGATAATTGTTTAGGCTTCATGATCAATCAGATCTAACCCAAAATCATCCACTAAAATCTTGATAAAGTGTAGAGGTTCATCCACCTACGAACCCAAATATCCTTGAGAGATATTTCTTCTAATCGAAGAGGCTTTCTCACAGACTGAAAAGACAGTCTGCGAACAACCCTCTTCCTTCAACGCTTAACTACACCTAGGGTTTGCATCCCTTTTGTGAATATTGTAGCCAAATTTGTCTCTTTGTTCCATCGCTTTATTGCACCTAGGATTTACACCCCTTTCACGAAGACTGTAGTCGCAACCAAACTCTTAAAATAAAGAGTAAGTCATGTTGTTTTTTTATTAGTAAGAGGGGTTTTGAAAGGTTTTCATAACCTTTTATAAAAAAATTCTAGTTAGGAACAGTTCTCCCAACCCTCTAAAACAAAAGGAGATGTAATTAGATGCCCTGTTCTGTGTTTGGTGTTTTTGCAATAACTATGGATTAATTTGAACATGCAATAATACCCAAATGAAAGAAGCCAATAACAGCAGCATGCAATGATACCCAGATGGATTTAACACTGAATAATCAATTTTTATGCAGAACCCATGATCAAAATAGCTTATTAATTCATATCAACAAATTAACAACAATGTTTAGAAATTCCAGATGGATAAATATCTGTAGAATATCATTATAAACATACCAATTTGCTATTATCTCCAACTTATGGACTATAAACCTCTAAATCTTTGATTGAATCATATAAGCGTGAATCCTGAGTGGATTCACCAGTCAAGAACTGGGTTTTCATCCAGCTCCCTTCTCCAATACTGAGGGTTTCTGTCCTTAGAACTTCAACAATCTGCACACTATCGATCCTTGAAATGAAACCGATCTGTCCTTCGGGGTTTCGTCCAACTCCAAAAATCTGAGAGGTTTTGTCCTCAGCCACACCGTTGGGGTTTTCGTCCCTTCGGAGAAGAAGTCTCAGCCATTGGCCTCAAACTCTAGAGAAAATAACTAAAATCCAGAATGTCTAAAATGAGACCAAGTCACTGAATAAATATGCTCCTCCTTGGCAAAATCTCTTTTTCACACTCAATGTGGGATAAACATATTTCTTCCCCTTTAATTATAATATAAATTTTTAACTTTATAAAATGAATTTAATAATTCACTTAATAAAGCCAAACTTTGGGCTTTAAAAACTCTGCCTTATGAAACTCCGAATGACCAACTGAAACCTGTTTCGGATACCCATTTCATTGTAGAACAACATCCCCCTGTCTGCTCGACAAGAAATCCTAAAACCCGACATTGCTAAAAATAGCAATTCTAGCATCCTAGCTTCTTTTGACCCCGAATGACCACCAAAACTGAGCTCTAAGAATCCAAAAGTTGTCTCAAATATCTCCAAAGGCTCTCATCCATATGAAATAGCCTACAAGAACCCGTGTATAGGCTAGTATCAATGTGCTCCCACTAGCTGATTAGAAGGGGACATTACAGGAGATACTTTCTTCAAAAATTATAAGAGATAAAAAATAGATAGAGAAGCCCTCGCAGGGGTAAAAGAGGAAGCCTCAACAGACCAAAAAATAAGCCCTCATAGGGACAACATGATATGGAAAGGAAACCAGAAGACATTATAGCCAAAAAAACCACCAAAATCTATAGAGAGAACACACAATTATTTTCTAGTGCGATCAACATCAGGATGCCCTTTTTCTCCCAAAAAATTCTTGAACTCGACCAAAATTTTGAACTAGAACATGTATTCCTCTAGAAGGGCATTTGCTCGTGTTTGGGGGAGGCAAAAATTAGCTCTAGTGTGTCATCCACCAAGTGATAAAAATCCCACAAGTGGTAATTAGTGAATGTGATGCAATTACAATATCTCCACATATGGCTTACAAAGACAATCTCCATGATGAACCACAAGCTCCATGTACCTCGAGCATTCATTCAAGAAACCCAAACCCTGAGATAGTTCACAAAAATAAAATAGGTGTGGTATTGCCATCAACTATGGGAGGGGGAGAACTTTCATTTCAAATGGTAAAGTTAGGTAAAGCAACACCCAAGTTAGCTAGAGCATCAACAACTTGGTTTCCTTCCCTAAAGACATGTTGAATGTTGAAATTAATGGAAGAGATTAGAAAAAAATTTGCCTCAGAGATTAAGCTGGATATATTTCAATATGTTGATTGGTACCTAGAAGGCTTCTAACAATGTTCATGGAGTTGCCTTCAACAATAAGGTTAGGGTAGTTTAGGCTGGATAGAAGAGACAGACCTTGGAAAAGGGCTCTAGATTCAACAAAATGATTGGTTTGGACTCCAAGATTTTTTAAAAAGGCCAACAAGATCTTCCCTAAATGACATCTAAAGATATCACCTACACCAGCCGATCCCGGCTTGCCTTTGGTTACACCATTAAAATTGTACTTGATCCATCCCAAAGGTGGAGGATACCACTTGACAAGCGATCGATCAACCACCGAAGTGGGATGGAAAATATTATAGGGAGGGAGCTCGAGGGACTTGTCTAACCGATCTTCACTTAGGGACTCTGACCACCCATCTCCCTAAGCAATAGAAACCATGCACTTTAGTTTTTTTCCATGTTCCTTCTACTTTTGATTAAATTCCTTGTGAACTATATGAAGTTTATGTTCATACTCATTACTTTGATCATTTAAGAAACCTTCTAGTTAAAATAAGCACATCCACATAAATATTACAATAAAAGTAGTAATTCATGAAAGAACAAAATATTGCAATACGAAATGTAAATGCAATCATTTATATTAATCTCAATAGAATCACAATACAAAATCTTAGGCCTCTTCGAGGAGGCAACCTCCTAAACAAAACTTTTATTCAATATGCAAAAAGAGATACATCCATTTATAACCCCTTCCTTTTAAAGACTCTTTATAACCTTAAACCTCATGCTCAAGGGTTGGCTCACATGCAAGTTTCCACTCTAGCTAGAATCTTCTACCAAACAAACAAATATATTTTTATAATGGTTACATTAAATGGGTCCACTTGCCTAGACAACTCAAGTGCCATAAACTATTACAAAATATTACATAATATCATTATTATGGGATCCACATGTTATAAAGGGGGTGATTACATAATAATTTTAGGATGGAGTCCTAACATGCCCTTCCCCTTAAAAAAGCTTTATCGTCAAAGTTGGAGATGAGGAAATCATTGTTGTAGTTGGTGGAGGGACTCCCATGTGGCATATTCAGGTTGTAATACTTGCCATTGAACAAGAACATCAATTATGACATGGTTGTGGTTTTTCTGATCCTTCATGTTGTCACCTGGAGTCTTTTCTACTATCTCAAGAGGAATCACTTGCTTCAAGAAAGAACACATTACACCCTTTTGTAGGGCCCAATTTTAAAAATGAGGGGTTTTTCTTTTCTTTTCAATGATTATATTAAAAAGGGCCCTTTGAAATATAGACATATGAGAAAGGGAATTGATTGGTTTATTTAATGGGAAAGCCTAATAATAAAAAAGGAGTGACATATTAACCATAGTAGTTTTTGGGATATTTCTAGTTAGCAACATAAAAGGATTTTTCCATCCCACACCCTCACAATTAAATTAAAGAACCCACACTTTTAAAGAGGTTTTTTAAAAGTCCAAACTCGATATTATTTTAAATTAAAAGGTTTTTTGAAAAGCTAGCTAGTGGCATATTGAATATCTCCAGCTAGTGTTATAGAATTATTGTCCTCAGTCCCTCGAGTATTGAGAGCTAGTGAAATTACTAAAAATGAATAAGAATAGAGAGGTCCCATATTAAGAGCGAATGATGTCTCCCATGAAGGAAGAGATATCATTCACTATTAAGACTAAAAATGTGATGTTAGTTGTTATAACATAGTGTGGCATAGTTTGATAGCATTGCCATCTTGGGGTGATGGAGGTCGCAGGTTCAAATCCCGCTGCTCCGAAGGAGGAGAAATAATCCCATTCAATTCCGTCATTAAACAATATCTAACTAAAAAGGATTTCCATGGAATCAGAGCAGCTAGATTTCCAACATGAAAGAATGAGAAAGGAAAGGGTTTTCTATTATTCCCATCATAACCATTCTTTGGGAATGGTTGAAAAAGAGAGATATCGGGTCATTTTAAATAAAATGAAGAAACAATAATAAATTGCATATATCTTTCTTATTCTTCTTCGATCGATTGTCTGCGCAATTAGACCTTAGAAATTGCGATGCAAATAGAGAGGTAGACATTCAAATAATCCTCTTGATATGATCGCAATAAATATCACAGGTTAAATAATCCCATTTTTGAGGTACTGAGATGTTAAAGGGGTTGAATTATTCATTGCTTATGAATTATGTCCCTATGTCTGTCAAAATAGTTCAATTGAAATGGTCTTGGCATTACGCATCACGGTAGAGCTATAAAGAATATAGCTGTGAGTCATCTTAAATAATTGAGCACTCCTTGTTATCCGACCATAAAGGTAAGAATGGATCATTTCATACCTAATCAAAATCAAGAGCGAAATTAATTTTTGGGAAGAAGAAAAAAGGATGAATCGGGAGATCTGGGACTATAAATTACGAATGATTTATCATAACCAGAGCAACGCTTCATACAACTATCAGAGTTGTCCAAAAGAAACGAGCGATTCTGTGATGAAATACCTGATGATTCCGTAGGTTATGTAGTTATTCATAAGAATACGTTTCGATTGAGTTTCTTTTCGGAATAGATAGAATTAAATTTTCATAAGGTAGAGCTACCAGAAATGCAACATGTAATATTGGAGTTGATATGGGAGTCTTAGGAAGAATGATGCGCTTTAATCTTTTTCCAGTGGGAAAGGGAAAGTAGATGGAGGAATGGTTGAGAAATCTCCTATGTCCAAAATTGGTCAGAGAGAACGGCTGTAGTGGAACTAATTTATGACCGTGTCCCTTTCATCCGACTGCCCTTCCAAGTATCCCTACCTCAAAGAGACAAAAAAGGGGTTTCCCATCGCTGTTCTCCAGGGTCCTAGGGGGGGTGTAGTATATTTGCTGGTGTTACGAATCATCCAATTCATTGATGGATTTCTATTTTATTTGGGTGATCCAGAGGGCTCATCCTTTGCCGTGCAATAAAAACTTTTTGAATGACCGGTCGAGATGGACTCTTCCAAATATTTCTATGATTTTTTCTAGATTTAGAAGTACGCTTCTCTATAACTATCATAATGAATAATGGTTTGAATTAATTTATCTAATTCAATGTGAAGGAAATATATGTATTTAATATGATATAGTTCTTTCTGAAGGAAGGGAACTTTAATAAAGTTCCAACTCCCCAGTTTAATTATTTAAATTTTGAATATGTAATATTCACCTTCTTTTGCAGAATTTGTTCCCATCCATTTTTACAAATGGATAAAATCTACAAACCAAATCCAAAATTGGATTTGTATTTGCGCCGTGTCGTTCTTCTAGAACGCATCTCATAAATGATCATTTCATCTTTGAAAGAGTTCTAGCTAGTTAGCTATCAGATTATCCCCCTAACTTTTGCATTTTTCAAGCGGGAATGTCCCGGATTAGTAGTAGATCTATGACACAAATCAATAACACTTAATTGATTCATTTTTTTCTCAATCTGCCCATCATCATGATCCTAATTATGATGTGGAGTGGCGGACATCAAAAAATCGAACCAATTCGGAGTTGTTAACTTTTGGTTTCAATTCTTGCGTATGTACTCATTATTGAGTTTTGGATGGAAAGCAAATATGTAATTTGAACAAATTACATCAAATAACATCCTGGGATATATAATAACAAAAGTAGTCTCCCAAATTGGTTTAATTTTTGTTAAGCTTCATTAGAAATACTACTATTCATTTGCAATATAAGAAGTTTCAAAGAAACTAAAATCTCTCTAGTGCTTTAGTTCCTAAAACTAGATACGAAAACATTCATAAAAAAAGGTAGGTTTATATGTACACAACTTTCTCTATATATGAATACCCAAACTAAAAAATAGGAACTAGAGTTCTTTGTTGTTCATTTTAGAATTATTTTATCAGTATTGATCAGTGCAAATATGGTATTTGTAAGAAAAATGTTAAAAGAAAATTTAAAGGGATATGAAATGGATGGGATACATGTCCTAACATTCATATTGGTTCGATAGTCTCTTTAGGATCTAGTGGATTGGAAACCCATAATGGGAATATAAAAATTTATAATAATGATTTGATCTTCCTATGGAATTTCTATATAAATATGCTTGGATCGTGCCTTTCCTTCCGCTTTCAGCTTCTGTGACAATAGGATTAGGATCTTTACTTTTCTCAGGAGCAACTAAGAGTCTTCGCCGTACATGGGCTCTTATTAGCATTTTTTTCTAAGAATAGCTATGTTTCTTTCTTTCAATATGTTCTTACAACAAATTTTCGATAGTCCCATCCATCAATATTTTTGGTCCTGGATCATCAATAAGAATTTTTCCTTGGAGTTAGTTATTTGATTGATCCACTTACTTCCATTATGTTAGTATTAATTACTACTATTAGAACCATGGTTACAATCATCAGTGATAATTATATCTCATGATGAAGCATATGTGATATTTTTTCCTTATCTTATTTTTTAATGCTTCTATGTTGGGACTAGTTATTAGTCCAAATCTAGTACAAATCTATCTATTTTAGGAATTAGTAGGAATGTGTTCTTATTTATTGATAGGTTTCTAGTATACATGACCCAATTTAGCTAATTCTTGTCAAAAGGAGTTTATAACTAACCATACAGGGGATTTTAGACTCTTATTAGGAATACTAGGTTTTTATTGGGTAACAGGTAGTTTTGAATTTCAATATTTATCCAAAAAATTGAACGAATTGATCACCAATGATGGAGTTAGTTCATTCTTTGTTACTTCGTGTGCTTTTCTCTTATTTTTAGGCCCAGTGGCCAAATCTGCACAGTTCCCACTTCATGTATGGTTACCTGATGCTATGGAAGGACCTACTCCTATTTCAGCTCTTATACATGCCGCCACTATGGTAGCAGCAGGAATTTTTCTTGTAGCTCGATTGTTTCCTCTTTTCAGAGCTATACCTTTAATAATGAATCTCATCTGTTGGACAGGGGGAATAACAGCTCTATTGGGAGCTACAATGGCTCTCGCTCAAAAAGATCTTAAAAGAGGCTTGGCATATTCCACTATGTCTCAATTAGGTTATATGATGTTAGCTCTAGGTATCGATTCTTATCGAGCTGCTTTGTTCCATTTGATTACACATGCTTATTCTAAGGCATTATTGTTCCTAGGATCTGGATCAGTGATTCATTCCATGGAACCCATTGTTGGATATTGTCCCGATAAAAGTCAGAATATGGCTCTTATGGGTGGTTTGAGGAAATACATGCCAATTACAGGAATAACTTTTCTTTTAGGGACACTTTCTCTTTCTGGTATTCCACCTTTTGCTTGTTTTTGGTCCAAAGACCAAATTCTTAGTGATAGTAAGTTATATTCCCCCATTCTCGGGGGAATAACTTGGTTCACAGCAGTATTAACTGCCTTTTATATGTTTCGTATGTATTTACTTACTTTTGAAGGGGACTTCCGTATTAATTTAGTTAATTCATATGACGACCATATTATGCTCTATTCCACTTCTATGTGGGGAGTGGGGGAATCCAGCGCATTCAGTAGAACTAGAATGGATTCTATATCGTCTCAATTTACAGGAACGAAGAACTGCTTCTCCAAAGAAACATTGAAAATTTCAGATAAGATGGGACAATTCTCTAAAAAGAAGGGGAATTTGGTTGCCCCTTATCCTTTCTTCAATAAAGGATATTTTGCATACCCAAAAGAATCGGACAATACAATGCTATTCCCGTTAGTTGTATTAGGAATATTTACTCTGTTCGTTGGATTGATAGGAGTTCCTTTTTTTCGAGGAGAAATGAGTTATGATATATTAACTCAATGGTTGACTCCATCGATGAACCATTTCTATAAGAACCATCCGGAGAATTGGTCCGAATCTTTCACAGATGCAATCCCCTCAGTTGGTATAGCATTTCCCGGTATATTGATGGCCTATGGTCTATATAGACCTATTCATTTCTTACCACAGGATGTACAGGATAGAACACATCCTCAGATGAAGAGTATCTGGGACCAATCGATCAATATCATATATAATTGGTCATATCATCGAGCTTATATAGACATATATTATGACATAATCTTGACTAGAGGTATACGAGGATTAGCTGAACCAAGTAAATCATTTGATCAATGGGCAATTGATGGAATACCAAACGGAGTAGGTATTTTAGGTCTCTTTGTAGGCGAAGGAATAAGATATTTAGGGGGGGGACGTATATCTTCCTATATATTCGGGTCTTTATTCTGTGTATTAATATCTACATTAATCTATTATTTTCCATTCTAACAATAAATATTTCCGCTCCATCCATATGAACTAATAAAAGAAAGGATATAAAGATTTTGACTGATCCATTATCAGATTTGTCATTCTGTGTTCATAACAAAGTCCCATCCTTTGTGTATCATTCCCGGGGATGATAAATTCTTTAAGAGAATTTATATTGTATAGAAATATATATTTGTGAATTAAGATGATTCATTGATTTCATCAATTCATTTACATGGAACTGATATAGAGAGAGAAATATTACAAAAAGGATTACTATTAATTTAAATCTTTGAAAAAGGAAAGAAAAAAAATAGGGGTTGTCTTTCGGTTGAAGATACGACCGCTGATATGAGATTAATTCCCCTCACTTTGCCATTTTATACTACTTCATCTACCAAAATTACCAAGTATATTAGATAATATCCCATGTATCTTATTAACCAACCCATGATTCAGAGGTTGTACAACATGGAGTAGGTAGAGAGGTGAAAGGACCAAGAACTTTATCCTATTTGAGAAGAAATGAATTTGATTATCAAATATCAATTCAAAGTGTTATGATGCCTGCTTTATTTCACTCAATGAATTGTTCAAAAATATAAGTAAAGGAGGTTAATTGAGACTATCTAAACATACTATATTTTAGCAAAAGTAGTAGGCAAGTAGGAGTAGAGAGCTCATTGTTTCCCTTTAGAAATAGTGAGCATACTTGGTAAACTAGAAGATTTTCAAGAACCGTATCAATTGATCAATATGTATCTCAAGGGGACAATGAAGAAGATCATGGTGGTGGTAGACCACCCCTCCCCTTGTTTGGTGGTTTCCTGGCCCTTGTCTAGAGGCTTCCCAAGAAGGATAAGGGGATTGATAAAATGACCTTGTATCCTTATAATATAGCTATAGAATATAGCTAAGATGGGGTGTATGAAAAATTCTAAGAGTATTGAAGAACCCATTGCATTTTCTCAATGGTTCATGCACTAGTCATAAGCTAGTTCAAAGAACAAAAGTTTTGAAAATATATAAAATTTGATTCTCCATTGTTCCTTAGTAGCTCAGTGGTAGTTTTTTTAGTTGTTAACTAACTGTCATAGGTTCAAATCCTACTTGGGGAGATATTTTTTCTTCAAGGGCTCACTTTGAATGTGAGAAGTAGCTAACACTCCCTATAGTTGTTTATTTTCTTTTGATTGCTACAAAATTATAAAAATATAAGATGGTGATTAATACTCAGTTTTTCAGGTTACTTCTACTAGTCCAAAAAAGAGAGAAAAAACAATCTAAAGTATTGAAAAGTTTGAATAAAAAAAGATATTGTTCTTCTTTTGGAATGAAATTTCCAAAGCTCAATTGGGGTGCTACCCATATATTAATATAGATTAGTAGGATAATTGTAGAGGGTTGTTTCCTCTTAATAAGCCCAATTTCTTAGTACATGTTTCATAATGTACCAACACTTACAGATGCAGTTACGATGCTATCGAAGGACAAAAAATATAGTAACCAAGTATATTAATGAATGAAGAGCAACCATATGTTGCTCTTCACACTCTATCCAAACCTAGCAACAAGGAGAAAAAGTTACAATAGATCAAACACAACATAAAAATATTGGTTAACCTCATCTTACCCAGATGTAATGGACCCAAACCTTCATTTTGTGGAAACAAAATTTTGGATATCTCACCAATATAATCTCACTACTCCTAGAAAGAAAGTTTTTTCTCCTCTAGGTATTTGAGCTATATATTCTTAGTCGTCTTCCTAGATAGCAATATCTATTTCTACCTAAAATAATAGATAGACTATTAGTCTCCTATAGTGGTTGGTTGTGGACCAGGAGGAATTTAAACCTCGACACTATAGTTCATAACCATATGCTCTAATCCTCTAAGCTATAGGTCTCGTGTCCACTAGATCTACTCCCAGCCAATGTTTCCCTCCAAAAACCTTTTCTTTCTTTGGTCGACTATGGAACCACCTATCAATTTCCACTTGTCAAGGATTAGTGATCGAATTTCGTTCGTATATGAACTACGCTATGATGTCGAGTGCGATCGATCTGGTTTAAATAATTTGAAATTTTATTCTTATTTATCATAAGCTTGAAAATTCAACGAGTTATAAAAATGAGCAACCACTATCATTGATTCAATGAGTGTTCCTTTCATTCAAATTGATAAAGGTGCACGATCTCTAGTACAAAATTTATTCATGCTCAATAATGATGGATCTTTCTTCAACTCTAGCAATGTGGATTGAACCTGTATGTTGTTGTCAACCATCTTCTTCAAGGATAAGACATGATTGACTAGATGGATCCTAGAAGTAGCCGAAAGAGCCAATTTGTAGGCCATTGAACCAATCCATTATAATACATGTTAGGGACCATAGTATCTGGTTGTAAGTTTCTAAAATTTGTGGAGTTGGAGTTAGGATTGTTTTTAGGGCTACAAGAATATAAATACCACATCCCCCACTTTGAATTTGATCAACTTTCTAACACATACAATTATAGGTGAATTCAATATTTACCTTAAGTTTTTTTAGGATGACGACATGCTAGTTGAGAGTGGAATCGATAGCCTGAACCTTGGAATTTCATATAATTTATGAGAATTATTTTGGAGGAAGAATACCATAGACCACTTCAACCAGTGTAACCTTGGTAGCGATATGATATGAAGTATTATACCACCATTTAGCCAAAGGGAGTCATTTATCCCATTGTGTATGATGTTATGATGCAAAGCAACAAAGGTATGTTTCCAAGCACTTACAATTTTGATTTAGCCATTAGTTTGAGGGTGATAGGTTAAAATCATTTTGATTTGAGTGCCTTGCAACTTAAACAGTTCCTACCAAAAATTACTAGTAAAATTAGGGTCTCTATCTAACGAAATAGATTTGGGTATTCCATGAAGATGAAATATAGATTCTAAAAATATTTGAGAAACTATATAGGTGGTGTACATATGGGATAAGGAACATAAATGAGCATCCTTTGTGAGATAATCCACTACCATCAGAATGATTAATTTTCCTCCCAATTTGGGTAGCCCTTCAATAAAATCCATAAAATATCCATTCATACTTATTCTAGAATTGGTAGGGGCTAAAGGGTTCCTAGGGAGCACATAATTTTATCTTTCATCCTTTGAAACCTATCACATTCTACCACCAAAAATGTAGATATATATTTTAATCCCTTTCCAAATGAAGCTTCATTTGGTCCTTTCATAGATTTTTAGAAACCCAAAATATCTTGTCATTGGTGCCATGCATTTCTTGCAATATGGATTCTCCTATTTGTAAATTTTATAAAATGACAACTCAGTCATGATATATTAAGTCTTGACAATACCATTTGTATCTAGGGCATGAGTTGGCCTCTGCTTGGAGTTTGTAGACCAAATTTTACAAACTGGAATCCTTGGTTGTTTCTTATTAGAGTTGATTGATCTATTGAGTGACTAGTGTAGATATAACATTTAACATACTCTGATCTTCATCCTATTGAGATAGTGCATTAGCCACTACATTCTCCTTTTCTTTTTATAAGTGATTTCATAATAATAGCCCAACAATTTAGATACTCACCTTTGTTGTTCAAGTGTGGCTACCCTTTGCTCCAATAAATACTTAAGACTCTGATGGCCAATTTTTATTGAAAAGTGGTGCCCAATAAGATATGGCCTCCAATGATTAATATGTAAAATAGATAACATATCTTTTTATAAGTGAATTTACCTAAATTTATGCCTGATAGTGCTCTATTAGTGAAATCAAATGGTCTTCCTTCTTGCATATTCCCAAAAGCATCATTTTCAATTACCAAAGGTTTAGGAAAATTATGCATAACTAACATTAGAGTGGTTTTTTTTAGCTTACTATAGTTCCTTGAAAGCTTGCTCCATTGGTTTTGACCAAATAAAGGATTTTTTTCTCAACATGGTTGTTTCTACACAAATTTTTAGTAATACCCAGTAAGTACCAAAAATTCTTGAAGCCCATTGAGGGTTTACCGCTTTGTCCATTACTGAACAACCTGAATTTTTTTAGGATCTACTTTAACTCCTTTGAAAACAATGTGACCCAAATACTCTACTTTGTGAAGACAAAGAAAACTTTGATAATTTGGCATAAAGCTAATTTTTTGATAAAAGCTACAAAATCCAATCTAAATATTGGAGATGCTCCTCCCAAGTGCAACTATAAATCAGAATATCATCAAAGAAGACTAGAATGAACTTGTGAAGAAGGGGCCAGAAATATCATTCATCAAACTCTAAAAGGTGTATGGTGCATTGGTCAGACCAAATGACATAACCAAAAATTTATAATGCACTACTTGAGTCCTAAAAGCAATTTTAGGAATGTCATCTTCCTTGAGTCAAATCTGATCGTATCCCAACCACAATCCAATTTTGAAAAAAAGTGAGCACCATGCAACTCATCAATAACTAGAATGGAAAATTTTTGTTAACAATTATTTTACTTATTCCTTTGAAATACACACACAAACACCAAGACCTATCTTTTTTTTAACCAACAATATTGGGGATAAATAAGGATTAACATTGGGGTGAATAACCCCTGCAACAACCAATTCATGCACCATCTTCTCAATTTTTTAGTTTTGGATATATGGATAGTTGTAAGGGTGAACATCGAGAGGAAGACTACCTAGAATAAGTTGAATTTTATGGTCATGAGTATGATGAGATGGTAGCCCTTTGGGTTCCTCAAATACTGAGGTATATTTTTGCAATAAGAGTTGTAATTCCTCCTGTTGGTCTTTGTCCCCATAATTTATAGCTTGTATAGCAAATAGTTGAGCCACAACTCCACGAGATGACTTTTTCAATAGTTTCTCCATAATATGAGATGAAAAAGTTGAGTAGACCTAGCCTTCATGCCTCATAAGGTGTAATTTATTCCCTACTTGCTAATTTCATCCATAACTCAAAAAATCCCATAATACTGGGCCTAATGCTCTCAGCCACTATGCTCCCAAAACAACATCACACCCACCTAGGGGTAAGACAAACATATATACCTTAATATTATACTCCCCTATTTGTACCTTGAAATTTTGACACTTTTCTTTACAAGTCAAAGTTCCTCCATTGGCAATCATGACTTCAAATGAGTTACAAGTATTTATATAATAATTTCCCTATTTTGCCACTCTTGGATCAATAAATTTGTGTGCACTTTCGAAGTCAATGAGAATTATTACTTATTTTCCTTTGAAGTGTCTCATCACCTTCATGGTTTAGGAAGTTGATATACCCACTAGGAAATGAACCCAAAAATTTTATTGGGATTCTTATGGGGATTTTGGTTGTTCTGTGTGTTTCTCTTCGTGATGATTCTCTTCCACCTCCAAAGATTTTGTGATTTTTACCTCATCCACATCAAGAAAATACATTATTTTATGCACACATTTATATCTCAAGAAATACTTCTCATGATGGTTATAACATAGACCTTGGGCTCTTATAATTTCCATCTCTTCTCATATCAACTATTTTATGACAAGAGATTTGTTGACAGGATTTGATGTTGGCTTAGACAAAAAAAGGTGGTCGAGATTTGGAAAACTTGGAGGTACATCCTTAAGCCTTAAATTTATCTTCTGCTAATCTAGCCAATGTTATTGCCTACTAAAATGTTTGTAGCCTTAAAATATAAATTTTATCCTTAATATCATCCTTCAAACCACTCACAAAAAAACTTTGGAATAATTTGTTAGGATCTCATCCTAACCCTTAATGTAATAACTTCCTTGATGTAATAATTCCTAGTGAACGTGGGTAGTACCCATGATTAATATTTTGTAATGTTCTAAGTTTTAGCTTAGGTAGTGCCTATGACAAATGGCACCCTTTTCTATGTAACACATGGTAGATAGGTTAGGTAAGGTGGCCTTGTGCATGTAGTTCGAGTGGCATTGTGCATGTAATTCATGTGGCATTATGCATGTAATTCGAGTGGCATTGTGCATGTAATTCAAAGTGGCACTATGCATGTAATTCGGGTGGCATTATCCATGTAATCCAGGTGGCATTTTGCATGTAAGCCAACCTTGGAAGGAAACTCTTTAAATACCCGAAAATGCACCAATGTAATGATCTTTTTGCAAATTAATGAAGTGTTGAAGGAGGTTGCCCCCTCAAAGAGGCCTACGATTCTATCTATTGTGAGATTGTTCCTTTTAAGTAATTTTTGTTATCATATGCATTTAATTATGAATACTGTTATAATATTTCTGTGAGTTTATTTCCAAGCAAATGTGTGAGAGTGTGTTTATTTGAGTTGAGAGTGTGTTGTTTAGTATATTTTATAGTAGGATCTTAATAAGTGGTATCAGAGTGCTTTCTAGGGCCAAGTTCTGCTACAACTATAATGATTCTTGCCATCCAATCTGCCTGTTAGGTATAAATTTTGTGTGTTTTTTTTGTTCCTGTTTTTCTTTATTAAAAAAAAAAATCCAAAAAATACAGTGCATTTTTTTTCCAGACCAAAAAAAAAATATATTTTTAGTTGAGTAGGTAGAAACCCTATGCCGGGGGTTTTAAAATATCATGAAGGATCTATCATTATTGGCTAATCTAGATAGCCCATAAAGTGTCTAGTGAAGTGAGGGGCGATCAGGCTCCAATACCCAGGCCTTAGACAAAACTCGTGCATGGACTTGAGCTCCCACGTATCTTTGGGTATATCGGGAGACCATCTAGGTTTAAACAAAATTTTAGCCATTAGGAAGATTTTAGGCCTTGTATTACTCATAGTCTATGGGACACAGTATCCTAGAATATTACCCTCCTGTATTGTTAGAGAGGCAGGTAGTGTGCTCAAGGGTATGTGTGGAATCCTCCTTGAGTAGTGGCCTGAAATATTGGTCCGAGCACTATTTTTCGTCACTGTCGATATAATAGAGGGCCTATGGGTGGTACATACTCCTCTAATTAGCATTCCCTAGTTCTATTAAAACTTCAACCTGTAAAAAATGAAAATATAAAAAATAAAAGAAAACCAAACCTTCCTATTCGTAAACTTGCATTTAAAATTCCCAAAAGTGAGCATATGAGAAAGGAGTCCTCTACTAAAAAAATAATAGAAAGTACATGAATTTGGGATAGACCATGAGGGTGACACTTAAGCTGATAGTTTGGAGAATAACATTCAAATTTACAATGGTAGTCACAGTCAGGTCAGAGAGGTCAGCACAGTCAGGTCAAAATTTACAGTTTTTAGGGTCAAAATAGAACTGTCATAACAGTCACCTGCAAAATACAGAGAATATTGGGGCTAGTGAGGTCAGTAGTGTTAGAGGGACTATCAGGACTGGTCCAACCAGTGAGAGCATGACACGAGGCCAGTTATAGATAGTGCTCCAATACCCAACTTTTGCTCTGTAGCTCAGAATAAAAAAATGTAAACACTGTTAGACTCAGCAAAATAGAAGATAAAAAAAAAATGTCTAGGGTGCAAAAAAATAGTGTTGAGAGATATAGCTCATTTTGACCACCTCTTTGAGTTGATCATTTTGATATATAGCACCCAAGCACTTTTTTGGGCATTTACTAAAAATAGTAAGTCCTAAAAACTCAATTCTATTTTTAGTAACTGATCACAAAAGGTTTCAAAATGTCCTAGGGTACCCGTGGACATCAAAAATAACTAGACCACTTGGAATCCTTAACAAAATCCATTAATAACTTGCACTCGACTTTTCACTCCATAAGGGAATAAGTCCAAGGTCTTCACTTAGAGCATGAGGCCACTAGTAACTGCTTAGAAGAAGCACTGATAGAAGTAGACAATAAACTAAAAGGAGGACCACCCAAAATAGAACACCAAGCTGAGGGTTCTACAAGGAATCATGACCATGATCCATCCTTTAAAATGCCCAAATTGGACTTTCCCAAATTTAGTGGGAAGGATGTTGATGGGTGGCTATGTAGGGTTGATCAATTCTTTAGACTTCATAATGTCCCCATATTTCATCAAGTCTAGATGGCTTCCTTTAACTTGGAATCTGAGGCTCTACATTGGTTTCAATGGTTATGTATTGCCAACCCAAATCTCTCTTGGGATAATTTTTAATCCCAACTACTCACTCGATTTGGTCCTAGTGAGTATGAGGACTTTACAGGGGCCTTGACCAAACTACAACAAATAGGTTCAATCCGTGAATACCAAGCTCAATTTGAAAAATTGGCCAATAAGACAAGAGGATTGAATTAAGGGTTATTCCAGAGTTGTTATATCAGTGGGTTGAAGGGGGAACTCCAAGTGGAAGTAAGAATTTTGAAACCACAAACTATGATGGAAGCTATCAGTTTGGCCCGTTTGGCCGAATCTAAACTCTCTGCCCAAATGCACACATCAAAGTTTCCTCAAAATAGACCTTCATTTCCTTCTCAATCCCAACACCTAGTTGATAATAAACCTGCTGCACCCAAGTGCCTAACCACAGAAGAGATGGATGCACGTCGTGCCCAAGGATTATGCTACAATTATGATGAAATTTTTTTAAAGGGCATAAGTGTGCACACAAAAAATTGTTCTTGATAGATGTTGAAGAACCTAATAACTCTGACCAGAGTGATGAGGATGAGGACCCTCCAGAAATACCTTCTCCACAAGAAGAAGTGAAATAGGAACCTGAGACAACAATTACAGTCCATGCTCTTGTAGGCATTACTACTCCATAAACCATGAAGGTTGCGAAATTTTTCAAGGGCCAACATCTTTTCATCCTTATGGATTCGGGAAGCACGCACAACTTCATTGACCCTAGAGTTTCTCAATGGGAAAATTGCTATATCCACACTTGTAATTCCTTTGATGTCATGCTAGCCAATAGGGGAACCTTACCTTGTAAAGGAAAATGTCGCAATGTTAAAATCAAGATAGGGGACTATGAACTCAAGCAAGACATGTTTGCCCTCCAGTTGGATGGATGTGATATTGTTTTGGGATCTCAATGGTTGAGTATGTTGGGCACTATCAATTGGAACTTTACCAAAATCTGGATGCAGTTCTCCCAAAAAGACAAACACACATCATCAAGGGCTCTCTAGTAGGAATACCTCAAATTATTAGTTCAAATTGCATGGAGAAATTGCTAAAGAAATCATCACATGGGGTCATTGCACAACTATTCTCCATCCAACCATCCACCTCTCAAATGGGTGAAACCCCATCAGACCTGCAACAGATTATCCACAAACATGAGGCCATCTTTGCAAAACCAACTACACTACCACCGCATCGCTCTCATGACCATGTCATTCCATTATTGTCGGATAGTGCACCTCCCAATATCAGACCATACAGGTACCCTCATGCCATGAAGTCAGAGATTGAGACAATGATACAAGAATTACTCAAGGCGGGTATCATTCGGTCTAGTACTAGTCCCTACTCTGCACCAGTCTTATTGGTCCTCAAGAAGGATGGCTTCTGGAGACTGTGTATTTACTACCGAGAACTCAACAAGATAACTATCAAGGATAAATTTCCTATACCTATGGTTGATGAATTACTAGATGAATTACATGGGACCATGTACTTCACTAAGCTAGACCTTCGCTCTGGGTGCCATCAGATTCGGCTCAGGGATGAAGATATTCCTAAAACTGCTTTTCGCACTCATGAAGGTCATCATGAATTCTTGGTAATGCCATTTGGTCTCACAAATACTCCTTCCACATTTCAAATCCTGATGAACATCTTTCAACCTTTTTTGCAGAAGTTCATCCTTGTGTTCTTCGATGACATATTGATTTACAGTCACACATGGGAAGAGCATCTCAAGCATGTAGATCAAACCCTACAACTATTGGCCGACCATCAACTATTTGCAAAAAGGTCCAAGTGTTCCTTTGGTTTGACTGAAGTGGAGTATCTAGGACACATTGTCTCAAAGGATGGTGTCAAGGTTGACCCTAAGAAGATCCAAGCAGTCCAAGAATGGCCGAAACCTCGCACTCTCAAGGGACTTCAAGGATTTTTAGGGCTTACAGGCTATTACCATAAATTTGTCTATAATTATGGAAAGATAGTCGCCCCCCTCACCTCCATGTTGAAGAAGGATTCTTTTACTTGGACAGGGCCGATTGAGCAAGCATTCCTGGAACTCAAGCATGCCATGACCACCACTCCAGTTTTAGCCATGCCAGACTTCTATAAAAAATTTGTCATTGAAAGTGACGCTTTTGGTCGTGGTATTGGGGCGGTATTGATGCAAGAAGGATGCCCTTTGGCTTTCACCAGAAAAGCCCTATCTAATCGCAATTTAGGAAAATCCACATATGCCAAGGAAATGTTGGCAATATTGCATGTAGTCATGCATTGGTGACCTTACCTTATTGGGTGCCATTTCTCCATAAAAACTGACCACTAGAGTCTGAAATACTTTCTAGAACAATGGGTTGCCACCCCCGAGCAACAAAAGTGGGTTTCAAAACTCATGGGCTACGATTATGACATCACGTACAAAAAAGAAAATGAGAATCTTGTGGCGGATGCTCTTTGTCACCAATTTGAGACCCTTAGTATATTGTGTGCCATTTCTGCACCATTGTCCCAATGGATTGAGCCCTTACATCAAGAAATACTTTAGGATGCAGATTTGAAAGACTTTGTTGCTTCACTTATGGATGATCCATAGTCTACACCAGGATATAGTTGGGATGGCCAGGATCTGCATTACCATCAATGTCTGGTTCTTCCTCCTAAGTCCCCACTTTGAGAGCTCCTCATGAAGGAATCACATGCTACTCCATCTACTGGCCATTCAAGGTTCCTTAAAAATTATGAGTGACTCAAGCACACCTTATTTTGGAAAGATATGAAAAAAGAAATTCGCTCTTTTGTAGCTGTCTACGACACATTTCAAAGGATGAAAGGGGAAACAGTATGCTCTTTGGGCACTCTTCAACCATTTATTATCCCAGAGCAGGTGTGGACTGACATCTCCATGGACTTCATAGAAGGGCTACCTAAATCTAGAGGCAAGTCAATTATTTTCATGGTAGTGGACCACCTTTCAAAGTATGCTCACTTTTTTGCCCTAACCCATCCTTACATAGCATTTACTATAGCCCAAATTTTTCTTGACTCCATATTTCACCTTCATGGCATGCCAGCCTCCATTGTATCTGATCATGATCCCACCTTTACTAGCAATTTTTGGCAAGAGTTGTTTAAGTTGTATGGGACTCAGCTCAAAATGAGTTCAGCCTACCATCTGCAAATGAATGGTCAAAAAGAGGTTGTTAATAAATTATTGGAAACCTACCTTCGTTGCTTTGCATCTGATCATCCTACTCATTGGGCAAAATGACTTTCCTTGGCCGAATGGTGGTATAAAACTTCCTATCATATCGCCACCAAACTCACACCATTTGAGGTAGTTTACGGGTGCCCTCCACTCATGCCTTCCTCCTACATTCTAGGTAGATCCAAGGTCCAGGCCGTTGACAATGCTCTGAGTCAACACACCGAGGTCCTCCGCCAACTCAAGCAAAATTTGAACATGGCCCAGAATCGGATGCGCTAACAAGCTGATCAGCTACGTTCTGAGCATAATTTTTATGTGGGTGATATGGTCTTCCTTCATTTGTAGCCATACGAACAATCTTCCCTACAACTTCGCAGGTGTCAGAAGATCGCTCCAAAATTCTATGGTCCTTATCAGGTTCTACAACGGATTGGCCCTACAACTTACAAATTGGCTCTTCCCCCCACTTCCAAGCTCCACCCTATTTTTCATGTTTCCCTTCTCAAGAAAGTTGTGGGCACAAAGGTACAGGTTCAATCAACACTCCCCAAATTGGATGAAGAAGGCTCCATCTTACTTGCACTTGAGCAGTTGCTGGATCATCGAACTCGCACTCTACGCAACCATACCATTACAGAGGTCCTTGTTTAGTGGCATGGGCTTCAACCTAAGGATGCTACATGGGAGTCTCTCCATCAACTCCAGCAACAGTTTCCTCATTTTTAGCTTTGAGGACAAAGCTTCTTCAAGGAGAAGGGCATGTTAGGATCTCATCCTAACCCTTAATGTAATAACTTCCTTAATATAATAATTCCTAGTGAATGTGGGTAGTACCCATGATTAATATTTTGTAATGTTCTAAGTTTTAGTTTAGGTAGTGCCTATGACAAATGGCACCCTTTTCTATGTAACACATGGTAGATAGGTTAGGTAAGGTGGACTTGTGCATGTAATTCAAGTGGCATTGTGCATGTAATTCGTGTGGCATTATGCATGTAATTCGAGTGGCATTGTGCATGTAATTAAAAGTGGCACTATGCATGTAATTCGAGTGGCATTATGCTTGTAATACAGGTGGCATTTTGCATGTAAGCCAACCTTGGAAGGAAACTCTTTAAATACCCGAAAAGGGACCAATGTAATGATCTTTTTGCAAATTAATGAAGTGTTGAAGGAGGTTGCCCCCTCGAAGAGGCCTGCAATTCTATCTATTGTGAGATTGTTCCTTTTAAGTAATTTCTATTATCATATGCATTTAATTCTGAATAATTTTATAATGTTTCTGTGAGTTTATTTCCAAGCAAATGTGTGAGAGTGTGTTTATTTGAGTTGACAGTGTGTTGTTTAGTATATTTTATAGTAGGATCTTAATAGAATTCGAGACTCAAGCTAGCAGTATGATTGGCCAATTTTTCAAATTGAGCTTGATAGCCTCAAATAGTCAAATTTTGTTTGAGTTTAGAAAGGGTTCCTTTAAAATATGCATACTCACTAGGGCCATTTTGAGTGAGTAATTATTGCTCAAATTCATTCCAAGTAAGCTCAAGGTGTTCTTTTTTGAGCCATTGATACCATTATAGAGCATTTGATTTAAGATTGAAAGATGCAATTGTGAGATGTATGTACTATAGGATGTTATGAAGACTAAAATATTGTTCTACTCAACACAACCATCCCTCTAGATGCTTTCCATAAAACTTTGAAAAATCTAATTTGGAAAGTTTATATCAATTATTATTGTGTGCTTCTCATTCTTGATTGTTGGATCTTTTGTCCTTATGGTCATAAGAACTAAATCGACCATGTGTGGGTGTTACTATTTAAAAAACATTCCAATTATATAAGTTTTACATTTACTTCCTCCTTCATCTCCTTATATTCCCTTATAACATAGGCCATGGAGTCATGTAAAGTTTTGAGTTCATTCCTTAATTACTGTAAATCATCCCTTAGCTTATTTTCCAAATGCTCCCCCCATTGTGTTATTTGAGAAATATTTTTTAATTCATTTCTTGTTCCTTTTGTTATTACCTAGTGCCTATAGCCATATGCTATGATTTTTGACCTTGTAAGGATACTTACTAAAAATATACATACTATTTTGTGAGTTACTATTTTTAGTAATGGTTATGAAAAAGTGTAACGTGCTATATATCAAAATTATCACCTTGAAAATACAATTAGAAGGGACTACGTCTCCAAATGGTATTTTTAATGTCGTGTCATTTGTTTTTCTCCTAGTCATTTTTCACCCAAAAAATTGACTTCTGTATTTCTAACAACTGCCTTGCTTGCTACTTGTTGGAGCAAAATCTGCCTTTGGTTACATTTGCGTCCAAGACTTTGCCAACATTGAAAGACTAGGTATAAATAGATTTCATCTGGTTCAATCTCCAGAGGAGGCTAGTTCCTTACTTCTTTTAGGAAAATGGGAGAAGAGGGAAATGCATAAAGAGAGGGAAATATAGCTATGGCTAGAGAGTTAAAACGGTACAGATTAAGCAACAACAAAGCAATTCTCACAACCTTTTGTAGAGAAGCATAACAGAGAACCAAAACATAGAAACTAAAACCCCTGGTGAATGTCTTATTTAAATGTAGCTTATCCATGAAGTTAATTGCAGATCTAACTAAACATTAATGCAAGAATCAATAGTAAGAATTAATGCAGATTACATTCAACCTTAGATTTAATTAGCAATAGACAACACATACATACTTGATTTGAACCACCAATGAGCCAAGAACCAGAATGGATGATCTTTATTAAGCTTTCAGAAGTCTGTATACATAGCCTTGTAAACACCTAAGATCCGACCATTTTTTGGGTTGCTCATCCTATATATAAGAGTTTTTACATAACAGAAAACTAAAAGTTGTTACAATAGTATGCCCGTAGGCTCATTCTGGTAAAGAAGTAGTTGAAGAGAGTATGGAGCTTTCAACAGGAAGTAGTTGAGATATTTTGGTTATGGCGATCTTCTTTAATCTCTTCAGAGATGTCATGGTCCATTTGGCCTTCAAAATATCGCTCGATCGTGACTATTCTCCAGGCTCTGCCTTAGCTTCTTCAAAATATCACCCGATCATGACTTTTGTCCTAGCTCTACCTTAGCTTCTTCAAAATGTTTCTTGATCATGACTTTTCTCCAAGCTTTACCTTAGCTTCTTCAAAATATCACCCGATCATGACTTTTGTCCTGGCTCTGCCTTAGCTTCTTCAAAATATTGCCCGATCATGAATTTTCATCTTGGCTCTACCTTAGCTCTTCAAAATGTTGCCCGATCATGACTTTTTGTCATGGCTTCATTTGCTTCTTCAAAATGTCGCCTGATCATGACTATTCTCCATACTTAGCAAAATATTGAGAAGATTACTCCTTATTTCTATAGGTGTGGTCATTTTGACCAACATTCTTGGTGCCTCCTGGGGTAATTATGTTAGCGAAATGTCAGAACCTAGAGCCTTTATCCATTGGGGAATGGAGTAAACAAAAACAACTTAAGAAAAAGAAGGGAAAGAAGGGGAATGATACCAAGCACAAAAAGCTTCCTTCTTTGGGATGGTCATTCTTCTGGAGTATCTTCTTCATTAGATTTTTCTACTTCACCTTAATCGAGAGCCGCTGCACTACTTGACAAAGCTTTCTTAGCTTTTTCTTGTTTGTCCTTTTATTTTACTACTTAATTATAGGTGGTGCAGGCCTTCCTCCAGGTTTCCTCATCTATATCTTTTTTTTCCTTGAAAGTGTTGTACAGATACTCCAACTCTTCAACCTTGTCATATGATAGGGTTCTTGATTTTATATACAACTCATGTAGGCAAGAGTTCATCTAGGTAATATCCTGAACCATGCTAAAAATTTGCTCTTCTTGAACAGGCTCTTCCCAGCTATCAATTTTTGATTCATCTTCTAAAAATTTCTTCCAAGCGACTTTCAGTTCATCTTCTGTTAGGAGCTTTGAATCCTTGTCCTAGAAGCTAGGCATGCCACAATTTTTAGCTATGCTTATATGTTTTAGAATCGCCTTAGCCTCTACTTTGAGCTCCTGTATGAGCTTGGCACTTTTGGTCACCAACTTGTGCCTCTTGAAGAAATTTTTGGCAACTATTTTGGCCTGGGACCAATTCTTATCTCATGCTCTATATCCAATTATTGCTTGCGTGCTATCCTCCAGGACTTGAATTTTATTGGCTGTTGATAGCCTTGTTTCCAAGAGCTTGATAGATGCTTCTAATTCATCTTCTACTTGGCCCAACGTATCTTTGATTTTGAGAAGATATGAGAGTGTGGGCCTAGCCTTCGAGGTCATCTTGTTGATGCTTTCTATCATGTTCCTTCTGACTGTCCTTACTTTTTCTTTGGATAGCCCATTGGATTTATCAACGTTGTTAGATAGCTACTTTTTGAGGTCCTCGACCTATTGTTGCAACACTTGAATTTGTTCTTTGGCCTTTGTTACTTTTTCTTTGAAGGGGGCCGCTTCATTGAACATTTGCTTCCATTTTTTGGCTTCATTTTTCAAAGCCTTTTTTGTTGCCTTTTTATGGTGTAGAGCTTCCTCTAAACACTTTCTTGCTTTCTCGACCCAAAAGTAATTTTCTTTGTAATACTCAATGTTTAGATAAATTATCCTCGTGTGATTCTGGGCCTTGCCCCACTCGTTGTCCATTGGTAGTTGAGTGATATATTTCGTACTTACCTCTACTTGATAGTCTTCCAGGGTCATGTCTTTCTCTGTATTTTGTACGATCGGGGTCATCTTCATGGTGGAACGTTGCATGATGATAGGATCTAGCACTGATCCTTCTCTAACATGGGCTATGTCATTAGAACTTTGGGAGCTCTGTGAGTTCAACCATGTAGCAACATTTAGGGTGTATTTCTTCAATTTATTGAATTTAGCAACGGTAGGGTTGCTTGCAGGAGAAGTAGTTTGCATGGCTTGGAAGCTTAGAAATTTGGTGGAATAACGAAAAGGAGTGGTGGCTAGAGGGGCTTCCATGCTTGATTGTTTAGTGGAGGAACTTGCATGAGCAGAGGAGAATTCTGGTGGAGTTTTTTGAGTTGATGGTGGTGATGGTGGAGGTTGATGAGAAGGTGATGGCGATGGTGGAGGTTGATGAGAAGATGTGGGAGAAGGATTGTCTCGATGTTCAGAATGGGAAGGGGAATTTTTTTGGGAATGAGGAGAGGAAGAAGGAGTAATGATATTGATAGGAGATATACCTGAGTCCTTTGGTGGATTGGTGTCACTAGTCCCCTATGATTTTTTGATGTAAGCTTCTATGATCTATTTCAGGACCGAGTCATCAATGCCTGTTGTTACTTTTGTCAGGGTTTGCTCCCCTCTAGGGGTTTATTTTGGGGGAGCCTCTTCTAGCTATCTCGACCATTTATTCACCTGTCTCCTGATGCTCAAAATTTTACTCAGAGCTTTCTCCTATTCCTTCCTGGTCCCCTGTTCCTTCCTGGTCCCCTGATTCTTCGTGTTCCTCTGATTCCTCAAGTTCTTCTGATTCTTCATTTTCTTTTGATTCTTCAAAGGGTGTTTCTTCTCTTTTCCTTTTCTTTTGGTGTCCTCCCTTCTCTAATTTTGCTTTTCATTTTTTTAATTTTGTTCTACTCCTGTGCTCGATCTGAGCACCATCATTAGACTCTGTGTCTGATCCAGAAGGGGGAATGAAATTTTGACGTTTCCTTTTAGGGACCTCTGTTTGTTCAATAGTGATTTGCTTCCCTTTATATTTTTTAGTACTACCTTCAATTTATTTTATGGGGATGCCATTTATTCCCAAAGGGACTTTATCTACCAAAGTCTCGGACCAACTATCATGGTTCTCATCATACTTCACGGAGAATTCCTTGTCAATATTCGTCCCATACCTAGAAAAGGTCTATATGTGGCATCGCATTTGCCACCAAGCTAATATTTTGGCGTGATCCCAGCCTTCCCCTCTCTTCTTGGCATTTTTGATCATCTTGTTACTTAGCTTGTGGGTTGGGTTCACTTCAGGGCACCAATATGACAAGTGCAAATAGAAATCGTGCCATGGGGGTAGTGGCTACATTTTCTCAACATGCCACTCTAATGGTTGATCTTCATCATTATTCCTACCCTGCTTATCAATTTTCCTATCAGATAAGTGAAATTGCTTGAAGGGGGCTTTATTCAGGGTGGCTTGCCTCTGGGTGAATTTGTTCTCAGGGTCATATTTCTATTTTTGTGGCAGCTCTATCAATTTTAGATTTCTTAGAATTCGAGCAATTTTTTTGTTGTCCCCATTTTTTGACACTGTTACTCCCTCATATTGAAAGGGCATGAGGCAAGTACCTATCAAATGAGCGCCTATGCCAAATTTACTATTAATGAACTTTGTTTTCCTTACGTACTCCAGAGTGAATAATCACTTAGTAACGTAATAAGGCAACAAGAAGGGCTTCCATGTGAAGCCATAGAGCCTGACGACTACTCCCTATGTTAGAATAAACCAGTCCCCTTCCTCTGCATGGGGGTGCCTCAAGGTATCTCGCATCTGCTGAGGAATTCTTGGCATGGCACCATACATGATTTTCAAAGCGGGGCCTAATAATTCCATGTTAAAATGATAATATGAACCCGCATTCAAAAGGAGTAGCATCCATTCACATACAGGCAAGAGATTTCTCTTT
Source organism: Wollemia nobilis (assembly GCA_028583015.1). Classification (NCBI taxonomy): domain Eukaryota; kingdom Viridiplantae; phylum Streptophyta; class Pinopsida; order Araucariales; family Araucariaceae; genus Wollemia; species Wollemia nobilis. The sequence continues at coordinate 163,867 of JAQPPZ010016676.1, forward strand.
TGATCTATTTGTGTGGTAGGGATAAAATTCAAGATTTTTTCCTAAAAATAGAAGAAAATCCATACCAGGTAGGAGGAGAACCTAAAGGCATCTGGGACACCTCTCTGTAATTTGAAGAGCCTTGCATGCAGTTGTTGGGCCAGGTATTCTAGCCAGTCGAAGAAGATTGGCACTCTGCTCGGGTCTACACATGATGCACCATAGAACTTGGGATTGGATATGCACTGTGCTACTGCTATTTGCCACCCGTAGACCTACCTGTCTATTTCCAGCACCACCACCATGGCCAGCATGAAAAAGAGCTTGTTGTTTCTAAATTTATCAAAAGGAACTAGGGATTTTAGCACGACTCCCTCAGGAATAGATTCGAACATATGCTCTTGCAAGAACAATCAAATGTTTGGGGTATTAATATATTTTTTTGCAGAATTAGTAGGGTCTAACTAAATGGGAGGAACCATAGAATTCCTACCATAGGAAAAGATATCCCTAATCAAGCTGACGTCGAGCATGAATATCACTTCATTCTTGGAGTTCTTCACTATTCTATTTTTTGTATCATAGAATTCGGCCATGGCCTTGATTAACTTGGGGTAGGGGTGAACCTAAGGGCAGATGTACCAATAGAGTAGAGAGTGGTAAGGGAAAGTGCTTAGGCTCTATGGGGAGACGTTTGTGGCCATTCTGGCTGCTATATATTTTTGAATTTGCCCTAGGTCTTTCCATGTCAACTTTGTATCTATGATATGCTTGTCGGGATCTACGAAACTGCTTCCCTTTTTGGACGATGTTCATTTCCCCTTTGAAGAAGAAGTTGGAGGTGTGGTCGTCATGGTTGTATTCTGATATTTGGTGGTAGAACTAGTTTGAATGTGCTTAACAGTGTGTTGCAGAGCTTTTTGAGCGAGTAGGGAGCACAGTGAGCAGAAAAGAAAGAATGTAGAAGATGAAAAGGGTGATGAACAAAATATTTGTGATATAACTGGTTGTGCATGCACATGCCAAGGTGCCATGCATTAACTATCAAGGTGATGTGGAATAACTATGGTTGGTGGCACACATCCCTATGCTAAATTTGAACGTTGTTGGGTGCTTTGGTTCGTGTGCCTCATTAAGAAACCAACTACCATGTATTACCGTTGGGCCAATGATATTGCTCCACTGCTATCCTAGGCCAATAAAATGGTGTCACCTCTGTTGTCGGCCAATCAGTGGGTACGGTGAACCCTTAAAAAATGGGACCTTTTAAAATATTGAGAAAACTACTTTTCCTGCCAAAAGTTCTTGGCTGCTCTAAGGTGGCCTTTGAGCGTCGAAAAGTCATGTCATCGTGACATTTTTCCTTGGAGCGGCCATCGGATGCCGAAAAGTCATGAAATCATGATAATTTACCTGGAAGGGGCCTTTGAGTGCCGAAAAGTCATGCCATCGTGACATTTTTCCTTGGAGCGGCCATCGACTATTAAAAAGTCATGAAATCATGACAATTTACCTAGAAGGGGCCTTAGAGTGCCAAAAAGTTGCATGCCATCATGACATTTTTCCTTGGAGCGGCCATCGAGCTGCCAAAAAGTCATGAAATCAAGACAATTTACCTGGAAGGGGCCTTTGAGTGCCGAAAAGTCGTGCCATCATGACATTTTTCCTTGGAGCGGCCATCGACTGCCAAAAAGTCGTGAAATCATGACAATTTACCTAGAAGGGGCCTTTGAGTACCGAAAAGTCATGCCATCATAACATTTTTCCTTGGAGTGGCCATCGGCTACCAAAAAGTCATGAAATCATGACAATTTACCTAGAAGGGGCCTTTGAGCACCGAAAAGTCATGCCATCATGACATTTTTCCTTGGAGCGGCCATCGGCTATCAAAAATTTGCAAAATCATGACAATTTACCTAGAAGGGGCCTTTGAGTACCAAAAATTTGTGCCATCATGACATTTTTCCTTGGAATGGCCATCGACTCTCGAAAAGTCATGAAATCGTGACAATTTACCTGGAAGAGGCCTTTGAGTATCGAATTATCGTGCCATCATGACATTTTTCCTTGGAATGGCCATCGACTACCAAAAAGTCACGATATCATGAAAATTTACCTAGAAGAGGCCTTTGAGTGCCGAAAAGTCGTGCCATCATGACATTCTTCCCTGGAGCCTAAAAGAAAGAAAATATTTACATAAAATACATACAAGGCAGAGGAAGACCTATTACTTGTAGTATAGCTTCAAGTGGAAGACATTGATGGGGATAGGTTGAACCTGGCCCTATTTGTTTCTCAGTTGGAAGGAGTTTTGCTATTTTTCTTCTATTACTTCGAAAGGGCCTTCCTAGAATGCATCAAAATTATCATGATTTTTGGGTTTTGACTTCTTTTCATTCCATCTTAGGACCAAGTCTCCTACCTTAAAATTTTTGAGGGTGGCCCTTTTATCAAACCATTTTTTTATGGCAACCACATGTTTTTGATAGTGGTTATAGGCTTGCTCCTTCTATTCTTCCAACTGTAGGAGTTGGATCAACCTGTTCTCCATTGGCTCAACTTCCTCTGTATCAGTCTGATTGAGTAGTTTTAGAGCTGGGATCTCTATGTGTATTAGAAGAACTGCTTCTTTGTCATAGACCAGAGAGTAGGGAGATGTGTTTATGGACTTCTTGATGGTTATTCTGTCAACCCATAGTGCTTGATTTATCAGAGAGTGCCAACTTCTCTTATTGTCCTATAGGGTTCATTTCAAAATTCTGAGTAGGTTCTTATTTGTAGATTCGGTTAATCCATTTCCTTGTGGATAATAGTTTGAGGATGTTTTTAATTAAATCCCATATTTACATGTAAATTCAATCATTTTGGTGCCTACGAAGGATGAGCCATTATCTGTGACTAATGCATCTAGGACATCGAATCTCGTGATCAAGCTTTCCATGAATTCCATTACAACTTCTTGGTCTACTTTTTTAGTAGGTATTGCTTCTGCCCACTTCGTGAAGTAGTCGATAGCCGTCAGAATGTATTTATGTCCAGTGGATGAGTTGGGTTCTATTATTCCAATAAATTCCAATCCCCATTGCTGAAAAGGTTCTTTGACTTGAATGGACTTCAGGGGCATCGAAGCATTCCTGTTCCTTCTAATGTATCTTTGGCATTCTTCATAGTTTCTTGTTATTTTGAAGGTCTCTACAAAAATAGTTGGCCAGTAGCATCCAGTTCTGATGATATTTAAGGCAGTGGTCCTTCCTGAGTAGTGTCCTCTAGATGAGCCACCATGGAATTCCTCCAGGATCTTCTGCTTCTGATTTTCATTTACACATCGGAGAAACACTCCATCCAAATTCTTTCTATACAACCCCTCAGGTAGTAGGGTGTATTTTAGGGCCTGAATCATGTACCTTCTTCTTTGTGAAGCATTCAAGCTTGATGGGCATTTTCTAGTTTGGAAATAGTGAGTTCATTCATCTACCCAGTCAAGCTGTTCTGACGGTTGATCATCATTTGATGCTAATTCTTGAGTTTGGTAAGCTGTGTATTCTTATGCAGCTTACTTGGCAAGCTCTTGGCATAGTGCTCTACCTCTTACCAATTTGGTTGGGTGTATTTCTACGTCATATTCTTGTATTTTTGTCACCCAACTAGCTCTTTTGTCATCGAGCTCCCCTTGTATGATGAATTTTCGTACATTGGGGTGAATTACATACACAATAATATTGCTCTACGATAGGAAATGCCTAAATTTTTTAGCGACTTCATTATAGCATAGATCTATTTCTCAATGAAGTTATATTTTTCTTCATGTTCTTGCATAGTCTGACTCAAAAAAGCTATGGGCCTTTCTTCATTGTCAGCTCCTTTCTACGTGAGCACTACGACGTAACTTTCTTGTTCACCTACCGTGTACAAGATGAAGCCTCTGGAGTAGTCTAGGTTCACCAAGATAGGGGCTTGAGCTATTTGTTCTTTGATCTGTAGGAAAGCTTATTTCCTTGCGTCGGTCCACTTGAATACAACATCATTTTTTAACAACTCTGTCATGGGTTTGATGATTTGTATGAAATCGGCAATGAATTTGCACATGAAGTTGATCTGGCTGAAGAATGACTACAAGCCCTTTTTGTTAGGGGAAAGGGGAAGATCTAACAGTGCTTTCACTCTGTTAGGGTCTATAGCTAGACCAGACTTAGAGACAACATGGCCGAGTAATAGTCCTTATTCCACAGCAAAGATAGATTTCTTGGGGTTTATGGAGATACCAAATTCTCTGTATTTCTCAAACACACTTCTGAGATGTGCTATATGATCCCCTTTTTGGTGAGAGAATACTATCATATCATCTAGATATATTACTATTATTTTATTGACAAGTTCTCCAAAAGCCACATCCATAGCTCTTTGAAAAGTTGCTCCGATGTTGGATAACCCAAAGGGCATTCTATGGTAAGCAAATGTTCCCCACTTGGTTGTGAACGTGATCTTGAATTGGTCTTCATCTTTGACCCATACTTGATTGTACCCAGAGAAGCCATCTAGGAGCGAGAACCTTTCTGCTCCTGCTACTATGTGTAGGATCTGGTCGATCTGGGGGAGAGGGTAATGGTCCTTGAGTGAAGCCTTATTCAAGTTTTGGAAGTCGATGCACAGTCGGATATCTCCATTCTTCTTTCTAACCAGAACTAGGTTAGCGACCCAGGTTGAATGCTTGATTGGGTAAATAATTTTAGCTTCAAGCAATTTTAGCAGCTCTTGCTTCATCAAGGCTTCAATTTTAGGATTCATCAATCGTTGCTTTTGATGAAATGGCTTTGCACCTTCCTCAAGTTCGATCGTATGTTGGATCATTTCTTTGGAATAGACTTTCAGGTCACCATAAGTCCAGGCGATGATGTCTAGAAATTCTTTGCATAACTCCCTGATTTCGTCTAGTTCCACTTCCATAGTGTTCACTCCTATTTTGATAGCTTTATCAGGTCCCATCTGAGCTTCTCTATATCTGTGCTTGTCAAATTTCATTTTATGGCTAGTTGACCTATCATTGTTATCGAATAAGCTCTCAAGGGTGACCAAACCTTTTGGGATGTGATTGTTCTTTAACTAGATCATGCTTGCATCCTCCTCATCATTGGCTGTCCTATTACTAGAGTAGTTCATCTCATGGACGAGGAAGTCCACTATCTATTTATCATTCTCAAAAACCTTCCAGAAGGTATCCCTGTCTGGCACAGAAGGCCTGTAGATTAGCCTAACTATTTTTTACTTTTGGATAACGTTGTTGATAGGGCAAAAATTCACCCCTACTGAGGCCAACAAGTCTGCGTGAGTATTTTTCTCTCTTGGAATTGCCTTGAGGTTTAGAGACTCAAAATATTCTAACAGGTCCCAAAATTTATTTCTGTAAGCCTTAAGGTAATGTTGCTTGCTTACACATTTCTCAGTTACCTAGTTCACTATCAATTCGGAGTCTTCAAAGATCTGCAGCTACTTGATACCCATATTTTCAGCTTTTTTGAGTCCTAAATAGAGTGCTTCATACTCTGCTGCATTATTAGTGCAACTCCAGGTTAACCGGTAAGAGAAAACTTTTTCTTTGCCTATTGGAGAGATTAAGACAATACCAGCTCCTACTCCATTTTTACATCTAGCACCATCGAAGAAGAGCTTCCACAACTGATCAATGGGTTGGTTAGCCAAAGGGGGAGGAATGGGATCACTTTTCTCAGGTTTTAGAATTGTGTAGCTCCCAATGTCAGTCTCAATCATGGCATTGAAGTCTTGGAGAGAGAACTGGTCTTCCTCCTGTAATACATTTAGAGCTTCTTCCATCAAGTTTAGGTCCCCTAGTTCCTCTATCATCATGTTCACAGTGGTGGACTGTTTGTCTTCCTCTTCAATTCTCCCGATATGGAAAGTTGATGGCTTCTCATTGAATATTTTCACTCTTTTGCCCTTGAACGAGATTTCCAAATGTGAGAAATCTAGTGACAAATATCCTCCTATCTTAGCTGTGAACTCCCTAGAGAGACACATACCAAAATAGGGCTCCAAGTCCACTACTACCACCTCTTGTATGATGGTGAGATGGGGTAGTCTGTGGAGCACTATCGGGATATCTTTGATTACCCCTACCATTTTTATAGGGGTTCCATCTAACTGTAAGACATCAAGACTGCTTCTTGTATATTCCATGCCCATGATATCACATACTACTTTGGGCATCATAGTGGTTGCAGCTCCAGAGTCTATCATACAGTTGTGAACTACCCACCCTTCCATTTGGAGAGACAGATAAAAAGGAGGGGGTCTATTTTTTCCTAAAGTGGATGTCAGACTAGCTTGTGCATAATCCATCTGAGTTGGGGTCTTATTCTTATTTTTCATAGACCTCAAGGATTCTTGCAGCAAGTCAATCTATCCTGGAAGCTACAAAGCCTCATACATAGTTGCCTTAGAGGGAGTTTTCTTCATTTCCTCGACTATGTTAAATGGAAGGGGTTCAACACTCTTCTCCTTCACTATTGCGTCATACTTATTTTTGTACCCCTGAGTAGCGTCAATCCTTTGATGCTTAGTAAGTGAGGGATATCTCAGTTTATCCCTAGCTTGTTCCTGTGTTTCTGCTTCTTTCTATCGAGGTGCTTCCTTACGAGTTTTTGCATCTTTCTGGCTTGAACTTGGGGGAGATTTTTCATAAGAGGTCCTTTTATCAATAGGGTTCCTTATAGGTGAAGGCACCTTCAGGGGGTTGAGATCTTGGGGATCAACCTGTAAGGGTTTATTTCCTGATCTGGTAAGAACAACTACTTGTTCAACAGAAGGCATCATGAAATTCTGATTTTCTTCTCTGATCATATTCACCTAACCCTTGAGACTTCTTTTGGCCTTCTCAATGGCTATCTTTTATACCTGATGTTGGTGAATCATGCAAGAAGTTTCTCCATGGGGATCATTACACGTGGAGCACCAAAAATTTGACTCTGTTGAAGCGTTACTGGGTTCGCTATCTTCATTGGCATAAATAGTGTTAGATTTGTCATAACTTCTGTTGCTCATGGAGGCTTGGTCCTTTGTTATTTGTGGTAATATTATTGGGGTAAATTTTCTTTCTTTTTCTCTTCGTTCCATTGATGTAAACTTTTTTGACAGCGTTTTGAATGATTCTTACAGGTCTTTCAAGATTGTTAGTTGAGGGTGTGGAGTTGATGGGACTATTTCTAGAGGAAGTGCAAGAATAGTAGGAAGCATTGGAGAGGCAGGGGGTGCTTGTATTACCAGAATTTTAGTCTATCTAGGCCATTTGGGAAGATTGGGGTTGGAAGCTAAAGCAGGGGTTGGATTAGCAACACTTGAAGCTTGGGGTAAATCTGGAAAAATGGGCATCATCATTTTTGTCAGGAATATCTCGATGGTAATCAGATATTTCTCTGCTTTCTATGCTTCCTGATAAATATCAGGGAAGGTAAACATGTGGGATTGCCTAATTTCCATACTTATATCTGAGTTGAAAGCTCTCAGATAGTAATACATTGCCTGCTCATGTGTTGGTCTCAACCCGTCAGGTACTCTCTACCAAGTTTGACTGAATCTGATGTTGAAATCTATGATCTCCTCTTGAGGGTGTTTTTGGATAATAGTAAACTGATTCAGTAGGGATAATGGGTCTTCTTGCTCATTGAATTCCTCCACTAGTTTACTAGCAAGTTGTGCCCAGGTGGATATAGTTTGATTTTCAAGAGCTCTATACCAATAGAGCATTTTTTCTTTCAAGGAAATTACCAGCAATCTTATCATGACATCTTCTTCATGGATGTTATGTATGGGGGCTAGTGCGGCTACATCTTGATAGTGCTCGTAGGCCATATTTATAGTACCATCATATTAGGGTAGCACTTTTAAGGACTCCATAGGAATTAAATGCTAAGCTACTCGATTCAAGGAACCTATGTGATTCCATACGGGGTAAGGCAGGATTGGTTGATTTGCGACCATTGTGATTATATGGGTGGCTGGAGTCAAAGTTCTGCTAGCAGTAGTACTATGGAGGGTTGTAGGAAAAAAATTGTGTATCCTATATTATGGGTGTATGCAGAGGATGTTCTAGCCACTAAAATAGGATTAGCTCAAATGCTACCAAGGTGTAGTTCAAAGAAATCTATAGGCTCTTCTGAACTTCTTATTTTAGATTTGGTTATCATAAAAGACGGTATATAACCAGAAGTTGGGTAAAGGATTTCTTAGGTTTCCTTTTTGGTGCGAAGTTGCCAGGTGATTTTAAAAATATTGATAGGGCAAAGCTATTCACCAGGGCTTTGATCTGTATACTACATGGGATTTGGGTCCCATCGGGCATGCCAAAAACTATTGGAGCAAAATCTGCCTTTGGTTATGTTTGCACCCAAGACTTTGCCAACATTGAAAGACCAGGTTTAAATAGAGTTCACCTGGTTCAATCTCCAGAGGAGGCTAGTTCCTTGCTTATTTTAGGAAAATGGAGAAGAGGGAAATGCATAAAGAGAGGGAAATATAGCTATGGCTAGAGAGTTAAAATGGTACAGATTAAGCAACAACAAAGCAATTCTCATAGCCTTTTGTAGAGAAGCATAACAGAGAACCAAAGCATAGAAACTAAAACCCCTGGTGAATGTCTTATTTAAATGTAGCTTATCCATGAAGTTAATTGCAGATCTAACTGAACATTAATGTAGGAATCTAGAGTAAGAATTAATGCAGATTACATTCAACCTTAGATTTAATTAGCAATAGACAACACATACATACTTGATTTGAACCACCAATGAGCCAAGAACCAGAATGGATGATCTTTATTAAGCTTTTAGAAGTTTGTATACATAGCCTTGTAAACGCCTAAGAGTCGACCATTTTTTTAGGTCACTCATCCTATATATAAGATTTTTTACATAAAAGAAAACTGAAATTTGTTACAATAGTATGCCCGTAGGCTCATTCTAGTAAAGAAGTAGTTGAAGAGAGTATGGAGCTTTCAATAGGAAGTCGTTAAGATATTCTAGTTATGGTGATCTTCTTTAAATTCTTCAGAGATGTTATGGTCCATCTAGCCTTAAAAATATCACCCGATCATGACTATTCTCTAGGCTCTACCTTAGCTTCTTCAAAATATCACCCGATCGCGACTTTTGTCCTGGATTGTCTTTAGCTTCTTTAAAATATTGCTCAATCATGACTATTCTCTAGGTTCTACTTTAGTTTCTTCAAAATGTTTCTTGATCACGACTTTTGTCCTAGCTCTACCATAGCTTCTTCAAAATGTCGCCCTATCATGACTTTTCGTCTTGGCTCTGCCTTAGATCTTAAAAATGTCACCTGATCGTGACTTTTGATCATGGCTTCGTTTGCGGCATTCAAAATATCTCATGATAACGACTATTCTCCATACTTAGAAAAATATTGAAAATATTACTCCCTATTTCCCTAGGTGTGGTCATTTTGATCAACACTACTATTTGACCAACTCCCTTAGTAGACTCTATAGTGTCCATTACTAACTACTGCCTAGTTTGACTTTATAACTCATTATTTTTTATATTTATCTTGGTAGACTTTGTTTTGACCATTACTAACAATTGCCATGACTAATATGATTCTTAGTTGTAGCTGATAATTGTATGGTTATACTCTATCTTGATTGTTACTATGGCCCTAGATAAAATTATATCTTACTATTACTAACAACTACCCTAGCAGAACCTATCTTAACTGTTACTTTCACCACAATTCCCTTCATCTATTTAGCACAATCAATTCTATGATAGTGTAATCTCTTCAGTATGCTTAATTTCCATCATAGGTTTTTTGACGTTAAGGTTTAACATGCAATAAAAATAGGATAAATCTAGGCTAATGTGAGTGCACTATCCACAACCCTCTATTATACCATAGTGATGAATGGTAATGCTTGGACCAATATTTCAAGCCACTACTCAAGGAGGATTCCATGCATACCCTTGAGTGCACTACCTTATTTTATTGTAGTACAGGAGGGTGATCTTCTTGGGTGTTGTGTTCAATGCAATATGGATAGATACATGGTCAAAAAGCTTCCTATAGCTAAATATTTCTCCTAATCCTAGGGGGTCTCATGATAATTAAACCCAAAGATAAGTGGGAGCTCAAGTCTATATATGGGTGTTTTCTAAGGCTTGGCTATTGGATTCTAATCACTCCTTCACTAGAGCTTTATAGGTAATCTAGCTTAGCCAATAATGATAGCTCCTCCATGATATTTTAAAACCCCTAGCATAGGTTTTCTAACCTATTAAACTAAAACAAAAAATAGCCTGATTTTTTTTATAAGATAATAAGCAAAAGATGAAAACAAGAAAAATTTATACCTAACAAGTCAAAATGGTAGGGCAAGAATTATTATAGTCACATACTAAATAACATGCTCTTATTTTAGAAGAAGAAAGAGAATGAACATTCGTTTCATGTTTAGCTAGTATCAACATCTCCAAAAAATTGTCCATTTTGATTGGGTATTGAAAATATTTATATAAAATATATGAATAACTTCTCTTATATAGATTAAAAGTGGAGAAAAGTAGGTTAAATTTCAAATTTACTTTATGCACATATTGAGAGAATGATAATTGATAAAGATCAAAGATATTTATGAACCTCTTTTATTTTACAAACCTTCGAAGAGAACAAGTCAAGAGATATAGGATTCTCATCAATTGAAGGAAGAGTATTCTTCGACTTTGTTGACCCTAAAAGAATGTGTTTGGGGATAAAATCCCCATGTCTGATTTATCCAGTAATTAGGAATGACTTGGTGTATGGATTGCATGAAACAGATGGTACTTCTTGAACATAACTCTTGAACTTTTTAAAGAGAAGTTGATAAGAAAATAATATATCCGATCAAAATGCACATTGTGTAGAATGAAATAAACAGTTCATTTGTAACTAATAACAATTCGTTTGTTAAGGCCTAAGTGAAAACAATGTGGTTTTATCATTTTCTAGAGCAATGAATTACTCCATAATTTTTTCAATAGATGGGATCAATCTATTTTTTGGTAATTGAATAAAATTAATTCTATTAATTAATAATTGACAAATCCAATCATATAATATCAAATCAATTTTGATCAATGAGAATTAATGATTTACCCTATTTCCATGTTCCTATTGATCTTCATAAGTAGAAGAGAAGAGTTTATACAATCATGAAAGAGCCTTTCAAGTTAGCATTGGGTTAGAAGGACAATATAAAAAAAAAAGGAATATAAGAGTACCAAAACTTAATTGAACATATAGGGCTATACAGGAAAAAGCAACCATATAAAGTGCTCCAATACCACTTTTTAGAAACCTTCTAGTTAAAATAAGCACATCCATATAAATATTACAATAAAACTAGTAATTCATGAAAGAACAAAATATTGCAATATGAAATGGAAATGTAACAATCTATCTTAATCTCAATAAAATCACAATATAGAATTATAGGCCTCTTCTAGGCCGCAACCTCCTAAACACAACTTTGATTCAATATACAAAAATAGATACATCCATATATACCCCTTGCCTCTTTAAATACTCTTCATAACCCTAATCCTAATGCTCAAGGGTTGTCTCACATGCAAGTTGCCACCTGAGCTAGAATATTCTACCAAAAAAATAGTTAAATTATTTATAATAATTACAAAAAATAGGCCCACTTGTCTAGGCATATCAAGTGCCACAAACTATTACAAATTATTATATAATATCATTAGGATGGGTTCCCACATTAGAAATGGGGTGATTACATAATAATGTTAGGACGAAGTCCTAACAGAGTAGCCCATACATACATGATTTTGTCTAGATTATACTTCCATTGGGCTAGCATATTCTCTTCACAAGTTTTCATATGCTCATAAAGCATATCGATCATTGACTTCCACCAAAGTTCTCAATTAGCATGCAAATCATCTAGTTGCTTCCTAAACTGCTCATACATCTCTTGTAGCCCTTTCACATCCATGGTTATTATACTACAATAATTTAAAGATTCAATATTCTTTACCTCCTAAAAATTGTAAGTTTCTCAGAATCTCAACTTGGTGTCCATTTACCACAAATCCTAGTGCAATGTCCCTTTGCTCCCCATCCTTATGCAAGGACTATGTATTATCTAAAAGTTGCTTTTTTTGAACTAACCTAAAAATATTTGGGTAGATCTCCCCTAGGGGTATCTACCTTTTATCCTCCTCTTGTAGTGCTTCCATATTGGATAACATGTTTGCTACCATATTTTCTTCCCTATATATGGACTACTCCCACCTCAACAAAGTCTTGGAGAGCATTCATAATATCTTGAAAAATATTACTTATTTTTTTATTTTTCTTTGCTTCTTGCTTAATATAATTAATGATATTCAAATAATATCCCTTCACTACTAAATTTCTACTCCCAAGTCTCTTGCTAGTTGTACCCTTATCAATAGATCTCAAGATTTTACTTGGTGGCTTGTAGTGATTCCCATATATTCACAATTTGAACCTTTTATCCTCCCTTGTTCATAGCAAAGAATAGCACCTGCCCTCACCTTCCCTGGATTCCCATTTGAGGCCCTATAAAAATTCATATTCATTCATCCTTCTCAAGGTGGTAACCATTTATTATTGGCCCTTTATTGGTACTGAATACCATCCAGGCTACCAGTTGGGTCTAAGTTCTAGATTCTGCTCAGTCTAGCATCATCTCTTGTTTTAGGTTTGGTTAAAAAATTTATTATCTTCATATTTTCCTTTATTACTCATACAATAATCTTTAAATTCCTTCCTATTTTTCTATTCTCTTTCTTAAAAAATTCCCTATTCCTTTCCACCTATATTCCTCAAGCATAGTGGAAAGGAATTGGATTCCAAATTCCATTGAGCCTAGGACTGATGAAAGGCTTATCCAAATACTCTAACAAATCTAGCATGGTATTCAATAAATACCACACTATCCCCATATTATTTATTAGTGCTTGAAGTATCTTCATTGAGTAGTTATATTCTATGAAGATATGTTGAACCAACTCTTCTCTCTACTCATAGAGGAAAGCATTTATTTAGGTAGTGAATTCCTCTCTTCTACAAATTATCTATAGTCAGTATCTTGTTTTGTGCAATGAGCCATAAGAAGACCTCTTATTTAGGAATTTATTTCTTCCTCCATATCATTTTTCCTGAAAAACCATATTCTATAGTTGGGTCAATCAAGTCATGAGTTGACTTGACATTAAATTCACTATCTTGGGTAGCTCTTCATATTAATGAATCTTGTTGCATCTCTAAACTTATTTAATATGATCTAAGTTTTACTTTCAACGTACTCAACACTTCACTATTATCTTGGTTCATGTTTAGTTATTTTCATCTTAACCAACCTCCTACTATCACTAGTCACTTACTAACTTATCATATCGTGCTTCCAGATCCTCCCACAATCTATGCATCTCCTCATCCATAGTTAGCAATTTAATGTCTAGCCACACATCCTCCCAAAATTTAATGGATTTTCATCCCCTACTTTCCAATATACTCCCTTCAATAATAACTCCATCACCTTAACAATGTAATTCTATAATGAAGACCCTCAACATGGATCCTGTGTGGTAAGTAGTCTAACATCTTCCATACTATCTAAATACTTTTTCATCAATATTATAGCCCATATTGATTGTCCCTCCTTCATAAGTCTTTACCCTACCTTTGCAACCAATGCTAGGTTGATTTTTCTAATTCTTTGAAGTCCCAATCCTCCTTGTGTATTGGGTTGGCATACCTTCTCCCATGAGATTAGAGTTAATCTACTCCTTTATTAAAAATCAGTCCATAGAAATAATTTTTGGATTCCTTCTATAATATTAACCACTTTGAAGGGTATTTTAAAAACTAATAGCTGATATATTGGGATTGCTTGTAATGTATTCTTAACCAATTAGATTTTTCTAGCTTGTGTAAGTCAACTCCCTTTCCATCCTGTCATCCTTTTCTAAAATTTATTTATTAATCCATTCCACAATGGATCTTTCCAATCTCCTATAAATATCAACATTCCCAAATATGTAGAGGGTAGAGTTGAAATTAAGTAACCAATGTCTCTAGATACTTTTCTCTAGTTTCATATCATGGTGTTTATGAAGAAAACCTTACTATTTTCCATATTAGTTTTTATGAGATGCCCATTCATACAGATCTAGATCCTTCTAAACTCTCTAGATTTTGTCATTATTGTTTTCCTTAGTAGCATTATATCATCCATAAATGTTTGGTGAGTTATACATTCTAGGTTCTATGTTGGCTTCAATCTATGAAGTGTTCCTAAAACCTTTTCTACTCCTATACATCTCCCCAAAGCCTCAACCATTATTATGAATAGATACAATGATATGGGATCCCCTTGCCTTAATCCCCTAGTAACAAAAATGTTAGCTAGAGAATTGTTTACAAGTACTAAGAATTTATCTCCTTTGTAACAATTGCCTACCCATATTCTCCATTGCCTGCAGAACCCAAATCTGAATAAGAACCTGTCTAGGAAACTCTAGGATACTCTTTCATAGTCCTTATTCATATCAAGTTTAACTATCATTACTTTCCTATCACTAGCCTTTACAGAATGTAAAGTTTTATGGAGAGTTATTACTCCTTCCAAAATTTGCTTTCCTTTTACAAATTTCCCTTGTTATTCTGAGATAATAGTTGGGATTATAAACTTAAGCCTCAAGGCTATGACTTTTGATATATTTTGTAGATTGCATTACAAAGGCTTATAGGTCTATGATCCTTAAAATATTTCAGCCCTAGATTCTTTGGGATTAAGGCTAATAATGCATTATTTTACTCCATAAATACTTGCCCTGTATTATGTGACTTCCTAACTACCTTAATTACATCTTTCTTAATAATGTCCCAAAATAATTGGAAGATATTCACTTGAAAATGGTCAATACCTGATGCTTTGTCCTTACCAAGGGAGAAAACTGCTTCTCTCACTTCTTCCTCACTAATCTCCTTAGTCAATTGTTCATTTATTTCCCTTGTGATAAATCTTGGTATATGTTGAATTATCTCCTCAACATTTGATTGATCTTTCACCATATCTTTTGACAGTAATATTTGGAAAAAAATTGATCGCCTCTTGTCTAACTTATATTTCTTCCCTTATGGTTTGGCCATTTTCTTTATGTATCTCCATTATTCTATATGATTTCTTATTCTTTATAGTTGAGACATGGAAGAACTTTGCATTCTGATCACCTTCTTCTAGGCTTTGGTTTCTTGATTTTTATCACCAATAGACCTCTCTTGCTAGAATGGTGTGTAGCTCTAAATTTAGCTCTTTTTCTTTAAGAATTGAGCACTGCTTTTTTATTATAAATATTTTTTTCTCTATAAAATGTTTTTTCATCTTCCTCAAAGTGGTATTTTTCCGCAATCATCTCTTTGACATCATTTTTGTTAAGAGATAAAATCTCACTTGGCAAGTTTTCTTTTAAAATTTCAATTTCACCAAAACAAAAATCAACACTTGATTGGCTAAATTATCTACTACTTAGTTTACTTCTCCATAGATATACTCAAATTTCCAAGGTATTTCCTCTAATAATAGATTATGAGCATCAAAAATATTATTATTTTTTATCCAATTCCCACATCCATTTTTTATAATACCCTTGACAATAATTTATCTATCCCCCTTAATTGAAATGTATTTTTTCCTTTTGTATTGTAATTTTAATTCTTGTAATAAGTGTCCTAGCCTTTACATAGTTGTTATTTAAAGTATTATATGATTATGATTAAGTGGAGAATTTTACCATTATTATTTTAAAAATACCACCTCCATCAATTTTTTTTGGATTTCCTTTAGAAGCACCATCATTATTTATAAACACAATTTCTAGATATTTCCATTTTACCCTTGATCAAAGTAGATCCTTTGTTTTAATGTTATTATTGAATCTGTAACCAAGTTGTTACCACCTCTTTTTTTGCATTTGAGACTTCCCATGATGATCATCATATCAGTAAATGTTCTACAACAAATGAAATAATATGATTCCAAACTTGGGCATGATTTTGATATATATTTTTTATAATTATATTATTTTTTTCAAGCCATAAATTCCAACAAATAATAGTAGGACCAATCATCCATAGAATACATAATAATTTAGCTTTGAAATAATTAATCCAAAATTTCATCAACTCTTTCAATGTTGATGGAGCTATCCAATATATTTTCATATTTAAAAAAAATAACCCCAAATGGTATGAGCAAAGGGACAATGAAGAAGTAAATGGTATGATGTTTCTAAATCCTTCTCACACAAGGCACATTTGAAAGGCCCATGATATCATCTTCTTTGTAGAGTCTCTTCTATAATAATGTTACTTTGAATAGCTAACCAAAGGAATGTTGAGGCCTTAGGGAGAGCCTCTAGTGACCAAACATTCTTCCAAGGAAAATATTTGGGAGTAGGAAATTTTGATTGCTTTAAATCCTCATATCCCAACTTGATTGAGTATCCACCATATTTTGATAGATTTCAAACTAACTCATCCTTTAATGTAAAAATTGATAAATAAAAACCTTGAAGCATATTTTGAAGTTTATCTACAATTTGTTTGAGTTCCTCTCCTTCAACTAGGTTACTAGTAGAGATTTTTGATCTCAAGCTATTGCTCATGTTAATACAATATTTGATCTTTTCACCTTTACAAGCTAGGTATGCCTCAACCAATGGTTACCATTTTTAGTCAGAGATAAGAAGATAAGGTTTAAACTAAGCATCAAACCAAAATTTTGCATAATTCCTCTCATTGACTAACCATATAATATGTTTCTTGATAAATTGCAAACTATTTGATATGAAGTTTCGTGTTGATTTTTTGGGTAGGGTTCATTTCCTAGATAATTTCATTGGATAAAGAGAACCTATATGTTTTTGAAGTTTATACTTTCTTTCTTTCTTAGAGAGACAATATCATAGTCTAATTTTTCACATTCTATCTTCTTTGCCTTTAATTGCTCAACCATAAATTCTTCAATTATGTTTACCTCTTCAAATTTCACTTTTAAATTGATGATATCTAGTAGAAGCTTTGTCTTTGTTTTCTCATCCTCTTGTACTTGAGCCTTCAATATTGAATTCTTCTTTCTAACCCTTTTCAATTCTTCAAGAGCAACAATAAGTTCCTCTTCTATGTCAACCATGGCTTCCTCTCCATTTTTTGGATCTCTCTCTTTGATTTCAACCATAGGGACATCTTATTTCTTTAACTTGTTAGGTTTTTATGAAGGAACCTGCTCTGATATCAATTGAAGAACACAAGATTATACTGAGAGGGAGGGGTGAATAGTATAAGATAAAACCTTTTGTTGGAAATTTTGAGTTAGTTGTGTTGTCATTGATGTCAAGAGTCAGTGTCAGTGATCAGTGCAGGACTTGGCAAAAGAAGGGTTAAAATATTTATATTTTAAGCCCAAGAGATTTGGTTTAAGAGCTTCACATGATTGGTCAAAAGGATGGTTAAATACCCTGAAGGAAAGGCCTAAAGGAAATAATATTATAATATTTATTATTATAATATTAAAGGAGGTCAGAAAAGGTCTAAGGGTGAAAGAGAAAAATACCTAGGCCCAAAGGAAATAATATTATAATATTTTTATTATAATATTAAAGGTTAAAATTAAAGCCTAAGGTAATTTATAAATTATTTATAATATTTATATTATAAATTAATTTATAAAATAATATTATTTAAACCCTAAAGTAGGGTTGGGCGCAAATTCAATTTAATTATTCTCCTCCTCGCCGACGTTCGAAGGAAAGTGGCATATGGTATAAATACCATAAGACTTGCCTCACAAAAGCAAGTCTCTGAATATTAATGCACATGCGATTATTGAAAGTGGAATGCGAAAGTTCGTGAGCAAATAAGACAAGAGGATATTATTTTTTATTGCAGCCAAAAAACGTGAAGGTCAAAGTGACCAAGGCATAAAGCCTTGTCACCAACCAATCGGTTGGGCTAGTGGCAAGTTGTTGGTGTGTAAGGCGTAGGGTACGCGGAGGTTCCACGTTCGAGTCTCAGCGGCTGTGAAGAGACAAAAGCCTTTTGTTTGGCTTTGTCGTTGCACGAAGAAACAAAGCGCTTTTACCTCCCACGTGAGCGCCTAGCTCACGCGGCAGTGTGGTCGTGGCTAGGGCGTAGGCGATAGCTTGACCTGGGATCGAATCCCACCGAGGAGTGTGCAAAGGTACTTTAAATTTTTGTTGTAATGTGCATGTGGTCTAAGGTTGTATTGTGAGCACCTTGGGAGATATAAGGTGATTAAAGAAAATTTTATTTTAATTAAAGTTTGTGAAGGATTTAATTATGGTTTAAAAGTGAATTGCATTATTTCTGGATAAGAGGTGTTAATTATTTTGAAATGCAATTTTTAAGTTGGGAGATATAAGGTGATTAAGATATATTTTATTTTTGTCTTAGTTGAAGATTGAGGAGGATTTAATTTTGGCTTAAAAGTGAATTGAATTATTTCTGGAAAGGTGTGTTGATTATTTGATAATGCATTTTTGAGTAGGGAGATATAAGGGAGTTATTTTGATTATTTTATGCATTAAAATTCTAAAGTGAATTATTGTGAAAGTGAGTTAATTGAACCTTTGCTAGTTATATTTTGAAAAGTTTGGAGATTATAAGGTGTACTTGAGACTTGTTATTTTTGTATGGTGAAATAAATATTGAGGAGAATTTTGAGTGGATATTTTGAGATAGATTGTTGTTACCTAACCTTGGAATTGGCAAAGAGGTTTTGATTGTGATTAAGACAGGTTTTGAAGACATATCTCCATCAAAACAAAAGGTATGGGCACATCTTCCTTATGAGTGAAATATTGTTGGATTGAATGTTGTGAAATGCAAAGTTGGAGTGAAAAGGATTGTTTGATAAGCATTGTTGGAAATATTTGAGTGAGCCTTCATGTGCATGATTAGGGTTTGTGAAAGAACATGAGTATCATTGTTATGTGAGATTGTTTGATAAGCATTGTTGGAAATATTTGAGTAAGATTTCATGTGCATGATTAGGGTTTGTGAAAGATCATGAGTATCATTGTTATGTGAAATTGAGAACTATATTGAACTAGGATTTGTGAAAGATCATGAGTATCATTGTTATGTGAATTTAGAATCATCTTGAGTCAAGGGTTGAGATTCATAGTGTGAGTTATTGGAAGTAAAGTGAAACACTTGGTTAGGGTTTGTAAGCAAGTTGTGTTTCATTGAGTGAATGGTTGAGTGAAGTTGATTGAGCATTATTGATTGAAAGCATTGGAGTGATAGTTCAAGATTTATGAAACAAATTATTCTTTATTTCTAAATTGATTTGAAAGTGAGTTTGAAAGTGATAGAGTGATTTGTGAGTGTGAAACATATTGAGTCTCTTACCATTCTCTATATGTTTCTATGATTAAACAAGATTCTAAGTGAAACTTGTTTGTGTGATTGAAGAGGTTTTCTAAAAGAGATTAAGTTGAGTTTTGTATGCAAGTTTTGCAATTGATTTGAATAAGCTTTTGTGAAAGCTAGTGGAGATTTGAGTAAGTCCTAGAGGGGACTTAAGGACAATTTTGTGTAAGCTTTGGTTGATAAGTAAAGCTTAAGGATAGATTTGTGTGAGCTTTTGTGGAAGCTTACAAGCAGATTTGAGGTAAGTCTTGGTGAAGACTTGTTGAGCAGATTGGACAAGTTCTAGAGAGGACTTGTTGGATAGATTTGAGATAAGTCTTTGTGAAGACTTGTGAGCAGATTTGATTGATTGATTTGTTCAACTTTGAGTTAAGGCTTGGAGAAATAGAAAGTTGATTTTGATTGAGTCAAGCTTTGAGTTAAGACTTGAGGAAATTGATAATTTTCTAAAGGATAGTTTTAGTGCAGATTTGAGATAAATATTGAGCAGATTTGTGCTAGATCGAAGGATATGTTTAGTGTAGATTTGAGATAGATATTAAGAAGATTTATGCTAGATCGAAGGACAATGTTTAGTGTAGATTTGAGATAGATATTGAGCAGATTTGTGCTAGACCGAAGGATAGTGTTTAGTGTAGATTTGAGATAGATATTGAGTAGATTTGTGCTAGATCGAAGGATAGTGTTTAGTGTAGATTTGAGATAGAGATTGAGCAGATTTGTGCTAGATCGAAGGATAATGTTTAGTGCAGATTTGAGATAGAGATATGAGAGCAAGATTTGGAGGTGATAGAGTAGAGGATAGTAGTCTCTAGTGGATAGAGATCCATTAGCTAGGGTAGTGAGGACATAAGTCTTCTATGGAGAGAGATCCACAAGCCAATGTAGTGGAGGTAGTAGTCTTCTAAGAGGATCACCAACTAGAGCAGAGGAGGAGTTCTCCTATGGATAGAGATCCATAAACCAAAAAGGGGAAAGAGTTCTCCTATGGATAGGTATCCATAAACTTGATTAGGGGATTGGTGTCTCCTTTGGATAGAGGTCCATAAATATTGTAATAGGGAAGGATTCCCAAGAGATTTGTTGAGAAAATTTTAGTGAAATATTTTCTCCATGGAGTAGCCCACATTGGGTGAACCACGTTAAATTGGTGTCTCTATTGTGTGTGATGATTTGTGCATTAATTTGATTACTATTATTGATATTTCCATTGATTATATTGGATAATATTTTTTGGAAAAGAAAAGTAAAAAGTGGTCTTATATTATTCACCCCTCCTCTCAGTATAAGCTTGTGTTCTTCAATTGGTATTAGAGTGGGTTCCTTTGAAAGAGTTTAACAGCTTGAAGGAAAATATTACAGGAACACAGATGGATTCTCAGAGTGGATCTTCAGGGAATAAGGCACCATTGTTCGATGGGAACAATTATGCATTTTGGAGTGTGAGAATGAATATTTTCCTAATGGCACTAGGAAATGATATATGGCAAGTAGTTGAGGATGGGTACATACCGCCAACTACTCCACCTACAGATAAATATGGTAAGCTCCTACAACTGAATAATTCAAAGGCAATGAATGGAATTTTAAATGGTTTACATGAAACAGAGTTTGTAAAAGTTATGCATTGCACATCAACAAAAGAGATTTGGGATAAGCTAAAAGGTATATATGAGGGAGACAAAAAGGTCAAGATGGAAAAATTGCAAAATCACAAGAAAATATTTGAAGACCTAAAGATGAAGGATGAGGAAGACATTGCTTCATACTTACTTCATGTGGATGAGGTTGTTAACTCCATGCAAGGACTTGGGTTTAAAGTTGAAGAAACAGATGTTTGTCACAAGATTTTAAGATCACTCCCTAAGAGGTATAGTGAAAATATTTCAGCCATAGAAGAGTCAAAAGATATTGAAATTTTGACAAGGGATGAGTTACATGGAATTCTCATAGCTTTTGAGATGAGAATAAAAGAGGAGTCTATTCCCTAGAAAGAAGCAGCCTTCAAAGTTACAAAGAAGACAAAGGGTAAGAAGTCGGATTCAAGTAATGAGTCATCCAATGATGAAGAAGCAAACTATGGCAGAAGGAACAAGGACACAAGAAAGCATAAAGGTACGAAATTAGTTAAGTGTTTCAAATGTGGTAAATATGGTCACTATGCATATGATTTTCCAGAAGCTAGAAATAGTAGTGGTGATGAGAAACAGGATCATAAGAACAGGGAAGCAGGAAAATTTAGGTACCAAAAGAAAAATAGGTATGGACAAAACAAGCATGAAAAGAAGTTTTTCCAAAGGCATAAGAAAAGTTTTTATGTAGATAAAGCAGGTAAGATTTCAAGTGATAGTGATGAAAGGTCCTCAGATAATGAAGAAGAAGAAATTCTATTTCTGATAGTAGAAAAAGAAGATGTTAAGAAAAGGTAAAAAGGGCACCAATAATTCTCAAGTGTTTTAGGTGTGGTAACTTTGGTCATCTTGAAGATAGTTGTACAAGGAATGGGTTCAGTTTTAGTGAAGATGAATATGAAGATGCTCTTGAAGGTCCAGAAGAAGAAAGTCTTCTTATGGAAATAGAAGAAGAAGGAAGTGCTTCTAGTGGAAATGAATCAGAAAAGAATGAAGATGATCTTGAAGATAAAAGAGTAGAGGAAGAATCAAAAAATGAAGAGGAAGGAGAAGTTGATCTTGAGGGTGAGCTTATTTCTGCTCTTAATGAATTAAGAAAGGTAAGAAAGTAGAACTCAAAACTCAAGCTTCAATTTCAAGAATGTGATGAAGAGAAAGGAAAGCTTATAGAAGATCTAACCAACTCAATAGCTAAGACAAGGAGATTTAAAGAGAGGTTAGAGGCAAAGGTTTTAGAATGTGAAAGGTTAGAGCATGAGGTAGCTTCACTAAGGAAGGAAGTAAAAGAGTCTAAAGATAAGCTACACAGGTTTGGGAGAAGCTCAAAGAACTTGGATAAGATTATCAAGGTACAAAGATCTTCATCAAACAAGATAGGACTTGGTTTTGAAGAAGAATATAGAGGACAAGGAGAGGAGTCAATCTCAAGCTCCAAAGAAGAAGAAGCTTCAGAAGAAGAGAGTGTAAGAGAGAGTGAGACTTCTAAGGATAAGTTGGAAAATAGAAAGTTCAACAAGGAAAGGAACAATGCACAAATGAGGAATAGATGGAATAGGAAACATCATAGGGAAGAAGAGACTAAGAGACCAATGGGGTCAAGGCAAGGGTTCTTCAATGGATGTTGCTTCTCATATCACAGGTTTGGTCACAAGGCTACATAGTGCAGGACACATGAAAGATAGGGATATGGTTTCACCAAAAGAAATTTTAGAAATGGGCATCTCTTTCAAGGGTATTGCTACTCTTGTAATCAGTTTGGTCATAAGGCAGTAAATTGTAGGGTTCATGATAGGAATGGATATGGCTTCACCAGGAGGAACTACAAGATATTTGCACCTTCAAGGAATCACAACATTAAGTGTTATAAGTGCAATAATGTTGGGCATATGGCTAAGTGGTGTAGAGAAAAATTTCTAGAGACAAGCAGGAACAGGAATATTCAGAGGAATCAGAAGGATCAATTGAGGAAGAAGGTGGACAAAGGTAAAGATCAGTGTATGTTGGGAGTAGAGATACTCCCACCCCAAAATTAACCACCTCAAGAGAGGAGGTGGGGGAGGGGCTGAGCTAAGAGTCTTATCTTTAGCCCCAAGCCCCATAGGTGGCCCTTTGCCATTGATGACAAAGGGGGAGAGATTTGAGTTAGGGGGAGAGCATTCAGTCAAGGGGAGCAATTTTAGAAAAAGGAAAAAGGAATGGTTACAGAAAAAGGGTTGCCATCAATGACAAAGGGGGAGATTGTTGGAAATTTTGAGTTAGTTGTGTTGTCATTGATGTCAAGAGTCGTGGAAGGACTTGGCAAAAGGAGGATTAAAATATTTATATTTTAAGCCCAAGAGATTTGGTTTAAGAGCTTCACATGATTGGTCAAAAGGATGGTTAAATACCCTGAAGGAAAGGCCTAAAGGAAATAATATTATAATATTTATTATTATAATATTAAAGGAGGTCAGAAAAGGTCTAAGGGTGAAAGAAAAAATACCTAGGCCAAAAGGAAATAATATTATAATATTTTTATTATAATATTAAAGGTTAAAATTAAAGCCTAAGGTAATTTATAAATTATTTATAATATTTATATTATAAATTAATTTATAAAATAATATTATTTAAACCCAAAGTAGGGTTAGGCGCAAATTCGATTTAATTTTTCTTCTCCCACCAACATTCGAAGGAAAGTGGCATATGGTATAAATACCATAAGATTTACCTCACAAATGCAAGTCTCCGAATATTAATGCACATGTGATTATTGAAAGTGGAATGCGAAAGTTCATGAGCAAATAAGACAAGAGGATATTAATTTTTATTGCAGCCAAAAAATGTGAAGGTCAAAGTGACCAAGGCATAAAGCCTTGTCACCAACCAATCGATTGGGCTAGTGGCAAGTTGTTGGTGTGTAAGGCGCAGGGTACACGGAGGTTCCATGTTCGAGTCTCGATGACTACGAAGGGACAAAGCCTTTTGTTTGGCTTTGGTACTAGTGGAAGAAACAAAGTGCTCAAAGCACTTTTACCTCCCACGTGAGTGCCTAGCTCACGCGATAGTGTGGCCATGGCTAGGGCACAGGTGATAGCTTGACCTGGGATCGAATCCCACCGAGGAGTGTGCAAAGGTACTTTAAATTTTTGTTAAATGTGCATGTGGTCTAAGGTTGTATTGTGAGCACCTTGGGAGATATAAGGTGATTAAAGAAAATTTTATTTTAGTTAAAGTTTGTGAAGGATTTAATTGTTGTTTAAAAGTGAATTGCATTATTTTTGGATAAGAGGTGTTAATTATTTTGAAATGCAATTTTTAAGTTGGGAGATATAAGGTGATTAAGATATATTTTATTTTTGTCTTAGTTGAAGATTGAGGAGGATTTAATTTTGGC
The DNA here is from genome assembly GCA_028583015.1 of Wollemia nobilis. Classification (NCBI taxonomy): domain Eukaryota; kingdom Viridiplantae; phylum Streptophyta; class Pinopsida; order Araucariales; family Araucariaceae; genus Wollemia; species Wollemia nobilis. The sequence continues at coordinate 188,359 of JAQPPZ010016676.1, forward strand.
TTAAAAGTGAATTGAATTATTTTTGGAAAGGTGTGTTGATTATTTGATAATGCATTTTTGAGTAGGGAGATATAAGGGAGTTATTTTGATTATTTTATGCATTAAAATTCTGAAGTGAATTATTGTGAAAGTGAGTTAATTGAACCTTTGCTAGTTATATTTTGAAAAGTTTGGAGATTATAAGGTGTACTTGAGACTTGTTATTTTTGTATGGTGAAATAAATATTGAGGAGAATTTTGAGTGGAGATTTTGAGATAGATTGTTGTTACCTAACCTTGAAATTGGCAAAGAGGTTTTGATTGTGATTAAGATAGGTTTTGAAGACATATCTCCATCAAAACAAAAGGTATGGGCACATCTTCCTTATGAGTGAAATATTGTTGGATTGAATGTTGTGAAATGCAAAGTTGGAGTGAAAAGGATTGTTTGATAAGCATTGTTGGAAATGTTTGAGTGAGCCTTCATGTGCATGATTAGGGTTTGTGAAAGATCATGAGTATCATTGTTATGTGAGATTGTTTGATAAGCATTGTTGGAAATATTTGAGTAAGATTTCATGTGCATGATTAGGGTTTGTGAAAGATCATGAGTATCATTGTTATGTGAAGTTGAGAACTATCTTGAACTAGGGTTTGTGAAAGATCATGAGTATCATTGTTATGTGAATTTAGAATCATCTTGAGTCAAGGGTTGAGATTCATAGTGTGAGTTGTTGGAAGTATAGTGAAACACTTGGTTAGGGTTTGTAAGAAAGTTGTGTTTCATTGAGTGAATGGTTGAGTGAAGTTGAATGAGCATTATTGATTGAAAGCATTGGAGTGATAGTTCAAGTTCTATGAAACAAATTATTCTTTATTTCTAAATTGATTTGAAAGTGAGTTGAAAGTGATTTGTGAGTGTGAAACATATTGAGTCTCTTACCATTCTCTATATGTTTCTATGATTAAACAAGATTTTGAGTGAAACTTGTTTGTGTGATTGAAGAGGTTTTCTGAAAGAGATTAAGTTGAGTTTTGTATGCAAGTTTTGCAATTGATTTGAATAAGCTTTTGTGAAAGCTAGTGGAAAGATTTGAGTAAGTCCTAGAGGGGACTTAAGGATAGAGTTGAGTAAGATTTTGTGAAAGCTTAAGGACAGATTTGTGTGAGATTTTGTGGAAGCTTACAAGCAGATTTGAGGTAAGTCTTGGTGAAGACTTGTTGAGCAGATTGGACAAGTTCTTAAGAGGACTTGTGGAGCAGATTTGAGGTAAGTCTTAGTGAAGACTTGGAGAGATAAACAAGATTTGGAGAGAGACAAAAGATAGATAGCTAATTTATAAATTTATAAAAAAATATTTAAAATTTTTGTGCTAGATCGAAGGATTAAAGAGAGATGAGAGCAAGCTTTGGAGGTGACAGAGTAGAGGATAATAGTCTCTAGTGGATAGAGATCCATTAGCCAGGGTAGTGAGGATAGAGGTCTTCTAAGTGAGGACAAAGTCTTCTATGGAGAGAGATCCACAAGCCAGAGTAGTGGAGGCAGTAAGTCTTCTAAGAGGATCACCAACCAGAGCAGAGGAGAAGGAGTTCTCCTATGGATAGAGATCCATAAACCAGCAAAGGGGAAAGAGTTCTCCTATGGATAGGTATCCATGAACTTGATTAGGGATTGGTATCTCCTTTGGACAGAGGTCCATAAACATTGTAATAGGGAAGGATTCCCAAGAGATTTGTTGAGAAAATTTTAGTGAAATATTTTCTCCGTGGAGTAGCCCACATTGGGTGAACCACGTTAAATTGGTGTCTCTATTGTGTGTGATGATTTGTGCATTGCTTTGATTACTGTTGTTGATATTGCCATTGATTATATTGGATAATATTGTTTGGGAAAGAAAAGTAAAAAGTGGTCTTATATTGTTCACCCCCTCTCAATATAAGCTTGTGTTCTTCACTTTTCACTTTTCAATCCAAATGATAACAATAATAATATCAATGTGTTGGCCATTTTGTATTCATTATAAATTTTGTATAAAGTGTAATATATTTCTCTTTTATTTCTGGATAAGTTGTAATAAGTTAAAACAATTTTTTGAAATCCAATGCATTTAATGATTAATAGGGAGATGTCCTTTAGGGTCCAAAAAATGGAGAGAATGAGTTTCATAAAAATTTTGAGTGAAATCGCAAAAAAATATTGTGCATTGACATTCACCCTTCCTTAGGGGTGAACGTCCCTTGTGCCCTTTCTAAAGGTGAATCAGTTTTGAAAGCATAATGAAAAAAATTAATAATTAAAAGGTGACAATTCGCGTTCACCTTCCCTTAGGGGTGAACGAGCCATTCACCCTTTTTAAGGGTAAATGTGCCTTGGCATCACCAAGAGCGGTCGTGTGCCCGAATCAAATTACATTCACCCTAGTTGAGGGGTGAACACACCGTTCACCTCTCCTATGGGTGAACCACTTAGTCCGCATGCTCGAATCAAATTACGTTCACCCTAGTCGAGGGGTAAACACACCGTTCGCCTCTCCTATGGACGAACCACCTAGCGATGACAGAGAATCACGTTCACCTTCCCTTAGGGGTGAAAGTTTCATTCACCCTTGAATTGGATGAACCTATTTGTATCAAGATCGTGTAAGTTTGAAGGGGTGAAGCTAATGCTGGATGAAGATAAATCAAAAGAATGGAACTTTAGTCAAGATGTTGAAATTGGAATTAAATTAAGGGCACTCTCAGTTACTCCATTTTGTGGATCATGAAGAGGAAGGCGAAGGGAAACGAGCCTTCATTATTTCCAATGTATTAGAGGCAATCCGAAGAATTTAATATTTTCTCCTAACAGGCGCACCTCTGTTTGAAGTTTGAATTTTTAGGAATTTGTTCCCCTGGCAAATGTATTTTCCAAGAATTCAAGGAGGATTTTGCTAATTTTTGTCTTTGATTCTCAAACATTCTTCCCTCATATGTATTAAATGAAAGAGGTGAAAACCTCCATAAATACCAGGTAAATTTCATTGTAAAATGGGGGGTTAGACATTTTGCGAGAGATCTCTCCAATCTCTCTGCATTAATACAAGGCATTTAGGTTTCTGAATTTGTGAGCGATTTTATGTATGATATATTTCTGTGTGTTGCGCTTCTATCTTACATCCACATTTCTCTTTTTACTGTTAATTTCAAATTCTATACTTGGATTTAAGTATTGATATTGAGAGAGGGAATACTAGAGTAACATTTTGGATGTCATTAGTGCAAGATCGCAAGTAAATTTTGCTGCTCTTCCTTCTGTTAGGTGTTGTTTATTGCTTGGATTTTTTCCTACTAGTTAGTCTAACACCAATTCTGCACTTTGGCATGTGGCCATATTTCCCATCTCTTTTTGTTATTTCCAATTTCTTTCATGCATCCTTAGTATTTTACCACTTTTAGAATTAATTCGGGAACCAACCCTCTTTGGATATTGGCACGGAGGACATCTCTTTCCTCTGGCATTTCAATGTTGGTCATATCTAGGACGCATAAATGCAATGTTTATTGATTAAGCAGATATTTGACCAATAGTTTTTGGCACGCCCAATGGGACTTGTAGCACCCTAAAATTGGCGTAGTAAAATCTTAATAATTACAATTACTCTAGTAAATAATTCAAATTCAAATTTTAACCTCCCAAACCGTCCGTTAACCATCGGGTAATCCGTTTCCCCCTTTCTCGTGCCATTTTTAGAGGTTGTTTTGACCGTTTGATGATATCATCGCCGATCAGACGATATCGCCACAGATCTGACGATTTCATCTGGGCTAGGACGTCCAGACGATCTTGTCTCAAAATTGATTTTACACAATTAGCTTCTGTTCCAACGAGTCTCTAATCCGGGTAGAAGCGTGTCTGCACCGTTAGAGACCCTCCCCCGTTAGAGATCTCCCAAATAGGGATGATCTCCAACCTCCTAACCTCCCTCCTAAGCCTATTTAATCCTAAGCCCTCCCCTTAGCACCCCCCTGGCTGATAATTCCTATAACCCAACTTCATACGCATTAAGACATCTCAAATTCATATTTGCATTAGCTCTATACCAATTTTGTTGTAGGTACCTTAGTGTTTTTCAGTCGGAGCAAGCTTACATCATCGTCGACGATCCTGTTCAGATTAGAGGCGATCCTGTCGAATCAAAAATGATTTCGTACCAATGCGATACGATTTCGACTGCAGTCAACATTGAGGCAATCAGTGCTTAAAGTTTGCATTTCTCCATCTTTTCTCTGCTGTTTTATTCTGCAAATTAGTCAGCTTATTCAGTATTTTATGCTATTCTGCATTTTGGAGTTCACCTATCTAGATCAAATGCATAATTAAATCATAATTATTATCTAATTAGCATAATTCATTCATGTTTCTATTTTTAAGTTTTAGTTTAATATTGTTGCTATCATTTTACATTGTTTCCCTCTGTTAGGATAGTTGCATTTTTTGTATTTTGCACCTATTTCTCTATTTGCAAGTCTCTGACGAATTCGTCAGATGAATTCATCAGATCTCAGACGATCTTGTCTGATCTCAGACGATTTTGTCAAATTCTAGACGATCCTGACTGCTTCAAGAATCAAAATCTTCATCAGACATCCGGATCAGGTATTTTCCTTTAACATTCCTCAATTTCTCTATTTTTCTGTCCTATTCTATTTTTTGTATTCATTTAATCTGCATCTTCATATAGAATAGCTTAGACGCATTTTGGCCAAACCTAGGATTTGAATGCTTAAGACTAAAACGAACACATAAAACACATTCCCAACCTAGGCGTGGAATCTGCCATTAAATGTTTCCTGGTGAACCCACCATCCGTCGAAAAATCACCAATATACACCTCCCTTGAGAGGTGAAATCTTCGCAAGGCCTCTCAGTCCGAGGTACCGCGACATCCTTTTCACATCCCCCTTCTGGGCACGGATCCTATAGCCTGAAGGTAAGGGTGTGAAAAATTTGGAGCGATACATTTTGGTGAACCCGATGTGAATGCATTGTAAACCTTTTGAAAACAAAAACAAAAACATAAAAAATAAAACAACTAAAACATAGATGCATTTCAGATCATTTAAATTTAATATCATGTTTAGATGGTAGCTCCTAAGAAAATATTAGCAATTACTATAAATGTAGAAAACCAATTGGCAGCCATAGAAATCGATTATGTACTTAGTGTGCCTGAAACAGATAGAAATCAACTCTTGTGGGACGAACTTGATAGAAGACTTAGTGTCATTTCATCTAGGTCAACAAAACTTAAACAAATTAAGAGGCTTATCCTAGATAGAATCTTGGATCCTCATCAACTTGTTTTTTATCATGAACTTCAGAGAGCCTGCCATAGATGGTTAGCTTATAGGAGAGCTCTTGTATCTTCAGAATTGTTCACCTTCGAGGAATACCTCGAGAACGCAGCTATTGTACACCAGTTCCTAGGTTGTGTAGAAGACCAAGAGGTTGTTCTTACGGATAGGGAAAGATGGAATAGAGTTCCTCGAGCTGTGTTATATCAAGAATATTGCCATGAGATTTACTTATATCAACCAGCATCTGAGACAGATAATATCACTATAGCTCTTTTCATTAAATTTTTAAAAGAAAACTTTCAATTTGAAGAAGAACACTTCATGACTCCTAAAGAACTCGAGCCCATTAATGATATTTATAAATTGTTTATAGAAAACTAGATCATTATTTTTAGTCTCATTTCTTGCATTTATTGTGTTATTCGTTGTCTTTACAATATTATTTCAAAAACTAAAAAACAAAGAAAAACTAAAAAAACTAAAAAACATAACAAAAACTTAAACATTTCATTTTAAATATTGTAGTAGGTATATAGTTAATATATACCTCTTAATATTGTTGCATATATATATATATATATATATATATATATATATATATATATATATATATATATATTTGCTGAAATCAAAATTAAAGCACCATGCCTAAACTTAGGAATGGTAAAGAAAATTTAGGAGAAGAAGAAGATTGGTTACAAGATACAACTAGAGACCCAACTGTCCTTCATGAAGATCCAATTCCAGAAGGAAAAACTCTAGATCAACCAGAATATGACTTAGGTGAATACAATGAACAAGAAGGAAGTGTTAAAGGGGATGGACCCTCATCCCCTAGAGTAGCTCCAGATGGAACTATTGCTTTTGAAAACATAGATCATTTTTAGAAATTTCTCAATGACAACATTGGCACCCTTAATGTGGCAGTTCATATTGATAAAGGGAAAATTAGTGACACTCAAGCAGCCATGGAACATATGTATGATGTGCGCACTAATCCCTTGTCTTTCATTGATCAAGAAAGTGATAAGGCTGGGCCATCCGGTCACTATGATTCAAAAAATGTCAAAACAACAGGTTATCCAACCTCCTAAGGAACCTGTTATTCAACCTAAAATCATTCCCACACAAAAGAAAACTCCCTTCACTACTTTATTTCGCCAAACTATTGAGCAATATGCTTCAAGTAAACAAAAACTTAAAACGAAGCCAAACACCAATTTTCAACAATCTGGAATACAACATAATACCACTTCAAAATTCCTTCATAACGCTTTTCCTACCAATAATTTACACAATAGCAACATGGCATCTAATATTCATATCCCTCCATCATATGCTCATAAAACCCATGTCAATGCCCTACCGAACCAATATGGTGGGCAAACTAGTAATCTGGAAGCCATGGTGAAACAGTTAGCTTCGCGTATGGACCAGATAGATCCCTACCGTCCCTCGTACAATTATCGAGAGATCTGTAGTCAACCTTTGGATCCCATAGTTGTAGCTCAACCGTACCCTAAGCATTTTCCCATGCCTATCTTGCCTATATATAAAGGAACCGAAGATCCCATAGAGCATCTTCGCATGTTTAGGATAGCATGTCATGATATATCACATGATGACTTGCTATTACTAAAAATGTTCCCTAAAAGTTTAGGTGGAATGGCATTAGAGTGGTACTATCAATTGCCCACTCATTCCTTGAGAAACTTTTAAGAAACAGCTGAATCTTTTGTCCATCAATTTAGTGCCTACATCGAGAGGCATGTAACCATTAAAGATTTATACAACTTAAAACAAGACAAGGATGAATGCTTTGCCGATTTCTTAGCTAGATGGAGGCAGTTGTCAGGAAAACTGCACTTTGTGCTACCTTATAGGGAAATGTTGGACATTTTTATCAATAATTTACAAGAAAAAATATCTTATATGCTATCAACTACTACTTTAACTACCTTTGATCAAGCTATAGATTTAGCTCGAAGAGTAGAAGATGCCCTCATTAGGAGAGGCCAACTTAGGAAGAAGGATGATGAGAAAACATCTAGAAATCAATATAAAAACAAACAAGTTGTTGGTGACGGAGTCACTGACAATAGAAATGTTGCTAATATCAATGCAACAAAGACCACAAAAAAATTTATATTGAAACCTCCTGATAAGCCTCCTTGAGAATTTACTAGATTAAATCAACCCTTATCAACTATTTTACCTCAATTACTCGAAAGAAGTTTGATCCAATTACTAGCTATTCGGGAACCTGATCCAACTATACCCGGATACAGAGCTGACTTACACTATGATTTCCATAGAGGACCTGGACACTCTACCAATGCTTGTAAAAGGTTGAAACATAAAATACAGGATTTGATTGATAATAATGAAATGGAGGTGCAAGCCTTCCAACCTAAACAAAATGCTCCTAATAATCCTCAAAAGAACATTACCCAAAATCAAAATCAAAATGCTAATCAAACATTAGACATATTTCAACATCCTTTACCAAGACATGGTAAAGAGGTGGCCAATCAAATCTAACATCATAATGTTCCTCCTCCTACCCGATATGTAGGAACTATTAGCGGACAATTACCTATTCAGGATCCTCAAATATTTGACACAATCTTATCCCTGGTTATGACCAGGCCCTTGCATAATTTTCAAACTTTAGATTCTAGTGATATAGAATCAGATACTGAAAGTGAACTAGACATTACTTCAAACCAATCGAATAGTTATGAAAATGAATCAGATCCTATTCAACCCGTCACAGATGCCATGGTTCCAGAAGAACCATTTCCTAGAAGAGTTAATACTTGACCCTCTTCTAATCAATTCCTCTCAAATGAACAAGCCATAAACGCTCGACCGAGACTAGTTCAGCGTCCTCAATATAACATTGTAGGTACCATCGAAGTCATTACCCGACAACAGGCTCAAAATTCTCAACAAGAACCAAACCAGAATGATGGATCAGCTCCATTCATTTTGAAAAATCCCAATAAAGGGAATTATGCTTCTAATGTTCAACCTAAACCCCCTTACAATATTAATGAGCAATTATCCAATACTACATCTAGAATTTCCCTTTTGGATTTATTAAGATCTTCTCCTACCCATAGGGATGAGTTGATGCTTACATTAAGCCAAATGATGGTACCTCAAAACATTCAACCTGAAGCTATGGCCAATACTATCATCACTCGAGAAGTTGATTGTATTGACTTTCGGGATAAATATATCCCACAACATAGTTTACATAAGGACAATCCCTTATATATCACTGCTCTAATTGGAGATGTAGCTGTCAAATGAGTCCTGATTGATAATGGCTCATCTCTAAACATTTGCACTTTGAAAAAAAATTTAGAGGGATGAAATGATATAGGTCTAGGGTTTTGCTCTGCAACTCATCCTGAGGAGCCGAGCCGACTTTGCATTCATCATTTGCATGTGTGATTTTTGGCCTCGTCATAGTGCTGCATGTGCCAGTGGATGGGATCTGTTGCTTTGTCCTTCCATTATTGATCCACCTTGGGTGGAATTACTATGTTTTTTTTAATATGTCACATTTGGTTCCTCCTGGTTCATCGTCTGGTGAAGCCGATGGAGAAAAGGATGGCGGGCAAGCAACCTCGAAAGTTCATTCCCACGGTGTTCCACAAGGTAATGTGCCAGACATTTCTATTCCCCTCGATAGTTTCAATAAAGCTTGTACTTGGCTAGAGCAAAATACTGTCATAGGCTACTTCTTGGGCCGTATCCCCTCTGATGCAATTCTACGAAACTGGTTTCAAAGCTATTGGAACCCATATGGTATCTTTGTAGAGTCTGTGCAAAACCTGACCAAAGGTTTCTTTCATATTCGGTTCTCTGATCCAGAGTGTGTCAAAAAAGTTCTCAGCAAGGGTCCTTGTTATGTTCATAGCACTTTGCTTATTTGTCAACCATGGCACAAGAATTTCCAGGTTGCCAATGGTGTCTCTCTTGTTGTCCCTGTGTGGGTTGAATTCCCAGGTTTGCCAATGGCATTGGTCCCATTTATTCGTGATGTTGCCATGAAAGTTGGGGAATTTGTATGTGAAGAGCCTCAACGCTTCTATAATGCTCGGCCTACCCGTCGGCTCTGTGTGAAAATTGATTTGGCCAATTCCCTCAAGGAATTTATTGATATTAAGGTAGGTGATACTAATATCCACCAGAGAGTGGTGTATGTCAATTTGCCAAACACTTGCTACAGGTGCCAGTCTGTCACACACAAGATTAAAGATTGTCCCTTAATGGCAGATAAGTTTAAATCCAAGGGCCCAACCCCTGTTAATCAAGCTTCTAATGAGAAAAACCAGCCAACCAAAGATGGGTCTGACAGTGACTGGAAGGTGGTCTCCAAGAAAGGCAAGCATGTCCCTGGTAAAGGCCCTCAGGGAGGCCAGTCCTCTGTCCATAATCCTCAGGGGGGTCAACCTGCTGGCTCCTATGCTCAAGCCACAGTGATAAAACCGCCCTTGCATGTCCCAGTTCCATCCCAGAATGCTTCCCCAAGTACTCAAATCCTTTCCAATTTAGTAGTTGTGGCTAAAGATATGTCGATGGCTCTTAAAGATGATGGTATCCTCTCTGTCTCCATGGTTGCTCACCAGCTGGAGCAAAAAGAAGGCATGAATGCCCGAAGACGAAGGTCTCATAGTCCAGTGCAGGGTCTGCATGCAGACAAAAACCGACAACTGGGAAGCTTTTCTAGCAACTCATTTCAGTCGCTTGCTATTCTGGGTGACTCTGATGAGGTCAGAGGAAGTTTGATCCTCGACAGGTCAGAATGATTTTTCTATCATGGAATGTTAGAGGACTGACGGACCCAGTTCGAAGATACATGGTCCGCGATGATATTACTTTCTGTGCAACCAAGTATGGGGGCCCAGATATTGTTTGCTTGCAAGAAGTTAAAATTACTGAGTTCCAATTGCAGTGTGCCTGTGCGCTCATTTACCCTAATAGTCAACTTTTTTCCACCAAGCACCCTCCCGGTCGTGGTGGTGCTGTTATTCTCCTGGCCAATAGATGGCATGGGAATTTTGTTGATTGGGGGGTTGACCCTTCTAACCAAGCTGTTTGGATTTTGCTTGAAGTTGATGGAATGTCCTTTGGAATTTTAAATGTATATGCCTCCAATAGTGCTCCGGAGCGCTGTTTGCTTTGGAAATGGTGTGCCTTTTCTTTGCCTCCTGTAGTTTGGATCGTCTATGGAGATTTTAATATGGTTGAGCGTGCTTCTGATAAAATTGGGGGTCTAAACCACAGGTGGGCCCTTGGTGAGTGTGAAGCCTGGTTTTTTATGAAAAAAAAATTATGTTTGTCTGACCCTAATTCCTGTCTTTCTCCTGCTTCTTTTGATGAGCACCTTTGGTTTACCTGGAATAAATTTCAAGTTGGGTGGGCAAGGATTCTCAAATGTTTAGATAGAGCTATGTTGTCAGACCATACCCAATTTTATTTTCATCGAAAGCATGGTGATGCTCCAGTTGTGGAGGTTATTGCTGGTACTATTGGGTCTGATCATTCCCCAATTATGTTCACTGTTTTATCTTCTGTGGTACCTGATCAGGGTATTAAGTCTCAGTTTTTTCTTAACACATCCTTTCTTCAGCATTCTTCCATGATGTGTCATATTCAAAGAGTCTAGAATTTTGGGGACAGACCTGTTGGTGAAGAAGGATGGATTGAGTGGTGGAATGATGCTATATCCCGAACCACAACCCTTCTTCGCAGTTTGGGCAAGAAAGTTGCTCAGTTTAGAAAATATTCTTTGCTTGCTTTACGCACTGAACTGACAAAAGCCTCTTGTAGGCTTGAAGCCAACCCTCTCTATCCTGTTTTGCAGGGGCATGCTGCTCAGGTTCATCATGAGCTCAAGGTGGTAGAGCTCTATGAAGCTAAAGGTGCTCAGATCAAGGCCCGCTTACATTGGCTTAAAATTGGGGACAGAGTTTCTAAGGAATTCTTCCAAAAGTTACGTCCTCCTCGCAATGCCACTAAATTCAAAGCTATTATGGACAATGGTATTCACCATACCTCTCTACCCAGTATTGCTCACATTTTTGTTAAGCATTACACTCAAGTTTTTGCTGCTCAGTCTTCTTCTCCAGAGAGGGATGAAGCTCTCAAGCTTTGCATGGATGTTGTCCCTAACAAACTCTCTGTAGCTCAAAGAGAGGAGTGTGAAAAGTATTTGTCTTTTGATGACCTTGCCTCAGCATTAACTCAAATGGCCAATGAGAAGGCCCCAGGCTTGGATGGATTTCCTTGTGAATTCTACAAGGCATGTTGGGACTTTGTTGGTTCTGATTTACACAAAGTCTACCTTGAAGCCATGCACAGTGGCTCTCTTGGAGCAATTTTGAACCGAGGTAATATCAAGTTCATTCCAAAACAAGGGGATCCTGAATGTATAACAAATTGGAGGCCAATTACCTTGCTCAATGTCAGCTATAAGATTATTGCCAAAGCCCTGGCTCTGAAACTTCGACCCCTGTTGCCTCTTATTGTTAGGCCGGAGCAAACAAGATTTATTAAAGGCAGATATATATTGGATAATGTCATTGCAGTTTGGGAAGGTATGGAATGGGCTAGGCAGTCTGGTCAGCAAGCCCTCTTCTTGAAAATTGATTTTGAAAAGGCCTATGATAGAATTGAATGGAACTTCATTCTTTCCATGTTACAGTCTTTAGGGTTTGGGCCTGTGTTTGTTCAATCTGTCAATATTCTTTTTCAGGATGCTTCGGCTGTTTTATCTTTGAATAATCATCAAACTAGGCCAATCGGTTTGTTCAGATCTGTTCGGCAAGGTTGTCCCTTGGCTCCTTCTCTGTATATCCTTGCTGCTGAAGCCTTTGGATATTTGCTTGCTAGGCATGCTTCTTTGGGCCAAATTAAGGGTATTTCTCTCCCTGATAACCAAGGTCAGCTCATTAATGGTCACTTTGCTGATGACTCTTTTCTCACTCTTTTAGAGGAGGAACACTCAGTGAAGGAAGCACTCAGATGTTTGGAAGTTTTTTGTCAGGCCTCTGGTTCTAGTATTCAATGGAGAAAAACTTCTTGTTATCGACAGTCCCCTACCCCGCTCCCTCCTTGGCTAGAACAGTTTCAATGGCATTGGATTTTGCCAGGAGAAGTGTTCAAATTTCTAGGGATCCCTTTTGCCTTTTATGGTTCCCCTATTCAGTTATGGAACTATGTTCTGCAGAAAGTTGAGAAAAAGCTTGAGTATTGGATTACTAAGAAGATGTCTCTGGAAAGAAAATTCTAGATTTGTTCTAAGGTCCTTGCCTCTACTCATGTGTATTACTCTTCTTGTTGGGTCCCTTCACAAGCATGCTACCTTAAGCTTGAAAGACTATTGAGGAATTTTTTGTGGGCAAACTCAGCTGAGAAGAAAGGTTTTCACCGGGTTGCTTGGGATATGTGTTGTTTACCTAAAGCTTCAGGAGGAATGGGCATGGTTGATTGTAAAAGACAAGGCATGACTCTCTATGCCAAATGGATCATACGAGCCCTTAAAGGCTCGGAGGCCTGGAAAATCCTCATCAGACATTGTATTTCTTCAGGGATGCCTTTGAACAAACAAGCCTGGAGAGGAATTGACCTCCCTTCCCTAATTGTAATGCCAATCTTTGTGAAAATATCTGGTTCTTTTGTGATTAAAAGTATTTGGAAATCATGGCAGCAATTCACTCCTTGGCTTAAGTGGAAAGGGAATAGAGGCCATAAATGACTGTCCATCAATTCTTTAAACATATGGTGGTCTTCGGTGATTAACATTCAGGGAACTCCTCTTGCTCAGGTCCCGTGGATTCATGCCCAAAAGTTTTTTAAAAAAGGTATATCTACAGTTTTTGATTTTTATTCTCAAACCTCAAGGGATTGGATCCCTTGGCCGCTTTTTAAACAACAATTTTAGTTGAGCACTGGTGACAAGCTCACTTATGGCTCAGTAATTGACATTATCCCCTTTTCCATGTGGCACAAGTGTGGGCAGCACTCTCAGAGGCCATGGTGGAAAGATTGGTCCTAGTGTTCGGATATACAATTATTGAATTACTCAGCTAAATTGGGTTACAAGTGGCTCTCCCCAATGTTGCCAATGTTGCAAGGAGTGCCTGGGAATGGGGATGGTCTTTTTTTTCCTAATTCTAGGATGAATCCCTTACATGGCAGCAAGCTCTGTTAGGGGATAAGATTAAGTTTGTTCTTCCCTTGTCCAAAGTGTGGCACATATTTTGAATTAGTATTCTTTTTCACATGTAGAAATCTAGAAACAAGATAGTTTTTCAGCATCAAACTCCTTCTAATGAATTTTCTCTAGCTGACAAAATAGAGGTGTTTCAAGATACATGGTTCCAGATTTGCAATCAGTAGGCTAAACTTGACATTGAGCAGGCGCACATGAAGGCACTTTTGGATGACTAGAAAAATGCACCTTGCTCAGTTAGCAGGGTTTTTCCAAACAATGCACAACAGACATCCTGTTCCCGCTCGAGGTCTCATCAACTGCCATGTCTGGTGCATGCATAAGGAGGTTGGGGACATGATAGTTTTACCTACAATGATGGATGGAATGCATAGCCAATTCAATCACCATCATGTTCTCCACTCAGAGGTGCTGAGGATGAGCTGGTGGAAGTTAATGGTAGCACACAGGATCATGCCTGGAATGCAGGGGATATAAGTGCACATAATCGCTAGCTTGATAGATCTTGAGGATAGGGCTGGGGAGATTCGAATGTTCATGAGGATCAGGGACACACAGATGGATTACCGCATACCTTGGCCATTCCATGGGACTCCAACATAGACGTGCAACCACAAACTTTCTGATTGTAGGCAAGTTTCACTGCCTGTTTGATTGATGTTGCCTAGTTTGTAGTGAGCTCCGGTTTGTGGTTTCCCAACCCGCGGTTAGGGTTGGCTTGTTTCTTCCAGGGGTGTGATCATTGCCACCCACCACTTTTTTCATGTTAAACTTTATTATTAATATAATTTAGCTTTTCATCAAAAAAAAACATTTGCACTTTTGACTTCTACCAACGATTTGGATTTAGAAGTGATGAAATGAAGAAAACTGATATGATTATCAAATATTTTAATGACGAAACACAATAAACATGTGGAGTTATTACCATCCCCTTGCAAGTTTTTCCTCGAACCCTAGAAACAACCGTGTTTATTGTACATTTCCCAGCATCGTACAATATACTTTTGGGTCACCCTTGGATCAATGCGATGCGAGTGGTCCCATCAACTTTACACCAATGTGTTAAATTTGAATTTAAAAATCAGTTGGTCACTATCCATGGTGACCCTAGACCCTTTGATATGTGTGCTTTGGTAGAACCTGTTGGAGTGCAATTTTGCCCCGCTCTGTCATCCACACATCCTAGTTCTTATTTTTCATCTAAAACTATGAAACACACACCCATAACTTCACCTATTTCCCCTCCATTAATTTCATCCTCTTATATAGATCAAAAATCTTCTAAAAAAATCACTCTAGAACCTAAAAAATATCTTAAATCTACAACCAATCCTTCAAGTTCAATCCCTATAATTTCAAAACCTATAGACACATCTATCATACCTTCAACATCTCAAGATATAGGGAATAATCCTTCTACATCTTATGCTCTTTCTGATGAACTTTTACTAGATTTATCCACAATCTTAATATCAAAAAAAACAAATGCTTTCATGCGAGATTCAATTCTTTTAAATAACTTGCTACCATCTCCTTGTACTTTGGGCCTCCCACAACCTATGGGAAGTACTTACCAAGTCGGGAGTTGTGCCTTCATTTATAAAGGATATGACTAGGGAAGAATCCCTCGGAACATTAAAACTCATCACGAGGGATACGCTCGGTGTTATTTTACCAATGAATATATTAAAGCTGAACCCATAATGCTTAAAATGGGATATAAAGGGAAAGTCTTGGGACCTTTTCAAAATGGCATGAAAGAACCTTTCGAGGTAGAACCGTGGCCTGCTTGTTGTGGTGTGGGCCTATTTCCTAGTAAGGGTCAACCATTTCATTTTGAAGATGATGATCAACTCATATGTTATCAAGATTATTTGGATAGGCATGATGATTTGCCTCTAAAAAATCAGCCCTTTACATGTAACATGCTATCCATAGCTTACCCTGAAATGATTACTGACCCCGATGAAGAGTTGGAAGGAGATATCTTCCACGATGTCTCCGTTGAAGAGATGTTACAGAATGGATTTTATTTTGATGGTTCTATACCAACTATAGCCCAACTTGAGACCGCTAATCCTCAAGATGAACTATCCAAATTAACCTTACAATAATTACAAGAATTGGGCATTTCACCCGCCCCACCTAACTTTGAAAGATATCTACACATGGAGGTAGAAAATGTCATTAAAATTAATATTGGAACTAAGGATAATCCTCACATAATCAATATTGGATCAGAATTAAGTCAATAAAAATAAGAAAAATACATTGCATTCCTTAAAGAGTATGAATATGTCTTCGCTTGGACATATGAAGATATGCCAGGTCTAGACCCTTCTGTAGTCATGCATCATCTAATGGTCCATCCGGATGCTAAACTTGTTAAACAAAAACTTAGAAAAATGCATCCCAAAGTGGCTCTGCTAGTCAAAGGGGAGTTAGAAAAACTCTTGAATGTCGTCTTTATACAAGCTATTGATTATGTTGAATGGATCTCAAATGTAGTTCCAGTTACCAAAAAAGAAGCTACCAAAGTTAGGGTTTGCACAGATTTTAGAGATATTAACGCTGCATGCCCTAAAGATGATTTTCCTCTTCCAAACATGGATCAAATCATTGAATTTACTATCGGGAGTGGGATGATGTCCTTAATGGATGGATTCTTCGATTATAATCAGATCAGGATAGCTCCTGAAGATCAAGCTAAAATAGCCTTTATTACCCCCTGGGGTACTTTTTGTTGGAAAGTGATGCCATTTGGCTTAAAGAATGCAGGTGCAACCTATCATGACTTATATTTTTCATGATATGATGCATGATATCCTACATGATTATGTAGATGATATTATAGCTCGCTCTATTATTGAAGATAATCATTTAGATGATTTGAGAAAAGTTTTTAATCAATTACGAGAATATCTTATTCGATTAAATCCAACCAAATGCATATTCGAAGTTAAGTCCGATAAACTATTAGGGGTTTTACTTTCTTTACATGGTATCGAAATCGACCCTCTCAAGATTGTGGCCATCATTGATATGCCCGAACCTACTAATATATCTAAGTTACGAAGTTTACAAGGTAAGCTTCAAGCCATCCATCGCTTCATCGATAAGCTGGCAGAAAAAACTGGTCCCTTTCTTAAAATCCTTAAGAAGGATGTCCCTTTTAATTGGGACGTCGAATGTAGAGAAGCTTTTGAACTTCTCAAACAATACCTCCTTAATCCACTGATGCTTTCACCGCCTAAACCTGATCGTCCATTCCTCCTGTATATTTTAGCTTCAGATTATGCCTTAGGAGCTATGTTAGCTCAGCTTGATGATGCGAAGAGAGAACGGGCTAATTATTATATTAGTCGAACCTTCATCAGTTTTGAAACCCGCTATACAGCATTAGAGAAACTATGTCTAGCAGTCGTGTTTTCTACGCAAAAATTATGACATTATATGCTTAGTTAAAAAACTTATGTCATTGCCAAATATGATCCCTTGAGGTATCTCATGAGTCGACCTTATTTATCGGGTCGCACAGCCAAGTGGGTTCTTGCTCTAAGCGAGTTTTATCTCACATTCATAGGATAGAAGTCTGTTAAGGGTCAAATCATAGCAGATCAATTAGTTGTTGCACCCTTAGAGTCTACCCATCCCCTCATCATTGAGTTTCCTGATGAATGCCTTCAATTAGAGGCATACCATATTGAACAATGGTCCTTATACTTTGATGGAGCCCGATGCATGAGTGGGGCTGGTGCGGGTATTATTTTAATATCCTCACAAAAACATCTTATTCCTTTGTCCTTCAAATTGACATTTGCTTGCACCAACAATACTGTTGAATATGAAGCTCTAATCCTTGGATTACGAGCTGCCTTGGCGCTAAAAATTAAACATCTATTAGTTTTTGGTGATTCTCAAATCGTTATAAACCAAATTAATGAAGTTTATCAGAACAGAGATGATAAATTATGCCCATATAAGGCCTATGTTTTACAACTAATGTCTCTATTTGATCAAGTTACCTTGGAAGCTATTCCTTGAAATTGCAACCGTGCAGCTGATGCTATGGCCGCAGCTGCATCTCTCTTCCCCTTGGAGTTAGATGACGAATATGCCACTATCATTATTCGTTGAATCCAGGAACCCGCTTCAAATAAGTCATGTTTAGAACCTTTGGATGTGTTTCTAATCAATCAAACTACTCCTCAACCTTGGTATACGGACATATTTGATTTTCTCCAAAATGGGACTTTCCCTGCCAATTCTAATAGAAACCAGCATCGGTTATTACGTAGACGAGCAAGTCGATTTGTAATAATTGGTAATACTTTGTATAGGAAATATTTTGAAGGTATCCTATTAAGATGTTTGAACTTAGAAGAATCCAAATTAGCCTTGAGTGAAGCCCACTATGGATCTTGTGGAGGACACTTCAGTGGTAGTGTCATTGCTAAAAAGCTCCTTCAGATAGGATACTTTTGGCCTACCATGGAGAATGATGCACATGAGTATGTGCGCCATTGTGACAAGTGCCAAAAACATGCTGACATTGTCCATGCGCCTGCACAAGAGCTGTAGGCTATTTCATCTCCTTGGCCATTTTCAAAATGGGGTTTAGATATTATTGGCAAAATCAATCTTGTGTCATCTGATGGACACAAATTCATCATAACCGCCACTGAGTATTTCATGAAGTGGGTTGAAGCTATGCCTTTAGCTTCTTGCACTGGCACACAAGTCTCTAAATTTATTTTTAATCAAATTATTTGTAGGTTTGGAATTCTTGCAAATCTCATCTCTGACAATGGAACTTGTTTCAAAAATAAAGATGTTAAAAAATTATGCCAAAAATATAAGATTCAACATCGCTGGTCCACTCCCTATTATCCTGAAGGTAATGGTCAAGCGAAAGCATCTAACAAAACCTTAATCAAAATTCTCAAAATATTGGTCAATAAAATTGGTCGTGACTGGCACATTCAGTTATATCCAGCCTTATGGGCCTATCGAACTAGTGTTCGAACCCCCATGGGAACTTCACCATTTGTTTTGGTTTATGGTGTTGAAGCCATTTTTCCATTTGAATTAGAAGTTCCTTATTTGGGTATGCTACTTCAAGATACTGAAGTAGGAGATGAATATCGTGCTGGCAGACTCAGTCAGCTGGAACTCCTAGATGAAAAATGCATCAATGCTTTGGAGCATCTCCGTGCCTACCAAAACAAGCTTAAAAGATCATATGCTAAGAAAGTTCGTCATCGATCCTTTGAGGTCGGCAACCTTGTTTTAAAAGAAAATCAAAAAAATACTAATGCAACTAAGGACCTTAAAGGTAAATTTGAGCCCAACTGGCTTGGACCATACATTATTACTGCTAAATTTGAATCAAGAGCATACAAATTATCTACCTTAGATGGTAAAGAACTTAAAGAACCCATGAATATTTTGCATCTTAAACGTTACTATGTATAAATTTGGTCATTTCATCCTTGTATATATTTGTTTAAAATATTTCAAAATCACTATCTTGTATTTCTTTCAATTTATTCAAAAACACCAAAAACATTCATAATCATCAAAATCTTCAAAACTATTTGTTGCATTTATTTATGGCACTTGTTAATTTTTTGTTCAAAAATAAAAAAATAATGATAAAAATATAAAAACAACAATATTCTTGACTCTTTCGAAACACCAAACAAAGAAGAAAGAGAGAGTCAACATTCTCAAAACTTCTCAAAAATCATTTATATATATTTTCTTACAATTATTGCAGTTATATGTTTCAAATTATTTTGGATAAATTAGCATTTATTTGGAATCTCTCACTTGCACACTCAAAAAAATAATAATAATAAATAATAAATAATCTTGATTTTATTTGGCACGATTACTAATCTCTCTTATATCAAAGTCCACAAAATTCAATTAAATAAAGTTTGAGCACAGAGAATTGATCTTGTTATTTACTTAAACCAAGCACATATTTTCACAATAAAAATGATTATATTTGTAATTTCTATGCTTTGCTACATAGTAGAAGTGGTTTCTTGAGCGAAAATTTTCCCCTGCTATCCTATCATGCACATGGTCTAGAATCTTTGAGAATTGGCAAAAGGACAAGCTCACCCCTACCCAGAATAAAAATCCCTTGCTCTACAGCTAATCCGAGCAAGTATCCCTAGTATAGAAGAAAAAGCAAAGTTCAAAAGAAAAAGAAAAAAGAAACAAGTTATTTCAAGCATTATCTCAATTATCAAGCACAAATACAAAATAAAAGCAAAAGCAAAAGCAATAAAATCCCTTTCCCTACCCTTTGAAAAGAAAATAAGGGTTGATGAGCTTGAATCCCTAGAATTCTCAATTATTCGAAAACTATGAGGTAAGCCCCATAACAGGTGGTTTGTGCCCAACTCGCTTGGCCTTGGGTAATTCCTAGCATGGCGATATGTCTGTCACATTAGCGACCTTCTTTTGTACAGACCTATGTCTGCTTATGGATTAGCTAGCTCTTGATAATCCGACTTACATAGTAGTCTAGTATAGTTATATGCATCTACATCATGGTTAATGAACACTTATTTGGTTTCTTCAAATCACTTGTATCATATTATCTTGCTCAAAACTGGTAAATGAACATAGCAATTGCACACACATTTTATATTTGAGATATTTTGTGTATCATTATGATAAATCAAGATTGGAAATGAACTCACATATGCACATGGGATTCTTTATAAATCTAAATTTGTCTTTAAAATACTTTGAAATATTCTTTGCAAATTGTTTGGAATAATTATTTTTCTTCTTTCAAGTACAGTTGTTTAGCATAAAGACAACTACATAATAAAAAAAATCAAAATTTTCTTTCAAACCATCCAATAAAAACTATATATATATATATATATATATATATATATATATATATATATATATATATATATATATATATATAATCGACTTTCGTGACGATGGTATAGTTCCAAAACCAAAATTGGAATTTTATGCCTAGCGCAAGTCCTCATCTTCATATTTTCTGTTTATTACAAAATCAAAAATGCAATAAAACAAACTATTTTTTTGGATTTTTGCGATGATGGTATAAGTCTATACCTACATATTCTATGCCTAGCACAAACCATTGTAACAATTTTTATTCCTTATTTATTTAAAATCATGAAAACCATATGACTTAAATCATTATGTTATGCAAATTATGCTTTTAAGTAAACACATTATCATTATTTCATGTCATTATGTCAATCTTCAATTTTGCAATGATGGTATAATTCCCAGGGAATTATCTAAAAATTTTATCACACTTGGGAATTTATGCCTAGATCATTTTAACATTATTTCATGCATACTATTTTCATGGAAATCTAAAAAACAAACCATCATCATCATCATTTGCACCATTGCACCAAAGTCTTAAGACAGTCTCTTAAGCAATCTTTTACTTTCAACAATATTTCTATACTAGGATTAGCTTGACGACCGAGTGAGCAACGACTCCATGAAATGGTCTATAATAGCGACAATGTCCTTTGAAATTATTGTTAGAAGTCTCTTTTTATTTTTTATCACATTCCATCACAAAAAACCAATTTGTTACATCAGATTATTTCATTTAAAATCTTACAGCATGACATCAAAATTATAAATTTTTAAAATGACATAATTACATGAATCCTCAATCCAATCATCAAATTAATCAATCAAACATAAAAGCATCATAAACATACACATAACACAAGTCATATGATCAAAAATATCTCATCTATATATATCAACAATATGTACATTATCTCAAAAATGGATTGATATGCCACAATATATATCTTGGCCTACTCAATCCCCTCAATCAAATGTCCTCTGTGTATGTCTTGAAAACCCCTTGAGCTCTTAGCCTCATCTCCTCCCCTACCCTGAGGTGGACGAGGTGGCCCCATCGCAGTATGCGTGGTACTACGAGTCCTAGTCGTCAATCGAGAAGACGTCCTTGACGACCCAATCTTGATAGGGTCAGCAATGTCGGATGGCAGCTGTACCCTCTAACCCCCTGGCACCATCTAGAAGTAGATGCCCTGGTAGAACGCGGTCTGAGCAATCGACCGTGCCAGCTCCTATGTGCTTGCTCCTCCACCCCGTGCCCTGAGGTGTGCAATATCATCTCTGAGCTATGTAACCTTAGCTCGATGGCATGCAGCCTCGTCCTTCAATATCTGCACCTATGCTTAGAGACAGATCGTCTCCACTCAGAGAGTCGCTGTCTCGCTACTCTCCCCAGTTTTGACACCCTTGCCCTTGTTGGGCGATGGTGGCCTCTCTCTATGTGGAGAAGAGGGTCTCTCCGCCCTCCTCTCCTGCTGTCATGGCCTCTCCTGCGCCTGTGGCCTCCTCAGCTCTCTCCCACCGTGACCTTGGATCGCCTCAATAGCTACCTGGTGTCGCCTCCCTATTCGATGCACAACTACGTGTATCGGACCCTGAGCCCTCGTCATCCAAGGAGGGCAAATGCCTGTGTACCAGGCATCGTAGCCATCGACTACCCCTACATCGTCCCCATCCACTGGCTGAATGGGGGCATCGTCTAAGTACTGACTCTAGAAACGCTGCATGTCTAGAGCCCCGCTCATTGTAGTGTTATCTCGGACAGTCCAAAAAAACTTGTAATCCCTAAGAGATGGGATCCCCTGTTGTAGATCGAACTGTAATAAAAATTAGTCATACCTATGGAGATCCACCTCTCCCCTCTCCATTCGCAGCCAACAAACTTGCCTAACGCGAGCCAACTCCTATCCGTCCTCGACCCACCCTAGGTGCTCTCGCCATGGCCTTCAGGTGATCTGATCCGGGACAAGGTCATCCAGCAGTCTCCGGGACATCGGTAGGTCAATCTGCCACTGTGACCCTCTTCGAAGCCACCAGTAGAAAACTCGGGGCCTCTCCCCATCAATACCTGTCAGAGGAAGCCCTGTCGACCTCCGCACTACAATGTGCTCCTAGCACCAAACCTGTAGGAGCGATGTCATAACTAGACATCGGCCGCCTTTGTACACGACCCCATGCAAAATCCTGTACAACCGGCATAGAACAAAGTTGCCCCAAGCAAACCTGTAACCATGGTCTCACATATCGTAGATCACATCTGCTAGCATCCATGGTACCCTACACCCACTCTGGTGGCACAGCAGAAGTCCACCAACCACTCTAGCCAAAACCTGTGTGAGTCTAGATGCCCTGGGCATCTGACACAGCGCCTCGATGTTAACTCTGCCCTTCTACAGGGTGAAGCTCGGGTCACCACACAACCGCCCCATAGAATGGCCCTAGTTTGTCGTAGGAGTGATCAACCATCCTTGTATGGGGATTCTCAGAATCCTCCATACATCCTCTAGTGTGGGAGTCATCTCCCCTATCGGCAGTCAAAAACAGGAAGAACCTGGATACCACCTCTCTGTCAGGGCTGTCAGTAGCCCCATGTCTATAGACACTTGTGGCATTTCTGCCACATGCTGTAAGCCGACATGTGCCAACTGATCCCGCTCTGCCTATGTAAGAGCGGCCAAGTCATCTCTCAAACCACCATATTTCCATTTCTTGCTCTTTAGCAATCCTCTCTGCAACATAAACAATAAAACAACAAAAAAATCATTAATAAACAATTCAAGTAATTAATAATGCAAGTAAAATAAGTTCAATTTCATCAAATGATGATATCGCCCACTACTGGACGATATCGTCCCAAATTTAAGCAGAATCGTCTTCGATTTTGCAAGCTGAAATCGTCCCTAATTTGATGAAATCATCCCCCTTTTGCTAATTTTGCCCTTAGATGAAATCGACATTTCGTCCCTACGACGTCGATGGCCCAAAAACGGCCGCGATGCTCAAAATTCATTTAAAATTCATCTAAAAAGCATGTAAATTCAACTTAAACCATTCTAAACTAAGTTTAGACTCTTACCCGTAGCCCGCGTCGGACCTCTGTCGATCTGTGCGTTGTCTCCACCATTTTTGCTTGCAGAGCTCTAAAACCAGAAAAAATGAACAGTAAAAATGAATTAGGGTTTTACCCTATTTTTCTTAATTTTATTCAAAACACAATTAAAAACATTTTTTTCAAATTTTGTTTTTTCACGTTTTTACCTCAAACGTTCGATTTGGGTAAAAACACGGAGGGGGCACCATAGTAAGCTGTCGTACGATTCAACCAAGAATCATCGCCTAAAAATGG
Source organism: Wollemia nobilis (assembly GCA_028583015.1). NCBI lineage: Eukaryota > Viridiplantae > Streptophyta > Pinopsida > Araucariales > Araucariaceae > Wollemia > Wollemia nobilis. The sequence goes on from JAQPPZ010016676.1 coordinate 212,172, forward strand.
GAATAATTTTTGCTTTCTCATAGATCGAGAAGAACTCATCTTTAACGCATTTTCTTCAAAAAATTCGCTAAAGAGGGGGCAAAATGTAGCACCCTAAAGTTGGCGCAGTAAAATCTTAATAATTACAATTACTCTAGTAAATAATTCAAATTCAAATTTTAACCTCCCAAATCGCCCGTTAACCTCCGATTAATCCGTTTCCCCCTTTCCTGCGCCATTTTTAGAGGTTGTTTTGACTGTTTGACAATATCATCGTCGATTAGACGATATCGCCCCAGATCTGACAATTTCGTTTGGGCTAGGACGTCCAGACGATCTTGTCTCAAAACTGATTTTGCATAATTAGCTTCTGTTCCAACGGGTCTCTAATCCAGGAAAAAGCATGTCTGCGTCATTAGAGACCCTCCCTCGTTGGAGATCTCCTAAATAGGGATGATCTCTAACCTCTTAACCTCCCTCCTAAGTCTATTTAATCCTAAGCCCTCCCCTTAGCACCCCCCTGGCTGATAATTCCTGTAACTCAACTTCATGCGCATTAAGACATCTCAAATTCATATTTGCATTAGCTCTATACCAATTTTGTTGCAGGTACCTTAGTTTTTTTCAGCCAGAGCAAGCTTACATCATCGCCGATGATCTTGTTCAGATCGGAGGCGATCCTATCGAATCAGAGATGATTTTGTACCAATGCGAGACGATTTCGACTGCAGTCAACATTGAGGCAATCAGTGCCTAAAGTTTGCATTTCTCCATCTTTTCTCTGCTATTTTATTCTACAAATTAGATAGCTTATTCAGTATTTTATGCTATTCTGCATTTTGGAGTTCACCCATCTAGATCAAATGCATAATTAAATCATAATTATTATCTAATTAGCATAATTCATTCATGTTTCTATTTTTAAGTTTCAGTTTAATATTGTTGCTGTCATTTTACATTGTTTTCCTCTATTAGGATAGTTGCATTTTCTGTATTTTGCACCTATTTCTCTATTTGCAGGTCTCTGATGAATTTGTCTGATGAATTCGTCAGATCTCAGACGATCTTGTCTGATCTCAGAAGATTCTGTCGAATTCCAGATGATCCTGATTGCTCCAAGAATCAAAATCTTCATCAGACATCCGGATCAGGTATTTTCCTTTAACATTCCTCAATTTCTCTATTTTTTTGTCCTATTCTATTTTTTGTATTCATTTAATCTGCATCTTCATATAGAATAGCTTAGACGCATTTTGGCCAAACCTAGGATTTGAATGCTTAAGGCTAAAACGAACACATAAAACACATTCCCAACCTAGGCATGGAAACTGCCATTAAATGTTTCCTGGTGAACCCACCATCCATCGAAAAATCACCAATATACACCTCCCTTGAGAGGCGGGATCTTCGCAAGGCCTCTCAGTCCGAGGTACCGCGACATCCTTTTCACATCCCCCTTTCGGGAACGGATCCTATAGCCTGAAGGTAAGGGTGTGAAAAATTTGGAGCGATACATTTGGAGCGATACAGGACTTTAAAGGTTCCACTTCCAGTAGCATTAGGTTTGGTGTTCGCCTTCCTTCTTGAGATTAGAACATTTGGTGACTCAATTTTTACCCAAAATTTTGTAAGCGTGAGGACGACGAAAGCTATTTTCTCATGAATACAAGATCAAAATCCAAAAATCTTGATAATCAGATTAGATTTTATGAACTAGACACTCAAATGCTAGGAGAGAATCCTCAAATAGCCACTTTTTGATGAACATATTCACTTACACATATCTCATCCATACCACCTATTTCATATTCTCTGTTAGTTGGTGTGTTTTCTGCAACTGTGATTCTTGTAAGCACTGCCACCAGTTTCCCTCAGCCTTTGCCTAGTACAACCGCTAACGTCTCGAGGCCTGCTCATAATATTCCTATCCACATGGACCAGAATCCTCCACCACATCAACAAATTCCAAGGCATTTTCTGGCTTGGAATAGCTCAGGAGTGCTAAATTTGCAAGCACAAAATCTCATACCTCATGTTGCTTTGAAGGCTTTACCCACATATTATGGTATTAGGAAAACTGCATATGATCATATCCACTATGTAGCCTCTCTTGCAACTATTCATGATATAACTGATGAGGATGTGATGATAAAATTGTTGGTCTTGTCATTGAGAGGGAAATTGTTGTATTGATACCGTTCTTTGTAGCCGGGTACCATTACCTCGTGGGATCAATTAGCAGAGTTGCCGATTAAAAATTTCAATGAACAAGTTGATCCATATTCTCTGTTGCACCAGTTCACCTCAATACAAATACATTCGCAAGAGGAACTTTCATATTTCAACGTCCAATTTGTATGAAGTTGGTAGAGGGTCCCATATGGTTTACGACCAACTCATGAGAAAGCAGTATTTTATTATCTTTGAGCACTCAGTACCGATATTGGTATGGCAGTGCACCAATCCAATGTGAGTATATTCTCTGATATCTATACACAATCTCAAAAGGCTGAGTTCGATTTGATTGATGTAGGTAGGCTTCTTCCAAAGGCGATAATGCCTATCCTCCCTGATCTGTCACAATATCTTTACTCTAATGCATTTTTGCAACCTATGCCATCGATGTATCATGTTCATTCATGGAATTTGAGCTCTCCTCATATAGCTCCTATCTCTATTCCACTATCATATGCTATGAGTTTTCCACAATTTCCCATCCCGTCAGTAATATCATAGCCTTCAACCATTTATTTGCCAACACTGCCAGCACCCCCAATACCCTTACCATTACTTGCACCACCAATGCCCTTATCATTGCCAGTGCCCACTCCATCACCCAATACAGATTATCTCATGACCTTGTTACAAGAATTAAAATCCAATAATGTGGCTTTGAGGATGATATCTAATTAGCTTACTACTATGAGGAAGAAGTAGGCTAAAGCTGAGTTTCGATCAAGAAGGTTTCAGACTCCACCCATAACCCGAGAACAAGTATCTATTAGCAAGGGACCTAAGAAAAACACCATGATCCAAGCAAATTATGAGAGTAACGTATCCGAAAGGACATATTGGTGTTCTACATGTAATGATCCTCATGGTGAAGACACATGTATGGTACATCTAAACTATGTTCAGACATTAACAAAAATTTCTTCTGGTGGGCAAGTCAACATGATTCAAGATATGAAGTGTAATTGTATGGTGCCATCCCCAGAGCAAGTTTCAGTCCTTACTAGGTTTGGAAAGAAGCCAGTGACTGTTGATCCTACAGAATTGCAACCTTTGAAAGTACCTGTGGCTCCAAAAGCACAAGAATAAAAGCGGGCATCCCTAGCAAAGATTTTTGATGCTGATAAATTTAAAAACTCATTACCGGATAAAGCGCAATATAAGGCACAAGTTTAGCCTTCAACTTCACAACGCATCACTACTGCTCTATTTCCTAGTGAAACTAAGGAGTAAGCTAAGGAAAGACTCAAGTATCCTTCATTGACAAAAAGACAAAGATTCGACACTATGCAACAGTACTGAGACAAATATGAGTGGCCTTTGGAAGAAATGAAGAAAATTTCGACAAGGATTAGCTTGTTTGATGCATTGCAATTACCCGGGAAGATTGATTTATTATAAGAGTCTCTGAAGACTACCAAAGATCAAAAGAATGATTATTTACAAAAATTCTTGGCTCAAGCGCTCCCCACTTCAGTGACAGGGAAGAATCGATCTCCCCCATTTTACTTATCTTTGAGAATGGAAGGGTGGATCATGCATAATTGTATGATCAACTTTGGTGCTGCCACTACTATTATGTTGAGGGCAATATGCGAATTAATGGGAATGGAATATACAAGAAGTAGCCCAGGAGTTTTACAATTGGATGGTACATGAATTAAGACTATTGGAGTAATCAAGGATATTCCAATAGTGCTCCATAGCATACCATAGATTACCATCATCCAAGAAGTGGTGGTTTTTTATTTAAAATCGTACTTTAGCATGTGCCTTTCAAGATAATTCATAGCTAAGCTGGGAGGTTATCTTTCTCTAGATTATTCACATCTAGAGATTCCATTCAAATGTAGGTAGATTCACATTCATAATGAGAAGCCCTACCCTTTTCATATTGAAAACAATCGAGGAGGCATAACAAGTCTTAGGCACAGTGAATATGATGACCTAATAATTGGAGGAAGTTGAGTTGGTTGAAGAAATACCCCAGGAGCTTGGTCTGGAATATGAGTTCCTACTGACAGATTTCAGTGCTATGATCGAAATATATATTGGTTGTTATTCAATTCATAATATAGATAAGTCCCAAGAGCAAATCCTTGAATCCCCAGAACCTATTTCGCATCAGTTATGGAAGTTGTTCTTTGATGGTGCTCGCTATAAGAATGGTGCAAGAGTAGGTGTTGTGTTGATTTCCCCTTAAGGTATACAAAAAACTTACTCCTATAGATTGAACTAGAGTTGTACAAATAATGCAGTTGAATACGAAGCGCTATGCCTTGGCCTAAAAAATGCCAAAAAAATAGGAATCGAAAAGTTGTAGATTTTTGGCAATTCTAAGCTTATTTTTAATCAAGTTGCAAATAGATGTGTATCAAAGCAACATTACTTGAAGGCTTATCGCAACAGAGTATGGGATCTTTTGGAAGTATTCAAAGCTTTGAATATTCAGGCAATTCCTCAGGAAAAAAGAGACATGCTGACATTTTAGCTTCCTTGGGCGCTAAGTATTCTCCTACTGAGCAAGTGTCTTGTAAGCCCAAGACAGTAAGGGTGGTTTACAGACCTTCCATTCCTGATAAGAACCTCTATTGGCAGGTGTTTGATAATGATGAGCAAATAGTGAATTTTTTGCTAAAATAAGCTACCAGCATGGAAGATAGGATTCTTGTGGAAGAAGAAAAGGAAGGTATGATTCAATTAAAAAATAATCACATTCCTCGAGGTTTGATTTTGCTAGAAATTTTATTTGATCAAAGCGATAGGGCTGAGAAGCATAGGATTGAGGTGGATGCTAAGGAATTCAGAGAATTACAGTTGAAGCCAGGAAAAGTTATCAAGATTGGTACTGATTGTGAACCGGATGATATTGAGGGTATTAGAAATCTATGCTCTGAATACCCAGATATAGTAGCATGGAGTTATCAATATTTGAAAGGATACGACAAGAACGTGATTCAACATACTATCGAGCTACAAGAAGGAGCTAAGCCTTTTCAGTAGAAGCAGTGCCTTGTTAACCCCAATATTGAGGTTCTCATGAAAGCAAAGTTACTAAAGATGCTTGAGGTGAAGATCATATACCCTATTAAGCATTCCACCTTGGTGGCAAACTTGGTTCCTGTAAGGAAGAATAATTGGGACATACGTCTATGCATTGATTTTCAAAATTTAAATCAATCGTCGTGGTTGGTGTTCAGATATTTTCCTTGTTGGATGGCTTTTCTAGGTACAATCAAATTTGGGTTAAAGATGAAGATAAATACAAGACAACATTTACAACTAAGTGGGGCACATTTGCTTACCAACGGATGCCCTTTGGACTTTCAAATGTTGGAGCTACTTTTCAGAGAGCCATGGACGTCGCCTTTGGTGAGTTGCTAAATAAAATCATTATGATTTATCTTGATGATATGGTAGTATTTTCACATTGCAGAACATATCATGTTTTCTATCTAAGGCAAATATTCATGAAATGTCAAGAATTTGGGATTTCTATAAACCCAAAGAAGTCAATTTTTGTGGTCAAGGAAGGGAAATTGTTGGGACATGTGATTTCATAGGAAGGATTGGCCATAGACCCTACACGAGTGGAAGTGATTATGAGTTTGTCATTACCAGCTAATAAGAAAGATTTATTGTTCTTCTTTGGATAGATAAACTTCGTGCATAATTTTCTTGCTGATTTTTCCCAAGTTGTCAAGCCCATGGCCCAGCTCCTAAAGAAAAATGTGGAATTTAAGTAGACAGAGGTCAGGAAGTGGGCTTTTCAAGAAATCAAAGAGATAATTACTCAAGCGCCAGTGTTAGTCAACCCTGATTACTCCAAAGACTTTATACTTTATGTAGTGGGTTATCAGGAGAGCTATGCTACAATACTAATGCAAAAGCAACATGATGGTGAAGAAACTCCTATCACTTTTATAAGCCAAGTTATAGCACCACATCAAGAAAAGTATAAATTTATAGAGAAAAAAGTTTATGCAGTGATGAAGGCCTTGAAAAAGTTTCACCACTTTGTTTCTCAAAGTAAAACTGTGATTTATGTCATTCATCCGGATGTTCGGAACTTCATCATTCAAGGAGAACTAGGTGATAAAAGGGCTATATGGATCTCAAAGATCCAGGAGTATGATGTAGAAATTAAACCGATGAAACTTATTCCTAGACGCACTCTGTGTCAGAAGTTGGCCAAAAGCGTTGTTGTTAAGACAAGTCGTGAAGATGTAATTTGTACAAATAGTGCAGTAGTCAGCAAGGAATGGATCGAGGAACTTGTTTATTATTTTGTTTCTAGAAGGTGTCCTAGACACCTTAACTCCTCACAGTGCTGAAGGTTCAGATTATAAATGCTCAGGTATGTATTGTTGCCCAACGGCCTATATTATAAGAATATTGATGGTATACTTCTTAGATGTGTAACATATTTTGAGAAAGAGAATATTCTTGAATAATTCCATTCTAGGCTATCAGGAGGGCATTATGTAGGTAGGCCTATGGCTCTAAAAATTATTTAGACGGGGTATTACTGGCCCACTCTATTCTCTGATTCACATAAGATAAGACAATGGTGTGATAGTTGTCAAAGGTATGTGGGTCGAGTTAGGAAAGGAGCATCACTGCTGCATCCATTCCAGGTGGAAGCGCCCTTCTAGAAGTGGGGTATCAATTTTATAGGAGTTATAGATCCACATTCCTCTGTCGAACATAAATATATTTTGACCACGATAGACTATTTTACCAGATGGGAAGAAGCTATACCTACCAAAAACGTAGATCAGACGACTGTTATTTATTTTTTGGAAAGTATTATTACTCATTTCGGTATATCGGATTCTTTAGTCACCGACAATGGCACTCTCTTCATTGGAGCCTGTTGAGTGGTATTTTCACCCAGTTGTGAAAGTATCACTCTCCAATAGGATTTGGCTTCCAAATCCCCTCTTGCAAAGAAATTAAACCAGTAACTTCTCCAAGGTCTCCGCTATGTTAGCATTTGGTATAAGTGCTGATATTCAATGTGAACGTTCGGAATACCTTAGTGGTTGCAAGCAACTGTTAACAAGGGGCACTGTGGTTTATTTCACTCTGAAATTATAATGATTTCGATTTTGGTGAATTTTCAAGTGTTTATTTTAATGACTGTAAATTAAAATAAAAGTTAAACTTTCTGGAAATAAAAGTGCAGAAAAGATAAAAATAAAATGTAAAGAAAAATGAAACTAAAATACACTCAGGGGCTGCAATCCTATTCGACAAAACCGAAGATAATGAGGTTTTCTGCATACAACCTAACCTATTGAACCTGCAAACTCGCACAATCCAGATAAGCTAGGTGCTGGTTTCTGGGGTCTTAACTATGGTTTTCAGATTTAGGCATTCGCATGAAGCAACCAAGAGAACTTGCATTAAACTTCACCTATAAACCTAAAAATCTGAAAGGGGAAAGATAAACATTCAATTTTGCATGCAGAAAATAACTCCTCCTTTCTTGCCAATGAGATGCAACTCTCTGTAATTTTGTATTAAAAAGAATGTATCAGTTACAATGACAGAATGTTCCAGTTTTGACAAAACCAGAACAAGTGGAGGAAAACGCTCCAAAAGCAGGCCCAGAATGGCTTATCACCCTTAGCTCTGCAACTCTGCCCGTAGCGATTTTTGACCCCTATACCAATCTGTGCTTCTACTCTTATACTTTCTGGCAATGCTCTCTGTTTTGCCCTGTGATGCTTCGCTTCATCTCCCAGGTCTCTTCGTTTCATCTTCCCGCCTCTTTGCATTATTTTTGGCTTTTGTTCGAGCGTCGAAACGTTTGATCTTCTTGCTAACTGTAACCGTTCTGTAACCCTTACACCTTTATGCCACGTGTTCAGTGCTTCCCTGCATGTTCTGTAATGGCCCGCTGTGAATCGTGACAAAAATAGCATGTCGCTTTGCTCCTCTACCTGTATCGCAAAAATGAGACATGTCGCGATATCGCGACATTTTCCTATGCAGGTTCTCATGCATCACAAAAATGAGACATGTCACGAAATCATGACAATTTTATGCCCACAGCTTTATTCGTCTTCAAGCACCACAAAAATGAGACATGTCACGATATCATGACGTTTTTCTCCTTAGGGCCGCGTGGATGCAACCTGTCACGAAATCATGACATTTTTCTCCTTTGTTGTGTTTTGTTGCACTTAGCCGCGAAAACATGACATGTCACAAAATCGTGACACTTTTTCATTTCGTACCATCTTGCTGCTTTCTATCATGAAATCGTGACGCTTTTCTCTTCTTTCATGCTTTCTGTCATGAAATCATGACACTTTTTCATTCTGTACCACTTTGCTACTTTTTGTCACGAAATCATGACGCTTTTCTCTTTCGCTATCTCATTGCTTTCTATCATGAAATCATGACACTTTTCTCATTCCGTACCACTTTGCTCTGTCATGAAAACTGCATGCCATTTCACTTTCTCCTACCTCTAATCATTCATTTCACATCTTTCTATCTTTACCACGAAAACGCAACCTGTCATGATTTCGTGACACTTTCTTTCATCTGTTCCTTCCTCACTTTCCTACCATGAAAACCTGACATGTCGCGATATCGCGACATTTTTCATCTTTGCCCTTCATCTCGTCTTCAGGTCGCGAAATGGCGACATGTCGCGATATCGCGACAACCTTTGCATTGACTCTTCTGTTTCCTTCACATTCTTTCTTCAGAATTTCACAACACATCGCGAAATCGTGACAATTTTTCATTCCACTGCATTTTGCTTGTTTGAGCCATGAAAACGTGACCTGTCGTGATATCGCGACACTTTCTTTTTCTTAGCATCATGTCATGATATCGTGACCTTTTCTTTTCTTAGCACACCATGTCGCGATATCGCGACCTTTTCTTTTTCTTAGCCGCGATAGAGCAACGCGTCGCGATATCGTGACACCTTTTCATTCCGACGTACTTTGCTATTCTGAGCCACGAAAACATGACACGTCGCGATATCGTGACAACTTTTCATTTCTAGCCGCGATGGAGCAACATGTCGCGATATCGTGACACTTCTTCTTTTTGTGATATTTTGCTCTTCCTTTGATTTTTTAGCATATCGGGCCACTTGAGGTCTTCTTTGAAAGCATGCAAAAAAGGTGGGTCCCCAATTTTGGGGTGTGTTGTGGAGCAGCCACAACAAATGGTGACTCTGTTGTCAAATGCTCCTGAGCATTTTGGTGAGAACCTAACCTGGAAGTATACAAACTCGAAAATAGGTGTTAGCACATAAGAAATATAAACAAATGCCCATAGATCAGAAATACATGAATCATCAGAATCATTAAGTATCAACTCGGTGTGTGCAATGTGTTTCATTCCCTATCGTTTGAAATTGATCAACATTCCATTGTCAGTTTTACATGAATGCATATGTGAGATTGTGAATGATTTGTGTAACCTGATAAATATTCTTAGAGATTTTGCTTTTATAAAGGCTTAGACCTTCTAGTATCATACACAAACATTCAAGATTATCAAACCCTCTTAGGATCAACTATATGTATAATGAATTGCTTTATTAGATCCCAAAGTTGGTTATGAGTCACTACTATCTTGAACCCATGTGCAAGTGAAAGTGAAATCAGAGCTTTGGGAAATCGGACTCCCAACCTAATCGAGATGGGAGTTTAACCCTATTCTTACTACTCTGATTTGGAATTCATTACCTCACTTTGAGCAAAATAATTTAACCAATTATGGAAGAAATGGTCATGCTAGTCTAACCATTTGAACAGTCAGTGGTCTTGTTTTTAGACAAGACATGCTGCCATGCATGGGCATGCTTAACCCCATAATCCATGATTTAGCTTCATTTCTTTGGACCTTGGGGATGACTACCCATCCTTTGTAGAGGACATGTAGTACGATCCTTCCAATCCAATATAAAGATGAAATGGGAAATATTTAGTTTTATTTCTTGGACCTTGGGGATGACTACCCATCCTTTGTAGAGGACATGTAGTACGATCCTTCCAATCCAAGATTTATGATGAAATGAGACATAGGAGCTTTGGGGAATCAGATTCTCAACCTAGGCGAGATGAGAATTTATGCCCTATCCTTACTACTCCATGTAGGTCAAATCAAAGCTTTGGGGAGTTGGATCCTCAACCTAAGTTCGATGAGGATTTAACCCTATCCTTACTACTCTGATTTTAGGCTTTAAGCTTTATGGAAGTGGTCAAAACCACTGTTTTAAGGATCATGTTGCATAATAGGATAGACATGAAATACTTCTTTCGCTCGACCTTTTCTTCCAAGCAAGGTTTTGATCATTTTGCTCAAGATCCTTTTTAATGTGTATAAAATGTGCTTGGTTCTAGATATCTCGAGCCTCAGTTCCCAACCTTAGGATTTTCTTCTTATTTATGTTATAGCATAACCCTAAGAGGATTTGACACACTTTAATGATTTGTATCTGAAATGCATATGCAACTAAGATGGCATGTATATGCAAAGTGAGATGTAATATGAATGCATTGTCCTTTGAATTGCAGATGGAATATTGCCATATAAAACTGACTACTTCATGCATCACAAGTTTCAAACGATACTATTAAACTGTTTGTATTTCTTGCGGAGCTTTCTACAACATAATTCCAATGTTCCATATTTCCCTGATCTAGAACATAAGTTAGCATCTCAAGACAACTTTTTCATCATTTTTTTTTTTTATATAGACAAACAAAACATGTCAAATAAACACACAACTTAAATAATAAAAAGAAACAAAAACTTGAAAATTCATACCAAAATAGAAAGATATAATTCCAATCTCCTACGACTTAAGGGCTAAAATAGTGCTTTAAAACATGCCCATTAACTGGTAACGTCAGATCCTTCCCGTCTAAAGTTTTTAATCTGAAGGTATTTTTTCCTAGGATTTCTGAAATCTGATAAGGGCCTAACCAAAGACAATCAAACTTTTGGTGATTTCCCTTCTCTTCATGTCTTTTATCCCATAGTAAGACCAAGTCTGCTATCCTGAAAGATTTAATTTTGGCCCTTCTATCAAACCATATTTTAACAACCTCTTGGTGTTTATTTATGTGAATCATGGCTTCCTCCCTTTTTTCATCAAGGTGCAGTAAATGACTTAATCTGGCTTCAACTTGGTTATCTTTCCCCAAGTATTCTTGCATGAAATGCAAGGTTTGCAACTTCAAGTTTGCAGGAAATATCGGGTCTTGTCCATAGACCAAATGATAGGGGTATTCCCTATTGATTCTTTTACTCTGGTCCTATCTGCCCAAAGAGCAAACTTTAACTGGCTGTGCCAATCTCGAGGGTTCTTTTCCAGTAATTTCTTAATGATATTCAACAAATTTTTGTTTGAAGATTCGGCCAAACCATTTCCTTGAGGGTAATAATTAGATGCAAATTTTAAACTCACTTTATTGTCGTATGCCCAATCTGCAAATTGCGTGGAAACAAAAGCTTTACCATTATCACTAACGATAGAATCGGGCATTCCGAATCTTGTTATGATGTGATCCTCAAGGAATCTTATTACAACATCTCGTAGTGGCATGTTTTGTAGGAACCGCTTCTGTCCACCTTGTACAATAATCTGTAGCTATTAGTATGAATTTATGGGAATCGAAAGAATTTGGGTTAATAACCCCAATGAAATCTAATCCCCATTGTGCAAATGGTCTCATCTCAACTACAAGGTGTAATGGCATGGCTGCATTTCTTTCTCTCGTTGGCGGCTACTTGACAAATGTGGCAAGATCATACATGAGCATGTGCATCTTTAAAAATGCGGGGCCAATAATATCCTGCTCTCAGGATTTGATGCGTCTGTAGCATTTTCCGCACCATGGCCAGTTCCATATTTCCCATGAAATTCCTGTAGAACCTTGGCAGCTTCTTCTTTATTCAGGCATCTCAAGTAGATCCCCTCATGATTTTTCCTGTACAGAACACCAGATCTAATCAGATAATTAACAGATTTAAGTCTTAAAGCCCTTCTTTGAGTGGAATTCAAATTGGATGGGCACTTACCGTTTAATAGAAAATGTACAATGTCAACATACCAGTCATCTTTAGAAATGTATTCTGCACTTGAATATTGGCATGTCGTTTGTGGATTATTCTCAGCAATCATCTTCACAAGTCCCTGTCCTCGAACTAGTTTCATGGGTTGGATTTCAAGATCAAATTCTTGGATGGTAGAAATCCATTTACCTCTTTTCTCACCTAGCTCATTCTGTAAAAACATAGTTTTGATAGCAGGGTCAAGCACAATGGCAAAAACTCTGTTGTGCACAATGTAATGTCAAAATTTTTTTACCGTTTTAAAGAGTGCGTACATCTGCTTATCGAGGATAGAATACCTCAATTGAGCATCTTTTAAAGGAGCACTTAAAAATGCTATGGGATTTTCTATGCTATCCTCACCTTTCTGGGTCAAGACACTCGCAAAAGAGTGTTCCGATGCGAAAGCATAAATATAGAAAGGTTTAGAATAGTCTGGACTTATGAGGGCAGGGGCTCTGGAAATGGCATCCTTAATGTTTTGAAAGGCCACCCTACTTTCCTCGTTCCATCTGACATCTACATCCTTCTTGAGCATCTTGTTCAAAGGTTTGGCTATCTCAGTGAAGCTTGAAATAAACTTCCTCACAAAATTAATTTGCCCGAAGAAAGATCTCAACTCCTTTTTACTACCCGGGAGAGGCAAGTTTTGGATAGCTTTTACCCTTTCTGGGTCAATGGATATACCTTCTTTTGAAATGATGTGACCAAGTAGTCTTCCTTCTGTTACTCCAAAGATGCATTTTTTGGGATTTAAAGAAATTCCATGCTCTCTGCATCTTTGAAGAACCTTTTTCAAATCCTTGACATGGTCTTCTCTTTTCTTTGAAAATACTGGAATATCATCCACATACACAATGATACACTTGCCTATAAGCCCTTTGAATGCATAGTCCATGGCGCGTTGAAATGTTGCACCAGCATTTAACAGTCCAAACGACATTCTTCTGTAGGCAAATGTCCCCCATTTGGTTGTGAAGGCTGTTTTCATCCTGTCATTGGGATGAATAAGAATTTGGTTATATCCAGAATATCCATCAAGAAAAGACATCATTTCAGATCCATTCACTGTTTGTAAAATTTCATCAATGGATGGCAATGGATAGTTATCCTTTTGAGAGGCCTTGTTAAGATTTCAAAAATCTATACATAGCCTAATCTCTCCGCTCTTCTTTCTTATTGGAACGAGGTTAGCAACCCAGGTTGAGTGCCTAACAGGAAAAATAATCTTCGCTTCCAATAATCTCTTGACCTCCTTTTCTATTAAGGGCTCCAATAGCGGGTTAACAACTCGTTGTCTTTGTCTGAAAGGCTTGGAGTCCGGCTTTAGAGGGATGGTATGTGTAATGACGTTTTGGTTGTATGTTTTCAATTCGTTATAATTCCAAGCAATGCAATCCACGTAGTGTTTTAGTGCATGTATTATATTTTCTCTTTCTTCAGCTGTACATGCCTTTGCGATGTACACTTCCCATGGATTGTCTGCACTCCCTAGATTAATTAGATCACATGCATCTTTGGGGAGTGGAACCTTTTTTTCTTTTCTGGCCTTGTATCCCATATCGAACATTTTCTCCAATGAAACTATGTCTTTAGGTATTTTGTTGGATTGACATGCAGTTTCACTTTCGTTTTCTCGCTTCTTCTTGCCATCTTTGCTCCTCATCAATCACCCGATTTTCAAAAATACCCAAGTTTGTGACAAATTTGAATATGTGTCTGTCATTTTCAAAAACTTGGAAATTCTTGACATTATCAGGTATTGATGGACAAGGAACTAATTCGATGGAGAACTTTTTACACCTTTTTATATCAACTGGATTTAACATGCCCGCGACGACTGCAAGAGAGTCTGCTATGCAATTTCCTTTTCTAGAAATAAGGGCTATATTGAAAGCGTCGAATTCCTCAATGAGGTCCATGACCCTAGTTCTATAAAGGCTCAGTCTCTTATCGTGGCATGTATATTGTCCTTTAATCTGCTTGACTACCAGTTCAGAATCTCCCAATACTTTCAAGCATTTAACCTGCTTGCTCAACGCTAGTTGTAAACCAAAGATCAGTGCTTCATATTCTGCCATGTTGTTCGTGCAAGGAAATTGCAATCTATAGGCAGCCAATAATGGTTTACTTCCTGGGCAAGTGAGCTCGACTCCGGCTCCTGCTCCCTGTTTGGATTTGGATCCATCAAACCTAAGCAACCATATGAAATTATTTCCCTCAAGAGAGCTACCATGAAATGTTTCCCTTTTAGGCTCTTCGGTAGCTTCTTCAACATCAAATGCATAGACCCCCAGCTCTGGCTCAGAAAACTGAACTTCATTTGGCTTATTAAATTCTGTTATGATTTCCTTAAGCCTCGGTTCATTTTCTACTCTGATTTGATTCGCGATTCCTTTCCAGGGTAGCCACATATGTGAGCAATCGGTTGAAAAATAGCCATTCAATGTTTTCATCCAATCCCTTGCAAGTAGCATTCCATATCTACTTGGGATATTAACAACCAGAATGTCGACCACTTGTTGGACCCTGGGTTCAGAATTTAGTTGAATTTTGACATCATATAGGGTCCCTACCACATTTACCTCAGATCGGTCCAATTGCAAAACCTTACATTTGGATGAAAAAAGTTGTAGACCTAGCATTTGACATATCTCTGAAGGCATGAGATTGCTCGTGGCACCCGTGTCCACCAAACAATTATGCAAATTCTTACCAGCAATTCTCAGAGTCAATAAGAATGGCGGGACATCCCGTCTCTCCTTTCGTAAAATCAAATGGGACTCAACTTCCTTTCCCTTCCACACTTGATCAGGTGAGTTCAGAGCCTTTATCAATGCTTCTTTTTGGCCAGGCAATCTGGCCGCGTCTAAGAATGAAAGGCTTGATTTGGACTTCTTTAGATCCTCCACTATGTCATAGTTTGGTTTTTCAAATTTGACTGTCTTCTGCGTGTCATTAGACATTTCTCTTCTAAGTGGAGGAGGAGGATTATTATCAGCCTTAGTATCCGGAGGAAGGATAGAGTTATTTGGTGGTGTTGATGATGTTTTAGGAGCTTTAGATTTACTTCTCAAATGATATCCATGATTCCCCTTTCTAAACTCTCGAAAAGCTTGCACCTCCTGCTCCAAAATTTCATCTTCTTCTTCCTCACTCTCACCTTCTTGACGGTATAAAGTTTCCACCACCATAATGTTATCATCTTGATGTTGGGGTGGACCCTCATTTGGCACAAGTTCCAGGTCATCTACTTGGGCTTGGAGACAATGAGTGTATCTAGCGATTTCAGGACAATTCCTCTCATTGTGCTCTTTTGTATTGTGCAATCTGCACCCCTTTTCCCATGCAAAATCGAGAAAGATTCAAAAGGGAACTGGATTGACTAGGTCCTGCAGAAGTATCTAGTTGATTGGCAATAGGGGCGAGTACTCCTCCATTGTTTGGCTTCGTGTTCCAATGTCTCCCTCTATTGTTAAAATTTTGATTTGAGTGAGGGGCATGGGACTCATACTTCTATTTTTGAACCATGTCATTACTCAGTTTATGAACTATCTTCTTGAGCTCTTCAACATCCGAATAAATCTCTTTCGGTGGAGCTACATTATTGTTAGTTCCCGTTGGGTTTGCATAATTCGTGGGATCTGGATTTAACATTTGAGTCAGATTTTGAGGAATTTGATTCATATATGGATTTACACTTTGGATCGGAGTTGGATTTGGGAAAGGAACTATAGCCCGAGAATTAACTCTGGTTGGTTCCTTGCATAGTCGATTGACTATTTTGCAAAAATGCGAGAACGGGTGGAATGGATGTGATCGGTTGGATCGGAATGGGTGCATAGGCAGAGTCTTGGTGGATATGGTTGTTGATATGGGAAAGCATTCATGTTTGGCATTTGCGGTGCCATGATCTGATTTGCCATGGGAGCTTGACCATATGGAGCATATTGTCCCATCATAGGCATCTGGGGAAACCCATAGCCCTGTGGTGTCATTTGTTGCTCGATGGTCATAGCTTCGTTGTAAGCTAAGGCGAGCGTGGTGACTTGAGGATTTCGTCTTGCAAACATTGTTGTCATGGGATCCAATGCCCCAAAATATATTTGCAAGGCCACTGCGGGATCTATGGCAAAATGTCGAACTGCTCTGTTATAGCATTTTTGGAATCTCTGATTAAAGGTTCTGATTGGCTCACCTTGGCCCCTTTTGCATGTAATAAATTGATTGTAGATGGTTGCGAGATCCAAAGGTGACCTAAACTGATTGACAAAGGCGTTCTCCATTTGTGTCCATGAAGTGATCGAGCCAGTAGGTAGGCAAATATACCATTCATAGGCCACTGGGTCTAGGCTCATGGGAAAAATTCTGCAAGCCACATCTTCATGTTGTACTTGCAACCTTATCAAAACATCCCTATAGGCCTGGATATGCTCCTCTGCAGTCCTTGGGCCATCTGGTTTATATTTGGGCAAGAATATTTCTATGTTCTTAGGGATTTCATGGATATCCCCTGCAATATTCAAAGGGATATTATTAGCTCCATACCAAGGAGCTGCTGGAGGTTGGGCCATTTGACTCAGAATTGATGAGGACAACCCTACAAGAGTGGTGGAAATGGTACTGATGATAGGTACGCTAGTGGCAATTGATACCACCGGTGTAGGTCCGCTCGATGTTCCTGAAGCAAAAAGATCTTTTGTGACTGGTAGGTTTACAGCTTGCTTGGTTTTATTCTTTGGAGTACAAGTGAGTGTAAGGTCATGGAATATGGTTTCCCTAGTTGTTTGGGACCTAGTCGCGATACGGCACGGTGGGTCCAGCCTGCCTGACGAAACTCTCGATTATCTCCAAGAAAACCTGCAACACAAAAAAAATGTTGCGGTTTAGTCGTTAATGAGATTTAAGAGATAATTTCAAAATCGAATAAAAAACACATTACTTCTGTATGAAAATCAAAATAAAGTAAACCAATTCGGCCCTCCTTCTAGCGCCAATCTGTTGAGTGGTATTTTCACCCAGTTGTGAAAGTATCACTCTCCAATAGGATTTGGATTCCAAATCCCCTCTTGCAAAGAAATTAAACCAGTAACTTCTCCAAGGTCTCCGCTATGTTAGCATTTGGTCTAAGTGCTGATATTCAATGTGAACGTTCGGAATACCTTAGTGGTTGCAAGCAACTATTAACAAGGGGCACTATGGTTTATTTCACTCTAAAATTATAATGATTTCGATTTCGGTGAATTTTCAAGTGTTTATTTTAATGACTGTAAATTAAAATAAAAGTTAAACTTTCTGGAAATAAAAGTGCAGAAAAGATAAAAATAAAATGTAAAGAAAAATGAAACTAAAATACACTCAGGGGCTGCAATCCTATTCGACAAAACCGAAGATAATGAGGTTTTCTGCATACAACCTAACCTATTGAACCTGCAAACTCGCACAATCCAGATAAGCTAGGTGCTGGTTTCTAGGGTCTTAACTATGGTTTTCAGATTTAGGCATTCGCATGAAGCAACCAAGAGAACTTGCATTAAACTTCACCTATAAACCTAAAAATCTGAAAGGGGAAAGATAAACATTCAATTTTGCATGCAGAAAATAACTCCTCCTTTCTTGCCAATGAGATGCAACTCTCTGTAATTCTGTATTAAAAAGAATATATCAGTTACAATGACAGAATGTTCCAGTTTTGACAAAACCAGAACAAGTGGAGGAAAATGCTCCAAAAGCAGGCCCAGAATGGCTTATCACCCTTAGCTCTGCAACTCTACCCGTAGCGATTTTCGACCCCTGTACCAATCTATGCTTCTACTCTTATACTTTCTAGCAATGCTCTCTGTTTCACCCTGTGACGCTTCGCTTCATCTCCCAGGTCTCTTCGTTTCATCTTCCCGCCTCTTTGCATTATTTTGGCTTTTGTTCGAGCATCGAAATGTTTGATCTTCTTGCTAACTGTAACCGTTTTGTAACCCTTACACCTTTATGCCACGTGTTCAATGCTTCCCTGCATGTTCTGTAATGGCCCGCTGTGAATCGTGACAAAAATAGCATGTCGCTTTGCTCCTCTACCTGTATCATGAAAATGAGACATGTCGCGATATCGCGACATTTTTTGACTTTTAACTTTATTCGTCTTCAAGCATCCACAAAAATGAGACATGTCATGATATCATGACATTTTTCTCCTTAGGGCCGCGTGGGTGCAACCTATCACGAAATCATGACGTTTTTCTCCTTCGTTGTGTTTTGTTGCACTTAGCCTAAAACGTGACATGTCACAAAATCGTGACACCTTTTCATTCCGTACCATCTTGGCTACTTTTTATCGTGAAATCATGACGCTTTTCTCTTTGGCTGTCTCACTGCTTTCTATCGTAAAATCGTGACACTTTTTCATTCCATACCACTTTGCTACTTTCTATCACAAAATCATGACGCTTTTCTCTTTCCATCTCATTGCTTTCTATCATGAAATCATGACACTTTTCTCTTTCGTACCACTTTGCTCTGTCACGAAACATGACATGTCACATTTTACATTTCTCGCTTAGCTATACAGTGAATCAAATGAGACTATCTTTTACATTTTCTATTCTTAGACAAAAATGCAACCTATCACGATTTCGTGACACTTTATTTCATCTTGCTCCTTCCTCACTTTCCTGCAGTGAAAACCTGACATGTCGCGATATCGTGACTTTTCATCTTTGCCCTTCATCTCGTCTTCAGGTCACGAAATGGTGACATGTCACGATATCGTGACAACTTCTGCATTGACTCTTCTTGCACGATTTCACACATGCGATATCGTGACATTTTGAGTCTTCAACTTGGTTCTTTGTCTTGCACCGTGATTTCACAACACGTCGCGATATCGTGACATTTTCTCTTCATGATGCATTCTGCTACTCTTAGCCGTGAAAACGTGACATGTCACGAAATCACGACAATTTTTCATTCCATTGCATTTCGCTTGTTTGAGCCACAAAAACATGACATATCATGAAATCACGACAACTTTCTTTTTCTTAGCAGCAACATGTCACGATATCGTGACACTTTCTTTTTCTTAGCAGCACCATGTCGCGATATCGTGACCTTTTCTTTTCTTAGCAGCACCATGTCGCGATATCGCGACCTTTTCTTTTTCTTAGCCGCGATAGAGCAACGCGTCGCGATATCGCGACACCTTTTCATTTCGACGTACTTTGCTATTCTGAGCCGCGAAAACATGACACGTCGCGATATCGCGACAACTTTTCATTTCTAGCCGTGACGGAGCAACATGTCGCGATATCGCGACACTTCTTCTTTTTGCTATATTTTGCTTTTTTCCTTGATCTTTGGCCTATGGGCCACTGCAGTTTTCTTGGAAAGCATGTAAAAATGGTGGGTCCCCAATTTTGGGGTGTGTTGTGGGGCAGCCACAATAGAGCCAAAATTACAGAATTCTCCAGTAGATACAGAATTTACCTGAAGACCTCTTCCAACTATTACCCACATGGGAATGGATTGGTTGAGTCAACTAACAAGAATCTGATTTAGATTTTGAAGAGAAAAATGGGTGACAATAAGAAGAGTTGGCATTTGTTATTAAATCAGGCACTTTGGGCTGACCACATTTCAATGAAAATTCAATAAATACCTCCTTGTACGCTTTGGTGCATGGTAAAGAAGATATCCTTCCTACGCATATTGAGCTCCCTGTGCTCCAAGCATTGCAGATGTTTCATGATGATAATGAAGAAAATGATTTAATGGAGGTTATATTGGCATAATTGTTGCAATTAGAAGAAGAAAGGGAGTGTGCCTACCATACTTTCACAGAACATGTTGTTGAGATGAAGAAGTGGTTCAAGAAAAAAATGACTGATTGAAGCTTCTAGGTGGATTATTTGGTATTGAAGTGGAACGAGAAAAAATCGAAGCCAAGAAAACATCAAAAATTTGACGCAATATGGGAAGGACCTTTTCGAATTTCTGTTGTTACTTCTTCTAATGCATTTTGACTTTGTGACATGGAAGGGTATGAGCTCCCTATCCTAGTGAATGGCCTTCATCTGAAGGCTTATGTTTTGTAATATTTCGAATCAAAGGTAACATCCTGTATATATGTAAATATTTTCATGCATTTTAAACAATTTTGCATAGGCATAAATATGTTCTAAAAAAAAATGATGGTTAAGACGTCATTCGCCCGAAAGAGAAAAAAAAGAGGAGAAAAGAAACTCAAATATAGGTAAAGCAGTGATAGAGTTTTGCATGTGCCCGTTGAAAGAGGCAAACATCATGTTCACCTATATTTAGGATGAACGCACTTGGATGACGTCATCTAAAAAAAAAAGGAGTGATAAGAAGAAAAAAAAGTTTGTTTTTCCTTTTTAGAGAAAAAAAACTGTTTTTTCAGGATGCGCGCTATGAGATTTTAAAACACATGTGCCCATGAATTTATAAGCACATGAGAGGGTTTTTTCTGAAGAAAGTATTACCAAGGAGTATGTGGCGATAATCGAAAGTAGTGGGCAATAAATTTGAGTAATGATTTCCGAACGTGAGAAGCATTTGAATTGATTTTTCCAAGGTAGCAGTCAGAATTAATGATCGAATGAGTAATGGATGGGTTGGTTTCCCTAACAAGATTCTAGCACCAGGGCACATTTTTCTATAATATTGTGCAGCATAGAGGGCACATTTTTTTAGGAGGATCCAACGGCGAACCAAAAAAATAGATTTTCGTGCCTTGGAAAGGACATTTGAGCAGTCTAATTTAATTCTATAATTACTACAATAGCTGGTAGCGACTCTATAAATCCTGGGAGGTAAAAGGTTAATTTTGTTTTTTTGCCTTGATTTTTTAAAATTCTTTTGCTTCTCTGTATCCTATGCTTTGAAGTGTAGAAGAATTTTCAAGATTTTGGAGTAGGGAATTTCAAAAGAGTCATTGCTTTTGTTTGGCAAAATGGGCAGACAGCAAAGAATCAGCAGAGGCACAAGAGGTCGCAGAAGTGAAGCCCGCTAAGAAAAGAGAAAGAAGTTCAAGAGCCAAGAAAGCCCAGAAAAACAATTATGTTGGCCCGGATCCTTACGAAGATAATATGGCTGAGATTTGTGATTGTTTGATCATGCATAAAGGAGTTGACCAGTTGAGGGAAGAGTTCAAAGTTGCAGTAATTTAGGGAGTTTCCTATAATAGTTGGCTCACAACACCTCATAATTCATAGCTTTCATGGTATATTTGTTCACCTGTACATCCATGCCCCGAGCTTATTCAGTTAACTGCATAATTTTATGACTCCTCTACTAGGGCCATCCAAAATGCCAAACAAGATATTCTATTCACAATTATACCATATGAGATCTGAGAAGCTTTCACCTGTGGGGTAGGCACATTGAATTATGCAGTAAAAAAAAGATCCGTATGGAATAACAAGAGGATAGGTATGTCTCCATAGTTATAATGAGACAATTCATGGAAACTCAGCTTGTTAAAGATCCATAGATGAGGTAGCTATCAAGTTTACCTAAAATGCAGTCACACATGCGTCTTCCACTTCCTCTACCCTTTCTCTTCCTTCCACCATTCCCGTGTCCATTCCTTCATTGTCATCTATGTCATCTGTGTCCATTGGGCTCAGTCACCCAAATTTTTTTGTTCCATTTACACCATTTTTGGAGTTGCAGACTGTCCTAGATATACAGATAGCCCGCAAGTAGCCAAACATTGAAAAATTAAATCAAGCACATCTGAGATCTTCTCAATGGTTGAAGAGTATGCGGATAAAGGAGTCTTTGGTGCTAGCATGTCCAATCAAGAAGGTGGATTTCAATCCAATTGCCAAGGAGGCTCATATAACAACATTCACTCTGCTAGTTCAGAAACCTCAGGGTGAATTGCAGCCTGAAGACTATGTTTCTGAGACTATCACTGAAGATTTTATGCGAATTAATCCCATTGAAAAAATGGATAATATGCAAGTTGATATGATTTCATTGTATTTGCATAGGGAGCATTATAAATAGAAATATTTTGAAGTGCAAAATAAGGTGCTGGAGCTTGAAAGCACCTTGGCCAAAAGCAAGGTGACAGAAGAAAAGATGACCATAAAAATTGAATACTTGCACAATCAAGTTCAGGTGCATTTGAAGGAGCGTGATGCTACTAGAATTTAAATGCATAATCTTCAGTAGTAGGTCAAAGAACTCAAGAAGCAGCTGGAATCCAAAGTCGTGCCTATTACAGGATTTTTGGGCGATAGTGTAGAAAAATATTCGCCTTCGCTCCACCCAAAATTATACCAAGTTGGTTGCACAAGCCATCAAAGTTTTGTAGTACTTATGGGAAGTAGGGATACAAATCTAGCTTGGGAAACAAATGATTGATTTAGTGGAGGAGTTGTTATCACCCCATATGGAGATAGTTGTGAAGATACAAGCATTGTTGAATACGTATCTAAATATTTGCCCTCTTAGTGAGATGGATTATGTATGGTATCGAGCATGTGTAACCCTGCAAAGCTATTTTCAGTGCATGGACCTTGTAAATGAAGGGTGGGATGTCCTCAATACTATTGAGCGGAAGCATTCTATTTTGATGTCTCATTTTGATATTATCGACCGACTGAGTTTCACTACCTTCCTGGATGAATGGGGCAAACCTATTTCGATGGAGCAATTGCAAGAGCTCTGGAGTGCATTTATTGAAGATACTACAAAAATTAACTCCTTGACTAATCCCCTTACTGAAGTGTAAGTGTTGTCTCTGATTGAAAAATATACACGTTTGGAGCTGTCTCTTTATGAATTAGCCCAACGTTTGAAGTACCTCAGCTTGATGGATGTGCAAAATATTTGCTTCATTTATGAATCCCTCAGTGTTCCCTGCTTATTTAATAATGAAGCTTGGCATGAGACTATTCGCACCTACAAGGCCCTTTCAGAGGTTATCATAGAGCAAGAAGAGCAAGCCACGATGGAACAAGAAGAATTAGAATGTGCGCAACATGCGTCCAAGAAGAAAGCTTCCACAATGAAGAAGGTAGTAGCAGATGGCAAAAAGAACTTTGTACCCAATGGATAAAGGCCTAGGATCGCTTGCATCCACGTGAGTTGGACACCCCGTGAGTCGCCAAGAAATGTTGGCCATTTTGCATTCATTGGAAATTTTGTATAAAGCGATAATATATTTTTCTCTTTTATTTTTGGATAAGTTGTAATAAGTTGAAACAATTTTTTGAAATCCAATGCATTTAATGATTAATGGGAAGATGTCCTTCGGGGTTCAAAAAATGGAGAGAATGAGTTTCATAAAAAGTTTGAATGAAATCGCCAGAAAATCTTGTGCATTGACATTCGCCCTTCCTTAGGGGCGAACGTCCCTTGCGCCCTTTCTAAGGGTGAATCAGTTTTGAAAGTAGAATGAAAAAAAAATTAATTAAAAGGCAACAAATCACATTCGACCTCCCTTAGGGGCAAACAGACCATTCACCCTTTTTAAGGGCGAACGTGCCTTGTCATCACCAAGAGCAGTCGTGTGCCTGAATCAAATTACATTTTCCCTAGTCGAGGGGTGAACACACCATTCACCTATCCTATGGGAGAACCACTTAGTCTGTGCACCCAAATAAAATTATGTTCACCCTAGTTGAGGGGCGAACACATCGTTCACCTCTCCTATGGGTGAACCACCTAGCAATGGCAGAGAATCACGTTCACCTTCCATTAGGGGTGAACATGTCGTTCTCCCTTAAATTAGGCAAACCTATTTGTATCAAGATCGTGCACGTCTAAAGGAGCAAAGCTAATGCTAGGCGAAGATAAATTGAAAGAATGGAACTTTAGTCAACATGTTGAATTTGACATTAAATGAAGAGCACTCTTAGTTACTCCATTTTGTGGATCACGAAGAGGAAGGCGAAGGGAAATGAGCCTTCATGATTTCCAATGTATCAGAGGTAATCCAAAGAATTTAATATTTTCTCCTAACATGCGCACCTCCATCCGAATTTTGAATGTTTAGGAATTTGTTCCCTTGGCGAATGTATTTTCCAAGAATTCAAGGAGGATTTTGCTGATTTTGTCTTTGATTCTTATACATTCTTCCCTCGTATGTATTAAATGAAAGAGGCAAAAACCTCTATAAATACTAGGTAAATTTCATTGTAAAAGGTGGGGTTAGACATTTTGCAAGAGATCTCTCCAAGCTCTCTACATTAATACAAGGCATTCAAGCTTCTAAATTTGTGAGCAATTTTGTGTACAATATCTTTCTGTGTGTTGCACTTTTATCTTACATTTGTATTTCTCTTTTTGCTTTTAAGTTTAAATTCTATACTTGGATTTAAGTATTTCTATTGAGAGAGGGAATGATGGAGTAAAATTTTGGATGTCATTAGTGCAAGATGGCAAGTAAATTATGTTGCTCTTCCTTCTGTTAGGTGTTGTTTCTTGCTTGGGTTTTTTCCTACTAGTTAGTCTAACACCAATTCTGCACTTTGGCCTGTGGCCATATTTCCCATCTCTTTCTATTATTTCTAATTTATTTCCTACATCCTTAGTCTTTTACCAATTTTAGAATTAGTTTGGGAACCAGCCCTCTCTAGAGATTGGTATAGAGGACATCCCTTTCCTCTGGCCTTTCAATGTTGGTCATATCTAGGTCGCATAAACGCAGTGTTTATTAATTAGGCAGATATTTGACCAACATAATGCAGTAATGAAACAATGCATATATCATCACACATATGAGAGACATAGATTTAACATGGTTCACCCAATATGGGCTACATCCACAGAGAAATATTGCTTATAAATTTCTCAATAAATTTTGTGGGTACCAACCCATAGGAGACACCAATCCCCTATTACAATTTTCATGGACACCAATCCATAGGAGACACCAATCCCATCTCAAGTTCATGGACACCAATCTTGAAGAGACACCAATACCCTCTCAAGTTCATGGACACCAATCCATAGGATACACCAATCTCCTTTGCTCACAAATTTGGTCCAAACTCTGCTCAAGTCTTCTCTCAAATCTGCTCTATAATTCTACTCAAACCTGCTCCAAACCTAGTCAAATCTGCTCTAAAACCTACACATAAAACCTGCTTAAATCTACTCCCAAATATGATCACAACATCTGCTCAACTATTCCCAAAACTTGCATACAAAATTTTCTTCTCAAATCTGATCTATAACCCTTGCACATATACTCTCAATTTCAATCAAAAGGAATGCACAAATTTGCTCACAAAATTGATCAATAACCCTTGCACTTTTATTTTCAATTTCAAACAAATGCACATTCAAATATTCGCTATTCCTCCAACCATATACCAAAAATATTTTCCTCAATAAAAAACCACTTTTGAGAAAGGATTAAATCACCATACCTCCAAATCTACCTCAATGATGATGATGAGCTTTCCAAACTTGTTTTGACAAAAATAATCTTCTCTTTGTTTGTTCCTTCAAAATATGGTTAGCAATTTTCTTTTTCCCTTTTTGATCAAATATCAAATCAACCACTTCAGAAACCCTTATCAAAACATACACAATAAAGCTTAAAAATAACTCCTTATATCTCCCTTTTGAAACTCACAATATAAAGCTTTATTAACAACAAGAACCCTTATTTCTTCTTTTGCAAAAATTAAATCACATTTATCATTTGCAAAAATTCATTCCCATTTGTCATTTGCAAAAAATTAAATTTCAAAACTATACCTTATAGCTCCCTTTTATCATTTGCAAAATTTAAATCACAAAACTATACCTTATTTCTCCCTTTTATCACTTGCAAATTTAAATCACAAAACTATACCTTATAGCTCCCTTTTTTTATTTGCAAAATTTAAATCACAAAACTATACCTTATAGCTCCCTTTTATTATTTGTAAAATTAAATTTCAAACCATACCTTATAGCCCCTCAAATATCAATTTTAATAAAGAAAAAATTAAATACCTCTCACTGTTTTTGATGGGATTTGATCCTCTCACCTTGCGAGGTGTAGGACCCTATCACGAGCCCTTGAACAGGCTGTGCTATCGCAATGCTTGAAACCTTAATGCGCAAAAACAAATTTATTTCTTCCACCACTCTGTCTTCAACAAAAACAACATTGAAGGGTTTTGACCCCTCAACCTTCTGCCAGGCAGCGCTTCCTACGAGCTACGTAACCATCTGGGCTACCTCGACGGTTGAAACATGAATTGCCCTATATCATATTTATCCTTTGTTTTTTGCTGAAACTTCTCCACTCTCCTCCTTCACCGTCGCCTATTCGTCGCTACTCCGCTTGATTGATTTTTTTCTCTCACAAACCTTAGCATTATCCAAATTAATTAAAGCATATATTTATATGCTTTGTCCTTTATTTTTTAATGAAGTTGGCTCCACCATTATGCACTTTGTCCTTTTATGCCAAAACATTTGAATTTTGATTTTTCAATTTTTAAAACTTTTGCAAGGAGGTTTTTAAATCTTTTGCAATATTTAAACTTTAAATATTTAAACTTTTTAAACTATTAAACTATATTTAAATCCTCTGATTTAAATATGAACCTTCATATTTAATATTTAAATATTAAACATCCTTGAAGATATCTGCCTTTGACATTGACATTTATCCTTGGAGATATTTTTGCCTTTGACACCTCTAAAGATATTTCTACTTTTTACATCAATGACAACTCAATATTTCCAACAACCTTCACAATAATAATGAATAGATAAGGAGATAGTGGATCACCTTTGTAGAGTTGACAAGATGACTTAAAGTAATGATCAGGAGATTCATTGATCAAAATAGAATATTTTGTAGTGTTATAACAACATTTAATCCATTCACACCAAGTGTAATCAAAACCAAACTTTTGGAGAATATAATGTAAAAAAACTAAGAAACCCTAGCATATGATTTGTATATATAACTTCATACACATATCTAGTTTTTCATATAATGAAGAGAATGAATGCCTTCTTGTGCAATGATTACACCATAAATAATTGTTTACCATGAATATAACCACCTTATTACTCTATGGTAACGTAATCTATAATTTCTTTCAATCTGTTTACCATAATTTATGAAATTAGATTATAAATCATATTACAAAGGCTTATTGGATAAAAATTATTAAAAACAAATTACTCATATTTCTTGGGAACCAACGTAATAAAAGCAGTATTGATTTCACTTAGTGTACCCTTCCTTTTTGGACCTATTCAACCTCAACCAACATATCACTCTTCAATAAAATCAAAAAAATTGAAATAAAATTACATGAAATCCATTAGGACCAGGTGCCTTATTAGGATGGAAAGAGAAAATTGCTTCACATATTCTCCATAGACATATTCTTCATAAATATTTCATTTGGTCCCTATATGATACTTGATGGAATATTTTGCAAAAGCTTATCTTGTGCCTCCTTATCTTGCCCACTATTTGATAAAATATTTTTAAAATAATTAAGTGTGTCCTTCCTTATATCTTCTTCTTTCTCAATATTTCTTCCATCTAGAGTTAAAATATGTTTAATATGAAAAAAGAAAAAAATATTTTTACTCTAGCATAAATTTTTTTGTATATCTATTTCCTTCCTTGAGCCATTTCTTTCTAAATATTTGGAGCCAATATGACTTTATTTTTCAATGCATTATGATAATCACAAAGTAATAATTTTTTTCACATAAATTTTTTGATACATTCCATTGATTTCTACTCTCATTTAAATTTTAAGCTTGGATTCAATTTATTTCTTTTCTTTAAAAATGTTACCAAAATATTTGCCATTCCAAATCTTCATTTGCTCCTTTAAATATTTTATATTTTGAACAAACATATACATATATGATCCTTCAAACTTTTTTTCATACCACCATAACATAACCATTTGGAATAAATTAGTTTCTTAGAGCCACATAGACTAGAAGCAAAATGGCTTTAGATGACCATTATTGGGTAAATCACAAGTCAAAGGAATGGATTTATTATCTGATCTTGCTTGTAGTAAAATATTTGAAGAGGTTGTATACTCTATTTACAACCATGTGTTGGATAACAAGAGTCTATCAAATCCTTTTGCTATATTAGTTTACCCAATGTGACTATTATCCTGTGTATATTGAAAATTGAAGACTAACATCCCAAAGTTCATTTGAATTTACAAATGAACCAAAATCTTGCATTGATTTAGAACATATTGAAGTATCATCCTAATTTCTCAAAGGAGATAGAACTATGTTGAAATCACCCCCAAGAATCCATAGCTCACAATTATGAATCATCATTGTTTCTGACAAAAATATGCTAAGGTCCTTCCAACATCTTTCATGAGGAGTGACTATAGTTAGAGTATATACATTTCCAATCCCAACTTTGATGTTTTTCTCTTTCTTGAAAAATAGTACAACCCAATTACTTTTTGCTTCTAACAATTATCCATCTCATATGTGTTTGTACCATATTGTTGCAAAGCTCCTATAGAAGAAACTACCAAACAATCATCCATCTTCCAAATATTTTTAAAAGCATCCTTACATTCCTCACCATTTAATTGTATTTATTGAATTAAAATAAACTTAGGAATATAACTACCTATTAATTCCTTAATAACTCTCTTTTTTTGGGTCTTATTCATACCCCTAATATTCCATGATATCTATTTTTTTTATCGGTAAAAGACTTTAATTAAAAGTGGGTTTTGAAAGGAGCCCCAAAACCTTATTACATCATAGACAAAAACAACATGTCCTCAAACCCAGAACACAAAATAGAGGGTGGTTCATGATGGAAACTTGACTTACAAAGAAAATGCAACCAAATGGGGAGATCCCATGGGGATGATCTTGAGAAACAAAAAGGAGGGGTAGGGGTGGGCCCAGAGTTGAGACCCCACAAACCAAAAGACTACATGCATCTTAATTTCCATCGTCAACGTTAGGAGGATATGCATACTCCTTGAATATGGTCCTAAGGTGGCCATGAACATCGTCTAACACCTTCACTGCCTAGTTATAGAGCGTCCATGTAGCCTTAGTAGTTTTGGTGACCACTGACAAGGTGGCCACTATGATAGCAATGTGGCTGAGAATAGAGCTACGTAGAACAACAATAGAAGGATTGGTACCCTCTAATGTTTGCTCATTGGTGGGAATCCTCTCACTGGATTTCCCAAGGGATGGTGTCCTTGTTTTCAACTTCTAAAATTTTGTAAAAATTTGAATGAAGAGCATTTGACAAGTCTGCACTTAAACTCAAAATTACCATACGGGGATCCGTATTTGGGCTTAGCCCTGGTGTTTTGCTTCAGGGAAGCGGGGGAGGAAATGTCAAGATCATTATCATCGTTGGGCACCTCATGGATAGGAGTTTCACGGCTATTGTTATCGATGGGTTTAGGAGGGATGGGGCAGATGGGACTTTGGGTGGGGTTGGGAGGGGTAGGGGAGGCAAAGATCATAGTTTTATTGGAGTAAACATCTAGGGTATGCTTATGTAGGATAAGATGTAGGCCATGATATCGATTTCATCGTCATCACTTTTTAGTTTTATTAATGGGATTAGACCCACTTCTTGTTAATACATATCATATTTTTACTTGGATCCCTAAATTGATATCCCTTTGAGTTTCTTTTTATCTTTGTTCATGTTTTGATGGCCTTCCTCTGATTGTTTTATTTCCACCAACACTTTCATCTTCATCAATATCTTCTATATTTTCATATTGCTCATAATGAGACTTATCTTCTAAATATTTATATTGTCCTAAAGAATACAAATGGAAAGGAATAGCCTCATAAATACTATCTTCTTTATGTTACCCCCAAAATCCTAAATTTTATGGATGATCCTCCATAGTCATTACTTTCTTATGCTACCTTGGAAACCCTAATTTTCTTTAGATATCCTATATATGCTTTTCTTTATTGTGATGCTCTTGAAATTGTATATTTAATGAATACATTTTGTACTAATTTTATTTTTATTGCAAGAATAATATTTTATGCTACTTGAGGAAAATAAAAATGATTTACTTAGATTAACCTTGATCTCCTTCACCTCATTTGTTTTA
Organism: Wollemia nobilis; assembly: GCA_028583015.1. Classification (NCBI taxonomy): domain Eukaryota; kingdom Viridiplantae; phylum Streptophyta; class Pinopsida; order Araucariales; family Araucariaceae; genus Wollemia; species Wollemia nobilis. The sequence continues at coordinate 242,564 of JAQPPZ010016676.1, forward strand.
AGTTTAACTCCTTATACTCCTTTGCACCTTTAACTCCTATATTTGAACTTGTGCATTATACTTCCTCATCCCTTGTGTTATTTTTTCCCTAATGTTTGATTCGAATGAACTATAATACCATTTTCCATTTGATAATGTAGGATTTTTTCTTACCACTTTCTTAGGAGTGGAAAGCCCTTGACTTGACCTAGATTCTCCTATGATATAATCTCCTTGCTTCATATTGAAGTTTGTCTCATGCCCAAATATTTTATCTTTTCCTCCATCATTTTCACTTTACAATCTCTTGTCATGTGTCTAGTTTCATAACATTTGTGACATTAGAAGGTAATGTTTTCATAATCCACTTGTTAATACCATTCTCTTTATTTATATTTAATCCTAACGGACTATGGTAAAGGTCTTGAAATAGGCATGGCACCACATATTTAAGTGTATACAACATGTCTTATTTCCTTTGTATTTATTCCCTTATGGATGAACTCACCAAGAACATTGCTAATATTCTTCAAAACCTTCTTATTGATGAGTTGATAAGAAAGTCCAAAAATCTTAATCCACACTAGAAGCCTTTTAATAGTCTTTGTCTCCACGAACAATTTTCACTCTATGGTCTTAAATATAATGCATCCTTAATCCTAAACTAAGGACCTCCATCCATTATTTTATCTCTTATTTCTAAATTAAATAAGATAATAATAAAAAATTCTTTTAGAAAAAAATTATGGAGTAATATGAATTCAATTCCCACTTCCACTTAATCCAATTTTGAATCTAAAAAAAAACCTGACAAGTAGCCATGGAAATTATATATTAAACCTCTAGTTTTAAGAACCATTATATCATGCTCAATCATCTCATCCTTTATAATCCCTTTTGATGTAGTATTTTCTATCTATATGGGGTTTGTCATAGGTTTGATCTTCCTTATATCACTAATTAGGGTATCCATACATCCAACTAGGGCATCCTTCTAGTAAAGCTTTTCAAAAATTACTTTCCTTCCATGTTACCTAGATTTTCTTCACATGAATCCCTTATATTTTTAGTTTCTTCTAAGATCTCAAACAATAAGAAGTTGTGATCACTTTTTGCTCACACTTTACTTCCTACTTTGTGCTCATGCCTTGCTCTTGCTTTTGACTCACACTTCTTCCAATAAGCAAAGTTATAATGTAAAAAATTATTAATTGGGCTACATATATATATATATATATATATATATATATATATTAGGTATATATTTTTTCTTTATTTAAATAAATTATCAAGTTAATTAAGCTGTATTAAGTGTGTTTTCTTATCAAAGTATTTTTCCTGTTTTTTAACTATCAACCTTTCTTTATTAAAATTTTGATATGTATACTTATCAAGAGATGTGGTTTTTATATCCAAGCGACTTTTAAAATTTGAATTTTAAAATATCAAGATTAACTTTGTACTGAGTTAAATTATATACCACCCTATTTCCTTGTCTATAGATATGTTGATGTTTCAAAAATATTATCTCCATCTATAATTGCTAGTTCTCTAAAGTAATGCTACCATTTATCTAACCCTTGCATCTTATTATTTACACCATTAATAATATTTAAATCCCCTTTAATTGAAAATATACATTTTTTTCATAGACATCTTAATCCCTGTAATAAGTGTCCTAGCCTCTACATGGTTGTTTAAATTTTATCTGATTTTGAGTAAGTCAAGAGAATTTTGCCTTGATTATCTCTATAGACATCACATACACCAACTTTTCTGGTGTTTCATCTAAAAGCACCATTAAAATTAAATTTGATAAACTCAAATTTTGAACATTTTCTTTTAATATAAATCTATGTAGATCCTTTGTATTAATTATATGATTGTAGATCACCCTTACATGTATCTTCTAATTGTGTAATCAATTGGTTAACACATCTCTTTTAACACCTCAAACTTTCCATGATGAGCAACATGTCCATGTAAGAGAAACAACAATATGAATCCAAACTTGGGTGTGATCTAGAGATTTATTTTTTAAAATTCTATTATTCTTTTCCAGGTATAAATTTTAACAAATAATGATAGGACCAATCCTCCATCTAATGCTTAATGCTTTAGCTTCAAAATATTATCCAAAATTTCATTAACTCTATTGCACAACACTATAATCATGGACACAAAAAACCTACCACATTGGGAATTGAACTTGAATCTTTTAGATGTAATCCACTTACTTTACCCTTGGGCTGCCCTAGAGTAGGGGTAAAATTGATGTACTTGTTAGATTTTGATGGGATGGTAGTACAAGAAATATGATGCAGGAGCATCCGGCGGCAATGGAGCAATCTTGCATCCTCCAAATTTCTCTAAGTTTTCTAAGTACTTTGTATTTTGTTTCATTCCAGTTCTTTTCCAAGGTTGAAGTTTTGTAAAGCAAGGGGAAGGTTGAAGTTTTATAAAGCAAGTTGGGGAGGGGAGCCGCGAAATCGTGACTCCCGAAGGCAAGGCAAGGCAAAGGTCGAGGGGGAGCCGTGAAATCGTGACATGTCGCGAAATCGTGGCTCCCGAAGGCAAGGCAAGGCAAAGGTCGAGGGGGAGCCGCGAAATCGTGACATGTCGCGAAATCGCGGCTCCCAAAGGCAAGGCAAGGCAAAGGTCGAGGGGGAGCCACGAAATCGTGACATGTCACGATTTCGTGACATGTCACGAAATCGCGGCTCCCGAAGGCAAGGCAAGGCAAAGGTCGAGGGGGAGCCGCGAAATCGTGACATGTCACGATTTTGCAACATGTCACGAAATCGTGGCTCTCGAAGGCAAGGCAAGGCAAGGGCAGAAATGGTCGCGATATCGCGACGTCATGATATTGCGACGTCGCGATATCGCGACATAAATTGAACAGCTAAGGCATAAGGGCATGGGGGTCGCGATACCACGACATGTCACGATATCGCGACATGTCGCGATATCGCGACCAGTAGAAGGCTGCCACGTGGATTAAGTTATGGTTGCCAAGAAGAGGACAGCGCCATGTGTGTAAAAGCGACGCGGCCTGTTGAAGACAGAGGCCAAAAATGGACACGCGGGCAACCACGTGTATTAAAACAAAGATGAAGGCCACGTATCTTAAAATGGAGATGACAGCCACGTGTATTAAATAGGGATAACCATCTTGAGGAAGTATTTCGACAAAACAGCAGTTGCAGAGCATGGACAGTATGGGCGAGACGGCGGTTCAGAAGAACGGTCTGATCAAAGCGGCGTTTGCAGGATACGGAGGGGTCTTTAATGCGAGCTCCGTAGCGGATCGGGGCGGTGGCCCATTAATGAAAGAAAAATTCAAAAACTTGGCGGAAGAAAGGAATTTTTTTTTTTTTGTTTGGTGAATTCTCTCAGGTGGGGCATTAATTGCCTGGAGGGCCGAGACCTCGATAAAAACTCAAAAATTGTAAGGGAAGGGGATGGTGAGTTTGAGATTGAGTGGGGAAGAACTATGCCTGGAAACGGTATTGTAAGACTGTGTTAAGCAATTTACAAAAATTAATTTGAAGTGTTGTTTGTGTGAATCTCGGCTTGCCATCAAGTGGTATCAGAGCGGGAGCTCCTGAGCGTGTAACAGATCACCGAAAGAGAGGCAGTTACACCAGGATCTGTGGAAGGATTTGTAAGGGAAGAAAGAAAAAAATGCCTCCACGAAGAAATCGTGGTGGAGTAGGAAATGTGGTGCCGGTCGAAGACTTTCGAGCCTTGCAGAGACAAGTTCAAGCCCTGCAAGAAGAGCTACGCAGAAGGCACGAGCCCGAAAGGGATGAGGGAAGTGAAGACGAAGTTGATGAAGAAGAAGACCAGTTTGAGGAAGAAGAAGAGGTTGTGGATCCTGCACAAGCCAGGTTGTACAAGGCCATCTCTCAGATTGGAAAGCAACCAAAAATGGAGGTTTCTACATACTCGAGAAACCTAAATCCAGAAGAGGTGATTGACTGGATAAATGATTTAGAAGAATATTTCGAATATGAGGAGGTTGAAGACCCTAATCGGGTCAGATTTGCTAAGACCAAGTTGAAGGGTCATGCCAGCATTTGGTGGAGGGGAATACAGTTGGAGAGGAACAGAAGAGGGAAGGAGAGAATAACAAGATGGGATAGAATGGTGGAAAAGCTGAAAAGACAGTTTATTTCGACAGATTACGAGTTGGATCTGCTAAGGAAAATGCAGAGTTTGAGACAGACAAACAAAACTGTCCAAGAATACACCGAGGAGTTTTACAAGATCTCTATTAGAACTGGACATTTAGAGGCAAACAAAGAAAAGGTAGCCCGTTATATCAATGGGTTGAGACTCGGTATCCAGGAAGAGCCGAGCCTAGTTCGGGTAAGCACCATTGAGGATGCTTACCAGTTTGCCTTAAAGGTGGAAGAAAAACTGAATAGGCGGTTTGAAGGCAAGCAAAGAGGAAGGGGCCATGGTGGAAGAACTGGTGGGAGAACCAGTGGAGAAAAATATAAAGATCTGAAGAAGACTGGTGAAGCTAGTAGCAACCAGGATCAAAGGGAAGAGGATGTTTATCAGCCCCATGATCAGAACAGCTACCCAAGAGGACGGGGTGGATCTGGACGAGGGTTTGGAAGAGGAGTATTTCGTGGGACATGTTTCCACTGTGGTGAAGAAGGACATCGGGCATTTGAGTGTCCACAACACCGAGAAAGGACGAACAAGAGGCCTGAGGGTCCAGCCAAGGCTGTTGTGGCAGAGGAAGATGCTGAGTCTAAACATTCCGAAGAAGCGGAGAGAGGGGAAGCAATGATCGTAAGAAGAGTCCTATTGAATGAGGAGAAGGACACAGATCAGAGAAGAAGTTTATTCCGCACAAGGTGTAAATGCGCGGGCAAGGTTTGCAATATTATTATTGATAATGGTAGCACGGATAACCTGGTTTCAGAAGAAATGGTTACCAAGTTACAATTAGAGAGGAAGAAGCACCCGCATCCATATCGGGTCGCATGGTTACAGAAGGACCATAGGGCTTTGGTCAATGAGCAGTGCTCCTTTAAATTTAATATTGGAAATTATTGTGATGAGGTCTTGTGCGACATCCTGCCTATGGATGCTTGCCATATGTTGTTGGGAAGGCCCTGGCAGTTCGATCGGAGTGCAGTGCATGACGGTCGTGCCAACACCTACTCATTGACAAAGAATGGTGTACGCCATAAGCTGAAACCCATGAAGGAGGTGGATGAAAAGGTGTGTAATAGCTCCAAAATCTGTTTAGTTGAAGGGAGAAAATTTTTGGACGGTTTGAAGCATGAACATTTGTGTTATGCAATAATTCCTAGAGTTAGGGAGGAGGAATGCAAAGATACCCCGACAGAAGTCCTAGATCTTTTGGAGGAATTTCCAGATATTGTATCAGATAATGTGCCTGAGGGTTTACCCCCAGTAAGGAAGATCAGCCACCATATAGATTTGGTGCCAGGGATCAAGCTTGCCAAATAAAGTTGCACACAGAATGACACCTGTAGAAACTGAGGAGTTAAACAGACAGGTCCAGGAGTTGCTGGAGAAAGGATTGATTAGGGAGAGTCTTAGCCCGTGTGCAGTGCCTATAGTACTAGCACCCAAGAAGGATGGAGAGTGGAGAATGTGCACAGACTCTCGGGCAATCAACAAAATCACTATCAAATACAGATTCCCATTGCCAAGGATGGATGATATCATGGACTGTTTAAGTGGAGCTGAGTACTTCACGAAGATTGACCTGAAAAGTGGTTATCATCAGATCCGTATCCGAGAAGGAGATGAGTGGAAGACAGCCTTCAAGACAAGAGAGGGCTTGTATGAGTGGTTGGTCATGCCATTTGGGTTGTCCAATGCACCAAGTACCTTCATGCGGCTGATGAATGAAGTATTGAAAGAGTTTCGGGAAAGTTTGTCATTGTTTATTTAGATGATATATTAATATTCAGCAGAACCCTGGAGGAACACCTGATGCATATCAGGAGGGTTTTTGAAAAGCTGCGGGAGGAGCAGTTATTAATAAATCTGAAAAAGTGTAATTTTGTCAAGAAAGAGTTAGTATACCTGGGGTTTGTAATCTCAGTAGAAGGTCTAAAAATGGACCCCGAGAAGGTGAGAGCCATCATCGAATGGCCTACCCCAAGAAGCACAACAGAAGTAAGATCATTTCATGGTCTAGCCAACTTTTACAGGAAGTTCATAAAGAACTTCAGCAACATTTGTGCACCTCTCACGAAAACAATGAGAGGGGATAAAAAAGAGTTCAAGTGGACATTAGGGGCTGAAAGGAGCTTTGATGCATTAAAGAAAAAGGTCACCGAACAGCCTGTTTTGGCACTCCCAGACTTTAACAAGGTATTTCAGGTGGACTGTGATGCCGATGGCAGTGCAATAGGGGTTATACTGAGTCAAGAAGGCAGACTCGTTGCTTATTTCAGTGAGAAGCTAAATGATGCTCGAAAAAAGTATTCAGTTTATGACCAAGAATTTTATGCTATAGTTTAGGCTCTGAAGAAGTGGAGACACTATTTATTGCCAAAGGAGTTTGTTCTATTTACTGATCATCAGGCTTTACAAGTACATTAACAGTCAAACAAAACTGAATCAAAGGCACATGAAGTGGGTGGAGTTCCTCCAAAGCTATACCTTTGTGTTGAAGCACAGAAGCGGGATATCAAACAGAGTTGCAGATGCCTTAAGTAGAAGGCAGAATTTACTGATTAAAATGACAGTGGAAGTAGTGGGATTTGAAGAACTGAAGGGTTTGTACCCTGAAGATCCGGATTTTGCAGAAGCCTGGACGGCTTGCTTGACACCTGTTACTGTGGACAGGACAAAATGGTTGGATTTTCTAATCCAAGATGGAATGTTGTTCAGAGGAAGTAAATTATGCATTCCAAGAAGTTCCATGCGGGAAAACTTAGTCAAGGAGAAACACAGCGGAGGACTGGCCGGACATTTTGGCCGGGATAAGACAATTGCCCTGGTGAGTGAAAATTATTATTGGCCGCAACTACAGCAAGATGTGAAAAAGTTTGTACAGAGTTGTAGAATATGCCAGATGGCAAAGGGCAGAAGACAGAACACGGGATTGTATCAGCCGTTACCAATACCTGAGCGGCCATGGGAGGACGTCAGCATGGACTTCGTCCTCGGATTGCCAAGAACACAGAGGGGAAATGACTCTGTATTTGTAGTAGTTGACAGATTCTCCAAGATGGCACACTTTATCCCATGCCATAAAACAAGTGATGCAGTTCACATTGCGGGGTTATTTTTCAAGGAAGTGGTACGACTTCACGGTCTACCGAAGAGCATTGTTTCTGACAGAGATACAAAATTTGTTGGTTATTTCTGGAGAACTTTGTGGAAGAAGTTGAAGACAGATCTGAAGTTCAGTTCTGCATACCACCCATAGACTGATGGACAGACAGAGGTGGTAAATAGAAGCCTGGGTAATTTACTGAGATGCTTGATAGCAGATCAACCCAAGGGATGGGATTTAGTTTTACCGCAGGCGGAATTTGCGTATAACAATTCAGTCAATAAGAGCACGAATAAATCTCCGTTCCAGATAATATATGGAAACAGCCCGAGAAATGTGTCTGAACTGAGAAAGTTGGATAAGAGAGAAAAGTGCAGTGCCGAGGCAGAAGAATTTGTGGAACATATGAAAAGTCTGCATGAAGAAGTAAGGAAACAAATTCTGAAAATGAATACTCAATATAAGACAAGAGCAGACCAGAAGCGGCGGTTCAAAGAGTTCAAAGTAGGAGATGAAGTCATGGTCCATCTCAGGAAGGAAAGGTTTCCTGCCAAAACTTATAACAAATTGAAGATGAAGAAGTTTGGGCCATGCAGAATACTGGAAAAATGGGAGTCAGGAAATGCATATGAAGTGGAATTGCCAAGTTGGCTTGACATTTCACCTATTTTTAATATTTCAGATTTAGTGGAATATCATGAGGGAGAAAGTACAGAGGTACCAAGTACGGAATTATGGCAAATTCCAACATCTACTCCAACCACAGACGAGGTCGAGGAAATATTAGACGCTCGTGAAGGCAGAAGCACTAGAAACAAACAGTATTCTGAATATTTGATAAAGTGGAAGGGCAGACCTATTGAAGATGCAACTTGGTTGTCAAAGACGGAGGTTGACCGCCTGGGTCTTCCCCTAACAAAATAGAAGTGAGGATCACTTTTTAATTACCCCGGGTGTCTGATGCAGGAGCATCCGGCAATGGAGCAATCTTGCATCCTCCAAATTTTTCTAAGTTTTCTAAGTACTTTGTATTTTGATTCATTTCAGTTCTTTTCCAAGGTTGAAGTTTTGTAAAGCAAGGGGAAGGTTGAAGTTTTATAAAGCAAGTTGGGGAGGGGGAGCCACGAAATCGCGACATGTCACGATTTCGCGACATGTCACGAAATCGTGGCTCCCGAAGGCAAGGCAAGGCAAAGGTCGAGGGGGAGCCGCGAAATCGTGACATGTCACGATTTCGTGACATGTCACGAAATCGCGGCTCCCAAAGGCAAGGCAAGGCAAAGGTCGAGGGGGAGCCGTGAAATCGTGACATGTCACGATTTCGCGGCTCCCGAAGGCAAGGCAAGGCAAAGGTCGGGGGGGAGCCGCGAAATCGTGACATGTCGCGATTTCGTGACATGTCACGAAATCGCGGCTCCCGAAGGCAAGGCAAGGCAAAGGTCGAGGGGGAGCCGCGAAATCGTGACATGTCACGATTTCGTGACATGTCACGAAATCGCGGCTCCCGAAGGCAAGGCAAGGCAAGGGCAAAAATGGTCACGATATCGTGACAGTCGCGATATCGCGACGTAAATTGAACAGCTAAGGCATAAGGGCATGGGGGTCGCGATATCGTGACATGCCGCGATATCACGACATGTCGCGATATCGTGACCAGTAGAAGGCTGCCACATGGATTAAGTTATGGTTGCCAAGAAGAGGACAGCTGCCATGTGTGTAAAAGCGACGCGGCCTGTTGAAGACAGAGGCCGAAAATGGACACGCGGGCAGCCACGTGTATTAAAACAAAGATGAAGGCCACGTATCTTAAAATGGAGATGACAGTCGCGTGTATTAAACAGGGATAACCATCTTGAGGAAGTATTCCGACAAAACAGCAGTTGCAGAGCATGGACAGTATGGGCGAGACGGCGGTTCAGAAGAACGGTCTGATCAAAGTGGCGTTTGCAGGATACAGAGGGGTCTTTAATGCGAGCTCCATAGCGGATCGGGGCGGTGGCCCATTAATGAAAGAAAAATTTGAAAACTTGGCGGAAGAAAGGAATTTTTTTATTTTTGTTTGGTGAATTCTCTCAGGTGGGGCATTAATTGCCTGGAGGGCCGAGACCTCGATAAAAACTCGAAATTTGTAAGGGAAGGGATGGTGAGTTCGGGATTGAGGGGGAAGAACTATGCCTGGAAAGGATTGTAAGACTGTGTCAAGTAATTTACAGAAATTAATTTGAAGTGTTGTTTGTGTGAATCTCGGCTTGCCATCAAAATACAACCACAAGATGAAAGATAACTAATATGAGATAACTATAAACTAATGGCACAATAATATGTAGGAAAAGAATGAGATGAACATCTACAAATAAATCAAAAATATGCCATTAATGAAAGTGATAAAAATATGCGATGATGCAACATGTCGCAATATCGCGACACTTTTTCTCTTTGGCCGTGATGATGCAACATGTCACGATATCATGACACTTTTTCTCTTTGGCCGCGATGATGCAACTTGTCGCGATATCGCAACACTTTTTCCCCCTTTGGCCGTAGAAATGCAACATGTCACGATATCGTGACACTTTTTCTCTTATGGCCACGACGTTGCAACATGTCACGATATCACGACACCTTTTCTCTTTGGCCGTGATGATGCAACATGTCGTGATATCATGACATTTTTTCTCTTTGGCCGCGATGATGCAACATGTCGCGATATCGTGACACCTTTTCCTTCTTTGGCCGCGACAATGCAACATGTCACGATATCACGACATTTTTTATTTTTTTTTCGAGACGATGCAATATGTCACGATTTCGTGACACTTTTTCTCCTTTGGCCATGATGCTGCAACATGTCGCGATATCGCGACACTTTTTTTCCTCTGGCCGTGACGATGCAACATGTCGTGACATCGCGACATTTTTTCTCCTTAGGTCGCGATGATACAACATGTCGTGATATCGCAACACTTGTTCTCTTTTGGCCATGACGTTGCAACATGTCGTGATATCGTGACACTTTTCCTCCTTTGGACATGACAAGGCAACATGTCGCGATATCGCAACACTTTTTCTCTTGTGGCCATGACGGTGCAACATGTCGTGATATCACGACACTTTTTCTCCTTTGGTCATGATAATACAACATGTCACGATATCGCGACATCTTTTCTTCTTTGGCCTCGATGATGCAACATGTCACGATATCACGAAACCTTTCCTCCTATGGCCACGACGACTGATATGGAATAAACGAAGCTGATGAAAAACACCTAGACCTAGACCAGTCAACGGAGGTTAGACACAACTCACGTTGATTATTATGAACACTAAGTCCTAATTAATATTCCCTAGGTCTAAAAACATAATTAGCCCCTAGGTCTAAGATTCCTTATCATTCGTCCCAACAAAAGAAGCATTGGACTCCAATGCTTTTAACAATGAGGGAAAATCCCGGGACAGAATGTGAGCAGAAATCCAACGAGCCTGATGTGGAAATTGGCCTCGGCGGGCCACAAGATATGAAGTAGACACACCTTGGCGTGTTTTGTGGGTCTTTGTATCAAAGACTGTATCGGCGTCAAGCGGAAGCTGAGCATCAGGAACCACATCAACTGGATGAATGATGGCTGGAACTGTCTCCAATGTGGAATCATAGTATGGTTTGAGAAGATCAACATTGACAACATCGTGAATGCCAAGATGAGCTGGAAGGTCCAAGCGAAAGGCATTCTCAGAGATTTGTTGAAGGATAGTATAAGGCCCATAACGAAGAGGCTTGATTTTGCTATGTGCCTTATCTACAAATCGGCGTTTGTCAAGATGAAACCATACTTTGTCACCAACTTGAAAGGAATGAGGAGTGCGGTGCTTGTCCATCTGTTGTTTCTACTTTTTCTGAGTCTTCTGTAGAATTTGAACCACTTTGGCTTGAAGACTCTGCAAATGTTGTACAAAAGAGTTGGCCTTGTCTTGTTCCTTCTGAATGTGCATTGTGGCTGAAGAAGGCAAAGACAAAGGTAACTCATAAGGAGCAAGTGGTTGAAAACCAAAACACACTTCAAATGGAGAGTGCCCTGTAGAACTGTGGACGGCCCTGTTGTAGGCGTGCTCAATGTGAGTGAGGCTTAAGTCCCACTTGGCTGGAGTGGAATGATGGTAAATCCTCAAACTCTGCACTAGAGTACGATTAACTACCTCTGTCTGCCCATCGGATTGTGGATGATAAGCAGTAGAGAAGTTAAGAGATACTCCCAAAATCTTCCAAAGTGATCACCAAAAGTGACCTACAAAGCGCGAGTCACGATCAGAGACAATGCTGGTAGGAAGACCAAAAGAACGCCATACCACCTCAAAGAATAGTTGGGCAAGATCCTGTGCAGTACTTGTCTTGCGACAAGGAATGAATTTTGCCATTTTGTTGAATCTGTCCACCACAACAAAGACACAATCATGCTTGCGTACTGTCATTGGAAAACCGCTCAAGAGATCCATGGAAATGCTTTCCCACGGACGAGAAGGAATGGGCAAAGGCATGCTCATTCCAAATGTCCTATTGGCTGATTTGGAGCGATTACATATGGCACATTGTCGCAAGAAGCGAAGAACATCTCTTTGCATGTGTGGCCAAAAGAAGAACCTCTGAAGATGATGTAGAGTTTTCTGCCTACCAAAATGTCCCCCATAGAGTGTGGAATGAGCCTCCTTCAGAAGAGACTCCCTGTTCCCATGAGGAACACAAAGTTTGTCCAATTTGTACAACAGTCCATCCTTAATATGAAAGTCTTGAAGAGCTCTCAAATTTGAAGAAGAAGGATTGGAAAGTTGGTGGAAAACTTTGCCAAAATCTGGATCCATAGGATACTGTGTAGGCCAAGTTTGGAAGCCAAGATGAGAAGTAGTGACAATTGTCAAAACAAGAGTAGAAGGAGGACGACTCAAACAATCAGCCACCGCATTGTTTCGTCCTTTCTTGTACTTGATTACCAAATGGAATTGTTGCAAGTACGATGCCCATTTCATGTGCCTAGCTTCCTCAATTTTTGTTTGAGATTGAAGAAACTTAAGGGGCATGTGATCTATATGAACAATTGTTTCTTTTCCCAAAAGATAGTGCCTCCAATACTTGATTGCTTGAACCAAAGCATAGAACTCCTTATCATATGTAGAATAGTTCTTCTTGGCCTCTGAAAATGTTTCTGAATGATAGGCCACTGGATGGCCATTCTGCATGAGCACAACTCCAAGTGCCACTTGCGAAGCATCGCTTCTATCTCAAATGGTTGAGACAAATCGAGAAGAACAAGAACTCGGTGCAAGATTTCAATTTGTGTTTCAATGTGTCAAAGGCTTTTTGTTGATCCTTTGTCCACTGAAACTGAACTTTGATCTTTGTCAAATAGTGTAAAGGTGTTGCAATAGAAGAATATCCTCCAATGAACTTGCGATAGAAATTAGCAAGTCCAAGAAAACTTCTTAACTCCGTGACTGAAGTAGGAGTTGGCCAAGAGAGGATAACTTCAACTTTGGAAGGATCTACTTGCACACCTTTTTCACTAATTACAAATCCAAGATAGGCAATGAATGTTTGACCAAAGGAACACTTAGGAAAATTTGCATACAATTGGTTCTTTCGAAGAGTTTGAAGAACCGTTTTCAAGTGTTCCAAATGATTCTCCCAAGTAGAAGAATATACAAGAATGTCATCCAAATAGATGATTACAAATTGATCCAAACAATCTCTGAATACTTCATTCATCAGCCGCATGAATGTAGCTGGAGCATTTGTAAGGCCAAAGGGCATGACAAGCCACTCAAAGAGCCCCATTTTGGTCTTAAATGCCGTTTTCCAAGTGTCTTCTGCTTGAATTCTCACCTGATGATACCCACTTTTGAGATCAATTTTGGAGAAGAATTTTGCACCTTGCAATTGGTCCAAAAGATCATCAATTCGAGGAAGTGGATAACGATTCTTGATTGTAATCTTATTGAGTGCCCTGAAATCAATGCATAGTCTCCATGTGCCATCCTTCTTCAACACAAGCAAGATAGGAGAAGCACAAGGGGAAGTACTGGGTTTGATGAACCCTTTAGTCAACAATGCTTGAATTTGCTTTTTAATTTCTTCCATTTGCACTATTGATTGTCTATACATTGAAGAATTAGGAAGAGAAGTTGCAGGAACAATCTCAATACTATGATTAATCTGTCTTTCAGGAGGAAGACTTGTGGGTTCTTGAAAAACATCAGAAAATGATTGAAGTATAGAATGAACTGAAGAACTCCTATTATTAGTGTGCTTAGGTGCTTGCTTTTCTTCTTGAATTGGTCTGATGAAAATGAGTGCTAATTCCTTTGCTTGATTTACGGCTTTGCGTGCTTGTCTACAACTCAACATCAAATTATGTGGTGTTTGTTGTGTACTTCTGATTATGAATGCTTTGTTATCTTTGTGCAAAGTGTATGTATTTTTGTACCCATCATGTATAGACCTCCTATCGTATTGATAGGGTCTTCCAAGCAACAAGCCACAACAATCCATTGGAGTTACATCGCACACAACCGAGTCCACAAAAGAAGGACTGAAAGCAAAATTCATAGTGCAAGTGTGTGTGATGTCGGATGTAATCCCATTGTCCTTCCATCCCAAAGGATAAGGATGAGGATGGGGATTCATCGGTAACTTTAGTTTGTCAACAACGGACCTCGCAATTAGATTTTTCTACGAGCCGCTATCGATTATACAATCAACCATAAAGGTGTCACTGAGATGGACCATAGTCACAAACAAATTCTCACGATCACCTTGTGAAGTATTCATGAGGGTTAATTTGTTTAACCCTACCAATTCCTTATAAGGCTTACGTTCCCCTGTAGCCTCAATGGGACTTTCTTGTGAGTCCTCATTGGAAGGCTTTACAACTAGGGATTTTTTCTTCATATTTTGCAACTTAAAACACCTCTTTTGAGTATGTCCTGGATTTTTACAATAATTACAAATCAAAGGTGTTTTAGAAGAAGAAGATTTTTGTGAAGAAGAAGGGGAAGATGAAGAAGAGGGAGAAGGAGAAGAAGAAGATTTAGCTCCCTTGGAAGGTTGTGGAGAAGCCTTCGGATTTCCTCCCGACGTAGAAGAGCGAGTCCCACGCGATTGTTCCCTCATTTCCTCCTCAGCAAGGAGGGCTTGATTGAAAGCCATGTCAATGTTTACAATCAACTTGTATTTCATCTTCCTGTAAATGGGCTCCTGCAAACCACTCTTAAATTTGTTAACAAGTTGTGCTGCATTATCCTGTATAGAATTCAAAATCCGCAACTTGCTAAACTGAAAAATATAATCAGAAACAGTCATATTTGAGGTTTGGCGAAGACGAAGCCACTTGATCTCAAGGTCAGTGGCATAGTTTGAAGGATAAAAATTATTCTTCAACACTCTTTGCAATTCATCCCACGTGTCAATGGGATTTTGGGTCCGTTGGCGATCAGTGACAAGGACCTTAGCAATGCCGAAAAGTTTCAATTTGGCAAAGTTAACCTCCTGATCCTTGGCAATCTTGATATACTGAAACCAACTGTCCATGTCCAAAATCCAACTGTTGAGGACTTCGGGATCTCGGGAACCAGTGTAAACCGGAACCTCACACTGTTGTTGCACTTCATTTGATGTAACTTTATCAGCCAACACGCTGACAAGTTGGGTCACTTGAGCCAACTTATCGGCTAATTCGGAAGCCATTTGACCCCGAGTGATCGCCAGAAGAAGAAAAGTTACAATTACAAAAATGTGCAAAATACAAGGTGCCCAAATTAATTTGCAAAAATTGCAAATGTACAATAAAAGGGCAAAATAAAAATTTGCACAATGGTGCGAATAGCTGCTTACACAATGTCTTTCCAAAAATAATGAAAAGTGACTTTTGGAATAAAGACAAACTAATTTATTTTGATATTTTTTTATTTTATTTTATTTTTTTAATCAAAATAAATGTGTTACGCGGCTAATGGTATTCCAAAGAGGATGACCGCGTGAATACGCGGTCACGATTGGGAATGCACAGACGGCGCAGGAGAATCACTGCAACGACCACGTGAAAGCCGGCACACTCCGAGCTGCACACTCTGCATGCAAGTTCGAGCCGCACACTCCATACAGATGGCTGGCACAGGTCTCTCCGCCTGGAATGTCATCTTGTCTGCCACTGGAAAAGGCTGCAACCTAGCAAGGTACTACCAAATTCGAACAGGGGCAAGCAAAGGAATCGGCTTGTCCGTGGATCTGTCAGATCTGGAATGTTTCGAAAAATGAACCGAGAAATTGCAGTGTGTTTGCTGCCAAAAAATCGCGATGGGACTGTCGCTAGGAAATGTCACGACGGACTCGAAACCCAAATGTGCGCCAGAAAATGCTGATCGCGTCGGCAATCGCTGGAGTTTTGCCTGAATTCGGCCAAAATTTTGAAATCGTAGGAGGTACGTCGATTTCCGGTTGAGTTCCGTCTGTTCTGTGGCTCCCAGCAGTAGGCAGAGACCAATCGTTCGCAAGAACGCAGGGGAATGGCCGAAATCGAAAATATCCTCTGAACCTCACCCAATGAAAACGCTATTTTTTTTTTTTTATGGAATAATCGCGTGTTCCTAAAATTAATCTGGCAGGCCAGAAAATGCAGGCTCCTGAATAGCAACAATGTCATCACCGATGCTGCTATGTATTTGAAACAGGACGGTCACAGGTCGAAGGGATGAGGAGCGAAGATCTGGTCGCTCAAAACAGCAGCTAGGCAGCGACAGCGGCATAAATCAACAGCGGGAACGGCAAATAGCGACAGAAATCGACAGCGGCAGCGGCAGAACAGCGGCAAAAATCGACAGCAAAAGGAAGCGGTGAAAGTCACGCAGGCCGAGACGGCAAGGTGGAGTTTTCGGGTGTATTCCTGTCAATGGATCTGCCCGCTCAACGGATTTACCCGTCGCACCTCAACGTCCCCAAAAACTGACTACGACTGAATTTGCAGGGATGCTGACAAAACAGCACAGAGTCTATTGGAGTCGACGTCGAAGGAACGTCCGCTGTCCACGTTGGTAGTGTTTCTGTCAGCTCAGCACAGGATTTCAGACAGCACAGCAACGTCGATCAACGCAAAATTTGATCATGCAAAACTGTTGCGAGGTCTGCAGACAACGCAAAAACCAGGGACGAATTCCGTAGGCAACTGATGCGTGTTCCAAAACACGTAGAATTTTGGCACGACAGTGGAGAATTCCAGGCCAGGAGTATGCATCGATTCGCTGCCCCAAATGAAGACAAAAGACTATGCAATAATGAATCGACACCCCAATAAAATAAAATTTTTATTGCTTCCAACGTTGTGACGGTAAATGAAAATTGACAACAAGTTGCTGCAATAATGGCAGCCTAACTCCAACAATTCTCCTGAGCTTCAATTGGAACAGATTGTGGAGGTCGGAATAACCCAAAACCTCCAAAAATAACCTGCTCTGATACCAATGATATGGAATAAACGAAGCTGATGATTATTGAAAACTTAGGACTTTAAATAAGTCCAAAAATAAAACCGTAAACCTGGAATTCATGAACAGCTCCAGGGATTTACGCATACAAATCCAAAAAGGCTAAGATGAAAGCCCTAAATTAACGAAATGAAAAACACCTAGACCTAGACCAGTCAACGGAGGTTAGACACAACTCACGTTGATTATTATGAACACTAAGTCCTAATTAATATTCCCTAGGTCTAAAAACATAATTAGCCCCTAGGTCTAAGATTCCTTATCAACGACGCAACTTGTCACGATATTACGACACTTCTTCTCTTCTGGCAGCGACGTTGCAACATGTCGTGATATCGTGACACTTTCTCTCCTTCGGTCGTGATGTTGCATCTTATCACGATATCACGACACCTTTTCCTCCTTTGTCCGTGATGATGCAACATGTTGTAATATCGTGACACCTTTTCCTCCTTGCTTTTTCCCTATGCTTTGGACCACGAAAATGCAACATGTCGCGATATCATGACACATTTCTTCTTGTGGTGTTTTGCTTTTTCTTTGATATTTAGCTCATGGGCCTCTTCGATCGGTTTGGAAAACATGTAAAAAATACTTGTACAAGGTTCAGGGACCTTTCAACACCCTTTCAACCAATCAAAAAAAAAAGTGATAAAAATAGTGCAATGCTATATAATGGAGGTCATGAACACTCCATGAAAATATATGAAAGGACTACATTGTATCATACTACTAAACTATACCATACACTCTCTATATTTACTACTACCTTGAAATCACTCACTATGAGACCTTTATATAGGAAGATAGATTCCTTGACCCTTACTCTACCTAAGACTTGTGTACATGTGGACTACATGCACATTTACAACTTGCACATTCAAACTTTTGCATTTATTACAATACTTGAAGTAACTAACTTTACTCTAAAGTAAACTCCTACTCTAGTTATGTATCAAAGGTGGTACATTTACATGAACCAAATGATGTAATATACTCTAACAATACTGTTAAGTTTTATGTTTAACATGTTATAACAATAAATATTTAAATAACAACATTTTAAAATTATTTAAAAGTTAAGTTTAAAATAAAATAATAATAATATATATTACTTTCTCATTTTTTATTTTCCATCTCAAATAAACTATTTTTAAGAATTTTTCATTAATAACTATTTTAAAATAATTTAAATTTTAAAAAATAAAATTATTAATAAAAATGATATATTGTGATTAAACGATATTATCTCAATCGGTTAAATATGTCAACTTTCAAGGAGGAGACCTAGGTTTAAATCTTGTTAAGTGATACATTCATAATAGCCAAGTTGTTGTAATACCACTATGTGCTCATGATGTAGTATGGGTGGGGATCATTTCTATTCCATATAACCAATTGAAAAAAAGGTATATTGTCATCACAAGAAGGGAGAGAATACAAGCAAGAAGTGGGGTTCACCTTTTCTTGTTCAAGAAATTTAAAATAAGGATTCTTAATAGTAAAATCTAGGTAGCATGGAAGAAAATTCATTTAGGAAAGCCCTAACTAAATGTAAGGATGCCCTACCTAGAAGAATGGATGATCTAATTGGAGATAAATGGAAGAATGAAGCTATGGTAATTCTTATTTAAGCAATAGATGTTTAATTAAAAGTAATTCTCAATAATGAGATGATCAATCATGATATAATGGTTCTTAAAAGTATAGGGTTAATATGTAATTTCCATGGATGGTGGCCAATATTTTTTATGATTCAAAAGTGGATTTAAATGGAAGTGGGATTTGTTAGATCTTAATGCTTCAAATAATTACATTATGGAAATGAAGGATATTTAAGTACATATGATACTTATATAAAAACCTTCAAATAAACTTACAACTATTTTATCCTATACTATTGTAGAGGGAAAAAAATGCCCTATCACATATGATTCTCAACTGGATCCATTGGGAGCCAAGGTGACCGTAGGGGGTGTTATATTCTCTACACTCAGGGGCTTGGGGATCGAAGGGTTCACCAAGAATGGTTTAAGGACTCACTCCAAGTATGATATGGAGATGTTTAGTGTTTGAATTGAACAAACACCTAGGTTTAGTCTTTCTAAAATCTAAGCTATGGAAAATGAAATAATAATGCAAGACAAACAATGATGAAAGAAGACAAGAAGCTAACCCTAGTATGATTCTTGATTTTTAATGATGACTAAACCCTAATTTTTAATAAAATAAGTCATTTTTTAGCAAAGGTTTAAGATAATGCATAAAAAAAATCTAAATCTAGAATGCAAACTATATGATTTTTTCCCTTTTGAATGTCGAAAAACAAAATAAAAATACTTTTATTTTGTATATGTTTAAATTTGAACTAGATAGAAAATAAAAAACAAATAACATAAGAATTTTATTTAGGGCACTTATCTGATCTGGTGGTTGATCCTAGTTTTAACTTGTGTTTATAATATCCAAATTGCTTCAATCTTGTGAAACAACTTATAAACCCTAGAAAAATTGATCAGTGTTTGGGGGCCTACTTAGGCTGCTATATAATTGAGATTAGAGGTGCAACAGTTAATCCCCCTTGGTTATTTTAGTTGACCATTCGAAAATGAAATGATCTTTGACCTTTGGAACAAGCAAAAGCAATATGAAACAAGTATGCAACAATGAAATGAAATGCAGACAAAATGAATGTAATAGAAAGCTAACATCCAAAATGCCAGTTAGGGTTTTGGGAAGCAAGAGCTTACTCACAAGCCCTAACTAACCAAATTCACACCCTGTAAAATATGGGAGTAAATTTGGATTGCCAAATTTGCACCCTATATGGATGGGTCGTGAATTTGGTTCAAAGCACTTTTGGGTTCCATAATATCAAAAAATGTGATGGAAAATAGCAAAAAATAGATCTAACAACTAATAATGCAATTAAAGAACCTAGCTGGCTGATGAAAGAAGCAAGGAGAAATGAGAAGGTAAAATAAGCAACCCAAGATGGTAGACCTCTCCAATCGTCAAGACTCCTCCACTTGTTCACCAAGAACAACCAGCACCAAAGTACAAAATAACAAAATAGCAATCCCACAATAATAGAGAACTTGCTAGAAAAGAAGACTAGATATAATTAAGATCACTTAGAGAGAACTTGCTTGTCTAGAAAAAAGGGGAATCCAACCCTTTAT
Organism: Wollemia nobilis; assembly: GCA_028583015.1. Lineage (NCBI taxonomy): Eukaryota > Viridiplantae > Streptophyta > Pinopsida > Araucariales > Araucariaceae > Wollemia > Wollemia nobilis. Next base: position 262,526 of record JAQPPZ010016676.1, read on the forward strand.
TTATAAGAGGTTTGGAGTGCGACAAGGCAGGAAAATGAAATTTCACCATGGAAAGAGCCGATGCAAAAAGGGATGGACAAGGGGGGAGTTTTTGAGAGAAAAATATTTAAAAATCTAAATCCATACCCCATACTTACAGGGTGTAAATTTGACAAGCCAAATTCACACCCCGTATGGATCAGGTGCCAATTTGGCAAGGCTGGGGAGAAAGGGCAAAAGAAGAGGGGAAAAGGGATCCAAATTTACACTTAGAAAGTTTGGGTGGTTTCCTAAAGATCTAAGGAAAAATTGACTCATTTTTGTGGGTAAATTTTTCATGTCTACATTTTCCCCCTCTTTGATGCATTTATGGCCAAATAAATGCGTTAAAGAAACATGTAGACATCTATGGGCGAAAACAGTGAACAAAAAAATGGATGGTCAAGTTTGGATAGAGGGGTGGTGCAAAAAGGGGTGTCATATTGACCACTACATATTTTCATGCAAATTGAGTCATTACTACCATTAATGCCTCTAAGGATAGGGTGCTCCCTCGAGTTTCAGAAGGAATGCACGATTCCAGAAGAAAATTTGAAAAAGGTGAACAAAGAAAGCAAAAGCAAGAAAAATCAAAGAAGATAAAGAGAAAATAAAAGGAGAAAAAAATAAGGGGATGAGAGAGAAGAAAGGGAGGGAAAAAAAGGAAGAGAGAGAAGAAATGAAAAGGAGGGAAAATAAGCTTATGTCATTGTGTGAGGAGGAGAAAAGAGCTCTAGAGAAGAAAAAGAGAATGGTACTCCCAACTCACTATACGACCATGGTGAGAGGTGATATTGGCACTACTACAGATCAGGCGAAGGTATGGCTCAACACCCATTTCTAGTTTAGGCTAGAATTAGGTTTTACCTACAAAAAAAAATTTAATTTTGTTGGCATTTATTTTTTTATTTTTTAACCTTTAAGAATTTTTTTGCAAAATTCATCGTGGGGTACAAATTTGGTCAGGCGGCCATGCCAAATTCATGCCCAGACATCCAAGGCATCAATTCAATTATTTTTGCAAAAAAAATCTTTTTTTATTTAAATATGATCATGATGAGATTAATTAAAGATGTTTGAATGCTTTAATGTTGATTTTGCAGCTAAATATACTCAAGAGCAGAGAGTGGTAGTCGAGCACACTTAGGGAGGCTATGAGAGAGAAAATAGAGGTAGAGAGGAAGATACTAGGGAATATGGGGCTACTGCATTTAGTAGAGATGTCCCACTTTGAGGTGAATAGGGCACTACTAACAGGTCTTGTAGAGAGGTGGAATCAAAAATCATCCACATTTTAGCTACCAATATGGGATGTGACTATCACATTGGAGGATGTATGGTGCATCTTGAGGATTCCCATTAGGAGGAGGACTATTTACATGGTAGGAGTATCGATGGTGGCATCTGATATGATGGGGGATCTGACACATGTTATCTAGTAGAGTGAATTCTATGTCAATGAGATGCCACATTGATATGGAGTTGAGGTACTAATGCCTGTACTATATGGGGTGGTGGTAGGGATGATCGTGTTTCATACCAGTAGGTGACACCTACTATGGGCACTAGCAATAGTAGTGCAAGACATGCGAGATCAAGGAGTTAGGTTCACATGGATACCATATATGTTCACTTGCTTGTATAGGATGTTGCATGACATCGTGTATAAGTTGCAGATAGGCCATTTGTGTATGACTTTACTCTAGGTGTGGTGCTAGAAGTACATAGTAATCCAAAATTTGAATGCACTACTAGGGTTATTACCCAACATAGAGTGGCCAATAACATATAGGTAGAGCCGATACTTCAAGCATGGGCACATGGCATATATTAGTGTCTTGCCACTAGAGAGGTGGGTGATAAATGCTCTATGGGAGCATTAGATCATATGGTGATCATGGAATCTACACCCTAGTTGGGAAAAGGATGTAGAGGAGTTGGCTAGGGTACATAGGATCCAGTGGATCATCACTAAGAAGGGCAAGTAGGAGCTATATCGATTTGACCAAGTACAGTGCTAGTTTGGCATTCTACAAGATATTCCATACCTTGGGGACCACTAGTTTTGATGGGTGTGATGGGACCCATTAGGAGTTAAAGACACTCCTTATGTGGGTAGACGGGTGGATGAGGACTTGTATGACCCAGTATATGTGGATCCAAGGGTGGATGATGTTGGGGTGGATCTTAAGTACAATATATGGTATAGAAGCATTATGCCCTCAAGGATATCCCCACCAATGCTAGTGCAAATATGCTATATTATGAATCAATGAGTGTAGCTAGCACTATGAGAGACCACTTGATGCACCATAGAGAGACAACAGAGGTTCATAGGCCCATCAAGATCAGTATAGGTATAGGTTTTTATGGAGATAGTGATGGCCATGAGGGGGACTATCACCATATCTAGCTTAGGGGAAGGAGGAACAATAGGTTTTTCTCCTATAGCAGTATATGCAGGACCTAATAAGGCTATAGGTCCAAGGTATCAGGTGAGGGAGACAAAATCGCTACGATCCATGGTGGTGACTATGCAAATAAATATGGAGACCATCCACATAACACTATACTAGACCTAAGTGGAGTGAGACATGACGAGTATTGAGGTAAATCACATTAGATGGGAGATGAACTAGTTGGAGTGAGGGCAACAATAGGCTCAGGTAGGGTGGATAGCTATCATTGTAGGCAGCCAATAGAGTGAGGGAGACCACCTACTACTAGTAGATTTATAAAATGTGATGGAGTCATATGAGATAGCGATGTGGAGGTAGGTCTACTATTAAATGGTATATTATCATATCATTCTAGCAAATCAGAGGGTTTCTCCATTGTCATATCTATGATCATAGATTCACTCGTAGTCATAAACACAATTTGGTTCATGATCTATTAAAAACAATCCACCAAGACCTCTAGTAGGTAGAGTAGAGGAGACATACTTGCATGGCTAGGGTAATGATCAGGATGACATGTCAATGATGGTGATGTAGCATGCATCCCTAGGGATGGTCGAGTGTGCCAAGCTCTCTATTGTGGAACATCGACTAGCCAGCATGCACTTAGTACTTTTGAGTAATACATGTTGCTTTTATTTTATGTTATGGTGTTAAATATTTGTTCTTTTATGAGATTTTATTTTTACTTATGCAAGATGAATGTAATGCATGACTTAAATGAATGAAATGCATGAATTATCTAACTAATGCAATGTCTAAATGCAATCTAATATGAATTCAAAATGAAATGCACGAATGAGCATATGGAAGGAAGAGAAAGGAAGAAGAAAGTAACAAAGAAGCAAAAAAAAGTTAAGAAGCAAAATAGAAAAAGAAACAAAGAGGTAAAAAAGTGAAGAAGCAAAGCTGCAAAAGGTCAAAGGAAAATAAAAGGAAAAGAAAAAGAAGCATGATCCTGTGAGGATGTATGCTCGCAAATGGTTGTATGTGGAGGCTACCCCTAGCTAGTGTCCATGAAGTTATCTCATAAGGATGTTATGCTCACAAATATGGTCAAGATATGAGTGGTACCCGCTATGGGTGTAATGCTCGCTAATGGCTAGATATGAAGAGATGCCTGCTAGGATGTATGATCATAAATGGTCAATTAGAGGTTGCTCCTCGCTCGTGATCATGAATCTATCCTCTATGGGATGAAATATTTGATTAATTTTCCAAAAATGAGTGTAACCTGATGGGAGTGTGGTGTGTGTAGGAGATGAGTGAGTAGAGTAAAGCATAGCATGTGTGTGTATGTATTAGAAAATAGAGAGTAGAAATAGAGATGAAAGGAGAAGAAAATATGTGGGTGTCCTCAAAATTTTAAGAAATAAGAGATGTGCATAAGATAGTTAATGGTTGTATGAACAACATAAATGATATTCATACTATATCTACCCTATCTTACAAGGATCCCTTAATAATCAAAAAATTTAGAAAGGAAAAATGAGTGTGACTAAAACAAGATTCGTAGCAAGAAGAAGGAACATATATCCTTTGTATTGACAAAAAAGAGAAATAAAAAATGCAAAGGAAAAAAATATACAAAGAGAAGAACTATATTCCTTGACTTGGATAAGAATTTGATGATCATTTTATACTTTCAAGATCAAGCAATATAAAAGAAGAGAGAAATACATTAGCAAATGCAATTATTAAAATGCATGGAGATAGGCCCTAAGTTGGGGATTCACTAGGAATTAGATCCCTAGTGTAAGTGCAATGCATGTGAGCTAAGACCTAACAAGGTTTCATCACTTTCCATCCTCACGAAGTCCCCAAAATCTATATGATAAATTAATCATGCAAGTATGAACAAAAAACAATGCAACTATATGACAAGAAAAAATGCAAGTAGAAAAATGTTAGGCAAATAATGTAAGATATGATAGGCAATCATGTAGTATAAACAAGAAAATAAAATACAATATGAAAACTAAGCTAAATTTAATATGAGAAAATGAAAATTCAGAGTCATGTATAGTATCTTTTTAGGTGAATTATATTCATTGGTTTTTTAAGTTCTTTACCATCTAATGATGTTAAATGATAGGCTTTTGAGCCAAACTTGGTCGTTATGACAAAGGGGCCTACCCAATTAGGTTGAAACTTACCTTTCAAATTGGATCGAGCATTAGCGTTCTTTTGGTTTTACTTGAGGATAAGTTCCTCAACCTCAAAAGAATGATTAAAAACTCTCTTGGAATAAGATCACCTAAGCCTATTTTGATAGGCTCAAAGTTGCTCTAAGATATAAATGCACTTTTTATTTAGTAGCTCAAATTGGTTCAAATGATCTAAGTGATACTCATTATCGATCGAGGCATATTGTAGCAATATGCACAATGAAAGGACCTTTAACTCAAATGAAAAAATGACCTCAGTCTCATAGATCAATATATACAAAGAAGCACCTATAGGAGTTTGCACACTGGTATGATAAGCCCACAAGGCTAGATAAAGTTGGATATGCTAGTTTTGATCAGTCTTACTAACCATATTTTTTAGGATCTTGACCAAAAACTTATTGGATGCTTTGGCTTGATATTTACCCTAAGGGTAATACATAGTTGACCACATGTGTTGAATCTTGTACTTAGCACACAACTTATAGGAATCCTTGTTCTTGAAAGGAGTGTCATTGTTAGAAATAATCACCAAAGAAATATCAAACCTACAAAGTATATGGTTGAAGATGAACTTGGAAACTTGAGATCTAGTCATTATGGCCAAGGGTAAGGCTTCGATCCATTTAGTGAAGTACTTTTTCATCGTTATGATAAACTTATGACCATCAGATGGTTTTGGGTTAATATTTCCTATGATTTCCAATCCCCACATGGAAAATAGCCAAGGAGAAGAAATAACCTAAAGGTTTTGAGAAGAAGCATGAACAAAGTTATCATGGTGTTGACACTTATCGGAACATTGAACATGGTCACATACATATTTCTCCATGGAAGGCCAATAATACCCCATCTGAAGGAGTTTTTGGCAATGGCATTACCGCTAAAATGACCTCCACATGATCCTTCATGAGCCTCACTACAAGCTAGTTGGGATTCATCAGAGTTAAGGCATCATAAGAGGATGCCTTAAAAATAACATCGATTTTAGGTATTTTCAACTATCACAAATTGGTACGCTCTTTTGTGAAAATTTATTTGCTGATAGTGATCTAAACCATCAAGAATTGAACCATACTTAAAGAAATTAATGATGTTATTATGCCATGGCTCATATGGGGAAAATCTAGTGGTCAAAACATCTAATAGAACAAGACTAGAACTAAGCAACATAGGCTCTCAAAGTTGTCTAATGATAATTGATGCTTGATCATCATCTAGCTCCAAGGGAAACAAGGATACAACAGTGGTCATGTCATCCACATGGTAGTTGGAGGATCTAAGGATAGACTCTATGGTTACTTGATTGAATGCAAATAAAATCTTGGTGATAGTCTCTTTGTAAGGTTTTACCTTATCATCTCAATTCTGATAAACAATTTTAATCTAATTGACCATAAGTTGAGTCACCAAAGACTAAAAAAACTCTAACCTACAAGGCTAAGATTGGTCTAAGACCAAGGATCAAGGCTTCATGCTCTTTAGTATTATTCAAGCAAGAGAAAAAAAGCTTGAAGGAAAGGGGGATGAGTTGTTTTTGTGGGGTAACTAGAACAATTCTAGCACCAGTTCCCTTTAAGCATTAGGTTCCATCAAAAAACAAATTCCAATACTTCAGCTCTTTGGCTTCTATACTAAAGTACTCATTGGAAAACTCGACGACTAAGGTATGGGCTGACTCTAAGGGAGTGGAGGCTAGCTGATCAATAATCACCCAAGCCTTGGTGGCCTTCTGACCTATGAAGGTTAGGTCAAGCTCACTAAAGTCTAAAATCCACATAGTAGCTCAACCTAAAAGGTGGGGCTTAGATATTAAGTAGTGCACAGGATCAAACTTTGTAAAAACTAATGTCTTATGGCTAAGCATGTAGTTTCTTAAATTCTAGTAAGCAAACACTACGAAAACACTACGATAAGAAAAAGCTTATCTAAGGGGGTATATTGGGTTTCATAGCTAACCAAAGTTCTACTAATATAGTAGATGGTTCACTCTTTGTTTGATCATCATGTTGATCCAACAAGGCTCCCAAAGTATGAGTTGTGAGTGCTATGTAAATCATCAAATTCTTATTTGATCTAGGGAGAACTAAGATAGTCAATAAATTGAGATACCTTTTGAGTTCATCTAAATCTTACTGACACTTAGAATCCCATTGGAACGCTACATCTTTCTTAAGGAGCATAAGAAAGGGTTGGCACTTATTGGCTAACTGAGCTATGAAATGATAGATAGCTTGAAGGTTACCTTGTAAGCTATGCAACTTGGTTAGGTTATGGGGAGGAGGCATGTCAATAATAGTCATTATATTAACAGGGTCTACTTCAATGCCTTGCCTAGACACGATGAAACATAGCAACTTGCCATAAGTGACTCCAAAAACATACTTGGAGGGCTTAAGATGAACTTTGTACTACCAAAGCCTTTCAAAGATTCATCTTAAATCATGAACATGATTCTATAAATATATGGAACAACCTAGAAGATCATCCAAATAGTGCTCAATAATATCATGCATCATGTCAAGAAAAAATTAATTCATAACCCTCTAATATGTGGCACCAACATTATTCAAGCCAAAATATATGACTTTATAGTAGAAGGTACCTCATGGAGTGATGAAAGTTGTCTTGAACTAGTCCTTAGGGACAACCATGATATGATTGTATCCTGAAAAACCATCCATGAGCAAAAGCATTCAACTTTTGGTAGTCAAATCTACGATCATATCTATGTTGGAAAGAGGAAAATTGTCCTTGGGACATGCTAAGTTAATGTACCTAAAGTCAATACATATTCTGATTGTTTCTACCTTCTTAGCCATAGTAACAATATTGGAGATCCAATTAGAATAGTCAATAGCTTTGATAAAACCAACATCAAGGAGTTTTTTGAGATCCTTCTTGACTAAAAGGGTGACCTTATGATGCATTTTCCTAAGTTTTTTCTTAACAGGCTTAGCACTAGGCTTTCCTACCAAATGATGCATAACAATGAAAGGATCAATCCTTGGCATATCAGCATATGACCAAGAAAAATAGCATGGAATTCCCTCAAAAAATTGGTCAATCACTCATGCTTGTCCATGGGCAAGGCTTTACCTAGCTTAAAAATTCTATGGTTCTCCTCAAAAATAATGTTAACATATATGGTCTCCTTAATGAGAATATGAGACTCATCCTCATAAGGAGGTAGGGTGGGGATCACTCTTAGTTTCTCAGGGTCCTCGAGAGACATAGAATCAAAATCCTCTTGAGAACTAGAAGACTCAAAATGCACGACACAAGGGACTTGTTGTGGCCAGTGCACAACTAGCCCCAAGACTTGGGGACCCACCTTTAATTTTGATTTTTGGGATTTTTGGCTATTTTTTATTGACAATTTTTTTTTGTTACATAGATGAAATGGTTACAAGCATAATTTTTAGTAACTGTCAGTGCAGCTGGTAGGGTTTAAACTATCATTGAAGGCTTCCAACACACCCATCGTCTCGTTAATGGTAACTTGATGTGATATGGGTACCGCCAGACGCACAAGGTTCACATCATCTTCATCAGTCTGGTTCAACACATGGCATGAAGGAGGACCATCAGATAAGCAAGAAATATATCACCGTCATTAGTCAGGTGCAACACGTAGAGGAGTCAGATTGGGCTACTGGCTATGCATGGGCACACCCGTGGGATTAGAACCTAGGTCATTTTGTCGAAGGGTCCATATCCATGAGTGCACTTTATAAGTTTTTTTTGCATGTTACAATTCCTTTGGTTGTTTTTAAAGTGTTTTATGTGTTGTGGTTAGTTTTAAATATTTTGAATTAAAGCAAGTTCAAATATATTTTAAATAAAATAATAATAATAATATATATATATATATAATTTTAAAAATAATAACAAATTAAATAAAAGTAGTTATTTTAATTATTTTTATTGTAGTTTAAGTTTTAAAGTTGTATAATGTCAATTATGTTTTTTTTTAGTGTTGATATCGTTCAATTTTAAAGTCTTTTATCAATGCTTTGAAATAAAGTATTTTTGTGCCATTGCAGGTAATAATGATGTGAGGGATAAAATGTTAACATGAGACAAACGAGTGCTTAAACGACATTGAAAACCGAATATTTGGCCATGACGTGGACCACTCAGACAGTATGGTGGGAAGGGCTAAAAATATGATAGGCATATATTTCCTCGGTTGATGCATTCGATATGGTGGAGAGGTCGGGGTGACATTGTGATGTGGAATGCCATGCAGTCGAGCAAGTTTTACTTCGATGAGGCTATGTAGTGAATGCAAGGGGCAGCTTGGTGTACATGGGTGACCATGCACATGGCAGTGCCCACGGATCAAAAATGATGATTGTCTGATGGTTTTGTTGGTCAGCATATTGGCAACATCTAGGTGATGTGTACAGGGTGACTATTGTTGGATTAAATACCAAATGGATGTGTATTTCCTCTTGTCATCATGAAGTGCATTCTCAACATGGCAAAATATATTCTCATGAGTTGGAGTATCCAAAGGTTATGGTGTAGGGACATCATCACAAGGTCATGGTGAGCATGACATGGAGCAAATTACTGACATGGCAGTCGATAGACATGAAACTATATGGCAGAAAGACTCCAAACACATAGATTGAAGGTGGACTCTTGACTCCATGTAGACCTACAAACAAATGACTATCGAGACCACCTAGACAATGTACAACAGGAGTGATGCAAAATCTCCTAGTTAGTAAAATATAGAATGAATCTTCCAAGTGGGTAAAGAAAACAAATATATGAGAATAAAATGTTCTCAACATCACACCAAACCATCTAAATAATACCTATTACAATTGGAAATATTCATAGGGAATATTACCCCATGAAAATAGAAAAACACACTCATAATAGAAATCAATTAAACTCCAACAATGCAGCCAGTGGAAGAGATGAAAATTTGAGCATGGTCTACAATGTGGAGGCAGAGTTCTAGGTGAATGAATTCGTGAAAAGGGGATTCAAAATTTATATCAGGGATGATATGCAAATATTACCCCGATGAACATGTGCATGATTATCCTTCTAATTACAATTGTCTCTAACCTTTTTATACATAGTTTACTTATTTTGATGCCCATATTTGAGAAGGCATTATTCAGTAGTGTGTTCATGAGGTTATGTAAGGTGATTGAGGCAGAATACAATATGTGGAAATTCGAAAGGATATGGTTAGGAGAAAATAAAATAAAAATAAAAAAGGGGATTTCCCCTTCTACGTATTCAATCCAAATGGAGAGCTCTTAAACATGGAGTGAACAATAGATAGTTGCTTAGGGGGATTCAATGCGGCCAATATACCTATGGTATAGCATATCCAAGATGATAGAGAGTATGAATGACAGGCTTTGACTTAATTTTTTGATGTAGATAAAGCACTATAGATGTTATGACGGAGGCCAACACTAATATTCTACAATGGGTATTGGCCAGTGCTTGGAGGGTCCACGGTGGAAGAGTGATATTGGATAATATAGTAAAATACAATAATATACAGATTTATAGTAGTGGATGCTACGTGTACGAGGACTCGACATTGCCTAACATAGTTCAACACTGATGTGAACATGGGTGGCTATGATCTTCAATACCAGTGGATAAATCCTAACACCATGGATAACTTGAATCCTTCCAACCTACCACTGGAGCTGGACATATACCATCAACGTTGAAAGGTAACTTGATGAAGACTAGGACCACATAGCAGTCATTATTGGATGCATCGATAGCAGATAAAAACATCATACACACACCGATAAGACACCATGAATGGAGTTATAAATCCATATGTATGCATCGTTTCCTTACTGTACAGACATAGGTCATAATTTCATTCTAATTTCATTCCCCATGGTAAGTTTAGAATTTGTAGCACCAAGCTTTAAACATATATAGTGGCCCCTTTAGGTGTTATTAATAGTTCCCATTGAAAATTGTGGGTTAAATGAATTTTTGTTAGCATGATGAAGAGAGATCATGGGATCCATGCGGTGAGCATGGAATACAACAGGAATAAACCTGACATTGCAGGTATGATGCAAATCTAGACGAAGAGGCCGATAGACAGCATGAGCCAAGTCAGCATGGGTATAGTGTGGCAATAACAAGGAAATATTTCTAAATTAATTTGTTGGTGTATGTAATCACCGTAGGAAGCAACAAAAATTAGAAGCCCATGGCCGACAAGACTAGATAATATAGTGTGTTCTAGGGAAAATGACAAACACCATCCATGCAATAATCCATGTGGTTCATCTCCAAAATAATTTCACCTACAGATTTTTGGGTGATATGAAAGGATTTGAAAAAAGTATTACCATAGGTGATTATGAATATAATACATGACAGTATAATACAATGTATATCATATGAATCTACCAGATAAGGAAGTGACGAAAATATTACCAAAACAAATATTTTAGTGCAGTTTAACTTGGGAAGTAGATTATCGGCTAAATTATGGTTGACACAAAAATATTGATAAGATATTTGTAATGATAGCTACATGGGGAGAGGTGCTAGCTATAGTTGCACTAGGTACAACAAGATGCAAAGGCACATCAAAAATCATCAAAAGATCTAGTAAGATTCCTCTGAAATAGAGGCAATGGTTATGCGAAGTCAAATGCACCCATTACAAAAGAAATTATGATGGCTAATATTTAATGGTGATTAGGTAAGAAATTTTTATGGAGAGAGTGGTTTTCCATATTCACACCATGATCAAGGATGATGAGTTACATAGATCAGGAAAATATTAACATCAAGGATGCCAGTGGGTTTCCATGGACTTGGACCCTATGCTCCTGTTGATGGAGATCGTCTATGTGATATGTCAGTTATGACACGTGAATTTTAGATGCCAATATGGCTATTGTTGCAAGTCGTAGAGTCTTTGTTTCATCATCACATTGGTGGTGTGGAGGCTAAATAGGGTTGTTCTACTGTGGATAGGCCCGTTAGGCTAAAACGTCATGAAACCCAAATGTCATTATTTATTTTATTTAAAATCACATGAATGATTATCATTAATAAAGGATAGCTTTAATACAGTTTCCTTGTCTAAGTGAAAGGAGCGAACTTTAGTGAAATGGTCGGTGTAAATTTACATTTATAAGGATTAAAAGAAAAAGCATGATGATAAAATGCAGGGAAAAGAAAAGGAAAACAATGCAATAAAGGTAAGTTGGAAGACAAAGCATTATGAGTGAATGAAGTAGATGAAATAGAAGAAAGTGAAGAGGCATCTAAAAAATTTAATACAACATTGAAAGAGAGCATAGGGGTTGAAAACTTTGGAAGATATTGCAGAGGTGAAAAACATTAGCGTTGGATTTGTCTGAAGATTTTCCTCCCATGCAGTTGGGTCTACTATATTTCACCATTGATGTCACTAAAAGTTGGTATTTTGTATTTTTGAAATTTATTGAAAATCTTTCTTCTACAATATGTTGGAAATCTAGTGAGTTTTCATGCATGTTAATGGTGGACTCACATACTATTTTTAATATGTTGCACATTTCCCTTAGAATATTGCTGGTTGTATTTAGGGTGCTAACATTTGCAGGGTCTGTGTGGAATTTTTGAATTGCAGTATTTGTCTTATTTCAGTTTCATTTTATTTTTATTTTTCTAACCCTATTTTTTTTTTTTTTAAGTTTTCCAACTAAAATAGAAAATATAAAAAATATAAAATTCCAAAAAGAGTTACATGGGTTGAAATAATAAGCTTTAATGTTCCATTTAAAGCAAGTACATTTTTGTTTTAACTAAAATCCAAAATTCTAAAATTATTTAAAGTTCACACTTTTAACAGGAATTTTGTAATTTTAGTTTTGCATGATTTCACAGTTTAAAAGAAAATCAGAATTTTCAAGAGCTTTACATGATTAAGTTTCAAGCTTCATAGTTCTATTTTTAAAGCAAATAAATTGACTTCTCTTTATGAAAATCAATTTCATAAAAGGGGGTAATTTATGTAGATTTTTAAAGGCAACTACATTTGCATTTAAAGTTAGTCATCTAGCTATTTTCTTTTCATGCTCAAAGAAACATAAAATGAACCCACTCATCATTTCATATTCACAATATAGAGTTGGATTTTAATCTTTCTTTTATGCTCAAAATAAGGTTCAACAAAAGGATAAATTCTGTTAAGATCTACTTAATAAATAAAGATTAAATATACCTAAAACACTCCAATATAAAATGAATTTCATTTCATACATCGTGGTCATATGAGGGCCAATCACATTTTATTTCTTTTAAATTTCATGAACAATCAATAGCATAGCATAATAAAATAACACCAACACAAACCCCTTGTTAATAGTTATTTGCAAATCACTAAGGTATTTTAGCACTTATTTGATATATTTTTAGAAGCATATATATGCACACAATAAGTAAAAGGAACCTTGGAGAAAGGTTTATTTCTTTGCAAAAGAGGGTTTTCTAATCAAAATTCTAACTATGAGTGTGGTTTTGCAATTCGGTAAAATTACCACTTAACATGACTGACTTGTCAAAGAAGAAGTTGTTTTGAAGGATATCCTCATGATCCATGTCACAAAGAGTATCCCCTTAAACATACTCCCCTAGGATCACAACTAACTCAGGATGCACCAAAGTTACCACATTGCAAAATAGAATGTCAATGGGATAGGACAGTCCCTCATCCTCATCACTCCACTCCAAGCCTTGATGATCCAAATATTCAGCATAATTAATAAGGTGATCATCATCATCAAATGGAAAAGTTTGGTTCTTATTGGGTATGTAGCACCATTCCACATCTCCTAGGCCAAAGCTCAACTTCCAAAGACTCTTGAATACCTTTTTGTTGTGGCCCCAAACCTTTACCTATGTATCCCAACTAGATAGGATTTACTTGGGAAGTGGGTAATCATTGGATAGGTAATAATGGGTAAAATAATGCTCTACAAGAAGAGGGTTGCTACTATGATTATTTTCTTTGAGGGTTGTACCCATAAAGATAAATAGACATGTGCCAATGTGTACTACTTCACCCTTATTATGAGGTAAACCCATATTCCTCTGTGAAGGTGGAAGCTTGGCTAAATCTAGAAGAGGTTCTTGAAGAAATGGATTTATCTGATATTGTGATGAAATTTTGGTTAGCAGTTCCTACTTACCTTTAAATTTTTAAATTACTTGTTAATGTAAGATGAATAGACTTATTGACATAAATTGAGATTGGATTGAGCTTTCTCAACCATTGAACAATATTGGAATGGATAAGGGTCACCTAGAATGGTGACAAGTTGATTTTGAATTCTAACTTCAAACAATGATGAAGGGTAGAAGGGACAACTCTCATCGCATGAATCCAAGAGTATCCAAGAAGGATATTAAAGGATATAAGTGACAATAGGGTCTAAGGGTTGATTGCAAATTTCTTTATAGTTGTAGGTGAAACTTGGAGAATGAATCATATCCACTCATGATACCAATTTTTTGCCATGTTTTTCAAACTTTACACATCAGGATTTTTGTTGTGCAATACCCCTAATTTCCCTAAGGGAGGGTTATAGGTAGGTTTTTAAGAGGGAACTTGACCAATGTTGGAGGTATTGACACTGTTATGGTATGGATTATGATATGTGGTATCTTGTTGTGGAGGATAACTAACATTTGGTGGAACAAAAGCATGAATGTTGATATTAGTAGAATTAGGAGGATATTGAGCATAATATTGAGATGCACTACTAGTTGGAGGAACTCATGGAACTCTTCCAATTTTGGTGGTTATAGTAGTGACCTATGTTGGTTTTTGAAAAGGATTAATATGATGCAAAGATTTAAACAATATATTAGTGTGAACATTTTGAGGAGAAATGGTTGGAGGATGTGATGTCCTAACCTCTTCAAGTTTGAATTCCTCCTCCATAGCCTTAACCAAGGTATTCTTATGATATTTATGAAATTCTAGATATGTTCATATAATTTGATGATGAGGTGTCCATTAGAAGCCTCAAGAGGATCAAGGTCATCACTAGTTTCTATATGTTCTTCCTCTTCTATATTGGAATTATTCTTATCAATCTGATCATATTCTTGGGTAATCTGATTAGATTCTAAAATATTTTTCTTACTCCCAAGGTTGGGAGCCATTTAGGAGAAAGGGAAAGAATAAAGGAGAACATGAGGATATAAAAACTAGCAAAATAACAAAATATTTTTATGTTTTTATTGTTTTCTAATTCTAAGAAAACATATTTAATGGTCTTGCTTAATTTTTTCAAAAATAAATACAAAAAAGGCCTTTTAACTTGGCCATTAAATACGTGTCTTCACATTAGATTCACCAAAGATGTAGAGGGTGAAAACTACCCTGTCACATACAATTCTTAGTTGGATCTACTAGGAGCTAAAGTGATCATGGGGGTATGTTATATTATCTAAACTTGAGGTCTTGGGATCAAATGGTTCACCAAGAATGATTTAAGGACTCACTCCAAGTCTATAATGGATCAAACACCTATGTTTGGTCTTTCTAAAATCTAAGCTATGGAAAATGAAATAACAATGCAAGATAAACAATGATGCAAGAAGACAAGAATCTAATCCTAGTATGATTCTTAATTTTAAATGATGACTATTACCTAAATTGTAATAAAATAAACCATTTTATTTTCATCAAGGGTTTAAGAGAATGCACAAACAAATCTAACTCTAGAATGTAAACTATATGATTTTTCTTTTGAATATCTAGAAATAAAATCAAAATATTTTTTGTTAGATTTAGAGTATATTACATCATTTGGGTCATGTAAATGTACCACCTTTGGTACATAGTTATAATAGGAGATTATTTTAGGGGGAAGTTAGCTAGTTACTTCAAGCAATGTAATAAATGCACAAGTATCAATGTGCAAGGTGTCCACTTGTACAGCTAGGTAGAGTGTTGGCCAAGGAACTTATCTTCCTATATAAAGAGCCTCATAGTGATAGAGTGAAATAGATCTCATAGGAAGATTGTATCAAGTGCATTACTATTGTATGGAGTATAATGTAGTTCTTTAGTTGATATTGATGGAATGACCATTACCTCCATACTGCATTGTATTTTTATCATGTCTATTTATAGTATAATTTAGTCATATTTCAGAATTGCTTTCTTTCATATTTTTTGCATATTATTATTTATATCTATCCACTACAAATATCCTCAAAATATAACAGTGGTATCAGAGCCACTATGAATCAAGGATAGGAGGATCTACATCCATCACAGTTCCTCTTTGCAATTTTGCAAACCAGACTAGCCTTTGTGCATCACCATTTGTAAAAGTCATCATAAGAGAAGTCCAGTAGGTCAAGAGGAATAGGGAGATTCACCATTAATACTATTGGTTACATATTTGCAAACCAAATCTACCATTGAGTGCCACTACATGCTAAAACTACCATTAGGAATCAATTGATAGAAAAATCCATAGTAGTCAATAGGTTCAAAGAGAGTCACAAGTGAGGACTGAAATAAATCTCACCTATAGAAAGTCTAAGATTATATCTGGCTAGATTCTTCCCATAGAGTTACAAAAAAACTCATGAAGAGAGTAGGACTCAGCATTCATACCACTAGATTGACAAATCAACTAGTGAATATTATTATCTCTAGAATTACAATTTCTTCAATTCTAGTTTCTAACAACTTGTTGCAAGAAAAAGGAGATTCAAAAAAATGTTGGGAAGCTTCCTACAAGATAGTTAGGAAGAATATCTTCTTAGAATAATTCCAGCACTTGTAAAAATAAGGAAGAAGATTGAATATTTCAAAGACCTCAAAAAAGTTCTCATTACAAGAGCTGCAATCTTGCAAACTGCAAAAGTGAAGAAAATGCCATAGTAAAATTGTAGCAGACTCAAGGAAGAAGAGACTCTAGAAGTTTAGTCAAGGATAATATAGGAGATTGGTGATCTCCATTCAATATCAATACCTATAGAGTGCAGAATAAGAAAAGGCCACAAAAGCCTTGATCAAGAAGAAAATACCACAGAAGCCTTGATCCAGAAGAATAAGGCCATAAAAGCCTTGATCTAAAAGAGAAGGCCGTATAAGCCTTAATTCTAAATAAAATTTTGAGATGAATTCCTAATTCAGAATAATAATACCTTATTCAGAAGAAAAACTCTAGAAAGAAATTCTTGAAGAAGACTTTAGAGAAGAGTCCAAGAAATAGGAGATTGGTGATCTCATTTTTCGATTAAATATTTACTTTAGAGAAGATTCCAAGATATAGGAGATTGGTGATATCCATTACTGATTAAATATTTTCATTGTGAGAATCACGTTGCCTTAAATTTTTGTTGTCTATTTCGTCAAAAGTTCCTAGAAGTGGCACACCTTTCTACTTTCAGAGGTTCTAGGAGCTATTGAAATTCCCAGTTCTCCAAGGCCTATTGCTTTGTTATCTAGGATGGGGTGGATCAACTTTTCTCAAGGACATGTCTCAACCCGAGGTAGTGGCCTAGAAGCTTCCATAAGGACTCAAATCTTTCCTATCTTACTAAAGCACACCTCCACGCTAGATTCTTCATCCACATTGATTTTTTCCCAAGGCTTCGTAGGCACTCTATTTTATCTTTCTTCAAGCAATTATATTTCCTAGTTATCATGGGTTTCATTGAGCCTGAGACACTTAAGATAGAACCGATGGCTAAAGCAATCATGAGTATGCATGGTTTCCTACCTTTCCTAAAGTAATTTTTTGAGATGGATTGGGATATTAATACTACATTTGCATCCACAAGGGAGAAAAGTGTCGTTATCATTCATGGAGTTGAGTTCCAGGTTGACGTCCATATCCTTGCTTAAATTACTGGCCAACCGCTGGTGGGAAGAACTGTCTGAATATATAAGCATAATTGGGATACAGAGCTCAAGGAGTTCAAGCTGAAACAAGCCTCTGCAAGCTTGTTAAACTGGGTATGATTCTAGAGGATTTACCCACCCCCTGAAAGGAGGTCATGAAACCAGTGATGGAATATATTATAGTCGATGACCAAGGTTCCTCGCTAAGGAGATTTCACATTGCCTTTGTGAATAATTTCAGGGAGGTGAAACCTCTAAATATCCTTGAATTTATGTATCTATATATAGATTATTCCATCAAGGCAACCCAATAGAAGAAATATGAGGCTTGGCCCTCACATTAGGGGTTTTTTAAGGTAATCTATGTTCATTTGTTGGAGAAATTTTCCAAAAAAAATGTGGTTTCGTAGGAACATCAAGCAGATTCCAAGAAGATGATGGAGGATACATCCTTCACCCCTTCCTCAATTTTTCATGATTCTAGGAAGAGGAGAGTGGATGGAAGCTACCTAGACACTGAGCAATCAGTAAGGAAGAAGGATAAGGTGTAAGATCGACCCACCCCGAAAAGAAGCTCCCAATGCTTAAAAAATAATTTTATTTGGAATCAAGGAAAAATGCATGGTTCCACTGAGGATGAGTTCAAGGATCCTGCAGTTAAGACCACCATAACTATCATTTTCTAGATGGAATGTGCTATGACCGCAAACATGGCAACCATTACCCAAATGAAAGAGCATAGGAATGCTCTGAATCTATTGTTTTTATGTGAAAAATTCATCGAGGATCTCCTAGTGAATAACATCGTTGGAGCCAGAGCTGGTGTCAAGATGACATGGTGGAAATCACCAAGGAAGTGTTCAAGAAAAATCCTAAGGATGTCAAAAATAATGACACCAAGGATTCTGCTAATGTGTAATTATCTTTAGTTTGTCTACTATTTCTAGGCTATGACTTGTCATGATGTTTTGTTTCCTATTCATCATTGTCCTTTTGGTTTATTTCTAGTTTACTAAATATCTTAGGCTTTATGTGGATGCCATGAGGTTTTTATAAATTATGTATCCTTTAATCCTAATGATGTATTAAGACATTAGGGTGCCTTTCAAATGCCCTCATTAATACAATTTTTTTAACTTACCAAAAAAAATATTTTCTTTAGAAGGAGTTGAAGAGATCAAGAGAAGATATCATTGAAGTACTTCCATTCTTGGAAGAAAGAGGACTAGGAGAGTCTTGTTCAAATCTAGAAGTAGCAGAACTAGATATCTAAGAAGAATATCTCATCACCAACACTTCCAAAAGTAGAATGTTGAAGAAAATATCCCATACCAAAGAACCTACAAGATAGAAGACCTTGGAGAGGTATCAAGGAGAAAAATAAGAAGTCTTATAGAGCCTTGTTGTAGAGCTCATAGAAGCATCATCAAAAGAGTTCCTAGGAGAAATCATTAGATAAATCCACTACCAAGGAGAAGATCTAATAGTGAAGGACTTGGGACAATTTTTGCCATCCAACAACAAGCCTAAGAGAAGAATAATTTGGCAAGGAGTGCCAAATCCTAGAAGAAGAATTTGGCAAGGAGTGCCAAATCTAGAAGAAGAATCCAGTGAAGACCTCAAGATATTCAGAATATTGAGAAGAAGAAGATCCTATTTGAAGTCAGAATTCAATAAGAAGATTGAATAAATATTCATATGAAATAAGCCTACAAAATCCAATATATTTGGGGATTGACTCTCACAGTAAGAAGGCATAGTTTAAATATCTAAATCTATAGTAGAAAGTAGAATATTACTAGAAGGATCAAGTTGCCAAACTCTAGGCTTAAGAAGAAATGTTTAAGGCTACAGTTTGGTGAAGCAGAAAGTTGTCCTAAATAACCAAAAAGAAGCTACAAATTCATCCATTACAAGGTAGCAACATGGTGAATCAAAAACACCAATATCTACATCTACTTCAGAATCCATCAAAGAGGTAAGCAACTAGGATGCAATCATTTGAACTTCATATTAGGATTCATTATCAAATTCTATTAAGCACCATATTTGGATTAAATTTGCAAGAAGAAAGGCTCATTTTATAGTCTTCAAGAAAGTGCTAAGAGAAGAATTCATTTTAAGGATTATTTGCACATTAAATAGGAGTTGGATATTTTTGAAAGAAATAAAATTATCATCTACCTATTTGCTATATGGAAAGCAAGAAGACTATATCCTACAATATTTATTGGGTAATTTATGTGGATTTTTAAAGGCAACTACATTTGCATTTAAAGTTACTCAACTAGCTATTTTAAAGGCAACTAGCTATTTTATTTTCATGCTCAAAGCAACATAAAATGAAACCACTCATCATTTCATATTCACATTCTAGAGTTAGATTTTAATCTTTCTTTCATGCTCAAAGTAAGGTTCAACAAAAGGATAAATTTTTTAAGATCTACTTAATAAAGAAAGATTAAATCTACCTAAAACACTCCAATATAAAATGAATTTCATTTCATACATCGTGCTCATATGAGATCCAATCACATTTTGTTTCTTTTAAATTTCATGAACAATCAATAGCATAGGATAATAAAATAACACCAACACAGTCCCCTTGTTAATAGTTATTTGTAAATCACTAAGGTATTTTAGCACTTATTTGATATATTTTTAGAAGCATATACATGCACACATTAAGTAAAAGGAACCTTGGAGAAATGTTTATTTCTTTGCAAGAGAGGGTTTTCTAATTAAAATCCTAATCTATGAGTGTGGTTTTACAATTGGGTAAAATTACCACTTAACATGACTGACTTGTCAAAGAAGAAGTTGTTTCAAAGGATATCCTCATGATCCATGTCACAAAGAGTATCCCATTCAACATACTCCCATGATATCACAACTAAATCAGGATGCACCAAAGTTACCACATTCTAAAATAGAATATCAGTGGGATAATACAGTCGCTCATCCTCATCACTCCACTCCAAGCCTTGATGATCCAAATATTCAGCATAAGTAATAAAGTGATCATCATCATCAAATGGAAAAGGTTGGTTCTTATTGGGTATGTAGCACCATTCCACATCTCCTAGGCCAAAGCTCAACTTCCAAAGACTCTTGAATACCTTTTTGTTGTGGCCTCAAACCTTTACCTATGTATCCCAACTAGATAGGATTTACTTGGGAAGTGGGTAATCATTGGATAGGTAATAATGGGTAAAATAATGCTCTACAAGAAGAGGGTTGATACCATGAATATTTTCTTTAAGGGTTTTACCCATAAAGATAAATATACACGTGCCAATGTGTACTACTTCACCCTTCTTATGAGGTAAACCCATATTCCTTTGTGAAGGTGGAAGCTTGGCTAAATCTAGAAGAGGTTCTTGAAGAAATGGATTGATCTGATCTTGTGATGAAACTTTTATTAGTAGTTCCTACTTACCTTTAAATTTTTAAATTGTTTGTTAATGTAATATGAAGAGATTGATTGACATAAATTGAGATTGGATTGAGCTTGCTCAACCATTGAACAATATTGGAATGGATAAGGGTCACCTAGAATGGTGACATGTTGATCTTTGAATTCGAACTTCAAACAATGATGAAGGGTAGAATGGACAACTCTCATCGCATGAATCCAATGGTATCCAAGAAGGAGATTAAAGGATATAAGTGACAATAGGGTCTAAGGGTTGATTGCAAATTTCTTTATAGTTGCAGGTGAAACTTGGAGGTTGAATCATATCCACTCCTGATACCAATTTTTTGCCACGTTTGTCAAACTTTACACATCAGGATTTTTGTTGTGCAATACCCCTAATTTCCATAAACGAGGGTTATAGGTAGGTTGTTAAAAGGGAACTTGACCAATGTTGGAGGTATTGACACTGTTATGGTATGGATTATGATATGTGGTATCTTGTTGTGGAGGATAACTAACATTTGGTGGAACAAAAGCATGAATGTTGATATTAGTAGAATTAGGAGGATATTGAGCATAATCTTGAGATGCACTACTAGTTGGAGGAATCATGGAACTCTTCCAATGTTGGTGGTTATAGTAGTGACATATGTTGGTTTTTGAAAAGGATTAATATGATGCAAATATTCAAACAATAGATTAGTGTGAACATTTTGAGGAGAAATGGTTGGAGGATGTGATGTCCTAACCTCTTCAAGTTGGAATTCCTCCTCCATAGCCTTAACCAAGGTATTCTTATGATGTTTTATGAAATTCTATATATGTTCATATAATTTTATGATGAGGTGTCCATTAGAAGCCTCAAGAGGATCAAGGTCATCACTAGTTTCTATATGTTCTTCCTCTTCTATATTGGAATTCTTCTTATCAATATGATCATCTTCTTGGGGAATCTTATTAGATTCTAAAATATTTTTCTTACTCCTAAGTTTGGGAGCCATTTAGGAGAAAGGGAACGGATAAAGGAGAAAATGATGATATAAAAACTAGAAAAAATATATATATTTTTATGTTTTTATTGTTTTCTAATTCTAAGAAAACATATTTAGTGGTCTTGCGTAAATTTTCAAAAATAAATACAAAAGAAAGATGCTTTTGTAACTTTGCCACTAAAGACTTGTTTTCACATTAGGTTCACCAAATGCGTGTCTTCACATTAGGTTCCCCATCGTTAATGGTAACCTGAAATGAGATGGGGACTGTCGAACGCATAGGGTTCACACCATCTTCATTAGTCTGGTTCAACACGTGGCATGAAGGAGGATTATTTGACAAGCAAGAAACAGATCGTTGTCATCAATCAGGTGCAACACATAGAGGATTTGGATCAGGCTATTGGCTACTGGATTGGAACCTAGGTAATTTGTCAAAGGGTCCATATCCATGAGTGCACTTTGTAAGTTTGTTTTGCAGGTTACAGTCTCCTTTGGTTGTTTTTAGAGTGTTTTGTGTGTTGTGGTTAATTTTAAATATTTTGAATTAAAAAAAGTTCAAATATATTTTAAATAAAATAAAACAAAAAATAAAATTATATATATATATATATTTATGTATATTTATAATTTTAAAAAATAATAAAAAATTAAATAAAAGTAGTTATTTTAATTATTTTCATTGTAGTTTAAGTTTTAAATTTTAAGAATGTCAATTATTTTTATTTTTAGTGTTGATATCATTAAATTTTAAATTCTTTTGTCAATGGTTTTAAATGAAGTATTTTTGTGTCATTGCAAGTAATGATGATGTGACGGATAGAATGTTAACATGAGAAAAACAAGTGATGAAATGACTTTGAAAATTGGATATTTGACCATGATGTGGACCACTCAAAGAACATGGTGGGAAGGGATCCAAATACGATAGGCAGATATTTCCTCGATTGATGTAGTCAACACAGTGGAGAGGCCAGGGTGACATTGTGATGTGGAATGCCATGCAGTCGAGCAAGGTTTAGTTCGATGAGGTTATGTAGTGATGCAAGGGTAGTTTGGTGTACGTGGGTGACCACACACATGGCAGTTCCCACGGATAAAAAATGATGGTTATCTGGTGTTTTCGTTGGTCAACACATTGGCAACATATGGATGATGTGTACAGGGTGACTAGTGTTGGATTAAATACCGAATGGATATGTATTTCCTCTCGTCATCATGAAGTGAATTCTCAATATGGAAAAATATATTCCCATGAGTTGGGGTATCCAAAGGTTACAGTATGGGGACATCATCACAGGGTCATGGTGAGCATGACATGGAGCAAATTGCTGACATGGCAGTGGATAGACATGAAACTATATGGCAGAAAGACTCCAAACACATAGATCGAAGGTGGACTCTTGAACCCATGTAGACCTACAAACATATGACTATCAAGACCACCTAGACAACCTACGGCAGACGTGATGACAAAATGAATCTTTCAAGTGGGTAAAGAAAACAAATATATGAGAATCAAATGTTCTCAACATCACACCAAACCACCTAAATATTACCTATTACAACTAAAAATATTTACAGGGAATATTGTCCCCATGAAAATAGAAAAATACACTAATAATAAAATTCAATTAAACTCTAACAATGCAATTGGTGGAAGAGATGAAAATTTGAGCATGGTCTACAATGTGGAGGCAGAGTTCTAGGTGAATGAATTCATGAAAAGGGAATTCAAAATTTATATCAGGGTTCATGTGCAGAGATTACCCTGATGAACATGTGCATGATTATCCTTCTAATTACAGTTGTCTCTAACCTTTTGATACATAGTTTACTTATTTTGATGCCCATATTTGAGAAGGCATTATTCAGTAGTGTGTTCATGAGGTTATGTGGGGTGATTGAGGTAGAATACAATATGTGGAAATTCGAAAGGATATGGTTAGGAGAAAATAAAATAAGAACAAAAAAGGGAATTTCCCCTTCTACGTATTTAGTCCAAAGGGAGAGCTCTTAAACATGGAGTGAATGATAGATAGTTGCTTAGAGGGATTCAATGCGGCCAATATACCTATGGTATAGCATATCCAAGATGATAGAGAGTATGAATGATAAGCTTTGACTTAATTTTTTGATGTAGATAAAGCACTATAGATGTGATGACGGAGGCCAAAACTAAGATTCTACAATGGGTATTTTCCAGTGCTTTGAGGGTCCATAGTGGAAGAGTGATATTGAATAAAATAGTAAAATACAACAATATATAGATTTATAGCAATGGATGGTATGTGTACGAGGACTCAGTATTGCCTAACATAGTTCAACACTGATGTGAACATGGGTGGCTATGATATTCAATACCAGTGGATAAATCCTAACACCATGGATAACTTGAATCCTTCCAATCTAATGGATGATTTACAATGGAGCTGGACATATACCATCGATGTTGAAAGGTAACGTGACGAAGACTAGGACCACATAGCAGTCATTGTTGGATGCATCGATAGCAGATAAAAACATCATACACACACCGGTAAGACACCATGAATGGAGTTATAAATCTATCTGTACGCATCGTTTCCTCACTGTACAGATATAGGTCATAATTTCATTCTAATTTCATTCCCCATGGTAAGTTTAGAATTTGTAGCACCAAGCTTTAAACATATATAGTGGCCCCTTTAGGTGTTATTAATAGTTCCCTCTGAACATTATGGGTTAAATGTATTTTTGTTAGCATGATGAAGAGAGCAGGGGATCCATGCGGTGAGTATGGAATATAATAGGAATAAACCTGATGTTGCAAGTATGATGAAGATCTAGACAAAGAGGCTGATAGACAGCATGAGCCAAGTCAGCATGGGTATAGTGTGGTGATAACAAGGAAATATTTCTAAATTAATTTTTTGGTGTATGTAATCACCATAGGAAGCAACAAAAATTAGAATCCCATGGCCAAAAAGACTTGATAATCTAGTGTGTTCTAGCGAAAACGACGAACACCATCTACACAATAATCCATGTGGTTCATCTCCAAAATAATTTCACCTACATATTTTTGGGTGATATGAAAGGATTTGAAAAAATTATTACCATAGGTGATTATGAATATAATACATGATAGTATAATACAATGTATATCATATGAATCTACCAGATAAGGAAGTGACGAAAATGTTACCAAAATAGAGATTGCAGTGTAGTTCAACTTGGGAAGCAGACTATCGGCTAAATTATGGTTGACACAAAAATATTGATAAGGTCTTTGTAACAGTGGTTACATGGGGAGAGATGTTCGCTATAGTTGCACCAGGTACAACAAGATGCACAAGCGCATTGAAAATAATCAAAAGGCTTGGTAAGATTCCTATGAAACAGAGGCAATGGTTATGTGAGGTCAAATGCACCCATTACAAAAGGAATTACGATGGCTAGCATTTCATGGTGATTAGGGAAGAAATTCTGATGGAGAGGGTGTTTTTCCACATCCACACTATGATAAAGCATGATGAGTTACATAGATAAGGTAAATATTAACATCGAGGATGACAGTGGGCTTGCATGGACCAGGACCCTACGCTCCTATTAATGGAGATCATCTATGTGATATGTCAGTTGTGACGCACGAATTTTAGATGCCAATATGGCCAGTGTTGCAAGTCGTGGAGTCTTTGTTTCATCATCACATTGGTGGTGTGGAGGCTAAATAGGGTTGTTCTACTGTGGATAGGCCCATTAGGCTAAAACGTCATGAAACCCAAATGCCATTATTTATTTTATTTAAAATCACATTAATAATTATCATTAATAAAGGATAGCTTTAATACGGTTTCCTTGTCTAAGTGAAAGGAGAGTACTTTAGTGAAATGGTCAGTGTAAATTTACATTTATAAGGAATAAAAGAAAAAGCATGATGATAAAATGCAAGGGGGTTTTTCTATATGCGATATGAATAGAAAAGAAAAGGAAAACAATGCAATAAAGGTAAGTTGGAATACAAACCGTTATGAGTGAATGAAGTAGATGAAATAGAAGAAAGTGAAGAGACATCTAAAAACTCTAATACAACATTGAAAGAGAGCATAGGGATTGAAAACTTTGGAAGATATTGCAAAGGTAAAAAATGTTAGCGTTGGATTTGTCTGAAGATTTTCCTCCCATGCAGTTGGGTCTACTGTATTTCACCATTGATGCCACTAAAAGTTGGTATTTTATATTTTTGGAATTTATTAAAAATATTTCTTCTGCAATATGTTGGAAATCTAGTGAGTTTTCATGCATGTTAATGGTGGACTCACATACTATTTTTAATATGTTGCACATTTCCCTTAGAATATTGCACCACATTGAATATTGGATTACATGAATACGGATCTCATTAATGTTGGTTTTATGCAGGGTACTAACATTTGCAGGGTCTGTGTGGATTTTTTGAATTGTAGTATTTGTCTTATTTCAGTTTCATTTTATTTTTATTTTTCTAACCTTATTTTTTTCTTTTTTTTAAGTTTTCCAACTAAAATAGAAAATATAAAAAATATAAAATTCCAAAAAGAGTTACATGGGTTGCAATAATAAGCTTTAATGTTCCTTTTAAAGCAAGTACATTTTTGTTTTAACTAAAATTCAAAATTCCAAAATTATTTAAAGTTTACACTTTTAACAAGAATTTTGTAATTTTAGTTTTGCATGATTTCACAGTTTAAAAGAAAATCAGAATTTTCAAGAGCTTTACAGTTCTATTTTTAAATCAAATAAATAGACTTCTCTTTATGAAAATCAATTTCATAAAAGGGGGTAATTTATGTGGATTTTTAAAGGCAACTACATTTGCATTTAAAATTAGTCATCTAGCTATTTTCTTTTCATGCTCAAAGAAACATAAAATAAACCCACTCATCATTTCATATTCACATTCTAGAGTTAGATGTTAATATTTCTTTCATGCTCAAAGTAAGGTTCAACAAAAGGATAAATTCTGTTAAGATCTACTTAATAAATAAATATTAAATATATCTAAAACACTCCAAGATAAAATGAATTTCATTTCATATATCATGGTCATATAAGGGCCAATCACATTTTCCTTCTTTTAAATTTCATGAACAATCAATAGCATAGCATAATAAAATAACACCAACACAGGCCCCTTGTTAATAGTTATTTGCAAATAACTAAGGTATTTTAGCACTTATTTGATATATTTTTAGAAGCATATGCATGCACACATTAAGTAAAAGGAACCTTGGAGAAATGTTTATTTCTTTGCAAGAGAGGGTTTTCTAATCAAAATCCTAACTATAAGTGTGGTTTTACAATTGGGTAATATTACCACTTAACAGGACTGACTTGTCAAAGAAGAAGTTGTTTCGAAGGATATCCTCATGATCCATGTCACAAAGAGTATCCCCTTCAACATACTCCCCTGATATCACAACTAACTCAGGATGCACCAAAGTTACCACATTCTAAAATAGAATATCAATGGGATAAGATTGTCCCTCATCCTCATCACTCCACTCCAAGCCTTGATGATCCAAATATTCAGCATAAGTAATAAGGTGATCATCATCATCAAATGGAAAAGGTTGGTTCTTATTGGGTATGTAGCACTATTCCACATCTCCTAGGCCAAAGCTCAACTTCCAAACACTCTTGAATACCTTTTTGTTGTGACCCCAAACCTTTACCTATGTATCCCAACTAGATAGGATTTACTTGGGAAGTGGGTAATCATTGGATAGGTAATAATGGGTAAAATAATGCTCTACAATAATAGGGTTGCTAGCATGAATATTTTATTTGAGGGTTGTACCCATAAAGATAAATATACATGTGCCAATGTGTACTACTTCACCCTTCTTATGAGGTAAACCCATATTCCTTTGTGAAGGTGGAAGCTTGGCTAAATCTAGAAGAGGTTCTTGAAGAAATGGATTGATCTGATCTTGTGATGAAACTTTGATTAGCAGTTCCTACTTACTTTTAAATTTTTAAATTGCTTGTTAATGTAAGATGAAGAGACTTATTGACATAAATTGATATTGGATTGAGCTTGCTCAACCATTGAACAATATTGGAATGGATAAGGGTCACCTAGAATGGTGACAAGTTGATATTTGAATTAGAACTTCAAACAATGATGAAGGGTAGAAGGGAAAACTCTCATCGCATGAATCCAAGGATATAAAGAAGTATATTAAAGGATATAAGTGACAATAGGGTCTAAGGGTTGATTGCAAATTTTTTTATAGTTGTAGGTGTAACTTGGAGGTTGAATCATATCCACTCCTGATACCAATTTTTTGCCACGTTTGTCAAACTTTACACATCATGATTTTTGTTGTGCAATACCCCTAAGTTCCCTAAGGGAGGGTCATAGGTAGTTGTTAAAAGGGAAATTGACCAATGTTGGAGGTATTGACACTGTTATGGTATGGATTATGATATGTGGTATTTTTTTGTGGAGGATAACTAACATTTGGTGGAACAAAAGCATGAATATTGATATTAGTAGAATTAGGAGGATATTGAGCATAATATTGAGATGCACTACTAGTTGGAGGAACTCATGGAAATATTCCAATGTTGGTGGTTATAGTAGTGACATATGTTGGTTTATGAAAAGGATTAATATGATTGAAAGATTCAAACAATAGATTAGTGTGAATATTTTGAGGAGAAATGGTTGGAGGATGTGATGTCCTAGCCTCTTCAAGTTGGGATTCCTCCTCCATAGCCTTAACCAAGGTATTCTTATGATGTTTTATGAAATTCTAGATATGTTCATATAATTTTATGATGAGGTGTCCATTAGAAGCCTCAAGAGCATCAAGGTCATCATTAGTTTCTATATGTTCTTCCTCTTGTATATTGGAATTATTCTTATCAATATGATTATCTTCTTGGGGAATATGATTAGATTCTAAAATATTTTTCTTACTCCTAAGGTTGGGAGCCATTTAGGATAAAGGGAAAGGATAAAGGAGAAAATGAGTATATAAAAACTAGCAAAAAAAAAAAAACAAAATATTTTATGTTTTTATTGTTTTCTAATTCTAAGAAAACATATTTAGTGGTCTTGCTTAAATTTTCAAAAATAAATACAAAAGAAAGATGCTTTTTCAGTTGGCCACTAAAGACGTGTCTTCACATTAGGTTCACCAAATACGTGTCTTCACATTAGATTCCCCATCGTTGATGGTAACCCGACATGAGATGGGGACCGTCGGATGCACTTGGTTCGCACCATCTTAATCAGTATGGTTCAACACGTGGCATGAAGGAGGACTATCTGACAAGCAAGAAATAGATCACCATCATCAATCAGGTGCAACACACAGAGGATTCAAATCGGGCTACTGGCTATGCATGAGCACACTCGTGGGATTAGAACCAAGGTCATTTTGTCGAAGGGTCCATATCCATGAGTGCACTTTGTAAGTTTGTTTTGCAGGTTACAGTCTCCTTTGGTTTTTTTTAAAGTGTTTTGTGTGTTGTGGTTAGTTTTAAATATTTTGAATTAAAACAAGTTCAAATATATTTTAAATAAAATAAAACAAAAAATAAAATTATATATATATATATATATATATATATATAATTTTAAAAAATAATAAAAAATTAATTAAAAGTAGTTATTTTAATTATTTTTATTGTAGTTTAAGTTTTAAAGTTTTAGAATGTCAATTGTGTTTGTTTTTAGCGTTGATATCATTCAATTTTAAATTCTTTTGTCAATGCTTTGAAATAAAGTATTTTTGTGTCATTGTAAATAATAATGATGTGAGTAACATGAGACAAACACGTGTTGAACCAAATTTGAAAATCAAATATTTTCCCATGACGTGGACCACTCAGACAGCATGGTGGGAATGGCTCTAAATATGATAGGCATATATTTCCTCTATTGATGCAGTCGATATGGTGGAGAGGTCAGGTGACATTATGATGTGGAAGGCCATGCAGTCAAGCATGGTTTATTTTGATGAGGATATGTAGTGAATGCAAGGGGAATCTTGGTGTACGTGGGTGACCATGCACATGGCAGTGCCCACAGATCAAAAATTATGGTTATCTGGTGGTTTCGTTGGTCAGTATATTGGCCACATCTTGTTGATGTGTACATGGTGACTAGTTTTGGATTAAATACCGAATGGATGTGTATTTCCTCTCGTCATCATGAAGTGCATTCTCAACATGGCAAAATATATTATCATGAGTTGGAGTATCCAAAGGTTATGGTGTAGGGACATCATCACAAGGTCATGGTGAGCATGACATGGAGAAAATTGTTGACATGGTAGTGGATAGACATGAAACTATATGGCAGAAAGAATCCAAACACATAGATCGAAGGTGGAATCTTGACTCCATTTAGACCTACAAATAGATGACTATCGAGACCACCTAGAAAACCTACAATAGACGTGATGCAACCAGTGGAAGAGATGAAAATTTGAGCATGGAATACAATGTCGAGGCAGAGTTCTAGGTGAATGAATTCGTGAAAAGGGAATTCAAAATTTATATCAAGGTTGATGTGTAGAGATTACCCCGATGAACATGTGCATGATTATCCTTCTAATTACAGTTGTTTCTAACCTTTTGATACATAGTTTACTTATTTTGATGCCCATAATTTGAGCAGGCATTATTCAGTAGTGTGTTCATGCGGTTATGTGGGGTGACTGAGGTAGAATACAATATGTGTAAATTCTAAAGGATATGGTTAGGATAAAATAAAATAAAAATAAAAAAGGGGATTTCCACTTCTACGTATTCAATCCAAAGGGATATTTCTTAAACATGGAGTGAACGATGGATAGTTCCTTAGGGGGATTCAATGCAGCTAATATACCTATGGTATAGCATAACCAAGATGACAGAGAGTATGAATGATAAACTTTGACTTAAATTTTTTGATTCAGATAAAGCACTTTAGATGTTATGATGGAGGCCAACACTAAGCTTCTACAATGGGTATTGGCCAATGCTTGGAGGGTCCACGATGGAAGAGTGATATTGGATAAAATAGTAAAACACAACAATATACAGATTTATAGCACTGGATGCTACGTGTACGAGGACTCGACATTGTCTAACATAGTTCAAAACTGATGTGAACATGGGTGGTTATGATCTTCAATACCAGTGGATAAATCCTAACACCATTGATAACTTGAATCCTTCCAACCTAGCGGATGATTTACACTGGAGCTGGACATATACCATCGACATTGAAAGGTAACTTGATGAATACCAGGACCACATAGCAGTCATTATTGGATGCATTGGTAGCAGATAAAAACATCATCTACATAGTGATAAGACATCATGAATGGAGTTATAAATCTATATGTGTGCATTGTTTCCTCACTATACAGACATAGGTCATAATTTCATTCTAATTTCATTACCCATGGTAAGTTTAGAATTTGTAGCACCAAGATTTAAACATATATAGTGGCCCATTTAGGTGTTATTAATAGTTCCCATTGAACATTGTGGGTTAAATGTATTTTTGTTAACATGGTGAAGAGAGAGCAGGGGATCCATGTGGTGAGTATGGAATACAACAAGAATAAACCTGACGTTGCAGGTATGATGCAGATCTAGACGAAGAGGTTGATAGATAGCACGATCCAAGTCAGCATGGGTGCTATGTGTTCATAACAAGAAAATATTTATAAATTAATTTGTTAGTGTATGTAATCACCGTAGGAAGCAACAAAAATTAGAAGCCCATGGCTGACAAGACCTGATAATCTAGTGTGTTCTAGGGAAAATGACGAACACTATCTATGCAATAATCCATGTGGTTCATCTCCAAAATAATTTCACCTACAGATTTTTGGGTGATATGAAAGGATTTGAAAAAAGTATTACCATAGGTGATTATGTCCATCATGACAGTATAATACAATGTATATCATATGAATCTACTAGATAAGGAAGTGACGAAAATATTACCAAAATAAAGATTTTAGTGCAGTTTAACTTGGGAATCAGACTATCAGCTAAATTATGGTTGACACAAAAATATTGATAAGGTCTTTGTAACGGTGGCTACATGGGGAGAGGTGCTAGCTATAGTTGCACTAGGTACAACAAGATGCACAAGTGCATATAAAATAATCAAAAGGCCTGGTAAGATTCCTGTGAAATAGAGGCAATGGTTATGCAAGGTCAAATACATCTATTACAAAAGGAATTACGATGTCTAGCCTTTCATGGTGATTAGGGAAGAAATGTTTATGGAGAGGGTGGTTTAGGGAAGAAATTTTTATGGAGAAGGTGGTTTTCCACATCCACATTGCGATAAAGCATGATGAGTTACATAGATCAGGCAAATATTAACATCGAGGATGCCAATGGACTTGCATGGACCTGGACCCTACGCTTCTATTGATGGATATCATCTATGTGATATGTCAGCTATGACACATGGATTTTAGATGCCAATATGGCCAGTGTTGCAAGTCATGGAGTCTTTGTTTCATCATCACATTGGTGGTGTGGAGGCTAAATAGGGTTGTTCTAAAATGGATAGGCTCGTTAGGCTAGAAGGTCACGAAACACAAATGTCATTATTTATTTTATTTGAAATTAGATGAATTATTATCATTAATAAAGGATAGATTTAATATAATTTCCTTGTCTAAGTGAAAGGAGCTTACATTAGTGAAATTATCGGTGTTAGTTTACGTTTATAAGGAGTAAAATAAAAATCATGATGATAAATGCAGGGGGGCTTTTCTAAAGGTATGATGAATAGAAAATAAAAGGAAACCGATGCAAGAAAGGGAAGTTGGAAGACAAAGTGTTATGAGTGAATGAAGTAGATGAAATAGAAGAAAGTGAAGAGACATCTAAAAACTCTAATATAACATTGAAAAAGATCATAGGGATTGGAAACTTTGGAAGAGATTGCAGAGGTGAAAAATGTTAGCATTGGATTTGTCTGAAGATTTTTCTCCTACACAGCTGGGTCTGATGTATTTGACCATTGATGCCACTAGAAGTTGGTATTCTGTATTTTTGGAATTTATTGAAAATATTTCTTCTGCAATATGTTGGAAATCTAGTGATTTTTCATGCATGTTAATGGTGGACTCACATACTATTTTTAATATTGTTGCACATTTTCCTTAGAATATTGCATTGCATTGAATATTGGATTACATGAATATGGATCCCATTAATATTGGTTTTATGTAGGGTACTAACATTTGTAGGGTCTGTGTGGAATTTTTGGATTGCAGCATTTGTCTTATTTTAGTTTAATTTTATTTTTATTTTTCTAACCCTGATTTTTTCATTTTTTTAAGTTTTCCAACTAAAATAGAAAATATAAAAATAAAATAAAACTCCAAAAAGAGTTACATGGGTTGCAAGAATAAGCTTTAATGTTCCATTTAAAGCAAGTATGTTTTTGTTTTAACTGAAATCCAAAATTCCAAAATTATTTAAAGTTTACACTTTAACAAAAAATTTGTAATTTTAGTTTTGCATGATTTCACAGTTTAAAAGAAAATCAGGATTTTCAAGAGCTTTACATGGTTAAGTTTCAAGCTTTGTAGTTCTATTTTTAAAGCAAATAAATTGACTTCTCTTTATGAAAATCAATTTCATAAAAGGGGGTAATTTATGTGGATTTTTAAAGGCAACTACATTTGCATTTAAATTTAGTCATCTAGCTATTTTCTTTTCATGCTCAAAGCAACATAAAATGAACCCACTCATCATTTCATGTTCACAATCTAGAGTTAGATTTTAATATTTATTTCATGTTCACTGGAAAACTTCGACATCGAAGAAAGGACGAAGGTCACAAGAAGTGGCAAAGGATATTGCGAAAGAGGTCTCGAAAGAGGTTTCAAAAGAAATGAAATAAGTGATGCAATAAATGGTCGATGGAAGAATATATCATGACCCCAACCTACTTTTGCTACTTAATCTTGCCCACCTACGTCAAATCACATCAGTGAGGGTGTATAAAATTTAGTTCCAAGATATCGCCAATTGCATCACAGGGTTGGACGAATCAGTCCTCATAAGTGGTTTCATCAATGGATTGAAAGAAGAAATTAGAGTGAATATCATGATGTACACTCCTCGCACCCTACAGGAAGCCATTGGATTAGCCTTGTTAGCCGACGATACATTCAATGTTCAACGTCAACATGGGGAGCAACCTATTGATAAATCAACATTCACACACACTATTCCAAAACACAAACCCTTGCTAGTTAAGTACCTTATCCTACAAGAAATGAAGGAGCAAATATTGAACGACCTCTACTATACTTGTGATGAGCAATTTGGGCCCCTTCATTGTTGTGCTACACAAACATTGTATTTATTGAATATAGTTGATCCCTGTCACTCCATAGAGGAAGAAGGTGAGGAAGATGTGCATGACATGACCAAAGCACCTAATCATAACAATGAAGGAAATGAGGTCGATGTGCAAGAAGTGCTCGATGCACCATGAAAATATGAGGTAGACATCCATATAGTAAACAATGAAGGCAAAACATACACTCTCAAAAAACTACACACAAGTTCATCACCAATAGTGAGTTCTCATCGTATAGGTGGCCTGAATAAAAAATGAGGCAAAAGAGTGAGTGCACCTTTATTTTCCCTTCATTCTACATAAGAATAATTGGCTAAAGCAGAAGCCTACCGTCATCACAATTATCCTAAGGAAGATTCTACTATTCTTTCTAGCAACCCCCCACTAATTATTTTACCTTCAATATATCCTTGCCTTCGAAAAAGTGACATTAAAATAGTCCAAGAACTTGCACAAATTCAACTGGGAAAACAAGCAACGAATCTCCTTACTTTAAAATTTGAGGACAAAGCTCTTTTTAAGGAAGGTGGCATGTTAGGATTCTACTCCTAACCACCATACTAATCATATTATTAGTTAATTATTTAATCACTCTCTTTCACAAAGGTTGTGACCTTTGATCACACCTTCACACTCATAGAAATAGGCATTTCATTTGGTATAGTTGAGGCATCGAAGAATATAATTATTAATTAATTGTTGGGTTCCCCATACAATACAACATCGATTCCTTAATAAAAGCGATTCCTTTTTATTTTTCTAGCATTATAATAAATCTTTCTCTATTGGTTTCACAATAGTTTCTACCATGAATATTTTCTTTGAGGGTTGTACCCACAAATATAAAGGTACACATACCAATGTGTACTACTTCACCCTTCTTGTGAGGTAAACCCATATTCCTCTATGAAGGTGGAAGCTTGGCTAAATCTAGAAGAGGTTCTTGAATAAATGTATTGACCTGATATTGTGATGAAACTTTGATTAGCGGTTCCTCACTTACCTTTAAATTTTTAAATTACTTGATAATGTGAGATGAAGATACTGGTTGACATAAATTGAGATTGGATTGAGCTTGCTCAACCTTTGAACAATGTTGGAATGGATAAGGGTCACCTAGAATGGTGAGAAGTTGATCTTTGAATCTGAACTTCAAATATTGATTAAGGGTATAAGGTACAACTCTCATCGCATGAATCCAAGGGTATCTAAGAAGGATATTAAAGGATATAAGTGACAATAGGGTCTAAGGGTTGATTGTAAATTTCTTTTTACTTATAGGTAAAACTTGGAGGTTGAATCATATCCACCCTTGATACCAATTGTTTTACCACATTTTTCAAACTTTACACATCAGGATTGTTATTGTGCAATACCCCTAGGTTCCCTAAGGGAGGGTTATAGGTATGTTGTTAAAAGGGAACTTGACCAATGTTGGAGGTATTTCCACTGTTATGGTATGGATTATGATATGTGGTATCTTGTTCTGGAGGATAACTAACATTTGGTGGAGCAAAAGGATGAATGTTGATATGAGTAGAATGAGGAGAAAATTGAGCATAATCTTGAGATGCACTACTAATTGGAGTAACTCATGGAACTCTTCCAATGTTGGTGGTTACAGTAGTGACATAAGTTGGTTTTTGAAAAGGATTAATATGATGTAAAGATTCAAACAACATATTATTGTGAATATTTTTAGGAGAAATGGTTGGAGGATGAGATGTCCTAGCCTCTTCAAGTTGGGCTTCCTCCTCCATAGCCTTAACCAAGGTATCCTTATGATGTTTTATGAAATTCTATATATGTTCATATGATTTGATGGTGAGGTGTTCATTAGAAGCCTCAAGAGGATCAAGGTCATCACTATTTTCTATATTTTCTTCCTCTTCTAGATTGGGATTCTTCTTATCAATATGATCATATTCTTAGGAAATTTGATTAGATTCTAAAATTTTTTGCTTACTCCTAAGGTTGGGAGACATTTAGGGGAAAGGGAAAGGATAAAGGAGAAAATGAGGAAATAAAACTAGCGAAAAATAAAATATTTTTAAGATGTTTTTATTGTTTTCTAATTCTAATAAAACATATTTAGTGGTCTTGCTTAAATTTTTCAAAAAGAAATACAAAATAAAGAGGCTTCCTAACTTGGCCACTAAATACGTGTCTTCACATTAGGTTCACCAAATATGTATAGGGGGAAAACTACCCTGTCGCATATGATTCTCAGTTGGATCTACTAGGAGCTAAAGTGATAATGGGGGTGTGTTATATTCTCGACACTTGAGGTCTCGGGGATCGAAGGGTTCACCAAGAATTATTTAAGGACTCACCCCAAGTATATAATGGAACAAACATCTATTTTTGGTCTTTCTAAAATCTAAGCTATGGAAAATGAAAGAACAATGCAAGATAAACAATGATGCAAGAAGACAAGAAGCTAACCCTAGTATGATTCTTGATTTTTAATGATGACTAAACCCTAAATTGTAATAAAATAAGCCATTTTATTTTCATCAAGGGTTTAATAGAATGCACAAACAAATCTAACTCTAGAATGTAAACTATATGATTTCTCTTTTGAATATCTAGAAATAAAATCAGAATATTTTTTGTTAGAGTTAGAGTATATTACATCATTTAGGTCATGTAAATGTACCACCTTTGGTACATAGTTAGAATAGGAGATTACTTAAGGGGGCAGTTAGCTAGTTACTTCAAGCAATATAATAATTGCTCAAGTATCAATGTGCAAGTTTTAATGTGCAAGGTGTCCACTTGTACAGCTAGGTAGAGTGTTGGCCAAGGAACTTATCTTCCTATATAAAGGACCTCATAGTGATAGATCGACATATATCTCATAAGAATATTATATAAATTGCATTACTATTGTATGGAGTACAACTGATATTGGAGTAACCATTACCTCCATAATGTATTGTATTTTTGTCATGTCTATTTATAGTATATTTTAGTCATATTGTAGAACTACTTTCTTTCATATTTTTTGCATCTTATTATTTAGATCTCTCCACTGCAAATATCCTCAAAATCTAATAGTGGTATTAGAGCCACTGTGAATCAAGGATATGAGAGTCTACATCCACCATAGTTCCTCTTTGAAAATTTTCAAACTAGACTAGCCTTTGTGCATCACCATTTGTAAAAGTTATCATAAGAGAAGTCTAGTAGGTCAAGAGGATAGGGAGAGTCACCATTACTACTTTTGGTTACATATTTGCAAACCAATTCTACCATTGATTGTTATTGCATGCAAAAGCTACCATTAGGAATCAATTTATAAAAAAATCCATAGTAGTCAATAGGTTCAAAGAGAGTCACAAATGAGGACTAAAATAAATCTCAACAATAGAAAGTCTAATATTATATCTGGCTAGAGTCTTCCCATAGAGTTGTAGAAAAACTCATGAAGACTAGGACTTAGCATTCATACCACTAGATTGATAAATCAACTAGTGAATATTATTATCTCCAGAATTACAATTTCTTCAATTCTAGTTTCTAACAACTGTTGCAGGAAAAAGGAGATTCAAAAAAATTTGGGAAGCTTCCTACAAGATATTTAGGAAGAATATCTTCTTAGAATAATTCCAGTAGTTGGAAAAATAAGGAAGAAGATTTAATATTTCAAAGACCTCCAAAAAGGTCTCATTACAAGAGTTGCAATCCTACAAACTATAAAAGTGAAGAAAAGACTATAGTAGCCTTATAGCAAAATCAAGGAAGAAGAGATCTAGAAGTTTAGTCAAGGAGAAGATAAGAGATTGGTGATCTCCATTAAAGATCAATACTTGCAAAGTGCAGAAGAAGAAAAGGCCACAGAAGCGTTGATCAAGAAGAAAATGCCACAGAAGCCTTAATCCAGAAGAAGAAGGCCATAGAAGCCTTGATCCAAAAGAGAAGGCCATAGAAGCATTAATTCTGAAGAAAAATTCTGAGATGAATTCCTGATTCAGAAGAATAATACCTTATTCAAAAGAAAACTCTAGAAAGAAGTTCCTGAAGAAGACTTCAGAGAGGAGTCCAAGAAATAGGAGATTGGTGATCTCCTTTACTGATTAAATATTTCCTTTACATAAGAGTCCAAGAAATAAGAGATTGGTGATCTCCTTTACTGATTAAATATTTTTATTGTGAGAATTACGCTGTCTTAAATTTTTGTTGCTTGTTTCATCAAAAATTCCTAGGAGTGGCACACCTTTCTACTTTCGGAGGTGCTAGGAGTTCTTGGAATTCCCAGTTCTCCAAGACCTACTACTTTTTTATCTAGGATGGGGTGGATCAATTTTTCTCAAGGACGTGTCTCAACCTGAGGTAATGGAATAGAAGCTTCTAGAAGGACTCAAATATGCCCTATCTTACTAAAGCACACATCCACACTAGATTATTTATCCATATTGATTGTTTCCCAAGGATTCGTAGGCACTCTATTTTATTTTTCTTCAAGCAATTCTATTTCCTAGTTATCATCGGTTTTGTTGAGCCTAAGACACTTGAGATAGAACTGATGGATGAAGCAATCATGAGCATGCATAGTTTCCTACCTTTCCTAAAGTAATTCTCGAGGATGGAATGGTATATCAATACTACCTTTGCATCCACCTAGGATAAAGGCATTGTTATCATTTATGGATTTGAGTTCCAGGTCAACGCACATATCCTTGCTAAAATTACTGGTCAACCACTGGTTGGAAGAACTTTTTGAAGAGATAAGCATAATTGGGATACAGAGCTCAAGGAGTTCAAGCCAAAATCAAGCCTGCGCAAGCTCATTAAACTGGGTATGGTTCAAGATGTTTTACCCACCCCATATAAGGAGGTCATGAAACCAGTGATGGAATATATTACAGTCGATAACCCAGGTTCCCTACAAAGGAGCTTTCACATTGCCTTTGCGAATCATTTTAGGGAGGTGAAACCTCTCAATATCTCTAAATTTTTGTATCTATCTATAGACTATTCCATCAAGGCAACTTGATTGAAGAAATATGAGGCTTGGCCCTCATATAAGGGGTTGTTTAAGGTAATCTATATTCATTTTTTGGAGAAATTTCCCAAATGAAACATGGTTTTGTAGGAACAACAAGAAGATTCCAAGCAGATGATGGAGGAGGATACATCCTTCACCCCTTCCTCAAGTGTTCGTGGTTCCAAGAAGAGAAAAGTGGATGGAAGTAACCTAGACACCGATCAATCAGTAAGAAAGAAGGATAAGGTGGAGAATAGACCCACCCCGACAAGAAGCTCCCAATGCTTAAAAAATAAGTTTTTTTAGAATCAAGAAAAAATGCATGGTTCTATTGAGTATGATTTCAAATATCCTACGGTTAAGATACTTTAGGAATACATTATAAAGACCACAACAGCTACCATTTCCTAGATGGAATGTACTATGACCGCAAGCACGATAGCCATTACCCAAATGAAAGAGCATAGGAATGCTTTGAATCTATTATTTTCTATGACAACTTCATCAAGGATATCCTAGTAAAGAACGTCGTTGGAGCAAGAGCTGGTGTCAAGGAAGATGACATGGTGGAAATTGCCAAGGAAGTGTTCAAGAAAAATCCTAAGGATGTCAAAAATTATGACAACAAGGATGTTTCTAATGCGTAATTATCTGTAGTTTATCTACTATTTTTGGGCTCTATCTTGTTAGGATATTTTGTTTCCTATTTTGTCCTTGTCCTTTTGGTTTATTTCTAGTTTGTCTAAATATCTTAGGCTTTATGTGGATGCCATGAGGGTTTTGTGGATGATGCATCCTTTAATATTACTGATGTATTAATGCATTAGGGCACCTTTCAAATGCCCTCATTAATACAATTTTGTTAACTTACCAAAAAAAAATCTTTAGGAGTTGAAGAGATCAAGAGAAGATATCATTGAAGGACTTCAATTCTTGGAAGAAAGATAAGGACTAGGAGAGTCATGTTCAAATCTAGAAGTAGAAAAATTATATATCTAAGAAGAATATCTCATCATCAACACTTTCAAAAGTAGAAGGTTGAAGAAAAGGTCCCAGACTAGAGAATTTACAAGATAGAAGACCTTGGAGAGGTCTCAAGGAGAAAAACAAGAAGTCTTAGAGAGCTTTGTTGTAAATCTCGTAGAAGCATCATCAAAAGAGTTCCTAGGAGAACTCATTGGAGAAATCCACTACTAAGGAGAAGATCCTGATAGTGAAGGACTTGGGAAAATTGTTGCCATCCGACAACAAGCCCAAGAGAAGAAGAATTTGGTAAGGAGTGTCAAATCTAGAAGAAGAATCCAGTGAAGACCTCAAAATATTCAGAATCTTGAGAAGAAGAAGATCCTATTTTAAGTCATATTTCAATAAGAATATTGAAGAAATATTCAGACATAAGAAGCCTACCAAATCCAAGATATTTAGGGATTTCCTCTCATAGTAATAAGTCATAGTTCAAAGAAAGGATTTATCTAAATCCATAGTAGAAAGTAGAATATCACTAGAAGGATCAAGCTACCAAAATCCAAGCTCAAGACAAAAAGTTTAAGGCTACAGTTTGGTGAAGCAGAAAGTTGTTCTAAAAAACCAACAAAATGCTACATATTCATCCATTACAAGGTAGCAACTTGGTGAATCAGAAATACCAATATCTACATCTACTTTAGAATCCATAAAAGAGGTAAGCAACTAGGGTGCAATCATTTGAACTTCATATTAGGATTCATTATCAATTCCATTAAGCACCATATTTGGATTAAAGTTGCAAGAAGAA
Source organism: Wollemia nobilis (assembly GCA_028583015.1). Lineage (NCBI taxonomy): Eukaryota > Viridiplantae > Streptophyta > Pinopsida > Araucariales > Araucariaceae > Wollemia > Wollemia nobilis. The sequence continues at coordinate 303,592 of JAQPPZ010016676.1, forward strand.
GGACTCATTTTATAGTCTTCAAGAAAGTGCTAAAAGGAGAATTCATTTTAAGTATTATTTGCACATTAAATAGGATTTGGATATTTTTGAAAGAAATAAAATTATCATCTACCTATTTGCTATCTAGAAAGCAAGAAGACTATATCCTACAATATTGATTGTAGTGAAAAATTATAAAATATTCATTAAGGGTTCATTATAGATTACTCTTAAAATTTCTAGAGATTATTAAGTGCATTTGAAATTATTTTGAGATTTTATTTATAGGATCAATAAGGTGAGACTATTTTTGCAATTAAAAAGTTAATTATTAATCCATTAGCACTATACTAGTTATCCTAACTAATTTCTCTCAAAAAAGGTTAGTTTGTGTCTGTTGATTATTAAAGATCAAGAATAAAACCAGAAGATCATCAAAGTGTCTAGAGATACTATTTGGTTCATAGAAATTGCAGTATTTCGTGGCCCAAAAGAAGCCAAAAAAATTAGATCATATTCCTCCAAGGAGTGGAGAAGAAAACCACCATCAAAATCAGCAATAAAAGCTTCAAATCAAGACTTTGTGAGTCTCAGATTCAAAGTGCACTAAAGGCTATTTAAAAATATAGTGCAGAAATTACTTATACAAAAAGAGCTTCTATCTATGTGGTTATTATCTTGGGTTTATTATCAAAGTCACCAAGCAAAGGAGAGAGTTTTCTAGCAAAAAAGACAACATCAAATCATCCATTGCCTACTTCAAAAGCTGCCATAAAACTAGAGATTGTAAAATAGGTGCAAAGAGGTATTATATTCTCAAAAGTATTTACATTATATTGCACTACTCTAATATACCCTATGTAGGAAGAAGGATAGGTTTTCAGTGCCAAAATGGCACACTCTTCATAAGAAGAAATATAGTCCAAGGAAACCATATAGAATAATTCTCTGAGTGAGGAAAAAGAAGCCTCTCTCATCCATAGTTGTGAATAGTCATATCAAGCTATCTATAAGCATAACATAAGGAGAATAATTATCTACAAAGGTAACTACAAGTCAGCTTGGAAGAAGGAAGAAAAACACAAGGTAAAAGAAGGCAATACTAGAGCTAGATATATGTTCAAGGAGCAGTCTATATCATCCAAGGAGCATCATGAAGTCTCCACCAAAGCATTACTCAAGCTCCACCAAGGCATCTCTCAAAGCCACCTAAGCTCCACCATAGTACAACTCAGCTGGAACCAAATCAACGTTGTCAAAATACAACAAAGGAAAAGATGAAAACGTACGTTGGAGTAAAATGAAATAATACATTATAAGGCTAGAACAAGAAAAAGAAAGAAGGTGCCACTTGTCACCTTAAAAGGAACCCTAACACCTTGCATATGAATGTTCAAAATAATATTCAAGATATCACACTGTTGGCAATTTTGGGTTTGAGATCCTAGCTTCTTGTCTATGAGTTGTCATTGATGTCAAAAGGAAATGGCATTAATGTTAAGAGGATGTGTTGGCTTCAAAGGTGGAAGATTCCAAGAGAATATTTTTAAGAGAATCCGGAGAGATTCCATTGGCAAGGGGTTTTCATTAAAACCAAACCGGTTTTTATTAAAACCAAGTTGGATAGGGTTTTTATTAAAACCAAGTTAAATGGTTTTTATTAAAACCAATGGAGGTTCTCTTTATTATTTATTTAATTATTATTTAAAACCCTTCAAGGTTTTAATTAATTAATTATTTAATTAATTAAGGGAGAAATTATTTTTAATTTATTAAAAATACTTAAAGGTTTTTAAACCTTTTTTTATTCTTAATTTATTAAAATTATTTAAGGGTTTTTAAACCCTTTTTGAAAAGACTTTTGATTAATTTTGAAATGGTCTTTATTTCCGTCGACGTCAAGGTGTCTTCGAAGAGACTATTTATTCTCCAACTCCTAAGGTTGGAAGGCTAATTAATTCGAAATTCCCCGAATGCAATTTGCGGTGTTTGTGCTCTGTATTCGCTGCGATCGAAGGAAGACTTAGAAGCACGTGCGGTTGAAAAGTCTTCGGGAGTTTTTTCGAGGGTGAAGTGGAGGGAAGTTCACTTGTGAACTTCGTAGCCCGCATGGGCTAGTGGCAGCGAAGGCTGTTGTTGGGCGTTGCATTGGCGGAGGTCACCGTTTCGAGTCTCACGGGGGTGCTTTGCTAGAGTAACACACGTTTTTATTAAAACGTCTTTATGCCACGAAATTCGGAGTTTCTTGGACAGCGATTTATAAGGTGTGATTAAATTTTATGAGTTTTGGCTTTTGTGATTAGCATTGAATAAAAGCTTAGGAGAAATAAGGGCATATTTCTTTGGATGTATTTTTAAGATTATTCTTTGCTATGCTAAAATTAAAAATGGAGGTATAAGGTGTGAGTCTGTGATTGTTGATTTATTGGCATGTTATGGTGGTTGTGTTTAAAGAAGTGGAGCTAAAAGGTGTAATAAAGGAAGTTTATATTATTGCTCATTTCTTTTTATTCTAACCCTAACTTGGTTGGAAGTTTGAGAGTTGTGTGTGGTGACGGCTTGAAGGTTCAATTATCTTCTACTCCAATAAGGTATGGGCACATTCTTCTTATGAGTATGATTGGTGTATGTTTTCTGAAATAAGGTTGGAGTGAAAAGGTATTCTACTAGGTATCCTTTGGCTAGGTGTAAATCCTATTTTCTGGTTTGTTGAAGACTACTTATGCATTGTTATCCTTAAGGAGAGTTTTTGGTGAATGCATAATTTTTGGTTTGAGATAGTGGAAGCTTTGTGCACTAGGGTTTATATTTGTGAGTCTAGCTACTTGCATTGAGTTGGTGGAACCCTTGGTTGGTTGTTTTGAGTTTGATGGTTGAGTTGCTTCCATAGAGGTTGTTTGATCAAGTTATTGCTTTACTTGATTCATGATATTGGGCTTACTCCATTGAGTTGATTTGAGCAAGTTATTCTTTGCATTTGGTGATATTGTGTTGGTGGCTGTTTTGTTCAAATATCTTTGGAGGGAAAAGGATTTCTACTTGTTTCCTTTTCTTGTGATGATTGGTTGAATGCTTCAAGGTTGATGTTGAGTTGAATGGTGTTGGTTGACTAAACCTTGTTTGATGAGCATTGTTGTTGAAACCCTAATTGATGGTGAAAAGAACATGAGTATCATTGTTATGTGATTCTTTGCATAGTTGGCAATTGTTGGGGTTTCATGTTCTTGAAAGAAAACATTCTATCCTATCCATTTCAGATATTGAGTTGAGTTTTCAGATTTGAGATTGAGATTGAGCTGAGTTGATTTGAGTTGAGTTTTGAGATTGGGATTTGAGTATAGAACATATTGAGTCTCTAACAATTCTCTTTATGCTTCTATGAGTTTGACAAATCACATTGGGTCTCTAACAATTCACTTTGTGATTTCCTACTAAGAAAGTTTTTCTTGGTGAGCTTGCTGAGTTTTTGGACAGGTTCCGGTGGGGACTTGTGAGCTAATTTTTGTACGAGGTTCGGTGGGGACTTGTGAGCGATTTTTGGACGAGGTTTCGATGGGGACTTGTGAGCAGATTTGGACAGGTCCTAGCAGAGGACTTGTGAGCTGAGTTTGATAGTTCTATCGAGAGAACTTGAGGATAGAGGTGCATTGGTTCTATGAGAAGAACCTAAGGACATATTTGGCAAGTCTTTGAGAAGGCTTGTATGTAGAGGATTGATTTGTTCAAGAGTTGGACAGATCTGACAGACAGAGGAAGACTTGTACTAGACCGACTGATTGTGTTTGGTACAGGTTGTTGAGCTGCTGTGGACGTGATCATAGAAGGTAGAGGTCTCTTAGGCTAAGCATTGAGGATAGGAGGTCTTCGGTGGAAAGGAGTTCCACGTGCTGGCAAGAGGTAGAGGCAGTTGATCTTCGAGGGATCATTTCTAGAGCGAGAGGGAAGGTATCTCCTTTGAGTAGAGGCTCATAAATTTTGATTGGGGGAAGGTATCTCCTTTGAGTAGAGGCTCATAAATTTTGATTGGGGGAAGGTATCTCCTTTGGGCCGAGGCTCATAAACATTGTAATTGGGAAGGATTCCCAAAGAACTTTGAGATAACTTTTAGAGAAAAGTTTTGTGGACGTAGCCTGACCATTTTGGGTGAACCACGTTAAAATTGGTGTCACTTTGTGGATGATATTGTGCATTGCTTTGATATTGCTTTGGGTATATTGCTTTACTATTTTGAAGTATAAAGGAAAAAGTAAAAAGAGGTCTTATCTTGTTCACCCCCCTCTCGGTATAAGCTTGTGTTCTTCAATTGGTATCAGAGCAGGTGCCTTCGAAAAGTTTAACAGCTTGAAGGAAAAGCTAGTAAAGAACACAATGGATCATTCAAGTGGCAATGCAGCACCTATTCTTGATGGGTCAGATTTTGGTCTTTGGAGTGCAAGGATGAAGGTTCATCTAATGGCACTTGGGAATGAGGTTTGGGAAGTGATTGAAGATGAGTACACTATTCCTGAACATGGTCCTAATACTAAAGAAGAAAGGCTCCTACATCACAGCAATTCAAAAGCAATGAATGCAATCCTGAAAGGCTTACAGAAAGCAGATCTCACCAAAGTGATTCACTGCAAGACAACTAGTGAAATGTGGAAACAGTTGAAGGTGGTTCATACAGGTGATACAAATGTTAGAAAGGCCAAGTTGAGACACTTCAAAGGTATGTTTGAACAACTCAAGATGAATGATGATGAAAATATTAGTGACTACATGCTTCGTATGGATGAGGTTGTTAACTCCATGAAAGACTTAGGTCTTGAGCTTGCTGAAAATGATGTTTGTGATAAGATTTTAAGATCTCTTCCTAATAGATTTAGTGAAAATATTTCTGCTATTGAGGAAGCTAAAGATTTGGATAAGTTGAAAAAGGATGAGCTCCATAGTATACTTGCAGCATTTGAGTTGAGAACTCAAGTGAAGGTTGATGTCAAGAAAGAGGCGGCTTTCAAGGCTACCAAGAAATCCAAGGGTAAACAGCTTCAAGATAGTGATGAGTCTTCTAGTGATGAAGAGGCATATTACAGAAAGAAAGGCAAGTTCTCTAGAAAGCACAAAAGTATGAAAAATATAAGATGTTTCAATTGTGGAAAGTTTGGTCATTATGCTACTGTATTGTCTTGTTCCCAAGAATGAAAGTGATGAAGATAAACAGGATTCTAAGAGCAAGGATTACGAAAAGCACAAGCATCACAGGAAAAACAAAGATGAGCACAACAATCAAGGAAAGAGGTATTCTCACAAGCACAAGAAGAGTTTCTACCTAGACAAAGCAAGTAAGTGTTCTAGTAGTGATAGTGAAAGTTCTTCAAGTGATAATGAAAATGAGATGTTGTTCATATCAGAAAAAGAGGAAGAACAGAAACATAGATTCATTATCATGAAATGTCTTAGATGTGGAAATTTTGGTCACCTTGAGGATGATTGCACAAATAATGATTTGGTTTCTAGTATGTATGAGGATGCTTCAGAAAACTATAAGGAAGATGCATGTATGGTTTTTGAAAAGGGTAGCACCTCTAGTGATAAGAAATCTGAAAAAGGCTTTGATGATTCAAAAAGCAAACAAATAGAGGAAGATATAGAGGAAGGTGAAGTAGATCTTGAAGGTGAACTTATTAGTGCTCTTAGTGCTTTGAAAAAGGAAAGAAAGAAGAATGCTAGACTCAAGGATAAGTTAGATGAATGTTGTATGGAGAGAGATGATCTTATAGAAAGTCTTGACTTCTCTATAGCTAAGACACAAGAACTCAAGGATGAGTTAGAGTCTAAGGTTCTTGAGTATAGTGAGTTAGAACAGAAAATGGCTTCTTTGAAAGAGGAAACTAAAGAGTACAAGGATAAGCTTTACAGGTTTCAAGATAGCTCCAAAAAGGTTAAGTCACTCATCAAAGGTCAAAGAAAGACAACAGATAAAACAGGCCTTGGTTTTGTTAAGCCACACAAGGAACAAGTTGGAGAGTCTAGTAAGAGACTCCAAAAGGAAGAGAGTTCTGATGAGGAAAGTATTTCAGAAAAGGAGTCCTTGAATGATAGATGCACAAAAATAGAAAACAGAATTCAGAATGAGAAGAAGAAGTTTTCAGAACCTAAGAGGTCAATTAAAGGAAAGTTTCAAGGCAGATGTTTTGCTTGTCACAGGTTTGGTCACATGGCTTCACATTGCATGGCTCAAGTGAAGGAGGTAAATGACAGTTTCAGAAGTGCTAGTTACTTTCAAGGGTATTGCTACTCTTGTCAACAGTTTGGGCACAAGGCAGTTTATTGCAAGGCAAATAACAGGAACAGGTTTGGTCAGAACAGGTTTGGTAAGAACAGGTTTGGTCAGAACAGGTTTGGCCAGAACAGGTTTGGTCAAAATAGGTTTGGTCAGAACTGGTGGATTCAAAGATCAGGTTTACCTCAGAGAAACAACATCGTCAAGTGTTTCAAGTGCAACAATGAAGGTCACACAATCAGACAGTGTAGAGCTGAAATTCCAGAATACAGGAACGAGAACAGTGGCATGATCAGGTCCAAGGATCAAGGCATGGACAAGAACAGGGATGAGAACAAGAACAAGAACAGTGACAGGAATAGGAATATGGACAAAGAGTTCAAGAGAAGGCCCGACAAGGAAGTTATAGACGCTGATGATGATCGAGTGCCTAATGGGAGTTTTACTCCCACCCAAGAATTAATCACCTCATCGGGGAGGTGGGGGAGGGACTAAGCTAAGAGGCTCATTCTTAGTCCCAGAGCCCCAAAGGTGACCCTTTGCCATTGATGACAAAGGGGGAGAGATTTGAGTAAGGGGAGAGCCTCAAGACAGGGGGAGCTATTTATGTTGAGTTTACGTGTTGTTGAGAAGCATGGTTTGCCATCAATGACAAAGGGGGAGATTGTTGGCAATTTTGGGTTTGAGATCCTAGCTTCTTGTCTATGAGTTGTCATTGATGTCAAAAGGAAATGGCATTAATGTTAAGAGGATGTGTTGGCTTCAAAGGTGGAAGATTCCAAGAGAATATTTTTAAGAGAATCCGGAGAGATTCCATTGGCAAGGGTTTTTCATTAAAACCAAACCGGTTTTTATTAAAACCAAGTTGGATAGGGTTTTTATTAAAACCAAGTTAAATGGTTTTTATTAAAACCAATGGAGGTTCTCTTTATTATTTATTTAATTATTATTTAAAACCCTTCAAGGTTTTAATTAATTAATTATTTAATTAATTAAGGGAGAAATTATTTTTAATTTATTAAAAATACTTAAAGGTTTTTAAACCTTTTTTTATTCTTAATTTATTAAAATTATTTAAGGGTTTTTAAACCCTTTTTGAAAAGACTTTTGATTAATTTTGAAATGGTCTTTATTTCTACCGACGTCAAGGTGTCTTCGAAGAGACTATTTATTCTCCAACTCCTAAGGTTGGAAGGCTAATTAATTCGAAATTCCTCGAATGCAATTTGCGGTGTTTGTGCTCTGTATTCGCTGCGATCGAAGGAAGACTTAGAAGCACGTGCGGTTGAAAAGTCTTCGGGAGTTTTTTTCGAGGGTGAAGTGGAGGGAAGTTCACTTGTGAACTTCGTAGCCCGCGTGGGCTAGTGGCAGTGAAGGCTGCTGTTGGGTGCTGCATTGGCGGAGGTCGTCGTTTCGAGTCTCGCGGGGGTGCTTTGCTAGAGTAACACACGTTTTTATTAAAACGTCTTTATGCCATGAAATTCGAAGTTTCTTGGACAGCGATTTATAAGGTGTGATTAAATTTTATGAGTTTTGGCTTTTGTGATTAGCATTGAATAAAATCTTAGGAGAAATAAGGGCATATTTCTTTGGATGTATTTTTAAGATTATTCTTTGCTATGCTAAAATTAAAAATGGAGGTATAAGGTGTGAGTCTGTGATTGTTGATTTATTGGCATGTTATGGTGGTTGTGTTTAAAGAAGTGGAGCTAAAAGGTGTAATAAAGGAAGTTTATATTATTGCTCATTTCTTTTTATTCTAACCCTAACTTGGTTGGAAGTTTGAGAGTTGTGTGTGGTGACAGCTTGAAGGTTCAATTATCTTCTACTCCAATAAGGTATGGGCACATTCTTCTTATGAGTATGATTGGTGTATGTTTTCTGAAATAAGGTTGGAGTGAAAAGGTATTCTACTAGGTATCCTTTGGCTAGGTGTAAATCCTATTTTCTGGTTTGTTGAAGACTACTTATGCATTGTTATCCTTAAGGAGAGTTTTTGGTGAATGCATAATTTTTGGTTTGAGATAGTGGAAGCTTTGTGCACTAGGGTTTATATTTGTGAGTCTAGCTACTTGCATTGAGTTGGTGGAACCCTTGGTTGGCTGTTTTGAGTTTGATGGTTGAGTTGCTTCCATAGAGGTTGTTTGATCAAGTTATTGCTTTACTTGATTCATGATATTGGGCTTACTCCATTGAGTTGATTTGAGCAAGTTATTCTTTGCATTTGGTGATATTGTGTTGGTGGCTGTTTTGTTCAAATATCTTTGGAGGGAAAAGGATTTCTACTTGTTTCCTTTTCTTGTGATGATTGGTTGAATGCTTCAAGGTTGATGTTGAGTTGAATGGTGTTGGTTGACTAAACCTTGTTTGATGAGCATTGTTGTTGAAACCCTAATTGATGGTGAAAAGAACATGAGTATCATTGTTATGTGATTCTTTGCATAGTTGGCAATTGTTGGGGTTTCATGTTCTTGAAAGAAAACATTCTATCCTATCCATTTCAGATATTGAGTTGAGTTTTCAGATTTGAGATTGAGATTGAGCTGAGTTGATTTGAGTTGAGTTTTGAGATTGGGATTTGAGTATAGAACATATTGAGTCTCTAACAATTCTCTTTATGCTTCTATGAGTTTGACAAATCACATTGGGTCTCTAACAATTCACTTTGTGATTTCCTACTAAGAAAGTTTTTCTTGGTGAGCTTGCTGAGTTTTTGGATAGGTTCCGGTGGGGACTTGTGAGCAGTTTTTGGACAGGTTTCGGTGGGGACTTGTGAGCGATTTTGGATAGGTTTCGGTGGGGACTTGTGAGCAGATTTGGACAGGTCCTAGTAGAGGACTTGTGAGCTGAGTTTGATAGTTCTATCAGAGAACTTGAGGATAGAGGTGCTTTGGTTCTATAAGAAGAACCTGAGGATAGATTTGGCAAGTATTTGAGAAGGCTTGTATGCAGAGGATTGATTTGTTTGTTGGCAATTTTGGGTACCTTGAGTACATTGCCTTTGCTCAAGTATAGTTGTTGTCATTGATGTCAAAGGAGCTCTTGGTAGTTGTTGTCTTTGATGTCAAGGAGTTCTTGAAGCAATTTGATTTGTTGTCTAAGTATGTGTTTTGATGAAGGTTTCAGCTGGTCGGTAAGTCTCCAAGAAAATTAGAGTAGCCCAGTTGCAAAAGATTAAGAAAAAGATAAGTTAGAAAAAGTTTGCGAGCGGTTGGAAAAACTGTCGCGATTTCACGACATGTTTTAGGAGAGAGAAAGTGTCGGCAAAGCTGTCACGATTTCGTGACATGTTGGAAGGCAGAGGCAAAGCTAGAAAAACTATCATGATTTCATGACATGTTTGAGGAGAGAGAAAGTTTAGGCAAAACTATCATGATTTCATGACAAGTTGAGTTGGCAGAGTTGAGTTGCAGGAAGTGTCACGATTTCACGACAAGTTGAGTTGGCAGAGTTGAGTTGCAGGAAGTGTCACGATTTCGTGACAAGTTTCAATGAAGTTGTACGGATGCAGAAAGTGTCACGATTTCATGACAGGTTGAGTGATAGGCAAGTCACGATTTCATGACATGTTCCAAAAAGGTTAAGGAAAGCGTCGCGATTTCATGACATGTTCCGATTTCACGAGGAGTTGGGAAAAGAGCTTAAGGAGCGAAAGCGTCCGATTTCGTGACATGTTCCATTTCACGAGATTGAAAAAAGTGCTTAAGAAAAGCGTCGCGATTTCACGACATGTTCAAAAAGAGCTTAAGACAACGAAAGCGTCACGATTTCGTGACATGTTCCATTTTTGCTAGTGCAAACCGAGAAAAGGTTGAAGAAGCAAGAAGTGTCACGATTTCACGACAGAGTTGCTGATGACGTCAACAAAAGCAAATGTGTCACGATTTCATGACAAGAGCAGAGAAGAAGGCCTTGCAGACTAAAGCGTCATGATTTCATGACAAGAATCATGATGACGTCAACAAAGTTAGGAGTGTCACGATTTCATGACAACAGGCTAAAGCAAGGCGTAAGGCAGACTAGTGTCATGATTTCATGACAACAAGCTAGCGAAAGTGTACGACAGGCTGTAGTGTCACGATTTCATGACAACAAACCAAAGAAGGTGCACGACAAGCAGTAGTGTCACGATTTCATGACAACAAGTAATACAAGGTGTACGGCAGACAAAGGCATAGCGATATCATGACATGTTTGAGTTTCATGCTAGAAAAGCTATAGAACAGCAGAGGCGGTTGAAGCCGATGGAGTTAACCTTTGTCGACGAAGTGTAAGGTTGTGCAGTCGATGATTGTTTTAAGGATATACAGTCGACTAAGATCAAGAATTTAATCATGAATTATTGCTATAAAAGGAGGACTATTTTCGAGTTTCAAATATCGAATGTGTGTGTCGAATTTGTGCAAGTGAAGTCTATTGTGCGCAAAGAGCAGTCGTATCGAATCGATCGAAGTGTGCATTCGAAGTGCGACTTTCATAGAAGCAGAGTGTAGGAAGAAGTTCGATCGAGGAGAAGCAGACTATGCGAAGAGGGTGTTGTTGTGGCTGCACATAGGTGCATAAGTTGTTGTGCGATCGAGTGCTACAGTATTTACACAGACTATGTAAAGAAAGCAGAGTGTGCGAAGACTACGCTGTGGTGGATGTGCAACGGAGCAGAAGCTAAGTTGAGAAGATAGTGTTACTGCATTTTGTGAAGATTGCACTACTATGTTTGCATAGAAGTTGAGAAGATAGTGCTATTATAATTTGAGAAGACTGTCTTTGCTGTAGTTGTGCAGACAGTGAAAAGTTGTTTTCAACCAAGTGCAGAAAAGAACAGAGGAAGAGGACAATTGTGCCAGACCGAAGGACTGTGTTTGGTGTAGATAAGAGGACCAGCTTTGTAGTGATAGAGTTGAGGACAGAGATCTCCAGCCAGAGCAGGGAAGACAGGTGTCTTCTGTGGATAGAGTTCCACTTGCTAAGGGCAAAGGAGATAGAGGTCTTCTAGAGGATCACCAGCAAAGCAGAATTAGGGGAAGGTGTCTCCTTTGAGTCGAGGCTCATAAACATTGTAATCGGGAAGGATTCCCAGAGGACTTTGATACAACTTTTAGAAGAAAAGTTTTATCCGTGGAGTAGCCCACCTTGGGTGAACCACGTAAATTGTTGTGTCTCTTTGTGGATTGCATTTTGTGCATTGTTTTACTACTTTTATTACTGCTATCTTATTACGCATGTTAATGGTTTGAAAGTTGTATTGATAGATAAAGTTAAAAGTGGTCTTATACTTGTTCACCCCCCCCTCTCAGTATAAGCTTGTGTTCTTCAATTGGTATCAGAGCCAGTGCCTTCGAAAAGTTTAACGACTTGAAGGAAAAGTTTGCAAAGAACACAATGGACTACTCAAGTGGCAATGCAACACCTATTCTTGACGGATCAGATTTTGGCCTGTGGAGTGCAAGAATGAAAGTCTATCTAATGGCACTTGGTAATGAGGTATGGGAAGTTATTGAAGATGGGTACACCATTCCTGCAAATGGTCCTTACACTAAAGAAGACAGGCTTCTACATCACAGCAACTCAAAAGCCATGAATGCAATCTTGAAGGGTTTACAAAAGGCAGATCTCACCAAAGTTATTCACTGCAAGACAGCTAGTGAAATGTGGAAACAATTGCAGGTTGTTCATACAAGTGATGCAAATGTTCGAAAGGCCAAGTTGAGACATTTTAAAGGTATGTTTGAACAACTCAAGATGAATGATGATGAAAATATTAGTGACTACATGCTCCGGATGGATGAAGTTGTTAATTCTATGAAAGACTTAGGTCTTGAACTTGCTGAAAATGATGTGTGTGATAAGATTTTAAGATCCCTTCCTAATAGATTTAGTGAAAATATTTCTGCTATTGAGGAAGCTAAAGATTTAGATAAATTGAAAAAGGATGAGCTCCATAGTATTCTTGCGGCATTTGAGATGAGAACTCAAGTGAAAGTTGATGTAAAGAAAGAGGCGGCTTTCAAAGCTACCAAGAAATCAAAAGGCAAACAGATTCAAGAAAGTGATGAGTCTTCTAGTGAGGAAGAGGCATATTACAACAAGAAAGGCAAGTTTTCCAGAAAGCACAAAAGCAAGAAAAATATAAGATGTTTCAATTGTGGGAAATTTGGTCATTATGCTACTTGATCGTCTTGTTTCCAAAAATGAAAGTGATGAAGATATACAGGATGTTAAGAGCAAGGATTCTAAAAGTACAGGTATTACAAAAAGAGCAAAGATGAGTACAACAATCACAAGAAAAGCAAAGATGAGTACAACAATCATGGAAAGAGGCATTCTCACAAGAATAAGAAGAGCTTCTACTTAGACAAAGCAAGTAAGTGTTCTAGCAGTGATAGTGAAAGTTCTTCTAGTGATGATGAAAATGAGATGTTGTTCATTTCAGAAAAAGAGGAAGAATCGAAACATAAATTCATTATCATGAAATGTTTTAGATGTGGAAATTTTGGGCACCTTGAGGATGATTGCAAAAATAATGATTTGGCTGCTAGTATGTATGAGGATGCTTCAGAAAACTACAATGAAGATGCATGTATGGTTTTTGAAAAAGGTAGCACCTCTAGTGATAAGAAATCTGAAAAAGGCCGTGATAATTCAAAGTGCCATCAAATAGAGGATCTTGAATGTGAACTCAATAATGCTCTTAGTGTTTTGAAAAAGGAAAGAAAGAAGAATGATAGACTCAAGATTAAATTAGATGAATGTTGTATGGAGAGAGATGAACTTATAGAAAATCTTGAAGTCTCTATGGCTAAGTCACAAGAACTCAGGAATGAGTTGGATTCTAAAATTCCGGAGTATAGTGAGTTAGAACAGGAAATGGCTTCTTTGAAAGAAGAAAATAAAGAGTACAAGGATAAGCTCTACAGATTTCAGGATAGCTCCAAGAAGGTTAAATTTCTCATCAAAGGACAAAGAAAACCAACAGATAAAACAGGTCTCGATTTTGTTGAGCCGCACAAGGAACAGGTTGGGGAATCTAGCAAGAGATTTCAAAAGAAAGAGAGTTCTATTGAAGAAAGTATTTCAGATCATGAGTCCGTAAGTGATAGATACGCAGAAACAGAAAACGATATTCAGATTGAGAAGAAGAAGTTTTTGGGACCCATGAAGTCGAATAAAAGAAAATTTCACGGCACATGTTTTGCGTGTCACAGATTTGGTCACATGGTTGTACATTGCATGACTCAAGTGAAGAAAGTAAATAACAGTTTCAGGAGACGTAATTTCTTTCAAGGGTATTGCTACTCTTGTCAACAATTCGGGCACAAGGCAATTTTTTGCAAGGCAAATAACAGGAACTGGGTTAGTCAGAACAGGCGGATTCAAAGAACAGCCATGCCTGAAAGAAATAATATTGTTACTTGCTATAAGTGCAACAATGAAGGTCACCTAGCTAGACAGTGTAGAGCTGATCTTCCGAGATACAGGAACAGAAACAGTAGTATGAACAAGTCCAAGGATCAAAGCATGGATAAGAACAGGAATGACAACAGAAACAGGAAAAGTGATATGAACAGGTTCAAGGATCAAGGTATGGAGAAAAATAGGAATGATGAAAGGAACAGGAACAGTAGTATGAACAGGTCCGAGGATCAAAATAGTAACAAGAACAACAATGTGGAAAAAGAATTCAAGAGAAGGCCCAACAAAGAAATAGTAGACATTAATGATGATGAGTGTCTAATGGGAGTTTCACTCCCAACCCTGTTTTAAATCACCTTAATAGAAGGTGGGGGAGGGACTAAGCTAAGAGACTCATTCTTAGTCCCAAACCCCAAAGGTGACCCTTTGCCATTGATGACAAAGGGGGAGAGATTTGAGTAAGGGGGAGAGATATGTGTAAGGGGAAGTGCTTCAAGTGAAGAGAAGAGCTTCAAGTCAGGGGGAGCAAAAACTTCAAATACAGATTCTCAGTTGTTGGATCAGTTGGTTCAGTTTTGGCTCTTGAGATATGTTTTTAGTTAAGGGTTGCCATCAATGACAAAGGGGGAGATTGTTGGCAATTTTGGGTACCTTGAGTACATTGCCTTTGCTCAAGTATAGTTGTTGTCATTGATGTCAAAGGAGCTCTTGGTAGTTGTTGTCTTTGATGTCAAGGAGTTCTTGAAGCAATTTGATTTGTTGTCTAAGTATGTGTTTTGATGAAGGTTTCAGCTGGTCAGTAAGTCTCCAAGAAAATCAGAGTAGCCCAGTTGCAAAAGATCAAGAAAAAGATAAGTTAGAAAAAGTTTGCAAGCGTGGAAAAACTGTCATGATTTCGTGACATGTTTTAGGAGAGAGAAAGCATTGGCAAAACTGTCGTGATTTCGTGACATGTTGGAAGGCAGAGGCAAAGCTAGAAAAACTGTCATGATTTCATGACATGTTTGAGGAGAGAGAAAGTTTAGGCAAAACTGTCATGATTTCGTGACAAGTTGAGTTAGCAGCATTGAGTTGCAAAAAGTGTCACGATTTGACATAGTTAGAGGAGAGAAGTGTCACGATTTCACGACAAGTTTCAATGAAGTTGTACGGATGCAAAAAGTGTCACGATTTCTGAAGTTTGAGTTGGAAAGCGTCACGATTTCATGACATGTTCAAGCTTAAAAAGTGCTTAAGGCGAAAGCGTCGCGATTTCGTGACATGTTCCAGTTAGAGCAAAAAAGGCTAAAAGCGTCGATGACATGAGAAAAAGGTTAAGAGAAAGCGTCACGATTTCGTGACATTGTTCCAATTAATGAAAAGAGCTAAAGGCGAAAGCGTCACGATTTCATGACATGTTCCATTTTCGCTAGTGCAAACCGAGAAAAGGTTGAAGAAGCAAGAAGTGTCATGATTTCATGACAGAGTTGCTGATGACGTCAGCAAAAGCAAATGTGTCACGATTTCATGACAAGAGCAGAGAGGAAGGCCTTGCAGACTAAAGCGTCATGATTTCATGACAAGAATCATGATGACATCAGCAAAGTCAGGGAGTGTCATGATTTCATGACAACAGGCTAAAGCAAGGCGTAAGGCAAAGGTGTCACGATTTCATGACAACAAGCTAGTGAAAGTGTACGACAGGCTGTAGTGTCACGATTTCATGACAACAAACCAAAGAAGGCGCACGACAGGCAGTAGTGTCACGATTTCATGACAGCAAGTAATACAAGGTGTACGGTAGACAAAGGCGTAGCGATATCATGACATGTTTGAGTTTCACGCTAGAAAAGCTACAGAACAGCAGAGGCGGTTGAAGCCGACAGAGTTAACCTTTGTCGACGAAGTGTAAGGTTGTGCAGTCGATGATTGTTTTAAGGATATACAACCGACTAAGATCAAGAATTTAATCATGAATTATTGCTATAAAAGGAGGACTATTTTTGAGTTTCAAATATCGAATGTGTGTGTCGAATTTGTGCAAGTGAAGTCTATTGTGCGCAAAGAGTAGTCATATCGAATCGATCGAAGTGTGCGTTCGAAGTGCGACTTTCGTAGAAGCAGAGTGTAGGAAGAAGTTCGATCGAGGAGAAGCAGACTATGCGAAGAGGGTGTTGTTGTGGCTGCACATAGGCGCATAAGTTGTTGTGCGATCGAGTGCTACAGTATTTACATAGACTGTGTAAAGAAAGCAGAGTGTGCGAAGACTGCACTGTGGTGGATGTGCAACGGAGCAGAAGCTAAGTTGAGAAGATAGTGCTGCTGCATTTTGTGAAGATTGCACTACTGTGTTTGCGCAGAAGTTGAGAAGATAGTGCTGCTATAATTTGAGAAGACTGTGCTGCTGTAGTTGCGTAGACAGTGAAAAGTTGTTTTCAACCAAGTGCAGAAAAGAACAGAGGAAGAGGACAATTGTGCCAGACCGAAGGACTGTGTTTGGTGCAGATAAGAGGACCAGCTTTGCAGTGATAGAGTTGAGGACAGAGATCTCCAGCCAGAGCAGGGAAGACAGGTGTCTTCTGTGGATAGAGTTCCACTTGCTAAGGGCAAAGGAGATAGAGGTCTTCTAGAGGATCACCGACAAAGCATAATTAGGGGAAGGTGTCTCCTTTGAGCTGAGGCTCATAAACATTGTAATCGGGAAGGATTCCCGAGAGGACTTTGATACAACTTTTAGAAGAAAAGTTTTATCCGTGGAGTAGCCCACCTTGGGTGAACCACGTAAATTGTTGTGTCTCTTTGTGGATTGCATTTTGTGCATTGTTTTACTGTTGTTATTACTGCTATCTTATTCTGCATGTTAATGGTTTGAAAGTTGTATTGATAGATAAAGTTAAAAGTGGTCTTATATTGTTCACCCCCCCCTCTCAGTATAAGCTTGTGTTCTTCATTGTTCAAGAGTTGGACAGATCTGACAGACAAAGGAATACTTGTACTAGACCGACTGACTGTGTTTGGTACAGAGTTCTTTGAGCTACTATGGATGTGATCATAGAAGGCAGAGGTCTCTTAGGCTAAGCATTAAGGATAGGAGGTCTTCGATGGAAAGGAGTTCCACGTGCTGGCAAGAGGTAGAGGCAATTGATCTTCTGAGGGATCATTTCTAGAGCAGAGGGGAAGTTATATCCTTTGAGCAGAGGCTCATAAATTTTTATTGGGGGAAGGTATCTCCTTTGAGCAGAGGCTCATAAATTCTAATTGGGGGAAGGTATCCCCTTTGGGCCGAGGCTCATAAACATTGTAATTGGGAAGAATTCCCAAAGAACTTTGAGATAAATTTTAGAGAAAATTCATGTGGACGTAGCCCAGCCATTCTGGGTGAACCACGTTAAAATTGGTGTCACTTTGTGGATGATATTGTGCATTGCTTTGGGTATATTGCTTTACTATTTTGAAGTATAAAGGAAAAAGTAAAAATAGGTCTTATACTATTCACCCCCCTCTCAGTATAAGCTTGTGTTCTTCACACACACATGAAAGGAATAATTTCAAGAAGCATTACGTAGGATAGCATAGAGAATATTGAAGAAAGGGTAACACCTAAGCAAGCGTTTACATAGAAAATGTAACATCTTCATTCTATAATGACTATAATCATTGAGCATTTAAAGAAAACCATCATCGAGCATTAAAATAAGTTGTCATGACACTTTTCGAATATCATCATCACAAACTACCATGACACTTGTCTAATAGCATCATCGATCATTGAAAGAAACGGTCATGACAAGAAGGTCATCCTCCTATTTAAGGCATCCAATACCAAGGAGGAAATAGAATTTATAGTAGCAACGAAGTGCAGTAATAAGAGCATTAAAATCTCTTGATCAAGGTATTCAAAGCAGGTCAAACAGGCCATACTTGAGGTACCACCATTCAAGCATTGAAGTCAAGGAAAATTTGAAGTTTTCCATTGCTCATAGTGCCTAAGGGAACGTTGAACATCATTGCCATTTATGCCTGAATTCATAAATGGATACATAGAGATTTAATTCTTCATTAAGGTAAGAATTTACCTTGTATAATTTACTTCCATTAAAAATGAGCTATAAGGTTGAAGAAATTAGGAAATCAACCATATTTGAAAGCAATACTAAAAGGAAAACATATAGCCTAATATTTTAAATTTAAACATAGGAGAAATAAGGTTTTCAACTTGGAAAAATAAATATTATTGCAAATATTATAGTTTTCTAACATTCCAAATTAGGGAGTTATAAGGAATACTACATCAAAGTAGGAAATTAGAATTTAGAAACATTAAATATCAAATTATTAAAGGCTATAAAAGAAGGCTTATTAAGAAATATCAAGATTTGAAAATTTATTGATATACTTGTCTCAAAACCACATTAAGGGGACAAAGGAAATCCAACCATTAAAGACCTCATAAAATTAAAAAGTACTCAAGTTCAAAAGGAGTAATAAGGTGTAATAGAAATTGATTTTTTCTACTTACAAAACATTACAAAATCAACTCAAAAATTGAACTACTATTCTCAAAAGCACTATATTAATCATAAAACATATCCAATATCACTAGGGATACATAAGGAATTCTACAAAACTTGATAATAATAGCATTCATAAAATATTATCAAGTACTTAATTCATCTAGGAGTCATAAGGACATCTACAAAATAATTCTTCAAGAATTAAATCAAACTAGGGAGATATAAGGAAGTCTACAAAACCTAAGCTCTAAAAAGGTCTTATCAAATCAAGCTCATACTACTAGGGAGTCATAAGGTAGACTAATACAAAGGATTCTCACTTACCACAATGGAGAGTAGAACATATTCTCACTCAAATATACAAGAACTAGGCACACATATTGCATCATGTCATAAATGCAAAAAAACTCTAGAAGGAATAATTCAACAAAGCAAAAGAATACATGGTACATTGACTCAGGAGCTATTCATCACATGACTAGAAATATATAATTGTTTGACTATCTTGAATTCACTAATGGTTACAAACTAAGAATTGCAGATAGCAAAACTTATCCTATACATGGATATGAATGTGTAACACCAAGCAAATCATTTTCAAATTTTCTACTACAAAAAGTATTGTATGTTCTTTGATTAACATTTAATCTCATTTCAATAAACAAGTTAGTAGAAAGCAATTGGATAGTCAATTTTAGATATATGAATGGAATCAATACAAGCATTATCATGAACCAAAGTGAGATAGAAGACATGATTCGATGGAAATACATATATCCTAGATTCAATGGAACTCTCACAAGATATTGTTGTATTTCAAAATTATACTAACGCATTTACTAAGGAACAAATTGAATAAAATGAAGATCTAATTCTCCATAAAGGGAAGCATAGAATAATAAAAATAAAAAATATGAGAGGTCAACAACACTATGCTCTACTTAGCCATATAAAATTTGAAGAAGCAACAGAACAAAATAAAGACACTCATAAAAATGAAAACAAAGGAATATGGATAGAAGAGGATGATATTCCTGAGCAAGCTAAAGAAGAAGAAGAAGAAGAAGGTCCAGATAAAAGAGAACTCCAAAGAAAAATTCAATTGATGAAAGAACCAGATCAAGTCAAAGAGCATCCTCAAGAAGAAGATCCATATTAAATATTTAAATCTTCAATATCCAAATAATGTAATATAGGGGGACGTTAGAATTAGAGTATATTACATCATTTGGGTCATGTAAATGTACCACCTTTCGTACATAGTTATAATAGGCTATTACTTTAGAGCTAAGTTAGCTAATTACTTCAAGCAATGTAATAAATGCATAGGTGTCAATGTGCAAGTTGTAATGTGTAAGGTGTCCACTTGTACAACTAGGCAAAGTGTTGGCCAAGGAACTTATCTTCCTATATAAAGGGTCTCATAGTGATAAATAGACACAGATATCATAAGAAGTTTATATCAAGTGCATTACTCATGTATGGAGTACAATGTAGTTCTTTAGTT
The DNA here is from genome assembly GCA_028583015.1 of Wollemia nobilis. Classification (NCBI taxonomy): domain Eukaryota; kingdom Viridiplantae; phylum Streptophyta; class Pinopsida; order Araucariales; family Araucariaceae; genus Wollemia; species Wollemia nobilis. Next base: position 323,243 of record JAQPPZ010016676.1, read on the forward strand.
GATATTGATGGAGTGACCACTACCTCCATGTTGCATTGTATTTTGTCATTTCTATTTATAGTATATTTCAGTCATATTGTAGAACTACTTTCTTTCATATTTTCTACATATTATTAGGACCTATGTTAGATATCTCCACTGCATATATCCTCAAAAGCTAACATTTTTCTTTTGTTTATGTTTGAATTTGAACTAGACAGACAACAAAAAAAAATAACCTATGAAGTTTATTTAGGAAACTTATTTGATCTAACAGTTGATCCTAGCTTTAGGTTGTGTCTAGAATATCCAAACAACTTCAATCCTATGAAATAGCTAATAAATCCTAGAAATTTTGATTAGTGTTTTGGGGCCTGCTTAGACCACTATATGACTAAGCTTGGAGGTACAGTAGTCAAGCCCCCTTGGTCCTTTTAGCTGATCATTTGAAAACGAAATGATCTTTGATCTTTAAAATAAGAAAAAGCAATATGAAACAAGTATGCAACAATGAAAAAATATAGACAAAATGGATATAATAGAAATCTAACATGCAAGATGTCAGTTAGGGTTTTGGAAAGCAAGAGCTTACTCCCAAACCCTAATTAACAAAATTCACACCCTACAAGGTACGGAAGCAAATATAGCTCACAAAATTTACACCCTATATGGACAGGGTACAAATTTTATTCAAAGCACTTTTTTAGGTCTTAAAATATCAAAAAATACAATGTAAAACAACAAAAAATAGATCTAACCACTAATAATGCAAGTAAAGTGAAGAACACAAGCTTATACTGAGAGGGGGGTGAACAGTATAAGACCACTTTTTACTTTTCTTATCACAATCAATATTATGCAATATATCAATGGCAATATCAACAACAGAAACCAAAGCAGTGCACAAAACATCACACACACATGAGACACCAATTTTACGTGGTTCACCCAATGTGGGCTACTCCACGGAGAAAATATTTCACTAAAATTTTCTCAATCAATCTCTTGGGAATCCTTCCCAATTACAATGTTTATGGACCTCTGTCCAAAGGAGACACCAATCCCCTAAATCAAGTTCGTGGATCTCTATCCACTGGGAGAACTCCTCCTCCTCTACTTCTGGCTGGTGATCCTCTAGAAGACTACTGCCTCCACTACACTGGCTTGTGGATCTCTCTCCACTGAAGACTCTTATCCCCACTCAGAAGACCTGTCCTCACTACCCTAGCTGATGGATCTCTATCCACTGGAGACTACTATCCTCTCTTCTCTGTCACCTCCAAAGCTCTATCTCAAATCTGCACTAAACACAGTCCATTCGGTCTAGCACAAATCTGCTCAACAAGTCCACTCAGAACTTGCTCAAATCTGCTCAACAGGTCCACTCAGAACCTGCTCAAATCTGCTCAACAAGTCCACTCAGAACTTGCTCAAATATGCTCAACAAGTCCACACAGAACTTGCTCAAATCTGCTCAACAAGTCCACATAGAACTTGCTTAAATATGCTCAACAAGTCCACACAGAACTTGCTCAAATCTGCTCAACAAGTCCACTCAAAACTTGCTCAAATCTGCTCAATAAGTCCACACAGAACTTATTCAAATCTGCTCAATAGGTCCACTCAGAACTTGTCCAATCTGCTCAATAAGTCCACACAGAACTTATTCAAATCTACTCAATAGGTCCACATAGAACTTGTCCAAATCTTCTCAATAAGTTCACATAGAACTTATCCAAATATGCTCAATAAGCTCACACAGAACTTATCCAATCTCATAGAAACATAAAGTGAATTGTTAGAGACCCAATATGTTTCAACTCAATGCTCAAACACTTTCTCAACTCAAATCAGAATATAGAATAGTTTGTTTTATGGAACTTGAACAATCACTTCATACATCCACTTGACTAGGCTCAACCAACTCTACTCAACCAATCACTCAAGAGACAACCCTTGCTCACAAACCCTAGTCCAAGCATGTAAACACCAACTCAAAATGTTTCCAACAATGCTCAACAACAAATCTCACATAACAATGATACTCATGTTCTTTTCAAACCCTAGTTCAAGTTCTTTGCACAACAACTCACTTCAACAACAATGCATATAAATCAATCTTCACATAACAATGATACTCATGTTCTTTTCAAAACCCTAACTCAAGTTCTTCACACAACCAATGGCTTCAACAACAATGCTTATAAAACAAGGTTTTAATCACAACACTTAATTCTAGAAAACCTTGAAGCATTAACTCAAACACTTTTGAAAAGGAAACCCTAATCAAATCCTTTTCACTCCAAACTTTATTTTCTAGAAAGCCAATCAATCAACTCAACCAAGGAAGAATTTGCCCATACCTTTTTTCTTGACAAGGAGTTGATCTCACAAATCTGTCACACTCACACTCACTTCTTTGCCAATCTCAATAAGGGTTAGAAGATAATAATTTCCTCAAAAACACAATACAAAATGATATCAAAATTACACCTTATCACTCCAACTTAAAATAATATTCAACACCTTCACAATAATCTTCTTTAACACAAAAACCCCTTATTAAAATTAAAACAATACTCAAAAGTCTTAATCCTCCAATATGCCAATATAGTAATTTAAGACTATTAAAAATTAAAACCAAAAACCTCCTTATTACTCCAAGTGATAATTTTCAACTACCACCACTATCCAATAAGCAACCTTTCTAAACAATTCCACTAACAACCCTTATACCTCCCAACTTAGGCAAATAATAAAAATTTAATGCAAAATATTTACCTCACCTTCGGAGGGATTCGAACCTTCAACAATGCCCGTGACGAATGCCTTAGTCATGGCTTCAACCGCCACACGAGCTACGCGCTCGTTTGAGACTAACGAAGCACCACGTGCTTCAAGTCGTGCCTCCCTTCTTGCCCTTTGCAAAAATGTGCACCTTTGGCACCTTCAACCAACATGACTTCCAAGCACACTCGCCACATTTCGAATGCTGGCTCTCTTGCCAAAAAAATGCTTTCACACCTTCCCACTCGCCACTAGGCCAAGCTGCCCTAGTTGGCCTTCGAATGATCTATGCTTTCTATTTTGAACTGTTCGCTGCACACGAAATTCATAAAATTCTCACGAGCTCTTCTTTCACTTCGCATCCAAATAATAATCAATCGAGCAAGGATAAAGTTTAATGCCCTTTGAGCATAGGTATATATATTAATTTCCTCCATGCTTGTAAAACGTCGGCGCTTCGAATGCTTTCACCACCATGTAACGTCGGCGAAGGTTAAGACCTTGATAAAGGCGCTTTGAATATTTTTAACTCCAAACCCATCTTTGGGTATTGTAAAATATTATAATGAATATTATAAATATTTTACTTTGGGCTTTTAACCATATCACTTAATATTATAATAACAAATATTATAATATTATATCCTTTTGAGTTTATTACTTCATTCTCATTGCATACCATGGTGTAAATAATATTTATTTATAAAATTTAAATTCTCATTGAATTTAAATAATTTATAAAAAAATATTATATCTCCTTTTAACTTTGCACAAGCCTCCTTGATATTTTATGAAAACCCTTTTAACTTATGCTTCCATATACTATTAAGATATTATGGAGCCCTTTTTCTTTTAACTTTTGCACTGATTCTCTTGACCTTTGGCCTTCTTCCTGGATATCAAATGACAACTTTGTTTCTTGATGAAGTCCTTGATATTAATGATGACTTCATCTGGTGACATCAATGACAACTTTGACTTAGGGACTCAAAATGTCCAACAATCTCCCCCTTTGTCATTGATGGCAACCCAAAAATTTTTTACCAAAAACTTGACTTCTTCTTCTGTGTTGCTCCCCCTGGGACATTGCTCCCCCTGGCTCAATGCTCTCTTCAAGTATCAAATCTCTCCCCCTTACTCAAATCTCTCCCCCTTTGACATCAATGGCAAAGGGTCACCTTTGGGGCTCGGGGCTAAGAATGAGCCTCTTAGCTTAGCCCCTCCCCCACCTTCTTTTGAGGTGGTTAATTCTGGGGTGGGAGTATTTCTACTCCCAGAAGGCATTGTTCTTTACCTTTATCCTCTTTCCTTCTTATCTGATTCTTCTGATTCCTTTGATTGTTTTCCATGTCCATATTCTTGTTCCTATTCATATCCTTGTTCCTATTCCTGTTCATATCCATGCTCCTGTTCCTATTCATATTCATGTTCCTATTCCTATTCCTATTCATGTCCATATCCATGTTCTTGTTCCTGTTCATATTCATGTTCTTGTTCCTATTCCTGTTCATGTTCATACCTATTTCTAGGATGTCTTCTCTACACCACTTTGTTGTGTGACCATCATTATTGCACTTATAACACTTAATGTTATTATTCCTTGGAGGTGCAAATGTCTTAGGATTTCTCCTAGTGAAGCCATATCTTCTTCTGTCATGAATCCTGCAATTTATTGCCTTGTGACCAAACTGATTACATGAGTAGCAATACCCATGAAAAAGTTGTCTGTTCCCATATTCTTGTCTTACATGTGTCCTGCATTGTGAAGCCATGTGCCCAAACCTGTGACATGAAAAGCATATTCCATTGAAGCTTCCTTGTCTTGACCTCATTGGTCTCTTAGTCTCTCTTGACATGTTTTGATTGTTGTTCCATCTGTATCTTCTTTGTGCATTGTTCCTATTTTTGTTGAACTCTCTATTGTCCAACTCATCCTCTGATGTCTCACTTTATTTCACATTGTCTTCTTCTGAAGTATCTTCATCTGAAGTTTCTTCTCCTCCAAAACTTGAAGTTGACTCTCCTTCCCATTTCTTTTGAACTTGTTCAAATCCAAGACCTATTTTGCTTGATGTAGTCTTTTGTGTCTTGATGAACTTATCCAAGTTCTTTGAGCTATTTTTAAACCCTTTCATCTTGATCTTGGAGTCCTCTAAATCTTCTTTTAGTAGTGCCACTTCTTGTGCTAACTTCTCACATTCCAAGATCTTTGCTTCTAACTTATCTTTGAACCTTTTTGCCTTAGCCTTTGATTTTTCTAAATCCTCTATAAGCAATATTCTCTCTTCATCACATTCCTGAAACTGAATTTCAAGTTTAGAGTGTTGCTTTCTTACCTTCTTTACTGTGTCAAGGGCATAGATAAGTTCTCCCTTTAGATCATAACCATCCTTTTCTGAATATTCCTCTATTTGTTTACCTTTGTCCACATCTTTGTTTTCTTTTGGCTTATCTTCTATAGGATCACTTACTTCTTCTTCTAAAGCCATTAGAAGATTTTCATCTGGTCCTTCAAGTGCATTCTCATACTCATCATCACTAAAACTATAACCATCCCTTGTACAATCATATTCAAGATGTCCAAAGTTACCACATCTAAAACACTTGAGAATTACTGGAGTTTTCTTAACTGGTTCTTTTTCTTCAATCATAAATAGGACTTCATCTCTAACATTATCTAAAAAACTAGCATCACTATCACTTGAGTACTTACTTGCATTATCCGCATAGTAGCTCCTCTTTTGTCTTTGAAAGAACTTCTTTCCTTGTCTGCTTTGTCCATCCTTGTTTTTCTTCTGATGCTTATCCTGCCTATATCTTTCTGATTCCCTGTTCCTGTGATCCTATTTTTCTTCTTTAGAACTAAGTCCTGTTATGGTGACTGATGACCTTTGTGCATTGATAATCCTGTCTAAAGTCTTTGAATTTTCCTCAAACTTGTGTAGCTTGTCCTTAGAACCTTTTACTTCCATCCTTAGTGAAACTATCTCATGTTCTAATCTTTCACACTCTAGATATTTTACCTTTAATTTTTCAGCCATACCTTCTTCAACTCTTCTTGCCTTTTCAACCTTATCTCTCAAGTCAGAGAGATCTTGTAGAAGCTTTGTCTTACATTTCTCATCTTCTTGTATTTGAGCCTTCAATTCTAAATTCTCTCTTTTAAATTCAACAAGTTCCTTAAGAGTGACTTCCTCATTTTATTTTTCTAAATCTTCCTCTTCTTTCTTTCTTTGATATTCTATAGGAGCATTTTCTTCTAATACTGAAAGTAGAGTTCTTTCTTCATACCTATTTTTATTGTCCCTGTTATCCTTTCTTGAACCAACCTCTAGGATTTCATTTTTAAAAATATCATCTTCATCTTCACCGCTACTAAACCCATTGCAATAACCTGCATCATGACCGAGTTGACCACAAACAAAACATTCTTCACCTTCTTGTGGACAATAAGCTGCATGGTGACCTGTATTCCTACATCTGGTACAAAAATTTATCAACCTGGTTATTTCTCCATTGCTTGATTCATCTCTTGAATCTATTTCCATTCTTCCTCCCAAAACAACAATATTGAATTCATCTTCCTTTTATTTCATGACCATGTGTGTTCTTTTCTTCTTGTGTCTCATGGTTCTACTTTTACCTTTCTTTGCCATTTATGTTCTTGTAAGATCTTCCTTCAAGTTGTTAAACCTTTTCGAAGGAACCAACTTTGATACCAATTGAAGAACACAAGCTTATACTGAGAGGGGGGTGAACAATATAAGACCACTTTTTACTTTTCTTATCACAATCAATATTATGCAATATATCAATGGCAATATCAATAGCAAAAACCAAAGCAGTGCACAAAACATCACACACACATGAGACACCAATTTTACGTGGTTCACCCAATGTGGGCTACTCCACGGAGAAAATATTTCACTAAAATTTTCTCAATCAATCTCTTGGGAATCCTTCCCAATTACAATGTTTATGGACCTCTTTCCAAAGGAGATACCAATCCCCTAAATCAAGTTCATGGATCTCTATCCACTAGAGAACTCCTTCTCCTCTGCTCTGGCTGGTGATCCTCTAGAAGACTACTGCCTCCACTACACTGGCTTGTGGATCTCTCTCCACTGAAGACTCTTGTCCCCACTCAGAATACCTATCCTCACTACCCTGGCTGATGGATCTCTATCCACTAGAGACTATTATCCTCTCTACTCTATCACCTCCAAAGCTCTATCTCAAATATACACTAAACATAGTCCATTCGGTCTAGCACAAATCTGCTCAACAAGTCCACTTAGAACTTGCTCAAATCTGCTCAACAAGTCCACTCAGAACCTGCTCAAATCTGCTCAACAAGTCCACTCAAAACTTGCTCAAATATGCTCAACAAGTCCACATAGAACTTGCTCAAATCTTCTCAACAAGTCCACACAAAACTTGCTTAAATATGCTCAACAAGTCCACATAACTTGCTCAAATCTGCTCAACAAGTCCACACAAAACTTGCTCAAATCTGCTCAATAAGTCCACATAAAACTTAATCAAATTTGCTCAATAAGTCCACACAGAACTTGTTCAAATCTGCTCAATAAGTCCACACATAACTTATCCAAATCTGCTCAATAAGTCCACATAGAACTTGTCCAAATCTGCTCAATAAGTCCACATAGAACTTGTCCAAATCTGCTCAATAAGCTCACACAGAACTTATCCAATCTCATAGAAACATAAAGTGAATTGTTAGAGACCCAATATGTTTCAACTCAATGCTCAAACACTTTCTCAACTCAAATCAGAATATAGAATAGTTTGTTTTATGGAACTTGAACAATCACTTCATACATCCACTTGACTAGGCTCAACCAACTCTACTCAACCAATTACTCAAGAGACAACCCTTGCTCACAAACCCTAGTCCAAGCATGTAAACACCAACTCAAAATATTTCCAACAATGCTCAACAACAAATCTCACATAACAATGATACTCATGTTCTTTTCAAACCCTAGTTCAAGTTCTTTGCACAACAACTCACTTCAACAACAATGCATACAAATCAATCTTCACATAACAATGATACTCATGTTATTTTCAAAACCCTAACTCAAGTTCTTCACACAACCAATGGCTTCAACAACAATGCTTATAAAACAAGGTTTTAATCACAACACTTAATTCCAGAAAACCTTGAAGCATTAACTCAAACACTTTTGAAAAGGAAACCCTAATCAAATCCTTTTCACTCCAAACTTTATTTTCTAGAAAGCCAATCAATCAACTCAACCAAGGAAGAATTTGCCCATACCTTTTTGCTTGACAAGGAGTTGATCTCACAAATCTGCCACACTCACACTCACTTCTTTGCCAATCTCAATAAGGGTTAGAAGATAATAATTTCCTCAAAAACACAATACAAAATGATATCAAAATTACACCTTATCACTCCAACTTAAAATAATATTCAACACCTTCACAATAATCTTCTTTAACACAAAAACCCCTTATTAAAATTAAAACAATACTCAAAAGTCTTAATCCTCCAATATGCCAATATAGTAATTTAAGACTTTATTTAAAAATTAAAACCAAAAACCTCCTTATTACTCCAAGTGATAATTTTCAACTACCACCACTATCCAATAAGCAACCTTTCTAAACAATTCCACTAACAACCCTTATACCTCCCAACTTAGGCAAATAATAAAAATTTAATGCAAAATATTTACCTCACCTTCGGAGGGATTCAAACCTTCAACAATACCCACGACGAACGCCTTAGTCGTGGCTTCAACCGCCACACGAGCTACGTGCTCGTTTGAGACTAACGAAGCACCACATGCTTCAAGTCGTGCCTCCCTTCTTGCCCTTTGTAAAAATATGTGCCTTTGGCACCTTCAACCAACATGACTGCCAAGCACACTGCCGCATTTCAAACGTTGGCTCTCTTGCCAAAAAAATGCTTTCACACCTACCCACTCGCCACTAGGCCAAGCTGCCTAGTTGGCCTTCGAACGATCTATGCTTTCTATTTTGAACTGTTCGTCGCACACGAAATTCACAAAATTCTCACGAGCTCTTCTTTCACTTCACATCCAAATAATAATCAATCGAGCAAGGATAAAGTTTAATGCCCTTTGAGCATAGGTATATATATTAATTTCCTCCATGCTTGTAAAACATCGACGCTTCGAATGCTTTCACCACCATGTAACGTCGGTGAAGGTTAAGACCTTGATAAAGGCGCTTTGAATATTTTTAACTCCAAACCCATCTTTGGGTATTGTAAAATATTATAATGAATATTATAAATATTTTACTTTGGGATTTTAACCATATCACTTAATATTATAATAACAAATATTATAATATTATATCCTTTTGAGTTTATTACTTCATTCTCATTGCATACCATGGTGTAAATAATATTTATTTATAAAATTTAAATTCTCATTGAATTTAAATAATTTATAAAATAAATATTATATCTCCTTTTTAACTTTGCACAAGCCTCCTTGAGATTTTATGAAAACCCTTTTAACTTATGCTTCCATATACTATTAAGATATTATGGAGCCCTTTTTCTTTTAACTTTTGCACCGATTCTCTTGACCTTTGGCCTTCTTCCTGGATATCAAATAACAACCTTGACAACTTTGTTTCTTGATGAAGTCCTTGATATTAATGATGACTTCATCTGGTGACATCAATGACAACTTTGACTTAGGGACTCAAAATGTCCAACATAAAGAACTTGGTTAGTTGATGGAAGAAGTAAGGAGCAATGAGAAAGTGAAATAAGCAACCCAACATGGTAGAACTCTCCAATCCTCAAGACTCCTCCAATTTTCACCAAGAACATCCAATACCAAAGCATAAAACAGCGAAATAGCAATCCCACACTAGTAGGCACTTGTTAGAAAAGAATCCTAGATATCATTAAGATCACTTAGAGAGAACTTGCTTGTCTAGGAAAAATGGGAATCCAACCCTTTATTTATAAGAGTTTTGGAGGGCTATAAGGTAGGAAAACAAAATTTCACCATGGGTAAGAGCCAATGCCAAAAGGGATCGACAAGAGGGGGAATTTTGAGAGAAAAATCCTTAAAAAGCTAAATTCATGCTCCATCCTTACAGGGTGCAAATTTGGAAATCCAAATTTGTGCTCCATATGGACCGGGTGTGAATTTTAAAATGTTGGGGAAAAATGGTAAAAGAAGAGGGGAAAAGGGACCCAAATTTTCACTTAGTAAGTTTGGATGGCATCCTAACGATCTAAGGAAAAATTGACTTATTTTGATGGGTCAATTTTCCATGTCTACAACTACATGCATGTACCTTACGAGGGGTGGTTATACCACTTGAATTTTCACATGGTCTATGATGTAATAACTCATAATATTTCCCCTTATTTTATCATATTCAAAATATCCATATTTCTTATGATCAATGAATAATGTCTAGAGTGATGTTGGAATTTAAGAGAGAGATTCCCCCCTTAATGTAGACTTACTACTTTAATACTTAGAAGTATCTGGTTCCACTGATCATGCACTCCAAATACATATTTTTATTACAAAATACTTATTTAATTCTTATAGAATTCAATGCATGAATTGTGTTTCTTCAATCTCTTCAAGTGAACCATGTATTACCATGCATTCAACGTCGCTTATTGAATTGATTGACTATCAATTTTTTACTTGCATATAATGAAATGAAAGTTGTGTATGGATTCTTTTGTTTCTTTACCTTTCTTTGTTTTCATTATGATTAAGTCTTGGATTATTTGGAAGTTCTCCTTTTATCATAAGTTTTGTGATATGATAAATGGGATGTATATTTTAAATTCAATCTTTGGCAATTTTATATACTTGACTTCGTCCTTTGAATAATCCCATAGATACCACATTTTTATGAACTAGAATATAGCAACCTATCAATTGCTCTATGGTCTTTAGAGTTGAACCATTAGGGCTCAATAGTTGTTATCACTATTTAATAAATCTACCTTTATCATGAATTATGTTATCAATATTGATGATATCACAATGCATCTTATTATCCAATATCTTAATTGCTTGTAGTGCTAGTACACTTCTTGGAAATAGTCTTATGATATCATGGGTTTTGATGATGATGATGTATGGATCTCTTGTTTGAGTAATAAAAATAGATAATCTTCTTTCAACAAGATCTAGTTTGCAAGATATACCATGCTTCTTTAAATCTTTATTCACAATAGGTCATTCATCCTATAAATATTTTTCTCTTTTGACCTTATAGGTCTCCCATGGCTTGCGCTTGTAATAGTTCCCTTTATATCTAGGTAGTGTTTCCTCCTGTTGGTTCATTGGCTTGAAGTGATCTTCTAGGATCTTGATGTCTCTAGTTGTATGACTTGTATAATTTGAATGAATCAAACTTTTCAAACCCATTATATGTTTGGTTTCTTCTGCATTGTTCCAAACTTGATCTGGCATATGTTTGGAGTCATGTCAATCATTATTGTATTGTCTCAAGTCTGCTTATGCAATAAATACATGCTCTTGTTCATCTTGACCTTTTTATTCTACTACTATGTTTTCTTTGGCTACATTGTTTGATTGTGCCTTTCTCCAACTTTGATTTTGGTTTTCTGAAGATGGTCTATCTTGTTGTTGGTTCATCTCTCATGAAGGAGATATATTTTTTAATATATTGTGCCAACATTACCTTACAATGTATCCATTTCTACCATAATATTTAGACTCTTTTGCATATGAAAAATATTCCTTGGAAGCACTATCGATGTCTCATTCCTCTTTTGAATGGTTGCTTCTCTATTTGACTTGTAAGTAGTAACTATTCTTCTTCATCTATTGTATGTGATGCCTTTAATTTTTTAAGTTCACCAAATTTTCAAAGCTTGGTACTTTCTGAGTAATATTTAATGTAGTCACAAAACATTATAATTTGATATGAGATCTCAAATTAATTGGAACTAATGTTTCATCAAATACTTGAGTTCCCAATGCTTGTAATTGTATAATTATACTCATGAATTATTCTAGCTTTTCTCCACTTTTCATCTTCAAACAATGGGGTTGGATCTAAAGGAAAAGAATATAATTTTTATTATTGGCTTCAAATATTGTTTCCAGCTTCTCCCATGCATCGTTGGTTGTGGTTTAATCCCTAACATATTCTTGGATTTCATTTGCTACTATGAACATTATGATTAATTTTTCCTTTCTATATACCTTTTTGAACTTTATTTGATCTTGTCCTACTATAGTAGGACAAGTAATGGTCCCATATACTACTTCCCATACTTCTTCAAACTCAAGTTGTGTCCTGAGTTTGGTCTTCCAAGCAACATAGTTATTTTCCCTCAATAGTTAGGAATCTGGAAACAAAAACTTTGGTGCTCCACTAACCATAGTAAACTTTTACAAAATTCAAATATTTTTCTTTAACTAAATCTACCTCAAAATTTTATTTTCGATGAGTACATAATACTATATTTGTGATTCAAATGATTCCTAAAATTCTGATTGTGCCTCGTCAGGAAAAAATATTAGTTAGAGGGAATTTTTCTTCCTCTAAGGAATATTCTCTAAAATATTCTAATAATTATCAAATATATAAATGTTTCATTTTATCCTACAATTTTGTAAAGGAGAGAGTAAACTTTTATTTTTCTCAAAACTCTATTCACCACTAGTGTGGAATATATTTTTATATACCTTGGATGTCACACATCTATGTTTACATGCAGAATGAATATTTTGATTGTTTCTTGTACCTATTTGCTTAAGTAATGCTTTGAGTGTCCAATATTATAGCAAAATAGGGGTGCCGTTGATTTTTGGTGTATCTTAAATGTGGATTTTAATCTTAATTTTTGCTCTACTTGTTGGATTTTAGCTTTTGGTTGTTCTATTCTTTTTCACTATCATGTTGAATATATTGTAAATCACTGAGATCATAATTGTGGGAGCACAACCAAGTTTCTTTACTTTGTGCCTAGAGTGCATCTCTAGATGCAGGTTAGCTCTTTCTTTGAGTTCTCTAACTAAAACATATTGTCATGCGCCTTTCTTGTGTGCCTTGACTTTTTTTGTGTGCCTTTCTTGATAATTTTTTTTATTTCTTCTATTTGATGATTTTTTTCCTTAAGCATAGAAGTTCAAACTACTATTTCACTAGGTGCTTCAAAACACCTCCCTTTGGACAATCTGGGTTATCAAACTAGATGTGCACTTTTGTGTGTAGAACTTTACTTCTATTTACTTAATACTTTAATAATACAATCTCACATCTTTTCTTACCAAATGCTTAACTCTTGCTTAACAAAAGCTTTAGCTATTTGGATGTAAAAAAACTCTTTTTGTTCTCAAATACAATCCACTTGATATATGTTGTATGCTTTTGATATTTTCTTGATTATGTTGATGTTTCTAACTATAATGGAATGCGCTCCTTTTGTTTCTTAAAATCTTTGGCATTTTGAGATTTAGATCCTCTCAATTTTTTCTAAATAAGGATCTTGGGTTGGATGCTTCCTTCACTTCATGTAAAATCTACCTCTTGTTGTTCTTGAACCTTTGGTTCCTCATGCTCTTCATTGTTGTACACCTTTTGTTGACTATGATTAATGCTTAGATGCTTCTTCTACTCGTATGGAACTTGTTTTCTTGACTTTTCTTATCGGTTTTCTTGTTATGATTTTCAAACATTTCTTGGTGGCTTTCACACCTTTCTTTGCCTTTTGTGCATCCTTATATTTCTTGAGTTTGTATAAAATTCACGGAACTATATTGAATGTAATTGCTTCTTAGTTATTTTCTTTGTTTTCAACTTTCTTCTTGTTCTTTTTTGGAACAAATTGATTTCTTTGGAGTTCAATGCTGCTCTTTTGAGACTAGTACTTTTCTAGCATTTTTAAGGAGCTTCTATGGCTTCCTTCCTTGCCCTTTGAAATGGAACCTTTTTTTTTTCTTTTCTTTTATTTGCTAAAATTGGCCCATTTTTTCTTGCAGGCTTATGATTTTATTGGTCTTGGGGATTTAAAACTTGTTTATAGTTGAAGGATTTTTATTTTTAAGGGGTTTTTCAACTTAAAATTTTTGAATCCACCATGGAATTTTTCTTCATGGTGATAATTTTATATAGGTTAATTTTACCCTTGAAACCTCTTTCTTTAAACAAAGTGCTCTTTTGGTTACCTTTGTGTCAAAGCTAGAGGAGGATCAAAAGGAGAATTATTTCTTTCTTCTACCTACTCTAATACCACATGTTAGATCTTAAATATTTGAATGATTGTATTATGGAAATGAAGGATATTTAAGTAGATAGGATGTCTATTTTAGGCAAAAAATCTTCAAATATACTAGCAACTATCTTGTACTATACTACATGCATGTACCTTGTGAGGGGTAGTTATGCCACCTGACTTCTCACATGGTCCATGATGTTTTTTTTTTTTGGTAAATAAGGTACAAATTTATTACTACCGGGTTTTACAGGTTGACCCAAAACCTATTACAAAAATAGCACAAAGCTTAAGCGAAATAAAAAAGAGCCACACAGTCTGTTCTTATCCCCCTACTAGGGCCACGCAGCCAACAAAGAGCAACATGCTTACAATGGATAACACACACCTTAAAACACAAGCAGTCGACAATTTCGCCTCCTAACACTTTCTCTTCTCTTTTGGTCTCGAAATTGTGACATGTCGCGATATCGTGACACTTTTCCTTCCTCCTCTTTCTTTTCTCTTTTGGTCGCAAAAAAGTGACATGTCGCAATATCGCAACACTTTTCCTTCCTGCTCTTTCTCTTCTCTTTTGGTCACAAAAATACGACATGTTGCAAAATCGTGACACTTTTTCCCTCTTGCTTGTTCTTTTCACTTCTGGTCGCGAAACAGCGACATGTCGTGATATCGTGACACTTTTCCTTCCTCCTGTTTCTTTTCTATTTTGTTCGCAAAAATGCAACATGTCACAAAATCATGACACTTTTCCTTCCCGCTCTATCTCTTCTCTTTTGGTCGCAAAAATTCGACATGTCACGATATCGCGACACATTTCCCTCTTGCTTATTCTCTTCACTTTTGGTCATGAAAAAGCGACATGTCGCGATATCGCTACACCCTTTCTTTCATTTTGAACATGTCGCAAAATCATGACACTTTTTCTTTCCTCCTCTTTCTCTTCTCTTTTGGTCACAAAAATGCGACATGTAACGATATCGTGACACTTTTCCTTCACGCTCTTTCTCTTCTCTTTTGGTCGCAAAAATATGATATGTCGCAAAATCGCGACACTTTTTCCATCTTGCTATTTCTCTTCTCTTTTGTTCACGATAAACCGACATGTCACGATATCACGACACTTTTTATTCTTGCTCTTTCTCTTCTCTTTTGGACGCAAAAATTTGACATGTCGCGAAATCATGACCCTTTTTTATTTCAAGCCCAACATATCGTTGGACAGCGACACCAAAACCTTCTTGCTCACCATGTCGCGATATTGTGACACTCTTTCTTTTAACATGTCATGATATCGTGACACTTTTTCTTTCTTGCTCTTTCTCTTTTCTTTTGGTCACGAAAATGCGACATGTCGCGATATCGCGACACTTTTTCCATGTCACGAAATCGCGACACTTTTCCTTCCTTCTCTATCACTTCTTTTTTGGTCGTGAAAATGCGATGTGTCCATGATGTAATGACTCCTAACAATATTTAATTTAATATTACTCCATAATTTTTCTTTTGAAAAAAAATCCTTATCTTCTCTAGTCTGAAAATAAAGGATAAAAGAATGGATAATGACATATGGTTTAGGGAAAAATTACCTATATCAAGGATAAAATAATGGGTGGTAACCCATGGTTTAGGGGAATGTTACCTATATCTAAGGACATGGTGTGATTTTTTTTTGAGATATGAACTATTAACAAATTTCTACTATGAGTTAGGAGTTTTGGACTTGTATATCACCTTATCAACAAGGGGGTTTTGAATAATATTGCTAATACTTTATGTTTAGCAAGGTGCAGCGACAATATTGTAATTGTTGTCAACAGAATGAGATACATCGGTTGATGCAGTGGATAGGAGTTTAGAGGTTATTCAGAGTATGTACAGTGATGTTAAATGCTTATGAGGATATCTTTGATGATTGGGTGAAGTTGTTACAGGTTGTCCAAGAAGACCGAAGTGGCCCATATGCAAAAGAGAAGCAAAAAAGCAAAGGGAAAAAAGTGTCGCGATATCGCGACATGTTACATTTTTATGGCAAAAAGAGAAGAGAAAATGCAAGGAGAAAAAGTGTCGCGATATCACGACATGTTGCATTTTCGTGGCCAAAAGAAAGAGAAAATGCAAAGAGGAAAAAGTGTCGCGATATCGCGACATGTTGCATTTTCGCGGCCAAAAGAGAAGAGAAAATGCAAGGAGAAAAAGTGTCATGATATTACGACATGTTGCATTTTCGCGGCCAAAAGAGAAGAGAAAATGCAAAGAGAAAAAGTGTCGCGATATCACGACATGTTGCATTTTCGAGGCCAAAGCAAAGATAAAGATCAAGGAGAAAAAGTGTCGCGATATTGCGACATGTTGTATTTTTGGGGGCCAAAGCAAAGAGAAAGAGCAAGGAAAAAAAGTGTCGTGATATCGCGACATGTTGTACTTTTGCAGGCCAAAGCAAAGAGAAAGAGCACGAAGAAAAAATGTCGCGATATCGCAACATGTTGTATTTTCCCGGACCAAAGCAAAGAGAAAGAGCAAGGAGAAAAAGTGTCGCGATATTGCGACATGTTGTATTTTCGTGGGCCATAGCAAGGAGAAAGAGAGAAAGAAAAAGTGTCGCGATATCACATGTTGTATTTTCATGTGCCAAAACAAGGAGAAAGAGAGAGAAATAAAAAGTGTCGTGATATCGCGACATATCGCATTTTCGCGACTCAAAAAGGGCAGGCAGGAAGAAAAATAAAAGTGTCGCGATATCATGACATGTCACATTTTTGTCAATCGAAAAGGCTAGGCAGGAAGAGAAACAAAAGTTTCGCGATATCGAGACATGTCGCATTTTCACGACTCGAAAAGGCCATGCAGGAAGAGAAACAAAAGTGTCGCGATATCGCGATATGTCATATTTTCGCGACTCAAGAAGGGCAGGCTGGTAGAGAAACAAAAGTGTCACGATATCATGACATTTCACATTTTCATGACTCGAAAAGGCCAGGCAGGAAGAGTAACAAAAGTGTCACGATATCGTGACATGTCGCATCTTCGTGACTCAAGAAGGGCAGTCTGGCAGAGAAACAAAAGTGTTGCGATATCGTGACATGTCACATTTTTGTGACTCAAAAAGGCCAGGCAGGAAGAGAAACAAAAGTGTCGTGATATCACGACATGAACACTAGGATGGTGAAACTGAAGACTGCATAGTGACGTGGACCCATAAGGAATCTTTAATGATTTGAAATCATTTAAGATGGACGTTACATGTGGAAAGAAGCGGACACATGCCCATGTGGAGAAAATGAACAGTTGAAGAAGGAGAAAATGAACAGTCATCAAAATAGAAACAAAAAGCTTTTTCGAAAACCAAAACGCATGCATGCACAAAGGAGAAAACGAACAGTCATGATCGAGAAGATGAACAGTCATGGTAGGAGAATATGGTGTCAATTATTTGCATGTAACGTGTTTGATGAAATGCCTACTCTATATATATAAAAGGAGTTACATAAAGAAGGCGTTACAATTGACAAGTGGCGTATGAGAATTTAAAGGAGGAGTTACAACTGGAGTTACAAAGAGAAAGGATGGTTATAAAAGGAGTGTTGCTTGGACAATTTATAAGGTGATTTTATCTTGTGAAGAGAGCGAGAGGCGCGTGAGAGGCGAGCGAGGAGGGTGTGTGTTTTGTGAAGTGTGGGAGATGTTGAGTAAGCAATAGACCAGTCAGGGTCTTGTAAAAGTGAAGGCATTTCTATTTCAATCTTCTAGTTTCAAGATTGCAGTCCACAAGATTGCAGTCCAAGTTGGTGCTTGGAATCATGGGTTGGTGCTCCTTCCAATTGGTGCAGATAAATTAGGGGTTGGTGCTCCTTTCTATTGGTGTAGATAAATCAGGGGTTGGTGCTCCTTCCATTTGGTGCTGGTAAATCAAGGGTTGGTGCTCCTTTCTGTTGGTGCAGATAAATCAGGGGTTGGTGCTCCTTCTAGTTGGTGCTAGTAAATCAGGGGTTGGTGCTCCTTTCTATTGGTGCAGATAAATCAGGGGTTGGTGCTCCTTCCAGTGTGTGCTGGTAAATTGATTATAAATTTGTTGCTTTGCAAATACTAGATTTGGATGGGAGTCCAAACAGTCAATTTTTGAGGAGTAGCCAAAATTGGTGAACCTTGGTACATCTTGTGTTGTGTGATGCTCTCTTGTTATATTTGCTTTATTTGGTTTTAATTTTTCATTGTTTCAGATTTAAGATTTGAAGATTTAAGTTTTAAAGAGCTACATCGATTCACCCCCCCTCTCAGTGTCATTGTGAGACTAACAATTGGTATTAGAGCCAGTTTCCTTTATCAGGCTAAATTAGCTAGGGTTGATCTTGGATTAGTATGCAATGGGTAAAAATAATAGATCTTCCTCCAAGAAGGCATCTCAGTCAGTTTCAGTTCCTATAGAAGAGAAAATTGAACTAGAAAAGATAGAAGGAGTGAATTCTGAAGTATGTGATGAAAACCTTGAGCTTGAAGTAGATCTAGAAGGTGAGTTGATCGCTGCACTTAAAGAGTTGAATATAGAAAGGAAAAATAACATAAGACTATCCAAGAAGTTGGAAGAATATGGGGATAAGATCGAAGATCTCTTCTTACAAATTCATAAAGCCAAGAAAATAGAAGAAGCCTTGAAGTCACACCTGGATGATAAAATCGATGTATGTAGCAAACATGAAGAGGAATCTAACAAAGTTTTTAGTGATCTAAAGCTGCAAGTAGAAGAGTCCAAAAGGATTGAAGAAAATCTCAGGTCACAGATCAATGAGAAAGAGATTGTTTGTTGCAAACAAGAAGAGGAGATTGTTTTATTGAGGAAACAACTAGAAGAGGCCAATACAAATCTCAAATTTGAGAAGAGCACAGAGTTGCTAGATAAAATGATAAGGCAACAAAGAAGCCCCATGTGTAAGCTTGGTCTTGGATGTGAAGTTGAACAACCTTCATATTTTAAATCTACAGAGAAGAAGAAGTCCACTGTTGAAGGATCAAAGCAAGAAAATCTTGAAGCTGCAAAGGAGATCTATAGCAAAGCAACCACAACAAAAGAGGTTCTATCACTCTCACTTTATTCATAATAATGCTTTTAATGGCTATTGTTTTAGATGCAACCATTATGGTCACAAGGAAATTTATTATGGATTGAATAATAGATCAAAGAGTTATGCTGGTAGAAATACATCTGTTATTCCGGTTGAACACCATGTGCAATATTTTAAATGTAATGGTCATGGGCACATAGCAAGATTTTTTCCAATAAATTTTGTATCTAATCTAAGGCAAGATAGTATATTTCATCAAACACAAATAATGCAACATAGACAGGGAAGAAATCATGTGCATCAAAGAAAGGAAAATAATCATCCATCAAGGATTCACAAGAGAAAACCACCCAAGAGAAATGTTCAAGTTCACAAAAATATTCAAAATAGGGATGCAGTTGAAAAGCTCAAGCCCAAGTTCAAGAAATGTTGGAGAAAGAAAGAAGATATGAAATCATGTCTCCTTGGACTGAAGGAGACTACTCCTATATTGCACTAAGCAGCTCCAGGTAGCAGATCCTTAGGGGGAGCAATCTTAAAGTTTTATTTTAATGCTCCTATGTTGTTTGGTTATCTGAGGATAAAAGGCAAGTAGTCAGGGGGAGTTGTCGTATAGTTGTCAAAGTGTGTTTCAGTTCATGTAGTTATTTGTGGAGGTAATAAGAGAGCATTAATTTTCTCTAAAGAAGTAGCCATTATCAAAGAGATGCCAGAGTCAAAGAAAATAGTGGCATTAGCACCCAGTTGGTCAAGAGTTCCAAGTGGCACATGAAAGGCAGAGACGTTGAGAGAATAGCGCCCAGATGGTGAAGCGCCAAGGTAGACAAGATGCCTATGCACCTAAGAAAATATTGCATTATTTGAGAAATGCAAGATATTTCCTGAGGAATCCCTTGATCGCAGCTGAGAGTTGCATGTTGATAAAACTATACTAAATAAGTAAAAGCAAGGTACAACAAAAATTATAATATGATGAGCAGAGATTAGAGTGCTTATCCAAGAAGACTTTATGATAGAAAGAGTACCAGTGGAGGTGCATTCTATCTTGGAGACAGGTTGGTCACGTGGAAAAATAAGAAATAAGAGTCAGTCTCCTTATCCACAGCAGAGGCAGAATATATTGCAACAACATGTTATACGCAGGAGAAAGTTGCGAAAGGTGAGGTTAAGTTGGATTTTGTTCCAACAATAGAGCAAGTAGCAGATATCTTCACAAAACTATTGCCCAAGGAAGTCTTTGAGTACCTTCGCAATAAATTGGGAGTGGTCATGTTTCCCAAGAATTGACTAGCTATTGGGACCACATTCTCAGGGGGAGCATTTGTGTTTTTGTTTATCTTTTTGCTCATGTTTATGATTTTTGCTAAGTGTAATAATTTTTGCCTGAGAATGTTGTGCATGGACTCAGGGGGAGTTTGTAGGAGCCCTTTGATATTTTTGTCAAAGGGGAGAAGAGTTACAGGAAATTGCACGTGTGTTGCCAATAATCCAAAAGGGGAAGATTGTTGAGGAAGGTGCAGCAACAGTATTGTCATTGTTGTCAACATAGTCAGATAAATCGGTTGATGCAGTGGACAGGAGTTCAGAGGTTATTCAGAGTATGTACAGTGATGTTAAATGCTTATGAGGATGTCTTTGATGATTGGGTGAAGTTGTTACAGGTTGTCCAAGAAGACCGAAGTGGCCCATATGCAAAAGAGAAGCAAAAAAGCAAAGGGAAAAAAGTGTCACGATATCGCGACATGTTACATTTTTGTAGCCAAAAGAGAAGAGAAAATGCAAGGAGAAAAAGTGTCGCGATATCGCAACATGTTGCATTTTCGTGGCAAAAAGAAAGAGAAAATGCAAAGAGGAAAAAGTTTCGTGATATTGCGACATGTTGCATTTTCGCGGCCAAAAGAGAAGAGAAAATGCAAGGAGAAAAAGTGTCGCGATATCATGACATGTTGCATTTTCATGACCAAAAGAGAAGAGAAAATACAAGGAGAAAAAGTGTCGCGATATCGTGACATGTTGTATTTTGGGGGCCAAAGCAAAGAGAAAGAGCAAGGAGAAAAAGTGTTGCAATATCGTGACATGTATTTTCGGGGGCCAAAGCAAAGATAAAGAGCAAGGAGAAAAAGTGTCACGATATTGCGACATGTTGTATTTTCGCGTGCCAAAGAAAAGAGAAAGAGCAAGGAGAAAAAGTGTCACGATATTGCAACATGTATTTTTGCGGACCATAGCAAGGAGAAAGAGAGAGAAAGAAAAAGTGTCGCGATATTGCGACATGTTGTATTTTTGTGGGCCAAAGCAAGGAGAAAGAGAGATAAAGAAAAAGTGTCACGATATCGCGACATGTTGCATTTTCGTGACTCAAAAAGGACAGCAGGCAGAGAAATAAAAAGTGTCACGATATCGCGACATGTCACATTTTTGCGACTCAAAAAGGGCAGGCAGGTAGAAAAAGAAAAGTGTCGTGATATCGCAACATGTCACATTTTCGTGACTCAAAAAGGCCAAGCAGGAAGAGAAACAAAAGTGTCATGATATCACGACATGTCACATTTTTGTGACTCGAAAAGGCTAGGTAGGAAGAGAAACAAAAGTGTCACGATATCGTGACATGTCGCATTTTTGTGACTCAAGAAGGGCAGGCAGGCAGAGAAACAAAAGTGTCGCGATATCACGACATGTCACATTTTCACGACTCAAAAAGGCCAGGCAGGAAGAGAAACAAAAGTGTCATGATATCGCGACATGTCGCATTTTCACGACTCAAGAAGGGCAGGCTAGAAGAGAAACAAAAGTGTCACGATATCATGACATGTCACATTTTCATAAATCGAAAAGGCCAGGCAGGAAGAGAAACAAAAGTGTCGTGATATCGCGACATGAACACCAGGATGGTGAAACTAAAGACTGCATAGTGACGTGGACCCATAAGGAATCTTTAATGATTTAAAATCATTTAAGATGGACGTTACATGTGGAAAGAAGCGGACGCATGCCCATGTGGAGAAAATGAACAGTCGAAGAAGGAGAAAACAAATAGTCATCAAAATAGAAACGAAAAGCTTTTTCAAAAACCAAAACGCATGCATGCACAAAGGAGAAAATGAACAGTCATGACCGAGAAGATGAACAATCATGGTAGGAGAATATGGTGTCAATTATTTGCATGTAACGTGTTTGACAAAATGCCTACTCTATATATATACAAAAGGAGTTACATAAAGAATGTGTTACAATTGACAAGTGACATATGAGAATTAAAAGGAGTTACAATTGGAGTTACAAAGAGAAAGGATGGTTATAAAAGGAGTGATGCTTGGACAATTTATAAGGTGATTTTATCTTGCAAAGAGAGCGAAAGGCATGCGAGAGGCGAGCGAGAAGGGTGTGTTTTTTGTGAAGTGTGGGATATGTTGAGTAAGCAATAGACTAGTTAGGGTCTTGTAAAAGTGAAGGTAATTCTATGTCAATATTCTAGTTTCAAGATTGTAGTCTAAGTTGGTGCTTGGAATCAGGGGTTGGTGCTGGTAAATCAAGGGTTGGTGCTCCTTTCTGTTGGTGCAAGTAAATCAGGGGTTGGTGCTCCTTTCAGTTGGTGCAGATAAATCAGGGGTTGGTGCTCCTTCTAGTTGGTGCTAGTAAATCAGGGGTTGGTGCTCCTTTCTGTTGGTGCTGATAAATCAAGGGTTGGTGCTCCTTCCAATTGGTGTTGGTAAATTAGGGGTTGGTGCTCCTTTCTATTGGTGCAGATAAATTAGGGGTTGGTGCTCCTTCCAGTGTGTGCTGGTAAATTGATTGTAAAGTTGTTGCTTTGCAAAGGCTGGATTTGGATGGGAGTCCAAACAGTCAATTTTTTAGGAGTAGCCAAAATTGGTGAACCTCGATACATCTTGTGTTGTGTGATGATCTCTTGTTATATTTTCTTTATTTGGTTTTAATTTTTCATTGTTTCGGCTTTAAGAGTTGAAGATTTAAGTTTTAAAGAGCTACACTGATTCACCCCCCCTCTCAGTGTCATTGTGAGACTAACACTTTAAAGGAATTCATTTAGGAGGGACCAAGGTGGGACCAACGAGTAAGGAGCAAAAGCATTTTTTTTATGGCTTGGGATCAAAGGGTTCACCAAGAATGATTTAAGGACTCACTCCAAGTCTATAATGGATCAAACACCTATGTTTGGTATTTCTAAAATCTAAGCTATGGAAAATGAAATAACAATGCAAGATAAACAATGATGCAAGAAGACAAGAATCTAATCCTAGTATGATTCTTGATTTTTAATGATGACTATTCCCTAAATTGTAATAAAATAAACCAATTTATTTTCATCAAGGGTTTAAGAGAATGCACAAACAAAGCTAACTCTAGAATGTAAACTATATGATTTTTCTTTTGAATATCTAGAAATAAAATCAAAATATTTTTTGTTAGATTTAGAGTATATTACATCATTTGGGTCATGTAAATGTACCACCTTTGGTACATAGTTATAATAGGAGTTTACTTTAGGGGGAAGTTAGCTAGTTACTTCAAGCAATGTAATAAATGCACAAGTATCAATGTGCAAGGTGTCCACTTGTACAACTAGGTAGAGTGTTGGCCAAGGAACTTATCTTCCTATATAAAGGGCCTCATAGTGATAGATAGAAACAGATCTCATAGGAAGATTATATCAAGTGCATTACTCTTGTATGGAGTACAATGTAGTTCTTTAGTTGATATTGATGGAATGACCATTACCTCCATACTGCATTGTATTTTTATCATGTCTATTTATAGTATAATTTAGTCATGTTTTAGAACTGCTTTCTTTCATATTTTTTGCATCTTATTATTTAGATCTCTCCACTACAAATATCCTCAAAATATAACAGTGGTATCAGAGCCACTACGAATCAAGGATAGGAGGATCTACATCCATCATAGTTCCTCTTTGCAATTTTGCAAACCAGACTAGCCTTTGTGCATCACCATTTGTAAAAGTCATCATAAGAGAATTCCAGTAGGTCAAGAGGAATAGGGAGAGTCACCATTACTACTATTGGTTACATCTTTGCAAACCAAATCTACCATTGAGTGCCACTACATGCTAAAGCTACCATTAGGAATCAATTGATAGAAAAATCCATAGTAGTCAATAGGTTCAAAGAGAGTCACAAGTGAGGACTGAAATAAATCTCAACTATAGAAATTCTAAGATTATATCTGGCTAGATTCTTCCCATAGAGTTGCAAAAAAACTCATGAAGAGAGTAGGACTCAGCATTCATACCACTATATTAACAAATCAACTAGTGAATATTATTATCTCTAGAATTACAATTTCTTCAATTCTAGTTTCTAACAACTTGTTGCAAGAAAAAGGAGATTCAAAAAAAGTGTGGGAAGCTTCCTACAAGAGAGTTAGGAAGAATATCTTCTTAGAATAATTCTAGCACTTGCAAAAATAAGGAAGAAGATTGAATATTTCAAAGACCCCAAAAAAGGTCTCATTACAAGAGCTGCAATCTTGCAAACTGCAAAAGTGAAGAAAAGGCCATAGTAGAATTGTAGCAGACTCAAGGAAGAAGAGACTCTAGAAGTTTAGTTAAGGATAATATAGGAGATTGGTGATATCCATTCAAGATCAATACCTATAGAGTGCAGAAGAAGAAAAGACCACATAAGCCTTGATCAAGAAGAAAATACCACAAAAGCCTTGATCCAAAAGAATAAGGCCATAAAAGCCTTGATCTAAAAGAGAAGGCCATAGAAGCCTTAATTATAAATAAAATTCTGAGATGAATTCATAATACAAAATAATAATACCTTATTCAAAAGAAAAACTCTAGAAAGAAATTCTTGAAGAAGACTCTAGAGAAGAGTCCAAGAAATAGGAGATTGGTGATCTCCTTTTTCGATTAAATATTTCCTTTAGAGAAGATTCCAAGAAATAGGAGGTTGGTGATATCCTTTACTGATTAAATATTTTCATTGTGAGAATCATGTTGCCTTAAATTTTTGTTGTCTATTTTGTCAAAATTTCCTAGGAGTGGCACACCTTTCTACTTTCAGAGGTGCTAGGATCTGTTGAAATTCCTAGTTCTCCAAGGCCTATTGCTTTTTTATCTGGTATGGGGTGGATCAGCTTTTCTCAAGGACGTGTCTCAACCCAAGGTAGTGGCATAGAAGCTTCCAGAAGGACTCAAATCAATCCTATCTTACTAAAGCACACCTCCATGCTAGATTCTTCATCCACATTGATTGTTTCCCAAGGCTTCGTAGGCACTCTATTTTATCTTTCTTCAAGCAATTATATTTCCTAATTATCATGGGTTTCGTTGAGCCTGAGACACTTAAGATAGAACAGATGGCTAAAGAAATCATGAGTATGCATGGTTTCCTACCTTTCCTAAAGTAATTCTTCGAGATGGACTGGGATATTAATACTACCTTTGCATCCACCAGGGAGAAAGGTGTCGTTATCATTCATGGAGTTGAGTTCCAGGTCGATGTCCATATCCTTGCTTAAATTACTGGCCAACCGTTGGTGGGAAGAACTGTCTGAAGATATAAGCATAATTGGGATATAGAGCTCAAGGAGTTCAAGCTGAAACAAGCCTCTGTAAGCTCGTTAAACTAGGTATGATTCGAGAGGATTTACCCACCCCTTGAAAGGAGGTCATGAAACCAGTGATGGAATATATTATAGTCGATGACCAAGGTTCCTCGCTAAGGAGATTTCACATTGCCTTTGTGAATAATTTCAGGGAGGTGAAACCTCTAAATATCCTTAAATTTATGTATCTATATATAGATTATTCCATCAAGGCAACCCAATAGAAGAAATATGAGGCTTGGCCCTCACATTAGGGGTTTTTTAAGGTAATCTATGTTCATTTGTTGGAGAAATTTTCCAAAGAAAATGTGGTTTCGTAGGAACATCAAGCAGATTCCAAGAAGATGATGGAGGAGGATACGTCCTTCACCCCTTCCTCAAGTTTTCATGATTCCAAGAAGAGGAAAGTGGATGGAAACTACCTAGACACTGAGAAATCGGTAAGGAAGAAGGATAAGGTGGAGGATCGACCCACCCCGACAAGAAGCTCCCAATGCTTAAAAAATAAGTTTATTTGGAATCAAGGAAAAATGCATGGTTCTATTGAGGATGAGTTCAAGGATATTGCAGTTAAGACCACCATAACAACTATTTTCTAGATGGAATGTGCTATGACTGCAAAAATGGCAATCATTACCCAAATGAAAGAGCATAAGAACGCTCTGAATCTATTATTTTTATGTGAAAACTTCATCAAGGATCTCCTAGTAAAGAACATCGTTGGAGCCAGAGCTAGTGTTAGGATGACGTAGTGGAAATCACCAAGGAAGTGTTGAAGGAAAATCCTAAGGATGTCAAAAAGAATGACACCAAGGATTCTGCTAATGCGTAATTATCTATAGTTTGTCTACTATTTCAAGGATCTGACTTGTCAGGATGTTTTGTTTCCTATTCATCCTTGTCCTTTTGGTTTGTTTCTAGTTAATCTAAATATCTTAGGCTTTATGTGGATGCCATGAGGTTTTTATAAATGATGTATCCTTTAATCCTAATGATGTATTAAGACATTAGGGTGCCTTTCAAATGCCCTCATTAATACAATTTTTTTAACTTACCAAAAAAAATATTTTCTTTAGAAGGAGTTGAAGAGATCAAGAGAATATATCATTGAAGGACTTCCATTCTTGGAAGAAAGAGGACTAGGAGATTCTTGTTCAAATCTAGAAGTAGCAGAACTAGATATCTAAGAAGAATATCTCATCACCAACACTTCCAAAAGTATAAGGTTGAAGAAAATATCCCATACAAAATAACCTACAAGATAGAAGACCTTGGAGAGGTATCAAGGAGAAAAATAAGAAGGCTTATAGAGCCTTGTTGTAGAGCTCATATAAGCATCATCAAAAGATTTCCTAGGAGAAATCATTGGATAAATCCACTACCAAGGAGAAGATCCTGATAGTGAAGGACTTGGGACAATTTTTGCCATCCGAAAACAAGCCTAAGAGAAGAAGAATTTGGCAAGGAGTGCCAAATCCTATAAGAAGAATTTGGAAAGGAGTGCCAAATCTAGAAGAAGAATCCAGTGAAGACCTCAATATATTCAGAATATTGAGAAGAAGAAGATCCTATTTCAAGTCAGAATTCAATAAGAAGATTGAATAAAGATTCATATGAAATAAGCCTACAAAATCCAAGATATTTGGGGATTTCCTCTCATAGTAAGAAGGCATAGTTCAAAGATCTAAATCTATAGTAGAAAGCAGAATATTACTAGAAGGATCAAGTTGCCAAACTCTAGGCTCAAGAAAAAATGTTTAAGGCTATAGTTTGGTGAAGCAGAAAGTTGTTCTAAATAACCAACAAGAAGCTACAAATTCATCCATTACAAGGTAGCAACTTGGTGAATCAAAAACACCAATATCTACATCTACTTCAGAATCCATCAAAGAGGTAAGAAACTAGGGTGCAATCAGTTGAACTTCAGATTAGGATTCATTATCAAATTCTATTAAGCACCATATTTGGATTAAATTTGCAAGAAGAAAAGCTCATTTTATAGTCTTCAAGAAAGTGCTAAAAGAAGAATTCATTTTAAGGATTATTTGCACATTAAATAGGAGTTGGATATTTTTGAAAGAAATAAAATTATCATATACCTATTTGCTATATGGAAAGCAAGAAGACTATATCCTACAATATTTATTGGGTAATTTATGTGGATTTTTAAAGGCAACTACATTTGCATTTAAATTTACTCATCTAGCTATTTTTTTTTCATGCTCAAAGAAACATAAAATTAACCCACTCATCATTTCATATTCACATTCTAGAGTTATATTTTAATATTTCTTTCATGCTCAAAGTAAGGTTCAACAAAAGGATAAATTTTGTTAAGATCTACTTAATAAAGAAAGATTAAATCTACCTAAAACACTCCAAGATAAAATGAATTTCAATTCATACATCGTGGTCATATGAGGGCCAATCACATTTTGTTTCTTTTAAATTTTATGAACAATCAATAGCATAGCATAATATAATAACACCAACACAGGCGCATTGTTAATAGTTATTTGCAAATCACTAAGGTATTTTAGAACTTATTTGATATATTTTTAGAAGCATATACATGCACACATTAAGTAAAGTGAACCTTGGAGAAATGTTTATTTCTTTGCAAGAGAGGGTTTTCTAATTTAAATCCTAATCTATGAGTGTGGTTTTACAATTGGGTAAAATTACCACTTAACAGGACTGACTTGTCAAAGAAGAAGTTGTTTCAAAGGATATCCTCATGATCCATGTCACAAAGAGTATCCCCTTCAACATACTCCCCTGATATCACAACTAACTCAGGATGCACCAAAGTTACCACATTCTAAAATAGAATATCAGTGGGATAATACAGTCCCTCATCCTCATCACTCCACTCCAAGCCTTGATGATCCAAATATTCAGCATAAGTAATAAGGTGATCATCATCATAAAATGGAAAAGGTTGGTTCTTATTGGGTACGTAGCATTATTACACATCTCCTAGGCTAAATATCAACTTCCAAAGACTCTTGAATACCTTTTTGTTGTGGCCCCAAACCTTTACCTATGTATCCCAACTAGATAGGATTTACTTGGGAAGTGGGTAATCATTGGATAGGTAATAATGGGTAAAATAATGCTCTACAAGAAGAGGGTTGATACCATGAATATTTTCTTTTAGGGTTATACCCATAAAGATAAATATACACGTGCCAATGTGTACTACTTCACCCTTCTTATGAGGTAAACCCATATTCCTCTGTGAAGGTGGAAGCTTGGCTAAATCTAGAAGAGGTTCTTGAAGAAATGGATTGATCTGATCTTGTGATGAAACTTTTATTAGCAGTTCCTACTCACATTTAAATTTTTAAATTGCTTGTTAATGTAATATGAAAAATTGATTGACATAAATTGAGATTGGATTGAGCTTGCTCAACCATTGAACAATATTGGAATGGATAAGGGTCACCTAGAATGGTGACAAGTTGATCTTTGAATTCAAACTTCGACAATGATGAAGGGTAGAAGGGACAACTCTCATTGCATGAATCCAATGGTATCCAAGAAGGATATTAAAGGATATAAGTGACAATAGGGTCTAAGGGTTGATTGCAAATTTCTTTATAGTTGTAGGTGAAACTTGGAGGTTGAATCATATCCACTCCTAATACCAATTTTTTGTCACGTTTGTCAAACTTTACACATCAGGATTTTTGTTGTGCAATACCCCTAATTTCCCTAAGGGAGGGTTATAGGTAGGTTTTTAAAATGGAACTTGACAAATTTTGGAGGTATTGACACTTTTATGGTATGGATTATGATATGTGGTATCTTGTTGTGGAGGATAACTAACATTTGGTGGAACAAAAGCATGAATGTTGATATTAGTAGAATTAGGAGGATATTGAGCATAATCTTGAGATGCACTACTAGTTGGAGGAACTCATGGAAATCTTCCAATATTGGTGGTTATAGTAGTGACATATGTTGGTTTTTGAAAAGGATTAATATGATGCAAAGATTCAAATAATAGATTAGTGTGAATATTTTGAGGAGAAATGGTTGGAGGATGTGATGTCCTAGCCTCTTCAAGTTGGGATTCCTACTCCATAGCCTTAACCAAGGTATTCTTATGATGTTTTATGAAATTCTAGATATATTCATATAATTTTATGATGAGGTGTCCATTAGAAGCCTCAAGAGGATCAAGGTCATCACTAGTTTCTATATGTTCTTCCTCTTCTATATTGGAATTCTTCTTATCAATATGATTATCTTCTTGGGGAATCTGATTAGATTCTAAAATATTTTTCTTACTCCTAAGGTTGGGAGCCATTTAGGAGAAATGGAAAGGATAAAGGATAAAATGATGATATAAAAACTAGCAAAAAAAATATATATATATTTTTATGTTTTTATTGTTTTCTAATTTTGAGAAAACATATTTAGTGGTCTTGCTTAAATTTTCAAAAATAAATACAAAATAAAGAGGCTTTTGTAACTTGGCCACTAAAGACTTGTTTTCACATTAGGTTCACCAAATATGTGTCTTCACATTAGGTTCCCCATCGTTAATGGTAACCCAACATGATACGGGGACTGTCGAACGCACAGGGTTCCTACCATCTTCATCAGTCTGGTTCAACATGTGGCATGAAGGAGGACTGTCTGACAAGCAAGAAATAGATCATCATCATCAATCAAGTGCAACATGCAGAGGATTCAGATCGAGCTACTGGCTATGCATGGGTACTCCCGTAGGATTGGAACCTAGGTAATTTTGTCGAAGGGTCCATATCCATGAGTGCACTTTGTAAGTTTGTTTTGCAGGTTATAGTCTCCTTTGGTTGTTTTTAAAGTGTTTTGCGTGTTGGGGTTAGTTTTAAATATTTTGAATTAAAACAAGTTCAAATATATTTTAAATAAAATAAAACAAAAAATAAAATTATATATATATATATATATATTTATAATTTTAAAAAATAATAAAAAATTAAATAAAAGTAGTTATTTTAATTATTTTCATTGTAGTTTAAGTTTTAAAGTTTAAGAATGTCAATTATTTTTATTTTTAGTGTTGATATCGTTAAATTTTAAATTCTTTTGTCAATGGTTTTAAATGAAGTATTTTTGTGTCATTGCAAGTAATGATGATGTGACGGATAAAATGTTAACATGAGACAAACGAGTGATGAAATGACTTTAAAAATTGGATATTTGGCCATGATGTGGACCACTCAGACAACATGGTGGGAAGGGCTCCAAATATGATAGGCATATATTTCCTCGGTTGATGTAGTTGACACGGTGGAGAGGCCAGGGTGACATTGTGATGTGGAAGGCCATGCAGTTGAGCAAGGTTTAGTTCGATGAGGCTATGTAGTGAATGCAATGGTAGTTTGGTGTACGTGGGTGACCACGCACATGGTAGTACCCATGGATCAAAAATTATGGTTGTCTGGTGGTTTCGTTGGTCAGCACATTGGCAACATATGGATGATGTGTACAGGGTGACTAGTGTTGGATTAAATACCAAACGGATATGTATTTCCTCTCGTCATCATGAAGTGTATTCTCAATATGGCAAAAGATATTCTCATGAGTTGGAGTATCCAAAGGTTACAGTGTAGGGACATCATCACAGGGTCATGTTGAGCATGACATGGAGCAAATTGCTGACATGGCAGTGGATAGACATGAAACTATATGGCAAAAAGACTCCAAACACATAGATCGAAGGTGGACTCTTGAATCCATGTAGACCTACAAAAAGATGACTATCGAGACCACCTAGACAACCTACGACACACGTGATGACAGAACGAATCTTTCAAGTGGGTAAAGAAAACAAATATATGAGAATTAAATGTTCTCAACATTACACCAAACCACCTAAATATTACCTATTACAACTAGAAATATTTACAGGGAATATTGTCCCCATGAAAATAGAAAAATACACTAATAATAAAATTCAATTAAACTCTAACAATGCAATTGGTGGAAGAGATGAAAATTTGAGCATGGTCTACAATGTGGAGGCAGAGTTCTAGGTGAATGAATTCATGAAAAGGGAATTCAAAATTTATATCAGGGTTCATGTGCAGAGATTACCCTGATGAACATGTGCATGATTATCCTTCTAATTACAGTTGTCTCTAACCTTTTGATACATAGTTTACTTATTTTGATGCCCATATTTGAGCAGGCAATATTCAGTAGTGTGTTCATGAGGTTATGTGGGGTGATTGAGGTAGAATACAATATGTGGAAATTCGAAAGGATATGGTTAGGAGAAAATAAAATAAAAATAAAAAAGGGGATTTCCACTTCTACATATTCAGTCCAAAGGGAGAGTTCTTAAACATGGAGTGAATGATAGATAGTTGCTTAGCGGGATTCAATGCGGCCAATATACCTATGGTATAGCATATCCAAGATGATAGAGAGTATGAATGATAGGCTTTGACTTAATTTTTTGATGCAGATAAAGCACTATAGATGTGATGACAGAGGCCAACACTAAGATTCTACAGTGGGTATTGTCGAGTGCTTTGAGGATCCATGATGGAAGAGTAATATTGGATAAAATAGTAAAATACAAAAATATACAGATATATAGCAATGGATGCTATGTGTACGAGGACTCGGTATTGCCTAACATAGTTCAACACTGATGTGAACATGGGTGGCTATGATCTTCAATACCAATGGATAAATCCTAACACCATGGATAACTTGAATCCTTCCAACCTAACAGATGATTTACACTAGAGCTGGACATATACCATCAATGTTGAAAGGTAACTTGACAAAGACTAGGACCACATAGCAGTCATTGTTGGATGCATCGGTATCAGATAAAAACATCATACACACACCGATAAGACACCATGAATGGAGTTATAAATCTATCTGTACGCATCGTTTCCTCATTGTACAGACATAGGTCATAATTTCATTCTAATTTCATTCCCCATGGTAAGTTTAGAATTTGTAGCACCAAGCTTTAAACATATATAGTGGCCCCTTTATGTGTTATTAATAGTTCCCATTAAACATTATGGGTTAAATGTATTTTTGTTAGCATGATGAAGAGAGCAGGGGATCCATACAGTGAGTATGGAATACAATAGGAATAAACCTAATGTTGCAGGTATGATGCAGATCTAGACGAAGAGGCTGATAGACAGCATGAGCCAAGTCAGCATGGGTATAGTGTGGTGATAACAAGGAAATATTTCTAAATTAATTTTTTGGTGTATGTAATCACCGTAGGAAGCAAAAAAAATTAGAAGCCCATGACCGACAAGACTTGATAATCTAGTGTGTTCTAGGGAAAATGACAAACACCATCTATGCAATAATCCATGTGGTTCATCTCCAAAATAATTTCACCTACAGAGTTTTGGGTGATATGAGAGGGTTTGAAAAAAGTATTACCATAGGCGATTATGAATATAATAAATGATAGTATAATACAATGTATATCATATGAATCTACCAGATAAGGAAGTGACAAAATGTTACCAAAACGGAGATTGCAGTGCAGTTCAACTTGGAAAGCAGACTATCGGCTAAATTATGGTTGACACAAAAATATTGATAAGGTCTTTGTAACAGTGGCTACATGGAGAGATATGTTCGCTATAGTTGCACCAAGTACAACAAGATGCACAAGCGCATTGAAAATAATCAAAAGGCCTGGTAAGATTCCTATGAAATAGATGCAATGGTTATGTGAGGTCAAATGCACCCATTACAAAAGGAATTATGATGGCTAGCCTTTCATGGTGATTAGGGAAGAAATTCTAATGGAGAGGGTGTTTTTCCACATCCACACTATGATAAAGCATGATGAGTTACATAGATCAGGTAAATATTAACATCGAGGATGCCAGTGGGCTTGCATGGACCTGGACCCTACGCTCCTATTGATGGAGATCATCTATGTGATATGTCAGTTGTGATGCACGGATTTTAGATGCCAATATGGCCAATGTTGCAAGTCGTGGAGTCTTTGTTTCATCATCACATTGGTGGTGTGGAGGCTAAATAGGGTTGTTCTATTGTGGATAGGCTCGTTAGGCTAAAACATCATGAAACCCAAATGTCATTATTTATTTTATTTAAAATCACATTAATTATTATCATTAATAAAGGATAGCTTTAATACGGTTTCCTTGTCTAAGTGAAAGGAGCATACTATAGTGAAATGGTCGGTGTAAATTTACATTTATAAGGAGTAAAAGAAAAAGCATGATGATAAAATGCAAGGGGGTTTTTCTAAATGCGTCATGAATAGAAAAGAAAAGGAAAACAATGCAATAAAGGTAAGTTGGAATACAAAGCATTATAAGTGAATGAAGTAGATGAAATAGAAGAAAGTGAAGAGACATCTAAAAACTTTAATACAACATTGAAAGAGAGCATAGGGATTGAAAACTTTGGAAGAGATTGCTGAGGTGAAAAATGTTAGCGTTGGATTTTTCTGAATATTTTCCTCCAATGCAGTTGGGTCTATTGTATTTCACCATTGATGCCACTAAAAGTTGGTATTTTATATTTTTGGAATTTATTGAAAATATTTCTTCTGCAATATGTTGGAAATCTAGTAAGTTTTCACACATGTTAATGGTGGATTCACATACTATTTTTAATATGTTGCGCATTTCCCTTAGAATATTGCACCTCATTGAATATTGGATTACGTGAATATGGATCCCATTAATGTTGGTTTTATGCAGGGTACTAACATTTGTAGGGTCTGTGTGGAATTTTTGAATTGCAGTATTTGTCTTATTTCAGTTTCATTTTATTTTTATTTTTCTAACCTTATTTTTTTCTTTTTTTTAAGTTTTCCAACTAAAATAGAAAATATAAAAAACATAAAATTCCAAAAAGAGTTACATGGGTTGCAATAATAAGCTTTAATGTTCCTTTTAAAGCAAGTACATTTTTGTTTTAACTAAAATTCAAAATTCCAAAATTATTTAAAGTTCACACTTTTAACAAGAATTTTGTAATTTCAATTTTGCATGATTTCACAGTTTAAAAGAAAATCAGAATTTTCAAGAGCTTTACAGTTCTATTTTTAAAGCAAATAAATTGACTTCTCTTTATGAAAATCAATTTCATAAAAGGGGGTAATTTATGTGGATTTTTAAAGGCAACTACATTTGCATTTAAAATTAGTCATCTAGCTATTTTCTTTTCATGCTCAAAGAAACATAAAATGAACCCACTCATCATTTCATATTCACATTCTAGAGTTAGATTTTAATATTTCTTTCATGCTCAAAGTAAGGTTCAACAAAAGGATAAATTATGTTAAGATCTACTTAATAAAGAAAGATTAAACCTACCTAAAACACTCCAAGATAAAATGAATTTCATTTCGTACATCATGGTCATCTGAGGGCCAATCCCATTTTCTTTCTTTTAAATTTCATGAACAATAAATAGCATAGCATAATAAAATAACACCAACACAGGCCCCTTGTTAATAGTTATTTGCAAATCACTAAGGTATTTTAGCACTTATTTGATATATTTTTAGAAGCATATACATGCACACATTAAGTAAAAGGAACCTTGGAGAAATGTTTATTTCTTTGCAAGAGAGGGTTTTCTAATTTAAATCCTAAATATGAGTGTGGTTTTGCAATTGGGTAATATTACCACTTAAGAGGATTGACTTGTCAAAGAAGAATTTGTTTCGAAGGATATCCTCATGATACATGTCACAAAGAGTATCCCCTTCAACATACTCCCCTGATATCACAACTAACTCAGGATGCACCAAAGTTACCACATTCTAAAATAGAAAATCAGTGGGATAATATAGTCCCTCATCCTCATCACTCCACTCCAAGCCTTGACGATCCAAATATTCAGCATAAGTAATAATGTGATCATCATCATACAATGGAAAATTTTGGTTCTTATTGGGTATATAGCACTATTCCACATCTCCTAGGCCAAAGCTCAACTTCCAATGACTCGTGAATACCTTTTTGTTGTGGCTCCAAACCTTTACCTATGTATCCCAACTAGATAGGATTTACTTGGGAAGTGGGTAATCATAAGATAGGTAATAATGGGTAAAATAATGCTCTACAATAATAGGGTTGCTACCATGAATATTTTCTTTGAGGGTTGTACCCATAAAGATAAATATACACGTGCCAATGTGTACTACTTCACCCTTCTTATGAGGTAAACCCATATTCCTCTGTGAAGATGGAAGCTTGGCTAAATCTAGAAGAGGTTCTTGAAGAAATGGATTGATCTGATCTTGTGATGAAACTTTGATTAGCAGTTCCTACTCACCTTTAAATTTTTAAATTTCTTGTTAATGTAAGATGAAGAGACTGATTGACATAAATTGAGATTGGATTGAACTTTCTCAACCATTGAACAATATTGGAATGAATAAGGGTCACCTAGAATGGTGACAAGTTGATCTTTGAATTCTAACTTCAAACAATGATGAAGGGTAGAAGGGACAACTCTCATCGCATGAATCCAAGGATATCCAAGAAGTATATTAAAGGATATAAGTGACAATAGGGTCTAAGGGTTGATTGCAAATTTCTTTATAGTTGTAGGTGAAACTTGGAGGTTGAATCATATCCACTCCTGATACCAATTTTTTGCCACGTTTGTCAAACTTTACACATCATGATTTTTGTTGTGCAATACCCCTAAGTTCCCTAAGGGAGGGTTATAGGTAGGTTGTTAAAAGGGAACTTGACCAATGTTGGAGGTATTGACACTGTTATGGTATGGATTATGATATGTGGTATTTTGTTGTGGAGGATAACTAACATTTGGTGGAACAAAAGCTTGAATATTGATATTAGTAGAATTAGGAGGATAGTGAGCATAATCTTAAGATGCACTACTATTTGGAGGAACTCATGGAACTCTTCCAATGTTGGTGGTTATAGTAGTGACATATGTTGATTTTTGAAAAGGATTAATATGATGTAAAGATTCAAATAATAGATTAGTGTGAATATTTTGAGGAGAAATGGTTGGAGGATGTGATGTCCTAGCCTCTTCAAGTTGGTATTCCTCCTCCATAGCCTTAACCAAGGTATTCTTATGATGTTTTATGAAATTATAGATATGCTCATATAATTTTATGATGAGGTGTGCATTAGAAGCCTCAAGAGGATCAAGGTTATCATTAGTTTCTATATGTTCTTCCTCTTCTATATTGGAATTCTTCTTATCAATATGATTATCTTCTTGGGAAATCTGATTAGATTCTAAAATATTTTTCTTACTCCTAAGGTTGGAAGCCATTTAGGAGAAAGGAAAAGGATAAAGGAGAAAATGAGTATATAAAAACTAGCAAAAAATATATATATATTTTTATGTTTTTATTGTTTTCTAATTCTAAGAAAACATATTTAGTGGTCTTGCTTAAATTTTCAAAAATAAATACAAAAGAAAGAGGCTTTTTAAATTGACCACTAAAGATGTGTCTTCACATTAGGTTCACCAAATACGTGTCTTCACATTAGGTTCCCCATCGTTGATGGTAACCCGACATGATATGGGGACCGTCGGACGCACTGGGTTCGCACCATCTTCATCAGTCTGGTTCAACACGTGGCATGAAGGAGGACTTTTTGACAAGCAAGAAACATATCACCGTCATCAATTAGGCGCAACACGTAGAGGATTCAGATCGGGCTACTGGCTATGCATGGGCACGCCCATGGGATTGGAACCAAGGTCATTTTGTCGAAGGGTCCATATCCATGAGTGCACTTTGTAAGTTTGTTTTGAAGGTTACAGTCTCCTTTGGTTGTTTTTAAAGTGTTTTGTGTGTTGTGGTTAGTTTTAAATATTTTGAATTAAAACAAGTTCAAATATATTTTAAATAAAATAAAACAAAAAATAAAATAATATATATATATATATATAATTTTAAAAAATAATAAAAAATTAATTAAAAGCAGTTATTTTAATTATTTTTATTGTAGTTTAAATTTTAAATTTTTATAATGTCAATTATGTTTGTTTTTAGTGTTGATATCGTTCAATTTTAAAGGATTTTGTCAATTCTTTCAAATAAAGTATTTTTGTGTCATTGCAAATAATAATGATGTGAGTAACATGAGACAAACGCGTGTTGAACTAAATTTAAAAATCAAATATTTAGCCATGACGTGGACCACTTAGACAGTATGGTGGGAAGGGCTCTAAATATGATAGGCATATATTTCCTCGGTTGATGCAGTCGATATGGTGGAGAGGTCGGGGTGACATTGTGATGTGGAAGGCCATGCAGTCGAGCAAGGTTTAGTCGATGAGGATATGTAGTGAATGCAAGGAGCAGCTTAGTGTACGTGGGTGACCATGCACATGGCAGTGCCCACGGATGAAAAATTATGGTTATCTGGTGGTTTTGTTGGTCAGTATATTGGCCACATCTTGATGATGTGTACATGGTGACTAGTGTTGGATTAAATACCGAATGGATGTGTATTTCCTCTCGTCATCATGAAGTGCATTCTCAACATGGTAAAATATATTCTCATGAGTTGGAGTATCCAAAGGTTATGGTGTAGGGACATCATCACAGGGTCATGGTGAGCATGACATGGAGCAAATTGCTGACATGGCAGTGGATAGACATGAAACTATATGGCAGGATGACTCCAAACACATAGATCGAATGTGGAATCTTGACTCCATGTAGACCTATAAATAGATGACTATCGAGACCACCTAGACAACCTACGGTAGACGTGAT
The DNA here is from genome assembly GCA_028583015.1 of Wollemia nobilis. Lineage (NCBI taxonomy): Eukaryota > Viridiplantae > Streptophyta > Pinopsida > Araucariales > Araucariaceae > Wollemia > Wollemia nobilis. The sequence continues at coordinate 361,668 of JAQPPZ010016676.1, forward strand.
GCAACCGATGGAAGAGATGAAAATTTGAGCATGGACTACAATGTCGAGGCAGAGTTCTAGGTGAATGAATTTGTGAAAAGGGAATTCAAAATTTATATCAGGGTTGATGTGCAGAGATTACCCCAATGAACATGTGCATGATTATCCTTCTAATTACAGTTGTTTCTAACCTTTTGATACATAGTTTACTTATTTTTATGCCCATATTTGCAGGCATTATTCAATAGTGTGTTCATGGGGTTATATGGGGTGACTGAGGCAGAATACAATATGTGGAAATTCTAAAGGATATGGTTAGGATAAAATAAAATAAAAATAAAAAAGGGGATTTCCCCTTCTACTTATTCAATCCAAAGGGATATTTCTTAAACATGGAGTGAACGATGGATAGTTCCTTAAGGGGATTCAATGCGGCTAATATACCTATGGTATAGCATATCCAAGATGACAGAGAGTATGAATGATAGACTTTGACTTAATTTTTTGATGCAGATAAAGCACTTTAGATGTTATGATGGAGGTCAACACTAAGCTTCTACAATGGGTATTGGCCAATGCTTGGAGGGTCCACGGTGGAAGAGTGATATTGGATAAAATAGCAAAACACAACAATAAACATATTTATAGCAGTGGATGCTACGTGTACGAGGACTCGACATTGCCTAACATAGTTCAAAACTGATGTGAACATGGGTGGCTATGATCTTCAATACCAGTGGATAAATCCTAACACCATGGATAACTTGAATCCTTCCAACCTAGCGGATTATTTACACTGGAGCTGGACATATACCATCGACATTGAAAGGTAACTTGATGAATACCAGGACAACATAGCAGTTAGTGTTGGATGCATTGGTAGTAGATACAAACATCATATACACACTGATAAGACATCATGAATGGATTTATAAATCTATATGTGTGCATTGTTTCCTCACTATACAGACATAGGTCATAATTTCATTCTAATTTCATTACCCATGGTAAATTTAGAATTTGTAGCACCAAGATTTAAACATATATAGTGGCCTCTTTAGGTGTTATTAATAGTTACCATTGAACATTGTGGGTTAAATGTATTTTTGTTAGCATGATGAAGAGAGAGCAGGGGATCCATGTGGTGAGTATGGAATACAACAGGAATAAACCTGACGTTGCAGGTATGATGCAGATCTAGACGAAGAGGCTAATAGACAGCACAAGCCAAGTCAGCTTGGGTACTATGTAGTGATAACAAGGAAATATTTCTAAATTAATTTGCTAGTGTATGTAATCACCATAGGAAGCAACAAAAATTAGAAGCCCATGGCCGACAAGACTTGATAATCTAGTGTGTTCTATAAAAAATGACGAACACCATCTATGCAATAATCCATGTGGTTCATCGCCAAAATAATTTCACCTACGAATTTTTGGGTGATATGAAAGGATTTGAAAAAATAATTACCATAGGTGATTATGTCCATCAATCGACATGACAATATAATACAATCTATATCATATGAATCTACCAGATAAGGAAGTGACGAAAATATTACCAAAATAAATATTTTAGTGTAGTTTAACTTGGGAAGCAAACTATCAGCTAAATTATGGTTGACACAAAAATATTGATAAGGTCTGTGTAACGGTGGCTACATGGGGAGAGGTGCTAGCTATAGTTGCACCAGGTACAACAAGATGCACAAGCGCATCGAAAATAATCAAAAGGCCTGATAATATTCCTGTGAAATAGAGGCAATGGTTATTCAAGGTCAAATGCATCTATTACAAAAGGAATTATGATGGCTAGCCTTTCATGGTGATTAGGGAAGAAGTTTTTATGGAGAGGGTGGTTTAGGGAAGAAATTTTTATGGAGAAGGTGGTTTTCCACATCCACACTGTGATAAAGCATGATGAGTTACATAGATCAGGCAAATATTAACATCGATGATGCTAGTGGTCTTGCATGGACCTGGACCCTACGCTCCTATTGATGGAGATCATCTATGTGATATGTCAGCTATGACACATGGATTTTAGATGCCAATATGGCCAGTGTTGCAAGTCGTGGAGTCTTTGTTACATCATCACATTGGTGGTGTGGAGGCTAAATAGGGTTGTTCTAAAATGGATAGGCTCGTTAGGCTAGAAGGTCACGAAACCCAAATGTCATTATTTATTTTATTTGAAATTAGATGAATGATTATCATTAATAAAGGATAGCTTTAATATAATTTCCTTGTCTAAGTGAAAGGAGCTTACATTAGTGAAATGATCGGTGTCAGTTTACGTTTATAAGGAGTAAAATAAAAATCATGATGATAAATGCAGGGGGGATTTTCTGAAGGTATGATGAATATAAAATAAAAGGAAATCGATGCAAGAAATGGAAGTTGGAAGACAAAGCGTTATGAGCGAATTAAGCAGATGAAACATAAGAAATTGAAGAGGCATCTAAAAACTTTAATACAACATTGAAAAAGATCATAGGGGTTGGAAATTTTGGAAGAGATTGCAGAGGTGAAAAATGTTAGCGTTGGATTTGTCTGAAGATTTTTCTCCTACGCAGCTGGGTCTGATGTATTTGACCATTGATGCCACTAGAAGTTGGTATTCTATATTTTTGGAATTTATTGAAAATATTTCTTTTGTAATATGTTGGAAATCTAGTGATTTTTCACGCATGTTAATGGTGGACTCACATACTATTTTTAATATTGTTGCACATTTTCCCTAGAAGATTGCATTGCATTGAATATTGCATTACATGAATATGGATCCCATTAATGTTGGTTTTATGCAGGGTACTAACATTTTCAAGGTCTGTGTGGAATTTTTGGATTGCAGCATTTGTCTTATTTTAGTTTAATTTTATTTTTATTTTTCTAACCCCGATTTTTTCATTTTTTTTAAGTTTTCCAACTAAAATAGAAAATATAAAAATAAAATAAAACTCCAAAAAGAGTTACAAGGGTTGCAAGAATAATCTTTGATGTTCCATTTAAAGCAAGTATGTTTTTGTTTTAACTGAAATCCAAAATTCTAAAATTATTTAAAGTTTACACTTTAACAAAAAATTGTAATTTTAGTTTTGCATGATTTCACAATTTAAAAGAAAATCAGGATTTTCAAGAGCTTTACATGGTTAAGTTTCAAGTTTTGTAGTTCTATTTTTAAAGCAAATAAAATGACTTCTCTTTATGAAAATCAATTTCATAAAGGGGGTAATTTATGTGGATTTTTAAAGGCAACTACATTTGCATTTAAAGTTAGTCATCTAGCTATTTTCTTTTCATGCTCAAAGCAACATAAAATGAACCCACTCATCATTTCATGTTCACATTCTAGAGTTAGATTTTAATATTTCTTTCATGCTCAAAGTAAGGTTCAACAAAAGGATAAATTCTGATAAGATCTACTTAATATATAAATATTAAATATACCTAAAGCACTCCAAGATAAAATGAATTTCATTTCATACATTGTGGTCATATGAGTTCCAATCACATTTTCTTTTCTTTAAGTTTCATGAACAATCAATAGGATAGCATAACAAAATAACAGCAATACAGGCCCCTTGTTAATTGTTGTTTGCAAATCACTAAGGTATTTCAGCACTTATTTGATATATTTTTACAAGCATACATGCACACATTAAGTAAAAGGAACCTTGGATAAAAGTTTATTTCTTTGCAAGAGAGGGTTTTCTAATCAAAATCCAAGTTGTGAGTGTGGTTTTGTAATTGGGTAAAATTACCACTCAACGGGACTGACCTGTCAAAGAAGAAGTTGTTTCAAAGGATACCCTCATGATCCATGTCACAAAGAGTATCCCCTTCAACATACTTCCTTGATATCACAACTAACTTAGGATGCACTAAAGTTACCACATTGCAAAATAGAATGTCAGTAGGATAAGATAGTCCCTCATCCTCATCACTCCACTCCAAGCATTGATGATCCAAATATTCAGCATAAGTAATAAGTTGATCATCATCATAAAATGGAAAATGTTGGTTCTTATTGGGTATGTAGCCTATTCCACATCTCCTAGGCCAAAGCTCAACTTCCAAAGGCTCTTGAATACATTTTTTTGTGGCCCCAAACCTTTACCTATGTATCCCAACTATAGAGTATTTGCTTGGGAAGTGGGTAATCATTGCATAGGTAACAATGGGTAAAATAATGCTCTACAGGAAGAGGGTTTCTACAATGAATATTTTATTTGAGGGTTGTACCCACAAATATAAAGGAACACATACTAATGTGTACTACTTCACCCTTCTTGTGAGGTAAACCCATATTCCTTTATGAAGGTGGAAGCTTGGCTAAATCTAGAAGAGGTTCTTGAATAAATGTATTGACCTAATCTTGTGATGAAACTTTTATTAGCGGTTCCTCACTTACCTTTAAATTTTTAAATTGCTTGATAATGTGATATGAAGATACTGGTTGACATAAATTGAGATTGGATTGAGCTTGCTCAACCTTTGAACAATGTTGGAATGGATAAGGGTCACCTAGAATGGTGACAAGTTGATCTTTGAATTCGAACTTCAAACATTGATGAAGGTTATAAGGTACAACTCTCATCACATGAATCCAAGGGTATCCAAGAAGGATATTAAAGGATATAAGTGACAATAGGGTCTAAGGGTTGATTGCAAATTTATTTTTAATTATAGGTAAAACTTGGAGGTTGAATCATATCCACTCTTGATACCAATTGTTTTACCACATTTTTCAAACTTTACACATCAGGATTGTTGTTGTGCAATACCCCTAGGTTCCCTAAGGGAGGGTTATATGTAGGTTGTTAAAATGGAACTTGACCATAGTTGGAGGTATTTCAACTGTTATGGTATGGATTATGATATGTGGTATCTTGTTCTGGAGGATAACTAACATTTGGTGGAGCAAAAGGATGAATGTTGATATGAGTAGAATGAGGAGAAAATTGAGCATAATCTTGAGATGCACTACTAGTTGGAGGAACTCATAGAACTCTTCCAATGTTGGTGGTTACAGTAGTGACATAAGTTGGTTTTTGAAAAGGATTAATATGATGTAAAGATTCAAACAACATATTATTGTGAATATTTTGAGGATAAATGGTTGGAGGATGTGATGTCCTAGCCTCTTCAAGTTGGGCTTCCTCCTCCATAGCCTTAACCAAGGCATCCTTATGATGTTTTATGAAATTATATATATGTTCATATGATTTTATAGTGAGGTGTCCATTAGAAGCCTCAAGAGGATCAAGGTCGTCACTAGTTTCTATATTTTCTTCCTCTTCTAGATTGGGATTCTTCTTATCAATATGATCATCTTCTTAGGAAATTTGATTAGATTATAAAAAAAATTTCTTACTCCTAAGTTTGGGATACATTTAGGGGAAAGGGAAAGGATAAAGGAGAAAATGAGGAAATAAAACTAGCAAAAAATAAAATATTTTAAGATGTTTTTATTGTTTTCTAATTCTAATAAAACATATTTAGTGGTCTTGCTTAAATTTTTCAAAAAGAAATACAAAATAAAGAGGCTTCCTAACTTGGCCACTAAATACGTGTCTTCACATTAGGTTCACCAAATATGTAGAGGGGGAAAACTACCATGTCGCATACGATTCTCAGTTGGATCTACTAGGAGCTAAAGTGATTGTGGGGGTGTGTTATATTCTCTACACTTGAGGGCTTGGGGATCGAAGGGTTCACCAAGAATCATTTAAGGACTCACCCCAAGTATAGAATGCAACAAACATCTCTTTTTGGTCTTTCTAAAATCTAAGGTATGGAAAATGAAAGAACAATGCAAGATAAACAATGATGCAAGAAGACAAGAAGCTAACCCTAGTATGATTCTTGATTTTTAATGATGACTAATCCCTAAATTGTAATAAAATAAGCCATTTTATTTTCATCAAGGGTTTAATAGAATGCACAAACAAATCTAACTCTAGAATGTAAACTATATGATTTCTCTTTTGAATATCCAGAAATAAAATCAAAATATTTTTTGTTAGAGTTAGAGTATATTACATCATTTAGTTCATGTAAATGTACCACCTTTGGTACATAGTTAGAATAGGAGATTACTTAAGGGTGCAGTTAGCTAGTTACTTCAAGCAATATAATAATTGCACAAGTATCAATGTGCAAGGTGTCCACTTGTACAGCTAGGTAGAGTGTTGACCAAGGAACTTATCTTCCTATATAAAGGACCTCATAGTGATAGATAGACACATATATCATAAGAAGATTATATAAATTGCATTACTATTGTATGGAGTACAACTGATAGTGATGGAGTAACCATTAGCTCCATAATGTATTGTATTTTTGTCATGTCTATTTATAATATATTTTAGTCATATTGCAGAACTACTTTCTTTCATATTTTTTGCATCTTATTATTTAGATCTCTCCACTGTAGATATCCTCAAAATATAATAGTGGTATTAGATCCACTGTGAATCAAGGATATGAGGGTCTACATCCACCATAGTTCCTCTTTGAAAATTTTCAAACCAGACTAGCCTTTGTGCATCACCATTTGTAAAAGTTATCATAAGAGAAGTCTAGTAGGTCAAGAGGAATAGGGAGAGTCACCATTACTACTTTTGGTTACATCTTTGCAAACCAATTCTACCATTGATTATTATTGCATGCAAAAGCTACCATTAGGAATCAATTTATAAAAAAAGCCATAGTAGTCAATAGGTTCAAAGAGAGTCACAAATGAGGACTAAAATAAATCTCAACTATAGAAATTCTAAGATTATATCTAGATAAAGTCTTCCCATAGAGTTGCAAAAAAACTCATGACGACTAGGACTCAACATTCATACCACTAGATTGATAAATCAACTAGTGAACATTATTATCTCCAGAATTATAATTTCTTCAATTCTAGTTTCTAACAATTGTTGCAGGAAAAAGGAGATTCAAAAAAAGTTGGGAAGCTTCCTACAAGATATTTAGGAAGAATATCTTCTTAGAATCATTCCAGTACTTGCAAAAATAAGGAAGAAGATTTAATATTTCAAAGACATCCAAAAATGTCTCATTACAAGAGTTGCAATCTTACAAACTGTAAAAGTGAAGAAAAGGCTATAGTAGCCTTATAGCAAAATCAAGGAAGAAGAGATCTAGAAGTTTAGTCAAGGAGAAGATAGGATATTGGTGATCTCCATTCAAGATCAATATTTGCAAATTGCAAATGAAGAAAAGGCCACAGAAGCGTTGATCAAGAAGAAAATGCCACAGAAGCCTTGATCTATAAGAAGGCCATAGAAGCCTTGATCCAGAAGATAAGGCCATAGAAGCCTTAATTTTGAAGAAAAAATTTGAGATGAATTCTTGATTCAGAAGAATAATACCTTATTCAGAAGAAAACTCTAGAAAGAAGTTCCTAAAGAAGACTTCAGAGAGGAGTCCAAGAAATAGGATATTGGTGATCTCCTTTACTGATTAAATATTTCCTTTAGAGAAGAGTCCAAGAAATAAGAGATTGGTGATCTCCTTTACTGATTAAATATTTATATTATGAGAATCATGCTACCTTAAATTTTTGTTGCTTGTTTCATCAAAAGTTCCTAGGAGTGGGACACCTTTCTACTTTCGAAGGTGCTAGGAATTCTTGGAATTCCCAGTTCTCCAAGACCTGTTGCTTTGTTATCTAGGATGGGGTGGATCAAATTTTCTCAAGGATGTGTCTCAACCTGAGGTAATGGCATAGAAGCTTCTAGGACTCAAATATGTCCTATCTTACTAAAGCACACATCCAAACCAGATTCTTTATCCACATTGATTGTTTCCCAAGGATTCATAGGCACTCTATTTTATTTTTCTTCAAGTAATTCTATTTCCTGGTTATCATGGGTTTGGTTGAGCCTAAGACACTTGAGATAGAACTGATGGATGAAGCAATCATGAGTATGCATAGTTTCCTACCTTTCTTGAAGTAATTCACAGGGATGGATTGGTATATCAATACTACCTTTGCATCCACATAGGATAAATGCATTGTTATCATTCATGGATTTGAGTTCCAAGTTGACACCCATATCCTTGCTAAAATTACTGGTCAACCACTGGTTGGAAGAATTGTCTGAAGAGATAAGCATAATTGGGATACAAAGCTCAAGGATTTCAAGCCAAAATCAAGCCTGCACAAGCTCATTCAACTGGGTATGGTTCAAGATGTTTTACCCACCCCATAGAAGGAGGTCATGAAACCAGTGATGGAATATATTACAGTCGATGACCCAGGTTCCGTACAAAGGATCTTTCACATTGACTTTGTGAATCATTTTAGGGAGGTGAAACCTCTCAATATCCCTAAATTTTTGTATCTATCTATAGACTATTCCATCAAGGCAACTTGATTGAAGAAATATGAGGCTTGGCCCTCATATAAGGGGTTTTTTAAGGTAATCTATATTCATTTTTTGGAGAAATTTCCCAAATGGAACATGGTTTTGTAGGAAAAACAAGAAGATTCTAAGAAGACGATGGAGGAGGATACATCCTTCACCCCTTCCTCAAGTTTTCGTGCTTCCAAGAAGAGAAAAGTGGATGGAAGTAACCTAGACACTGATCAATCAGTAAGAAATAAGGATAAGGTGGGGAATAGACCCACCCTGACAAGAATCTCCCAATGCTTAAAAAATAAGATTTTTTAGAATCAAGAAAAAATGCATGGTTCTATTGAGGATGATTTCAAGGATCCTACAATTAAGATACTTTAGGAATACATTATAAAGACCACAACAGCTACCATTTCCTAGATGGAATGTGCTATGACTGCAAGTACGATAGCCATTACCCAAATGAAAGAGCATAGGAATGCTTTTAATCTATTATTTTCTATGACAACTTCATCAAGGATCTCCCAGTAAAGAACATCGTTGGAGCCAGAGCTAGTGTCAAGGAAGACGACATGGTGGAAATTGCCAAGGAAGTGTTTAAGAAAAATCCTAAGGATGTCGAAAAGGATGACAACAAGGATTTTGCTAATGCGTAATTATCTGTAGTTTATCTACTATTTTTGGGCTCTATCTTGTTAGGATATTTTATTTCCTATTTTTTCCTTGTCCTTTTGGTTTATTTCTAGTTTGTCTAAATATCTTAGGCTTTATGTGGATGCCATGAGGTTTTTGTGGATGATGCATCCTTTAATATTACTGATGTATTAATGCATTAGGGCACCTTTCAAATGCCCTCATTAATACAATTTTGTTAACTTACCAAAAAAAAATCTTTAGAAGGATTTGAATAGATCAAGAAAAGATATCATTGAAGGACTTCCATTATTGGAAGAAAGATAAGGACTAGGAGAGTCATGTTCAAATCTAGAAGTAGCAAAATTATATATCTAAGAATAATATCTCATCATCAACACTTTCAAAAGTAGAAGGTTGAATAAAAGGTCCCAAACCAAAGAATTTACAAGATAGAAGACCTTGGAGAGGTATCAAGGAGAAAAAGAAGTCTTAGAGAGCCTTGATGTAGAGATCGTATAAGCATCATCAAAAGAGTTCCTAGGAGAACTCATTGGAGAAATCCACTACTAAGGAGAAGATCCTAATAGTGAAGGACTTGGGACAATTGTTGCCATCCGAAAACAAGCCCAAGAGAAGAAAAATTTGGTAAGGAGTGTCAAATCTAGAAGAAGAATCCAGTGAAGATCTCAAAATATTTAGAATCTTGAGAAGAAGAATATCCTATTTTAAGTCATATTTCAATAAGAATATTGAAGAAATATTCAGACATAAGAAGCCTACCAAATCCAAGATATTTAGGGATTGCCTCTCATAGTAATAAGTCATAGTTCAAAGAAAGGATATATCTAAATCTATAGTAGAAAGCAGAATATCACTAGAAGGATCAAGCTAGCAAAATCTAGGCTCAAGACAAAAAGTTTAAGGCTACAGTTTGGTGAAGCAGAAAGTTGTTCTAAAAAACCAACAAAATGCTACATATTCATCCATTACAAGGTAGCAACTTGGTGAATCAGAAATACCAAGATCTACATCTACTTCAGAATCCATCAAAGAGGTAAGCAACTAGGGTGCAATCATTTGAACTTCATATTAGGATTCATTATCAAATTCCATTAAGCACCATATTTGGATTAAAGTTGCAAGAAGAAGGGCTCATTTTATAGTCTTCAAGAAAGTGCTAAAAGGAGAATTCATTTTAAGTATTATTTGCACATTAAATAGGATCTGGATATTTTTGAAAGAAAGAAAATTATCATCTGCCTATTTGCTATCTAGAAATCAAGAAGACTATATCCTACAATATTGATTGTAGTGAAAAATTGTAGAATATTTAAGGGTTCATTATAGATTACTCTTAAAATTTGTAGAGATTATTAAGTGAATTTGAAATTATTTTGAGAGTTTATTTATAGGAGCAATAAGGTGAGACTATTGTTTCAATTAAAAATTTAATTATTAATCCATTAGCACTATACTTGTTATCCTTAACTAATTTCTCTCAAAAAAGGTTAGTTTGTGTTTGTCGATTATTAAATATCAAGAGCATAAAACCAGAAGATCATCAAAGTGTCTAGATATACTATTTGGTGCATAGAAATTGCAGTATTTCATGGCCCAAAAGAAGCCAAAAAAATTAGATCATATTCCTCCAAGGAGTGGAGAAGAAAACCACCATCAAAATCAGCAATAAAATCTTCAAATCAAGACTTTGTGAGTCTCATATTCAAAGTGCACTAAAGGCTATTTAAAAATATAGTACAGAAATTACTTATACAAAAAGAGCTTCTATCTACGTGGTTATTATCTTGGGTTTATTATCAAAGTCACCAAGCAAAGGAGAGAGTTGTCTAGAAAAAAAGACAACATCAAATCATCCATTGCCTACTTCAAAAGCTGCCATAAAACCAGAGATTGTAAAATAGGTGCAAAGAGGTATTATATTCTTAAAAGTATTTACATTAAATTCCACTACTCTAATATACCCTATGTAGGAAGAATGATAGGTTTTCAGTGCCAAAAGGGCACACTCTTCATAAGAAGAAATATAGTCCAAGGAAACCATATAGAATAATTCTCTAAGTGAGGAAAAATAAGCCTCTCTCATCCATAGTTGTGAATAGTCATATCAAGCTATCTATAAGCATAACATAAGGAGAAGAATTATCTACAAAGGTAAATACAAGACAGCTTGGAAGAAGGAAGAAAAACACAAGGTAAAATAAGGCAATACCAAAGCTAGATATATGTTCAAGGAGTAGTCTATATCATCCAAGGAGCACCATGAAGTCTCCACCAAATCATTACTCAAGCTCCACCAAGGCACCGCTCAAAGCCACCTAAGCTCCACCACAGTACAACTCAGTTGGAACCAACTCAACGTTGTCAAAATACAACAAAGGAAAAGATGAAAATGTATGTTGGAGTAAAATGAAATAATACATTATAAGGCTAGAACAAGAAAAATAAATAAGGTGCCACTTGTCACCTTAAAAGGAACCCTAACACCTTGCATATGAATGTTCAAAATAATGTTCAATATATCACACACATGAAAGGAATAATTCAAAGAAGCATTACGTAGGATAGCATAGAGAATATTGAAGAAAGGGTGACACCTAAGCAAGCGTTTACATAGAAATTGTAACATCTTCATTCTACAATGACTAGAATCGTTGAGAATTTAAAGAAAACCATCATCGAGCATTGAAAGAAGTTGTCATGACACTTTTCTAATATCATCATCAAAAACTGCCATGACACTTGTCTAATAGCATCATCGATCATTGAAAGAAACGGTCGTGACAAGAAGGTCATCCTCCTATTTAAGGCATCCAATACCAAGGAGGAAATAGAATTTATAGTAGCAACGAAGTGCAGTAATAAGAGCATTAAAATCTCTTGATCAAGGTATTCAAAGCAGGTCAAACAGGCCATACTTGAGGTACCACCATTCAAGCATTGAAGTCAAGGAAAATTTGAAGTTTGCCATTGCTCATAGTGCCTAAGGGAACGTTGAACATCATTGCCATTTATGTTTGAATTCATAAATGGATACATAGAGATTTAATTCTTCATTAAGGTAAGAATCTACCTTGTATAATTTACTTCCATTAAAAATGAGCTATAAGGTTGAAGAAATTAGGAAATCAACCATATTTGAAAGCAATACTAAAAGGAAAACATATAGCCTAATATTTTAAATTTAAACATAGGAGAAATAAGGTTTTCAACTTGGAAAAATAAATATTATTGCAAATATTATAGTTTTCTAGCATTCCAAATTAGGGAGTTATAAGGAATACTACATAAAAGTAGGAAATTAGAATTTAGAAACATTAAATATCAAATTATTAAAGGCTATAAAAGAAGGCTTATTAAGAAATATCAAGATTTGGAAATTTATTGATATACTTGTCTCAAAACCACATTAAGGGGACAAAGGAAATCCAACCATTAAAGATCTCATAAAATTAAAAAGTACTCAAGTTCAAAAGGAGTAATACGGTGTAATAGAAGTTGATTTTTTCTACTTACAAAACATTACAAAATCAACTCAAAAATTGAACTACTATTCTCAAAAGCACTATATTAATCATACAACATATCCAAAATCACTAGGGAGACATAAGGAATTCTACAAAACTTGATAATAATAGCATTCATCAAATATTATCAAGTACTTAATTCATCTAGGAGTCATAAGGACATCTACAAAATAATTCTTCAAGAATTAAATCAAACTAGGGAGATATAAGGAAGTCTACAAAACCTAAGCTCTAAAAAGGTCTTATCAAATCAAGCTCATACTACTCGGGAGTCATAAGGTAGACTAATACAAAGGTTTCTCACTTACCACAATGGAGAGTAGAACATATTCTCACTCAAATATACAATAACTAGGCACACATATTGCATCATGTCATAAATGCAGAAAAAAATCTAGAAGGAATAATTCAACAAAGCAGAAGAATACATGGTACATTGACTCAGGAGATATTCATCACATGACTAGAAATCCATAATGGTTTGACTATCTTGAATTCACTAATGGTTATAGACTAATAATTGCAGATAGCAAAACTTATCCTATACATGGATATGAATGTGTAACACCAAGCAAATCAAATTCAAACTTTCTACTACAAAAAGTATTGTATGTTCTTGGATTAACATTTAATCTCATTTCAATAAACAAGTTAGTAGAAAGAAATTGGATAGTCAATTTTAGATATATGAATGGAATCAATACATGCCTTATCATGAACCAAAGTGAGATATAAGCGACATGATTCGATGGAAATACATATATCCTAGATTCAATGGAATTCTCACAAGATATTGTTGTATTTCAAAATTATACTAACGCATTTACTAAGGAATAAATTGAATAAAATGAAGATCTAATGCTCCATAAATGGAAGCATAGAATAATAAAAATAAAAAATATGAGATGTCAACAACACTATGCTCTACTCAGCCATCTAAAATTTGAAGAAGCAATAGAACAAAATAAAGAAACTCAGCAAGCTAAAGAAGAAGAAGAAGATTATCCAGATAAAAGAGGACTCCGAAGAAAAATTCAATTGATGAAAGAACTAGATCAAGTCAAAGAGCATCCTCAAGAACAAGATCCATATTGAATATTGAAATCTTCAATATCCAAATAATGTAATATAGGGGGGCGTTAGAATTAGAGTATATTACATCATTTGGGTCATGTAAATGTACCACCTTTGGTACATAGTTAGAATAGGATATTACTTTAGAGGTAAGTTAGCTAATTTCTTCAAGCAATGTAATAAATGCATAGGTGTCAATGTGCAAGTTGTAATGTGTAAGGTGTCCACTTGTACAACTAGGCAAAGTGTTGGCCAAGGAACTTATCTTCCTATATAAAGGGTCTCATAGTGATAAATAGACACAGATCTCATAAGAAGCTTATATCAAGTGCATTACTCCTGTATGGAGTACAATGTAGTTCTTTAGTTGATATTGATGGAGTGACCATTACCTCCATGTTGCATTGTATTTTGTCATTTCTATTTATAGTATATTTCAATCATATTGTAGAACTACTTTCTTTTATATTTTCTACATATTATTAGGACCTGTATTAGATATCTCCACTGCATATATCCTCAAAAGCTAACATTTTTCCTTTCTTTATGTTTGAATTTAAACTAGACAGAAAACAAAAAAAAATAACCTATGAAGTTTATTTAAGGCACTTATTTGATCCAGCAGTTGATCCTAGCTTTAGGTTGTGTCTAGAATACCCAAACAACTTCAATCCTGTGAAATAGCTAATAAATCCTAGAAATTTTGATTAGTATTTTGGGGCCTGCTTAGGCCACTATATGACTAAGCTTGGAGGTGCAGTATTCAAGCCCCCTTGGTCCTTTTAGCTGACCATTTGAAAATGAAATGATCTTTGATCTTTAAAATAAGCAAAAGCAATATGAAACAAGTATGCAAAAATGAAAAAAATATAGACAAAATGGATATAATAGAAAGCTAACATGCAAGATGTCAGTTAGGGTTTTGGAAAGCAAGATCTTACTCCCAAGCCCTGATTAACAAAATTCACACCCTACAAGGGACAGAAGCAAATATAGCTCACAAAATTTACACCCTATATGTACAGGGTACAAATTTGATTCAAAGCACTTTTTTAGGTCTTAAAATATCAAAAATGTGATGTAAAACAACAAAAAATAGATCTAACCACTAATAATGCAAGTAAAGTGAAGAACACAAGCTTATACTAAGAGGGGGGTGTTCAGTATAAGACCACTTTTTAATTTTCTTATCACAATCAATATTGTGCAATATAGCAATGGTAATATCAACAACATAAACCAAAGTAGTGCACAAAACATCACACACACATGAGACACCAATTTTACGTGGTTCACCCAATGTGGGCTACTCCACGGAGAAAATATTTCACTAAAATTTTCTCAATAAATCTCTTGGGAATCCTTCCCAATTACAATGTTTATGGACCTCTGTCCAAAGAGACACCAATACCCTAAATCAAGTTCGTGGATCTCTATCCACTAGAGAACTCCTTCTCCTCTGATTTGGATGGTGATCCTCTAGAAGACTACTACCTCCATTACACTGACTTGTGGATTTCTCTCCACTGAAGACTCTTTTCCCCACTCAGAATACCTATCCTCACTGCCCTAGCTAATGTATATCTATCCACTGGAGACTATTGTCATCTCTTCTTTGTCACCTCCAAAGCTCTGTCTCAAATATGTACTAAATACAGTCCATTTGGTCTAGCACAAATCTGCTCAACAAGTCCACTTAGAACTTTCTCAAATATTCTCAACAAGTCCACTCATAACTTGCTCAAATCTGCTCAACAAGTCCACTCTAAACTTGCTCAAATTTTTCCAACAAGTCCACATAGAACTTGCTAAAATATTCTCAACGAGTCCACACAAAACTTGCTTAATCTTCTCAACAAGTCCACACAGAACTTGCTCAAATCTACTCAATAAGTCCGCACAAAATTTGCTCAAATCTGCTCAACAGGTCCACATAAAACTTGCTCAATCTTCTCAACAAGTCCACACAAAAATTTTCCAAATCTTCTCAACAATTCCACACATAACTTGTCCAAATATGCTCAATAAGTTCACATAGAACTTATCCAAATCTACTCAATAATCTCACATAGAACTTATCCAAATCTGCTCAATAAGCTCACACAGAACTTAACCAATCTCATAGAAACATAAAGTGAATTTTTAGAGACCCAATATGTTTCAACTCAATGCTCAAACACTTTCTCAACTCAAATTAGAATATAGAATAGTTTATTTTATGGAACTTGAACAATCACTTCATACATCCACTTGACTAGGCTCAACCAAATCTACTCAACCAATCACTCAAGAGACAACCCTTTCTCACAAACCCTAGTTCAAACATGTAAAAACCAACTCCAAATGTTTCCAACAATGCTCAAAAACAAATCTCACATAACAATGATACTCATGTTATTTTCAAACCCTAGTTCATGTTCTTTGCACAACAACTCACTTCAACAACAATGCATACAAATCAATCTTCACATAACAATGATACTCATGTTATTTTAAAAACCCTAACTCAAGTTCTTCACACAACCAATGGCTTCAACAAAAATGGTTATAAAATAAGGTTTTAATAACAAAACTTAATTCCAGAAAACCTTGAAGCATTAAATCAAACCCTTTTGACAAGGAAACCCTAATCAAATCCTTTTTACTCCAAAATTTATTTTCTAGAATGCCAATCAATCAACTCAACCAAGGAAAAATTTGACCATACCTTTTTGCTTGACAAGGAGTTGATCTCACAAATCTGCCACACTCACAATCACTTCTTTGCCAATCTCAATAGGAGTTAGAAGATAATAATTTCGTCAAAAACACAATACAAAATGATATCAAAATTACACCTTATCACTCCAACTTAAAATAATATTCAACACCTTCACAATAATCTTCTTTAACACAAAAACCCCTTATTAAAATTAAAACAATACTCAAAAGTCTTAATCCTCCAATATGCCAATATAGTAATGTAATACTATTAAAAAATTAAAACCAAAAATCTCCTTATTACTCCAAGTGATAATTTTCAACTACCACCACTATCCAATAAGAAACCTTTCTAAACAACTCCACTAACAACCCTTATACCTCCCAACTTAGGCAAATAATAAAAATTTAATGTAAAATATTTACCTCGCCTTCAGAGGTATTTAAACCTACAATGATACCCGTGAAAAATGCCCTAGTCGTGACTTCAACCACCACATGAGCTACACGCTCATTTGAAACTAAGGAAGCACCACGTGCTTCAAGTCGTGCCTCCCTCCTTGCCATTTGTAAAAATGTGTGCCTTTGGTACCTTCAACCAACATGACTTCCAAGCACACTGCCACATTTCAAACTTTGCCTCTCTTGCCAAAAAAAATGCTTTCACACCTTCCCACTCACCACTAGGCCAAGCTACCCAGTTGGCCTTCGAACGATCTATGCTTTTTGTTTTGAACTGTTTGCTGCACACGAAATTCATAAAATTTTCACCAGCTCTTATTTCACTTCGCATAAAAATAATAATCAATCGAGCAAGGATAAATTTTAATGCCCTTTGAGCATAGGTATATATATTAATTTCATCCATGCTTGTAAAACTTCGACGCTTCGAATGCTTTCACCACCATGTAATGTCGACGAAGGTTAAGACCTTGATAAAGGCGCTTTGATTATTTTTAACTCCAAACCCATCTTTGGGTATTGTAAAATATTATAATGAATATTATAAATATTTTACTTTGGGCTTTTAACCATATCACTTAATATTATAATGACAAATATTATAATATTATATCCTTTTGAGTTTATTACTTCATTCTCATTACATACCATGGTGTAAATAATATTTATTTATAAAATTTAAATTCTCATTGAATTTAAATAATTTATAAAAAATATTATATCTCCTTTTTAACTTTGCACAAGCCTCCTTGATATTTTATAAAAACCCTTTTAACTTATGCTTCTATATACTATTAAGATATTACGAAGCCCTTTTTCTTTTAACTTTTGCACTGATTCTCTTGACCTTTGGCCTTCTTCCTGGATATCAAATAACAACTTTATTTCTTTATGAAGTCCTTGATATTAATGATGACTTCATCTGGTGACATCAATGACAACTTTCACTTAGGGACTCAAAATGCCCAACAATCTCCCCCTTTGTCATTGATGGCAACCCAAAAACTTTTTATCAAAAACTTGACTTCTTCTTCTATGCTGCTCCCCATGGGATATTTCTCCCCCTGGCTCAATGCTCTCTTCAAGTATCAAATCTCTCCCCTTACTCAAATATCTCCCCCTTTGACATCAATGGCAAAGGGTCACCTTTGGGGCTCGGGACTAAGAATGAGCCTCTTAGATTAGCCCCTCCCCCACCTCCTTTTGAGGTGGTTAATTATGGGGTGGGAGTATTTCTACTCCCAAAAGGCATTATTCTTTACCTTTATCCTCTTTCCTTCTTATTTGATTCTTTTGATTCATTTTATTGTTTTCCATGTCCATATTTTTGTTCCTGTTCATATCCTTGTTCTTGTTCCTGTTCATATCCATGCTCTTGCTCCTGTTCATATTCTTATTCCTATTCATGTTCATATCCATGTTCTTGTTCCTGTTCATATTCATGTTCCTGAACCCTGTTCCTATTCCTGTTCCTATTCATGTTCATACCTATTTCTGGGATGTCTTCTCTACACAATTTTGTTGTGTGACCATCATTATTGCACTTATAACACTTAATTTTATTATTCCTTGGAGGTGCAAATATCTTAGGATTTCTCCTAGTGAAGCAATATCTTCTTCTGTCATGAATCTTGCAATTTATTTCCTTGTGACCAACTGATTACATGAGTAGCAATACCCATGGAAAAGCTATTTGTTCCCATATTCTTGTATTTCATGTGTCCTGCACTGTGAAGCCATGTGCCCAAACATGTGACATGATAATCATATTCCATTGACCTTTGTCCAAAGGAGACACCAATACCCTAAATCAATTTCGTATATCTCCACTAGAGAACTCCTTCTCCTCTACTCTGGCTAGAGATCCTATAGAAGACTACTGCCTCCAGTACATTGGCTTGTGGATCTCTCTCCACTGAATACTCTTGTCCCCACTTAGAATACGTGTTCTCACTGCCCTAGCTGATGGATCTCTATCCACTGGAGACTATTGTCCTCTTTTCTTTGTCACCTCTAAAGCTCTATCTCAAATATACACTAAACATAGTCCATTCGGTCTAAAGAAAATCTGCTCAACAAGTCCACTCCACTCAGAACTTGCTCAAATCTTCTCAACAGATCCATTCAGAACTTACTAAAATCTACTCGACAAGTCCACTCCGAACTTGCTCAAAAATTCTGAACAAGTCCACACAGAACTTGCTCAAATATTCTCAACAAGTCCACACAAAACTTGCTCAATCTGCTCAAAAATTCTACATATAACTTGCTCAAATCTTCTCAACAAGTCCACACATAACTTACTCAAATCTGTTCAACAAGTACACACAAAACTTGCTCAATTTGCTCAACAAGTCCACACATAACTTGTATGAATCTACTCAACAAGTCCACACATAAATTTTCCAAATATTCTCAATAAGTTCACATAGAACTTATCCAAATCTACTCAATAAGCTCACATAAAACTTATCCAAATCTTCTCAATAAGCTCACAAAGAACTTAACCAATCTCATAAAAACATAAATTGAATTGTTAGAGACCCAATATGTTTCAACTCAATGCTCAAACACTTTCTAAACTTAAATTAGAATATAGAATAGTTTTTTTATGGAACTTGAACAATCACTTCATACATCCACTTGACTAGGCTCAACCAATAACTCAAGAGACAACCCTTGCTCATAAATCCTAGTTCAAGCATGTAAACACCAACTCAAAATATTTTCAACAATGCTCAACAACAAATCTCACATAACAATGATACTCATGTTATTTTCAAACCCTTGTTCAAGTTCTTTGCACAACAGCTCACTTCAACAACAATACATACAAATCAATCTTCACATAACAATGATACTCATGTTATTTTCAAAACCCTAACTCAAGTTCTTCACACAACCAATGGCTTCAACAACAATGCTTATAAAATAAGGTTTTAATCACAACACTTTCCAGAAAACCTTGAAGCATTAACTCAAACCCTTTTGAAAATTAAACCCTAATCAAATCCTTTTCACTCTAAACTTTATTTTCTAGAAATCCAATCAATCAACTCAACCAAGGAAGAATTTGACCATACCTTTTTGCTTTACAAGGAGTTGATCTCACAAATCTTCCACACTCACACTCACTTCTTTGCCAATCTTAATAAGGGTTAGAAGATAATAATTTCCTCAAAAATACAATAAAAAATGATATCAAAATTACACCTTATCACTCCAACTTAAAATAATATTCAACATCTTCACAATAATATTCTTTAATACAAAAACCCCTTATTAAAATTAAAACAATACTCAAAAGTCTTAATCCTCCAATATGCCAATATAGTAATTTAAGACTATTAAAAAATTAAAACCAAAAACCTCCTTATTACTCCAAGTGATAATTTTCAACTACCACCACTATCCAATAAGCAAACTTTCTAAACAATTCCACTAACAACCCTTATACCTCCCAACTTAGGCAAATAATAAAAATTTAATGCAAAATATTTACCTTGCCTTCAAAGGGATTCAAACCTTCAATAATACCCACGACAAACACCTTAGTCACGGCTTCAATCGCCACACGAGCTACGTGCTCGTTTGAGACTAACGAAGCACCACATGCTTTAAGTCATGCCTCCCTTCTTGCACTTTGTAAAAATATGTGCCTTTGTCACCTTCAACCAACATGACTGCCAAGCACATTGTTGCGTTTCAAACGTTGGCTCTCTTGCCAAAAAAAAATGCTTTCACACCTGTCCACTCGCCACTAGGCCAAGCTACACAGTTGGCCTTCGAACGATCTATGTTTTTATTTTGAATTGTTTGCCGCACATGAAATTCATAAAATTCTCACAAGCTCTTCTTTCACTTCGCATCAAAATAATAATCAATTGAGCAAGG
The DNA here is from genome assembly GCA_028583015.1 of Wollemia nobilis. Taxonomy (NCBI): domain Eukaryota; kingdom Viridiplantae; phylum Streptophyta; class Pinopsida; order Araucariales; family Araucariaceae; genus Wollemia; species Wollemia nobilis. Next base: position 382,333 of record JAQPPZ010016676.1, read on the forward strand.
ATAAAGTTGAATGCCCTTTGAGCATAGGTATATATATTAATTTCATCCATGCTTGTAAAACATCGATGCTTTGAATGCTTTCACCACCATGTAACATCGATGAAGGTTAAGACCTTGATAAATGTGCTTTGAATATTTTTAACTCCAAACCCATCTTTGGGTATTGTAAAATATTATAATGAATATTATAAATATTTTACTTTGGGCTTTTAACCATATCACTTAATATTATAATAAAAAATATTATAATATTATATCCTTTAGGGTTTATTACTTCATTATCATTACATACCATGGTGTAAATACTATTTATTTATAAAATTTAAATTCTCATTGAATTTAAATAATTTATAAAAAATATTATATCTCCTTTTTAACTTTGCACAAGCGTCCTTAAGATTTTATGAAAACCCTTTTAACTTATGCTTCCATATACTATTAAGATATTATGGAGCCATTTTTTTTAACTTTTGCACTGATTCTCTTGACCTTTGGCCTTCTTCTTGGTTATCAAATAACAACATTGACAACTTTGTTTCTTGATGAAGTCCTTGATATTAATGATGACTTCATTCGGTGACATCAATGACAACTTTGACTTAGAGACTCAAAATGTCCAACATAAAGAACTTGGTTAGTTGATGGAAGAAGTAAGGAGCAATGAGAAGGTGAAATAAGCAACCCAACATGGTAGACCTCTCCAATCCTCAAGACTCCTCCACTTTTCACCAAGAACATCCAATACCAAAGCATAAAACAACGAAATAGCAATCCCACAATAGTAGGCACTTGTTAGAAAATAATCCTAGATATCATTAAGATCACTTAGAGAGAACTTGCTTATCTAGGAAAAAGGGGAATCCAACCCTTTATTTATAAGATATTTGGAGGGCTATAAGGTAGGAAAACAAAATTTCACCATGGGTAAGATCCAATGCCAAAAGGGATCGACAAGAGGGGAAATTTTGAGAGAAAAATCCTTAAAAAGCTAAATTCATGATCCATCCTTACAAGGTGCAAATTTGGAAATCCAAATTTGTGCTCCATATGGACCGGGTGTGAATTTTAAAATTTTGGGGAAAAAGGGGAAAAGAAGAGGGGAAAAGTGACCCAAATTTGCACTTAGTAAGTTTGGGTGGCATCCTAAAGATCTAAGGAAAAGTTGACTCATTTTTATGGGTCAATTTTCCATGTCTACAACTACATGCATGTACCTTATGAGGGGTCGTTATACCACTTGAATTTTCACATGGTCTATGATGTAATAACTCATAATATTTCCCCCTTATTTTATCATATTCAAAATATCCATATTGCTTATGATCAATGAATAATGTCTAGAGTGATGTTGGAATTTAAGAGAGATATTCCCCCCTTAATGTAGACTTACTACTTTAATACTTAGAAGTATCTGGTTCCACTGATCATGCACTCCAAATACATATTTTTATTACAAAATACTTATTTAATTCTTATAGACTTCAATGCATGAATTGTGTTTCTTCAATCTCTTCAAGTGAACCATGTATTACCATGCATCCAACGTCACTTATTGAATTGATTGACTATCGATTTTTTACTTGCATATAATGAAATGAAAGTTGTGTATGGATTCTTTTGTTTCTTTACCTTTCTTTGTTTTCATTATGATTAAGTCTTGGATTATTTGGAAGTTCTCATTTTATCATAAGTTATGTGATATGATAAATGGGATGTATATTTTAAATTCAATCTTTGGAAATTTTGTATACTTGATTTAGTCCTTTGAATAATCCCATAGATACCATATTTTTATGAACTAGAATGTAGCAACCTATCAATTGCTCTATGGTATTTAGAGTTGAACCATTAGGGCTCAATAGTTGTTATCACTATTTAATAAATCTACCTTTATCATGAATTATGTTATCAATCTTGATGATATCACAATGCATCTTATTATCCAATATCTTAATTGCTTGTAGTTCTAGTACACTTCTTGGCAATAGTCTTATGAGATCATGGGTTTTGATGATGATGATGATGATGATGTATGGATCTCTTGTTTGAGTAATCAAAATAGATAATCTTCTTTCAACAAGATCTAGTTTTCAAGATATACCATGCTTCTTTAAAGCTTTATTCACAATAGGTCATTCATCCTATAAATATTTTTCTCTTTTGACCTTATAGGTCTCCCATGGCTTGCGCTTTTAATAGTTCCCTTTATATCTAGGTAGTGTTTCCTCCTGTTGGTTCATTGGATTGAAGTGATCTTCTAGGATCTTGATGTCTCTAGTTGTATGACTTGTATAATTTGAATGAATCAAACTTTTCAAACCCATTATATGTTTGGTTTCTTCTGCATTGTTCCAAACTTGATCTGGCATATGTTTGGAGTCATATCAATCATTATTGCATTGTCTCAGGTCTGCTTATGCAATAAATACATGCTCTTGTTCTTCTTGACCTTTTTATTCTACTACTATGTTTTCTTTGGCTACATTGTTTTATTGTGCCTTTCTCCAACTTTGATTTTGGTTTTCTGAAGATGGTCTATCTTGTTGTTGGTTCATCTCTCATGAAGGAAATATATTTTTTAATATATTGTGCCAACATTACCTTACGATGTATCCATTTCTACCATAATATTTAGACTCTTTTGCATGTGAAAAATATTTCTCGGAAGCACTATCAATGTCTCATTCCTCTTTTGAATGGTTGCTTCTCTATTTGACTTGTAAATAGTAACTATTCTTCTTCATCTATTGTATGTGATGCCTCTAATTTTTTAAGTTCACCAAATTTTCAAAGCTTGGTACTTGCTCAGTAATATTTAATGTAGTCACAAAACATTATACTTTGATATGAGATCTCAAATTAATTGGAACTAATGTTTCATCAAATACTTGAGTTCCCAATGCTTGTAATTTTATAATTATACTCATGAATTATTCTAGCTTTTCTCCACTTTTCATATTCAAACAATGGGGTTGGATCTAAAGGAAAAGAATATATTTTTTATTATTGGCTTCAAATATTGTTTCCAGCTTCTCCCATGCATCTTTGGTTGTGGTTTAATCCCTACCATATGCTTGTTGAGCAAGGTGTAGCAATAGTATTGTCATTGTTGTCAACACAGTCAGATAGATCTATTGATGCAGTGGACAGGAAGTTCAAAATCTATTCAGATGCAGAAGACAGGAGTTCAAAGTTTATTCAGAGTATGTACAATGATTTTCCAAGAAGACCGAAGTGGCCCATATGCAAAAGATCAAAAAAAAAAAGACAAGTAAGAAAAGTGTCGCGATATCGCGACATATACAGCAGGCAAGAAAAACTATCGTGATTTCGCGACATGTTGGAAGAGAGAGAAAAAGCAAAAAAATTGTCACGATTTCGCGACATGTTGGAAGAGAGAGAAAAAGCAAGAAAAACTGTCATGATTTCGTGACATGTTGGAAGAGAGAGAAAAAGTAGGAAAAACTGTCACGATTTCGTGACATGTTGGAAGAGAGAGAAAAAGCAAGAAAAATTGTCACGATTTCATGACATGTTGGAAGAGAAAAAGGCAAGTGGAAAAACTATCATGATTTCGCGACATGTTGGAAGAGAAAGAGAAAGCAGGAAAAAAGTGTTGCGATTTCACAAGTTCGAAGAAAGAGAACAAGTAAGAAAAGTGTCGCGATTTCATGACATGTCGCATTTTCGCAACTAAAATAGGAGAGAGAAAGTAAGTTTGAAAAGTGTCGCGATATCACGACATGTCGCATTTTTGCGACAAAAGAAAGAGAGGAAGCATACGGAAGCAGAACTATCGCAATTTCATGACAAAAGCAGAAAGCAAGACTTCGAAAGTAGAAGTGTCACGATTTTGTGACAAAAGCAAAGAAGTAAAGTATGGAAGTAGAAGTGTCGTGATTTCATGACAAAAGCAAAGAAGAAGACTTCGAAGGCAGAAGTGTCACGATTTCGCGACAAAAGAAAATAAGTAAAGTATGGAAGCAGAAGTATCACGATTTCACGACAAAAGCAGAGAAGAAGACTTCGAAGGCAGAAGTGTCATGATTTTGCGACAAAAGCAAAGAAGCTAAGTACAAAAGCAGAAGTGTCGTGATTTCATGACAAAATCTAAGTTGAAGACTACGGAGGCAAAAGTTTCGTGATATTGTGACAAAAGCAAAGTCGAAGTATATGGAAGCAGAAGTGTCGTGATATCGCGACAAAAGCAAAGACGAAGTATACGGAGGCAAAAATGTTGCGATATCAAGACAAAAGAAAAGACGAAGTCTGCGAAGGTAGAAATGTCGTGATATCACAACAAAAGAATAGAGAAAGTGTACGAAGGCGAAAGTGTCGTGATATCGCGACATGTTATATTTTCATGGAAACAGCAACAAAAGAAGCTACAGAGGCAAAAATGTCATTATTTCACGACAAGTTGTAAATGCGCAAGTCAAGAAGGAGAACCCGACTAAAATGAGAAGTATGACAGTGGACCAACATCACTACGGCATTTACAGGGGCAGTTATAGAGTGATTTCATACTACTAAAATACGAAGAGTGATCAAAAGTTAGTATGGCGGTTACAGGGTCTGTCCAAAATGAAATCATCAAGCGATGGATAAATCGAACATCTTCTTGAGTTGAAGTCGACGAAGATCGATGACAACCGACTAATATTAGGATTTACAACCAACTAAGATTAGGGTTTTCATCATAAAAAATATTGTTATAAAAGGAGGGTCGTTTGGAGAATTGAGTAGATGGTGGAATGTGTGTGAAATACGATCGTTGTACATAGAGAGCAAGTTGTGTCAAATGGGTGTGAAATACAGTCATTGTGTGCAGAGAGAAAGTCATGTCGAATCATGCTAAGTGTGAAATTCACAAAGAGAGCAGAGTGCACAAAATGGAGAAGACGATCATGAAGTTTGACTGTAACAAAGCAGAGTGTGTGAAGTGATTGCATAGAGAGAGCAGAGTGTGTAGAGAGCAAAAATGTTGAAGTTCAACCAGGTGCTACTATGATTGCATAGAGAAAGCAGAGTGCACAAAGAAAGCAAAGGTGAAGAAGACCAGTCAGGGTCTTACAAAAGCAAAGGTATCTTACTGTCAAACTTATAGATTCAAATTGAAGTCCAGGTTGCAACTTAGCATCAGGGATTGGTGCTCCTTTTTGTTGGTGCAGATAAATAAGGGGTTGGTGCTCCTTTTTGTTGGTGCAGATAAATAAGGGGTTGGTGCTCCTTTCTATTGGTGCAGATAAATAAGGGGTTGGTGCTCCTTTCTATTGGTGCAGATAAATAAGGGGTTGGTGCTCCTTTTTGTTGGTGCAGATAAATAAGGGGTTGGTGCTCCTTACAGTGGGTGCTGGTAAATTGATTGTAAACTTGGTGCTTTGCAAAGGCTAGATTTGGATGGTAGTCCAAGCAATCAATTTTTGAGGAGTAGCCACTTTGGTGAACCTCATTAAATCTTGTGTTGCGTGATGCTCTTTTGTTATACTTGCTGTGTTTAGTAATAATTTTTAATTGTTGTGGTATTAAGAGCTATAAATTCAATTTTAAAGAGCTACACTGATTCACCCCCCCTCTCAGTGTCATTGTAATACTAATAATTGATATCAGAGCTAAGTTCATGTACAAGCTTAATCGGCTAGGGTTATCTTGGAAGTAACACAATGGCAGGTGGTGAAGGCTTCTCATCAAACAAAGCACCATTGTTTGATGGATCTAATTACATGTTCTAGAGAATCAGGATGCATACATATCTCTGTGCTTTGGGATATGACATCTTGGATTCAATAGTTAGTGGATACACAATACCCATCACTCCTCCAAAAGAGGCTAACGAAAATAATCTATTTGAAAATAACTCAAAAGCAAAGAATTCTATCATGTGCGGATTAGCAGATAGTGAACTAGTAAATATCATGAGCTATAAAATGGCAAAAGAAATATGGGACAAACTAAGGAGTATTCATGAAGGAGATGATAAGATCAAGGAGGCCAAGTTATAGACACATCGAGCTCAATTCGAAGCATTAAAGATGAATGACGATGAAAACATTGAGGCATATATGCTGAGAGTTAATGGAATCATTAATACGATCAGAGGACATGGCGAGGATTTCGAAGACTCTGTCGTCATGAAAAATGTATTAAGATCTCTTCCTCAAAGGTTTGATTCTAAAGTCTCAACGATAGAAGAAGCTAAAAATATAAATTATTTTAGTATAGATGAGATGTATGGTTCTTTTACTACATATGAGATGAGGATAGGAAGATCTAAATCCACAGATAGAGAAGCGGCTTTTAAAGCCCTTAAAAATAAAAATGCAAAACAAGAGTTCGAGGAAGAAGAGACATCAGATGAAATGGAAGCAAACTTTGTTAAAAAACTAAAAATAGGAAAAGAAAAATACAGAGGAAAGCTACCATTTAAATGTTTCAACTGTGGAGGCATTGGGCATTTTGCGACTAAATGTCCACTTAATGAGAAGAAAAAAAATGATGAAGGATCGCACCAAGAAATAAGTGACTGGAAGAAGAAAACGAATTTCAAAAAAGGCAACTTCAAGAAGAAAATTTTCATCTCCAGGAATTCCAGTTCATCAGAAGACAGCTCCGATGAGGATTCTGAAGAGGAAATAGGTGAAGCTCTTTTCATGGCATTTGAAGAAGTAAAATCAAAAAAGGAAGGAGTGAACTTTGAAGTATGTGGTGAAAACCCCGAGGCTGAAGTAGATCTAGAAGGTGAGTTGATCTCTGCACTTGAAGAGTGGAAAATAGAGAGGAAAAAGAATAAGAAAAATTCAAAAAAGCTTGAGGATGCAAACGAAATCATAACCAGTCTGAAAGTATAGACATAAGAATACAAGAAAATATCTAAAGATCTCGAAGTGCAAATTACCATGAAAATAGATTATTGTTGCAAACTAGAAGAAGAGAATGTTGGTTTACGAACGCAGATAGAAGAGATGAATCACAAAATTAGTTGTTATCACAAACGCGAAGAAAGTTCTATGAAGCTGGATAAGATTATAAATGACCAAAGGCCTACAGGAATCAAATTTGGTCTGGGTTTCATCAAAGGAGAATCATCAAATGGATCAAAGTACAGAAATGTAGAATCCATAAAGAATGAAAATAAGAAACAAAGTTGATCAAGGAAAAATGTCTCATGCAAAAGAAAGCAATAATGCCAAGCACAAAAGGAGAATTGACAATGATGGATTCACCAATGTCACACATCAAAGAAGAAGAAGACCTATGGCTCCTACGACAACATGGCAAAGACCATCACCCAAGTTCAATTATCCATTTTCTGGTTTCTGTTTTAAATGCAATGGCTATGGACATAAAATCTCGGATCGCAAATATAATGTAAGACCAAGGAATTTCACCAAAGAGAAATGCTTTTTCTCCTTTGATAAATTATACAAGAGAATGTTATAATCGTCATAATTTTGGGCACAGTGCAAGAAACTGTAGAAGTACATTTGCATCAAATCAATTTCAGGAAAGAAAATTTCAACCAAATAGGATGAGACAAAATAGAAAACTTCCCAAAAAACATGAACAAGCTATTGATAAGGGAAAGGCAAAACAAGAGCCCAAAACTACTATCAAAATGGAGTGGAAAGAAAAAGAGTGACTTAAGAAAGAAAATAAATCCTTAATTGTACAAACAACATTTAAAGCACAAAATAAATATGTACCATGGATACTTGATAGTGGATGCTCTAGTCATATGACAGATGACACAGAAATTTGAGAAGTTACAAAAATATGAAGGTGGTTCAGTAAATTTTGGAAATAATGATGGAGCTAAGATAGTTGGCAAAGGTTCAGTTAAAATTAGTGACAAAAAAATTAAGTCAGAAGAAGTCTTGTTTGTGGATGGTTTGAAACATAAATTATTGAGCGTAAGTCAGATTTGTGATAAAGGTCATGAAGTAGTTTTTAAGAAGAAGGGTTGTGAAGTCAGAAAAACAAACAATGGAAAATTGATAGCAACTCGGATCAAGGACATCCGGCAACCTGTACACGCTCTCAGAGACTTCGAAGGAGCTTGTTTTATTGGACAAGAAGAAGAAAATTGGTTGTGGCACAAGAGACTCGGTCATATCAATTTTGATAATCTAGTAAAAATCAACTCAAAAAGGGTAGTGAGAGATATTCCCACCATCAACAAACCTCGCAAACAAAGCATTTGTGCTTCATGCCAAAAGGGGAAGCAAACTAGAGTCACATTCAAAACAAAAGAGTACTACACAAGCAAACCTTTGGAACTAATACACACTGATTTATGTGGACCCATGAGAACACAAAGCATAAATGGTGAAAAATATTTTATGTTGTGCATTGATGACTATTCCGGAATGACATGGATATTTTTCTTGAAGCATAAATCGAAGCTTTTGAAATGTTCAAGACTTTCAAAAACCAAGTTGAGAATGAAACAGGAAAGAGGATCAAATGTTTAAGATCAGATAGAGGAGGAGAATTCATTTTAGAGGAGTTTATAGAGTACTATGAAAAATACGATATTAGGAGACAGTTTTCAGCAGCCAAGACACCTCAGCAGAATGGAGTGGTAGAAAGAAAGAACAGGATAGTGCAAGAAATGGCATGGACTATGTTGGTTGAAAGCAGAGTAGCAGACAAATTTTGGAAAGAAGTAGTCCATACTGCGATGTATATCCAAAATAGGTACATGCTGAGAACACATGAAAGCAAAACTCCTTATGAGTTGTGGTTCAGTAAAAGGGCAACAACAAAATACCTCAAATTTTTTGGCAAGAAGTGCTACATCAAAAGAATCGAAGATAATCTTGGTAAGTTTGAAGATAGAGCGGATGAAGGTATTTTTGTTGGTTATTCATCAAAAAGCAAAGCTTACAAATGCTACAACAAGAGGCTAAAGAAAATTGTGGACAATGTCGATGTTAAATTTGATGAAGGTAAAGAATGAGTAATTAGCTATGAAAAGAACTACCCAATTTATGAAGAGGTTATTGAAGGAGATGAGGAAAACAAAATTGAAAAGATACAAAAAATTGACTCAGATGATTTAAGTTGTGATTTAGAAGTGGAAGAAAATAAGAAATTCAAAATAGGCAGCTGGAAAAAAAATCATCCTAGAGAGCAAATAATTGGAGACCCCAAAGTTGGTGTTCAGAAAAGAAGAAGAGTAGTAAGTAACTACTCTCTATTATCCAGCATTGAGCCCAAAAATGTTGCTGATGCAAGCAAAGATGAAAGTTGGATGAAGGCAATAAATGAATAATTAGATCATATCGAGAAAAACAAAACTTGGGAGTTAGTACCTAGACCTACAAATAAAAATATAATCGGGACTAAATGGATTTTTTAAAACAAATTGAATGAAGACGGACAGGTAGTCAAAAATAAAGCAAGATTGGTATGTAAGGGTTATGCACAAGTTGAAGGCATTGACTTTGAGGAAACTTTTGCACTAGTAGCTAGACTAGAGGCAATTAGAATTTTTCTAGCTTTAGTAGTCTACAATAATTTCAAAGTTTATCAAATGGATGTGAAATCAACGTTTTTGAATGGAAAACTTGAAGAAGACGTTTATATTGAGCAACAAGATGGTTTCCAACTTGGTGATGATCCCAACTTGGTTTGCAAGTTGAAGAAAGCATTATATGGCTTAAAACAGGAACCCCAAGCATGGTATGCAAGGCTAGACAACTATCTCACTCAACAAGGGTTTAAGAAAGGTATGGTGGCTAGTAATTTGCATGTCAAAACATAAAATGGGCATATTATTGTTCTTTTTGTATACGTAGATGATATCATATTTGGTAGCAACAAATATGAGTCATGGAAATATTTAGAAAATAAGATGCAGAAAGAATTTGAAATGTCAATGATTGGTGAACTTTTGTATTTCCTCGGGTTGCAAGTTAATCAAAATAAGAAGGGCATATTTATTTCTCATGTTAAATATGTGAAAGAGATGTTAAAAAAGTTCACAATGGAGGATTGTAATCCAGTTAGCACTCCCATGACGACAAAGTGCAAGTTGAGCAAGGATGACAAATCTCCACCTGTTGATCAAACCATGTACAGATCTATGATTGGGAGCTTATCGTACTCGACAGCCTACTGGACCGGATATTTTGCAGGCATTATGCATGGTAGCATGATTTTAGTCTAATCCCAAGGAGACTCATGTGATAGCAGTGAAGAGGATTCTTCGATACCTCAAGGGTACTATGGAGTATGGGTTATGGTATCCAAAAGGTAAAGACTTCACCCTTATTTCATATTCAGATGCAGATTGGGCTGGAGGTGTTGATGATAGAAAGAGTACCAGTGGAGGTGCATTTTATCTTGGATACAGATTGGTCACGTGGCACAGTAAGAAATAAGAGTCAGTTTCTTTATCGACAGCAGAGGCATAATATATTGCAACGACATGTTGTACATAGGTATTGTGGATGAAACAAACCCTGAAATATCTTGGTATTAGCTTTAGTGAGCCAATATCAGTTAAGTGTGATAACACTAGTGCCATTAACATCTCCAAGAATCCGGTTATGCACTCACACACAAAACACATTGCTATCAGGTATCACTTTTTGAAGGAGAAAGTTGCGAAACATGAGGTTAAGTTGGATTTTGTTCCAACTACAAAGAAAGTAGCAGATATCTTCACAAAACCATTGCCCAAGGAAGTTTTTGAGTACCTTCGCAATAAATTGGGAGTGGTCACACTTCCCAAGAATTGACTAGCTACAGGGATCACATTCTCAGGGGGAGCATTTAAGTATTTGATTATCTTTTTGCTCATGTTCATGATTTTTGCTAAGTGTAATAAATTTTTCTTGAGAATGTTGTGCATGGACTCAGGGGGAGTCTGTAGTAGCCCTTTGGTATTATTGTCAAATGGGGAGAAGAGTTACAAGAAATTGCACATGTGTTGCCAAAAATTCCAAAGGGGAAGATTTTTGAGCAAGGTGCAACAACAGTATTGTCATTGTTGTCAACACAGTCAGATAGATCTATTGATGCAGTGGACACGAAGTTCAAAAGCTATTCAGATGCAGAAGACAGGAGTTCAAAGGTTATTTAGAGTATGTACAGTGATTTCCAAGAAGACCGAAGTGGCCCATATGCAAAATATCAAAAAAAAAGACAAGTAAGAAAAGTGTCACGATATCGCAACATATACAGCAGCCAAGAAAAACTGTCACGATTTTGTGACATGTTGGAAGAGAGAGAAAAAATAGGAAAAACTATCACGATTTCGCGACATGTTGGAAGAGAGAGAAAAAGTAGAAAAAACTATCGCGATTTCATGACATGTTGGAAGAGAGAAAAAGCAGGAAAAACTGTCGCGATTTCGCGACATGTTGGAAGAGAAAAAGGCAAGTGGAAAAACTGTCACGATTTCGAGACATGTTGGAAGAGAAAGAGAAAGCAGGAAAAAGTGTTGCGATTTCGCGACAAGTTCGAAGAAAGAGAACAAGTAAGAAAAGTGTCACGATTTCGCAACATGTCGCATTTTTACGACTAAAATAGGAGAGAGAAAGTAAGTTTGAAAAGTGTCATGATATCGCGACATGTCACATTTTTGCGACAAAAGAAAGAGAGGAAGCGTACGGAAGCAGAACTGTCGTGATTTCATGAAAAAAGCAAAAAGCAAGACTTCGAAAGCAGAAGTATCACGATTTTGTGACAAAAGCAAAGAATTAAAGTACGAAAGCAAAAGTGTCACGATTTTGTGACAAAAGCAGAGAAGAAGACTTTGAAGGCAGAAGTGTCACAATTTTTCCATAAAAGCAAATAAGTAAAGTACGAAAGCATAAGTGTCGCGATTTCACGACAAAAGCAGAGAAGAAGACTTCGAAGGCAGAAGTGTCACGATTTCACGACAAAAGCAAAGAAGCTAAGTATGGAAGCAGAAGTGTCACGATTTCATGACAAAAGCTAAGTTAAAGACTATGGAGGCAGAAGTGTCGTGATATCGTGACAAAAGCAAAGTCAAAGTCTATGGAAGCAGAAGTGTCGCGATATCGCAACAAAAGCAAAGACAAAGTATACGGAGGCAGAAATATCGTGATATCGTGACAAAATAAAAGACAAAGTCTACAGAGGCAAAAATGTCATGATATCGCAACAAAAGAATAGAGAAAGTGTATGGAGGCGAAAGTGTAGCAATATCGTGACATGTTATATTTTCGCGGCAACAACAAAAAAAGAAGCTATAGAGGTAGAAATGTCGTGATTTCGCGATAGGTCATAAATGTGCAAGTCAAGAAGGAGAACCCGACTTAAATGAGAAGTATGATAGTGGACCGACATCACTATGGCATTTACAAGGGTAGTTACAGAGTGATTTCATACTGCTGAAATACGAAGAGTGATCAAAAGTTAGTATGGTGGTTACAAGGTCTGTCTAGAATGAAATCATCAAGCGATGGATAAACCGAACATCTTCTTGAGTTGAAGCCGATGAAGACCGATGACAATCGATTAAAATTAGGGTTTACAGTTGTTATGAAAGCCGACTAAGATTAGGATTTACAATCGACTAAGATTAGGGTTTTCATCATAAAAAATATTGTTATAAAAGGAGGGCTATTTGGAGAATTGAGTAGATGGTGGAATGTGTGTGAAATATGATCATTGTGTGCAGAGAGCAAGTTGTGTTGAATGGGTGTGAAATACAGTCGTTGTGCACAGAGAGCAAGTCATGTCGAATCATGCTAAGTGCAAAATTTGCAAAGAGAGCAGAGTGTGCAAAAGGGAGAAGATGATCGTGAAGTTTGACTGTAACAAAGCAGAGTGTGCAAAGTGATTGCGTAGAGAGAGCAGAGTGTGCAGAGAGTGAAAAGGTTGAAGTTCGACCAGGTGTTGTTGTGATTGCATAGAGAAAGCAGAGTGCACAGAGAACACAAAGGTGAAGAAGACCAGTCAGGGTCTTGCAAAAGCAAAGGTATCTTACTGTCAAACTTATAGATTCAAATTGAAGTCTAGGTTGTAGCTTGGCATCAAGGGTTGGTGCTCCTTTCTGTTGGTGCAGATAAATAAGGGGTTGGTGCTCCTTTCTGTTGGTGTAGATAAATAAGGGGTTGGTGCTCCTTTCTGTTGGTGCAGATAAATAAGGGGTTGGTGCTCCTTACAGTGGGTGCTGGTAAATTGATTATAAAGTTGGTGCTTTGCAAAGGCTAGATTTGGATGGTAGTCCAAGCAATCAATTTTTGAGGAGTAGCCACTTTGGTGAACCTCGTTAAATCTTGTGTTGGGTGATGCTCTTTTGTTATACTTGTTGTATCTAGTAATAATTTTTAATTGCTACAGTATTAAGAGCTGTAAATTCAAGTTTAAAGAGCTACACTGATTCACCCCCCCCTCAGCGTCGTTGTAATACTAACAATGCTTGGATTTCATTTGCTACTATGAACATTATGATTAATTTTACCTTTTTATCTACCTTTTTGAACTTTATTTGATCTTGTCCTACTATAGTAGGACAAGTAATGGTCCCATATACTACTTCCCATACTTCTTCAAACTCAAGTTGTGTCCTGAGTTTGGTCTTCCAAGAAGCATAGTTATTTTCCCTCAATAGTTAGGAATCTGGAAGAAAAAACTTTGGTGCTCCACTAACCATAGTAAAATTTTACAAAATTCAAAAAATTATCTTTAACTAAATCTACCTCAAAATTTTATTTTCGATGAGTACATAATACTATATTTGTGATTCAAATGATTCCTAAAATTTTGAGATTGATCGTGTCTTGTTAGGAAAAAATATTAGTTAGAGGGAATTTTTCTTCATCTAAGGAATATTCTCTAAAATATTCTAATAATTATCAAATATATAAATGTTTCCTTTTATCCTACAATTTTGTAAAGGAGAGAGTAGACTTTTATTTTTCTCAAAACTCTATTCACCACCAGTGTGCAATATATTTTTATATACCTTGGATGTCACACATCTATGATTACATGCAAAATGAATATGTTGATTGTTTCTTGTACCTATTTGCTTAAGTAATGCTTTGAGTGTCCAATATTATAGCAAAATAGGGGTGTCGTTGATTTTTGGTGTATCTTAAATGTGGATTTTAATCTTAATTTGTGCTCTACTTGTTGGATTTTAGATTTTGGTTGTTCTATTCTTTTTCACTATCATGTTGAATATATTGTACATCACTGAGATCATAAGTGTGGGAGCACAACCAAGTTTCTTTGCTTTGTTCCTAGAGTGCATCTCTAGATGCAGGTCAGCTCTTTCTTTGAGTTCCCTAACTAAAACATTTTGTCATGCATCTTTCTTGAGTGCCTTGACTTTTTTGGTGTGCCTTTCTTGATAATTTTTTATTTCTTCTATTTGATGATTTTTTTCCTTAAGCATAGAAGTTCAAACTCCTATTTCACTAGGTGCTTCAAAACACCTCCCTTTGGACAATCTGGGTTATCAAACTAGAGGTGCACTTTTGTGTGTAGAACTTTACTTCTATTTACTTAATACTTTAATAATACAATCTCACATATTTTCTTACCAAATGCTTAACTCTTGCTTAACAAAAGCTTTGGCTATTTGGATGTAAAAAAACTCTTTTTGTTCTCAAATACAATCCACTTGATATATGTTGTATGCTTTTGATATTTTCTTGATTATGTTGATGTTTCTATCTATAATGGAATGTGCTCCTTTTGTTTCTTAAAATCTTTGGCATTTTGAGATTTAGATCCTCTCAATTTTTTCTAAATAAGGATCTTGGGTTGGATGCTTCCTTCACTTCATGTAAAATCTACCTCTTGGTGTTATTGAACCTTTGGTTCCTCATGCTCTTCATTGTTGTACACCTTTTGTTGACTATGATTAATGCTTAGATGCTTCTTCTACTCGTATGGAACTTGTTTTCTTGACTTTTCTTATCAGTTTTCTTGTTATGATTTTCAAACATTCCTTGGTGGCTTTCACACCTTTCTTTGCCTTTTGTGCATCCTTATATTTCTTGAGTTTGTATAAAATTCACGGAACTATATTGAATGTAATTGCTTCTTAGTTATTTTCTTTGTTTTCAACTTTCTTCTTGTTCTTTTTTGGAACAAATTGATTTCTTTGGAGTTCAATGCTGCTCTTTTGAGACTAGTACTTTTCTAGCATTTTTAAGGAGCTTCTATGGCTTCCTTCCTTGCCCTTTGAAATGGAACTTTTTCTTTTCTTTTCTTTTATTTGCTAAAATTGGCCCATTTTTTCTTGCAGGCTTATGATTTTATTGGTTTTGGGGATTTAAAACTTTTTTATAGTTGAAGGATTTTTATTTTGAAGGGGTTTTTCAACTTAAATTTTTGAATCCACCATGGAATTTTTCTTCATGGTGATAATTTTATATAGATTAATTTTACCCTTGAAACCTATTTCTTTAAACAAAGTGCTCGTTTGGTTACCTTTGTGTCGAAGCTAGAGGAGGATCAAAATGAGAATTATTTCTTTCTTCTACCTACTCTAATACCACATGTTAGATCTTAAAGCTTTGAATGATTGTATTATGGAAATGAAGGATATTTAAGTAGATAGGATGCCTATTTTAGGCAAAAAATCTTCAAATATACTAGCAACTATCTTATCCTATACTACATGCATGTACCTTGTGAGAGGTAGTTATGTCACATGACTTCTCAAATGGTCCATGATGTAATGACTCCTAACAATATTGAATTTAATATTACTCCATAAGTTTTCTTTTGAAAAAAAATCCTTATCATCTTCTCTAGTCTGAAAATAAAGGATAAAAGAATGGATAATGACATATGGTTTAGGGAAAAATTACCTATATCAAGGATAAAATAATGGGTGGTAACCCATGGTTTAGGGGAATATTACCTATATCTAAGACCATGGTGTGATTTGTTTTTGAGATATAAACTATTAAAAATTTTCTACTATGAGTTAGGAGTTTTGGACTTGTATATCACCTTATCAACAAGGGGGTTTTGAATAATATTGCTAATACTTTAAAGGAATTCATTTAGGAGGGACCAAGGTGGGACCAATGAGTAAGGAGCAAAAGCATTTTTTTTATACCCAAATATGTGTTGCCATAGATATATCAAAATCTTTACCAAAATTTATTAAGTTTAAATCTAAATGGAAAGAATGATCAACAAGTGGATTATAAATAAAAATTACATTTTAATACCTCAAGTGTTATGATACCAAACACATGACAAGATATTGCAAAGTGAAAATGATTTAAAAAGATATAGAAATATTTAATCATGAGACAAACTTCAAGATGAAGCAAGAAGATCTTATTATAGTAGAAATGGAATTAGATTTAAAAATTTCCACTTCCAAAAAATTAGCAAAGAAATCCCCTTTGCATCATCAAATGTAAAAGGCTATCATATTTCACTTAGATCAACCACTAGAATAAATTGAGGATTAAATGAATAAGGAATTACAGTGTGTAAGTTCAAATTCAAGTGGAATTAAAGATATGAAGGAAGACATGAAGGCACTTGTTAATGAAAATGATGTAAAGTTTTTTTAATCGATTATATGAAATTGAAATAAGCCCCACCCATAGTACATCATGACCACATAGTGGTATTAGAATAGCTTGAAAATAATGCATTTATTACTTGGCAATATTCAAACCTAGGTCTTCTACTTGATAGGTGAGAAATATAATTGGTTGAGCTAATGTCATTTGATGAAAAAGAGGTGAATTATATTCCAAGTAAATAATTTTTTTTTTATCAAGTTGTGTAAAATTATATCCATGCAATAAATATGAATGTAATGTAAATTTTATGTATTAGGACATCATGTCCTAATCCCTTATTAGTGGGAACCTATTTTGAATGTAAAGGTGACCCTTTATTATTAGGGCTAGGGTTAGATAGCTCATGTATTTATTTTTGGCTAATCCTAGAGCACTAGGATTAGGGCTGAATTATCATCATACATTGCATTGTAAGAAAGGCACAATCATTCTAAATAATTATATTGCATTGAGTCTTGCTCTTAAAGGAAGTTGCCCCCTCAATGCGACCTATAATACAATGTATTTTTTTAGAGTTATCAATGAGTTTTCCTCATTTATTGTGTTCATTCAACATATTGTATTCTTTTTAGTTTAATGGATATTGTGTTACTCTATTTTCAATAATTATTGTAGGAAAAACCCTCACATTTGGTATGAAATCACTATCTAGGGATGGTTCCATTATAGCAATAAGATTTATTTCTTCTAGATTTTATTCTCTATCAACCACAATCACCGTTTTTTTCTAATTTATAATCTTCATAATTTTTTCTCTCTCATATTAATATTATTTTGTAATGACACATCTACTGTATTTTTTTGCTTCAAAATGTTTGTTATAGTTGTCCTAAGATCCTACATACGAAAACAACAACAAAAATTCCTAGAATCTTAGTCTAGATATGCTATGTTGAAGGTTTTAAAAAATCATAAAAAGCTATCATTATTGGCTAAGCTAGATTACCCATAAAGTATCTAGTGAAGTGAGAAGTGATCATACTCCAATACCCAAGCCTTAAACAACAACCATACAAGGCTATGAGCTCCAATGTGCCTTGGGTATATCAAAATACCACTCTATGATTAGAAGAAGCCTATATTCATATAAATTCATCAAGTGTTTGTGTCTTATGGTGCACTAGTATGTAGTTAGCCTTAAGAAGTTACATCATACCTTCGATATGAGCGGTAGAATTATGGGAATGGTGGAGTCATTCATAGATACCACCCTAAAATATCATTCTAGATATTGTCTATGAATGAGATCAATATATCTTTGAGCCTACAAACTAGCTAAACCTTAGCCTAGTACACTCAGAATAACCCTCACAAAGACTCGTATGGGTATAATAAAAGAGATATTCATTTTATTGGAATAGTTATAACTTTTCTCGAGCACTTCAAAGATAATCCATTATGTTTAGAGTAGAGTAGGGTTAATTTATATACTAGGACTAAGAAAAATAGGTTAAAAACCTTACATAGGTTAACAAAAAAAAAGTGGGTTCTTTGTAGGCATATATAAAATGGTGTAGTTTATATGGACAAGTTTTTGAATAGAAAATTATATTTTAAGTATTTTATGTCTGTTGCCAATTAGGAACTATCAAGGATTTAGGAAGTCTGCTAAGTAATAATTCAAATTTTTTGAGACCAATAACTCACAAACCATGAGAAATTTTATATTTTTCATGAAATGGATCCCTCTAAAGGTTGTCATAAGTATAGACTTGAAGGTGTTAAAAGAGTTAGAATGCTAAAAAAAAAAATTGAGACCTAGTCCATTTTAATCATGTCATTGCAATAGTCATTTTGATATACAACATCAGTATCTTTTTTTAGCTACCAAAAAGGTCAATTTTAGGTCTAGTCCATTACAATCACATTTTTGAGTTGATAATTTATATATATACCATTCATAACACTTGGTTCACCTTAAATGACAATAGGGCATAGATCATAGGACCTTTCTTGGAAAAATGAATGAAGAAGTGAAGGACATAATAATTGATTGGATTAGTTGATTGAGATCCCTTGATTAAAGGAACTAATAAGCTCAAAAATATAGAATAAACCATAATGGCCTTATTGTGAGGACTTCCTCTTCAATATTTTTAAACAAATACAAAAAGTAGTGTAACAAGATGGATACCAACATAGCTCCACTAAAAAGGGCTCTTCCTTAGGATAAGTCAAGTACGGACCATAGGTTATGGGAGGACAACATGTCCAAGTAAATCCACAATATGTTATAGAATGAAAACATACTATAGAAAATTTATAGCATTACCCCAAAGAATTAGATTTGTAAAATTTGATGGAGATCCCACTAGTTAGATATATTAGTTAGAGTAATATTTTGACTTGCATCAAACTCTAGATACTCAAAAAATACCTATGGATTCCTTCAACTTGGAGAAGGAAGTAATACAATGGTACCGATGGTTCTAAAAATCAAGTGATTGCACAACTACATGGGCAAGTTCTACTATCACATATGAAGACTTTATAGGATATTTAACCAAACTTAGAAAAACTCACTTTATCTAAGAATACTATAAGGAATTCAAAATCTTATCAAACAAGATAAAAGGGTTATTTGATGCTTTAAAAAGTTGCTTCATTGGTTGGTTAAAAGAAGAAATCAATACTGCGGTAAAATTATTTAACCCCAAAAATTTATAGGAAGTGATTGGATTAACCAAGTTGGTTAAATATTAGATGACAACACAACACAAAATATATAAGCAACCCCACTTTAGAAATTCATCAATGGTTCTTAATATTAACTAATGCTAGCAATAAATCTATCATCAAATGATTACGTGAGAATAAGTGAAAGCTTGTTGAGATAAGGGCATCTACTATAATTATGATGAAAAATATAGCCCATCATAAATGCACCAAAAATAAATTTTACCTATTGGATGTTGATTTAACCACTACTCATCTTGAGCCTAATGCAATAAATGACAACTTAGATGATGCATAACATGAGAATCCTAATATGAGAGAAGAACCCACTTATGAGATATATTTATAGGAATTAATAGAAATTACCACACCTCATACTATTAGGATGCATAGGTATTCCAAAAGAATCTTTGACCATTCTCATAGACAAAGGTAGCACACATAACTTTATGGATCCCAAGGTTGATAAACAAGAAAATTGCTACTTGTACACATGTAACAACTTCTAATACATGATAGTTAATGGAGAACTATCCCTTGCAAATAAAAATGTTGAAATGTTAAGACTATCATGGGGGATTATAACCTAAAATAAAGTGCTTCCACTAGGATGGTATGACAATATTAGGATCTTAGTGGTTATGCACATTGGAATCTATCTTATGAGATATTTTAGAAATATGGATGTGATTTATAATAGATGACTAGTAATACACCCTTGAGGGGATGATAGTTAGTCCAACAAAAGTAATCAATACCCATCTCATGGAGAAAATACTAAAAAGGATGTCTCCTAAAGTCATGGATCAAATACTTGAAATGCAATATTTAGAAGTTGTTGGATCATACAAGTCCCTATAATTACAAATATTTCTTAACGAGTATTCTCAAGTATTTTAGTAACCTAATGGACTTCCCCCACAATGCACAAATGACATTTCAAAACTCTTAATTTCAAGTTAGAGAAGATCAAGAAAGAGTTCATTTAAAAATAAGAGTTTAAGAAACCAAAATACAAAAATATATAAGCAAAATAGCATAATGATTTTATTGTTTAGAAAACATAGTACAATGCAAGCAATTTTTTAGAAGAGAGGTTATAACATTGCATCCAATACTCTTTTTTATAGTCAGGGATGCATCTATTTTTATATAATATTTTTGGTGTATTAAAAATCCTCGTATTGAATATGGAAGGT
Source organism: Wollemia nobilis (assembly GCA_028583015.1). NCBI lineage: Eukaryota > Viridiplantae > Streptophyta > Pinopsida > Araucariales > Araucariaceae > Wollemia > Wollemia nobilis. Next base: position 402,752 of record JAQPPZ010016676.1, read on the forward strand.
TATTCACATAGAAATGTGGTGGTACACCTTCCATGAGTTAGAAGGTCACTCATAAATATAAAAATATGGTGATTCACCTTCTATGAGTTACAAAGTACAATTAATTGAAAAATACATACTTATAACTTGTGTTTTGTGTTTTTTCTTCTACTAATGTGTCAACATAGCTAGAAACACATTTTGGATTATGAAAACCTAAAAATATAAATTTACTATTTTTAGTAAATATTTTTTTTTGTATTTTTAAGGCCTCTAAAGCATTTTTCCATAAAGTTATCAATAACTTTGTCTATGATAGATTTTCTTGTTGAAATTTTTGTTTTCCCTCTAATATTTCCAATATTTCTTGAATGGATCATATTGGAGTCTCAAGCATAGTTTTATACCCCTAACAATGTGCATAGGATAAAAAAAAAATATTTTCAAGAATTTTTGGGCATAAATCCATGCCCTTGAAATGTCATATGTCTATATTTTATGTCTCCCCTTAAAAATTAATATTCCCCATTACATCAACTTTTAACATTAAGTGCAGAAATTGTTTCTTTATCTAGATTTTGTGTCATTTCCCTTAGTGAGTAAGTTGTCCTACCTTGACCAATTTGTACATTTGAAAATACTACCTTCTGGTGGTCGTAGTCCATGTGTCAACAATATGATACTCCTCCACTAATGCTAAACTATTTGGATTGATTTATTCAATGTCCAATTATTTTGCTACTATAGAAGTGTCCAACAGAGGTGGGTTATAGGGCTTCAAAAGTTCAACATTGAATATTGGATGAAAACCATGATAAGATAGAAGATTCAATTTAAAGGTATTCTCTCCCACTTGGTGATAGTGTATGGTCCATAAAAAAGAGGTATAATATTCCTATAGGATCCTTAAAGTATCTCTTTTTGAAGTAATTATACCTTATCTCTATCCTTAAGTTGATGTGGGACCCAATGTTAGTCATGGTGTTGCTTATATTTCTAATTTATATTTTCTAAGAGGTCATGAACATGTTGTTTGATATGTTAAATCTATTTCAAAATCCTTCTTTTCTTCTTTGCTTCCTTTTGTCCATGAGGTGAGTACTCTATGGGTTGCACAAGGAGAGATAAATTAGTTGCCAATGGTTGGAAACTAAAATAGATCTAAATTGGATTTTATTTAGTAGAGTTATGCAAAGCTTGGTTGTATGTTGAATGTAGGGAAGCTTCCATCCAATGTGCATGGATTCTTGGAATTATACATTTAATGTTGTACAATCAATCAATTCATAAATTTTATTTTGCCATTAGTCTGAATGCGGAAGGCTATGGACATGGCCAACTTGGTGTCCATCATACTCCATAGGATAGACCAAAAATACTCAAAAATAACTATCCCTATTAGATACAATGGAATTTGGCAAGCCAAATTTGAGTCATATTACTAAAATAAATCTCAGTAGTATCCTCAACTAAAATGGATTTCTTACAAGAAATCATGATAGCCATTTTTTAAAAAAGGTCAACTATTACAAAAACACAATCATTATCATGCTTAGTTATGGGAAAACTTGAGATGAAATCCATGGAGGTAGATTCCCAAGACTTGGATGGCATTTGCAATGGTGTATACAATCCTTGCTTCTTGTTGGTTAGTTTGGCAATAACATATGGGATAATGACTTGATGTACCTCTCAACAAAAAAAATTATTTGGGGCCAATATAAGTACTTTTGAAGAACTACCAATGTTCTTCCTATCCCAAAGTGACTTGATACTTTGTTGAAGTGTGCTTTCCAAATCATCTTTGAGTGCTCAATATTTGGTATATAATATATCCAATGTGTAGAGAAGGTTATCTTACAAATAAAAACTGGAAACATGCTTACCCACACAAATATCTTGGTATGCATCTACAAATTATAATCTACTTCATACAATATGGACCAGTTAGAAGTACCATGACCATAGGAATCAAGAATGGTGGTGAGTTCTAAGATTGGAGTTTAGCTCAAAAAATCTACTATTGAATTGACACTTTTTTTTATGTTTAATTGAAATCATTATAGATATGTGAACCACTTTTGATTTATTTTATTTCTTAACCTACTCTATGTCTAAGTGAACTCCAAAGGTCTATGATCTATATGGATGATGGTTTCCTGACCCAAGATGATGAATCCATTATTTATATGCTTGGATAATGGCATAGATATTTTTATTGTATGGGGTACTTTTGAATTATTTTATGAATATTTTATTGTGAAATGAAATTATATGTCCATGTTATGTGAGGATAGCTCCTAATGCATATTCCAATGCATCAATCATTATCTCAAAAGGTTGATGCAAATCAGGTAGGAAAAATATAGGAGTTGAACATAATTGGTCTTTCAACCCCTCAAATTTTCTTTGTTATGTATCTTCCTAAGAAAACTTAGATTTGGCACCTCCTTTGGTCACTTGGTGTAGTGACCAAGCAATGTATGAGAACCCCAATACAAATCTTCAATAAAAATTTGCAATACCTAAAAAGCTATAAAGTTAAATTATTTAGATTAGACCAATCTCTAATTACTTGAATAATCTTTGGATCAACATGAACCCCTTCTATGTCAACAATATACCCAAGGTACTATATCTTTGTCATGTCAAATAAACACTTCTCCAAATTAACATATATCTTTTAACTTTAAAGAGTCTAAATTACCTATTGAACATGTTGTAGATGTTTCTCTCATTTCTTACTATAGATAATAATGACATATAAGTAGTCTACTTCAAATGACCTAGTGTAGGGATGTAAGATGTCATCCATCATCCTCATGAATATGGTAGATACACTGGTTAATCCAAAATATATAACTATCAACTGAAATAAATCCTCCTTGGACTTTAATGTAGTCTTCTATATGTTGGAGAATATTATATTATTTGGTACATTCCAATGTACCATCTTGGTACATTATTATATTAGGAGTGTGTCTTAGATTAGAGTGTGAGTTGATACTTCATGTAATGTAATAATATTCAGGAAATTCACAAGTGTCATGTAAGTATGTGTGCAAGTGTTATGAGTATAAATGTGCACAAGTATCCATTATGTAAGAGTATTGTGGCGATAGATATTGTTACCATTGCTAGATCTAGGTTTTTGTATGTCATATTTTGTGTTAATGTTATGCTTGATAAGGACCTTCTGAAGTCAATTGAAATTGAGTCTAAGTTTGGGGTTTGGATCCAACCTTTGGAATATGAGAACATAGTTGGGAAATGATTGGTATGCAAGAAGTTTGGTCATCCCAACTTCACTTGTGCTCTATCTCAAAAAGCTGATAAAGAAAAAAAGGTATGGGAAAGGAAGTAGACCCCAAATCCAAGTTTTCTAGCATCTAAGTTAGGGGTAGATAGGAAAGGTGCTCATGGTGCTCCTAAGGAGTTTAGTAAAGTTCCCACAGAAATCTTGGATGTTGGTGTAGTTGAAGGCCTTATCGTAGATGAAATCAATGGAAAGTGCTTAGAGGTAAATATTCCATTGGTTTTTACCTTTGTTTGTGATGTTGGTGTTGAATGTAGGAATACCTTTGATTGTCTTCAAGTTTTAGATTGTGATAAATCTATGATAGAGGATTTTGAAGCATCCAAGAAAGCAAACAAGTTTTCATCTATTGTAGTGTCTTTTTTGGATGAATCTAGTTTTTGTAATCCTATTGATTGTGGCCCTAGAAAATATGTGGATCTTACCTTAATTTAGAGTGAGGGACTCAGTACCTAAATCACTAGAAGTCAAAAAAATAAAAGGATGATGTTGTTTCTGAGACTTAAATGGGTCACCCATCAAAGTCTAAAATGCAAAAGAATAAAATAGCCATGGAAGTGGCGAATGGATCTCAATGTATTTTGAAATTTATGGGGAAAATTTATCCCATAAAAGATATAAAATGAAAGTTCTTTCTTGGAATATTAGGGGATTGAATGCCCCTTTGAAACACTGGGATAATTTGATGCTAAGAAAGGAAAAATAATTAGATATGGTAATGCTTTAGGAAATAAAAATGGATGTACAAAAGGCTCAAAGGGTAAAGCAATTTTTATGGAGAGAAACATATTGTCTAATTAGCCCATCCAATGGAGCCTCTAGAAGGCTTATGTGATTATGGAACAAGGAGAATATTAAAGGATGAATTATTGTAAATAATAGTAGTTTCATCTCTATGTTTTATCATAGTCTAGAATATAACCAAAATTGGATTTTGATGAATGTGTATACCCCTAACTTGGTGAGTGGAAGACGCTCTTTGTGGAGAGATCTGAGTTGTCTTAGGGAAGAATTCAAATATATTCCTTGGGTTTTGGTGGGTGATTTCAATACACAACTTTACCCATCTGATAAAAAAGGAGGTTCTCCAATTCTATCAAAGGGAATGGAAGACTTTGGGAATTTTTTGAGTGATAATGAGTTAATGAATATCGATCTTAGGTAGTTTAAGTATACCTAGAGTAATCAAATATTGGGTGACCAATTGATTTAGATAAGGCTAGATCAGTTTTTAGTTTCTCAAGAAGGTCTAATGGTCTTTGGAGACACTACTCTTACGACCCTCCCCAAGATTAGATTTGATCATAATCCTATTCTTTGGAAAATAGAGAGTGGAAGAAAACTGCATAAGAGCCCCTTTTGATTTGAGTTAATGTGGATGAATCATGAAATATTAAAACCCAATATAGAAGATTGGTGGCAAAAGGTTTTTAGGGGTCCTAAAATAATTCAAATTGCTTGTAAATTGAGGTGGATTAAAGCTAATCTTAAAGAATGGAATAGAAGAGTCTTTGAGCATCTATTTACCCAAAAGAAGGATCTAAAGTTGAATCTTGAAAATATTGAAAAGGAAGTGAACCAATTTGGTCTAGATGATCATTGTAGAAGGATTGAATGCTAGATCTTAGTTTATTATCATAATCTTTTGGCTTGTGAGGAAGTGTTTTGGAAATAAAAATCAAGGCTAGTTTGGCTTAAAGAAGGTGATAGAAACACTAGATTATTTTATGTCTACCCTAAGACATAGAGGTAACAATAAGATAAAGGAGTTGGTTAGGGATGATGGCTCGGTGGTAGGGGAACTAGAGGATGTCAGGGAAAAAGTTATCAATTATTTTTTAGGCCTCCTGGGAGAACCTGTGGCAGTGAATGGTGAAGCTGAAAGCAAACTCCTTCCTAATATTCCAAAATTGGTGATTGATCAGATGAATTCTTCTCTTATGGTCCCCTTTATAGATGATGAAATTAGAATGGCCACATTTAGTCTGGGTGGGGAAAAGGCCCCAAGGCCGAATGGTTTCCCAGTTGCTTTCTTTTAGAAGTTCTAGAATATTGTAGGATCAGATGTTACTGAGGCTATCAAGGAGATCCAAAGAACCCAATACCTGCCTAAGGATGTCAATTCCACTTTTTTGGATTTGATCCCAAAAGTGCAGGGAGCAAGACATCTTAAAAATTTTAGGCCTATTAGTTTGTGCAACACAATCTATAAAATTTTATCCAAAACTATTGCCAATAGGTTAAAGAGGGTTCTACCTTTTATTGTGGTAGATCAACAAGGTGGTTTTGTTAAAGATCAACAAATTTTGGATAGCATAATTACCATTCATGAGGTTATTCATTCTATGGAAAATAGTAAGAGGGTTGGTATGCTTCTAAAGTTAGATATGAACAAATCTTATGATCGATTTTCTTGGGACTTCTTGACCAAAGTCCTATTGAAATTTGGCTTTTAGAGTAAATGGGTGGGGTTGATTAAAAAGTGTTTTTCATTTGCTATATTTTTAGTCTTGGTAAATGGAGTCCCTATTGGCTACTTCAAAAGTGGGTGTGGTCTTCATCAAGGGGATCCGTTATCACCATATATTTTTATTATTCTTTCTAAAGCATTGGGAAGATCTATTTCAGATGTTATATAAAATTAATAGTTTTTTGATGATACTTTGTTGATATCATGCTCCTCCATCTCTCAAGCTAAGGAGTTAAAAAACATTTTAGTGTCTTATGAAGAAGTTGTTGGTCAAAAAGTGAACTTAAAAAGTAAAGTTTATTTTATCAACACCCTAGCTGGAAGAAAAATAAATATTGTGAGGATATTTGGGTGTGATATTGGAGAACTCCCAACCATGTATTTGGGTATGCCTATGTTCAAAGGTAGGATGGAGTCACATATTTGGAATCCATTTCTAGATAGACTAGCAAAAACAATTAACAAGTTGGAGAGGAAGTCTTCTTAGCCAAGTAGGTAAAGCTTAGCTTGTGAAGTCTTCTTTACAGAGTATTCCTATTTATTTTATGTCTCTTTTCAATATTCTAGCTAAAATAAGGATTAAAATGGAGCAAATTCAAATATCCTTCCTTTGGTCTAGATCAAAAGATAGAAGATGCTTTGCCCTAGTTTCCTGGGATCAAATATGTTCTACTAAATATGTAGGAGGGTTGGGCTTTAGAAGGGTAAAATAGATGAATGAAGCCTTTATGGGAAATATAGGATGGAAATTATTAAAAAATAATTATCTTGAGTGGGTTAAGATCCTCAAAGCCAAGTATTTATGAAATGAAAAAATGTATACTCCAATGACTTGCTAGTTAGATATTCCTTTTGGAATAGTCTTGTGGACATTAGATATTTGTTATGTAAAGGGCTTCATTGGCATATTGGAGATGGAAATCAGGTGAACTTTTGGAAATATCATTGGCTAAATAACATTCCCCTTTTAGAGGACCCAGAGGTAAGTGCATTGGAACCTACTCTATCCCTCCATTTTGGTATCAAAGTTGTTGATTATATAATAACCAAAAATAGTGAAAAAATCTGAAAAGATTTATCTACTCCAGATTTAGACCCAAACTTGGTTGGCCATATTAACAATATAAAAATATGGCTTCATTTGTATCCTCTATTGTCCTCCCATTTCAGTGATTCAATCATTTGGAAGGAGGAAAATAATGGAAAATACTTTGTTAAGTCTGGATACCATTTGCTTGAGACAAAAGGTAGAAGCTGGTTTCTAGTGAGGAAAATCTAGATTAAAGGGCTCATCCCTAAAATAGATTTCTTCTTATGGTTGGTGGATCAAAATAGAATATTAACTATTGATAACTTACACAAAAGAGGTATCCCTATTGTAAATAGATGTTATTTATGTGAATAAAATTTAGAATCGGTTCATCATCTTTTTCTTGAATTTTCCTTTGCTAGGCATATTTTAGAGAAGGTTTTGGAACCCTTTGATGTTCCTTGGGTCTTTCTAGATACTATAGTATATTTGTGTGTGTACTGGGATCCTCATTTCAATAGTGGTATATTGGAAGTTCTATGGAGGTTTTTTCTCCCCCATTTTCTTTGGGGAATCTAGAATGAGAGGAATAATAGGGATTTTGAAAATAGAAAAAGAGAGGCTTTTGTGGTTGCTTTTCATATTATCAATGTCGATGTGAAGAATACTCAAACCTTATCCTTTGTTGAGGTAGTTAAAATTAGAATCAAGGAAGCCATTGTTGTTCACTGTAATTTGAAGCCTTTAATTTGTGTGAATTTTTTGAGGTCTTTAAGGTTGGAAGTTAAGTGGGAACCCCCTCTAGATGGGTGGATAAAATTGAATGTGGATGGCACTATGAAAGGGAACCTAGGGATTTTTGGTGTGGGTGGATTTTTTAGGGATTCTATGGGGATGATTGTGCAAGCCTTTGTTGAACCTCTATCCATCTAGTCCAACTATTTCACTGAGACTTGGATCTTTTTTACAGTGGCTAAGCTAGTCAAACAAGGCCATTATAAAAACATTATTATAGAAGGGGACTCCCTAAATCTTATAAATATCCTAAAATAAATATAGTAAGTTGGTTGGAGCATTGAAAATATGTTTGTGGGGATAAAATATTTCATACAATCTTATCACAACCTTTAGTTGAAGCATGTTTATTGGGAGGGGAATGGAGTTGTAGATTTATTGGCAAACATGGGGGTGGAGGCTCAAGATATTATTATATGAGAATATAATTTCCCATTTCAACTTATTAAATTTTTGGTCATCCCAATAATGTTCACTTTCCAATTGGAAGAAGCTAAATTTTGGGGTTCAGCTCTTGGGGTAAACTATTATGGGTGTCCCAATCTATATGTGGTATACTGTTATGTTTGTAAAGTCAACTATTATCTATTTATTCTTATTATTGATAGTATAGTATGTATGTTTCTTATCAGGTGCTTTAGTTTGGTTCTTTATGATTGTTAATAGTTCATATGGACTTGGCACCATGTTTCTTCGTCATTTATGATTCGCTTATAAGGAATTTTATGTAAAAGAGATGATGCCCATTCAATCCCCTTCTTAACCTATTAATAAAAAAAAGTGCACATGTGTTCTTATATTAGGAAGATTCAAGTACAAGTGTGCATACAAGATAGTGTCATGTGTATGCAAGTGTCAAGTATAGAAGCCAAGAGCCATAAGGCTTTTGGTATATGGAAAGAAGTTATGGTAACCAAAGATTCATCCTAGAAAATATATATATTACTCCATAGAGATATAGAGATTGAATGCAATCCATATCTTCTATATAGTATTCCATATATTCTACATAGTGATATACAATGTCCATAGTGTTATCTCTGTGAGATATTTGTAATAGAAAGAGGAGAAATACAAGTTTGCATACATTTGAGCAACTAGTATTGTAAGTGATATTATTGTGTATATTTTAGGATTTACATTCATATCTGATCATATTATTGAATGTTATTTGGTATATTATTAAGCCTTGATAATACATATTAGTTGTCTCATTTATCTCTGTTACATTATCTTTACTAGTTCATTATATTGCAATTTTATTATATTCGATCTTGTGATTATTTTCGTATGAATTTTATATTAAGTTTAAGGCTTAAAAATCCATCAATGGTATTAGAGCTATATCAATATTGCTTGTACATGATTTGAAAGTTGTATAAGGGTAGAGTCTTTCCACAAGGTTTAAGAATAACTTATGAAGACTAGGATCCCTATTTGGGTGAATAAACTTGAATATAGTTGATTATTTAGGGAATAGACAACCCTAACATTAATAGAAAGTTTTAGGGATAGAAATCCCTTGACATCAATACTAGATTCTTAGGTAATTCTAGGAAAATCTATCTAAGATATTGTTGTAGTGAAAAATTGATCTTCAAAAGTTGAGAAGCTTCCTACAACAGATATAAAAGACTTTCATATTTTATTGCTTGAATACCAAGAGCTTTCCTCACGTAGGGATTGATTTGAGTTGTAGTAAAAATGAGATATACTAAAATAGGTGCCATAGCAAGAAGAGATAGGAGAACCAAGGAAAGATATCCCATAGTTGATAGAGATAGGAAACCTAAGGAAATATATCCCATAGAAGTCAAAGACAAATAGGAGACCTAAGGCAAGAGATCCCAAAATTGGTAGAGATAGGAGGCCCAAGGAAATATGTCCCATAGAAGTCATAGAAGTTAGATATAAAGAAAGGACCCGAGCAAAGAAGTCATATTGACTATTGAAGATTGGTCCTTAGAGAAAAGAGACCATTATTCCAACAAACAAGAAGATGTCAAGTTAAATAGACGAGGAAGCATTTGGAAGGCAAGTATCTTGCCAAAGTTTGAATGAAATAGTAGACATCAAAGGACATCAAGTTTGTGAAGACTAGCAGTGGAAAGAAATAGAGATAGAATATCTCTATTCTTGTCTAGATTCAACTAAAAAGGAAGTTATGCTAGAAGTAGAGAAATATTTAAGGTGTCACTAAGAAACCAAGGTTGAAGTCTAAGTATTAAAGGTACATCTAAAGTGCAGTAGAAGAAAGCAATATTAAAGAGTTGTTCTTGCAAGTGATTAAGGTATATTAAGAGTCTTGAAATCTTCTACACCAAAGTATAAAATCTAGATGTTTACACCTGCATATTAAATAATAAAATAAGTTAGAATAGATAGCATTGATAGAAAGGATTTTATGAAAAGCATGTTATAAATAATGCAATGCAAATAGAAATATGAGATAGTGAAGAAGTACCATATTCAAAGAAAATATAGAGAATGTATGTGCCCCAAAAATGTTCTTGTTTTTTTTTTGGTAGATAAGATACTATAGCATTAATATCGGGTTTTACAGGTTGACCCAAAACCTTTTACAAAAATTAGCCCAGGGCTATTGATGAACATATCCTTAATAAGGATCCTATATATGTAAAATCTACATGTCGCCAAAGCCATTACATCCGGTAAGGCACATAGTATGTTATCAAAAAGAAACTTCCCATACAATATTTTGGATAAATAATGTTGATAACGAGCATCCAAGTGCACCCTGAGTCAAATATGAACATAATTTTAGTAAATGCTAACCAATGCCATCAAGGAGACTAGTGCCACCATGGAAACAAACATTACCAAAGAGATAAGTGCCACCTAGGTGACCAGCATCATCAAGGAGACTAGTGCCATCATATAGACAAATGCCATTAAGGAGAATAGCACCACTAAGGATAAAAACACCACCGATCAGACCAAGAACCACCAAGAATTACTAGCACCATAGAGAAGTGCAAGAAATACTAAGCAGTGCAAGATCCATGAGGAGAACAAGTTTCAATTTTAGATGAATCTATTGCATTACCATTTTTTATTTGAAATGCTTGTATCATACACAATAAATAAAGACAAGGAGATGCACCATATCAAAGAAATCTCAAATATCTATCAATTGAAAAGGAAATAAACTCCATACAAGCATAGCAAAAAGGAAGCTCAAACAGTGAGCCAAGTAAGTCAAATGTTAAGGGAAAAGGACAAACATCAAGCATGTAATATGAAGAGTAATCAATTTTAGAAACACCAAGCAGTCAAGAGCATAGTAGAACATTTCACTCATCGAGGTATTGAAGCACAAATGAATGTTTCACTCACCAAGGTATTGGAGCATTACCAAGCACCAACCTAAATTGCCATGCATTCTACCAAATTGCCACATTGACATAAGGAAGGCAAATGGATAGAGATTGAAGCATTTTGTGGAAGATTACAAGAATGCATGCAAGGAATTCCCACTTACTCTCACACGTTCGAAGTCAAGAGAAGCTAAATGAATTTCTTAGCAAATCGTAGCACCAGATATCATTTGAAACAATGTGCCATTAAGGAGGTACATTTGAGTTTAATTTTTAATATTTGATTATTGCTAAGGTTGAGGAGAGATAAGGTGATTATAAGATTAATTATTGAATTATTCTAAGGTTTAATTAGATTAATGGAGAGATAATAAGTTTAATAGGATAATTAATACCTTAGTTATTTTAAATTACATCTTTAAGCTTTGGAGTGATAAGTAGTTATATAATTTTAAGCTTTATAAATTTAATTAATATTTGAAAAATTTATTGCTTGAAATTTAAGGCATATAGAATTTTTGAAAACTATCTAATTATGGAGAGATAAGGAAGTCTACATCAAATTTAGAAATATTAAATTTGCAAATATTCTTATTTTTCTAGTTTCTAATTAATTAGGGAGCCATAAGGAATTCAACATCAAAGGTTTTTGAAAATCAAAAACTTAGAAATTTATCATTCAAAAACTAGGGAGATATAAGGTAATCAATTTCAAAGGAACATGGCAAATAAAAAGCAAAATAAAAATGATCAAAAAATAGAAATACAAAAACATGAGTTAGCAAAACTAATTGAAGAAGAAAACTTATTGTTTCAAGAAGAATAAATAAGCACTCAAGATGACTCACTAGAAGAGACTAAGGAAATATTGTAAAATATAAAATGTTGTACTCAATACATGGTAGCAAAAATTGAAGGACAAATAGATACCTCATTGAAGGAAAAGAGAATCTTAGAATCAATTATGGGAGAAGCCAAAGATGAAAATTTCTCAATGCTTGGAACTTACCTAAGCTCAAAGCTTGATGAAGTAGTTGAAGATTCTAAAAGTATTTTCACATTACCTTATGATATAGGGCAGATAAAGTATATGGTATTATTGTCTAATAAATTTCTAAAATGTAAGAATAGAAAAAAAAAAAAAAAAGAGGAAATGACTAAATATTTGAAGAATAAACTTGTTAATATTATCAGTGAGCAGAAAAAAGGAGATTTTTCAATACTTCAACAATGTATGCAAAGTATACTTAATGATGTTAATGATTGTTATGAAAATTTTGTTACTATTCATGTTAGTCTGTGGAAGATAAACTACAAGGGAATAATGACTCTAAATGTCTCCAAGTTAAGAAAGGAAGAAAAGGTTGAATAATTAGAAAATAAACCAATGATGAAAGATATTTTTTATGATAGAAATTATTTCAGGCCCATAATGGTAGATAAATGTTGTGATACCATAGAATTAAAATCAATGACTACTTATGCATCTTGTGATACTAATGATTTTCAATAAAATTGTGATACTTTTAATCTGAAGATATAAAAACTTGATTCAAAATAGATGTTACATGTGATTCAAAGAATATAGTTCATGAAGACAAAAAATATGCAAACATTATGTGTGATGAAGAACATTGTAATGAAGACTACAACAAATGTGAACATTGTGGCAGATATGGACATAAAATAGAAAGATGCTGGAATCTTCATTGTTGCAAAATTTGTGGAGATGCCAATAATTCTCAAAAATATTGTTGGTACAAAGAAAATAATTTTTTTGAATGGATATATACAATGACAAGAAAAGTTCTTAATAGATTTCCTCATAAATATTTCTCAAAAGTTAGACATGAGCACAAGAAAAGTATGAACTTCTTCAATAACAGATTGAGAAGGAAAACAATAACAATACCAAAGTCAAATCTCAAGGTCAAGCAAGAAGAAGAAGATCAAAAATATCAAAAAAAGATAAAAAGAGAACAGGGGAAGCACAAGTCCCAAGAACACATGAAAGACGAAGACTGTATTGAAGACTAAAGTCTTCAATAACCAAATAATGTAATACATGGGGGTGCTAGAAAATATTACATTATTTGGTACATGCCAATGTACCACCTTGGTACATTATTATATTAGGAGTGTGTCTTAGATTAGAGTGTGAGTTGATATTTCATGTAATGTAATAATGTGTAGGAAATGCACAAGTGTCATGTAATTATGTGTGCAAGTGTTATGAGTATAAATGTGCACAAGTTTCCATTATGTAAGAGTGCACATGTGTCCTTAGATTAGAAATATTTAATTACAAGTGTGCATACAAGATAGTGTCATGTGTATGCAATTTTCAAGTATATAATTAAAGAGTCATAAGGCTTGGTATATGGAAAGGAGTCATGGAAACCAAAGAGCCATCCTATAAAGGCTATATATTACTCCATAGAGAAAGAGAGAATGAACGGAATCCATATATTTTATATAGCATTCCATATCTTCTACATAGTGATATATAGTGTTCACGATGTTATCTCTATGAGAAATTTGTAACAGAAAGAGAAGAAATACAAGTTTACATACATTTGAGCAACTAGTATTGTAAGTGATATTATTGTGTATATTTCAAGCTTTACATTCATATATGATCATATTGTTGAATTTTATTTGGTATATTATTAAGCCTTGATAATACATATTAGTTGTCTCATTTATCTTTGTTACATTATCTTTACTGGTTCATTATATTGCAACTTTATTATATTCGATCCTGTGATTATTTTCCTGTGAATTTCATATTAAGTATAAGGCTTCAAAAGCCATAATCATATGTTAGTGGTTTATATGTGTATGTTAGGACCCCATCCTAACATTATTATATAATGACCCCATTTATAGCATTCAAATTTCATCCTAATGTTATTATGTAATGCATTGTAACATGCAAGTGGCACTTGAGGCACCTAGTCATATGGGGTCATTTAACATAACCATTATTATAAATGTAATTATTTCTTTAGTAGAATATTCTAGCTCGGTTCCTCACTTGCATGTGAAGACAACCCTAGAGCATTAGTGTTAGCATTGATAAAAGTCTTTAAAAAATTAAGGGGTATAGATGGATGTATCTCTTTTTTGCATATTGTATCAAAGCTTTGCTTCTAAGGAAATTTCTCCTTCAAAGAGGCTAGTGATTTTGCATTGTGATTATATTTTGATTAATATAAGTTGCATTTCCATTTTGTATTACAATGTGTCTACTTTAATTTCCATTAATCTACTATTTACTGTGATATTTATTTGAGTGTGTGTATTTTAACTAGAAGGTTCCTAACAAGTGGTATAAAATTGGTTTCAAAAATCGTGTCCTATTGCACCTACAATTGTTCCTATCCCACCTTTTATGCATGTTAGGTATAATTTCCCTGTATTTTTGTTCTCTCTGTAATTTATCCTATAAAAACTCAAGTCAACTATTTTTCTATTTTAGTTTAATAGATTAGAAACCCTATGTCGGGGATTGTAAAATATCTTGGAGGAGTTTTCATTATTGGTTAATCTAGATTGTCCATAAAGTTTCTAATAAAGTGAGAGGTTATTAGACTCCAATACCCAAGCCTTATAAAACACTATATACATACTTGAGCTCCCACATACACTTGGGTATATAAGGAGACTCCCTATGTTTAAGAGATATTTTTATCCCTAGGAATATTTTAACTGTGTATCTATCCACAGTGTACCAAGCACAACACTCAGGAATATTACCCTATCATACTTATCATAGAGGTGGTTAGTGCACCCAAGGATATTGGCTATATCCTCCTTGGGTAGTGTCCTAAAATATTAATCTGAGCATTATCAAATTTTTCTATAATATATCAGAGGGATATGAGTAGTACACATATCTTAGCCTAGAGTAACTCTATTTGTATCATCTGACAAACCCTAAACTAGATTGTTAATCCAAAAATCCTAAACACAGACTTGAGCATACTAAGGAGACTACATTCATCATGAAATTAACTATATAGTAATAGTTCTTGATAGTTAGAAACAAGTGGTTGTTGTCAGTACCAAAAGGATAGTTATAGTGTTAGAAAAAAAATAGGTTGATAATGAAACCATTATTATTAGTAATAGTCAAGAATAGTAACAGAAAGAGCAATTGTCAATACAGGTAGTTGTTAGAACTGACAATTGTTAGGAACTTTTGACAATGTGAAGGCACCATGTATACCCCTAAGAACATGGTAAGAATCAAGTTTTTTATAATTTATCTGACTGTCGAAGAATGGATTGAAATGCAAATAAGTGGAATAAAGAAAAGAATCACAGTTGTAAATGAATCACTTTTTTATTTATGGTAAACAATAAATGGATCTATACAAATATATTCTTCGATATATCCTTGGAAATACCCATGGAATGCATATTTAAATCTATATAGGGTTGTGATTATGAATGGACACGTTGGTCCACAATATTAATTAATTTAAATGAGTGAAGTTAATAATGTGATGAGTTAGGATTAGAGTCCTAACATGCCACCCTTCTTAAAAATAGCTTTGTCCTCAAAGGTGGAAATGAGGAAATTGGTGTTGGATATGATGAAGTGTCTCCCATGTAGCTTCTTTTGAAGGTAGACCTTTCCATTGAATCAAAACCTTGGTGATAGTGCGATTGCGAAGGTGGCAAGTGTGGCAATCTAGGATAGCATCAGGTTCAATCATGAGTGTTCCATATTTTGTAAACTCAGGGAGCTAAGTTTGTGTAGTGATGTGTGTACCAACTACTAGTTTAAAGCAGGAGACATGGAACTCTGGATGAATTTTGGAAGTCTCAGATAACTCAAGTTTATAAGCAACTAGTCCAATGCATTATAGAATTTTATAAGGTCCATAAAATTTGGGGGCTAACTTTTGAGAACCCTTAAGTTTGAAAGAAGTCTGGCGATATGGTTGAATACGAAGGAATACCATATCTCCTTCTTGAAAAACTTGCTCTATTTGATGTTGGTCCACCTATTGCTTCATACAATGTTAGGCGATGTGTAAATTATCTTTGAGAAGGCGAAGAATATCATCTCAAGTAGAAAGTTCCATATCCACTACTTGCACATTTGTACTTCCTAGAATATAAGAGGTAAGGGATGGTGTTGTTTGGTCGTATAAAGCTTCATATGGAGTCTATATGATTATACGTTTGAAAGTGTGATGGAAATATTGTTGGATGACCGGTAGATCTACTGGTGAAACAATGGATGATATCATAATAGTGCAACTACTGATCAAAAAGATGATGCAAATGAGGTCAAAGCAATTTTTTGTAAGTGCATTTATGATTGGGTCCTTTTTGGATAAGGCTCTAATACCATAATGGTAAGAACCAAGGTTCTTACAATTTATCTAACTATGGAAGAATGGATTGAAATACAGATAAGTGGAATAAATAAAATAATCATAGTTGTAAATGAATCACTTTTTATTGATGGTAAACCAATAAATAGATCTATACAAATATATTTTTTGAAGTATCCTTGGAAACACCCATGGAATGCATATTTAAATCTATCTAGGGTTGTGATTGTAAATGGACACATTGGTCCACAATATTAAGTAATTTAAATTATTGAAGTTAATAATGTGATGAGTTAGGATTAGAGTCCTAACATGCCACCCTCCTTAAAAAGAGCTTTGTCCTCAAAGCTAGAAATGAGGAAATTGCTACTGGATATGATGAAGTGTATCGCATGTAGCATCTTTCAAAGGTAGACCTTTCCATTGAATCAAAACCTTGATGATAGTGCAATTGCAAATGTGGCAAGTGTGATGATCTAGGATAGCATCAGGTTCAATAATGAGTGCTCCATATTTTGTAAACTCAGAGAGCTAAGTTTGTGTAGTGATGTATGTACCAACTACTGGTTTAAGGTAGGAGACATGGAACACTAGATGAATTTTAGAAGACTCAAATAACTCAAGTTTATAAGAAACTAGTCCAATGCGTTGTATAATTTCATAAGGTCCATAAAATTTGGGGGCTAACTTTTGATAACCCTTGATTTTGAGATAAGTTTGGCGATATGGTTGAAGATGAAGGAATACCATATCTCCTTCTTGAAAAACTTACTCTATTCAATGTTGGTCCACCTATTGCTTCATACGATGTTGGGCAGTGTGTAAATTATCTTTTATAAGGCGAATAATATTAGCTCGAGTAGAAATTTCCATGTCCACTACTTGCACATTTATACTTTCCAGAATATAAGAGGTAAGGGATGGTGGTGTTTGGACATATAAAGCTTCATATGGAGTCTATATGATTATACGTTTGAAAATGTGATGGAAATCTTGTTGGATGATCGGTACATCTGCTGGTGAAACAATGGATGATATCGGAATAGTGCAGCTATTGATCAAACAGATGATGCGAATGAGGTCAAAGCAATTTTATATAAGTGCGGTTATGACTGGGTCCCTTTTGGATAAGGCTCTGATACCAGAATGGTAAGAACTAAGTTTATTACCATTTATCTTACTATGGGAGAATGGATTGAAATGCAGATAAGTGGAATAAAGAAAATAATCACAATTGTAAATGAATCACTTTTGTATTGATGGTAAACCAATCAATGGATCTATACAAACATATTCTTCGATGTATCCTTGGAAACACCCATGGGATGCATATTTAAATCTATCTAGGGTTGTGATTGTGAATGGACATGTTGGTCCACAATAATTAATTAATTTAAATGAGTGAAGTTAATAATGTGATGAGTTAGGATTGGAGTCATAACATAACACTAAAACTATATAAACAATTCTATCTCATAGAGAAAAGTTATAAGAGAAAACTAGTCAACTAGAAAAAAAGTCTAGGAAAAATATTATTTTGAGACCTGGTACATTACGATCATCTTGTTGCATTGATTGTTTTTGTATATAGCACCTATAAGTTTTTCAAATTTCAATAATTGTCATTTTGGGGTATAGTCCATTTTGATCATATTTTCAATCTATTCATTATGGTCTATAGCACCCAAACATTTTTTTAGGATCCTTACTAAAAATAGTAACTTCTAAAACATGAATTATATTTTTATTGAGCCTTTCCAAAAGGTCCAAAACCCTATTATATGGCTATAGGTACTAGAGTTCAACAAATGGAACAACAAATAGAACAAATAATAAATCAATAAGTGACTCAATTGGGTGAGCAGCTCGTTGTATCCCTTGGTAAACAAATCATTAATCAAATGAACCAGTTGTAAAGTGAGATTAGACTATACCAAACAAAATGGATTTTAACAACCAAAAGCTACATTAATATGTGAATTGTGTGATAGAGGAGCAAAAAGAGCTAAAAGATGCAATTAATGAAAGAATTGATGCAATGGAGACTAGTCTAATGGGTGGCACTCAGGCATACAGTCAATTTGGTCATAGATAATTTGAATGTAAGGGAGAGAGCTCAAGTAACCCAAAAAAAGGGACACATAAAAACCATTATAATAATAATACATACAAATTACCCAAGTTAGATTTTCTAAAATTTGATGGGAAGGATCCTAGTGGTTGGTTGTGTCATGTAGTGTAGTGTTTCAATATTCATAATGTCCCACAACATTTACAATTCATAATTTGCATCTTTCAAATTTGAATCTAACACCTTGCAATGGTATCAATGGGTGAGCAAAATGCATCACAATCTTACCTGTGAAGAATTTGAGAAATAACTAGTTACTCTCTTTGGCCCTAGTGAGTATGAGGACTTCACAAGAGCCCTCACTAAACTATGATAGAATGTTGTTCGAGAATATCAGATTTAGTTTAAAAATTTACAAAATCATACTAGTGGGTTGAGGTAAGCTTTTTTCTAAAGTTTTTTTGTAAGTGGATTGAATGCGGATATCAAGAATGAGGTAAAAATATTCAAACTACAAACCTTAGTATAGGTAATAGGATTGGCTAGGTTGGAAAAAGATAAATTCATAGCTTAAAGATGCACCTTCAAGTTCCCACAAATATGACTATCATTTTCATCTGAGCCAACATCAAATATGGCTAATAAATCACCCATTATCAAATAATTTACTCAAGAAGAGATGGAATCTCATAGAGCTCAAGGGCTATGTTATAATTATGATAAGTATTGACCTCGACAAAATGTGTGTAACAAAATATGTACTTGCTATATGTGGATGAGTTAGAAACCATCAAATCGCAAGAGCTTGAAGAGGAGCATCAAGAAGAGGAACAAATAGAATAGCTAGAATTCCAATAGAAACCCTAGCCAAAAAATTTAGTCCACGCCTTAGCAAGAATAGCTACCCTCCAAACTATTAAGGTGATGGTGTATTTTAAGGGATAGTGGCTAATAATTCTCATTGACTCTAGTAACACACAAAACTTTATTGATCCTAGAGTGGTGAAGCAAACAAATTATTATATAAATACCTATAATTCCTTCAAAGTCATGATTGCCAATGGAGGAACTTTTTCTTTTAAGGGAAAATTTTGAAATTTCAAGGTACAAATAGGGGAATGTAATCTTAATTTTGATATGTTTACCCTTCCTTTGGGAGGGTGTGATGTTGTATTGGGAAGATACTGGATTAGAATGTTGGGACTTAAAATTTGGGATTTTTTTTAGCTCTAGATGAAATTTAGCCAATAGGGAATTGAATATACTCTATGGGGTATGACGACTATTGCTACTCAATTTGTATCATATGATAGGATAGAAAATCAATTAAAAATTGGGTCTCATGGAGTCATGGCAAAGTTGTTTGCTATACAATCCCTAATTGATAATAAAAATAAATCATAATAGGAATTACAACTTTTATTGGAAAGACGTGCAATAATGTTTTAGGAACCTATGGGACTACTCTCTCACCATACTCATAATCATGCAATTCAGCTTGTTTTAGGTAGTCTCACTCCAAATTTTTACCCTTGTAAGTATCCATATGTCCAAAAATTAAAGATCAAGAAAATTATGGAGGAACTACTTGCCACAGGAGTTATTTACCCTAGTGTTAGTACCTATTCCTTTCTTGTGTTATTAGTATAGAAAATTTATGGAAGTGACAATTGTGTATGGATTTCAAGAAACTCAATAAAATAACCATCAAGGACAAATTTCCTATTCTAATAATTGATGAGTTACTGGATGAGTTGTATGGTGCTCAATGTTTTTAAAATTGAATTTGCAATATGGATACCATCAAATTAGAATCAAGGAAGAAGACATTCCTAAAACTACCTTTAGAACTCATGAAGGGTATTACAAATTTTTTGTCATGCCCTTTGGTATGACCAATGCACCTTCCACTTTCCAAAGTTTGATGAATGCAATCTTTTGCCCCTTCCTACATAAATTAATTTTAGTCTTATTTTATGATATTTCAATTTATAGTCATGCTTAGGAGGAGCATCTCAGACTATTAGACCAAGCCTTGCAACTTTTATCTACGAACCAGTTTCATGCAAAGTGGCCAAAGTGTTATTTTGGCATGCAAGTAGTAAAGTACTTGGATCACATTGTATCAAAGAACATAACTAAAGTGAACCCCAAGAAAATCTAGGCTATACATGAATGGCTAAAGCCTCACACCTTCAAAGGGCTTCAAGGATTTTTGGGTGTCACTAGATATTATTAGAATTTTATTCAAAACTATGGGAATATTACATCCCCACTAACAGCTATGTTGAGAAAGAACTCATTCATGGGGTTAAAACTAGTGGAATGATATTTCAAGGACTTAAAACAAGTCATGATATCATTATCAATGTTAACAACACCCAATTTTTATAAACCTTTGGTAACTAAAAGTGATGCTTCAAGTAGTGGAATTAGGGTAGTTTTGATGCAAGGAATACCATTGGCTTTCACCAGCAAAGCACTATTAGTTAGACACCTAGGAAAATCAACTTATGAAAAAGATATGTTGGCCATTTTGCATATTATCAATCCTTGGAAGCCATAGCTCATTGGGCATCACTTTTCAATAAAAACAAACCACCAAAACCTTAATTATTTCTTAGAACAACAATAGTAGGTATATAAATTATTAGGATATAATTATGAAATCACATATAAAAAATTAAAGGAGAATATAGTAGTTGATGCACTATCATGATAGTATGAATATCAGGGTATGTTATGTGTTATATCCACACCATTTCCTCAATGGATAAATAATCTCCAAAAATATAAAACTAAGGATTCTAGTTTGCAATACTTGATTCAACTCCAAGAAGATCCCAACTCATGTCCTGGATATGTGTGGGATGGACAACACTTGCAATATCATAATTATCTTTTCATCCCTTAAAATTTACAACTACACAAAGTCATACTATAGGAAATGCATGCATCACCTATGACAAGACATTCAAGGTTTCTTAAAACTTATGAAAGGGCTAAGCACACTTTATTTTAGAAGGGAATGAAGAGAGATATTCAAAATTTTATGGAATAATGTGAAAGGTGTCATAGGATGAAAGGAAATATTGTTTGTACCCTGGTACACTTCAATCTCTTCCAATTTTAAAATAATTATGGATAGATATTTCTATGGATTTCATTGAAGGCTACCAAAATCTAGAGGAAAATTAGTCATTCTAGTGGTAGTGGATTTTCTCATGAATTATGCTCAATTATGTTCTTTATCCTATCCCTACACAGCCTCTATAGTCACCCAAATATTCCTTGACTTGATCTTTTACCTTCATAGAATTCCCAAAACTATCATTTCAAATAGGGATCCTACTTTTACTAGTCACTTTTGGTAAGAACTATATAAGTTGCAGGGCACTCAACTCAAAATTAGTTTATCCTATCACCCTCAAATTGATGGCCAAATAGATAATGTTAACAAATACTTGGAAATATACCTTCATTTTTTTGCATCAGAACATCATATCCAAATGGCTAAATGGCTTCCTATAATCGAATGATGGTATAAACCTTATATCATACAACCACCAAGGTCACACCATTTGAAGCAATATATGGTCATCCTCCACCAATAAATTCCTCAAAAATTCCATGAAGCTCCAAGGTTTAGGTAATAGATACCACCCTTCACCAGCATGTAGCACTCCTCCAACAACTTAAGGAGAATCTAGACTTGACCCAAAAAACAAGTTGATAAACATCATTCTTTTTTTTCTTTTTTTTATTTGTGGAAAAAATCCCAAAAGGGATGCCACTTTCGGGTAAGACCCAAGGAGGCATGGGTAAAAACTAATTTATAGTGGAAAACACCCCTTTCGAGGTGCCACTTTCAATAGGTTGGGCATAGGAGGAATGGAGCCTTGTCGGCCTCTACCAAAGCACATAGGATATTCTTAACTATACCATATATCTGTAGGATGGAGACAAGGGGAATGGAACCTGGGTCGGCCTCTACCAGCACCTAGTACATTTACCACTGCACCACAACAAGCACATATGATAAACATCATTCTAAGTGTAGGTTTGATGTAGGGGATATTATCTTCCTCAGTCTACAACAGTACAAGTAGTCATCACTACAACTCCATTGGTTCCAAAAGCATGTAGCAAAATTTTATGGTCCCTATTAGGTGTTATAATGGATTGGTTCAACCACTTATAAATTGGCCCTTCTAACCACTTCTAAGATCCACCCAATTTTTCATGTCTCCTCATTAAATAAGGTCATCTACAGTAAGGTACAAGTTCAGTAAATATTACTTGAACTAGATGAATAAGGATACATCATTCTTGAGCCCAAATAAAATTTGGACCAATTATCATTCACCCTTTGTAACTATATCATCATTGATGTTCTTGTGCAATGGCATGGACTACAACCAGAAGATGCCATGTGGGAGTCACTCCAATAGCTACAACAATAGTTTCCTCATCTTTTGCTTTGAGGACAAGGCTTTTTGAAGGGGAAGGATATGTTAGGATCCCATCCTAACATTATTATGTATTGACCCCCTTTCTAATGTTGGGATCGATCCTACAGTTATTATGTAATGCATTGTAATGTGCAAGTGGTACTTGAGGCACCTAGACACATGTGTGTTGGACATTTTGAGTATTTGTGTTGTCATTGATGTCAAGAAACAATGTCAGTGATATTGTAAGTCAGTACAAGGAATTGGCAAAAGGAGGGTTAAAATATTTATATTTTAAGCCCAAGAGATTTGGTTTAAAGCCTCACATGATTGGTCAAAAGGTTGGCTAAATACCCCTGAAGGAAGGAGATACCTAGGCCCAAAGGAAATAATATTATAATATTTATTATTATAATATTAAAGGTTGTTAAGATAAGGCCTAAGGGAAGAAACATCTAGGCCCGATGGAAAAATATTATAATATTCATTATTATAATATTAAGTGTTAAAAATAATGCCTAAGGTTATTATAAATTGTTTCTAATATTTATATTATAAATTAATTTATAAAATAATTTAATTAAACCCTAATTTAGGGTTGGGTGCAAAATATTTCATTTTAATATTTTCCCACCGATGTCAAGTAAAAATAATATATGGTATTTATACCATATGGTTTGGACACAATAAAGTAAGTCTCTGAATTAATTTTGCATGTGCAAGGATTAATAAGTATTGATGCAAATTCATGAGTGCAAAAGGATAGAAGACTTTTATTTTTAAAAAGGCAAGGGATATCATAGAAGGTTAAATCGACTAAGGTACAAATCCTTAACACCAACCACATGGTTGGGCTAGTGGCAAGGCGTGGATGTGTAAGGCATTGGATGAGCGGAGGTCTCACATTCAAAACCCGACGACAACGAAGGTTAAAGGTTTTGCACATTTGGTTTTTGACACCCGTGAACGTGATAAGAAGCAGAATGTGCTTCCTTGATCTTGTGAGGACGCGTAGCTCGCGTGGTTGCCTAGGTCATGGCTAAGGCGCTTGGCGAGTAGGTGAACGCGAGTTCGAATCGCATGGAGTGCAGACTGTTGGTCGCGAAAATATTTTTTGGTTGTGGCTAAGGTATGAATAAATTATTTTT
The DNA here is from genome assembly GCA_028583015.1 of Wollemia nobilis. Classification (NCBI taxonomy): domain Eukaryota; kingdom Viridiplantae; phylum Streptophyta; class Pinopsida; order Araucariales; family Araucariaceae; genus Wollemia; species Wollemia nobilis. The sequence goes on from JAQPPZ010016676.1 coordinate 426,701, forward strand.
TATTTTTTCCAAGTGTTCATTAAAATTTGGAGTTTATAAGGGTTTAAAAGGGTTTCTGTTGGCAAAATTTGAAATTAATTTTGGATTGAGAGTTGGAGAAAATAAGGTGTATTCAAGGACTTTATGATTATAATTTGAAATTTATTTTGAGGGTTGAAATTTGATTAAAATATTTTAATGAGTTGGAGTTAAAAGGAGTTATAGGGAGATTGACATTATAATTATTTTTGTGAGTGAATGATTTATTGATTGAAGATTGGTTTTTAAAGGAGTAATAATGTGTACTTGTAATTTGTCATTTTATCTGTATGATGAAATATTTGTTGGTATAAATATTTCTGTGAAGGTTTTGAGGTAGGTTGTTGCTATCTAACCTAAAATTGGCAAAAATAATTTGGTTGAGTAAAACAGGTTTTAAAGATATATCTCCATAAAAGCAAAAGGTATGGGCACATCTTCTTTATGATTGAAATATTGTTAGAATGAATGTTGTGAAATGCAAAGGTGAAGTGAAAAGGATTGTTTGATAAGCATTGTTGGAAATGTTTGAGTGAATTTTATATGTATGATTAGTGAATTTTTAAGAGAACATTTGAGTTAGATATTGAGGATTGGTTGAGTTAGGGTTTGAGACTCACATTATGCATTTTGGTTGGAAGTAGTGTGAAACACTTGATTAGGGTTTGTAAGCAAGTTGTGTTTCATTGAGTGAATGATTGAGTAAAGTTGATTGAGCATTGGTTTTGAGTGATATTGAAAGTGAATGTGCAAACATTAGAAATCAGATTTGTGAAAGTGACAGACTTAATGATTGAGTAGAACATATTTATTTTTTGATAGAGTACATCATTCTCTATATGTTTCAGAGGTTAAAATAATTCTGAATAGAATATATCTAAATTGCTTCAAGTTAAAGGAATTATTTTGAATATTAGATAAAGCAATTGATAGCATTATCTGCAAGAATTGATATTGATTGAGCATATCTTATGAGTTTTTTTGAGCATGTGTTTGAGAATATTTAAGTAAGCTTTTGTGAAAGCTTAAGAAAAGAGTTGTGTAAGCTTTTGTGAAAGCTTAAGGATAGTATTGTGTAATATTTTGTGAAAGCTTAAGAGTATATTTGAGGTAAGTCTTAGTGAAGACTTGAGATCATATTTGAGGTAAGTCTTAGTGAAGACTTGAGAGCAAATTTGAGGTAAGTCTTAGTGAAGACTTGAGAGCAGATTTAAGGTAAGTCTTAGTGAAGACTTGAGAGAAGATTTGAGGTAAGTCTTAGTGAAGACTTGAGAGAAAATTTGAGGTAAGTCTTGGTATAGACTTGAGAGAAGATTGAGAAAAGTTCTTCAGAGGACTTGAGGATATATTTAAGGTGAGTCTTGGTGAAGACTTGTGAGTAGAGTTGATTGATTGATTTTTTCAAGCTTTGTGTTAAGGCTTGGGGTAAATCTAAGTAGAGTTAATTTGTGATTGGATCAAGATTTGTGTTAAGGCTTGAGGACAGATTTGAGGATAAAGTTTGGTGCATATTTATGAGTAGATTTGTGCTAGACCTCAGACAGAGTTAGAGAAAATTTGTACTAGATTGAGGATAGTGTTTAGTGCAGATTTGAGATAGAGTTGAGAGTAAGCTTTGGAGGTGATAGAGCAAAGTATAGTAGTCTCCAATGTATAGAGATCCATTAGCTAGGTCAATGAGGATAGAGGTCTTCTGAGTGAGTACAAAGGTCTTCTATGGAGAGAGATCCACAAGCTAGTGCAGTGGGGGTAGTAGTCTTCTAGAAGATCATCAGCCAGAACAGAGGAGATTGGTATCTCCTGTGGATATATTTCCATGAACCAGAGCAAGGGGAAAGAGTTATCCTATGGAGTATTATCCGTGAAGTAGCTGGGAATATAGATTTATTCTATAGAGAGAGATCCACGAACTAGTTGAGGAGAAAGAGTTCTCCTAGGTCAAGTTCCATGAACCAAAGTTAATAAGAAAAAGTTCTTCTATGGATAAAGATCCACAAAGCAGAGCATTAGGGTATTTGTATCTCCTTTGGAAAGAGGTCCATGAACATTGTAATAGGAAAATATTCCCAAGAGATTTATAAAGAAAATTTTAGTGAAATATTTTCTCCGTGGAGTAGCCCACATTGGGTGAACCACGTTAAATTGGTGTCTCTATTGTGTGTGATGATTTATGCATTTATTTTATTACTGCTATTGATTATATTGGATAATATTGTTTGGAAAAGAAAAGTAAAATTTGGTCTTATAATATTCACCCCCCCTCTCAATGTAATCTTGTGTTCTTCAATGTGACCATATAATGTAATTGTTATTAAGAATGTAACTATTTCTTTAGTAGAATATTCTATCTTGGGTCCTCACTTACATGTGAAGTAAACCCTTGAGCATTAGGGTTACGGTTAAGAAGGGTCTTCGAAAAGTAAAGGGACATAGATGGATGTATCTCTTTTTTGCATATTGTATCAAATTTTTACTTGTAATGATGTTACCCCTTGAAGAGGTTAGTGATTCTACATTGTGATTCTATTTTGATTAATATAAGTTGTTGCATTTATATTCTATATTGCAATATTTCTACTTTCATTTCCATTACTCTATTATTTATTGTAATATTTGTGTGGATGTGTGTATTTTAACTAGAAGATTCCTAATAGGGTATTTGATGATAATTAAATTTAAGATCAATTTTTGTGAAGAACTTTTGCACTATGGAGCTGCTCCAACAAGTCATCTATTTGAGGGATTGGATGATGATACTTCATAGTGATTTTATTTAAAGCTCTATAGTCAATATACAATATCCATGTTCCATATTTCTTTAAAGCCAAGAAAAATAGACTACCACATGGTGAAGCACTTGGTTTTATGTGCCCCTTTTGAATTAATTCTTATATTTGCTTCCTAATTTTATCATTTTTAAGGACTAGCCTATAATAAATAGGTGCATTAGAAAAATGAGAAATAAGAACTAAATTAATGGAATGCTTTACATACAATGGAGTGGAACCCTAGTTGGTGCCTTGAACAAGTAATCACATTTTTCTATAATTTGTTCCATCTACTTTTGCTATGTAGAGTCTACGATAGGTATAGAAATGATACTCCTACTTTACGGATTGATCATCAATAGAATGAATCTCCTTGTTTTGGCTATAATATTCCTACATTATTTATCACTAGTTAAGGAAATAGAGCTAGGAGAAGATACGTTTGATATCCTATAACACTAACTTATGGTAGTTATGATGACACATAAGTACCTAGATTCATAAATACCATGCCTCTTCCACATAAAAGGTTGGTCCAAAATCATATTACAAGCATCCTAACATACAATAATACACAAAAATTTATCTTTTAAGGGCTTGATTTCATAAGAAATGAATATTATTAAGTGATACAAATGTCTATCCCTTGTTGTAACCATCAAAAATTATATGGTTATGGGTGTGGTGTGACAAGCAGATTCAAATTCTTCACCATAAAAGAAAAAATTAGATTCTTTCAACTCCCACTATCAACAATAAAATATAATACCTTAGCCTTGACCCAAATTTATGAGTGAAACAAGTGTTCCTCATCTTGTGACTCGTTTTGTACATGTGTGGTGGTAATGGTCATATTTGGTTCATTTTCCATTATCTACTTCCCTCTATCCTCATCATATGGACATGGAGGTAATGATGCAATGGATGTAGAAGGTTATGACTCAACAAACATTAATTTAATTTCTCAACATTACTCCCTTAAATGTTGGTTTCTATTGTGATAAATTGCATCATTTATCAGTCTTGTTCTTTGGGGTATTCTTTTGTTGGGAGTCTTTTCTACTTTCATTTCTAAATTTGGGGTTAATGCCCTTTGTCTTGATTCTTTGGAGAGTCATTCTTGCCTCTATTTGTAAAGTACTTAGTTTTTTTATTTCTTTTATTTGATCCTCCTTTTCTATTTTTGTTTGTATGCTTCTTCTCTAATTTGACAAGTTTGTATGCCTCTCCCAATATCTTGAACTGGAAGAGGTCCATATCTTGTCAAATGTACCATTGCATCCTGCTATAGTACTTGAGTATTTAATATCTTTTGGTATCTAGAATAAATATTTTTTCTACCATGGAATGGAAAGCATCAGGATAATCTTGAATAGATTGGTCTTTAACTCGATGCAATTATTGCCATTGTATGTATTAATCTTCATAGGCTTCCACCTAATATTATTCTTCCTTGACAACCTCCATGAAATAGTCCCATGTGAGAACTACTTCATCTTTATTCTTCTCCTTGAACTTATTACAATATGCTTCCCACTATTTTCAAATAGTCAATAAAGCTTTCAAGAGTGCAACACTAATGTATTAGTTGTCAATGAATTTATTTACATATAAGTATTAAGCTAATTTATCCAACCAAATATCTAGGGCATCAACTTAATATTTTTTTCAAGAGTAGGAATATCAAAATTTATCTAAACCTTAAAATGTGTGGGATCACTAAATAGTACTAGGTTAGTGAGATATTATACCTTCTGGATTTACACCTGCCACATTCATGAGAATGATGGATGACATCATGTATCCATACACTAGCTCATTTTTTGTAGTTTACCTAGATGGCATTCTCATCTATAGTAATACATGGGAGGAGCATCTACAACATGTTTGACATGTACATCAAATTCTTTGAAGACACAAGCTATATGTAAATTTGAAGAAGTGCTCATTTGGCATGAAATAGATTTAGTTGGCATGACAAAGATTTAGTACCTTGGGTATATTATTAACAAAGAGCGAGTTCATTTTAATCTTGGTAATATTTAGGTAATTTGAGATTGGCCAACCACAAATACTCTAAAAAAGCTTTGCATGTTTTGGGATATTTCTAATTTCTATTAAAAATTTGTATTGGGGTTCTCACATATTGCTTGGCCACTACACCAAGTAACAAAAGGACATACCAAATCCAAGTTTCATTGGCATTTGAGAGTTTGAAGAATCAATTATGTTTAGCTCTTATATTTTCCCTTCCTAATATACATAATTGCCTATCACATTAAAGCATTCAATGAAGCAATTCAAAAATATCCCACATACAACAAAGAGGTCTATGTCATTTTCCAAGCATGTAAATAGTGGAAGCACTATATCCTGGGAAAGGAAACCATAATTCATATAAACCATAGATCTCTAAATTTCATTCAAACATATAATGATCTAAGGAATGAAAGACATCAAAATTGGGCTACATATCTATAGTAGTCTCATTTGATCATTAAGCATACAAAAGGGAGTTTCAATTCAATAGTAGATTATTTGAGCTAATCTCCAATCATAGCACTCACCACCATTCTTGATTATTTTGAGCATGATACTTCCAATTGGTCCACCTTGTATAGTAGATCTTCATTTTGCAAATGCATACCAAGCTCTTCATATGGATAAGCATATTTTTATTTTTATCTACAAGATAACCTCCTTTGCCACATAAGACATGTTTTTGTACCAACTAGTGAGCACTTAAAGATGATTTGGGAAGTGTAGTTTAGCAAAGTAGTAAGTGAATTTGGTGTGGAAAAATATTGGCAATACTTCAAAATTACTTTTACTGGCCCAAAATGAGAAATAAGGTTGAGAGGTACATCAATTCATGTACCCCCTAAATTATTTCCAAATCAACCAACAAGAAGCAGGGACTGTATATATTGTTTTCAGTGTCATCTAATCCTTGGGAATCTATCTCCATAGATTTCCTCTTAGGTTTTCCCACATCTAAGCATGGTAATGATTGAGTTTTTATAGTTGATAATTTTTTTAAAATTTTATCATAATTCCTTGTAAGAAATCCATTTCGGTTGAAGACATTGCTAAGCTTTATTTTAGTCATATGTGGATCAACTTTGACTTGCCAAATTCCATTGTATCTGATAAGGATAGTATATTTTGAGCATTTTTTGGTCCATCTAATGGAGCATTATGGACACCAAGATGAAAATATCCACAACCTTTCATCGTTAGACTAATGGCCAAATAGAAGTTATGAATGGATTAATTGTACATATTTGAATGTAAACTTTCAATCATCCATGCAGAGGGATGAGATCCTCCACTATATTTAGGATGGGTACAATCAATATCTATATAGATATATCAAACAAAAATTATCTCATGTGTGTTTTAGGTTCCAATTGTTGATGCTCATTGATGTAGCTCTTGTTGTGCAATCATGGAGTACTCACCTCATGGAAATAAGTAGAAAATGCAAAATGACTTATGGAATACATTTAGCACATCCAACAACAAGTCCATGACCTCTTAGAAAAGATAAATAAAAAATACAAGTTACCATGACCAATATAGGGTCCCACATCAATTCAAGGTTGGAGATAAGGAATGGTTATGTCTTCAAAAAGAGAGACTTGCATGACCCCATAGGAAGATCAAATATATTTACTATGGATCATACACCATCACCAAGAATGTGGAAGAAAATTCCTTTGAATTGCATATTTTGTCTTCTCTTGGTTTGCATTCAATTTCATTGTTGAACTTCTTAGGCCTTATTATCCACCTCCATCAGACACTTTAATAGTAGCATAATAGTTGGATATCTAAGAACTTAATACAAATAGTTTAGCGCCAGTGGAGGAGGATAAAATTGTTGACACAAGGACCAAGACCACTAGAATGCAATTTATTAAAATAGACAGTGGTTAAAGTAGGACAACTTGGCCACTAAGGGGAATGGTTCACAAAAAATTAGATAAAGAAATAATTTTAACACCTGATGTTAAAAGTTGACATGATGGAAACTATTGATTTTTTAATGGGATGAATGATCCAGGTATGTGACATTTTTAGGACATGGATTTATGCTCAAAAATGCCAAAAAATCTATATTTTGATCCTAGCTACTTTATTAGGACATGATTTTGTCCTTAGGATGTCATTTTAATCCAATCAAGAAGTATTGGAGATATTAGAGAGAGAGAACAACAATCTTAGTAGGTAAAATTGTCATAGATATAGTTACTAATAACTTCATATAAAAATGCTCTAGAGGTCCTAAAAAATGCAAAACAAAATACTTACTAAAATTAGTAATTTAATATTTTTATATTTTTGTAGCCAAAATGCATCTCTAGCTATGTTGACACATTAATAGAAGATAAAACAAAAAAGGATAAGTCATATGCATGTAATTTTTATTTAATATGCACTTTGTAACTCATGGAAGGTGAATCACCACATTTACATATGGGTTACCTTCTAATTCACCCAAGGGAAATGACCATATTTCCATATGGGTGATATTCAATACAATGGATTTCCAATACACCAATTTGTGTATAAGGAGAGATGTATAGCATGATTAATGGAGGTAATGTTATAGCCTCATATCTCTTCTCATAGATTTATTGAATTATAATTTATTTTCTAAGCAATAAAATCATTTTGTTATTTTTCTTATATATGTATTTTGATTTTTTATACTCTATTATTTTAAAATTGCACTCTTTAATGATATTTCTTAACACAAAATTCTGAATTTCAAATCACATGTAACATTTAGAGGTTCATCATTTTGTTATAAATGCCCCAAAATTTTAATTTTACTATAAGTAATAGTTTCTCACCCCAAGTAACTCAGGGGTAAACTTTTCCTATAAATAGAATCTATGAGCTCCATTGTAAACATCTTTTGGCCTTTAGGAATTCAGAGCTACACTTTGTAATTCATGAAATCAATGAGAAATTGATAATTGTTTTTGCTATCCATAAATGGCATTGTCTTCTTGGATTGTAGAATGCACGATGATAAAGACACGACCCTTTTTCCATCTTGTCATTTCTCTCATAATTTTATCTTAATTGGATGGGAACATTGTTATTCATATTTCTCATGAATTGATTGATCACACACTCTCCTTGTTGTGGTTTTGGTCATACTTACTTTTAACCTCTTGCACCCTAGACTTCATGATTTAATTTTATACATTTTAATTTCATGTAATTAGATTAGGTTAGTGTTGATCCATGGAATTGTCTTAACTTTTAATTTAAGTGTTGTGTCCTCAAATCCAAGTTTCAACAAGGTTGGACAAGTTCTCCAAAGTCTTACTCTAACTTCCATATTAATTTTGGATCCTTGCTTTCCTTGTATTGATATCTAATCTAAACTAACTAATATGCATGAATTAAATGCATGGAAATAAATATATAAAAATAAATACAAATTTTAAAATGTGGAATCAAAATACATAAAGTATAGAAAGTAAATTTATGAAGTTTAGAGTGTGAGATATGAAAGCAAATACGGTTGTTACACCATAGTAAGGATAGCATGGGATAAATCAACATATTACAAGTTGAATAACATCAATGTGCACCCATTCATTTTATTATTAAGTTGATAAACAAATTATAAATGGGCTAGAAGGGACATACACAGCCATATTCCACTTGACAAACCACAATGATAGTGTCTCTAATGGGATGTACAAGTACTTGTCAATTTTATTAGAAATTATTACATCATATTCCATGTGACAATGAGAGTGGTATAACCACCCATCACAAGGGTAGTTGTAGGTTTAATTAGAGGTTTGTTATGCCAAAAATGGGCATCCAATATATTTAAATATATATCATTTCATAATGTAAATCATCAAAGCATTATGTTTTAACATGTGGTATTAAAGCAATTAGAAGAAGATCCAACCTCTCCTTTTGATCATTTACTCCTTTGATCCAAATAGGCTAAAAAGCACTCTATTGAAAGAGTGATCCTAGGGCAAAGAACCCTACAAAATACCAAGGTTAACCTCAAAATAAAGAGGTAATCATTCTCTCTATGAATAAGTCCAATGGAATATTTCCCAAGACCATAGCAAAAGAAGCAAGAAAATTTCCTACAACTTTTCAAGGATAAAATTGAGGGCAATCAAGGCATCAAGATTTAATTTTTCCAAGCAGAAGAAAGACATTGCCAAGAAAAAGAAAGAAAAAAGATTGCAAAGCAAAATATTCAAGAGAGCAAGGATGCTCCCACGAAATAACACATCCTTCACATTATTCCAAAAATAATTATAACTACCCATCCTCAAGATGAACATGAACCAACATAACCAATTAGACACAAAGCATAATTTTTACCAAAAATAACACATTTTCCAACCTCAAGGCACTCTCGAGTAATTCATAATTTGTATAATATAACACAAGTATCTAGATATTTATATATAATAATCACCTAAATAAAGGAAATATTGACATCATAAAGAAAGCATGAATGACAAAAAAAATGTGTTGCTCCATTTAAAAATACCTTTGAGGAGAAGAAGTAAAATGGTGTCTCTAGAAAAGACTTGAAAATGACTACTCTAAACAAGCACTAAGTAGGTGATATAATCATCATAAGCTTAGATGTTAATCTATCCATAATAAGACATCACAACCATTGGGATGTCAAATACATTTTGAGCATTAAGTGGTGGATGTTAAATACTAAATTAGTGAAGGAATAAGAACCTAAATAAATCAATGCTCAGACACTTGAATCAAGAAATACATGACTTGATAGGATATTCATCAAGGCACCTCAATATCATGGTGTTCCATATCGAGGGTACATGTGAGGTACCACCTGCTTAACTGGTAAGATCTTGTGTGGTGAGAATGACTCAATAAAATCAAAGAGCATGAGAGAGATACGAAATTGACTCTCATAAATTAGCATCTAGCTAACTCATTTATAGACTATCGAGTAGAAGAAATACCCTCGTGTAGCACTTTGTTATTCTCAATTTTAGCACATGTAAATAAGGTCCAAAACTATTCTATCGTACGTCTTGCCTATAAGAAATTAGGTATTTTAAATATTATAATTGGGCAACAAATATTAGGGCATTTCTACCTACCTAAGTTTGGCATGTGGCCTAGGAATCTAACACTGATAACTCTAGGTAGAAGAATGTGAGGTGCAAATGTTGTGGCCATAAAAAGGAATTTATCCCAATATCTATGGATAGGCTTGTTATAGCCAATATTAATAATCTCACTCATTTTGGTTGATGAAAATAAAAATGAGAACAATTATATAAATTTTTAAAGAATCTAAATATTCCTTAGAGGAAGAATATTCCATCTATTTATTATTTTGCTTGATGAGATACTATTTTCTCACGATTTGAGGAGTTAATTGATTCACAAGTATAGGCTTATATATACTCATTAGAAAACATTTTTTAAGGTTGATTTAGTGGAAGAAAAAATTTCAAGTTTTATAAAATTTTGATATGGATAGTGGTGCACCAAAGTTCTTGTTGCTCAATTCCCAACTATTAAGGAGGAATAATTATGTTGCCTAGAAGATCAAACTCAGAACACAACTCAAGTTTGAAGAAGTATGGGAAGTTGTATATGGGACCATTATCCATCCTAATATAAGAGATGAAGAGAAGGTAAAATTTGACAAGTCGAATAGAAAATCATGATTGATCATCATGTCTTGAGTAGCTGATGAAGTACAACCATGCATTCAATATTTTGCCACAACTAAATATGCATGGGAGAAACGTTAGACAATATTCAATGCAAGGAATCAAAATCAAATTCTATTTCTACAAATTTAGTTGTACTACTTGAAAATTAAGAGTGGAGAATGACTCAAATATTCCATGAGTAGAATAGCTACATTACAAGTATCACTACAAGCATTGGAGAAAAGGTATCTGATGAAACACTTATTCCTATCATTTTAATATCTCTCCTTTCTCAATATAATTTATTTATGACAACATTAAATATCACAAACCAAACACCAACATTTGAGAATTTGGTGAACCTACTTCAAAAAGTAGAGGCCTCACATACAACACAAGAAGAAGAACAAGTACATCATACATATAAAAAAGAAAAAAAACTATTAAGAAGAGGTATAAGACCTTAACAACACTTACAACAATAGAGAAATAGTTCTCAAGGATATCAACAATAGAGAAATTATTCTCACATGCAAGGATATCAATAGCAAAGAAATATTTTTCACACATAAAATATGTGTGAACTTTGTGGTAAAAGTGGCCACATAGTGAAGGAATGTTGGCATAATCCATTTACAAATGGGTCTTCACAAGAGATGAATCAATAACAAGATAGGTCGCCATCATATAAGTAAAATTAAATTTGGAAAAGGATACAAAAAAGTAACGTAGTGGAAGAAAACCAAGTTAAAGAAGAAAAATATCATGAATAAGAAGAATAATGTGTTTGTTGCATAATAGCTAAGACAATACAATGATGTTTGGCATGGCTATAAAGCAATTAAACATATGATAAATCAAAAAATTTATTTTCATCCAAATCATATAGGAAAAATATCTCTATAATATAATGCAACCAAGTACATCAAGAGTCTACCTGATCACTTCAAACCACTATAGAATTAATAGTTGAACAAGACGAATGATCAAATTTTGCAACTTCAAATGAAGAATATTCAAATACCAAATATTGAATATGTGCATTCAAAATATGATTCTTCACCAACCATAAATAGAAGCCAACAAATAGAATTAGGAGTCAATGCATCATGCATTTAAGATTCAACCATCAATAACACACCAAAGAAAGCATGAATACATTTCTTTCCACAAACACCTTCTTTAGACGAACAAGACAAAGAAGAAGCATAAGGTGATTGATTTCACTACATCAAGTAATGATCAAAATATGAATTAGAGATAGGTTAGCATAGAATACATGGTAATGCAATACAAATATTGGTGACTAGTCAATACAATATCTAACATAGAATGTATGGTAGCACATCCTTCACATGAAGACATTGGACAAGGCATATATTTCATGCATTAAATTTTTAAGTATTAAAAATTCAATAAGTATTTTTAATAAGTGTGTTTTTGGAGTGCATGATTGGTGGAACCCAACAATCCTAAGTATCATAGTATATAGTCTACATTTAGGGGGAATTACATCTATTCAAGAATATATATTCCAATATAATCAAAAAATGTTTTCCTTTAATTTTAAAGCTAGGATCTAGAGCAAAGACAAGAGCAAGATCTTGAGCCAAGAGCTAATACTATGATGTAATAAGGTGGGTATGTTAGAAATTATTACATCATAGCCCATGTGATAATGAGAATGATATAACCGCATATCACAATTACCATGCATGTACTATATAAAAAGGGTAATTGTAGATTCAATTAGAGGTTTATTATGCCAAAAATGGGCATCCAATGTATTTATAATATCTATCATTTCATACTGTAAATTATTGAAGCATTAAATTTTAACATATTTCTTACAATATCATGAGTACAAAGCACAATGTGGGTTTCACAGAGTGCAGCTCTCAATTCTAGTGGTCAAAAGATGAATATAATGATGGTCGTATGCCCCTATTTATAGAAAATATTTACCCTTGAGTTACTTGGGGTGGAAGACAATTACACCTAGTAAAGTAAATATTTGGGGAAAAAAATGCAAAATGTTGCACCTCCAAACATAAAATACCTTTAATTATGACTTTAATAAGCTTAGAAGTCTCCACAAATGCTTAAGCATCATAAAATAACAAAAATATCACTTTTCAAAAGGTTTCCTTTGAAATTTGTGTTGATTTTTACTTTTGCACCCTATTCGAGCAATTTGCTTGGCTTTGTTGAGAGATTCACTCACTTTTACAAGCAATTCACTTGTGTAAGCAAGTAAGCTATATGCCTTGTTACTCGAGAAAATTGACACCTTTATTGATTTAATTACTCCTCTAATCCAATCGATAGGTTTTGGAAACGAATCACTACTTCAAAAAAATTGAGCAAAATTTTGGGTTTTTTGAAAATTTTCCTACCATCTAGCCTCCTACTACTGTTTTTAGCTCCAATATGAGAAAATTTTGGAAAATATAGTGTCAAGGTACTACATTTATGATGATTTCATGGGATGCCAAGCTCTATTGGTATATAATCCTAGACCTTACCTTTATCCTTTGGCATGAAGTCTATAAAAATAGGATCCTCATTGTAAACTTCATAAATTTTGATATTTCTCCTTGTTGTTTTTAGCTCCCTTAGCCAGTATTTGGTAGTATTAGTCTCAAAAAAATTTACCACTCACTGTCATCAAGCAATTACATTATTCTAAGGTCTTCATATTCCTCTACCAAGTCTTAAAAAGTATTTTTAGATATATCCTTTAGCTTAACATGAATTGGCTTCAACTTTTCACACATTTTGGAATTATTCCCTTCATTAGATTGATATTTCACTTTATCAATCATGGAATAGATGACATAATAATCTAGGACAAATTTCCCATCATCAAAGATGTATGGCATTCCAACAACAAGTAACCCTTGAATTTCTTTTTCCATTTTTTGGACTTGGGTTTTTGGAGATGTCATGTTGTATTTGTAGTTTTATAAGTTTATCTATGGTATCTTTCTAATGTTCTTGACCATGTATTTTGGTCTCTTGTATGTTGTTATACCTATTTTGATGTCATTTATGCAAGGAGTTTTAGAATCTCCTTCTATTCTAATTTAAAATAAATTTGTTCTTCCACTTGTTTGATGATGTTTTTAGTCATTTACAAGTTTTCTCTTATAGAGAATGTTAACTTGAAGTATTCAAAGCCATTATTTATCTCCTCCTTATCTAATAATACATGTATTTTTCCATCTACATTTCCTATGCCACTTTTGGGTCTACCTCCATTTTTGTAAGCTTTAATGCTTCTAATTTTGATTTGCTGATCTTTCTTTTTTAGGTCCTCCAATAGTCTAATTTGTTCATTGGGCATCTCTTGCATAATCTATTTTGACTCGACAAGTTGGGCTTTGATGTCCTCCACTTGTTTCTTCAATTGATCCCTTTCAATCACCTATTTATTAAGCCCTTAATTCTCTTATCAAAGATAGCCCCTCTCTTCCTTGACTTGTGTCAATTTTTCCTCACCTTTTATTATTGAGTTGTACTACCTCATCCTCAACTACTAGTCGGTCACACTTCATTATCATGCATAACGTGAGATGGTTTATCAATTGTATCATATGGTATGGATCTAATTTTCATAGGTCTAGTTGTGGAAATCTAGTAGTCAAGTTAGCAAGGGCTAAAACTATTTTAGAGGGGTTAGTCTCTGAAGCCTCGATGAAGTATACCTTATCTCCCTTCCTACATAATTATGAATGGAAGAGCACTAAATCCTTGGAAATATTTCTATTGAGTCATTTATATTCTTTCTTCCATGTATTATCCTCAAAAAAAGGCACATATAATACCTTTACGGTGTTATATTATTCAACCTTGAAGGTGTAGCTAGACCTAGATCCTTCCAACATATTTGTAGTTGGGGAAGCTTGTTTAGACTCAGCTCCTTGAGTAGGGATGGTTGGAATTGTTTCCTACTTGAGGATTTTCCTTGCATGATATGAAGGATGAGTGGAAGTGGTAGGTATGGCAAGTGGTGAAAATTAAGTGGTAATAGCTAGAAGTGGAGTGAAATTGGGGGAGTAGGTTGTGTTTCTAAATAGAATAGGTTATTCAAAAGGAGCATCATGATTTGTGAGTTTATTGGATGTGACATGAGGGCTTATGGGAGTGGATATGGACATAAAGTGATGGGTTGTTTCTTATTATGATGGTTATAGTGGAAGGTAGAGTGCTTCTCGATGATCCATAGGATGAGTAATATCTTGCAAAAACATAGGTTTTGTTTGTGGATGATGGAAGAAGGGCCACAGAAGAATGGGAGAGAGGAGTGGGAATAATGGAAGGATTGATAAGAGAAAAGAAAATAGATATAGAAGAAAGACAAGCAATAAATGGAGAAGGTAGAAAGGTGGATGGTGAATGTGTAGGAGGGGATTGTGTGCAATAATGGCCATTGGACTTGTCAATCATTGATCTAGAGAAGGGACTCCTTATAGGGTTTTCCCTTTTTCAACTCATGTTCTTTCTACCTATATTTTTTTGTTATGGCCACCTCACTAAACATTGACCCATATCTTTCAAAACCCTTTTATCCTTTTATTATCATCTATTTAACTATTGTGTTGATCGATGTTATTTTTTATGGTATAATTGATATGTTGATTGTCAATACTACCTATTTATTGGATTTTAAATTTTGTGGGGATGAGGTACCTACTATTACTTCCACTTCTACAAATATCTATGCTCTATTAGTTCCTTTAGGATGTTTCTTATCTCATGTGGCAAAAAACTCAATTTCAAGTGGACCATCCCTTATGGATTTGGTCATTGTATTTGATTCATACCTCATTCTATACCATGCTAAGACTTTATTATTTGAATACCCCATATTTTGAATAACCCCTAGCCTATAACAATTTGGCTTGATATTGAGGTTAAAATTACCATTTGTCCTTGGGTAGAAGGTATATCACTTTGGTGGGTAGTCATACCAACTTTGAATTGCATATTCGTATCCCTTTTTACTCCCTAAAGCGGATAGATTTGACTCCTCATCTAGGTTTTACTATTATTGGATGTTATACCTCTTCTCATGGGTGAAGAAGGTATCAAATTTCTTGTCCCTAAAATTATTTTCAAAAAATATCGTTGTATCAAAGGACCATTGGTATCTAATTTGTTCCATCTGCTTTAACCTTGCCTCTACCATAGTGTTGTATCCTTGCATCTTAGGCATGATCTTCATGATGTATTTCTTTAGCAGGTAGAAAGTAATTTTATTTTTCCCGTTGAAATACTTCAAGTCTACATAGTTGATCTACCTAGCATACTCTAGGTTGAGTATGTAGTCAAAAAGTCTTACAAGCAACTCGAAGGATATGGCTAAAAATGTATACAAGTGGATGAAATACGTAGACCTCCCCAAATAGAAGTCCTCATGTGGCTATTTCTCTTATATCATAATTTTTTAAATCTCATTTGATAGTCTTGGTACATTTCCCTAAATTTCTCCATAATGACCTTGTACATCTTTTCATAAAAGTAGTATGTGGTCTTTTCAAATTCTCAGTAGGGTACATCTATGCACTCTACTATGCTTAGGGGGAGTCTATATACCCCTATCTAATATAGTTGGAGAGTGGAAAAATAGCTTTTCTTCTAGTATAGAATCAACCAGATCAAATAGGAGGTGTAGGTGAACATTTTTCCTTCCTTTAAGTCCTTCAACTGACTATCCATTCGGTCTAAAATGTATTTAGCATAATCAATCATCTAGGAGTACTCTAGGTAGATTTATATTGTATGCAACAAGGGAATATGCTTTTCATAGATTTTCTTGTCACTATTTTCCTTTAGGATGACGATTATCCTTGACATCATTGCATGTATATTTTCTTTGAACTGGTCCAACTCTAGTGGGACACTGAACTTAGGTGACAGGTCAGGCTTCTTAGGGTAAGGGATTAAGAAGCTTTACCAATAGACATTGGATTATCTATAATGGAATTTATTTTAGGTATTAGGGCTATAGGGTATCCACATTTTTAGGTCATCACTATTCTTCAACATATTTCTTATCACTCCTATACTTATGTAGAAGGTGTCCTCTATTCATTGTAAGAGCCATAAACTTCTTATGGAGTTGTATTTCTTAACCACAGTTTCTATTATGTTAGGTAAATTCCATACTTGTGGCATAATATTTATTACTAAGATGGATGTCTAGGGCTGAATTATACTCCAAGAGTTTTTTTTAGGGGCCTATGTTAAATCTCCTCAATGACTCCCTTCTTATTATCTGATTAGATGTGTATAGGTCCCTTCCACTACCTTCTGATATGGGTCCTTATATTATTCATTTGGTTTGTTGGAAGGCATTAAATCTTACCTCTTTCTCTTTCCCATATTTTTCTTATAACCATGTCCCTTTGATGGCCTTTCCTTCATAGTAGTGACTATTATAGGTTATAATGGTATGATTATGGGTGAGGCTACAGATGTGGAAGGTAGTGATGCTATATGTACTTCAAGTAACAATGGGTTATCAAAGATAGATAAGGTGCCCATGATGTGTAGTGGAGGAAAAATAGATGAAAAAGGTAAAAGTGGAAAAACTTTAACAAAAATTGTCCTTTATTTTTGGAGTGATTCTCTCACAATTGGGAGTGATTTGATCCAAAAATAAGTGATTCACGTACTAGATTTGATTAGCTACAGTTAAGTAAGGGGAGTGATTTGATCAAATATTTGAATGATTCACTTGAAAAATGAAGTGATTTACCCAATTTTATGGGTAAATGATTTGCTTAGAAAGTAGGTTGATTAACCTATTCAAAGTGAAGATTGATTCACTTGGTGGATTGATCAATTTGTTTGAAATATCAAGCAATTCATTGGTGATTGTAAACTTAGAAGAATTTGATTTTTGTGTCTGGTGAGAAATTTTCTTGATCTTCCAGTAGTCAATGGTTTCCCTTAAAGCTACAACTTGGTTAGGCTCTAAATTATGGTTCACTAAGTATGGTTTGCTACATGTGATTCAAGTAGCAATGGGCTATCAAATGTAGATAAGGTATCCATGATGTTTAGTGGAGGAAAATGGGTGGAAAAGGCAAAAAATTTCATTTATGTTTGGAGTGATTCTCTCACAATTGGGAATGATTTGCTCAAAAAATAAGAGATTCACTTACTGGAGTTGATTGGCTACAATTATGGAATGGGAATGACTCAATCAAATATTTGAATGATTCACTTGAAAATGGAAGCGATTTTCCTAATTTTATGGGAAACAATTCGCTTAGAAAGTAGGGTGATTCACATATTCAAAGTGAAGAGTGATTAACTTGATGGATTGAGAAATTTGTTTGAAATATCAAGCAATTCGCTCATGATAACGAACTTAGAAGAATTTGAGTTTTGTTTCTGGTGAGTAGTTCACTTGATCTTCCAATAGTCAGGATTTGACTTATGGTTCTCTAAGTATGGTTTGCTACATGTGGTTCAAGTAGAAATGGGCTATCAAATATATATAAGGTTCCCATGATGTTTAGTGGAGGAAAAATGGGTGGAAAAGGTAAAAATAGAAAAATTAACAAAAATTATCCTTATGTTTGGAGTGATTCTCTCACAATTGGGAGTGATTTGCTCAAAAAATAAGTGATTCGCTTACTAGAGTTGATTGGCTATAGTTAAGTAAGGGGAGTGATTTGATCAAATATTTGAATGATTCATTTGAAAAATGAAGTGACTTACCCAATTTTGTGGGGAAACAATTCGCTTAGAAAGTAGGGTAATTCACCTATTCAAAGTGAAGAGTGATTCACTTGGTGTATTAAGCAATTTATTTGAAATATCAAAAAATTCTCTTATGACTACAAACTTAGAAGAATTTGAGTTTTGTGTCTAGTGAGCAGTTCACTTGATCTTCCAATAGTAAAGGATTTTCCTTAGAGCTACAACTTTGTCAAGATCTGAGTTACGGTTCACTAAGTACAATTTGCTACATGTGATTCAAGTAGCAATTTGTTATCAAAGGTAGATAAGATACCCATTATGTGTAGTGGAGGAAAAATGGGTGGAAAGAAAAAATAGAAAAATTAATAAAAACTATCCTTTATTTTTGGAGTGATTCTCTCACAATTGGGAGCGATTTGCTAAAAAATAAGTGATTTACTTACTAGAGTTGATTGGCTACAGTTAGGAAAGGGGAATGATTTGATCAAAGATTTGAATAATTCACTTGGAAAAGGAAGTGATTTGCCCAATTTTATGGGGAAACAATTCGCTTAGAAATTAGGGTGATTTAGCTAGTCAAAGTGAAGAGTGATTCACTTGGTGGATTGAGAAATTTGTTCAAAATATAAAGAAATTAGTTGATGATTGCAAACTTAGAAGAATTTGAGTATTGTGTTTGGTGAGCTATTCGCTTAATCTTCAAATTTTCAAGGATTTCCCTTAGAGCTACAACCTGGTCAGCCTCTAACTTATGGTTCATTGAGTATCATTTGCTCTGGGTAGGGTGTTATAGGCTTGGGCTCTTAAATGTAAAGTGGCACCCTTTTGGTACCCCCTAGGAAATATACGGGCCTTCAACAGGGTATGTTTTACCTATTCCCTATCACAAGGTGCCTATACGAAGTGCTTGGACTTGTAGTTTGCATGGGGCTGGCCATAGGAGTGAGCACTACACTTATTAAGGTGACAATATTACTTGCTTTATCAAGTTAATTATATTTTTTTAACATCAAAGAAAATACAATGTTCTTGTTAGGCCCAACATAATGCCATTTCAAGGGAGAAATAAATTTTGTTAGATAATCGGGAAACTTTTAAAACAAGGGAAAAATTGGGAAAGGGAATCATAGAAGGGAAAATACTTGCCAAATTAATAAATAATACTATGCATATACATATTCTTTTGCCTGATAACCTTTTGTTACACCAAGCAAAGATGTTTTCCATTCAAGGAGATAGGCAACATTATCCCTTCCATGGAGGCTAGTCTATATGCATTTTGGCCCACAACTTTATCAATATGGTAAGGTCTACTCCACAATGAATCAAACTTTTGATGGGTGTTTAACTTTTGCATGATCCTCATCTCATTTGAGTACAAGGTCTCCTTTATTATAATCTACTTTTTTTTCCTTTTTATCAAACCATTTTTTGATGGCCTTTTGTTGTTGAGCAATCCTTTTGAAGGTTTTTTTTCTCTTCTCTTCTAGGGCTAGTAGCATGTCCATTCTATCTTACATGGGCTCAATATTGGTATCTTCTATCTTGATTTGTTCCATTTGGATGGAAGGGATATCAAGGTTAATCGATAGCATAGCCTATTTGTTGTATAAAAGCTTGGAGGGTAATGATCCTATGAATGTTTTTGGTGTTACTCTATCTTTCCATAGTGTCTGATGTAGCTTTTCATGCTAGTCTTGTTGGGATTATAAAATGGTCTTTTTCAATATCCTTGTGATGTTAGTATTGGTAAATTTATCCAATCTATTCTCCTAAGAATAATAATTAGAAGATTTATTAATTAGTTATCCATGTTCAAGTGCAAACTTCATCACTTTAGATTCTTTGAAATAAGTAGCATCATATATGATGATGCTAGTAGGGGTTCCAAACCTAGTAATGATACTTCGAGAAGTTGCATCATTGTCTCTTGATTGGCTACTTTGGATGAAACCACTTCAACCCACTTGGTTAATTAATATGTGGAAGTGAGGATCCATCCATGGCTAGTGATTGACAATGGATTGATCTTACCTATGAAATTGAGGTCCCATTGTTGTAATGGTTCAGTTACAACTAGTTTTAATGACATTGAAGATCTCTTCTTCTTTCCTTGGAACATGTAGAAATATTTACACGCCTTGACCCATTGATAGTAATCGATCAACAAGATAGGCCAATAGTATCTAGCATCAAAAATTTATGGGTTTTTGCAACATGAAGTGTCCTTTTTCATGATATTATTTTATTAGGATTGCTTGTCTATCTTCCACTATACATTGAAGCATAATGTCATCGTAGCCTTTTTTGAACAAGATGTTGTCTAGCCATTGGTAATATATCACCTTTATTATGAACCTAGTCTTTTCTTTAATGAATAATATTTTAGGGACCTTCCTTATAGCCATATATATGAACATATTACTTATCCATCTAATGCTCTAGTTATTTTTTATTTCTTCAATTAGAGCAATCTATTCTTCAAATACTATCATTGCCAATATATTACATAAAGCCCTGCCCTTAATTAGCTTAGTAGGCTTGATTTTGATATCAACTTATTGTATCTTATTGATTCATCTAGTTTTTTTCCCTATATCACCATGCAATACAATGGATTAAACATTAGGGTGCACTAAAAAGATAGTGGTGTTGTTTTGTGAAAGGTATTACTTTAATTTATTTAGGAACTTTGTGATGGTGAATACCTTCTTATCAATTGTAATATACTTTTATTCATAGTTATGGAGGGATTAGCTCATGAAATATATCAAATGTTATTCATCTTGGTTGATCTTTTAATTAAGGATAATTACAATACTTCCATTTGTTCCAAACACGTGCATCCTAAAGTTCTTAGAGAAATTTGGGCTAATCAGGATAGGGGTCTTAGTGATGGCATATTTAACCTCAAAAGTATTTATTATCTTATTTAGTACAATCTAGGGAAACATGTTTTTTTACCATATTGGTTATATTCCTAACCATTTGAGTGAAATTGATGATGAAATTGGCTACAAATTGGATCTGCCCTAGGAATGACCTAATCATCTTTATTGATGTGGAAAATGGTAGGTTTTGAATCTATTTGATTTGATCAGGATCTATCGAAATCCCTTATTTTGATATTGCATGACCTAAAAAATTTCCTTCTTGTACCAAGAAGATAGATTTTTAGGGTTAAGGGAAAGAACTGACACTAAACAATGGAGACAAAGAAGCAACTAGTCAATCAACTAAAAGGGAAAGTTACAAAGGAAGGGATTTACTACAAAGAGAGGTTGAAATAAGATTGAAGTACCCCTCACTCATTTGGTTGCTTTGTTCTTGGTTATGCTCATTGTCAAGGTCTATGGACCTGCCAAGCCCATAAAGAGAATGTGGATGTCCCAAACTTGACACTTAGCATGTCAATCTATCTCTCCACTATAGATGATTTGGCTATTTGTTGAAACTCTCTTTATAGGGCATGTTGGTTTCTAGTAGAAAATATTGGTAAGAAGGATATGGCAAAGTTGTTGAAGCCATGAATTATGAACAAAATTTTCAATGTGACAACAACAATGAACATATAATGGCACATACTAAGAATAGTCCTTTATGGGCTTGGGGATGTAGAGGGTTTAGGGTTTTAGGGTTTGGGGATGTAGAGGATTTGGGGATGCTACTATAACTAGTTAATTAACGATGTGCTATGTCAAATTATATCTATGAGTTAGAATCTGCTCCATCTTGCTATGTATTGTTGAAAAGCTTCAAAACTCCTGATGTACTAAGGAGTTTCACTACTGTAATCTGCTATCGTAAAGATTCAAGTTATTATATTTTCTTCTTTACAATGATGGTTAAGCTTTACTGCTAAATTGATTTAATTTTGCTATGTACTATTGCATTTGCTATTATGGTATAAAGTGGGTTAGTAAATGTATTATTGCATTTGCTATTATATCTATTTTTTTAAATGATGGTTATTTTGGAAAATGGAAATTAGAGTTGTTCTTACATACTTGGAGAACATATTTGGTTGCTTTGTTCTTGGTTATGCTCATTGTCAAGGTCTATGGACCTGCCAAGCCCATAAAGAGAACGTGGATGTCCCAAACTTGACACTTAGCATGTCAATCTATCTCTCCACTATAGATGATTTGGTTGTTTGTTGAAACTCTCTTTATAGGGCATGTTGATTTCTAGTAGAAAATATTGGTAAGAAGGATATGGCAAAGTTGTTGAAGCCATGAATTATGAATAAAATTTTCAATGTGATAGTAATAATGAACATATAATGGCACATACTGAGAATAGTCCTTTATGGGCTTGGGGATGTAGAGGGTTTAGGGTTTGGGGATGTAGAGGGTTTAGGGTTTGGGGATGCTACTGTAACTAGTTAATTAATGATGTGCTATGTCAAATTATATCTATGAGTTAGAATCTGCTCCATCTTGCTATGTATTGTTGAAAAGCTTCAAAACTCCTGATGTACTAAGGAGTTTCACTACTACTGTAATCTGCTATCGTAAAGATTCAAGTTATTATGTTTTCTTATTTACAGTGATGGTTAAGCTTTACTGCTAAATTGATTTAATTATGCTATGTATTATTGCATTTGCTATTATGGTATAAAGTGGGTTAGTAAATGTACTATTGCATTTGCTATTATATCTATTTTTTTAAATGATGGTTATTTTAGGAAATGGAAATTAGAGTTGTTCTTACATACTTGGAGAACATATTTGGTTGCTTTATTCTTGGTTATGCTCGTTGTCAAGGTCTATGGACCTGCCAAGCCCATAAAGAGAACGTGGATGTCCCAAACTTGACACCTTTGAAAATATCTATTTAGAAAGGCATCTATCATGATTTGACAATGCTGAAATGAAATATATAATATGACAATGTGATAAACATGTTGCTCATAAATTTTCATGAGCTAAAATGGTGTTATATGATCTTGGCACATGTGCTACCATAGGGTTTTTAACTATTGGGTCTTCTCCCCTACTTGTTTAGATGATCTCTCCTATCATTCTAGTTTTGAAATAAAATTTCCAAGCTTTGTTTGATTGTGTTGATTATTTTATTCAAGGTTTCATACAATAGTCTGTAACTACAAATATCTATTTATTTGTTAGTTATATCATCATATAACTTGCAAGTGGAAATAAAGTTTGTTTCATTCTCTACTTAATACTTTTGCAAATTCTATTTCCCAAGGTTTTTGTGGGTGGATCTATCTAGGGGTTTCACCATGTAGTTCATGCGAGTTAGTTCTTGGTTTTGCAAATATGGTTTTCTTCTTGAGGGGTTTTGCCTTATGAAGGCAGGTAAAATGCTCTAGTTTAGGTTTGTTGATATTCTTATAATACCAAATATTTGATTTTTATTATTATTGTCCTTTCAATGACTACTATTGATTTTACTTTTGCTTTGATGATTCTTATAACACCAGATATTCTACTTGCATCTCTATTATTGTTTTAAAGGCTATATTGGTTACTTTTGATGGTTTGCTTTCATGTCTACAAAATCCTTTTAGTGTTAGATCTCTAGAGATGATACAATACTTCTTCACTTTATAAGAAACACCTTTAATTTTTATTGAAATTTATGTTCTATCAACTAACACAAACCTATAATTTTAGTCCTTGAGATCACTTGAATATGAAATCTGAATAATTGATCAATTAAACAATTTGGGAGTTTCTTATTTTTTATCATATTAACGATTATCTTTAATTTGTGATAATATTTTCTTGATAAACATATGTTCTTATTATATCTTCTCCATATCTTGTATTCCCATTCTTCTTATCCATATCTTGTATTCCCACTCTCACTGTTGTTCATAGAGTCATGCAATTTACATAACTTGGAGGATGTTATTATTAAAACTTTGGTATGAGGTTTGTAACCATCTATGACTTGCCAACTTGAAATCAAAACTTATTAAGAGCCCATAAAGTACCTCTTAAACATTGGTAGAATTAGAAATACAAGAAAGAAAAAATGGTGACCACTATAAGGCAAGAATCCATAATATGAGGTAGCTTTTATCATAGCCCTTGTGAGGGAAATTGCCCCATGCAACTAAGTCAATGTTGGAAACTTAGTCCTGGATTTGATGAGTTTCAAGTTCTCTCTATCATTGAGCTTCTGTTAGCATCCTGAATAGTATAAGTTGGATAGAAGTCCTTGAGTACAAGGAACACCCAAACCCTTAAGGTTTTCATGTCTTAATATCATTTTAGAGGATCTATGATTTATAGAGTTTGCACCTTGAAATATTACCATTTGTTTTGTTGCTTCCATTTGAGTGTATGTATGTAGCATTCTAGTAATTGTTGTCTTGTAATTATTCATCAATATAGCATTCATGTACTTTGGTTCCCTGTAGATTCACCGATTGCATTTGACTATAGAGGGTCAAGGTCAAGGAACTTTTTAGGGCACAGGTCTAGCCCAAAATTCTTGGTCTGGAGTCTGAGACCCCCTAGAGGGACACACCTACCCTACCCCATAGGATTCAAACAAGTGACCAAGCTTGAATTTAACCAGGCCTGACCATTGCATTTTAGAATCCAGGAGTGTTTTGTTTCTGCATGTATTGAATAAAATGTAGAGTAAGTGAAAATAACATAATCAAGTAAGAATGAGTATAGCAACCCAATCAAACCATCCTTTCATTGAATATTTTTTGTATCCACTTGAAGCTCAATACTTTACCTATTACATATCTCATAGGAATAATGTACTCACAAACAAAACTTTGTACAACTTCAAAGCAACATTTGTGAAGAATTTTACATTACGCTTCTTAAATGTTAAGTGGTATTGTGGGTTGGCAAACTGATCAGAACCCATTCTTGACAAGCACTCCAAGTATTGAAATTACTTCTACAAAATTTGAAACTTCATGAAAATAAAGATCATTTATTTTTCTTACTTCATGAATAGATCTTTTGCTCATACAACAAGTGTAACACAACTTGACTCCTCCATAGATATTCTAGGGTATCCTCATACACAAAAATACTTGATCATGAGGTTTTAAAATAAGCTAGTATATACCTTAATTAGTTTATATGTCATGATTGTTATCCAATATCTCTATTTTTATAGTTTTTAACCATTGGAGCTTGCATTAGACTAGTGTTCAATATGGTTTTTATTTCCTCCTCCTCTTGAAGGTTGGTGTCTTCTTGGATATATAAATATAGTTTTATTCTATTTCTTGAGCATTATTTTGTGCAATAATAACTTCTTCACTTTATAAGAAACACCTTTAATTTTTATTGAAATTTATGTTCTATCAACTAACACAAACCTATAATTTTAGGCCTTGAGATCACTTGAATATGAAATCTGAATAATTGATCAATTAAACAATTTGGGAGTTTCTTATTTTTTATCATATTAACGATTATATTTAATTTGTGATAATATTTTCTTGATAAACATATGTTCTTATTATATCTTCTCCATATCTTCTATTCCCATTCTTCTCATCACTTGTGAAACTTCATGAAAATAAAGATCATTTATTTTTCTTACTTCATGAATAGATCTTTTGCTCATACAACAAGTGTAACAGAACTTGACTCCTCCATAGATATTCTAGGGTATCCTCATACACAAAAATACTTGATCATGAGGTTTTAAAATAAGCTAGTATATACCTTAAATAGTTTATATGTCATGATTGTTATCCAATATCTCTATTTTTATAGTTTTTAACTATGCCACATACTCTTTATAAAAAGGATTTAGGTGTATTTAATATTTTATTTAATTCACATATTTACATATACCTTTTTCAATTTTCATGAATTCATTTCTGCACAATCTTTCAAAGCCATCAAAATTCCTTGCTAAACAGTTCATGTACTAGCTTAAGTGATTTAACTATTTTTGCATTGTAGGAATATCTTTGAGTTTCTTTTCATCATCTATTTCTTCTCTTGGCAGAAATGGAATAATATTTTCTTTGTCATCTTCTTCCTTATTTAGGCCTATATATTCTAACACATTGTTAGGCCATCTCCATGGTAATGGCATAAGACACATTTATGTTCCTGAAGGCTTCTTTTCAATAGTTGATCTTGTTCCTGATCTTGGTAATGACAGATCAACTAACTCTATGACTCTTATGTCATATTCTTCTAATTCTTATTTTTTGGTTTCTTCTAAGATGACTCCTTTTGGATCTGCAATAAACCTTTCTGGTAAAGGTCTAAGTTTTACATTTAACATTTTATTGTTTGCTTTTGCATGATCTATCGGTTTGGCCTTACTTTCATTGAAAACTTTTCACAACAATGTTATCATAGATCTCTTCAAGCCTACTAGTTTTTTCTCCAAATATTGACACATATGACCCTAAAGGTGTGTCATCTATGTCTATGTCCATGTGTGCATGTTGGACTGTGTATGTGTTGTTTGATGAAGAAGCAGTCTTCATTTGTGGTGCTCTAAAACTTTTTGTAGTTGAAAGCATTGATGTAACAACAACTAATGCTAATGGAGATAGATTTAACCATGGCTCTTTCTTTTGTTTTAAAACTAGTTCTTTTCTTTCAACTGACTCTTCTAGTTTTTATTTAGCTAAGGGTTCTTCCTTTTGTTTTGTAGTAGCTTCTTCTGCTTTTTGTCTTAGAAGAGTCTATTCAAATTCTCTCCTTTTTCTTGCTACCTCCTCTAGGTATAGTTCTATTTTAGTTTTATCTAGTATTTCAGTTTTATCCCTAGAGTGTACTGTGTAGTAATAAGTTGCATAAGAAACTCCACTTACCTTGTGCAAGTTGTGCTTGGGAAGCAAGATTATTATCTTTACTTTCAACAACTGGATCATCCTCAAGACTCAGAGCACCAACTCTAGCTAGGTCAATTGGATCAATATTTTTTGTCCATCAAGTATCATGGACAAAGCTTGGCTAGGAGCAACTAGGTATTTCAACTATGTTATCTCCATTAAAGAAGAAAAGTTGTGCTTTCGATCAGTTCTACCCGTATAACTATACTTTCTTATTTTTTTGGGGGGTTTGTTTGTAGAAATAGTAAGGACTATTATCGTGGGGTTCACCAATTCCTAGATTTTACAAGAAAGAATTCAATGGACCCTAAAAGAACTAGATGTCCATGTCGAAAGTGCTCAAATATGGAAACTCTTGGTTTTTTAGAGGTTCGTGACCACCTGATTTGGCACGGGATTGACAAGACATATACCGAGTTTGTTTTGCATGGAGAACAACCCTCTAGTTTTGAAAAATATACATCGAGCACGTGCTCTACCACTGATGAGGGTCCAATTACCGAATATGTACAAGATGACATCATTGGAATGGTCAATGATGCATACGGATTGTTCAATGTCAATTGCCTAGAGAGTGGACCAGAACTATGAGATGATGTTGAGTTCCAATCATCTTATGGAGCAGTTCCTATTGATGAATATTGTAGCTTGCTCGAAGATGCCAAATGACCATTATACCTAGGTTGTACAAAGTACACAAAGCTATCAATGATCACTAAATTGTATAATCTCAAAGCAAAACATGGTTGGTCGGACAAAAGCTTTGGTGACTTACTAGAAGGTGCTGAAAGATATGCTCCTAATCGATAATACAATTCTAGAGTCCACATATGCAGTAAAGAAAATGATGAGGCCATTGGGATTAGATTATGTAATGATACATGCATGCATCAATGACTATATTTTATATTGGAAAGATCATGAAAAGAAGTAAGCTTGCCCAACATGTGGTGCATCTCGATGGAAAGTTGACCCTCATTCACAAAAGGTATGCATTAATGTTCCTGCGAAGGTGTTGAGGTATTTCCCCATTATACCAAGGTTGAAGAGAATGTATAGGTAAGGGATTTTATTATATCATTAGCTTTGTTGTGTTTGTTTCTTTCAACATTGTTAGACGTGGCTGAAGTGAGTTGCTTTCTTCCTGTAGCTCTGCAAAGGTTGCAAAGAATATGAGGTGGCATTCCTAGCACAGGAGTTCAGATGGCAATATGTGACATCCAATCGACTCCTCGACATGGAAAACTATAGATGTTAAGTGGAAATATTTCATCGATGATCCATATAGTGTACGACTTGCAATGGCAACCGATGGGTTCAACCCTTTTGCTGACTTTAGTACTGCTTATAGTTGTTGTCCCATTGTGTTGGTCACTTACAACCTCCCACCATGGATGTGGATGAAGAGAAAACATTCAATGCTCACCTTGTTAATACCTAGCCCCAAGCAACCAAGCAATGATATTGATGTTTATCTATAGTCATTGGTTGATGACTTGCATGAACTATGGACTAAAGGAGCAGAAATGTATGATGCATTTTCCAATACTATATTCAATATGAGAGCAATAATGATGTGGGTCATCCATGACTTTCCTACTTATGGAAACCTATTAGGATGTATGACAAAGGGAAAGGCAGCATGTCCAATATGTGGGGAGAACACCTATGTAGAATATCTTAAATGCAGTAGAAATATTGCTTACATGGGCCACAGGAGATTCCTTCCTCTAGATCATCTATTTCATCATCAGAGGACATCTTTCAATGGCAAACAAGAGCTTGATAAACCACCCAAACCTTTAAATGGGATGGAAATACTAAAAATAGTATAAGGAATTCCACCAAATTGGGGAAAGAGCAACTCAAATAAAAGGAAACGCAACACGGATGAGGATAGCATGTTTGTTCCTATAGCAAGATGGAAGAAGAAATCTATATTCTTCAATCTACCATATTGGGAGGTATGACATGCAACTTTCTTTCTATATCTGTTGTTATGTCTCTCAATGTTGAGTAATTTTTGTTTGATGTTGCTATCTATGAACAACATCTTCTAGTTCATCACAACTTGGATGTGATGCATGTGGAGAAAATATCTATGAAAGCCTATTCGAAACACTGCTAGGTATCGATGAAAAGTCAAAGGATGGCAAAAACTCCCATGAGGATTTAAAAAATATGGGTATCAAGAACACATTGTGGCCAGTAATGGATGGAAACAAGACATATCTTCCACCAACACCCTACAATCTATCGAAGGTTGAGAAAGAAAGGTTTTATCGTACACTATACAATATGAAAGTATTAGATGGATATAGTTTGAATATTAGAAAATGTGTCTCTATGAAAGAACTTAAGATCCAGGGCCTGAAATCACATGACTGCCATGTTCTCATGCAATAGCTTCTTTTGATAGCGCTACGATATTTGCTTGATAAGCCAGTGTGACAAACCATTTGTTGGTTGTGCATGTTCTATAGGGATATATGCGCTAAAGTGGTGGATCCCATAAAAATAGAGAAATTATCAATAGAGGTCGTGGAGATGTTATGTTTGCTCGAAAAGTACTTTCCCCCTTCATTTTTTGATATCATGGTGCACCTAACTGTTCACTTGGTGTGGGAGGTACATCTATGTGGACCTATACAATATCGATGGATGTACCCTTTCGAGAGGTTTGTATGCATTCATCAGTTTCATAAACCACCATTTTTCTAATTTTTGTATAGTGTCTCATCTAATCAAAATTGTTTGTTTCCTTTCTTAGAATTATGAATATTTTTAAGGGCTATGTAAAGAATCAAGCTAGGCCCAAAGGTTGTATTGTCGAACATTATCTTGTTGAGGAATTTATTTCATTCTGTGTGGACTACATGAGAGGTATGAAAGCAATTGGTGATCACCTTGGTCACAATGAGGTATGGAGTGATGAGGATGAAGAAACTATAATCGATGGGAGGCCTTTGTCCAGTGGTGAAGACTTTGATTTGGATGAAACTTCTTATGAGCAAGCCCATCGATGCGTTCTCTTTAACATGGATGAATTTCAGCCTTGGGTAGAGTAAGTAGATGTTTATTTGTTGTTGTTATATATATATGGTAGAATATTAATTAGATCCAACTAAGCTTGACAAACTTTGGGTCAAATCAAGAAGCACCTGAAGAGTATCAAGGAATCCAACCCTCATGTAGCGAGAGATGAAGGGGTGTTACAAAAAATCCATAATCAGACATTCATCACTTGGCTACGAGATCAGGTTATTGTCTGCTCTCTTGAATATGATCTTCGACATTTATATTGATTATCATGTACTAAACATCATGTAATGTTCTACAATCATCTTTAAACTATTCTTCTTTATTTTAGTTTCATGGAGATAAAATGCAACATAATGACAATGACTCCAACATAATAAAATGGTTGGCATGTGGTTCGAGGAAAGCTGCAACCAAATATTTAGGCTATTTGATCAATGGTTATAGATTTCATATCAAAGACAAAGAGGACCAAAGAACAACTCAAAATAGTGGTGTGTGTGTCGATGCTACTACTTTGTGCAGAGCAAGCGCAAAAGACACAAACCCGATGCTTCAAATAATCACATATTATGGTGTTATTAGGGAAATAATCTTGTTGGATTACTATCAGTTTTGATACCCCTTATTCAAATGTGATTGGGTGAATATTCTTGATACGAGGAATGGATGTAGAAAGGATGAAATGGGCTTCACACTAGTCAACATGAATAGATTACTTGGCCAGGATAGACTAAAATATGATCCATTTATCCTAGCATCGCAAGCCAGACAAGTCTTTTATGTAAATGATCCACTTGATACCAGTTGGTATGTGGTTCTCACATCACCTCCAAGAGGGATCAAAGACATTGAAGCATACGAGGTAGAATATGTCAGTGTCTCTAGAGCAACAAATTTTGTTGGACCTAAAATTGCACAAGATGAAAATGCAAACGATGACAACATTCAATATGTCCATGAAGAATGTGAGGGTACATGGTTGGAAGCCTAATTACTATACTTCAAAAGTAGTTATAATTAATGGAAATAATTAACGAGTGTTGTTAGACATTTTTGTTCTATTTTTAGAAAATGCTAGTAGATAATTAATGGGCAGCCAAGCTAGGAGTGAGGCGAGTAGGTATCCTGAGCATGAGGTTGGCCAATCAGATACAAGAAGGTAATTTGGTTAAAAAAGAAAAAAGAGAGAGAGAATGCAAGTGTTTCTAGGGCATTAGGATTAAGAGTCTAATCATGCATGCATGTTGTAATGTGTTGAAATAAAGGTTTATTGTGTTGAGTGAGTGTTAGTTATGAAATTGATGTTTCATGTTTGACTCTTAGTCCTAGTCCTTAGCAGCAGTACTTGATTTGCATAGATGGATATTTATGTATATGATGGAAGTCTCAAGATACCCTCTCACCTCATCTCTGATGGTTGGGGTGGGTATGGATGTTTAGACATCTACCCATTATATGGAGGGCTCAGGTTGTCCATTCACCTATATCTATAAATAAGAATTGCACTTGAAATAAGAATTTTCCATTTACATATATAATCATAACTAATCATAATCATAATATTTTCCTAATCCTTCATTCTATTGAGTTTTAGGGTAATCAAGTAAAATGCTTATTGGATTATTTTGATTGATGTCTATCAACTCTTCAATTTTTGAATGGTCTTGAGAAAAATGGAAAAGGATATGCATTTTTGTGGCCCTATTTTTAACTAATTGGAAGGGCTTTTGTGAATAAGTAGTTTTTTTTTTAATATTCTTTAACTTGATTCAATAGTGTTCAGTTTTAGAAATTTATATGGAAAAGATTACAGTTTGTGTACTTAACCCTGTCTGGGAATAAGACTATCAAATTCTGCCAAGTTTTATGTTCCTCGGATGTTGCTAGGTTGATAGAGTCATAGTCTTATTCTTTAACAATAAAGTTTACAACTTATTTTCAGCCATACTTCTAACTCACTCTGTCCAATGTGTGCAAGGTATTGAGCCTACATGAGACATTGGCTTCATGTGAATATTACAGTATTTTGCAAATATATTTTTAGAGTAAAATTGTAACTATATGTATTTGGAAAGTAAATTGTTCATTGTTGAAGTTTGATATATTTACATGTATTGAATTGATTTATGATCCAAAGATTATTATCTTTTGAATATTATAGGATTTTGTTAATATTTTCTTAGAGTAAAACTATATATTTTGAATATTAGAGTATTTTGTTAATATTTTATTAGAGTAAAATTGTAACTATATGTATTTGGAAAGTAACAAGTTATACAGTTCTATCATCACGAATTGTTTCTAGCTAGTAGATATAATAATATTTTTGTATTCTTTCATCCTCAACATTGGAGGAACGAGAACAAATTAAATTTTCACATATATTTTTTTGAAATTAGTGGTTTACTATGGGACATCCCCTATTGGTTTTCAGTTGCTCTTTGCTCATAATATAATTTCTTTCTTTCTTTCTTGGTCACTCTTGGACATAATATAATTTATTTCTTGCTTTTGTACATGTAAGAGGTGCAATAGATCATTGTTGTTCGTAAATAATAACTTGGTTTTCATCCAGCAATCTAAGAGAAAATATTCCATATATTATTCAAAATAAATTGTGTAATGCTAAGCTTCAAGATCCAATTTGTCAATATTTTGATGGTAGCCTTGGTAGCTGTAGATTGCATGCATTTAAACCAAATTTTCCTTATTATACAAGCTCAAGTTCTTTACTTGTCCACTTTTTGCTTCTAAAAGGAATAGGTTTCCCATTTTGCATAAGAAATTCCCTTATGCTTGTACTTGAAGGATCATATTGAACCACAAAGAAGAGGGAAAAAGAATCTACAAGTGTTAAAACCGAGTTGGATATTATTATTTTTTCATGAGTTCAATGTAACCTCCATTGCCTCTATCTAATGAATTTGATATTTTTTTAAGATCAATAAGAGGGGTTGCAAGCCATCCAAAGCCTCTTACAAACTTCCTATTGAAACTACATGGACACATGAATACCCTCAACTGGTATAATCGTATTCAAGTGCAAGTTTTGTGCAGATGGTAGTTAATTATTTGTTTTATTATGAGTAGTGTTTGGCATGCATTTGTGAAGATAGGTCTGCTCTTGTATAATCACTAACAAGTGGAACTCAAATGGACACAAGAGTAAAAAATGATAATGAACACTCCAAGAAGATATTAATTCAAGCCATCAGCAACCAGATTTGTACTACCTTCTTATATTTGATGCTTAGGTGGAATTATTGCAGGTATATTGACCTCTTTTGATGACATTCATTTTAGACTTTGCTTTCTATCTACAGGAATTGCAAGGGTCTATAATCAATATGTATGATTCTCTCATTGCTCAAAATATAATGTTTTCACTAACAACATGCTTGGGACATGGCATGGAGTTCTTTGTCCTATGCAGGATACCTTCAGAATATATCATTGAATATCTCACTTGGTAGGCAACAAGATGCTTAAGTTGAGCAAGGAATGTACCAAGTGCATATGTTGATAGTTTCTATCTCAAATCATTGTTGCAGATCCAAAAAGGTAAGTATTAGTGCCAAGCTAAGTCAATGAATCAAGTCTCAGAATGCTCTTTGTGGTACCTCAGTCCACATGAACTTTGGTTTAGCTCTTCCTTTTCTCACTTAATTTAAGTGCCATGATGGTTGTTGCAGATCCAAAAAGGTAAGTATTAGTGCCAAGCTAAGTCAATGAGTCAAGTCTCAGAATGCTCTTTGTGGTACCTCAGTCCACATGAACTTTGGTTTGGCTCTTCCTTTTCTCACTTAATTTAAGTGTCATGCGATGTGGGAGAAGCCTATCACAAACCAATCATAAAAATCAGTTAGACCTAAGAATCTACAAAGCTCTATGAAGGTCATTTGTGCAGGCCAGTCTCAAATTGTCTAAATTTTTTAACATGAACTCCTTCCTTACTGATAATGCAACCTGCACATTTGATTTTTGCATACCAAACAAACACTTTTCCAAGTTGGTATCCAATTAGTGTTTACATAGGGTGTCAAGAACTTGCCCAACATGCTCCATTTTTTCCTCTCATATTTTTCTGAAGAGTAAAGACACGTGTTGAGCAGGTAGACAAGCTACAAATGATTTAGTCAATAGTAGCAAAACTTCTATCATTCAAAATGCATTTGGTTAGGCCCAACAACTCAAAAGACTTGGATGTAAATCTTGTCTTCCACTAGCCTAACTTGAGGTTGATCTTAATGAAATAGTTGGCATCTCTAAGTTGATTCAACAAGTAATTGGGTACCTATTTTTCACAATGATTTTATTCAAAACTTTGTATTCAATAAAACTCTTGCAAGGTGATGCACTCAACCGTATGTATCCTTTTTGTCTCGAATCTTCAATATGGTGCTTGATCTCACCATTCTAAAAGATAAAATTGGTACAAAGGGTCATCTGACAAGGAGGCCCAAGCAACTACATCTATCAAGTGCTTCACTTGACAATGCAACAATACCAACTTAGATGTTGTAAATATATCCTTGTCTTCCACTACCGATTGATCAACCCACCTTTGTTGCATCACTCAAGAACATAGAGTTGCAGTAGTCTTTCCATATTTATGTGATTTGATCATCAAAAGCATCAACCTTCTTGGTAGCATGAGCCACCTCTATTATCCCTATAAAATTGATCTCGCAAAGTGAGGACTCTGCCTTGACACCTTGACTAGTAGACACCATGGCACTACCACATATTGGGTTGCTCAAGGAGGATCTCTATATTTGAATTGTTTTATTGCATATGAAATTCTAGGATGCTAGTCGACCCATATGTCTTTACCTTGATTCAACCAACCAAATAGATAAGGTATAGAATGGGATATCATTGGCAAGTTTTAGCCTATTGAAATTAAGATTCTTTTGACTAACGCTATCTACAAACTGTAAAGAATTTCTAGCACCCAAGGATTTGTATGATTGCTTATCATGGTCTTTTATACATGCATACATTATTTATTGCCATGTCCCATAGGATAGTATGCATGTGGTCATCTATCAAGTGTAAAAGTATTTGTAACATGGTATGCCTAGGACCACATTGGTTGTATGCACTCCAACAAGAGCAAAATGGTGCATTGTGACTTCATACATACTCTGATGCTTCCATGGAAAATTTTGTCCCTTGGAGGTAGTTTAAAATTTTGTCCCTCTTTGTTCCAATGGAAAATTACCTTGTCCATGAAATGACCATGAGAAATAAAGGACACCTCAACTGAAACAACAAACCACTACTGAGTGTTATGTTGTTTCAACTGAGGTATCCTTTATATATTTTTTTAGGTGAGACCCTAAGAGGGCGGTTTTAAACTGCCCTCTTAGGCCCTCTTAGACCTAAGAGGTCTTAACCCTAAGAGGGTGGTTTTTATCCACCCTCTTAGACCTAAGAGGGTAGTTCCTAACTACCCTCGTAGCCCTAAGAGGGTGGTTTTAAACTACCCTCTTAGACCCTAAGAGGATGGCTTTTTGAGGTGGTTTTTAGTCATCATCATATGTCATAAAATTTTTACAATACCCTCATATATGGTGGTTGAATAACCACCTTTAAAGGTAGTTATTTTTTGGTGTAGTGTTTGCTAAGAAGGAGGTTAATCATACTACTGATGAGGAGGATGCATCATGTAGCCTAGAGGCTAGTATGGGTGGTAGGGAGGGTATAGGTATGGAGGGTAATAGGGTGGATATTGAGGTGATGGATTGGGGTAAGCCCATTGCTAATTATAATATGGTTGAACATTCTATTGTGGAAGGGTGTAGTTCAATCCTAATAGTGGGATTTGTTTGGTTCTAAGGAGGTGGGCCTTACACATTTTGTTATGCTTGGCTAGCTGGAGGTGATGTTAATCCTTGGGTGTTTCCTTGAGATAATTATGACCCCATTTACCCATCCATTACTTGTGTATTCTAGGAAAGGCTCGAGTTCAAACCTAATGATCTTATCGAGGCTAGGGATTGAATTGGAGGAACTTTGGAAGTGTTAGACTAGAAATAAGTGGGATCTGTGTAGGAGTATTTATAGGAGGTACATTTTATTTACCATAAGTTATAGATTGATTGTAAAGCTAATGAATGAAGAGTGGATTATTTGTTAGGTTGTTTACATCAACTTGTACTTGGTAGAGAAGGTTCGTGTGGGTCACTATAGATGCATGATTAGCCCAAGTAGGGTTTACTAGGGCAATCAAATAGCTCATTTATTGGCTCAAATAACCTGTTTGGGGTGTCATGAATCCTTGGTTAAGCCGGTTGGTCAAAGGTATCTTTCCTTTTGATGAGATAAGACTAGATATTGAGATCTCTTCAAATTTGTCCTCTTAATGTACCCATGCAACAATTTGTTCTTTTCTCTTTCCTTTTATATTCCTTCGATGTTATGAGGTGATGTCTACCAATTGATGCTCTTTGATTTTTAGATCCTATATTCACATGCTTGTACGTATATGGACAAAATATAGGGGTTAAAATTTTAAAAATTTAAAAGAATTCTACTTGAGTGATTTGCTTCTAGAATGTAGATTTTTAGTAAACTGTCAATTTGAGTATTGTGCTCATTGTAAGTAGTGTTTTTAGTTAGCTAGAAACTAAGCAATTTGCTCAAAAATTCAAGTGATTTGGTTGATTTTATTGAGTGATTTGCTCATATGTCTAGACTTAGAAGAAATTTGTAGAAAGAGAAAATTTCCTAGGCATGTCGCTTGGAGCAAATCGCTTATGGGATCTATCTTGGTCAAATTTTTCCCTCTAAGAGTAAATCACTCGCTTTGTTGAGTGATTTGATTAATGTTTCATATTTATGCAAAACAAACTCTATCAGGTATGCATTTGTCCATTTTTTTTGCTATCAGGTTCTAGCCTATCCTTTGTTGGTCCATGTATAGCTATCCTCTTCAAACTCAACCTCCCATTGATTATTATTTTGAGTGGAAGCTAAGAAATCTCTCATACCTTTGGTTATTTTCCTAATTCCTCCAAATTTTTCATCTAGCTTGATTATGGCACTAAAACCTCTTATGATCATGAATCAAGTTTCTTGATTTTAACTTGGAAATTGTCAAGTCGTTATAAGCAATATTTTTATAGATATAGAAATTGGGCAACAAATATTTTAGCCATTCAAGGTGTTGAATTTCACCTTGTCAAAATTCAAATTTTAGAAGGCAATTGTATGAGTGATATTTTATCTCTTAATAAAAATGATATCAAGGAGTTGATTGCGGAAACTTAGCAATTTGAGGAAGATGGTGAATATCTTTGATAGAAAGGAAAATGAAGAATATCTTTGATAAAAAGGCAAGTTGGATATGGTTTAATTAAATTGATAGCAATGTAACGAGAGTAATGTAATGTTTTAATATTTTAATTGGAGTGGCCCCAATTGAAGCCACACATAACTTATTTAAAAATATATTAAAATAATAATAATAAAATACAAAACATTATTTTAACAAAGATAAATTAAATTATTACATAATGAAAAATAATTAGAAAATAATAACAATTAATTAAAAAATAAAAAGTTGAGTGCAAGCCAAGAGCGAGTCCCACTAGGTTGTAGGGAAGGAAAGACATTTGAAAGTTGTAATGGGAAGTAAGGACACCCTATTTAAAAGTCAAGCTGCCCTAGTTGGAAGATTGATGCCCAAGTTGGAAATAAGCGGAAGAGCAAATTTATGGTAAATTCGATCCAAATAACAGATGTTACACCATAAGTGATTATCAAGGATGAGATGATTTAATGATAAAATGGTTCTTAAAAGTAGAGGGGTAATATGTAAGTTCCATGGATATTGGCAAGGGTTTTCGAAGATTCAAAATTGGATTAGGTGGAAGTGAGGATTAAATTCAAATTACTCTAGGATTTGTCTTCCTAAAGGTCTTTTCCTTATCATCTTTTCTAGTTCGAAAATTAGGGAGAATAATAGGTGGTGGCCCATGATTTAAGGGGAGAGATGCCCTTTATTTAAGACCATGAAGTGAAAAGAAATATGTCAAGACAAAAACTAGTAAGAAGCTTCCATTGTAGGTTATGCTTTTTGGACTTCCAAATTAGCTTATCAACAAGGATGTTTTGAAGAATATTGAAAATACCCTAGGAGAACTCATCAAGGAAGAACTAACTATTAAGGAGAGAGAGCATGCTATATATATTCGAATATGTATTGTTGTAAATGTTTTCAAACCTTTTCCACAATCCATTAAGACTAAATTTAAATCAAGAGAATGGGATCAACAAGTGGATTATGAAAATATTGCATTTTGATGCCATAATTGTTATGAGATTGGACACATGGCAATAAATTGCACAGTGAAAACTATGAAGAAAGAGAAAATATTTTGGTCATGAAACAAACTTCAAGATGAAGCAAGGATATCATATTGCAATAGAAGCTCGATCAAATCAAGGATATTCCAATCCTAAAGAAGAGGCAAAGAAATCCTATCAACATCATCATATGGTAAAAGGCCACCATAACTCACTTGGATCAATTGTTAGAAGAAACATAGAAAGATATGAGGGATGAGAAAGTACAATGTGCAAGTTCAAGTTGAGAATGAATTAAAGGTGCAAAGGAAGATATTAAGAAAATTTTTAAAATGAAGACAATATAAGAGGTCAAGTTTGTTCCATGTAAATCATCTTCATTTTCCTCTAGTATAGAATCCTCTGGTAAATCATCTTCATTTTCCTCTAGTATAGAATCCTCTCTAGGTGATAAAAATGTAAGTAGTGTAGAGGTTATCCCTTGCACTTTAAGGTTTCAACAGCAAATTAAACGAGGATGGATAAAATCCATGGCAATTTAGGGTTTTTAGGGCAGCATAAGAAGGTAATTGCTATGGAAGAGCATCCTTGCACTCTAGGTTTTTAGAAAAACATAAAGAAAAATGTGCTTTTAAGATTATTCCTTGCACTTCAGATCCTTTAGAGCAAAACAAACTTATAGATGATAAGTCTTACTATGGGCAGTGTGAGAGGTTGAAGAGATTGATAAAGATGAAAGTGTTGATAAAGAGAAGGTTGAAGAGATTGATAAAGATGAAAGTTTTAATAAAGAGAAAAGTGTTGGTGGAAATAGAAAACAAAAAAAAAAAGGAAAACCCAAGAAGTTAAAACAAAGAGAAAAAGAAACTTAAAAGGATATTGATATGGAAAACAAAAGCAAATATCACAAGTATTAACAAAAAGTGGGGCTAAACCCATAAATAAAAACAAAAAGTGATGACGGAAAAGATAACTTAAAATATTAAGGGCATGAATAAGACCCCTGAAAAGTAAAAGTTATTAAGTTGGTTATTAAAAAAAATATCAAATATTTTAGTCATTCGCATTTTATTATATGAGTGAGATTTTATTTCTTAATAAAAATGATACCAAGGAGTTGATTGTAGAACTTAACAATTTGAGGAAGATGGTGAATATATTTGATAGAAAGGAAAACGAGGAATATTTTTTATAAAAAGATAAGTTGGCTATGGATTAATCAACTTGATAGCAATGTAATAAGAGTAATAATGTTTTGTTATTTGATGACTTATAATAAAAGACATGCATGGCTGAGGCTTATTAGAAAAAAAAAGAAAATTATGAATTTCAAAATGAACCTTAAAAACTATAAAAACATAGCCAAAACAATAAATCACATTAAAAATAATAAAAATAAATTTAATACCCAAATTATTATATTGCCAGGACATAATGATAATCTAATACAAATAAACACATTTTAATCCAATATAACTAATTAAAAATTAAATTAAATATTTTATATATATAATCAAAATGAATCTCTACTCGTATTATTATGACTTTACATTGTAGGCATGAAATCAAAATGCATTCTAAACCTCATGCAGAAACAGCAAAATAAGGCAAGATAAAATTGATCTAAAATTACGTAGTCTCACTTAGCCATCCGAACTTTTAATTAATAATGGAATTTTACATGATTTTATCTAAATACAAATAAATAGATATTATTTAATATCATGTTTAATTAGTGCAAAGCTTATGTCACTTGTTACATCTAAATATCCTTTGAATCAAATAATGTCTAATACAAGATTTCCCGTGAATGTGAATGTCCATCAAGAAGAGCAAGAAGCTCCACTAGCTCGTAATTGTTAATTTATGGTCTTTATATTATACTTAAGTTTATTATTTTAGATTTAAATAATTTTTAAATAATTTGATAAATACTTTAAAATATAATATTTTTTATTGTTAGAATATAATTTAACATAATATTTTTTTTTAACTTTGATATTGTAAATAAATTGATATATTTATATATTATGTTTCATTTTTATAATTAAAATCAAAAATTTATTCCGCGTTTAAAATTTAAATAATTTTACCCAGGTGTTGTAGGTGAGTTGGAGAGGAGAGGGCAATCCTCCAAGGGAGGTCTTAGGTTCGAATCTCTACCCTACCAAAAAGCTGAATTGAGTACCCAAAATCCAATTGATAATGTTGGTGCGGGCAGGGTTGGGTGCGACCCCGTGTGACTTTGACGGTGTAGAACCGTCTATTCGTGGTCTCTTAGACCAAGGCGGCCCCGCAAGGGGTTTTTCGCTATAAATAATAAAAAAAAAAATTAAATAATTTTTATCAAATGATATAATTTAAATGGTTGAAATATGTCCTCCTTGAATTTAAATCTTATTATCACTATGATAATATTGTGATAATATAGTGAAGTATTATCATTTCAGTTTTACATAACCAATTAAAATAAATAAATTTAATTTAATTTAATAATAAAATTTGAAATTATTTAACTAATTCTAAAATAATTATGTTTCAGGACCTCTTATTAACAAGTAAGAAGTATTAACAAGCAACAAGTAAATTATACTCCAAAGAGACCCTCTTTCAACATAATTTTTAGACATACTAAAAAAATAATAATAATAGGGAAAGGCGCAAACTCCCGAGGTGATTTTGCCGATTTTGCCAATGTAAAACCTTCTTGTCGTGGTTTCTCAAACAAAGGCCAGAGGATTTCGCTAAATTAAAAAATAAAAATAATGTGGAAAGGCATTTGACTCTTTTAACGGAGACCCAATTTCAATTCAGGGAAAGGGTGGCCCACTCTTTTAACGGAGACCCAATTTCAATTCAGGGAAAGGGTGGCCCCGACATACCCTAGAAAAAAGTTATCATGGTATGGTTAATTACATTTCTCTGCGTCCTTGAGAAAAACAATGTATAACATTATCTTAACAAAAATAATTATAATAAACTAACCCTTATTTACGCACACTTACTTTTGAGAAGATTTATCATCTACTTATAATATTTTAGATTCAATCTTTGAAGTAGGCTACAGAATTTTTGACATGTATTTCCAAGTTGTTGATGTTTTTACAGAGTTATTATTTTAATTTGTTATTATTGAAATTAAATATTCATTGTCTTTTTTACACTTTCAGTTGCTCTTGATTAAGTCTACTCAAGAAAGCTGAAGAAACTATTTTTTTTTAAAAGGTAAAAAATTATATTAATAGAACAAGAATCAAATCCGATTAAAACTTGAATTAACATCTCCAAAAATAACAAAAAAAATTAAATACTACAAAGCAAACTTTGAGCTATTGTTCTGTTGCTAATACTTAACCTGATATTATTATAGAAAGAATAGTATATGAGTTGCAAGAAATTCCCTCTGACAAGAATATAAGCCCAAATCATCATATAGGACACTAAGAGTCAGATCATAAGATGATCTTCAATGTCAAATTACCATTTTGACATGTACATCCATAAAAATATTTAATAAATATTAATGAACATTTACAATTGATACCCACATATTTCATTTTTAAGGTGTAGTCAATCCATATGTTTGTCAATAAAACAAGCTCAGAAAAATCAGGTAGTATAATTGATCATCGAATTAGAGAATAAGATCATAACATAAAGAAGAGATAAAAGAAAGGGTCCTTGTTGAGTGATTATATCATCGCTCCAGTTTTGATCTTTTGTCAAGTTCAACTTGCCTTCGTCAGATCATATTTTCCATCTGTTCACTGCTGCTATTTAGGGAAGAAATCGAACTTCAATATTGAACCTACATTTATGTTGTTCTCAAGAGATCGAACTTGTATAGCCTGACCTTCTAAACGGTGTGGGTCATGGAAGAAAGATAGAACTGTTGTGGAAAAACATGCTGTTGTCTTAAACTCCAAAATGTACACAAAACCATCAAATCATAAACATACCTCCAATTAAAGGAGAGTAAAAATGGTTTGGAAAAAATTCACTTTCCATGTCAATTTGTGTTATTTGAGGCAACTTAGTTTAGACTGCAAATTAATTTTATGACAAACCTAAATACTCATGTACTTAGTGCCATGGTGCCTGTTGGCAATCGAATCGGCCTCGATGCAGATTTTCTCAGTTTACAGCACCCTAGACCCGTTGCCAAGCATTGAATGTCCAAAACAACGAGGTACTTAGAACAACATTTTGTAGAAAGGAATGTCCTCCATGACAATCTCCAGTAGGGCTGGTTCCGAAAGTAAAATTTGGTTTTTTGAGATAAGGGTTAGGAAGGTGCTGAAAGGAATGAAAAGACTGAAAGGAATGGGAAGAGGCTAAAAGCAGAAAATACGGGGTAATGGACAGGAAGCACGATAGACAGCCTAACACTTAACCAACAACAATCAAAACAATAGACTTTTAACAGAAACCAACATTAAATCTTCAGAACTACATAAACTCCAAGGGTATTCCAGGGATTCGTCCTTTACTAACAGCTAAATCCAGATAACAGAATTCAAGTTATATGATAAAGAGGCTAATTTAACATAAATAACATGATAGAAGTCATACGCAGAGATAGAAGATTCAAAGCCGGAGCCAGAAGTCTGTATTTCGGAAGCAGATTTCAAAGCGTACAACTGCTTTTCTAGCAGAGATCGTCCATTCTTAGTTACCAAGAAAAGAGCAGCCTTTATAGGGAATTTTACTTCCTAAAACATTAATGCCCAACCACTTCCCCAGTAGTGACAGGCAGATTTGATCCGGAACCGACTTACAGCATTTAATTCATCCTTACAGATAACTCAGCATTGAAGGTAGAAGGTTCCGGCGATCCACCATGATCGGACGGCTTAGAGCGCAGCTTTGGGTCGGTTTAATGGGTCAATGGCGATCCTGGGCAGCCCCTGACAGTTCCGGGCAATCCATGGCGGTTCTGGGTAGCTTGCGCTGTGCTTGGGGCCCGCCTGGAGCTTTGCTCCATAACTACGTTGTCGCTCTAGAAGTGGAGCGAAAACAACCTTCTCCATGCCTTAGAAACTTTCTGGGCCTCCATTTTGGGTGTCGCTCCCTGGGTGGAGCGACAGAGTCTTTCACTCCACTAGTGGAGCGACTGGAAGGTTCGCTCCACTGGTGGAGCGACAGGCACTTTGATCGGCAGGTTGACCTCTCTGTTAAGCTTGTCGCTCCCAGGGTGGAGCAACAGGGCCTTTCGCTCCACTAGTGGAGCAACAGGGCCTTTCACTCTACTGGTGGAGCGAAAGGGCCTTTGACCATTTTGACTTCGTACTTGCCTTCAGTTTCGCCAAACGCTTTACTTTGCGCCTTTTCGAAGTGTCGCTCCACTGGTGGAGCGACTGCAGCTTTGACCACTTTGACCTCTCTACACTTAGTCTCATATTTGCCTATCTTAAAGCCCTCCTAGCCTTTCGCTCCACTGGTGGAGCGACAGGGCCTTTCGCTCCACTCATGGAGCGACAGGGCCTTTGACTGCCAAGTTGACCTTTTACTTTCTCGAGGAGGGGCTTTCGCTCCCAGGGAACGAAAGCACTTTCGCTCCACAAGTGGAGCGAAAGTCTGGCTAGTGCATACTTAGTCATTTTCTGCTTTAACTTTCCATTTGATGGGGACTTTCGCTCCACAACTGGGAGCAAAAGTGTCCCTGCTTTATACTTTAGAAAGGTTCTGAAGAATATTTAACTGTTGGAAACCATTATCGTGCATAGAGTAAGAAAAGCACAATTTGCAGAAAAACAGCCCTACGATACGATAGGAAAAGTGCAGAAAAAGTAAAGAAACCACAGAATGTAAACACAATCACAACATCGCCCATGCTAAAACATCTACAATTTTGCATGCGATATGATAGGAAAGAAAAAGTAAAGAAACCACATAATGCAAAAAGCAGACAGTTTTGAGTAAAAGAGACAGCTGGTGAAAACACAGCAATATAACATCTTGACCATTTTTGTATGGAAAAAGATAAGTTT
This sequence comes from Wollemia nobilis, assembly GCA_028583015.1. Taxonomy (NCBI): domain Eukaryota; kingdom Viridiplantae; phylum Streptophyta; class Pinopsida; order Araucariales; family Araucariaceae; genus Wollemia; species Wollemia nobilis. Next base: position 471,060 of record JAQPPZ010016676.1, read on the forward strand.
TACAATGATTTAGTCTCAAAAACTGCATACAACATGAATTTTAACAAAATGTGGCAAGAATGGCAACAGTGCCATGAACATATATAGAGAGAGATGATTCTAGATAAAGGTTACAAATGTATCCTCTTCCATCAGTCCATATAGTAATCTTCGAAAGTTTTAATCTTTAAAATGTCAGCTGACTAACCAAACACTGCAAATTCCATTGTTATACCAAGAAACTTGAATCACTTATATATTCAGAAGTAATAAAGCAAAGCAAATCTATAAATGTCAAACATAAATGAACAAAAAAAATTATAAAGAACCAAATTACAAATAGCTAATCAATAGAACTTCTTTTTTTATTTTTTTTGAGTAATACTTCTTATACACATCCACCATGAGGATTGAACCCGGGTCACATCACCGATAATGCAAGTGGCGTCCTTGCCGGTAGACCACACTCACGGGGATACTTGTTGAATAATAAAAAATCATAATTTGCATTCAGGTATATCCAAAACTTCTGGCCCAACGGTTTTCATGGATGGGCTCTGAAATTAATATCCATCAAACATATACTTCTAGTTTCAATGGGTGAACCACAAAAATAATACAAATTGTCTCTCACACAAATGAAAAGTTTATGACTTGCAATAAATATCTGATATGCAAAACATTTCAACATAGAAAATGCACTAAGAAGCAACTCTTGGTATGTGCCTCAATAAAATTGAAAATTATGCTACATCTGTCATTTTGGTAAATATTTTTGTTGAAATTTTGCAGAACATTGTGCTCTTTCAGCTGATAGTTCTAGGCATTGGCCAAAATAGCCTACCACTGAAAAATCAGTTCCAAATAAACAGCCAAGCACCCCAGAAAAACTGTGCAAGTACCATCTTAAAGCCTCCGAAAATATCTATAAATAGTGCACAATACCTATAAACAAGTGGAACTTACAGCCTCCGAAAATATGCCAATTGATATGTTATTTCCGAAGTGATTTCTGTGCCAAAGAAGCCAGAAAAAGAGACTTTACTCCAGTACTGTATTTAATCAATTCTTTCTCTGCGCGTCTCTGGTGTTGCCTCGCATTCTTTGCTCTTTTAGGAGCCAGTCGTTCGTCTCTTTCAACAAAAGCGAGTCTAAATAGTTCAGCTTTAGGTATTTCGTTGGGCTCAATATTTCCATTTTCCCTCCATGTCTCAAGCCTGGGAGCTGCATGAGTGGCCCATGTTTTTCGATCTATATCTTCAACAACTAGCGCATCTAACACTATACCCGGGAGGGCTTCCCTAGGAATCAATACCCCTCTATAACGAGTTGTAGGTGGGTTTACACCAATTCGAGGACACTCTGAAGCAAGGAAATCCTTTGAATCCTCATCAATGGAAGGCTGAAGGAGAGAATACATACAACAAATATCAAAATTTACCTTGAGGCTCCATGTGCATCTAAGAACAATCCAAAAAAACAAAAAAAGAGGAAAAAGAAAAATTGATGTCCAACACAATCCTATTATTATAGCGTAAAAGTTAGTTAAGCATTTTAATTAATCCAAAGATCATGACTCATAAGCAAAAGTGATTACCCATATTAGCCAGCGAAGTACATGAGCACTATTGGTGATGTCCTTGCCATCCAGTTCTTCCCAGCTATCCTCCTCAACCTCGTTTAACTTTGGCTTCAAGAAATCTAAACATCTCCGTGCAGCTAGATTGCTTAGACGTGTGCCCCTACATGGATGAATCACATAAATTGTAAAAAATTGAAAAGGAGGATATTTGTTGGGATGATAAATTTCCCTCTTTCCTCCCTCTTATTTGAGTGATTAATATTAAAACATGGCCTTGTCCATGGAAAATGTAGATAACTCTTTTTTCTCAAATTCATCAACTTGCCTGTGTTAATACAACTCTACAGAAAAAAAATTGTCCGACTTGTAGCCAATTACTGAAAAATAAAATGCTACATCAACCACTAAAATTTTAAGACCTGCTGTAAACTCCTTACATTTATTTATCTATTGAACTTTGTATTAAGGGTTTATGCTATTACAGCGATTACAAATACCATTTTAAACTCTGGTTATCTACCAAGTAGAAACTGATTTACAGCATAAAATTGCATTTATTAGACATAAGCCTTCTCAAATACCAGAATAAAAGAGGATCATTTGATAAAAAGAGGATTCATAACATCAAATTCAAAATGCAACATAGTGAATTTTTGTTTTTGTCTTTTTTTTTGTTGGAGGAACCTTTTAACAGCTGCATAAAGCTGGGGGCACAAGCGAGGGCCACCCTCCCCGTGATTCAAACTTGGGTCTCTGTAATATGAGCCCAAATCCGTTACCATTGGGCTGTCCTGACGGGGACAACATAGTGAAAATTTCAATACTTAGTTAAAAATAGATTCGTTAACCACAGCAGCTTGGTGTCACAAGGCGCTCCTTCATTTCTTGATTTACAACGAAGCAAAACTAATTCTAAATCTCCCAAAAGTATTCAAAAAATTTCCTGGAAATGCAGACAAAACAAATTATAATAGCATACAAAATACCATTTCTAAATATCAAATGGCATGAGCTCAAGTGGTAGGTTCACATCTTGCCAAGCAATACATACATAATTGTCAGTTGCAGTCCCACAATTTGGTTTGTTGAAATACCACGGAAATGTGGCCTTGATGCAATAAGTGTAGGACCCGTTTCAATCCCATATAACCAATTAATATTAATAACAGATCTGTGCACTCTTGGCTACTAGTGCTTCAGTTCTTTCTTCCTGCTTGCAACAGGACAATATTGCAATTCTTCGGTGTCAGGTTTTGGCCACCCCTCACATACCGAGGAGTGTAGACAGGCGCAGCTTACTGGTTTCTTGTCCTCTTCTATTGGTTCCACAACCATGGATGCTAGAAGAGTCTTGAGGGGTCAAACTCCATGTCCTCCTAGGATTATCCAACCAGGCCCTCTTAGTCTTGGCCATTCTCTTGGGAGCATCATTAGATCCTGTGTTGGTCCTTTTGGGATGGTGATAATGACAACCATGCTTCTACTTTACATCCCACTATAGATTAATGTTGGTGCTTGGATCTATTGGAGCTCCTTTCTATTTTTGTTGTACCTCTAATCTTTCTTAATCATTACTTTTAGCATGTTAAGGTTTCATTTTTGGTAACCCTTGAGGCTGTCATTTATGCCATACAGTTTTTCCACTTTACAGTAGTTTATACTAGATTCTTTACTGTAGTTTAGCTTATTTCCGTAGTACTTCATCGTAACTACAATGCATTGTAATCTGTAACAGCTCTTTTCAATGAGTCCCATTGGCCTACTTTGGCCATCATTCTCTATATTTCTCTCTCTTGCAATTGTTCCCCTTAGTTCACATCAATTTGTTATATAATATAGTTACACCATAGGCTTGATGAGGCAAAAAATTCCCGAGACAAATCAGCACATGTTCTTATTGGTTCTGCACAGATCAAATCTTAATGTATAGCAATGTGTCCTAATCAAATTAAAGCTTTGATTGAATTGATTTGTGTGCTTGCTTCCATATATTGATATGTATCTTACTCAGTAGAACACTCATCATCATAGAAAATAAATACAATGATACTGGCTACCCAAAATCAAACTAAAATTGTATATGAATATTACAAGAAGTTGATCGACCTACAAATGCACAGGAAAATCAATATTTCAATAGGTAAATCTTGAAACAACTTATATCCCAGATTCTCAATTTATTCCCTGTTGGATGACAATTGTTTTCTTTAATTATGGATCTTTGATGAGGGTTTAAGTCCAGATGTGTCATCCTCCTGTATTATCTACAAGAAAGGCAAGAAATTTAAGCTTCTTGAATTTTTAAATCCTGATAACAATATTTTTTCTACTTCTCAGCACTTTCTGTATTTGAAAGTCAAATATAAACAACGTAATAAATTGAGAAAGTTTAATGTCATCCAGGAATTATTCCATCATAAGCATATGATAGCATTTATTTGTCTTGCTTGCAGGAGAAAGTTCAAAGGTTTGTATCATAGTAGCAAAACTCGGACTCGACTCGGACTCGGACTCGGAAAGTTCGACTCGGGAGTCGGACTCGGGACTCGGCAAAAAAACTTGGCAAGACTCGGTAAAAACTCGAAAAAAATAAAAAAATACAAATTTTATTGAAAAAATAAGATTTTTCATGCATATTACTTATTAGTATATTCTAACACACTTACTCAACATTCAACATTATACAAATAAGAAATTAACAAGAGGAAGGAGCATATTCTAATAGCAAGCTAATAATTTTGTTTTATAATTTTTTATTTTTGGATACATAGAGAGTTGGTTACATCCACACTATTTTTAGTAACTGCCAAGTGCAAGGTTCAAACTACAAGGACTGCCCCCAACAAGCCTATACCACCTCAATATTTTATAAACCGGCATGAAGAGGACCACCGGTCACTCAAGATTCATACCATCGTTGTCGGTCTGGCGTGCACTCAAAGGATTCGGAATAGACTATGACCTTTGCAGACATGACCACTTTGGTTTATAAAATTATAAATAAATAATATAATGATAAAATAAACTTAATATATAAAGTTCAAAAATATTATTAACATTTTACAAAACATTAAATAATAATAAACTTTACTATATGACAAAATCACCCTAACTTAGTCCACCATGTTTAATAAATAAAAATTTCAAACACCATGTTTAATAGACAACCCATGGGATGGAATCACCCTAACTTAGTCCACCATGTTTAATAAATAAAATATTCAAATACCATGGTTAAAATCGGTGGGTTGTCTAGATTTGATTTCCTAGATGGTTGGTTGGGATTAACTTTACTTTTATAAAAAGGTTCCTGAGAAAAAAAATTAAAAATAAAATTCTTCATATATTAATAAAGCTAATATTTAATCATAGCCATTTTTCCGGTTTTAGAATGGGAAGCTGTTTTTTAAAACTGCTTACCAAAATTCAAGGTAGAAGCGACATTCATTATTCGGGGGAGCTTCGTGCGTAGCAATTGTTTCGTTGGCAGTCGAGGGTTTCAGAGCGAAATAAATTATCATTTTTAATTTTTTTCCATTGTCGCGTGGTGGTGTGTATTGGCTATAATGACGACAGTGGCAATGACGGCAACGGGAGAGGGTGCATTGAAGGAGAGAAAAGAATGGAAGAAAATGAAGGTGCAAGAACTGCGCGACGAACTTTCAAGAAGAGGTCTCAGCATTGGTGGCCTCAAGCCTTCCTTGATCGAATGCCTCCAAAACTCATGCCATTCTCTGCCCAAACCACCACACCCCACAGGACATTCATACGTGCATTCTGAAGTGGTTCTCATTCCCAAACAAGACGCGGATGATGTATCCATCGGAGAAAGATATATTTGTATTAAAATAAATCATAATTGAGGGATAAGCATTCTGAAGGTTTGAGAAGCAAAATTGCACATTCTCTCGTTAATATAATAAACAAAGATTTCAGCGTCTTGTTCGTGATTGCGCACTGGCCAACGTGGATGCTTAAGTCGTGGAGCATCATCAACACTTAACCTCCCTAGACGTAATTTTTCTTTTTTTTTAAACTCCCATTTTTTTTGGGCCAGCCGAGTTCCGACGTCGGGACTCGGGAGTCCGAGTCGGACTCGACCCAGGACTCGGCCGGACTCGGAGGAGTCCAAAAAAAAAAGGAGTAAGAGTGGGCTCGGCTCGGCTGAGCCCACTTGGACTCGGACTCGGCCGAGTACTCGGGAGTCCAAAAGAGTCTGACTACTATGGTTTGTATACAACATAAAAAATACATGCAAATATTAAAATATACAAATGAAAAATTTAACTAAAACTTCTCGATAACTGCACTACAAATTTTTGACAGGAATCTGCAATGGTTTTGATTAGCAGTTTACAGACCTTAGATTCTATGAAACTTTTCCTTTAATTTTTGTGACTTTCGAAGCATTAAAAGAACTGGACCAAACCAAACTGAACCAGTTCAGTCATTCCAAATAGTCCAGGTTTGGACTGAACCTAGGGGTTCAGACAAACCTGGTAACTATGCATAAACCCCTTCCATGACATGGCAACAACTCATTTCTGATCTCACTGTGACATTAGAAATTATGTAATGAGATTTGACCATTGCTTGAACTAATCAGGCCAAACTTGTTACAAACTTGGCAAATTTAATGTATCATGAAGTCTCTTTTTCTCTCTTTTGTTCAGAAAAGACCAAGAGGAAGGAATTAGAAAGTGGAAGCATTTATCAGTACCGACATTGGCATACCCACTGATGGATTGGAAAGCTAACTGGCATAGACCATTGATATCTGTTGACTTTCATTACATTTGACATCAACAAAGAGGATATTTTGGTTGATTTTGCCTTTTTGATTGAAAACTAGACTAACATCAGCAACAGTGCAGTTACACTCTTTAGATGATGCTAAAACACAATCAAATTGTTGGTTTGACCAAAAGTGAACATTGCCAACTGTTGATTGCTGTAAGTTATAAATCCGATATCAGCAAGAGGCAAGTTGAATGATTAACCAGTAATCAATATATTAACTAAGAATTGAATACTATTTTCTTATAAATTCAGTGTTCTTGTTTTTTATTTTGGTTACAAATACTTACATTCTATCCTGAGTCTATGTATGGTTAACATCTGTAAGTAATCCCATGATAATGCTAAGTATTTGTCTGAGTGCTAGATGTATGCAAGCTGTTTCATTAATTGATTGACACATTTAAGTCATCCTATAGGAACACTGATGTATTGAATCTTTCCAGTTGATGCCTCTAAGTCACTTCTTTGTTATATACATGTAAGTCATCACAGTAATAATGTGGGCTTCTCCCATTCAAGGATGCCTGTAGGTCATATCAAAAGTTGGTTGGCATTGTAAAATATTTTACTCTATAGTCGACTGTATGTCATACTCTTGTAGTTGACACCTATAACTATTTCTTAAAAATTATGTCTTAATAATATAAGTTACTCGAAAATTGGTTGGCAACTAAAATTTGTTTTACTTTATATTTGATTGTATTTCATCCACTTGTAGTTGACACCTGTAACTATTTCTTGAAAATTATGTCTTAGTAATAAAAATTATTTTTATGAACAAAAAACTCATTATTATCAAGACTAACTATAGTGGAGGTGACCTAAAATGCATTTAGGTAGCATGCTCCACATTATTAAACTATACCTATGCTAATGATGTAATAAATTCCTAACATTCTCCCTCTTATTACATCATATTTCAAACAAGGGCAGGAATCAACAACTTACATAGTTCAAAAAGATCATGAACTAGAAAACACAAATTAGTCCATGATTTACATCATCGTGAACAGGAATAAACTTAACTACTCATCTCAAAGAGACTGACCACACTGGACTCAATCAAGGATAGGGACAAACACAACTATCCCATACATCATAAGTGGATAGGGATAAACACTATCCATCTACACAATTGCAAACAGGGACACACTGATCTGTCTACAAAACTCTATTATTAGGGACACACTTAACCAATCACAGGTACAACACTTTGCTTGTGAACAGGGACACACATAACCATTCATAAAATCATATGCGAGTAGCGACGCATACTACTATCCACAAAACATGGGGTCTCTACTTCTCTTGAATGAAGCATTATCTCTAGCTAACAATGTAGTCTAATTCGATATTCAGAACGGATCACAGTTGGGTCAACCATGTGACCCCCCCTCACTAAACAAATTTTTTGAACCTGTAGTCTTCAAAAATCCTTGGTATCTTTCTTCAATAGGACGGTTGCAGCGGGCTCAAAAAATGCTTTTCGATGAGTATAAATATGCCTATCTTCCGCAACAAGATAGTAAGCAAAAATAATTAATTTTGTCTCTTGTCAAAGTCTCCAAAATTTGGAAAAATATAGGTAATATCATATATAAAAAACAATTGTTTTTATCAATTGAGCAGGATTCATCGACCTTCCAGCAGAAGGTCATGCCAAACCCCAAGGTTAGCACCAATCACAGTGGTCAAACAACGCATGCACACCACATGACCGCAATCACTATATTACCAATGAACAATATAGGTGATCTGTCCAAAAAGGTCTTTAAATGTGTCACGTCCATATCATGACTGCATGACTACAATTTTAAATGTCATGAACCAATTCAAACAACACAACCACAAGGATTTCCAACGTGCCTAGCAAGGGAAGTCCATCATGTGATGTCAAAACATTTTAAAAGCCCATTGCAATATAATTGCCAAAGACAATGTTTGCCCATTGCATGTGGGATATATGGATTAAGAGGGCTCCAAAACAAATGTGTGCTCAACTAGTCAACTTGAGCCAAAATGTTTCTTTTCCATCGACTTTCAATCGGACGGTTCAACTTTACATGCAAAATGTAACATATTCTCCTATTGTTCATCAATATAATCAGACAACTACAAATCTACCTCATCCTTCAACGGCCAATTGCAATTGTTGCATCTTTCTCTATAAACGGACACATCATGGCAAACATTGATGCTCTAGTTTAACAAAGTTAGCACTCCAACTTGAATCTTCAAGGAATATTCCGTCAACGTTCCACAGCAATAAAAGAATAAGCCAAATCACTGTCTCCATCTTGTCACCTGCATTTAATAACAATAAAAATAAAAATAGTTTAGCCTTTCAAAGAAGCATGTGGAATTTTTATTTATTTAAATATGTTGGCACCTCCTTTCCATTTCTAGACATTCTTTGTATACAACAAATCATGCACAACACTTTCCTCCCGATAAATTGTAGGTAATAGTTTTTTCTTTTTTAATGAAGAGCACAAGCCTTCAAGCTGCAGCACTTGACTGGAAATTAACTTTTAGACATCCCATGCATTGATTAGACAACTTCACAATAGATAGCCCTCGTGCATCTTCAGATGGCTTTGTTGCTAAATGGCCCTGTCAACGGATAACAAGGTCAAATTTCACTTCAGACAGCCCATTTTTGGGATGGCAATATCTTGTGACAACTCCAAACGACAAGTTATGTGACAGCACTAATGTCTTCAGATGACAGCTCTTCTCTAGACGAAAGTTGTTCTTTGGATGGCAGCTCTTCTCCAAATGGAAGCTCTAGGCAACAACTCTAGACGACGGCTCCAAATGGAAGCTCTAGACGACAGCTCCAGACGACAACTCTAGATGGCAACTCTAGATGACAACTCTTCTCGTCAACAATTCATTCCAATTAAATGCGCTCTTCTCCACAAGTTGCAGCACTCTTTGCAACTTCTATCAATCTTGTGAGCCTATAAGTCCTCTCAACCAAAATGCTTGGTAATGTTTTTCCTTTTTTCAACGCCTTCAACCATGATGGAATTTCTATCCCTCAACCTGATTTTCTTCCAAGCGGCACCTCACAAACTTAATCTTTTCTTTCGCATGCTGCAAGAAAGATGAGAGCCCTAACACCACATGTTGGACTAGCAGGGTACTGAACTAGTTCTATTAATCAGAAATGATGTTTTTTATACAAGTTGGATTTGGTCATATAACTAACTACAACCAATTCACTTGCACTAGTATAACAAACAACCTGGTATCATCAAGACTAACTATAGTGGAGGCGACCTAAAACGCATTTATGTAGCATGCTCCACATTATTAAACTATTCCTATGCTAATGATGTAATAAATTTCTAACACTTCTTTTTTTTTTTTTTTTTTTTAAGCGAAAAACCCCTTGTGGGGCCGCCTTGGTCTGAGAGACCACGAACAGGGGGTTCTCACCGTCAAAGTCACCCGGGAGTCGCACCCGACCCTACCCACACCAACATTATCAATTGGATTTTGGATACCCAATTTAGCTTTTTGGTAGGGTGGAGATTTGAACCTGGGACCTCCCTTGGAGGATTGCCCTCTCCTCTCCAACTCACCTACAACACCTGGGTAATTTCTAACACATTTAATCTTGAAACATCTTGACTTAATTAAGATTCTTAAGGATTTCTGACTATACATATCCAAGAAAGCACAAGAAATGTGTTTCTGTCAAATGTATCTGTCCTTATACCTTCCATTTCTGGTTCCAAACTTTGCACCAATCATGGTAAAGGCCTTCAAGGTAGGAGACTGCAAATGAATCTTATCTCCAATTTGAGCTCCGTTCAAAAGAATTAATTGAGCTTGAGAAGCCATATTCATGGCTGAAACCTAAAGTCCTCTTCTGAAGTTTAGCATTGTCAATCTCATCATTAGAATCTAAGTCTCCTCTCCAACTTGTTTTCTAATATTTTGATAATCTCCACAGCTCAAGGGACACGAGAGAGCTAGATTGAATGTCTGGTACATCTCACAAATTTACTATTCTTATCCATAGATTACTGTCATCCAAACTCCATTAAATTGATATTACGTAATATTTTTCCTCAAAGGGTGAACATGAATTTATATAGTTCTTAGCTATTAAAAATTTTGAATGCTCTCTATTAAAGGACTTGTCCTTGTGTAGTTGCACGCCTTCCAATTAAAACCAGCTGTGGTATTACCTCCCAAAGACACTATAAACTACTATAAATAAAACTGAATATAATAAATTATAAATGCAAAATGTGTGTGTATTTTATAGATATAATTTAATGCCCAACAGGATAGATAGACTCGTGTGATTTTTTTATATGTGATAAAGAGAAATTGCTATTGCGCAATAATAATGATTATGGTTATATGGGATTGAAATGGCCCCACTCGTATCACACCAAGACCACATTGTGGTATTACAACAGCTTGCCTATTATGCATGTATTGCTTGGCAAGAAGACTCAAATATGGGCCTCCCCCTTGAAAGTTGAGTAATTTAACTGGTTGACCCAATGCCATTTGATAATAATTTGGTATTGTTTTCATGAGATGATGATTAAATATTTTTTGTGAGGTGTTTCTCATGGACTTGACAGCATGACTCTTTGATCAAGGAAAGATAAGGCAGAAATGAAGAGGAAGCTGGCAATTAAGGGATTGATGGACATAAAAACATTAAACATGCATTATATTCATTTGTCATTTTATTCTTCCTAGCTAGGCAACTTTTCTTCATGAGAATTCTTCGTTCCTTGAATTTCTCCAAAAAGCTAGAGCAAGAACTTTGAAGGTGAGGCTCACTCCTTGCTCACACCTGCCCCATTGATTAGAGTGGATTTATTATTATTATTATTTTATTACATTATTTTTTATTTTTTAATAGGTTATGTGTGGCTTCTATTGGAGGCTACTCCCATTAAAACAACAGAACATTACATCACTGCAAGGTTAATTGTAAAATATTCAGTGTTTCTCATGGACTTGACAGCGTGACTCGTTGATCAAGGAAAGATAAGGCAGCAATGAAGAGGAAGCTGGTAATTAAGGGATTGATGGACATAAAAACATTAAACATGCATTATATTCATTTGTCATTTTATTCTTCCTAGCTAGGCAACTTTTCTTCAAGAGAATTCTTCGTTCTTTGAATTTCTCCAAAAATCTAGAGCAAGAACTTTGAAGGTGAGGCTCACTCCTTGCTCACACCTGCCCCATTGATTAGTGTGGATTTATTATTATTATTATTATTATTATTATTTTATTACATTATTTTTTATTTTTTAATATGTTATGTGTGGCTTCTATTGGAGGCTACTCCCATTAAAACAACAAAACATTACATCACTGCAAGGTTAATTGAAAAATATTCAGCTTGCCTTTTTATCAAGGATATTCTTTATTTGCCTTTCTATCAAATATATTCTTCATCTTCCTCAAACTGCTATGTTTTGCAATCAACTCCTTGATATCATTTTCATTAAGAGATAAAATCTCACTTGACCAATTGCCTTCTAAAATTTGAATTTTGCCAAGACAAAGATCAACACCACGAATGGCTAAAATATTTGTTACCGGTTTTTTTTCTAAATATGTTGGCTATAACAACCTATCAATTCGGATCTGAGGGCTTGGTTCAACGGTCAAAACACTTCTGTAGGAGCGTGGAGACCAGGGTTCCAATCCCTCGGGCCCTGTAGTACCGATGGGTGTGTCGCGTCAGTTTAGCCGGCTACGTAAAAGGTTTACCCAATGCAACTGGAGGTTATAGTGGTGACAAAGAGCGAGATTCGAACCCACGAAGAGGCATAGAAAATTGTTACGAGTTACCGATTCCTCTAGTATAATCAAAAAATAAAAAATAAATACCTATCAATTCCCTAATACCACTTTTTTTAGGGGTCTTATTCATGCCCCTAATATCCCAAGAGATCATTTTTATCATCACTTAATGCTTTTATTTGTGGGCTTAGCCCCAGTTCTTGTTAACATATGCAATATTTGCTTTTGTTTTCTCATATCGATATCCCTTTGAGTTTCCTTTTCTCTTTGTTTTTGCTTCTTGGGTCTTCCTCTCTTTTTTCATTCCCACCAACACTTTTGTCTTCATCAATCTCTTCGATTTTTTCATATTGTTCATTGTGAGACTTATCGTCTATAGGCTTGTCATGCTCTGAAGGATCTAAAGTGCAAGGAGTAACCTCACAAGCACTTTCTTCTCTATGTTGCCTTGGAAACCCTACGGAGTCATGATGTTCGTTCATAGCAATTACCTTCTTATGTTTCCCTAAAAACCCCAAATTGCTATGGATATCCTCCATTCTCATTTTTTATTATGTTGTTCTTGAAACCCTAAGGTGCAACAGGTAACCTTTGTACTACTTTCATTTCTATTACAAGGAAAATATTTTATACTACTTGAGGAAAATGAAGACGATTTACTTGGAGTAAACTTGACCTCTTCCACCTCCTTTGTTTACAAACTTTCATCCACATCTTCTTTTGCACCTTTAATTCCTTTAAATTTCAACTTGCACATTGCACTTCCTCATCTCTTTTACCCTTTTTTATTTCTTCTAATGGTTGATTCAAGTGAATTATGGTAGCCTTTGTCATCTAATGTTGCATATAGACTCTCTTAGCCTCTTTTTTGGGAGTGGAATATCTTTGATTTAATCTAGCTTCTACTATGGTATGATCTCCTTGCTTCAACTTGAAGTTCGTCTCATGACCAAAAATTTGTCTCTTTCTCCATCGTTTTCACTTTGCAATCTCTTGCCATGTGTCCATTCTTATAACATTTGCAATATTGTTTTTTCCGATTAGACGTTTTTCGCAGGACTGCCCAAACTGCCGAACTCGTTTCGGCCATATCTCACTCATCCGAACTCGGATTGAGCTGAAATTTTGAGGGTAGATGCCTGAAAAACCCTAGAACGTCTCCACCAATTTTCATATCATTTGGAGCAACACAGATCCTAGCGCATCCCTATGTGTGAACGATATATTTGGCAAGCGGCTATGCGAGGGTTTCATCTAGGTTGAGTGCAAACAGCTCCGGAGGTTGGTTTTAAGGGCCTTCGAGCCCTAGCGGCCAATATTTTTGTGGTTTATGCTCAATATTTTAGCAGGAAATGTTGCGGGGGATACAAGATGGGTTAGAAATTTGTCTTTCAACGGATCATACTGTGAACTTGAGTGACAACGGCTTCCAATTTGCTGCACAAAAGAAAAGTGAAAACCATACCTTTCCACGGCGTCTAGGGCAAGGATTAAAGAGATCACGAAACAAGTTTCAAGCGAGTTGATCAAAAAATGGCTCATATCTCAAGTGAATCTGGTGCTAAGGTGCACCCACAAAATAATTCTACTGTGAAAACCCCTGTCAAGGGTAAGAATTTCGAAGACTCGGTCCCAAAAATGAATTTTAGGGATGCCCTTCGTGGTGGACAGCCTCGGCCCAATGCTAATATCAATATTAGGGCTTCCCATAAACCTCTAAGAATGCCTAAGATTGATCCCAGGAAAACGGAGTCAGGATGTCTTAAAGCGGTTGATGGAACTCCTATTGTTAAGCTTGATATGGGTAACATTCGAGTCGGCATTGAAGATTTGGAAAAAAGAGGACTAATTTGTCGGTTCGTGGGTTTTCGTCCGAGTCTATCTGCTTTCAAAGTCTGGGCTGCAAAAAGCTGGAAAACTAAAGGTGAGTTACAAATCTCTATTTATCCAAATGGTTATTTTCTTGTTTTATTTGCTAATAATGAAGATAGAGAGAAAACTTTTCAAGGGGGTCCTTGGTTTTTTGGAAGGGCGGGGCTTTTCATGAAGCCCTGGCATACTAAATTTAAAGCCGAAGAAGAGATGCCTTCTATAGCTCCCGTGTGGGTTAGACTCTTTGGCCTCCCTATTGAATTTTGGAATCCTACTATTTTTTCTTCAATTGGAAACTCTTTAGGAACTTTTATGATGACTGCTGATTGTACTCAAAATTTTGAACATATTATTTATGCTCGGATTTGTGTTTTAATGGATTTTGACAAACCCCTACCTAAAAAGATCACATTACAATTTGGGGAAGACACTTGGGAGCAAGTAGTGGACTATGAGAACATTCCTTTTCGTTGTAGAATTTGCCATGAATATGGTCATTTGGCCAGTGCTTGCCCAAATAAAATTCCTGATCAAAAGAAAGAAGATATAAACTCGGCAGGTTTCCAAATACCTAAGAAGAAGAACACTCGGAAAAAACCAGTTATGAAGGATCAATCAAAGTCATTTGCTAATATGTTTGAAATCCTTTCCACAAATGATGTCCCAAGTGAGGAAGAGGAAATAATGGAAACTGAAATCTTAGAAACACAATTTAAATATGAAGGGAAGAACTCGAGAGACAAACCAACAAATCAAAGGTTTTCAACAAGAAAAAAAAGGAGAAAATTTACACAAGAAAAACAATATTTCAAATGTCAAAACTTCAAATAATGCAGGTCCCAATATAGACTCCATTGAACCATCTAGTAAAATTTTGGCTGTGTATGAGCATTCTTCAAGGTTAGAAGCCATCTCGGATTCAATTGGAATAAGTCAAGAAACTAGGGAAAAAAAATTGAAGATGGATTCTAATCAAAAAGTAGGTCGCAAGACCAATCAATATCATATGGTAAAAGAAGGTGAAAAGCTTGTAGAGGAAGGTAAGATTAATGCCCTTCCCAACTTTTTTAGCCATGGTATTAATGAAGATCATCACTTGGAATATTAGAGGACTCAAAGGGAGTCTTTCAAAACAAAATGAAATTAGAAGAATGATTCAGATAAATCATCCACATCTTGTTTTCCTTCAAGAAACAAAGATGTCAATGGAGGATATGGACTTAATTGCCGGTAAAATTTGGCCAGCTGGAAAAGTGGTTTCCCTCGGTTCCCAAGGGACTTCGGGTGGCATTGCTTGTCTTTGGGACCCAAAAGAGGTAGTTATTCACCATATGGTTGGCGGTTGGGGTTTGTTGGCTATAGCTATTCAAAGTAGACATTCCAACCAGATTATGCTCTGCATTACTTGTTTATGCCCCGACTTCTTTGGAGGAAAAAAGAAGACAGTGGAAGGATATTACTCATATTATCTCTCATTTTCCTAAAGCTTGGATCTTGATCGGAGGAGATTTCAATACCATCCTCTCTCTGGATGAGAAAAGGGGGGAAATAGAAATTTGGACAAAAGCAACGACCTCATGAGCGAATATATTGCAAACCTCCATCTTGTGGATATCCAACTGAATAATGGCCTTATGACTTGGTCTAACGAGAAGGCAAGGCTTAGCTTGTATAATGGAGAGATTGGATAGGTTTTTGCTCTCTGAAAATTTCTTAATCCATGGTCACATTCCTAAAGTGAAGACTCTTAATAATGCTGGTTCGGATCATTGGCCGATCATGGTGGAAATGTGGAAAACCAATGTGAGTTTCTCTCCTTTTCGTTTTCAATTAATGTGGCTTAGAGACATTTCCTTCAGACCTCGTGTGCAACAATGGTGGAAGGAAGGTAAACCTAGGCATGGGACTAAGATGTTCTGTTTTGCCAAAAGACTGCAATACATTAAATCCAAAATCAAGACTTGGAGCTGGAAAGAGTTTGGGGATGTTCATAAAAAAAAACATGAAGTTATTGCTCATCTTGAAAATTTGAATAAGAAAATCCGTTTAGATGGCCTCACGAGAGAAGAGAAGTGCGAGATGAAATTAAACTCACAACTCGGTTAGAGGAATGGGAAAAAAGAGAAGAAATCTTATGGAAGCAAAAATCTAGAATTCAATGGCTCAAAGAAGGAGATCGAAACACAAATTTCTTCCACAAATCTCTTCTAGCTCGAAGATCTCACAACTTTATTTCTTCCTTAAAATCAGATTCTGGAGATGTTGTTTATACTTGGGATGGCATGAACTCTATTGTTGTTGATTACTTTTCCAATATTTTTGCTGCTACTCCTCTTGACTCGGCTTCACAACAAAATGTTCTTCAAGCAATCCCTTCTCTTATCACTTACGAGGAG
This sequence comes from Wollemia nobilis, assembly GCA_028583015.1. Taxonomy (NCBI): domain Eukaryota; kingdom Viridiplantae; phylum Streptophyta; class Pinopsida; order Araucariales; family Araucariaceae; genus Wollemia; species Wollemia nobilis. Next base: position 487,482 of record JAQPPZ010016676.1, read on the forward strand.
AACTCTATTTTGACTTGCTCCTGTTACTATCAATGAGCTTCAACAAGTAGTTTTTAAAATGCAAAAAGGGAAAACCCCGAGGTCTGATGGTTTTCCTATTGAGTTCTACCAAGAGTTATGGGATATCCTTCATGTTGATTTATTAGAGGTGGTGGAAGAAGCCGGGAAAGCCAAAGAAATTTTGAAGGTTATCAATAAAACTTATATTACTCTTGTTCCAAAAGCTCAAGAGGTTGATCATATCTCAGCTTTTAGACCTATTGCTTTATGTAATGTTCTTCTCAAAATCATTACTAAAATCATGGCGAGAAAGGTTGAAGCCTCTTTTGCATAAGATTATTTCCCCAGAGCAAGGGGGATATGTGGAAGGACGTCAAATAGTAGATGAGATAGTTCTTGCTCGGGAAGCCATCCATTCCATGGATATGCAAAATTCTCCTTCTATGTTCATTCGGTTAGACTTATCCAAAGCTTATGACGAGTGGATTGGCACTTCCTTATCAAAGTTTTGAGGCAATTTGGTTTCTCTAAGGATTGGATGGATTGGATTATGGGATGTATCTCTTCAGTTTCCTACTTAGTTCTTATCAATGGCAGGCCTTCTCGGTCTTTCCCAGCTTCCGGAGGTATTAGGCAAGGTGACCCGCTATCCCCTTATTTATTCATCATTCTTGCTGAATGCTTGGGTAGGACTATAACCAAAAAGAGGGAAAACAAAACCCTTGAGGGAGTTACCATTGCTCATGGAGCTAGACCTATCTCTCATCTTCAATTTGTGGATGACTCTACTCTTTTAGGTAAAGCTACGAGTTAAGGAAGCTTCTAATATTAAGCAAATCATTAGCTGTTTTTCTAAGGCTACTTGGGCGGTTGATCAATGAAGACAAATCTAAAGTTATTTTCTTTCACTGCTCTGCTAGAGAGGAATCCATGGTCTTGGATAAATTAAGATATAAGAAGACCTCTCTTCCAATCACTTATTTAGGTATTCCCATAAATATTCAAAGGCAGAAAAATAAAGATTGGAATTGGTTGTTGGACAAAGTCAAGAAGAAAATTGGAAAGTGGACCAACAAGTGGCTTTCTTATGGGGGTAGAATCACCTTGGTAAAATCAGTCCTTCAAGCTATTCCTATTTATGTTTCTTCCGTTTTGAATATCCCAAAGGCTGTTCTTCGAGAATTGGATCAAATCAGTCATCGTTTCCTTTGGAGTGGTACTAAGGAGAAAAGAAAATGGGCCTTGGTGAAATGGGATACTTTATGTCTTCCTAAGAGTGAAGGGGGGTTAGGATTCCGGTCTTCAATTAATAACAACAAAGCTTTAGCTGCTAAATTATATTGGAGGATGTTGCATAACCCCAATGCTCTTTGGGCCAATAATCTCCGTGCTAAATATGCTGAGAACAAAAGTCCTGAAGACCTTGTTCGCTATCAACTTCCTACCAAAGGTTCTCCCATTTTAGGAGTTCTTAAGACTGGTGAGGATTTGATAAAGAAAAAATTATTTTGGATCATTCATAATGGTCAACATGCAAATTTTTGGACAGATTCTTGGGATGGTCACAAGCCTTTGATAACTCAGTTTCCCGATTGGAGGCCTTGGATGGAGGAGCTTCACCGAGCTAATTGGATAAAGGTGGCTAATTACTATCGGTACCATACTGGTAATTCAAAGGTTGGTAGATATTGGATCCCTATTGAGGACTGGCCTATTCAAATCCCGAGAAAGGCAAAGACAAGATATCCAAGGCATCCTTCATATGAGATCCCTCTCTTGGTCCCATGAAAAAGATTGTTTTGGATGGAACAACACTACTAAGGGTGAGTATTCGGTTGCTCAAGGTTATTTGACCTTATGCCATAATAATCCCAACCATTCTTCGACATATTTTCTCAATTGTGGGCTCAAAAGCTCTGGCCTAAGGTGAGGTTCTTTAATTGGCTTTTATTGCATCGTAGGGTGCTTACTGGTGAGCAACTTATGAAGCGTGGTTTTCATGGCCCTTTTAGATGTGAAATGTGTGAAGAGAATGTAGAAAATATCAACCATCTTTTTATTGAGTGTACTTTAGCCTATGAGCTATGGAGGAGAATGGCCACTTTACTTGGCTTACGGTGGTCCAATTTTTTTACTTTTGAACAACTTTGGAGGGATTGGCCTAATCAAGAGGGTGTTGATCATTTTATTAGGCGGTTAGTTTGGATGGGTTCTACCATTCTTCTTTGGAATATTTGGAATGAAAGGAACAACCGAATTTTTAATCAAGATAGGAAGGATATTCACTATATTTGGCAAAAGACCATAGCCAACTTAGTTGAATCAGTCCATCAACTCCTTAATCACCCCCAAAACTCCCACCAAAGATGGGATCAAGTGATGCAAAGATTGAAGATTAAACCTTCTAAGGGCAACCAACTTAAAGGGAATGTGAGTATTAGTAAGATGGATAGGACTAGAAATTGGCAACCTCCTCCTAAGGATTTTGGAAAAGTCAATACTGATGGAGCCTCTAGAGGGAACCCTGGAAAAGCCAGTGTGGGAGGAATTGGTAGACTTTCGAGATGGCTCCCTGGTTTTTACTTTTGCTTGAGAATTTGGGTATTCTTTCCAATAACCTTGCTGAGGGGTATGGTATCCTCGAGAGGCCTTCGGGAGGCTACTAAGGTTGGATGGGAAAAGGTGTTAGTTGAGTCGACTCTCAACTTATGATTAATCTCTTGAAGACTCCTTCTAAGAATCATAAGGTGGATTGGAGAATAAAAAGAATTATTGAGAAGATTCGGTTAATCCGGATGGGATTTTTGAAAGTTGATTACAATCATGTGGTCGAGAGATCAAAACAAGAGTGCTTGATGCTTTAGCTAATTGGGCTTTGGACAAAGGTGATCTTACTTGTTATGGCCACCCTCCTATATGGTGGGCTTCTCAAATTAGGGAAGCTCTTCTTTCTATCATTTCTTTGGATGGCTCCAATTACGAAGGTACCTAGTTTCTTCTTGTTTTTTTTTTTTTTGCTTCTCTTTGGTTCATTCAGTTTTTTTTAGTTCCCTAGCTCATTCTATTCTTTATTTTGTTTCCTCTGTTGATTCTTGCCTTAATAGTCTTCCGGTCTAGATAGGTCATTGTTTTGTTCATTTTTTTTTCTTTTTTCTTCTTTTGTTTTTTTTGTTTAGTTTTTTAAGGTGGGTGGGTTCTTTTGTTTTGTTTTGTTTTTGTGTTCTTTGTGTTGTTTTTTGTTGTTCTTGTGTTTTTGTTGTTTTGTTTTTTTTTTATGTTTTTTGTTATTGTTCTTGTGTTTTTTTCGTTCTTGTTCTTGGGTTTCTCTTTGTTTGTGTTATTTCGTGTTTTTATGTGTGAGTGTTTTCTATGTTTTTTGTTTTTGTTTATTGTCTGTTGTTGGTTGTTTTTTATTTTTATTTATTTATTTTATTTTTTAGGTTTTGGTTGTGTTTATTTTTCATGTTTTTTTTGGGTTATGTCTTTGTAGTGTTCTGTTGTTTTTGTCTTGTTTGTGTTTTGTTATGTGGTTCTTGTGTTTTTCTATGTGGTTTGTGTTGTGGTTTCTTTTATCTTATTGTGCGTGTTTGGTTGTGCTTTTGTTTTTGACACACTCAAGGAGCATGTTTTTTATTTTATTTTATTATTTTTGTTGTTATTTACTTATTTTTAAATTGGTTTTGTGTGTTTGTTTGCTCCTTGAGTATGTCAAAGGTGGTAGGCCAGGTCCGAGTCCTGGGCGTTTTTGGCGGAATGGATACCCCTGCCTCCTTGGGTCTTACCCGAAAGTGGCATCCCTTTTGGGATGTTTTCCACAAATAAAAAAAAAAAATAACATTTGCAATATCGAAATGCAATGTTTTCATGACCCACTTGTTGATCCCATTCTCTTGATTCAAATTAGATCTTAATCGATTGTGGCAAAGGTTTTGAAATATCCGTAGCAACACATAATCGGGTATATAAAACATGCTTTCATTCCTTAGTAGTTGGTCCCTCATGGATGAACTCTCCTAGGGTATTGCCAATATTCTTCAAACCATCATTATTGATAAGATGATATGGAAGTCCAAAAGGCCTAACCCACACTAGAAGCTTTTTAATAGTTTTGGTCTCAACAGAAAAATCCTCACTCCATGGTTTTAAATATAGGGCATCTCTCCCCGTTAACCATGGGCCACCACCCATTATTTTAGCCCTAATTTCCGAACTCAAAAAAATATAAGGAAAAAACCTTTAGGAAGAGAAGTCTTGGAATAATTTGAATTTGATCCAATTGTAAATCTCCAAAAATTCTGGGATTGAGATGGACTGGACGAATGTTGCGATGGCGTCGGGCCCGTCACAGAGCGTGCATGCTAGTGACGTTTTTTCATCTAAAAATGATTGGAAGGAACAGGATTTCCCAATGCATGTCGGGAATCGTTTGTTAAAGAACAATGGATGTTTGGAACGATGTGAAGCCAGGCCGGTTCTAGTGGTTCAACCAGACTCGGTGGCGGAAGATGTGGAGTATTTAACCAAGCATGCGCTTATTGGCAAATTTATGGGCATCCGAATTTCTCTTCCCTTTGTGGAGGCTTGGGTTAGGAAGACTTGGAACCCTGACGGTGACGTGGAGGTGATGCTGAGTGCGAATAGCTATTTTATGGTGGTTTTCTCTTGTCTTGCGGATCGTAACAAAGCATTTGAAGGGGGTCCCTATTTCTGTAACCAAGCTGGACTCTTTCTTAAACCTTGGCATGTGGGTTTCAACCCGTCAGAGGAGCGGTCGTCACGGGTTCCAATGTGGGTTCGGCTCCTGTGGCTCTTGTTGGAATTTCGGAGAAACGACATCTTGCATATGATTGCCCTTCTTCTTGGGAAGCCGGTTGGACCATCACAACAGACGATGGAGAAAAAGGTAATTTTTGTTGCCCGTATCTATGTCGAAATTGATTTAAACAATCCTATTCCAGATTCTGTTGAAATACAGTTTGGATCGTCTACATGGGTTCAACAACTTGACTATGAAGCTCTTCCGTTTCGTTGTCGGATCTGTCATGAATACGGCCACCTGCAAAGAAAATGTCCTAAGTTTGTCCCGCTCGTGGCTTCAAATCCCGGGCCCTCTCGATCTGCACAAAATCTGGATAAAGAAAAAGCCCCGATAAAGGAAGGGGATCGGGATAAGGAAGGCTTTGTTCCTGTAAAACCCCGAAACAGAGGAAGAAGGGTAAAAAGAGCCCTTAAGGATAGCCAACCAGATGCTCTGCTCAACCGTTTTGAGATATTGGATGATCTTGATCAGTGCATGGAGTTACCTGAAACGTCGCTACCTGATGCAGATATAACAAGGCCGAATCAGATGTCTCTTCTTGAGGTGGAACCTAAGGAATCAGATCTAGTGGGTTTAAATGAAGAACAGATGGCTTTGGCTCCGAGTACAGGTGATATGGTTGGCTCTAGCCCTGGAAGGAAAACTATTTTGGAAAGTGGCACGAGATATAGTTGTGCTCTCTCCTACTCGAGCACTGATGTAGTCATCCTTGGACTGCAAAACTCCTACGGTGTTGGGATTGCAGCAGAAAACAATTAAAAAAGGTGCTTCGGATAAGAATATGAAGGTGGGTCGAAAGAAAGACCAGGACAAAATTAAGTTAATGGGGGAGACTTTGGTGGAGTCAGGCTTGGTGAGAACATTGGACTCCCATTTTTCTAACCCCCAGAAATGATTATCCTCTCATGGAATGTAAGGGGGTTGAACAGCATCCCCAGACAAAAAGTTGTTCGTGATTTGATTCGTGTACATTCTCCGGATGTGGTGTTTATTCAGGAGACTAAATTGGCTATTGATAGTATGTTCAATATTGCTCCCAAGTTGTGGAGAAGGGGTCAATGCCAGTGTATTGGCGCATGTGGATATGTTGGTGGCGTTGCTTGTTTATGGGATCCGGTTAAGATCTCTCCTCTTACTTGGATTTCCAGCAGATGTTCTATTTCGATGATCGGGCATGATAATGAATCTGGTGAAACCATCCTACTTACAAATGTGTATGCTCCTATTGATTACAATGGTAAAGTAAATTTGTGGGAGCACATTGGCTTTGTGAGAAGTCTGGCTCCCCTGTACCCATGGATTTTGGCTGGAGATTTCAATTCTATCACTTGTCTGGAGGAGAAACGCGGTGGAGTTGATCGTCTCGAGCCTTTTTCTTCTGTCTTCAGTGCTCATATCCGGGCCCTGAACTTGGTTGACATCAAGCCGGATAATGGGATCTTTACCTAGCACAATAGAAGATGTGGGGAAGAGTCCATCTCAGAGAGACTGGATAGGTTTTTGATCTCTAGTTTTTGGATTGGTAATAACAGAAGCTCTAGTTATGTGATTTTGGAGGGTAGGGGATCTGATCATTGGCCTATCAAACTCTCTGCTCTTGAGTTTGGGCTAAAGAAGAATCCTTCCTTTAAGTTTCAACTTATGTGGCTTCGGGATCCTAAGATTCATGATTTCATGCGAGGCTGGTGGACCAATGGCAAACCTTCTCATGGCACCGCTATGTATTCCTTTATGAAGCGGCTACAATTTGTTAAGCATAAATTGAAGAGGTGGAATAGTCTAAATTTTGGGAACCTTTCCTTGGCTAAGTTGGCGGCTCTTAAGAAGGTGGAAGAAGCTTCAAGGAAGATTAGAGATCATGGACTCACGGAGGAGCTTCTCTTTGAGGAATCTGAGGCTGCGAAAGAACTTGTTGAATGGGAGTTGAGGGAAGAAATTTTTTGGAAACAAAAAGCTCGAGTGGATTGGCTTCGGGAAGGGGATAGGAACACGGCCTTCTTTTTTAACTCAATTAAGGCTCGCCGTAATGGTAACCTGATTTCCTCTCTTGTGAATTCTCGGGGTGCCCTTCTCTCTTCTTTCAGGGAGATTTCAGAAGAGACTAGGAGGTATTTTTCCTCTCTCTTCAAGGAGGACTCCCTCTCAGATGATGAGGATGAAAAGCTTATTCTAAACTGTATTCCCTCGATTGTTTCTAGAGAGATGAATGAGCATTTGATGGGCCCAATTTCCCTTGAGGAGTTGGAAAATGTTGTATTCAAGATGAAAAAAGGGAAAGCCCCGGGCCCGGATGGATTCCCGATTGAGTTTTATCAAGAGTTTTGGGAGTTAATCAAATTTGATCTTCTGGAGGTGGTCCATGAGTCCCAAAAGAACAAACAGATGCTAAGGGCCCTAAATGCTACCTTTGTGGTGCTTATTCCCAAAAAAGAGGGAGCGAATTCTCTGGATATGTTCAGGCCTATTGCTCTCTGCAATGTTGTGTATAAGATCATTACAAAAATTATTGCTGAGAGGTTGAAGATATGGTTGAGCAAAATCATCTCTGAGGAGCAAGGTGGGTTTGTTGTTGGCCGGCAAATCCTGGATGGGGTTGTTATTGCTACGGAAGCTATTCACTCGATGGAAACTTCTAAGGAGAAATCTATGTTCATTAAGTTGGACATGGCCAAAGCCTATGACCGGGTCAAATGGTCCTTTCTTCAGAAAGTTCTTGTTGCTTTTGGCTTTGAGGAGGAATGGATTAGATGGGTGATGAGTTGTGTTTCTTCTTCCTCGTTCTCTGTTCTTGTTAATAATGAGCCGTCGGAGCTGTTTGAGGCCTCGAGGGGATTGAGGCAAGGAGATCCTCTATCTCCTTATTTGTTTATCATTATGGCGGAAGGGTTGGGAAGACTGCTCAAGTCTCAGGTTAGGCATGGTCTCATTCAGGGTTGGAAGTGGGATAGCAGTTCGCCGCCTCTTTCCCACCTTCAATTTGTTGATGATACAGCTTTGCTGGGAGTTGCCACTACTAGGGAAGCTGGCAACATTAGACGGTCTCTTGACATATATCTTGGTGCTTCTGGGCAGTTGATTAATGAGGACAAGTCTTCTATTTTCTTCTTCAATACCCCTCCTCTTATTCAAGCCAGGATTGCTAGAATTCTAAGATTCCAGGTCGGGACTCCCCCCTTCATTTATCTTGGTATTCCGATTTCGTCTCATCCTCTGCCTAGATCTTCTTGGCAGTCTATGCTTGATAAGTTTAGAGGGAAGGTGAATCACTGGACCGTCAGATGGCTCTCCTTTGCGGGTAGAGTGTTGCTTTTAAAATCTGTTGTTCAAGCTTTACCCATTTACAGGTGTTTTGTGCAAACAGCTCCCTCTCGTTTTATCAAGGACATGGATGCTTTGTCAAGACAGTTTTTGTGGTCTGGAAAACTTGCTCAATCTAAATGGAGTTTGGTTAGGTGGGATTCTGTTTGTAGGCCGGTTCAAGAGGGAGGCCTTGGGTTGCGACAGGCGGCTCTTTCTGGGCAGGCTTTGGCTGCGAAACTCTATTGGAGATGGTGTACTTCTCAAGATCAGATTTGGGCTAAAATCTTATCTTGTAAGTACTTGAGAGGTATTTTGAGGCTGAGATCCCTAGAGTCAGCTTGGTTGGGAAAGGTTCGGTTATCTGGGACACTTTGAAAAGAGGGGCTAATTTAATTAAGCAGGGTTTGTTCTGGATTTGCAATCGGGGATCAGATGCTCTTTTTTGGGAGGATTCTTGGGATGGCCACCCTCCTATCTTGACTCAATATCCCAGGTTACGTTCCCTAAGCGTTTGTTTCTTGGAAGCGGGCTGGTCTCGTGTGGAGGACTTTAAAAGAATCCAGCCTTTTGGTAATCTGGAGATGTACAAGTGGAAAGATCCGCAGGAATGGCCCCAAGGGGGATTGGCCGAGGACAGAGATGTGCTTGCTCTTATTCTTGTGGGGAGGCCCTGCTCTTCGCTGAGGGGTAAAGACATTTTGGCTTGGAACCCTGATCCCAAGGGAACCTACTCTGTAGCCTATGGTTATCAGGTTCTTGATATGCAAAAGTTCGGGAGCCTCCCTGTCACATGGTGGAAAAAGGTGTGGAACAGATTTGCTTGGCCTAAATGTAACTTCTTTCTCTGGCTGGTCGCTCGTAATAAATGCCTCACTTGGGATAACGTGAGGAAGAGGGGATTTCAGGGTCCCTCTTTTTGTGTCCTTTGTGGTAATAATGAGGATGACTCTTCTCATTTATTTTTCCAATGCTCCCTTGCCAGAGACATTTGGCACCGTTGGTGGAGTGCCTGGAACCATCCTTGTTTTCATGTGCTCTCCCTGGTGGAGTTTTGGAGCAATCTGGGCAGACCTCCGGCCAATGCCCCCTTCCTCCAGGTGGCTTGGAATTTGGGCCCTTCTTGCATCATCTGGCAGATTTGGCTCGAACGGAACCGTCGCATCTTTCAGGGTAGACATTTGGTTGTTCAACAGATCTGGCAAAGGATCTTGTGTATGGTTCAGGAAACTATCCATAGCAAATGTGATGTGGATCCTCTTTTGGACTCTAGGGAGGAGAAGGTACGGCAGGCCCTTGGTCTCTTTGGGGTTGGTGCGGACTCTTCTCGCCCTAGCAGGGTTCCCCAACTCAGCAAGAAAGTTCGGAGAGATGGTAGGTGGAGGCCGCCCCCTGGAGGAGTTTTAAAAATTAATACTGATGGGTCGTCCAGGGGCAATCCTGGACATGCTGGAATTGGCGGTGTTGGGAGAGACTCTGCTGGCGTGGTCAGATTTTTCTTTTCCATTTATAAAGGTGTTCACTCCAACAATTTTATGGAAGCTCTTGCGATTCTCGAGGCCTTGCAGAGGGGTTTTCTCTTGGCTGGCGCAAGAGCATCTGCGAGTCCGACTCTCAAATTTTGGTTAATATTTTAAACAGCAAAAGGTTGGAGGATGTTAATTGGCAGTTGGCCTCTGTGGCCATTCAGATTCTCAAAATTAGTGAAGAGTTTGAATTTATCTCCTTTGTGCACATACCAAGGGAATGGAATGGGGTTGTTGATTATTTGGCCAAAAGGGCTTCGAGCTTTCGGGTCCTTGGATTATGGATAACTGGGAGAGTCTCCCGGCTGGGGACTCTCAGCGCCTCTGGGAGTTGATCCACAAGGATGTCCAGACTTAATGTGGTTTGTTCTTGTTTTCTTCGGGTTTCGACCCTGTCTAGTGGTTTTAGCCTGTTTTGTTGTTTATTTGAGTCCTGGTTGGGGGCTTCGTTGTACTCTGTAATCTTGTCTTCTTATCAATAAATTTTTACCCCTTTATTTAAAAAAAAATCTCCAAAAATTATGGCCAATATCCATGGAACTTACATATTAGCCCTCTGCTTTTAAGAGCCATAAATTCATGTTCAATTATCTTGTCCTTGATAATCACTTATGGTGTAACATCTGCTCCCTAATCGGGCTTGCCATATATTTGCTCTTGCTCGTCTCCAACTTGGGCATCCATACTTCCAACTAGGGTATCCTTACTTCCAATTATGGCTTTCAAATATGGCTTAATTTTCACACTAGAGCAAGAGAAGTGTTAAGAACCTCGCTCCACTTTCATAGAAATCCTTGAAAATTCGCAGAAATTTTTAAATTATTCTTCCATAATTAATATTTAAAATAACAATCTCATAAATAAAGCAGATTTATATATTCAAAATACATCTCACAATTCGCATAAATAAACCAAATGTAGATATTCAGAATAAATCAAACCCTTGAGGTAGGGCAACACCATAGAATGCTCCACGCTTCTGCTGCTCTACTCTGGTAACTCAAATGATGGGTCCATTTGTTCCTTGATGTTGTTGCACCACTCTGAAAACCAGAATCACTATGCTTTCTTTGCCAAACACTGTCATACTTGGTGTCGTTTTGATTCCATGTAGAACCATAATATTGTTGCCTTAAGCCATGCCTCCAAGATTGTTGCCGCTCTTGGTGGTGTGGATGGTGATATGCTGCAACCTTAACCTGATGTTCTACCTTCTTTGACTCCACATTTTGCTCCTCTGTTTTAAATTCTTCTGCACATTGTTCTCTCATGTGCCCTTCGTTTGATGTGTCCTTGTGCTCTTCTATGTCTTTCTTGGACTTTGTTGTTGTTTTTCCCATAGACTTTGTTGTTGTTTCTTCCATGGACTCTACTGCTGCTACTTCTTTCTTGTATTATGTTTCAGATTTTGATGCTTCTTCCTCAATTTGTTTTCCTACAACAGATTCTTGTTTTTCCTCGGATCCTTGCCTCTTACACTAGGAAATATCTTGTACTATTATTTTCTTTTTCCTGTACCAGAACTTCATGAAATTTTTTTGTACATTAATATTAACAATAAACAATACCCAAAAAATTTAACCAAGGATAACCAAGAACAATGTCCGCATCATCCATCTCAATAGCATAAAAATATGAATGTAAAATATATTTCTCCATGGTGATCTTCAAATCTTCGACAATTTGAACATTTGTACTCTCAAGTTGTAGGTCTTTGATTTTCTTTGCCTAAACCTACAAACTCTTAGCCAAAGACATACAGATAAAATGAAAACTGCTACTAGGGTTCATGGAAACAATACTTTTTCTTTTTTTAGAATGCAACCATGAACCTACAAAATAGAATTTTTAGATTCCAACAATTCTTTCTAACCACTATTTGTTCTATCGGACACAAAAGGTGTGGTTTCCTAAACCGGCACACTATCATCCTTATCTTTTTCTTCTATCCATTTCTTGAAATTTTCTCACTCTCTTTAATTCCTTTAGTTCATCCTGGAGCTTAGCTATCTTTTCATCTTTTTTCTCCAATCCCCATTTGCTTAAAAATGCAACTTCAAATTCTTCCCTTAGGTATAACATATCATGGTCATATTTAAAGCTCAAATACCAAGTAAAAGCTTCCCCTTGCAAAGCATTACAAAGCTTACATTCCCATTCCAATTCAAAAGAAAAACTTTTCGACTTTATCAACCATTACCTAGCGTCACTGTTATCCCTTCCTGTAAAAAATGGCAACTCCATGATCTCAAATCCCAAAAAATATCAAAACTTGGATTTTTCAAAAATAAAATTCCTCAAGTATCCTCTATTCCTTTCAATAAACAATTAAATCTGCCATTTTTTTAATTAACTAGCACTTGCTCCCCAATACTAATGTATTATTAATTATCATTATTGTTTATTTTTTTATGTGGACCTATTATAATTTATAGCCAACATTATTATATAATTTATTTTTTATTATATTTCAGTTTTTTTTTTAATTGGATATATGGGATTGAAACAGGCCCCACCGCTATTACATCTTGACTACATAGTGGTACTATAACAACATTCTTGGCAATTATGCATGTTTCACTTGACAAGATTCAAACCTATATCTCCTCCTTGAAAGTCAAGATAGTTAACCAATTGAGCTCATGCCATTTGATTATATTTAAACTATATTTTATTATTAATTACGTCTTTGTTACTTATGTTTTTTAATTTACAAATATAATATATTATGGTTTAGTTTTCATTATAATTGACTATACTTTTAAATTTTTAATTTAATTGAGCATTTCTTAGTTGTTACGTTAAGTTATCATTATTTCTTGGTTTACTTTTTTTTTATATATGATAATTTTATTTAATTTGATTTATCTTATAATATTGTATGAAATTGATTTATTTAATAAACTTTTTTTTAATGGATTATATGGGATCAAAATGGACCCTATCTGTATTACATCATGACAATGTTACCACCGTATTTCAACAGACCACATAGTGGTATTTTTGGTCATTATGCATATATTGCTTGGCAATATTTAAACCTAGCTCTTCGCATGGAAAACCCATGTATATAACTGTTTGAGCTCATGTCATTTGATTCAAATGTTAAGGTTAACCTATAGGATTGGAACCTTGGTTTATGCTATTAAACTCCTTGCTTCCCACCACACACCTTGGGCAACTTAATTAACATATTTTAAACAATACAAGTTAACTTTTTTATGTATCTTTTAAAAATTGATATCAAGATGTTCAGTAAGATTTTATTTTTATTTTACCGGCATTTCATTATGGCATCTACATGCAATATTGGGGGAAGAAATACAAAATAGACAAAACCCAATCTAGATTCCCATTTCAAAATATATTATTATTGTTGACAAATCCAAGGTAGTAGAAGTTGCACATGGACATATAATAAGTGCGCAAAGGAGTTTGATGGTTCATATACTAGGGCTCATGTCGACCTTTGTGGCAATCAGGAACAATGTGGCAAAATGCCATTGTCTAGAATCTCTAGATATTGATAATTAGCCAGTTAGAGGATTACCAACTGAAAAGGTTACAGACTGCATTAAACAGCTAGAGGAAGCTAAGGTTCTTGTTCAAGCAGCAAAACAAAATGTTACAAGTTTCCATTCACCAAGGCCTGCAGTGCATTATGTACCCATAACTACAGGTCAAAAGAGGGACGATTTAGGCCCCCTTGAATATTCATAGAGTCAAGAGGACACAGACCAGATCATTGGTCATTGTGTGCAAATGGGATTGTATTTAATGTGGCACAATCCCCACATTGGCAAGAGATGGTTAGGTCAATTAATGAGGTGCCAAAAGTTACAAAAGTTGGGGCTATGAAAATGTCTATACCAAACTTTAGACAGAAGAGGAAAAAATCATTGATAGATCACTTGTGTCAGTTCATGCTTTATAAAAGAAGAAGAAGAGGTATTAATGTGGAATGAAATTTCATCATAGGAATATGCCACTGCAAATAAACAGCTTGTATAAGCACAGCATCTCCAATGATAGATGGAAGGATATTAGAAATACGCAATTGATCAATGCAATTGCAATGTGCACAAAGGGAGTAAAATCCTTAAAAAACAACTAACTGCAAGGCTGGGGAGAAGGATACTCGATTCAATGGGACCAAAACACATTGTCCAGGTCATTACAAACAATGTCAAAGTCTGTGGCGCAGTGAACCAATTATGGAGTCAAGATATGCCCTCATTTTTTTGAACTCCATGTGTTGTTCACTCGTTGAATCTTATGTCTCAAAATTTTGGAAAAATTCCTTGGATAATACAAAATAAGAAGGAAAAAGAAATTCAAATGTTTATTGAATTATTTCCAATCATCCCATGGCACAATCCGTGTATCGGCACTTCACATAGTTGGAGCCATGGGTGGAAAACTCGCCAATTTAATGTAAGTATTCACAAAAATCATGGGATTTTGATGTTGACGAGAAAATCATTTTGATGTTGACAAGAAAATCAGCGATAAACTCGATGCGGATATTTGGCAATAAATTGCCAAAAAACTTGTGCATGCACATATAGGGGTTGAAACGGCATAAAAAGTGAAAAACAATCATCATTTGTCAGCTTTTCTAGGCTCAATCCTTCTGATTACTGATTTTTGAAGACAGATATGACTCTTTCCACCATGTTTGAACGATTTTGACAGATGTTTGTGGGAGATCTCACAACTTAGAGAAAAACTTTAGAGGCAGGGATTTTTATTTGTAACAGATTTTAAGGTATTTTTAGGGCTTTTTCATTTCTTTGCTTTGTTCTTTTCTTTTCATAATGCCTCTAGCTTAGATTATTTTCTTTGCTTTCTTTTTTTTTTTTCAATAGATGGCTTCTTTAGGCAAGGGAAGCCTGCTGATCCAAGTCCAGGAAGGGACAGGACGTCAATACAATGTAGAAAGGGCAAACATCCCAGTCAAGTGTTTTCCAAAAATTGTGGCAAAGACATAAGGGGAGACATCAATCACCTCAGATTCCATCTTGTCAAAATACCAGGCCATAATGTAGAGTTGTCCCCTGTTGTGGACCTTGAAATCTAATTTCAAGACAGACGAAAACCTTCCTCACCAACAAAGACGAGAAGTTAAAAAGGGAAAGATCTGAAGTTGCAGTTGGATTGGGGTTCATGCAAATGGGCTGAAAAGTTAGCCCTAGTACTAAAGATAAAAAGTCTACCCTTGGCCTGCGCATTTGGCATTTTCCAAAGAAGAGCACAAAAAGTAGAAGGAAGATGTCCCAAAGTTTCTTTGCTCCCTGCATAATGGTGCAGCCTTTCCTTAAGACAACATCTTGGGGAAAGAAGTGGAAGCAAGCCCAAATCACTACGGCGAAATTCCTGCAGCATATTCCTTAATGCGGCGACAGCCCTTATTAGGATACCTTGGTGAGAGCAATCAATATAGTTGGTAAAGGGATGAAGCCTGCAACAGAGGATTTTAGCACGCCCTTGCTGGATGAGTGTTTCAAACACACAACCCCTTGTAGAAAAGCAAAAGAAGGTATAGAGCAAAAATTAGTGTAGCGTTTTATCTCATGGGTGAACAGCTGAGAGAAATCGTGTCCTAATCAATTTTTTACTGGCTTCAAGTGAATCTTTGGTCTTCATGAGGTCATTTGATGCCTCTCCAGAGGTGAAGAGTGCACAATTTTTGTTCACATTGAAGGAAGTGGTGGTTGAAGGGGGAGTTAAGAATGTTATGCAAGTAATGACGAACAATGTAGCGACTTATGTAGTTGCAAGGACACTTTTTGAGGAGTACTCCACTATATTTTGGAGCCCATGTGCAGCCAATTGCCTTGACCTCCTTGTTCTTGAGGACATTGGAAAATTATCATGGGTAAAGGGTGTGGTTGAGGAGTCAAAAAACATCACTAGATTTATCTACAACCAAACATGGGTTCTTAGCTTGATAAGCAAGCACATTGATGGAAAGCATATTATTTGACCAAGATTCACCCAATTTGCAGCTGCACAAGCTCCTCTTAAGAGGTTGCTTGTCAGCAAATGATGGATATGATCATTGTTTCATATCCAGAAGAATGCAAAAAGGGTCATCAATATAGTTTTTGATGACACTTTTTGCACGAACAAGCAAGAGATAATCAAGATGATTTACCTTTTTTTAAATTCTTTCACTTTCTGAATTTTCAATTTCTAACTCCTACATTAAAATTTAAATTGAGATTCGTACTCTTGATGATTTTCACTATTCAAGTGACAAAACCTTCAATCGAGGTTCTTTGTCTTGTAAATGGCGAGCAAATGTCAATGGGTTATTTGTATGAGGCCATGGATACATTGACGGAGCCATCCAAACTTATACTGATGGAGACAAGTGCAAATTTGATCCCTTTTGGTATATTATTGATTGTAGATAGGCCACGCAATTTCATTGGCCCATACATGTAGCAGGGTACTACTTGAACCCCAAATTATTTTTTAGTAATATGTTTTAACATCAATCAAGTCATTGATGCCCTCTATAGCTATGGAGAGAGGATGACACTTGACCACTTCAAAAAAGTTGAGGGGAGCTTTTTTTTCCCATCATTTTTGTGTTCAATCAAGTCCAGATTTGTCGCTACATAAAACCATTTTATTTAATAAAATTAAGCATTCTTTGAATTTAGAAGTATAGTTTTAGTTTACTTACAAAATTTTAAATTTATAATTTATATATATTCCTTTATGCATATATAAGATGAGAAGATTATGATGGTTGAACATCAAATCTTCAAAGGATAGCAATCCGCACTTTGAGTCGGCCCTCTAGCACTTATTGGTTTAAGCGTAATTAGTTGTTATTTCACAACATACACTCTAAGAAGCATAATATGTTGACCCAGGAGTGCCTCAATGACCTCATGTTTGTGCAATACACTCTACAACTTCGCATCAAACAAGTGGAGGGGACCAATTCAAATGACGCTATTTACTTGAATGAGATAGATCCAATTTCAAATGGATTGTCGAAAATGTGAAGCCCATAATGACGCTATTTACTTGAATGAGATAGATCCAATTTCAAATGGATTGTCGAAAATGTGAAGCCCATGCTGACTGAGGAGGACACCAAGCAGTTGGAGAGGGAAGAAGTGGAAGGCACAACAGTGGAGCAAGATGCACTTGAGGAACTGCCACTTCAACCATCTAGTTCAAGATCAAGGAAGGGAAAGCTTAAAGCAGTTTAAAACTACTTGAGTATGTTGAATTTTTAGAGTTATTTATGATCATTTAACTATCATGAATTGCAATGTTACTCCTTTTACGAAAATCTAATAGAAAATCAGCGTTGTAACTCTCTAATTGTTTCTTTAATTATTTTAAATGAATCTTGGTAGAGTTCTGAGTCGTCGAGTAAGAGTCAAAATTGAACTTGCTGAGTCCAAGTTTTCCAACTATAGTTCAAGCTACTGAAAGTAACTCTTCAAGTTCTTATTTTTTCTTTTCTACCTTTTGAATTTTGGGGGAAAAAATATTATGAGAAGATTCTTCTTTAAAATAATTTTTACTTCAACCTCCCCCTTTCCCCTAAACTTCAAGGTGGTTGGGACACACTTTACAAAACACTATATTGTTCTTTCGCGACTTGTGAATGTAAAACAAGCCTTTAAAAAATGGTCATTAGTCATGTTTGGGTTGTTTGGAGGCAATATCAAACAAATAAAGCAAATAGTGTCAAATGGATCTTTCTTGATGACTAGTGAACTCAAGTTGACTATTTTTGGTTTTTTTCATTGAGCCAATATATTTCATATTCGACTTTTGTGACAGATATTCAATCCTTAGGCAATATTTACAATGGCATATATACAAACGTTAGAAAAAAATCAAGAATATTATGATGGCAAAAGAGCTAGACCCCTCTGAAAAAATTTACTGTTACAAAGAGGTGGATTAAAATGACCTCTTTCCAAGTTTTGGCATGTGTATGAATTCAAAACATTGCCATGTTGAAATGTTGAATATATCCATTCAAACTACACCAAATGAAAACAAAGAGGTAGTTGATGGATATAAAAAGGACTCCAAGGAAATATATGGAATTTTTTGAGTTGCATTGACCATATTAAAGCAGTTTTCAGCCTTTATGTCTTCCAGAGAAATGCATAAAAATGTGGCAAATAAGAAGTCATTCAAGCATAAGAAGTCAACAGTGCTTGTGGACCTGTGGAACTTCTACGGTATTAGCACTAAACATCAAGCATTAACAATCAGGCTTTTATCACTGGTTAAATTTTTCTGAATAACTTTATTTTGTTGTCTTATTTAAATTTTATTTATTTTTAGCCTTAATGTACATTTTATTAATTTAAACTTTGCAATGTGATGTTTTGTAATTTATAAATGAGAGGGTAGATCGAAGAGAAATTAAACCACATAAGACTTCATTAATTTGATAATGTAAATAATTTATAGACAGCAAGGCAGCGGACCTTTTATATGTCCATTCCAACCTTCATCTCGTATCACATTTGAGGCTTGACTATAACAAGGGACCTACAAGCTTCAGGACACACAGCCTAAAACAAGCGACATAGATTTATCACTAAATGCTTTGGCAGATGAAGATCTCATCTCATGGTTAAGGATTCTTCTTCCATGACAAGGGCTTCCTGTGGTGGAACTTTAGCTGGATCTAGGGGTTGTGGTTGGTAGTTGTACCTAATCCAACATTTCCTGACCTTCCAAAGGATCTTGAGCATGAGGGGCTCCAATTTGAATACAATAGTAATGACCATCTTTGATAGCATTTGATTGTATCATTGTTCAATGTTTTCATTTTGATGATCCAATACTATTTTGATCATCTACATTGTACATATCATAGCAATGAACATACATTACTCAACTAATTTAATGAATAAAAAATAAATCCATATTTTCAGCTTGCAGGTAATTTTCAATATTCTATGTTTTTAATACATATAATACACACGTTGTTTTATAAATACCATATCCACCCATATCCATATCAGGAGATCCTGAACAATTTCTGCCTCCATATCCCATACCATATTGGTTTCCATGCAACATAGCCTTGGATTAACTAATTGCAGAAGGTGAAGGTTTTCATCATGTTCGACTTGAAGTCCATTTATCACTAAATTCATATGGAGGAAGACACTTGGAAGACTGCCTTCAGGTCAGACCAGAGTGCTTATCAATGGTTGGTCTTGCCTTTGGTCTATGCAAGGTTCCAGTTACATTCATGAGGGTGTTGAATGATGTTTTCACCCATACATAGATTCATTGTTCTTACATATTTGCATAACAGTTTGGTTTTTTTAGTTGGAAATGAGATGAGCATATTGACCATTTGAAGAAAGTGTTAGGTTTCAATAAAACCAGCTTAAAGCTAACTTGAAAATGTGTGAGTTTGCAAAGAACAGTGGTATCTTGGTTTTGTCATAGGTGGTAGGGAATTCAAGATTGATTCAGCCAAAGTTGAGGTCATTTTGAATTGGGCTAGCTCCACAAATGTCATCAAAGTTAGAAGCTTTACGGGCGCTATACAATTTTTGAGGAAGTTAATTTGTCACCTTTCATCCATTGCTTTCCTTTTCACATCTTTTCTTCCGTGAGTAAGAGTTTTGTTTGGAAAAAGAGGCATATCAAACCATTTAACAAATTGAAACAAAAGACAAGCACTGCTCTGGTGTTGACATTGCCTAATTTATAGCAGACATCTGAGATGGAAACTAATGCATCTGATTATGCTATGGCTGCCATGCTTATGCAAAGAAGTAGACCAGTTTGTTATCACAAGTTGTTTGATAAAGTTTTAGAGAATTCCCCCACTCATGACAAGGAATTGCTCTCTCTGCTGCAACCTATCAAGAAGTGGAAGAGCTAGCTTATGGGAAAAGAAACTGTTGCTCATACAAATCATCAGCCCCTAAGATATCTTCAACACAGGGTAAATTGCAGCAAGCAAGGCATTTCAAACAGATGGGATTTATGCAATAGTTTCATGTTGTTGTTAAGTATAAAATGGGAGTGGACAATAAAATGCACAATTTGTTGTCTTGACCTCATATTTCTGCTAGTGTTGTTATGCAGGTCAAACCAATGGCACATGAGGAGTTCTTGAAAGAGTATGCTCAAGACAAGGATTTTGGAGAGGTTTATTACCATTGGAAGACCTCCAAAGTTTGTGAGCAAGGAGGAATGGCTGATTATTAGCTTGTTGATGGAATCATGGGCTACTCTACAAGTTGGGTAAGCTTTGCATTTCAAATGGGAGTTCAAAAATGTAATTAATAAGAAAGGCCCGTAGTTATCTTGTTGTGGGTCATTTTGGAGTGAATAAGGCTATTACCAAAATTGCAAAAATATGTGCCTTGTCATTTATCGAGAGACGATATTTCCAATTTTTTGAAGGGTTGTGTTTTGTGCAGCACTAGCAAGTCAAATAAGAAGACATTGGATTTGTACACATCATTGCAGGTTCCCTCTAGACCTTGAGAGAATGTCCCTATGGATTTTCTAGGTGGCTTTTCCACAAGTAGATAAAATAATGACTACTTCTTGTCATTGTTGATCAAATTAATACGACGTGTGTATTGCTACCATGGAAGAAAGATCACTTTTAAACAAGAATCTCCTCATAAGTTCTTTACGAATATTTGCATCCTTTTTGGAATGCCGACATGCATAATTTTAGATCAGGACAGTAAATTTCTTGTTGCCTTTTGGATAACTTTGTGGGACAAGACGAATACTAAGTTGAAGAGGTCCACAGCTTTTCATCCTCATACAAACGGACAAACAAGGATTGTCAATGGTACTTTGGTTCATCTTCTTCAGGCTTATAAACGGAAGAATCAAAAGACTTGGGATAAGATTTTGTCTTATCAACATGCTTATCATAGCAAAATTCATGACTCCAATAGCATATCCCTTTTTGAATCTTGTTATGGTTACCTTCCTAATTCACCATTTGATTTGGCATTTGCGTTTTGACAAGGTGATCTAGACAATCATGAGGAGGCAGACGAAGCAGATAACTTTTTGGAGAAAATCAGGTAAAGCAAATAGATTTTTGGATAAAATCATGTTGATTCACCAAAAAGTTCAAGAGGGTTTGGAGACGAGTCAAGCCCAATATAAAGCAAGGGATGACAATTGTAGAGTTGAGCATACCTTTCAAGTTGGAGAGACAGTAATGTTGCAGGGAAACAGAGGATTTATGACATCAAAGGAGAGTTTAAACCCATTTTACAGTCCTTTCAGTATTCTCAAACTAGTGGAGAGCAATAATTTTGAGTTGGATCTCCTTCCTTTCATGAAGATGTACCCCACTATGAAAGTGGACAACCTGTTGCCTAAGCCCTCTATGTTTGATGATCAGCAAGAAGTCTAGGTGTCAATGTCATTTGAAGATTTGATTCCAAAGATAGCTACTTATATGAATGAAAAAATAACATTTTGCAAAAGCAAGTTCATTCTGCATGCCAAGGACAGCAAGAGTATTGGCAAGTGGGACTCAAGGATCAGCTAGTGTGAAAAGCAAAGTGATACACCAGGAATAAGGTGGAGGAAAGGTTTCTTCACTTTCATTCAGTTTATAAGCTTTCAAGGGACTGTTGGTTACGAATCTGCCATGAGGAAAGGATTTTGTGTTAACGCGCCCAGATTCGCCCACCAGCTTGAAAGGCCGGAAGGAAGGAATGCCTTCCGTGCCAATCTCCGGAGAAGGCCGGCTCCCTGTGGGGTTTTATGGTTTAAGATAAGAGTGCGGGA
Source organism: Wollemia nobilis (assembly GCA_028583015.1). Taxonomy (NCBI): domain Eukaryota; kingdom Viridiplantae; phylum Streptophyta; class Pinopsida; order Araucariales; family Araucariaceae; genus Wollemia; species Wollemia nobilis. Next base: position 508,911 of record JAQPPZ010016676.1, read on the forward strand.
AAGAGATAAAAATGCGGAAAGAATTTACAAATGTGATTGGAGTTGGGTGGGGGGAACTAACAATACAGCAACACATCAATCACCACTACTTACTGCATCATAAATACAAAGCATAACCAGAAACTGCAAAATCTAAGTATACCTTTTGTATAAAGCAGTGTACGCACAGCTACAATGGCTCCCTAACAGACATTCCCTACAAGGAACTAACAGTACGGCAGCGCATCAATCACCACTACGGACAGTAACATAAATACAAAAAGCAACCAAGAGATGTCAGATCCAAGTATGTGTGTTATGCAGAGAATTTGTACGCACAGCTACAATGACTCCCTAACAGACATTCCCTACAAGGAACTAACAGTACGGCAGTGCATCAATCACCACTACGGACAGCAACATAAACATAACACACAAACTGAAGGAACTGCTACCAAGTTTATTCTATGTATCCTCTAATCAATGAAGTCCAAGAGTACTTGGCCACCAAATGCTGAAGTGAATCAACAAGCCATGACACAAGCAATGCCTCAGGAATACCTGACCACCAAATGCTGAAGTAAATCAACAAGCCATGACACAGGAAAACGTAAAGCAGAAATGTTAAAGAGAGGCAGCATAAAAAATAAAAGAAGTAGAACAGAGCCAGGCATATACTTTATATTGATAAGCAGAAGCACAGCTACAATGGTTCCCTAACAGACATTCCCCTTCCACCACCTTACAATGAAAACATGGTGGGTATTTATAGCCCGAGTCCCTCCCGTTACATTAATGGGCACAAAGTCCCAGTCAAACATTAGCTGACAAAAGCAGCCGCGGAACTGCTGATGTTGACTTCTGTCGGGCTGGACTGTACTCGCAGCATGGTCTCCCTGAAGGCTGAACAGCTACGTGGCAGCGCGCTAGGTAGAACTTCTCATTGACAGGAATGCGGGTAGCTGAGGCAGTAGAACCTCCAATCAGCTTTAAATGGGGCAGCTGGCATAAGTAGTGCAGCCCATGCTTGTCCTTTTGCTCGGCATGTCTTGGCTCGGATCCCAAAGTTGGACACTTGTCGGATGATGCTGCTTGACACGTGTCTGCCTTGAAAGGCAGTTTATCCAACTTCGCCCAGGATCAGAGCGCCATCGGGTTGCGCAGGCAGAAAACAGCGCAGTCGGGAAGGCCTTCATGCCTTGGGTGCATTTCTGAGTTTATTTCCCTACTGCGCACCTGTCAAAGGGCGCACTCCGACTTCGCTGCGAAGTCGGGTTGCGCACAGGTGAAAGCTGATTTCTGCCGCCGTACGGACTTCGCCCTGGAAAGGGGGAGCAGTCCGACTTCGCTGCGAAGTCGGACTTCGCCCCAGCACTTAGTCATTTTTCCTGCCAGCCTGCTACAAGGTGCGCCCGAAAGAAGGGCGCAGCCGACTCGGCGACACAGCATCCCGCCACCGCTACAAGGTGCGCCCAGAAAGCAGGGCGCAGTCCGACTTCGCCGCGAAGTCGGACTTCGCCCAGAAAACTTGTTCTTCTGGTTGATCCTGTCGCACTGCGCACTTTGTATTCCTGCTGCGCTCCAACTGGAGGGCGCACTCCGACTTCGCTGCGAAGTCGGATTGCGCCCTGACACTTAGCCATTTTTCAGGGCAACTGCTGTCAAATTTGAGATCTGATTGAGGGGCTCAAAAGAAAGAGGGAAGAATGAGAATGTAGGGAAGAGAGAGAAAGGGAGAGAAGAAGAAAGGGAAAGAGAGGAAGAGGGAAAAGGAAGAGCAGCACTCTTACAAAACTGAAAACATTGCACCCCGTGCAAAATGTGGCAACATTTCTGGCGGCTCGCGGGGTGTCGAGCTCGCCTCGGCGCAAAGAATCCATGCCTTCATCCATTGGGTGCAGAGGAACTTGCTTCCCCTGCCTTCTGCTGCTCTAGCCGTTCTCCTCGCGGCAACTGTTCTTCAGATTCACTTCCGGCAGCTGCCTCCTCGGATTCGCCTTCCGAATGCTCTCCAACACTGGCCTCTGCCTCGCAGATGCGGTTGTATGCGGCCTGGGCTTGGCCCCAGGCTTCTGCTTCGAATGGTCGGCGGTCGGCAACTTCTTCTAATGCTGCGTGGAATGCAGCGACCGCGTGCAGGTCGATGGTGAGGTATCTTTTTCCCGCCTCCTGGAAGTAGGAGCTGATCCTGCAGCACTTGGACACCATCTCGGGTGACTCGACTTTCTTGAATTGGCTCGGTCCAGCTATCAATTTCAGCTGTATCTGCCTCAAAGGACCGCCAATTCTTTTTCACCTGCTCATGGGTGAGAAACTCACCATTCTCAACAAAGCCCGGGCACCCTAGTTCAGAGAGAGCGTGAAAGGGAGCCATACAAATGTCTTTTTCATGTTCGAATGCATCCAGCATTCGTCTGGCAACTCTCACCTCTTCTGCTTTCTTAAAATATTTATGCAAGGTTACCCTTGCATCTGCCCATTCTGCAGCGAATGAGGACATGGGGGAGAATTGGAGGCCATCGCGCTCGCGTTCTTGAAGATTTATCGCTAGGTCCAGCCATTGCTTCGCCTGGCGTTCGGCCTCCTCTACCACAGGCTTTCCCTGGGCAGAAACTTCTTGGATCCTGGATGCGAAATCCAGGACCGACATAGCTTTATACGTGTGGGGCTTGCATCCCTGCAGCAGATCAGCCCGCATCTCCTTAACTTTGCTCTTTGAAAAGACCGTCGCTTGAGATGCTTTCTCTGCAGATTGCGACTGCGCCTGTTTCAAAGACTCCTGGAGCCGAGAAATCTGCTCCAGGGCTGCCTGCTTTTCCGTTGCGGCTTCTTGCTGAGAAGCGGCCAGCCGGGCTTTCAATTCGTCTATTTCTCGTTGCGTCGCTTCCAGCTGCTCAGTGGACCTAGACAGGTCCTCTTCAAGCTGTCTTGTCTTGTCTTGCAACCGGAAAAGCTCTTCATGTTCCTCCAGATTTTTGACAAGGAGATTATCCGCTTTACGGAGGATTCCCTGAATCTCGTATTGCGGGTGAATATCGTCAAAGCTCTTCTCCTTTGTCTGGAGCTCGTAGTCCGCCCCCGTCATTTCCCGGAGAGGCTTCTTTACTTTCGGAGTTATCTTTTCTGTCGTAAGCACTCTCCTCTCGAAGTTAAACTTGGTGCGCTTTACCGGGGCGGCTATCTCTTCAGGTCTCCTCCGCTTCAGGTTTTGGAGGAAAGAGATAGGGTATTCTACGGCTCTTGTTGCCAGAGGCAAATCATCCGTGTTCTGGAGGTCGTCCATGAAGTCCGGTTCCCCAGCCCTAGGGTTCTCGCCGTGACGTCTCTCCTGCGACAAGGGAAATTGGAGGAACTGGAAGGACTTTGGAAGGAGCGGCCGCTTCTGAGGGCGACCGGGAAGTGGAGGGCGGAGCGGCTGATGCTGGAAGGGTTTCAAGCGGCTGAGGCGATGGATGCAACGGTGAACGCGCGGCTTCAGCACTAACCACAGGTGAAGGGTTTGGGGTTTGACTCAGGGATAGGAAGGCGTTGGGGTCCTGAGCAAACTGGTTGAAAGAATGGGGGCCGCTAGAAGGGTGTGGAGATGGGGAGGAAGATGCGGCCATGACTTGCTCGGATTGAGCGGGAGATGGAGTAGGAGTAGGGCTAGATGAGATCAAAGGGAGCGGGGCAGCGAACGTACCTGCGGGCTCCGCCTGAGCCGATGCTGGATGAATGTCTGCGGTTCTGGTTCCGACGGCTGGCTCAGGACTATCCAGAGAAACAACCTCTGGAGCGGCTGAACGCGGCTGCGGCTCTGCGACTGGCTGCTGCACCGTCAGACTAGGTCGCCTGACTTTCTCAACTCTCTTCCTCTTTTTCTTTTCTGGAGCGATGGCTGGTTCGGAAGAAGGAGATGAAGCAGGTGCAGCGGGCACTGATGTTCCCACGGTAAACTTGTACCGGGGTTTGACTTGCAGAAGGTCTGCCGCGGCCGGTCCGCTCGCTGGTGGCGCTGGCGTCTTTTGTGCCTGAGGAGTCACCTCGGGCGTTGACTTGACTGATTTTTTCGCCTTTTCAGGCGCCACCTTGGAAGCCACAGGCTGCATTGGGTCCACTTGGATGTCTGCTGGGCCCGCACTGGCAGTTGCAAAAGTGTACAACTGTTGGGAGGAAGACCCTCCTTTATAACCCTCGAAGGGACCTCGGGGAACGTAATCTCGAAATGCGAAAGGCCGCCAGCTGTCAATGTGCTGGTCATATAGAGCTGAAAAGTCGTCATCAACGGCCAGATTTCTCCTGATGGATTTATCGTGCTGCGTGCGGCACCTCATCTTCCAGAGCATTCAACAACTTTTTCTTTTGGCCACTTAAGGCCTCGCTAGCTTGGAGATGAATTTTTTAAATCCCGGAGAAGAGAACTTGTGGTCCGGGTTTCGCTCGGGGTCATATGCTACCTCCTCGCAAGAAAAAATCCTGCCACGGAGGCCATGCTTCCATCGAGTCAATCTCCCGCCGAGGTCAACATGGACCACATCGCATCTATCTTCGATTATGTCCGCCCGGGGGCAGATATGTGCAAACTTTCCCCTTATCCCGTGTGGGTCGTACTTCCAGCGCTGCGGCAGCAGAATCAGGCCAATGTCAAAAAGCTCCCGCTCGAGATAGACATGTTGTCCTACCTCTGATATCTCAACGTTCGCCCAGGAAAGAGGATATTGAAAGATATGGCCCTTTCTCTTTCCCTGGCCGAACTCCTCTTCAACGTAATCCATCTGCCGCGCAACCTCCATCCCAAACTGATGATCCGTGCACCAGTAGGGCAGCAGATGAGGTTTGCCCTTGAATCCGTAGATTCTGACCACAATCCCCTGCGTCAGTCTAAAAACGTCCCCGAGCTTGTGATTCAGCAAATAGTTCGTCATTTCCTGCGGGGGGCGAGGGATCTCACCATCGCTGAAGACTGACATGACCAATCCTAGAAAGTTGAAGTTGAACTTGTAGTAAGACCCTTTCCGGTATAGGTCATCCGTCCAGTCATAGACGGGTTGTGGCTCTCCCCTCTCATTCACCTTCTTCAGGTTAGGGATCGGCATCCGGGAGTGCAAATGATACAAACAAAGCCAAGCCAAGAAGGAACTGAATCGGAATTCAGTTGACTGCTTTTCTGGAGCTTCACCAGGCTGGAGTGAATGGCGTATGCAAGCCAGTCCGCCCAGTCAAAGAAGATAGGGCGCTTCCCACTTCTCTGCGCTGCTGGTTCATAGGATTCTCCGCATAGGAGACATTCTGCCAGCGCTAGCTGGTACGGCTGTACCAGCTCGTCAGAGTCGCAGCCGAGGACCCACGCCAGGATGGTGTATATGTATTTGCTCTGAAACCTCTCCAGGGGTATGGGGCCGGTTGGCCATTGTCCACCGCGAGCGGGGCGTTCAGCTCTGAATTGAGGAAATCCCTCATCCTTTTTGTGTGCGTAAAGCGCCCCGCTTGCTCGCCAAGATTTATCTTTCTGACAATCGTGCTGGAGTCATACTCCAACCCTGGGGCGAAGGCCGGCTGGACAGTCTCCTTGCGAAGTGCGAACAAGGGTTTACCGCTGGAGCTGCAAATTTGCCGGGTAGCTGGTCTGTAATGTCTGACAATTAGGTCTACCAGCTCCGGGCATTGATGGACAGGAGGGCACAAGAACCGGAAAAGGTTCGACTTGTACGCCGCTCCGAAATGGTGAGAGGGCGAAACTTTGTCAGCCCAATTCTCCACATTTATCCGCAGCTTAGTAAGGCTCATGGAAAACGAGTCGTCCTTGTACCCCGACAGGTAATTAACCGGCGGTGGTGGGGCTTGCCCACGCTGTACTTTCTTTGGCCGGGATTTTGACTTTTGGTCCTGCGGTGCCTCACTCCTGAAAACACTTGACTGCGGTAAATCCCCCAGTTCGCGCCCTTCGCTGGATTGCGCTGGCATTGGCAACTTTCCCTTGTCCATCCCTCCGAAACAGCAATAATTACGATTTCTGGACGTCTGCACCAGATTTCGCAGTCACAGGAATAATCTGCACGATTTGGCATGTCTGGATGCATCAGACCCCCTTTTCTAGACAATGACAGCGTCATTAATGTCGCGCAGGAGGGGGTAGGTCGGCTGGCAAGTGAAGGCGTTATGTTTTTTTTTTGGTGGCCGCACAGGAGAATGTCTTGAAAGACGTACCCCGGCTGCCGCGCCATGCTTCTTTGATTGCGCTTTCCTTGGAGATTGCGCAATCATTAAATTTGACCTTGAACGCTGCGCCATGGCTGACGTCACTGCCGCAATCTGGGCACACTGCTCAAGAAAAACCCTTTGGTGCGGAAACCCAACTCTTACTGTCGCAATGCGCCCTGGGCCCACGCTTGGAGCTTTGGAATTTTTTATTTATTTTTTTAAACCATCCAAGCTGCGCCCAGAAAACAGGGCGCAATCGGACTTCGCCCCAAAATTGGGCGCGATCCGACTTCGCCCACTTGCGTTAAGACTGTTGCCTTTCTTTTCCAACTGCGCCCGAGGATCGGGCGCAGTCCGACCTTTGCAATTTTTTTACGAGGCTTCGGGCCCACTTAGAATTATCCCTTTTGTGACGGGCCACTCGAGCTGCGCTCGGAAAATGGAGCGCGCTCGGACTTCGCCCGAAGTTCGGGCGAAGTTCGCACTTCGCGCAAAGTTCGGGCGCAGTTCGTATTTTGCGCAAAGTTCGGGCGAAGTTCGCACTTCGCGCGCAAGCCGGGTGTATTCGGACTTCGCGCGCGAAGTCGGACTTCGCTCCAAACTCGAGCGCAGTCCGAACACTTACTCCTTTGCAGCTTCTGCTTTCAAACCGCGCCCTTTGGCCGGTGCGCAGCCCGACTTCGCTGCGAAGTCGGGCAGCGCACTGCCACTTAGCCGTTTTTGCTTTCTTTCTCAGGCAGCTCCCTTTACGAACTTCGCTCCTTCTGAGGGGCGACAACAGACTTCGCTGCGAAGTCTGTGTTCTCTCCCTTTGTCCTATTTTGGCTCAAACAAATGGAAAACTGAAAGCTGGAAATCTGTACATGCTCTAAAAAATAAAATGCATAAGGGAAATTTTTACAAAGAAGGGCCCATTGGGCACCTTCAGCAGCGGTAAATTTTTAAGTGGAACCCGTTAACGGGGATAGGTAGGAGCTGACCCTCCATATCCCGAAGTACGTAAGCATTGAACTGGTTCACCCGGGCAATCTGATAAGGGCCCTCCCAGAGGGCATCAAACTTCCCGTGGTTGCCCGGCTTCGCCTTAAATGAGTCCCACTTCAGCACCAGGTCCCCGATTTTAAAAACTCGGGCAGTGGTGCCTTTTGCAAACCAGCCTTGAGTGGCTTCAATATGCTTGGTGAAGGCCTGGTATGCTTTTTCTCTGTCTTCTTCCAACTGCAGAAGTTGGCACAGTCTGTCATCCACCGGGTCTCCACTGCTCCTGTCTTCGTCCAACATCCATAGGGCAGGGATTTCAATGTGAGATGGCATGACAGCCTCTTTACCATAGACGAGCGCATAAGGGGACGTTCTGATGGATTTCTTGAATGAAACTCTGTCCGCCCACAGCGCCCGGTTCAGGAGTAAATGCCAAGTCCGCTTGTTCCTGTCAATGGTCCTTCTGATGATCTTCAGGAGGTTCTTGTTAGTAGACTCGGCAAGGCCATTCCCCTGCGGGTAGTAATTAGAAGACATTTTGTGATAAATGCCAAGTTTGCCAGTGTACTCCGTGAGTACAGCGCCTGCGAATCCCGGACCATTGTCCGTCACAATTGACTCTGGAACCCCGAAGCGGGTAATCAGGCTCTCAAGGAACCTGATGACCGTTTCTTGGTCCGCGTTTTTGGTTGGGATCGCCTCTGCCCACCGTGTGAAGTAATCGGTGGTCGTAAGAATAAACTTGTGTCCGGCAGAGGAACTAGGCGAAATCACCCCAATGAAGTCTAGACCCCATTGCTGGAACGGAGTCTCGGCTTGAATCGGTTGAAGGGGCAGGGGTGCTTTTCTGTTTCTGCCAGCAAACCTCTGGCATTGATCACACTTGGAACAGACCGCATAAGCGTCTGTAAATAGAGTGGGCCAATAGTACCCGGCTCTAATTATTTTTAAGGCCGTAGGCCTTGCAGAATGATGACCTCCGGGCATCCCGGAATGAAAATCTCCGAGGACCCTGGACTGGTCTGATTTCATGACGCACCGCAACAGGATGCCGTCAATATTTTTGAAGTAAAGCCCCTCGGGGCGAAGAGTGTACTTGAGTGCACCTAGCCGAAATCTCCTTCGTTGTGAGGCGTTCAGTGATCTCGGACATCTTCCGGTGCAGAAATATCTCACCAGCTCATCTCGTCCAATCACTCTCCTCCGATAAGGAGTTGGCTAGGTAGATGCTTGTCGCTGTGTCCTCCCACTTACAGCGGAGATGCCGGCTACAACGCTTCGGCCAGCTCCTGACACAAGGCTCGGCCTCTGATAAGCTTGGTGGGCCGCACTTCGATGTCGAACTCCTGGATTTTTGCAATCCATCCTGCTCTCTTGTGACCCGGCTCTCCTTGTATGATGAAGCTTCGAACGTCCGGGTGAATCACAAAGACAGTCGTTTTGCTCTGGGAGACAAAATGCCTGAACTTTCGGAGGGATTTCATGACAGCGTGAACCTGCCGCTCTATAAAGTTGTACTTTTCTTCATGCGGCTGAATCACTTGGCTCAGGAACGCTATGGGGCGCTCCTCGCCATCGTCTCCCTTCTGAGTTAGGACTGCGGCGTAACTTTCCGGTTCTCCCACCGCATAGAGGATGAAGTCCTTGGAGTAGTCCGGGTTTATCAACACCGGAGCTTGCGCAATCCGAGCCTTGATTTCCTCGAAGGCTTGCTCTCTCTCATCAGCCCATTCGTAAGTTGTATATTTTTTCAGCAGCTGCGGCCATAGGCTTGATCACTCGTGCGAAGTCCGGGATGAACTTCCGCACGAAGTTAATCTCACCGAAGAAGGACTGCAGCCCTTTTTTATCGATTGGGGCTGGCAAGCGAAGGAGGGCTTCGCTCTGTCGGGGTCAATGGCGAGGCCTTTCTCGGAGATGACATGTCCCAACAGCCTTACCTTCTTTTACCGCGAAGACGGACTTCTTCGGGTTTATAGAAATGCCGAATTCTCGACACCTCTCAAATATTTGCCGCAGTTGGGAAACGTGATCCCCTCTTTGGTGAGAGAAAACAGTCATGTCATCAAGGTAGATGACAATGATCTTATTGAGCAGCTCTCGGAAGGCCAGGTCCATGGCCCTTTGGAATGTGGCACCAGCATTGGATAAGCCGAAAGGCATGCGCTGATAGGCGAACGTCCCCCATTTGGTGGTGAACGCCGTCTTATGCTGGTCCTCATCCCTGACCCAAATCTGGTTGTAGCCGAAAAATCCATCTAAAAGTGAGAATCTCTGGGCTCCAGCAACGATGTGTAGAATTTGGTCAATTTGGGGAAGCGGATAGTGGTCCTTGAGGGAAGCCTGATTCAGGTTTCTGAAGTCGACACAGAGACGAATGTCGCCATTCTTTTTCCTCACAGGCACCAAATTCGCGACCCAGGATGAATGTTTGATGGGGTAGATGATTTTGGCCTCCAGCATCTTCAAGAGCTCTGCTTTCATCATGGCCTCAATTTTTGGATTTACGGCCCTCTGCTTCTGTCGGAATGGCTTGGCGCCATCCTCTAGCTCAATGGTATGCTGGATTACATTTCTGTCATACCCCTTCAAATCCTCGTAGCACCAGGCCACGATGTCGGGGAACTCTTGGCACAGTGATCTGATCTGCTCAAGTTCCTCCGAAGTGCAGTCTGTCCCGACCTTGATAGTTTTACCAGGTTCAAGTTCCAGGTCGGCATACTGCTTCGGGTCTACTTTGATCCTATGAGATATAGCTTTGTCATTCTGATCAAATAGACTCTCCAAAGTAATCAGTCCTTTTGGGACATGATTATTTTTTAACTGTATCAACCCCTCATATTGCTCGTCATCAGGGTCTCTACTCTCGATTGAACCAACTTCATTAACCAAAAATGTGACGATCTCCTCGTCACAATCGAACACCTGCTAGTGGGTGTCCTTATCAGGCACGAAGGCCTGTAAATAGTGCGAACCGGCTTCGGTTTCTGGACAACGTCATCAGCCGGAACGCACCTGGCTCCAACAGACGCCGGAATGTCAGCGTGTTTGTTTTTCTCACGTGATATCGCCTTGACATTCAACGAGTCAAACGACTCCATCAAGTCCCACACCCGGTTGCGGTACGCCTTGAGATAGTGCTTTTTGGAGGCGCACTTGTTCGTAACCTGGTGACACACCAGCTCTGAATCTCCAAAGATCTGCAGGTGTTTAATCCCCAGCCTCTCCGCCTTTCGCAAACCCAAGCACAGGGCTTCGTACTCCGCCGAGTTGTTAGTGCAGCTCCAGGCCAACCTGTAGGTATAGTCCTTCTGGATCCCGGTCGGAGAAACCAGAAGCACCCCTGCACCGGCGCCATTTTTGCATCGCGCGCCGTCAAAGAAAAGCTTCCACAGCTTCTCAGGTGCAGGTCCCACTTCCTTTGCAGCTGACTTGTCAAGCCTCTCGGGCTGTACAACGGTGTAACAGCCCTGCTCTGTCTCAATTACGGCATTGAAATCCCGCAAAGAGAACTCATCTTCAAGCTGTAGCACTTCGAGGGCTTGCTCCGTCAGCTCTACCGTCACCAGTTCTTCCTCCGTCAGCTGGACCATGCAGTCCGACTCTTCTCCGGGTATCTTCTCTACTAGGAAGGTGGAAGGCTTCTCATTAAAGATTTTCAGTCTCCTTCCTTTGAAGGGCACTTCCATGTGTGAGTAGTCTAGAGACAGGTACCCGCCCAGCTTCGCAGTGAACTCCCGAGAGAGACACATGCCGAAGTAGGGAGCCAGGTCAACAACCACGACCTCTTGGATGACCACGATGTCGAGAGCTTTATGCAGCCGGATAGGGATGTCCTTTATGACACCAACTGTCTTGACAGGGGTGTCGTCTAATTGCAGCACGCCTTGGCTGCTCCTTGTGTACTCCATCCCGATCTCATCGCAAACGGCTTTCGACATAACAGTCGTGGAAGAGCCAGAGTCCACCATGCAGTTATGTACTATGTGCCCTTGCATCCGTAAAGACAGATAGAAGGGAGGCGGTCTGTTCTTCCCAGTGGCTGAGACTGTCAGAGGTTGAACCAGGACAGCGGGTTGTATCTGCTTGCCGTTCTTCATGTTTTTCAGAGATTCCTGCAGCAGATCCACCTGGCCTGGGAGCAGAAGAGCATCGTACATGCTGATTCTAGCGGGTGTTCTTTTTAACTCGTCTACTATGTTGTAGCCCGAGGTGCTAGCTCCTTCTGCTTCTTTTGTCGGCTCATACTTCGTCCGGTACTGCTGGGTGGCCTCAACTCTCTGTCTCTTGGTCAGAGACGGGTACTTCAGCCTTCTCCCCGTGCTTGTTCTTTGGTTTCAGCTGGAGGCTGAGGTACGGGAGCTTTAGCCGGAACTGGGGCTTTTGCTATAGGAGGCTTGGCTGGAACAGGGGCTGCCTTTGCCGGAGGAGGCTTGGCAGGAGCTTTGTCTTTGGATGCCTTCTCCTGGGCTGTGTAGGGCCACAGCCGCTTGTATGGTGGCAGCCCACCGGGCTGCGCCTTTTCTCTTCTGGCATATACCTGCAAAGGCTTGGCAACATCTGCAGTTTTCTTTTCTTCCTTGGTGGGCGGCACTAGATTCTCCTCTGGGAGGGCAAAGTTGGCTTCGCCGTCCAGGATCATGTAGAGTTCATCGTCCTCTATGGCGCTGCCGGCCAAAGTCTGGATGTAGTGCTGGTGCAAAGTGCAGTCTTCCTCCGAATGCGGGTCATTGCACGTAGTGCACCAGTTAACCTGGTCGGAGGGACCAGGTTGGTCTTCTATAGCAACATTTCTCGGAGGCGGACGCCTCTGCAGCTGGTGCTCTGGGGGTTTGTCTTTTGTCAGTGCCGGGGCGGATATGGCCTCCTAGGAGCGAGGTCCATCTGGGCCTGCTTCTTCTTCAGAGCGGTCATGTCATTGGACATGGCATGATAACCTGAGGCCAAAGCCCGTACCTCCTGGAGGATTGTATTCTGAATATTATTGTCAGGAGGCGGCAACTGTGCCGGTGGAGGCAATGCGGCTAATGGAGGAGGATTGGAATAAGGTGCGTACTGCGGGGGAGCAGGGAGTGCTGGAAAATGCGGAGCAGGAGGAGGCGGGTGAGGATAATGCATTTGCGGCGGGCCGTAAGGAGTTACGACCGACGCCGGATTCCATTGCTGCTGGGGTTGCTGCCCTGATGTGGACGGCGCACCACCAAAAGCTGGCGGATACTGGGATCTGGGGAAGTCGGGATGAATGGGTTCCTGCACCCTGGACGGGAGTCTGCCGATGGAAATGATATCGGCTTCAGCTTGCTGGGCAGCCTCGTACAGAGCAGAAAACTCGTCTATTCTGGCAATCTTCAGCAGCAAGCATATGTCTGAGTTGAAGGATCTCAGGTAGTAGTGAGCAGCCATGCCAGCTGAAGGCCGAAGTTCACGAGGTACCCGTTTCCAGGATCTCGCAAACCTGATGTTAAAGTCAGACACCTCCTCTTGAGGGTGTCTCTCGGATACTTTGGAACTGATGCAGCAAAAAAGTAGGGTCGGCAGACTCGTTGCATCCTTTCACGAGCCTTTTGGCAAGCTAAGGCCACCCTGTGATAGATCCCTCTGGCAGTGATCTCCACCAATAGAGAAGCTTTCCCCTAAGGGAAAGGGCCAGCAGACGGGTCTTCACACTCTCGTCAGTAATGGAGTGCAATGCGGCCAGGGCAAGGATGTCCTGGATGTGCTCGTACGCCGTCTTGCCGTAGCCGTCGTACGTAGGGATGGACTTTAAAGCAGCAGGGGGCACAACTTGTTGTCCGACCAGGGCCAAGGGCCCCATAGAGTCCACCGCCGGGAAGAGATCATCGTCATTCTGTTGCAGGGCAGCCATTTCTTCTTCTTCTCCTCCGTCGGTTGTATACTCAGTGTCGGTACCTTCCGAGGATGTAGATTCCTCTTCTTCCTCGGCCTCTTCTATTTCGTACTCAGCTCCTCCGACTTCGGCTTCGGCTTCTTCTTGAATTTCAGCCTCGGCTTCGTCGACACGAGCTTGTTGATCAGCCAGCCTGACAATTTCGCCTCGAGCGTTGATGTCTAGTTCGTAAAAGTCAGGCGGGTTTCTCGGATCCCTTGCTCGCCACCTTCTCGTTTGCATGAAGGTGCTAGGACCGGTCTTTCAGACTCAGAGGATATGTTCGTGCAGAGTCGCCAGGTGTTCTGATTTTGAACAGCAATGAAGCGAACACCGGTGCTTCGATTCTGTTTGGGGGTGGGAAACTTCCTTGGCCCACCGAGTGCTCAGAATGAACTGTCAGCCCGAGTGAACACGAGCCTGAGTTTTTTCAAATGTGGGACTCCGGGTCCCACCGGGCGTGCCAGAGAAACTGTTGGTTACGAATCTGCCATGAGGAAAGGATTTTGTGTTAACGCGCCCAGATTCGCCCACCAGCTTGAAAGGCCGGAAGGAAGGAATGCCTTCCGTGCCAATCTCCGGAGAAGGCCGGCTACTTGTGGGGTTTTATGGTTTAAGATAAGAGTGCAGGAAAGGGATAAAAATGCGGAAAGAATTTACAAATGTGATTGGAGTTGGGTGGGGGGAACTAACAGTACAACAACGCATCAATCACCACTACTTACTGCATCATAAATACAAAGCATAACCAGAAACTGCAAAATCTAAGTATACCTTCTGTATAAAGCAGTGTACGCACAGCTACAATGGCTCCCTAACAGACATTCCCTACAAGGAACTAACAGTACGGCAACGCATCAATCACCACTACGGACAAGTAACATAAATACAAAAAGCAACCAAGAGATGTCAGATCCAAGTATGTGTGTTATGCAGAGAATTTGTACGCACAGCTACAATGACTCCCTAACAGACATTCCCTACAAGGAACTAACAGTACGGCAATGCATCAATCACCACTACGGACAGCAACATAAACATAACACACAAACTGAAGGAACTGCTACCAAGTTTATTCTATGTATCCTCTAATCAATGAAGTCCAAGAGTACTTGGCCACCAAATGCTGAAGCGAATCAACAAGCCATGACACAAGCAATGCTTCAGGAATAACTGACCACCAAATGCTGAAATAAATCAACAAGCCATGACACAGGAAAACGTAAAGCAGAAATGTTAAAGAGAGGCAGCATACAAAATAAAAGCAGTAGAACAGAGCCAGGCATATACTTTATATTGATAAGCAGAAGCACAGCTACAATGGTTCCCTAACAGACATTCCCCTTCCACCACCTTACAATGAAAACATGGTGGGTATTTATAGCCCGAGTCCCTCCCGTTACATTAATGGGCACAAAGTCCCAGTCAAACATTAGCTGACAAAAGCAGCCGCGGAACTGCTGATGCTGACTTCTGTCGGGCTGGACTGTACTCTCGGCATGGTCTCCCTGAAGGTTGAACAGCTACGTGGCAGCGCGCTAGGTAGAACTTCTCATTGACAGGAATGCGGGTAGCTGAGGCAGGTAGAACCTCCAATCAGCTTTAAATGGGGCAGCTGGCATAAGTAGTGCAGCCCATGCTTGTCCTTTTGCTCGGCATGTCTTGGCTCGGATCCCAAAGTTGGACACTTGTCGGATGATGCTGCTTGACACGTGCTTGCCTTGAAAGGCAGTTTATCCAACTTCTCTCAGGATCTGAGCGCCATCGGGTTGCGCAGCGAAAACAGCGCAGCTCGGGAAGGCCTTCATGCCTTGGGTGCATTTCTCGAGTTTATTTCCCATCGCGCACTCGTCAAAGGGCGCACTCCGACTTCGCCGCGAAGTCGGGCTGCGCACAGGTGAAAGCTGATTTCTGCCGCCGTACGGACTTCGCCCTGGAAAGAGGGCGCAGTCCGACTTCGCTGCGAAGTCGGACTTCGCCCAGAAAACTTGTTCTTCTGGTTGATCCTGTCGCACTGCGCACTTTGTATTCCTGCTGCGCTCCAACTGGAGGGCGCACTCCGACTTCGCTGCGAAGTCGGATTGCGCCCTGACACTTAGCCATTTTTCAGGGCAACTGCTGTCAAATTTGAGATCTGACTGAGGGGCTCAAAAGAAAGAGGGAAGAATGAGAATGTAGGGAAGAGAGAGAAAGGGAGAGAAGAAGAAAGGGAAAGAGAGGAAGAGGGAAAAGGAAGAGCAGCACTCTTACAAAACTGAAAACATTGCACCCCGTGCAAAATGTGGCAACAGGACCAAGTTCTTCCCTCTAGACATTGAAGACAAGATCAAATAGACAAGCCATATTTGAAGATGGAGAGGCATTGGCAAAAAATGGATCATTAAAAGAGGAGTTGAAGTTGAAAGGGCATGACCTTGGGTTTTCTCATCCGTTTCCCTTCCCCATTGCTAGAGAAAGGCATAAATGATGGTTCCAGCTGCATTTTCCACCATTCGTAAGGCAAGAATTCAGAGTTTGTTGTTGTATCAGTTGTTTTGTGCTCCTCTTGTGCTAAGAAGACTTTGTACCACTTCACATGCTTTGTACTTTCAATGCATTGTATTCTAAGTACTAAGAGCTGCTGGTTACGAATCTGCCACGGGAAAGGGTTTGGTTTATCTATGCACCCTAGACCCGCCCAACACCTTGAAAGGCCGGGAGGAAGAGATGCCTCCCGTGCCAATCTCCAGAGAAGGCTGGCTCCTTTACTACACTACACTGGGGTTTCAGATTAGGGAACTGGAAAGGAATTGGGAAATTGCTGAAAGAGATGTAAATAACTGAAAGAAATAGGGAAATATGGCCACAGGCCGGATAGTTCCAAGGGGAAGAACAAGCAGCACAATTACTAACTTCTACTTAAATCAGCAGCAATCAATACTATGAATATAACAGAAACTAACACTGAAACATTCTCTGATATGTATCCTTCAATAATTCCAGGTTTCGTTCTTTATCACACACTTAAATCCAGATTGCAGAATTACAGCATGCATATAAAGAAACAGAATTAACAGAAATAATAATAGAAGGCATCATACACAGAAAAAGAGTCCAGAATCAGAACCAGGAGACTTAGTATTGATGCAGAATTTAAGTACAGCAGCTCTCTAGCAAAACGTTCCCCCCGATTACATTACATTGAGTGGCTTTTATAGAGGAATTCAACCCCGTAATCATTAATGCCAAAACCCTAAAACTGCTGGGGCAGCTGAGATTTGACCCCTGTCAGATGACAGAGTATCCATGGAATTCGGCTCACTCGTGTTTACAGTGGCTTCGGACAGAATTTGCGGCTCACTCGTGTTTACAGCGGCTCCGGAGCATGCTATACAGCTGGGACAGCATGTCTCATTAATATGGTTGGTGAAGCTTGCCTTCAGAGACCTTTTTCGGGGCCTGACAATGCCGTCTCGATGGGATAGGCCGGAGACCGTGCGCCATGGATGCGCATTAAATGCCCACCTACCTTCCTCTCCGTTAGAAGTGCTCCCTCCTGTTGCTGCCTTAGCGTTAAAAAACATTCTTGCTAGAGCTCACTGGAAATCGGGCCCGAAGCTCAACTTCGCTGGGATTGACGCCCGAAGCTGGAAGGTTCGCCGGAGCTGGGGGAGTTGAGCTTCGGCTTGCCGTTTTTGTTTAAGTCCAAAATGGACTTTTATCAGCTGTAGTTCGCTCCGGTTAGGCCCGAAGTGGAGCTTCGCTGAAGGAATGGCCCGAAATGGAGTTTCGCTGAACGGGGAGCGAAGATCAGCTTGACCTTGCCTTAGAAATTTCTTGCCCGAAGTGCGTTGGTGATTGGAGCTTCGTTGAAGATAGCCCCCGAAGCTAGGCTTCGCTGGATTCCTGGGCGAAGTCAAGATGAATGCCTTAGACGTTTTTCATTAACCCCGAAGTGCATCTTCGCTTGAGACGAGGTTCGCTGGAGATCGGCCCGAAGTGGGCTTCGCTGGCTTCGCGGGCGAAGTCGAGGCGAATTTTGCCTTAGAAATATTTCGGAGAAACGCGCTCGGAATGCCTTCGCCACAATGAACCCCGAAGCTGAGGTTCGCTCTCCTTGGGGCCCGAAGTCGAGGTTCGCTAGCAGTTTGGGCGAAGTTGAGGCCGGCTTGCCTTAGAAAATCTTTTCCCCTGCCCACGCTGCATTTCGCTCTTGGGGAGGCCCGAAGCTGGGCTTCGCTGACAGTCTGGGCGAAGTCGAGGCTGACTTGCCTTAGAAATTTCTTGAACCTCCAAAGTGGCCTTTCGCTCGAAGTTGTCCTTCGCCTCGAAGCTGAGCGAAACCGAGGTTCGGCCCCTCCTTTGGGCGAGGCTGATTCTGACTTATGTTTTTCGAGCAAAGCTGCTCGGAACTTGGATTGTGCCCAAAAAAGGAGCGAAACAGGGGTTTCCAATCGCGCCTCAGCGCCATGAAAATGCCAGGGAAGAGTTTTCGTCGGAGAAAGCTAAGATTAGAGGAGAAAATGAATCTAAACAGGAAAAACATTGTAGCAGCAGTTCAAAATTTTACCCCTTAGACAAAATGTGGCAAAATTGACAACATTCCTGGCGGCTCGCGGGGTATTGAGCTCGCCTCAATGCAAGGACCCCAGGCCTTTATCCCTTGGGCTCGGAGTCATCGTCTGTCTCCTCTTCTGATTCCCTGCTACTGACTAAGGGTTCTTCTTCTAGTCTCTCTCCTTCCTCTTCCTCCTCTTCGTTATGCTCCTGATCTTCGCCTTCCTCTTCTCTTTCGGGCTCTTGGTTGGGCGTCGGGGGGGCGAGATGTTCGCGGATGCGCTCGTAGGTGGCCTGAACCTGAGCCCAGGCCTCCTCCTGGAATGGCTCACGATCATGGAGCTCTTTCACCAGACGCTTGAAGCTTTCGATCTGGTGCATATCAGCATGGCCAACCCTCTGGCAGTCCAGGTCATTGGGGGAACCTGAAGGTCCATGCGCTCATAAGTTTCGACCTCTATTGCCAGGTTGAGCCAGCGCTGTGCATCATGCTCAACTTCCTCTACAACAGGCCTGCCCTGGGCAGCTGCTTGCTTGGCCTCCCAGATAAACATGAGGACAGACAAGGCCCTTGAGGCTCTAGTTCGGAATTTCTTCAACAAATGGGCGCGAACCTCTTTCACTCGATCTCTGGTGAAGACCTCCATCTGCACTTCTCTCTCTGTAAGTTGCTGCTGCATTTCTTGGACCTGCGCCTCCAACTTTTTCACCTTGTCCTCTGCCTCTTCATGTGCCTTGAGATGGCGCTCGGCAACATTCTTGTGCTCACTCACTTCCTGCTCTAAAACTGCCACTCGCTGCCGCAGCTGCTCTGATTCGGTCTTCGAGTCCTCCAGCTGGGCCTGCATTCGCGCCAGGGTTTCCTCCATCTTCATGTTTTCGTTTTCCGCCGCGAAGCAACGCTCTTTGATATGCTCGTGGTGCAGGTAGATTGAGCCCATCTTGACCTGGATGGTCCCCATTTCGCCCGCCACATCAACTGTCTTCAAGTCCTTAATGGTACGCTGGTAGGTGTAGTCCGAGGGCGTCATCTCCTCCAAGGGTTTCTGGACTTTTGGGACCTTCTTTATCTTATGCAGCTCCATCTTCTGAGGGTTGAAAATGGCGCGCTTTTCAATTCCAGCAGGGGCCCGCGCTTTTCTCTTCTTGACGTCCTTGATCCACTTGAACGAGCTCTGCCGCACCTGGACTAGGCTCTCTACTAGGGGACGTTCTTCCAGCATCTCCAACTCTTTCTCCAAAGGTTCCACTTCTCCAAACATGGGCGTGAAAAGAAACAGATCCTGCTGAGGTAGGGGTTCTGCAGATAGGTCAGGGATGGTGGAGATCGGAACTTCGGTGACTATTGGGGGTGCTGAGGTCTGGATGGCAGTGGGAGGACTATTAGGGTTTGGAGGCGGGTTCCCAACTAGGGTTTTTGCTGCAGACGAGGGATTGGGGGGCGATGATGGGCCTTGACTAGCAGCGCCTAGTTTGAGTGATGCAGAAATTTCGAATGCGTTAGGACCCAAGGCGTAGGAACCAAATGCTTGGTGGACAAGCCGGGGAGAAGTGGGGGGTTGAATTTCTTCGATCAATGGATGGGAGACTACAAGGGGGATGGTAGACGTAGATTCACTGCCTAAGGGCAGGGCAGATACTAGGGTTTCAACAGTAGAAGGTACTGCAGTCGGAGGTTCAAAAGAAGGGGGAGAGAAAAGAGAGCGCGTACCTGCGTGCTCCGTGGTGAGAGCCGTCGTGGTAAATAGCTGCGTGATGGGGCTCTGGCTTGCCCTCCCTTCTTCTTCGGGCGGAGTGTCTTCCTCCACATTGACAATTTCTAACTCCTGTGGTGCAACCTCCTTCTGCGGTGCAACGGCGGGGGCAGATGTGCTCGTGCCTGTGTTGGCAGGCTTCTCCGAAGGGGGTTTGACAGAAGAGCGAGTTATCACGATCCGGGGCTTTTTTGCCTTAGGAGGTGGCGCCTGTGCTTCGTCAGCTGGCCTTTTCAATGGTCTATCCTGCTCCTTAGCTGACTGCTGCGTGTTTTTCTCAACAGTATGGCCGGATCCTGCACCTTGCTCGAGCGGCTGCTTCTGTTGCTCTGATAGCTCCTCTACTCTTTCGGAGCTTTGGGTGCTTCGAGGCACGAGGTTCATGAACAGGACTGGCTGCCACGTGTCGCAGTTTTTGTCAAAGAGTGCGGAAAATTGGTTGTCAACCACGAGGGTTTTATCAGATGTTTCTTTTCTGTGGTGGACCCTCATGATCCACCAGTTAGAAATCTTTTCCTCGGTCCAACCCAAACCCTTCAATCTGCTCTCCATATTTCTGAAGAACTTGGAGTTAGGATCGTGCGTTGGGTTCTGCAATGGGTTGTATTCCGCCTCTATGTGGTAAAAATCATGCCATGGCGGGAGAGACTGCATCCTTTCTATATGCCACTCGAGATCGTGCCCCGATGGGTTGTTGCGCTGCTCCATGATCTCCGGGCGGGGGCAGATGTGGAAGCTTTTCGCCCCAATGAAGTCTCTGAATAAGTTCAGGGGGTCGTACTTCCACCGTTGGGGGAGTTCGATCAAGCCGAAGTCTTTGAGTGTTGCCGCGAGGAACTCGTTCTGCCCGGTGGCATTGACTTCAATGTCGCCCCATTTGAAAGGGAAATCACATGTGTGCTCCCATTTCCTCCCATGGTCGTAGGCCTCATCCGCGTAGTCACTCTGCCGAGCGATCTCTAGAGCAAACAAATACTCTGTAGTGTAGTATGGTAGCAGAAAGGGTTTACCAGTAAACCCAAAGATTCTGATGACGAAGCCTTGCGTGAGCTGGAAAGTGTCACCCAGCTTGCGTTGCACCATATCATCTCTCATTGCCCGGGGAACGCGAGGGCAAGGACCATAGATAAGTTCCAGGGCAGGGCCAAGGAACGCCTGGTTGAAAACATAGTAAGACTCCTTCGACAGAACCGGAGTCCACTGATATACTGGCAAAGCTTTCCCCTCCTTGTCGGTGCAATTGGTGGGGATAAAGGTGAATTTACTATGCATGTGATAGAAGAACAGCCAGGCCAGGAATGAACAGGGCCTGAAAGACAGATCGCTCCCCTTTCTTAGGTCGATCAGCCGAGTATGCAGGCTGCGCGCCACCCAGTCTGCCCAGTCAAAGAACACGGGCTTCGTCCTTGGCCCCATGGCGTCGGGAGTGTAGAACTCCCCGTGTGAGATGCACTCTGCGAGGGCGACCTGGTACGGGTATACTGCTGCGTCAGTTGAGAGCCCAAGCACCCATGCTAGCATTGAGTAGATGTCCGGGTTTTTGAAATGCCTAAGGGACATGGGCATTTCCGGCCACTTGTTGGATGGTAGTTGCTTTCTCAGCTGGGACTCCATGAACAACCGCATCTGTGGAGTAGGCTGGTACCTGCTGGTCTGCTCGCCGGTGTTAATAGTTCTGATGGTGTAATCTGTGTGTGGCAGTTGCCCGGGAGCAAAGGCGTTATGGACACTGTCAGAAAAAATTGAGAATAGGACATTCCCTTTGCTATCCCGAACTTGTCTGGTCATTGGGTTATAGTACCTGGCGATAGCACACACCAGTTCCGGGCAGTTGTGCACGGGAGTGCATAGAAACCAATACAAGTTGGAGTAGTATGCCACAGTCCTCTTGCTTTCGGAGGAAACCTTCGCCAACCTCTCATCAATAGTCTGTCGCAATTGTTCGATGCTCTTGGAGAGGACACCATCTCTCATTTTTCCCAATTTATCAATGGGTGGGAGAATTTCCTCTTCCTCCGATTCTTCTCCTGGCTGCTCTTCTGCACTCTCCGGCTTCTGCTTGTTTTCTTTCTGCTTTTTCTCTTTCTTCTTCTGCTCACCCTCTGGTGTGCGCTTCTTATCACCCTCTGGTTTCTCCGAACTCCCGTCCCTGGGCGCCTTTGCCTTCTTTTCAGTATCCTTCTTGCCCATTGTGAATCGTGGGGACACACAGGTACGTTGGCGATCACTGGTGAATTATTTTGCTTATGGCCTCTAGCACAACGCAGGGTAAATTTCAGGAGGTCAAATGATCGAGCGATCTGGAGTGCTATCCCTTTTATGGCCCTGGGCGCGAACCACTCCATTAATGGCGCATGATTGGAGTAAATGCCCGAAGTTGGAAGTGGGTGGAAACAAGCGTTCTCCATTGGTGGCCGCGCACTTCTCTTGAGGTTGGAAGCTTTCGTGGGTGCGCAATCCTCCTTGGAAACATGAATTCTTCGTTTTTCGATCCCGAGGCGCTGCCTTTTACCCTAACAACCTGCTTTGGGATGCGCACTGTCAACTTCATTTAAAACGTGTGCCTTGGGGGTTTAAATAGGCGCCGCCATTTTTGCGCGCCCCAATGCTCATTGCGCCCAACGGCTCATGGGGGAGGTAGTTCGCTCAAAATTCGAGCGAAACCTCGCTTCGGGGACCAAGGCGCCCGAAGTGGAGCTTCGCGCTCCCCTTTTCGGAGTTAACACTTATCTCCCAAAATGCACCGCGACCAAGTCCTCAAACCTGCCTTTCGCTTCATCCCTATGCGATTTAGATCTTTGCTTGGAAACCTGGCCGAACCTTGGTCTTCGCCTCAAAATGGCGGGCAGAAGCTCGAGTCTACCTTCAAAACGGGCGAAAAACCTCCCTTTCGCCCCTAAGATGAGCGAAGCTCATTTTCGGCGAAAATTAAAATATTTAGAAAAAAAAAAAAAAAAAAATAAAAAAACAACCTTCCCCTTAGAAGAGCGAAGCATTTCGGGAGACCTCAACGAAACCTCTTCGGCCGTTGGTGAAGCGAACCTTAGCCCTTTTGAGGCCCAAAAAAGATTTTTGCGAAGGTCCCTTTTCCTCTGCTCTAGGGAGAACTGGGTTTCGCTCCCGAAAAGGGCGAACCACGAGCTTCGCTCTAAAAATTTAGCGAAACCCAACCCTGCTCGACAACTTCATCAAAAGTGCTTTCTCTTGCGACAAAACAACTGTTGCTTTCCTCACTACCTCACCATGAGCATCAACTGTACTTAGGGCCGGGATGGGCCGTCGGGAGACCGGGCGAAGAGAAGAGCGCAGGGCGCACCAAAAAACTTCACACTTAAAGCAAAAAACTTATATACATTCGAAAATGAACACAACAGCAAAAATAAACTTATGTACACGGGCAAAACTTTCTGATGCTTCTCACCGGTGGTAGACCTTCAGGTCAAGGTCGTTGACAGGTATGGGCAAAGTACGGCCCTCCATGTCCTGCAAGATGAAAGAGTTCACCTGGTTAACTCGAGAAATCTGAAAGGGGCCTTCCCAGAAGGCATCAAATTTGTCATGATTCCCCGGTTTCGCTTTCCATGCATCCCACTTCAGCACTAGGTCTCCAACCTGAAAGGCACGGGCGGTGGCTCTCTTTTCGAACCAGTTCTTGGTAGTCTCGGTATGCTTCATGAAAGCTTCATAAGCTTTCTCCCTGTCTTCCTCCAGTTGCAGCAATTGGGCCAGTCTGGCATCCATGGGGTCTAGGTCTTCCCTTTCATCATCCAGCATCCAGAGTGTCGGCATCTCGACATGGGTAGGCAGAACTGCCTCTTTCCCGTATACCAATGAATACGGTGACGTCTTGATGGACTTCTTAATGGAGGTGCGATCCGCCCATAGTGCCTGGTCCAGAAGCAGATGCCACGTCCGCTTGTTGCTCTCCAGGGTCCTCTTCAGAATTTTTAGCAAGTTCTTGTTAGTAGACTCTGCCAAGCCATTCCCCTGCGGGTAGTAGTTGGAAGAGGCCTTTAGGTAGATTCCATACTTGCTGGCGAACTCACTGAGTTTGGCACCTATGAAGGAAGGGCCATTATCCGTCACGATCGCGTCTGGAACCCCGAAGCGGGTAATCAACTTCTCCAAGAAGGTAATGACTACTTCCTGGTCAGCATGCTTGGTTGGGACTGCCTCAACCCATCGGGTGAAGTAGTCCGTGGCAGTCAGTATATACTTGTGCCCCGCTGAAGAGTTCGGCGATATTACCCCGATAAAGTCTAAGCCCCATTGCTGGAAAGGTGCTTCGACTTGGATTGGGTGCAGGGGTAAAGGGGCATTTCTGTTCCGGCCGGCATACCTCTGACATCTGTCACACTTCCGGCTAACTGAGAATGCATCGGCAAAAATTGTGGGCCAATAATAGCCCGCTCTGATTATTTTTAAGGCCATCGGCCTTCCTGCCAAGTGGCCCCCCGATATTCCGGAATGGAATTCATCGAGGATTTTATCTTTTTCGGTTCCCCTAACACATCTTAGGAGAACCTCGTCAATGTTCCTGAAAAACAGCCCCTCTGGGCGCAATACATACCTGCGGGCTTGGAGCCTGAACCTCCTCCTCTGCGAGGCGTTGAGACGGTCTGGGCATCTCCCGGTGTTGAAGTACTGTATCAAGTCATCCGTCCAGTCACCGTCGTCCGCAGATTGGTTGGCGAAGTTGCCCTCTGACACTGGGTCTTCCCACTGACAGGCCGCTACTTCTGCAGCAGCGCTTTTTGCGAGTTCTTGGCATAATGCCCGACCACGGATCAGCTTGGTGGGTCGGACCTCAATGTCGAACTCCTGGATTTTAGTAACCCAGCCAGCCCTCTTGTTGCCCATCTCTCCTTGAATGATAAAATTCCTTACGTCTGGGTGGACAACATACACTGTTGTCTTGCTCTGGGAGACGAAGTGTCGGAATTTTTTCAGGGACCTCATCACCGCGTGTACTTGCCTCTCAATAAAGTTGTACCTTTCTTCATGCGGCTGGATCACCTGGCTCAAGAATGCGATAGGGCGCTCCTCGCCATCTTCTCCCTTCTGCGTTAGGACTGTTGCATAGCTCTCAGGCTCCCCGACTGCATAAAGGATGAAGTCTTTAGAGTAGTCGGGGTTGATCAACACAGGGGCTTGGGCAATCCGGGCCTTGATTTCTTCAAACGCCTTCTTCCTCTCTTCTGTCCAAGTGAACTCGGCGTTTTTCTTCAAGAGTTCGGTCATCGGCTTGACGACTTGGGCGAAATCGGGCACGAACTTCCTCACGAAGTTGATCTGGCCGAAGAAAGACTGCAGGCCTTTCTTGTTTGCGGTAGTGGGAGTTTGAGGAGGGCCTCCGCTCTGTCAGGGTCAACGACAAGCCCCTTTTCTGAGATGACGTGGCCCAACAATTTTCCTTCTTTTACCGCGAAGACAGACTTCTTCGGGTTTATAGATATGCCGAACTCCCGGCATCTTTCGAACACTTGCCGCAGGTGCGAGGCATGCTCTTCTCTTTTGTGCGAGAACACGGTCATATCATCCAAGTAGATGACAATAATCTTGTTCAACAATTCACCGAACGCCAAGTCCATGGCTCTCTGGAAAGTGGCCCCTGCATTTGAGAGGCCAAAGGGCATGCGCTGATAGGCGAACGTCCCCCATTTGGTGGTGAACGTCGTCTTATGCTGATCTTCGTCTCTTACCCAAATCTGGTTGTATCCAGAGAAACCGTCCAAGAGGGAGAAACGTTGTGCCCCTGCCACTACATGGAGGATCTGGTCGATCTGCGGGAGCGGGTAGTGATCTTTCAACGAAGCCTGGTTCAGATTTCGGAAATCAACGCACAAGCGAATGTCTCCATTTTTCTTTCTGACAAGGACTAAGTTGGCAACCCAAGAAGAATGCTTTATTGGGTAAATGATTTTTGCTTCGAGCATCTTGAGGAGCTCTGCCCTCATCAACACTTCAATCCTGGGGTTGACCGGCCTTTGCTTTTGTCTGCAGGGTCTGACCCCTTCCTGCAGTTCGATGGTGTGTTGTATGACCTCCCTGTCGTACCCTTTCAGGTCCTGATAGGACCAGGCAACAATATCTGGATATTCTAGGCACAGGGCCCGAATCTGCTCCAGCTCTTCAGGAGTACAGTCTGCCCCAACTCTGATGACCTTTCCAGGCTCTAATTCGAGCTCTCTGTATTGCTTTTCATCAACCTTGATTCTGTGGGCAATTGCTCAGTCATTCTGGTCGAACAGACTCTCTAGAGTGATTAGTCCTTTTGGGACATGGTTATTTTTTAACTGTATCAACCCCTCGTATTCCTCGTCATCAGGGTCTCTACCTTCGATTGTGCTTGCTTCATGAATTAAAAAATTGACGATTTGCTCGTCACTGTCGAACACCTGCCAGTGGGTGTCCCTATCAGGCACAGAAGGCCTGTAAATGGTTCTTACCGCCTTAGGCTTTTGCATCATGTCATCAGCCGGGGAGTATCTGGCTCCGATAGACGCTAAGACATCTGCATGCTTGTTCTTTTCTCGCGAGACAGCCTGGACATTCAGCGCCTCGAAAGACTCCAGCAGGTCCCATACCCTATTGCGGTACGCCTTGAGATAGTGTTGTTTTGAGACGCACTTGTTGGTGATCTGTTTGCAGACTAACTCTGAGTCTCCAAAAATCTGCAGTTGCTTGATCCCCAGCTTCTCGGCCTTCTTCAACCCTAAACACAGGGCTTCATACTCCGCCGCATTGTTGGTACAACTCCAGGCGAGTCTGTAGCAGTAGTCCTTTTGTTCTCCGGAGGGAGAGATCAAGACAACTCCTGCCCCAACGCCGTTTTTGCATCGGGCGCCATCAAAGAAAAGCTTCCATAGTTCATCCGGGGCAGGGCCCTTGTCTTCCTGCACTATCTCCTTTGCTTTCTCGGGCTTAGTGATAGAGTAACACCCTATCTCTGACTCGATCATGGCATTAAAGTCAGTCAGGAAGAACTCGTCTTCCGTCCGAAGCTCCTCCAAGGACTCTTCTATCAGGTCCACCTCCTTCAGCTCTTCTGTCATCAGGTGAACCGATTCGTCCTGCTGCCCATCTTCGGCTATCTTCTCAATGAGGAAGGTGGAGGGTTTCTCATTGTAGATTTTCACTTTTCTCCCTTTGAATGGGACCTCCATGTGCGAGTAGTCCAGAGAGAGGTAACCTCCCAGCTTAGCAGTGAACTCCCTTGAGAGACACATGCTGAAGTACGGTTCCAGATCGACAACTACGACCTCCTGGATTACAACAATTTGAGGCACCTTATGCAACTGGATGGGGATATCTTTGATGACGCCTACTGTCTTTACAGGAGTCCCATCAAGTTGAAGAACACCTGGACTGCTCCGCGTATATTCCATGCCCATCTCTTCGCACACTGCTCTTGGCATGACGGTGGTCGCTGCACCAGAATCAATCATGCAATTGTGCACGACCCACCCTTCCATCCGAAGAGACAGATAGAATGGCGGTGGCCTGTTCTTTCCTGTGGCTGAGGCGGTCAGAGTTTGAGCTAGCACAGGCTGGGTCGGCTTTCCTCCTTTGGTAGATTTTAGTGATTCCTGTAACAAGTCAACTTGTCCAGGGAGTTGCAGGGCATCATAGAGACTTACCTTGGCGGGAGTCTTCTTCAGCTCCTCAACTATGTTGTAAGCCGACGCAGTGGGCACTTCTGGCTCTTTCGCGGCTTCGTACTTAGTGCGGTACTGCTGCGTAGCTTCGACCCTCTGTCGTTTCGTCAGTGATGGGTACTTAAGCTTCTCCCTGGCCTGCTCTCTGGTTTCACCTTGAGGTTGCAGTACTGGAGCTTTCGCCGGCAGGGGTTTCTCTTTCGCCGGCGGGGGTAAGGGAGCTTTATCTGGAGCTTTTGCTGGCGGTTGCTCTTTCTCGCGGCGAGTGTACACCTTCAGAGGCTCCATCTGGGCCGCATCCACCTCGATAGGTTTCTTCCCAGTTTTGGTAAGAACTGAGACTTGTTCCTCTGCGGGGATCATGAGGTTACGGTCCGCCTCTCTGATCATATTGACCTGCTCACTGGGGATGCTGCCGGCCAATGTCTGGATGTAATTTAGGTGGACCATGCAAGTGTCTTCTCCGTGCGGGTCATTGCAAGTGGAGCACCAGTACACATGGTCTGATGTGCTTGGCTCTTCACCGCTTAAAATGGCAGCATTCCTCCCGGGGGGCCTAGTAGCCGGAGTTGCTTGGTCTCTTGTGATCGTCGGAGGAGGAAATCTCCTTGGCTGGAATTCTTGTTGAGCTTGCTTCTTCTTGAGGACAACTATCTCATTTGACATCGTCCTCACGGTAGAGTTGATAGATTGTACCTCTTGCAAAAGCTTCGCTTGCGGGTCAACGCTCGCGGGAGCCGGTAACGGCAGTGGTGCCATGGGTGGGGGCAATGTCGGATATTGTGGAGGCGGAGGAAGCTGTGGAGCTGTGGAAGTGGGAAACTGCGGAAAAGCAGGCGCATGGCTCGGATTCCATGATGGAATCGGGTACATGGAAGGTGCGGGAGGGGACTGAGCGGCCGTATTGGGGTACTGGTACTGAGGCAAATCGGGGAAGATTGGCATTGTCGGCTTTGGCGGGAGTTTGCCAATGGCGATCAAGTCGGCCTCTGCCTTTTGCGCCTGCGTATACAAATCCGGGAAGGTA
Source organism: Wollemia nobilis (assembly GCA_028583015.1). NCBI lineage: Eukaryota > Viridiplantae > Streptophyta > Pinopsida > Araucariales > Araucariaceae > Wollemia > Wollemia nobilis. The sequence goes on from JAQPPZ010016676.1 coordinate 536,913, forward strand.
TTGATACCAGAGTACCGGATGTTCATACTGATGTCTGAATTGAAAGCTCTGAGGAAATAAAATGTTGCTTGCTCAGAGGTCGGCCGAAGGCCATCGGGGACCCTCTGCCAGGTCCGAGCAAATCTGACATTAAAATCAGGGACCTCCTCCTGCGGATGTCTCTGGATGGTCGTGAACTGGTGGAGCAAGGAGAAAGGGTCTGCCGATTCGTTGAACCCCTTTATCAACCTTTCTGCCAGTTGATCCCAGGAGGTAATGGTACCGGCTGGCAAAGATCGGTACCAGTACAGGAGCTTCCCTCTGAGGGACAAGACTAGCAATCTCACCATAATGTTCTCTTCCGTGATGCCGTGGATGGTAGCCAGAGCAGCAACGTCTTGGACGTGCTCGTACGCCGTTTTCCCAGTACCATCGTAGGTGGGAATGGCCTTCAGCGTTGCGGCTGGGATCTGAGCTTGTGCTGCCAGATTCAACGGTCCTGAATGGTTCCAGGCAGGAACTGCCTGGGCGGATTTTGTTGCTGTGCCATATTTGCGTTCGGATTCGGCGGATTTGGCGGCAATGGCGGTGGCAACGGCTGGTTCGGCGGAACCGGAACGCCCGAAGCACCTAGTTGAACGTTTGGTGGAACCGGAACGCCCTGATGATCTGGAGAATTTGGAGGATTCGGGGGGCAGCTAGTTGCTGTGCTGTCTGGAGTTGGAGTCTGTTCAGCAACGACAGCTTCCTGCGAAGATGCCTCGTCCAGCGAGATATTTGGCCCGACTAGCCTAGGATGTTCTCCCAGGGCGTTAATGTCAAGCTCGTAGAAATCGACTTCTTCCTCTACGTTTCTAGCTCTCCATCTCGTACGCATGAAGGCGTGATTTTTTATTACACTGGTCCTCGAGACTTGGAGGTATCTGAGTTCAGCAGAGTCGCCAGATGTTCAGATTTGACAGTACTGAGACGAACATCACTTCTCAATACCGCTACAACGTGGGACGATTGCGTCCCACCGGGCGTGCCAGAAAAAACTGTTGGTTACGAATCTGCCACGGGGAAAGGGTTTGGTTTATCTATGCGCCCTAGACCCGCCCAACACCTTGAAAGGCCGAAAGGAAGGAATGCCTTCCGTGCCAATCTCCAGAGAAGGTTGGCTCCTTTACTACACTACACTGGGGTTTCAGATTAGGGAACTGGAAAGGAATTGGGAAATTGCTGAAAGAAATGTAAATAACTGAAAGAAATAGGGAAATATGGCCACAGGCCGGATAGTTCCAAGGGGAAGAACAAGCAGCACAATTACTAACTTCTACTTAAATCAACAACAATCAATACTATGAATATAACAGAAACTAACACTGAAACATTCTCTGATATGTATCCTTCAATAATTCCAGGTTTCGTTCTTTATCACACACTTAAATCCAGATTGCAGAATTACAGCATGCATATAAAGAAACAGAATTAATAGAAATAATAATAGAAGGCATCATACACAGAAAAAGAGTCCAGAATCAGAACCAGGAGACTTAGTATTGATGCAGAATTTAAGTACAACAGCTCTTTAGCAAAACGTTCCCCCTCGATTACATTACATTGAGTGGCTTTTATAGAGGAATTCAACCCCGTAATCATTAATGCCAAAACCCTAAAACCGTTGGGGCAGCTGAGATTTGACCCCTGTCAGATGACAGAGTATCCATGGAATTCGGCTCACTCGTGTTTACAGCGGCTTCGGACAGACTTTGCGGCTCACTCGTGTTTACAGTGGCTCCGGAGCACGCTATGCAGTTGGGACAGCATGTCTCATTAATATGGTTGGTGAAGCTTGCCTTCAGAGACCTTTTCGGGGCCTGACAGTGTCGTCTCGATGGGATAGGTCGGAGACCTGAACTCGTGCGCCATGGATGCGCATTAAATGCCCACCTACCTTCCTCTCCATTAGAAGTGCTCCCTCCTTTTGCTGCCTTAGCGTTTAAAAACGCTCTTGCTGGAGCTCTCTGGAAATCGGGCCCGAAGCTCAATTTCGCTGGGATTGACGCCCGAAGCTGGAAGGTTCGCCGGAGTTGGGGGAGCTGAGCTTCGGCTTGCCGTTTTTGTTTAAGTCCAAAATGGACTTTTATCAGCTGTAGTTCGCTCCGGTTAGGCTCGAAGTGGAGCTTCGCTGAAGGTATGACCCGAAACGGAGTTTCGCTGAACAGGGGAGCGAAGATCAGCTCGACCTTGCCTTAGAAATTTCTTGCCCGAAGTGCGCTGGTGATTGGAGCTTCGCTGAAGACAGCCCCAAGCTGGGCTTCGCTGGCTTCGGGGCGAAGTCGAGATGAATGCCTTAGACGTTTTTCATTAACCCCGAAGTGCATCTTCGCTTGAGACGAGGTTCGCTGGAAATCGGGCCCGAAGTTGAGCTTCGCTAGTTTCACGGGCGAAGTCGAGGCAAGTTTTGCCTTAGAAATATTTTGGAGAAAGCAGCGCTCGGAATGCCTTTGCCGCAATTAACCTCGAAGCTGAGGTTCGCCATCCTAGAGGCCCGAAGCTGAGCTTCGCCGGCAGCTTGGGCGAAGTCGAGGCAAGTTTGACTTAGAAAATCTTTTCCCCTGCCCACGCTGCATTTCGCTCTTGGGGAGGCCCGAAGCTGGGCTTCGCTGACAGTCTGGGCGAAGTCGAGGCTGACTTGCCTTAGAAATTTCTTGAACCTCCAAAGTGGCCTTCCGCTCGAAGCTGTCCTTCGCCCCGAAGCTAAGCAAAACCGAGGTTCGGCCCCTTCTTTGGGCGAAGCTGATTCTGGACTTCTGTTTTTTCGAGCAAAACTGCTCAGAACTTGGATTGTGCCCGAAAAACGGGCGAAACAGGGTTTCCAACCGCGCCTCAGCGCCATGATAGTGCCAGAGAAGAGTTTTCGCCGGAGAAAGCTATGATTAGAGGAGAAAATGAATTCAAACAGGAAAAACATTGCAGCAGCAGTTCAAAATTTTACCCCTTAGACAAAATGTGGCAAAATTGACAACAAGAGCCTTGTGCACTCTTTTCTGTAGTTATTTCTTCCACATGAGGATTTCCTGCATAAAAGCCCTGTGTCCCTGCCATGATGGGGTGTTAATCTCTATTGTCAATGTGTGTTTTTCTTTTGCTTTCTTGCTGATGAGTTAGTTTTTGCTGTATTTCCCTTTAATGTGCATATAAACAAACAAACTGTGTTGTTTATAGGACATCTATGTAGTGAGTAATACAAAGGCTGCCATGGATCATCCCTGTACATCAAGGTAACGACTCTCGATATCTGCCTATCTCGTGTTAACAACCATTGGATGGAAATTATCAGGCATAGCTTTCTCTGTAAACCAAGCAGTTGCATGCACTTTGAATACCAAAAGATAATTACCCTACTCTAATTTGAATTCTAAACCTATTATCTTTGAAAATTAAAAATTAAATTAAAAAATTAGAAGTTCTATGATAAATAGAATTCACTTTGAAAGGATTCAAGATTATAATATTCCCTTCTCTATTCTCTCATGCTCTGATACAATAACATGCAGAAGCTGCAAATATAGTACCAAAGACCATAGATATATCTATTAAACATTCTAGTCTAATAGCACAGAACATAGATTCAATATATATTGAACATCTTCTGATTGACGTAAATCAACAGAAGAGATGTGAGTTCTTAATCAGCTTCATAACACTTACTGTTCACATTATTTGCATGATTGACACTAATCAACATTGTTTCAAGAATAATGTATAAGACAATGATGATCACAGTTGAAGAAAATATTCACCTAACAAGCACACAGAAAGCAAGAAGATTGTTGATGTCAATTCTTGGCATCAAGACATTGCCATGTAGCAGTGAAAGATATTTACCAATCAGCTACATAATACGGAAACTGCTCTAAATTAGGAATGTTATTGCAAAGATGTAGTTAGTGGCTGAAAATTTTCCAACCAACAGAGCTTGAAGTCATATGCACCAAATTCATCATGTCTCCAAGTTATGTAGATTTCTAAATATCACTGCCATTGATGAGAGGATGAAACTGATACTTCAGCAGAGGAAGATTATTCATTATGAGATGTTGTAATACCCTTGCCACTTGTCTCATAACTAGTTGGCTCTTTAGCTTAAGGGGGGTTTCTAAAACACCTACAGTGTATCCAATCAGTAAAGTACTAAAATGGATTTTGAAGCAGAAAGAACATCTTGTCTTCCCCGTTCCAATCTTACCCTTGTGAAAAAAAGATAATTTATTGACTAGAAAAGAGTGGAATTTAGACGAATCTTGCCAAACATGATCTCTAAAAGAGAGAACTTCTTTTGCAATCATAAGACTTCTTGAAAATCTAAATTTCAATCACATGCCTCAAGTACCTGTGAGCACTAGGTAGCTGCATAAAAAATATGATTACATCTAACATAAAAATCTTCAAGCTGATCTTCTTTCTTTTTCTCTAAATTAACTACCATTAGATTGTGATTTCAAGAGAAAGCATTTTGCCCTCTAAATTGCAGTTCCTAACATATAAAAGCAAATTTTCTTTGTTGTACATGAATTTTTTCATGATTTTATATCCAACTTTGAATCCTTCACCTTGAAAGTGCTTCTTATTGTGCTCTTTCAATATACTGAATCAATTTGTTTGTAAACACACATGTTTTTGGAATTTAACATTCTCCAAAGTTTGTTCCCTTTTTTCCCCTTTTTAGTCATTCTTAATATAAGAAGAACTTATCTAAACTAGTATCAGTCGTTATAATATATGGAATGGTGGCCATTGATATTCTTTACAACAATCATGTTCCAACAAGCTGGTCGCATTGCAGTAACCTAAATTAGAGTAAAATATCAAATTGTTGTACATAATTTGAAGCAAAAACAAAACCTTTAGAAATATACTATTCCTATACTAGGCCCTTGGAAAAAGAACACAATAAGGAAGACAAACCATAAAGATGTATAGAATCCAGAAAAGACTCAAGAGTGCCTATTATTCTCTCCATTCATGATGATATATCCAATTTAATGAAAACTTTGGTGCTTGAGAGTGCTGTATGTAACTTTTGCATCAACAATCTTGGTGGAATTACGCCATACGTGTCTGTGTCCAAGTTATACTAAATATACGAATGTTTAGTAAATGAGGGAACAGACATATCCCGGCCTACAAATAAAACTACAACAAGAAAGCCAAAGCATAAAGCTACATTTAACATTAATTTATTCTTGTTTGTTGCCCATGGGGTTGAAGTCTGACTGGTCAGAATGTTTGGCCCACAAAGAGCCCACCAGGGTTCAATTTTCATGGGTACTGTGATAGTGTTTGTTGTGATACCACCGTATGGTTCGTTCAAATATTATGGTAACACAGTCATGATGTAATACAGGTGGGAAACATTTCTATTCCATATAACCAAACGTCTTCTTGTTTGTTAATGCATCTGTGAATGACTAATGTACAAAGTATATGAAGAAGAAAGTGCCATACCCACAACGCAGTGTCTCTAATGAGTGGCATTTTTGCAGCGAAGTACAAATTGACCATGAAGTTACTTGGTTGCATCGGCTGGACAACAAACAACCAAAAAAAACACACACACTCAAGTTGATAAGTATTGATAACATTCCAAGCATGAACAGAAGAGAAATGAAAGAGAATCCTCTAATTGTGCAAGCAAAGTACTATATACCAAAATAGGCAACAGTTTATCTTAATTTTCAGAATCCTGTATACATTCTCCAAACTGAAGACTTAGTCATTTGTCAAATTGAAATAATTATATGTTTATCTCAATTTAGAAAAATGACTACCTAAGTGAAGCCAATGGATTTGAAAAACAATTTAGAGCTCACAATGTATCAAGAAGTGGCCATGACTCACGACCACTACTAATGACCACATTTAACATAAGTAAATATGACGACCTCTAAACTACAGCCTAGATACATTATAAAATGAACAGTGTTGGTTTCAAAGTTCAAATCAGGCAAACATACCTGATATCAACAGCTTTCAAGTGAAGGCATATCTCAGACACCTTTTGCATGCCTGCATCTGTAACATCAGATCCTGAGACATCTAAAAGCTCCCATGAACTGTCCGCTAGTGCAAGAAGAACTGCATCACACAACAGTCCACGTCTCCTAGCGATGCCCATTAGTGCCATCTGCAATTTGGCAGTATCAAACTCAAATTTTAGCATATAATTTCTTCCTTGACCTGGATCATAAATTCATCTATCAGGAGGAAGTGCTCTTTGGAGATTTTAAAATAAGAAGACAAACGCAAGCATGATGCAGTGTGCAATCAATCCTGGAAGAAACAGTAACTTTGGCTGCTTTATCAGTGCCCTACGATGAAAGAAAATTTAAAAGCGACATAGCTTGGACAAAAAACATTGATGTCTCAGTTGCAAAAATTAGCAACCAAACTTTCTCATATATGATTTGGCTTCCAAAACAAACACACACACACATGATGGAACATGCAATTCCATACTTTATTTTACCGAACAAGCAATGCCTTTTCTCATGAAAATAAACACTTACAACAATATAAATGCCTTTTCTATCAAATATGTATAATATTAGAAAATACATTGTCCAGATCCCTTTGTATCTTATACATTGCCCAAACATTGATGTAACAAACATTCCCGAAAACCTTGCAACATCTTGGAAAGCGTAATGGATATACACTTGCATCTGACTTGCTGCTTGATACTGAAGACACCATTCCAGGTTATATCATGAGAGTTGAGTGTTATCTAGTTGATCTTCAGAAAGACTAGTTGTCATCTCCGCAATGGAGGATGTGATTAATTCTATGCAAATACCAACATGAAAGCAGGATGCCACTTCCATGAAAATCCTCCATCAAGAGTGAAGTAAGCATAATGTTCTCCATCAACTGCTAAAATTTGTAATTGAAGTTTAAGAAGGAAGACTAATAAGCTGAAAATATCAGTTCCATGTTTACCTCTAATGCTATTTGAGTAGCAGCCCCTGCCCATATCCAGAGTTGACAAAATCGGAATCGGACCGAAATCGGCATGGAAAAGAATCGAGAAAAATCGGGAATCGACAAAAAATCAGGGACAAAATCGGCAAAAAATCGGCATTTATTCATTGAAAAAAAAAACAAAGAAAATGCAAATTTTCATTGAAAAAAACCTTTTTTCATGCATATCAGAATTTTTCAGGAAAAAATCGGCTAGCCTGTGAATCGGGAAAAATCGGATCGAATCGGGATTTTTTGCAGATTTTCTCAACTATGCCCATATCAAATACTCCCCTTTACAGTTAACACTTAGTCCCAAACACCTGATCCACTTAGTGAAAGTCCATTTATGTATTATCCCAAGAGTCATGTCAGGCAAACTTCCTATATCAAATTTGATCATCAGTAGCGTAGTGCTGAGACTCAAATCTGCAAGGTGCATTTTTGACTTGGACTTGGACTGAAAAGCAAAAGCTTGGCAATTTCATCATTCGTGTGTGTGTGTGTGTCTATATATAGATAGATAGATAGATAGCAAATTTAACAAAGATAAATGTGACATTTTATAAATTCCACAACAAAGTAGCATCGATAGCATGAACATATATGGTATACATTTATATTAACACATATAGCACCCATCAAAAAGTGAGACTTCGTATCCATATGTGCAACTGCACATGAAATAAAGGAAGTTCAACTTTCCCTAGAGACTTATAAGTCTAGACTCAGGACTGGAAATGGATTTAACATGAAAGTAACCCAAAATCTCAGCAAGTTTGGCGAGCAAGCCAATTTAACCCATTTGAGTTGACTAGGATGTGGACTCCCAATTCTCAAGACTACTATCAGTATCGAGATCAACCACACACTTTGGATAGATGATATTGGTACTCATGTAAGCACTTTATCCTAAGTCCATCATAGAGTAGGAAAATTATTAATGACATTAATGAAATGTTTGAGATAACATCGATCACCAACAATCCAATGTTGGAAGAGTTGGTTGAGATAGACTGCTTATTTTGATATTGATGATTTGATATGGATGAGGGGACTTAATGGTTGGAGTCACTCAACTTTATGAATACTTCACTTGTTTAGAGAAATAATGTGTGCCTTCAGTTGTGCTAAATTTCTCTCATGTGGTATCAAAACCTAGATCTCTTATTGAAGGGTATTTTGGGGTGTAAAAATCTGGGGTGCTGCTAAAAGACTTCTTTTGTTGCCTGCCACCAAGGCAGTGTGCTTTGCTGAAAAGTGTGCATCCCAATTGAGATCTCTCATGCTTGCCTGCTGAAATCTTTTTAGATGAGACCTGCTTGTTGCGATGTTTGTAAACATGGTTGTCCTTGTTGCCTTAGAAATGGTTGATGAAGCGCACCCCCGAAATGTGACAATCTATATTTGGTATATTTGTGGGATGTGAACCTCAATTTGCAAGCATGATTTATGCATCCAGGAGTGATGCCAACCCTCTGTACATACACCCAAACATGGAGGTGATCTTGCTGAGCATTATCCTCAAATGGCATGCATTATATGTTAGATTCGAACATAAATGAAGCAAACATCATTTGCTAAGAATTTGTTGGACATTGCTCCTTACAATAGAAGTGCAACATTTTTTTGTTGTGGGCAGCATGAATAGCTATCATGGAGACGAGAACAAAAGAGCATTGTCAAATAAAATGATTTTGAGAATCCTTTGAAGCACTGGCAGAAAATATGTCTACTATTCTCAGTCTGCAAGTGTAGTTCAATGCAGTAATGTCCTCCTTGATCGTAGTTGTGCACTCTTGGATCTCTAAAGTTGCATTATGCAGATCTCGACTGTCAGCATTGTACACATGCAATTTGCAAAGATAGTCAAATTGTGCTGTGCTGGTCCCACAACAAAGGATCACAGCAGACTGTATGTAGCAGCACATGAAAGGCATTTTCAATTCTTGAGTAAAAGCATTTTGTACAAACCATTGTGGTGTAACACATGGGATAGTCTGATTCTTCAGTGGTTTTGAGACTTTAAGCAATAAATATCGACATCTTTCTTTTTCTCATCATGTGTTGTTTCTGGCATGAAATGATGTGGATGTCAAATTACAAATTCAAGTTTCTAAGTAAATATTCAAAAGAGCAAAAGCGTTGTGCATTAAAATCCTCTTATAGAAAGATGTACAAAGTTCCTCAAATAAGCACATTTCACCATTATGTTTTCAATTGTAAACATATGGTAAAAGTGTTCAATTTATTATTTTGGCTCAAGTGGGTTCAAAACATAATTAAAAACTAGTCAATCTTAGTCACAAGATATTTAAGGTGTTGACAATTGTTTATAAGTTAGATACTCATCTCATTCAAACACTTGTTTTAATTAATGTAGAAATTCGTATGTATTGTGAAAAGGAGTAGATCATTGTGTCATTAGATACATGTCTATCTAAATTAGGATGTGTATTGCTAGCGTATAAGGTATATAAGGTAATTTATGAATCTAACCATAAGAGTGGTCAACTAACATTATGGAATTGATAAGGTCATATGTTCAAATCTTTGTTTTGTCAAAAATTTAAATTTGTGACATAGGTTTAAAGTCAGTTTCATTAAATATAAGTTATTCGAATCATGGTTTAAGATGTTAGGAAAAACTTTTGTTAAAAATTTAATGTATGAATTTAACTCTCATGTCTACTAAGCTTGCAAAAGTCAAAAGGTTCAATTTGATAAAAAATGATAAAATTCATTTTTAAAAGCTGAAGTATGTTGAGAAAGAGCTAAACATAAGAGTCTAGACAAAATTGTACTTGTCATTTAAAATCTTGAGTGTCTACCAGTATAGGTCAGTTTGGGCCATGTACAATTTGAGTGGGCCTAACGGTAAGACATTGGAACTCCGAATAAGAGGTTCAAGGTTCAAATCCAATGGGGGGTAGAGTTGTACACCATACTTCAATAACCAAAGTTTGGTTGGATAAACATATATTGGGTAAATAACATCCTCTATGAGGGTCGTCTCATATGACCTATGGTCTCATGGACGTTACCTTTTATTTATGTAAAATATTAGTAAATTTATCAAATGGCATGAGTTCAAGTGATTAAATATGGAGACTTCCAAGGTGGAGACCCAACTTCAAATCTTGCCAAGCGATATATGCGGAAGTGCCAAATATCACTATGGGTTTGTTGAAATATTGTGCTAACATGATCATTATGTAATACAAGTGGGACACATTTCAATCCCATAAAACCAATTTAACAAAAAAAAAAAAAAATGCCAACTTTTTAATCAAGTCAAAAACAGAAAAACATTTTCTAAGAATCAAAACCATAGCATAGCATGTTTATCTTACCACCACACAACTATGAGACTTGACACCCCTATTGTACGGTCACATTGTAGCAAAGAACATGTCTGACCCTTGTTCAATGCAATAGGGTTTCAACTTAGGTAGGGCTTCAACTTAGGCAGGGCATCAACTTTCCTCTCTGAATAGTTTCTCTTAGATTGGCACTCAAATAAAAATGGATAGGTCATTCAAATTTCAAAGCACCTGCAGATCGAGTCCATTAATATTCTTAGGGAAGATTTTTACAAGGTAGTAGATGCATTCCCCATGCCTATTCTATATGCTTTATTTCTTTCTTTTAGGTTGTTAGTATAATTTATAGTTTCTCACGAGTTTTGTTAACATAACCTATATGTGTTTTCTATTGTGGGCCACTCCCATCAAAATGTCAAAATATTACATTCGTTGTCAAGTCAATTAGATCATATCTATCTTGCCTTTTTATGGAAGATATTCTTCATCTTCCTCAAACTACTATGTTTCAAGTTTCAACAATCAACTCCTTGACATAATTTTCATTGAGATAAAATCTTGATTGTCTTCTAAGATATGAATTCTACCAAGAAGATCAACATTGCAATTGGCTAAATTGCCTACTACCCCGTTTCCTTCTCTATAGATATGCTGATATTCCCAAGATACTGCCTCTAGCAATAGTTGATAGACATAAAAAATAAAGCTATTTTTTATCCAATCCCCACATCCATTTTCTTGATAACATTAATAATAATTTGTGGATACCCCTTAATTGAAATATATTTCTATCCTTTCTCAATTGCAATTTTGATTCCTATAAGAAGTGCCCTAGTCTTTGCATAGTTGTTAGTTGAAGTTCCATATTATTTGGAGTTGAAGAGAATTTTGCCTTCATTATTTTGAAAAACATCATCTCCAGGAGCTATTGTCAAATTTCCTTTAGAAGAACCATCAAAATTAATTTTCAAGAGAACATCATAGAGAAAGATTTCCAAGAGGAAGAGCATGGAGAATGTCATATCCATTGCAGCTGATTCATTTAGATATTTGCGGTCCAACACACACACCACGTGTTGGTTAGACCTACTATATCACTTTCATTGATTATCATACTATAAAAAACTTGGATATATTTTTTGAAGAATAAGAGTGATGCTTTTGAAGTATTCACGAGCTTCAAAGCCATAGTAGAGAATGAAAGTGGATATAGAATCAAGACATTAAGGACTGATGTTCCAAGAAATATAATCAATTTTATGATGAGCATCAGGTAAGAAGACAATTAACAACAGCCTATACAACTCAGCAAAAGAATTTCCGTAAAGATTATGTCTCCTCATGAGGAATGGTATGGAAAGAAGCCTTCGATAAGTCACTTTAGAATGTTTGGTTATTTGGCTTATGTTCATGTTGAAAAGAAGAAAAGGCGAAGTCAGATCCAAAATGTCAAGCATGCATTTTTGTTGATTATTCTAAAGAAATCAAGGCATATAGATGTGATAATCCTAAATCTATACAATGCATTGTGTCTAGAAATGTGATTTTTGATGAAGGGGGTACATGAACAACAAAAAAAAAAGACTGTGAAGACAATCATAATTGAAGATGTCGGTCCATCACAAGCATCAAGAGAAGACAAGCATTTCTCCAAAGACAAGCAAAAAAAGGAACAGAACGTTATAATTGCATCCAAGCTGCCAAATGTTGGATCAGAATTTTAGTAGAAGGTTCACAAGAATCCAAGCACAGCTCCAAGAACAAAGGCAAAAAGAACAAGAAGATAATATGGTGAACTATTCACTATTGTAGAAGATTGAACTGGAGCCCTCAAGTTTTGAAGAAGAAGTCCAAAGCAAAGTATGGACCAAAGCCATGAAAAAAGAATTGAATGCAATTGAAAAGAATGATATTTGGGAGTTGTGTGAACTTACAAAGAACAAGGATGTAATTGGCATGAAGTGGGTGTTTGAGACCAAGTTTAATAGTGATGGATCGATTGAAAGGCCAGACGCAAGACTAGTGGCAAAGGGGTATGCACAACAAATTGACATAGATTATTATGAGACATATGCACCTGTTGCAAGGCAAGACACAATAAAAATGGTCTTAGCCTTGACAGCCCAAAAAAGATGGACTGTCATCAAATTGATGTAAAAGGGGCATTCTTGAATGGCAAGATTGAAGAAGAAATGTATGTGGAACAGCCACAAGGATTTGAATTGGAAGGTAAAGGGGGACATGTCTACAAGTTTCAAAAAGCATTATGTGGACTGAAGCAAGCATCAAAGGCATGGTATTCAAGAATTGATGCATATTTCTTGAAGTATGGATTCTTGAGGAGTACATATGGCTGAATTTTTCAGTTACAAATTTTATTTTCAGCGACATATAGGCTGAATTTTTTGTGCTCTAATGGCTAGTTTGTCTAACATTATGTTAGAGGGTTGCCAGAAATTTTCCAGAAAGAATTATAGTGCCTAGAAACAGCATATGTTGGCTATTTTTTAGTACAACTATTAGGACCCAGATTGTGTTGGGCAAGGAAACACAACCATCAACAGCTGGAAATTATCAAACCAAGTTTGATAAGCAGAATAGAGAAGTTGTGATGCTATTAAAGCTTTTATTGATTGATGAAATGCTTCCGGAAGTGCAGACCAAAGGTGATGCTGCAACTATTTGGAAGCAACTGAAGGATTTACATGAAACTTCAAATAAAGGTAGAGCCTTCTTCCTTAAAAATCTATTGTTTTCAAGCAAAATGGATAAAAGCCTTTACATGGTCATTTGCTCAAGATAAAGGACCTTCGAGAGCAGTTAAATGCCATTGGGCGGAAAATAAGAGAAGACATGATGGTAATCACTCTCACGAGTTTACCAGCCTCATTTGAGCATTTTATTGAAACCATAACAATTATTTCTATAGATGTTGACCTGAAGTTTGAGGATTTGAGCACCAAGCTCTTGTAGCAAGACAGGTGGAAAAAGTAGTTTGGAAGTAGTAGTAGGAATAAGGGTTCAAAATGGCTTTGTCCGCCAACTTCAAGGGCAAAGGCAAGTTTGCTAAGAAGCATTAGGGCAGCAAGACGGATGAATTAGGTAATTACAAGACTTTTAAGTGTCATTATTATGGAAAAATGGGTCATAAGATAGTTTGGCTGGAACTACATCAAATGGATGTGAAGGGTGCCTTCATCAATGGTGATCTAGAGGAAGAAGTGTACATGTACCAACTGATGAGGCCAAAAATTGCCTCATTATTGATTATTTTAGACATCCTTAATAGACCTTTTTGACATGTTTTGATGTTAATTCTGCTGATGAAATACAATATTTACTACTATTTACATATTTGACTGTTTAGAAGCATATTATTCTGTTTTTACTAATTTTCTGTATTTTCTGCATAAGTTTTGTTGATAAATAATGATTTATTGTGAAATGTGTTAGTGCAATCACGTGTGGGACATATAACATTCATATCATGCTCTCTGAAGTTGTCAAATGATAGCACTAAAAACAGAACAAAACTGCAAGCTGTGCAAAACTGTATTTTGACTGTTTTAACTTGGACAAATTCCGACCGGATGTGCATGACTTGGAATTTGGTCAAATTCAACTTAAAAGAGCGTGTGAATAGGTTGTTGAAAGACTTCCAAGTCTGATCCACCAAATGCTCGGCAAAAGAACCGCAAACTGTGTTGAAAACAGGCATTCTGGCGCTGCTCCGGAACAACAGAGATACTGCTCCGAAATGAACAGAGACTGCTCCGGAATAACAGGATTGCTCCGGAATAACCGGAAAAGCACAGTTTTGACCAGAACAGCTCAGGAAAGGCGGCAAAATTGCAAGAGAGTGTTAAGGACAGTTATGTGAATCTGTTGTGCACCTTTTTCAACGCAAAAGACCTCCAACAAATGTGCAACAAACAGATTTCATTCATGTAACCATATTTTGCATTTTAGGAATGCAGTTTCAACAACATTCCTAAAATGCCTGAAATTAGAATCATTCCACACCGATTTAGCATGTTTGTAAGATAAATAACCAGCTCCCATCTGGGTTGAGCTAAGGAGAATTAGGATTGCAATTAGGATAATTCTGAATATTGTGAGAAATCAGATTTTTGTAGCAGTAACATGCAGAATTTTTCTGCATGTTTTTGATTCAATAAAAAGTGTAGTTTTTATCAGTTTTGCTTTATGATTGAAGGAGTGATTAAGTAGTAAACCAGAGCTACTTCTTCACCTTCTTCTGAACCAGGGAGCAAGGGCCACTTCCAGGAGCAGAAGAAGGTTTTTCACCAGGTTTTCTTGTTTAAATCTGTCTGCAGCAGAATAAATAGGAAACCTGTCACTTTTCCTGCATTTCTTTATTTTGCTAAAATCATTTCCAGTTTCAGAGTTTGTAGTTTCATTATTATTTCTGAGTTATCATTTCTAAGTTTATTTTCAGTTCTGTTCTTTTATTTTGCAAAGTTAGTTAGTTTACTTTCTACAATTCTGAATTTCCTGCAACTTTCATTTCAGCAAGTTTAATTCAGTTTTTGAATGCATTTTCAGATTTAGCAAAAGTAAATAGGTTTCTTTGATGAGTTATTTTATTTTTGCAATTTTATTTCAGCAAGCGTAATCTAGTTTCCTTTCAGTTCATAGGGTTTAGAGTGACAGAAGAAGCCCCAACAAACACTAACTGTTCTGCCAATAAAGCCATTTTCTGAATAGAATGTCTTACATCTGCTTGAACTGACTATCATAAACAGCCTTAGGAAACTTGCCCGGATTGATAAATAATGATTAAATGATGAACTAAACGACACTCATCACCAACCGCAAGAAACTCATGTTCCAGGGAAGGAACATTTAGTATGCAGATTGAAGAAAGCTGTTTATGTGCTCAAGCAGCCTCCTGGGGCATGGTACATCAAAATTAATAGGTATTTGGGAGAAAAGGGATTCAAAAGGCGTCCTTCTGAACCCAATCTCTACGTCAAAAGCAAGAATAGTAGTGTGGTAATTCTAGTGATATATGTTGATGACACCATCATTACCAATAGCGAGCCCGAGAAAGGTAAAAAAGGTAAAAAAGTTTTTTACGTCCACGATACCATAGGCCATATGAGATGACCCTCATAAAGGATGCTATTTACCCAAATTATATGTTTATCCAACCAAACTCCGATTATCTAAGTATGGTGTACAACCCTACCCTCATTGGATTCGAACCTTGAACCTCCTATTTAGAGTTCCAAAGTCTTACCATTAGGCCCACCAAAGCAATTGCAAAGGTAAAATCAATGTTATATTTAGCATTTGGCATGACAGATTTAGGCCTCCTACATTATTTCTTAGGTGTAGAAGTTTGGCAAATAGATAATCATAGTTTTGTTTCACAAACAAAATATGCCAAAAGTTTGTTAGAAATGTTTAGGATGGAAGATTGTAAAATCTTATCTACATCTATGGGGAAAGGGCTAAAACTTTCAACCAAGACTAATTCAAATGCAGTCAAAGAATCAGTCTACAGGCAACTAGTTGGTAATTTGATCTATGTTACCATCAATAAACCTCACTTGAGCTATGCAATCAGCTACATCTCCCGATTTATGCAAGCTCGAAAAACAGAACACCGGACAGCAACAAAGAGGGTGCTAAGATATGTAAAGGGAACATTGGACTTTGGCATTCTATATGGGAAAAGCAAGGAGCCTTAGTTGTGTGGCTATTCAGAATCGGATTGGGCAAGATCCGCGGATGACAGGAAACCTACAACAAGTTATGTGTTCAGTCTTGGCACAGGGGCAGTTTCCTAGATCAACCAGAAAACAACATGCAGTTTCATTTTCCTCTATAGAAGAATAATAAAAAGCAATAGTCAAAGGGGCTGGCTTAACCCACGTGTTGTAGGTGAGTTGGAGAGGGTATGGCAATCCTCCAAGGGAGGTCCCTGGTTCAAATCTATACCCTATCAAACACACATTGGGTACCCAAAATCCAGTTGATTATGCTAGTGCGATTAGGGTCGGGCGCGACTCTCAAGTGATTTTGACGGTGTAGAACCCCCTAGTCGTGGTTTCTCAGACCAAGGCAGTCCCGCAAGGGGTTTTTCGCTAAATTCAAAAAAAAAAAAAGGGGTCTGGTTCAAAAGAATGATTGTAAATTTGCAAGTCCATCAAGATGAGCCCACAATACTTTGTGATAACCAGGGAGTTCTCAAGCTAGCAAAGAATCTTCCATGAGTGGATGAAACATATTGATGTGCATTGTCACTTCATTCGACAACTTGTAGGAGATGGAGAGGTTGAGCTAAAATAGTGCCCAACTCAGGACCAAACAATAGACATCTTCACCAAGTCTCTTGGCCAATATAAATTTGTAAAATTCAAAGACAAATTTGGTGTAGTTTCTAGAATAACCATTAAGGGAGGATGTTAGAGTTATTCAGTTCATAATGGTCATTTAGTGTATAGACTTAGGTATATTTATAAAGTCACTTGTTGACTTAGTCTAATTCATGCTTTAGTGTTGTATTAATGACTTGAAGTATATTTAAGTCATTTAAGGGTTTAAGCACTTAGGGTTTGACATCCATTTACTATAAAAGGATATGTCCTCTCTTCATTTGATCATCCAATTAGTCTTTTCTCATTCTCAAGTTCTTTTGTGTTCTCCGTTTCTTTGAGTGTTCGTCTGTTTTGTAATATAGAATGTCCTCATGCTCCCAAGTAGCATCCTCAACTGGTAAGCCCTTCCATTGAATTAGGCACTTTGTTGAAAGTGTAATCTAACTTATGGCCAAGGCCGATATTGTATGATGTAATCTTGTATAGGCCTACGAGCAATCATTGTACAATTGTATTTAATTTATTGTAATATTTTATTATGTAAGCCTTATGAATCGTGGTTAACCTTGTTATGGTTAAACCCACCTTATAACTTGTAATTAACTTAAGCCCTCTTGTTATGTCGACTTAGGTTAAACTTGTTTATGTAATTGAGGTTTTGGTATTGGTATAAATACCCCCCACCACTCCACTCTCCTGTTATCTAAGTACTTTCCACTCTCCAGTTAAACATTCAAATTTGAGTTTATTGGGCAGTCTTCTTCACTTTCAAAGCTATGGCAAGGTGAAGAAGGGAAATGAAGTATGTTCGTTCAAATCGAAAGTCAAATTTGAATTTTTTTGTGCCCTTCGTTGTTCGTATGTTCACTTCTCTACCTTTGTGGGCATCTTCTTTATAGGGAAAGACACTATCAACAACAGTGTCAAAGGAATGCTAAGATGGTTATGTGGAGACGAGTGAAGGCTTGTCTTTTGGAGGGTCACGATTTCAAAACCCTACGCAATGCCTTTTCGAATTCGTTAAAGGGTAGGGTAGAAGTCAAATTATAGTTCAATGGCTTTGATTACCAACCAAGCATGTGATACAATGGCCAACAGGGCAACTTTTGGAGCGCATGAAGGCAGAGGTCCCAAATTCGAACCCCGATGGCAGCCCTTTTATTGCTAGTAGTGAACATACCAATCGAAGATGTCTACAAAATCATCGTTTGACCAATTACCATAGTTGTTTGTGGTTAGCTGACTATGCATAGCTCTCAAAGGCGTTGATGAAGCTTTGGTTGCAGGTTCAAGTCTCCAAGTCCTCCCCTTTTTACACAACACGTTTTGGACAAGGGTTTACATTGGGAATATGCCCCCTGTACTCCAAAGAGCACCCTACCACCTTGGTTAGACCAAGGCTTTTAGGCAAACAAAGGCCTGAGTTCAAAACTCATGGAGTAGATTTTTTGATGAATTTTGAAGGCTCGGAAACCTTGGCTGACATGGTAGCCAACGTGGCCACATTCAGCACCACGATATACACGTTTTACACAATATATATACCTTTGACCAATCAAGAGAAGACGTAAAAACTGCAGCTAATCAGATAGTCCAATGGCACACAAGTGGCAAAAAATCAATGGCAAACACATGCAAATTAACCAATGACACATGGCAGGTTGCAATTGGACGTTGTTTCTTTAAGGTTTGCGGCTTTAATTTTTGCATTTTTTAAGGCTATTTGGGTAAATCTTTCGAAAGACATAACTTTTGCATGTGGAAGCATTGTGAGCCCCATTGTTTTCAAATTACACGATTTTTCAAGCTCTACACATTGGTGTCATCAATTTACAGACCTGTTCTAATGTTAGGGACTGAATTATGTAGAATAGTCCTCAATACCTATTGCCTGTAATATACACCCGTTGATGTATATTGGTTTGAGTTTGATGTGTTTGTTTGATTTGTTTTGAAAATGATGTCTTGCTGGTATTTATGAATTGCAATAGATTTTTGAAACATAAACCATGAAATACAACGCTAAACTAATTGCAAAACATATACAAGGCAAGATAGAGCAACTGCAACACTTTATTAATCACCAAATGAAATAATTACAAGTTCTGATTTTTAATTTTCAGACCTGGTATACTTTGTCTTCAGACTTGTAAGAGTGTGCAAACAATGCTCAAATGCTCCCAAAATCGCTCTAGGTATTATATGTGAAGTCCACTATCAATGGCCAATGAATGGAGACCACGGTGAAGCCAAACTATTGAAGATGCAAGGTCTGATCTGAGAAGTCTGCGGACTGTTATGTGTACTTCAGACTTGTTAGGTGTAGCAAATGATGGAGAAATGACAATAAAAAGGATGCAAAATGATCTTCAATGCTAGCCACCCAAGTTGCAACCATAAGACCTCCAAATCGCCCCTTCTAACATGCCCAAAGTGTCTCAAAAGGGTGGCGGACCTATAGGTAGTTATTCCTCTTCCAATAAATAATATCTCAACTGAAACCCTTCAAATTTATACGTGTTCTCTTTGTCTTTAATAGGAAATTCGTTTGGTGAAGTACCCACAAAATTCTACCTCAAAAATCTGAAGTTGTGAATGAAATTGTCACCATGGCAAGATATGACCAGCAAACCCTACGACCTGCAAATTAAAATAATTCCTCCTCCAAAGTATCCCAAATTGGTGTTTGAAATGATTGTCAAGTCACAAGGAACCCAATGCAAAAATACCCACAATCATATGATGCCAAAATCTGAAGTTATGAGTGAAAATATGGATCAGCTGTAGGAAAACCAGTCATGAATGAAAGTCTGAAATTACCTCAATAGGTCCTTAGTTCTCCAAAATAACTATGGATTCTTGTATGGCTGATGAAGGCTAACAAAACCCAGAAATGGTTTGCCAAATGATTGACCCTCCAAAATATGCAAACCCTAGATGAAATCTCTGAAGCACAAATGAGAGTTCTGAAGTAAACTCTCCTCAATAATGGCTAGGTGTGATCTTTCACACACGAAACCACTGTTACTTATGAAGGTGTACGTCGCCACAAGCCTCAACAATGCAATCTTCAGCAAGACCTGCAATGTCTTCAGAAAATAGACTCAAATGATATAAAAAATGGATGCTACAAATGTCCCATCTCACCTCTATTTATCTTTTTTGCTCCACAAGGTCGGCCAAGTTTTATTTTATTTTTAATCTTTATCTCTCCAAAAGTGGACCACCATGTCCTAGTAGCCACAACGTTGTTTTAAAACACTTTTGGCCTTTTTTAAACTTTATATTATAATTTCCCTTTATATTTTAATATTATAAAATTACATTATAATAAAGGGAAAATAAACTCATACTTAGCCAAATTATGCATCCACACAAGAATATGACATTGCAACTGAAAACTCCATGCTGAAGCTCACCAAATTATTACCTCCATAGCATAATGAGACCCTTAACAACTGGATGATCAACCTACAGGGACTCTGAATAGGTTATCATCATCTAACTCATCTCCATCACCGAAGAGGGGACATTACATTGCCCTATTTTGAAAGGGTAAATTTACCATAATTTATGCAATTCATAATCTTTGGTCTATTTTTTGGGGAGATGCAGTTGGATTCGTGATAGTTGCAGCAGGTTTTGAATATTTTGTAGGCATACAGGAAAATAATTTAAAATGTGCTTCAGTTGATCCCTCTTCCTCTGTTGGACTATTGATTCAGCTTATTCATGAAGATCTTATCTTTCATGATGTATTCCTTCTTCTATTCTTTGTCCACGTACTCTTGGAAGTTTGTAATGCTCTTTTCATAAGAAGGCTCATGCAAAGCCTCTTTTAGTGACAAAAATCAGGTGGCCTAAGGACAAGTCGAAGTTTTCAAATAAGGTGATGTATGTTGTAAAAGGCAAAGCTATGCCTCCAAGTTTTACCTTATGCGACTATAGAGGGTTGAAGCAGTTTCCCTTAAGAGGTGGTACTCTTGACTTCTCTTCCTCATTTGAAGTCCTCGCGGAATTCTTCTTTGGCTATGTGCAGGAGCATCTGATAATGGCAGTGATGTGTATGGTCCAACCTAAGGAGATTCTTGTGTAGAGGCATTTGGGCATTAATGGATTTCAGATGATTAGGGGGATCCAAATGAGTCTTCCTCAAGTGCAAAAGGCCCAATAGAGCATCCATTATGGAGGAGAGAGGGAAATATTATTATCACTAATGTCTTCTCTCCTTGGCCCCTTAATTCAGATTAAGAGGGGGTGTTTGCAAGTGTAATCTGACTTATGGCCAAGGCCGGCATTGTATGATGTAATCTTGTGTAGGTCTATGTGCAATCATTGTACAGTTGTATTTAATTTATTGTAATATATTATTATGTACGCCTTATGGACTGTAGATAACCTTGTTATGTTTAAACCCATCTTCTAACTTGTAATTCATCTTAAGCCCTTTTGTTATGTCAACTTAGGATAAACTCATTTATGTAATTAGGGTTTTGAAAATGGTATAAATACCCCCCACCACTCCATACATTGTATTAGAGTGTTGTGATTCTTATCTATGGATAATATAGTGATTATTTATGGTGCTTACGAGTGCCCACTATATCTTTCTCTCTTTCGTCCTTTTTTACACTTTGTATACGATTTGAGTGGATGAATTACTTTTGTTTGTTTCTAGAAATAGGTGTGGATTCCAACCCTCTCAATGACTCGGTTCAATAATTGCTTACCTTTCTAATCTAGTGCACATTCGAGTATTAACTCAAGCTTTTCTTCATCATCAATAGGCGACAACTTGGGGAGAGCTTGGACCTGCAATTCGATTGCCTCCTTCAAACTGGATACATGATATATGTAGTGCAATCTCGAACCCATAGGCAAATCTAGCTCATAGGCAACCTCACCCACATGTCGTGTCACCTTATATGGACCATAGAAATGTGGTTTCAACTTTTCCTTGCCACCTTTCTTTAATGAAGATCGTCCGTATGTTGGAGCATAAGGTATACCATGCCTCCCACCTCAACGGTCCTCACTATTCTAGGTCGATTGGTAAAAACCTTTTGTCGATGTTCAACCTCTCCGATGTGCTCCCATAAAGATGAGATCAATTGTTGATGATCCTCCAAAATGGTTGAGGTTGCAATGGCTCTAGAATTTGTTAAGGCAAAGTCATTCTGCAACGAAGCAACATACCCATATAAAGTCGATACAATGCCATCTGAATATTGACATGGAAGGTGGTGTTATAGCAAAAATCTGCTAAATATAGCCACTTCACCCATAGTGTTTGTTGATTTGAACAGTAATAGTGAAGATACCCTCCAACCATTTATTGACTATTTCCGTCTAACCATTTATTTGGGCGTGGTAACTGTTGTTGGGAGTTAAATTTATGGCAGCCAAAAAAAAAGGTTCCTACCAAAATATTCCTATGGACCTAGAAACCCTATCACTCATAATCGATTTGGGAAACCAATGGAGTCTAAAGATCTCTTTAAACATCAGCTCAGCTATCTACAGAGCCTTCACATCATTGTGGTTGGCAAGAAATAGGTATACTCGATGATCCTATCCACAATCACCAAAATGCAATCACGACCTCCTGACTTCGAAAGCTCTGTAACAAAATCCATGGAAATGGACTTCCATTTTCCTCCTAGAATGGGAGGTTGTATTAGAGTAAAAGTTATTTCGGAAGAAAAGTCATGAAGTAATTTGAATTCAATCCCCACTTCCATTTAATCCAATTTTAAATCTCCACAAAAACTAGTCAATACCCATGGAACTTGCATATTAACCCTCTCCTTTTAAGAACCATTATGTCATGTTGAATCATCTCATTCTTGATGATCACTCCTAATGTAACATTTGCTGCCTAGATAGGGATTACCATAGATTCACTCTTCCTCTTGTCCCTAATTAGGGAATCTATACTTTCAACTAAGGCATTGTTACTTCAAGTTACATAAATGACTTTTCTTACATGCTACTAGGGTAGCTTGTTACTACCATCACGCCCTAAGTAGAGATCCATCAAACAAGCTAAGGCAAAAGACAAAGCAAGGCAGAAATCAGCAAGAATGGGTTAAGTGTTTGGAAGCGGTAGTGTGCCACTCGACAACACCTTGCACGGGAGAGGCCCGCTCAACAACGCTCTACTCAGGAGAGCCTTGCTTGAGAGTGCCACAAGAGAGCCCCGCTCACGCCACCCCACTCGACAACGCCTTGCTCAGGAGAGCCTTGCTTGAAAGCACCTCGCGTAGGCCACCCCACTCCAACAACACCTTGCTCAAGTCGCCCTACATGAGACCACTCCACTAAGAGCACTGAAGCCGCCCCACACGGGACCACTCTGCTTAAAGCACTCAAACCACCTTGCACGAGACCGCCATGTTCAAAGTAGCCCCACTCCGGTAGCGCCTTGGTCAAGCCCCCCACATGAAAGCACCCTACTCAAAGCCATCTGCCTCGCTATCGACCTACGCACCTCACTCCATGCCTTTTTTTGGCGTATGGACAAGGGTGATGTGTCACCTCGTAGTTCACTATGGTACATTGCATGTAGTCTATTTTTTGTTGCATTATGATACATTGCATATAGTCTATTTTTGATTGTGTTTTCGAGTATAAACAAGAACTTGATGCTCATTGTAAGCGATCTTTTGATCCTTCAAGCATACTAGAGCTACTCTTCGAAGTAAGATTGTAATAAACACATCAATATCGAAAATCAATAAAGAGTTGTGCATGGCATTCCGATTCAACTATCTTTGAATTTTTGTTTCATAGATGTGTGAAATCAGTGGCTCTGCCCTCCTTTCCCCTATTAGTCCTTCTCCTTTATTGTTGTTGCAGGTTATTAGAAAATCTTACAACGCTGAAGTTATTCAATCATTGTTGGAATCGCTAATCACACCAAATATGAACCTCGTTACGGCTTCAGTCATATTTTAAGTTTCTTTTCTCTTATACCCTTTCCTCTTAACAATGTAGATTAGATTTTTTTCCTACATATTTAGATTGGTTTATTTTCTTGTGTTTTCAACTTGGTTAGAAGGAACTGGCCCAAGATGTAGAGCTTGGGGAGAGAAACCCCCCCCCCCCCACCTTGTTGAAAAGTGGCCATGGGTGCAAATCGCACTTGCCAATTTTCGTGTTTAATAGCTACCTAGCTTTTACTCATAAGGATCCTTTATTTTTTAATTTTCCCAAAGATATAGAACAAGAAAAGGTGAGGCTCACTCCTTGCTTGCTCTAGATATGCATAAAAGAATTTCTATATTTTTCGAACCAAAGCGAATCTTTTTGCAAAATCCAAAGTTTTGAACGTTTTTACCTCTACATTCAAACAGAACTTTTTGAACATTGTAACTATGAAAGGAACTGATTATTTATACAAGAATGATGAAGACCTCATTTGATCATATGGTAGTACCATAGAGGAATTATTGAAATAGGTGCAAAAATTGAAAAGACAAAAATGGAACATTAACATTTGTCATGTTCCAAGCCATTTGGTGGTAAAAGCATAAAAACCATAACAAGCATTGTTGGAATTGAGAGTGCTATTAGTAAGCAAATAATACGATGGGTCATAAACAATGAGTGAGACATTTTCCCAGAACATTGCGACGACATTTACTATCCTAGTTCAGAAATAAGATGCTTAAATGAAAAGATACTAATGTACACAAAAGATAAAAAGTAGGTCAGCGGATCTCAGAAATAAAGCAGTGATAAAATAGACAAGATGAGGGCAAGAGAATTTAAAAACATGGATTAGAATGCTCACATCATTCATGACCTAGCTGGTTTTAACACTAGAAAAAGGTGGATATTTCAGACTATAACTGGAGTAAGGTTAACCTGATTCAAATATCAGAAAAACCTATGACAAATTGAAGCAGCAATATTTTATCAAGGGCTACAAAGCATTTTTATAGAAAGGTTGCAAGTCTTCCCAACATCCATACCAAGATATATATGAAGCAATGCTGGATGTGGAACACCAAGAACATATTCAGTCAAAAACAGTAGTGTAGAGTGTATGGTGGGTCTGGTGATGATCTAGATATGTTTGCATAAATGTTACTAACGCATACAAAATCATCCAAAACTGAAAAATTAGCAGTACGGTGTACAAAATGTTGTACAGGACAAGCTGAAAAGAAATCTCCAGCAAAGTATTGTACAAAATGTAACATAAAAATTCATGATAAAAGAATATGTCCTTTCTATTTCAAGAACAGACAAGAAGATGAAAAGCAAGCCTCCTTAACAAAGGATACAGTGTGGGGATCCTAGAAATAATCAAAAACAGCAATTCAACAATAATGCAAACAACAAAAATAAAAGGAATTCAATTGAAAGAGATGCCAAAAGGAAAGCTATGGGTGAATATAATAATTGTGAAAAATAGGGGCATTTCACTTGAGATTGCCACAAAGACAAGCCAGTAAATTATGCACTGAATGGAGACCAGTCAATCTTGAGGATGAGGAATATCCTAAGCTGAAAACAGAAAATATGATAAAAGTTGAACACCACGAATTATTGGCAGCGATAAGGGCTAACAAATGAAAATGGAATCCAACATACAAATAGAGGAACAGTGAAAGAACGATGTCATTCAAGTTGTCACCAATATAAACAATAATCTGCTGGTGTTGCATTATTAAGAAGGAAACTCACCAGACTTAATTAAGGGAATTAAACCTTGAAGCAATCATCCTCCATGTAAAATTCCTCCAAAAAGAGAAGAAAAGAAAAGGATGAAAGGAAACCAGAAACAGAAGTGAAGAAACCATAGAGTTGCAACACTCCAAACACTTTTGGCACTTGGGAAAGGAACATAAGAAGAGAAACCAAGCAGTTGCCAAAATGCATTCCCAAGTTAATGGCCTCCCATACCAACACCACTTGACAGTGGGAGAGGTATTATTCTTGAGGGGAAAAAATGGTATCCTGAACATTTCAACAGAGAATGAGGTTCATCTTTTTTGAATGTGATAAGCATGGTTAAAAAAGCCGCAACGTACATGCAAGAACTCACAAAAAGCAGAGCTTTTGCCCTGCTGAGTAAATCGGCATAAAATTCAGTGCCAAGTTTTGGCAAGTTATGGCAGAAAAACTCGCAGAAAACCCACAAGTGATGGCAAAAGCTTGCCACAAATTGGCAAATTTCAGCCAAATCTGGTTTGGCCAAATTTTTGCTCAGGTTTTGATAGAAACGGTTTTTAGAATATTTTTAATTGTTGTTTCTAAGTTTCTTTTACCAAATTTTTGAGGTATCAAGTAATTGGCAAGTCCAAGTTTCCGACTAAGCACTGGAAAAGCAGGAGCAGACAAAATCTAGAAAATTATGCGGGACCAATTGGAGAAACCTCCACTATTTCCATTAACATTTCGCAGATCAGGTTCAGCTGCAAATGATTTAAGTATTTTTCCTTTGCAAGACATTATAATTGTTGATAAAACCATTGATAGTTAATATTGTTGTGATCAAGATTAAAGGAGTGTGTTCCTGCAATGATGCTATCTTGCACAGATCTTGGTTAAAGCTACTAAAGCCAGTGAATAGTTGGAAAGGAAAAAACAATTGAAGTAAGAATAGGGAGAAGAAGACAGATAATGGATGTCACATGGCCCACATCTTATAAGGTTGTCGGAAAGCAGAAACCAAGTTCAAGTCAGCAGTAGCAGAAGTCATCAATAGCTTGATATATCAATGCTAACAGCTAAATCTTTACTGATATGTTTGTTTCTAATATTTCAGTAAAAATAGGGTCCTGACTTCAATAACTCAATACCATCCTCAACTACTAAATGGAATCCAAACATTATTCACAAGATTTGAATATAAGTTTCTCTTTGTACTCAGTTGTACCTTGGGCTTAGACAGATTGGCAAGATTGATGTTATCATGAGCTTGATTAAAAGGTAAAACCCAAAGAAGCAATTGAACTAATAATATAAGGTAAAGTTGTCTATGCAAGGGGGTCCATATGCCCAAGAGATGTGCTGGCTTGACTGTGACCTTAAAAACCACCTTTATATCGTATATTACATCAAAACAATCACTCTAAAAGTACATAAGAAAATAATGCAAAGAACATTCTTGAAAATACTGAGGCTAGGAGTTAGTGATGGTCATTTTATTTAACCATAATATGTTAACCATCTAATCACTTCAAACTATGTTTTAAATCAGTGATTATTTTTACCTTAACTTCAGATGGAAATATTGCAGCAACTTCATTTAATTCCTCAAGTATATCCTCAAGGTGGCATCCAAGGACTCCCAAACATAGACTGACCAAGCTCCTGCACTTCCATTTCGGTCTGTCTAACTCTAAAATACACATCAATCCAAATTTAGATATGTAGATAAACTGAACAAAAACTGTGAAAGAAAAATTGGAGTCAAAAAATGCCTCTGATGTGCATAGTTGGAAAAAGGCATGGCAATTAAATTATTAATAGAGCAAACTCCTCATAAACAAAGTGATAACAATACCACATTATTTTTTCCCTATTAAATGTATATCGTATATGACACCCGCATTTCACAACTGAACCAACTAACTTAGTCAAAATTAAGCTGTTATAAGATAAACCAAAATAAATAAATAAATAATGTTAAAAACAAAAGTTTATGATCTGATAAATTCAATCATTTTACGAGAGTGAAACTCTACTATGACTTAAAATAATAACTGAAAAATATAATAAAATTATAAATATTAAAACAAACAACACCAAAGGCACATGGGTTTTAGGGCAATTGGTTGGGAGTGAAGAATTTCCCACCATAAAACTAAGTTCCAATCCTACGAGTGAACCTTATTATTTTAAATCAAATGATATGAACTCATGTGGTTTAATACCTCGACTTTCAACACAACTTTCAACAAGACCCAGATTCAAATCTTGCCAAGTGATATATGCATAACTGCCAAAATGTTGCAATACTGCTATGTGGTTTGTTGAAATAACTTGGTAACATGGTTATGATGTAATATGAGTGGGGTTCGTCTCAATCCCATTTAACCAAATTCAAAAGAACAAATAACACCAAACAGAAATAATATAAATACACATTATAAATAAATAATAATAATATTTAAAACATGAAGCCCAAGCTTTGAAGTTGTGTGTTGTGTCACATATATTATCACGAGGACATCGATCTATGCGATCATGGGTGTGACTCCCTCTGAGCATTGGACATGAGAGAAACCTTCGGACTTGCATCTCAAGATTTTTGGGTCAGTGGCTTGAGCCCACGTTCCAAAGACACAAAACAAACTTCAGCCAAAGAATCATCTTGTGGGGTATAGTGAATCAAAAGCATATTGTCTATATGATCCAACTGCCCGAGATGTCATCATTAGATCATCATTAGGTCTAATGCAGATTAGATCTAACGTGGACTTCGGGGAGATTCCATCTTTAGGATCTTCTATATCTCTTATGGCTCTTCTTGTTATTTCTTCTCCAGCTCATTTGGATCCTATTGGTACTTGCACTCATCCTCGTAGCAATGAATCTCCTAGTTAGAGAATTGTTCTCCCTTCATCTTTGGATGATGATGGTTCTTTTTCCAATCAGATGGCTCCTCCTATTCCTATGGCTGATCCCCATCATCCAACTCATAGGTTGAGTTTGATCCTCCTCCTTGTGCTATTATGTAGGATATCTCTTTAGATCTTGATGATTTGGTGGCATCTTCAGTTCCCAATGTTGCTTCTCATGATGTGTCCTGCCTTTTGCGCTTCCTCCTGTGGATCGCCCTATGCCCAAATGGGCTTAGACTCTTCTTCAGGATGTAGAGCCCTTTTCACAATAGGAAATTCATCGAAAGCTCCCCACCCCATGCCTAGTTGACTTAAGTCAATGATGTTGGAGATCCCACCCCTTATTCTCAGGCCAAGAGATGTCTCGAGCGAGAATATGCTATGAAGGCAAAATGTGATTCCCTCATGAAGAATCAAACTTGGAAGTAGGTTCCCTTGCCCAAGGGCACATTATTGATTGTAAATGGTTCTATAGGACCAAGTAAGGCATGCCTTATTTCTAAGGTTTTTTTGAAAGGAAGGAGTCGACTACATAGAGAATTTTGCCCTATGGTTTGCATGGACTCCATTTGTATGATCCTTTCCTTTGGTGCTTCGTTATAGTGGGAGGTTCATCAAATGGACGTCAAGAATGCATTTCTCCATGGAAATCTTTAGGGGGGAATTTATATGCAGCAATCACCTTGCTTCGTGCAGGATGGACATACACTTTTGGTTTGTAGGCTCAGGAAGGTTTGTAAACTCAAGAAGTCCTTGTTTGGACTTAAGCAAGCATCTCATGCATGGTATGAGACAATTCATTCCTTCTTTCCTAATTGTGGTTTTTGGTGGTGTGGGCTGGAGCATGATATTTACATTAAACATCATGATGGTCATATTCTCATCATTGTATTGTATGTTAATGATCTACTTATTATTGAAAATTTTACTTCAAGACTCCTTAGAGACAACAATCTTAGGCCTACTTCATTGTTTTCTAGGCATCCAAATTGTGCAGTCTTCCTCACGGATTCCTCTTTCTCAGCCTCAATATACTTTGTATCTTCAACATCAGTTTCAAATGAAGGATTGTAAGATGGCTCTGTTGGAATATTACCATTAGTAAAAGGTTAAAAAAATGGTTTTTTACCTTGGGTAAAGGTAACTTACCTTTTACCTTACCTGGACGGCAGTGGACGGCAGCATTTGGGCGGCAAGAGAATTCTATTCATCTTTCCTTTCCCCCAATTTCTCCTTTCCCCCTTTCTTTCTCAAATAGGTTATTTACTGCCTATTTAATCTATGTAACCTAAGTTTTAATGTTAATGCAATTAATCCTTTTTCGTCCACACTCACCTTTCACATTTGGTATCAGAGCGACGCGATTCCCGAGGCGATGGGGCCCGCAGTTCGAGGCGGCGGCACGGATCCCGAGGCAGCCCGCAGGAGCCGAGGCGGCACGGATCCCGAGGCGGCCTGCAAGAGCAATCCGGCACGTTTCTCGAGGCGCTGGAGGAGCTGGACGAGGCGGCCCGCAGGAGCAGCAGATCCGCACGATTCCCGAGGCGCTGTTGACGTGGCGCACGATTCCCGAGGCGCAAGATTGACGTGGCGTGACGCGTGGCGACGTGTGACTGGCGCGCGGCCCGAGGTGTGGTGACGTGGCGCTGGCGCGCGGCCCGAGGAGTGGTGACGTGGCGATCCGCGCGTGCATCGGTGGCAAAAGGATCCTGCGGCGTTAGTGACTGCCCGCAGGCAGTCAAAGCACTTTATGTGCTTAGCTCTTTTTAAAGAGCTTTTACATCGCCCTACGGGCGATGTGGGACTAAAGTCCCAAGTAAAATCAAGCTTCGCGCCGAAGCGCGAAGCCAACATTAGCTTCGCG
Organism: Wollemia nobilis; assembly: GCA_028583015.1. Taxonomy (NCBI): domain Eukaryota; kingdom Viridiplantae; phylum Streptophyta; class Pinopsida; order Araucariales; family Araucariaceae; genus Wollemia; species Wollemia nobilis. Next base: position 567,010 of record JAQPPZ010016676.1, read on the forward strand.
CTCGACGAGGAAGCTAAAGGGCGAGGAGCACGCATTGCTCCCAGATCAGCCCGGTAGCGCAGCGGCTACCCTCAGCCCTGACACCCGCGAGGTCGCAGGATCGACTCTCGGCGGGGTCAATAGATAATTAAAAAAAATTAAAAAAAAAAACTAAGGAATAGTTTAAATTTAAAAAAAATAATAATTTTTTTTGTGTGTAATTTCCTAAGAGGAAATATCTGTTCATTAGTTTTTTATAAAAAAAAAATTTTTTTTTCAAAGTTGATAGAAATTTCCTAAGAGGAAATAATTGTAAAGTTTTTTTTTTTAAAAAAAAAAAAACTTTGAAAGTTTATTTTTTTTATTATTATTTCCTAAGAGGAAATCTTTGTAAAAGAAAATTTCTGGGAAATTTTCTTAAATGATAAGATCGGAAGGATGTTATCATGCCCTCTGCAAGTTGTTATTGAAAACAAACCCTGAAAACTTTGATAGGCACGTGAAAACACTAGGACTTAATACGGTTTTTCCACGGTTGCAAAACGCGGTTATTGCACACCGAGAGAAATCTCGATCAAGGATACGAAGCGATTCAGAAGATAACTCCTTTGGCAGCGACTTTGAACAATCCGACACGGTTGCAATTGCTTCACAAGGATCCGAATATACTCATTATAGTAATTCAATTGAAATCCTACAACCTCCTTCTCCTGAAATAATATTGATCAATGACGATGATGAACAAATCGTTGACAATTTTGTAATTGCTGAACAACAAGTGTGAGTTGTTTATGATTGTAAATCAAGCGAGGCTTGATAGTTTGTAAAGTCTTTTTTGCAATAAGACTATAAAAGAGAGGTTTCTTGTTTTAGTAGATAATAATGGGATCACATAATAATCTACCTATTCCCGAATTCAGTGGGGATAATTATGAGTACTGGTCCATCAAGATGAGGACATTACTCATTGGAAAAGGACTATGGGATATTATTGAAGACGGATACATTGCTCCAACATATTGGACTACTTTAAGTGCAAATGATAAGAAGATCTACAAAGATGCACAGAAAAATAATTCTTTTGCCTTATACCATCTTCAATCAGCATTAGATCCTAGTATCTTTCCTAGAATTGCATCTTACTTAACTGCTACAGATGCATGGAATGCCTTGAAAGAAGGATTCCAAGGAAGTGATAAAGTAAAGCAAGTCAGGCTTCAGACTTTGAAAAGAGATTTTGAAAATCTCAGAATGAAGGAAAATGAAAGAGTCGGAGACTACGTGTACGAGTCAAAGCGATGAGTTGATATGATGCAAACTTTAGGTGAAGACACAAAAAATGAAACAATTGTGAAGAAAGTGTTGCGAACACTTCTTCCTAAGTGGAATCACATTGCTATCATAATTGAAGAATCCAAAGACCTTTCTACTCTTACATTTGATAGTTTGATTGGATCATTAACATCACATGAAGAGCGACTTCAAGGAGCCCCTTCAACAAGCTATGGAGGTGATGACAAAGCCTTCACTTCGAATGAAACTGCAAGACGAGAACAAGGAAGAGGCCGAGGCAGAGGACAACAACAAAGAGGCAAGAGCCAAAGCAACTCCTACAAGAGGAGGTAATCAAAACGAGAGGTGGAAATCAAAACAGAGGAGCCAATCAGAACCAAAGAGGCAATGCAGCCCGTGGAAATCAAGGACGAGGAAGTAACAAGACTAAAACAGCTTGTTTCAATTGTGGGAAACAAGGTCACTTCGCTCGTGACTGCTGGTCAAAGTCTTCAAAAGATCAAAGCAGTCAATATGGCTCATTCTACGGAGAAGAAGAAGGTCCACCAAACCTTTTTCTCTCTTATGGACAGCCAGATCAAAATCTAAATGATACATGGATTTTGGATACTTGGTTGCTCCAACCACATGAGTGGCAAAGAAAATCTCTTTGCTACATTAGATTCAAATTACAAATCTCATGTTAAGTTAGGGGATAATAAATCTTTGCAAGTTGAAGGCATTGGAGCTATGGCAGTTCCAACAAAAGAAGGCCTTAAAAATGTGAATGACATATACTATACTCCACAACTACAACACAATTTGTTAAGTGTTGGCCAAATGATGGAGAAGCATTACAAATTAGTTTTTGATGAAAGCAAATGTACAATCTTTGATAAAAACAATTGTAACCGGGTCATCACGAAGTACCTATGACAAAGAATAGGTTGTTCCCTCTAAAATTTGGTGAGCCGAGGGGGAGCTCAACTTGCAAACATTGCTATTACAAATCCAAGTGAATTGTGGCACTTGAGATATGGTCACCTCAATTCCGCTAGCTTGAAAATGTTAACATCACAAGCTATGGTGACAGGACTACCAAAAATTCCAGAACATAAAAAGGTATGCGAAGCATGTGCTTTGGGAAAGCACTCCAGAACGAAGTTTCCAAGAGGCCGAGCATGGAGAGCTAGCTATCCTCTTCAACTTGTACATTCGGACATCTGTGGTCCAATGCAAACAAAAAGCCTTGGAAACAATTCTTATTTTCTAACATTCATAGATGATTATTCTAGAATGTGTTGGCTCTATTTTCTGAAACACAAAGATGAAGCATTTGATTGCTTCATAGACTTCAGAAATAATGTAGAAAAGCAAAGTGACTACTATGTCAAATGTCTTCGCATTGATAAAGGAGGAGAGTACTCCTCAAATGAATTTCTTCATTATTGTAAGCAAAATGGGATAAAAAGGCGGTTCACCACTGCCTATACCCCATGACGAACGGTGTGGGTGAGAGAAAGAACCGCACCCTTGTTGAAATGGCACGAACAATGCTTCGGGCAAAACATCTCACAAACGGCTATTGGGCGGATGCGGTGAGAACTAGTGCATATATTCTAAATAGAAGTCCGACTTCTAGTTTAGATGGTATCACTCCTTATGAAGGATGGTACGGTAAGAAACCAAATGTCAAACATTTCGAGTATTTGGTTCTTTATCTTATGCACACATTCTTGAGGAGAAGAGAAAGAAGCTTGATCCAAAGAGTCAAGCATGTGTTTTTGTAGGGTATTGTGATTCAACCAAAGGGTATAGATTGTACAATCCCACGACACATAAAATCATTATCTCCGGGGATGTAATTTTTGATGAAGGGGGAGAATGGGGTCATAAAAAATTTGTTGATTTTGACTCTAATTCGGACAGTTCTACATTAGTACCTCCCACATTGGTACAACCCAAGAAAAGCAGTGGAAAAAGTCCTCCTCCACAAATTCCACATCGGGAAACTTCATCAAGTACATCAAGTGGTACACCAAGTCCAAGAGGGACTTCTTTGTTGGCACCACCAAATTCTCCAAAACGATTTCAAAGATCGGTAAGCGCTCCAAGCCCGATGGATATTGATTCGGTTTCTCAAAGGAAAGAGACAAATAGAGGAAAGCGCATACTACGAGTCATCCATCTACTCAAATGTTGGATAGGAATTTCCAACAAAGATACACTAGGAGTCAAGCTAGTGAGATGGATGACATTTTGTCAAGACTTGAAAATCTTCAAATGTCGAGGGGATGATGAGTCTCATGAACCAAGGGGTGATGTAGTCAATTATGCTTTGTTGGCTGCTTGCACGACTAGAACCTTCTAGCTATGAAAAAGCATGCACTAAAAATATATGGCAAGATGCCATGGAAGAGGAAATATCCTCAATTAAAAAAAATGATACTTGGGAGCTTGTGAAGCTTCCCAAAGGAAAAAAATGTGTTGGATGTAAATGGGTCTATAAGACCAAATTCAATGTTGATGGAAGCATTGAAAGGCACAAGGCAAGATTAGTAGCTAAAGGTTTTACTCAGAAATATGGAATAGATTATGAGGAAACCTTTGCTCCAATTGCTCGACAAGAAACAATTAGAAGTGTTCTTTCCTTGGCAGCCCATAAAGGATGGAAAATTCAACACATGGATGTGAAAAGTGCATTTTTAAATGGATACCGACGGAAGAAGTGTATGTTCAACAACCTCAAGGTTTCCAAGAACCAGGAAAAGAGAACCTTGTTTATAAATTAAAAAAAGCACTTTATGGCCTCAAGCAAGCACCAAGAGCATGGTACTCACGAATTGACGGCTATTTCAGCAAATATGGTTTCACAAAAAGCAAGAGTGAACCAACACTATACTACCTGAAAAATGGAGTAGATATCCTCATAGTTTGTTTATATGTGGATGATCTAATATTCATGGGTAGTAATAATAAAATGAATATGGATTTCAAAAACTCCATGATGAATCAGTTTGAGATGAAGGATCTCGGATTAATGAGATACTTCCTAGGAATGGAAGTACATCAATCAAAGAATGGGATCTTCATATGTCAACAGAAATATGCTCATGACATGATCAAGAAATTTGCTATGCGAGCAGTGCAAATCAGTTGCAACACCAACTGGACATGGAATCCAGCTAAGCAAAGAAGATGGAGCACCAAAAGTTGACTTGACCAATTTCAGAAGCATGGTTGGGAGTTTAATGTTTCTCACCAACACTAGGCCAGATATACAGTATGTTGTTTCTCTTGTATCACGGTTTATGGCATGCCCATCCGAGCTGCATCTACAAGCAACCAAACGAATTTTACGATATGTAAAAGGTACATTGGATTTTGGAATCCATTACCACAAGTCTAACTCTGTGAAGTTATTTGGTTATAGTGACAACGATTGGGGCGATAATATAGATGACAGAAAATCTACATCGGGGAATTGTTTTAGTCTAGGTTCGGGACTAATAACTTGGAGTTCCAAGAAGCAATCTGTTGTAGCATTATCATCTACGAAAGCTGAGTACATAGCCATTACTCATGCCGGTACTCGAGATCCTCTGGTTGAGGAAAATCCTTGAAGAGATTGGCGAAAAACAAATTGGTCCAACCAAACTGAATTGTGATAATATTAGTGCCATACGGTTGGCATATAATCTGATCCACCACAAAAGGTCAAAACATTTTGATATGAAGTATCACTTCATAAGAGATATGGTGGAACAACGAGACGGTTGAGCTTCAATATTGTAGCACTTTGGATAATCTAGCAGACATCTTCACCAAAGGCATGGCTAAAGCTCAATTTATAAAGCTGAGAGACTATGTAGTTAGTCCTCTCAACTTTAAGGGGGAGAATGTTGGAATATTACCATTAGTAAAAGGTTAAAAAAATTGTTTTTTACCTTGGGTAAAGGTAACTTACCTTTTACCTTACCTGGACGGCAGTGGACGGCAGCATTTGGGCGGCAAGAGAATTCTATTCATCTTTCCTTTCCCCCAATTTCTCCTTTCCCCCTTTCTTTCTCAAATAGGTTATTTACTGCCTATTTAATCTATGTAACCTAAGTTTTAATGTTAATGCAATTAATCCTTTTTCGTCCACACTCACCTTTCACAGGCTCACACCCCCTTTGCTTCTAGGTTGAAGTTACGGGGTAATTGCTTCTAATTGTGTATTTGCCCTGTGGGCCCATTCACCTTACGGGGTGATCTTTGTATTATGTTTATGATCCAATAATAGGTTTGTTTCACTGTCCTTGGGATCCATGTATTGAGTCATGGGTGGTGTTACCCCCACTCGCCCAACCATTTGTATATTGGTTAGAGATTCTTTTATTCATTGAGTGAGAGGTCATTGGTGTCCAAGGGTCCCTTATCATACATTGTGTTCTTCGTTTTCTATTGAGTGATATATTTTCTTTCTTTGCTGGGTAATGCAGTTGATTCCACTCGTTCTAGTATTCATTGCATAATTATACAAACATCATTTGTATATAAGAACTTTTGGTGATCATGTACTTCTAAATAAGCTTTATTTGGATGACCTTATAATCGCAAACAATAATGAAGATTCATGATGCTTATAAAGTGTGATCTGAATCAACACCAAAAAGTAATCATTCAGATGATGGAGGGAACAGGGAAAATTTTTCCCCGCATAGATCTAGTGTCATGTTATGTGTCAACCCAAAATCTATACCTGAAACTGCGATAAACTTTGATCCAAAATCTGAAAGTGTGCAAATTCCTATCTGAATTCTGAATAAATATCTGAATTTAAGCAAATTCAAATCTGAAATCTGAATAATCCAAATTAGGCAAATTCTATTTTAAAATTTGAAAAGTTTAAAACTAGGCAAATTCTATTTTAAAATTTGAAAAGTTTAAAACTAGGCAAATTCTGTTCTAGTATTTAAGCTTTTCTTTTTTTTTTTTAAAAGAAAGTCAGAAACTGGAACTGAAATAACTTCAGAACAAAGTAGCTTTCATATATTCTATTAACTGGAAAAGAAATAATATTCAAGTTCTATTGAAAAATAAACTTACAATACATAAATGACACTCGTCCTTCGAGTTCAGCCTTGCGCAAAATCACTTTTCCTTCAAAAGCATGAAAGGGCATAAGGCCTATGTGCCCATTCAGAGTTTATTTCCTTTTATGACTTGCTCCCATAGACTGTGTGCAATAAATATGTTAATTTCCTCTTTCTCTTGTTTTTTCCCCCTCTTTCATTTTTCATTTTTTGTCTTCATTTTTTTCCTCCTCCTCCTTCTGCTGTGTGTGTGCGTCCATGTGCGTGCAAGAGAGATTGAGAGATAAAAAGAAGTAGAATTGACTTATACCGAACCTAATCGACTAATAAAAGCACAAGTAAGCAACATAAATTAAGTATTCAGCTAAATGACTTCAAGCACTTGAAAAGAGTTCATAAGTCTGCCCTTCTTAATGCTTTTCCTCCAAAGATCTTAAAATGGCATCTTTAACACTACATGCGGAAGCCCATGAGATAGATTCTAAAAGACAGACTCATCAATTGGCTAATGTACCCCATTTTTTTTTGTTGTTTTTTGTGATCTAACCTTGCCATGCAACCCTTCAAGAAATTACACGGGCAATGAAACATAGTTCACCCTTAGCAAGCCATTTGAACATTTTATTTATTGAGATCAATTTGTTTGTGCTGGGTTGCAGGCCTTCACCTGTACTCAGTTGCCGCTTTCTTTAAAAATTTTATTTTGTATACAAATAGTCAAGACATATCACAAATTCATCATGTCTTCAACTATTCTGCCCCATAAATTCATCAACTGTGACATAAAATTTGGAATATAATTCATAGCTGTTCACTTGCAATTCCAAGTCTTTTGCATCCTACACTCAATCATCCTGTCATCTGCAATTGGCACCTAAAAAGTATGTCATGGGGCAACCTTTAGGCCCATGAAAAGTCACCAACTTTGTATTTGTGAAGTGTTGTCAGAATCTACAAAGGTAACAACAATTCTAGTCTAGAACTGGGTATTCCCAACATGGTAGCAAGAGAAATAATTAGTATTTGTTGTTGTTCTAATTCCTCTGCATGCATGTTCTAACCATTTCTTTTGCATATGTTGTCTATAAGCTCAATTATGTGGATCCTTCCATGAAATTTGCACTTGTGTCCCTTGGATCACACCTCTTTGCAGCTGAAACAAATCCCCTTTGAATGCAGACCAGCAATGATAAGAGGGTCTGCCATTCTTCCTTAAGAGTATCCACTGATGTAAGTAAGAAGTAAGGCTGATTTTTCTGTAGCTTTTTGTTCTCTTTCCTTTCTCAGATAAGTTTTGTGATCTCAGTGTAAAACAATATGCTTCTACCAGCTAAATGGAATTTTCATGAGGATCATGCTTCAGTGCCTTGATATACCATTTTATGGCATCTTTCAATTCATCAATATTTGAAGCGACAGCCCTCTGTGGAGTGAAAGTATCCACTTTGGCATATCTGTATTGTAAGTTGTCATCACTTGTTGATTCATGTTATTGGGAGCCAATAAGTAATCTTCTTGTACATAACCTTCCAAATTACAGTAAAAAGATATCACAAACTAATTCCACATGGGTATTTATGGTCAATCACCTGTAGCACCGTCTTCTTGCTCATTCTCAACCGTTTGCCTTCAATCAAATGCAACCCCATCAAGGTGTAAGCTAGTACACTGCTTTTGTTTGTTTTATAAGATTAAGCTGATAGAAACGAAATAGCTTACCTATCCAAGCCTTGGGTGTAATATCTTTGTTAATTCCATCAAACATGGAATAAGAATTTTTTCAAGCAGCCTCAGATTTACCATGACAACTTTGATTAACCCTCCTATTCTGATTTTCATCATATCAGTTAGTCTCTCTTCTATGGTCTTGTGGTCTCCTACAGCCTTCCTCTTCTCTACCATTCACATCCCCTCTTTCCCTCCTTTTCATGAGAGCAATTAATGAACAAATAATTTGGCTCATTCCATTCATAATTTCTTCCGTAGTAGAGAAACTCAGACTCGGCAAGGCCATTTTTTGACTCGGACTTGGACTTGGACTTGGGAAAAAAACTTGGCAAAAAAAAAAGGAAGAGCTTGGAAAATGCAAATTTTCATTGAAAAAAGTTTTTTTCATGCATATCACAATTAATTAACATTATACAAATCCAAAATTAATACTCTAAGCCAAACAACCTTAAACTATACATGAAAGTGACAAAAAACACATCAATGTAACTACTGGGTGGTTGTTAGATTCAGTCTTGGAGCATCTGCAAGTCCTTACATTTAATGTGCTGTTTACTTGTAATTATTGCCTCCTGATGAATATGTACTGTTTGCTAATATTTCATATTGAGTCAGAGTCCAGAGAGAGTATATAAGACAGGTACATATCCCTTCTAATTTCCATGGTTCTCAGATTGTGGCTGTAATAAGGGATGCCTCCCATAGACAAATGGTTATATATGGGCTAGTGGCTACCATTGGAAAATCCTTCAAGTCATGTTATCTCCCATTTTGGTTTTGTGGCCATACACACTTGTCTTCCTTAGAAAGAAATCTCAAGGACATTTTGTGCTTCTTCAATGGGCTCTTGCTATTTTATGTGTGTCTTATAAATCTAACTGGGATTGTGAGAGGGCCCAAGCACTTTACTGTTCCAATCTTTCATGTCTAATTCTTGATACCGTTGAGTTGCCTCAAACATGGTGAATGTTTCCTGTGTTGGTTAGGATTTCGGAAGCATTTGTTTGTTCCTAGGCCTAGTGGTTAAATGCATGTTCTAGAGAATGTATTACAGGGATGTGCAAAGAAATTTTGCTATTGATTATTGAAGGTGTTACACTGTGCATGGGGTGGGACATATTGCCATGGAACTCCATACAAACTTGGTTTAGATTCCTCTAAATGTTGTCTACCCTTTTGGTCTCAACTTACATTGTTGATCTTCTTTGACCTTATCCCTATGCTGTGCTGATTAATTTTCTTCTCCTTTTGTCTTTGGTGCTTTGTAATCAGGTGGGCCTTGTGGCATTAGCCTTCCTATGGTTTTTGTTCTTTTACCTTGAATGTAACTGCTGGGTGGCTGTTAGATTCTTGAAAACTAGGAAAAATTTGGGTTTAGGATGCAAATGAGTGTTTTTTTGGATCTGATTTCACCACCTCTCTGCAAGTGGAAACAGCAGAAATGAGGCCAATTTAGGGGAAAAAAACATTTGATGCCATTTTTCTGTATTTTTGCCGCTGCAGCCGAGCTTTTTTCTCATACTTGCGAGTTTTTTATTAAAAAAAAAAAACTCAGTGAGTGCAAAAAAACTCACCGAGCCAAGTCAAAAAAACTCACCGAGCCAAGTCAAAAAAACCCAGGAGGGCTGACTTGAGCGTGGACTTGACGAGTTTTTCAAACACTCGCCAAGTTTCGTAAGTATGGTTTCTTCCATTTCTTACAGCAAGTGTTTTGACTGTTACATCCACAGCTAAGGCAGTTTCATGGATCAAATATCCATCCATGTGATGGTTGGGGTCCACTATTGGTAGTGTCACAAAAGGCCTAGAACGTGGCTCTTATACCAATTTATGTTTCAGGTCTGAAACCCATAAAATAAACTTAAAACTGCAGCAGAAATTATTCTGAAAATTGAAAAATCTCAAACTAAGCAAATTCTAAATGGAAATCCAGAAAAAACTAAAACTCAGATATTTTTAATTTGAAATCTAAAAACTCTAAAACTGGGAGAATTCTGATTTGAAATTTAAAGAATATAATATAAAGAAACTTTTTTTATAAGAAATCTTCAAAAAATAAAAAATAAAATCTGAAATTAGCCATAACTCTGATCTGGAATCTGATATATTCTTCTTTTAATCATAAAACCAAAAACTAAACTACAACTTGAATCAAAGGAGTTTGTAGACAAAAGAGTGTGTTCCTGTATTTCTGTTGCAGATCTCTCTTCAGGTGCCGTTTCAACCTGAGCTTCGGTGGACTGTTGGGGATTCGACCCGTAGCCGATGGACGCCATCACCGCCGCCCATTTCAGTGCTACAAAAGCGCATAATTCCCTAAGACTATGATTTTTAGGGTTTCCACCTAGGGTTTGATTTAGATTTTTCTCTTAAAGTTTGATTAATGGGGTTTTCATTCATGCTCTCCTTGCTAAGGTTTGTACCTGCGGCTTGAACGTTAGGGATTTGAACTAGGGCTTGAATTTTAGGGTTTTCAAAGCTCACATTTTTTTCGAAAGAGTTGTCGTCGAGGGTGTAGAAGACCAAGTCACCTCTTATGTCGAAGGATTGAAGAGGCCCTTGTGGTTGATTTAGCTCCTCTTTCTTGTTGAGGGAGAGATGAATTTCAGAATTGCTGGAAGCGTTTAGTTTTTAGGCGACAACGGACTTGAGAGATTGCAGATTCGAATCCGTGGGGATATCTATTCTCAGGGTCTCGCCTCCGTTGACAGATCGAATTATCAGCTTCATGTTGAGCATAGATTACTGTCATCCACACCAAGAGATTTTTTTGACTATATCAGCAAGCGAAAGTTCAAATAGAAAACGAACAGGCATTGTGGGCATTATGTACAACGCTTCAGACGTCGACTTTGGAACTTCTATCGCAGAAAAAAGTCACCTCCGGTTTGTTTGAGGCAGAACAGTACTTGAACACTAGTGGTGCCTTTTGAGTGAGGTTACCAAGAAGGTTTAGGTATTTCGAAAAAGGTTTAATGTTCAAATCTTTAGGTTAAAAGTAAAGTAATAAAAAATTTATTGATGGTGAATTGAAGTGGATGGTGGAGGATATGGTTGATCTGGTGGACTACACTCCAAATCCAGTGGCAAATATCTCTATATTCCCTACAGAAGATATTTTGAAAGCCAAGTGGAAGTTGGAGAGGGTGTCCACTCATTTTGTTGATGCTTTCCCTAGTCAAAACTCAAAGAGGAAGCCTTTGGAGGACTTGTTTCCAGCTTTTTCAGGGACCTCTTCTCAGAAGGAATTGCTTTCAACTGTGTTTTCTGTTAGGAATTGTGATATAGATCATCTTTTTTGTCCAAATTCATTTGTGGACAGTCTTCCTAGCTTGGGTAATTCTTTGCCAGGTAGAGTACCTGATCAAGGTGTTGGTTCTTCAGAATTTTATTCCTACCCTACCAACATGTCACCAAAGTTTTTACCTTGCCCCATGGATATGTGCTTTTTGGATGGAGATTTAGACTTTACGGAAGTGTGGTCTTGGGAAATTTATACAAAGAGAAGTTTTCAAGAGCTTGATGGTGGGGAGTCTAGACTTATTTCTGGTACAAGCTTCATGGAAGGGATTATGGAGAGAGGGGAACTGCTAGGTTTTTGTAAGGAGGTGAATGCTTCAGTTACTAATAACATATCCTACTCAAAAAAAAGGAAAAAAAAGTGTGTTAAGCTCAAAGAGGGGAGAGTAAGTTTGGTTTTAAGCGAAGACATCCTGCTAGACAGAGTTCTAGATATGGAAGGCAAAACACTAACTGGGAGGTTCTATGTAGATTATACTTATAAAAATCGCTTGCTCAGTGGTTAGAGAGGGTGTGGAGCCTTGTTTTAGGATATACTCATAGTTTTCATGTATTGGTCAAAGGTTGGTTAGCCTTTTCCATCAGATCGATGGAGAATGTAGGTAGAATACTACAAAGAAGATGGTACTGGGGTTCTTATGCTCTGTCTTTAAAACGGTGGTCCCCTTGTTTCGATCTGAGAAGGGAGTCTAAATTGATTCAACCCATTTGGGTCAAGTTGCCAGGATTGCCCTTGGAGTTGTGGTCTTCTAGGATTTTGAAGGAAATTGGTAATTGTTTAGGGACATGTGTGGATTTGGACCAAGCCTACTTGAGTGGTTCCTCTCAATCTATTGCTAGGATCCTGGTGGATTTGAATCTACGGGAGGGTCTTCCAGATACTATAGAGATTGAGATTGGAAAGTGGCATTATGCTCAGATTCTTGACTATGTGAAGATACCTTTTCGTTGCTCACAGTGTCATATGTGTAAATTTTCCAGCCCTAGATAACTGCTGTCCTATATTATTTTAAAATAACTCAGATCTGAGAATAATTTATTCAAACATGCAACAGTCACACAGATGGCTGGAAAAATAAACAGCGTGAACAGCAGAAGTTAAATATATTTCTGAACCTGAAATATTACAAATAAAGGAGGCTACAGCTACAGCAGAACACTTCTGCTCTCTTGCTGATTTTCTAGCCAGCAATTTCACTATTCTTCTCCTCCTAAGCTTGTAGTTTTCTTTTTGCAATTTGTTCTCCTTTTCTGTGTATCTAAAACACTCTTGATCTTCTCCTTTTATCCTTGAAAAAGGTAACCCTAATCTCTCTAACCCTAAGATTAGATCTCATCTCATCTTGAGATGTAAGGTTAAAAATAGAAAATCACTTAAGTGAATTTCAAAATAGAATCACTTAAGTGAATTACAAAATAAAATCACTTAAAAATAGAAAATCACTAAAGTGAATTTCAAAATAGAATCACTTAAGTGAATTACAAAATAGAATCACTTAAGTGAACTTAAAAATAGAAAATCACTTAACTAAATTTCAAAATAGAATTAGAAATGTCTCGAACCACTTCTAGCACGTTCATACTGAAGCATGTGCAAGAAGTTCCTATCCGAGCTACATTTCTCAACACTCCCTCTTAGCGAGGAAGGAATTTTGCACCAATCCAAGTTTGTCTCTGAATGCTTCAAACTTCCCTTTCACTAAGGGCTTGGTCAGAATATCAGCTACCTGCTGATCTATGGGAATATATTGGAGCTTTACGGCTCCCTTCTAAATCTTGTATCGTATAAAGGGATATTTGATGTCTATGTGTTTGGACTTGTCATGAAATACTGGATTCTCAAAGAGTTTGATACAACTTTGATTATCACCGTGGGATCCAACTCCTGATCAATCAATACTGTAAGCAACTTACGAAGCCAGATGGCCTCACAACTAGCAATACTAGCTGCCATGTATTCGGCCTCTGTTGAGCTAAGTGCCACAGAAGTCTGCTTCCTACTGAACCAGGATATCATGCCTGATCCCAAGCTAAAGCAGCACCCTAAGGTGCTCTTCCTGTCTGCTATATTGCCTGCCCAATCTAAGTCTGTATACCCCTGCAACCTCACTTCACCATCTCCATGATATCTTAGACCATACTCCACCGTGCCCCTTAAGTATCTGAGCACATGTTTTGCTGCTACCCAATGCTCCTGCCTTAGCTCCACCATGAACTGCCTCAAGGTGTTCACTGCAAAACATATATTTGGTCTAGTGTTGACCAAATACATAAAGAATCCTATCAGCTACCTGTATAACGTAGGGTCCACCAATTTTGAATCTGAAGCTGTCACCTTCTTCAGATTAGTGATCATGGGTGTGGCCATAGGTTTGCAATCCTCCATCCGAAACCTCTTCAGGATCTCAACTGCATACTTACCCTGCCCAAGGAATGTCTCCCTTGGTCTCTGCCAAACCTCCAAACCCAAGAAGTAATGCATCATGCCAATGTCCTTCATCTCAAACTCAGCTGCCATATCTCGCTTTGCACCCCGCAATGAGCTTCTCTGCACCTGTAAGAAACAAGTCATCTACATATAGCACCAAAATGAGTAGATCAGTCCCAACAAATATGTAATATAGATTAGGATCTGCATCACTTTTGGCGAAGCCCACACTCTGCAAGTATCCATCTATCCTGGAATACCATGCTCTCGGTGCCTGTTTGAATCCATATAAGGTTTTCTTCAGCCTACAAACATGGGACTCCTTCCCATTTACCTCAAATCCCTGAGGCTGCTCTATGTACACTTCTTCCTCAATGATCCCATTAAGGAAAGTTGTCTTCACATCCATTTGATGAATCCGCCATCCCATAGATGAAGCTAAAGACATAACTGCTCTAATATTAGTGTATCTGGCGACTGAAGCAAAAGTCTCCTCATAGTCCACTCCCTCTTTATGTGAGAACCCTCTCGCACCAAACCTTGCCTTGAACTTCTCGATGCTGCCATCTACAACATGCTTAATTTTGTAGAGCCACTTGGAACTCACAACTGACTTCCCCTCCGGTCTTGGCACTATGTCCCAAACATCATTCTTCATGATGGAGGTGTACTCCACCATGGCATCCCGCCAAACCTACTGGTCTATTGCCTACTGAAAACTGGTAGGCTCTAAATTTATGATGTTACTCATCAATGCCATATAGCTTGGAAAACTTCCTTGGATGTCTGCTCTCCCTAATCATGTTGCTAGGAGCCTCAACATACTCCTCAGCATACCTCAATGTTTGTGTAAGCCATTGAGGTCTCCTGATAGAACTGGAAGGGGTTAATGTCTCCACCTCCTCACCTGAAGGTTGTTGTTCTGAACCGGAAACCACCGGTGTCTTTGGTGACCCCGGCTGAACCTTCGAAGCTTCTTTCTCCTCATTCTCTATTACTGGAATAGGCTCATGGGACTTCCTGGATGCAACGTCCTCCTCAAACTTTACATCCCTGCTCACTACTGTCTTCCTTTGTCTTCCTCTTCTCTGGAATATAAACCTTGTAAGCTTTTGAAGTCTCACTGTATCCTACAAATAAAACCTTCCTACTGGAGGGCTCCAACTTGGTCCTCTTATCTACCGGAACATGGATATAAACTGGACATCCAAAGATGCGGAAATGACTCACCTCTGGTTTCACACCAGTGAATGCCTCCTCTGGTTTCTTGTCCTCCAAGATCCTGTGAGGACACCTTTTCTGGATGTAGACTGTTGTGTTGCATGCTTCTGCCCAAAGAAACATCGACAAGCCCTGGTCATGAATCATGGCCCTAGCAGCCCCTATGATGGATCGATTTTTTCTCTCTGCAACCCCATTCTGCTATGGGTTGTATGGAACAGTCAGCTCCCTCTTGATTCCTGTCTACTTGCAGAAACCATCGAACTCCTTGGAGGTATATTCACCCCCATTGTCTGATCTCAAGACCTTGATCTTCTTCTCTGTTTGGTTCTCAACTAGAGTTTTGAACTCCTGAAACCTGCTAAAGACTTCATCCTTGGTCTTTAAGAAGTAGATCCATGTCTTGCGAGAGAGCAAACATAGTACATGCTACCTAAAATTCATGCTACTGGCATCGGTCCACAAACATTTGAATGTACTAGATCTAGTATCTTCTTAGACCTATGCTCGCTATTTGGGAAAACAGCCTTGGCATGCTTGCCAAGCGTGCACCCTCTGCATACTCCCTGTTGCTCAATGCTGAACTCTAGAAGACCTGTTACTATCTCCCTCAGAATAGGCAATGCTCTATGATGTAGGTGTCCCATCCTCTTGTGCCACAACTCACACAAGTTGTTACTGCTATGAACTAGGGCTCGAACAGGTTCACCCTACAACCTGTATAGACTGCCTTCTCTAAACCCTATCACTTGTGTTGTTTCCGGGCTAGATTCTTTTGGTCTCATAAGGACATGCTGGTTCTTGAACTCCACTGCATAACCCTTATCCTCCATAACCGAAACTAAAAGCAAGTTCTTCCCGAGACTTGGAACAAACAAAACATCATCAAAGTCTAACGAGTTCCCTGAATGGAGTTGAAAATGAATGGTACCAATTCCTACAACAGGATATTTGGTATCATCACCAAGCTCAACTTAAACGCCTGAGTCCTGCTCTTTTAGACTGGTAAAACATTGTCGGGTTGATGTCATGTGCCGAGATGCCCCACTATCCACATACCAAGCATTTCTTGGAACCGTGTTGGTAGAAAGGCAAGAGACCAATGAGAAATCCTTCTCAAATTTTGCAGCAAACTCACTCATCTGAGTTTCTGCAAAGGCTGCTATCTACATTTGTTGCTGCTTCCCTTTGCCCTTCTTGTCTAGACACTATGATGCATAATGGTCGTGCTTATGACAAATGAAGCACTTGATCTTGCTCAAGTCCTTCTTCCCTGACTGTGAGGGTGACTCCTCATTCTTTACCTTACCCTTGTTGGGTCCGTTACCATTGCCCTTCTTGGTTTGCCCAAAAAAAGCTAGGTTATCGTCACCACCTTTCTTGCTGGCCTTTGACTCCATGCGAGTCTCCTCCTGGATGAAATCATCCCACGATTTCTCAAATTTGGGAAGGTTCTCACGAGCACAAATGCCTTTGACAAATGGTTCCCATGAAGTTGAGAAACCATTAAGTGCCACGTTCACCAACTCTGTGTCTTCAACCGTCTCCCCAACTACTGCCAGTTGATCACGAATCTGCATTATCTTCATTAGGTAACTGGTAACGGTGTCAGATCTGGTCATCTCCATAGATCTGAGTTTGTTCCGCAATATCATCTTCCTTTTTATGTTCTCGCTCTGGTAGAGGCTAACCAGGGCATCGAACATCTCTTTTGCCTTGGTCTTCTCGGATATGTGAGGAATCAGGTGATCCTTCACTGCATCCAAGATCATCCACTTGGCCTTCACTTCCTTCTTTTTGTGAACTGCCAATTGCTGCGGATCTGTAGGCAAAGTCACATCATCTTTGACAATATCCCAAAGATCATTCTCTTCCAATAAGAACATTACCCTAATTTTCCAGGGCAAGAAATTGGAGGCACCTTCCAATCTGTCCTTAAATCTGAGGCTAGCTACTGCCATTTCTGAGATTTTTTGTACAAACTTTCAGATCTGATATGAATGACTCAAAAAAAAACAGTCCTGCAAATAAGCATAGTCCTTTAAGCAAAAAAAATATATGAAACCCTAACTGCTGTTTTTTTTTTTTTAATATCCAGCAGTGATCTACTGTTGTAAACCCTTGAGGATCTCAATCACAAAACCTAGCTCTGATACCATGTAAATTTTTCAGCCCTAGATAACTGTTGTCCTAAGTTATTTTAAAATAAATCAGATCTGAGAATAATTTATTCAAACATGCAACAATCACACAGATGGCTGGAAAAATAAACAACGTGAATAGCAAAAGGTAAATATATTTCTGAACCTGAAATATTACAAATAAAGGAGGCTACAACTACAGCAGAACATTTCTGCTCTCTTGCTGATTTTCTAGCCAACAATTTCACTATTCTTCTCCTCCTAAGCTTGTAGTTTTCCTTCTGCAATCTGTTCTCCTTCTCTTCTTTTTCTATGTATCTAAAACACTCTTGATCTTCTCCTTTTATCCTTAAAAAAGGTAACCCTAATCTCTCTAACCCTAAGATTAGATCTCATCTCATCTTGAGATGTAAGGTTAAAAATAAAAAATCACTTAAGTGAATTTCAAAATAGAAAATCACTTGAGTGAATTTCAAAATAGAATCACTTAAAAATAGAAAATCACTTGAGTGAATTTCAAAATAGAATCACTTAAGTGAATTACAAAATAGAATCACTTAAGTGAACTTAAAAATAGAAAATCACTTAAGTGAATTTCAAAATAGAATTAAAAATGTCTCAAACCACTTCTAGCACGTTCATACAGAAGCCTGTGCAAGAAGTTCCTGTCCGAGCTACATTTCTCAACAATATGTATGGCCACCTAGCAGAAGACTATGGATTTAAACTCCCGAGATGGGATTGGAGAAGAAAGTATGAGGAGAATCACAATTCTAGGGTGAGAGTGGATGGATTGGACAATAATGTGGAGGGAGGCAAGAAGACAGGAAGTTGGGGCACGAACCTCCTTGGATGGCAATGGGGGATTGGAGAAAGGTCATAACATTGTTGTAGAAGATCTTCGTTTACCAAATGTTCGAGACAATGGAGTTGGTAGGGACTCAAACATAGGACAAAATGAGGGCTTGTTTGTACCTGCACACTTAAGGGAGGTGGGTCCTTCCCCTGTGTCGAAGGTGGTTCCCTTACCATATAACAATTCATTTAGTTCTTTGAATCGCTCTTTTGATCTTAGGACAACTCCTAGGGAAGAGTCAGTTACCCCCTTTCAGTCCTTGACTTTGGAGGTAGGAAAACAGAGGTATCTCTCAAAGGGAACTGGCACCAAGCCGGAACACTTCCATAAGCTCCCTACTAGTCACCCTTCTATCATTCCTAAAATATCTTCACTGTCAAGATCTAAGTCTCTACTTTCATCCTCTTTTGCGGGCGGAGTGTCTTGCAAGGGACCTAATAGATATTTTCTTAGATCTCATAAATCAGTAGTTGTTCTTGAGGAGTCTGCAGTTGTAGGAGGGCTTGGCCTAGATGTTGGTACCACTCCTGTTTTTGGGAGAAAATCTAATATCCAACTTGCCAAGGACAAAGCTTTGAGGGAGGTTAAGAGTGGGAAACAAAAATCTATAGTTGGGGCACTTAGAGCATGCCATACCCCAAAATTGGTTAATTAATGTAAACCCCAAAATTGGTTAATTAATGTTAATCCTTTCTCATAATATTCGGGGTTTGGGCAATGACTCTAAAAAGACTGCCCTGCGTAGGTTAATGCAGTTACAACAACCAGATATTTTGTTGCTTCAAGAGACTATGGGCGTGGATACGAAAGTTGAAGGTATTCTTCAAACTTTTTTAAAAGAGTGGGATCTCTTCTCTTTGGATTCTAAGGGCAGATCTGGAGGTCTAGTTTTGGGTTGGAAGAAGAGGGCTTTCAGGCTTATCAATTCCTTTTTTTTTACCTCTAGGATAGGAGTTGAGCTTTTCTCGTTGGAGCTGGGAAAATCCTTTGTGGTGGCCAACATCTATGGGCCTTATGAGAACAAAATACAATTTTGGGATACACTCTTGGCAAATGACTTTTTGCAAAAGGGGAATATAATCATAGGGGGAGACTTAAATTTTACTTTGAATAGAGCTGAGGTTTGGGGGACTGCAGCTAGATGCGACTCACAAGCTAGTTATTTTACACATAAATTTGAAGAGGCTGATCTGGTTGATGTAGAGCCTATCAAAATTGTCCCTACTTGGCGTAATAATAGGGTGGGAGAGGATTATGTTGCTAAAATATTGGACAGATTTTTAGTCTCTGGTTGCCTTTTGATGGATGGTGAGAGAATTAGATCATGGGTGGATCCTGGAGGTAACTCAGATCATTTTCCTATCTTTCTTCAAATTGGCAATAAGGATAGGAAACCTTCCAGCCCTTTCAAGTTTAATCCAACTTGGTTGAAGGATAAGGAGTTCCAAGCACTGGTTAAAAAAGAATGGAGCACTTTTGATGCTAATTTGGGAAGCTCTGCATGTTTTCAATTTGCTAGTAGTTTGAGAAAAGTTAAAGTTGTTGCTTCTAAGTGGGCTTTCAACAAGTCTAGATAGTAGATGCAGGAACTTACTCTTTTAGAGAGGCAGATTGCTGACTTTTATGAGGCAGTGAATGAGGGTGTTTTCTCAAAGGAGTCAAAAGAAGTCATCAGAGCACTTGAAGAGAAAAAATGTAATATTTTGCTAGCTCAGGAGGCTCAATGGAGGCTTAAAAGTAGAGCTATCTGGTTGGATTCAGGGGATGAAAATACAAAGTTCTTTCACAATTTTTCCAATCATAGGAGAAATATTAATACCATTTGGGATATGCCCAATGGAGATGGGACAAAAGCTAGGACTTTCAAAGACCTGGCAGCTCTTGGTATTAAGCACTTTAAGAATTTGTTCAAAGAACCTGAGAGGGTTAACTTGGTTGAGATTCTAAAACTTACCTCTTACTTCCCTAGCTTTGTTGATGACGCTACCAATGAGATGCTCTTGGAAGGAATTTCCAAAGATGAATTGAAAAAAGTTCTTTCTACCTTTCAAAAGAATAAAAGTCCTAGGCCAGATGGTTGGGGTGTTGAGTTCTTTTTGGGTTTCTTTGAGCTGATTGGGAAAGATTTTCTTAGGGTTGTAGAAGAAACTAAAGCTACTAGGAAGATCCCTGTGGACATCAACTCGACCTTCATTGTCCTAATTCCTAAGAAGGACACTCCTAATTCTTTTGATGATTTTAGACCAATATCTTTGTGCAATTGCCTTTACAAAATTATTGCCAAAATCATTGCTTCAAGGATAAAATGAGTTTTCTCGAACTCCATTTCTGGTGAGCAATTTGGTTTTCTTAATGGCAAGTAGATCCATGACGTTGTGGGAGTGGCACAAGAAGGCATGCACACTATAAATATGAGGAGGCTTCCTACTGTTGTTGTAAAATTAGATCTTTCCAAAGCATATGATAGAGTTTGTTGGTTGTATTTGAGGATCATGCTTCTCCACATCGGGTTCAATCTTCAAGTTATTAATTGGATTATGGGATGTGTGACTTCCATGTCTTTTGTTGTACTTATAAACGACTCTGCTTCTAGCTTCTTTTCCTTTAAGCATGGTCTCAGACAGGGTTGTCCTTTATCTCCTATTTTGTTTCTTTTGGTTGCAGAAGGCTTGAGTAGGGCTATCAGGGAAGCTAGAAGAACGGGGCTTATTAAAGGGATCAAAGTGGGTTTATCACTCTCTTTAACTCATCTTTTATTTGTGGATGATGTTTTGTTGTTTTGTGATGGATCTCTCAGGGATGTTAACAAGTTCAAGGATATCTTAAGGATCTACTGTATTGCCACCAATATGGAAGTTAATTTGGAGAAGTCCACCATGTCCTATTTTGGTCTTGTGGTTGAAGAGGAAAGCCTTTTTCAGAGGGTACTTTCCTTTTCCAAGATTGAGCTACAGGCAAGGATAAAATATTTGGGTTTCTTGTTGAAGCCAAATGACTATGGTATTAGGGACTGGGATTGGTTGGTGGATAATATTGACAAAAGAATATCTTTATGGTGCAACAGGTGGCTATCTATTGGGGGTAGACTGACACTTGTTAAATCTGTTTTGGAGGCTATTCTTGTCTATTGGCATGGGTTGGCTTTCATATACCTGCTGGGGTGCTGGAAAAAATCAGAAAAAAATGTTTTAAATTCCTATGGACTGGAAAAAGAGATAAAGTTGGCATAGTGTTAGCCAAATGGAAACTTATAGCAAAACCTAAGGAAGAGGGTGGTTGGGGG
The DNA here is from genome assembly GCA_028583015.1 of Wollemia nobilis. Taxonomy (NCBI): domain Eukaryota; kingdom Viridiplantae; phylum Streptophyta; class Pinopsida; order Araucariales; family Araucariaceae; genus Wollemia; species Wollemia nobilis. The sequence goes on from JAQPPZ010016676.1 coordinate 588,296, forward strand.
TTAAAAAACATACACCATTTTGGTAAAGCCTTGGCTGCTAGGAGTTTATGGCGACTGATTACTCAAGACAGTCTTTGGAGAAAGGTCATTATGACCAAATATATTGAACCACTTTCAATGGAGGAGTGGATAAGGAAACCTGACAAGTCTATAAGCAAGGTGTCCATCTTTTGGAAAGCGATTGTCCAAGCTTTTCCACTTATAGGCAATTGGCTTGCTTGGAAAGTCGATAATGGTGCTAAGGTGAGAATTGGTGTTGACCCCTAGGTTGGAAGCGGTAATGAGTACAGACTTCCTGAGGATCTTTTACTACCTCTGCAATATGTTGGTTTTTTAACTCTCTCTCAGGTGGCAGACAATGATTCTTCTTCTTTGTGGCAGCAAGGTTGGAAGAGTGCTCATCAACTTGGTCTTGAAGGAAGGAATGGTGAGTTATGGCATGCTTATGTGAGGGTACTCATCACTAGTCATGTTAGGATCAGACTGGATGAGGAGGATGAACTGGTATGGACAAAAAATCCTATGAAGGGTGTTTATACTACTAAGATGGGTTATAAAGCCATGTTTGCTCATGATAGGCATGGGGAACATGTTTGGTGGTGGAAACCTATCTGGAAGGTCAGGACGCCTTTAAAAACTAAAACATTTTTGTGGTTGGCTCTTAATAATAGAGTTTTAACTTGGGATGTTTTAATGAAGAGGGGGTTTCAAGGTCCTAGGAGGTGTACTCTTTGTCGTGTGGAGCTGGAAACTATCAACCATTTATTGGTTGGTTGTGCTTATACTAAGTCTGTGTGGATGGAGGTAGAGGTGCTAACTGGGAGTACAGGTAATTGGCAAGGGGACACATTGGAAGAGTGTATGAAGAAGTGGTTTGACAAGAGCAATCTGAAGACCTTTAGAGCTCTTCCCTTTGTGGTGGCATGGGGAGTGTGGTTAGCTAGAAATTCTGATATTTTCCAAAATTCCCTTACTCCTGCTTTTCAAGTTGCTACTCAGATTCGTACTTTGCTTAATGGACTTATGAAACCAAGCTTTCCTAAATGCCCAAGATTGATCATGGATGCTAGTGTTAATAAAACTGTTCCTTGGGGATATTTCGATGGGGCTTGTCAAGGTATCCCACTTTTGTGTGGGGTAGGGGGAATTCTCTATTTCCATGATTCTCATTTCATAAAGTTCAAGGCGTGCTTGGGTATGGGCACTAATAATTATGTTGAATTAATTGCATTGAAGTTGCTCTTGAAAATTGCACTTGATCACAATGTTTTCCAGCTTCAAGTGTTGGGGGATTCACTTGTTGTCATCAATTGGATGAAGGATTTGTATAGAATGGAGAACTTACCCTTGTGGCCTATCTTTGAACAGGTGAATCTTTTAGCGGGTGTTTTCAATATCATCACCTACAAACATGTATATAGAGAACTAAATACTCTTGTGGATGCTTTGTCAAAAGGACTATTGTTGGCACAAGGGCAATGGGAGCAGATTGAAATCAAAGATGGTGTGACTGTCCATGAGGTTAAGATTTCCATTTTTGATCCTTAATCTTTTATGGTGGTTGTCCTTCTTCTATTATTTGCCTTGTGACAGTGTTTTGAGATTTTGAATTTGTTGTTCTCATTTGTTTTTACTTCGTTGTTGTGGCGTTTGTTTGACAGTTCTAGAGTCGTATTCCTTTCTTTTATGCTGGGGAAGTTTTCACTGTTCTTGTTTTCTTTGTATGCCTTGGGCAACTACACTATGTAATCTTCTTTTCTATTGGAATAGAAATTATGAATTTTTCCGAGGAAAAAAAAAAAAAAACTCGAAATAGAATAACTCGACAACAATATAGCTCTCAAATCTTTTATATCTAAAAATGAACAGCACCGGAAGTTCTATTGAAACATAAACTTACAGTTCGTAAATGAGAATATAACATTCCTAAGCAGGTCTCTGAATCAGACTAAAGAGTCTCCAAGAGCAGTATGAAGCTACCTTTGGCCAAGTATGATCATCCAAACTTGTGCATGCTCACTTTTCCCTCCAAAACTCAAACAGTCACAAGGCCTGAGGGCCCACTCACAGTTTCTTTCTCTTTTGACTTTGGTCCCTTGGTGCATGTAGTATAATTGGATAGGTTTCTTTTTTCTCTCTTTTTTTCATATTACCATTTTACATGCTGATAAGGAACTTAATGATTTTCTCCCTTTTACAACTTACATCACTGAATATTTCTTTAATAACTAAAGAAAAATAATATTGAATAGCATTAAACTCCATCAATCAACAAAAGCACAACTAAGTAATGCATATTTAATCCTAAATCTAATTATCCTCTAGCATTGTAAAACCATCATCATTAAGCGCCCTAACAGAACAAAAAGGTTCATATCAATCATGAACCACATGATTGAGTTTGAGGACAACAACTACAAAGAGTTGGTCAAAAATAACTATGAAAAATAGAATAAAAGAAAAGGCCCTTTCAGAGAAACCAGACAAAGCAGAAATACCAATTGTTTCTTTTACTGCCATGTTGGGAATTACCCAACACCAAGCTTTGTGAGTAAGAAGCAAAGTTAAAAACAGAATTGTTGTGATCCTCAAGAGAATCTATCCATACTCATAACTTCATAGGTGCAAAGTTGGTGGCTTCCATGGGTTTAAAGATTGTTTCACTACAGAAGAAATCCAAATATCTGTGGCCCTTGATAATATGACAGAGTGAAAAGATGATCAAAGCATTGAATCTGCAATTGACAGTTATAAATCCAGTTGTGACCTTTATGTAAGAGCCCTAACAGGTGCTGATGTAGTTATGGGGCCATGGCAGTTTAAGACTTTGGATGAATTAAAGATGAATCTTGATGAGCTATAAATAAAGTTTTGAGAAAAGGTAGTAACTACTTTATGGTTAAGACCTACAACTTGCCATAAACAAACTGATCTCACAAAACAAGGTGTCCAGACAGCTTGCTAAGGGTAAACCATGTTTCATTGTTCAATGTAATTTCATGAAAGAGTTGCATGGCAATGTTAAGTCACAAATATATTGACACAAGGGAGGATAAAAAAGTGGACTCGTGAATTTGCAAATGCTTTTTAAAATCTACTTCAGGGACTTTCACCAGATATAGGCAAAGAACCCACTAGAATTGTTTTGAGGGAAAAGCACTTCAAGGAAGGGGACTGATACTTAGCTTCAGCAGTAGATGTATGTCACTACTTGTGCTTCTATCAGTTGATGGAGTTCACCATGAGCCACTTATACCTTTTTTGTGGTTATCAAAAAGGGTTATGTAAGAGATAAAAGGGGAAAGATTAAGCTACCCATCTTTTAAAGGCAGAGAAGTAAAGTTATTTAATCCACATGCATTAAGGAAACAAGTGAATGTGGGTCCTTAGACCTTACGCTCTTTACATTTTAGAAGGAAATATGACTGTACATGTTTAGAAGAGTATGACTGGCCAAGTATCACATCCGTAGTGCACTTAGTCTCTTTGGCCTGTGGAAACCATAGCTGCTTAGGAAAAGTTATTTTCTCATTTATGAACTATAAGCTTCTATTTCAATAAAAATCCAATGCTCTGCCTCTTGCAATTATAGGATGTATGATTGCTACATTGTTCTGTCCTTATTTTATTTCATTTCCTGGTTTCATTGTTTAAAAAACAATTTAAAAATTGCAAAAGATAAAAAAAAAAAAAAAAAAAATTGCCTAATTTCCAGGAGCAAGCTGAAAGTGGAAAACCAGGAACTAAAAGATTGAATGAGAACATCTGAAATTGGAATGAGGATTTAAATTCACAATAAAAGGCCAGAAAAGTTCCAAAGAGATAATCTCGTGAAAAGAGACTGGAGAGAAAAGAATCAAAAGAATGGCTGATTTACCTCTGGTGGCAGAGGGATCTCCAGAATTAACTTTAATAGATCATTATCATAAATCATGATAAGAGGTTCTCAATATAAATGCATGATTTGCAAATTTAATGGATATTGGGATATTGGCCAGGTTATTTGAAAATCAAAAGCTGGATTATGCAAAAATTGAAGCTGAAAGAACAATAATTTATGAGTTTCTTCCCAGAAGGTTTATTTCTTCATTATGTTCTCATCAATGAAGAAGCATGACATAATTTGCAAAGGAGGTATATGGTTCATGGGTAATCCATGATTATATCTCATCCCTAGAAGGAAGGTTTTTCAGCTGCCACATTACAGAAACACAATCAACAGTTCCGGTATGAGTGAGATTTTGGACTCCCTTTTGAACTCATGAATCCAAAAGTGCTAGAAGTGCTCAGAAACACTTTAGGATCGTTTAACAAAATTGCACCTGCTACTTTTGATTGATCCCTGGCAAAATTTTGCCAAAATCTATGTTTGTATGGACATATCAAAGCCCTTGCCAGAGACAATCACCATCTGAACAGAAATGACAAAATGGATTACCAAGTTGACTATGAAAAATATTGCATTCGAATGCAAAATCTATCACCAAACAGGGTACCGAGTGAAACTGCCCGCCCAAATAAACAGGTATCACCGGAGACACAAGAAGTGAAAAAAAATGACAGCAGAATTGAAAGGTTCATAACCCTGAAGAACACTGCACACAAAAAGGAGAAGCCTATACAACGATAGAGAGTAGTGATGGTCACCCATCAAGGCAAACCAAATAGACGAAAAAACAGATGAGTCAAAACTAGCGACTAATCATCCGGAAAGGGATGACAAATCTAACTCCCCAACAGGAACCGAAGATGAATACAATCTAGGCTTGAAGGAAACAAATGTCAACCCAAAAGATGCAGACCAAAGAAGCGGTATGGAAGAAACAAGGCAGTGGAAGCTGTTAATCCACAGGATGAGGACTTAGTAGAATGTTTACGTAAAAAGGACGAGATTAATGAAAATGAAGAGGAAGTCAACATATACGCTTTTACTCTAAGAAACCATTTGCATATCACAAAATCCAAAAAACATAGAATGATACTAAAAAGGCTGCAGGCACAGAAAAATTGGAAGTACATAATGACCTGGAATGCAGTGTGGATGAGGGGGAGAAGAAGACCAAAGAGAACAGAAAAAATAAATCAGGAAGCACAAAAGGAAATAGCAGCAGGAAGTTTAAAAGAAGGCTAAAAAAAACCTATATAAACTCATTGAAAAAGAAGGCTAAACTCCTCCAAAACAATGGGGATAGACCCTCTAAATAAGAAAATTAAAATGAAGATTATATCCTAGAACATAAAAGGTATGAAGAATTTTCAAAAGCATAGGATTGTTACAAATTTACTATTAAAAAATAAGTTAAATCAGGAAATTAAAATGAAGATTATTTTCTAGAACAAGAAAAGGTATGAAGAATTTTCAAAGGAATAGGATTGTTACAAACTTATTATTAGAAAATAAGTCATATTTAATCATGTTACGAACAACAGAGAAAAATGTGTGAAACAATATAACAATACAATTAGGAAAATTTGGAAGACAGGTGAATCTCTAGCTATAGTATCTGAAGGAGCATCCAGATGGATTCCTCAATACTGGAGATAGAAACTCTGAAATTCAAACATCACTGGATTGCTGCAAAAAGTAACTTGCAAATTAACAGGAGATACAGCCTGTGTTACACATATATGGCCCAACTTCTCTCATGGCCAAAACTAATTGTCGGAATGAGAAAACTTTGTTGAATACTTTCCTTTCACAATTAAAAAAAAGGAAAATTCCCAAGTTTCCCAAAATCTATGGAATACCCCTGAAACCTTTTTACAGGTTTGGGGCTCTAGGATGTAGATCACCAGTTTGGATCATATACATGGGATAACAGGCGTGCAGCTTTAGGTCATGTGGCTGAATGTCTATAGAGATTCCTCCTACTTCGGACAGGCTAAAATCTGGCTTTAATTTGTCCTCAAGCATGCTTCACAGAATAGGGTCTGATCATAATCCCATCTCTTTCAGTATTTCAAAGACTGTTCCTACAAGCCCAGAGGTTGCAAGTTCAAACTGATGTGGACTCTCAACCTGGACTGAGAAAGATGATTCAAGAATGATGGGATCTGGAAAAGGAAGTACACAAATGTATAAATTCAACAAAAAAACTCAAAAAAAAAAAGAGAAGGTTAAGGAATGGAACAAGAAGTAGTTCAATGATATCTCTCATAGAAAAAAAATAGTGAAGCAGGAGCTTCATCAAATTAAAGAATATCTAGAAGATTGGATTAACTGAAGAACTTCTAAATGAAGAGAAGAACAGAAATGCAAAACATTTAACAGAAGAAGAAACTCATTGGAGGCAAAGGTCAAACAGAAAAATGGCTTCTGGATAGAGATAGAAACACCCAGCTTTTCCACCTATCAGCGATAGATGCCATACTATTGAACAAAATCTTGGCAATAACAAAACCAAACAGGCTTCAAACAGCAGATCAGGAATTTCATTCTACAAATCCATCTTGACAGCTGAAGGACAAGATGAAACTGCTCAAAAAGACCTTCTACGAAATATTCCTTAAGTAATAACAAAGGAGAAGAATATGGAACTATTAAAGTGTGTTAGTGAATCTGAGATGAACGAAGCAGTTCTCTTTTCTTAAGGATAAAACTCCAAGACCAGATGAGTATCATGATGAAATTATCGGATATAATGAGAAATTATTAAAAAGGATTAAAGAAGACATTATCTAGCCTGTAAAAGAACCAGGATCCATCAGAACAATTCTGAAAGAGCTTAAAAAAATTCCTTGCCCAATAAGGAAGATGCCAGATACTTTGGTCCCTATAGACCCATCAACCTCAGTAATATGATAAATTAAATTGTATCAACGGTGATCGTTCATAAGTTGAAAAAGTTACTCCTTAAGATTATTTCTGATGAGAAAGGAGCAATTTGTTAACAGAAAACAAATCCTAGATGTAACTATAATAGCACATGAGGTCATTCATACTCTGAAGTGGAAAAAGAGGAATGTTGATCAAATTGGATATGAATAAGGCTTATGATAGGGTCAACTAGATTATTCTTCTCAGAGTCTTGAGAAATTTTGGTTGGAACTGCATGGAAATTCCAAATTTTCCTAGCCCTATATATGGCACCCTACTGGATTGTTTGAAATATTGAGGGGATTGATAGAGGTGACCTATTATCTCCCTGTCTCTATATAATAATTCCTAAGACTTTGGGTAGATCTTTTAACAAGGCTAAAGAAGTGGGAATCCTTGAAGGACAAAACTTGGCACCACAGGGAAGATGTATCGCCCACTGACAGTTTGTTGATGATTGCTTTATTATGGTAAACCATCAATTTAAGAGGCTGAAACTATAGGCACGATATTAAGGGCCAACACAATATTAAAGAACAACAGATACATTTATCAATAAAGGCAAACCTCCATTATATTTCATTAATGTCCTCCCAAGAACTCAGCCAGGACCCAAAGAATGTTGGGTTTCTCCCAAGGTATTCTTCCTACTAATTATGTAGGGATTCCTGCATTTGCTGGCCGAAACCATCCTGAAATGTGGAATCTCATGGTAGAAAGAATTCAACAAAGACTCCTTTGGTTGGAAAGGAAAGTACTATCTCTGACCAAAAACTTCAGCTTATTAAGGATACTATACAAGCCATACCAGTATATCTGTTGTCTATACTCAAAATCCCATCGTGTAATGTTGTAGTGTAATGTTTTAATAACCAAGAAGATTAAGAAAAACTCCCTCTAGACTGCAACAGAAGAGATGGCCAGAATCCCATTGTTTACAAGGGACAAGATAGGCCTCTGGTAGGACTAGGAAAATTCTGGGAGGAAACAGCAACCATTCCTAAGAAAATCCTCCCGTGTGTGAATCAATCCCTGCAAATGTCTTGACTCGGATTCCAAAGCAGTTAAGCATCGTGTGAGGAAAGATGCAGAAGCCTGTGCTAAAGACTTTGATGTAGCACTGGCAAAAGAGCTTGCAATGGAAATGGATCATGTGCTGAAAAAAAATCCACTTCATGGGTAACAATTGAGATGAAGTGAGTGGATTTGATGAAGAGTCTTTTGCCAAATTTGGTGTGATTCAGGAGTCACCCATAGGTTCCATAACATTCACAACACGGAAGCAAGGCATGCCCCGCACACTATGGCTGCACTTCTTGAAAATGTCTCCTTTACTAAGATAGAGTTGATTTGGACACTCTGCATTATGTGGAAATTTGGTAAAAAGAGTGGACGTGAGAAGGCATTTGAATGAGCTCTTATGGGTCATGGGTCAAATTGCAAAGAACATGGAAATTGTTGTGCCATTCCACTAGTCTTCTGGTCGAATCTGATGATGAAGGGAACCACTTTGATTATGAGCATAGTCATGTTGACCCTCTCGAAACCCAAGTGCAACATCAAGGAAAATAAGAGGCACAGTGTTTGATTTTTCTGATTTGTATGCATGTTCAATCTGTTCCAAGATGTTGCATGCAATGTCTGCTATGACAAGTTTAGAGAATATTTGCCATTAAGTTCTAAGGAAGAAATGATACTAGATGGATATAAACATACTTTTAATCCTGTCTTGGCATTGGAAGAGATACAGTGGTTGTGATTAATGAAGGACAAAATGTTTTTTGTGGCAGTTTCGATCCCATAGCATTCTGCAGTCTACAATTGCTATCTACTATAGTAATATAGTTCACCTTTTATTAAGTTGCAAGGTGTATATAGGGGATTATGTCAATTTAAACGGGACTGACATAGTTACGAATATCCCAATTAAATTGCGATCCGATCCAATTTTTTGCAATTCAGGGAGGTTGTCGATTAAATTGGCATCAGAAATCACACTTTTCAAAAAATTGGGAGTCGTGATTTTTTCAAAAAATTGCAATTCCCACAACAAAAAATTGCCCCCTGCCGCATGGGTAGAGGAAACGTTGTAAAATTTGTTTTCTTTTTCATTTTGCCTCCTTTTTGCCCATAGTTGAGAAAATTGGAATCGGGTAGTAAATCGATTGGTTTAAAAATCAGCAAAGAATCCGAATCGGCAAAAAATCGGCATTTTTTATTGAAAAAAACGAAGAAAATGCAATTTTTCATTGAAAAAAAACTTTTTTCATGCATATCAGAATTTTTCGGGAAAAAATCGGCAAAATCGGGATTTTTTGCAGATTTTCTCAACTATGTTTTTACCTATTCCAAAGTGGAGAGAGGGATCTGCCTACCTGCTACCACACCAAACAACACACACTAGTGGATTCTAACAGCCAATTTTTTGCAGTTTGAAGGAATCTGGCAGCCACCAACAGCAATGCTATACATTATATAACTAATGAAATTCTCCACAAAAAGATGTTAAACTATCAGTCCAAACTTATTGCTCAATTTTGTTATCCTAGAAAGAAAAAATTGGTGTTGCAAACGTTGGAACTAATGGGCAAAGTGAAACTGACTGTTACACACAGCCTAAAATACCTTACGAAAGACAAATTTGGAAGCCTAATATCAAAAACACCGTTTAAGTTAAAATCAATCACAATCATCATTTAAGTTAGTCTGTTGGTGTTTTATTCAGCGTATGAGTTGTTGAAGTCCCAAATTAGTAATTTGAGCATCCTTTCTGCACCAAAATGCAAACAAGCAGAAAACTTCAGTTCAGATCAAAATGCAAAATGTGCTGCCCCTTGACCCCCAACACAAGTAGCGGCGGGCGTTAGCAGCCGAGGCACAGGCACAGCGACAAAAAGAGACTAGAGATTCTACTAGGGCAAAGGGCAAAGGCATTCAAAGATCTTGAGGCATTGTATTTGTCATGACTCATGACACATTTTGTAGTTTGTACCTTTTTTATATTATAAGAAATACAAGAATATTTGAATTTAGTATGCATTAAAATTTCTTTATTTAAGATGTGTTTTGTAACTTTCATATGTAGTTTAAGGCTTTAAGCTTGTATCACTTGCCACTTTCATGTGTAGTTTAAGCTTGTATCACTTACAGTATTAATATTTGATTTGCATAATGTTAATTCATTGTGATATGCAAGAAAAATTGCATTTTCTTCGGGTTTTGTTTTGCCAATTCCCGATTTTTTCCGATTCTTTTTCCGATCAAATTCCTATTTTCTCAACTATGGGGACTGCTTTGGTGTGTTTCCTGTGCAGTGTTTTTATCTACTTTTGTTTAATTCGGAATAGGGAAACAATCGATATCCATGGATCCTTTGCTCTTTTTCTTCTATAGAGTCCATGGAGATCATGAATATCTTCTTGTGATGCTGTAATTGAATATCCTTTTAATGGCCTTCAACAAATGCCCCATTGTTTGCTTATTAAAAGAACAAATTGTCTGGTTTCAGATTTCATGAATTTCAAATCAAGTTCTACTATATTGTCAACTTTAGATTTGAGGTTACCGACCTGGCACATAACATCTTCATTCATTCGTCTACTTATAACTTTAAGCAGAGGAGAGACAGCAAATTCAAGTTTGGAGAGAGAAGTGTAATTTTCAAAGTCATGGGTAGAGCTTGGGAGGAATTTGGTATTGAGAAGAGGCCCAAGGGGTCATACATGGAGTGCAGCTGTAGAAGGCATGCCATTCATTGAATTGTTTCCCTCCCAGCCCAAAAGAAACTCCAGAAAAGATAAGAGACACAGCAGTGTTACGCTTTTCCCTATTCTGCATTAAAAAATTTGGTTACTTGTTTAAAAATTCCTTTATTGCTGTGTTTTGGATTCCCCTCTTCTTTACCATGAAGGGAATCCAACAACATAGCAAGAATCTGTGGTAGTCTTAGAACCAAATTGATAGATCTGCTCTTCTTGTGTTTTCACAATCAAGAATTATACATCTAAAAGAAGAATTCCAACTTTTTTGCTAGTGCCTTATGCGTGTTCACAGGTTGGGTGCTAAAAGAACATGGAAATTTCTTTTTAGCCCTGCTCAAAATATCTGCATTGATTGTATAAGCGATAAAGGATTTTAAATGGAACTTAGAGAAAAATAACATTGTTTGGCTGATTTAGATATGTTGCTTACTTGCATCTGAATACCCATGCACAAACACACATTATTTAGAATGCTGATAGTTTTATTGAGACTGTATGCATTGAATGCTTTGAAGAGATAGGTAACATCCAGTAGCTCCTTATCGATTTCATGATATAGCAGAAAATGTCAATATAGGTTTTTAGCACTTACCATCACAAAAATAAATAACTAAATTAAATGGCTCGGTGTGGGTAGCATATCTGTTAGTAGTATTGTAGGACAGATGCATCCCACTATAAAGCAAAGTTTGATGTGTCTTAAGAGGTAAATTCCGTATGTTCAAGAGTTTGCGGGTGTATGCACGTTTAAAACCTTTCATAGATTACAAGTGTAGAATGTTTGCCATAGTACAGGGTGTCCTGTTGCATCTCATACTAAAAAAAAAAAAGGTTCGAGGTTAAAAGTCAATCAAGTGCAATTAAAGTTGAAAAACCGTAAACATCTAATATTTTTCTTCATTTAAAGTTCTTTATCACAACAAGTTAATCAGGTGGATGATACGTATCAAGGTCACTGCGTATCAAGGTCACTGCGTAGAGCATCGATATCTCGTGAAAATTCATGAAAACACCCACCCTGCAAGAAAAGCACATAATTTTCTTGGCGCCGAGAAAAAGCTGATTTTTTGGCATCGATTTCTCACAAAAACTCGCACTCGGGGAGGAAAACACAGAAACGGCTTTAAAAGAAGGAAAGTGGATTTTTTTTTTTGTGCATTTTCTTCCTCTCCTGATCCTAACTGCAAATTAGTAAAGGCTAACCATTCATTCTCCAACTCATTTTAACAAAAATTTGACAGATGGAAGAGCTGTTTTTGAAGATTTCACACCTTGGGACAAGATTTTAGAGGCAGGGTTTCTGTTTTCTTAAGCATTTTTTAGTGTTTTTCTCCTTTGGTTTCTCTCTTCTTTGACAGTTTAAGACATGACCTTGGAGGCATTAGGTTCAAGAGAGAAAACAAAGGAAAAAACCCTAAAAAATGCTTTTAAAAAAGACTACCTCTGAAAACTTGTTCCAAGGCGTGAGATCTTCAAAAGCAGTTGTTAAATCTATCAAATCCTTGTCCAAAAAAGTTGGAGAATTCCTAATGTCTCTAAGGCCATGTCTTAGACTCTTAACACCTACCAATTCCTTGGAAAAATAGATGGATTCTTTGGGTGAGGGCCAAAGATCTGGCAACAATGTGCCAAAACCAACAGCCTCAACTCCAAGTCCAGGAAGGGACCTGATCTGGAAACGCCGCATAAAAAGGACTTTGTCGAATCAAATCATCTACAAATATTGTAGCAAAGATATGAGAGGAGGCATCCATCGCCTCAAATTCCATCTTGGTGTGGTTAAAGGGGGAGATGCAGTGTTTTGCCCAGCAGCAGACGATACAGTCAGAAACAAGGTCAAGGCTTGGATGACCACCGAAGTGCCGAAGAGGCCAAGGAAGGGAAAGCAAAAGGCAGTTTAAAACTGCTTTAGTGTGTTGTATTTTATATGATTATTTATGATCATGAATTGTTATTGTACTCTTTTTATGAACATCAAATGGAAAACTGACTTCCAAACTCTCTAATTTTTATTTTAAATTCTTCTTAAATTTTTTTATGGTTTTTCTTTTTTTGTCAAGTGTTTGTTAAGTTGCGAAGAACTCTCTAAAATTTGCTTCCCAACTTTTGTCAAGTTATGATTTTTCCAACTATAATACCTATATTTGTATAGAACAAGCATATGCAAGCAGCTGCAATATGGTTTATTTTATCAAATGGGATGTCGTTCTTTTAGTAACCAGTGGAAAATTAACCATTTTATCATTGCTGAGATTCAAAATAAAAGTTCTTTCTTGAATGTATATTCATACTCAATTTACATCTCATCTCATAAATCTTTCTACTGAACAGAGCCTCAAATTAAATCATAAATGCAAATTCTGTTTTTGGTTTATAATGGTCAGGGCTGGGCGCACTCCCGGGTGAGACGGTGTAGAACCCTCTGATCGTGGTTTTTCATACCAAAGCAGCCTCGCAAAAGGTTTTTTTAGCTAAATTCAAAAAAAAATAATGGTTCATTGTTCTCCATTTGTATGAATTCATGTCTTATTTGCACTCTGCGCATTGTTTAATAATAAAAGCATTAAATATGCTTATGTTTGCATTGATCCTGCAATTCAATGTGCTGTGCTCTGGAATGTTCATGAGACCAAAATACTTTGTGAGTGTTTCCTCACAAACATATCTTCTGCCTCCGAACCCATTGACCGAATATTCCTTTCTCATCAACTCCATGGAAATACATCACCACGGCAACATGAAAGTTCATGTATGAAATGAATTGATTTTAATTATATTTATATATATATATATTATAAAATGAATTGATTTTCATTATACTTATATTTATATATATGAAATGAATTGATTTTAATTATATTTATATATATATATATGAAATAAATTGATTTTAATTATATTTATATATATGAAATAAATTGATTTTAATTACATCCACTATATAAACGAGACCAAAACATCAGATCAGGTTTAAAGATATCCCAAGAAAAAGTAATAATATATATGCTTGGTCAAAAAGTTCAACATTTTTTATATTTTTTTTGTATTTATTTTTATGAAACGTTTTCCTGTTCTTTTTATTCTCTGTTGTTCAGACTTTAAATTTAATGTCCTGGTATGCATTTCTAATGTCCTTATAGGCTGATTCTCACTCCAATAACAAATGTTTTTAGGTTCTCACTGCACCAGTTGTACAATTGACACATTTTCATTTTTATACATGCCTCTTCAAGAGTTGTCTATAAACATTTTGCCCTCTATTTGACCTTTGCATCTATTTGCTACTTTTGGTTATGTTCAAATTGAATCGATTTAGAGAATTTAGTACTATTTTTTAATCTAGCCTGAATTTCTCCTTCACTGATTTCTTTTAGAGTTTGGAACCTTGTGAATAATTCCCTCTTTTAAACACCTGAAATTGGATATAAGAGTTTGGACCCTTGCGAATAACTCCCTTTTTTAAACACCTGAAATTGGATATAAGGCTAGGCATTTCAAATATTTTATCCCTGCAAAATAAGTATCCATCCAAACCCTTGCTGACAACGAAATAATGGCGATTTTTCAATCAATTGACCGAAACTGTTGAGGATCCATTCATCGATAATTGAAAATTCAAATGGCCAGTGTGTTGTTTCCTTTCCAAAAAAATGTTGATTTGATAGACTTTGTGCCTGAGTTTGAATTAAATTTTTGACTTGCAGTAAACTTGAGAATGTAAAATATAGAGGAAGACAAGCGCTTACTCGACTCCGAAAGAAGAAGCCTTTTGTCTAGCGATGACGATAAAAATGATGTTGAAGGATTAAGGGCAGAAGAGTCGATTGGCGCGGTCAAGCGTTTTGCAGGACTCAAATCGATGGTTTTTGAGGTGTTTATGATGCCTGAGGAGATTTCAACCTTGTCCATACAACTCTCAAAATCGATCTCTGCTCTTCCTCCTTTCATTCTCTTGCTTATTCTTACGATGCAAAGAAAATCAATTCCCCAACGCGAACAGAGTGCGCTCGTCTCATATGAATTTTTACTTCACATTGTTGGAAATATTTTTGTTTCAAATAATAATCTAATGGGAGTTCCAAATTTTAATTTTTATAATATTTTAATAGTGATGATGTAATACAAATGAGATTGTTTCAATTTCATATAATCATTTTTTGAAAATGAATAATAATTTTACCCATCTCCTCAACTTTTATATATATAACATTTTCACTCAACTTTTAACCATTGTCAAGGTTTATGGAACTTTGATGAAATTTCCTTATATTTAATATTTAATTTAAAATTTAAAAATGAATGTTTACATAGTTAAAATTTTAACCTAAATATATTTATCAGTTATATTTTATTAAAAAAATTAAAATTAATATAAAAAAAATTAATTTCAATCCTCGTAAAAAACCTGCATAAACTCATTGAACTTTTTTAAAATTTCAATAAATTTGATTCAATAAATTATTATAAAAATTTAGTTTATAATAACTTAACACTTATAAAATTTAAAACTCATTTAACTGAATTAAGTTTTCTTTGTATAAACTTATCTTAATTATTTAAATTTAATTTGAGACGCAAATCATAATCAATTTTTTATGGAGAATAAAGTTTCTGACTAAAATAATATTTTCTTCATATGTGTTTGATGATGAAGACATGAATACTTCAAATGAAAGGTCTATGTTTAGAATCTAAAAGGAGATAATATCAATGCACCAAGAAAACATGAAGCCATGGATACTTATATAGCTTGTGGATGTTAAAAAACTAATTTTACTTTGATTTCTCTCAAACTGGAGATTGGTGGAGCTTTGTGTGCAAGGAATAAGGGCATTCATAGAATCCAATTAGTATATGGATAGGCATCATGCTATTGATCTTTATTTAACTATCATTTTCATTTTAGGTGCTAAAGAATTGTCATTTGACTTATTAGAAAGCATGGAGACATGTTAATCATACATACCAAGCATATGGATCTTTATTGAAATTATTAAGTTTAATATATAATCCAAAAGGGATGACACAAGCCATATGGTAGAGGATATAAGATTAATATGTCATCAAATGAAAGTGTTGGGAATGCAAGTGTTCCTTACAATATTGTGGCAAGCAATAATGTGGAATACAACAAGCAACAAAAAGCCTTATTTTAAAAATATATTCATGCATCACTCCCTATGACTAGTGAACAACTTCCTAGACAAGAGGGACTAAGGATTGGATATTATGTTGTTAGTGAGTAATTTGTAAATGAAATACTAAAACAAGTCCCAAAAGAGGGAGATATATTAGATGAAGAAGGAGATGTTATTATCCATATTCGGCCACAAAGTGAGTCAAGGGATAAAATAATTTACTAAATGTATTATACTATCAATGACTTGACTCAAGCAATGGTGATTCACGTTAACTCAAGCAATGGTGATTCAACCTCGTTTTGGAAGTGTATCTAAATGGGACCTAAACTTAAAAAGAAGATTCCTCCCAAACTTATACCCATGAAGATAAGAGCATGCTCTTTGTTGCCTTCAACTAGGTGAAGAAAGACAAGGATAACTGGTTTAAGTCTTTTGACCTTTAAAGGTGATATGTCATGGAGTTCCTTGTGGAAAATTATGCTTCCTACGATAAGTAGGCCTCGAGAGCACCCACGTCCGTAAAATATTACATTGAAGTTACATGAAACATGCAAGTAAAAATATTTTTCTAGCACAAAGTTAAGAGGCCATAAGGCTAGGATGGTGGATCTCTCTAATGCTTTCCATTGGAAACCCTGATTGATCTTGGCCATAGACTAAAGAGATAACTAACAACTTCAAAGCTAAAAGGCAGTTTTACTTAGACTTTGTAATATGTCAAAATATTGAGGACCTCAAAGCTAATATTGATTGCTTAAAAATCTCAAGTGAAGAATAAAAGAAGTAGTTGGAAGAGCGTAGTGCCAATGTGGCTCATTTTGATTAAGCTAACTTGAAAAATGTACAAATATTAGAAGAATTTCATGCAAAGATATAAACATGATTGGCTCCTAAAGGGATGATCATCAATGATATTCAAGACAACCTATTCAAGATCATAATTAACAAAGGATAAAATTTTAAAGGATGGTATTAAATGTAGTAAGAACAACTACTTCAAGGGCCTCTCTTTAGACTATTCAACTAAGCATGCAAATATTCATTGTGTCATTAATTTACTGGTTGTATGCATGATTTGCATATGGCATTCTAGAAGAAGATGAGTTGTTTTTTTTCTAAACCTCCACAAGGTGTTTTATGACTTTTAGTTCTTATTATGTTTTATGACTTTTAGTTCTTATTATGTTTTATGTCTATATAGATGATAGTGTTGGTTGTTGTAGTAGTTTTTCTTTTTTCTATTGGTTATATATGATAAAATGGGCCTTACCCATATTGCATCAAGATCACATAGTGGTATTATAGCAACTTGGCAATTATGCATATATCATTTGAGAAGATTTAAACTTAAGTCTCTTCCTTAAAATTTGAGGAATTTAACCAATTGAACTCATACCATTTGATATTGTAGTAGCTATTTTATCTCTTTTTTTCAATTAGTTATATGGGATTGAAATAGGCCCAACCTGTATGACACCGTCACCACATGGTGATATTCCAACAAAGCTTGGATATTATCCATGTATCGCTTTGTAAGATTTGAACCTTGGTCTCCTCCTTAAATATTGAGGAATCTAATCGATTGAGCTAATACCATTTGATATAGCTATTTTATCTCTTATATCATGCAAGAATCTTATTTTTCATAGTTGGTTTTATATTTTTCAAAATGGGATTATCTCAATAGACTTTTAGCAGTGCTCATTTAAGTTCATACCTTCTTAAGATGAGAGGCCTTGTTAATGATGTTTGGTTATTTGTAATGTAAAACAACTTGTGTAACCTCAATAGTTTAGAGGTGATTTTATACTTATATTTATTACTAATAAATATATGTAATATAAAATAATTTTAGACAATGAAACCAATGTTAAGCAAAGTTGTTATATGACCTCCCAATCTTTAAAGAACCTCATTTTACATTGGTAGCATTTTTTATTGAAAGAAGACTAGCTTTTACTTAAAATAATTGTGTGACAAAAAACTTTAACTGGTTATATGATATTACAACATGTCCCACTTATATTACATCATGATTATATTATGTGATAATTGAATGATCCATAGAGTGGCATTAAAACAAATTGTATTATGCACCCATAGGAATTAAACCCTAATCGACTCGTTATGAGCTAAATATTCTCACCAACCATACATCAACTCCAAGGATATAGATAAATTATTTCATATTTTTTCACTTGGTTATATGGGATTTAAACAAGCTCCAAATGTGTTACATCGATGCTAAGATGCCACTGGAGACTCCATCACCAACAAGCTAGATGGTCTAGCAACTAGTTAACACAACTATACATGAGACTCTAGGTGCAAGGCTTTAGATCATCACTCAACTCAATATAGTTCCTAACCCACACATGGCTACAAGGACAAATTTCTAGGCCCATGTGGCATAAGTCATAACCTACCTTATATTTCAAATAGTTACACCACTAGGACTCAAGAGTGTGGTTTACATGGATGAACACCTATGCAAAGGTGCAAGAGGCAATTGACATAATATCCATAGATGATTTTACGACCATAGAGGAACCATTTGCACTTAGAATAAAAATAGTAGAAATAGGAATATGAGTGCTATCTATGAAAGCCCATTTATTGAACATCAACCAACAAGCTATAGTGACATCAAATTTCATCATTGGACTATCTTCTTTGGATATACAATAAAGATGATAACTCAAGCTTATGTAGTTCTTTCAACATGCCAACTTAGTCATGTCACTAAATTACCTTTAGTTAACTAGGGAGAGTTAGGGCTATAGGAAATAGAACCACAAATTGATAATGAACTGTAAAGGGGGAAACAGAAAGCTCGAAAGAAGGGGATAACTTTGTTAAATTTTAGGGAGAGTTGAAGATATTGAAACTATAGCGTGATGAGCTGTAAAAACATATTGAACAAGGAAAATAGGACAAATAAAAAATAGAGCAATAGAAAAAAAATGGCTAGAGACCTAAAAACATACAAGTAGAAGGAAACATAAGCCTTATAGTAGAAGGATGAAAAAATAGAGAGGCTAAAACTATAAAGAAAACCTAAAAAAAAATATTGAAACAATCAAGATAAAGGTTTGTGCTATTGATTTTATCAAAGCTATATAGGACTAGGTACTAGACAATATTAAACAAATTAGAAATGTACCTTCAATATGTTCAAGAATGTGATAAGATCCTAACTAAGGCTCAAGTTGCAATTGATCATGCTCAATCTGTTTTGGCCTCCAAAATAAATCACATGAAAATGATGAGGCAAATTTACAAGGTTTCAAACTAACAAATACAATAGCTAGGGTTATCTAGTAAACAAATGGTGCATATTTGACTTATGAATATGCCATACAAAATTGGAAAACTACAAGGCCTCCTATGAAAGTCTCAAAGACACAATTAGTGAGATAAAAGAGAATATGATTAATTGATCCAAGGTAATCTTCCAAGCCCCTTTTTAGCCTAAGGAAATATCTTATTTGATGATCAAAATACAAGTTTGGTCAAAGAGAAGAAGAATAAAACTTAACAAGCAGACAATACCTCCCCCATAGAAATAAACAATAATCCCAATATCATTTCATATCTTGAGTCATTGGTGGAAGGAATTAAATCAATTTATAAAATAAAGGAGAACCTACCAAAGGAAGAAACCTAGAACCTAGCTATAATCCTTATCTAAGTGGAAAGTATTAGGACCATTTACCTTTATGAGTGGAATATATTGTAATAACTACAATATAAATGAGGAAGAACTTCTATAATTTTGAAATGTTGCTTAGTTTTGATGACTCTATAGAGCAATGAATCAAGGTTATTATAGAATTCATCATTAATTAGGCTTGATGTCCTTGTAAGTCACCCAAAATGTAATATGAGGTATAACCTTCAATTAAAATTCTTCAAATTGATGACCAAACAATGTTTGGTATGAGGAAAAGAAGATCTCAACGTATAAGGATAGAAATTAAAATTTTGGAAATGTTAGAGGCTCAAGTCTCAACCATTTTGAAAATACTAAGCAAAGAACAAAGTAGAAATGGACAAAATTAGCTAAGTATGGTAAGTTATGATCTATCAACATAACTAGCAATTTTTCAACAAACCCATGATCGATTAATAGATTGGTGATTCATTACCAAGATGGGTGGTTCATTGACTAGCTAGCAAAGCGAGTGTAAAATTGTAACTTTATAGAGCATGAATTTTGATGTGGCCTTTGAAAGTGATGGTTTGTGTTGTAGTTGTAAATGTAAAATTTAATCAATTTCACTTAGGTCAAAAGAAGGCTAAAACCCCTACTATAAATAGAATCCATGGGCTCATTTATAAGGATATTCTAGCCATTTTAAGAAAGACTAAAGCTATTCTTTGTGATTAAACACTATAATTTTGATATCTTTGCAACTAATGAAAAACTTTACATGGTGCTTTTGGATCAAATTTGTCTTTTGACCTCTTGGATCATGGGTCAATAGTGTTTGTGGCATTGTCTTCTCACATCATGTTAGTCTTCTTTTCCATTGATACATGTTGCATATGTTTGATTATATTATCATTCTCTGATTACCTCAAAGTGGCCTAATTGATCACACACTAATATTCTGATGACCTCAACCATATTTTTTCTTGCACTTTGCTTTATATTTCTCGCACCCTTGACATCATAAGTTTATTTTCCTATATTAAGATTATTTTAGATTAGCTAAATTAGTGGGAAGTCGACCTGAATTTAGAGTTTGAGGGAAATTAAACCTCATCTCCTCCATAAGTTATCGTGGAAGCATCAGCACAAATCTAATCAAACATTTTCATGGATCAACATTATTGCATGGCAAGTTTCAAACTCGAGTCTCCTCCTTGAAGATCAAGGAATTTAACTAGTTGATCTAACACTATTTGATTTCAAAAGGATCATTTATTACAACCTTAATACCTTTACCTTTTATTTTCATTTTGCCTTCAAAAATTATCTCGCCAATACCTCAACAAGAATAGTGAAGAGATAAAGATATTATGGGTCACCCTAGTGAAAAACTCAAGTAAAGTGTATTATATATTTTGTTCATATTAAAGTTTCCAAACATACCTTACCTTTTCATGGAATGAAGAAAATGTACAACCTCTTGTGTAACAATTATATCATCAAGAATGTGTTTACCATGTAAAAAACACCTTGTTCCTCCAAGATAATATAATATAAAATGTTTTTCAATATGTTTGCCATATAAAAACACCTTGTTCCTCATTTGCTAAGTTGTGTGTGTATGATTTTATTGGTACATGTCATGGTCGATGGATCCCAAGCAAGAATGAGTCCACTAGAGGATCCTAATGAATTTGTTGCTTCTATTTCTAAGTGGCTCCATATTGTATTTCATTGCCTGCTCTAACAATTATCCCTTATATGCAGACTACCTTTGGCTTTTGTTGATCTATTAAGCTACTTAGGTAATTTTTATTTAGGGGACTACCTAATCCCCTTTTTTTCCAGGATATAGCCTTCATTTCTTTGTTGACTTCTTAGCCTTGTTAAAGTCTAAAACTATCTAGATTTTATTTTGTATTTCTAGATTGGCTTGCTCGATCCTTGTTGTTTGGTTGGTTTTTCTCCCCCTTGTATTGGATTTGGTGATGGGAGTACCTCCTGGGATGACAATTTTTGTTATTTGAGTTTCTTCTATTTTTTCTTCTCTTTCCTATTCAATAAGAGTGTCTTTACTAGTCTATGTTCCCTTCACTTCTTCTTTAGTTTCCAGTTCTAATGGTTATTTTTAATTTTTGGATGATGGTTATGGGAGAGCCTCTTCTTCAACTTAAAATAAGATAAAAAATCTATTATTGGTCTATTTTTAGGTTGTCATGGCCTCCTTCTTCTACTCCTTGATCTTTTATGTTGTTTTCTTCTTGCTATTTAAAACTCTTGGTCTTCCCCTTTGTTCTCTTACTATGCTTTAGAGGGATAATCTCTTGATAAATGTCCATGTTGATGACAGATAATGCATTTGAAAGGTATATTCTCATAGTACAATGGTTAGGTGTGGATCCAATCCATGACTTTGATGCCTATACTTTTAGGAAGTCCTTTGTTTGAGTTGACTTGAACACACATTCTGGCACATATTGCATTGTTGGCTTTTAGGAGCCCATTCTATAAACATGTCTGTAGAATTTCCTATTATATCCAAATTTGGCTTGTTCTAAAGGTGTAATGGTAAAAATGGTAGTCTTACCCATGTCGATACCTCCTTCAATTCTTCTACTTGTGGATCAAAACATATTAACTAAGGGGTCATGTATAGAGGACTCGATTCAAGGAACAAAGGCCCTCCAAAAAAATTACATTCCTTTCTTTTGTAGATGAGAAGATGACTATGAAGTATCTTCTACTTGCCATAATTATCTCATCATTAGATATTTATGAATCCCAAGTAGAAGCTACCCATTTTTGTACGGCTACGGGGTTGGGCCAAATTCCCATGAATTTGCATACAAGTTTTTTTTTTGTTAATGTGATAATTAGACTATGCATGAAGTCTAGAGGGATATTTACCATTGGTGCTTAATCCAAATTGCAAACAAAGGTAGTTTGGTGCTTGTTTGGGCCTATTAAGACCTCCCTGCTTTTAGGGCTTTGGTCAAATTTTTAGTTTTGTTTGATCAAACAAAGGTGGCTATGAGAACAATGAAGAGGATACATTTTTGATGTTCTTGAACAATGATGCAACCGTCATGGCTGTTGTAGACCAAGGACTAATTCTGATGCAACATGTGTGCAAAAACCTAGATTTTAGGGTATACCAACTTTTTCATCCAACCCTAATATAGGTCAAGCATAAAAATCCATGTTAAATAAACTAATATGTAATCAATACATGAGCAAAATTGACTGTGAAAATAAAGCAACATAAATCTTTTGCATAGAACACCCTAGCAAACAAGGTTTTCTACTAGGGCTTCTATATTTTTCCAAAAATTCCAAATGGGTATTCAAGCATTATAATTTTCACTCTAATGTGTATACAAAAACCTACTTGCAACTGCAAATTCCCAAACCTCTCCTACAAATTGGTGCTTTTGGAGGCCTTGTTGCCAATGCTGTCGATCTCTTGGCTCTGAATTTTTTCATTCAATTATTGTTTGCACTTGCCTATGGTGACACGATGATCAAATCTAGATCGAGAGTTCATAGAAATATCCTATCAAGAAGTGTAACACAATCATTATGTTTGTAAGTTATATTATAAGGGTTTAATAGGAAAAATTCAAAATATTTTGTCTCACTTTTTGGAAACCAATATAATAAAGGTGGCATTGACATCATTTATTATAGCCTTCTCTTTCCTAGCCTCTTCAATTTCATCCAATATGTTACTTTTCAACAAATCCCAATTTTTTTAAAATAAAATAATAGGAAATCCATCAGAGCTAGGTACCTTATTAGGTGGAAATACAAAAAAACCTTCTATAGCTCCTTGATAGGGATCTTCCTTCTTAAGTTTTCATTCTATTTTTGTATGATAATTAAGGGAATATTTCACAAAATCTTAACCTAAGCATCCTTGTATTGCCCAATATTTGATACAATGTATTTTAAATAATGAATTGCTTCCTTCTTAATATCTTCTTATTCCTCAATATTTCTTCCATTTGGAATTG
Source organism: Wollemia nobilis (assembly GCA_028583015.1). Classification (NCBI taxonomy): domain Eukaryota; kingdom Viridiplantae; phylum Streptophyta; class Pinopsida; order Araucariales; family Araucariaceae; genus Wollemia; species Wollemia nobilis. The sequence continues at coordinate 611,683 of JAQPPZ010016676.1, forward strand.
AAATATATTTGATTCAATAAAAAGGAAATATGTTTTGCTTGTACTTTGTATAAGTCAACACTTTTATTCACTTCCTTAAGACATATTTCCATAGATTTTTGTGGTAAATATAACTCTTTATTTTGTAAAACATTATGATAATTTGAAAGTAATTGCTTTTATTGCACATAAATATTTTGGTCAATTCTATTGATTTCCACTCTCTTGTAAAATAATTGAGCCTGGATTTTTTTTTGTTTTTAAATAAGTTTAAAAAATATATGACATTCCAAATCTTTATTTATCCCTTTTGATAATTCATCTTTTGATCAAATTTGTATATACATGATCCTTCAAACCTTTCTACAATCCACCATAACATAACAATTTGGAAGAAAATAGGGTCTTGAAGACACAAGATCATATCTTAAGATAATAAGTTTGTAGTTTGACCTTGCTCAGAATAAATTTTTTAAAGAGATTATATATGTTGTTTGCAACCATGTATTAGATAACAAATATATATCTAATGTTTATATTATGTTATTTTTTCTAATACATATATTATCCCATTTGTATTGAAATTTTGAAGTATATCAACCTAAAGGCCATTTGAATTAACAAAAGAAGGAAAATCCTTTATTGATTTATACAATCTAAGAGTACCATCATTCTTTTTGAAGGAGATAGAACTATGTTGAAATCTCTCCTCCACTAAAATCCATATCACAATCATGAATCATCATTGAGTTTGACATAAATAAACTAAGATCCTTTCAACATCTATCTTCCTATCTCAACAAATACCTATTTTCCATAGCATTCACCACAACTCATATGCAGGAAGTGAAATAGGAAGTTAAAAGTAGAGAAGATGAGGAGCAGTCACGCTTGACAAATCTTGTGCAGAGACATATTGGTCTTAACCAACCTTGACAATAATCAACGACATTAAAAGTGTAGTAGAGGCGAACTGCAGCGGTATTGTATCCTGTGCAGACATATTGGTCTTAACCGTGAAAGATTCTGTCTCCAAGGTTTGTAACGTATTCCAAGGTTTGAGACGGAGGATAAAAATTTACCAGGGTTTCCACAATCCTGGTGCCAATTCGAGGGCAAAAATTTATCTGAAATTGTTGCAGTAGGCCCGTCTTTTGCAGATCGGGGGAACTTGAACGGTTGAAATTCATTATTTCCCGACCCTTCTATTGTTAAAAAATAAGGATTCTGTGATTCAACGAGGGTTTCAAATAATTTCGATAAAATTCGACGAGGGTTTCAAATAATTTTGGCAAATTGGACGAGGGTTTCAAATAATTTTGGGTAAATCGACAAGGGTTTCATATGTGTGAACAAATTTTTTGGCAAGCGGTTGTGCGAGGGTTTCATATGGGTTGAGTGCAAGTAGATCCAGAGGTTGGTTTTTTAGGGCCTTCGGGCCCTAGCGGCCAATATTTTTGTGGTTTATACTCAATATTTTAGTAGGATATGTTGCAAGGAATCCAAGATGGGTTAGAAATCGGTCTTTCAATAGATCATGTTGTGAACTTGAGTGACAACGACTTCCAATTTGTTGCACAAAATAAAAGTGAAAACCATACCTTTCCACGACGTCTAGGGCAAGGATTAAAGAGATCACAAAACAAGTTTCAAGCAACTGATAAAAAAATGGCTCAGATCTCAAGTAAATCTGGTGCTAAGGTGCACCCACAAAATAAATCTACTATGCAAACCCTTGTCAAGGGTAAGAATTTTGAAGACTCAGCCCCAAAAATGAATTTTAGGGATGCCCTCCATGGTGGACAACCTCAACCCAATGCTAATATTAATCTTAGGGCTTCCCATAAACCTCTAAGAATGCCCAATATTGATCCCAGGAAAATGAAGTCAGGATGTCTTAAAGCAATTGATGGAACTCCTATTGTTAAGCTTGATATGGGTAACATTCAAACTGGCATTGAAGATCTGGAAAAAGAGGACTAATTTATCGGTTCATGGATTTTCGTCTGAGCATACCTACTTTCAAAGTCTGGGCTGCAAAAAGCTAGAAAACTAAAGGTGAGTTACAAATCTCTATCTATCCAAATGGTTATTTTCTTGTTTTATTTACAAATAATGAAGATAGAGAGAAAACTTTTCAAGGGGGTCCCTGGATTTTTGGAAGGGCGGGGCTTTTCATGAAGCCTTGGCATACTAAATTTAAATCCGAAGAAGAGATGCCTTCTATAGCTCCCGTGTGGGTTAGACTCTTTGGCCTCCCTATTGAATTTTGGAATCCTACTATTTTTTCTTCAATTGGAAACTCTTTAGGAACTTTTATGATGACTTGTTGATTGTACTCAAAATTTTGAACATATTATTTATGCTCGGATTTGTGTTTTAATGGATTTTCACAAACCCCTACCTAAAAATATCACATTACAATTTGGGGAAGACACTTGGGAGCAAGTAGTGGACTATGAGAACATTCCTTTTCGTTGTAGAATTTGCCATGAATATGGTCATTTGGCTAGTGCTTGCCCTAAATAAAATTCCTGATCAAAAGAAAGAAGATATAAACTCAGCAGGTTTCCAACTGCCTAAGAAGAAGAACACTCAGAAAAACCAGTTATGAAAGATCAATCAAAGTCATCTGCTAATATGTTTGAAATCCTTTCCACAAATGATGTCCCAAGTGAGGAAGGGGAAATAGTAGAAACAAAAATCTTAGAAACACAATTTAAAGATGAAGGGAAGAACTCGGAGATAAACCAACAAATCAAAGGTTTTCAACAGAAAAAAAAGGGAGAAAATTTACACAAGAAAAACAATATTTTAAATGTCAAAACTTCAAATAATATAGGTCCCAATATAGACTCTATTGAACCCTCTAGTAAAATTTTGGTTGTGTACGAGCATTCTTCAAGGTTAGAAGCCATCTCAGATTCAATTGGAGTAAGTCAAGAAATAGGAAAAAAACTGAAGATGGATTCTAATCAAAAGGCAGGTCACAAGACCAATCAATATCATATGGTAAAAGAAGGTGAAAATCTTGTAGAGGAAGGTAAGATTAATGCCCTTCCCAACTTTTTTAGCACTGGTATTAATGAAGATCATCACTTGGAATATTAGAGGACTCAAAGGGAGTCTTTCAAAACAAAATTAAATTAGAAGATTGATTCAGATAAATCATCCACATCTTGTTTTCCTTCAAGAAATGAAGATGTCAATGGAGGATATGGACTCAATTGCTAGTAAAATTTGGCCAGCTTGGAAAAGTGGTTTCCCTCGGTTCCCAGGGGACTTCGGTGGCATTGCTTGTCTTTGGGACCCAAAAGAGGTAGTTATTCACCATATGGTTGGCAGTTGGGGTATTTTGGCTATAGTTATTCAAAGTAGACATTCCAACCAAATTATGCTCTGCATTACTGTTTATGCTCCGACTGCTTTGGAGGAAAAAAGAAGTCAGTGGAAGAATATTACTCATATTATCTCTCATTTTCCTGAATCTTGGATCTTGATTGGAGGATATTTCAATACCATCCTCTCTTTGGATGAGAAAATGGGAGGAAATAGAAATTTGGACAAAAGCACTGACCTCATGAGCGAATATATTTCAAACCTCCATCTTGTGGACATCCAACCAGATAATGGCCTTATGACTTGGTCTAATAGAAGGCAAGGCTTAGCATGTATAATGGAGAGATTGGATAGGTTTTTGCTCTCTAAAAATTTCTTAATCCATGGTAACATTCCTAAAGTGAAGACTCTTAACAATGTTGGTTCGGATCACTGGCCAGTCATGGTGGAAATATGGAAAACCAATGTGAGTTTCTCTCCTTTTAGTTTTCAATTAATGTGGCTTAGAGACAGTTCCTTTAGACCTCATGTGCACCAATGGTGGAAGGAAGGTAAGCCTAGGTATGGGACTAAGATGTTCTGTTTTCCCAAAAGACTGCAATACATTAAATCCAAAATCAAGACTTGGAACTGGAAGGAGTTTGGGGATGTTCATAAAAAAAACATGAAGTTATTGCTCAACTTGAAAACTTGAATAAGAAAATCCATTTAGATGGCCTCACAGAGAATAGAAGTGCAGATGAAATTAAACTCACAACTCAGTTAGAGGAATGGGAAAAAAGAGAAGAACTCTTATGGAAGCAAAAATCTAGAATTCAATGGCTCAAAGAAGGAGATCAAAACACAAATTTCTTCCACAAATCTCTTCTAGCTCGTAGATCTCACAACTTTATTTCTTCCCTGAAATCAGATTCTGGAGATGTCGTCTATACTTGGGATGGCATGAGCTCTATTGTTGTCGATTACTTTTCTAATATTTTTGTTGCTACTCCTCTTGACTCAACTTCTCAAAAAAATGTTCTTCAAGCTATCCCTTCTCTTATCACTTCTTAGGAGAACTCTATTTTGACAATTCCTATTACTATCAATGAGCTTCAACATGTAGTTTTTAAAATGCAAAAAGGGAAAACCCCAGGTCCTGATGGTTTTCCCATTGAGTTCTACCAAGAGTTCTGGGATATCCTTCATGCTGATTTATTAGAGGTGGTGGAAGAATCCAGGAAAGCCAAAGATATTTTGAAGGTTATCAATAAAACTTATATTACTCTTGTTCCAAAAGCTCAAGAGGTTGATCACATCTCAACTTTTAGACCTATTGCTTTATGTAATGTTCTCCTCAAAATCATTACTAAGATCATGGCAAAAAGGTTGAAGCCTCTTTTGCATAAGATTATTTCCCATGAACAAGGGGGTTATGTGGAAGGGCATCAAATTGTAGATGAGATAGTTCTAGCTCAAGAAGCCATCCATTCCATGGATATGCAAAAATCTCCTTCCATGTTCATTCGGTTAGACTTATCCAAAGCTTATGACAGAGTGGATTGGCACTTCCTTATCAAATTTTTGAGGCAATTTGGTTTCTCTAAGGATTGGATGGATTGGATTATGGGATGTATCTCTTCAGTTTCCTACTTAGTTCTTATCAATGGCAGGCCTTCTCAATCATTCCCTTCTTCCAGAGGTATTAGGCAAGGTGACCCGCTTTCCCCTTATTTATTCATCATTCTTGTTGAATGCTTGGGTAGGACTATAACCAATAAGAGGGATAACAAAACCCTTGAGGGAGTTACCATTGCTCATGGAGCTAGACCTATCTCTCATCTTCAATTTTTTGATGACTCTACTCTTTTAGGTAAAGCTACAGTTAAGGAAGCTTCTAACATTAAGCAAATCATTAGCTATTTTTCTAAGGCTACTGGGCAGTTGATCAATGAAGACAAATCTAAAGTTATTTTCTTTCACTACTCTGCCAGACAGGAATCCATGGTCTTGGATAAATTAAGATATAATAAGTCCTCCCTTTCGATCACTTATTTAGGTATTCCCATCAATATTCAAAGGCAAAAAAAAAATATTGGAATTGGTTGTTGGACAAAGTCAAGAAGAAAATTGGAAAGTGGACCAATAGGTGGCTTTCTTCTGGGGGTAGAATCACCTTGGTAAAATCAGTCCTTCAAGCTATTCCTATTTATGTTTCTTCCGTGTTGAATATCCCAAAGGCCGTTCTTTGAGATCTAGATCAAATCAGTCATCGATTCCTCTGGAGTGGTACTAAGCAAAAAATAAAATGGGCCTTGGTGAAATGGGACACTTTATGTCTTCCTAAGAATGAAGGGGGGTTAGGATTTCGGTCTTCTATTAATAACAACAAAGCTTTAGCTGCTAAATTATATTGGAGAATGTTGCATAACCCCAATGCTCTTTGGGCCAATAATCTCCATGCTAAATATACTAAGAACAAAAGTCCTGAAGACCTTGTTCGCTATCATCTTCCTACCAAAGGTTCTTCCATTTTAGCAGTTCTTAAGACTGGTGAGGATTTGATAAAGAAAAAGTTATTTTGGATCATTCATAATGGTCAACAAGCAAATTTTTGGACAGATTCTTGGGATGGTCACAAGCCTTTGATAACTCAGTTTCCCTATTGGAGGCCTTGGATGGAGGAGCTTCACCGAGCTAACTAGATAAAGGTGGCTAATTATTGTCGATACCATACTGGTAATTCAAAGGTTGGTAGATATTGGATCCCTATTGAGGACTGGCCTATTCAAATCCCAGAAAGGCAAAGACAAGATATCCAAGGCATCCTTCATATGAGGTCTCTCTCTTGGTCCCATGAAAAAGATTGTTTTGGATGGAACAACACTACTAAGGGTGAGTATTCAGTTGCTCAAGGTTATTTGACCTTATGCCATAATAATCCCAACCAATATTCTGACATATTTTCTCGGTTGTGGGCTCAAAAGCTCGGCCTAAGGTGAGGTTCTTTATTTGGATTTTATTGCATCGTAGGGTGCTTACTGGTGAGCAACTTATGAAGCATGGTTTTCATGGCCCTTTTAGATGTGAAATGTGTGGAGAGAATGTAGAAACTCTCAACCATATTTTTATTGAGTGTACTTTAGCCTTTGAGCTATGGAGGAGAATGGCCACTTTACTTGGCTTACAATGGTCCAATTTTTTAACTTTTGAACAACTTTGGAGGGATTGGCCTAAACAAGAGGGTGTTGATCATTTTATTAGGCAGTTAGTTTGGATGGGTTCTACCATTCTTCTTTGGAATATCTGGAATGAAAGGAACAATTGAATTTTTAATCAAGATAGGAAGGATATTCACTATATTTGGTAGAAGACCATAGCCAACTTAGTTGAATCAGTCCATCAACTCCTTAATCACCCCCAAAACTTCCACCAAAAATGGGATCAAGTGATGCAAAGATTGAAGATTAAATCTGCTAAGGGCAACCAACTTAAAGGGAATGTGAGTATTTGTAAGATGGATAGGAAAAGAAATTGGCAACCTCCTCCTAAGGATTTTGGTAAAGTCAATACTGATGGAGCCTCTAGAGGGAACCCTGGAAGAGCTAGTGCGGGAGGAATTGGTAGACTCTCAGATGGCTCCCTGGTTTTTACTTTTGCTGAGAATTTGGGTATTCTTTCCAATAACCTTGTTGAGGGGTATGGTATCCTCAGAGGCCTTCAGGAGGCTACTAAGGTTGGATGGGAAAAGGTGTTAGTTGAGTCTGACTCTCAACTCATGATTAATATTTTAAAAAATCATTCTAAGAATCATAAGGTTGATTGGAGAATAAAAAGAATTATTGAGAAGATTCAATTAATCCAGAGGGGATTTTTGAAAGTTGATTACAATCATGTGGTCAGAAATCAAAACAAGAGTGTTGATGCTTTAGCTAATTGGGCTTTGGACAAAGGTGATCTTACTTGTTATGGCCACCCTCCTAGATGGTGGGCTTCACAAATAAGGGAAGCTCTTCTTTCTATCATTTCTTTGGATGGCTCTAGTTTTGAAGGTACCTAGTTTCTTCTTGCTTTATTTTTGCTTCTCTTTGGTTCAGTCAGGGTATTTTAGTTCCCTAGCTCAAACTATTCTTTCTTTTGTTTCCTCTATTGATTCTTGCCTTAAAAGTCTTGTGGTCATTTTTTTTTTAGGTGTGTATGTTTTTTTTGTTTTGTTTTGTGTTTTTGTTGTTTTGTGTTTTTTCTTTTTGTTCTTGTGTTTTTGTTGTTCTTGTTCTTGTGTTTATGTATGTTTGTGTTAATTCGTGTTTTTTGTGTGTGAGTGTTTTCTATGTTTTTTGTTTTTGTTTATTGTCTGTTGTTGGTTGTTTTTTTATTTTTATTTGTTAATTTTGTAGGTTTTGGTTGTTTGTGTTTTTCATGTTTTTGTTGGTTATGTCTTTGTAGTGTTCTGTTGTTTTTTTATGTTTGTGTTTTGTTATGTTGTTCTGGTGTTTTTTCTATGTGGTTCGTGTTGTGGTTTTTTTTTAATCTTATTTTTGTGTGCTTGGTTGTGCTTTATATTTTTGACACACTCAAGGAGCATGTTTTTTATTTTATTTTATTTTTTATTCTTATTTTTATTTATTTATTTTATATCTTATTGTGTGTTTGTTTGCTCCTTGAGTATGTCAAAGGTGGTAGGCCAGGATCGTGCCCTGGGCGATTTTGGCGAAATGGATACCCCTCCCTCCTTGGGTCTTACCCGAAAGTGGCATCCCTTTTGGGATGTTTTCCACAAATAAAAAAAAGTAGAGAAGATAATAAGGATGTGTGCTTAAGGGGTCACCCCGAACAATATATCGTATAAAAAAATCATGGTATAAATAGGTAATTTGGTATAGTGGATCAATGGTTGGGGTTATTTATAGCAGATATTTAATCTTAAATTACAATTACAATTAAAATGACCTAGGCCGACATAAGGTTTAAGCTTAAATCCATTTACTACAACTTTAATAAAGGTTTAGTTAAGGTTAACCATCCAAGTGGTTTAACCAATCCCACTAGGAGTTAATATATAACCATATAAATAGTTTAATCAATCCCATAAGGGGTGAATACATCAATATTGCTTGTACACTTACACAAGATTTTCCATAGGCTTAAATCACTAATGCCCAAAATACTGTATATAGGCTTACATCATCATCTGACAAACTTAGCCAATAATGTTAAATTACCATCTTCCAACACTCCCTATTATATGAGCTTGGGAATAAGGAGACAAGACAATAGAGATACTATCATCTTCCTCATAATGAATGTTCAATAGGACAAAGAATATTTCAACCTCCAAGCCTCTTGGATCATCTAGAAGACTATTAACTCATCAAGAATGTGAGGTTCCATCACCATGTAGAAGAATATAAATTTTCCCATAAAGAATAGACTATCAAATATGAGATACTCTTGTGATCATCCTAATGGCACCTTGGGCATAGTTTAGGTCAAGTTCACCCATTGATTAGGGCAAAAGCAATATATGATATCAATAAAGCTCTTGCAAATTATCCAACCTATGATGGAAAAAGAGAACAAAACTACTATAACCACTTTGAAGAGCTCAAAGTATCATATGTTTTTAAAAAATAAGTTCTAAAAACTTTTGTATACAAAAGATACGGTCTCCAAAAATGTGCACCGCCCCACACTAACAAAATGCCAATTTTTTTTAATTTAAATATTCAAATTTTCACAAAAACTACCCATGACCAATCTCTAGGCACCATGTGTCACATAATCAATAAACATGAAATTGCCACCTATCCTCCATGTTTATTTCTAACTAGATGATGACTAGGTATAAAATGAAACATTATTCACCAAATGTCTTCTCCATTTGTTGGTTGGGCATATAAAACAAGGAGCACAAAGATGTGCCTTATTTTTTCCAAGTGTTCACTTATGATTAAACAATTTTTCAAATATATATTAAAAAATAATTTTGTATCGTTGAATCGACATCATATTAGTTGGTAATCTTACCACATTATCCATCCAAAGACATTCAAGTGAAGAAAGAGCAAAGGCGAAGAGGATGGGGTTTGAACTTGTAACCTTCATCTACACAACTCAAAGTCTTAGCCAACGAGTTAGTGTACTTACTAAGACAATATTTTAGCTTTCCTACAAGTCCACTCATTGTCTCCACTTCATAGCAAGGAAAAAAAAACAAAGGACTAAGACCCTTTGAACTTCTAGTCATGAAATTTACAAATGTCCTACTAACCACAACCCCAATAATCTCTTAGGTTGAGAATAGTGCAACTAAATATGGACTTACTGTTAGGAAGTGAAGTCAATATCTAGATCTCTGATGTTCTTCAGCTGAGTGGTGCTTGATGGAGCTTTAAAAATGCTTTTGCTTTAAAGTTATTTTTTGCATTTAAAGGTACTTTTCTTTTAGAAAGCAGTTGATAAAAGCAGTTTTTAATAAAGCACTATTATCTGGAATGTGCCACAACTTTTTTGGAATCTTCCTTTGTATTTCTATAAAAAGGGGAATGTCCCTTGCATTATGACTGAGTGCAAATGTATGAAATCAGCTGAGTATAATAAAAGAAGAAAAGTTGTCATTGCCCCATGGTTTTACCTGCACACTGCAAGGTTTCCACATAAATTATCATGTACTATTTATTGTTGTTTATGATTGCTTGTTTTTTAATTTTTCTAACATCTGGTATCAGAGCGAGGTTCTTTGAAAACTCGTTGGTCAGGGTTTTGTACGAGTGGGAGCTGTAACAATGACAGGAGGTGTAACCAAGTTCGAGATTGAGAAGTTTGATGACAAGAACTTCACCCTATGGAATATGAAGGTGGAGGATTTGTTGGTTCAGAACGACCAAGCCCTAGCCTTGGAAAGGCTCGCGGGTAAACCTGATAGCATGACGAATGAGGAGTGGATAAAGCTATATAGGAAGGTGATGTCTACAATTCGTCTCTGCCTAGCAAACTCTATCTTGTTCAATGTTGTTGATCAAACAACTGTGGGAGCCCTCTGGGATAAGCATGAGAAGTTGTATGAGACTAAATTAGCAACAAATAAGGTCTTCTTGAAAAACAACTTTATATTCTGAGGATGGAGGGTTCATCTGTGGTAGATCATCTGAATGAGTTTAATACTCTAATCAATAAGCTGGTCTCTATTGATTGAATATGGAGGATGAAGATAAAGCAATCACCCTACTTTGTTCTCTCCCAAACACCTGGGATCATTTGGTGATGACCATCATCAATGCATCATCTGGAGCTCTAAGCGTTAATGATGTTGTAGTCGCTTTGTTGGCAGAATATTTGAGGCTAAAATCATCTCTAGAACCCTCAACCAATGAAGCCCTAGTTGTGAGAGGTCGATCTAACGAAAGGAGTCAACAAGGTATATCATAGTCCAGGTCTAAGTCAAAAGGACGCAAGCTGAAAGGGAGGTGCTAGCATTGTGGGAAGCCAAGGCACTCGAATAAGGACTATTGGCATTTAAAATAGGAGAAGAATGGTGAAAATCAAAATCAACCATCAGCTAAGGCCAATATTGGAGATGCAATAGATATGGCAGCATGTGAGGCCTTTTGTACCAGTAGTAGTAGATCTATTTTATATACTTGGGTTTTGGACTCGGGTGCATCTTTCCACATGTCTCCACATAGAGACTGGTTTCTCAAATATCAATCCTATAATGGAGGTATGGTCTATTTGGGTGATGATCATCCTTTGGAAATTATGGGAAGAGGCGATATAAGGATCAAGCTAGATGTTGGTAGAGAAAGGATGTTATGTGATGTATGACATTTACCTGCTTTGCGAAAGAATTTGCTTTCAATCAAGATGATGGACAAGCTTGGGTATTGTACTACTTTTGGTAACAATTATTGCAAAATTACCAGAGGATCCCTAGTAGTAGCAAAAGGAGAACCTTATGGGACCCTATATCGTTTGTGTGGTGATACGGTGACAAACCATACAACAACAACAACTTCAAGCAATGCTCAGGATGGAATAATGCTATGGCATCAACGCCTAGGGCATATGAGTGAAAAAGGATTAAAAATTTTGCATGACCGAGGTATGTTGTCTAGGATTAAGTCTTGCAATTTAGACTTTTGTGAGCACTGTATTTTTGGCAAACAAAAGAGGGTTCTATTTACTGCAAGTCTTGGTAAGAGTTCTGATTTTTTGTAGCTTATACAATCTGATATATTTGGACCAATCCCCACTCAGTCTTTAAAAGGTACTAGATATTTCTTGACATTTATAGATGATTATTCTAGAAGAGTGTGGGTTTATTTTCTAACAAAGAAGTCGAAAGCCTTGGAAAAATTCAAAGAGTTCAAGGCAAGAGTAGAGAAAAGTTTGGGCAAGCCTATTTTATGCCTCGAGTCAGATAATAGGGGAGAATATTGCTCCAAGGAGTTTGATCATTTTTGCACGCAGGAAGGGATTAAGCACCAGAAGACTATGCCATATACTCCACAACAAAATGGTGTGGTTGAGCAGATGAATCACATAATCATGGAATGTGAAAGAAGCATGCTCAAAACATCTCGGTTGGAGAAAATTTTTTGGGCAGAGGTTGTTAATACAGTTGCTTACCTTATTAACAGGTCACCTACAGCTGCGTTGGATGGTAAAATTACAAAGGAGGTTTGGGGTGGTAAACCTGTTAATTACTCTCATTTGTGTACCTTTGGTTGTGATGCTTTTGCCCATGTTCCAAAATAAAACAGGTCCAAACTTGACCCAAAGTCAAGGAAATGTGTTTTTCTCGGCTATGGAGATACAATGAATGGGGTATAGACTGTGGGATCCTACTACCCACAAGTTAATAATTAGCCGAGATGTTATATTTTAATGAAAAATCCATGCAAAGGAACGAGGTACAACAAACACCTGAAGTTGTACCTGTTGAAGTAGATATGAACAAAGCTGAAAATGAAGATAAGGTTGTTGAATTTTTTGATCAACATGTAGATCAACCAGTTCATCAGCCTAAACAGGCACAAGACCAAGAGCCACAACCAACAGAACATTGGGTTAGAAGATCTACACGTTCACAAAAATGTTCGGATAGGTATTCTCCTTATTTTCAATCCTCTTTTACTTTGTTAACTGATGATGGTGAGGCTAGCTCGTTTCAGGAAGTTGGAGAATCTGAGAATGCATATAAGTGGAGGAAAGCCATGGATGAGGAGATGAAATCACTATGGAAGAATGAAACATGGGAAATTATGGATCTTCCACCTGGAAGAAAAGTTGTTGGTAACAAGTGGGTGTACAAAGTAAAGAACAGTGATAGGTTGTTGGAATGATATAAAGCTCATTTGGTGCCAAAAGGTTATGTGCAAAAGTCAGGTATAAACTTCAATGAAATTCTCTAGATGTGAAGTTGACTATTTTTAGAGTTTTACTTGCACTTGTGGCAGCAAAATATTTAGAGTTGGAGCAACTTGATGTAAAAATTGTTTCTTGCATGGTGATCTTGAGGAGGAGATTTATATGGATCAGCCTGAGGGCTATGAAGAAAGAGGTAAAGAGCATTTGGTTTGCAGACTTAAGAAATATCTATATGAATTGAAACAGGTGCCAAGGATGTGGTACAGAAAATTTTACACCTTCATGAAGAGCCAAGGCTTCAACAGGAGTGAAGTTGACCATTGTGCATACTATAAGAGGCTCAATGATGGCAGTTTTATTATCTTGTTGTTTTATGTTGATGATATGCTAGTTTCAAGCCCTAGCATTAATAAAATAAGTGATCTTAAGGCTCAGATGGCTAGGACGTTTGATATGAAGGATTTAGGAGTAGCAAACCAAATTTTAGGGTTGAAAATACATAGGGACAAAACAAGAAGGAAGATCTGGTTATGTCAAAAGACATATAGAAAAAATTCTACAACGCTTCAATATGCATAATGCAAAACCAGTTAGTACCCCACTTCCTCCACACTTCAAATTATCTTCCGAACAATTTCCTAGAACAGAAACAGAGAAGACAAGCATGTCTCGTGTACCATATTCATCAGCAATAGGAAGCCTCATGTACGCCATGGTGTGTTGAGAAATGTAGCTCGGGCAGTAATTTCTTGCACAGACTTTAGTATGAACGTGCTAGAAGTGGTTCGAGACATTTCTAATTCTATTTTGAAAGTGAGTTTCTATTTTTAAATTCACTTAAGTGATTCTATTTTGAAATTCACTTAAGTGATTTTCTATTTTTAAGTTCACTTAAGTGATTCTAGTTTGTAATTCACTTAAGTGATTCTATTTTGATATTCACTTAAGTGATTTTTTATTTTTAACCTTACATCTCAAGATGAGATGAGATCTAATCTTAGGGTTAGAGAGATTAGGGTTATATTTTTTAAGGATAAAAGGAGAAGATCAAGAGTGTTTTAGATACATAGAAAAGAATGGGAGGAGAACAGATTGTTGAAGGAAAAATACAAGCTTAGGAGGAGAAGTACAATGATTGTTGGCTAGAAAAGCAACAAGAGAGCAGAAGTGTTCTATTGTAGCTGTAGCCTCTTTTATTTGTAATATTTCAGGTTCAAAAATATATTTAACTTTTGTTGTTCACGTTGTTTATTTTTCCAGCCATCTGTGTGATTTTTGCATGTTTGAATAAATTATTCTCAGATCTAATTTATTTTAAAATAACATATGACAATAGTTATCTAGAGATGGAAAATTTACATGGTATCAGAGCTAGGTTCTGTGATTGAGATCCTCAAAGGTTTACAACAGTATATCACTGTTGGATATTAAAAAAAAAAACAACAATTAGGGTTTCAAGCAAAAAAACAAAAAACATCAGTTAGGGTTTCATATTTTTTTTTGGCTTGAAGGACTAAGCTTATTTGCAAGACTTTTTTTTAGCCATTAATATTTCAGCAGATCTCAAAGATGGCAGCAACTAGCCTCATATTTGAGGATAGATTGGAAGATGCCTCCAATTTTTTACCCTGGAAAGTTAGGGTAATGTTCTTATTGGAAGAGAATGATCTCTGGGATATTGTCAAGGATGGTGTGACTTTGCCTACAGATCCGCAACAATTGGTAGCTCATAAAAAGAAGGAAGTGAAGGCCAAGCGGATGATCTTGGATGCAATGAAGGATCACCTGATTCCTCACATATCCGAGAAGACTAAGGCAAAGGAGAAGTTTGATGCCCTGGTTAGCCTCTACCAGAGCAAAAACATAAGAAAGAATATGATATTGCGAAACAAACTCAGATCTATGGAGATGACCAGATCTAACATCGTTACCAGTTATCTGATGAAGGTCACACAGATTTGTGATAAAATGGTAGCAGTAGGGAAGAAAATTGAAGACACAGAGTTGGTGAACGTGGCATTTAATGGTTTCTCAACTTCATGGTAACCATTTTTCAAAGGCATTTGTGCTCGTGAGAACCTTCCCACCTTTGAGAAACTATGGGATGATTTCATCTAGGAGGAGACTTGGATGGAGTCAAAGACCAGCAAGAAAGGTGGTGACGATAACCGAGCTCTTTTTGGGCAAACCAAGAAGGGCAAAGGTAAGGGACCCAAAAAGAGTAAGGTAAAAAATGAGGAGTCAAGATCACAGTCAAGGAAGAAGGAATTGAGCAACATCAAGTGCTTTATTTGCCATAAACATGACCATTATGCATCACAATGTCTAGACAAGAAGGGCAAAGGGAAGCAACAACAAACACAGGTAGCAGCATCTGTAGAAACTCTGATGAGCGAGTTTGCTACCAAATTCAAGAAGGATTTCTCATTAGTTTCTTGCATTTCTAACAACACGGTTCCAAGAAATGCTTGGTATGTGGATAGTGGGGCATCTCGGCACATGACATCAACCCGAAAATGTTTTACCAGTCTACAAGAGAAGGACTTAGGGGTTCAGGTTGAGCTTGGTGATGATACAAAATATCTAGTTTTAGGAATTGGTACCATTCCCTTTTGAATTCGATCAGGGAACTCTTTAGACTTTGATGATGTTTTGTTTGTTCCAGGTCTTAGGAAGAACTTGCTTTCAGTTTTGGTTATGGAGGATAAAGGCTATGCAATGGAGTTCAAGAAACAACATGTCCTTATTAGACCAAATGAATTTAGCCCGCAAACAACACAAGTGATAGGAGTTAGAGAAGGTAGTCTATACAGGTTGCAGGGTGAACCTATTCGATCCCTAGTTCATAACATTGACAACTTGTGTGAGTTGTGGCACAAGAGGATGGGGCACCTGCATCATAGAGTGTTGCCTATTCTGAGGGAGATAGTAACAAGTCATCTAGAGTTCAGCATTGAGCAACAAGGAGTATGTAGAGGGTGCACGCTTGGAAAGCATGCCAAGGTTGTTTTCCCAAATGAGCATAGGTCTAAGAAAATACTAGATCTAGTACATTCAGATGTTTGTGGACCGATGTCGGTAGCATCAATTTTAGGTAGCCTGTACTATGTTTCCTTTATTGATGATTTCTCTCGCAAGACATGGATATACTTCTAAAATACCAAGGATGAAGTCTTTAGCAGGTTTCAAGAGTTCAAAGCTCTAGTTGAGAACCAGACACAGAAGAAGATCAAGGTCTTGAGATAAGACAATGGGGTGAATATACCTCCAAGGAGTTCGATTGTTTCTGCAAGCAGACAGGAATCAAGACGGAGTTGATTGTTCTATACAACCCAAAACAAAATGGGGTTGCAGAGCGAAAGAATTGATCCATCATAGGGGCTGCTAGGGCCATGATCCATGACCAGGGTTTGTCTATGTTTCTTTGGGCAAAAGCATGCAACACAACAGTCTACATCCAGAACAGGTGTCCTCACAAGATCTTGGAGGACAAGACACCAGAGGAGGCATTCACTAGTGTGAAACTAGAGGTGAGTCATTTTCGCATCTTTGGATGTCCAATTTATATCCATGTTCCGGTAGAGAAGAGGACCAAGTTGGAGCCCTCCAATAGGAAGGGTTTATTTGTAGGATACAGTGAGACTTCAAAAGCTTACAAGGTTTATATTCCAGAGAAGAGGAAGATAGTAGTGAGCAGGGATGTAAAGTTTGAGGAGGACGTTGCATCTAAGAAGTCCCATGAGCCTATTCCAGTGATAGAGAACGAGGAGAAAGAAGATTTGAAGGTTGAGCCAAGGTCACCAAAGACACCGGTGGTTTCCAATTCAGAACAACAACCTTCAGGTGAGGAGGTGGAGGCATTAGCCCCTTCCAATTCTATTAGGAGACCTCAATGGCTTACACAAACATTAAGGTATGCTGAGCAGTATGTTGAGGCTCCTAACAACATGATTAGGGAGAGGAAACCTCCAAGGAAGTTTTCAAGCTACATGGCATTGATGAGTAACATCATAAATTTAGAGCCTACCAGTTTTCAGGAGGCAACAGACCAGCAGGTTTTGCAGGATGCCATGGTGGAGTACACCTCCATCATGAAGAATGATGTTTGGGACATAGTGCCAAGACCGAGAGGGAAGTCAGTTGAGAGTTCCAAGTGGCTCTACAAAATTAAGCATGTTGCAGATGGCAGCATCGAGAAGTTCAAGGCAAGGTTTGTGGCGAGATGGTTCTCCCATAAAGAGGGAGTGGACTATGAGGAGACTTTTGCTCCAGTCGCCAAATACACTTCTATTAGAGCAATTATGTCTTTAGCTTCATCTATGGGATGGCATATTCATCAAATGGATGTGAAGACAACTTTCCTTAATGGGATCATTGAGGAAGAAGTGTACATAGAGCAACCTCAGGGATTTGAAGTAAATGGGAATGAGTCCCATGTTTGTAGGTTGAAGAAAACCTTATATGGACTCAAAAAGGCACCGAGAGCATGGTATTCCAGGATATATGGATACTTGCAGAGTGTGGGCTTCGCCAAAAGTGATGAAGATCCTAATCTATATTACATATTTGTTGGGACTGATCTACTCATTTTGGTGCTATATGTAGATGACTTGTTTCTTACAGGTGTAGAGAAGCTCATTACAGGGTGCAAAGCAGATATGGCAGCTGAGTTTGAGATGAAGGACATTGGCATGATGCATTACTTCTTAGGTTTGGAGGTTTTACAGAGACCAGGGGAGATATTCCTTGGGCAAGGTAAGTATGCAATTGAGATCCTAAAGAGGTTTCGAATGGAGGATTGCAAACCTATGGCCGCACCCATGATCACTAATCCGAAGAAGGTGATAGCTTCGATTCGGAATTGGTGGATCCTACGTTGTACAGGCAGATGATAGGATCCTCAATATATTTGGTCAACACTCGACCAGATATATGTTTTGCAGTGAACACCTTGAGTCAGTTCATGATGGAGCCAAGGCAGGAGCATTGGGTAGCAGCAAAACATGTGTTCAAATACTTAAGGGGCACGGTGGAGTATGGTCTAAGATATCTTGGAGATGGTGAAGTGAGGTTGTAGGGGTATACAGACTCAGATTAGGCAAGCAATGTAGCAGACAGGAAGAGCACTTCAGGGTGCTACTTTAGCTTGGGATCAGGCATGATATCCTGGTTCGACAGGAAGCATACTTCTATGGCACTTAGCTCAACAGAGGCCGAATACATGGCAACCGGTATTGCTAGTTGTGAGGCCATTTGGCTTCGCAAGTTGCTTATAGTATTGATTGATCAAGAGTTGGATCCCACGGTGATATACTGTGATAATTAGAGTTGTATCAAACTCTATGAGAATCCAGTATTTCATGACAAGTCCAAACACATAGACATCAAATATCATTTCATACGAGATAGGATTCAGAAGGGAGCTGTAAAGCTCCAGTATATTCCCACAGATCAACAGGTAGTTGATATTCTAACCAAGCCCTTAGTGAAAGGGAAGTTTGAAGCATTTAGAGACAACCTTGGATTAGTGCAGAATTCCTTCCTCGCTAAGAGGGAGTGTTGAGAAATGTAGCTTGGACGTGAACTTCTTGCACAGGCTTCAGTATGAACGTATTAGAAGTGGTTCAAGACATTTCTAATTATATTTTGAAAGTGATTTACTATTTTGAAATTCACTTAAGAGATTCTATTTTGAAATTCACTTAAGTGATTTTCTATTTTTAAGTTCACTGTGATTTTATTTTGTAATTCACTTAAGTGATTCTATTTTGATATTCACTTAAGTGATTTTTTATATTTAACCTTACATCTCAAGATGAGATGAGATCTAATCTTAGGGTTAGAGAGATTAGGGTTACCTTTTTCAAGGATAAAAGGAGAAGATCAAGAGTGTTTTAGATACACAAAAGAATGGGAGAAGAACATATTGTTGAAGGAAAAATACAAGCTTAGGAGGAGAAGTACAGTGATTGTTGGCTAGAAAAGCAACAAGAGAGCAAAAGTGTTCTGCTGTAGTTGTAGCCTCTTTTATTTGTAATATTTCAGGTTAAAAAATATATTTAACTTATGTTGTTCACGCTGTTTATTTTTTCAGCCATTTGTGTGACTGTTGCATGTTTGAATAAATTATTCTCGGATCTGATTTATTTTAAAATAACATAGGACAACAGTTATCTAGGGCTGGAAAATTTACATGGTGAGCACCAGATCGGATACTGCCCCAAGTAGTGGGAGTAGTCAGCTAGTACATGGCAAATCCTGGTAAGGAGCATTGGAATGTAGTGAAGTGGATATTTAGATATTTAAGAGGCACTTCAAATGTTTCCATTTACTTTGGATTGGTAGATTTTCAAGTTAAAGGTTTTGTGGATTGTAATTATGGTGGAGATAGAGATGGGCGAAAGTCCACTATAGGATATGCTTTCACTCTTGTTGGTGGAGTTGTGAGTTGGACTTCTAAGTTGCAATCTGTGGTGACTTTATCAACCACTTAAGCAGAATATGTTATAGCGATTGAAGCTAGCAAAGAAGCAATTTGGCTAGAGCGACTGTTGGGTGACTTCAATATAATGCAAGGGAAGATTATGTTGCATTGTGATAGTCAAAGTGCTATTCAATTAGTGAAGAACCCAACATTCCATGATCGCACCAAACACATCGATGTTAAGTACCATTTTATAAGAAATGTGGTGGAAGAAGGTAGGATCCTGTTGGAGAAGATTGTTACTGAAGTGAATCCTGCAGATGTGCTTACAAAGCTAGTCAAGAGAGAGAAGTTTGAGTGGTGTAAAACTTCTCCAGGCTTGTTGAAAACGTGATAAGGGCAGCATTGGGCAATTGGCACTTGGATGGAAAACAAAGGCAAAGAATTCTTGTATATCGACTTCAAGTGGGAGAATGTTAGGAGGTGAAGTCAATATCCTGATCTCCGATGTTCTTCAGCTGAGTGGTGCTTGGTGGAGCTTTAAAAATGCTTTTTCTTTAAAGCTATTTTTTGCTTTTAAAGCTGCTTTTGTTTTTAAAGCTGCTTTTTGCTTTTAAAGTTGCTTTTGTTTTAGAAAGCAGTTGATAAAAGCAGTTTTTAATAAAGCGCTTTTATCTGGAATGCGCCACAACTTTTTTGGAATATTCCTTTGTAGTTCTATAAAAAGGGGAATGCCCCTTGCATTATGACTGAGTGTGAATGTATGAAATCAGCTGAGTATAATAAAAGAAGAAAAGTTACCATTGCCCCGTGCTTTTTTGGAATATTCCTTTGTACTTCCCTTCTGACTTGTTTGGAATTGTGGTGATGTGACACTCGATGATGTGGTACCCTATGCATGATGATGCAATTAAAGATGACATAGTGAGTGATGATATGGTAGTTAATGACATGGCACTTGTTGACATGGAACATGATGATGTGGTGCAAGATGACATGGTAAGTGATGATGTGGTACTTGTTGATATGGTATATGATGATATGGCAAGGGCTTACGTGTCAAAAGCCAACATGGAAAACAAAACACCACATGGCAATTTGACTAATTACATTCTACCATCTCATTGATCCTAGTGATTATATAGTTGCACATTCACTAACAGACTTGGTGAAGCATGGATTTTACTAAAGCCCCATGCTTTTACCTCTTCTAACTGATCGTTTTCATATATAGCACCCAAACACTTTTTTGGACACTTACTAAAAATAATAAGTCCTGAAACCTAATTCTAATTTTAGTAATTGGTCACAAAAGGTTCCAAAATGGCCCAGGGTACCCGTGGACATCAAAAAGAGCTAGAACAGATGGACTCCTTAACTAAAGCCATTGAGAATTTGAACTTGGCAATTTTCTCCATAAGGGAAGAGGTCCAAGGTCTTCGTTTAGATCATGAGGCCACTAGCGCTCGCTTAGAAGAAACACTGATAAATATGGGTAGCAAGTTACATAAGGGACCACTCACAACAGAACACCAGGCTGAAAACTCTGCAAGGAATGACCATGACCCATCATTTAAAATGCCAAAATTGGACTTCCCTCGATTTAATGGGAAGGATGTTGATGGGTGGTTATGTAGGGTTGATCAATTATTTAGACTTCATAATGTTCCCATATATCATCGAGTTCAGATGGCTTCCTTCAATTTGGAATTTGAGGCTCTACACTGGTTCCAGTGGTTACGTAATTCCAACCCAAATCTCTCTTGGGAGGAATTTGAGTCCCAACTACTGACCCGCTTTGGGCCTAGTGAGTATGAGGACTTCACAGGGACCTTGACCAAACTACAACAAACATCCTCAGTCCGTGATTACCAAACTCAATTTGAAAAATTGGCCAATAAGACAAGAGGATTGACGGAGGGGTTCTTCACGAGTTGTTTTATCAGTGGGTTAAAAAGGGATCTCCAAGCTGAAGTAAAGATGTTGAAACCACATTCCATGATGGAAGCTATCAGTTTGGCCCGTCTGGCCGAATCTAAACTCTCAAACCAAAGGCGCCCCCTGCAGTTTTCTCCAAACCGACCTTCATTTCCTTTTCGTGTCCAAAATTCAGTGGATAGTAAACCTACTACACCCAAGCGACTGACTATAGAGGATATGGATGCACGTCGTGCCGAAGGCTTATGTTATAATTGTGATGAAAAGTTTTTTAAATGACATAAGTGTGCAAACAAAACACTGTTCTTGATAGATGTTGAGGAACCTGCTAACACTGACCAGAGTGATGAGGATGAGGACCCCCCTCGAAACACCTTCTCCATAGGAAGAAGATACACGGGGGTCTAAGGCAGAGATTTCAATCCATGCTCTTGCAAGCATTACCACTCCACAAACCATGAAAGTTGTGGGATTTTTCAAGGGCCAACGTCTTACCATCCTTATTGATTCGAGCAGACACACAACTTCATTGATCCTAGAGTTGCTAAGCAAACAAATTGCTATATCTACACTTGTAATTCATTCGAGGTCATGGTAGCCAATGGGGGAACATTACCTTGTAAAGGAAAATGTCGCAATGTCAAGATCAGGATAGGGGACTCTGAACTCAAGCAGGACATGTTTGTCCTCTAGTTGGGAGGATGTGATATGGTTTTGGGATCTCAATGGTTGAGTTCGTTGGGCACTATCAGTTGGAACTTTGCAGAACTCTGGATGCAATTCTCCCAAAATGGACAAACACACTTACTCAAGGGCTCCCCTGCAGGAACACCTCACCTCATTAGTTCCAATCGTATGGAGAAAGTGCTAAAGAAATCAAAACGTGGGGTCATTGCACAACTCTTCTCCATCCAACCAACCACTTCACTAATGGCCGAAATTCCATTAGACCTACAACTAGTTCTACACAAACATGAGGTTGTCTTTGCAGAACCAACTACACTACCACCGTGTCGCTCTCACGACCATGCTATCCCATTGCTCCCGGGTAGTGCACCACCAAATATCAGGCCATACAGGTACCCTCATGCCATGAAATTAGAACTGGAAAAATTGGTACAAGAATTACTCAAGGCTGGTGTCATCCGGCCTAGTACTAGCCCCTACTCCTCGCCTGTCCTACTTGTTCCCAAGAAATATGGCTCATGGCGCCTATGTATTGACTACCGAGAACTCAACAAGATTACAGTCAAGGATAAATTTCCTATTCCAGTGGTTGATGAACTACTCGATGAACTACACGGGACCATGTATTTCACCAAGCTTGATCTCCGCTCTGGCTACCATCAGATCCGGCTCAAGGATATGGACATCCCCAAAACTGCCTTTCGCACTCATGAAGGTCATTATGAATTCTTGGTAATGCCATTTGGTCTCACAAATGCTCCTTCTACATTCCAAAGTCTTATGAACAACATCTTCCGGCCCTTTCTGCGGAAGTTCATCCTTGTGTTCTTCGATGACATCTTGATTTACAGTCGCACATGGGAAGAGCACCTCAATCATGTGGATCAAACTTTACAGTTGTTGGTCACCCATAACCTTTTTGCCAAAAGGTCCAAGTGTTCCTTTGGCCTTATTAAAGTAGAGTATCTGGGACACATTGTCTCACAGGATGGCGTCAAGGTTGACCCTAAGAAGATCCAAGTAGTTCAAGAGTGGCCGAAACCTCGCACCCTCAAGGGACTTCGAGGATTTTTGGGGCTTACAGGCTATTATCGCAAATTTGTTTGCAATTATGGGAAGATAGTTGCCCCCCTCACCTCCATGTTGAAGAAAGAATCCTTCACTTGGACAAGGCCTGAACAAGCCTTCATTGAACTCAAGCATGTTATGACCACCACTCCCGTCTTAGCCATGCCAGATTTCTCTAAACCATTTGTCATTGAAAGTGATGCTTCTGGTCGTGGTATTGGGGCAGTATTGATGCAAGAAGGACAACCTGTGGCTTTTACTAGCAAGGCACTCTCTGATCGTAATATGGGGAAATCCACATATGCTAAGGAAATGTTAGCCATATTGCATGCAGTCACACATTGGCGACCTTACCTCATTGGGCGTCACTTCTCCATCAAAACCGACCATCAAAGTCTCAAATATTTTCTGGAACAAAGAGTTGCCACGCCTGACCAACAAAAGTGGGTGTCTAAACTCATGGGCTATGATTATGATATCACCTACAAAAAGGGAAAGGAGAATATTGTGGTTGATGCTCTTTCTCACCAAATGGAGACCATAAGTATGTTGTGTGCCATCTCAACACCACTTCCCCAATGGATTGATTCCTTGCGTCAAGAAGCACGTCAGGATGCAGATTTGCAAGCTTTGATAGCCTCACTAATGGATGATCCAGATTCTACACCAAGATATAATTGGAATGGCCATGATCTGCACTACCATCAACACCTAGTTCTACCTCATAAGTCCCCACTTCGAGAGCTCCTCATGAAGGAATTGCATGCCACTCCCTCTGCAGGCCATTCAGGGTTCCTTAAAACATATGAGCGACTCAAGCGCACCTTCTTTTGGAAAGGTATGAAACGGGACATCCGCTCTCTTGTTGCTGCCTGTGACACATGTCAAAGGATGAAAGGTGAAACAGTGCGCATTGCCTGTCCCGGATCAGGTTTGGACCGACATTTCCATGGACTTTATAGAAGGGCTCCCTAAATTTGGAGGCAAATCAGTTATTTTCGTGGTAGTGGACCGCCTTTTAAAATATGCTCACTTTTGTGCCCTTGCCCATCCTTATACAACATCCATTGTTGCACAAATTTTTCTTGACTCCATCTTTCGCCTTCATTGCATGTCCACCTCCATTGTATCGGATCGTGATCCCACCTTCACTAGTCATTTATGGCAAGAGTTGTTTAAGTTGCAGAGGACTCAACTCAAAATGAGTTCAGCCTACCATCCGCAAACGGATGGTCAAACAGAAGTTGTTAATAAATGTTTGGAAACCTACCTTCGCTGCTTTGTCTCAGATCATCCCACTCAATGGGCCAAATGGCTATCCTTGGCCGAATGGTGGTACAACACTTCCTATCATACCGCAACCAAACTCACACCATTTGAAGTAGTCTATGGGCGCCTTCCACCTACGCCTTCCTCTTACATTCCTGGCAACTCCAAGGTCCAGGTCGTCGACAACACTCTAAGTCAACACACCGAGGTCCTTCGCCAACTTAAGCAGAATTTGAACATGGCCCAAAATCGGATGCACCAACAGGCTGATCAACATCGTTATGAGCGTAGTTTTGATGTAGGTGATATGGTCTTCCTTCGCTTGCAGTCGTACAAACAATCATCCCTACAACTTCCCAGGTGCCAGAAGCTTGCTGCAAAATTCTACAGCCCCTACCAAGTTCTACAAAGGATTGGCCCCACAGCTTACAAATTGGCACTCCCACCTACTTCCAAGCTTCATCCGGTTTTTCATGTTTCCGCTCTCAAAAAAGTTGTGGGCACACAGGTACAGGTTCAATCCACACTTCCTAAATTGGATGAAGAAGGCTCCATATTACTTGAACCTAAGTAGTTGTTGGATCGTCGGACTCGCACTCTTCGCAACCGTACAATTACA
The DNA here is from genome assembly GCA_028583015.1 of Wollemia nobilis. Taxonomy (NCBI): domain Eukaryota; kingdom Viridiplantae; phylum Streptophyta; class Pinopsida; order Araucariales; family Araucariaceae; genus Wollemia; species Wollemia nobilis. The sequence goes on from JAQPPZ010016676.1 coordinate 636,354, forward strand.
GAGATCCTGGTTCAATGGCGTGGGCTTCAACCTGAAGATGCTACATGGGAATCTCTCCACCAACTCCAACAACAATTTCCTCATTTCAGATTTGAGAACAAAGCTTCTTCAAAGGGAAGGACATGTTAAGATCTCATCATAACCTTTAATGTAATAACTTCTATAATGCAATAATTCCTAAATAACGTGGGTAGTACCCATGATTAATATTTTGTAATGTTCTAAGTTTTAGCTTATATAGTGCCTATGACAAATGACACTTTTTTTATGTAACACATGGTAGATAAGTTATGTAAGGTGGCCTTGTGCATGTAATTCGAGTGGCATTGTGCATGTAAGCCAACCATAGAAGGGAACTCTTTAAAAACCCGAGAAGGCACCAATGTATTCATTTTTTTGCAAATTAATAAAGTGTTGAAAGAGGTTGCCCCCTCGAAAAGGCCTGCGATTCTATCTTATTGTGAGATTATTTCTTTATGCAAATTTCTGTTATATTGTTTCTTTATGCAAATTTCTGTTATAATGTGTATTTTGTTCTGAATATTAATATGATGTTTATGTAAGGTTATTTCCAAGCAATTGTGTGAAAGTGTGTTTATTTGAGTTTATTTTATAGTAGGATCCTAACAGTCATGTTGATATAACAAGAATGTAAAGGCTGCATAGGGCATACAATGCATAAACTGGCCAAACCTTTTTCTATTTCTTCAAATGCAGAAAAGACCTAAAGAAAAAATTTGTACAAGTGTAAGTCATTGCACTTTTCTATGGTATGTTTTTTTCAATTGTAGATCATTAGCAGCTGGTGTAGTATGTGATGTAGTTGAAGGTATAAGGCATGTTCTCTCCATCCAATGATATGTCACGGTGTGCAGCTTAAAATGAGAACTGGTGTAGTATGTGATAGAGTGAAAGGTATAAGACATGTTCTCTCCATGCAATGACGTGACATTTTTCAGCTTAAATGAGAACTGAAATGTAATCAAGTTATTTGAATGCCATTCTTACCAAGTATACAGGTCACACCAAGTTCATCTTACTTTGCTTGTGCAATTATTACAGATCCAAGAAATCTAAGTTGATTATTCCTCATTAGCAAATCAGAATAATATACTCACATTCAAAAATATTCAGAGTTATTCTAAGCATGTTGAGCTACTTGCCTAGCAGAGATATAAACTTATTTGTTTCAAAAGGAAATGAATTTAGGCACAAACCCAGATTCTGCTTTATCTAAGATGTATGACAAAAGAGCAGTAATACAGCTTGAGAAGGGACAATAGCATGCACCACCTGTGAAAGGTAAAGAATTGTGCACTCCTAACACAGAGATGCACCATCTGTGAAAGGTGTAAAATTGTCCACTCCTAACACAGAGGTGCACCATCTGTGAAAGATGTAGAATTGCAGAGTCCTAACAGTGTGGAACTGGTGGTGGCAGAATACTTATTTCTAAAAACCAAGAGGACATTAAGGGCATCTAATGCAAGAGGCCAAACATATGTGGTTACCTGCCTGAAGTCCCACACCCAAAACCATTATTTTTGCACCACAAGTGGTACAAAGAGAAAACAAGTAAATTTTGCACTGATGTTGAAAATATCGGTTTTTAGTCAAATTCTTTAGTAAAATAAATTGCCATTTTGCAATAATGAAGACAGTTTTTTGCTTAACTTTTCAGTTACACAAATTTCATTTATAGTATTGTGCTATGTTGTTATGTTCCATCTATTATACAGTAATTTATGCATTTGAATGTTAAATCTTTGTTCTCTGGATTTGTAATGCAGCTCAGTAAGTTTTGATGAAAGACAACACATAAAGAGAATGAGACAAAAATATATCACTTTCACACATGAACACATTGTGTATGCATGAGATGTTTGGCTTTAACCCAACCTTCTCAAGAAATAAACTTGAAAAAAAAAACACGCTTGTTCACATCCTCATGTCTGGTCTTCTCAATTCTAGACAAGATGAGTTACTTGTAACCTACAAAAATGATGTTATTAACTTGTTCCAAAAGAAATTAATTTGGGCACAAACCTAAACCCTGCTATACCTAAGATGTCAGAAGGCAAAAAGTGCGTAACATGCATATGACACTTTAGCTGTGACTACACACATTAGGCTTTTGACTTGCAAATATGTCTGGTGAAACCAATATTGCTTGCTTATGCAGCAGCACCACCAGCTTTCCCCTTCTTTCTCTGCAATTTTTTCATGTAGAACTCAAGCTCCTTGCCCTCAAGAATATATCTAAAAAAATAACAAATAGCCCAATATCAGTCATCAACATGCCAATAAGTATGCACATACATAACCACATGACAAGCAACCAAATGCCAATAACTGTGCACATACCCGTCAGAACGTCCACACTGGCCAGGACGAGAGGAGATGCAAGCCAGCAATTTACCACCAGCAAACTGCTCTTCAATGTGTGGGTCAAGTTTCTGCCCCTCCAGCCGCTTCTCAATCTTCCTCAGAACATGTTTGCTCTTTTTCTTCTCTTCTTCTACCGCAGCTTCTCCCCCTTCCTGTAGGGATAAGCAAAGTAGTAACAAACTAAGGGTAAATCCAAAGGAGATAATATTAAACAAGTTCCTGCAAAGGAAAATTTCTAAACTATAATAGCTTTTTTGGCCCTGCTAATGATCAGAGTTAGCATACACGAGCTACTTAAAACAAGACAATGCCGTCAACAGATTTTTTACTTATTTTTTTAAATATCGTATGTATTACTTAACAATAGACACCTCTTTAAAAGACTATGAACCACAACATTATCCAAAATCTTCAAAGTCCAGATGAATACTTTTCACACCCTTTAGGCCACAACATTATCCAAAATCTCCAAAGTACAGATGAATACTTTTCACACCCTTTCGGCCAAACTGGTTAGGAGCTAAGAGCTTATTTATTTGATTTAAACATTATTTTGGAGAATGTTAAGTTTTATAACAAAACCTTTTGGCTTTATCTGTTTGTGCCAATTCAAAATTGCAAATGGGTATGTAATCGAGGATAACAGCTATAAAGTAGCAATCTTGAGGGAGACTACATATCTCCTTTTCTATATTACATATGAAAAAATTAATATTCCACTGATAAGGTAAGTGAATCATATACATTAAAAAAAATTATATTCCACTGCTCAGGTAGTGAATCATATACATTAAAAATTTAATAAGCATTTTTTGTTAACGTAAAATTAATAAGTATATATATATATATTTTTTTAATGTCCAAGATGCCATATAGACCATATGGGAGAATCCTTATAAAAGATAATCTGCTTCCTCCTGCTTCCTCAATATGTGTTTTATGCAACCAATATAGGACAATCCTCATAAAGAATGCGGTTTACCTAATTAGTCAATCTAACCTAACTCCAGTTATAAAGTCTTCACCATTAAGACTCAAGTTATATGCAGTATTCATTCTAAGTGACAGAAATATGGTAAAATGAACTTTACCTCGGTTTCTTTCTTAGCAGCAGGAGCCTTCTTTTTCCTGCCAATATCCTGACCATAGTGCGTCTGATACCAGATTCGGAAAGGAGCGGCGTCAACCTGAACAATGGCACTCTTCACAAGTGTTTGGGTTCTTACGAGTTCGTTATTAGATGCATTGTAGACAACATCCACAATACGAGTCTTCCTGGTGACGGCCTCGGATCCCCAGGAGTAGTTGCCAGTATCGAGCCTCAGCGCTCTCCACTTGAGATTTCCCCCTCTCACGCGCACCCTTCTCACCGTCTTGTTGCTTGACAGCTTCGTCATCGCTGGCTGCCTTCCCAACTCATACCTTTACGCCCCCAACAAACCCTAAGTTAAACAACATACTCACTGAAATCCCAAATCCACAAATACAAACCCTAAAGAACAAAACGCTGCCTGGAACCAAAGCCTTACAATTCCTAAAAAGCCCAATACGCCGCCTGGAACCAAAGCCTTACAATTCCTAAAAAGCCCAATGAAAACGACATGAAAAATGAAGAAAGAACCAAATAATCATTTTAGCAAACCCACAGATTTCCAATGTAAAATCCCTATAAAAACCGATTCAAGAGTTCATCGAAAATCTGCAATCAATGCCCTTGAAAATTTCCAACACAAAGACCTAAAGAATAAAATGGCCCTAGACATCCTGGATTATGAAACAGTTCTCAAAAGGCCATACAAATATAGCAATCAAAACGAGCAAACAAGAAGCGTAAAGAGAGTCAAGGCTTGTTACTTTCGCTTTTTTCTCCACTGCTTCTTCTTGCCTCCCGTGGCACGTCTCTTATGCAGTGAATCCCGTGAGATACCTGCATCCACATCCACAGTGAACTTGCTTTCAGATTTCCGAATTCAAACAGGAATTATTCCAGCTGGAGGAAACGAAAGAAGTCGATTTCAATAAAGAAAAATGAGTGAGAGTGATGTTACCCATGATTGCAGAAACGAGCGGAACTCCTACAACTCAAAAACAGGGCGTCGTCGCAGCCAATGATCTCCTACGCTCTTTCGCTTCCTCCAAGAGGCAAAATAAAGAGTAGGGGACTTACAGCTGCTGCTTCAAACCCTAACTAAACCTCGTTTTTTCTTTAAAACTTGAGATAGATATTTATTGAACATATCCAAATTTTCTAGTTATTATTAGTGGTACCCAAGGCAGGTAAATAGTATTGGAATCAATTTGCTAAAACATGTCCAAATTTTCTAGTTATAGGTTTTTTTTATGTTTTAAGTTGGAATGAGCTTTAAAAAAAAAATTAATAGGAAGTTAAAATCTTTAAGTTTGAAAGTAAATATATAATAAGTTTAATCTAAATAAATGTTATATCAGATATAATTATTAAGGATGAGATGATTAAGTATGATATAATAATTCTTAAAAGTGAGGTTTAATATATAATTTGTACGGATACCAGGATTTTTGGAGATTCAAAATTGAATCAAGTGAAAGTGGATATTCAAATTATGTTATGACTTCTCTTCCTAAAGGTTTTTAACTTGTTATTTTTTCTAGTTAAGAAACCAATAAAATAATGGGTGATTGACCATGGTTTAGGAGGAGAGATGTCCTTTTATTTAAGACCATGTAGTGAGAATCTTCCTATTGAGACCGAAACTATTTAAAAACTTCCAATGTGGGCTAGGCTTTTTGGACTTCCATATTGACTTATTAATTAAGGATGTTTTGAAGAATATTGGAAATACCTTAAGGATCTTCATCAAGGAGGGATCAACAACTAAGGAGTGAAAGCATGCTATATATACTTGGGTATGTGTTGTTATGGATATTTCAAATTTGTTACCACAATTCATTAAGATTGAATCTGAATTAAGAGAATGGGATCAACAAGTAGATTATGAAAACATTGCATTTTCATGCCACAATTGTTATGAGATTGGATATAGGACAACACATTCCAAAGTAAAAACGATGAAGAAAGAGACAAAAAAAATTATCATGAGACAAACTTCAAGATGAAATAAGGAAATCATACTATAATAGAAGTTGGATTAGATCAAAGACATTTCACTCCAAACAAAAAGACAGAGAAAAATAAACAAAGAAGGATACAAGGGATGAGAAAATACAATGTGCATGCTCAGGTTTAGAAGGAAATAAAGATGCAAAAAACATGTGGAGGAATTTTTTTAAGTAAAGATAACATAAGAGGTCAAGCTTAATCTAGGTAAATTGTCTTAATTTTCATTAAGTAGTATAGAATCTTCTCCTAACAATATAAATGAAAGTAGTGTAGAGGTTATCCCTTGCACTTTAGGGTTACAAGAGTAGGATGGAGGAAGTCCATAGTAGATTAGAGTTTTTAGAGCAACATGAGAAGGTAATTGGTAAGGAGGGTCATCCTTGCACTTTAAGATTTCCAAGGTAACATAAAGAAGAAAGTGTTTTTGAGGTTATTCCATATACTTCTCATCCTTCAAAGTAAGACAAACCTAAAGATGATAAGTCTCACTATGAGCAATATGAAACAATCAAAGAGATTGAAGATCAAAGTGTTGGTGGGAATGAAAAAAATATAGGAAGATCCAAGAAACAATAGCAAAGAGAAAAATAAACTCATAGAGACATTTATATGGGAAAACAAAAGCAAATATTACAAGTGTTAACAAGAAGTGGGGGAAAAACATAAATAAAAAGTGATGATAAAATGATATCTTGCAATACTATAGGTCCATTGGGTTTAGAACAAATGGTAGGGAGTAAAGAGTTCCACACTTTAAACCATGGTTCAAATCTCATGAGCAAACTTTAACATTTTAGTCCCTATTGGAACACCATAGTGGTATGGCTTTGGGTTCTCATCCAAGAGACCCAAGTTCAAACTATTGCACAAGGGACCAAGACGCTTTCAAAAACCCGCACTTTAACCTAAAATTTTAAAATTAGTAAACCTTTACCAAAATCAATCACTCTTAAGTATGGGGGTAAGTTGTGGACCTAAACCATGGATTATGAAAACATATCTTTCAAACATAGAAGATGTCATGAGGTGGGACATATTGAGAGATCATGCCATAAGAAGAGTCTAGTAGAAACATATGTGGAAAACCGTAAGGGAAGCTTGCAAATGGATATGGATGAGGATGGTTTTCAATTTCAAAAAAATAGGCTCAAACATATGAAAATAAATTAACAATGGAGATCGGGATTGTTTTAAATTGGATTAAAATATGAAATTGGATATATTATATGAGATTTAGACGTTTTTCGCAAGATTGCCCAAACTTCCGAACTTGTTTCGGCCATATCTCACTCATCCGGACTCGGATTGAGCTAAAATTTTGAGGGTAGATGCCTGAAAAACCCTAGAACGTCTCCACCAATTTTTATATCATTTGGAGCAACACAGATCCTAGCACATCCCTATGTGTGAACGAGATATTTGGCAAGCGGCTATGCAAGGGTTTCATCTGGGTTGAGTGCAAGCAGCTCCAGAGGTTGGTTTTTAGGGCCTTCGGGCCCTAGTGGCCAATATTTTTGTGGTTTATGCTCAATATTTTAGCAGGAAATGTTGCAGGGGATCCAAGATGGGTTAGAAATTTGTCTTTCAACAGATCATACTATGAACTTGAGTGACAACAGCTTCCAATTTGCTGCATAAAAGAAAAGTGAAAACCATACCTTTCCACGATGTCTAGGGCAAGGATTAAAGAGATCACGAAACAAGTTTCAAGCAGTTGATCAAAAAATGGCTCATATCTCAAGTGAATTTGGTGCTAAGGTGCACCCACAAAATAATTCTACTGTGAAAACCCCTGTCAAGGGTAAGAATTTCGAAGACTCGGTCCCAAAAATAAATTTTAGGGATGCCCTTCATGGTGGACAGCCTCAGCCCAATGCTAATATCAATCTTAGGGCTTCCCATAAACCTCTAAGAATGCCTAAGATTGATCCTAGGAAAACGGAGTCAGGATGTCTTAAAGCAGCTTGATGGAACTCCTATTGTTAAGCTTGATATGGGTAACATTCGGATTGGCATTGAAGATTTGGAAAAAAGAGGACTAATTTTTCGGTTCGTGGGTTTTCGTCTCGAGTCTATCTGCTTTCAAAGTCTGGGTGGCAAAAAGCTAGAAAACTAAAGGTGAGTTACAAATCTCTATTTATCCAAATGGTTATTTTCTTGTTTTATTTGCTAATAATGAAGATAGAGAGAAAACTTTTCAAGGGGGTCCTTGGTTTTTTGGAAGGGCGGGGCTTTTCATGAAGCCCTGGCATACTAAATTTAAAGTCGAAGAAGAGATGCCTTCTATAGCTCCGTGTGGGTTAGACTCTTTGGCCTCCCTATTGAATTTTGGAATCCTACTGTTTTTTCTTCAATTGGAAACTCTTTAGGAACTTTTATGATGACTCGTTGATTGTACTCAAAATTTTGAACATATTATTTATGCTCGGATTTGTGTTTTAATGGATTTTGACAAACCCCTACCTAAAAAGATCACATTACAATTTGGGGAAGACACTTGGGAGCAAGTAGTGGACTATGAGAACATTCCTTTTTGTTGTAGAATTTGCCATGAATATGGTCATTTGGCCAATGCTTGCCCAAATAAAATTCTTGATCAAAAGAAAGAAGATATAAACTCAGCAGGTTTCCAAATACCTAAGAAGAAGAACACTAAAAAAAAACCAGGTTATGAAGGATCAATCAAATTCATCTGCTAATATGTTTGAAATCCTTTCCACAAATGATGTCCCAAGTGAGGAAGAGGAAATAATGGAAACTGAAATCTTAGAAACACAATTTAAATATGAAGGGAAGAACTCGGAGACAAACCAACAAATCAAAGGTTTTCAACAAAAAAAAAGGAGAAAATTTACACAAGAAAAACAATCTTTCAAATGTCAAAACTTCAAATAATGCAGGTCCCAATATAGACTCCGTTGAACCATCTAGTAAAATTTTGGTTGTGTACGAGCATTCTTCAAGGTTAGAAGCCATCTCGGATTCAATTGGAATAAGTCAAGAAACAGGGAAAAAAAATTGAAGATGGATTCTAATCAAAAAGCAAGTCGCAAGACCAATCAATATCATATGGTAAAAGAAGGTGAAAAGCTTGTAGAGGAAGGTAAGATTAATGCCCTTCCCAAATTTTTTAGCCCTGGTATTAATGAAGATCATCACTTGGAATATTAGAGGACTCAAAGGGAGTCTTTCAAAACAAAATGAAATTAGAAGAATGATTCAGATAAATCATCCACATCTTGTTTTCCTTCAAGAAACAAAGATGTCAATGGAGGATATGGACTCAATTGCCAATAAAATTTGGCCAACTGGAAAAGTGGTTTCCCTCAGTTCCCAAGGGACTTCGGGTGGCATTGCTTGTCTTTGGGACCCAAAAGAGGTAGTTATTCACCATATGGTTGGCAGTTGGGGTTTGTTGGCTATAGCTATTCAAAGTAGACATTCCAACCAGATTATGCTCTGCATTACTATTTATGCTCGACTTCTTTGGAGAAAAAAAGAAGACAGTGGAAGGATATTACTCATATTATCTCTCATTTTCCTAAAGCTTGGATCTTGATCGGAGGAGATTTCAATACCATCCTCTCTCTAGATGAGAAAAGGGGGGGAAATAGAAATTTGGACAAAAGCATTGACCTCATGAGCGAATATATTGCAAACCTCCATCTTGTGGATATCCAACCAGATAATGGCCTTATGACTTGGTCTAATGGAAGGCAAGGCTTAGCTTGTATAATGGAGAGATTGGATAGGTTTTTGCTCTCTGAAAATTTCTTAATCCATGGTCACATTCCTAAAGTGAAGACTCTTAATAATGTTGGTTCGGATCATTGGCCGGTCATGGTGGAAATGTGGAAAACCAATGTGAGTTTCTCTCCTTTTTGTTTTCAATTAATGTGGCTTAGAGACATTTCCTTCAGACCTCATGTGCAACAATGGTGGAAGGAAGGTAAACCTAGGCATGGGACTAAGATGTTCTTATTTGCCAAAAGATCGCAATACATTAAATCCAAAATCAAGACTTGGAACTGGAAAGAGTTTGGGGATGTTCATAAAAAAAAACATGAAGTTATTGCTCATATTGAAAATTTGAATAAGAAAATCCGTTTAGATGGCCTCACAGAGAAGAGAAGTGCAGATGAAATTAAACTCACAACTCGGTTAGAGGAATGGGAAAAAAGAGAAGAAATCTTATGGAAGCAAAAATCTAGAATTCAATGGCTCAAAGAAGGAGATCGAAACACAAATTTCTTCCACAAATATCTTCTAGCTCGAAGATCTCACAACTTTATTTCTTCCTTAAAATCAGATTTCTGGAGATGTTTTTTATACTTGGGATGGCATGAACTCTATTTTTGTTGATTACTTTTCCAATATTTTTGTTGCTACTCCTCTTGACTCAACTTCACAACAAAATGTTCTTCAAGCAATCCCTTCTCTTATCACTTTTGAGGAGAACTCTATTTTGACTGCTCTCGTTACTATCAATGAGCTTCAACAAGTAGTTTTTAAAATGCAAAAAGGGAAAACCCCAAGTCCTAATGGTTTTCCCATTGAGTTCTACCAAGAGTTATGGGATATCCTTCATGTTGATTTATTAGAGGTGGTGGAAGAAGCCAGGAAAGCCAAAGAAATTTTGAAGGTTATCAATAAAACTTATATTACTCTTGTTCCAAAAGCTCAAGAGGTTGATCATATCTCAGCTTTTAGACCTATTGCTTTATGTAATGTTCTTCTCAAAATCATTACTAAAATCATGGCAAAAAGGTTGAAGCCTCTTTTGCATAAGATTATTTTCCCAGAGCAAGGGGGTTATGTGGAAGGATGTCAAATAGTAGATGAGATAGTTCTTGCTCAAGAAGCCATCCATTCCATGGATATGCAAAATTCTCCTTCCATGTTCATTCGGTTAGACTTATCCAAAGCTTATGACAAAGTGGATTGGCACTTCCTTATCAAAGTTTTGAGGCAATTTGGTTTCTCTAAGGATTGGATGGATTGGATTATGGGATGTATCTCTTCAGTTTCCTACTTAGTTCTTATCAATGGCAAGCCTTCTCAGTCATTCCCAACTTCCAGAGGTATTAGGCAAGGTGACCCGCTATCCCCTTATTTATTCATCATTCTTGTTGAATGCTTGGGTAGGACTATAACCAAAAAGAGGGAAAACAAAACCCTTGAGGGAGTTACCATTGCTCATGGAGCTAGACCTATCTCTCATCTTCAATTTGTGGATGACTCTACTCTTTTAGGTAAAGCTATAGTTAAGGAAGCTTCTAATATTAAGCAAATCATTAGCTATTTTTCTAAGGCTATTGGGCAGTTGATCAATGAAGACAAATCTAAAGTTATTTTCTTTCATCTGCTCTACTAGACAGGAATCCATGGTCTTGGATAAATTAAGATATAAGAAGACCTCTCTTCCAATCACTTATTTAGGTATTCCCATAAATATTCAAAGGCAAAAAAATAAAGATTGGAATTGGTTGTTGGACAAAGTCAAGAAGAAAATTGGAAAGTGGACCAACAAGTGGCTTTCTTCTGGGGGTAGAATCACCTTGGTAAAATCAATCCTTCAAGCTATTCCTATTTATGTTTCTTCCATTTTGAATATCCCAAAGGTTGTTCTTCGAGAATTGGATCAAATCAGTCATCGTTTCCTTTGGAGTGGTACTAAGGAGAAAAGAAAATGGGCCTTGGTGAAATGGGATACTTTATGTCTTCCTAAGAGTGAAAGGGGGTTAGGATTTCAGTATTCTATTAATAACAACAAAGCTTTAGCTGCTAAATTATATTGGAGGATGTTGCATAACCCCAATGCTCTTTGGGCCAATAATCTCCGTGCTAAATATGCTGAGAACAAAAGTCCTGAAGACCTTGTTCGCTATCAACTTCCTACCAAAGGTTCTCCCATTTTAGCAGTTCTTAGTCCTGGTGAGGATTTGATAAAGAAAAAATTATTTTGGATCATTCATAATGGTCAACAGGCAAATTTTTGGACAGATTCTTGGGATGGTCACAAGCCTTTGATAACTCACTTTCCCGATTGGAGGCCTTGGATGGAGGAGCTTCACCGAGCTAATTGGATAAAGGTGGCTAATTACTGTCGGTACCATACTGGTAATTCAAAGGTTGGTAGATATTGGATCCCTATTGAGGACTGGCCTATTCAAATCCCAGAAAGGCAAAGACAAGATATCCAAGGCATCCTTCATATGAGATCCCTCTCTTGGTCCCATGAAAAAGATTGTTTTGGATGGAACAACACTACTAAGGGTGAGTATTCAGTTGCTCAAGGTTATTTGACCTTATGCCATAATAATCCCAACCATTCTTCTGACATATTTTCTCGATTGTGGGCTCAAAAGCTCTGGCCTAAGGTGAGGTTCTTTAATTGGCTTTTATTGCATCGTAGGGTGCTTACTGGTGAGCAACTTATGAAGCGTGGTTTTCATGGCCCTTTTAGATGTGAAATGTGTGAAGAGAATGTAGAAAATCTCAACCATATTTTTATTGAGTGTACTTTAGCCTCCGAGCTATGGAGGAGAATGGCCACTTTACTTGGCTTAGAGTGGTCCAATTTTTTTACTTTTGAACAACTTTGGAGGGATTGGCCTAATCAAGAGGGTGTTGATCATTTTATTAGGCAATTAGTTTGGATGGGTTCTACCATTCTTCTTTGGAATATTTGGAATGAAAGGAACAACCGAATTTTTAATCAAGATAGGAAGGATATTCACTATATTTGGCAAAAGACCATAGCCAACTTAGTTGAATCAGTCCATCAACTCCTTAATCACCCCCAAAACTCCCACCAAAGATGGGATCAAGTGATGCAAAGATTGAAGATTAAATCTTCTAAGGGCAACCAACTTAAAGGGAATGTGAGTATTAGTAAGATGGATAGGACTAGAAATTGGCAACCTCCTCCTAAGGATTTTGGAAAAGTCAATACTGATGGAGCCTCTAGAGGGAACCCTGGAAAAGCCAGTGTGGGAGGAATTGGTAGACTTTCAGATGGCTCCCTAGTTTTTACTTTTGCTGAGAATTTGGGTATTCTTTCCAATAACCTTGTTGAGGGGTATGGTATCCTCAGAGGCCTTCGAGGAGGCTACTAAGGTTGGATGGGAAAAGGTGTTAGTTGAGTTTGACTCTCAACTTATGATTAATCTCTTGAAGACTCCTTCTAAGAATCATAAGGTGGATTGGAGAATAAAAATAATTATTGAGAAGATTCAATTAATCCAGATGGGATTTTTGAAAGTTGATTACAATCATGTGGTCAGAGATCAAAACAAGAGTGCTTATGCTTTAGCTAATTGGGCTTTGGACAAAGGTGATCTTACTTGTTATGGCCACCCTCCTATATGGTGGGCTTCTCAAATTAGGGAAGCTCTTCTTTCTATCATTTCTTTGGATGGCTCCAGTTCTGAAGGTACCTAGTTTCTTCTTGCTTTTTTTTTTTTGTCTTCTCTTTGGTTCATTCAGTTTTTTTTAGTTCCCTAGCTCATTCTATTCTTTATTTTGTTTCCTCTCGTTGATTCTTGCCTTAATAGTCTTCTGGTCTAGATAGGTCATTGTTATGTTCATTTTTTTTTTTTTCTTTTTTTTTTTTTAAGGTGGGTGGGTTCTTTTGTTTTGTTTTGTTTTTGTGTTCTTTGTGTTGTTTTTTGTTGTTCATGTGTTTTTGTTGTTTTGTTTTTTTTTATGTTTTTTGTTATTGTTCTTGTGTTTTTTTCGTTCTTGTTCTTGGGTTTCTCTTTGTTTGTGTTATTTCGTGTTTTTATGTGTGAGTGTTTTCTATGTTTTTTGTTTTTGTTTATTGTCTATTGTTGGTTGTTTTTTATTTTTATTTTTATTTTATTTTTAGGTTTTGGTTGTGTTTATTTTTCATGTTTTTTTTGGGTTATGTCTTTGTAGTGTTATGTTGTTTTTGTCTTGTTTGTGTTTTGTTATGTGGTTCTTGTGTTTTTCTATGTGGTTTGTGTTGTGGTTTATTTTATCTTATTGTGCGTGTTTGGTTGTGCTTTTGTTTTTGACACACTCAAGGAGCATGTTTTTTATTTTATTTTATTATTTTTGTTGTTATTTACTTATTTTTAAATTGGTTTTGTGTGTTTGTTTGCTCCTTGAGTATGTCAAAGGTGGTAGGCCAAGTCCGAGTCCTGGGTGTTTTTGGCGGAATGGATACCCCTGCCTCCTTGGGTCTTACCCGAAAGTGGCATCCCTTTTGGGATGTTTTCCACAAATAAAAAAAAACAATGGAGACCATTGAGTAAGGAGATTGGAAGAAACACCAATTCTTTTAAGGCTTTAGCCTATGAAGAAAAAGCAAAACAAAGTTAAGAGGGCATGGTACAATGGGATCAAAATACTAACAAGGAACCATCTACTAGATATGATCCCAACTTAAAGATGAACATTCCTGTTGAACCTAAGAAATGTACCTCGTCAGATTTTGAAAACTCTCTTGAAGTACCAAGCACCATGTAGGAGAAGGAAAGTGGTAGAGAAAACAAAATGTTAGATGTAGGAAATACCAAAAAATGAGCAAGATAAGTCAAAAGTTTCCTTTGTAAAGCCAATAGAGGATAAATCTATTGGAAAGGAAAGTTGTGAAAGAATATTCAGGAATAGAATAATAAGACCTACTCTTGATACTGGCAAGGAAAAAATAAGAAAACCTTAAAATAATTAAGCACAATCCAGGGAAGCAAAAGCAAACATAGAGAAAGGAGCACAATCCAAGTTGGATGAACTTATATTTACTAAACAACAAAATAATATTGGTAATTCATAGACGGGTCTAGTAGCCCCTAATGACATATGATTACTATCTCATGGAATATAAGAGGTGTTAATGCTCCCTCAAAATATAGGTGTATCAAGTACCTATGTTTAAGTAATAAGTCTAATATTCTTTATATATAGGAAACAAAAATAACAAAGGAATAAGTTTCCAAAACTATGAAAGCATTATGGGTAAAATATAAATGGGATATTGTGGATTTAGAAGTAGTGGCAGGGAAAATTCTAAGATGTTGGAGTCCAATTAGAACCTCCTATGAAACCATTCATAAAACTAGGCATTAGATAGCCTCATTAGTCACATCCTACTTTGTAGATATTTATTCCATCCTTATCAATGCCTATAGACCTACAACTCAGTCAGGTCGATCAAAAATATGGAGTAGGATTGAAGCCTTTGTGATAAGTAAAGACCAAGAAACCCAATTTATGATCATAGAAGATTTTAATGCCATAACTAAGCTAGATGAAAATTTTGAAGGAATTAGGAAAATAACCCAACGTATGAGAGATTTCTTAGCTTTTATTCAAAACAATAATCTATGGGAGGTTGAGTTTGAAGAGGAAAACTATACATGGGCCAAAAACAGGACATGCTAGAACTTTATAGCAAAAATATTAGATAGATGCACACTTTTAGATCATTGGCTAGATGAAGGAACTTGTGCTAAAATTAATACCTCAATAATGATTGTTTTAGATCATTGGCAAATAAGAGTTAAAATGATGGTAAGTGAATTTAAAAAATATTATGTTTTAAATATGAGTAGATGTAGGAAGACCATCTACTTAATATAATAGCGTAGACGTAGAATTTTTTAGGAAACGGTGGGTTTTATACACTTCCAAAATAAATTAAATCGATGATATCTAGATTAAAAGAATTGAACAAGAACACTTTCACGAAGATTTTTTAGAATAAATAACTAAAAGATAAACTTTCAAAATTTCAAAAACATGAGCACAATAACCCAAGCTTGGAGGAAAGGGAGTTGCTTAGTGAATATCATAATATTTTGAGTAAGATAAAATTTGGAGATTAAAATAGAGACATACTTGGTTAAAAGGAGATAAAAAACATAAATGTTTATCATAGGATGGCGATAGTACAAAGATCAACATCTATAATTAGTGTAATTAAATCAGTAGAAAGGGTTTGGATTGAAGACTAGAGTGAAATAAAAAGGAGGTAATGTTTTTTGACCAGAATATTATGGGATCATAGGAGATTGAAGTTGTAGATGATAAAATACTACAAGTACCTTCATGTATAACACATTAACACAATAGAAAATTAATGGAGCCTATTCTCTAGATTAAGTTCATTCAACTCTTTTCTCTATAGATAAGGATAAATCTTTACGTTTGGATGGAATCTTTGTAGCATTATAGCATAACTAGGAAATAGTGAAGGATTCTTTATTGGTGGTAGTGGAACAATCTAGGATAAAACAATACATTCCTTTTAAAATAAATACAACAAATTTTACCTTGATTCCAAAAAAGAAGGATGCACAATTATTTGATTCATTTAGGCTCATAATCCTATGTAATGTGGCCTATAAGTTAATCTTCAAAGTGATGACAAATCGGTTAAGACCAATATTAGACAAAATTATTTTAGAAGAGCAAGGAGGATTTATGAAAGGGAGACAAATTCTGGATGGGATCATTGTAGTTCATGAAGTAATGCATTCAACAACTTCTAGAAAAGAGAGAGCAATGATCTTAAAACTTAATATAAATAAAGCTTATAATAGGGTTAAATGGGGTTTTATTTTAATAATATTAGAACAGTTTGGATTTGGAAAATAATGGGTCAGATGGATTAAAGCTTGTGTCTCTATAATATCATATTCAATTATGGTCAGTGGGCTAGTAATAGAATCATTTAAAGTCAAGAGGGGTCTTAGACAAGGAGATCCTCTATCACCATATATTTTCATTATTATAGTAGAGGTATTGGAAATGAACTTGAAGAAGACATACAAAGATGGGCTAATAAGTGGACTTAAGGCTAGTAATAACATTGACAACATCACCCATCAACAAGTTGTAGATGATACAAACATTTTTAGGAGGGCAGGGAAAAACAAGGCCATAGCCTAGAATAACTTATTAAATGAATATATCAAGTGGAATTAGCTCAATCGGTTAGATTCCTCAATATTTAAAAGAGGAGACCAAGGTTCAAATATTGCCAAGCAATACATGGATAATATCAAAGCTTTGTTGTAATACCACTATGTGGTGATGATGTAATATGGGTGGAGCCCGTTTCAATCCCATAACCAATTGAAAAAACTCATTAAATAAATATGAAAGAGTGTAAAGGAAGACATTTAATAGGAATAAGTCCAAAATTTACTTCCTAAACACTCCAACTATAATCAATGTAGGCATATGAAGGTTACTTCAAATGGAGAAGGCAAATTTGCCAACAACATATCTAGCCATGCCCTTATTTGAGTGGAGAATGAGGGTATAATTGTGGAATCTAGTTATAAATAAAGTTTAGAAGAAACTACCAAGATGGAAAGGTAGATGGTTATCATTTTTTAAATTTATTATATGAGGATTAAAACAGGCCCCAACTGTATTACATCATCACCATGTAGTGGTATTACAACAAATCTTGGATATTATCCATGTATCGCTTGGCAAGATTTGAACCTGGGTCTCCTCCTAAGTAGTTGAGCTAATGCTATTTGATAGGTAGATGATTATCACTAATAGGAAGAGTGAAACTAATTAAATCAATATTAAATTCCATTTCAACATATTATGTGTCCTTGTATATTGTGCCAAAATAAGTAGGAAAAAGTTTAATCTATATTATGCAGTCATTTTTGTAGTCATGATTACATGATAAAAGAAAATTTTCTTTGATGAAATGGAGCAAGTTGTATGATGATAAAACTAAGGGAGGAGAAATAACTGAACTTTCAGTCAAGAAAGGAAGGATATTCACTATATGGAATAATATCATTGCCAACTTAGTTGAATCAATCCAACAACTCCTTAAACATCCCTAGAACTCCCACCAAAGATGGGATCAAGTGATGCAAAGATTGAAGATTAACTCTTTTATGGGCAACCAACTTAAAGGGAATGTGAGTAATCAAAATATGGATAAAAAAAGGAATTGGAAGACTCCTCCTGGATTTTAGAAAAGTCAATACCGATGGAGCCTCTAGGGGGAACCTTGGAAAAGCTAGTGCGGGAGGAATTGGTAGACTTTCAAATGGCTCCCTGGTTTTCACTTTTGCTGAGAATTTGGGTATCCTTTCCAATAACCTTGCTCAGGGGTATGGTATCCTTAGAGGTCTTTGAGAGGTTGCTAAGGTCGGATGGAAAAATATGTTGGTTGAATTCGACTCTCAAGTCATGATTAATCTATTGAAGACTCCTAAGAATCATAAGGTTGATTGGAGAATAAAAAAAATTATTGAGAAGATTCAATTAATCTAGATGGACTTTTTGAAAGTTGAATACAATCATGTGGTCAGAGAACATAACAAGAGTGTTGATGCTTTAGCTAATTGAACTTTGGACAAAGGTAATCTTACTTACTACGTACTACGACCACCCTCCTAGATGGTGGGATTCGCAAATAAGAGAAACTCTTATTTCTATCCTTTCTTTGGATGGATCTAGTACTAAAGGTAATTAGTTCCTTTTTTCTTTGTTTTTGCTTCTCTTTGGTTTGGTCAGGATATTTTAATTCCCTTGCCCAAACTGATCATTTTTATGTTTTCTTTGTTGAATTTTGCTTGAATAGCCTTTTGGCCTAGAAAGGCCAAAGTTGTTTTCTATTTTTTCCTTCTTTTTAGTTTTTCGGTGTGTGTTGTTTTGTTTTGTTCTCGTTCTATTTTATTTTTATGTTTTTTGTGTGGTTTTTGATGTTTTGTGTTTTTTTTTTGTGTTTTTGTTGTTGTTGTGTTTGTGTGTCGATTTGTTGTTTTTATGGTTTTTTGTGTGTGTGTTGTGTTTTGTTGTTGTTTGTTGTTTTTTGCTATATTTTGTTGTTGTTGTGTTTTTATTTTTATTTTTGTTTGTTGTTGTTTTTGTGTTTGTTTTTTTGTGTTTTGTTGTTTTAGGCATGCTCTTTGAGTGTGCCAAAGGGGGCAGGCCAGGTGCGAGCCCTAGGCATTTTTGGTAGAATAGATACCCCTGCCTCCTTGGGTCTTACCCAAAAGTAGCATCCCAGTTGGGGTGTTTTCCACACAAAAAAAAAAACTAAGGGAGATCTCAGTTTAAGAGTTCTTACAAACACAAACTTAGCTTTAAGGGAAAAAGTAATTTGGAGACTGTACAAAGATATTTAAAGACAATGGCAAGAATTATTCTAAGTACATTGAGCCCAATGACCCAAGCTTAATTTTTACAACATTTTCACTACCAAATAGTTCTACACTTTCAAATGGTTTAAAACATCAAATTGATCTAGTGATTAGAGGTCTAAGATGGGTGGTGGAGAGTGGATAATTTTTTTATATTTAGATAGATACTTGGTGTGATAAAAAACCACTCAATCTAGATCCAATTTTGAAACCATTGATGAGACTACCTCAAGACAAATATTATGATAGGGTTTCAAACATTATGTACAAGGAACAAGAAGGAAGATACAAATGGAAAGAATATTTTTATACAAGTATATCGAACATTGTTGCTAGGAGGCAGTTGAGCAGAAAGATAACAATAGTGATTATTCAGAGGGGAGTTGGGGATAAGCTGATTTGGGAGTTGAATAGATCAAGAGATTACACAACAAGAAGCAAATATATAATGTAAATCACCAACAAAATAGAAATACTACAAGAATATGAAGAGATATTTGGGATAGCCCAAGCATTCAAAAGTCAAAATGTTTGTATGGCTAGTAGGTCAGGAATATTTTATCCTAGGATAACCTAATGAAAAGGGGTTTTCATGGCCCTTCACAATGTGTTCTATGTAAAAAGGAGGATGAAAGTATAGACCATCTCTTGGGACACTATTCAATAGTCTGGGAACCATGGCAATGGATTCTTAATATGTTTGGTAAATGCATGGTAATGAATGATAAAATTGAAGAATTGTTAAAGCAATGGTAGAGCACTTTTGAAAGCGAGGTGTTATAGACAATTTGGGATACATTAAAGATACAATTCTTTGGATTGTATGGCTAGAAATTAATAGAAGAGTATTTAAAGGAAATAATAATAGTTTAGAGGTAATGAAAAGAAATATTTGTTTAGCCATAGAGGAGTTGAAACCAACCCCATCAACTCACCTAATCCTTAATATTGAAGCAAAGAGCCTTGATAGATGGAGTCAAGTCATCAAATAGAATTATGTTGTTGGGTACAAAAAACAAAAAGAAGGTAAATAATATAAAGTCGAAACGACCAAAAGTAGAGTTCGTCAATGAATTTTGATGGAGCATTTAAAGGAAATCCAAGACCAATAGGAGGAGGAATAATTAGAAATAATAAGGGTGAGATTTTATTACATTACGCTTCCAAAAGTGGATTTAAGAAAAATAATGAAGCTAAAGCTTGGGCAACTTTGGAAGGGTTAAAAATATGCAAACAAATGGAATGGAATAGAATATGGATGGAAGGCAATTCTATAGTATTAGTAAGTTATTTTGAGGAAAGAAAAAGCTCCATGAAACATATAAGAGGTCATTGTAGAAATAAATGACCTTGCTACAGAGTTTGAAGAAATCAAGTTTACAAATATGTCAAGAGTAAGGAATAAATGTGCAGATAGGCTAGCCAATAGAGAGTTTTTAATAGAAGATCATAGAGTTAAATTATCATTTCTATGGTTAGAGGAAGTAGTAAGTTTAGTTGAAGTTGACAAGAAAATGTTGATTGCTTGAATCAAATGATGATTAAGATATACTTTAATGTTTTCCATTGGTAGTGTTTGATGTATTTTATAACTTTAATGTGTTTTTATATAAACTATTTATTACAATTCTTATGGTTGCACTTATGTTTTACGAAGGAAATTACCATTCTAGATTTGGCAAAGCAAATTGTGATAGCTTGAAATTTTTGAAATATTACTCTGCTAAGATGCAGTGCGTAGACAATAGAGGTGGAATTTTGGTATTGTGAAGGCTGATACAATAAAATATAAAAAAGAAGGATGTTGAATTTTGGAATTTTTGTATTTACAAAGAAAATTGAAGAAGATATAGAAAATGAAGAATAAGAATTTAGAATTTTTAAGAAAATAGATGAAGGTATCTAGCTATAACAACTCAATTGAGATGAGAATTGAATCTGTTTGAATTGAATTTGTTTGTAATCTCTCAAGCTCTAAAGGAGAGAGTTGCAATTTTTCAAGGGCGAGGGATTCTAGTACAACCTTTTTTCTCCAACAAAAAAAATATATCTTAGAATAGTAGGGACATGAATAAGACCAAAAAAAAGGGGTAGCAAAGAATTGAGAGGTTGTTATAAATAACATATCTACAAAAATAAAAATTAGATCACAAATTTTTTAGCCATTTATAGTGTTGATTTTCATCTTGGAAAAATTCAAAATTTAGAAGGCAATTGGATGAGTGAGATTTTATCTCTTAATTGAAATATATTTAGGAGTTGATTATGGAAACATACAAGTTTGAGGAAGATGACAAATATCTTTAGAAAGGTAAATGAAGAATATCTTCAATAAAAGACAAGTTGGATATGGTTTAATTAACCTAATGATGCAATAAAAACAATGTAAAGTTCTATTATTTTAATGAAAGTAGCCCCAATAAAAGCCACACATAACATATTAAATAAACTAGGATGGAGGAAATCCATAACAATTCAAAGTTTTATAGGGCATAATAAGAAGGTAATTGCTAGTCCTTGTTGAGACACGGAATTGGTATGTCTTTGGGCTTTCATCTAGGAGACCCAAGTTTGAATCACGGGGAGGGTGGCTCCTATTGTGCTCTCTATTGAGAAAAGGTATGGGCCCTTTCGAAAACCTTATATTTACCATAATAAAAAAGGCAATTGCTATGGAAGAGTGTCCTTGCACTATAAGGTTTTCAGGGCAACATAAAGAAGAATGCACTTTTGAAGTTATTCTTTGTACTGCAGATCCTTCAAAGCAAGACAATGCTATAGATGATAAGTCTTATTATGAGGAGTAAGAGAATATTAAAGAGATCGATGAATATGAAAGTATTGGTGGGAATGAAAAAAGAAAGTAATATCTAAAAATAGAAAACAAAGAGAAAAAGAAACCCAAAGGAATATTGATATCGGAAAATAAAAATAAATATCACAAGTGTTAACAAGAAGTGGGAGTAAACCTATTGATAAAAACAAAAAATAACAATGAAAATAATATATTGGAATATTAGGGGCATGAATAAGAACCCTAAAAAAAATATTTAAAAATTATAAAATTATTATAGGCAATATATTTATAGATATGGAAATTTGATAGCAATTATGAGGAGTATGAGAATATTAAAGAGATTGATGAAGATGAAAGTATTGGTGAGAATGAAAAAAAGAAAGTAATATCTATAAATAAAAAACAAAGAGAAAAAGAAACCCAAAAGAATATTGATATCGGAAAATAAAAGTAAATATCACAAGTGTTAACAAAAAGCGGTAGTAAACGCATTGATAAAAACAAAAAATAACAATGGAAATAATATATTGGAATATTAGGGGCATGAATAAAAACCCTAAAAAATATATTTAAAAATTATAAATTTGTTATAGGCAATATATTTATAGATATGGAAATTTGATAGCAAATATTTTAACCATTTGGAGTGTTGAATTTTATTTTGAAAAAATTTAAATTATGGAACACATTTATATAAAAGAAATATATCTCTTAAATAAATAAGGAGTTGATTGTAGAAACTTGACAATTTGAAGAAGATGGTAAATGTATTTGATAAAAAGGCAAATAAAGACCACTTTTTTTTAATTTGGTTAGTGTGAGAAACCCCTACGACTAACGCACAGGGCTGAGCAGTCTTCTCCCAACCATGACCCCTCGTAAATCCGAGAGCTATTATTATTATTATTATTATTATTATTATTATTGAGTAATACTTCTTATACACATCCGCCATGAGCTATTATTATTATAGATAGGGAATTTAACACACAACTACCACACACTCATCTCCTCATACACTCGTCCATGCTGCGGTTTGAACTTAGGACCTTCTGAAGAAGAGAGAGTTGGTCACAACCACACTATTTTTAGTAACTAACAAGTGCAAGGTTCAAACCACAAGGGTTGCTTCCACCAAACTTATTTCGCTTCGTTATTGTTGAACACGTCTTTAGTAAAAAGGCACACATTGAATATGGTTTAATTACCTTGATAGAAATTTATAAATATGGAATTTTTTTTTTTTTATATAAAAGCAATGGTTACAATCACGATTTTTAGTAACTACCAGCACAGCTGGTAGGGTTCAAACTATCTATGATAGCAAATATTTTAGCCATTTGAAATGTTAAATTTCATTTTGACAAAATTAAAATTATAAAAGACATCTATATGAAAGAGATTTTATCTCTTAAAAATTTGATATAAAGGAGTTGATAGAAACTTGACAAATATCTGTCATAAAAAGGCAAATGAAGAACACATCTTTAATAGAAAAGCACATCGAAAATTGTTTAATTAACTTGATAGAAATCTAATGAAAGCATTGCAATATTTTTTTTTTTAATTGAGAATGGCTCCCAATAAAAGCCACACACAACTCATTTAAAATAAAATTAAAAATTTATAAATAAAACAAAAATAATATTATTATTTTTATTTTAAAATTTTATCTAATGTATTGTTTGATCATTTATTATTTTTTTTTAAATTTAACCCCAAGAAAAAAACCAAAAAAAACCCTTGTGGACCGTGGACCACGACCATGGGTTTTATTCTATATATATATATATATATATATATATATATATATAAATTAATTAATTAATTAATTAATTAATTAATTAGGGTAAATATAAGGTTTTTTTAAAGGGCCATTACATTTCTTCATTTGGGATGCCAAGGGGCCACTCTTCCATGATTTGAACTTGATCTCTTAAATGAAAGCCCAGAGACATACGAATTCAATGTTTCAATAGGATAATAGTGTTTAATTTATATTTTTGAAAAAGACAATTAATTATTTTTTAAAGTTTTTTAATTTCATTATCCTTCATACTTATTGGAGAATAGTAATTAAAACTTATATTTATTATTAAGGATATTTATAGCAATGGGTTATATAGGATCAAGATTTTAATCTTAAAAAGATAATTTTTTTAATTGGTTAAATGGGATTGAAATGGGTCTCATACATATTACAACAACTTGACTATTATGCATTTACATTGTTTGACAAGATTTGAACAATTTAAATACAAAGGATCAAGATTTTAATCTTAAAAAAATATATTTTTTAATTGGTTATATAGGATTGAAATGGGTCTCATACATATTACAAGAACTTGACTATTATGCATATACATTGTTTGACAAGATTTGAACCTTGATCTCCTTCTTGAAAGTTGAGGAATTAAATCAATTAAGCTAATATCATTTGATCAAAAATGATATTCAATGTTATTTTACTTTGTAATTTAAGATAAAATTTATTTTAATAAAGAATTTAAGGTTTTTATGAGGAAACCTGATCCCCTCATACTGAGTTGGGTTTGAACCTTGAACCTCTAAAAGAAAAGCCATAGCCCTTACCACTACATTAAGCTTGCAACTATTTTTTACTTAAAAATGTAAAAATGAACAATTTTAAAAATTTCACACTTCAATCTTAAATGAAAAGGAATAATTTAACTTTTTTTTTTATTTGGTTAGTGTCAGAAACCCCTATGACCAACGCACGGGGCTCAGTAGTCTCCTCCCAACCATTACCCCTCGTAAAACCGACATCTATGCTTATAAATAGGGAATTTAACACACAACCACACCACACACCCACCCTCTCACACACTCACCCACGCCGCGGTTTGAACCTTGGACCTTTCCAAGAAGAGCCAAAGCTTGAACTGTTGCGGTGTCCCACCTGGGACGAACAATTTAACTTTTCATTAGTCCCTATCAAAGATTGTAGATTTATTTTTTGTTAAATTGGTTATGTGGGATTAAAACGGGTCCCACCCATATTACATCATCACCACATAGTGGTATTATAACAAAGCTTAGATATTATCCATGTATCACTTGGCAAGATTCGAACCTTGGTCTCCTCCTTAAATGTTGAGGAATCTAGACGTTGAGCTAATGCCACTTGATAAAGATAGTAGACTATTAAACATGTTTACTTAAAAATTTAATCAGCAATGAACATTTTTTTTGAATTAGTGATATGAGATTGGGAGTGTTACAATTATTACTTAAAAATTAAATCAACAATGAACAACATTTTTAAAATTAGTGATATGTAATTGGAATGGGCAACAATGCAATTTTTTCTTTAATTTAGTCAATTTTTTTTAATAAGCTATGTGTGGCTTCCTTTAGGTCCACTCCCATTACAAAAACAAAATATTACATTGCTCTCATTAAATTTCTAACAAGTTAATTAAAGTATCCCAAAATTACCTTTCTATCAAAGATATTCTCAACTTCCTCAAACTGCTAAGTTTCTATAATCAACTCCTTTTATATCAAATTCTTTTTAAAATTTAAATTTTGTCGAGATGAAATTCTACACCACAAATGGTTAAAAAAAAAATTGTCGAGCTTCTATATCTATAAATATCTTGTCTATAACATCCTCACAATTTCTTAATACTTTTTTTAGGGTTCTTATTTATTTCCCTAATATTCCAAAATATTATTTTCATTGTTATTTGTGGGTTTAACCCCACTTCTCGTTAGCAATTGTGATATTTGCTTTTGTTTTCCCATATCAATATCTCTCTGGGTTTCTTTTTCTCTTTGTTTTTGCTTCTTGGGTCTTCTTCTCTTTTTTCATTCCTAGCAATACTTTCATCTTCATCAATCTCTTCAATCTTCTCACACTGCTCATAGTAAGACTTATCATCTTTAGGTTTACCTTATTCTAAAGGATATGAAGTGCAAGGAATAATCTCAAAAGCACAATCTTCTTTATGTTGCCCTATAAACCTTAAAGTGTAAGGATGCTATTTTGTAGCAATTATGTCGTAATTACCTTCTTATTCTTCCCTATAAAACCTAAATTGTTATAGGTTTCCACCATCCTTGTTTATTTATTATGCTGCTCTTGAAACCTTAAAGTCCAAGAGATAACATCTTCACCCCTTTGAATTTAATTACTTTGAGAGGATTTTATACTACTTAAGGAAAATGAAGATGATCTACCTAGAATAAACTTGACCTTTTTTTGTCTTCTTTGTTTGAGGATTTCTCTCCAAATATTTTACACGTTTAATTCCTTTTGAACTTGCCAAATGATATTGTAGATAGGATTTCTTTACCTCTTCTTTTGGAGTGGAACATCCTTGATTTGATCTAGCTTCTATTATTGTATGATTTCCTTGCTCCATCTTGAATTTTATCACATGGCTATAATTTTTTGTCTCTTTCTTCATAGTTTTCACTTTGCAAACTCTTGCCATGTATCCAATCTCATAAAAATTGTGGCAATGAGATGCGATATTTTCATAATCTACTTGTTGATTCCATTCTCTCGATTCAGATTTAGTCTTAACAGATTGTGGCAAAGATTTTAAAATATCCATAACAACATATATTCGAGTATATATAGAATGCTTTTGCTCCTTAGTAGTTAGTCCTTCCTTGATGAATTCCACTAGGGTGTTTTCATTATTCTTTAAAACATCCTTATTTACAAGCTGATATGGAAGTCTAAAAAAACTAACCTATACTAGAAGCTTCTTAATAGTTTCTATCTCAACAAAAAAAATTAATTTCATGATCTCAAATAAAGTGCATCTCTTCCCCTCAACCATGGACCACCAAACATTATTTTATCCCTAATTTATAAAGTGGAAAATATGATGAGAAAAAACCTTTAGGAATAAAATTCACAGAGTAATTTGAATTTAATCCCCTATTCCACTTGATCCAATTTTGAATATCCAAAAACCTTGGCCATGATCTATATAACTTACATATTAACCCTCTACTTTTAAGAACCATTATAACATGTTCAATCATCTCATCCTTAATACTTACTTTTGGTATAACATCTTCTACCTAAATTGAAGTTGACATGTATTCACTCTTCTGCTTATTTCCAATTTGGGCCTCCATACTTCCAACTAGGGCATCTTGACTTCCCATTAGGGATTTCAAATATAAATTTCCTTCCATACTAGCTAATGGAGCTCGCTTTTGGCTTGCACTTCGTATTGGCTTGCACTCCCTCTCAACTTGCACGCTCTTCTACTTCGCACTCGCTCTTGACTTGCACTCCCTCTTAGCTCACAATAGCCCTTGTCTCTTCTTTTTCTCAATGTTCCTTCACTTCAACAATTTTCTAGAAACAATGTTCCATGCATATGTGGTAAGGGTTTGAAGCATTGATGCACTCCAGATGAACCCGTCATTTTTTTGCCATGATTGAATCTTGGCTCTGTTAGGAAAATATAAATTAGTACATTATTTAGGTTTCTAGAAAATAAAGTGAGTGCATTATGAGTTGGCAATCTAGAAGTCAACGTGCATAATTTGTAAATTTAGAAAATGATTTTATTTTAGATATGTAAGCTATAGTTAGCTAGATTAGTAAGATTAGCGATCCTATTGTTATACGCTAATCATAGCCTCTATTACTTTATAAATTAATCCTGCATAAATAAAATTAGTTCAAATTCAACAGTGGTATCAAAGTGTGCATTCATTTGCGTGCTTTAGGTGGATGCTTTGCAATTTGTTTGCCTCATAGATCACTCCAATCATGTGTCAACAAAACATGAAAAACTTGGTGCTAATTAGCTGGGGTATGCAAGAGTGCACTATTTGATGCCCCTATAGATCGCAAAAGTGCACAATGTGCAATGCACAAGAGCACACATATGAGCACATGGTGCTCCACCCGACACCTCCACAATGCGCAGCACACCTACGCATAGGAGAGCACCACATGACTCTCTTGTGAGCATGCAAGCGTGTGCACATAAGAGCACAACACGCGTAATTCATGCACTCCTACACACAGGAGAGTGTCATGCAACATTTCTATGAGCGAGCAATACATGCAACGCATGTGCGTGCATGCACATACACATACTTGCAAGAGCACATAAGCATGCATCACACAGTGCGCCCATAGTGCATAAGCACACACGTAGTACATGCACGAAGGGGACCAAGCACCTCTACAAGATTGCACATACAAAAGCATCAACATCCTCCCTATGAATGTACCAAAGATGGACGAAGGGGACACGAAGACAACCACCAAGGCATATGTGGCAGACTTTGTATGCTTAGACCAGTGAAGCTAGTAATTGCGATTTGGAGTGGGTTGAAGTTTTTTGAAGTGGAGCTAGAGCCTTGTCGGGTAAGAGCTTAGCAATATATATTTTATAATTGTTTATTTATTTAGTTAGTTAATTAATTAGATTTATAAATTAATTAGTTAAATTTTTCATTGATTAATTAAATAGTCAATTTACATAATTAATTGATTACTTATATGATTAATTATATTATTATTTTTTATTAAGGTCATACTTTTTTGCAAACATCATTTCCTTTATTTTGCAAACAACACTTCCATTTTATTTTTTGCAAACTCCACTTAATAATATTACATCAATTAATTTTGCAATTATATACATCAAACCTATTGCAAATTTGACATTGTAAAAGGTGCATTTTTGGTGGAAATCAACATCTTTAAACTAAATTTGTGGGCATTATGAATTTGAATGCATTTAGTTTCCTGTTTTATGCATTAATTTGTGGCAACAAACAAAAGATCCCAAATTTCTATCCTACTTTTGTGCAACTTGCACAAGGCAACATTCGATAATTACAATGCCTATAGCCTGCACTTACAGGTAATGTTGTTGTAATTGGGCTATTGCGTTTAGAACCTAACAAAGCTGCAATAATGACATCTCATGTCTATCCCTATAAACCATTGAGGAGAAATAAGGAAAGTCTATTTTTATTTTTCACTCCATCATTACCCTTATTCATTGCTATCGCTTGATGTAAACACTAAAATTAAATTCCTCTAAGTATTTAAGGGACTTGTTACCCTACATATACAAATACCTTTTTAAGTAGGTGTCAAAGATAGAGTGAATCCCATTCATTAATGCTTATGTGCCACGAATCGATCCATTTCATGTACATTAAATTCTTTGTCGTGTATGACTACATATAATGAGAGGATCAACATGTAGCAACAGGTATTATAGGAAAAGTTGGTATATTGGACGGATCAAGTCTATTAGACTAGCGGTATAAAGAAAGGAGGACCATGTGGAGATATAAGGAACCATCACAATATCCATTCTAAAGGTTTATCTTTTAGATTCTCAACTCTTGAGAGATTTGAATTTTGCACCATGGAACATAAAGATATGGGCCGTATTGCAGGTTGAAAAGCTATGGGACATCATGATTGGTAGAGTTACATACCCAAAAGTTGGAGATGATGCAAGAGAAACATATAATTATGTAAATGCCAAAGAACTTATGATCATAGTTCTTGCCACTACTAATGAGATTCAACTACATATTTGTGATCCAAAAATGCCAAAGATGCATGGGATAAGTTTACCACCATTTATGAGGGAAAGAATCAAGCAAAAATTCTTAACCTTAAATCCCATATTCACATCTAAGAATGAAGAATGGAGAAATTATAAAGGTTTTTCTTTGTAAAGTTGTTGATTTGAGAGCAAAATTACATGTCATGGGAGAAAAAGTGGACAATAAGCTCTTAAGTTACATCATTTTGAGAGCTTTAGCAGATTCTTTTAGAGTGCTTGTCACTTCCCTCCAAGTGTCCTTTAAGGAATTTGTTAATTTGTTACATTAAGAAGAAGCAACTAACAACCTAAGAGACCAATTGTCCAATAGTGCACTCATTTCCAAGAAATATGGATATAAGAAACAAGGTTCTTTTCAAAATGGTTCTTCATCCAAGGGTTCTATCACCTCAACCTCCTCATAAAAGATACCTCAAAAGCAAAAGAGGTAATACGACATTTATGAGAAATAAAATCATGATACAAAACAATGTTGGTACAACTCTTACAAAAAAGGCGATAAGAACCATCAACCACAAAAGAATAAATGACAATACAAACCATGTCCTAAATATTGGCAACAAAAAGGGTATGCTCCTATTGAAGAATCTAATTCAGACTTAAAGCAAGTACACAAAGTGCTAATAACTCTAATTGATTCCAAACAAAATATAATGCTTGGTACATAGATTCAGGTGCAATCAAGCACATGAAATGAGATAAGGAGTGGTTTGATACTTTTGAAGCAAAAGAAGGCTAACATGTCACAATTGCAGATGATAAGACCTATCAAGTCCAAGGGGTAGGTGATGTCTCGGTTACTCTTCCAGATGGATAATATTGAATTGAAAATGTACTTTATGTACCAGGATTGACCAACAATTTGTTGTTAGTTTGATAAATCTTGGATAAGAATATGGTGGTTGATTTCAAAGTTGTTGATGGAAATAAGTGTTGTTTCATTATCAAAAATGGTAAAAATATTGCAATTGCTTCCTACAAGCATCACTTGTTTGCTTTAAATGCCCTCAATTCACCTCATGTTGCCTTGGTTGCCACAACAAAAGAAGCAACCTCCTTGTGGCATAAACAATATGGGCATCTCAGTTTAGGATACTTACTCCAAATGAGTAAACATGAAATGGTGTTAGGACTGCCCAACCTCTCACCAACATTGCCCGTTTGCTTGGATTGCTTAGTAGGAAAGCAACAACAAGTACCTTTTAAATTGAGTTCTTCAAGGGCTAAAGCACCATTGGAGCTAATACACATCGATCTATGTGGACCCATACCTAACAATTTTGGTGGAAAGAGATATTTTTAGTTGTTTGTTGATGATTACTCCAAAAAAATGTGGGTCTTCTTCTTATAGTTGAAGTCTAATGCCTTCCTGTATTTTTAGCAGTTTCAAAAACGTGTTGAGAAAGAATGAGGATGTTCAATCAAGACCCTCCACTCAAATCAAAAGGGGGTAATTTACATCCAACGAGTTCTCAATATTTATTACAAAATATGGGATAAGAAAACAACTTACAACTTATACTTCTCAACAAAATGGAGTTGTTGAAAGGAGGAATCATTCCATCATGGAGGTGGTTCGATGTATGCTCACAAAAGCTCATGTTGGGTAATGATATTAGGTTTAATCTATCACTATTTTTGTGTATCTCCTAAATAGAGCACCAACAAAATATCTTCGAGTAATACATGAAGAAGCATGAAGTGGAAGAAAACCATCAATTTCTCATCTAAGGATATTTGATAGTAAAGCCCACATGCACATTCCTAAGAAGAAAAGTAGTAAGCTAGATGAGAAGTCCGTGTAGTACATATTTCTTGGTTATGATGAAGAATCAAAAGGGTATCAATCGGTTGACCTTATTACTAAGAAAATTCATCTTAGAAAATTAGGAGCTTGGGGCTTTTTTTATGGGGCTAGATAGGGGGTCCTTGGGGTTTGTGGAGCATGAGGATTACTATATATTTATGTATCTCATTATTTAAATTCAAGGCTAGAATGAGAAAAGGTTCTAATAATTATGCTAAAATTATGGCCTTCAAATTGTTGGTCCAATGGCAAAATCAAAAGGAATGCAAATAATTCAAATTTATAGAGACTCACAAGTGGTAATAAACTAGATGCTTGGTGTTTTAGGATGGAAAACATAATTCTGCAACCAATCTTCTCTCAAATAAAATAAATTGTGGATCGAAGCAAAGCTTTTACTTTTTAGCATATTTATAGAGAATTGAATAGGGAAGGAGATGAACTCTTAAAGGTTCAGATTGAACCATGTATATGCTTAGTATAGGAATTCAGTGAGGGCAATACAATGCAACTGGTCCACATATTTATCTAGGGGTATTAATTCACTCCAATTAAAGCAAGCATAGTTAAAGCAACTTAAAAAAAAACTCAGAAGTCAGTGATTTAAAGGATACTGGTTGACAAATTGGGAAGGTGTCTAAGGATACAATTTAGCTCGATAAATATAGTTAGTTATGATGCATAAGCGACCTGGATTTTAGGTCATTATTGAAACTTTGAAGAAATGCGAAAGAGACATTTGAAGAATGTAATTTTATATTTTCTTAATATAAAATTATGATTTTTTTCCAAAGAAAAAACATTGAAAATCAACTTATAACTTTTTCTATAACAATAGGTAAATTCAATACAAGTTTATCCTTATGGCTGCTTCCTAACTTTGCCATGAATGCCATTATTTTTTTTAAAGGGTATGAATTTGCATATTAAATTAAGGTCAACCTAGAAAGTAATCTAGATGTTTTAAATATGTTGGAAATTTTGAGTAGTTGTGTTGTCATTTATGTCAAGAGTAGTGTCAATGATGTCAAAAGTCAGTGCAAATAATTGACAAAAGGAGGGTTAAAATATTTATATTTTAAGCCCAAGATATTTGGTTTAAAGCTTTGACATGATTGGTCAAAAGGTTGGCTAAATACCCTGAAGGAAGGAGATACCTAGGTCCAAAGGAAACAATATTATAATATTTATTATTATAATATTAAAGGTGTTAAGATAAGGCCTAAGGTTAAAAGGAAAAACACCTAGGTCCAAAGGAAATAATATTATAATATTTATTATTATAATATTAAGGGTAGAAAAGCCTAAGGAATTAATTTATAATATAAATTAATTATAAACCTAAGTAAGGGTTGCGCGCAAAATAAAAATATTAATATTTATCCCTATCGATGTTCGAGCAAGGAAGGAGTATGGTATTTATACCATAAGGTTTAATGGCATAAAGGCAAGTCTTTGAATGCATATGCATATATTGGTTTAATTTGTTGATGCAAATTCGTGAGCGCAAGAGGACGATATATTTTTATCTTTAAGCAAAGAAAAAATTGTGGAAGGATAAAGTGGCAAAGGTTGATATTCCCATCACCAACCAAGTGGTTGGGCTAGTGGCAAAGCTTGGCAGCGTAAGTCGTTTGCGAACGGGATGTCTCACGTTCGATTCCCAGTGGCAACGGAGGGGAGAAAGTTTTGTTTCAAGCTTTTTGGTGCCAAGCAGAAGCTACAAAGCGTAGCAGGAGCTTTAGAGGTCTCATGTGAGCGCTTAGCTCACACAGCGGTTAGGCCGCGACTAAGGCATTGGCGGCAATGCAGCAGGGGATCGAATTCCACGGAGGCAGCACGCAAAGGTATTTTGTTTTTCTTTAATAGATTTGCACCTTTGGTTCTAAATCATATGGTATGCGTTGTTGTGGAGGTATAAGGTATTAATTTTTTTTTTTTTGCCATATTGAGGGTGTTGAATAATTTGAGTTATGATTTAACAAGTGCATTGGAATATTTCTGAATGGTGGTTATAATTAATTTGAAAATGCATTTGTGATAAGTAGGGGAGATATAAGGGAATAATTTTTATTATTCTATGCATTCAAATTTTGAAGGAAGTTATAGTGAATTTTGAAAGTGAAGTATTGGAGTCTTTGTTGATTATGTTTTGAGTGTGTTAAGAGGGAGTTGAAAGGTGTATGAGGTATTTTTATTATTTATATGTTTTGTTAGACATTTTGAAGGGTTTGATTATTTGCAAAACCTAGAGAGAGGTTTGAAATTTATTTAGGCATATTTTGTAAGGAATACCTTGTGGAGGTTTTGAAATAGATTGTTACTATCTAACCTTTTTTTTTTTTTGGTAATTATTATAGTAGATTAAAAAAGGGTTTTTATAGAGGATCCCAAAACCTTATGTACAAAATCAGCCTTGCATCATGCCTCCTGGCTTTATGTATAAGCCTATTACGAAAAACGTAACCCCTAAAAAAAACCCGATTACATAAGCAATGGGCCTAGGGCATCAATCCCTTGAAACCGAACACCAAAACGCAAATCCCGCCAACGGTAACAATGAAGCATGAAACAATCCCTGTCAGCGGGAAACAGACAAATAAGAAAGAAAGTAGTTTTGGAGATCCCGCCAGCGGGGAGTAGCCAAAAACCACCATCGAGAAGATCTCGCCCAACGAGAAGCAAAGAAAAACCGTTACAATAAAATCCCGCCTCGCGGGAAGCAGTCAAAACCACCACAAATAGTCCCGCCTAGCGGGAAGCAACAGGGAAATCCCGCCATCCGGGAACCCAGCAGAAAAGAAAGGATCCCGCCTCGCGAGAAAATTGGCGAATTTGGCGGATCCCGCCCTGTGGAGAAACCATCCCGCCCATCGGGAAAACATTCCGTTCAGCGAGAGCCATCCTGCAGGAAGCCGACAGCCAGCACAGAGAGGATCCATCCCATCAGGAAGTGACCAAAGAGTTGCACCACAAAGAACCCGCCCCGAGAAAATAGAAGAGGATCCCAGCAGCAGGGACCAAGAATCTCGTCCAAGCACAGAGCCCGCCGAGGATTCACAAGAAAAAGGGGGAAGTTGTCCAAACCCTAAACCATCACCTCCACCACACCGAGAAACGCAGGGGACCAGATCCATGCGAATAACCTGCAAAAAACCCCAGGGGGAAGCCTGAGGGAAAAAGGGAAGGGATCCCCAACAAAACAGGGATCCCTGGGAAGCACCAGTCCAAAAAAACAACCAAGGAAACCCTAGCCGACCGGGAGGGGCACAGATAGTGGAGAAGGATCTCCCCCAGGAGATCATCTACAAACAACCACTCCCCGGGAGGGATGACCTGGGTTGAGCCAGGAACTGGGCAGGAACCAGGAGCCATGGGAGGGGGAGCAGGGGAGGGACCAGAGCCCTCCCCTCTCTACTTTCTTCCCTCACCAATTACTATCTAACCTTTTGAGTGGTATAAGGAGAATTAATTGTGAAACAGATTTTGAAGACATATCTCCATCAAAGTAAAAAGGTATGGGCATATCATCCTTTGATTGAAGTGTTGTTGGATTGAATGTTGTGAAATATAAGGTGGAGTGAAAAGGAATGTTTGATAAGCATTGTTGGAAATATTTGAGTGGTTTTTATATGCATGATTGGTGAATGTTTAGAGAACATTTGAGATAGAGATTGAAGATTATTTGAGTTAGGGTTTGAGACCCACATTATGCTCTTTGGTTGAAGAAGTATGAAAACACTTGTTTAGGTTTTGTGAGCAAGTTGTGTTTCATTGATTGAATGATTGAGTGAAACTTCTTGAGCATTGGTTTTGAGTGATATTGAAAGTGAATGTGCAAATATTAGAAATCATATTTGTGGAAGCGACAAACTTAATGATTGAGTAGAACATATTGAGTTTTTGATAGAGTATTTCATTCTCTATATGTTCCAGAGGTTAAATGAATTCTAAATATAAAATGTCTAAACTGCTTCAAGTTAAAGGAATTAATTTGAAGATTAGACAAAAAAATTGATAGCACTGTGTGCAAGATTTGAGTTGATTGAGCATATCTTGTGAGTTGTATTGAGCATGTGTTTGAGCAGGTTTGAGTAAGATTTTGTAAAATCTTAAGGGCATATTTGGGCAAGTCTTGGTTATAAGAAAAGCGGAACATATTTCATTAATCTAATGTTTGATTAAATAGTACAAGACTAACCTAGAATAGGCTGGAGGTTGCAAAACCAACCAGGCGCTAATAGAATAGGTTATAACAACTAATATACGCTAACAGTAGTTGTTAGCGTAACTAACCTAGGATAGAAAAGTATTACCAAATGAGGTAATATGATAAAGTTACCACAGTAACTCTAACATCCCCCCTTATTACATTATTTGGGTAATACATACATATCCCCTATACAACAATATTTGGGTAATAGTATATAACTGCCCCAATACAGTGAAAACGATGTTGATCTGCTGGTTCTTTGCTCTGTCACAGTGCTCTGGCTGCTCCTAAGCAAAAGATGGGTCATTCCTCGCTTTGTCTTCACGTCAACAAATGTCCTTATGGTAATCACATCATCCAACCGAATTTGCATGGGTAACCAGCCACTGCAATCGCTAGGTGTAGTAGAATAGATCACTTCATACAAGGTTCATTCATCTACAATATGATTTTGCAAAAGATAAGGTAGCTAAGGTGTCGGAAACTGCCGAAAATGCACCCTTATAAGTTCCCCCTTCTTGTTGCAAAACATAGTGTAATTAATTTCTGAAGGAAGTGTGACTAAGGTGTCGGTCAACGTCGAAAATGCACCCTTATAAGTCATCTTCCCTATTTACAAAAATCAGTGAAGAAAAGAAATGGATATCCCCCCTCAATTGCAAAAAGTATGCAACTCAAGAGTGTTGTGAAGGATTTTACAAATATAGCCTCATAGACAATTTTACATCACAAAAAGTCTCTCCTCTTGTTACAAGTACTTCAAACACCTAGATTTTGCTATTTATGAAGCCTAAAAGAGGTACAAGCACCCCTTATTGTAAGGTCTTCAAACAAAATACTTATGCTATTTATGAAGCCAAAAAGAGAGAGAGAAGATGGTGTTTTTGCCCAAGGGACACATGTGTTTTCCCTCTACAAAACTGTTGTAGCAATTTTAGCACTCCTTGTGCTATCTTTGAACCAGAAACAGAATCATAAATAGCCCTTAGGTATGAAAAATTTCTATTTTAATATATTTAATTTAGTAAAAAAAAAAATTTAATTAACTTAATAAAATAATATTTTAAGTTCCTTTTTTTTTTTTAAAAACCATTTTTAATAAAAAAAATGATTAAAAAAAAAGAAACAAAAAAAATATTATTAAATTAAGAATAATAATTAAAAAAAATACTAAAAAAAATAAAAAATAAATTTTTTTTTTTACCTTCGGATCCTGACGGGAGTCGAACTCCCGACCTCTCGTCGGGCAGTGCTAAGGCGCTGGACCCCCCCGCCAGTCGGGCTAGCTGGCCCGACGTGAAGGGAAGGGAAGGATTTTCCCTTTCCCTTCACCCCTCGCGCGGGCGGGGAAAAAATGTGGGATTTATCCCACATTGCCCGCGCGGGGGAAGGCAGAGGGGTATGAAAGGGCTGACAGGCCCTTTCATTATTGACTGCCTGCGGGCAGTCCCCCTTTGTTTCCTTTTGGTCACGGTCAGTCCCAGTCGGGTGACACGTGGTAGTCCGCCACGTGTCACCCACGTGTCAGTCCAGTGACACGTGGCTAGTCCGCCACGTGTCGCGTCCGTTCGTCTGGTCTTGTCCAGTGGCAGTCCACCACGTGTCCTGTCTCGGGTCTGGGTCTTGTCCAGTGTTGGATCCGATGGAGGGCGCGCCTGCCCTCGCTGACCGATCCAGTCTGTCGGGGAAGGACCTCTGACAGGGATGTCTCCCTGTCAGAGTCGGTCTGACCTGAGGGCGCTCCTGCCCTCGGGTTTGGGTCCTCTGTCATCCTGGTAGGGCGTGCCTGCCCTCCCGGCCGTGCACTGGACCCACAGGGGCCAGTAATAGCGGTCGCCGATCGCGGTCGCCGGGGTTGGAGGGCGCGCCTGCCCTCGCTGACCCCGGTCGTCGAATTTGTGCCGGCGATCGCGGTCGGCCTGGCCTGTCAGGCCTGACAGCAGCTGAATGCTGTCAGGTCTGATCCTGCGGGCCGTCTCGCGGTGGGAGATACCGGGCCTGCGAGCCGTCTCCCGTGGCCGCCTCGTGGCGAGGTCCCGCCTAGGGATCCGTCGTGATCGGCCTGACAGCAGCAGACTGCTGTCAGGTCTGACGAGCCTGCGGGATGCCTCGCGACGGGAGATACCGGGCCTGCGGGCCGTCTCCCGTGGCCGCCTAGTGGCGAGGTCCCGCCTAGGGATCCACGTAGGCCTGCGAGCTAACTCCCGCGGCTGCCTCGTGGCGAGGGCCTGCCTTGGGATCCGTGCAGGTCCTGAGGGTCAGCAGGGCCCTTGAAGACCGTGCCACAGATTGCTGCGGGCAGTCTCCCGATCGCCTGCTCTGATACCATATAAGAAAAGCGAAACAATTTCATTAATCTAATGAATGATTAAATAGTACAAGACTAACCTAGAATAGGTTGGAGGTTGCAAAACCAACCAGGCGCTATTAGAATAGGTTATAACAACTAATATACGCTAACAGTAGTTGTTAGCGTAACTAACCTAGGATAGAAAAGTATTACCCAATGAGGTAATATGATAAAGTTACCACAGTAACTCTAACATTGGTGAAGACTTGTAGGCAGATTTAAGATGAGTCTTAGTGAAGACTTGTAGGCAGATTTGAGGTAAGTCTTTATGAAGACTTGAGAGCATAGTTGATTGATTGATTTGTTCAAGCTTTGTGTTAAGGATTGGGGTAAATCTAAGCAGAGTTGATTTGTGATTTGTTCAAGCTTTGTGTTAAGGCTTGGGGAAAATCTAAGCATAGTTGATTTGTGATTTTATCAAGCTTTATGTTAAGGCTTAAGGACAAATTTGATGATAGAGTTTGGTGTAGATTTAAAAGCAGATTTGAGCTAGACATAAGATAGAGTTAGAGCATATTTGTACTAGATCGAGGATAGTTTTTGGTGTAGATCCAATACAGAGTTGAGAGCAAGCTTTGGATGTGATAGAGCAGTGGACAGTAGTCTCTAGTGGATAGAGATCCATTAGCCAGGGCAGTGAGGATAGAGGTCTTTTGAGTGAGGACATAGGTCTTCTGTAGAGAGAGATCCACAAGCCAGTGTAGTGGGGGCAGTAGTCTTTTAGAAGATCACCAGCCATAGCAGAAGAGAAAGAGTTCTCCTATGGATAGATTTCCATGAACCAGAGCAAGGGAAAAGAGTTATCCTATGGAGTGTGATCCATGAAGCAACTAGAAAGATAGAGTTCTTCTATGGAGAGAGATCCATGAACTAGTTGAGAAGAAAGAGATTCTCCTAGGTCAAGTTCCACAAACCAGAGAAAAGGGGAATGGTTTCTCCTGTGGAGAGAGATCCACAAATCAGAGAATTAGGGGATTGGTGTCTCCTTTGGACAGAGGTCCATAAACATTGTAATAGGGAAGTGATTCCCAAGAGATTTATTGAGAAAATTTAGTAGAAATATTTTCTCTATGGAGTAGCCCACATTGGGTGAACCACGTTAAATTTGTGTCTCTATTATGTGTGATGATTTTTGCATTGCTTTGATTAGTGCTATTGATATTGCCATTGATTATATTGGATAATATTGTTTGGGAAAGAAAAGTAAAAGTTGGTGTTATATTGTTCACTCCCCCTCTCAGTAAAAGTTTGTGTTCTTCAAAATACAACATGGTATGCCTTTACTATGTTTCTCAAGGGTTTAAGCTTCTTAGGGTTTTTATTTATTTTTAGAGTACAATAAATTATACGAGTGTCATTGCAAATATAGTTTTTAGTCAACTCATTAAATTATGAATTCCTATAAATATTTATGCTTGAAAAATGTTAAATGAAATTTTTTAGAAAGGAATTCAAATATTTTAAAAGAGTTATTGTCTATCCTTTTTTTTTGTAGGGAACCTTTATAATCCTTAGCCCGTTGGGTAAATACGAAGTTAACAGGACCTCGACCTCTTGAATTGGAGCAGCTTACCAATAAGCACTCAACCATTACCAATCGACCTATCCCTTTATGGGTTTTAAAAAGAGTTATTGTTAAAATGTATAGTCTAATAATCATTGGGTTTTAACATTATCAATCAAGTTGTATGCAGTTACTTTTATTATTGGGCATTTGTTAAGTTTTTTCTTATAATATCTTTTAAAATTTAGAATTGAGTAGTTCTTATTTTTTCTTATAATATCCTTGAATATTTAAAATTGCAACATTTTTATACCCATACTTATATTTTATTCACCTACAAGAGTTGCACGTGTAGACACATAAAACATGTCAATTTTATAGCCATCTAAACCTATTTTGCAATCAATCCACCAAAGTCCCTGATTCCTTCTAATTCCTCCCAAAATCCCCAAA
Organism: Wollemia nobilis; assembly: GCA_028583015.1. Taxonomy (NCBI): domain Eukaryota; kingdom Viridiplantae; phylum Streptophyta; class Pinopsida; order Araucariales; family Araucariaceae; genus Wollemia; species Wollemia nobilis. Next base: position 675,712 of record JAQPPZ010016676.1, read on the forward strand.
TCTCCTTCAAATTATTTTCAATCCCTCCAAAATCCCCAAATTTCCTCCAATTCCTTTCAATTCCTTTCAAAGTCCCTAATTCTCTCTTAAATTTCCCTAAATCCTTTCCAAAACCCCAATTTCCTCTCAAATCCTCTAATTTCCTCTTTAAATTCCTCTATTCTCCCTTAAGTCCCTCCAATTTCCCTCAATTCCTCAATTTCCCCTCTAATTCCTTAATTCCCTCTCTAATCCATCTAATTTCTTCTATTTTCTCTCTAATTTCTCTAAATTCCCCTAAATATGCCAATTCCCCCTCTAATCTCTCTAATTCCCTCCAAAATCCCTCATTCCTTTCTAATTCCTTCCAATTCCCTCTAAAATTCCTAATCCCATCTCTAATTTCTATAAATTCCTCCAAATTTGCTAATTCCCTCTCTAATTCTTCTAATTCCTTCCAAAATTCCCAACTCTCTCTCTAATCTCTCTTAATTCTTCCAAATCTCCTAATTCCCCTCTAAATTCATCTAATTTCCCTAATTTCTCTAATTCATCTAAAAATCCCTAAATTTCCCTTCTAGCTTCTCTAATTCCTCCAATTCCCCCTTTTAGTCAACTAATTTATCTAATTCCCCCTGATTCCTCTAATCCCCTCTAAATTCTTCTAATTTCCCTTTAAACCAATTTCTCCCTAATTCATTTAATTTCCCCTAATCCTCTGTAGATGCTTCTAATTTCCTCTAATCCTTCTTTAATCCCTCTAATTCCCCTAATTTCCTAATAAATGCCCCAAATCACAAATTTTCCAAAATCCCGATTAACCTCTAATCCCTAATCAACTCCCTTGATCACTCCTAAACCCTTAGTCAAACCCCTGATAAGACCCACAATAAATTTTTAAATCCTAAAGCAAATCCCTAAAAATCCTAATCATTCCCCAAAGTCCCTATCAAATCTCCTAATAAATGCCCTCATTCAATTTCCAAATCTCTCCAAAATCCTCCCTCCAATTTTTGAATGAATTTAAAATTCCCAAACCCTTGGTCAAACCCTCATATTAAATATCCCTAATAAATTCCAAAATCCTCCTACATCCATCTTGCACTTTTCTAAGAATTTAAAATTCCTTCAAATCCCTAGACAAAGCTCCCATTAAATATCCATCATAAATTCCAAAATCCTCCCAAAATCCACCTTGCACCTTTTTGTGAATTTAAAATTCTTTTCCATCACCCAAGGTCTCCACTTCCCATGCCAATTTATGACACTTGGGTGGGTGAGGACTCACCTCACCCAAGGTCATTAATATTGGAGGGTGCACACTCCTCCAAGTGGGATTCTCTAGATTTTCTTGACCTCCACATAGCTGCCACCTCATGCCATGTCATTTCCCAATCACCACCTCCTCTACCTCTCACAAATTCTATAAATACCCCCTTATTTCTTCATTTGCATAAGAATTTCATGTGCCCTTACCAAAACTTTGCCAAAATTATACCAACCCCTTTGCTCCCTTGTGCTTGTGTAGGTATCTTAAGGTGATCATCCCCCTTTGTGTGCATAAGAAACCACCATGGAGTGAGGGAATTTTGAAGCATCTATCTACGTTCATCTTGAAGTTGCTCTCACACTAGAGGTCCCACCTACATAAAATCAACATTAGAGGCTCCTAGCATCCCATTGGAGGTCCACACCAAGTTTCAACTTCACCATAGTTACAGAGAACCAACCGTAGTCCCCTTGGTGGTTATCAGAGCCAACTGTAGCCCCTTGGGGGTTACGAGACCAAACCGCAACCTCCTTTGCGGTTGCATCTCGAGGGAAAATATAGAAACAAAATCAATAGAAAGCAAGTAAGAAAGGTAAGTAAGGCACTTTTGTGAAGTTTTGTCATATTTGTATGCATTTATTTTCTTTAATCAAGGATTTTGAAGCTTTTGTTTGATATATTTTAAACTTGGGCCCAACCAAGGTGGACCCACTTAATGTTATTAATCCTTTACTTTTGGTTGTGTGCAAGTGCTTTAGAGAAGGAGGTAGTCTAGGGTGGTCAAGCTAATGGAGCTTCCAAAACCCACCCAACTATTGAGGTGGCATAGGAGATATTTGTAGCACCATTGTATTCATTGTAAAATTTTGTTGAAAAAAGGGAAACCCTCCATTTTGGAGGCCCCATTTGTAAAACCCCCTAGAGGATAATTTATAATCTAATATTTTGCTCATTTAGTGGAATGGTGCATTTCTTGTGTTACATATATGGCGATCATGGTAGGACCTAATTCTAATCAACATCCCAACATTCAAACTAATATTGCTTCTTATCCAACTATTTTTATCCCTCCTACTTTTAAGTTTCCTAATCCTCTGCCATAATTTACCTCTCTCAATACAACTCCATCTTTCATAGATTCAGCTTCTTCTATCGTTCTTCCTCTCGTTGGGGTAAATGCTACATACTCTTCTATTTCTTATCCTCCTCCTCCTCCCTCTCCTGCTTATTTAGTCCAAGCTTCTTCTTGTCCCTCCTCTTACCCTCCCCAATATCATCCCCTTCTTGCTCCTTCCAATCATTCCTCCTCATATCACGTTCCTGACAATAGCTCCCAATAATCTTCTCATATTTCATACAACATTATTATTCCCCTATGACCACCTCATGTATCGACTCCTCCTAATCCTCCCCCCTTTAATCAAGGATTCTTCTTCATCCAATCTCCCTCATGGACCTCTCATCCACTTATGGTGTACACGCCACCACCTCCTCCAACTTCTCATTAGTGGTCGCCAACACAACCACAAAATTCTACACCAAACCAATATCAACCCCCATCGAATCAATATCAACCTCCTAATCAATACCCGCCTTCTCCAACACAACATAAATCACCTCAAAATAAATATCAATCCCCTCTAAATCAGTATCTACCTACATCAAACCAATATCAATCTCCTCCCATCCAATACCACACACCTTCAACCTCAACCCAACCCCTTTAGATTACAAAATGCATCATCAATCTCCATCCACTCAAAAAAATCCTCTGCCCAACTAATATCAATCCCTTTCGATACAATATCGACATCCACCCACTAACTATCAGTCTCCATCCACTAACTATCAGTCTCCACCTACTAACTATCAACCTCCTCCTACTCAATACCAACCACCACCCAATCAATACCAATCACCTCCCACATACCCTCAACCCTCGTATGGTCAACCTAATAAATACCAATCACCTCCCACATACCCTCAACCCTCGTATGGTCAACCTAATAAATACCAATCACCTCCCACAAATGTACCCCCAACCTATCAACCCCTCTGACCTATTTGAATGTCCAAAACCCATACCATCAATCATATCAACACCATCAGAAGTGGAGTTCCTCAAATTGAATTTTGATGGAGCATCTAAAGGAAATCCACGAATAACAAGAGGAGGAATGATTGGAAATTATAGGGATGAGATTTTGTCACATTATGCTTTCAATAGTGGATTTAAGACAAATAATGAAGTTGAAGCTTAGGTGACTTTGGAAGGGTTCAAACTATACAAACACATAATATGGAATAGAGTATGGATGGAAGGCGATTCACTAATAGTAATAAATACAATTTTGAGGAAAACAAAGGCTCCATAGAACATACAAGAGATCATTGTGGAAATACAAGACCTTTCTACAAAGTTTGAAGAAATCAGGTTTATACATACTTTAAGGGAAGGAAACAAATGTTTAAATATGCTAGCCAATAGAGGGATTTTAATAGAGGATTGTAAAGTTAAATAAAATTTTCCATGGTTAGAGGAAGTAGTAAGTTTAGCTGAAGCCAACAAGAAAATGTTGGTTGTGTGAATCAAATAATGATTAGGATTTACTTTAATATTTTTCATATTTAATAACATTAATGTGTCTTCATATAATAATTGGGGTGGTAGGAGGCGTGAAGATAGAAGAGAATATTATCAACAAGAGAATATTAAGGGTAAGAGGAGATTGCTAGAGAAGAAGATTATCGATAATATTACAAGCAAATAGAAGCAATTTGAATATTACCGATAAAGAGAAGTGATTTAAGTTTTAGATACAATATCTTGTTTATTGATAAAATAATTTCTAGCATTATCACCATTGCCATCAAAGTCACCCACGCTTCTTTGCAACAACAACGACAGATCGTGCAATAGTGTTGAACCCTTTGGAGGAGAAGCTTGATAATGGATTAATGCAAAGTCGTAATAAACAGATGTTTCCTTTTTTATGTCAATTATATTGCATTTAAATTGTTATGTTGGTGATAACAAGGATTAGAGGAGTTAAAAAAAAAAGAGAAATTTGAAAAAACCTATTCCAAAACCCTAGTTGCTTTTGGGATTTTTTTGGGTTGAGATCATGGAGTTACTAATTTTCACTAGAAATTATGACATTGATGCTAGAGAATGGTGGATGAAGTTTAGATATCTATACTCTGGTGAGATTTTTTGGTATTGCAAATTTGTTTATCTTTTAAAAGAGGAAGGTCATGATTGGTGGGATATTCTTACCAAGGAAATGATTGCTAAGGAATCTTTTGGTGGGATATTCTTCCTAAGGAAATGATTGCTAAGGAATATTTTTTGAGATGGGATGAAATAGAACATGCATTCTTGAGTCAATGATTTTTTTATAAAAAGATAGCTAGTTTGAAGGTCACCATCAATGGATATGAAGAAGAAATAAAAAAACTTAAAAGAGAACTGAAAGAAATGAATAAAGAGGATATAATGGAAGAAAAAAATTACAGATGACAACATGTAAGTTCATGGTCTCATTCAAAAGAAAAATCTTAAGAAGTAGTTATGGTAAGGGAACAAGTTGAAGAACCATTAAAAACTCAAAAGTTGAATTTATAGTAGCAACAACAATAGAGTCCATGGAAGAAGCAACAACAAAGTCCAAGGAAGCCTTGTCAAAAATGCACAAGGATGCACCAAAAGAAAGGTATAAGAGAGAAGATTGTGAAGAAGAATTAAAAAAAAAAAAACAAATTGTTGAAGGATCAAAAGAAACAAAATGTCAGGTTAAGGTTGCAACATATCGACACCCACACCTCCCTGAGTGACAACAATCTTGGAGGCATGGCTTAAGGCATCAATATTTTAGATCTACATGGAGTCAGAAAGGCATCAAGTATGGTAGTGTTTGGTAAAAAAAGTATAATGTTTCTAGATTTTAAAGGGGTGCAACAACATCAGGGAACAATAGGACCAATCATTCAAAATATCAGAGCAAAGTAGTAGAAGCATGGAGCCAACAAAGCAATTATGAATATTCAAGTGGCACAATGGTAACTTGACATCATCAAAGACCATCACTAATCAAGATTTTACTTGGATGGATTGATGAACAAGATTGAAAATTATCAAGAAAAAAGATGTTGGATATTTGTATTTAATTTTATTTGAAGAAGATAAAAAAAATGAATATAAAAAATTCAATCATTTTTGTGAAAAATATGTAAGTATATAGTTATAGCATCTCAAATGAGATGAGAATTGAATATGTTTGTAAACTCTCAAGCTTTACAAAAGAGAGTTGTGATTTATCAAGGGTCTAAGACTCGAGTACACCCTCTTTCTCTCAAGAAAAAAAGTGTTTTCACATAAACTATTAATAATAGTTATTGTGGTTGCACTTATGCTTTAGGAAGAAAACTAACCATCCAAATCTAGTAAAGTGGACTATGATAGCATAAAGTTTTGGAAATATTACTCTACTAATATGTAGTGCATAGATAGTAGAGGTGTTTTGATGTTGTGAAGACTATTGTAGGAAAATGTCAAGAAGGATGTTAAATTTAAAAATATTTGTATTTACAAATAAAATTGAAGATCAAAAACATTTAAATAAAGAATTTAAACCTTTTATGAAAATAGATATAAGCATCTAGTTATAACAACTCAAGTAAGATGATAATTGAATCAATTTGTAAACTCTCGAGCTCTAAAGAAGAGAGTTGTGATTTGTAAAGGGTGGGGACCCAACTACAACCTTTTTTCTCTTAAAAAATATTCAACTTTCAAGGAGGAGACCAAGGTTCAAATCTTGTCAAATGATATATACATAATAACCAAGCTATTATAATACCATTATATATTAAGATAATACCCATCTCAATTCTATATACCTATTAAAAAAATTATCATAGTCCTAATGGGGACAACACAACAGTTGGGCTTTGGCCTCTCTTTGGGAGGTCTAAGGTTCAAACCACGATGTGTGTGTAATTCAGTGTGGTTCGAACTTTGGTTCTCTTGTACATCATGGAGAATTACTTCACTTGTTCCAACATGATGGTGTGCGTTGTGTATCTTAATTTTTTTATCATAACAACAAATAAATAAATAAATAAATATATATATATATATATATATATATATATATATATATATATAGGAGTTGGTTACATCTATAGTCCTTTTTTACTACCAAACAAGGTTCAAATCTTGGGGTTGCCCCCAACAACACCTATTCCACTTTGTAGTCCTTTTTTTCTACCAAACAAGGTTCAAATCTTGGGGTTGCCCCCAACAACACATATTCCACCTTGTTGTTTTATAACCCGACATGAAGAGGACCATCAATCGCTCGGGATTGGTACCATCGTCGTTGGGTTGATGGGCACTTAGCAGATTCAGGTCAGACTACTACCCTTGCAAACATGCATGCCCTCAAGGTTTGAACCTATATCTCTTCTTGGTAAGCGCCAAAACTTACCAATCCACAATATTTTATTATTTAATAAAAATAACTTTCAATAAAACCTCCATGTACATTTATTAAAAATAATATTAAAAAACATAAAAATCTGCCTTTGTAGAGCATTTGATTTCCTAAACATGGTCCCAAAATTAATAAACGGTAAGTTCGGTGTTCAAACCATCCCTTATGTTGTCTTTGCAAACACAAAAAAATCTCTCTAACCAAGAGTTTGTCATGGAGGACAACATAATGGTTCTCTTGCGGCTTTCCTATATATAGTGGTATACTCAGATAGGATGACAATGCCGACCACTTAAGAGCGGCTCTGGAGGTTTCTCTAACCAATAGTTTGTCTTGGGAGATAGTTTGGGCTTTGGCTCTTCTTCGAAAGATCCAAGGCTCAAACTGCGACGTGTATGTGGATGTGTGTTAATCCCCTATTGATAAGTTTAGCTTTCAACCTTACGAAGGGTCATAGTCAAGATAAGAATGTTCAACCCTGAGAGATAGCATAAGGGTTTGGGCTTTAGTTCTTCTTTGAAAGATCCAAGGTTCAAACCACGACGTATATGTGGATGTGTGTTAATTTCCTATAGATAATCTTAAGTTATAAGAATTATATTTACAAAATATTTATAAATATATATATATATATTTTTAATGGATTATATATCACATCGTCACCAGAGATTATCAATGTATTGTTTGGTAAGATTGGAACCTAAATATCCTCCTTGAAATGTCGAAGAATTTAATCGGTTGAACTAATGCCACTTGATAAAAGTATAATTCTTCTTGCTAAAGCGATGGATAACCATTCTTTCTCTTTTATGAAATCGAAGGTGATTTTTTTGTTTATATATATATATATATATATTTGGTTGTATAAGGAATTGATAACAACTTTGGTCCATCGGAATTGAATTCGGTTCACTTCTATAAAACCTAATTTACTCGAGTAAAACGAAGTTAATTTTGTAACTATAAAGCCTTTGTTAAGTAAATATGAATCAATTTCTCATTCAATTTTGTAAATTTGACCGCCACCAACAAACCTATTCCTTTTAGTTTTTTTTCTTTATATTATTTGCAAGTTAGTATAAGAACGGTAGCCCCTTGCATGGAACATGGCCTTAACCTTTCATAGTCAAGACTTTCATTTATGGTACAGGGAATTATGATGGGGACTAAAATATTTGGATTTGCAATAAATCTTTTATTTATTTATTTTTGTTATATAAGAGAGTTGGTTACAATCATTATTTTTAGTAATTGGTTAGCGTAGGGTTCAAACTAAAGGGACGACTTCTAACAAACTTATATGTCTTGTTCTTGTTGACCCGACGTGAGATGGGGACCACCGGTGGTTTGGGAACTCGATGTGAGATGGGGACCATCGGTTGCTTGGGTTTTGTACCGTCGTCATTGGTTTGGCACGCACTCAAAGGATTCGTGAGATGGGGATCGCCAATTGCTTGGGGTTTGTACTGTCGTCGTTGGTCTGATGCACACTTAGAGGATTCGTGAGATGGGGACCACTGACTACCAATTGCTTGGGCTTTGTACCATCATTGTCGGTCTGACGCGCACTCAGAGGATTAGGAGTAGACTACTACCTTTGCAAAGGGTTGGCTTTCCTCCAAGTTTGAACCTAGGTCTCTTCTTGATAAGTGCGCCCAACCACTCTTGATAAATGCGCCCAACCACACTGCACTTACCAATCCACCTAACGTTTGGAGATAATAAATCTTTAATATATATATATTCAAACAAGGTTCAAATAAGGTCATACAAAATGGATAAGACATAGACATAGACAAGGTTTAGGGATAAAAAAGTTAGCAACTGGTAAAGCCCGTGGCATAGACAATCTTCAAGCAGAGCATATAAAATGGTGGTAGATATCCTGGCATCGCAGATCAAAGAAATTTTCAATGAAGTCATACAAAATGGCTTCCCTACTGAGTGGACGACAACTAGCTTGACCATTCCTTTGTTTAAAAGTGGAGATGTAAATAATCCCTCAAACTATCGAACTATCATGATCAACCCTCTCTTTGCAAAGTTGTTTGGGAGTATGATAGAGCGTATGATCAACATATGGACAGAAGAAAAGGGAAAGAGAGCAAAGGGGCAAGCAGGTTTTAGGCCCAAGCACTCAACTATTGATCACTGTATCACGCTCAGACACAGTGGAAAAAATATGGGCAAAAAAAAAGGAGGCTTTTTGTTGTTTTGTAGACTTCAAAAAGGCATTTGACACAGTGCCAAGGAAAAAATTATGGAGCAAAATGGAAGAGCTAGAGGTTCCAATTCACAACAGGGCAACGAGTTCACGGACTATATGAGCATGTAAAGGCTAGAATCGAACACAGGAAGAGTTATCCGAATGTTTTGGTAGTGACATAGGTGTCAAACAAGGTTGCCCTCTATATTCGACCTTATTTGGGTCAGTACATTGACAAGTTAAAAGAATGGATAAACAAATTTGGGGGAGAGGGTGTGCACTTAGCCAAATATGTGGTAAAACTCCTCATGTATGCAGATGATGTAATTCTTGTGGCCAAAACAACCAAAGATTCTTGTGGCCAAAACAACCAAAGATCTCGAAGATCACCTTCAAGCTCTAGAACTCTTTTGTAAAGAAGTTGGGATGCAGGTTAACACGATCAAAACAAAATTTATGATTTTTTCAGCAAAAAAGAAGAAGCAACAACTCGAATTTCATTTTGTAGGAGACCGCTTGATGTAGTAGTAGAATATAAATACATGGGCATAGACTTTCATGACAAACTTAATTGGAATACATGTAGGATTAAAAGAACTCAAAGTGGTTGGAGAGCACTATATGCACTTCAAAACAGGTGTAGGAATGCCGAGTTGTGGGATTGGAAGACCACCAAGGTCTTAGTTGACCTACTTGTTACACCGGTTCTGTTGTATGGTTGCGAGGTGTGGGCTAGTGGCACAACAAATGCAAAATGGAGGCAAATAGAAAGGATTAAAAAATATTTAATCACAAATTGTCTCAAAATTAAGGCCACAACCCCTTATGAAATTATTCTAGCTGAAACTGGAATGTTCCCTTTAGAAGCAATTGCTATGACCAAGCTATTATGTTACTTGAAAAAACAGAAAACATGAAAGATGATAGATGGCCTAGGGCAGCTGGGGATGAAGAGTTGCATAAACAAAATCAGAAATGGATGAAACGTTGGGAAATCAACATAAATGAATGCCCAAATGTCAACAAAGACATAAAAAATTATGTGAATGAAAAGTTCAAAAGTGGAATGTGGAAAAATGCAAGCAAGAAAAGACAATATTATATTGCAAATTTTAACCCAACGTATGACCACAAGAAACGTATATAGGTGCTGAAATCAAGCGGAAGGAAAAAATACTCATTGTTCAGATAAGGACTAGCTCTCATAGGCTTAGATGTGAAACAGGGAGATGGACAATACCCAAAAAACAATGGAAAGAGAGGATATGTACTCTATGCAGCATAGGGGCAGTAGAGACAGAGGAACACTTCATCTATAAATGTAGAAACAAAAGAACATTTCATCTATAAATGCCCGAGTTTTTCAGATATCCGTGACAAATACAAAGAAACACTTGAGAACGACGGGTTTATGGTAGATTTATTTGAAGATGGTGAAATAAAAAAGGTTGGGAGTTATGATAGATATATTTGAAGATAGTGAAATAAAAAAGGTTGGAAAATTGCTAACACAAATCAGGAGAAGAAGGAACAACCTCTTCAAAGATATTAAAAATCATATAATATGATTTGAGTAATTAAAATTTTTCTTTCATTCATTCAACTGTCAAGCTGCTCCTTTAACCCTTATTCCAACTTTTTATTTTGACCCTCGCACATATTCTGTGATCCTCTTTTCTACGGCGAATCAATTGAGCAAAGCAAAAGGTGTATTTACGTTCGGCGAGTTTCAATTCGGCTCTTTATTCTATTGTTCAGAGTAAATTCTGTTGCAGCAGGCGGCCTACTTTGCGGTGCGATCCTCTTTTCTACGGCGAATCAATTGAGCAAAGCAAAAGGTGTATTTACGTTCGGCGAGTTTCAATTCGGCTCTTTATTCTATTGTTCAGAGTAAATTCTGTTGCAGCAGGCGGCCTACTTTGCGGTGCGACCTCGGAGAAATATCACATCTTCAGAAAATAATGGCGGAAGGAGAAGAAGATTTTGTAGAAATAGTGGATGAGGGGTCTTTGGATATAAGGAAATACACGGATTTCGTGAGAAGTCCGGCGGGTGGGGCAATTGCAAGCTTCATGGGAACGACAAGGGATACTTTCGAGGGCAAAGAGGTGGTGGAACTGAGATACGAGGGTTATGTTCCCATGGCTCTTAGACAGCTCAAAACAATATGCACTGCAGCGAGAAACAACTGGCAGCTGATCAGATTGGCGGTGGCCCATCGTCTCGGCGTTGTGCCTGTTGGCGAAGAAAGTGTTTTTGTTGTCGTGTCCTCTGTTCACAGGAGAGATGCCCTTGAAGCCTGTCAATATGTTATAGATGAGATCAAGGCATCAGTGCCTATCTGGAAGAAGGAGATTTACAGTGGCGGGGAGCTTTGGAAGCAGAATTCTGAGTTCCTTTTGCGGAAACCAGAGCTTAGCGGAGAGCACCCAAATTTGAAACAAAATATGGCTGGTCAGCATTTCAAGTGCTGTGGTGGCAAGGAAAGAGTGTTTATCAATGACACTGATGACAAGGGCGATTGCGGTGAAGAGGGAGAAGGACACGGATGAAAGGGATATGATGGGTGTGGGTGTATAGGCGAAGGCAATTGCCAGGGTTAGCACTTATCCTTGATGCCATGTTTGTTCCTTCCCCTTGTCCACAGGTGCTTACCCTTTCTTTGGATTGAATCCTTTTAACTGCGTATTATCTTATTGCTTTTGAACAATCTTTGGAAAGTATTATTGCAAAGATGAGCAACTAAAACTTGTTGGTTGGGAAAAATCTGCAATGCAAGAAGAAAATTTAATTGCTCAGTAACCTTTTATAACGAGTTTGTTGTTCTCACCATTAGAAAAATTTGCAGTCTGGCTCTTAGTATAATCTGATTTTCTGATTGTGAAAGTATTCTGGAACAAGCTATATGTCTATTTGCATTGTTTTACATTTGTTTTTTTTAACGAGTTTACACATGTTTTTATGAGGGTCATGGTTCCTTGGATCTCTCAAAGAAAAGCCAAAGCCTTTACCACTACAATAAGCTCCATGACCCTTGGATCTCTCAAAGAAAAGCCAAAGCCTTTACCACTACAATAAGCTTGCAGCTAAACCCATTATTTTACATTTATTGCATGTGGTGTGGGTCTGGTGTTTTCAGCTAGCCCCTGCAAATTATTATTTAATGGTTTATTTGATCCCACAGTGAAGCACCATGTGCACTTTTGCCATGGGTAGATGTAGCTGATATTGAAACCTTTTGTTTCAGTCCTTTCTTCAGACGTTAGGTTATTTGCATAGAGTTATATGACTCACAACAATGAATATTTAATATAAGGAAGAATATGGAAGGATTTTTTTTTTAAATTAATTTTAAAAAATAAGGAATTCCTTCAAGACCTCTCAATCACAAATGCACTGCTTTTGCTCCTCTTGGTAAGTTTCTTGACCCAAATAAACCTCATCTAGCTTCCTCCTCTTCCAAATTCGGGAGTGCAACTGATGTTTCTTGATTACCGAGGTCCTTCCAAATGTAAAACATTCATGGAGATGATGTTTCATGCTTTCCCCAAAAAATATTCTTCTTGACACTTGTTGAATTCAGTTCTAGGCCACGTTGCACATGCCCAATCAGCCCATTTCTAGCCAGCTTATTGGCTGGATTGTTTTTGGGCCTTTTGAAGGTCTAGATGGATGCATGTTTTGAGCTGAAATTTGGTAGGTACATGCAATTGTATGGAGGACCTTCAGTAGAAATTGTCTTATTTGAGACTTTCAGGAGAGAAAATAAGATTGTATAATAGACATAGTTTTGCCATTTTGAATGGATGTATTTTGGCATGAAATTTATGGCAGACATGACCTTTGAGTCCTCTTTCATATATAAAAGAATCACTTAAGTTGGATTTGATTGGGTTGACTTATGTCCAAAATATTACTCACTGGTCTTGCCTGGGTTTGATGATGCATTTTGAGTTCAAATCAATTCTAAGCATTCTTCTTGATGTTAGGAACTCCCTTTGGAGTTCCATTGAAATCCAACTTTATTTGAAGGAGTTATGAGCAAAATATGTTGATCCATTGTTTTCGATACTTGTTGGGTCATAGTCATTTAAGTTTTTAACTGTTTTTCCTTGATGTCAACTTTTCACATCTCAAGTGAACGGTTATAAATCCTTATGGATCATTTTGTTTTCTTGCAATAAATTTATGACTATAATACCTATTAGATCTTTGATAACTGGGGCTATATCCATACCTCAAATCTTTCAAGATATTATCTTCATCAGCATTTCTTATTCTTATTTGTGGGCTTAGCCCCACTTCTTCTTAAAACTTAAGTTTTTTTTTTTTTTTTGTAGTTACCCAAATCAATATCACTCCAAGTTTCCTTTTCTTTTTTGTTCCTGCTTTGAGGGCCTTTCCCTCCTTTTTTCCATTCCCAATAATGCTATCATCCTCACCAATCTTTTCCATTTTTCCAGACTGTTCAGAAGTTAGCATATCATCTGTAGAAATATATTGCCTTGGAGAACCTGAAGTGCAAGACGATCTTGGAAATACCTTATTTTTTATGTTCCTTTGGGAAAAGTGCAGGGGGCAACCTCCATCGTACTTACTTTCTCATGCTGCCCTAAAAGCCCTAAAGTGCTATACATATTTTCCATAGTGCTTTCTCTACTATGCTTTTCTGAAAACCCTAAAGTGCAAGGGATAACCTCTAGACTACTTTCATTTTATGTTTATTTTTTAAAATCAGTTATATAGGATTGAAACTGGCCCCACCCGTATTATCATGACCACATAGTTGAATTATATCAGCTTGGCAATTATACACGTATCGTTTGGCAAGATTTGAACCCGGGTCTCCTTGAAAGTTGAGAATTATAACCAGTTGAACTAATGCCGTTTGACACTACTTTCATTTTTAGTACAAGGAGATGTTTTTTGCTATTTGAGGAGATTAGAGATTATTTACCTGGATCAAACTTAACTTCTTCTGCCTTCTCTGATTTGAAAATTGATTTCTCATCTTCCTTCACAACTTCATTTCCTTTTATATTTGAACTTACACATTGCACTTCCTCATCCTATGCATCCTTCATAGTTTCTTCAAATGGTTGCTCTAAATGGACCATGATGGCCTTTGCCATATTATGAGGTGAAGGGCATTTTTTTTTGACTTTTTTGGGACTAGAAAATTCTTGATCTAAGCCATTTTATACGACAATATGAGCCCCTTCATATTTGAGTTTGTCTCATGACCAAATTTTTTTCTCTTTTTTAGTCATTCTTACCCTTTGCCATGTGTCCAGTTTCAAAATATTTGTGACATCAAAATTCAACATTTTCATGATACACTGGTTGATCCCATTCTCTTGATTCAGACTTAATCTTACTAGATTATGGCAAGACATGTTTGAGTATACACAACACAATTTTGCTTCTCAATAGCTGATGCCTCGTGGATGAGCTCCCTAGAGTATTATCAATATTTTTCAAAACCTCCATATAGGTTAGTTGATATAGTTGTCCAAAAAGCTTAACTCATATTAGAAGCCTTTTTAGAGTTTCCTTCTCCATAAAAATCCTTACTCCATGGCCTTAAATAAAAGCCATCTCTCCCTCTAAACCATGGGCCACACCCATTATTTTATCCCATTAAAGAAATCCTTTCAGAAGGAAAATCATTGAACAATTTGAACTCAATCCTTGCTTCCATTTAATCCATTTTTGTATTCTGAAAAACCTGGTTAGTGTCTATTGGGCTTGCATTTTAATCCTCTTTTTGAAGAACCATTGTATCATTCTCGATCATCTTATCTTTGATAATCACTTATGGTTTATCATGTGTTGCTTGGATAGGGATTCATTATAGATTCATTCTTCCTTTTGTTCTTGATTGACAAAATATTACTTCCCCCCAATTAGGGCATCTGCACTTCCATCGAGGGCTTCTTTAATCGACACATTTCTTTCTTGCCACTCATCATTTTCTTATGAGAATCCTTTATATTTTGAATTTCTCTAAAGATCTAGAGCAAGAACATTGAAGGTGAGGCTTGCTTCTTGCTTGCCCTTGCTCCCAATATGTTTAGGTTTGCACGTTACTATTAAACTTTATTAATCATTATTATTATTATATGTTGTAATAAGAATGTTACTATGTGCATGCATGTGTGTATGTTATAGGTATCATCGTTCTTTGGTGCTAGTACTATAGGGCTGCGACAAGGAGATATAGATGTTCCCTTTGTCGATCAATTTTTGTATTTGATGCTAAATCTCATCATTCTCCCAAGTAGGTGTGTGTTATTTTTAATTAGTTATATGGGATTGAAACAACATCATGTGTATTACATCATCACTATGTTACCGTGGTATTTTAACCACCCACATAGTGTTATTACAATATATCGCCTAAAGAGATTTGAACTTGGGTTTCTCCATTGAAAGCCCACATTTTTTAACCACTTGAGCTTATGCTATTTGATGTGTGTGTTATATACCTCTTACAATTGGTTATATGGGATTGAAACAGGCCCCACTCGTATTACATCATCACCACATAATGATATTACAACAGCTTGACTATTTTTTTTTTTTTGAAAAAATGAAAAACTTGTATTAATACAAAGAGCAATTACAAGCGGGAGAGAACACATCCCAACCAAGAACAACAAACAACACTACAAGAGTAGAGCACAAAGTCAACCCAGCTCAACACAAAGCAAAGAAGTCAACTGGGCGCGAAAAAGCGACATGTCGCGAGATCGCGACAGTCAACCCCGTCTCCTCCGCAGCGGTGCCAACAGTCACGAAAACGCGACATGTCGCGAAATCGCGACATGTCGCGAAATCGCGACATCTCCCTCCAGCGACCCTTCGCCAAAATTGTCGCGAAATCGCGACTAGAAGACCAACTTGCTCCATAACGCCAAAAGGTCGCGAAATCGCGACAGAGTGCCTCCGAATCATCCAACCATCAAAAGTGTCGCGAAATCGCGACGAATTATCCTTATGGCATCCAGATCGCAAAAGCGTCGCGATATCGCGACAGTTTTCTCCATTCCGCTGGTATGCCAAAATTGTCGCGAAATCGCGACGAGATTTTCTTGCAGCAGCCATCGCCAAAAAGTGTCGCGATATCGCGACAAATTATCCACTTTGCACCACATCAGCAAAATGGTCGCGATTTCGCGACGGGTTTTCCTTATGACACCAGATCGCCAAAAGTGTCGCGATATCGCGACGGTTTTTCCTTTCGGCGCCCAGTTCTCAAAAGCGTCGCGATATCGCGACGAATTTTCCACTTTGCTCTCCATACGCAAAAGTGTCGCGATATCGCGACAAGTTTTCCGATTAGCCCCAAATTGCCAAAGCGTCGCGATATCGCGATAATTTTACCATGCACCTTTCCCGAGGGCCGCGATGGCGCGACATGTCGCGATATCGCGACAAAAACCCGCCAAAGGCCGTGAGGGCGCAACCTGTCGCGATATCGCGACAGCTTCCAACTTGAAGCTGCGACGGCGCTACAGGTCGCGATATCGCGACAGAAATCTTCCTTAGCATAAAAAACACTGCACATCATTTCAGAAATCGTTCAAGGCATTGTCGAATCTCTGCATCCTCCACAGGCATGTCACTGTGCAGCTGCATCCCAACCTCCCTTTCAGCACCCATCTTAGCAAGGAAATCGGCCGCCTTATTGAGATCTCGATTCACATAGACAGGTATCACATCATCTAATTCCCTCCAAAGCTCTTTAATTTGGGAGACTAAGATCCGCAACCTCCAAGCTTTCGAGACAAAGTTTCTCATACAGTCAAGAGCACCCACCAAGATTTGGGAGTCAGACTCAATAATAATCTTCCTGTGTCCCTGTTTGACGACCCAGAAGGAGGCAGATTTAATGGCAAAGGCCTCGGCTTCATTGTTTGTGGCACATCCCAGACCCCTGCGGTTCCCAATAGAGCAAAGACCCGGCATGATCGCGGCACACTACTCCAATTCCAGCACTTCCCGGATTGCCTTTAGCGGCTCCATCGGTATTGATTTTGATCCATCCTTCGGGAGGAGGTTTCCAACTACCACTCACCTGCCTTTGTTGAATAACAGCTCCCTCTTCCAAAGGCTCGGAAGCAGATTGAATTTCCCCCTCGGCATGAATGGCAACCGTTTCCGCCACTTTGCTCCAAATGACTTGCCATATTCCTTCTAGAGAGGAGAAGGTTTCACGGAAAATACGGGCATTTCTCTCCAACCACACCTGCCACTAGATAAAAAATAAACCAAGCTCCCAGCCAATTCGAAGAGCTTTGGATTTAAATCTACCTTTCTTCCAGCTTTCCCATATATTGTTTCGAGACAAGACCCCATTAGCCTGAAGTTTAAAGTGGGAGAACCAGCGTTTCCAGATCTGTCTTGTGAAAGAACATTCAAACATTAGATGATCCGCAGTTTCCTCCTGCTTGTGGCATAACACACATTGAGAAGGGCCAATGATGCCTCTGAGTCTGAGATTGTCATAGGTGAGAATTCCATTATGCAAAAACTGCCAGGCGAAGAAGTTCACTTTCGGCCAGCCCTGGGGATGCCATATCTTTCTCCAATCATGAACCAAAAAAAAGTGTGGGGGGGGCTCTGGAAGGATCTCATCATATCCCTCTTTCACAGTATAAACCCCAAGGCTCCCATAGCCCCAGGCCAGTTCATCCTCCTCATCTCTCCCAGTAAGAAACCGTTATGCCAAGATTTTTCCCAAAGTAGGTACCAACTCCGGAGGGATTGGTATTGGCCACTCATCCGGCCGCTTAAACTTTATGATCTTGTAGTCCCCCAATTGACTAGTGTTAAAGTAGCTCTCAATTTGGATCCATCCCTTATCTTCTATAGCAGATTTTATCGGTTGCAATTCGGGAAACACAACAATAATGGGAGGATTTTGGTCCCAGGAATCAATCCAGAACCGAGCCTTATCCCCTCTCCCCACTTTCCAGAATAGTTGATCTTTGATGAGTTGAGCTCCAAGCTTGAGCGCCTGCCACACTGATGATCCAAAACCTTCCAGAGGAAAGCGGCCCACATCATTAGGATGGACAGAACCCAAGTATTTGCTAGAGAGGATTCTGTTGAAGAGGGATGTTGGCTGAGAAATCCACCTCCAGTACAGTTTGCCAGCCAAAGCCTTGTTGTTAAACTTGGAGCTTCTTAGTCCCAACCCTCCTTTTTCCTTGGGTTGGGTAACCTTGTCCCAACCAACCAAGGCCCATTTCCTCTCTCCCTTGGCACCTTCCCATAGAAATCTTCTAGCCATTTTATCCGGCTCTTTCCAAATAGGCTGGGGAGCGACCGGGATGGAGAATTTATAAATTGGCATGGCACTGAATAGCGACTGCGAGAAAAGTTAGACGACCCCCATAACTTAACCATCTATGAGACCAATGGTTCATTCTATCTTTGATGCCATCCAATAGGTCCTTCCAAACATCTATTTTCAGTTTTTTGAAATGGAGAGGGACCCCCAGGTAAACCTCTCGGGAGAGAGGTCCGAGTGAAACCTAAAATCTCAATAACTATGTCCTGTAACCGTTGATCAATATTGAAGAAGATCACTTTGGATTTATTGTCATTGATGACTTGATTAGAGGCCCGGAGGTAGACATTTAGAGTATCTCCGATTCTTCTTGCTTCCCTAAGGCTGGCCACTCCCACAAATCCGAGTATCATCTACAAACTGTAAATGAGTCAAAACTTCAGCCCCGACCTTAATACCTGTTATCTGACCTTGAAGTCTTCTTCTCAGAAAGAGTCTACCCAATCCTTCAGCCAAGATGAGGAAGAGATAAGGAGAGCAAGGGTCTCCTTGCCGAAGGCCACGAGAGGCACCAAAAGGAGGCGAGGGAAGTCCCTTGATAAGAACGGAGTATGAAGGCGTAGAAATACAGCTCATGACCCAGTCTGTCCAGTCCTGAGAGAAACCAAAGGCTGTCAACATCTTTGCCAAGAAGCCCCACTCCACCCTGTCATAAGCCTTGGACATATCCAGTTTAATGAACATTCCTTTGTTCCCAGATTGGTGCATTGTATGGATAGCCTCCTGTGCTAGAATCACTCCATCCAAGATTTGCCTCCCTTCAACAAAACCCCCTTGCTCTAGGGAAATTATATTATGCAGGATAGGTTTTAACCTTTCAGCCATAATCTTAGTGATTATTTTATAGATCACATTGCATAAGGCAATAGGTCTAAAATCAGATAAATGAACCCCCCATGCTCCTTTTGGAATTAAAGTAATGAAGGTATGATTTAGAGCCTTGAGCATTCTTTTATTGGTTCTGGACTCCTCAGTGACAGCCAGAACATCTTCCTCCAGGGTATCCCAAAAGGCCTGGAAGAACTCAATAGGGAAGCCATCAGGACCGGGCGATTTGCCAGTACTCATCCCAAAGACCACCTTCTTAAGTTCATCTCTATCTATGGGTCTAAGTAGGGCCTGGTTCTCTTCAGGAGAGATTATAGAAGGAATGACAGCAATAACTTCATCTTGGGCTTCCCCATCTTGCTCCATACTTTCCTTAAAGAGTTTTGAGAAATACTCCATTGAGTGGGAGTGCATACCAGGAAGAGTGTCAAAAGAGTATCCATTCTCATCTTGAAGGAATTCCATATTATTCGCTTGTCTCCTAGCACAGGCAGAGCGCTGAAAAATTTTTGTATTTCTGTCTCCTTCTAATAACCAAGTATTTCTTGCTCTCTGTTTCCAGTAAATCTCTTCTTGATTATCAATATCCTCAACCGCTTTGCGCAAAGCATCATCCTCGGATTTAAGGTGCTCGGAAATGTTTCCTTCCCTGTAATGTTTTTGCACCTCATCCCATCCGGCCAACAAGGGGGCCCGTTGGTCTTTGGAAGTCCGATTTGTTAGTTTGCCTCCTTTGTTTCGGTTTACACTTGACAAATTGAAGTCTGTTTGTGAAATTTGAACATTGCAGTCCCAAAAGGTGGGCGGCCATCTTCCCACCAGCGAGGAATTTTTCTTCGGAGATCTTCTTTTTGCAACCAAAAATTTTCAAATTTAAATGGTTTATGGTACTGCCCTGTCATAGCCCCTCCCTCCACCAAAATGGGAAAGTGGTCTGAAACTGGGCCTTCCAAAATCTGAAATTTAATATTCCATTTCACAAATGCTTCCTCCGAGACCAGAAACCGGTCTAGTTTTACCTTCCCTCTTGTGTGGCTCTCTTCTCTTATTAGTCCACGTAAAATAAGTGCCGGGACCTTTGATATCAACAAGGTGAAAGGCACTGGACTTGAGCAATCAGAAGCCTATCCCCTGGATCCAAAACTGGGATACCACCTTCCCGATCCCTGGCGGATAATTTGGCATTAAAATCCCCAACAATAATCCAATCGCAATCTTCCTGGGAGGATCTCATTGAATGAACAACATTCCATTGAAGCCGCTGGCCATCAATGCTTTGAGCCCCATAGAAGTTTGTGATTAAAACCTGTTCAGCTGTAACAATGTTCTTAAAGAGAGATGTGAGAACACCCCTCCCAAGTTGTATGTTCTATTGCTATCCACACCAGAGGGTTCCAAAGAGTAACAATCCCCCCGAAGCTCCTTGGGCCGCCACATCCATATATCCAGCGCCCCTCCATATTCTACTAACAGTTTTACACATAAGATCTAAAGACATTTTTGTTTCCTGAAGGAGCAAAAAGTCTGTTTTGTGTCTTCCTAAAAGTCTTTGAACAGCAGATTGATGGGTTCTATTTGTTTAAACCCCTTACATTCCAGGATTGTATAATCATTGGAAACCTTGGGAGCAATAAGAGTCAATTGTTCTCACCGATCCTCCATTGATCAGCTTGTCCCCTTGCGCTACTAGTAGATCCTTATTGGATTTTCTACCAGCTCCTTGGGAATTACTATTCTTAGACCTCTTTTCCACCTAGGTAATCCCCAACGCTGGTCTTTCTCTGTTCTTTTCTGCACTTCCCATGTTGACATCCTTAATAACTGGTTGTGCAGGGGAATGGATTACCATAGCCCCTAGGTTCTCTGGCTGCAAAGTCTCGGGGGTTTCAATCACCTGTTCTAAGACAGGAGTAGATGATAGAGGAGCATGAGAGTGGGTGTTATTATCCTCAGCATTCCCATCCACTCCTTCCATGACTTGGTCTTCTTGGTCTACAAGGGATTTGAAGATTTCATATCGATTGGTTGGCTTGGTTTGAGCTTGCTCTTTGCCATTTCTCTTTTTGTTTTTCCTCCGCTTCTGCTGTTCAAAGCCATCTTTCTGGGCATCAGAACCATGGGGGATATTGAGGGGTTCTTTGACCGGAGTGAACTTACCCTCTGCGGGGCGATTTGGCGCTCCCGACGGAGCTTCCGCTTTTGTGGTCAGGATATTTGGGCAGAACCTAGCCAAATGGCCATGCTTATGGCAGACTCTGCATCTAAAAGGTAAGGCTTCATAGTCTAGCTGCTGTATCCAGGTTAGTCCTGCCAACTCCAATTCCACCTCGGCTGGAAGTGGCTGGCTAATATCCATTTCTACGCATATTCTAGCAAAGACAGCAGTATTTCCCTCAATGGTATCTCTGGAAACTCCCAAATATCTACCTAGAGAATTACCAATCAACTCAAGAATCTGCTCACCCCAAAACTCCATCGGGAGAGCGTACAGCCGAATCCAAACCGGGACAGCCGTGGGCTCAATGCGAGGATCAAAACCCACTCTCCACGGTTGGACAAATAATCCTGTCGGGCCGTGGCTCCTCTTCTATGATTCAAATGCTCTGTTTCTATATGCTAAAGAAGAGAAACTAATAATAAAATACCCATTGCTTATAGGCCATAGAGAGTACTCACCAATGGGCTCCCGGTTCTGTCTCACCCGGGTGTGTAGAAAGTTCGAGTGGGCCGGATACCCATGAATTTGCGAGATCGGATCATGGGTAGCACGGTATATAATCGTATCCTCAACCAGTTTTGGTTCTATGACAATCTTAGGCCTGGAAGCAGATTGTGGAAGGCAGTCGTTAACTCTGTTTGCAGGTAAACCCTTTCCGACATTCTTAAATAGCATTTGATAAGCACTTCGCTGAGCTTCATCGGAGGAAGATGCAGGGTTTTCTTTTAATATATCAGCATATGAGCTTTTCTTCCCATCGATAGATCCTGGAGGAGACCCCATTGGGCCCTCCCGAGGCAACGAACGATCCTTCAAAGTAGTGTAGATTCAATCCACCGGAGGTCCTGGAAGAATCTTCCCACCAGAAACCCTGGAGCTTCGCCCGGTGCCTGCACAGAAGGTTTCCCGCCAAATCGCCAGAGCTCGAAAAAAACCAGATCAATTCCTACAACAGCTTGACTATTATGCATATCACATGGCAAGATTCGAACTTGGATCTCCTCAGAAGCCGAGAAATTTAACCGGGTAAACTAATACCATTTGATATGTGTGTAATATTTTGATTATCATTAAAATTTGATTTTTTATTAACATAATCGTTCACTTCATAAACCTTAATATGTTATGTTATTTTTAAAAATAAATTATCATAAAATTTCTTCTATTTATTTTTATAGCCTATATATCTCATGATTATATATATTACCTCCTCCTTTAAATGGTGAGAACTGAAGTGCTCTTGTTGTGGCCAGAGTCTAACTAGAGAAATTGGATTTTTGAAAATCGGACAGTAAGCCTTTCATCTCCTTTGGAGGGAGTGGCACACGGTGGGCTACAGGGGCATAAGATAAGGTTACTAAGAGATAGATGAGGACTTAGATGAGGACTTGGACAAAAGAGAATGTCCATAGAAACTTGCGAGAAGCTGATATTAGAGACACATGGGTTGCTTGAGTCCAAAGATGGATTTGAGCTAAAGTTTCAGAGTATGTTTAACCATAAATTTTATATTTAAATATAATATTTACGTTTTTTTTTTGAATCAAACTGTTTTTTTTGAAAAAACAAACCCTCTAACCTTTCAGACCTTCCGAACCTATCAAACTGAATCAAATTGGGTATATATACCAGCAAATATGTGATAGAAAAGCAGTGAACTCTTTTTATAGGAATAGTTTTTTCCAAACAAAAAGGTAAACATTGAATGATAAGAGCCTCTTGCCGTGGTTACTTCTCTGTTAAGAGTAAGAATGCAGATCCATTGCTAACGAACATGCTCTACTGGATTATAGGTAATCTTTCTATGAAAAGGCCGTGTTTTGTAATTGTTGGTGAACTTTGTTCGTAAGGATGGTGCAGAGGTTAGGGCTTTGGCCTTTCTTTGGGGAGGTCCAAGATTCAAACCACAGCATACTCAGAAAAGGATAGCTTGGATGGTAGCGGCCGCGTGTTTGCCCGTTGGCTTCCCTAGTTTGATGCCCTGGAGGTTCGGGGTCCCTTGACTTTGCTTTACCCAGCAGGCTTAGGGTTTATAGAGGTAGCTTCCAACGGTGTTACCGATTTCCCTATGTATATAAAAAAAATTATTACATGTCAACGAGGTTTCCAATGACATATAGTAAATCTATATTTAAATGGACCAGTTAAATAGTTGAATTAGAGTGTGAACCTAAAAAATATGAACGCCCCATCAAAAAGGACATTTTCTGACTTTTTCATGTCATCATTCCTTTGGTAAAGCGGATTATGATAGTGCGATATTTTGGAAATATTACTCTACTAAGATGCAAGGCATAGATAGTAGAGGTGAAGTTTTGGCATTGTGAAGGCTGCTATAGGAAAATGTCAAGAAAGATGCTAAATTCTGAAATAATTGTATTCATAGAGAAAATTGAAAAGATCTAGAAAATGAAAATTAAGAATTCCGACATTTTATGTAAAATGATGTAGGTTTCTAGCTATAGCATCTCAATTGAGATGAGAAGTGTATTTATTTATAAACTCTTAAACTCTAAAGAAGAGAGTTGTAATTTGTCAAGGGTGGGGGACCGAGTACAACCCCTTATTATCCAGCAAAAAAAATGTCATCATTCCTTTAAAAAAATTTGTAGTACTTTGAGGATAACGAGAGCACTTATTGTAGATTTTTGATGACCTTTTGTAAGCTATTATTTTGATGACCTTTTGTAAGCTATTATTTGAGTTCTTTGGAATATCATTTGAGGAAACTTGTCAACAATCGATCTTTAGGAAAATTGTATTGTGATTTTGTAGAATGTTAAGATTTGACTAGATTCTACTATGTTAGTGGGACTATAGTTGAATTAAAACTAAAAAATCGTGGCAGATCTTATTTGAGTGTAATGGAAACTATTGTCTTGAAAGTAAATGTATTCTTATAAGCCTTAGTCTTGGCCTTAGAATGATGAGGAATGATTATACTAGTGATGCCTGTTTGACACGAATCAAGAATGTAGTTTATAATTCTGGCACTTATGGAGTGAGTTTGTGGACGAGATCCTTTGGTTTTAAGCAAACACCCAGTTGATGATTGAGTGGACACTCTATTAGACCTAAGGAGCTCAATTAAGCACCTATTGAAATGATGAGAAAATTAGAGAAACATCATGGTAATCTGTCTTGGACCGTTAACGCTAAAGGTGGAGTATGGCAAGTGGGTTGGACCCATCAATCATTGGGTGCTGGGCCCAAACCCCAGTAGAGTTTGGCAAGTATTTGCTAAGTGCATTCTCAAAGGTTGGTCCTCTCTGTATACTCCTTATGTTCCCAACAAGTTGGTTCTTCAACAACCTTAGCATAATGTCCTTTATCGTCTCTTTTGATCCTCAATCTTTTTTGAGAATGTATATTATTTTTGCCATGGCTGCTTCTTGTAACATTTTTGCTCCTCTAGTCTTGTGGTTTATCTTTTCTTTTCCTTTGGTTATGTTGACTTCAAGCTGATTTGAATTATGTTTTGCTTTCATGCAAATTCTAAGTCTATGCACTTGGTACCTTTGCATCTGCCGAATCTAGTCATTGTTATCTTATGGCCAGTGAACTTCTGCATCAAACTTGTGGTTCTGCAACCTTTGCATCATGACTCAAACTCTCACAAATGGTAAGAGGGATTGACAGAACTTACCTGATACCTGAAAAATAATATCATTCTAATCTGCTGGAAATCATGTATGTGACAAAGATGCATCAACACTAACTGTTATCTTGAGGCCTTTGCATGTCCCAGTCTGACTGTTCGCTCTGGAGTGGTCATTGTTTAAATACGAAATAATAGTTTTTAGCCCTTTAATCATCAGTTAGAAACCTGCATCATCACTTTCTAAGTTATAGACCAAAATTTCAATATTCAGCTAGGAATGACATTGTATTCACAGTAAAGGTTATTCTATTCTAAATTCATGAATTCATAACCAACCCACAATCATGGCAGGTATATGTGTAATGAAATGTCTTACGAAAAATTCGATGAAGAAAGCTTATTCTCCTAGCCAAAAATACTCAACACATAATCCTTTGAGATCTTGAAGAATAGGTTATTCTGAAACAAAACAAAACACAAAATATTAATGGTGTCTTGTCTGCAATACTTATTTTTGGAGAACAAGAATGCAGACCCGACTACTTGGGGACTTTCTCCACCCAACCAAGGGCAAACAGTGTGTTAAGGAAGTCACCTCCGTGCTAGGGAATAAATGCGACACAGGGACTGCAACTTGGTTCAACTCTTTTGCATCCCATAACCCAATTTGTCAATGCTAACAACAATGGCAACATTGTCGGGTACATGAACAAGACAGGATTTGGAATACGAGCAGATGAAACAGCATAAGTTCAATAGCCATATCTGGATACTTTTGCTATGAAGAATAGAGGTGCCATAACTTGGTTCAATTCTTTCACATCCCATTACTCATCATCTCAACACTAACAACAATGGCAACGTTGCGGGGTGCATGAACAAAATGGTTTGAAATATTAGAAGATGCAGCAACATAAGCTCATGACCATAGAGGAATAGTTTTACTCCAGAAACAGTCTTATATTGCTCAACATAGATACCATTCAGGGGCTGTATGTTGGTCCCAGCCATGTTATGGTAAGAACCTAACCCTCCTAGATCTTGTCGACCTCAATTTGTCAATGAAGCCTTCTTATTATGCACACAAACTAGACAAGGCTTAGGGAATACCTTTTAAGCATTTTCGTGCAAATCATAGTTACCAGGTTCCGTCCAGTTCTGATGTTTTGGGCTGGTCCTTTATTTAATTGAATATATATATTTTATTTTTTTAATTTGCAAATTTTTTAATATATTCAAATTGTTTTGAAAGCGTTATCCTTTCCCTTTTACAATAAGAGCTATACCCCCTTTTTGGTGCTACTGTGATTTGAACCCTTGGGTGGGCTACATCATTCATATGCCTCAATCGTTGAACTAAAACCTCGATGGAAGTATAACATATACATTTATAAAGTATAAAATATAAAAAAATCCGAGTTTTTAAATGTTTTTTTTGATATATATTTATATTTTTTAATAAATATTTTATTTATATATTTATATTATCCAAACTTTTCCAAATCAAACTAAACCTCAAAAAACCAAACCTTAAAAAAAAAAATAAAATAAAAAAAACTAAACCTTCAAATCAAGCTAAGCTATACCTAGTAACTATGGTACAAGCCTATAGGGTTTTAATAGGCTACTTAACAAGCAACTTCCTTTCCCAAAATGTGTATTCCATCATCTAGAAAATATAGACATGAAGACAAGTCAACAAAAGCATGGTTACCAGCTTTGACTGAACCTACTCTAATTCAAACCGAACCTATTGGGTTTTGTGCAAACCTTTTTAAGGTGTCATTACACTCAACTCCTTCCCTTGCCATGGAAAAATAGGCGCAGTTCAGAAATATTTGACTGCCATTGCAATTTTACTAGTTGTTGAACCTCTACAGGCAAAAGTGGTGTGAAACATTTTGCACATTTAAACATTAAAGGATCTAAATCTCATTTAGACTTGCATGTTTTTTTGCATCAAATTAAAAACTATGAAATATGTTTTTTTTTCCCTATATTTTTCATAAATATTTTTTCATTCTATTTATCTATATTAATAAGTTATGTGTGGTTTTTATTGGAGGCCACTCGCATCAAAATAACAAACATTACAGTTATTGTTAGGTGAAGTAAATCATATCCAACTCTCCTTTTTATAAAATATATTCATCATTTTCCTTTATATGAAATATATTCTTTATCTTCCTTAATTTGCTATGTTTCCGCATCAGCTCCATGACATCATTTTCATTAATAGACAAGATCTTACTTGGCTAGTTGTCTTCTAAAATTTGAATTTCACCAAGATAAAGATCAACACCACGATTGGCCAAATTATTTGCTATTGAGTTTCTTTTTTTATAGATATGCTCACATTTCCAAGAGATTGCCTCCAACAATAGTTGATGAATATCAACAATAATGTTATTTTTGAGCCAATCCCCACATCCATTTTTTCTTCTTTAAATTGGTTATATGGGAATGAAACAGGCCCCACCTGTATTACATCATCACCATGTAGTGGTATTACAATAGTTTGGATATTATCCATGTATCGCTTGGCAAGATTCAAACTTGGGTCTCCTCCTTGAATGTTGAGGAATCTAATGCCATTTGATAATCCCCACATCCATTTTTATTGATAGCATTAATAATAATTAGTAATAATTTGTGAATCTCCCTCAATTGAATATATTTCCATCATTTTCAATGACAAATTTGACAACCCCCCCACACACATTACTGAAGTGAAATGATCCAAACCTCTTTGGAAAATTCAAACCTCCCTTTCCTTTGAACCAAATTGCTCTAACTCGGTAGCTATGAACAAAAACTTTAAAACAAGGGCTAAGAATAAAAAGTATTAAAACTTCTCTCTTCCTTGCCATTGTGGTTAGTACATGGGCCAAGCCAAGGTGGAAAAGAGACATGGAAAGTTTTCTTTTCTTTTTTCTTTTTAAATTAGTTATACGGGATTGAAACCAGCCCCACTTGTATTATATCATGACCAGTAAGTGGTATTGTAACAACTTGGCTATCATGCATATATCACTTGACAAGATTCGAACCTAGGTCTCCTCCATGAAGGTCAAGGAATTTAACTGATTGAACTGATTCCATTTTTGAGAGGGATGTAGAGTTAATACACATAAATATTTGAATATCTTATTCTTATGTTGCGAATATGTGAAGTCAAGATATAGGCTTTACTCTTCAAGCATTACTAGTGTTGAAGGTTAGTGACTCCTAATACCCATGTGGCTTCCTTATACCTATGAAAAGTATTGCCCAAGTATTGCCTTAATATTGTATGTAAGCACATATTGTCCTAAATCAATTTTGCAACTTTTATTTTGATTTACATCCTTCTATATTTTATCATGTCTTATAGGTTCAAAACATGCTAACACAGTGAAACATCTATATGACAACATGAACTAATTAAATGTCCACGAATGAGATCCAAGGGTCATGCCTCACTTTCCCTTTTGGAATGGACTTTGTGATATTTCCCAATACATCCCTCACATGCGCCACCCAAAAGGGAAATTTGAGGAAGTCCAATAACCATCTAATGATGACTCTTGTACCTCAATAATCCATAGCTAAGATGCCTAAGTTTGTGATGTCATCATTGGTTTTCATCATCTACTTGTGACACCATGGCCATAAAATCTCTCTTTCAAGAGGAAGAGGTGAAAGAAGTCAATTAGTCCTTAGTTTACACAATTGATCCGACTCATTACTATACCCAAAGGCAACTAGATTGAATCCATCAGAAATGTCCTTGAACCCATCGATTAGGCAAAAACTTCATCTTTTTGTTTGTATGAGTGATGCAATAAATAGAGAAAATATTGGGGCCACCACTAGGAACATGAAGAACTTGATCAAAGGAAGAAGATCCAATACTAACCGGTCCACAACCTACCACATGTAGGGAAGAATCATTTCCAATGAGAACATGCTCACCCAAATGTAGTGTGTTGTAATCATGTAGAAGTGTTTGTGTTTGGTCATGTGCCTTGTTGCCCCTAAATCTGCAATCCACTCATTAGAAGAGTTGGATGTCCAATATGTTGAATGAGTAACTACATGAGTTTGTGACGTTTCACCATCATGACTATCGTCACCCTACGCATAGAAGAGAGCAACATCAACACTCCTTTTTTTGGTTGCTTCCTCAAGCTTCTTGATGCAAATCCAACAAAATTATGCTTTGTGTCCTTCTTACAAAACTCACAAGTAGGCCTTTTGAAGGGCTTCTTGGTTGTCTTCTCATTGTACTTTGACTCTTATTAGTTTTAGCCTTAATCACTTCTTTTGCATGAACCTAATTGATGAGAGGGCGACCCTTATAACAATGTCTTCAAGCGTGATGGTGAAGGAGATATTAGAGCACTTTATCAATAGGAGGAGGAGAAGTTGGGAAGTAGACATGAAACATCTTAAACACAATAGAAACCATCTCATCTTTGAAATGTTTTTGAACATTATGTTGAGAAGCTCAATATTTTTGCTTTTCGTAGCTTGTTGCTCCTCTCTTGCACTGTTTGGAATGGCTCTAACAATCTAGATATCATCTTGCAACTTCTTGAACTGACTAATATACTTATCAATGGTCTCAAAAGAATCCATTATCAAGGTAGCAAGATCTCCCTTCAATCTGCTAATTTCTAAGGCGTCAATCTAATAACACAACCCTTGAATTTTTTCAAGCAATTCCTTGGGATCTGTAGTGGTGTGAACAT
Organism: Wollemia nobilis; assembly: GCA_028583015.1. Classification (NCBI taxonomy): domain Eukaryota; kingdom Viridiplantae; phylum Streptophyta; class Pinopsida; order Araucariales; family Araucariaceae; genus Wollemia; species Wollemia nobilis. Next base: position 705,400 of record JAQPPZ010016676.1, read on the forward strand.
GGGTGTCATAGATCTTGTTAATATGAAAAGCTATCATGTCAAGAGCCTCATCGTTCTTATCCCTAAAAAACCACTTTCTTTTTTTATTATGTGAAGGCTTCTCATTGATATACTTGAGCAACCCCTTTGGAGTAGAGCTTCAATCTTGATTTTCCAAGTCGCATAGTTTAGACCATTCAACAAGGGCGTCTGCTAATTCATAAATTTCCTACTAAAATACAAACTCCTACATATAGTTGTGGCTAGAGAGAATAGTACTAGTGCAAAGATCTAGAAAAATCATACAATTTGAAAAAAAAGCTTAAATTGCTTATGTTTGCAAAATCTATGGTCCTTGAAAGTTTGGCCCATAAATCACCTAAATTCTCTAAAATAATTGAAAATTTGAAAATAGATTTTAGTACCTATAGCGAATGGTAGGTCCTCATATGTTGTCGTGTGAATGGCTCAAGGGGTACCAATTGGGTGCTAAATGGACAACATACTGATGAATGGAGTGACACTACTTGTCATTGTCTGAAACATGGGACCACCGATTGGGTGTTGATTGTGGAGGCCACTGTGCTAGCAAATTGACTACACCACTTGTGACGCTCTAATTTGCTCTCCAATATATGAACAAGATTGTGTCACTTGTTGCTCTTTGATTTGGTCCAAAAATCATGCTTTGCCAAGCCTGTTGTTGACTGTGTGATTGTATGGTCAATGAGTTCAATGAGATGGTAGAATGTGATTGGTGGAATCCCTTTTCTATATTTGTCATGTGGCATTTTGCCTGCCCCATTGACCTCTTAACATGTTGACCCCTATCACATCATCACTCATTGCGATAACATGTGCCACATCATCATGTGCATTTTAGCAAATGCCATGTCATCTACCTCATCACCTACCATGTCATTAGTTGCAATATCATGGGGTATAACACTAGGTGCCACATCATCATACACCATGTCATCACTAGATACCACGTCATCTCCAACCGTCACGTCATCATGGTGTGCTATGACATCCATGTATGAAAAGTGAATGATGTCATCCAATGCATCGTCATCATGTCGTGCCATGTTATCTTTGCATACTGCCATGTCAGATTTGTTGATGTTATCAATCAAGATATTGATGTCATCATCAAGGATGGGCATTATGATATAAGCATAACCTTGAAGGGTGTATATGCTTTATTGGGAGTATCAATGACAAAACAATCATGGAGATACATGGATCTGACTAGATACAGGGTTCAATTGTTTGCTTCTTACCTCATAGGTGAGCAAGAGCATATGAAAATGATAGAAAGAATTGAGGTTATAAGATCATCGCTCCATCCAATCATTCAAAAGGTGGTAGTGGGGTTGCTTTGAGGAAAATTCTTCCACAATTAACTAATCACTTCCCTTTGCATATTGGGTTGTGTGTACATACATGTTGGACCAGAGAGTCTACTTCAACTAGAGTGAGGTGATGTTAGCTAATCTTTATCATGACTAATATAGTATTCATGTTAGGGGCCAAAACATATAGGAGGGGTGACCCTATTCATGGGTTAGACATATGAATGATTCTCAAGGTATAAATCACATGAAGTCCTTCAAGTGATGGAGAATAATCTTCATGCATTTATCAATAGTTGATAGAGGAGAAAGTTCAAGCACATAGTAGCTAACTTGTATTTTAAGGTTGATATCATATGGAGGCCTTGTAGTGGTTTCGTAGCTAACTATGTAGAGCCACACAAGGAACTTAACATAGAGCATCCTTTTGGATGCCACAAGAACATGATGGAGATGCAAACCACTAATAGAGCACTTAAGCAACTTGGGTGGTAGCGACCTATCTCGAATATTTTATGTTCGTACCACAATACAATAGGGAGAGTTATATTGTGTCGATGAGGACCTTGGGGACACTTGGTCATAAAAGGAAAAGGTGAGCAATGAGGGCCACACATCAGGTATTTGGGGGTGGATTGAGGCAAAAATATGCCTTAGGAAGAGGTTGTGGTCCCAACTAGGTTTATAGGAGGTATAAAGATAGTTGACATAGGAGGTAGCAAGGATGATGTACCCTTGTTTTTTTTTTTTTTGAATGGGTTTTATGGGATTGAAACAGGTCCCACTTGTATTACATCATGATCACATGGTGGTATTACAAGAAGCTTGGCAATTGTGCATGTATTGCTTGGCAAGATTTGAACCTTGGTCTCCTCCAAAGTAAAGGAATCTAATATTTTGAGTCAATGCCATTTGATCGGATGATGTACCCTTGTTCTCAATAGAAGGTAGTGTAATAGGGAGGATCCTATTGTGAGATTAGGAGGAGATACTGGGAAAACATCACTTAAATAGGCTAGGAAAGAGGGGGATGATCCATTGGAGGAGACTATATGTGGGGCAACTTTTGTGGGAGTGTTGGATACCTCATGTAATAGAGTTGAGGATAGAGGAACTTAGTTGTACAAATGGGTCCATAGATAGACTTATCCTATGCTGTAGTTGATTGTGGTAATACCGTTTATATGTTTTTATGCAATTGACTTTTGACTTGTAAGTAATGAATGCTAACAAATTAAATGTAATATGTATGTAGGTGCCTCGTATGGATGGAGAGACCTTATTATCATGGTCTTGCTATGCTTTATAGATTTCTTTGAGTATCGCTACTAGGCCATTGTTCATCTAGTTTATCCAAGTGGTGGGTACACATGTAGATGTGTTTGCTCCTACCTATTATGGGGTGAGCTTTTATGATCTAAGTGAGGTAGGGCTATGATGAGAATGAGGTAGGGCTAGCATGGAATAAAGAGAAGAGATATATGGTTGATAGACATATGATTGAGGTGTCAACTTGGAGAGAGGACCTTAATAACCACACAATAGAGGATATTCGATTTAGATTCAAGATTTGCTAGGTAGAGAACACATATACAATGGCTGAGAGCAATTTCACAAGTACTATAGGTAGTGTACAACAGTCTTCAAATATTTCTACGGATGTATAAATATTGGCAATATCCTATTGGCTTTCTATGCTTTGTATATCATTTTTGAGATATATAGGATGAACTTATTTGGATCATATCTTGTTTCTTTTGTATTTATTTTCTATGTATTGTTTTCCCCCATTTTTTACATTTTTTCATGCTTTCTTTTTCTCTCTTTACTCATGATAAGTTAGGTAGATGAAAATATGAATAATGGCATAACCTTTTATTAAGTGCATAGTCTAGGATCATAGCTAGAATAACTAAATCCAATGAATTGAATGGAAATAAAAATTGAAAGCATACGTATAAATAAAACGGAATGTATAAGGCTTTATAAATCTTATAATGAGAAAATGAAAGCGATTGACACTGTTACATATCAAATGCTTAACAACAGGTAGAAGTAAATCAAATATATATAACAAAAGTGCCTAAAAGGATAATGTAGTTCCACTTGGGATTTACATATTTAGTTTAACTTGATATTCTAAACCTTTTTACTTAAGTCATTATAATTACCATATTTTCCATAATAATATAAACCAAGTAATAAATAAACTCAATAATTAATGCTCAAATAATATGCCCACTATGGATTAATGCTAATAGATATAATACATTATATTTAAGTTTTATGATAGATGCAAAATATCATGATTATGTATTGCCTAAGAATGTATTTAATGGGAATTGATGATCTCATGAAAATAAATCTTATAGTGGTAGATAAGCTCATGATGTTAATAATTCTAGATTGATGGTTGGAAATAACATATTAGGGTGAAAACATAGGATACGACATATGATGAAGAGGGATATTATAAGCTCATGATGTTAATAATTCTAGATTGATGGTTGGAAATAACATATTAGGGTGAAAACATAGGATACGACATATGATGAAGAGGGATATTATGATTAGGCTTAGGGGTTGGACTTCAAGTACAATATGGGTAAGTCATAAAAAGAGGAGATTTTGGCTTAGCATGTATGGATCAATTAACACATTTAATCTTGCTAGTATATGAATGGCTAAGAGAATGATAAGATGTAGATCACAAACTAGGATAAATGTTGGAATTTGGAAGCAAGTATCTTTTGAGTGTTTATACTTGTATATGGCTCATATTGGACTAACTCACTAAGATGGTCGCAAGAGATATTTTACTTTTCAAAGGGGCAATGCTTTTGAGATTCTAAGAGTTTTCTTTGGTCCTCTATGTCATACTTAGGTCTTTAAATAGCATTTTTATTAGCAATTTTTATTTTATGCCCATGATATTCTTTTATTTTGTTTTCAACACCTCCATATAGGTCGTATCATCAAATAAGCTTATAGGAGGCACTTGCAATTTCTTAAGGGTCATATATATTGTAATCTCAAATTTTGTTTGTGATGTGTAAAATTTCTTTAGTTGTGATATAAAATGTAATAATAATAATAAGATGACAAAATTTTAAGCAGCTCGAATGCCACCTAACACCCGTGTTGTCCTTCCCAAACTTTGGTCGGCCATTTGAGGTGCATGTAGACACTTCAGATTTTGCCATCGGTGGCGTGCTGGTGCAAGACAACCACCCCGTGGCATTTGAGTCGAAATTAATCGACATGGAACGAAGGTACTCGGTGCACGAGAAGGAGATGTTGGCCATGGTACACTGTTTACGCACATGACGCCATTACTTACTTGGGGTGCACTTCGTGGTAAGGACAGGTAATGTCGCCAATACCTATTTCTTGACGCAAATCAAGTTGACTGGCAAATATGCCAGATGGTAGGTTTTTCTTGTGAAGTTTGACATGGACTTAGTGCACATGGTAGGAAAAGGGAATGTTGTGTCCTATGCACTAAGCCATGAACACAAACTGGCGGTCCTTAAGATGGTAGTTGGCAGCCCAATTGCAGTGCAAAGCAAACATAGAGTTGAGCTGACCGAAGACTTGGTCGTGTGGGTGAAGGTTTAATGAAAAACCCGTAGGCAGTTGCGCTAATCAAAACCGTCTAGGTGGAAAATGAACGAGGCAGATTGAACACGTTCAAGTTGGTCAACAAGTTGTGGTTTGTTGGCAACCATCTTGGTGGGATGGCCTGCGCTATGAACTGGTCAAGGAGTGCCATGACAGTTTGTGGGTTGGCCATCTTGGGCAACGATGTATGCTAACGCTGGTAGAATGAGGGTTCTTTTGGCCGATGATGAAGTGGGATGTAGATGAGTACGTGAGGAGTTGCCTCATTTGCTAGCAAGACAAACATCTCAATGAGAAGCCAAAAGGTTTGTTGCAACCATAGCCCGTTGTAGTTCAACCTTAGCATAAGTATGGATTTCATAGTTGGGGTGCCCAAGGCTAAAGGATTCACATCAATAATGGTGGTAGTAGACCAATTTTCAAAATTTACCGTGTTCACTGCCTGTTCGCATCCCTGCCTAGCGGAAGACACAAAAAAATGCTTCTTAAAAAATGTGGTTAAGCATTGGGGGATGTCATTGAGCATTGTGTTAGATTGAGACACAATTCACAAGAAAATTTTGGCATGAGTTGCTGCGGCTGATGGGGACGAAGATGATGCTGTCCTCACATTTTCATCCGCAGATTGATGGCCAGATAGAGAGGGTGAACGCAGTCTTAAAAGCCTATCTCCGACATTATGTTGAAAGTGATCAACTAAATTGGCTAGACTTACTCGACGCAACACAATTTAGTTATAACAATCAAAAGAGTTCTACTAGCTAGTACTCGTCGTTCAAATTGGCGATAGGTCAACAACCGTTGATGACCCACACGGTGATGGCAGGGTATTTGGGAGGTAGTCATGCTGCACCAAAGTATCTTAGAGCCTGGCAGAAACGGGTCAACATGGCATGTATGCATTTGTTGAAGGCAATTAAGAAGATGAAGGAAGGAACCGATTCAAGGAGGAGACTTGTGGTGTTCAACATTGGAGACTGAGTGCTGTTGAAAATGGATTCAGAAATCTTCAAGGCCCCAAAGGGCAAATCGAAGACACTTATGCGTTATTTCAGTGGATTGTTTGAAGTGATTAAGCGGGTGGGCAAAGCTGCCTACCGCTTGCAATTGCCAGTGCACATAAGGGTGCATCTCGTGTTCCATGTAAGTCAGTTGAGGTCGTTTAAGGCAGATGACACTGATCCTGAAAGGACCCAACCAAGTTGTCCACATGCTAATATCGTGGACTGAGATGAACTTGAGTTGTACCGCATTTGGGATGTCAAGACTGTTGGTTGGGGAACAAGAATCACAAAGAGTGCTTGATAAACTGAAAAGGTGGAGCTTCTGATAGCTGGGAGAGACAAGTGTTGTGGAAGTGGAAGTCCAAGATAGAGGTTTTCCTCAAACGAAAGGCTTTGGGGGATAGTTCTATCCCATAACACTTCGTGATTCGAGGTTCCCATGTTGAGCTCAGTGGTGGCGACAGGTCATAGTACCGAGGGCATCATCGAGTTTGGTGGGGGAGATTGTAGGGGATAGATGAGTTGACCTATCCCCTACGTTGTCCATGTTTGGGGAGACCGTGTTAGGATGTGCCAAGTGTGCCAACCTTGGGATTGTTGGGAGTTGGGCCAGCTTGCGCACATTTAGGTAGTTAGATGGGTAGGGATCATAGTTGCAAAATGGCAAAGTGTGAGTCCTTTGCATTGTAAAACGTGCTGCCAAGGGGATGGGAGAGCACACGGGGGTAACTTGGGTACCCAAGGCAGAATGGTGGCAAATTAAATAGTAGTGACCAATGGTGACAAATGGTGGCAAGGGTCCCTTGCCGCGTTGAATTATTGGATCGTGTGAGCTATGTTGGAGGTCAGTTGGGCCTCGTCTAAGTAAAGCGTCGCGACCATGCATTGTAAGATGGAGAAAGTTTGCATGATTTTAATAATAAAATCTTGCATGCTTGGAACAACCCAATAATCTAACCAACTCGAAAGAGAATTTTATTTTGATACACTCGTTAGGGATCTAAATATCCCCACCCTACATAAGCCATTCTATGAAGTTGTCTATTGACTTAATGCCTGATGATTAAGTTGTCTGTCTCATCTCCGCGATGAGCCAACTTATCCCTTTTAATCCGACGAAGGGGGTACGCTCATCCCTACACTATACATAAGTCCGTCTATGTAGGTACACTAAGCATAATGCAAATAAGCTATTTATCTCATCCCCATGATGAACTAACTTATCCCTTTTAATCTGTCAAAAGGGTACGCCCATCTCTACACCATACATAAGTCCGTCTATGTAGGTGCACTAAGCGTAATGCAAATAAACTATCCATCTCATCTCCATGATGAGCTAACTTTTCCATCAATCACTCTTGGTGATAGACGATTCATTAACTCTAAACCTAATTGTTGCCTTCATGCATCTACCTAAGTTTAGGTCTTAGAAGAAATATTTGATACAAGGTTACTCGAAGTTTCCTCCAAAAGGGATCCCATAATCCCTTAGATTACTCTCTCTATCTCTCTCTAAGCTTCTAATCCATAAGCATAAACATTAATAGATGTCATTTTTTAATCATCTAAGATTCATCATAGTAAGGACTATTCAAGAATATAAAATGCATATATTGTTTCCTTCTCATAACTAGATAACTTTTTCATTTCTTTTGATTTAACAATTACAATTATCATGAATAACACTGTTTTTAATTCAATGAAACTCTTACCACAATCTTATCCATGATCTATGAATTACAATAAACCTCCCATTTTATTGAAGAGCAAACATAACCTCAATAACAACATCTAGAAAGCAGTAATTGCAAGATCAAAGGATGGAGATATTCGATACACACACAACACCATATATCCTGGGAAACCCTTACGGGAAAAACCAACTTCTAAACATCCTTTTTATTGCATAAGTTTAGTTGTCTCCAATACAAGATATAAAGGAATCCCATAATTTCTTTTCCAAAACATCAATACCAATAAAAATACATAAGAAACCCATAATTCTTATGTCCCCCAAAACATGAATTTTTTTTCTAATTCACATTACAAAATCAATGAGGTATAATTCCCTCGAATGAATTCCACATTCGTTCTTGTAAAGACGATTTCTTCTTTTTAATAACATTTAAAGGAATAATTTATTTCTAAAGGTTTAATGTATCCATCAATTATAAAATAGCACACAACAAGAATAATAGAGAGGACCTCATAATCCTCTCGAAAAGAGTTCCATTAGCAACTTCCCAATTAATATATATGATCATCTATACTTTCCAAACATATTTCAATACAAAATAAAATATAAGATCCTTTATACATTTCAAACCTAATTTGTTCCAAAATGAAATATATTATCTTTCATTCATCTCAAACATAATTTAACCCAAAATGAAATATATTAAGCTTAATACATTTCAACCATACTTTATCCCAAGAATAAATGTATTATTCTTTATACATCTCAAACATAAAATGAAAATCATTCATCATTCCATCAAACATCGAATAATCCAATATTCATTTCTTCAATTAATCAAAAGCCCATACTTTCAATTAATCAAAATACCCAATAATTCATTCTTTTAATTAATCAAAAGCCCATACTTTCAATTAATCAAAATACCCAATAATTCATTCTTTTAATTAATCAAAAGCCCATACTTTCAATTAATCAAAATATCCAATAATTCATTCTTTTAATTAATCAAAAGCCCATACTTTAAATTAATCAAAATACCCAATTATTCATTCTTTTAATTAGTCAAAAGCCCATACTTTTAACTAATCAAAATACCTAATAATTCATTCTTTTAATTAATCAAAAGCCCATACTTTCAATTAAATAAAAAAACCATTCTTTCACTCAAATAAAAAACCCTAAGTTGGTTTAAATGAAATTTAACAGTCGACATGATCTTCCATAGTCAGTCAGGTTAGCACGGATTTTCATAGTTGCGGTGCCCAAGGCTAAAGGATTCACATCAATAATGGTGGTAGTAGACCAATTTTCAAAATATGTCGTGTTCACTGCCTGTTCGCATCCCTGCCTAGCGGAAGTCACAACAAAATGCTTCTTAAAAAATGTGGTTAAGCATTGGGGGATGTCATTGAGCATTGTGTTAGATTGAGACACAATTCACAAGAAAATTTTGGCGTGAGTTGCTGCGGCTGATGGGGACGAAGATGATGCTGTCCTCACGTTTTCATCTGCAGATTGATGGCCAGATAGAGAGGGTGAACGTAGTCTTAAAAGCCTATCTCCGACATTATGTTGAAAGTGATCAGCTAAATTGGCTAGACTTACTCGACGCAACACAATTTAGTTATAACAATCAAAAGAGTTCTACTAGCTAGTACTCGTCGTTCGAATTGACGATAGGTCAACAACCGTTGATGACCCACACGGTGATGGCAGGGTATTTGGGAGGTAGTCATGCTGCACCAAAGTATCTTAGAGCCTGGCAGGAACGGGTCAACATGGCATGTATGCATTTGTTGAAGGCAATTAAGAAGATGAAGGAAGGAACCGATTCAAGGAGGAGACTTGTGGAGTTCAACATTGGAGACTCAGTGCTGTTGAAAATGGATTCGAAAGTCTTCAAGGCCCCAAAGGGCAAATCGAAGACACTTATGCGTTATTTCAGTGGATCGTTTGAAGTGATTGAGCGGGTGGGCAAAGCTGCCTACCGCTTGCAATTGCCAATGCACATAAGGGTGCATCTCGTGTTCCTGAAAGGACCCAACCAAGTTGTCCACATGCTAATATCGTGGACTGAGCTGAACTTGAGTTGTACCGCATCTGGGATGTCAAGACTATTGGTTGGGGAACAAGAATCACAAAGAGTGCTTGATAAACTGAAAAGGTGGAGCTTCTGATAGCTGGGAGAGACAAGTGTTTTGGAAGTGGAAGTCCAAGATAGAGGTTTTCCTCAAACAAAAGGCTTCGGGGGATAGTTCTATCCCATAACACTTCGTGATTCGAGATTCCCGTGTTGAGCTCAGTGGTGGCAACAGGTCACAGTACCGAGGGCATCATCGAGTTTGGTGGGGGAGATTGTAGGGGATAGATGAGTTGACCTACCCCCTACGTTGTCCATGTTTGGGGAGACCGTGTTAGGATGTGCCAAGTGTGCCAACCTTGGGATTGTTGGGAGTTGGGCCACTGCCCACATCTAGGTAGTTAGATGGGTAGGGGTCATAGTTGCCAAATGGTAAAGTGTGAGTCCTTTGCATTGTAAAACGTGTTGCCAAGGGGACGAGAGGGCACACGGGGGTAACTTGGGTACCCAAGGCAGAATGGTGGCAAATTAAATAGTAGTGACCAATGGTGACAAATGGTGGCAAGGGTCCCTTGCCGCGTTGAATTATTGGATCGTGTGAGCTATGTTGGAGGTCAGTTGGGCCTCGTCTAAGTAAAGCGTCGCGACCATGCATTATAAGATGGAGAAAGTTTGCACGATTTTAATAATAAAATCTTGCATGCTTGGAACAACCCAATAATCTAACCAACTCGAAAGAGAATTTTATTTTGATACACTCGTTAGGGATCTACATATCCCCACCCTACATAAGCCATTCTATGAAGTTGTCTATTGACTTAATGCCTGATGATTAAGTTGTCTGTCTCATCTCCGCGATGAGCCAACTTATCCCTTTTAATCCGTCAAAAGGGTACGCTCATCCCTACACCATACATAAGTCCGTCTATGTAGGTGCACTAAGCGTAATGCAAATAAGCTATTTATCTCATCCCCATGATGAGCTAACTTATCCCTTTTAGTCTATCAAAAGGGTACGCCCATCCCTACACCATACATAAGTCCGTCTATGTAGGTGCACTAAGCGTAATGCAAATAAACTATCCATCTCATCTCTATGATGAGCTAACTTTTCCATCAATCACTCTTGGTGATAGACGATTCATTGACTCTAAAACTAATTGTTGCCTTCATTCATCTACCTAAGTTTAGGTCTTAGAAGAAGGATTTGATACAAGGTTGCTCGAAGTTTCCTCCAAAAGGGACCTCATAATCCCTTAGATTACTCTCTCTATCTCTCTCTAAGCTTCTAATCCATAAGCATAAACATTAATAGATGTCATTTTCTAATCATCTAAGATTCATCATAGTAAGGACTATTCAAGAATATAAAATGCATATATTGTTTCCTTCTCATAACTAGATAACTTCTTCCTTTCTTTTGATTTAACAATTACAATTATCATGAATAACACTATTTTTAATTCAATAAAACTCTTACCAAAATCTTATCCATGATCTATGAATTACAATAAACCTCCCATTTTATTGAAGAGCAAACATAACCTCAATAACAACATCTAGAAAGCAGTAATTGCAAGATCAAAGGATGGAGATATTCGATACACACACAACACCATATATCCTGGGAAACCCTTACGGGAAAAACCAGCTTCGAAACATCCTTTTTATTGCATAAGTTTAGTTGTCTCCAATACAAGATATAAAGGAATCCATAATTTATTTTCCAAAACATCAATACCAATAAAAATACATAAGAAACCCATAATTCTTATGTCCCCCAAAACATGAATTTTTCTTCTAATTCACATTACAAAATCAACGAGGTATAATTCCCTCGAATGAATTCCACATTCGTTCTTGTAAAGACGATTTCTTCTTTTTAATAACATTTAAAGGAATAATTTCTTTCTAAAGGTCTAATGTATCCATCTACTATAAAATAGCACACAACAAGAATAATAGAGAGGACCCCATAATCCTCTCGTAAAGAGTTCCATTAACAACTTCCCAATTAATATATATGATCATCTATACTTTCCAAACATATTTCAATACAAAATAAAATATAAGATCCTTTATACATTTCAAACCTAATTTATCCCAAAATGAAATATATTATCTTTTATACATCTCAAACATAATTTAACCCAAAATGAAATATATTAACCTTAATACATTTCAACCATACTTTATCCCAAGAAGAAATATATTATCCTTTATACATCTCAAACATAAAATGAAAGTCATTCATCATTCCATCAAAAATCGAATAATCCAATATTCATTCCTTCAATTAATCAAAAGCCCATACTTTCAATTAATCAAAATACCCAATAATTCATTCGTTTAATGAATCAAAAGCCCATACTTTCAATTATTCAAAATACCGAATAATTCATTCTTTTAATGAATCAAAAGCCCATACTTTCAATTAATCAAAATATCGAATAATCCATTCTTTTAATTAATCATAAGCACATACTTTAAATTAATCAAAATACCCAATTATTCATTCTTTTAATTAGTCAAAAGCCCATACTTTTAACTAATCAAAATACCTAATAATTCATTCTTTTAATTAATCAAAAGCCCATACTTTCAATTAAATCAAAAAACCATTCTTTCACTCAAATAAAAAACCCTAAGTTGGTTTAAATGAAATTTAACAGTCGACATGATCTTCCATAGTCAGTTGGGTCAGCACGGATTTTCATAGTCAGCCTAAACAACAACACCACCACCATCAACAAGTGGCTCCACGCGGAAACCACCCAACGCCTCCAATTGGCGCCAAAGGGTGACCCACGTGGAGCTGCCCTAACCATTCATCATGGTCACTAACCTAAGGGAGATAACTCCCTTTTTGCGGCACATTGGTGCCTCCCATAGGAACAATGTGGGATTAATGCTAAACAGGGTTTTAAATAAAAACATTTGCCCCTACGGAGCACGCAAAGCTACATGGCAACTTAAGACAGGGTTTAAGCCATAGACAGGGGTGAACATTCCACGTGTCAAAGGTAGGGCGGTCAACAACCTGGTCAAGTAAGGGATTTCAACGCCACCAAGTGGTGCTTTGGGCAGCCCACCAAGTGGAGTGACCCTGACTACCACTTGGTGGTCAAAACACTATGGGGGCCTAGCGCCTGTTATGTTGAGCTTAGGCCTCCCGCATATCCCATAAGGGATATTAAGAGAAACTAAATCAGATGAGGTTATAAACACCATTCGGAGGCTGGAAAAGGAAAACAACCAACTCAAGGAGCAAGTGTCAAAGCTACAAAACCTTGCAAACATGGGTCAACGTGAATGGCATGTCCTCAAACAAGCCATTCATCCCCCAATCAATGATGCAATAGAGGTGGAAAAAACAAATGCAAATCAAATAAAAGAGGTACAAAAAACACTCCAAAACATTGAAACAAGAGAAAATGAGCCACGAAATGAATTAGCAAAGGCAAAGACATGGTCTCAAGTAGTAAAAAAACCACCAATCAACAAAAAGAGTTGATAGAGAAGCAAGTAAAAATTGAAATAACAGAAGAGAAAGAAAGACATGAGAAGTTAACAAATATAATCATCAAAGGGTTGAAAGATTATGGGGACAGGGAAGACAAATCGTTTAACCAGAGACTTCTTGTCAGATCGATTACAATAGAAGGGTTAGATAAAAAAAGTAAGCATAATTAGCAGGCTGAGAGAAGGAGGCAGAGATAGACATATTCGGGTCACATTGATGAGCTACGAGGATAAAATAAGGTTACTTAAAACAGAGGCATGCTGAGAGGGTCACAATTTTATTTAGATGATGACCTAACATTTTTACAGCAGGAAGAAAGAAATAAGGAATGGGAAAAGGTGAGGGCAAGCAAGGAATGAAGGGAAACATGCATATTTAAGAAATGGAAAGGCATACATCACATCTAAAAAAATCCAAAACAAATAGGGAGTATGGCCCGCCGGGAACATCTTACAATGGTAAGTTGGAACTCGTAGAGGTTTCCCTTGGAGAAGAGGACCCGGGTTAGGGCCCATTGCTAGAGACAAAGATATAATCATATTGATGGAAACACATGAACACGATGGATGTAGGACTCCGAAATTTGTGGGATACAAAAAAATAGCAATATGGAATAAAGCAAGAGAAAATGGCAAAGGGCATGAGGGTATTATGGTTTTAATAAAAGAGGAATGGGATAGGGTCATTAAAATTGAAAAACAAGATGAAAACAAACAACACATATGGATAAAGATCCTAGAAAATAAGTTAGTTATTAGCATAGCAGCATGTTATTTTGCTCCCAAGAATTCTAAATTCTATAAGAAACATGACCTTAATAGAGAAGACCCATACTCCTCCCTAAAAAGAGACATTTCAATATACAATAAGTTGGAAAGATTGTATTAATTGGAGATTTCAATGCAAGGACAACAAATAAGCAAGCTAACATTTTAGAAGGTAACGAAGATATTGAGATTAATCCTTTTTGGATGCCAGAAGAGGAAAATCAACAGTGGGCCAGGACTTCGGAAGATGAGCATGGGGCTATCACGCAATATGGAGAAGAGTTGTTAGGTCTTTGCAAAGATATACAATTTGATTATTTGCAATGGGATGAACAAATGGAAAAATTCAGGAAAGTATACATGCAAAACATATAAGGGACAAAGTGTAATAGACTATGTAATATGTTCACAGAATTACATACCAAAAATAGAGGAGCTAGAAGTGGAAGATTCTCTAGTGGAACTTAAGTCAGATCACAACCCAATTGTTATGAAACTTCGAATGCATGGAGACAAACCAAGGGAAAAACACTTGCAAGGCAATCAAAATAAATATCCTCACAAGGGAAACATTCTCTTAACAGATGAAAATCGGCATAATTTTAGAGCGGTATTAAATAATAAGTTACAGGAAAGGGAAGAACTACATCACAGTAGTAGAGATTACAATAAGAGTGAATGGTTAATGCACGTTATTCAAGAAGCTCTAAACAAATGCAAGAGAGCTAAACCTAAAAAGAAAGGAATAGCTTCCCAACCAACCCATGGTTCGATGAAGATTGCAAAAAAATGCGAAGATTACTAAAGGAATCAACGGGTAAAACAAGAGCAAACAAAAAAACATATGAGAAACTGGTAAGGGCAAAAAAAGAAGAATACACTAGAACAAGGAGGAAAAAATTGATTTATTTAGGGAAGCATGAACCAAAATTTTTTTGGAAGGAACTAAGCGTGAAAAGGATGCAAACTGAAAATAACATAACAGTTAATCAGTGGTTGGAGTATACAAAACAACTGTATCAACGTAGTAACCAGCAGGAGACACCCCCTACTATCATTGTCAAGAAATAACTTTTCACAATTGAAGACATTATTCAAGGGATAAAAAAGTTAGCAACTGGTAAAGCCCGTGACATAGACAATATTCAAGCAAAGCATATAAAATGGGGGGTAGATATCTTGACACCACAAATCAAAGAAATTTTCAATGAGGTCATACAAAATGACTTCCCTACTGAGTGGACAACTATCTTGACCATTCATTTGTTTAAAAGTGGAGATGTAAATAATCCCTCAAACTATAGAACTATCATGAAAACCTCTCTTTGCAAAGTTGTTTGGGAGTATGATAGAGCATAGGATCAGCATATGGGCAGAAGAAAAGGGAAAGAGAGCAAAGGGGCAAGCAGGTTTTAGGCCCAAACACTCAACTATTGATCACCGTATCACGCTCGGACACATAGTGGAAAAAATATGGGACAAAAAGAGGAGGCTTTTTGTCGTTTTGTAGACTTCAAAAAGACATTTGACACAAGTGCCAAGGAAAAAATTATGGAGCAAAATGGAAGAGCTAGAGGTTCCAATTCACTACAGGGCAACAATTCACAGACTATATGAGCATGTAAAGGCTAGAATCATAACACATGAAGGGTTATCTGAATGTTTTGGTAGTGACATAGGTGTCAAACAAGGTTGCCCTCTATCTCCGACCTTATTTGGGCTATACATTGACAAGTTAGAAGAATGGATAAACAAATTTGGGGGAGAGGGTGTGCATTTAGCCAAATATGTGGTAAAAATCCTCATGTATGCAGATGATGTAATTCTTGTGGCCAAAACAACCAAAGATCTAGAAGATCACCTTCCAGCTCTAGAACTCTTTTGTAAAGAAGTTGGGATGCAAGTGAACACGAGCAAAACAAAAATTATGTTTTTTTCAAAGAAAAAGAAGCAACAACTCAAATTTCAGCTTGCAGGAGAACCGCTTGATGTAGTAGTAGAATACAAATACCCGGGCATAGACTTTCATGACAAACTTAATTGGAATACATGTAGGATGAAAAGAACTCAAAGTGGCCGGAGAGCACTATATGCACTTCAAAACGAGTGTAGGAATGCCGAGTTGTGGGACTGGAAGACCACCAAGGTCTTATTTGGCCTACTTGTTACACCGGTTCTGTTGTATGGTTGCGAGGTGTGGGCTAATGACACAACAAATGCAAAATGGAGGTAAATAGAAAGGATTCAAAAATATCTAATCACAAACTTTCTCAAAATTAAGGCCACAACCCCTTATGAAATTATTCTAGCTAAACTGGAATGTTCTCTTTAGAAGCAATTGCTATGACCAAGCTGTTATGTTACTTGAAAAAAACAGAAAATATGAAAAATGATAGATGGCCTAGGGCAGTGAGGGACAAAGAGTTGCATAGGCGAAAGAATACGTGGATGAAACAAAATCAGAAATGGATGAAACGTTGGGAAATCAACATAAATGAATGCCCAAATGTCAACAAAGACATAAAAATTATGTGAATGAAAAGTTCAGAAGTGGAATGTGGAAAAATGCAAGCAGGAAAAGACAATATTATATTGCAAATTTTAACCCAACGTATGACCACAAGGAAAAAGCATATATAGGTGCTGAAATCAAGTGGAAGGAAAAAATACTCATTACTCAGATAAGGACTAGCTCTCATAGGCTTAGATGTGAAACAAGGAGATGGACAATGCCCAAAGAACAATGGGAAGAAAGGATATGTACTCTATGTAGCACAGGGTGCAGTAGAGACAGAGGAACACTTCATCTATAAATGCCCGAGTTTTTCAGATATCCGTAACGAATACAAAGAAACACTTGGGAACGATTTTATGAAAGATTTATTTGAAGACAGTAAAATAAAAAAAGTTGGAGAATTGCTAACACAAATCAGCAGGAAAAGGAACAACCTTCTCAAAGATATTAAAGATCATATGATATATTTGAGTAATTGTACTTCCATATTTGAGGTCGCATAGACCATATTTGGGTCTCGTGGACGTAATTAAAATCTTTCTTTCATTCATTCATTTGAAGGAAAGGCCTAAGCGACCTTCCCCTTGCCCGCACCCTCCCAAGCGTGGATAGCTGCGCGACGACGATGCTAAGGTGGCAGGGGGCGAAATAAATTAAAATACCCTAAGTTTAACCTTAGGGATACTTCCGAAGGTGGCGACGAAAACAAATAAAACTACGCAACGCCTTCATACGATTCAGGGGATGTAATAGATGAACACATAGGTAAAAAAAGGAGGGTTAATGGTTTCAACAGAGCCGCCATGAGGCAGACGCTAGTGATGCCACAATCGAAAACGCAATAAAAAAGACATAGGTGGGGTTGGTCTAAACAACGTCTAACAACGAAGAAAGTGATTCGAAAAGCAAAGTGACCTATTGGTTTCAAAAACTTAACAAGAACTAATTGATAGAAAACTTAACACAACTAGGTCATTTCGAAACACAACAAATTCCCTTTAAGCGCACGGTAAGATCAATTCGAAAACAAGCTCTTAATACGCAGAAGCAAAACAAGTTGTTCAATAGGCGATGCAAGTTGCAGTGCATGACGACTGTGCTTGAAATACACGATCTAAAACAAAATAGAGGCTTCCTTTATGAAGAAAAATAGGGCAAGATCTAAAAACAGGGTACAACAGTCCATCTAGCATCGAATTTCAGGTGAAGAAAACAGAACGGTCTCAATTGATTTAATTCAAACGAATTTCAGTCATTAGGCACAATTCACAACCTAGGATAAACAAGGCATATTCATCTTATCAAAAACATTAATACAATGCTAAAATTACGAAAGCCCCAACCTGTAAATCCTTGCTCGATTGATCCTCCTTCAACCTCCAACCTTGCCCTATGAAATTCTTCCAAGCGAGAACGTCCCCTCCATCTTGGGCTTCTCTTTTCTTTTTCTTAAAACACGCCTTACCATGTGCCATACCCAAGAACATAATTGCCCATGTATTCCCTTTTACAAGCTGGCCAGGGGAGCGTACTTTTCATTAAGACCAACCTCCTTACTCAGATCTCCCTGACATGAAGACTTTAATTCCACATTTTGAATATCCAACTTTAATATATTTTATTGCTTGCTTTTTTTGTAAGTCAAAAGTGTTTTTTATATAATAAAAGCATTAATCCATGATGTTAATTATTTTAATTAAAACTAATGCATGCATGGAACAATATTAATAATCTTTAAAATTAATTAATTCAATGCAAAACCCAGGTGTTGTAGGTGAGTTGGAGAGGAGAGGGCAATCCTCCAAGGGAGGTCCCAGGTTTGAATCTCCACCCTACCAAAAAGTTGAATTGGGTACCCAAAATCCAATAGATAATGTTGGTGCGGGCAGGGCCGGCCGCGACTCCCGAGTGACTTTGACGGTGTAGAATCCCCTGGTCGTGGTCTCTCAGACCAAGGCGGCCCCGCAAGGGGTTTTTTGCTTAAAAAAAATTCAATGCAAATATCAAAACTAATACTAAATTATTAGCTTGATTCCACCTAGGTATTAGTAAAACCTCTATTTTTACTAATACCCTCCTAGGTGGATCTGTTCTTGGTGGTCGATATTTTCTTCCACCTACGAGCATAATTAATCCTGCAAAATCACATATAATCAGCAGTACCATGTTCATACAACATAACCAATGTTACAAACATTTTTGCATATCCATAATACAAACTATACTAGGCATTGAAACAATAAATTCAATACATTGTCATTTCATAAAGGGTCCTACCAAGGTGGATTGTGATAATGCTTTTGAATCCAAAATAATATAGAGTCGATCATGCTTCTTGTTAATTGTGGAATGAGTTGAATGGACGTAAAAAATTAAGCTAACTGCCAAAGCCTTTATGTGTGACGAAACTGAATGCTGGGTTTCTATGTTTTTTGCGAGTGCACAATGGAGGAGGTGTAGTATGTGGTTGCTGAGCTTTCGATTTGGTAGCAGACTTGATGCCTTGCCACTGATGAGGGTTTACTCTTGCTAAACTAACCCTGTGTATTTGTCTTGATGATGTTCTCCTTGCAAAATTGAAGTTGTCTACCACAACAATGGCAACAACCACATCCTTCGGCTTGTGTCGTCGTAGCTCCACTTGGGCCTACTACTGCAAGCCCATATTGAATGCGAACAAACAATCTTCTTCAATCATGGTCTTGATGTCGATTATTAACTCTTAAAAGGTATATATATAATCTCAGATCCTGCCCACTTGTTCCAGCCTTCGAAGCTTAAACTTGGATTGCCACTTGGTATTTTTTGGCCTAAATTGCCCACGCAAAGCAGTTTTTAGCTCCTCCAAGAAACTCACAGACTTATCGATTCTTTGTGCTTAGATATCAATGGCCAAAGTCCACGTATTTTCTGTCCCCTTAAGGTATCGCGTGGCAGTCTTGACTTGTTCATCTAGCAACTTTTCCAAATCCGCCAGGTGCTCGCCAATGTCCCAAAGGGAATTGTCTAACAGACGGTCATTGCTTGTCTCATCAAAGCTTTTGGGTTCTTTAAGTTTGGGCATCTTAGCCATGGAAGACCTTGCTCTCAAATCCACTCCTTGGCCAATATCTGCCACTATCGTCGTGCGACACAGGGTCGCTTCCTCTTGAAGCTTGGACCTCCAAGCTTTCATCTAGACATCCTTGCACTTTTGATAGAGCGTCCGTCAGTGACACGCCACTCTCCAAAGTTAGTGAGCACCTCGTCCAAAACAGGCCTCCATAACCTGAAGGCGCTCTCTACTATGGCTAACACGTCTTCTAACTTAGCCATCCGTTGAATCACTTATTGCTCTAGATCCTCCACGTCATGCGTTTGGCTTGGGCGACAACCAACTGGAGGGTCTTGTCTTGCCTCCCCATGATCCCTCTGGTCTGGTGGGGGAATTTTCGTCTTGACATTTGCCATCTTTGTGAACCAAACATGAGCAATTTCAACACAGATCGAAATGGACTCAAACCATTTTTTTACCACGAGGTGATCTCTACAGCGATTTGTACTTGATATTGCCCTTAACAACGGTGGCAACCACACAAACCACTTAACGTACACTACATACTCCCTTCTGCAAAACAACCCCGTAACTCGTTGCAAGATTCCCACAACACAAGCTCTGATACCACTTGTGTGTCTAGGGTGATCAATGCAAAACACAAATGGCACTACACGTCCCAAGCTAAACTCGGTGACCACGGGCTGTGCACTCGTGAAAAACACAGAAACCCAACGTTCAATTTTGTCACACAAAAAGGCTTGGCAGTTAGATTAATTTTACGACGTCCATTCATCTCATTCCACAGTTAATAAGAAGCATGGCCAACTACGTATTATTTTAGATTCAAAAGTGTGCAAGTTTTTATTACTAAAATTGTGCAACTTTCTCCATATTACAATGCATGGTCGCGACACTTTACGTAGATGAGGCCCAATCGACCTCCAACATAGTGCACATGATCCAATAATTCATTGTGGCAAGGGACCCTTGCCACCATTGGCCACTATTGTTTAATTTTCCACCATTATGCCCTGGGTATCCATGTTACCGTCGTGTGCCCCCCTCTTGGCAACACATTTTACATTGCAAAGTACTCACACTTTGTCATTTGGAAACTATGACCCCTACCCATCTAACTACTTAGACGTGGGCAGACTGGCCCAAATACCAACAATCCCAAGGCAGGCACACTTGGCACAACCTAACACAATCCGCCCAAAGCATGGACAATGTAGGGGGTAAGTCAACTCACCTATCCCTTACAAGAATTCGCTGTTAGGAGCAACGTCGGGGACAAATCGCTGGAGAGATCGCCTTGTGGTAAAAAAACTGTTTGATTCCATTATGGACTGTGTTGAAGTTGCTCGTGTTTGGTTCGTAAAGGGTTCGCAAAGATGGTAGACGTTGAGTCGAAGATGCCCCACTAGATCAGAGAGGTCGTGGGGAGGCAAGACAAGACCCTCTAATTGGCGGCCATCCAAGACGAACGCATGCCGTGGAGGATTTGGAGCAGCGAGTGATTCAGCAGATGGCTGAGTTAGAAGACGTGTTAGCCACAATAGAGAGCGCCTTCACGTTATGGAGGCCTGTTGTGGATGAGGTACTCACTAACTTTGGATAGCGGCATGTGTCACTGACGGACGCTCTGTCGAAAGTGTAGGGACATCTGGATGAAAGCTTGGAGGCCTAAGCCAAACTTCACGAGGAAGTGACCTTGTGCCGTGCGGCGACCATGGCATCTGTTGGCCATGGAGTGGGGTAGAGAGTGGGTACTTCCATCACTAAGGTACCCAAATTTAAAGAACTCGAAAGCTTTGATAGGACGAAGGATGACCACCTGTTAGACAATTTATTTTGGGACATGGGCGAGTACCTAGCGACCTTGGGAGAGCTGTCAGATGAACAAGTCAAGACTACCACACGATACCTTATGGGGATGAAAAAGACGCAGTGGACGACTTTAGTTGCTGATATCGAAGCACAAAGAATTGATAAGTCTACGAGTTCTTGGGAGGAGCCGAAAACTACTTTACATGGACAGTTCAGGCTGAAAAATACCGAGTGGCAAGCCAAGTTTAAGCTTCAAAGGTTTAAACATGCGGGTCGGATCCGAGATTATATTTGTGACTTTCAAGAGTTAATGGTCGACATCAAGACCATGATCGAAGAAGATCATCTATTCACGTTTGAGATGGACTTACAACACTGGGCCTGTTAGGACCCCATCCTAACACTATGATGTAATAACCCTTGTTGAATGTGGGAGACACCCATGATAATGTTTTGTAATATTTTATAATAGTTGTGGCTCTAGAAGTGCCTAGACAAGTGGTGCCATTATATGTAATTGTTATCAAGAATGTAACTGTTTTGTAGGTAGGAGATTCTAGCTTGGGTGGCATTTTGCATGTAAGCCAACCTTGAGAGTTAGGTGGTAGATGAAGTCTTTAAAACTACGAGGGGCAAGAATGAATATACCTTTTTGCATAATTGAATGAAAGTATTGAAGGAGGTTGCCCCCTCGAAGCGGCCTACGATTATGTGTTACTTTGTGAGATTGTTTCATTTCTGCACTTATATTCCATATTGCAATAGTTTCTGTTTTAAGCATTTATGTTTATTTGCAATGTTTGTGTGAATGTGTTGATTTTAATGAGAAGGTTCCTAACAAGTGGTATTAGAGCACTTTGCAGGGTCGTGTTCTGTTGCAACAATACCAATTTCTGCCATTCCAACTATTAGGTATAAGATTTCGTGTTTTGTTTTTTGCCAGTTTCTTTATTAAAAAAATACAGTATTTGTTTTTTATACATTAATTATTTAGGTTAGAAACCCTATGTCGAGGGTTTTAAAATATCATGGAGGAGCTATCGTTATTGGCTAAGCAAGATTTCTGCCAGCCAGTACTCATCATTCAAATTGGCAACATGTCAGCAACCATTGACGCCCAACATGGTGATGGTGGCGTATTTGGGAGGTAGTCATGTCGTGACAAAATATCTTAGAGTCTGGTAGGAATGGGTCGACATGGCACACATGTATTTGTTGAAGGAAACCAAGAAGATGAAGGAATGAGTTGATACAAAGAGGATACCTGTGGAGTTCAACGTTGGAGATCGAGTGCTATTTAAAATGGAGCCAAAAGTCTTCAAGGCCCTGAAGGGAAAATTGAAGGTACTTATTTGTTGTTTTGATGGACCGTTTGAAGTGATTGAGCGGGTGGGCAAAGCTGCCTACTTCTTGCAGTTGCTAATGTACATAAGGGTGCATCCCATGATCCATGTAAGTCAGTTGAGGCAGTTTAAAGTAGATGACATTGATACTGAAAGGATCCAACCAAGTTGTCCACTTGCTAACATCGTGGACCGAGCTAAACTTGAGTTGGACAACATATGAGATGTCAAGACTGTTGGCTAAGGGAACAAGGACCACAAAGAGTACTTGGTAAGCTGGAAAGGTGGAGCTTTTGATAGTTAGGACAGAAAAGAATTATTGTGGAAGTGAAAGTCCAATATAGAGACCTTACTCAAACAAAAGGCTACAAGGGACAGTGCTATACCATAACACTTCATGATTTGGGGTTCCTGTGCTGAGCTCGGTGGTGGCGACAGGTCATGACGTCAAGGCCATCACTAAGTTTGGTGGGGGAGATTATAGCGGATAGGTGATCCAGCCTACCCCTACGCTATCCATGCTTGAGCGAATCATGTCAAGCTGTGCCAAGTGTGCCAACCTTTGTATTGTTGGGATTTGGTCCAATTTGCCTATGTTTAGGTAGTTAGATGGGTAGGGGTCATAGTTTCCAAATGACAAAGTGTGAGTCCTTTGCATTGTAAAATGTGCTATCAAGGGAGGCGTACAGGGGTAACTTGGGTACCCAAGGTACAATGGTGGTGGCAAGGGTCCCTTGTCGTGTTGAATTATTGGATCGCCTGTGCTATGTTGAAGGTTAGTTGGGCCTCATTTATGTAAAGCACCGCGACCATGCATTGTAAGATGGAGAAAGTTTGCATGATTTTAATAATAAAAACTTGCACGCTTTTGGATCCAAAATAATACATAGTCAGCCATGCTTCTTGTTAACTATGGAAATGGACGTCGTAAAATTAATCTAAATACCAAAGCCTTTTTGTGTGACGAAATTGAACACTAGGTTTCTGTGTTTTTCGCGAGTGCACAACTGAGGAGGCGTGGTATGTGGTCACTGAGTTTATATTGGGACGTGCGGTGCCGCGTGTGTTTTGGATTGATCGCCCTAGATGCACGACGATTTTCTTTGGTCCTCTATGACATACTTAGGTCTTTAAATAGAATTTTTGTTATAAATTTATCTTTTATGCCCATGATATTCTTTTATTTTGTATTCAACACCTCCATATAGGTTACATCATCAATAAGCTTATAGGAGGTGTAAGTTTAATTTTTCTTTGCTGCTTTAATGGGTTCTTGTGTAACAAGCTTAGGAATTTGTTTACTAATGGTATTAACCCTGTTACACAAGTCTATTTGGGTCACTATCTCCATCTCCATGATTGTTTGCCAAATTTTAGTTGTTGGTTAGTTTAAAACCTTTTCCCAAGTTTCTTAAAGGTCATATATATTGTAATGTAATTTTTTTTTGTGATGTGTAATTTTTTTTTAATTGTGATATAAAATGTAATAACAATAATAAGATGACAAAATTTTAGTAAAAGAAATGGACAAAGGGAGGGGGAATAGGAGATAACATGAGTGGAAGGTAGGTGAGAGGAGGTAAAGTTAAGACAAAGTGAAATGGTGGTGAAGAGGGAGAAAGTGGAGAAATCAAAGGGGTTGTGTGGAAGTGATAGGGCAGTCAAGAGATGTAGGCAAAACATAAATTCTTATTTGACAAAAAGGTAGAGAAGGGAAATTGGCATAATAGAAGCTATAAATATACTAGTTGCACAAGTTAGAGAGGAAGGGTAGCATGCAAGCCAAACACTTTTGCTGCTTGAATTACTAGATTTCACATCAGTTTATAGAAATGAATATGGGGGGTCCATGGACACCAAATAATATCACTATGAAAGCACATACTTACATTCCGACCGATAATGAAATGGTTGGTATGATGGGGTATTTATGCCCAAATACAAGTTACCTTTAGGTCAAGGTTAAGATACTGACTTTTAGGATTAAAATAATAAAGTAATACAAAAAAACATTTTTTTAAGGTTTACAAGGGCCCAAAGGGCTTATATGAACAATACAATACAAAAGTTGGTCATGGCCTCAAGAGAAGCTTAACCACCACATATTTCAACATCCCCTGTTAAGTTGGACAAGGGACATAGAGAAAGACCCTTATTTTTTATTCCCCCTTAAGGGACACTCCTATACAAGTGGCTTTTGCATGCACACAAAATGAACCTTAGGCATGATCTTGGTTAGGATGTCCATAGCCTACTTTTTTGAAGGTGTAAAACTGGATCAAGCATCCCATGTGCATGAAGCCATCTCACAAAGTGCACCTAAATCTCTATGTGCTTCATTCACTGATGGAACATTGAATTACATACATGGATGATGCTCTCATTATCACATTGACGAGTGACTCGAGAAATGCCAATCTCATCTTAAATCACAAGAATCCACTAAAGATGCTTAGTTGTCTCATTGAGAATAATATTCAATGTCCATAGAATCTTCTCATACCATGCATGAAGAGCCCACTTAAGTTTGAACAAAGACCTAGTTAAACGAAAAACTAGACTAGGGATCTGAAGCTCAAAGCTCAATGGTCGTTGCATGTAGATCTCCTCCTAAAGCTCCCTATGTAGGAAGACACTCTTGATGTCCATTTGGTTTACCTTCTATCCATATGAGGCAACTAAATAGAGAATCATATTGACTGAATCCATCCTAGCCGTTGGAGCAAATATCTCGGAATAATGAACTCCCTCATGTTAAGAGAATACCTTAGCAAGAAGGTGTGCCTTATGCTTCTGCACCTAACCATTTGACATAAACTTAGTCCTTGAAATTTACATCCAACTACATTCTTCCCATTTAGAAGAGGAGCAAGCTCCTATGTCCTATTCTTCATCAAGGCCTCATATTCCACAAGCATAACATATTCCAAAAGCTCCTTGGTGTTTT
Organism: Wollemia nobilis; assembly: GCA_028583015.1. Taxonomy (NCBI): domain Eukaryota; kingdom Viridiplantae; phylum Streptophyta; class Pinopsida; order Araucariales; family Araucariaceae; genus Wollemia; species Wollemia nobilis. Next base: position 731,100 of record JAQPPZ010016676.1, read on the forward strand.
GGTCAATAATATGTAAGAGGATCTTGAAAATGAGTAACCTTTGAGAGAAATGCTTGAGAAGGATCCTTTTGATGTCACTCTAGACACAAGATAGGTTGAGCATCCTTTAGAAGCATCTTAAACCATTTGGGTGTTGGACGAACAAAGGACGAATCATGTGAATTATATGGCAAAGCAACATTAAAAACTAAAACTGAATAATCCAAATCAATATCACCACTCACCTCATCATGCAAAGTTGAAGCACTCTAAATAATGTGTCCTGCTCAACATGCCTTAAATCTAGAAGTATAGTGAACAATCCTTTGATATGCAATCCCATAAAGAGCCAAAAAATCATGAAAAACATGACTTATGTTCTCATCTCCCCTATCTATCTTGAGATATTTGATATTTTTGTCCACTGATTCTCTACAAGAGCCTTCAAGGTCTTGAATCTCTCAAAGACCTCATCCTTAGCGTGAATAGTATACAACCACACATTTCTAAATAAGTCATCAATAAAAACAAGTCAGTCATTGTTTCCAAAAACAATTGGTGTACCCATAGGTCCACAAATATCACTATGTATGATCTCCAAAGGGTGAGAGGCCTGTCTCACAGTCCCTTTTGGGAAAGTCTCCCTATTATGCTTCCCTAGAATACATCCCTCACATGCACCACTTAGAGGGGACATATGCAGAATTATAATAGCCATATAATGGTGACTTATGTATCTCAATGATTATAATTGAGATGCCTTAGCTTATGATTCCCCGTCTAACTTTCATGATCTACATGTGCAACCATAACAATAAAATATTTCTGCCTAGAAGAAACAAAAGAAGCAGGTATTTCTCCCAAATTATACATTTGGTTTGACTTATCATAATAGCTAGGAGAAACAATTTTAAATCCGCTATCTATTGTTAATTACCTAATGATTAAGAAAGAATTCTATTTTTTATTGGTATGAGTATTGCAATAATTAAACAAGAGAATAGAGCCAACATTAGGAACATGAAGTACCTCATCAAAAGAAGAATATTTAATGCTAATCTCTCCACATCCTACAACCTACAAAGAAGAATCATCTCCAATAACAACACATTCCCCTGAATGTGGTTTGTTGTACCCTTTGAGGAGATGTTTGTGCTTCGTCATGTGTCTAGTTGCCTTTGAACCTACAATCCACTTATCAAAAGAAGTGGATGCTCAATATGTTGAATGAACAACGACATGTGCCTATGAGGTCTCTCCATCAAATTTGTCCTGATGCTATGCATAGAACATAGAAACATCAACACCTCCTTTTTTGTTGCTTCCTTAAGCTTCTTGATGTGAATTTGACATAATTATGCTTTATGTCCTTTATTCTTGCAAAAATCACATGTTGGCTTTTTGAAGGGCTTCTTGGCTTCTTCTCAATTTGAGCTTTGACAATAATTTATTTTGGATAGGCCTGATTGATCACATAATTACCCTTATGCCTTTGTATTCTAGCCTGATGATGCAAAAAGTACTTGAATACCTCATCAATTGGTGGTGTAGGAGAATTTGGAAAGTACACTTGAAGCATCTCAAATACAACAACTATCTCATGTGTTCGAATTTTTTTTCAAGATAATATTCAACAGTTCAATGCCGTTTTTCTTCATAACTTCTTGTCCTTCTCTTGTCACCTTAGGTAATCCTCTTACAATCTAGATAACTTCTTGCAATTTCATGAAACGACTAATGTACTCATCAATAATATCAAAAGTATCCATAGTCAAAGTAGCAAGCTAAGCCTCCAACCTACTTTTTTGTGTAGAATCAATTTGATCACACAATCCCTAAAACGTTTTAAGCAACTCCTTGGGGTCTATGTTGTTGCTAACATGGGTGTCATAGACATTGTCAACACGAAGGGCTATAACACTATGGGCCTCATCCATATTATACTTGTAGACCTACTTTATTTTTTCAGAATCAGTAATATGATGTTGCTCATTCACATATTTGAGTAACCCCTTCCTTCAAAGCAAAGCTTGAATCTTGATTTTCCAAGTAACCAAAATAGAAAATCCTATGTGTAGTTGTGACTAGAAACAACACCATTAATGTAGAGATCTCAAAAACCACATGAATTGAAAAAAGGCTCAAAATGCTTATGTATGCAAAGTTATGGCCCCCAAAAGTTTGACCCCAAAATCACATAAAACACTTCCAAAACATTTGAAAATTTTAAAATGTTTTTAGGTACTTGTAGCGAATGAGAGGCCGCCATATCGTTGCATGTGTGGAAGAGGGTGTAAAGTATGCATTGATCGAAAAACGTGCCAACGAATTATGTGACGCCACTCATCATGACTAGGGGTTGCCACTTGTATGCTATGTAGACCATTGGGCAGGGTGCCAACGAGCCATAAATCACCATTTATCGCGCTTTGATTATCTCTTAAATCTACTAACCACATTGCAACATTTGTCACATCATGATTCACTCCAACATTTGTGCTTTTCCAATTTTGTTGTTGTTTGTGCGAATGCCATGTTAAGTTTGATGATTTGACATAATTTGATTCACCAATCATGTATTTATATGTAGCCAAGTGGGATATAGCCTGCCATGTTGGTTGTTAAATAACATGCCAAGTGGGCCCTCCATTCACTTGCCGCATTAGCCTTTGTGTCATCTGCTATGTTTTGTGCCACCTCACCTGCCATGCTAGTCGTACGGATGACCATATCTTTTACCACATGTCATTCCACCTCATCAACCAAGTTAGTTGTATGATATACCATGTCAATTGTATGGACCTCCATGTCACCTGCTACGTATTGTGCATATCATTTGCCACATCAATTGTATGGACTACCATGTCATCAGGTACCACGTTAATATGTACAATTTAGAAATGAGTGACATCATTAGGTGCCAAGTCATCATTCCTGCTACATCATTAGGTTGCATTATGCTTAGGTTATCTGGTTGCATTATGCTTATGTCATTTGATCACATTATGCTTATGTCATTTGATTGCATCATGCTTACATCAGAATTTTTCAAAAGCAATGGTGTGAGGGGTGTGGTTTGAACTTAGGACCTCCTCCTCCAAAAACTTTACATGGGCTAAGCTAGATGCTATCCCCATGGTGCCCCTTGGGAGATAAATGGAAACCGTTAATAATAAAGTAACAAACCCAAATAAATGACTTATCTCTCCTAATGTGAGTGACATTAGCGTGCTTTGTTCTTGCCTCCCTCTCCACATAATATTTTGTGGAATATTCCACAATTTAAATTCAATTTTTTGCACTTTGGAGGGAAATTGCATAAACTTTCAAAGCTCGAAAAACAATACTTGGAGGTGGTTTGGGAAAAAATGCTAAACTGGGATCTTCCTAATATTTTGCAAAGAATCCAAAGAGGCTTACAATTCATTTGTATATGTCATGGTTTTCCCTACACAACCTTCTTGTCGAACATAACCAATCAGGACATCCTTTCGCACATATGCAACAAAAAAGTTTTCAAATTATTTTTGCAACTTTTTCAAGCAACTTAGAGGTCTTTACCAAGCACGAAAGCTTCCTGATGGCTTCTTTGGCACCAAGGGTTTATCTGAAATTTTTTAGCCTTTTATTTTCTTCTTTCACTATATCCTCTCATCTATGCTGCTAATAGATACAAGAAGATGAAACTGAAAAGGAAATGGAATTTTTGAAAAAATCCATAAAAGACAAATGAGAAATTAAAAAACCCTCAAAAAAATCATTGTTGAAACTAGGGCATCCATCTGGTCAAAAATCAAAAGAAACAAGAGGATTGAGTACCAATAAGAGGAACAAAGGAACACATTAATCAATATTTCCCCTAGAGAAAATATACCGGATTTACTAATATCCTTGCGACAAGAGCCCACTAGGATTTTTTTGGTCAAAAACCCTTTCTCAAGTCTTGTTGTTAGCTTTAAAAAATCTTCTTGCTACTTCAAACATTGTTGCTCTTGAGAGAAGTTGTAGAAGCCAAATTGTTGACAAAAAGCAATTGAGTAATGAAGATTCACATCGGCTTTGATACCATGTTAGATTTCAGAGTAGTTTTTAGAAACGAATGAAACCAACACATTACCGAGTATTGTTGGAAAATAAATACACACAATATATGGGGTATTTGTGGACATCAAATAATATCACTATAAAAAATAACCATGATGAAATGGTTGGTATGATGGAATATTTGTACCTAAAAACAAGTTACCTTTAGGTCAAGGTTAAGAAATTGACCTTAAGGATTAAATTAATAAAATATTACAAAATACCTTTTTTCAAGATATCCAAGGTCCCAAAGGGCTTATGAACAATACAATACAAAAGCTGGTCATATCCTCAAGAAAAAATTAACCACCACATATTCCATCATAAATATAATATAAAGAAATCTATGTATTTTATTTTAATGATGTCTTTCACCTGTAATCTATGTGATTTTCCATTTTATTGTGGCTTTCTTGCCTATACAGTGTTGTCAACTTGATTGAAATTCCCTTATAGAAAGCATTAAATATGTGCAGTAGATCCTATAAGAACTCCATGAAGAATTTGTTCACATTTAAATCTAGGGGGCTTCCTGTATACTAGGCTTATTAGCATATGGGAAAATGGTATGTTGGGCTTATTTGTATATAGGAAAATGGCATGTTGGGCTTATTTGTATGTAGGAAAATGATATGTTGGGCTTGTTTGTATGTAGGGAAATAACATGTTGGGATTATTAGCATGCGGGGATAATGCCATATTAGAAAATATTTTTTATGTTATGGATATGGTATGTTGGTTATATTATGAAATATCATGGGTATTTTCTTTTGATGGAAAATGTAGTAAGGAAGGAGGAACAAAGTGGAATATTAGATCTATGCTTGGATGTACTCAAGGTTTTGTCCAAATATTATAAATTGTATTTATGTCATGGTTGTGGATTATTATGATTTGTATTGGATTTCCTCCATTGTTGCCCTTGAAATACCTCTATTGTTTGTTTTATAATTTCTTGTGCAATTATTGAATGAATAATCTTGTTGGTTTGTTAGTTATTTCTTATGGGCTTGTGTTAGTGTGAGCTAGTCTAACTATACGATAGTAAAAAAACAGTGTTAGTCCAAGATGCATAAGCAAGGCTTGATGGGAGGAATGGTGGCTCAAGTCATCTCCCCACGGTGGTTTTACTATAGTAGATCTCCTATGGAATTCATAGTTGAGCCAAGGGATTTGTTTCTTAGATTAGTTGAAAATTTCCTACCTTGGATTTCTAGTGTTAGTAATTGTATAGAATGAAAATTTAACCCTTGTTGTTCTTACACTTATGTATTGTAATTTGGTTGGAATATTCAAATAGTTGATGTATATTGGAAATTAATTATCCTATGTAAGGGAAGGATTTATGGAATTGTAAGCCATACATGTTTCATACATGTTTTATCCATGTAGAGAACAAAGTGTATATAATATATGCAAGTATCTTAATTGATATTCGAAGTTGTTCCTTGAGCATTTATTTTCTGGAATGCACTCCTATACCTATGATTAAATCATTGATTTGTTGATTTGAAAAAGAAAAGTATATTTTTATTTCCTTTATTTCACTTGCAATATCAGTTATTGCTATGATATACTTACATGTTCTTGAATGATGCTTTTTAATTGTAAACTTAAAGGATATAAAAAATTTAGAAACCATAAAAGAATTGATTTGTATGAGACTCCCTATGATAATATCTTAGTGTGTAGACAAATATTAATAATTGCACTGATTGGTTTTAATTTTTTTTTTGTAATTGAAAAACCATTGCTTGGGTACATGCTAGGATGAAAACAAATATAACTTAGGAGTCTCTATTGAATGGAGACCCTCTATAGACTTAAATTAGGAGATCATTTCTTGCAATTAAATCAAAGTTAATTAATGAAGTAGAACCCAAAAATATGCACTAGTAGATAAAGGAATATTATAAAATCTTCTCTATAAATGTAGAAAAACCTTCATTTTGTACTAATCAAATATGGTTCTATCTTGGTTGATAGAAAAAATGTTAGAAAAAAATTTAGTTTGAAACAAAAAATGTACATATAAGTATTGTTTAAATAAGAGAGAAAAAAATTTAACTTACCTCAATAGCATTGAGTGGTCGAAGGGCCCATGTACGTCATCCCTAAGGGAGGTTGTTGGGTGCCACCCATCCTAAGCATGCTCCCTTTTAATGTTGGATTATGTGGTGCTTAAGCTTCTCTTGAGGCCATGATTTTGTATTGTATTGTTTATATTAACCATTTGGGCCCTTGTAAAGCTTAAAAAATGTATGCTTGTAATATTTTATTCTTTTATTCTTGAAGGTTGGCCTCACAACATTGACCTAGAGGTAATTTGTATTTGGATATAAATATCCCATCATATCAAAATTTTTATTATCGGTTGGAGAGTGATTCTATTATTTGATAGTGAGATTATTTGGTGTCTAGAGACATCCCCATATATCGTGTTCTTTTGTAATGCGTATATATTTTTCAGCAATATTGGGTAATTTGTTGATTTCATTCATTTTTGAAAACTACTATGAAATCTAACATGGTAGTAGAGCAGGTGTGAATCTCTATTACTCGATTTCTTAGTGTTAACAATTTGGCTTCTATGGCTTCTACTGGGGGAAGCTATGTTTGGAGCAGCTAAGAATATTTTTTTGAAAATTGACAGTTAGACTGGAAGAGGGGTTTTCAATAAAAACTCTAGGTGGACTTGGATCATGAAGATCTCATTGGAATTAGCATACTTGCTCTAGGGAAAAAATTCACTGACATGTTATTTTTTTCCTCTCATTAGCACTCAATTCTTATATTTCTTTTGATTTTTGACTAGGTGGAGGCCCTAGTTTCAAGTTTGAGTTTTTCAAGGTTTTTGAAAACCTCATTTGTCTTTAACAGATTTAAAAAACTTTATTTCATTTTCTCTTTTAGCTTTTTGTGTCCAATAGCAACATGAATGAGAGGACAAATTGCCTGGCCACTGTGATAGAAAAAAATAAATGGTTGAAATTATTCAAATAGATAGTTGGTGTTAGAGATGCCATAGGTAGGCTTCTATGCTTGGCAAAGATCTCTAACCACTTGACAAAATTGTAAAAATGGTTTGACAACATTTTTACTGCATAGTTGTGAGAGGATGTCCTGATTGGTTGCATTCAACACAAATCTTGTGTAGGTAAACTATGACAAATAGGGAAAAATCGTCAATGTTTTTGGACAAATCGTCAAGTTCAACAACTTTTGCTTATTTTACCTCTAGGAACCTCAAATTTGTGTTAAGAAATTCCTTCTTTTCTTCTCCAAAATTCAAAAATTTGAATTTGAGAAAAAATATGCAAGGTAATATTCCTTGGGCGAGAAAAATAATGTGCGTGGGCATGCAATTGCGTCATGATGAAGCAAGGCTATGTCATGAAATGGGAGGCAAAATATGTTTGTCTTTTGTAACGTGTTTAAATATGTTTGTAGCCCCCTAATTCCAAAGGGGTACCTTGGGGATAGTGGCTAGCATACCCAATGTAAGGCATTGCAAACAAGAGGTCTTGATTTAAAAACTCCCAACCCATGAACCTTTTGTAAATGATGATGTCAACATTACCTCAACATCTAATGATGTGGTAGGCGATGATGATGTGGCAATAGCAGATGCACAACACATGGCACTTTATATGACTTGCATGACGATCCGTACATGTGACATGGTAGTAGTAGATGCGAAAGACATGGAAGTTCATATAATTGACATGGTTCATACAAGTGACATGGAACAACATATGACAACTAACTGGGAGTGATGTGGTAGTCCATACACAATTGTGGCATGACATGTGACAATTGATGTAAGCTCTAATGTAGTAGGTTGTGATAGAGATAACATGGCATTCCATACAATAGCCAACAAGGCAAGCCGAAGGACGATAAATGTGGTAGGTCATACGCCACTTGGCATGTATAAATACATCGACCAATTAGATTTTGCTATCTCATTGAACTTGACAACTCACATATTCAATAACATACTTGAAAAAACATGAATATATGAGCAAATCAAGATGTGGCAATTGGTGCATTGTGGTTCAAAGATAAAGCAACCAATCAAAGTATGGCAAGTGGTGCATTTTAGTTCATTGAAACTTTCCTAGTGGCTTGCATAGTCAATGCACAAGTGGTACTCCCTTGATCATGAAAAGTGGTGTCTTGTGATTCAAAGGTATGTTGTCCAATTAGCATCGCTTGAAACCCCCTCAACCACTCATACAATGACACATGGTAGCCTATCATTCGCTATAGGTACTAATTTTTAAAATATATTTTCAAATATTTTGGAGGTATTTTATGCGATTTTAGGGTCAAACTTTTGAAGGCCATAAAGTTTTGCATATGAAAGCGTTTTGAGCTTTTTTTTTTCAAATCACATATTTTTTTGAAATTTTTGCATTGGTGGTATTGTTTACGGATACAACAACATGCAAGAATTTGTATTTAGGAAAAAATATTTATTTATCAACATGTGCCCTTGTTGACTGGTCCAAACTATGCTATCTAAAAAATGAGATTGAATCTTTACTCCAAAGTAAGGGGTCACTCAAATATGTGAATGAGCAACCTCATGCTATTGACACTACATAATTAAGTAGCTCTATGAGGAAAAGAAGAATGAGGCTCATGGTGTCATAGCCCTCCAAGTTGAAAATGTTTGTGATGCGCATATTAGTAGCACCATGGATCCTAAAGTGTTGCTTAACAAGTTTTAGGGATTGTGTGATCATATTGTTTCTATGCAAATCAATAAGAAGTAGAATGAGCTTGCAACTTTGTTCATTGACTCATTTGAAATTGTTATGAGTATATTAGTCACTTCAAGAATATGCAAGAAGATATTCAAACCACAAGAAGGCTACCTAAGGAGGAGGGAGAAGGAGAAAACACTGAATTGTTGAATATTTTCTTAAAAAATGTTTCAAACATAATATAGTTGTTTTTGAGATGCTTTGGTGTACTTCCCAAATTATCTTGCACCACTAATTGATGAGGTATTCAAGTGCTTTTTGCATCATCAAGTTAGAAGACAAAAGCGTAAGGAAACTTTTGTTTTCAATCAGGACCATCTAAAGGAACCTATCACTAAAGCTTACAATGACAAGAAGCCAAAAAAAATGAGAAGAAGCCCAAGAAGCCCTTCAAAAATCAAATATGTGAATTTTGTAAGGAAGGCCATAAAGTAGAATTTTGTCAAATTTGGATCAAGAAGCTTGAGGAAGCAACAAGAAATGGGGTGTTGATATTGCTTTCTTCTATGCACAAGATGAGGACAAGTTTGTTGGAGAAACCTCATAGGCACACGTAGCTCTTCATTCAACATATTGGACATCCATCTCTTTGGATGAGTGGATTGCAAATTTAGGGGCAACTAAGCACATAATGAAGCACAAACATCTCCTACATGGGTACATCAAATCATATTTAGGGGAGAGTGTTTTTATTGGAGATGACTCCATTACAAGTTGTAGGATTTAGAGAAATCAATATTGGATCTTCTTTTGATGAGGTACTTCATGTTTCTAATGCTGTCCCTAACCTTATGTATTTGTCGCATTACTCATACAAATAAAAATGTTGAATTATGGTATAATCATTGGATAATTAATCTCATAGAAAATGGGTTTAAAATTGTTGCTTTTTGATATATATCTATATATATATATTAATTTGGTAAATGAAGGGGTTTTGAAAGGGTCCCCAAACCTTTTACAAAGGTGTTTTCCAAGGGTCCCCAAACTTAAACAATAACATAAAGATACTCAATAAGCACTAGAGAGGTACAAATCCGAACCAACATTCGACAAGAAATTCCAACAAAACATCTTGCAAAACCTGAAATCCCACCCGAATTCTAAAAGGAAATTCAAATTTGACACTAAGCGCCCAAAAAATAACTGGTCGATGGACCCTAGGGGCGATAAAAAAAATAATTTGAATTAGGCCTTTTCGACTAATAAAACCAAGGTTTTATTAACAAGACAAAATCCCCCAAATCCAAATATGGTAGCCTAAACTAACAATCTAGCAATCCAACATGCAGGCGAAACCAACAAAATTTTTGTTCTAGAGTGCTAAATTTTGATTTAAAATTTAAAAATTGAAAATATCACTCAAACCATAGTGCTCAAGTTGAATCAAATTTCAAATTAAAGGAATTACCACCTAACGGGAGAATTGGTTTAGGAAATCCAACCTTCCTGCACTAAAAAATCATCCAGCAGATGGGACATTCCCGTTGAGTAGAAAGCAAAAAATTGAAACCAGGAAAGATCAATTGGTAAAAGGAGATCTCCTACTGAAAACACCCACCCCCAATGACCTTGCTGCGTATTTCGAGCCTTTCCAACACCTTTCGATGCAAGTTGCAGGTTTTTCAATGGTTTACTGCATTTTCGATGATTGCGCAGGTAATTTTTGCTTGTCTATTTATCCCACACTATATACAGGGATGATTACATGATGCTATAATAAAGCTATCCTACAAAGAAGGTTTCAACCAACATTTTCTGATCGGTACTGCTGACCTGCACGCTTTGCTAATTAATTACCTTACAGGATTTGGTAGCCTTTCATGCGGTGTCGACCCTTTGCTTGTTTGACACGTGGCTTGGTGGTTGAAGATAATTTTGTTAATGCTTTTTCCATTGCAAGATTTAGTCCCACATTTAGAGTGTGGGATGTCTAGCATCATTTAAAAGGTGTGAGACATCTAAGTTAGTTCAGCCAACCCACGAGGGTTGGCCATAGTGCTGTTGCGCATGCTCCCATGTGGATTTACTACTGCAGACTTGCTCGTTGACCTTTTGACCATTTTGTTGACTTGGTTGCCACCCATTGATAATGTAAGAGCACCCCAAGTCACTACCACTTGGTTGTCTATTCTCCCCAAGTCACTACCACTTGGGAGTCAAGATTTTTTTTCTTTTTATTTTACTGTTATCATTTTTCTTTTTCTAGTGTGAGCATGTTGATATTATCTTCACGAGTGTCATTATGCTGCAGTTAGAATACTCATGATATCAAGATTGGCCAGATCTTGTATAGCTGCCATTTGGAACTTCCATATCCTCCCGAGATCCTAAGTCCAAGCAGTGGGTTTCTTTTATCCTCTAGGGACTATATCACCTAGAGGTGTGACACATACCTTCCCGTGTCTTACAGGATTGTCCAGTCATTAGGTTTATTGTCCTATAAGACTTAGCGCATACATGCTCGAGCTAGACGTTCAACCACTTGCCCTAGAGCATCATATAAGGTCTTACCACTACCCTGGTAAGCACCCAACGTTATGTGTTGATTAACCAACACGATGTCCCATACCATCATGCTGTCGGTATCACCTAGTCAACACATTCCACCGCTCAATTACTAGCAGGGATAACCTAGAAGGGATGCCCATACAACCCTTCGTTACCTCCCGTTATGACTTTTCCCATTAGAAATGCGGTTAGAGCCCTAATTCATGATGATTGCCTACCCATCTCATCATAAATTTTTATTTCCATGATGAATGCCTACCCGCATCATCATCATTTTAATTTCGTGATGAATGCCTACCCGCATCATCATCATTTTATTTTTGTGATGAATGCCTACCCGCATCATCATCATTTTATTTTTGTGATGAATGCCTACCCGCATCATCATCATTTTATTTTCGTGATGAATGCCTACCCACATCATCATCATCATTTTATTTTTGTGATGAATGCCTACCCGCATTATCATCATTTTATTTTCGTGATGAATGCCTACCCACATCATCATCATCATTTTATTTTTGTGATGAATGCATACCCGCATTATCATCATTTTATTTTCGTGATGAATGCCTACCCGCATCATCATCATTTTACCCACATCATCATCATTTTAATTCCCGTGATGATTGCCTACCCACAATCTCTAGTATTATCCTCCCACTTCTAGAGGTATTTTCAACAAGGTTTGTCTAAGGTTTAAGGGGTAGGATTGGTATTTGTTCATGATGTCTCAAGGAATTTCTAAGGTATATTTTGAAATTCTCAGGCTCCATTATCTTACTAAAAATATTTCATCATGCCCTTATTTAAAAAGCCAAGGCATAAAGACTTCATGATAATGTTTCCACTTTATAAAAATATTTTCCCCTTTTTCTCTTTAAGCATGTAGTCAAATGACTTTTCTTAATTTGAAACATAAAGACAAATTCTTTCCATCTCTTTAAAACATAAATAACATTTTCTACTAAATCTTCCCTTCATCTAAAGATAATAATCCCAATTTCATAAACATTTTCTTTTATTCTAAAAACATAAAGTCTAATGAGTCTTCATTTAACATTAGAGCATAAAACCAAATAACATATTTTCTGTAAGCAACAACCGATTTATCTTTTTCCTTTCAAATTAAAAATCATAAAAAGAACATAAGTCAAAGAACAATTTCTACTTTAATTTTTCTCTTCCTTAAAAGAACATCTAACTTATTCTCTCAAATATTTTCCTTTATCTTTAACATAAAAGCCTAAATGCCAACAACCAAAATAACTTCATAATTTGAAAACATAGGGATAAATAACACATCCTCTTTATTTCTTAAGCATAAGGTCAAATAACGTTTTCTGTTTGACTTTTAACATATTCCTTAAAAACATTTCCCCATATCTTTGAAAGATAAGGCCTAATGATATTTCTCATTTTATTAAGCATAAAGTCAAATAAGCCATATAAATTTCGAAGCATGAAGACAAACAACATATTTCCTCCATCTCTGACAACATAAAGACAAATAATATTTCCTTTTATTTTTCCAACCACGATTTCTAATGATATATTTTCCTTATATTTAACACAAGAAGCCAAATAATATTTACGTAGAACAAGGTATTATTATTTAATTCCAAATCAGCATGGTAAGATCAATTTAAATCATGTACTATGATTCCGAATAAGGAGCCTATAATTTGACTTTTCATATTCCAATACATTCAGTTTTCCCAAGATAAATAACAACACATGTCATCCCCGATTTTAATCAAAATATTATTACGTAACAAATCTAAGCTAAGGTGTTAGGTCACGATTATCTAGGGAATGATGTGATCCCAGATTTCATAAGAACTCATGGTCAAGCTAGACACGACATGTCTTATTGAGGATGGCAATCTAAATAAAATCACGAGTTTAATGCTTAGTTTGAGCGCCAAATTTGGCTGATGATACAATTGATTAGCCACACCAAACAAGACATTTTGCATAATTCAGAAGTTAATGCAATTCAGTGACCTACAATGACACCTAAGGTTGTTCCCAAATCGAGGTGGTTTCAAGACACAAGAAACTATGGATTTCAAATAATATTGCGCCTTGGGAATACTTAAGAATCCAATTGGCACACAACCCTACTAGAAAGCTTTCAATCAATGTGGACTCATGAGGAATGAATTGGGTGGCTACCACAATGGAATGCTTTTCCTAATCATTGCCAAGGGATTTGGATCATAACCAAATAACGTCTATGGTTCAGAATTCAAAACATATACAATATACCATCCATGCTTTCCTCGAAGGTCAATTAAAACATAATACTGAATTAATCTAAGGTTTTAATGAGTAGCCATAGGTGTTATCTATCAAAGCAAACATAATTCAACAAGAGCATAATAGAAGGCTTCATCAATTTAATCAAATACCACTTTGTAAAAATGAGGCTTGAAAAAGCAAACTTAGGTTTTTAAACATTAATATTTTGTATACTTCTTGGTCGGATTTAATCGCAGACTCACTCCAGTTTTAATACACGAAATAAGACCATAATATCCCAAAGGCATCAACCTATCATTTTTCCGAGAGTCAGTCTTATCACTATGGACAAATCAAGGAGATGAAAACTACTTGACAACCATTTACTTTTTAATACTAATTTTCGCGTTCTACAATTTGAACCAAGAGTACTGACAGGGTTTACTCTTAAGTTTTTAATATTACAAGAGCAAGGCCAGATTAATAACCATGGAAATGATGCTACAAAAATTTAATTGAGCGACAATGAAGGTAATGTCTCCATACACCTGGTACTCCACTTACCAAGAGCCAAAAAAAATACAATTTAATAACAAAAGGTACATAATATATAACAACGTAACCATATACACAGTGTATAGCTTCAGGAGTAATTAACTAGATATCAAAACAACCTTCTTAATTCAAACATAAGATAACAAAATCGCTCAACGACAACCCTACAATAGTTATGCATGAATATAGCACCAAATGGTCCTTAAATTACATAAATGGGAACCATATCATCAACTATAGAAATACAACAGATATCAGATTTCATTTGTAACAAAGCCTCCAACGGTTCTTAAGATAACAACCAGAAGATATTGGAACACAACCATTCATATACTGGCCTTAATCAATCATTAAAAGATATTCTTCGTCCAAATACATCTGGCATGGAACTGAGTGCATACCATGAGCTTAATGGCCATGGCGACGTTACTGTTGAGCGTCTGCTTCTGTTATTGGAGTCCACCTTCATCAACTAGAGCGAGGGTTTTGGGGAATAAAATTTCAAAACCAAGGGATCAGAGCAGCCAACTACCATGAATGCATGCTACCCTATATGCATACACACCCAAAGTCCATGCAGGTAGAAATTCGTATCATACACAAAGACGCATTCCAAGAAAAATAAGACGCATATGGAAGCAATACCAAATTTTCCCATCCAAAACACATTATACTAGAATATGGGATTAATACCAGAGTTTTCCAATTCCCCATTTCATCGCTCAGTGCCACTCTCACCCGTGGCACCCACAAATTGCAAGAAAGTTGGGGTTGCAAGAAATGTGTGTACAACCATAAGTTACGTAGGAGGTAATTCTTAGTTAATCATTCATAAAATGCACCCACAACCACACAATAAACTTACACAGCTATGCCATAAGCATGTGTAGTGGAATAATTGGAAGCCAAGCAAACTTACAACAGAAGGGATTGTACTATTAGGGTTACAGAAGAAAGCAAACACAACCCAACAAAAGTTTCCTTATTGGATAACCCAGAACCAAACAATTAATCACAGATGAATTTCCATAACAATAAATTTAGCCATAGTCTTATTGCCAGTGAAAACACAGTCCATTATAGAGGAGATTTCATAAACCATTCTCATGCTTCGTTCCAATTAAATTCCCCATTTTTGTTTAATGCAGTATCCATTATTTTAAATTCTCTTATGTTTATATTTTAAAGTTGCTTTATAGAAGGATTCGACCAGACCTGGAGACGGTGTCCGCCCTACTCTTCCAATCTTCCTACCGGGTCTTGCGCCCTCTATCTCCCTTCACCCCCATAACACAAGGTTGCCTCTCTTTAAATAAAGGACGAAGACGATTAAGGGGGGTGCCACTTGTAATACGCACACCTCCCACTTTGCCATGTGTAACGATTCTATTTTGTCCGCCAACTTAGAGTATAGGTTAACCTCATATTTCCCAGGGCCTTATCATATGATGCCCTTTATTTTCTTATATATATATCATTTATATTATAAATTATAATTAGTATTTATTATTATTACTATTATTATTATGTTTATTGTTATTAATATTATTATTATTCCTTTTTATTATTATTATTGTGGTCTCCTATGTGCATATTTATATTTTATTTTTTTGAACTATTTAAACATGATAGAAATTTTGTAAATCAAACACAGAATCCTAGAATGCAGCTACATGGATGCAATCTACATGGACCGCTGGCGGAAGGATTTCCAATAGGGATTTAATGCCCTAACATAGGCAAAAACTCCATCGCTCATCATATCCCAAACTTACCTTTCCCTGGATACCCGTTGCTTGCAGATCGAGGAAGATACTAATGCTTTTGTGATGCTTCTCGCCAGCAGGTGCATCCATTCCTGCATCCACAGATTGATTAGTAGTACCATGTTCTTGTAGAAAAATAGATAAAGACAAGAGCCATATTTAGGAGGGTTGTTACAGATAAATAGACTTGATAGTGCCTATGACTGATTCGTGCTGTTGACTTGGCCGTTCAAAGAAAAATATTTTTGTTTAGTATCATTTTTGCTCAAAATTAAACAAAATTATTCAATTTTTGCCCATAAAATCTATGTTTTTAATTTTTTTGCTAACCTATCCAACATATTTGCTGTAAAATTCTTGGTAGGAGCACTAAAATTACTTGTATTGGGCATCAATTGCAATTTTTAGGTAAAAATACATTGTAATTGACAAAGATTGTAAGCCTTCTTGTTTTGATCTTTTGAAGGTAATTGTACTCACATTTTTGCTTAGATATGGCTTACACTAGATCACAAATGGCATTTGATTTAGCTGACCAAATGCTTGCCTTGGCGAAAACTATTGGGTACTTGGTCAACAAAGTGGACAATATTTCAGTTCATTATGCTCCTGATGTAAAAGCCACTAAAGATGCTAAGGCCCATACAAAATGTGAAGTCAAGTTGTATGATGGGTCTCGAAACCCCGATGTATTGAATAACTGGATCATGGACATGGAAACCTGGTTTGCATATACAAAAGTTTCTATCAATGATCAAGTTCCTTTTGCTAAACTCAAATTGAGTGGGTTAGCAAAACTAGTCATCATGGATAGACAAAAAGACCAAAATCCCATTACCATTTGGGAAGAATTGGTCCAAGCATTGAAGGATTCATTTTATCCTTCTGATTATGCCATAAAATTGAGAGTAAAATGGTGTAGATTATGCCAAACTTCTAATATGTCTGTGCAGGATTATATTTATTCTTTCAACAGATTACACATTTTGTTTCGTATGAAAGATCCTACAGATAAATTGATTGTAAAATTTACAAGTGGCCTTCAAGAGCACTTGTATAGGGAGCTCAAATATACTCCCTTGGAAACCATTGATGCAACCTTCAACCATGCACAACTTGCCAAAGAGAAGTTCACCACTTAGGCACAAGGAGCTTCTCGCTCTTCAAATCAACAACAATATTCGAAGGCCAAGATGCCTTCTAGTTCTTCTTCTCCTAGTTCTTCTTCTTCCTCCTCTTCTCCTACTTCTTATAATGCAAGGAAATATTGTAATCATTGTAAGAGACAAGGACACTTAGAATCTGAGTGTTTTAGGAAGCAAAAGAACTTACTTGCACAACCTATAATGGAGGAACCCCAAAAGGGTCCCATTGAGGTTATGGGAGAAGGGAGAGAATATGTTGAATTAAGAGGTAAACTGAACAATGTTACACTACTGCATCAAAGGTGGTCGTGATCATTTGTTTTTCACCAAATCCCAGCTCACCTATGACTTCTTTGCGGATTGTATTATCAACAATGGCTCGTAAAAATATTTTATTGCACAGTCTGTTGTCGATAGGCTCAAATTGCCAATGGAACCACATACTCATCCATATCCATTGGGATGGAAGAATACAAATTATAACTCATACATCACAAATAATTACATCGTATAACTTGCTTTTGGGCCTCATTATGTGGATAGAGTCACCTGTGATGTGACTCCCATGGACTATTATGGTCTAATTCTTGGCCAACCCTATCAGTTTGATAAAAGGGCTATTTATGATGCATACAATCAGACCTACACATTGCATCATAAGCATAGGTAATTTCATCTTCATTCACAACCATAAACCACATTTATACCTTGCTCTTATCTCCCAAATAAGATAGCCTTAGTCTTCAATAGGTCTCATGACACACTTGCTTTCACTGCACCACCTCCTCCTAAGGTGGAATTTTCATCATATTTCATTGCATTGCCTCCTCCCACATAGGTAAGTTCTTCATCGATATCTCCTACTACTGCTTCTGCTCTTCTTTCTTTTGTTTTAGATCAATATTCTTCATTACCATCTTTATTGATTCTTATTCTACAAAAGACTTCACCGACTCAGTAGCAGACTATTGGTGCTTCATACTTACCTCATTGAGATCCTACATATATTGGTGATAGAGATGTACAATGATATTCTACTCCAGCATTGACTGTGACTCATGGTCCACATGTTCAGCATCTCAGTCAACTTTATTTTTAGCGTGCAGTATCTCACCCTCTCACCCCTATTGTAAAAGCATTGGAGTCCAATTCTTCTATGGTGGAGAGGTATGATGTGGACATCACTAGACCTAGGCTATTGTTTATTAGTCTTAGTTTATTTATCATTTACTAAAGACTAAGTCCTAAGTCTAAGTTATAATGTGTGTTCTAGACTAGGTGTTAGCTTTTACTTATTTAATTAAGTCCTAAGTCTAGGTTTGCTTTAATAAAATCTTATTCCAACTTGTAAATGTCAGCACATTTGGATGACATAAGTCTTTGGGTAATATTAGTCTTCTTGTTAGAGTTAGCAAGATCTATTAGTTAGCATCTTAGCTTAACTATAGCTTTTGGTTAAGCATCTTCTTATTTTAGAATATTATGGTTGTTAAATTTATTATTTAAAGAACATTATGTAAATAATATTGATTACTGTATTTTTAATTTAGTTTCCTCATCATCATTCATCATATATAAATTTGGGTGGAAATGTCCTCACCCATCCATATGCATTAAATGGGCATGGGTGCACCTATTGGAATATATTACATTATTTTGTACATGCCAATGTACCACCTTGGGTACATATTTAGATTAGGAGTTTGTCTTAGATTAGGATTTGAGTATTTACTTTATACAATGTAATAAATACACAAGTGTTAGAATATGAAAAGTACTTGATGATGTAAAGGTGCATGTAGTCCACATGTCCATGAGTCATAGAATAGGAAGATGAAGAGTCATAGGTAGGTGAACGACAAAGAGACATCTAGGATTTTGATAGAATGATAGATAGGGAGAGAAAAACATATAGAATTATAGAGAATAGAGAAGATAAGAGAAAGTAGATACAATGTAGAGCATGTATGAATTATGGAGTGTTTAAGACCTCCATTATACACACTGTACTATTTTCATGAGATTTCATTAATAGCAATTTTTTGAGTTATTGCAAATTTTTTTATTAGTTTTTATTACATATTATATTGCTATTATCATATAGTTAATATTGCTTGCTCATAGCATCAAACACTAATAGTGGTATCAGAGCGCAAGATCGATTGATAGTAAATAGAGAGATCCACAAGAGAGATTGAGAGAAGATAGGGAGAGTTCATTTCTAGAAGTTTAAAAAATTCTAGAATTGCTATTTGGCTGGAGTCTTTCCATAGAGTTGCAAAAAAACTTGTGAAGACTAGGACTCAACATATATCTCTTTCTACTAGATTGAAGGATAACTAGTGATGTTTATTGATTTATAGATATCTAGATATTTGCATGGATTTACTTGCTATTGTCTAAGTTTTTAATATAGAAAATTAGTTCTTAGAAGTTGAGAAGCTTCCTACAATAGATAGAGAAGAATTTCATCTTTGATTGCCTAAAAGTCTATGTGCTTTCCTTGTGTAGGGATTAGTTATTTGTTGTAGAAAAATAGACATTGAAGATTGAGGAGAACCAAGAAGAAAGTCTCCATAGAAGATTTCATAATAAATATTTAGAAGAGAAGAAAGTGGCCAAACAATCCCTATTGAAGATTGAAAGAAGATGAGACTTAAGGAAAAGAGTCCCATAGAAGATTGGAGATTGGAGATTAAGGATATCCAAGAAGGAGGTTCTCATTGAAAATTGAAGACTATAGATTGCATATTAAAGAAATTGGAAAGCAACTCTAGAAGGAGATCCAAGAAAGAGGTCCTATTGAAGAACTTTCAAATTTGAAAGATAGAAGATTAAATATTGAAGATGGAGAAGGACCAAGAAAAGTCCTATTGAAGATTTGAGAAGTTGCAAAAATTAAAGACCCAAGAGAATAGGTCTCAAGAAAATTTGGATGGAGAAATAAGGAGAAGGGTAGAAAATCCCTATTGAAGAAGTGCCATTGGAGAATATTTAAAGGATTAGCTCCTGGAAAGAACTTGGGACAATTATCGCCATCCAACAACAAGCACAAAAGAAAAAAGGATTTGGCAAGAAGTTTGCCAAATTTTAGAACAGATTCTATAAGACCTCAAAACTTTCAGATTCTTGAGAAGAAGGCCAGAAAATAGGCCAAGTTTGAGGTCAGAAATTGACAATGAGACTAGAGGAGAAAGGAGCTAGAAGAGGCCACCAGATTAGAGAAATTTGAAGACCACCATTAAAAGTTTGAAGGCTGATTTATAAAGGAGAATATTGCATATTTTTTAGCATAAATTGAGGAGTCATAAGAAATCATATTGAAGGTGACATAAAGATATAAATTAGAGGAGTTTCCTAAAGAAATTGAGAGAATTAAGGAAAACAAAACAAAGGAGGAATTGGCTGCATTAGAAGCTAAAAATTACAAATTTTTAGGACAACAAGAGGGCAACATAGAAAGCTATAAATTTAAGAGTTTGAGAGATAAAAGTCGGAGGAGAATTGAAGTCACAAAAAATCAGATTTTTGGACAAAAAATTAAAGTCTAAAAAGCAAAAAAATAGGGCAGTAAAGCACAAGGAATTGGAGCTGCAAAATTTACAAATCCAAGGTAGAAAATAGGTGAACCAAATCACCAAGAAATATTGCTACAAAGGAAGCCAAAATAAGTTTTGAAAATTGGTGTTATTTAAGTTTTTTAATCCAAGTATTATTTAAGTTCCTTGAAAATACCATATTAGAATTATTAAAGGTAGCAAAAGGAGTTTAAGTTTAAGGTCTTCGATTCAAGAAAGGAGGTAGCATTATCATCTTGAAACCTAAAAAATACATCAACACAAGATAGAGTTAAAAGTTGCTTGAAATAATTAATAAAAAATAGATGGTGCTTAATACATGTTATCTCTAAAAGCTACCAAATACAATATTATTAAGCAAGGGAAGGAAGAATAGTGCACAAGAACAAGGCTTAGTTAGAGTGTCCAAAGACACCTTTAAGCATAGGTGAAAGTTGTAGCAAGTCTTGGTGAAGAGGAGCCACCAGAGGAGTAGTAAAGCCACTAAGAGAAAGAGGAGGTGCCACCATAGTAGAACAAAAAGGGGCATTTGATAAATATAGGAAGGCAAGCTACAAAAGGAGACTATTTTTTTTTAAATTTTGGCACAATAAAGGCATTTTATCTTAATTTAATATAGATTCATTTCTAGTTTATAAAAGCACCATATTTGTCTTTTCTAAAGTAGAAAAATAAAGACAAGATTTGAAGTGTCTAAGGACACCAAAGAGGCACAAAAAGTTACAACCATTAGTGGTAGAATCACCAAGTGAAAAAGGAGAAGCCACAAAGTGAAGAAGAAAGAGCTGAATAAGGGCTCAAAGATAACATATTCAAGGTGTCTAAATACACCAAATAGGGTGCTAAAAATCCAAGAAGGAAGAGCCCATATTGGATCTAAATCTATAGCAAGAGAAAGAATATTAATATAGAATAAGGATAGAGCTAAAGCATAGACAAAGGTGCAACTAGTAAGGAAGAAAAATAAAGCAAGTAACAAGGTTTTACCCAAGCAAAAGAGGCTTGAACATCTAACATAACAAAAATGAAACAACTACCAAGGAAAGAAGCATTGAAGCACCACCAAAGGAGGAGCCACCATAGTTGAAGAGGAGAATCCATTGAAGGAGAAGAGCCACCACCATACGTTGGAAATCAAGAAGCACTTAACAGTTACAAAAGGAAGACCAAACAACTTGCAAAGAGTTGGTAAAGAACATTAAGGAAAATAAAGGAATGTTGAGCACCAAAGAAAGGTTACATGCAAGAGAAGAGTGGAGCCACCACTTGTCATAGTGGTTAAAGAGACCATATGCCACTTGGAACAAAAGAGAAGAGCACCAACGGTCTTTAATAACACCTCAAATGAGTGCACATTGATAAAAAAGAGAATACATTATCAAATAACATCTACATTGTCCAAGATTGGAATAACACCTATAGACTATAAAGTAACGCTTGCACCACCTAACTGAGAATAGTAACAAGAAGTAACATACAAAGTTTACGTTGAATGCCATGTGGCATGTAAGGTAAAAGATATAATCAAGTATTAAAAGCCCAAACCATAAAAGAGTGCATATACTAAGCATTAAAGTCAGAGAACATTCAAGAAGCATAAGAAGCACAATCAAAAGTGGAAGAGAGTGCCATAAAAAGGAGGAGCAATAAATGCAATGTAATAATATTGCTAAGCCTTGAATATTGAGAAGAGAACAACACCCAAATTAGCGTGTAAATTATAGTCAAAGGAGAAGCTAATCAATACATAGCACCTCACCTCCAAGAAGGTATATTTAACATCTAGTATTTATTTGTATTCCATTAAGTTTAAGGAGGCATAAGGTTCATCATTTCTAAGTTAAGTTTAGTTATTTGAATGCATGGATATAGAAGGAAATAAATTGATAAATTACAACCGTAGATGAGTTATTGATGGATTAGAAAGAATATTGAAGTAAGGAGGATATAACTTGAGAGCTTTTTAAAAATTGCATTGGTTGAAATCCAAGTATTGAAATATTTGCAAATAATTTAACTAGGAGGAATAAGGTTTTCTACATTGAAATTGAAGCATTAATTTTGCAAGTATCCTTATTTTCTAAATTTCTAATTACGGAGATATAAGGAGTTCAAAACCAGATAAAATTTCTTGAAATTTAGAAGCCATATCATTGAGAATTAAAGGATATAGGAAGCAAAACATAAAGTATTAAAAAGCTGGAAAATTAAATTAAAATTAATCTCTTGCTCAAATAAATGAGACATAAATAATCCAAGTCTAAAATATTGAAGATAGAATATTTCAACAATTGAAAGTGCATTAAAATAAATTTTAGCTTTCACAAATAGGGAGAAATAAGGTGAAGAATAGTAGTTGAACATTAGGGAGATAAAAGAGATTCAACTAAAAGGAAAACTAAGAAAGCTAAGAACTTTATCAAGACCATAGTATATTCAAAACTAGGGATATATAAGGTTGTCTACAAGTATTATTATGACAACAAATAAATTCATACTGTTAGAATCCCAACTTCTTAAAGGACCTAATTACACTTCATGGAAAAAAAATGTGAGGTCAATAGCCATAGTTGAAAAGCTTTGGGATATTGTTCAAGGAGCAAAAATTAAACCTACTATAGGGGATAGAGAGATTTAAAATTTTGAATAAGATGAAGCAAAAGCCCTCATGATAATAATATTTGCAAGTACAAATGAAATACAACCATACATTAGTTCAGAAACAACTTCTACAGAAGCCTGAAAAACTTTAGCCAAAATATTTGAAGGAAGGAATAAAGCCACTGTCTTGAATATTCAAACTCAATTATATTCTCTAAAAGTTAATAGTGGCAAAAGTATAGAACTATTCCTAAGGAAATAAGCATATATAAAAGGAAAATGATTAACCTTAGGAGAAACTGTTGAAGACAAGTTTCTTGTTCAAGTAATCCTAAGAGAAATTCCAGAAAGCTACAAGAATCTAGTCATATATCTACAAATTCTAAGTAAAGATACATAATTTGATATGTTAGTCAATATCCTACAAGAATATTGAGGTGGAGAATTCAGTAAAATATAAAATGACTAACAATGCCTTAGTCACAAAAGATAATCCACAAGTAAACATTGCTTCGTTCTCAAAAGGAAGATCAAAATGGAAAAATAGATATTGTCAAGTATGCGAAAAGAAAGGACATAGTACCAATTATTGTAGATTCAATCCAAAAAATCATTATCAAGGAAATCAAAATTTTTTTGGAAATCAATTGAG
This sequence comes from Wollemia nobilis, assembly GCA_028583015.1. NCBI lineage: Eukaryota > Viridiplantae > Streptophyta > Pinopsida > Araucariales > Araucariaceae > Wollemia > Wollemia nobilis. Next base: position 754,986 of record JAQPPZ010016676.1, read on the forward strand.
TAGGTCATTCCAACCAAGATAATATCAGAATCAATATAATCCACATCAACAATAATTTTAGCATCCATATACTTCTCAAAATCAATACAATCATCCTCAACTATAATATAGAGAAGGAAATTAAAAAGGACACTTAGTTCAAGAGATTCAAGAAATTTAGGAACTGGAAGAACCTACAGATGAACATGAAGTTATAGCTATTTCAGAAAAAATAGTATTTTATGAAGATACTAATTATTCGCTTGATCAAGATACAGATAGGGAGCAAAATAAAGAAAGCAAAAATGAAGAGCTCAAGTTCTAGAACCAAGATGAAGATCCATATTGAAGATTTAAGTCTTCGTTGTTCAATACCCAAATAATGTAATACAATGGGGTGTTGGAATATATTACATTATTTTGTACATGCCAATGTACCACCTTGGGTACATCTTTAGATTAGGAGTTTGTCTTAGATTAGGTTTTGAGTATTTAATTTATGCAATGTAATAAATTAACAAGTGTTAGAATGTGTAAAGTACTTGATGATGTAAATGTTCATGTCGTCCACATGTCCATGAATCATAGAATAGGAAGATGAAGAGTCATAGGTAGGTGAAAGGCCAAGAGACATATCTCTTTATATATAGGCCTTTGATAGAATTATAGATTAGGATAGAGCAGTATATAGAATTGTAGAGAATAGAGAAGAGAAGAGAAAGTAGATACAATGTAGAGCATGTATGAATTATGGAGTGTTTGAGACCTCCATTATACACATTGTACAATTTTTGTGAGATTTCATCAAAGGTAATTTTTTGAGTTTATTGTAGAAGTTTCTTATTAGTTTTTCTTGCATATTATATTTCCATTATCATATAGTTAATATTGCTTGCTCATTATAGTTCTTGTGGTTGCATTTTCTTAAATACATAACATCAAAAGCTAACAACACCATTCCTCATAAATGCATGGGGGTGGAGAAAGTCTTTACCCCATTTATGGCATGTGAATTAAAATTCTTCATGTCATTAATACACATGGGTGAAGAAAATCTTCATCCCATTTATGGCATTAAATGAGCATGGGGATGTGGAGAGTAGGGGGTAAGGTAGGCTAGGGTGAGATGGACCTAGGCTAGAGTCAAAGGGTAGACTAGGGTGAGGTGGCCCTAGGCTAGGTTAAAGGGGTGACCACATGGTGACCAAGGGCTAGGTGTAGGAGGGGGCTTAGTTGGGAAAAAGGGCTAAAGTAGCTAAATAGTGTTTTAATACGAATTAAGTAGATTTTCAGGGACTTTCTGTAAATTAACTAAATATTAGCACTACACAAGGGATAAAGTTATATTTCTAGGTGTTTACATTTACCCCTTTTTGTACTATGATGTGTGTAAACATGATGTAGTGCAAAAAACTATGACACCAAATGAGTGATTGACTATGAAGAGGATGAGTTGATGATGGATGATCATGGTTGACCATGGTTTTCAGTCCACCGTAATGATAGTTGAGGGAGGAGACGTAAGGTTGTCTCAAATTATGAATAATGTAAGATGTCCAATTATGGAAGGGACGAATATCCTTGAAACTTTGTCTTTAATAGATTGTTTGAGTTCACTTGAATTAGCAAGTTGACCAACCATAGGTAGGTATCCTCATGATGTTGCTAATTTATTGTAAGTGGTCTTAAGTTATTACCTCGATGAAGTGATGTGTGAATAACCATACATATATTGGCATAGAGTCTACAAAATTTAATTGGATTAGAGTTTGAGTTGAGAAGAGAAATTCTGCATTTTCCCCAATAGAGAAGGGTTAATGATATTCTCAAGAAAGGTTCTTGGATAAATGTGATTATAGGATTGAGTTTTTAGATATTGGACATGTTCAAGGCAACATTTATGGTTAATATATTTCCCCTTAAGCAGTGCGTTAATGAGTGAAGAAGTGAAACACAAGAGTGAAGTGCTTGACAAAAAGTTGTTGCACAACCATAGAGTGAAAATGATTGAATAAAATGGTAAAATTTGATGGTAGAAGCCAAACAAGCTAGTAATATTGAGATCGTACGAAGTTGTATGGTTATCAACCATACCAAACTATATGGTCACTAACAATATAGTATGGTCAGAGAGTGTCTGACTATAAAAACATAATTGTGAGGTACGAGGGCTCATTTTCATCATACAATTTGGGAGAATTGAGAGAAGAGTGATGGGTGAGGTTGAGAAATTGATGTGGAATGCTACCAAATTCAACATGTGAATGGATGAGATGGTAGAAAACAATATTGGACCTAGCAGGCGCTAGTTAGTTTATTTTTGCTCATTTTTCTCCTATGTTTGCATTTGCAGAATAATATAAACCCTAAAGCTTATTTTTAGTGAAATGAAACTATAGAAGAGTAGGATAACTTAGGAATAGGAAGATGAATGTGATTGGTGATTTTTTGGGGTTTCTAGGTTTGTAGATAATTTTTTTTTGGTTTGTTTATTGTTTTTTTAGTCATGGTTCTTGATGTGAGTGTGTGTGAATTTGAATGTTGTAAATTTTGAGTTATGTTTACAAATTTTTACATGTTTTCATGTGTTTTGGAGAAAAGGGTATCCAAAAAAATTTGTCATATGCCAACCGTATAGATCCATATAGTTTTTTTTTGCAACTTGAGGTTGATGGAATATAGGATTTGACAAAGAGAAATGGTGACAAGTGAATATGTTGCAACCATGACACATATTCAAACCTCTCTTCATCCGAATTAGGAGGGATGAGGATGAGAATGATTGGGAGTGGTTGAGATTGATAAAGTTTTATGGAGTAGCCTATATGGAGACTATTCACTGTGATAAAGCATATATATTCGCATTATGCAAGTGGTGGGACTCAAATAGGGGTGCTTTTTATTTCTCAATAGGAGAAATGACTATTACACTAGATATTATCTACAAGATATATCAACTACTAGTGGAGGGTTGCAGGATTATAGTAGTAGGTGGGACATAGAAGATGATGGTGATGGGGAGAATGTTTAGAGCAGATTGAGATTGGATGAAGAGTAATAGTGGTAAGGACCTCTATGAGAACTACTATGATAAGGATGCACTATCGCTGAAACACACATTGGCTATGGTAATGATATCCAACTTTATGTTTTCAGACTTGTTAGGTGCATCATTCCCATGGAATATATTATGAATTATGTAATATTTGGTGGAGGCTTCAGTTATGTTTGCATGGGCATCAACCTTATTGGTACAGTCGTACATGAAGTTGTACACGATGAGCAAGACTGTTCGAAGAGGTTTGAGCTATAGCATTTTGATACAACTATGGATATGAGAGCATATAACAGTTGAGAAGCCATGGGGGCTACCATATGATGCACACATCATGATGGTGCAGGGGGTTCCATACACCTTGAGGTGTCATACAAATATGGAGGTATGAGTGAGAAGGCTCTATGAGGGAGATGGATGGCATTATCGTGAGACATGGGTAAGCTTGAGGCCATAAGATGTTATATAGCGACTACGGAGAGGGGGACCAATATGGGTAGAGTAGGTAAAGCATCTATATCATGTACGATGATCAAGATGGGTTATTGATCAGAGGGTCACACAAGTCAAGTATTTTTAGTATACTCAAGTTTTGAGATAGTTTGGATTGAGGCAGGGGGCACCAAATCCACCTGTAATATATCGAAGGATGAAGGATGATGTTGGACCTATATAATTTATAGATCCATTGGATTTGGAGGTTAAAAATATGATATTAGTACCAGTTATAGATTATTCTGGTACTAAACCCAAGTATGATAGATGGTGGGTTACACAATGATGGTACATAGGGCGGATTGTGTAGGAGGAGATGGATAGAGAGGATGGTGGAGAGGCAGAGGAGGAGGAGATAGTTGGATAGAGAGAAAGGAGGAAGCTATATAGGGAGAGGAGAAGGAGGAAGATCCACTTAGGTGATGAGTATGTCATGGAGTAGGTGAAGGAGTAGACCCATCACAGGTGATAGTTGAAGAGGTGTAAATAACATATTTTAGGGGTGGAGAGACAACTAATTTTTATGATACTATGGATTTGAGTGGGTTTTCCATAGTGGTTGAGGAGGTTGAGATGCTGAGGAAGTAGGTATGACAGTTGGAGGTATAGTTGGCTAAGGAGGTAGTAGGAAAACTAGAGAGGATGTGGCTACAAGTAGAGATAGATGGACTGTAGGTGAAGAGATATGGGTTGTAGGGGCAGCTAGAGATAGTGACCTCAGAGTAAGATAGACTACTATGAGAGTGAGAGAGGATCTACGAACAAATAGAGATGCACTATTAAGTGAGATAGATGTAGTGATGAATAAGATGGATAGGCTCTAGTAGGAGATTGATCAGTTGAGAGTGCAAGCAACCACCAACAATAGAGGGTGGTGGAGATATGAAGGCCCTTTGGGTCAAGATTGCATAGTTATTATAGGATAGGGAGGCTCTTAGCTAGCTAGTCATGGGAGAAGGATAGAGTAAGATTATACAATAATACATTGTTGAGGGTGAATGTGGCTATTCCATCACTCATAGCATCTCAATCCTGACAAATCTATTGAAGCACACCATTAGTACCCCAATTTATAGACTCGATAACATCACAAGTAACATGACCATTAAATTACTAGGTTAGCAATTATCATCAAAGTAGTAGGGATGAGAGCCAGGGAGGGCAGGAGGAGAGTGGAGAAACTCCCAAAAATCAACAACAGTGAGTTGTATTTTTATTTGGGTGGAATATTTGCCATAATTTTGTAGAGCATTATTTTTGTGAGATGATGATATATGTAATGTGGTATGCAAATATGCATGTATGATGTATCTCGAGGAGAAATTACAGTGATGATGACTATGTACTATTAATGATTGATATATATGATGATGACTTTGATATGTGTTATAATGTGATGACTTTGATATGTGTTATAATGTGATGCATATATTTTTTTGATGTTTATAACAAATGGATGTAGTTGATTAGATAGATATGATACGATAGATGACATGGATTGATATGCTAATGTGATGGATGATGGTTTCTCTACTGATTTACATGTTTTAGACTCACATGTGTTTGTTTAATCAAATTTTGGGTGTGTATGTGAATTTAAAAATGAAAAATGGTTTAATTAATCAATGACATGTTAATTATCACAATGAATTAAACATGAACCTAATAACAAGGAACAATGAACTAACAAGGTCCATTTAAGCAATGCACTAACAATAAATTAAACAATGAAGCATTTATGTTTACTTGTAATGCTTGTGTGAATGTGTTGATTTTAATGAGAAGGTTCCTAATAGGGCCCAAGTGGAGTTGCGACAACACAAGCTGAAGGATGTGGCTGCTACCATTGATGTAGTAGACAACTTCAATTTTTGTGAGAACCTCATCAAGAAAGATACATGGGATCAATTTAGCAAGAATAAACCCTCATCGGATGGTAAGGCATCAAGTTATTTTATTGTAAAATTGAAGAGCCAAGGGTCAAACCAACAAAAGAGCACTCCATAGTATTTCATAACATCGAGGAAATCAATGACACATGTGAAGGGGAAGATGGTCATGGGCAAGGATGGGGAGTCAAATTATTGTCTTCACTGTTAGACGTGCGAAGGCCCACACCTTCAAAAAGAGTTCTTGCAAAGGTAGCATGTGGCCAATGAGTTCATGCAACGATCTAAGTTGGACATGGGGACTAACGATGTGCAAATGAGTGTCATCTAGGAGCTGAACATGATGGTGATGACTGGTCCAAATAGAGGAGAAGATGTGGGTGGAGTCAACCATTTGTTGCATGTTGACATGCTCATCCAAGGTAAGATAAATGTGGTATTGGTTAACATGGGTGCCACACATAATTTTATCAGTGTGCGATATGCCAAGGAGATGGTAATACACTACTCGAGAGGAGGACAATGTTTGAAATCAGTGAACTCTCCATCCTAAGTCATGCTTGGGATTGCCTAAAATATGGAAATCCAAGTGGGAGAATGGTGTGGAAAGCTGAACATCTTCATCGTCCATATGGATGACTTTGATTTGGTGCTTAGGTAGGAGTTCATTTGATAGGGCAAAGTGATGATAATATTGTACTTAGAATCACTGTTCTTCGATCCACAATAGAGTTGCATGGTGCGGGTAGTGCGTAGGGGGAAAATGGGCCAAGTACTAGTGAACATTTCTAAGGTTTAGATGTGCTCGACAATGAGTCTTAAGAAGGTGGCTCATTAAAAGGGGAAGCAACAAATATTTCTAGCAGACATGCTGAGTAGATGGTAGAACATGCATGAGGTTCCCATCCCGCCTAAAGTGGAAGAATTACTTAGGTGTTTTTAGGACCGAATGCCTAAGTCCTTGCCACCTCACTTATCGCAAAGAAGGGTAATTGACCATCTCATTGAGTTGGTCCTAGGGTTGAAACTACCAGCTAGGGCTCCCTACTGACTAAGTGGATCGAACATGGTCAAATTAAATAATTAATTGGAAGAGTTACTCGAGGTGGGTTATTTGAGATTCGAGGTCTCCATATGGTACACCTATATTATTTGTATGGAAGGCAGATGACACTTTGAGGCTCCACATTGATTATAGAGCCTTGAACAAGTTGACGGTGAAAACCAAATACCCTCTGCCACACATCGATGACTATTTTGATCGCCTTGCTGGTGTGCAAGGTTTTACCAAATTGGATCTAGGTCAGGATATTACCAAGTGCAAATTGTGTAGGGAGATGAGGATAAAATGATATGCATGTCAAGATACGACTTGTTCAAGTTCATGGTGATGCCTTTTAGACTATGTAATTCCCTTGCCACTTTCTGCATACTAATGAATTATGCCTTTTACCCATTTTTAGACAAATCAATGGTCATGTACCTAGACAACATCTTAGTATATTCCTGAGATTTGGTGTAGCATTAATGATATTTGGTGCATGATTTTGAGCTACTGTGTCAGCATGACCTTTATGTCAAAAAGAAGAAGTGCAATTTTGCGTAGGTGGAGGTCAAATTCCTTGGCCATATGGTCAGTCAAGGCAAGATCAAGCTAGAATTTACCAAAATGTAAGTGATCTAAGACTGGGAGCCGCCTAAGATGTTTATGCGGTCAAATAATTCTTGGGTTTAGAAAACTTCTTTCGATGGTTTGTCAACCGTATTCCAAATTGAACTCCCCTCTAACAAATCTTCTAAAGGATAAAAATTGGATGTGGCCCTTTTATTCTAGGTAAATTTGACCTCGAAACTTGTGTTATCCTTGCTAGAATCTGATTGGCCATTTGAGGTGCATGTAGACGCGTTAGATTTTTCCATTGGTGGCATGCTGGTGCAAGATGACCACCTCATGGTATTTGAGTTGAGGAAATTAAGCGACGTGGACCAAAGGTACCTGGTGCATGAGAAGGAGGGTGGTGGAGATATGAAGGCCCTTTGGGTCAAGATTGCATAGTTATTATAGGATAGGGAGGCTCTTAGCTAGCTAGTCATGGGATAAGGATAGAGTGAGATTATACAAGAAGACATTATTGAGGGTGAATGTGGCTATTCCATCACTCATAGCATCTCAATCCTGACAAATCTATTGAAGCACACCATTAGTACCCCAATTTATATAATTGAAAACATCATAGGTAGCATGATTATTAACTTCCTAGGTCAGTTATTGACATCAAAGTAATAGGTATGAGAGCCAGGGAGGGTAGAAGGAGAGTGGAGAAACTCCCAAAAATCAACAACAGTGAGTTGTATTTTTATTTGGGTGGCATATTTCCATAATTTTGTAGAACATTGTTTTTGTGAGATGATGATATATGCAATGTGGTATGCAAATATGCATGTATGATGTATCTCGAGGAGAAATTACAGTGATGATGACTATGTACTATTAATGATTGATATATATATGATGATGACTTTGATATGTGTTATAATGTGATGCATATGTTTTTTTTGATGTTTATAACAAATGGATGTAGTTGATTAGATAGATATGACATGATAGATGACATGGATTGATATGCTAATGTGATGGATGATGGTTTCTCTACTGATTTGCATGGTTTAGACTCACATGTGTTTGTTTAATCAAATTTTGGATGTGTGTATGTGAAATTAAAAATAAAAAATGGTTTAATTAATCAATGAAATGTTAACTATCACAATAAATTAAACATGAACCTAATAAAAAGGAAAAATGAACATAAGGAACAAAATGAATGAATATTTAAAAAATAACTTGAAGATATAACTAGTAAGTTGAAGCTATCCATGATGTAGTTCACTCATATTTCCAAGGGTTTTTGGATGCTAGAAGAATTTCAAGAAATTCAAACACCCTAGTTTGAACAATCAAACTCATCTAATGGTCAGTCAATATCCCATAGAAATCTAGACCATCCTGAATAAGATTAAGCCTATCATGGACTAAAGTGTGTGCAATGATGTTTATTTTCCATCTTGAGTAAGGTTGGACTAACCAATTGTGAGGTAAGCCAATATAAGCTAGCCCATTCATAAGCACACAAAGGTCTATACAAAAGGTCATTAATGTGATAGACATATCACCACTCAAAAGGTATACTCCACTACTAGACATGCATCTATATCCTCGATGGAGGTTAGCCCTATAATACTTTTGTGTAGCTCCACTGCTAGCCATGTGTCCATAGCCTCGATGGAGGCACCTAAAATACCTTAGGGAACCAATATTTGGATCTCTTTGTCTCTTATTTATCTTTTTTTTCCAACTTACTTTTTGGATCCTTAGGTTTGAATTATGTGAATGATAGGTTAAGTGAAAAATCTTTCACTTTATGGAAAGACTACTTATGGTGTTGTCTTACCTAAACTCAAAATTTGATTTATGTCTGATGAAAGAACTCGATTTAGTCAGGGGAAACCTAAAATCACATTAGAACATGATGATGCTCAAAAAATATTGATTGGATCAACTAGGAATGGTTGAATAATAGAAAAGAGCTCTATTACCAAGCAACCTAAGAATATGATTGAACAAAACACCATGACAATTGTGATAAGTAGTGTATGCTTATGGACAATTCGTAAAATATAAGTGAGATGGTTATGTGCAACCTGATTGAAAAGACAACATGACAAATACAAAAATACTACATTCAAACACATGACAATGACACAAAAATATAATGCATACATATCAGATCAAAAATACATGACGTACATGTCATCTAGTAATTATATCAATTAGGATTGGGGAACGTGTATTTGTGTATCCGAAAGATGACAAAAATAGCTCGTTATGAGCCTTAGTTTATTTATGTATGAATGTGTGGGATGAATGCAATACAAAATAATAATGAGATAAGCCCAAATTATTGGGAGAATTACCTAGACGAGATGAGAAAATTGAATTTGGAAGGAGGGTCAACTCCCCCAGTTACAAAATTGGTTGGAAGGAGTGTCAACTATCCTAGAAATAAAAGTGATTTGAAAGAGGGTAGAATCCCTCAGTAATAAAATTGGTTTGAAGAGGATAGAAATGAGGAGAAAAAGAAGGTTGAGGGAGGGGAAAAGAGTGAAGAAAAGAAGGTTGGAGAAGGAAAATGACTAGTCAAAGGTATGTAGCCGTGTGTGTGTAACCATACAATAATTACGTAGAGCCTACTAAAGAAAGTGATGAGAAGAAGGTTGAAGAGGTGAGAAAGGAGAAGCAACTAGAGCAACATCATTGAGAAAATAGGTGATGACGAAGGTGTAACAAGAGGATCATGTTGTTGGGGAGATCACACCAAATGTATTTGATTGCTTGTAATGAGGTTGATAGTACCAAAAAAACCTTGGTGGGAAGGGATGTTATTTATATGATTAATTTACTGGGGAGCAAGTATAGATATAGAGGCATTGACTTGTGGCCATTGGATCCCATGTTGAGGTAATGGATGTCTAAATATACCAAGGTGTGTGTTGGAGGGTATGAAGGGATTGTCAAGCTGTATGCCCTCTTGATCAAGTGGGTCTTGTACTAGGTGTTTGAAAGTGCAACAATCATTGATGTCATACCCTTGTTGATTATGGTAACTAAAAAATTGATGTTCATTGTACCACATCGGTTTCACCCACTTGGGATTTTTTGTTCTAAAATCAAGAAAGATGATAGCTTTTGTGTTGGATAAAATTTGAAATATTTTGGAGAATGGTTCAAAAAATGGAGTCCAGTTGCAAGGTGGATGATGAGGACACTGAGGTTGAGAAAAAATTTGGTTAGATGGTTATGGGGCAAATACCTACCCAGGAGGTTGATATACATAGTGACTCAACTACAACTCAAGCTTTTAGAGTTAGTCTAGCACTTGTTGCATTTCCTTTTAAGGAGTTGGAGTTGCTTAAGATAGATTGACAAGATTGGACACGTGGGAAAGCCCAATGTTTGTATGGTTGATAAGGATAATAATTGAGTAGGGGTAAAGTGGAGGAGCTATAAAAGAGGGGTAGGGAGCCTATGATATGTAATCCAATGTCTGTATGGTTGATAAGGATAAGAATATGAGTAGGGGTAAAGTGGAGGAGCTAGAAAAGAGGGGTGGGAAGCCTATGAGATGTAAGTCAATGAGGCCATTTGGGATGGGAAATGAGGTGTCAGAAAAAGAGGTGGAAGATATGGTGTTGGAAGAAGAGGTGGAAGGGGTTGTCTAGATCGATTTGAGAAGGATAAAGTGGTCCCCTTGCTAGGGAACTTGGGTATAGCATTGTGAGTGGCCTAATGCATTAGGCCTTGATAATGGGACAAAGGCCCATGTTGTGACATGTCACTTGGATATGGGTAATGAGAGGGGGAAGATAACCATTGAGGTAAAGTGTAGGTTGCTTCCTATAGATACCTTGACGGGTTGGTTGAATGGAAGAGGTTATTCTAGAAGTGTCCATGGAAAGACGCTCTTGTTCTTGAGCTTGGTTGTTGGTTAAAACCATGAGGGAAGATAGAGGAAGTTAGTGGTGGATAGGAAGATGCCATGAAAAGGGAGGACTATAAATTTGTTCTAATAAGAACCATCCTTGGTAAGATAAACTTGGTTGTAGTCATACCTACCTATACGATTATGACTATAACTATACCTGCTTGTACAATTTTTGTTAGAGATAGGATGCAGATTATGGGGTGATGGAAAAGCAGAAAGGGAATATTTTCTACTCTTTTTATTTTTTGTTTTTCTAGTTTTCATTGTGTTTTATAGAAAAATCTAAGCAAACAAGTAATTTAGCATACAATAAACAATTTAAGTGAATGGGTTTTTTACGTTATTATGTATTGATGTGTTTGATGTTTAGGAATTGAGTCTTTTTGTGTTTTTTGTGTGATGTTTTAAGTGTTTTTATGCATTTTTGGTTTAAAAACTCTTAAAAATATACCAAAGATGGATGGATGAAATCTAAAGGCATGTCGATGCATGCTCCCAAATATACCTAAAGGTACATAAAGAGAGACAAAATTCATAAATAGGTAAAATTTGCCTAAGGTGGGGATGGATCAGGGTATCCAAAAGGGAAAAAAAAGACCTCTAACATAAGAGGCAACACTGTCTAAAACTTGTGTCGGCCTAGTCGACTTCCACTTCACCCTCAGGTGGGCTTGGTCAAAAATGACAACTACAAACTCCCTAATATATAGCCCTATGAGTGGAGGCTTCTAACCTTAAGATAATCCCAAGGGTAGTGAGTTTCCAGATGATGAAGTCCATGAAACTATACAAATGCGATTATGGCGTCAAGGGGGGAGTTGACAATTAGAGAAAAAATTCAACATCATTGATCTCAATTAATGGTTGGTGATGAAATCCAACATTGTCAATGTGTCTAGAAGTATGCACATGTGTGTGTGGCTTTTGGCATTTAACTAAGATGCAAAAACAAAGTCTATCCTATGAATGCAAATGTAAATATTTTATTTTTTTGAGACTAAATGTGAGAAAGTAAACTCTACCCTAGGAATGATAATTTCACTACCTAGAAAGCAAGGAAGCAAATTCTATGCCTTGAAAAGCAATGTGATTTATATTAAAGCAAATGATAAGGAATTGAAGTCTATGCTAGGAAATGAAGTGTGATTTTCTTTTAAGCAAAGGACAACGCATTTAAACCTACACTAAGAAATTAAATGTAATTTTAATTGAAACAAGTGACAAGGAATTGGAATATATGCTAGGAACAGAAGGTGCAATACAAGAAAGCAAACTAGGATAATGCATGCAAATGGTAAGTATGATTGAAGAATATCTATTATAATGGAAGCTAAGTGCAAGATGTAAAAGTAAATGGATTTGAAAGTAAATTTATTCTAAAGAGAGTAAAGTGCGAGACATGAGGTAAAAGGCATGAAAGAAAACCTATGTTAAGAGAAACAAAATGCAAGACAAAATAAATTATGCTTGAAATCAAATCTATCTTTAAGAAAGGAAATGCAAGACAAGAAATATAAATGGCATGAAACAAAATTTATGCTAGTGAAACAAAAAGTGCTTGATACAAAATTAAATATTATGCTAATGAAAAGAAAATGCAAGATAGGAAAGTAAATGACTTTTGAAAGCAAATTGATCTATTCCTAAGAAAAAAAATGTGAGATAGAAATTAAATGGCTTTTGAAAGCAAAAATTGGTCCTTAAGAAAGGAAATGTGAGATGAAAAATATAAATGGTTTTAAAGCAAATTTATTCTTGTGAAAGAAATATACAAATAAAAAATTAAATTTTTTTGAAGCAAATGATCCTTAAGAAAGGAAAGTGCAAAAAATTAAATGCTTTTGAAGCAAGTTGATCCTTAGGAAAAGAAAATACAATAAATTAATTTCTTTTGAAGTGAAAGTGCTTGTAAGAATATGAATTTTATGGATTCAATAACCAATAATGATAACTACCATCATTACTTAATATTTACTTAGTCAAATCTATTTGTACTATTCAAGATATGCTTGTTAAGGTTATGACCAATTGTCTATCAAGATCTTTATGTATGATATAAATGAGATCTAGCTCAACTCATGGAGATAAAGAAATTAATAACTTTCTCCATGCCTCTATGCATATGTCTATCCTAAGCTACTGAAATATATGGTGCATTTTAAAAATAAAAATATCCTGATGACAAGGAAAGGTAAAGTGCTTTTTGAAAATAAAACTATCCAAAGACATGGAAAAGTAAAGTGTTTTTTGAAAATGAAATCTTAGAATTTGACTTAAAAATGAGTGCAGAAGCACTTACCCAAAGTCCATTGTTCGCCATACTTTGTTTAGGATTGTTGTACAGGTTTTAATTATCTAAATTCTACTGTTTGAAAAATCGTATGGACCTGTACCATTGAAATCATAAATTGTACTCCCCTATACGATTTATACTGGGAGGGATTTTTGGTCCCTCTCTCTTTTGGGGATGATTTTTGTGCTGTAGAGGATTGGGTTTATAATATTTCCTACAAATACCAGAGAATATAAAGTTGGAATTTTGAAATGAGTGCAAAAAACAACTATCCCTAACTAATAAAAACCTATACACAATTTGAGACAGCTATTCTATTGAAAATTCAAATCTAAAATGTTGAATAGGAAATGAGAAAAGGAAATAAATCAAAGAAACTGAATTTGAGAGATTGATAGGTGAGTGAGTACACCTTTGAATGTCTTTTTGTAATATGAGTTGGCCTAAGAAGGCAGTTGATGTGTGAGATAACAACTCATAGTTAAGTAGAGAAATCTTATCTCATAATTACCTACAACTGTTGTGGTTGCTATGTAAAACTGGTTACTTACCCTGATGGGTTCTAGTTTTGGAGCTCTATAAAAATTGTACATCTCTATATGGTTTTGTATGACAACCGTACCTCTCTATATGGTTTTGGTCTATAAACTAGAGAAGGCTTCTACCTTGGAATTGAATTAATAGGTCTTGGTTTTTGAGGGTCTTGATGGGTTCACAATCTACAAACATAGATATAAAATAGATAAAATTAGTAAAAGTAAATAAGAAGCCACAAAAAAAAACATAAGGTAAAAGTGAGAAAAAGACATTGAGAACCTAAATTCTATAGCTTGAAAAATATTTTGCTTGTGTGGTGTAGGGTTTAGAGGTCACACCATGATTATCAAAATGCAGATAAAGAGAACGTTATTTCATTGTATTAAAATGTGTTACAAATTGAATTCTTTTACAATTTTTCCCCTTGGGATACAATTAGGATCTTCCAATGAAGAACCCTCTTTCGGTATAATTTTATGGAACTCTGTGTCTTCTATGTCCACCATAAAGGCGAGGGGTGGATTTATTACTACCACCACTGATTACATGAGTTTACAAGACCTACACACACCCAAAACAATTTGTTAATAACACATGTGGACCTACCTTGGTTAGACCCAAATTAATGAAAGAGTGAAAACAAAGAAAGTTAAACTACAACATTAAAATAGATCTAAACTAATCTAAAAATAGATAAAAGTAGTTATACTAACTTTTGTTTCTAGTTCTCTAGTCTATAAGTGTTTGAAAATAGTTCCTATTACAACTGGTTTGGTCTAAACAAAATTTCCTTCAAAGAAATTATTCTTCTAGTTCCTAGGAAGCTCTGGTCTAAGTCTAATGGTCATCTGAGTCCACACTTGCAAGCGGTTTACAAATCATAGAGGCACAAAAAGAGGCATACAAGGGCATCCATGGGGTTAGCACAAAGGAGGGTTTGTATGCAAATAAAGGCTGGAGTGATTTTGGTAGATTTTTGGTAAGCAATTGTCATGTTCTTGAAAATGAAAGAAAGGGGATGTTTTTTATAGAATTTTGCGAGGGTTAGGGGGTGAGGTGTCTTGTGAGGTGGCATGGGTGCACCATGCCTCATAAATAAATTTGGGTGGAGAAAGTCCTCACCCATCCATATGCATTAAATGGGCATGGGTGCACCATGCCTCATAAATGCATGGGGGTGGAGAAAGTCTTCACCCTATTTATGGCATGTGGATGAAAAGTCTTCATGTCATTAATGCACATGGGTGAAGAAAGTCCCCCATTTGTGGCATTAAATGAGCATGGGCATGTGGAGAGTAGGAGGTAAGGTAGCCTAAGGTGAGGTGGAACTAGACTAGAGTCAAAGGGTAGACTAGGATGAGGTGCCCTAGGATAGGTTAAAGGGATGGTCACATGGTGACCAAAGGCTAGGTGTAGGAGGGGGCTTAGTGCAAAAAGAGGCTAAAGTAGCTAAATAATATTTTAATGCAAATTAAGTGGATTTTTAGGGTTTTTTTAAAAAGTAGCTGAATATTAGCACTACACAAGGGATAAAGTGACATTTTTAGGTGTCTACATTTACCTCTTTTTGTATTACAATATGTGTAAACATGATGCGGTGTAAAAATATATGACACCAGATGAGTGATTGACTATGAGGATGAGTTGATGATGGATGATCATGGTTGACCATGACTTTCGATGCATCACATTGACAGTGATGGGGATGCAAAAGGAAATGGTGATGGATGATGGTTTCTCTATTGATTTGCATGGTTTAAACTCACATGTATTTGTTTAATCAATTTGTGGATGTGTGTATGTGAATTTCACAATATATATTTTTAATTAATCAATGACACATTAACTATCACAATGAATTAAAAATGAACCTAATAAAAAGGAATGATGAACATAACGAAAAAAATAAATAAAATTTTAAAAAATGACTTGAAGACATAGCTAGTAAGTTGAAGCTAGCCATGATGTCATTATCTCATATTTTCAAGGGTTTTTGGATGCTAAAATAATTTCACGAAAATTAAACACTCTAGTTTGAACAATCAAACTCATCTAATGGTTAGCCAATATCCCATAGAAATCTAGACCATATTGAATAAAATTAAGTCTATAATGTATCTAAGTGTGTGCAATGATGTTCATTTTCCATCTTGAGGAAGGTTAGACTAACCAATTGTGAGGTAAGGTAATATAAGCTAGCTCATTTGCAAGCGTGTAGAGGTTTTTACAAAAGTTCACTAATGTGATAAACATGTCACCTCTCAAAATGTATACTCCACTACCAGATAGGTGTCTATAGTCCCGATGGAGGTTAGCCCCATAATCCTTTGACATAGCTCCACTACTAGCCAGGCATCTATAGCCTCGATATAGACTTATAAAATACCTGAGGGAACCAATCTTTGGATATCTTTGTATTTTTGTGTTTTATTTTTTAAACTTGATTTTTGGATCCTTAGGTTTAGATTATGCAAATAATAGGATGAGTGAGAAGAATTTTTCTTTATGGAAATAATACTCATGGCATTGTCTTCCCTAAACTCAAAATTTGATTTATGTCTGATATGTGATTGTTCTAAGAAAGAACTCAAGTCAATAAAGGGAAGCCTAAAATTGCATTAGAACATGATGATGCTCAAAAAATATTGATGTGATCAACTAGTAATGGTTGAATAACATAAAATTCTTCTATTACCAATCAACCTAAGAATATGATTTGAACAAATTACCATGACGATTGTGATAACTAGTGCATGCTTATGGACAATTTACAAAAGACAAGCGATATATTTATGTGCAACCTTATTGAAAAGACAACATGACCAATGCCAAAATACTAAATTTAGACACATGAAAATAATACAAAAATATAATGCATACTTATTAGATCAAAAATATGTGACATACATGTCATCGAGTAATTATGTTAATCAGGACTGAGGAACACATATTTTTACATCCAAAAGATGACCAAATTAGCATGTTACGAGCCTTAGTTTATTTATATGTTGTTGGAATATATTAAATTATTTGGTACATGCCAATGTACCACCTTGGGTACATCTCTAGATTAGGAGTTTGTCTTAGATTAAGGTTTGAGTAGTTACTTCATGCAATGTAATAAATGCACAAGTGTTAGAATGTGCAATGATGTAAATGTGCATGTAGTCCACATGTACATGAGTCATAGGATAGGTAGTTGAAGAGTCATGGGTAGATGAAAGGCCAAGGGATATATCTCCCTATATATATGCCTTTGATAGATGCTAAAGTGGGAGAGAGAGTTAGGAAGTATAGTGAGTTTAGTAGGTACAATGTAGATCATGCATCATTTATGGAGTGTTTAAGTCCTCCATTATATTACATTGTACTATTTTCGTGAGCTTTCATTAATGGCTATTTTTTGAGTTATTGCAGAAGTTTCTCATATACTTTTCCTGCATATTATATTGTCATTATCATATAGTTAACATTGCTTGCTCATTTTACATCTTGTGGTTGCATTTCCTTTAATATAGATCATCAAAAGCTAACAGTGGTATCAGAGCACAAGGTAGATTGATAGGAAATAGAGAGAGCCACAAGAGAGATTGAGAGGAGATAGGAAATCTCATTTTCAGATTTTTTGAAATTGCTATTTGGCTAGAGTCTTTCCACAGAGTTGCAAAAAAACTTGTGAAGACTAGGACTCAACATTGATTCCACTAGATTGACAAATCAACTAGTGAAGTTCATTATCTTTAGATTCAAATAAATTTCTATTATCATTTTCTAATACTTTGTTGCAGAGAAGAGGAGATTCAAAGAAAGTTGGGAAGCTTCCTACAAGAGCTAGGAAGAATATCTTCTTTAGAATCAATCCAACACTTGAAGCAACAAGTTGCAGATTAAAGATTCCAAGTAAAATATTGAGAAGAGAGGAAGAGGCCAAAAAAGCCACAATGAAGACTGTAGATCAAGGAGGAGGTCCAAGAAAGAAGGCCCCATTGTAGATTGAAGATTGAGGAGAACCAAGAAGGAGGTCCTCATAGAAATCTAAATATTGAAGACTTTAGAGTGAAGAAAGAAGAAAACAACTCTAGAAGGAGGAGACCCAAGAGAAATGTCTCATTGAAGAACTTCTATATTTGGAAGATTAAATATAGATAAGGACTAGCAAAGGTCCTATTGCAGATTTTAGAAGCAACATAATTAGGAGATCCAAGAAAGAGATCTCATTGCAAAACTTCCATAGTTGAAGATTTAAGAGATCAAGGAAAGGTCTCATTGAAGTTTTGAGAAGAAGAGAAGCTACAAAAATTAAAGACCCAAGAGAAGAGGTCTCAAGAAAGGATTGAAAGGAGAAATAAGGAGAAGGCTAGGAAAGCCTCATTGAAGGAGACTTGAAGAAGTCCATTGGAGAAGACTTGAGGAGAACTCAAGTGAGAAGATTGATAGCAAGGAGAAGTTCTTGATAGAGAAGAATTTGGGATAATTGTCACCATCCAACAATAAGCCCAAAAGAAATAAATATTTGGCAAGAAGTTTACCAAATTTTAGAAAGGATTTCCAAAGACCTCAAGACATTCAGATTCTTGAGAAGAAGGCCAGAAAATAGGCCAATATTAAAGTCAAAATTTGAAAAAGAAGTTGAAGGAGAAAGGAGCTAGAAGAAGCCACCAAATCTGAGAGATTTGAAGATTTCCATTGAAGGCTTGAAGGCTGATTTGGAGAAAGGAGTTTGTTGATTTTATAGTATAAAATTGAAGGTTCCTAGAACAACAAGTTGAAGAAAAATAGGCAGCATTGGAAGTTGCAAGATAGAGGAATTCAAGAAGGCTACTTGGAGGAGAATTGAAGCCACAAAATCATAGTTTTGAGTAGCAACTTAAAAAAGTTACAAAGCTACAAGTTGGGAGAGTTAAGGAGCTGATTTGAACAGCAAGAAGAAGCTGCAAAATAGACCAGTTTAAAGAAGCAAAGTAATACAAATTGAAGTTGCAAATTTATCAAACTCGAAGAAACAATTAGGTGATCCAAATCACCAAGAAATCCATCACCATACGAAGACCAAAAGGTATGCAACATTGGTGCAAAAGGTTCATTAATTGAACATTTATATTTATCTTATTATTAAGTTTTATTAAGCACCAAATTCAAGGTTTAAAGTTGCAAAAGGAAGGTTTCTAGTTTAAGTCTTCAAGGAAGTGCAAAAGATAGTTTTTACAAGGAGTAAAACCTGCACAAAAGAAAGTGGAGTTAGATATATTTCAAGAGAAAAAAAAATATCAACTTTCTACTATCTATTGAAAGTAAAGAAGACATCATTCTAAAGTATAGATTGCATATACAATAGTGCAAAGCATAGCCATCCAAAAGGCATAGTATTTGCATGATTAAAAAGCTTGGAATCATCATTGGAAAGTTAACCAAGCAAGGAGTCTTAGGAGAGAGTTGCCAAGGAGGAGAGGGCAACATTGAAGACACCATTGAACACAGGAAAAACTACAACAAGTTTTGGTGAAGAGAAGCCACCAAAGGAGCATTATAACCACCAAATAATAGAGAGGGTGCTACTATATTAAAGATGAGAAAAAAGCTATAAAGTGGAGACTAAAAGGTCTCAAAGTCCAGGTGCATTCAAGGTATTCTATCCTAGTCTATAACAGATTTATTTCTGGTTCATATTAGCACCATATTTATCTTTTCCAAAGAAGCAAAAGGAAGAAAAAATTGAAGTGTCTTAAGACACCAAAGTAGCATAAAATTATAGTCATCAAGTGGTAATATTAACCAGGTTAAAGCACAAGGTATGAAGCAAAGGAGATAGAGCCATCTAAGGGCTCAATATCATCCCATTCAAGGTGTCTAAAGACACCAAATTCAGTGCCACAGTCTCATGAAGGCAACACTCATAGTGAACCTACAATAAGAAGGAGACTGAGTAAGGATAACATAACACTAATAACAAGGACAACATAAAACAATAAAAGTGCAAGTTTCAAGAAGAATATTATCAAAGAGTTACCCAAGAAAAAGAGGAGAGAAGTTTGGACGAATAGCTACCTTAAATAAAATATTAAATCGCCATAGGAGGAGCCACCTTTAGTGGAGAGAAGCCACCTTCATTGGAGAGGAGCCACCATACATTGGACGTCAAGAAAGCACATTGGAAAAGAAGCCAAATAACTTGCAAGGAGTTGGAAGAGCATTAAGAAGATAAGGGATGTTGAAGAGCTTGGTTACATGCAAAGGAAGAAGGATCCACTTGTCACAAGCCATCAAAGGAATCTTGTGCCACTTGGCACAAAGGAGAAGAGCACCCACTAACTTTTAGTAACACCTCAAGAGGAATATTTCATGCATAGCACTTGCACCTGCGCCACCCACTATCTATAGGCTTTGATAACACTTTATACAAGCACAAGGGAATAAATAATCATTACTCTAACATCCATAGAGAGAGATAACACCTGCATCAATGCATTCTCAAGTTTGTAACCTCCCTATGCCACCTAACAAGAAGACATACGTTCTAAGGTAACATAAGTGCCATGTGGCTTGCATTCCAAAGGGAGAAAGAGGAGTATTAATACCCTGCCTAAAGAGAGTGCGCACATCAAGCTTACACAGGTCAAAGTGCATTGAAGGGAGAAGAAGATCATCTGAAGAGCACCATAGAACATAGAGCATTTAATGCTCACTATCATACTTTGAAGACAAAGGGAATACAATACTCCAAAGCTTTGAAAGTGAAGTCAAGATAGAAGCCAATCAACACGTAGCATATCACATTACAAGAAAGGTATATTTACATTGAATTAATATTTGCTTTCCATTAAGTGCAAGGAGATATAAGGTGCATTATATCTAAGGTTAAGTTTATTTAATTATTGCATTGGAGATATAAGGAAATTACAACCTTAGTGGATTAGAAAGCAATTAAAACAAGGAGATTATATCTTTAAGAGATATTTCAAATTGCATTAGTTGAGATTCAAATATCAAAGTATTTGCAAATAATTAAACTAGGAGATATAAGGTTTTCTACCTTGGAAAAATTGAAACATTATTTTGCAAATATTATCATTTTCTAAATTTCCAAATAGGGAGATATAAGGAGTACTACATCAAAATTTAGATCATTGAAATTTAGAAAACTAAACCATTGAGAATTAAAGGGTAAAAGAAGTTTTCATAGCATTGCTTAAAAGTTGGAAATTATTATTTATACTTGTCTCTATACAAATTGAAGGGAAAAAGGAATCCAACTATAGTCTTGAAAAATAGAGAACATTATCAAATTGAAAGTGCATATATCAATAGGGAGAAATAAGGTGAAATTAGGAGTTGAACATTATATTAAAATTGGCATCAAAACATTAGGAATTCAACTCAAAAGGAAATCTAAAGGAATCTAAGCACTTTATCAAGACTATAGTACACTCAAATACTTGGGAGATATAAGGGGTTCTACAAAACTTGAGATTTGAAAAGGTTTTATCAAGTTTGTTCACATAATCTTAACTAGGGAGATATAAGGTAGTCTACAAATATCATCATGACAACAAAAAAATTTATTCTTACAGAATCTCAACTTCTTAAAGGACCTAATTACTCTTCATGGAAAAATAAAGTGAGGTCAATTCTAATAGTTGAAAATATTTGGGATATAGTTAAAGGAACAAAAATTAAACCTACTACAGGTGATAGTGAGATTCAAAAATTTGAAGAAAATGAAGCAAAAGCACTAATGATAATAACTTTTGCTATTACAGATGAAATACAACCTTACATTAGTTTAGCAACAACATCTACAGAAGCTTGGAAAACCTTAGCCAAAATATTTGAAGGAAAGAATAAAGCCACTATCTTAAATCTTCAAACTCAATTGCATTCTTTGAAAGTGAATAGTGGTGAAAGTATAGAATTGTTCCTAAGGAAAGTAGCGGATATAAAAGGGAAATTGTTAACCTTAGGAGAATAGGTAGAAGATAAGTTTCTTGTTCAAGTAACCCTGAGAGCACTTCCAGATAGCTACAAGCATTTAGTTACATCTTTACAAATCCTAAGTAAAGATACATATTTTGATGAGTTAGTCAATATTCTTCAAGAATATGAAGTGGAAAATATAGTTAAAGATGAAATGACTAACAATGCATTAGTTTCAAAAGATAATCCACAGGGAAATGTTGCCTCATCCCCAAAAGGATGAAGACCATGGAATAATAGATATTGTCAAGTATGCAAGAAGAAAGGACATAGTACCAACTACTGCAAATTCAATCCTAGAAACCAACATCAAGGAAATCAAACAAATTATGGAAGCCAATCAAATAGGTCATTCCAACCAAGACAATATCAAAATTAATATAATCCACATCAACAACAATTTCAGCATCCATACACTTCTCATAATCAATACAATTATCCTCAATTGCAATATAGAGAAGGAAAACAAAAAGGACACTTAGTTCAAGAGATTCAAGAAATTCAGGAACTGGAAGAACCTACATATGAACATGAAGTTAAAGCTCTCACAACAAAGATAGCATTTTATGAAGATACTAACTATTTACTTGATCAAGATACAGACAAGGAGTACAATGAAGGAAGCAAGAAAATAGGAGCTCAAATTCCAGAACCATAATGAAGACCATAATTGAAGACTAAAGTCTTCAATACCCAAATAATGTAATACAAGGGGGTGTTGGAATATATTACATTATTTGGTACATTCCAATGTACCACCTTGGGTACATCTCTAGATTAGGAGTTTGTCTTAGATTAAGGTTTGAGTAGTTACTTCATGCAATGTAATAAATGCACAAGTGTTAGAATGTGCAATGATGTAAATGTGCATGTAGTCCACATGTACATGAGTCATAGGATAGGTAGTTGAAGAGTCATGGGTAGATGAAAGGCCAAGGGACATATCTCCCTATATATATGCCTTTGATAGATGTTGAAGTGGGAGAGAGAGTTAGGAAGTATAGTGAGTATAGTAGGTACAATGTAGATCATGCATCATTTTTGGAGTGTTTAAGTCCTCCATTATATTACATTGTACTATTTTCGTGAGCTTTCATTAATGGCTATTTTTTGAGTTATTGCAAAAATTTCTCATATACTTTTTCTGCATATTATATTGTCATTATCATATAGTTAACATTGCTTGCTCATTTTACATCTTGTGGTTGCATTTCCTTAAATATAGATCATCAAACACTAACATGTATGAATTTGTGAGATGAATGTAATGAAAAATAATGATGAGAGAAGACCAAATGATTGGGAGGATCACCTAGAAGAGATGAGAGATGAGAAAAATGAATTTGGAAGGAGGTTCAAATATTCTAGTCATAAAATTGGTTGGAAGGAGTGTCAAATTTCCCAAACAAAAAAGTGATTTGAAAGAGGGTGGAATCCCCTAGTCATAAAATTGGTTTGAAGAGGAGAAGAGAAATGAGGAGAAAAGGAAGGTTGGGGGAGGGGGAAAAAATAAGGAAAAGAAGGTTGGAGGAAGAAAAGGACCAGTCAAACACATGTAGTTGCGTGTGCATAACCATACAACAATGACATAAAGCCTACTAAAGAAAGAGATGAGAAGAAGGTTGAAGAGGTGAGGAAGGAGAAGTAGCTAGAGTGACATCGATGAGAAAATATATGATGATGAAGGTGTAGTAGGAGGGTCATGTTGTTGGGGAGATCACCGTGGATGTCGCTAATTGTTGGTGATAAGGTTAATCATACCATTGAAACCTTGGTGAAAAGGGATGTTATTTGTAAGATTATTTATTAGGGTGTAGGTAGAGATGTCGAGGCACCAAATTGTGGTTGTTGCATTCCATGTTGAGGTAATGGATGTCTAAATGTACAAAGGTGTTGGTTGGAGGGGGTGAGTGTATTGTCAAATTGTATGCCCTCTCGATCAAGCATGTCTTGTACCAAGTGTTTGAAAGTGTAACAAACATTGATGTCATGCCCTTGTTGATGATGGTAAATGCAAAACTATTATTCATCGTACCACTTGGGTTTCACCACTTGGGATATTCTGGTCAAACATCAGATAAGATAATGGATTTTGTGTCAAACAAAATCTAGAAGATTTTAGATAATGGTTCAAAAAGGGAAGTCCAGTTGCAATGTGGATGATAAGGACATTGAGGTTAAATGAAAGGCTGGTTAGGTGGTAGTGGGGCGAATGCATATCCAAGGGGTTAATATACATAGCAAATCAACTACAACTAAAGCTTTTTGAGTCAGTCTAGCACTTGTTGCATTTCCTTTGAAGGAGTTGGATTTGCCTAAGTAGGATTGACAAGGATAATCACATGGAAAGGCCCAAGTTGATAAGGATAAGAATATGAATAGAGGTAAAGTGGAGGAGATGGAAAATATTTGTGGGGAGCTTATGGGATGTAAATCGTTTAGGCCATTTGGGATGGGAAACAAGGTGTCAAATTAATATATGGAAGAAATGATATTAGAATAAGAGGTGGAAGGGATGATCTAGATCGGTGCAAGGAGGATGAAGTGGTCCACTTGTTAGTGCACTTGGATAGAGCATTATGAGTGGACTGACACATTAGGCATTGATCATGGGGTGAAGGCCCATGTTGTGACATATCACTTGGGCATGGGTTATGATAGGGGGCATACAACCACTGAGGTGGAGTGGAGGATGCTTCCTTTGGACACCTTGATAGGTTGATCAAAGGAGGAGGTGTTATTCTAAAGGTTTTCATGGCAAGACACTCTTATTCTCAAGCTTGGATGCTAGTTAGAACCATGAGGTAAGATAGATGGAGTTATTGGTGGTGGACAAGAAGATGCCATGGAAAGGGAGGACTATAAATGGTTTCAACAAGAACCATCCCTAGTGGGACAAAATTAGCTATATTTGTACCTGCTTGTATGATTATAGCTATAATTGTACCTGTCTGTACAAATTTTTCCAAAGATAGGTTATAGAGTTTGGGGTGATGAAAAAGCAAAAAGGGATGATTTTTTTCTTTTTTATTTTTATAATTTTATTTTTGTGTTTTACAAAAGAATCTAAGAAAAAAAGCAATTTAACTTACAATAAAAAATTTAAGTGAAGGGGTTTTAGATGTGATTTTGTATTAATGTGTTTGATGTTTAGAAATTGATTCTTTTTGTGTGGGTTTTTAAGTGTTTTTATTCATTTTTTATTTAAAAAACCCTAAAAATATACCAAGGATGGATGTAAAAAATCTAAAGGTATGTCGATGCATGCTCCTTGATATACCCAAAGGTACATAAAGAGAGATATAATGCATAAATAGGTGAAAGCTACCTAAGGTAGGGATGGCTTGAGGTATCTGAAAGGAAAAAAGAGACCTCTAATACAAGAGGTGATGCTGTCTAAAACCTCAATCGACCCAGTCTTCTGCTTTACCCTTGGTTGGGCTTGGTCAAAAATGATAATTGCACACTCAATAATTATATATCCCTAGGATAGTGAGTTTCTCAGTGATGAAGTCCAAGAAACTATACAAAGGCTACTATGGTGTCTAAGGGGTAAGTCAATAGTTGGAGATGAAATCCAACGTTGTTAACCTCAATCGACAGTTGCTAATGAAATCCAACGTCATCAATGTGTCTAACAATACGTGCACGTGTGTGTGGATTTTGGTGGTTTTTTTAAGATGCACAAAAAAGTCTATCCTATGAATGCAAATGCAAAATTTTCAATTTTTTTGAGACAAAATGCGAGAAAATAAAGTCTACCCTAGGAATGACAATTTCACTACCTAGAAAGCAAGGAAGCAAATTCTATGCCATGAAAGGAAATGTGATTTTTCTTTAAGCAAATTATAAGTAATTGAAATCTATGCTAATAAATGAAGTACAATTTTATTTTAAGCAAATCACAAGAAATTAAAACCTCCACTAAGAAATGAAATAGAATTATAATTAAAACAAGTGACAAGGAATTGAAATCTATGCTAGTAACAAAAGGTGCAATACAAGATAGCAAACTAGGCTGACAAAAGCAAATGGAAAGCACGATTGAAGCAAATATATTATAATGGAAGCAAAGTACAAGACATAAAATTAAATGGCTTTGGAAGTAAACCTATTCTAAAGAAAGCAAAGTGCAAGACAAAAAGATGACATGAAAGAAAACCTATGCTAAGAAAAAAAAAGTGCAAGATAAAAAGTAAATGGTGTTTGAAATCAAATCTATCTTTAAGAAAGGGAATGCAAAGGGAATGCAAGACAAGAAATGTAAATGGCATGAAATGAAATTTATGCTAATAAAATAAAAGTGCTTGACATGAAATTAAATATTATGCTAATGAAAAGAAAATGTGTGACAAAAAAATAAATGAATCTTGAAAGAAAATTGATCTATTCACAGGAAAGGAAAACATGAGACAAAAATTAAATGGATTTTGAAAGCAAAATTGATGCTTAAGATAGGAAATGTGAGACAAAAAATGTAAATGGATTTAAAACAAATCTATTTCTACAAAAGAAAGATGCAAAAAAAATTAAATTGTATTTGAAAGCAAATGATCCTTAAGAAAGGAAAGTGCAAGAAATTAAATGCTTTTGAAGCAAGTTGATACTTAGGAAAGGGAAATACAAGAAATTAACTACATTTGAAGTGAAAGTACTTGTAAACATATGAATTTTATGGATTCAATAACCAACAATGATAACTATCATTATTTCTTAAGATTTACTTAGCCATAACTCTATTTATACTGGTCAAGACATACATGTTAAGGTTATTACCAACTATCTACCAAGAACTTTATGTATGATACAAATTGAGATCTGACTCAGCTCTTGGAGATGAAGAAATTAATAACTTTATTCATGCCTTTATGCATATGTCAATCCTAGGCTACTAAAAGATATGGTGCATTTTGAAAATTAAACTATTCTAAAGGTAAGGAAATGTAAAGTGCTTTTTGAAATAAAACTATCCTAAAGATAGAAAATAAAAATGCTTTTTAAAAATGAAATCTTAGAATTTGACTTAGAAATGAGTGCAAAAGTACTTACCCGAATTCCATTGATCATTGAAATATGTTTGGGATTGGTACTAGGTCCTAGCCATCTAAATTTGATTGTCTAGAAAAAACTATATGGACCTGTACGGTTGACAACTTAAATTGTATCCCCTTGTACGGTTTATGTTAGGAAGGGTTTTTGGTCCCTCTCTCTTCTGGGGTTGATTTTGGTGTTGTAGAGGACTAGATTTATAAAATTTTCTACATTTTCTAGATAAAAAAATGTTAGAAGTTTTTAAATGAGCACCAAAAACAACTATCCCTAACTAATAAAATCATATATACAATTTGAGACAACTATTCTATTGAAAAATCAGATTTAAACTACTAAACAGGAAATGAGCAATGGAAATAAACCAAAGACATTGAATTTGAGAGATTGATAAGTGAGCAAGTACACCTTTGAACATCTTTTTGTAAGACAAGTTGTCATAAGAAGGCAATTTATGTGTGAGACAACAACTCATGGTTAAGTAGAGAAATATTATCTCATACTTACCTGCAACTGTTGTGGTTGTTGTGTTAGCTATGTAAAATTGGTTCTATAAAAATCCTAACTCTTTGTATGGTTCTAGTCTATAGATTAGAGAAGGCTTCTGCCTTGGACATGAATTGATGGGTCTTGGTTTTTGAGGGCCTGTGATGAGTTTATAGCTTGAAAACACAGATAAAAAATAAATAACATTAGTAAAAGTAGCTAAGAAGCCACCAAAATAAAAATACAAGGCAAAAGTGAGGAAAAAACTTTGGGAACCAAAATTCTACAACTTGAAAATTTGTTTACCTATGTGTAGTGTAGGGTTTAGAGGTCCCACTATGATCGTAAAAATGTAGCTAAAGAAAACATGTCATTTCATTGATATCAAAAAATATGTTACAAATTGAATCCTTTTACAATTTTACCTTCTGGGCTATAATTAGGGTCTTCCAATGATGAAGTCCTCTTTTAGTATACTTTTATGGAACTTTGTGTCTTCTATGGGCACCTCAAAGGGGGGTGGGTTTATGCCTACCATCATTGATTGCATGAGTTTACAAGACTTTCACACAACTAAAACAAGTTGTTAATAACACCTATGGGCCTACGTTTGTGAGACCTAGATTAATGAAAGAGTGAAAACAAAGAAAGTTTAACTACATAATTAAAACAAAGCTAAACTAAGCTAAAAATAGATAAAAGTAGTTATCCTCACCTTTGTTTTTGGTTCTCTGGTTGATAAGTGTTTGAAATTGGTTCCTAGAAGGAATTGTACCCCTCTGTACGGTTGTTGTTGGTTTGGTTCAACCAAAATTTCCTTCAAAGGAAATCTTATTTTGGTTCCCAAGAAGCTCTGGTCTGAATCTAATGGTCATTTGAGTCTAAAACTACAAATAGTTTACAAAGAAAGGAGGCATAAAAAGAGGCATACAAGGGAATCTATGGGGGTTAGCACAAAGGAGGGTTTGTATGCAAATGAGGGCTGGAGTGATTTTGGAAAAGTTTCGGTAAGCACTTGTCACATTATTGAAAATGAAATAAAGGGGATGTTATTTATAGAATTTGGCAAGGATTAAGGGGGTGAGGTGTCCTATGAAGTGGCATGGGTGCACCATCCCTCATAAATGCATAGGATTGGAGAAAGTCTTCACCCCATTTATGGCATGTGGATGAAAAGTCTTCATGTCATTAATGCACATGGGTGAAGAAAGTCTTCATCCCATTTATGACATTAATTGAGCATGGGGATGTGGAGAGTAGGGGGTAAGGTAGGCTAGGGTGAGGTGGACCTAGGCTAGAGTCAAAGGGTAGACTAGGGTGAGGTGGCCCTAGGCTAGGTTAAAGGGGTGGTCACATGGTGACTAGGGGCTAGGTGTAGGAGGGGGCTTAGTGGGAAAAAGGGGCTAAAGTGGCTAAATAGTGTTTTAATGTAAATTAAGTGGATTTTTAGGTTTTGTTTACAAATTAAGTGAATATTAGAATTACACAAGGGATAAAGTGATATTTTTAGGTGTCTATATTTACCCCTTTTTTTACTACAATGTGTGTAAACCCGATTGTTAGAAATAGATTATATTACATCATTTGGGTCATGTAAATGTACCTTCCTAGGTACATACTTAGGACATTGGATTACTTTAGGGAGAAGTTATCTAGTTACTTCATGCAATGTAATAAATGCACACGTGTTAATGTGTAAGTTGTATATGTGCAAGCTATCCCTTGCACAACTAGGTAGAGTGTTGGCCAATGAACTTATCTTCCTATATAAAAAGTGTCTCATTGTAACAAGTAGATATAGAGAAGCTTAGAGCACATTCATAGGTAGTAGCATAGTATTGTATAGATCACCATATATTGGTTATGAATGTAATGTAGTCCAGTAGCTTTGTTCATGGAGTGTCCATTTCCTCCATAGCTACATTGTATTCAATTTCATCATTTCTATTTATAGCATATTTCAGTCATCTCACATATTTACTTTCTTTCATATTATTCTGCATCTTGTGAATGCTATCTCCCATTGCATGCTACATCAAAAGCTAACAGTGGTATCATATCCATGGTAGATATAGCCATAACAAATCAATAGAAAAACCACCATTATCATTGAGCCTAAGTTTTTTTTCAACCCCGCACACTGCTGGACTAGCCACAGTAAAAAAATATCTAAAGAGTCTAGGTGGTAAAATTAGGGAGAGCCAAAAGTAAGAACTGAAAGAAATCTCAGTTCCAAAAATAATGAGGTTACATTTGGCTAGAGTCTTTCTATAGAGTTACAGGAAAAACACATGAAGACTAGGACTCAACATTCAATCCACTTGATTGACAAATCAACTAGTGAAGATTATTATCTCCAGATTTATAAGTTCTTCCACACCAGTATCTAACAAGGTAGAAGACTAAAGTTTTCAAATATCTCAAGAAAGGTCTCATTACAAGAGTTGCAATCCTACAAATTGTAAAAGTAAAGAAAATGCCACAATAGCCCTATAGCAGACTCAAGGAAGAAGAGACTCCCAAAGTTTAGTCATAGGAGGAAATAGGAGATTGGTGATATCCATTCAAGATTAATACCTATAGAGCCTAGAATAATAATAGGCTACAAAAGTCTTGCTCCAAAAGAAAATACCATAGAAGCCTTGATCTAGAAGAAAATACCATATTGGCCTTGATATTGAAGAAAATGCCACATAAACGTTGATATTGAAGAAAAGGCCATAGAAGCCTTGATACTGAAAAAAGGGCCACAAAATCCTTGATCTTGAAGAAGACTCTAGAAGAGAGTATCTGATTTAGAAGTAGATTAAGATTTCAGTACTAATACTTTATTACAAGGAAAGTAGATTCACTGAGTTGGGAAACTTCCTACAAGAAATTTAGGAAGAGTATCTTCTTCAAAATCAATCTAGCACCTGAAGAAAAATTGAAGATAAAGAGATTAGTAGAATATCTCATTGAGAAATTCTAATTTTGGAAGAAGAATAAGGACTAGGAGAGTCCTGTTCAAATCCAAAAGCAATTAAAGTAGAGATCTAGAAGAAGATCTCAACACCAACACTTCCAGGAGTAGAATGTTGAATAAAAGGTCTCAAGGAAGACCAAAAGAAGTTGCAAGATCAAAAGACCTTGGGGAGGTCTCAATAAGCATCCAAAAAAATGCCTGGAGAGCCTTACTAAATAAATCATTAAAGGAGAAATCATTGGAGAAATCCACTATCAAGGAGAAGCCCTTGATAGTGAATAACTTGGGACAATTATTGCCATCCAAAAACAAGCCCAAGAGAAGAAGAATTTGGCAAGGAGTGCCAAATATTATAAAACCTTAAGAAATTCAAAATCTTGAGAAGAATATCCTGCTTGAAGTCAGAATTTGACAAGAAGACTTGAAGATAGGAGAAGCCAACCAAATTAAAGAAGATTTAAAGATTACCTCTCACAAAAAGAAGACATTATTTGCTGAGACAAATAATTCTACAACAAAAAAGGAGGAGACTACAAGAGGAGAACAAGCCACCAAATCCTAAGCTCGTAAAAGAAAGTTCAAGATCACATTTTGGTGAAGAAGGAGCTGTTCAGGATAACCTACATAGAGCTGCAAGATCTTACTCAAAGCAACAACTTGGTGATATTAAACACCAAGATCCTCTACAATATCTAAATACTCTATAGAAGATGCAAAAGAGCTACAAAAGATTTTAGAAAAATGTAAGCAACTATTGGTGCAAGTAGATTTATTAATTGGATTACTTATCAGATTCATTGGAGTACCTTATTTGGATTAAAGTTGCAAGAAGAAAATTGGATTATAGTCTTTAAAGTGCAAAAGAGAAAAGTTCCTTTTAAGGTTCATTTGCACATTAGTTAGGATTTGATTAGATTTTAGAACTACACCTATCAACTATCTATCATCTACTTTGGCAAAGAAAAAAAGAATACTAAGACCTACAATATTAATTGTAGTGAAATTGCAGGTTCATTTCAAATCATTCTTGACTAAGTTGCGATAAATTGATTAAGTGCATTATTTTGAGAGTTGATGGAGTGATAAGGTGAAATTGTTAGTACATTAAAAGAGAAATATTATTAGATTTATTTACACTATTCTATTTCTCTCAAAAATATTATTGTTTGTGTTCTTGAAAAGGGCACAAATTCAGAATTTGACAAAGTATCTAAAGATACTGTTAATGCACACAAATTTGCAACACATAGTGGCCAAGAGAAGCCACCAAAAATAGATTGGAATCCTCCAAAATTTGGAGAAGAAGACAACTAACAAAAATAAGAAATAGAAGCTTCAAATATTGAGACTTGGTGAGTCTCAAATCCAAAGCATTTACAAGGTTAGTTGCAAGGAGAAATATGCAAAAAATTGCATCAAATAAGGAGCTTCTATCCAATATTCATTGCATTCAAAAATTCTGCCACAAAACCAAAAAATCAGACCTGCAAAAAGGAGTGCAATAAATGTATATTATTTACAAATATTGTTACATTGTATTGCACTTCTATAATTTGTTCTACACAGGAAAGATGGTAGATTTGAAGGTGCCATAAAGGCACAACATTCTCAAGAAGAGTGCAGATGAATGCAAGCATAAATAAGCGTATAAAAAGGGCTCACATCGTGCATAGGTTGGAAAACCATAATAGGTAACCTGCAAAGCACAAGAAAGGTGTCACATTGCTCACTAAAGGAGACAAATACAACAACATATAAGAAAGGGAAATCAAAGCAAGAAAATTGGAATCATACGTTCAATCAAGGAGCATTCAAGACTACCATTGGAGCATCAAGAAGTCTCCACCAAAGCTCCACCATAAACATTGCTTGGCTGGAACCATCTCAACACCATCAAAATAAAACAAGGAATAAGGTGGAAAAGTACATTGGAAAGATTGCAAGAAGGCATTAATAAGACTAGGGCATGCAAGTACCACTTGTCATTCTCAAAAAGAAACCCAAAACACCATCAAAGTTACATTGGAATTTCACACACATGAGGAAAAACATCACAACATATTTTTTGTGACCATAGTCCACGTGGAAGAGGAGTTACATTCAGCTATAGGTGTTATAGAAGGAAGCCTTATGGACAACACACTATGAAGGATTAAAAATGCTTTAGATGTTACACTTGTAACAGATGTACAAGAACATATTTGAAATATTGAATGTAATCGTTGTGACACTTATCACTCATAAAAATATTGACCACCCATTAAATGCACATTAGACCAAGGAGAACATAGCATTCAAAAGCATTTAGAAGTTTTGACATTTAGGATTTTGTAGTCTTCACACACATGGTCGAGTTGCAACGTGGAAGCAAGGAGGAAGAGCCTTAAATGCTCTGGTCAAAATAAGTAAAAGGTAGAAGGTGCCATAGTTGGAGATTAAATCCAAGATTTCCATTGGAGGGAATGATCAAGGAAAAGACACTCACATTGCAGCCATATCACATCCAAAAACAACACATATTTGAATATTATAAGGTGAGATTTATTCCCTACTTTAGCATGCTTTCATTTAAGGGAGTTATAAGGTTGATAAACCAAGGTTAAACTTAGAAGAAATTAACCATATTGAAAACAAAGCATCAAAGGGAATAATTTATCAAATTAATATAATATTTGCAATATTAACCATAGGAGAAATAAGGTTTTCTACTGGAAACTATTTTTTAAATATTTGCAAATATTATCGTGTTCTAATTTTCTATATTTGGAAGCTATAAGGGTTACAACACCAAATTAGGTTATTAAAAATTAGAAACATTAAAATAAAATCCTAAGGATATTAAAAGAGGTTATTAAAATTTTTTCTAAGGTTGGAAATTTATAATATTCTTGTCTCAAAATTTCTCAAAAGGGACAAAAGAAATCCAACATTAAAACCTCTTCAAATTTGGAAAAAGTGCTTAGTTCAATAGGAGCAATAAGGGATAATAGAAGTTGATTTTAGGATTTACAAAAACTTTACAAAATCAACCAAAAATTGAACTACATTTACAAAAGAACTATATACATCTTATATCTTATCCAAAACATACTAGGGAGCCATAAGAGATTCTACAAAACTTGGTAATATCAACATTTATCAAATATTATCAAGTTGTAAATTCATTGGAAAATATAACTTTTCTATAAAACCTAAAATTCCATAGGTGTATATACTCTCATTACTAGGGAGACATAAAGAAACCTACTAACCTAAGGATTAATAAAGGTTTGATCAAATCAAGCTTATATACTTATATTAGGAATCATATATCCTAATATAGGGAGTCATAAGGTAGACTACAAAAGAAAATCCTATCTCATATCTTCAATTCTACTTCTTCAAATGGGAAAAGGAATGCCATACAATGAATGTAAAATTTGCTCCAAAAGGAACCAACCTACAAAACATGAAAACATGTGGTACATTGACTCAGGATCCAGTCATCATATGACAAGAAATATACAATGGTTTGATTGCCTTGAAATTATTAAAGGCTACAAAATAAGAATTGCAGATAGCCAAACTTATCCTATACATGGATATGGATGTGTAACACCTAGCAAATCATTTCCAAATTTTCTACTACAAAAAGTATTGTATATAACTTGATTAAAATTCAATCTCATTTCAGTAAGCAAGTTAGTAGAAAACAACTATATGATCAACCTTGGATATATGGATGGAATCAATACATGTCTCGTCATGAATCAAGGTGAAGTAAAAGAAACAAGATCAATCCATGGAAATACATTTATACTAGACTCAATGGAAATATCATAAGATATTATGGTGTTTCAAAATGATGCTAACATATTTTTAGAAGAATTGGTTGAAGAAAATGAAGAATGAGTACACCACAAAGGTAAGCATAGAAGAATAAAAGTTAAGAATACGAGAGGACAGTTGCACCATGCTCTACTCAGTCATCAACAATCAGAACCAATTGAAGATACTTGCAAAGAGAACAATAAAGGTGTATGGATAGAAGATACGGATAATGAACCTGAACAAGCCAAAGATTATTCAATGGAAGGAGATCCATATTGAAGACTAAAGTATTCAATATCCAAATAATATAATACAGGGGGTATTAGAAATAGATTATATTACATCATTTGGGTCATGTAAATGTACCTTCCTAAGTACATACTTAGGACATTAAATTACTTTAGGGGGAAGTTATCTTGTTACTTAATGCAATGTAATAAATGCACAAGTGTCAATGTGTGTTGGCTAAGGAACTTATCTTTCTATATAAAATGGGTCTCATTGTAACAAGTAGATATAGAGAATCTTAGAGCATATTCATAGGTAGTAGCATAGTGTTGTGTAGATCACCATATATTGGTGATGGATGCAATGTAGTCCAGTAGCTTTGTTCATGGAGTTCCCATTTCCTCCATAGCTACATTGTATTCATTCTTGTCATTTCTATTTATAGCATATTGCAGTCATCTCGCAAATTTACTTTCTTTCATATTATTTTGTATCTTGTGAATGCTATCTCCCATTGCATACTACATCAAAAGCTAACAATAATGCAATATAAAAAGATATAATACTAGATGAGTGATTAAATATGAGGAGGATGAGTTTATGATGGATGATCATGGTTGACCATGGATTTTGATGTGTCACAATGGTAATTGAGGAAGGAGACCTAAGGTTATCTCAAATTATGAACAATATAAGATGTCCCAATTGTGGAAGGAACAAATATACTTGAAACTTTATCTTTAATATAGTGCTTGAGTAAAATTGATTTAGAAAGCTAACCAACCAAAGGTAGGTATCCTCATGACTCTTTGAATCAATTATAAGTGGTCTTAAGTTGCCACCTTGATTAAGCGAATGCGAGTAACCATATACACATTGGCATAGAGCGTATCAAATTGAATTGGATTAGAGTTTGAGTTGAGAAGAGAAATTTTGAATTTTGCCCTAGCAAAGGAGTGTTAATGATAGTCTCAAGAAAAGTTCTTGGACAAACGTGATTCCAAGATTGAGTGTTTAAATATTGGATATGTTCAAGGTGACATTAATGGGTAATATTGTTGGGATTCAAAGAGATGAGATATATTGATACAAGATGTATTATAATATATAGGCATAAGCCTATATGAAAACTATGACAAATGTCAAGGAACATGTGAAGTGTCAAAAATTAGGCATAGTGCACATTATATTATAACACTCCCCCTTAATGTGCACTATCCTAACGATAGAAAAAAAACAAGTCAACATTAGCTAACATTCTCCTTTAATGTTGACTTCTTTAAAAAAACCCTATCATCATCCTTTATTACATGATTTGGACTAGGCTCGTGCTATTTGCGTTTGGCTCTCCAACTATGAATAATGCTAGATCAACGGTGTATACATCTCGGTGTGTTACCACAAGGCCAACCACTTCCTTGGATTTGTTACCATTGGGTCAGTTGTCTAAGTGCCTCAGTGTCATCCTGGGTGCCTCAGGGCCAACTACTTCCATGGGTCTGTTGCCTCTGTAGGTCATCCTCTAGGTATGTTGCCTCTCGTAGGTCATCGACTAGATTCACCATGGATATCATCCCCCCTCATGGTGAACTCAATATAGGTGTCGAACTCTACAAAAAATGCACCTTAATACAAAGGAAATACAAGCCATGAAATACAATACAATGAGCCATAGAATCTAAATTTGAAAGAGAAGAAAAAGAAGAGAATAGAATCTTCTGAAGTGTCTTCATCTATAGTCTTTAGAAGTTGATCCAAAAAAGTCCTCAAATAGAGTCTAGGGTGTCTATAATTGTAGTCCCTAGAGTAGGTGTCCTTATGGTGACCATCTCATCCCACCGGAATGCATGGGTAACCAACCGTTGCATCCGCTAGGTGCTATAGAGAAGGCAACTATGTACTAGGATCACATACAAGTTCTTCGGGAGTGTCGGGTTCAACTATGAGTGCACTC
Source organism: Wollemia nobilis (assembly GCA_028583015.1). Taxonomy (NCBI): domain Eukaryota; kingdom Viridiplantae; phylum Streptophyta; class Pinopsida; order Araucariales; family Araucariaceae; genus Wollemia; species Wollemia nobilis. Next base: position 791,237 of record JAQPPZ010016676.1, read on the forward strand.
CATGATACAAAACTTTGAGGCCAACAAAAGACTAATGGAACAGCCTCAAAATTACAATTGGATACCACCAATGTGTCCATCATAGAAAATATTTTCGATGACTATAAATACCCCTATATTCGGGTGTCAATGGGGCCTTCATCTTTGAATACAGTAAAAAGGCCTTCCACTCCATGTGGAAAAAGGTATTAAAAAATGCTTAATAAGGCCATATGCTCAACCAATAAGATTCTTTTTCTAAAAATACATGTGTAAGGAAATTTCATCCACATTGGTGGTCCCATTCCACCATATAAAACATGCCCCTACATAACACAAGTTTGTATGGTTGATGTATAGTATTAATGCATTCAATTCACAACACTCGCTTTAATCAAAAGTAATTGGAAAGAATATTTGTACAAAGCTTGTATGTCAACCACTTTCTCATAGGTATTGAGCCCCATATAATTATAGAAAATGATCCACTTGTCACAAACTGCAAATCATCCTCAGTAGCATTATGTCAATCATGATTTTAATCTCGGACTGCGTGTCAACATATCCCTTTGATCAGGACAACCAGCTCACTGGGTCTATGCTGGATCTTTGCTCTCCATGGCTCACATATTCCATAAAATTGTTATCACAACATGTCGTGCAAATTTGAAAAAAAAACATCAGAGTCTCACTTCACTGAAAATCAAACTTTCTATTAAATTGAAAAATCAGGCACGAATGAAAAAAAAACATGTGTTTTAGTTGCTAGCAATGAAACGGAACGGATCTTCCCCTTGATAGCCAACATTGCTCGTACATGGCAGAACCCAAATTAGCTCCTGTCACCACCGCCATGGGACCGTGGGCTATAGAGGCTCCCTAAAAACCATCTTGTAATTCATTCGCGAACTCCATCACGCCCATGCAGTGCTCGAATACCTCCATGCACACGGTTTGAGGAAATTACTTTAGCCTTCTCTTGCAAATTAGAAACGAATTAGATAATTTTTTATTGTGCCTTACTAATGCAGTGCTTTCAAATTTTCAAGAAATGGCTTGAGAATAATAACGCGCTCGAGATTAACTTCTTATCTGCAGCCGCACATCTCCTTACACAATCGAAAACTTTCTGATAGACACAAAATAAAAAATCTTTCGCTTCCTCTGGATTCAGATCACCTTCAATCGCTTGCCAAAAAATTTGAAGGTGCTCCAAGATTGTAAGCTATCTTGAACAAAAAAATCTGGGAGAGAACAGTCTGGGAGCTGCAGAAATTCTTCTCACGATTAAACATGGTGACGTCACGTGAAAACTGTTAGTAGGATACGTCATGAAAAATACCATCAATCAACAAAATATAGTTAGCTGGTACCATCCAGAAAAACTTTGGCATCCTGAAAAACAAAATAAAAACTTTACTTTTACTCCCTGGTTCTTTCCATCAAGCGACATCATCAATTTGCTACATGGGTGCCAATTTTTCTGTGATACTACAATAAAAAATTTACTTTTGACTCCCTGGTTCTTTCCATCATTCGGTTGACCATCATTATCAAAAAAATATTTCTTTCGCAGTAGCTTGGCGAACACACGCAAGCGATGAAAACAGGTTGCCATAAAGTAGGAAGATTTTTGAATTAGATCGTTGATATTACTGCCACACACTTTCCACCACTTCGACTGCTTAATTTCCACCACTCCATCGTGATTTGTAATGGACGACATCCCTTGAAATAATTCTGGACGCAACGCGACAACAAAGCGCTTCCATAAAATAAAAAAACTTTGAGTTGGCAATCCGATAGTTTGCACTCTAGTAGTTTATTGAAGTTGTCTATGTCTTCAACAGACATAACAAGATCTTAGCAATTGAAAAAACAAAAAAATCGAATACTGTTATTGTTGTGACTCACCAGCGACTCGACTACCATCGGCTCCATGAACCACCATCTGAGATCATCATAATCGGCTCATCACAACTTCATCATAGGAGATCTGGTGATGGGTTCTTCAATATCAAAATAGATGACGAGCACTGTGACAATTATTGAAAGATATCAAACAGAAACATTGCTGCCATGCCAACAAAAACACATCATCTTTCATTATTCGATCGTGCCGGACAGAACATGAGCATTCCTTGATATTTTCAGTCACTAGAAAAGAATGCATGCGCCATTTCTATCTACCGCTCTTACCAATTTTGATTCATAGAATATAGTGTTAATGCCCAATTCAATATGGAACAAACGTTATCATCGCCTGGCTCGTGTACAAACTGAATCGTGGCTCCATGCTCGCTAAAACTGGGAGATCATGTTGCATTAAAGGTAATGGTCTCCAACTCCTAAAGCCAAAAATCATCAACACGATGTGGTGTATACTCATCTTCATTATTACGTGCAAACAGGGTATGGTAACCACTTGGCAATACATGCCCACCAACACTATCAGTTCCAACATTTCGAAATCTCTCGTCCACTGCTCACGCAAGGATGATTCGACGTCCATCTTCAACTGCTTCATGAAAAATTTTTCCACCAAGAAAGTGGTCAAAAAAAATCTGGCAATCAGTCTAGCATGTGGAAAATCTTGCTGCAATTGCATCCACGTACATTATGGCAGCGCCCTCGGCCATGAATGCACCAAAATTTACAATCCCTCTTCTTGCATTGTCAACGTGCACGCCAATCCAGCTCGACCTTCAGCATAAAAAAAAATAGTCTGAGTAGCACAGATTGTGGCAGTGGACCGATGCCGAAAACTTATCTTTTTCAAAACCCTCTGTATCAAAGAGAGTGCAAAGGGCACCAAACTATATTTTAAAAAATTACAACTCCTTCCTGTTGAAAAAAACATGCCACCGAAACAATAAATATTTAGGATCGAATCCTTGTAGTGAAAGAGGTCCTCCAAAAAAAATTAAGTAAAACAACAACAAATTTTTGCCAACCCCATTTCAACATAACAAAACAAATGGTATCTCGTTTTTCATTTCTCCTTGGAGAAATTACTTCACGGACAAACACAAAATTTAACCAGAACCTTCCCTAAAAAAACAGCCATTAATCTTTCCAAACTTTTGGTTTCCGATCCATTGTATACAATGGAGAGCATACTCCTTGGTTTAAAAAGAAAAATGGAACAAATGGGTGAAAAAATGAGGATGAGGGAAATCCCCCCTCAAGGGTTAACATAGGCATGAGAGCGAACCTACTCTGATATCAAATGTTGGGATTCAAAGAGATGAGATATATTGATACAAGATGTGTTACAATATATAGGCATAAGCCTATATGAAAACTATGACAAATGTCAAGGAACATGACAAGTGTCAAAAAGTAGGCATAGTGCACATTATATTGTAACAAATATATTTCCCCTCAAGTGGTGAGTTGATGAGTGAAGATGTAGAACATAGCAACAAAGTGCTTGACAAAAAGTTGTTGCACAAGCATAGAGTGAAAATGACTGAAGAAAATGACAAAATTTGATGGTAGGATCTAAAATTTTTTGGTCAAACTTAAAATATGCAGAACCATATGGTTACCAACCATATGAATCTATACAGTCATTGAACAAATGGTATGGTTAGAGAGAACTTGACTATAAAAGCACAATAACGAGGTGCGAGGGCTCATTTTTATCGTGTGATATGGGAGAATTGAGAGGAGGGTGACAGGTGAGGTTGAGAAATTGATGTGAAATGCTACCAAATTCTACACACAAATGGATGAGATGGAGGATGATGATGCTGAAGTTGGTAGGGGAGGGAGTATGGTGCTGGTTAGTCGAATTTTATCCCTTTTTCTCCTATGTTTGCATTTTTGAATTAAAATAAACCCTAGATCTTACTTTTAGTGAAATTAAATTGTAGAAGAGTAGGGTAACTTATAAATAGGAAGATAAATGTGCTTGGTGATTTTTTTGGGATTTAAGGTTTACAATTATTATTGTTTTTGGTTTGCTTTGGTTGTTTTTTAGTCATGGTTCTTGATGTGAGTGTGTGAATTTGAATGTTGTTTGATTGTTATCATTTTTTAGTTGTATTTGCAATTTTTTACGTGTTTTTGTGTGTTTTAGGGAAAAGGGTATCCAAAATATTGTTAGAAATCAACCATATGGGTTTGTACGATTATGACAACCATATAGATTCATACATTTTTATTTGCAACTTGAGCTTGATGGAAGACAAGTTTTGATGAGGATAAATGGTGATATGTGAAGATGTTGTGGCCATAACACAAATTTAGACCACTCTTCATCAGGCTGAGGGATTTGGACGAGGATGATTGGGAGTGGTTGAGACTGATAGGGTTTTATAGAGTAGTCTAGATGGAGATTGTTCATTGTGAAAAAGCATATTTGTCTACATTGTGCGAGTGGTGGGACTTGGATAGGGGTATTTTTTATTTCCTAATAGGGGAAATGATTATTACCCTAGAGGATATCTATAGGATATATCAGCTATTGGTGGAGGGTTGCATGATTATAGCAACAGGTGTGACATAGAAGGTAATTATGGTGGGGGGAATGTTTGGAGCAGATTGGGATTGGATGAATATTGACAATGAAGGGGTACTTTATGAGCACTACTATGATGAGGGTGTACTATCATTAAGACATAAGTTGGCTATGGTACTGATATCCAACTTTGTATTGTCAAACTCAATAGATGCATGGTTCCCATAGAACCTGCTAGAGATTGTGTGGGATTTAGTGGAGCTTTTAGTGATGTATGCATGGGTGTTGGCCTTGTTTTCATAGACATACATAGAACTATATACGATGAGGAATGCTTAGAGAGGATTGAGTTGTAGCCTTTTTATATAGCTATGGGCATGAGAGCATTTAGTAGTTGAGAGGCCATGGGGGTTGTCGTATGATACACACAACATGATATTATAGGGGGTTCCTTATACCTTGAGGCAACATACAAATATGGATGTATAAGTAAGAAAGCCCTATGAGAGAGATGGATGCCATTATCATGAGACATGGGCGAGCTTGAGGCCATAAGATGTTATTTTATGATCATGGTGAGTGGGGTCCGTATGGGAAGAGGATGTGGAGCATCTATATCATGTGCAACGATTAAGATGGTTGATTGTTTTAAGGGGTAAACAAGTCAAGTATTTTTAGTATACTCAAGTTTTGATATAGTTTTGATTGAGGTACGGGGTACCAAGTCCTTCGGTAGTATACCAAAGGATCAAGGATGATGTTGGGTCTACACCGTAAATAGATCTGTTGGATTTTAAATTTGATAAGGTAACATTATTGTCAGATGTATATGATGCTAGTACTACACCTGAGTATGATTAATTGTGGGATACACAACAATGGCACATAGGGTAGGTTAGGGAGGAGGATTAAGAGGGAGAGGAGGAGCCACTTAGGTGATGAGTATGTCATAAAGTAGGTGAGGGAGTAGGCTTGTCAAGGATGATAGTTGAGGAGGTGCTAGTAGCATATTTTGAGGGTGGAGATATAGTTGATTTCGATGATACTATGGATTTGGGAGGATTTTCCATAGTGATTGAGGAGGTTGAAATGCTAAGGAAGTGAGTAAAATAGTTGGAGGTACAAATATCTAAGAAGGAGGTAGTAGGGGCACTAAAGCGGATGGGTTAGAGTAGAGAGATATGGTTTGTAGGGGTGGCTACACATAGTGACCTCAGAGTGAGACAAACTCCAATCAAAGAGAGAGGAGTTGTGAACATAGAGAGATGCATTATTAAGAGAGAGATTAGTGACAACCAAGAGTGATAGGCTTTGGAATGATATTGAGTAGTTGAGGGTGCAACCACTAGTAGAAGAGGGTGGTGGAGATATGGTGGTCCTACAGGCCAAGATTACACACTTTTTGTAGGGTAGGAAGACTATCTTAGCTAGTTAGTCATGGAAGAAGCAAATAGTGATATTATATGAGGAGATGTTGTTCAGGGTGAATGTGGCTATTTCATTGCTCATAGCATCTCGATCCCAATAGAGCTATTAGAGTACACCATCAATGTACCATTTTATAGACATGAAAACATCACATTCAACATAACAATCGACTTCCTAGGCCAGTGGGTGACATCAAATCAACAAGGATGAGAGGTAGGGAGGGCAGGAGGGGAGTGGAGAGACTCTCAAAGATCAACAACAATGAGTTATATTTTCTTTGGGTGGTAGATTTACCATACCTTTGTAGAGCATTGTTTTTGTGAGATGATGATATATGCATTGTGGTATGTAGATATGCATGTATGATGTAGCCCGAGGAGCATTTGTGATGTATCCCTATGTGCAATGATGATGACTATGTATGTTGATATATGATGATTACTTTGATATGTGTTATGATGTGATGCATATTTCTAAGTTATTTTGATGTGTATGATTAATGGTTGTAGGTGATTAGATAGATATAACATGCTAGATGACATGGATTGATATGCTAATGTTATGGATGGTTTCTCTATTGATTTGCATGGTTTAGACTCACATGTGTTTGTTTAGTCAATTTTTGGATGTGTGTATGTGAATTTCACAATAAAAAATGGTTTAACTAATCAATGAAACATTAACTATGACAATGAATTTAACATGAACCTAATAATAAGGAACAATGAACATAAGGAATAAAATGAATGAATATTGGAAAAATACTTGAAGATATAGCTAGTAAGTTGAATCTAGTCATGATGCAATTCACTCATATTTCCAAGGGGTTTTAGATGCTAGAAGAATTTCATGAAATTCAAACACCCTAGTTTGAACAATCAAACTCATCTAATGGTCATTCAATATCCCATAGAAATCTAGACCATCCTAAATAAGATTAAGTGTATCATAGAACGAAGTGTGTGCAATGATGTTCATTTTCTATCTTGAGTAAGGTTGGACTAACCAATTGTGACTCAAGCCAATATAAACTAGCTCATCCACAAGAACACAAAGGTCTGTACAAAATAAGGTCACTAATGTGATAGACATATCACCACTCGAAAGGCATACTCCACTACTAGAGTCTATAGCCTCAATGGAGGTAAGCCTGATATTACTTCAACATAGCTCCATTGCCAGCCAAGCTCTATAGCCCCAATGGAGGTACCTAAAATACCTAAGGGAACCAATCTTTGAATCTTTTTATCTCTTTTTTTCTTTGCAATTTTTTTTTTAGATCCTTAGGTTCAGATTATGTGAATTATAGGATGAGCAAGAATTTTTTTGCTTTATGGCAAGACTACTCATGACATTGTCTTTTCTAAAATCAAAATTTGATTAATGTGTGATATATGATTGGTCCAAGAAAGAACTCAAGTCAGTCAAGGGAATCCTAAAATCACATTAGAACATGTTGATGCTCAAAAAGGTTGATTGGATCAACTAGGAATATTTGAATAATAGAAAATACCTCTAACAACCGGACCTGAGCCCAGAATATGGAGTAGTTACTGTACCGATACTATTCCCCCCTTTCCATTCAATCTGAGCTTATAAAGGCCCGATGTTGAATCAAAGGGTGGAGTGTGCGCCCCTCTATTTTAAAAAGATGCTTGCCCGGGCGCTTTCAATTAATAAGGATCTAGACCATTCGCAATGACGGATAAGTAGTCTAAATATCGTTATTTCTTATTAGAAGTTAGGAGTGGGGAGCTCGCTCCATCTTTAGCACCAACAGCCGGAATTAATGATTGATGATCTGCACGAAGGATTGATAAAGGGCCGAAGGATTCGCCGTGTCATTGTCTAAAAGCGTTATGAAACGGAATCTCCTTTTCTCATTTTAAAGAGGTAAAGAAGGGCTCTAATGAAAAAGCGCTTGTCACAGAAGCTTTCGTTCGTAGAGTGCTCTCGCTCTATGGGCTCTTATATAATACTAACCCACCCGAAAGGAGACACAAATTCGTTCATGGGCCTCTCTATCTATAACGGGGCAGGAACCTTTCTTTATTCATAGCCCCAGCGACAGCACCAGTTTTTGGCCCCTTAAGTTATGCACACCCATTATTTTATTTTAAAAGGCCCGTGAATGCTGAAGTTTTAACCCCGGACCCTGGGGCAAGGAGCCGTAAGTCATTCCTTGAATGAGGAAGAATATTACCAAGCAACCTAAGAATATGATTGTACAAAATACCACAACAATTACAATAACTAGTGATTGCTTATGGATAATTTACAAAAGACAAGTGAGATGCTTATGTGTAACCTGATTGAAAATACAACATGATAAATTTCAAAACACTACATTGAGACACATGACAATGATACAACATATAATGCATATAGATTAGATCAAAAATACGCGATGTACATGTCATCAAGTAATTATGTCAATTAGGATTGGGGAATATGTATTAGCACATTCTAAGACTTAGTTTATTTATGTATGAATGTGTGGGATGAATGCAATACAAAATAATGATGAGAGAAACCCAAAGAATTGGGAGGATCACCTAGAAGAGATGAGAGATGAGAAATTTGAATTTGGAGGGAGGGTCAACTCCCTTAATCATAAAATTGGTTGGAAGGAGTGTCAACTTCCCCAAATGAAAAACTAATTTGAAAGGGATGGACTCCCTCAGTCATAAAATTGGTTTGAAGAGGAGAGAAATGAGGAGAAAGTGAAGGTTTAGGGAGGGTAAAAGTGAGGAAAATAAGGTTGGAGGAGGAAAAGGACCAGTCAAAGGTATGTATCCACGTGTGCGTAACCATACAACAATGACATAGAGCCTCCTAAGGAAAGAGATGAGAATAAGGTTGAAGATGTGAGGAAGGAGAAGCAACTAGAGCGATGTCGATGAGAAATTAAATGATGATGGATGTGCAGTAGGAGGGTCATGTTGTTAGGGAGATTGCTCTGGATGTCATTGATTGCTGGTGACAAGGTTGATCATACCAACAAAATCTTGGTAGGAAGGGATTCTATTTATATTATTAATTTGTTGGGGTATCAGTATTGATTTTGAGGCACTAACTTATGGTTGTTGCATCCCATGTTGAGGTAATGGATGTCTAAATATATCAAGGTGTTGGTTGGAGGGGGTGAGAGGATTGTCAAATTGTATGCCCTCTCGATCAAGCATGTCTTGTACCAAGTGTTTGAAAGTGTAAAAATTATTGATATCATGCCCTCATTGATTATGGTAAACACAAAATTAATGTTCATTGTACCACTTAGGTTTCATCCACTTGGGATCTTCTAGTCGAACATCAAACAAGATGATGACTTTTGTGTTGAATACAATTTGAAAGATTTTGGACAATGGTTAAAAAAGGGGAGTCCAAATATAAGGTGGACGATGAGGATGTTGAGGTCGATCGAAAGGTTGGTTAGGTGGTGATGGGGTGAATGCCTACCTAGGGGGTTGATAACCATAGCAACTCAACTACATCTTAAGTTTTTTAAGTGGGTCTAACATTTGTTGTATTTCATTTGAAGGAGGAGTTGGAGTTGTACTTGGGTAGATAATTATGAGTGGCTTGACGTATTAGGCCTTGATCATGAGGTAAAGGTCCATGATGTAACATGTCACTTGGGTATGGATTATAAGAGGGGGCAAACAACCACTGAGATGGGGTGGAGGTTGCTTCCTCGATATGCCCTAACAAGTTGGTCAAAGGAGGCGTTATTATAGAGGTGTTCATGGCAAGATGCTCTTGTTCTTGAGCTTGGCTACTGGTTAGGACCATGAGGAAACATGGAGTTAGTGATGGTGGATAGAAAGATACCATGGAAATGGAGGAATCTAAATCAATTCTAAAAAGATTTTTCCCTGGTGGGACAAATCTTGCTATAGTTGTACCTACCTATATGGATACGGCTATAAGCGTACCTACCTATACAATTTTTATCGGAGATAGGTTACAAAATCTGGGGTGAGTGAAAAATAGAAAGGGAATATTTTTTTCTCTTTTGCTCTTTTTGTTTTTCTAGTTTTTATGGTTTTTGTTGTGTTTTACAGAAAAATATAAGAAAACAACCAATTTAGCATACAAAAAATAATTTAAGTGAATGGATTTTGGGTGTGATTGTATATTAATTTGTTTGATGTTTAGAAATTGACTCTTTTTATGATTTTTTATGTGGCTTTTTAAGTGTTTTTATGCATTTTTGGTTAAAAAACCCCTAAAAATATACCAAGGATGGATGGATGAAACCTAAAGGTATATCGATGCATGCTCCTCAATATACCCAAAGGTATGTAAAGAAAGACAAAATGCATAAACATGGAAACGCTTCCTAAGGCAAGGATGTCTTAGGGTATCCAAAAGGGAAAAAAGCTCTAATACAAGAGGTGATACTATATAAAACTTGCATCAGACCAGTTGGCTTTCGCTTCACCCTTAGATGGGCTTGGTAAAAAATGATAGCTACACACTCACTAATTATATAGCCTTGTGAACAGGGGCTTCTAACCTAGACTACCCTGAGATAATCCCAAGGGTAGTGAGTTTCCCGGTGATGAAGTCTAGAAAACTATACAAAGGCTACTATGGTGTCTAGGGGGTGAGTCTACAGTTGGAGATGAAATCCAATGTCACTGATATCAATCAATGGTTGATGATAAAATTTAACATTATCGATGTGTCTAGTAGTACATGCATGTGCGTGTGGATTTTGAAGTTAAACTGAGATGCACAAACAAAGTCTATCCTATGAATGCAAATGCAATTTTTTTTATTTTTTTCAAGACTAAATACGAGAAATTAAACTCTATCCTAGGAATGACAATCTCACTACCTAGAAAGCAAGGAAGAAAATTCTATGCCATGAAAGGAAATGTGATTTGTCTTAAAGCAAATGATAAGGAATTGAAGTCTATGATAGGAAAAGAAGTGCAATTTTTTTTTAAGCAAAGGACAAGGAATTTAAACCTACGCTAAGAAATGAAATGCAATTTCAATTGAAATAAGTGACAAGGAATTGAAATCTATGCTTGGACTGCAAGGTCCAATACAAGAAAGTAAACTATGCTAACAAAAGCAAATGACAACTACGATTGAAGCAAATCTATTATAATGGAAGTAAAGTACAAAATGTAAAATGATGGGGAGCCAAAAATCTCAAATCAAATTCTCATTCAAATACTTGGAAAGATTTACAAAAATGGCAGCAATCTGCCAAATAAACTCCTTTACTCCGAAAGATAGTTTATTTTTATTTTTTTATTATAGTATTTCCAACTCTGGAAGAAAACAACTCAAACAGGTCTAGAATGGCCCTCTTGCCTTCACGTCTGCAACACTGTCTCAACAGTTTTTCGACCCTTGTGCATACCTTTGCTTCCCCTTTTAAACTCTCTGGTGTGACTCTCCGTTTCCCTTTTTTGGCCCTTCGTTTCATTTCCCATGCCTCTTCGTTGTCTTGGCTTTCGAAACGTTTATCTTTCCAACTCTTGGTCTTCGACTGCTTTCATGGCACCTTGGTGCCACGTGCTTGTCCAGTGTTGCCACTGTAGACTCTGTCCGCCTGTCAACCAATGATAACGTTTGGTATCCCCACCGCTCGATAATTTCCTCTATAACGGCCCCTATAACCGCCTGCCCTTTCTTTTATTTTGTTTGGTCACAAAAATGTGACATGTCACGATATCGCGACACTTTTCTTTGCCAACATGTCATGATATCTCAACACTTTTTCCTCCTTCCTATTTCTCTTCTCTTGTAGTCACGATAATGCGACATGTCGTGATATCGCGACAATTTTTCTCTCCTGCGCATTCTCTCCCCTTTTGGTCACGAAAATGCGACATGTCGTGATATCGCGGCACTTTTTCTCTCCTGCGCCTCCTCTCGCCCTTTGGTCGCGAAAATGCGACATGTTGCAATATCGTGACACTTTTTCTTCCTTGCGCATTCTCTCGTACTTTGGTCACGAAAATGTGACATGTCGCGATATCGTGACACTTTTCTCTCTTGCGCCTTTTCTCGTCTTTTGGTCTCGAAAATGCGACATGTCACGATATCGTGACACTTTTTCTTCTTGAGCCTTCTCTCGTCTTTTGGTCGTTATAATGCGACATGTCGCGATATCGTGACACTTTTTCTTCTTGAGCCTTCTCTCGTATTTTGGTCGCGATAATGCGACATGTCACGATATCGTGACACTTTTTCTCTCTTGAGCCTTCTCTCGGCTTTTGGTCGCGATAATGCGACATGTCGCGATAATGCGACACTTTCTCTCTCTTGAACCTTCTCTCGGATTTTGGTCGCGATAATGCGACATGTCATGATATCGTGACACTTTTTCTTCTTTGCCGACATGTCGCGATATCGTGACACTTTTTCCACTTTGCGGTATTTTTGCTTTCCGTTGGATGCTCCTGCATCATAAAAGTAAATGGCTTTGAAAGTAAACCTATTCTAAAAAAAGAAAAGTGTGAGACATAAGCAAATGGTATGAATAAAACCTAAGCTAAGAAAAACAAAGTGCAATATTATAAAGTAAATGACATTTGAAATAAATTCTATATTTAAGAAAGGAAATGCATGTAACAACTAGGTCTACTCACCTGGTGGTCAAAAAATAATTTTAAAATTTCGATTTACCAACATACATATGTCAAATATCAAAGTAAGCACACCCAAATTTATATTAGTACTTAGGCATAGATGTTCACACTTTGAGATATTATACCACTATAGACAGAATCCCAAGTGCTCAGGACCGACCAACTTCCCGCTATAGACTGCCATACATGATACCCATTTTATCCATTCTCGAGCTCTAGGTTTTCGGTAAGGGGTTGCCCTTCTAGGGGCCATATCACCTGGAAGGGTGGATGCATTATTTTATTTGTATTTTAGCATGGAGGACTTGGATCTATGATCCTATTCTTGTCCTAATGGTCCACTGACTATATTTTTAATTTATGAATAAACCTTTTAGGCCCATGCTAGACTTAGCGTAGCTATGCCAGCATCTAGTATCAATCCATAATTCTATGAAATATACCAAGGCCCGCCACTACTCTGGAATTAGGTCTAGATTCCTCAATCCACTATTCCAATGATGATTAAATATCCCATACCGTTTATCGCTGGACTTTCTAACTCTGCAAACTAGCTCCCTAGTTTTAGATTGTCATTGGCTATTCCTCAACTAGAAAGTGTTTGTAAGAATCCTAACTATACTACTTCGTAGGATAACCTAGAACAATATCCCATGCCATTGATCATTGCTCTCCATGGCATAAGGTCCTTTGACCCTTTTTGGTATATTTTTCTAGAGAATGGTTATCTCCGATTCACAACAACTGCCACTACAAGCTGTTGGATTTGGGTGATTGCTCATTCTTATCGATGGCATTTTCATTTCAATTCATCATCCTTCACAATTAGTTAAACATTCCTTATCCATACTTCTCGATAGTCATTGATAGGTATGTTCGGTTTAAAAAGGTTTTACATATTTACGTCCTTTGGTTAAGGGTTAGATTTTCCATGACTTTAAAAAATGCCCTTAGTGTTTACTTTAATGGCAAAAACTTTTCTAATAGAATTTATGTACATATACATATTCTAAATGTTGTTTCTAATTAAATAGAAATCATATCAATAATATAGATCTAAAGGATGTCATAATTCTTTAAAACCAATAGATATAGATAAAACAAGTTAATTTTCAAAGAAAATATAACATTTTAATTAAAGACTCATAAATCATCTATTCCTTTATCAATAGCACTGTAATCTACTTCGATAAATCTAAAATTATTTTAACTTCTATTAGACTACCAGCTAAAACCATGACTCACATTCTAATATCTTTTTCCTAAATAAAACTAAATACAAAACATACTTCAGGTTTACATGTTTGTAATTTTTTTGAAATCAAGTCGTAATCTTGTTATAAGAAGCACTAATATTTTTGGAAAGGCAATGGTAAATAGATAAAAAAAAGTTGTTCAATCCTCACAAAAGGTCACTCAAAATTTTATCAATACATCTATTTTCTTATCCCATAAGTTCTTTTTAGAGACACCTGGATGCATTTGAAAGTCCAGAAGGCACTTGCCCAATATACCACCTATATAAGGGTGGAAAACCTAAATGACTATGTTTCGAACCCTCAGTTTTAATAAGAATGACTTTGCTTTCTAACATTAAGCTTAAAGATAAATTTACTACTACTTAATATAAACCTTATAATTTTGAATACGTTTCGACATCCATTAATCGAATAAAGACTAAACTATATTGTTTACTCATACTGTTGTTTATTAAATTAAAGTTCTATTAGATTTTGAAAGCATGTTGGAGTTTGATAGCAGAATCGAGATTAAATTAAATATTTAATATTTAATCAAAGTCCACCAATGACTTCATTATCTTAAAATCCACTAAATAGTTTACACTAGACTGATGAAGCCAAACTATATCCAAGCGATCTATGACTAATATAGTAATAAATTGAGAATGAAAGGCTTACCCACGGTGATGGAGATGCAATAGATCACTTCAGGTATACATTCACAAAGCTTATTATGGATCATACCTCTAAAATCATAGGTTGAAAACAAAGTTATGAATTCATTCCTAATAGAAATCATTTGCATTAGTTTTGTTCTAAAATTAAAATATACACTCGGGTTCCAAGCTAAGTCTACGTCAGGAACTAAATCTTACACGGATAAAGGAAGAAGTTTAACAAGAAAAACTGAAATCACATCTTGAATACTACAAAATATATCTTTTTTTATGTCTCTTACCTTCACTTAATTTTATCAACAATAAATAAATATGGACTAAAACAAAAAAAATCCATTTTCCACACCTTTTGAAAGTGAATTACAATGAAAGAAAGCATATATCTACCTTGCATACACCATTCAAAAGATAAGTATACATATAAGCAAAATTAATTATTCTATTAATTTTTTAATGTCATAACCAAAACCCATATGCTTATTATAGTCACAAATCTCATTAATGAATAACAAATGGTCTTGAAATAGGTTAGAGAGAAAGTTTTTATACAAGCACTACCCAATGGATAATATTTTCCATATGCCTATACTTCAACTATAAATATGACGACATCCAGATCTTAAACATATTTCTAAGACACAAAGCTTCTGGGCATCTATTTACTCATCTCTTAAATTGACTTAAAGCAAGTCTATGAATTTTTGTAAAGGATGCACATAACACTCTCCAAAACATAACTTCATTTTCAACAACAATCAATCATACCATCGATAGTTGATTCTAAAACATATCCAAACAGAATACTAACATATCTTTTATGCCATAATGAAGGCACAAATTTAACAAAAATTGCTCTTTAACCAAATGTTATATTTTATGATAGAATTCCAATGTTTCTTGCTAAATTTTAATGAAATATAATGCTAGCTTTAATATTCCTCCATGGCATCATAATTCATCAACCCACAACAACAACCTCTCCTATGTTTAACTTAACTGGTCTTCTCTATTCGTAGACGCACCCACCTGGAGGAGAAGCTAGTGATTGAATGCTTATAGGGTCAACATGGCTCAATGCTCTCTACATGTAAATATTTTTCACACTTTCTAAAATGCACCTCCTATGCATATTCACAGGCAAACGATTTTTTTAATACCATATTTAAATACATTTAACTTGTTCTTTTCTCAGTTATTATACCTATAATTCCCTCACAAAATATTGTTTCAGGCATATACAAATTTCACTAGAATTTTCTTTATGTTTTAACCAAATTTCTAAAGTATGTACCAAGAGATACTCCAAAAAAAACAAAGTATAATTCATATCATCGTTCAATCCATATTACACAAGCAAACAAAGTTCTTTAGAACAAAAGATATACAAGACTTGACCTGATCAATTCACTGCACTAAAATAAAGCACTCTCGATTCCACCACACCATAGGCTTACTTGTAGAAAGACGAAGAATTACTGGAAAGATACCTCTAATATCTCTCCGGATCCTCCTTAAAAGAAACTAGAAACTTGCTTGAGCATGACACGTAATGTATCCACGAAGTTCTGGAGAATTATCCCGTGTTTTAGCTAAGACATGACAAGGTATCATGTTTATATTTTATTTTCTTATTAATACATATATTAAGTTTATATTATTATATGTAAATAAATAATTTACTTTATTATTATTATTATTACTATTTTATATATTTATATTATTATTATTTTTATATTTATTTATAATGTCTATCATATGCATAAATCTCAATGAAATCAATCAAACAAAGTCAAACAATGCATTTGATGCATTTAGTCAAATAAAAGCAAACAATCGTGCATTCACAGATAGGATGTCCCTATATGCTTATATATCAGTGGGATTCCATGTACCCACAAGCCATGGTGCATGAGGCACGACATCATATCCCACCTTACCTGATTCTTTCAACCACTGTCTCCACCAGAGGTGGGTGATATTCTTGTCCAACACACTCGCTATGGAATGGAAATGTGTACCTGCAATCACAAGCACTTACAATAGTATCATATTATTTCAGCCAAAATATTTATCAAATAGTGGAGATGTGATATTCTCCCCCACCAGAATTCAACATAGTCCCTCTGTTGGCCATATTATTTTGCAAGTTTTATTATAATTAAACATATACATGTATATAACCAGCCATAAATTACATATTACATCAAAATTTGCATTCATTATAATCATCAATATATCATAGCATGAATCATAAATCCAAAATATACAAGTATTATCATATCAAATATTCAAATGTCCATATGAATGTCAGTTTTCAAACAAAAATGGAAATTGTCTTTTCATTTTTGCCACATCTTCCCATGTGGCATTCCTTTTCGAGTAGAGATCCCAGTGGACTCTACACTAGTCTACGGTTCTCTTCCTTAACTATTTAGTTCTGAATCCTAGAATTTTGATAGGTCAAACCTCAATAAGCTACAGGTTTGATGTTTGCAAATGAGAAACATCCAATATATGAGATGGGTCAGCCACATATTTATGGAGGAGAGACACATGGAAGACACTATGGATCTTGGACAAATTAGGTGTCATAGCAACCTTATAAGTAACAGGACTAATTTTGGTAGTGATCTCAAATGGACCGAAGAATCTGGGGCTAAGTTTGGTAGACTTGATGGAGCTTTTGGTCGGTTTGACTCTTAGAAAAACCTTATCGCCAATAGCAAAATATTAAGGAGTTTGTTTAAGGTCAACATAGCTCTTCTGATGGTCTCGCAACTTCTCGAAGTCATTGGAAGATTTATTTTAATTGGACCTCCATTATATTTATAGCTTTAGGACCGATCATTTCTTGATCGTCCAGATTATCCCACGTTAATTGTGTTCTACAACTACACCCATAGAGGCCTTACTCAATGTGCTGTGATAACTATTAGTATATACAAACTTCACCAAGAAGAGATAATATTCCCACTTATTATGGTGGTCCATGCAGTACATATGTAACATATCCTCCACTTTATTGACCCTCTCGGTCTACCCATCTATCTCAGGATGATAGGTTGTGCTGATATTAAGCTTCGTGCCCCATGCTTGGTGCAAAGCTTATTAGAATTTAGAAGTAAATCGTGAATCTCTGTCTGAGATTATTATTTCAGGTAAACCATGCAACCTCATGATTTCCTGAGCAAAATTTTGTGCTATAGTAGGGGCATCATCATGAACATTGCCTAGAATAAAATGTGTCACCTTAGTTTATCCACCACAACAAAAATTGCATCATGCTAAAAATGAGTTTTGGGTAGACCAACTATAAAATCCATAGAAATCACTTGCCATTTCTACTTTGGAATATAAAATAAGTGTAGTTGTCCCTAGGATGTTGATGTTTGACCTTGAATTTTTGGTATTCCAAATATTTTGCAATAAAATGTACCACATATTTTTTCCTTCTAGGCCAATAAAAGTCTTTTTTTAGATTCTCTCTCATTTTCACCACTCTTGGATGAGCATAGTATGGAGCACAATGTGCTTCTTACAAAATTGTTCTTCTTATCCTTTCATAATTGGGTATTATTATGTGGTATCTGAAGTATACCAAACCCTCCTTAACTTTGAAATCTATATACCGATTTGATCGTTTCTCGACCTTAGTATGACATTGGTTACATAATTCATCATTTTTCTACAACTCTTTAATTCATTCTTTTAGCCCATATTGGCATCTTGTTAAAGTAGTTATGTGTCTCCTTCGACTAAGGGCATATTCTAGATTATTTTTTTCTCTTTTATATATTCAATCCTAAAATCATATTTAGCCAAGAATTCCATCCATCTCCATTGTCTAGCATTTAATAAGGGTTGAGTAAAAATATATTTCAAACTTTGGTGATCGGTTTTTAATTCAAAAGGCTTGCCCAATAGGCAGTGTTGCCATATATTAAGAGCATGGACTACACCAGCTCGTTCTAGATCATGAGTGGCATAATTAATCTCATGTTTCTTAATTTTCCTAGACTCATATGCCACAACAACCTTATTTTACAATAAGACACCTCCTAGCCCCTCTAGAGAAGCATCTGTACAAACTGTAAATGGTTTATTAGGATCTAGAATTTGTAGAATAGGTGCAGTTGTAAAATTTTCCTTAAGGATTTCGAATGCCTCTTCACATTGAGAAATTCATTTAAATACTTTTCCCTTTCTTTGCAGATTGGTGATAGGAAAGGTAATATTTGAAAATCCCTTTACAAATCATCGATAATATCCAACCATTCCCATAAAAATTCTTACTTCAGTAACATTGGTGGGAGTTGGCCAATCAACTATGGCTTCTATCTTTTTAGGATCAACTGCTACCCCATTGGATAAAACTATGTGCTCCAAATACTAAACTTGCGGGGTGTAAAACTGACATTTAGAAAATTTTCCATACACCTAATTTTTCCTGAGAATATCCAAAACTATTCTCATTTGTTGGTCATGTTTCTCCTTACATAGAGAATAGATCAAAATATAATCCATACATATCAATACAAACTGATCCAGCTGTTCTCTAAATACATTGTTCATCAAGTTCATAAAGGCAGTTGGTGCATTTGTTAACCCAAAAGGCAGCACTATGAACTCATAATGCCCATATCAGGTTCTAAAAGCAATTTTGAAAGTATCATCTTCCCTGATTCTCAGTTGGTGATATCCTGATCTAAGGTCAATTTTTGAAAAGATAGTCACCCCCTTAGTTGATCAAATAAATCATCTATCCTTGGTAGAGAATAGTTGTTTTTCACTATCATTTTATTGAGCATTCTTGACAAGGAAAACTAAAATTAAAATCACACTAAGTAATATTATTCATATGAGGGGCTTTAAATAATACAATTTACAACCATAATCTCCCAAAATAGGAAGATGCTCAACCATAACTATGACTAAGCACTCAAACTCAAGTTGCTAACTCTCACTAAGCTAACAAATCTAATCCAAGACTATGCCATCCAAATATTGCCGATATTTACAATTTGGAATTAGATATTATTAAATCATTCTTAGAATTAGTAATTAATACTTAATTAATTAAAGCTAACACCTAGTCTAGAACTCACACATTCTAACTTAGATTTAGGACTTTAGGCTTTAGTAAATAATAAAATAAACTAAGCCTAATAAATAATAGCCTAGATCTAATGATGTCCACATCAATTCTATAGTCAATAAAAAGTCTCAAATAACCATCCTTTTTTTTCACAAATAGAACTGACACTCCCCATGGTGACACACTAGGCTTACTATGACCTTTTTCTAATAGATCTTGAAGCTGGGTTTTGAGCTCTTGTAGTTCTAGAGCAGTCATTCGATAAGGGGTTCTAGTTATAGGTGATGCTCCAGGTAAAAGGTCAATGGAAAAATCAAATTCCCTTTTTGGAGGAAGTCTAGGCAGGTCTTCAAGAAAAACATCTCTAAACTCATTCAATACAGGATACTATAGAAACAGAGCGGAGCTAGACTCAGTCTCTTCTTTCTTATTCAATTTGACCACATAAATCCTACACCCTTTCCTTAAGGCTATTTTAACTTGCATGGCAGTTATCATATGGGGTTCCAAGGTCACTCTACTACAATGGACTTGGATTCACTGATTGGAATCATCTGTGAAGTCCAACCATATTTCTTCAAAATTAAGCAAGGCTTTGTGAGCCTTTAGCCAATCTAAACCTAGGACAATATCAAAAGCATGCAGGGGTGCCACATATAAATGCCAGTTTATTTTTCCTTGAGGTATTTCTATCTAGGAGTCAAATAGACACTGGTTGATCATATAGGTTTGTCCTGATCCATACTCAAATTGCCACCCATTTACCATGATCCTCGGTCTTACTGGTATGCCCCTCACAATGCTAGTTGATATAAATCTATCAGTTTCACCACTATCAATAAAAATACAAACTTATTTTTTGCCTAATAATCCTTTCAAGAGAAATAGTGTGGCTTACCCTAAAAGATTGGGATTACTCGTGGCAACATAGATCCTGTGTGGGGCTTCTTCTACTGGGTTTCTCTTATCATATCTCTACAAAAATTGACTCACATAATGATCTAGATCTCCACAAACAAAGCATACATTTAGACCCTTATTCTTTTGCTTTTCCCCATATTTATTTTGGTTGACAGTCTTCCCCTTTTCCTGGTATGTAGACTTTTGTACAATTTTCTCTTGAAAATTTCTTTTGTCTGACTATCCCTTACTACCCTGAAATTTTCCTTTATTACTATTATATCCTCTATAACAACCATCCCTATATTTCTTATATTTATCCTTACATTTAATAGAATTTGGGTATTTTCTATTCTTAGGTTCCTCCTTTTCAATTTTTTGGTAATAAACCTTTGTATTTTTTTGGCTTATCTCTTCATATCGTGCAACATCAAAAGCATCTGTCAAATTTTTAGGTTTTCCTCTTCCAACAGGAGTTCCAATTTTGGGATGTAATCCCATTACAAATTTATGAGCCTTGAATTCCTCTCGCTTATCATATTCTAGAGCATATTTCAAAAGTTGGACAAATATTTGATAGTATTCAATTACTGACATGTTCTCCTGGTGCAAGTTGGTGAATTTGGTGTATTTCTCAATGTAGAATTGTGGTGTAAGAAATTGATCTTTAAAATCTCTTTCAAATACACCCCAAGGGATGTCAACAACTTCCTTTTAACTAGTTTTCTTATAGGTGGTCCACCAATCCCTAGTCAAACCTGTTAAATGAGCCACTACCCATGTAGTTTTGGATTCTACACAAAGGGGTTGAATAGAGAAATACCCCTCAACTTCACTTAACCAATTGACGACTGCTTCACCGTCTTCCTTACCATAAAATTTGGAAATATCTAGCTTCTTAATTTCTTTCTACAATTCTACGCTGACCTTCCTCCTTGAAGATCCTTCAGGAAATTCACTTATCCTTTATGATATCGGGCTACGCACAACACACAGCAAGAATGCAGAAATTAACAATGCACAGGCAAAATTCCAGCAAGCTTCATAAAAAAAAAAATAGAGGTCTCTTCTGCAATACACAGCAATTCCCCCAAAAATCAATGGCCAAGAGTTCCCCCCCCAATACAATGCATGCGCGCCTTTTATCCTCGGCCGCCACCTCCTTCTCCATCATTACGCAAAGTGCGGGCCTCCCTCTAACCATCCACACGTATGCCCTGCAGCCGCATGCCATATTCTGCCAGATGCCCCGTATTATCATGGTCTGGGGTGGCAGAGTGCTCTGTGGCCGCCTGTCAAGCCTTCAGAACATCATACCAAGGAATGCGCCTGGTCACTTGTCATTTGGTGCCACGTGTCCCTGTAATCGCTCCATACTCGTGAGCCACCTGTCACTTCATGCCACGTGTCCCCTTGCATTGGTCTCTGCAGTCGTCGGCTGGTCAACGTCGTGAGCGTTCTTGTCGCGATATCGTGACGTATTTGCTCCAAGGATTTTTCTCTCCCCCTTGGTCACGATATCGTGACGTTTTGACGTTGGGCTTCTCTCTCCTCCTTGGGGCCGCGATTCCGCTACACGTCGTGAAATCGTGACGTCTAGGCCCTTCTTACTCGCTCTCCTCCCTTGGGCCGCGAAATCGTGACATGTCACGATTTTGCGACATCTCTGCGTTTCGTACTTGCTGCTTCGTTTCGGGCCGCGAAACCGTGACATGTCATGATTTCGCGACATCTTTGTATTCCGTACATCTTGGCTCGGAAGTGTCACGATTTCGCGACATCTTTGCATTGTTGAACCTTGCCTCTGGATATGTCACGATTTCGCGACATCTTTGCGTTCCGTACACCTTGGCTCGGAAGTGTCGCGATTTCACGACATCTTTGCATTGTTGAACCTTGCCTCTGGATATGTCGTGATTTCGTGACATCTTTGCATTCCGTACATCTTGGCTCGAAAGTGTCACGATTTCGCGACAGTTTGGCGTTCCGACTGCGCTGCTTGAGAAATGTCACGATTTCGTGACATTTTGGCCCGCTGGAGCCCTTCTTCAAAAAGCGTCGCGATGTCGCGACATTTTGGCCCGCTGGTGCCCTTCTTCAAAAAGCGTCGCGATGTCGCGACATTTTGGCCCGCTGGTGCCCTTCTTCAAAAAGCGTCGCGATATCGCGACAGTTTCAGTACTTAGAAGAAAATACATTTTTGGGTGATGCAAGATTGCCCTTTGCCTCCGGATGCTCCTGCATCACTTTCTAACTCACTTTTAGTCATATTCTCAATTACATTTTGTTGCTGTGTGATAATTTCTTGTTACCGAACCATCTGTGCTCTTTACTGATCCATGTGCTCACTCATTTGAGCCCTTTGGATCTCCATTTGTTCCCTTTGCTAAATCAGTTGTTCTTGCATTAACTAAATCATTTTTATCATGTTCTCATCGTTCTGAGTAGCCCTTGTTGCTACTGGATCATTTTCTTTTCTTATAACATGTCGAGGCACTTCGGCTATTTGCACTTGTTCTGACTCCCTCATGAGTCATATTAGTCCCTTAGGACTTCTGTAATCTCCTCTTACATATTAGCACTCACTCTTCTCGAGGTCCCCGTAATACCTTATGACAAAAGCACTATGTCATTTTAACAAATCACATTTATAACCTAGGGTTTTTGCAACCTAGGCTCTGATACCAACTATAACAACCCAGGTCTACTCACCTGGTTGTCAAAATATAATTTCAAAATTTTGATTTATCAACATACATATGTCAAATATCAAAGTAAGCACACTCGACTTTATATTAGTACTTAGACATAGATGTTCACACTTTGAGCTCTTATACCGCTGCTTACGAAATCCAAGTGCTTGGGATCAGCTAAATTCTCACTATAGACTGCCATACATGAGACCTATTTTATCCTTTCTTAAGCTCTAGGTTCTCGGCAGGGCCCATATCCCCTAGAAGGGTGGATGCATTATTTTCCCCATCTCGTAGCATGGAGGACTTGAATCCATGATCCTATTCTTGACCTAATGGTCCACTGATCCTATTTTTAATTTATGAATAAAACTTTTAGTCCCATGCTAGAGTTATCATAGCTATGCTAGTGCCTCGTATCAGTTCATCATTCCAATGACAATTAAACGTCCCATACCATTTATCATTGTACTTTCCAACTATGTAAACTAGCTCCCTAGTTTTAGATTATTGTTGGCTATTCCTCAACTGGATAGTGTTTGTAAGAATCCTCACCATACTACTTCATACGATAACCTAGAACAATGTCCCATACCATTGTTCGTTACTCTCCATGGCATAAGGTCCTTTAACTCTTTTTGGTATATTTTTCTAGAGAACGATTATCCCCAATTCACAAAAATTGCCACTATGAGTTGTTGGAGTTGGGTTATTGCTCATTCTTCTTGATGGCATTTTCATTTCAATTTATCATCCTTCACAATCAGTTAATCGTTCCTTATCCATCCTTCTCGATGGTCATTGATAGGTGTGTTCAGTTTAAAAATATTTTACATATTTACCTCCTTTGGTTAAAGGCTAGATTTTCCATGACTTTAAAAAAATGCCCTTAGTGTTTACTTTAATGGTACAAAATTTTATAATAGAAGCTATGTACATATACATATTCCAAATGATGTTTCTAATTGAATGGAAATCATATCAAGACTATAGATCTAAAGGATGTCATAATTCTTTAAAACCAATAGATATAGATAAAAACAAGTTAATTTTCAAAGAAAATATAACATTTTAATTAAAGACTTTCATAAATCATCCATTCCTTTATCAATAGGACTATAATATACTTCAATAAATCTAAAATTATTTTAACTTTTATTAGGCTACCAACTAACACCATGACCCACATTCTAATATATTTTTCCTAAATAAAACTAAGTACAAAACATACTTCAGGTTTACATGTTTTTACCTTTTTTGAAATCAAGTTGTAATCTTGTTATAAGAAGCACTAATATTTTCGAAAAGGCAATGGTAAATAAATAATAATAAAAAAGTGTTCAATCCCCGCAAAAGGTCACTCAAAATTTTATCAACACATCTATTTGCTTATCCCATAAGGTTTATTTAGAGACACCCAGACGTATTTGATAGTCTAGTAGACGCTTGCCCAATATAACATATATAAGGGTGGAAACCCTAAACGACTATGTTTTGAACCCTCGATTTTAATAAGAATGACTTTACTTTCTAACATTAAGCTTAAAGACAAATTTCCTACTACTTAATTTAAATATTATAATTCTGAATACATTTGGACATCCATTAATCTACTAAAGACTAAACTATATCATTTACTCATAATGCCGTTTATTAAATTAAAGTTCTATTAGATTTTGAAAGCATGTTGGATTTTGATAGCAGAATCAAGACTAAATTAAATATTTAATATTTAATCAAAGCCCATCAAATGACTTCATTATTTTAAAATCCACTAAATGCTTTACACTAGACTGATGAAGCCAAACTATATCCAAATTATTTTTGGCTAAGACGTAATCAATTGAGAATGAAAGGCTTACCTACGATGACAGAGACGCAACATATCACTTCAGGTATACATTCACAAAGCTTATTATGAATCATACCTCTAAAACCATAGGTTGAAAACAAAGCTATGAATTCATTTTTGATAGAAATCATTGGTATTAGTTTTGTTCTAAAATAAAAATATACACTCAGGTTCCAAGATAAGTCTATGTTAGGAACTAAATGTTACATGGATAAAGGAAGAAGTTTAACAAGTGAAACTGAAATCACATCTCGAATACTATAAAATATCTCATTTTTTTAGTATGTCTCTTACCTTCACTTAATTTTATCAACAATAAAGAAATATGGACTAAAACCAAAATTTTCCATTTTCCACATCTTTTGAAAGTGAATTATAGCGAAAGAAAGCATATATCTACCTTGCATACACCATTCAAAAGATAAGTATACATATAAGCAAAATTAATTATTCTATTAATTTTATAATATCATAACCAAAACCCATATTCTTATTATAGTCACAAATCTCATTAATGAATAACAAATGGTCTTGAAACAGGTTAGAGAGAAAGTTTTTATACAAGCACTACCCAATGGATAATATTTTCCATATGCGTATACTTCGACTATAAATATGATGACATCCAGATCTTAAACATATTTCAAAGACAAAGCTTCTAGGCGTCTATTTACTCATCTCTTAAATTAACTTAAAGCAAGTCTATGAATTTTTGTAAAGGATACACATAACACTCTCCAAAATATAACTTCATTTTCAGTAGCAATCAATCATACAATCTATAGTTGATTCTAAAACATATCCAAACAGAAGAGTAATATATCTTTTATGCCATAATGAAGGCACAAATTTAACAAAAACTACTCTTTAACCAAATGTTTTATTTTAAGCAGACTTCCAACGTTTCTTGTTGAATTTTAATGAAATACAATGCTAGCTTTAATCTTTCTCTATGGCATCATAATTTGTCTGCCCACAACAACAACCTCTCCTATGTTTAACTTAACTGGTCTTCTCTATCCATAGGTGCACTGACCTGAAGGAGAAGCTAGTGATTGAATGCTTATAGGGTTAGCATGGGTCAATGCTCTCTACATGCAAACATTTTTCACACATTCTAAAATGCACCTCCTATGCATATTCCTAGGCAGAATTTTTTTTAATACCATATTTAAATACATTTAACTTGTTCTTTTATCAATTATTATACCTATAATTCCCTTACAGAATATTGTTTCAGACATATACAATTGTCACTAGAATTTTCTTTATGTTTTAACCAAATTTCTAAAGTATTTACCAAGAGATACTCCAAAACAAACAAAATATAATTCATATCATCGTTCAGTCCATATTACACAAGCAAAAAAAGTTCTTTAGAATGGAAGATATACAAGACATGACCCGATCAATTCGCCGCACTAAAATGAAGCACTCTCGGTTCCACCACATCACAGGATTGCTTGAAGAAAGATGAAGAATTACTGGAAATATGCCTCTAATCTCTCTTCGGCTCTTTAAAATAAATTAGAAAATTGCTTAAACATGACACGTAATGTATCCATGAAGTTCTAGAGAATTGCTCCATGTTTTAGCTTAAGACATGACAAGGTATCATGTTTGTATTTTATTTTCTTGTTAATACATATATTAAGTTTATATTATTATATGTAAATAAATCATTTAATTTATTATTATTGTTATTATTATATATATATTATTATTATTTTTATATTTATTTATATTATTTATCATATGCATAAATCTTAATGAAATAAATCAAACAAAATCAAGCAATGCATTTGATGCATTCAGTCAAATAAAAGCAAGCAATCATGCATTCAAAGACAAGATGTCCCTATATGCTTATATATCAATCGGTTTCCATGTACCCACGAGCCATGGTGCACGAGGCACAATATCATATCCCACCTTACCTGATGCTTTCAACCACTGTCTCCACTAGAGGTGGGTGATCTTCTTTTCTAGCACACTTGCTACAAAATGAAAATTTGTACCTGCAATCACAAGCACTTCCAACAGTATCATATTCTTCCAACCAAAATAGTTATCAAATAGTGGAGATGTGACAATGCAAGACAAGAAATTTAAATGGCATGAAACAAAATTAATGTTAATTAAATGAAAGTGCTTGACATGAAATTGAATCTTATGCTAATGAAAAGTAATTGACTCTTGAAAGTAAATTGATCTATTCCTAAGAAAGGAAAATGTGAGACAAAATTTAAATGGATGTTGAAAGAAAATTTGATCCTTATGAAAGAAAATGTGATATGAAAAATGTAAATAGATTTAAAGCAAGCTATTCTTGCAAAAGAAAGATGCAAAACAAAAATTAAGATGTTTTTGAAAGTATGAATTGCTCATATGAAGGTCTGAGGAGAATTGCTCATATGAATTTAGCTTTACAAGCTAAGCAGGCGTGGCACCTCATTTCTGGTGAAGAAAATGAATGGAACAACTATCATCAAATGAAAGTATCTTCAAAATATGAAATTTCTAAGTGACTTAGTTCCAATCAAAGGTTCTGCTTTTTGGAAAGCAATTATCAATTGTAATAAAATCATCAAAAAAGGTTTAAGATGGGTTTTAGGCAATGGTGAGAGGATAAATTGTTGGAATGACAGGTGGGCTAAGGACGAACCACTGATGCAATATCCTAACTTATCCCGAATCAGAGATATCATGGAAGAACTCATTGGCAAAAAAGTCTTTGATTATATGGTTGAGGATAGAGGCAGAATGAAGTGGAAATAAATAAGGATTCAGGGATTTCAAGCGGAATCAAATGATATTTGTAACATTCTCGAGCAACAGTTTATCCCCATGAGACCCAAGGAATATCAAGTGACCTGGGCTCCTACGAAAAATGGGCAGTTCACTGTTAAATAAGCTTACAAGCTTCTGCTTGTTGATGAGGATTTTGTCCTCCAAAAGGACTTAGTTTGGATAAAAAATTTAATTCTAAAAATTGTAGTCTTTTCATGGCTGGTTATCCAAGGAAGAATTCTAACCATTGATAAATGATGCGTAAAGGTATTTGTATCACTAATCATTGTTATCTATGCAGGGCTAATTGGAAGACCATTTATCACATTTTTCTTGAGTGCCCTTTTTTCTTGACTGTCCTAAGTGGGGTTTTTTAGGCCTTCAATATTTATTGGGTTAAACCAGCCATCGTACTTGATTTGTTTTTGTAGTGGCCTTACCTCTTTTCAAGCCAAAGACTTAGATACATGTGGAAAATTTGTCTCAATCACTATCTTTGGCAGGTGTGGTTAGAAAGGAACCATAGAGTCTTTAATGAGTCTATCCATGATCATAAAACTATCATTTCCAGGATCCTATCCTTTGCCAACGAGAATGTGAACCTTATCCCTTTTGATATCTGTAAACCTCATCTACATGAGACCATGATTGCTCAATATTTAAGCTTAACCTTGTTAGATGAGTTTGTGCCTAGGGTTGTCAACCCCAGAGCCAATGTTAAGTGGTCCCCACCTCCTACGGGTTGGTTTAAGCTTAATTTTGATGGAGCGACTAAGGACAATCCTGGTAGAGCAGGCAATGGTGGTATTGTGCGAGATCATAATGGAAATATGATGCTTGCATTTTTTGAATATTTGGGAACAAGTCGAACAACGAAGCTGAAACTAGAGCTATGTGGAGAGGCCTTCAAATGACTCAAGACTTAGAAGGCAATTTGATCGTAGAAGGAGACTCTATGCATGTTATAAATCTCCTCAATAATTGGAAAACACCTCCTTGGAGGATTAAAACAATTGTTGAAGAGTCTAGGATCCTTTTCCAGGGAAGACAGGATAGAAAAGCTTAACATGTCTTTCGGGAAGCTAACAAAGTTGCTGATAAGTTGGCTAATTTGAGTGTCTATGATGATGAACTTTTCAAATGGGAACACGGTGTTCTGAGCGAAGTAGAGGAGCTTATTCAACAAGAATGCCAATAATGATAGTCGAATTTACCAACAAGGAAGGCACTATAAGTTCGAAGGCTATGAGTATTCCTGTATCTTTTTTGAAATGGACTCACAATAAAAATTATCCGAGTTGTCAGTCTTGGTGGATGCTGCTTGGAAATACCACAAAGACTAATGGGGGCAGTCACATGTCAGATAACATGGCTCCTAGTCATCTTAGTAATTTGAGGTTGGTTGATAATCACAGGGTAGGAAAGAAACGACAATATAAGACTTCAAACCAGAGCCATGTGGACCACCAGATAGCCATCACCATAAATCTAGCTAGTAGGTTCACTTCTCCAAGGCTGATTGGCCAAGACGGGATGTGGTCCCAAAGCATGTCATATATGGAAGAAAGAAATTACCAAAGAATTATTAAGAGTAACTGTCAATACAAAGCTTGTGGGAGTTTTTTTAGTACTCTGCTATGTGTGTCTGCAACTTTTTGTTTCTCCACTGTTTCAAGGAAGGGATCTATGTCTGTTTATTTTTTTGTAATTATGATGCATGTGTGTTTTCTCGGGATATACCCAAAATTTTGTATGGGAAGTTTCTTTTTGATAACAGGCTATGTGCCTTATCGGATGTAATGGCTTTGGCAACATGTAGATTTTACATATATAGGATCCTTAGTAAGGACATGTTCATCAACAACCCTGGGTTGATTTTTGTAAAAGGTTTTGGGTCAACCTGTAAAACCCGGTATTAATGCTATAGTATCTTATCTACCAAAAAAAAAAAAGTAAATGATCCTTAAGAAAGGAAAGTGCAAGAAATCAGATGTTTTTGAAGCAAGTTGATCCTTAGGAAAATAAAATACAAGAAATTAACTAGTTTTGAAGTGAAAGTAAATGTAAGCATATGAATTTTATGGATTCAATAACCAACAATGATAACTACCATCATTGCTTAAGATTTACTTAGTCATAAATCTATCTATATTGGTCAAGATATGCTTGTTAAGGTTATGACCAATTATCTACCAAGAGCTTTATGTATGATATAGATCGAGATCTAGCTCAGCTCATGGAGATAAAGAAATTAACAACTTTCTTCACACCTCTATGTATATGTCTATCCTAGTCTACTAAAATATATGGTGCATTTTGAAAATAAAAATATCCTAACAACAAGGAAAGGAAAAATGCTTTTTGAAAAGAAAACTATCCTAAAGACATGGAAAAGTAAAGTGATAATTGAAAATGAAATCTTAGAATTTGACTTAAAAATGAGAACATAAGTACTTGCCTGAAGTCCATTGTTCATTGGAATCTATCTTTGATTGTTGAATAGATTATGATTATCTGAATTCTATTGTATGGCAAAAACTGTATAGACCCGTACGGTTGATAGAAAAAATCGTACCCCTTTGTATGGTTTATGCTGGGAGTGTAACAACCCCAGTTGTCACTACTCAACCGTTCATATTCTCTTTATTTTATTTTATTTTACAATCATGTCTCAAAAATCCACCACAAGAGGAGAATATATTCATGATCTAGATGAATATATTTCAGTGGATAATTAAGTTCCATTTACCAATTAAATAAAGTCCCATACCTTTAGTTAATTGAATAACCAATTTGCCTTTTAATATAATTGTTAAGGCTTTAGATAGGTCTATTTCTAAACCAGTCATAGTTAATCATCATCTAAGTTACAATAACATGAATCAAAATAATACCTTAATTCATTACTCAAATTAACCATAGATTGATAATTAAACATAATCTTATTTGCTTATAATATTATTCCATATATCATTGCATGATTGCATAACACATTTCATCATAAGCAATTAACATTTAAATATCTTCTCATGGTAAACCAAATACAACATTCATACATAGCATTGAAAGTAAATTATAACATTCATGTCAACATCATTTGCAAACCACAAAATATAGACACAACATATATCTTGGGAACCCTCACGGGGAATAAACCCAGCCTCCAAAATATGTTTCTCCTCTCATTTCATAAACTAGAATATCATAGTTACAATTTAGAAGGCATCCCATGGATCCTTTCTAAAACAATAATACAATTAAGGAACCCACTATTCTTTTTTAGATCATGATGTAATTAAGGAAAAACCCATTTCCTTTCTCTAAGTCATCAATCTAAAACTTAAGAATCTTACAAATTCTTATATATGTTTATGAATGATCATTGGACACATATTAAGGAGAAATATCATCGACTATCAGAGGGAACCCCATAAATTCCCTCGAGAATGAATTCCCCATTCATTCTCCCCTTGGCTATATCCCTTCTACCAAGAGTATCTTTCTAGATTTTGATTGTACGTAAACCTGTTTTCCTCCATCTCTTTCATGATATTGGTAAAAAGTTTATAAAGCTTGTCTACAAATTTGCTACACTTGTATTACAAATTTGGAGTAGAAATGTTATATATTTTTCTACCAAAAATTACCTCCATACAGTAATTGATTTACCCTCAAATTGAACTTTTGGTGGGAAACATTATTCCAAAATACCATATAGTATCACCATATCGAAGCAATAGTTGATTTACAAAATATTTCCCAATTTTGCCATAATTTTCTTTATCAAATTAGATTCATAATTTCCAATCTCATTCAGTACATTATCACCATATTGATTAAATAAGTTAACTCTATTATTAATAAGATAAAGTCACTTACATTGCTTTATAAATCTAATCACTTTCTTTATTTTATAATTTAAAGTCCCATACTTTAAATCTACAAAATAAAACTCACTTTCCTAAATTTATAATTTCAAGTCTCATACTTTAAAGCTACAAAATAAAACTTACTTTCCTTTTTAATAAAAGTCAAAATCTTTAGCACATATGGTTTAGTCTAAAACAATTCTTTAGGCTATCACAACATAGTTGTAATATTTATTGAAGATCCAACTCAATCCTTTAAGATAGCAAGGTATAGCTTTTAATATTTAACCAAACCCATTACAATTCTGTGGGATAGAAAGGTAAAGTTATTATCTTTAGAATAGCAAGACATTTACTATTCCCATCCCATGGTATCTAAAACATGTTTTCTTTAATGGTCCCTCAGAAACCGAGGCAGAATACATCACCACAATGAGAATTCAATCAAACTGTCAATCTAGTCCCGTACTTTAAATCTACAAAATAAAACTCACTTTCCTTATTTTATAATTTCAAGTCTCATACTTTAAAGATACAAAATAAAACTTACTTCCTTTTTAATAAAAGTCCAAATCTTTAGCAAAGATGGTTTAGTCTAACACAATTCTTTAGGCTAGCACAACATAGTTGCAATATTTTTTGAAGATCCAACTCAATCCTTTAATATAGCAAGGTATAGCTTTTAATATTTAACCAAACCCATTACAATTCTTTGGGATAGCAAGACAAAGTTCTTATCTTTTATTTTTTTGAAGATCCAACTCAATCCTTTAATATAGCAAGGTATAGCTTTTTAATATTTAACCAAACCCATTACAATTCTTTGGGATAGCAAGACAAAGTTATTATCTTTAGAATAGCAAGGCATTTACTATTCCCATCCCATGGTATCTAAAAAATATTTTCTTTGGGATAGCAAGACAAAGTTATTATCTTTAGAATAGCAAGGCATTTACTATTCCCATCCCATGGTATCTAAAAAATATTTTCTTTGATGGTCCCTCGAAATCCGAGGTGGAATACATCACCACAATGAGAATCAAACTATCAATCTAATTCCACCTGTACCCCCACTATGCCTCCACTGGGCCGCATGGTTGTCACTTGATGGTAACCTGACCATCGAGTGATGGTTACACAATACAGGTAACTATTTTCTTTTAATCTTCAATCTCTCTCCCACACATACAATGTTGTCACTTGATGGTAACCTGAACATCGAGTGATGGTTACACAATATAGGTAACTAATTTCTTTTAATCTTCAATCTCTCTCCCACACATACAATGTGGGACAATTTGAACCTACGGATAGCAAAATTGTTTTTAATTACCTCTTAATACTGCATAGAAGACATGGAGTAGCACATGGCCAGGAACAACATCGAAGAAGTTATTCAACAGTCAAGTGGTAACAACAGCCATGCATACCTTCAACTAACACCATGTCGATCGCCAAGAGGTTGGTCGCATGATCACCACTTGTGTTCGATAAACATATGGAGCTAGGCTTGTTTTAACTTGCTATTTATCTGAGCATGCCCCATGTGGGATAATGCTCATGGATGACTTCTCTGAAGCCATTCGCCTGCGCAATCTGAGTAAACAGGCCGTACAAGGATGACTCGCAAAGGGTCCGATTTAGCTGTAAGGAGCTTCCAACCTTCGGCGATTAAACCAAAATCTACCCAGGTGACATTGATTATTGGAGGAGGTTTTATTACTAGGTTTTACTTAAAATAGTCATCAATATGGTTGAGAACGTAAACAGGGCATCTGTGACTGATAGAATCACTGGGTATTTAACATTATTCTAATAGACCGATTTAATGACTTTGCATTTCCTTAAATTTGACTCTAAAATTTATTTTGGTTATTCATCCCAATTGTGCACGAGGGAAGGTATCAAGATTTTAATTCAATTTATCTTACGACCCCTACAAAAATGATGGTTTAGAAGGGAATTTACTGACACCCCCAATATCGTTGATTTCTCTGTGATATCGCACGGTAGAGAAGTGATTTCCAAGGTGAAAATTTCCAAATACATAGCACCCCTAATTCATATCGAGGATTGGTTTAGATGGCACATATGGTTTCTCACTTCTAATTGACAATGATGAACAAGGTTGAGCATTAATGGAAGTTTGAATGTTCAATAAAAATCCTTAATTGGGCGACTCCTTAGTCCTCGATAGCACTACCAACTGGTATTAACCCCAATCTCCATGGTGAAGGGTCAATAACATCAATTAACAGAGTCGACGCTCATGAGAACTTGTGCATCAAATGACAAGAAATTACCTATGCTTTATACATAGATAATCGACTCGATAAATATCGAGTAGCAGGGAAGAAGGGAAGAAATGTTTGTTAGGAACTTCCATGAGGATGTAGGCACAAAACTCTCGATCTTACGTTGGCCCACTAGTGTTTCCAATTGACTTCATCCCACGT
Source organism: Wollemia nobilis (assembly GCA_028583015.1). Taxonomy (NCBI): domain Eukaryota; kingdom Viridiplantae; phylum Streptophyta; class Pinopsida; order Araucariales; family Araucariaceae; genus Wollemia; species Wollemia nobilis. The sequence continues at coordinate 825,296 of JAQPPZ010016676.1, forward strand.
AGTGGCTCCACCACCACAGGTGATATTAACTCGACTTAGTCATTTAAACCATATCCGCACAAGGAGACGTATCCTACACATGCCATGTGGAAAATATAATATGTTTTTAAAAGTGTTTTCATGTAATGTAAGACATGAACACATCATGGTGGTTATGGTGATCTTGCTAATGATAACGATTGCCTTGGTAATAGAGAAGTCGACTAGTTTTACTCATTTGAATAATTGTCCTAGTAGTCAAGGGTTAAAATGTAGTCTATGTTGATGCCTAACACATGGTACACTACCTTTAGCCATGGAAATCAATTAGTTCCAATGTCGAGTTTTTTTTGACATTTACTTCAAATATTTATTATAACTAACAGGGACCTCTATCATAGGTTTGTATTCATTGTTATTAATAGGGACCTCTATCATAGGTTTGTCTTCTAAACAATGACTCGTATTGATTAATGAAGACTAATCCGTATTCTAAACAATGAATACTTACACTATGCATAATTAAATCTGAGAAGTAGAATTCGATTTCAAAGTATTGATAGTCAAAATATAAGATCGATAGCAACAAAGTTAATCCAATAAGTGAAATTATGATCCCTTAATTAGATAACAATGGATCTACAAACGAAGCTTTTACTAGCATAATAATTAATTTGAATGAAGCATTCTCCAACAAGAGAAATAAGAAACCACCAATCCTAAATGCCTGTAATATTGGTCTCCTCAAGCTCCTTGCTTGAATCCTTCTATTCTTCCAAGATTGCTTCATTCTTCAACTAAGAAATATCTCAAGCCTTCTCGTTTCTGATCCACCAAGGTCGATAGCATACTCCATAGGATTCCAAGACTTCCTAGATCTCTTCTCTCCCCAAGAGGCTCTCTATTTATAGGAGAACTCCATCTCTCATGAGCCAACTAGTGGCCTATTAAAATATTATGCAAGAGGTGTTATATTATACTAATTGTATTCATTCCCACCACCCACATGTGATTGGGAATCAATGTATTCATTTTTAATTTGGGGAAAGGTCCAAGATAGGTGGGTGCATGCACCTTCTTGTCTTTGTGTCCCCTTTATGGCCAACATCCTACATTATTGACCATATTTAAAAATAGAGAAAATAATATCTCTTTTCTTTCCACTAAACATATTAGGCCATGAGATGATTAAAATAATCATTCAACATTTAAATAATACTAGTGCCTAATTTGATCCAATCATAATTGGACATCTAATTGCATTCATAATTAAATGCATTTAAATCTAATCCAACATGATTAGTTGAATTTCAAAACCAATTACTTTCTTCCAAAACCCTACAAAATCCCTTAATTAGAGTTTTGTAGTAATATTTAGGGTTAAAAACCCCTTAGATAGGTATTAATTGATCCCTTTGATCAATTAATATACTTTGAAAGGGTTTAAGGGGAACGGGCTATGACATACACCCCCCTTAGATTAAACATAGTCCTCTGTGTTTTGAACAATTAACTTAGTGAGTACATAATTCATGCAAAACTAGTATTAATCCCTCTATTTTACAACCAGAGTAATCAAAAATTTCTTTACTTTCAACATCCCATTCCTTATGATAAGCTATATCTTCCATCCATGAGACTACCTAGACCTAAAAAAATGCAATATATCAGCAATACCATGTCATTTAAGCAAAAAAAACATCCATTTTGCATAGCAAAAAGTATTGAAAACATCATCAATACATAATCTCATCACAAAGATTACAACTTTAAACCATCTATTATTGCACAACAACTGAATTAGAGAACTACAATAATAGAATTTGCAAAATGATGTTATAGAGATATCATGAAATTATGCTTTTGTCCTATATTAGACATAAAAAGTCTCATTAATTTAATAAAAACTCCCACCAAGGAGTATCACAATATAATTTGTTAACCTTTACCATGAGTTAACCTTATAAAATTAAGTGTCAACAAAGATACATCATAATTTTAGAATTTCACTTTAGGATATTCACATATATCCTAAGATGTATTTTGGAAACCTTTTTTCCATCACCGGAGCATCCACCCAAATGTCTCCTACTTTATATCATAAAAACATGGAGAAGTCCTATACCTTCTCCAAGAATGGACACCAATCCATCCTTCAAATTCCTTTAAATTTTCCTTTAGTTAAGTTCACTTTTCATAATTACAACAAAAATAAATGTTCATTCATTGGTGATATTAAAAAATTCCTTGAAATCACACAATATGAACTTTAAACTAATTAAATTCATTATGAACAAACAATATTCATATAGTATTTTGTTTTCTACAAACAAAAATATAAAATTTCAAAAGTTTGCTAATTACATTTATACCTCATCCTTGGCATACATACCCTACTTCAAAGTGGTGGCCTACAAAGTGGTGGCTGAATGGATCTTAGGGTTGATGCTCTTTGGTTTGTTCCTTGCTCTATGCTGTACCGATACTTTCAACTAGAGAGGGTGGTGGAGCAATTGTTCCAGTTGCTTCTTGCTCTCTACCTCGGGTTATTCTTAGAGTTGCACGAGTGGTTCTTATTCTCCCATACTATGTGTTAATAGCTGGTTGTGGTGGGGTAAGCATACCGTGGTTCAATAATGTAACAAAACAAGATTCCAAGAATGCAACATTAAATTCTTCCCTTACTTGATGAAATTGTGGGTTTTCTGTATACATTGCTGCCATCGTTTCTGCTCTCCAATTATTTCTTTGTATTAACTTTGATCTGAGCCTATTTCACTTTGCTATGGTAGCATCCCTCTCAAATTCTAACCTTATTATTTCTTGTGCCCATATATCTTCCTGGGCATGTTGCACAGGAGATTCCCTCATTGTTTCTTCAACTACTCTTCTAGATTTTCTCATTGCTATATCTCCTATTGTAAATGCCCTTTCTTCTTGTTTAGATCTGACACTACTGAATCTCAATTACTTCCTTTTAGGGTAGATGCATCACTAGATCAGTAAAAAAAAGCAAAAGGATCATAAAATATACAATGGGATTTACTCCACTTATAACTAATATCATCCAGGCAAATATTGCCATAAATATAATCATATTGGACAACATGAGTAGTTGAAAGAATTAAAATCTTGTTATTTTATACGATCAATTTTTAGAATTTCATCATTGATCGAAGTGATTATCATATCAATCATGCCCATTCATTTAACTGATCACATCATGATGATCCCAAGGTGGATCATTCAACTTCCATGATGCATTTTGTATTTGGCTTGATTGTCCTATTGATGATTTTGTTTTGACTGATCAAGGGCTCATTATGCCTCTTCAATTCTCAAGGTAGCACATGTCCTTTCATATTTATGTAAAGTCCCATCATTACCCCTTCAATGGTTCCATTAGTTGATTTCATGCACACTTATTTAAGAGCCTTATCTTCAGACACCTTTTTCCAAATTTGGCCATAAGTACTTATTGACATCAAGCACATTATCGAAAAGAAAGAAATATTCTCTTATCTTTTTTTCGATAGAAAAATAGTTCAAAGAGTAGCCAACATGTTTTGCTACGAAGAGGATCAACATGAGTTTTATGACTCATTTGTTTGGATTCCATAAAATTTACTTCAACAGAGAGAAGGATTGTAGAATTTCTTACAAATCCAAGATATCAAAGTATGTAACGCTCTTATATCCATGGATCAGATATATTGTGAAACCTTTACTCAGGATTCACATTGTGATGTTTGGCTAAGAAACAATTCAAAATTATTTAGCTTTTGAAAGTCCTTTAAGATATTTTGAATGGTTCAACAGATTCTCTAGTTGGCCAAAATGGACTTTCCATGTCCAATTTAAATATTCTTGGTTATCTCCTATACAAGATCCTTTAAATATTTCCTTTGAGTTTCTGCCTCGGTGTTATCTGGATGTTGTCAATAAGTATGTTCCCACTAGAAAGGCTGCTTTTAATAGCGAGCTTTATCAGAGTCTTATTTATCAAAGATACATGCAAACTCACTCATCATGGGAAATTCAGAATAGATTCTCTCAGACTTAGTGTCTGACAGAAGTGGATCTTTTCTTGTATAGACATCATGGTACTCCATGGCCATATTATGTATTTGATAGATACATTACAATTCGTTACAATGTTCCACCTCCATTTATTTATTCAGAGCATAACTTGTCTCTAGTTGAAGATTATGATAGCTTAGATTCTGATTGAGGACATGATGATTTTCATCTTACCATCACTAATATGTCTAGCTCCTAGTTCTAGAAAATGACCATATTTGTATTCAAAAATTGCTTAATTTCTTCTATTAATAAAATATTCAGTTGGTTTTCTATGTTTTATCCAACTATTTTATGTTCCAGTTATCTTTGGAAAATAATACCACATGCATGGTATAATGGGTAGTTCTTGATTTAAATAGTGTAGCACACCTCAATACATTCGACCAACACCCAGGTGGTTGGGTGGCATACTTTAATACTGATCTAGGATACTTGAATTATCAAAGTTGTTTGGTGGAGTTCTTACCCAAAATTTCATATCAAGAAAATTACAAATTTTCTCCATCTAATATTGTGACAACTTTCGTACCCAAAGTGTATTGTAAAATTGATAAAAAATAAAAATAAAGAAAATATTGTTTTGTTTATCTTTTGATCTTAAATTTCTAGTAGTTAGTTTTCAGTTGCAATCAACTAACTTATATTCACATAATGTGATTATTATCTTTAATGATTATGAACTGAGCTTAGTAATTTTCAGGTAGAATTTTATCTCTTCGCTTAATAATTGGGTTCTTATGTGCAAATAATAATACCACATGCATTGCTTTATGACATATTTTAATGCTTAAATAGTGCAAAGCACATCTACTAAATTACGATAAAACAAGGTGATATCTTCAATCGTGGTAATGGTTCAGGTTGCAACTATCTTTGGGTGAACTGTTGCTAAACAAAATAGCAATCCACCAGAGTTTGTCGTGGTTGAGATGTTTAGTTTCTTTGCCAAAGGCCAAATTGTAACAAGAATTTATTAAAGAAAAAATTCTTTTCATATAAGCCAAATTTAGATATAACCAAAATTTAGTCCAAGGAAACCTGTAGTCCGATGATTGGTAGTTTTGTGACTACGCTCTTTCGACTATATCAAAATTACTTTAGCATAGAATATCTTTATCTCCCTTAGGCCATCTCTAGTGGCTAAATTTAAGCTCACCGAGCTTTATCATTCACTTCTAGGTATGACTATAGCCATTTATCCTAGAATGTTTAACAATTAATAAGTTATCATAATAATTTGACAACCATAGTTCAAGTGATATTTTAGTGAATTTGATTGCCCTTGAGTCATTTCTTATTCTCTTTAGTCCCTATGTCAAGACCAACCAATCTTAGGAATTTTTAACACTCTTATCAATGTGACTAATGCATGAGTAAATTGAAAGTATCTTCATGTGGTTTTCTTATAGATGAGTATCCAAGTAAGTCCAAGGCTGCACTTCATAGGAATCCAACATGATCAGTGTCTATCCCATGGATAGGAGTGGCCAACCCCTATAATGACCTGTAGGTAAGGTTTATTTACCTTGCAATTGGGAATTATCCCATCTATTTCAATGAAAATGCCCTTTTCCCTACTAGTTTAAATCAAACATTAAACTAGTCCATATGTTAGGTCTCTTTCAACCCATACATTAGGTGTATGCCTTGAAGATTAGCTTGCTCTTCCTTAAGGGTAGAACAACAATCATTGCAATGCTTAGCTATACCATATCAACAATAGTAAGCTAAGGGGGTTATCACACAAACCCACATAGACTTGTGAATGTCTACCATTATACCTTACTTGATTTATTCAACTATAATCTCCACAAAATGAGATAACATTCTCATTTTCCCTCATGATTATTCTAGGCAAGTAATGATATGTAATAATTTTTCCAACTGAATGCAACTAGACACAATACATTCCGCATAATGTAATTTTCTAAAGCATCCACCATTCAAAGGAAGGAAATCCCATACTTTCCTAAGACTGAAAATCTCATTTTCATCTCATATCATTTTCCACAATGATATGCCTTTGAAACAAACATTATTACAATCAACTTTTTTCAATCATACTCTTGCCATATAGTAGGAAATAATATTTCCAAATGGGGTTAATTTACTTACTCCCCATGATTTATCAAATATATTATCTTCCCCAGATAATATCAATGTTGCACCAATTCATGCAATGTTCAATTTCTAGGTATGCTTATAGCCATTTAGCCTAGAAAATTTTAGTAATTAACATGTTGTTAATTAATGGTTTTAATCCACCATAGCTCAAGTGAGCAATCAATAAGTTTGAACCAATCCTATGGTTCTTCTTTGCCCATATATTTTGCTAACCTAGATCTAAAGTAATCCACTAGTTAACCCGAGCTCTGATACCAACTGTAACAACCCTAATTTTCACTACTCAACTATTCAAATTCTCTTTTTTTTTTTTTTAATTTTACAATCATGTTTCAACGATCCACCACAAGAGGGAAATATATTCATGATCTAAATGAATATATTTTAGTAGATAGTTAAGTTCCATTTACCAATTAAATAAAGTCCCATACCTTTAGTTAATTGAATAACCAATTTGTCCTTTAATATAATTGTTAAGGCTTTAGATAGGTCTATTTCTAAACTAGTCATAGTTAATCATCATCTAAGTTACAATAACATGAACCAGAATAATACCTAAATTCATTACTCAAATTAACCATATATTAATAATGAACATAATATTATTTGCTTATAAGATTATTCCATCTAACATTTGAAGAACACAAGCTTATACTGAGAGGGGGGGGGTGAACAGTATAAGACGGCTTTTTAATTTTTCCTTCAAATCAACTTTTAAATCAATATTATGCAGTGTATAGAAAGCAATATTAATAGCAGTAATCAAAGAAATGCACAAAACACCATCCACAAAAGAGACACAGCAATTTACGTGGTTCACCCAATGCGGGCTACTCCACGGATAAAATTTCTCTCTAAATTTTATCAACTCACAATCTGGGAATACCTTTCCCGATTACAATATTTATGGGCACCAACCCAAAGGAGACACCAATCCCCTAGCTCTGTTCTGGTTGGTGATCCTCTAGAAGACCTTTGTCTCCTCTGCCCTTAGCAAGTGGAACTCTATCCACAGAAGACACTTGTCTTCCCTGCTCTGGCTGGAGACCTCTGTCCTCAACTCTTTCACCTCCAAAGCTGGTCCTCGAATTTGCACCAAACATAGTCCTTCGGTCTGGCACAAATGTCCTCGAAATTGCACCTTTGCGCAATCACAGCAGCACTAGATCAAACATCAACTTATGCACCTCTGCGCAATCACAGCAACATGATCTTCGCGCACTCTGCTTCCTTGCAATCTCTCTCACTTAGAAGATCCGATGGAATGCACTCTGTACACTGTAATTGAATTTACACTCTGCTTCTCGACGATCGAACTTCTCCCCGTAATCTATCTACGAAAGTCACACTTCGAACGCACACTTCGATCGATACCCAATCTCTTCAAATAGCCCTCCTTTTATACTAACATAATCAAGATCTAAACCTTGGTCTTAGTCGGTTGTTATGCAAATGCAAACCCTAACTCCGTCGGTTGCATGCCCTAATATTCGTCGGCCCAAATTTAACTTTGTCGGTTTCAACCGCATATTTGGTTTAGTAGCTTTTGCCGTGAAACCACAACATGTCGTGATATCATGACATTTTTGCAGTCGTACACTTTTTTTTGGCTATTTTTGCGATATCGCGACACTTTTGCTTGTGTCTGCCTTGACTACGTTCTTGTCGCGATATCGTGACACTTCTGTCCTTACTGACGTTATCTTCACTCCTGTCGTGAAATCACGACACTTTTCTCTTCATGGCCTTCTTCTCTGCTTGCACTAGCAAAAACGAAACATGTCACGAAATCGTGACGCTTTCGCCTTCGAGCTCTTCCTTCTTCAATTCGTCGCGAAATCGCGACGCTTCTTCTGTTGAAGACTTGCTTACTATTTTTGTCGTGAAATTGCGACACTTTCTCCAACTCAATGCTGCCATCTCAACCTGTCATGAAATCGTGACACTTTCTGCATTCGTAAGCTTTCTCTTCAACTCGTCGCAAAATCGTGACACTTTCTGCATCCGTACAACTTCTTTGTAGCCTGTCACGAAATCGTGACGCTTCTCATTTCAGACTCTTCCCTTTGCTGCATGTCGTGAAATCACGACAGTTCTCATTTTGAGCTTTTTAGCATGTCACAAAATCATGATAGTCCTCACTTAGTCTTTTGCAGCATGTCACGAAATCATGACACTTTTTGAGATACTTTATCTCTCTTCGAACTTGTCATGAAATCGCGATAGTTCACACTGCAGACTCTCCCTTCTGCATCATGTCGCGAAATCGCGACACTTTTTCGTCCGTACAACCTTCCTTGCATTATGTCGCGAAATCGCGACACTTTTCCTTCTTTGCCTTCCTGCACTTTTCGAGTCGCGAAAATGTGACATGTCACGAAATCGCGACACTTTCCACCTTGCTCTCTTTCTCTGCCAACATGTCGCGAAATCACGACAGTTTTGCCAGCTTCTTCTCTCTCTTCCAACATGTCACGAAATCACGACAGTTTTGCCAGCTTCTTCTTTCTCTTCCAATATGTCATGAAATCGTGACACTTTTTCAAAAATCTTTCTCTCTCCTGCCTAAGTCGCGAAAATGCGACATGTCGCGATATCGCGACACTTTTTCAACTTACTTTCTTTCGAACCTGTCAAGCCGAACCTTCAACAAAACACATTATTTTTACATCAAATCAAATTCTTTCAAAAGCTTCTTGACATCAATGACAACTTATTCACTTGAGCAAATGCAATGTACTCAAGGTACCCAAAATTGCCAACAATCTCCCCCTTTGTCATTGATGGCAACCCTTTACTAAAAACACGTCTCAGGAGCTAAAACGAAAACCAACTGTGCTAACAGCTGAGAATCTCCTTTTAAAGTTTTTCTCCCCCTGACTTGAAGCTTTCCTCTTCACATTGAAGCTTTCCCCCTTACTCATATCTCTCCCCCTTACTCAAATCTCTCCCCCTTTGTCATCAATGGCAAAGGGTCACCTTTGGGGCTTGGGACTAAGAATGAGCCTCTTAGCTTAGTCCCTCCACCACCTCCTCATGAGGAGATTAAAACTGGGGTGGAAGTAAAACTCCCATTAGGCACTAATCATCATCAGTGTCTATAATTTCCTTGCCCGACCTTTTCTTGAACTTTTTTCCCGCATTCCTATTTTTGTCACTATTCTTGTTCTTGTTCTCATCCCTGTCCTTTTTCATGCCTTGATCCTTGGACCTGATCATGCCACTATTCCTATTCTTGTACCTTGGAAGATCAGCTCTACACTATCTAGCTGTGTGGCCTTCATTGTTGCACTTATAACAAGTAACAATGTTATTTCTTTTAGGCATACTTGTTCTTTGAATCCTCCTGTTTTGACTAACCCTGTTCCAGTTATTAGCCTTGCAGAAAATTGCCTTATGCCCAAACTATTTACAAGAGTAGCAATACCCTTGAAAGAAATTACCACCTCTGAAACTGTCATTTATCTTCCTTACTTGAGCCATGCAATGTGCAGCCATGTGACCAAACCTGTAACACGCAAAACATCTGCCATGAAATTTTCCTTTATACGACCTCTTGGGTCCTAAAAACTTCTTCACATTCTGAATTTCATTTTCCATTTCTGCGCATCGATCACTCATGGACTCATGTTTTGAAGTATTTTCTTCATCAGAACTCTCTTCCTTTTGGAATCTCTTGCTAGATTCCCCAACCTGTTCTTTGTGTGGCTTAACAAAACCAAGACCTGTTTTATCTGTTGGATTTCTTTGACCTTTGATGAGAGACTTAACCCTTTTGGAGCTATCTTGAAACCTATACAGCTTATCCTTGTACTCTTTAGTTTCCACTTCTAGAGAAGCCATTTTCTGTTCCAACTCATTATACTCAAGAATCTTAGACTCTAACTCATCCTTGAGTTCCTGTGTTTTAGCTATAGAGAAGTCAAGACTTTCTATAAGATCGTCTCTCTCCATACAACATTCATCTAACTTATCCTTGAGTCTATCATTCTTCTTTCTTTCTTTTTTCAAAACACTAAGAGCATTATTAAGTTCACTTTCAAGATCTTTTATTTGTTTGCTTTCCGAATCCTCAAGGCCTTTTCCGGATTTCTTATCACTAGAGGTGCTACCTTTTTCAAAAACCATACAAGCATCTTCTTGATAGTTTTCTGAAGCATCCTTATACATACTGGAAACCAAATCATTATTTGTACAGTCATCCTCAAGGTGACCAAAATTTCCACATTTGAGACATTTCATAATAATGAATCTATGTTTCGGTTCTTCCTCCTTTTTTGATATGAACAACATCTCATTTTCCTCATCACTTGAAGAGCTTTCACTATCACTGCTAGAAAACTTACTTGCTTTGTCTAGGTAGAAACTCTTCTTGTTCTTGTGTGAATACCTCTTTCCTTGATTGCTGTGCTCATCTTTGTTCTTTCCGTAATACTGTGCTTTTCAGAATCCTTGCTCTTAACATCCTATTTCTCTTCATCACTTTCATTCTTGGAAAGAGTACAGTCAGTAGCATAATGACCGAACTTTCCACAATTGAAGCATCTTATATTTTTCATGCTTTTGTGCTTTCTAGATAACTTGTCTTTCTTACTGTAATATGCCTCTTCATCACTAGAAGACTCATCACTCTCTTGAAGCTGTTTAACCTTAGATTTCTTGGTAGGCTTGAAAGCTGCCTCTTTCTTGACGTCAACCTTCACCTGAGTTCTCAACTCAAACGCTGCAAGAATGCTATGAAGCTCATCCTTTTTTAGCTTATCCAAATCTTTAGCTTCCTCAATAGCAGAAATATTTTCACTGAATCTATTAGGAAGAGATCTTAAGATTTTATCACAAACATCATTTTTAGCAAGTTCAAGACCTAAGTCTTTCATGGAGTTAACAACCTCATCCATGCGAAGCATGTAGTCACTAATATTTTCATCATCATTCATCTTGAGTTGTTCAAACATACCTTTGAAATGTCTCAACTTGGCCTTTCTGACATTTGCATCACCTATATGAACCACCTGCAACTGTTTCCACATTTCACTAGTTGTCTTGCAGTGAATTACTTTGGTGAGATCTGCTTTCTGTAAGCCTTTCAGGATTGCATTCATTGCTTTTGAATTGTTGTGATGTAGAAGCCTATATTCTTTAGTATACAGACCATTTATAGGAATAGTGTACCCATCTTCAATCACTTCCCAAACCTCATTCCCAAGTGCCATTAGATGAACCTTCATCCTTGCACTCCAAAGACCAAAATCTGATCCATCAAGAATAGGTGCTGCATTTCCACTTGAATAATCCATTGTGTTCTTATCAAGCTTTTCCTTCAAGTTGTTTAAACTTTTCGAAGGAACCCGCTCTGATACCAATTGAAGAACACAAGCTTATACTGAGAGGGGGGTGAACAGTATAAGACGACTTTTTAATTTTTCCTTCAAATCAACTTTTAAATCAATATTATGCAGTGTATAGAAAGTAGTATTAATAGCAGTAATCAAAGCAATGCACAAAACACCATCCACAAAAGAGACACAATAATTTACGTGGTTCACCCAATGCGGGCTACTCCACGGATAAAATTTCTCTCTAAATTTTATCAACTCACAATCTGGGAATACCTTTCCCAATTACAATATTTATGGGCACCAACCCAAAGGAGACACCAATCCCCTAGCTCTGTTCTGGCTGGTGATCCTCTAGAAGACCTCTGCCTCCTCCTCTGCCCTTAGCAAGTGGAACTCTATCCACAGAAGACACTTGTCTTCCCTACTCTGGTTGGAGACCTCTGTCCTCAACTCTTTCACCTCCAAAGCTGGTCCTCGAATTTGCACCAAACACAGTCCTTCGGTCTGGCACAAATGTCCTTGAAATTGCACCTCTGTGCAATCACAGTAGCACTCAATCAAACATCAACTTATGCACCTCTGCGTAATCACAGCAACATGATCTTCGTGCACTCTGCTTCCTTGCAATCTCTCTCACTTAGAAGATTCGATGGAATGCACTCTGTACACTGCAATCGAATTTACACTCTGCTTCTCGGCGATTGAACTTCTCCCTGCACTCTATCTACGAAAGTCACACTTCGAACGCACACTTCGATCGATACCCAATCTCTTCAAACAACCCTCCTTTTATACTAACATAATCAAGATCTAAACCTTGGTCTTAGTCGGCTGTTATGCAAATGCAAACCCTAACTCCGTCGGTTGCACGCCCTAATCTTCGTCGGCCCAAATTTAACTCTGTCGATTTCAACCGCATCTGTGGTTCAGTAGCTTCTGCTACGAAACCACAACATGTCGTGATATCATGAAATTTTTGTAGCCGTACACTTTTGTTTGGCTATTGTCGTGATATCGTGACACTTTTGCTTGTGTCTACCTTGACTACGTTCTTGTCGCAATATCGCGACACGTCTGTCTTTGCTGACGTCATCTTCACTCTTGTCGTGAAATCGTGACACTTTTGTCTTCATGGCCTTCTTCTCTGCTTGCACTAGCAAAAACGGAACATGTCACGAAATTGCGATGCTTTCGCATTCGAGCTCTTCCTTCTTCAATTCATCGTGAAATTGCGACGCTTCTTCTGTTGAAGACTTGCTTACTATTTCTGTCATGAAATCGTGACACTTTCTCCAACTCAATGCTGCCATCTCAACTTGTCATGAAATCGTGACACTTTCTGCATTCGCAAGCTTTCTCTTCAACTCTGTCATGAAATCGTGACACTTTCTGCATCCGTACAACTTCTTTGTAGCCTGTCGCGAAATTGTGATGCTTCTCATTTCAGACTCTTCCTTTTGCTGCATGTCGTGAAATCGTGACAGTTCTCACTTTGAGCTTTTCAGCATGTCGCAAAATCGTGACAGTCCTCACTTAGTCTTTTGCAGCATGTCGCAAAATCGTGACACTTTTCGAGATACTTTATCTCTCTTCGAACTTGTCACGAAATCATGACAGTTCACATTGCGGACTCTCCCTTCTGCATCATGTCACGGAATCGTGACACTTTTTTGTTCGTACAACCTTCCTTGCATTATGTCGCGAAATCGCGACACTTTTCCTTCTTTGCCTTCCTGCACTTTTCGAGTCACAAAAATGCGACATGTCACGAAATCGCGACACTTTCCACCTTGCTCTCTTTCTCTGCCAACATGTCGCGAAATCGCGACAGTTTTGCCAGCTTCTTCTCTCTCTTCCAACATGTCACAAAATCATGACAGTTTTGCTAGCTTCTTCTTTCTCTTCCAATATGTCGCGAAATCGTGACACTTTTTCAAAAAGATTTCTCTCTCCTGCCTAAGTCGCGAAAATGCGACATGTCGCGATATCGCGACACTTTTCCAACTTACTTTATTTCGAACCTGTCAAGCCGAACCTTCAACAAAACACATTATTTTTACATCAAATCAAATTCTTTCAAAAGCTTCTTGACATCAATGACAACTTATTCACTTGAGAAAATGCAATGTACTCAAGGTACCCAAAATTGCCAACAACATTGCATGATTTCATAGCACATTTCATCATAAGCAATTAAAATTTAAATAGTTTCTCATGGTAAACCAAATACAACATTCATACATAGCATTGAAAGTAAATTATAACATTCATGTCAACATCATTTGTAAACCACAAAATATAGACATAACATATATCTTGGGAACCCTCACGGGGAATAAACCTAGCCTCTAAAATATGTTTCTCCTCTCATTTCATAAACTAGAATATCATAGTTAAAATTTATAAGGTATCCCACATATCCTTTTTAAAACAATAATACAATTAAGGAACCCACAGTTACTTTTTAGATCATGATGCAATTAAGGAATAACCCATTTCCTTTCTCTAATTCATCAATTTGAAACTTAAGAATCTTGCAAATTACTATATATGTTTATGAATGATCATTGGACATATATTAAGGAGAAATCTCATCAACTATCAGAGGGAATCCCATAAATTCCCTTGAGAATGAATTCCCCATTCATTCTCCCCTTGGCTATATCCCTTCTATCAAGAGTATCTTTCTAGATTTCTATTGTACGTAAACCTTTTTTCCTCCATCTCTTTCACGAGATTGGTAAAAGGTTTATAGATTTTGTCTACAAATATGCTATACTTGTATTAAAAATTTGGACTAGAAATGTTATCGATTTTTCTACCAAAAATTACTTCCATACAGTAATTGATTTACCCTCAAATTGAACTTTTTGTGGGAAACATTATTTCAAAATACCATTTAGTATCACCATATCGAAGCAATAGTTGATTTACAAAATCTTTCCCAATTTTGCCATAATTTTCTTTATCAAATTAGATTCATAATTTCCAATCTCATTCAGTACATTATCACCATATTGATTAAATAATTTAACTATATTATTAATAAGATAAAGTCACTTACATTGCTTTATAAATCTAATCACTTTCTTTATTTTATAATTTAAAGTCCCATACTTTAAATCTACCAAATAAAACTCACTTTCCTTATTTTATAATTTCAAGTCTCATACTTTAAAGTTATAAACTAAAACTTACTTTCCTTTTTAATAAAAGTCAGAATATTTAGCAAATATGGTTTAGTCTAACATAATTCTTTAGGCTAGAACAACATAGTTGTAATATTTATTGAAGATCCAACTCAATCCTTTAAGATAGCAAGGTAATAACTTTTAATATTTAACAAAACCCATTACAATTCTTTTGGGATAGCAAGGCAAAGTTATTATCATTAGAATAGCAAGGCATTTACTATTCCCATCCCATGGTATCTAAAAAATATTTTTTGTAATGGTCCCTCGGAAACCGAGCCAAAATACATCACCACAATGATAATTCAATCAGACTATCAATCTAATTCCACATGTAATCCCACTATGCCTCCACTGGACTGCATGGTTATCACTCGGTGGTCACCTGACCACCGAGTGATGGTTACATAATACACGTAACTATTTTATTTTAAACTTCAATCTCTCTCCCACACATACAATGTGGGACAATTTGAACCTATGAATAGAAAAATTATTTTTAATTCCCTCTTACTACTGCATAGAAGACATCGAGTAGCACGTGGTCATTGAGTAACACTTGGTCAACAACAACATCGGAGAAGTTATTCAACAGTCAAGTGGTAACAACCATGTGTGCCTTCAAATAACACCATGTTGACCACCAAGTGGTTGGTCGTATGACCACCACTTGTGGTCGATAAACATAGGGATCTAGGCTCCTTTTAACTTGCTATTGTACTCAAGGATGTCCCATGTGGGACAATGCTCATGGATGACTTCTCTGAAGTTGTTCACCTGCACAGTATGAGTAAAAATACCACACAAGGATGACTCACAGAGATTCTGGTTCAGCTGTAAGGAGCTTCCAACCTTCAATGATTAAACCAAAGTATACCCAGGTGACATCGATGATTGGAGGAGGTTCTATTACTAGGTTTTATTTTGAATAGTCATCAATATGATTGAGAATGCAAACAGAGCATCTACAACTGACTTAATCACTGGGTATTTAACATTATTCTAATAGATAAATTTAATGATGTTGCATTTCCTTAAATTTGAATCTAAAATTTATTTTGGTTATTCATCCCAATTATGCATGAGGGAAGGTATCAATATTTTCATTCAATTCGTCTTACGACCCCTACAAAAATGATGGTTTAGAAGGGAATTTAGTGACACCCCCAATCTCGTTGGGTCCTCTATGATATCGTATAATAGAGAAGTGATTTCCAAGGTGATTATTTCCAAATACATAGCATCCCTAATTCATGTCGAGGATTGGTTCAGATGGCACATATGGTTTCCCACTTCTAACTGACAATTATGAACCAGGTCAAGAGTCAATGGAAGTTTGAACATTTTGTAAACATCCTTAATTAGGTGACTCCTTAGTCCTCAAGAGCACCACTAGTTGGTATTAATTTGTA
This sequence comes from Wollemia nobilis, assembly GCA_028583015.1. NCBI lineage: Eukaryota > Viridiplantae > Streptophyta > Pinopsida > Araucariales > Araucariaceae > Wollemia > Wollemia nobilis. Next base: position 841,424 of record JAQPPZ010016676.1, read on the forward strand.
TTCTAAACAATTAATACTTACATTATGAATAATTAAATTTGAGAAGCAAAATTCGATTTCAAAGTATTGATAGTCAAAATATAAGGTCAATAGCAATAAAGTTAATCTAATAAGTGAAATTCTGATCCCTTAATTAGATAATAATGGATCTACAAATGAATATTTGAATAGCATAATAATTCATTCAAATGAAGCATTCTACAACAAGAGAAATAAGAAAACACCAATCCTAAATTCCTGTAAGGTTGGTCTCCTCAAGCTCCTCCTTGCTTGAATCCTATTATTCTAATATTGCTTCATTCTTCAACTAAAAAATCTATCAAGCCTTCTGGTTTCTGATCCACCAAGGTGGAGAGCATACTCCCTAGGCCTCCAAGACTTCCTAGCTCCCTTCTCTTCCCAAGAGGCTCTCTATTTATAGGAGAACTCCACCTCTCATGAGCCAACTAGTGGCCTATTAAAATATTATGCAAGAGGTGTTATATTATACTAATTATATTCATTCCCACCACCCCCATGTGATTGGGAATCAATTTATTCATTCTTAATTTGGAGAAAGTCCAAGATAGGTGGGTGCATGCCCCTTCTTGTTTTTGTGTCCCCCTTATGGCCAACATCCTACATTCTTGACCATATTTAAAAATAGAGAAAATAATATCTCTTTTCTTTCCACTAAACATATTAGGCCATGAGATGATTAAAATAATCATTCAACATTTAAATAATACTAGTGCCTAATTTGATCCAATCATAATTGGACATCTAATTGCATTCATAATTAAATGCATTTAAATCTAATCCAACATGATTAGTTGAATTTCAAAACCAATTACTTTCTTCCAAAACCCTACAAAATACCTTAATTAGAGTTTTGTAGTAATATTTAGGGTTAAAAACCCCTTAGATAGGTATTAATTGATCCCTTTGATCAATTAATATAATTTGAAAGGGTTTAAGGTGAACGGGCTGTGACAGGGAGGGTTTTTTTGTTCCTCTCTTTGTTGGGGTTGATTTTGCTATTGCAAAGGACTGGTTTCGTAATATTTCTTTCAAAGTACAAAGAACAAAAAGTTAGAATTTTTGAAATGAGTGCCAAAAACAACTATCCCTAACTAATAAAATTCTATACACAATTTGAGACAACTATTCTATTAAAAAATCAAATCTAAACTACTGAACAAGAAATGAGTAATGGAAATAAACCAAAGACACTAAATTTGAGAGATTGATAGGTGAGCAAGTACACCTTTGAACATATTTTTATAATATGAGTTGTCCTAAGAAGGAAATTTATGTGTGAGATAGAAACTCATTATTAAGTAAAGAAATCTTATCTCATACTTACCTACAATTATTATGGTCATTGTGTTAGTTGTGTAAAACTGGTTACCTACTTTGATGGGTTTTAGTTTTGAAGCTCTGCAAAAATCGTACCTCTTTGTATGGTTCTATTATGGATACCAAAGAAAACTTCCACATTAGACTTGAATTGATAGGTCTTGGTTTTTGAGGATCTGTGATGAGTTCACAGCTTGTAAACATAGACAAAAAATAAAAAAACTAGTAAGAGTAGCTAAGACACCACCAAAATAAAAATATAAGATAAAAGTGAGAAAAAGACATTGAAAACCAAAATACTAAAACTTGAAAAATTATTTTCCTATGTGTGGTGTGTGGTTTAGAGGTCCCATAATTATTTTCTAAATGTAGCTAAATAAAACATGCCATTTCATTGATATCAAAAGATGTGTTACAAATTGAATACTTTTACAATTTTATCCCTTGGGCTACAATTAGGGTCTTCCAATGAAGAAGGTCTCTTTTAGTATACTTTTATGGCACTTAATGTCTTCTATGACCCCCTCAAATGGGGGTGGATTTATTCCTACCATCATTAGTTGCATGAGTTTACAAGACCTGAAGACAACCAAAACAAGTTGTTAATAACACCTATGGGTCTACCTTGGTTAGACCTATATTAATGAAAGAGTGCAAAGAAAGAAATTTAAACTACAAAATTAAAATAGAGCTAGACTAAGATAAAAATATATAAAAGTAGTTATACTCACCTTTATTTCTAGTTATCTGGTTTGTAAGTGTTTGAAACTTGTTCTTGGCAGGAACTATATCCCAAGGTATGATTATGTCAACCATACTCCTTTATATGATTGTTTTTTGTTTGGTCCAACCAAAAGTTTATTTGAAGGAAATCTTCTTTTGGTTCCTAGTAAGCTTTGGTATGAGTCTAATGGCCATTTGAGTCCACACTTGTAAGCAGTTTACAAAGCAAGTGTTAGCTTTTGATGAATGAGCCTTGGGAGATAACAATCACAAGATGCAGAATAATATGAAAGAAAGTAAATCTGCTAGATGACTAAAATATGTTGTAAATAGAAATCATATAAAATATTACAATGTAGCTATGGAGGAAATGAACACTCCATTAATAAAGCTACTGAACTACATTGTATCCATCACCAATGAATGGTGAGGCACACAAAACTGTACTATCCACTAAGCTACACTATTTGACTATGTCCCCCGACTCTATATCTATCTATCTAAGAGGCCATCCTTATATAGGTAAAATAGGATACTTGGCCAACACTCTATCTAGCTGTGCAAGGGACAACTTGCACATGTACAACTTGCACATTGACACTTGTGCATTTATTACATTGCATGAAGTAACTAGATAACTTGCACATAAAGTAATCTAAGTATGTATCTTGGAGGATACATTTACATAACCCAAATGATGGAATAGACTCTATTTCTAACACCCCATGTATTACATTATTTGGGTATTGAAGACTTTAGTCTTCAATATGGATCTTCTTCATCATCTTCTGCTTGATCTTCGTAGTCTTCTTCATCTGCATTCTTTGTAACCTATTCAAGCAAATAGTTAGTGTCTCTGTAGTATGTTACATTTGTTGATAGAGCTTTCACTTCAAAGTCCTCTGTGGGTTCTTCCAGTTCTTCAAATTCTTCTATCCTCTGAACCAGGTGACCTTTCTGATTTTTCTTTTGATATTCAAGTTGAGGATAATTGGTAGGTCACTGAAATTGCTGCTGATGAGGGTTCCTTTGGTATTGTCGAGGCTGGAACTGATTCCCATGATTCATCTGATTTCTTTGGTTCTGGTTTCTGGGATTGTATCTGCAATAGCTGGTACTGTGTCCTTTCTTTCTGCAGATCTGACAATACCATGTTTTCCGTCCTCTTGCTGAAGAAGCAATATTTCCCTGTGGATTATCTTTTGATGCCAATGCAGTGTTAGTCATCTCATCTTTCACAGTATTTTCTACTTCATATTCTTGAAGTATATTGACTAAATCATCAAAAGAAGTATCTTTACTTAGGACCTGTAAAGATGTTACCAAATGCTTATAGCTGTCTGGAAGTGCTCTCATGGTTACTTGAGTAAGAAGTTCATCTTTAACTGTTTCTCCTAAGGTCAACAATTTCCCTTTAATATCTGCTACCTTCCTTAGGAACAGTTCTATGCTTTCTCCACTATTCATTTTCAATGAGTGAAGTTGAGTTTGGAGATGAAGAATAGTTGCCTTATTCTTTCCTTCAAATATTTTTTCTAGGCTTATCCATGCATCTGAAGATGTTTTGGCTGAACTGATATATGGTTGAATCTCATCAGTGATAGCAAAAGTTATTATCATTAAGGCCTTTGAATCATTTTCTTCAAACTTTAGGATTTTTGTTTCACCTGTGGTAGGTCTCTGTGTTTTCCCTTTGACAACATCCCAAAGTTTTTCATATACTAAGATTGCTTTCACTTTATTTTTCCAAGAAAAATAATTAGGACTCTTGAGAAGTTGAGATTCTGCTAGGAAGAATTTGTTAGATGCCATTTTAAATCTTCCTAATATCAAGCCTTAGATTTGTAGACTTCCTTATGTCTCCCTAGTGATGATAGTATGATATAGTGCTTTTTGTAAAAATATAGTTCAATTTTGGTTGATTTTGTACAAGTTTTGTAAAGATCAAAAATCAACTTCTTAACACCTTATTACTCCTAATTGAACTAAGCACTTTTCAATTTTTGAAGAGGTTTTAATGTTGGAATTCTTTTGTCCCTTTTTGAAGGTTTGAGACAAGTAAAAATATATTTATCCAACCTTAATAGAAACCCTAATAACCTCTTTTATATCCCTTGGATTATTTCTAATTTCCAATAAAATAAATTTGATGGAGTAACCCTTGTGGCTCCCAAGTTTGGAAAATTAGAAAAATAATAATATTTGCAAAATGTTAAATAATTTAATCCAAGTGGAATTCCTTATTTCTCCTAGGTTAAATTGCAAATATTAAATCAATGAGATAAGTTACCCCTTATAGCTTTTGCTTTCAAAATCTAAGTTTTAACCTTAGTTTATAACCCTTATATCTCCAACTATGAAAGCAATAATAAATGGGATTAAACCTTACCTTTTTAGATGCAAAATCTCCTCATTGTTTGGTGCTTTCTATGGCTGAATATAACAACAATGTAAGTGATACCTTTGGCGCTAGAATCAACGGAGATCCCTTGGAGTTGCTTGTCTTTAATGTTGGTACGTAGGTGCTGAAGGTTTGACCTTCAAAATATAGGAGCCTTTAATGCTCCTTCTTCCTTCCTTCCACGTTGCGCTTCAAATATTTTTGACTGTGCTTTGCTCCCTCTTTGGACGTCTTTGACTGTGCTTCGCTCACACTTTGAACTTGGACTTTGAATACCTTTTAAGGACAATTAATCATAGACTTTGTGACATGTGTCACGTCCATTACAAGTGAGCGCTCCCTTATTTTTGTAATGCCCCAAGTTCTTTGTTCAATGCTCTTGAAGCAATCTAAAATGTATGGGCACTCGTGTGAAGCTGGTGGAGAATACCAAGTGTCATCGCTTCGCTGTAACTCCTGCATGGGAGTTTCTTGAATGTTGAGAGAGGAATGATGTCTATTATGCCAAGTGGTATCTCTGCATGGAGTCCATTCCTGTAACATCTTCGAAGATGGAGATTATAACTCCTCAAACCCTTTTGTAACCATTCCTTTGCTTTGCTACGTTGCTTGGGCAGCAAGCAAGCTATTCTTCTGCAGGTGGATTGACGATGCACTATGGAGCTTGGATGACGATTTGGAGCTTCCTTTGGTGGATGGTCTTCTCCAAGTTAGAGACCATGAATGTAACACCTTTGCTTCTTCTCTTTTATGCCTCCAATCGTGTTGAATCCTTTGTAGATTTTCGACGTCTTTTAGAAATAGATGTGCACTCTCTTGTCTACGTAAATGTAGCTCGAAGATAATCTGATATGAGCTTTGATTCTGCAGGTACGTACGTCCAAGATGAGCCCTTTGAGTGGCTCCTTTTAGCTTGGGAAGAAGAGTGTTGACGTCCGGCCTTCCTTGGCTGATTTACCCTGTAGTTAATGTGCCCTTTTGTGGCACTTCCAAATCTGCTCTTTTGCTGTAAAAACCAGATTAGAGTAGTGCAATATAATGTATTATAATATTGTATATAAGGCTTCTTTTAATATACCTTCTTTTGCACTCTATTTCCAGATCTGAAATTCTGGTTTTGTGGCAGATTTTTCCTGCAATACAAGGGTTTTGAGGTTGTCTTTTAAGAGTAGACACACCTTTCCATTTTTGCTTGGACACTTTGATAACAAATCCAAGCTTAAATAACAGTAGATAGAAGCTTTTCAATTGATGCAATTTTCTGCACTTTCTTTCCTTGCATCCAACCTTGTAATGCTTTTGGATTTGAGACTCACCAAGTCTCAATCTTTGAAGCTTCTATTTCTATTTTTGGTTAGTTAAGTTCTTCTCCAAATTTTGGAGGATTCTAACCTTTTTTGGGTGGCTTCTTTTGGCCACTACAAGTTGCAGATTTTTGTGCTTCAATAGTGTCTTTAGACACTTGATACAAATCAGATTTTGTGCCCTTCAAGAAACACAAAACTAATTTCTTTTTTAGAGTAGTATAATAGTACAAGTCCTTCACTTTTAATGCACTAATATTACACCTTATCACTCCAATCAACTCTCAAATTCATGCAACTAATAAAGAATAACCTAAAATGAATCTTTAAGAGTTATTCTGCAATTTCACTACAATCAATGTTGTAGGACTTAGTCTTCTTTTTATTTTTCCAAAGTAGATGATAGGTAGTTGATAGAAGCTAATCTGAAATCTAATCAACTCCTAATAAATGTGCAAATAAATCCTTAAAAATAATATTTTTCCTTTTGCACTTTAGAAGACTGTAATCTAATTTTCTTCTTGCAACTTTAATCCAAATTTAGGTGCTCTAATAAATCTGATAAGTAATCCAATTAATGAATCTTCTTGCACCAAAAGTTGCTTACCTTTTTCTGTAGCTCTTCTCCCGCTTTTGTAGAGGATGTAGATCTTGGTGTCTAAAAACACCAAGTTGCTGCTTCAAGTAGGATGTCCTGAACAACTCCTTCTTCACCAAATGATGGTCTCGAACTTTCTTTCACGAGCCTAGGATTTGGTGGCTTGTTCTCCTCTTGTGTTCTCCTCCTACTATAGATTTGGAGAAGTCTATGTCTCTAAAGTGGTGCCTTCTTGCTATGAGAGGTAATCTTCAAATCTCCAAGATTTGGTGAGCTTCTTCTATCTTCAAGTCTTCTTGTCGAATTCTGACTTCAAGTAGGATCTTCTTCTGGGATTTGGCACTCCTTGCCAAATTCTTCTTCATAGATTTGGCACTCCTTGCCAAATTCTCCTTCACAGATTTGGCACTCCTTGCCAAATTCTCCTCTTGGGCTTGTTGTCGGATGGTGATAATTGTCCCAAGTCCTTCACTATCAGGGACTTCACCTTGGTAGTGGATTTATCCAATGAGTTCTCCAAAGAACTCTCTTGATCTTTAGCAAGGCTCTCCTAGCCTTTTATGGATGCTTGGTGAGACCTTCACAAGGTCTTTGATCTAGCAATTCTGATGGTCTTCCTTGAGACCTTCTCTTCAACCTTCTGCTCCTAGAAGTGTTGGTGGTGAGATCTTCTCCTAGATATTCTAATTCTACTACTTCTAGCTTCGAGTAGGACTCTCCTAGTCCCTTCTTCTTCCAAGAATAGAAGTTCTTCAATGAGATATTCTCCTAATATCTTCACTTTTGCTTTAGGGCTGAGTTGATTTTGAAGAAGATACTCTTCCTAACTTTCTTGTAGGAAGTTTCCCAACTCATTGAATCTTCTATCCCTGCAACAAAGATATTAGTACTAAAATCTTTAGTCTACTTTTGAATCAGATATTCTTCTCAAATTCTTCTTCAATATCAAGGCTTCTGTGGCCTTTTTCAGTATCAAGGCTTCTATGGCCTTTTTCAGTATCAAGGCTTCTATGGCATTTTCAGTATCAAGACTTCTGTGGCTTCTTCTTCAAGGCTTCTATGGCCTTTTTGTATCAAGGCTCCTATGGCCTATTCTTCAACTATGGAATTCTTCAATCCAACAATGGAGATATTCAGTCTCCTATCTTCACCACGATCCTTCACTAGAAGTCTTCTTCCATAGTATTCTCCTCTTGCACAATGAACTAATCTCTGCACTATGAGGGCACGCCGACCTTCGGGCAATGAAGTTGGAGTCTCCTAGCTTTCTATCATAGGAGGAGTCCCAATCCTCTGAGAATTAATTTTCTGCAACAAAAGAAACTTTAGGCACTAGTTAGCAAATTCCAGATAACTTGGATGATCTTCACTAGATGATTTGTCAATCTAGTGGATTGAATGTTGAGTCCTGGTCTTCACGAGTTTTCCTAACAACTCTGTGGAAAAGACTCTAGAAAAAAATGATCTCAGTATTTTTTGAAACTGAGATTTCTTTCAGTCCTAACTTTGTGACTCTCCCTAAATCTACCACCTAGATTCTTCTGAGATATTTTGATAGTGGTTGGTCCAGTGGTGCATTAGTTTGACAAAACACTCAGGCTAAATGATAATGGTGGTTTCCCTATTGACCTACATAGACTAGATCTACCGTGGCTTTGATACCACTGTTAGCTTTTGATGAATGAGCCTTGGGAGATAACAATCACAAGATGTAGAATAATATGAAAGAAAGTAAATCTACTAGATGACTGAAATATGTTGTAAATAGAAATCATATAAAATATTACAATGTAGCTATGGAGGAAATGAACACTCCATTAATAAAGCTATTGAACTACATTGTATCCATCACCAATGAATGGTGAGGCACATAGAACTGTACTATCCACTAAGCTACACTATCTGACTATGTCCCTTGACTCTATATCTATCTATCTATGAGGCCATCCTTATATAGGCAAAATAGGATACTTGGCCAACACTCTATCTAGCTGTGCAAGGGACAACTTGCACATGTACAACTTGCACATTGACACTTGTGCATTTATTACATTGCATGAAGTAACTAGATAACTTGCACATAAAGTAATCTAAGTATGTATCTTGGAGGATACATTTACATAACCCAAATGATGGAATAGACTCTATTTCTAACAAAGAGAAGGCACACAAAGAGGTATATAAGGGCATCCACGGGGGTTAGTACAAAGGAGGGTTTGTATGCAAATGAGGGTTGGTGTGATTTTGGTAGAGTTTTGACAAGTGAAAGCAAGAAATTTGCACCATAAAAATAGATATAATGAATGCAGTTAACACAATGATTAAACAATAAAAATAAATATTTTATTAATGTCTTCTCAAAGAGTTACAAGTGTATCCTCTTGAGGAATTTCAATAGTGATACAGTCGATACAATAGGGGGTTATTATTCATTTCATTAAAAAGGATCTTAGTGTAATATAAATAATTTCTTTGCTAGCACAAAGTAGGAGCAGGTTTTTCATGACCGCGTTTTTGGATTAGATGTATATCTTGAGCCTTTTACTGTCTTCAAAGTCCTGTTACCTACACATAAAGAAAATAAAAAGTTTATTAATAGCATATGGAAGGCCCACCGAAATTGGACTCGTATTGAATATGAAAATAATAAACGATATGGAAAACAAACATATGCATGCGTAAAATAAAATCTAAACTAATGCATAAACTAGAAAAAGGCAGATCTAAGCTAAACTGAATAGAAAACAAAAAATATATATTTTTGATGGATTATCGTGGTGTAGAGGTGAGTTAGTGGATTTGAGTAGTCACCAAAGCGAAGGTATTGAACTTGCAAGTAAGGATAGCGTAGCTTCAAATCCTATATGATAATCCAGTAGCATAGTCTTAATAGTAGGAAAACCTATGGGATTGTTTTGGCAACACTTCATTGTACTTTTCTTCCTCCTACTGCATGAAGGAGGAGAGGTTACCTTTATAGACTTCCCTGAGGGAATGGATGAGGTGGTGGCTCAACCAGTTAAGTGGTTGTTGGGGATTTTTCCTACATCCTTGGGATAATCTATCATGCTATAGAAAAACCTATTGCCAACGAGCAATTACAGGCTCTGGTCGACTTACCTCTTTAACCTAGGAATAGAGTTCTTCAATATTTTCTAAACAAACTAGGTATGGTAAGGATACCCTTGAGGTGAACTTAAATTTTTTAACGTTTTATATTCATGCTCTTCTAGATTCATGATGGTGAATTAAATATTTTTTAAATTTTGACCGAACTAAAACAATAACAATTCAATTACGCCTTATGTATGATCGATGCCTTAATCCTTTGGGCTATTGTAACAAGATTTAATAACAATTCAATGAAAATAGAGAGAATGGAGAAAGATATAATTTGTGCAATTACATTCATTTGAATATCATAATAAACATAACAGTTGACCAATGAAAGAAATGTTCACTATGTGTTCAAATAATGTAACCCATAATGAAGATGCACACAAGACTGAAGATAAGGAAGTAATAGAAAAGAAATCCATAATTGTATTAATATTTGAAAGATGATTACATGAAGAGTTGGCTTGAAACAACCATTTAACTCTTGAAATATCAATACAATAAAGATCCTCATTTGAATATCGTAACAAGGACTTTTCACTCTTTCGTTCGAATATCACAATAGTCGAGTCTCTAGACCTCTTATTCTGGCTGCAGACATCCTTCTTATAGTTTTGGCGACTCTGTAACTACCTAAACTGATTTTATCTGAACTGTCCACCTAGCACCATATCCTACCTTGTCATCGGCTAGGTGTTGTATAGTCTATTATCTAACTAATTCAAAAATAAAATACATTATAAAAATTAGGCGAAGTCCTGCGTAGTTGTTATACACCTTCTATTTGTTGCTTACAACTTTATTTGTTTGTTTTGAAGAGCTCCTAAGTATTCTATCGTATATTTGTCATTGTGGCCTAATGTTTCACCACTGCATGCCTTGATCTCTTTGACTAAGAAGATTACTGGAATTTAGATGTATTATCTTAGAGTTGAGATTTTATTCAACCGCAAGGGAGATTGCCTTGGGAAGCAAGGGTTCATTATAGAAACCTGATGTATCAGACCCTCTATGATAGTGATGAAGAATAGGGAATAAAAAGTACACAAGTTAAGGAAATCGTTAACAACACGATAATTCCATAACTATACTCCATCAGAGTGACAATACTCTAACTATATTCCATCGGGATGTGAGAGATTTCCACAAATGATATTCCATTTTGTGCCTCTTGTTTCTTCTACAACCGATGACATGGGTCTTCTTGAAATGCAAAACTCTCTTTTTGTAGCTAGTTAATAACACATTTTGATCCATCTCTAAAATATCACTTGGAATTTTAGAATGGGTGTCTTTCTATATAAAGTATGAGTTGATACAGATTATTTCATCAGCTGACGATAAGTGGACAGGTCCTGTTGATCTAAAAATAATTTGGTTTACTTCAACCTGATGATTTTGCCTTAATTCGATATTTCATTTACATAATTTGATTTATGGGTTGTCCTACCTTTATTAAGCACATGAGGATTCATATCCTCTTACTATCTTCGCTCAGTGGTTCTAACTTGGCTGGACCTATCCATTAATCAGTTTACTTATTTTATCTTACCACCCCACTCTTTATTAGTGAATCATCCTATCATGGTTTGTTTCCCTCTTTAATGAATTTGCATAATCTGGATGTAGGAATTTGGAGTAGAGTCTGCACTCGTGTGACCTCTCAATTGGCTTTCAATTGCATTAGTCGTGGTCGCTTCTGATGTAACATTGATCTTCTTTAGGTTAGCAATCCCTCATGTGCGTGTGTTATCGATCGATCAACATATATTATTTGATACCATATAGCATAGGTACTCGTGATCACTTATCATTGTCCAAACAACAGATGATTTTTTATTTGCTCCAATTTTGATAGTTTTTTATTGATCCTTCTGGCGATCGAAGTGGCACTATATTTGGTCGAAACTTGGTCAACAAATTTGGAGTGTTTTTCCTTCGGCTGGTTAGTTGTTACTGACTGTGTCTTTTCGGCCGCCCACCTCTACTCTTCAGTCGAGTGGTTTAAAATATGCTCATGTTGTGTGAAAAGTTGGTTCAAAATTTATCGAGGGGATTAGTTTAATAATATTCAACTAACCATAATGCATTCGAATTAAATGGTGGCATACCTTGATTTTCATAGAATTTACCTTTATATGACTCGGTGGATCTGCATCGCTGATTTCATTTGACCAGTGATATTTCAATGGCTATGATTTATTTGGCAGTCGTTATTTAGTATTCATCCATTTTTTGACCAAGAATATTTCAACGGTTCATCTTTTACCATGTCATCAATCGATCCATGTGACCTGTTGGCCGACCACTGTTACTCTTCAGCTGAAACAACTTTTAGGCTATGTGTTCAATTGGTTGATTCTTCTTTTTGATCAAGCACCTTTTTCAATTTGACTTTGACCTTTTGAATTTCGGTCAACTCCTTACTTGCTTCGATTGAATGACATGATTTTGATCAGTTAAAAATATTTGTGTTTGGCCAATATATATTTTTGGTTGGTTTGTTATCGTGGTCAGTTGAAAAACTTTAAAATCATTATTTTTCCTTTGGTTGACCGATCGGTTAGCCATTTTTTTCATAACAGTCCTTGACATTTTTTTGCTCGTCGACCAAAAAGATAGATTTGAATGTGTTGAATTCAATTGACCGATATTTTCGTTAGAATGACCTTTTTGCATTTTTTGGCTGAAAAAATTCTTATATTATGAGTTTATTACCTTTCTGCCGATTACTCTTTTTGATCGACTGATTTAATTTTGGTGGTAATTTTCCTTTTGTTGGTTAGTTGATGACTTTGCATTCTCTTTCTGCTTCGGCAATTCAGATCGAGTGGTCGGACGATACTTCTTTACTGATGGCCAAAATTTTATTGCACTAAATTTTTTTCGACTCATTTGTTATAGTTGTTGGCCAAAAACTCTTTTTACCTTGTGAAATAATTATTGGTCGGTCGATGTTACTCTTCTATCGGTCAAAGATTTTTTTTACTCAAGCTTTGGCAATTTCTAATTTCGATAGTGATTTTCTGCTAGTTGACCAATTGGATCAAAAAGTCGCGATCCTTTGAAAAAGCAGGCAGGGAACCCCTTAAGTTTTAATAAAAGAAAAAATTTAAGCTACTTAAGGGTGCGAGATGGCCATAATGATGAAATTGTTTTCTTAGGTATTTTTAAAGTATTGATTAAAGATGTTAATTCATGAAAATGTTTTGAGATAAGTAATTACTTAAAATTAACTTCCTTATCAACATATCACAAAACATGCACACCATTTAAGACCTTCAAAATTTTAATAATATGGGTACATTCATGTTGTATCAATTTTGGCTACAACATAGGCTCTGATTGGGATAGATGGTGAAAACATGAGGTATTTGATAACTCTAGAATCTCTGGTTATTAAAAAGCTTCAGATGAAAGAGCTATGACCTAAATTTACTAGGTGAATACTATGAAAATAGAATACCAAACAAATCATTTAGACAATTAAAAGAGAATAACCTTTTAATCAAATAAAATTAGAGACTCTAGTTTTAAAGCCAGGTGAAATTTCACTCCTGAAGGTTAGTTGTATAGCAATATGTTCAAGGTGGTTTTGAACAAAATCAATCAAAAAATACCATCACATCAAGCCTAGGCTCAAAGTGCATGCTTGTAAATTTCTTTATTATTTTCTCATATAAGATAGAATTCTTATCATCTTGGAAGGAGTTAGGCTTATTAATGATTTCACTCTTTTAAATATTTTTGTCTTGTCATTGCTCCACTTCCATTCAAGCATTTATAGCTTCTATGGAGGTGACCTTGATCTCTTTGGACCTGCTCTACTACCAAATAGGTGTCTATAGTCCCGATAGAGGTTATCCAGATAGTCCTAAGCACTTGCTCAATTTACATTATTGAGATTTTTCTTCTTTTAGGAAGAATTTTGATAAATTGCAAGATATTTAAGAGTGTGCCTTCTGGGTTGAAGATCTATAATGTTATAGTATTTAGTGTATTTTTTTTAGTGTAACTACCTTACCAAGGTTGACTAGATTCTCTGACTCTAGAATTACTTTTGAGGTCATGACAATATATGGCTTTGGCTTGACGTGTTAGCATTTCCAACTTTCCTTTGTTATATTCCAAACCTCATAAGATGCTTACTAAATTCTTAGCTTCCTGAGCTTGTCAGATCATCTGTATTCAATTCTATATTCTCTTCTTTTAACTAACCAAAGATAAATCTCTCACAAATAACAAAAAATATAATATGAAGACTTAACAAATTTCTAGTAGTCTAGAATAATTGAACAAATAAGCAAACAAAACTAACTTAAAAATGAAATATAAACTCACAAAAAACACAGAAAGATTTTTTTTTTTGGTTCCCCAGCAGGGGTGGTATAACTTCAAGTGTTGGTCATTTATTGGAATTTCCATGAGATCACCCTATAAGTTTTGCAACTTGTAAGTATTTGGGCCAACGATCTGAATTATTTGATAAGAGCCAACCCATATGGGTTCAAGCTTTCCTTTCTCCCCATGTTTTTCATTTTTGGGCTCCCAATATAGAACTATGTCTCCTTCAAAGAATGAAGTTCTTTGGCTTTCTTGTTAAAGAGCTGCATGGTTTTCTAAGTTTGTTCAAACATATTGTCCAGTTCATTTCTTCTTTCTTCATGTAAATGTGTAATTCGGTCTAGTCTCCTCTGTAAGTAATCGAGATTTTCATGATCTTGCATTTTTTTTAACTCATTGTCCCATCCCTTTTTATTCTTACCAAATGATATTTTAATTTTGGTAATAAAATTTTAATTTGATGACTCGATAAAACCATTTCCTTGAGGATAATAGTTAGTTGAATAAGAAATTTCAATCCCATATTTTGCATAGAATTCTATCATTTCAAAAGAGATAAAGTACTTTCCATTGTTTGTCACCAACTTCTTTGGGACTCCAAATCTGGTTAAGATGTTTTCCTCTAAGAAATCAATAACTACCTTAGTGGTTGAATTTCTCAAAGGAGTTGCTTCCACCCACTTAGTGAAATAATTTGTTGCTGTGATAATCCATATTTGTCGACCTGAGGAGTTTGGTTTTATTTCCCCGATAAGATCAATTTCCCATTGCATGAAATGTGCTTCTATGATTACTGGTTGGAGAGGCATTGTTGCTAACCTTTCCTTCCCTGCAAATACTTTATAGTTATGGCAACCTCTTACATATTGATGAACCTGTTTGAATAAGAAAGGCCAAAAATAACTTGCTCTCATGATCTTATTTGTAATTGCTTTTGGGTAAAAGTGACCTCTATAGAATCCATCATGAAATTCTTCTATCACTTCTAATGTCTCTTTTTCAAACAAGCACAAAAATAATACCCCATCTGGATGTTTCCAATAAAGTTTACCTTCTTGGGTGTAATACTTTTGAGCCTTTTATAAAACTAACCTTATTTTATTTGCAAACATACCTCTAGGGAAAGACAAGGTTTAGAGATACAATAGGATATCATCATACCATTTGCATTCAACATTATCTGTTCTTCTGATATCATGCATGTCATAAACTATGGCAATGTACTACATGTCTTTCCCTTCTTTGTTAGCCATATATTTAGCTAGACCTTGTCCTATGATTATTTTCATAGCCTTGAATTCTACATCATACTACAATAATTTGACCATCCACCTGGTAGGGCTACCTATTGGTTCAGGTTGAGTGAAAATATCTTTTATAGTTGTAATTGGAATACAACATATAATCTTGTTTGAACCAAAAATGCTTTTAAAATATTCAAGTGCTTGAATCATAGCATATGCTTGTTTTTCAATAATTTTGAATCTCAACTGAGCTCACTTGAGTCCGTACTCATGAAGGATATGGGTATTTCATTCCCTTTGTCATCCTTTTGACAAAGGACTGCAACAATGGTATGTTCAGAAGCAAATGAATATATGTTAAAATTCTTTGAGTAGTTAGGGCAATTCAAGACTGGGGTAGTGGTGATAACATCTTTAATTTTTTGAAAAGCTTCAAGATTCTCCTCTATCCATTTGATGTCAACATTATTTTTAATCATGTTATTGATAGGTTGAGCTATTTCAGCAAAATTGGGCACAAACCTTCTTACAAAATTAATTTTACCAAAGAATGATCTGACTCCTTTCAAATTTTTAGGGGAGGTATCTTGGCAATAGCTTCTACTCTTGATGGATCAATGCTAATCCCTTTTATAGAAACTATGTGACCAAGGAGTTTTCCCTCTTTTGCTCTGAATATACACTTCTTTGGATTCAAGGATATTCCAAATTCTTTGCATCTGGTAAAAACTATGGCTAAATGTTCAAAGTGGTCTTCAAGATTTTTTGAAAACACTATTATGTCATCCAAATAGACAACTACTATTTTGAACATTAGTCCCTTGAAGGTAAAGTCCATGGCCCTCTGGAATGTTGCTCTTGAATTCATTAATCCAAATGATATTCTCAGATATTCAAAGGTACCCCAAGGGGTAGTGAAAGCAATTTTGTATCTATCTTCAGGATTTACCTGAATCTGATTATATCCTGAGAATCCATCCAGTAATGACATTCTGGATGAGCCTACTACAACTTGCAGTAATTGTTCCATGTTAGGTAAGGGATAATTATCCTTAAGTGAAATCTTATTCAGATTTTGAAAATCAACACAAAGTTTGATCTCTCCATTTTTCTTCCTTACTGGTACTAAGTTTGCTATCCAGGAAGAAAACCTTACTTTTCTAACTATTTTGGCATCCAATAATTTTTGAACTTCCTTTTGCATAACTGGATGCAATGTGGGATTGAATTTCCTCTATTTTTGCTTGAAATATTTAGCATCTTCCTTGAGGGGAATGATGTGAGTCATGACATCAGTTTTAAAAGTTTTTAGGTCTTCATAACTCCAGGTAAAAGATTCTTTATTTTTCTTCAGAAAGATGATGTATTGTTCTTTCTCTTCTTTTGGTAAAGCCTTATCAATTTTAACAAATCTAGGCTCCTCTTTTGTTCCAATGTTCACATCATTGACTTCTATTTCTTTGAGGAGTGGCTTGTAGGCTTTATCAAAATCATCAAATAAGATTTCTAAAGAAACTAACCCCTTAGGAATTCTATTGGTTTTGAGTTGAATTACTTCAACTGGCTCTCCAATTATATTTTTTAAATTTTCTTCATCCTCCTCCTCACATATAACATCAGAGTACATATTTTGGAGGGTCATGAAATCCCTAATATCCACATCATCTTGAAACACTTGCAGGTATACAACATTATCAAGCACAAAAGGTTTGTACATAGAGATAGTTGGAAATCTATCCATATACTCAGTGTCAATTTTTGGACAATCTGCACCTAAAGCATTGATGGCCAACAAGTCTGCAATATGATTCTTTTCTATGGGAATGTAAGAGATGTTAAAATCCAAGAATTTATCAATTTTAGCTAAGACTACAGATTTGTATTGTTTTAATCTGGGATGTTTTGTTTGATACTTACCTTTAACTTGTTGGATAATCAGTTCGGCATCCCCAGTCATAGTCAAGAAATTTATGCCTAGTTCTTTGGATTTTCTTAGGCCTAATAGTAAAGCTTCATACTCAACAACATTATTGGTGCATGGGAATTCTAATCTATAAGGGATTCCAAGATAGTTTCCCTTTATATCTGTTAAATTCACACCAGCACCTACTCCTATTTGAGACTTAGCCCCATCAAAGGACATGGTCCACATTTCCTGGGTAAGAACTCTATCAGATTCTACATCTATTAGTTCTCTGGTTTTAGGGTCCATATATTTTGCATCAGGGACTTCTACCAGGAAAGGATTATGCCAAACTGAGTATACTCCTATTTCTTTCTCTTCTATAGAATTAACCAAATTAATCATGGTGTCATCTGGTCTTACCAGTTCCACTGAATACTTGTTAAATGGTTCTCTCCTTAAAGTCACATTTTCTTTTCTTGAAATAGGGATTGTGGCATAAGACCAATCCAATTGTATGGAGCCACCCAACTGTTCTACCCAATGTCTTCTTAACAACAATGAGAAGAAAGGGTCTACATAAACTACTGCAATATCCATCACTATACCCTTCTTGGGATGTTGATCTAAGAAGACTAACAAGCCAGTGATAATCCCTACACAGGGTATCTACCTACTATCCATTACTGACACAGGAGGGGACTCCCTGGTATAAATTAACCCTAGTTGGTTTGCTATCTATTTGGGCATGATGTTATGGGATGCACCACTATCTAGCATGTAGTTGTGAATGACATACCTTTCTCCTTCATCTAAATTATATCTGAGTGACACATAAAATGGTCTGATAGATGAGGGTGTTCTAGTCTCATGGTTAGATGGCTTGACTGTATTACAGGATTGAGTTCATTTTTGTTTGATCAGGCCAAAAGCCTTACAGACCTGTTCTCTGTACTTTTGAATATTCATTAACTCACCAAAGGTAATGTTAACTTTCTATTTACTCAGCTCAAAACCAACATCAAATTCCATCTTCTTAACATCTAATATTTTGGTGCATTCCTCATGTGGTGATGGCTCATTTATTTCTACATTGGCAGGAGTAGTTTTGTTTTGATTTTTTTTTTCTATTTTTTCTTTTTGTACATTGTTATTTACAATAGGTTGTTCTCTAGTATCCTTATTTGATATTTTATCAGTTTTATTAGGAATAGTCCTATTTCTCATATTTAAAGCATTGGCTTCAAGTTATTCCACCTCTTGAGCTATCGGGATTACCTTCCCTTGCTTCATTTTATCATACCTAGTCTCTTGTCCTCTTTGTAGGATTTTTGTATTTTTTGCAACTAGGATTTTGGGATGGTGATTTGAAGCATATGAATCCATATCTTCCTCAAATAGCCTTTCTCTAGACTCATCTTCAAGAGTCCAACATGCATTAATTATGATGTCCTCTTTGGATTCCTCATCTAAGTTTATAGGATAATGGATTCCTAGATATATACCACAACAATATGGGTTATGAGGGGCATCACAAGATGAACAGTAATAGGGGAAGTTTTCTGCTAAGTTGATAGTGGGTATAGGATTTGGAACTAAGTCTAGGTCCTTCTCTGTCTCTTTTTTCTTCCAGTTATTCCCATTATTTCTATTTCTCTCATCAGGATTATTGTTACTCCAATTTCTATTAAAATTTCTCCTGAATGGTGGCCTATTGTCACCTTGTTGTCTGTCAACCTGAGGGTGAGAAGATTCACCATTGCTCTCTTTATTTCTTTCTATTCTAGCTAATCTATTGTTCATTGTATTGAACATTTCTATCATTTGATTAGCCAATTTTTCCATGGGGTCATGTTCAGTTCTCTTTTATAGGTTGAATCCTACTTTCTTAGGCTTCCTATCAGGATGATTATCTTCTAGAGAGTATGGTTTCATTTTTCCAATGTCTAACATATTCCTTTCAATATCTATGGCTTTCTCCATACATTCATCTATTGTATTAACATGTTCTTGTCTTAACTCATAGTTAAACTCTCCTGGGAAGGTATTTTTGTAAAAATAGATTGACTGTATATTGTTTGGTCATAGAGCAATGGGGATTTTATTCCTAGATTTAGAAAAACTTCTATTAAAATCACTTACTAATTCGTTTTCTTTCTTTTTCATTGTTGCCAAGTCCGTTAATAGTGATTGTTCATTTTTTCTCTTGTCAAACTTCTTTAGAAAGACAGTTTCCATTTTAGCAAAATTTACAATATCATTATCGGGAAGGGTGTTAAACCATTCTCTAGCATCCTTCTCTAACATCTAAAGGAACAACCTTAATACTACATATTCATGTTCTACTTCCTTTCTAGTAATTTCATTTTTTCCTTGAAACTTAGGTAAATATTTATGAGCTTTACTGGGGAGATCATGTAGCGGTGTTGGTAACTGAAAAGGCCTATATCTATTGGTTCTCCATAACTAAACATTAGGAGGAGGATTGGCCATATTAATTACCGAAGGTACTTGGGTTGGATTCAAAGAAATTACAGTAGGAGGTGTAGTATTAATTCCACTAGGAACAGTGGGAGGTGTTTCAAAAATATTCTCTATTGTAACAATATCTGCATCATAAATTTTTGAAGATGAATTAGAAGGATTAGTTTTGAAAAATACCTTTGGATCTGAGAATTCTAGATATAGCTCCTAAGCGGTTCTTCTCGTTCATGCCAGCACGTTCTACTCTTATTTTTAATATTTTTAATTTTTCTGAATTTGATCAATCAGAGTCACTAGCACAATGTGTGCATAAGGAACAAACATCTGGTCAAGATTGCTCAACTTATAACACTCTCAATCACTCAGGGTATAAAATTTTTCAAGAATAAATAAAATCAAGAAACTCAAGAGAATAAAGAAAATAATATAACCACTCGTTCTTGAAAAAGAAAAATTGGAAACTACGAGCATGGGTGGGAAACAAATTTGAAAAATATTTCAAGAATGAAAAATGACACTCTAGATCCCATTAGGCTGATTTTTGCCAATAAATATTTGTCGTTTAGGTTCCAAACTATAATGAAAATTACGCATTCGATCCTCGGTAATGGTGCCAATAAACTATTGGGGATTTTTCCTGCATCCTTGGGATAAGCTATCATGCTACAGGAAAACTACTACCAATGAGCAACTACAGGCTCTGGTCGACCTACCTCTTTAACCTGGGAATAGAGTTCTTCAATATTTTCTAAACAGACCAAGTATGGTAAGGATACCCTTGAGGTGAACTTAAAGTTTTTAACATTTTATGTTCATGCTCTTCCAAATTTATGGTGGTGAATTAAATATTTTATAAATTTTGACCGAACTAAAACAATAACAATTCAATTATGCCTTATGTATGACCAGTGCCTTAATCCTTTGGGCTATTGTAGCAAGATTTAATAACAATTCAATGAAAATAGAGAGAATAGGGAAAGAGATAATCGGTGCAATTACATTCATTCGAATATCGTAATAAACATAATAGTTGACCAACAAAAGAAACATTCACTATGCATTCAAATAATGTAACCCATAATGAAGATACACACAAGATTGAAGACAAGGAAGTAATAGAAAAGAAGCCCATAATTGTATTAATATTTGAAAGATGATTACATGAAGAGTTGGATTGAAACAACCATTGAACTCTTGAAATATCAATACAATAAAGATCCTCGTTTGAATATCGTAACAAGGACCTTTCACTCTTCCGTTCGAATATCACAATAGTCAAGTCTCTAGACCTCTAGCTCAATAATATAGAAATATTCTTAGCTTCTTGGGCACTTTCCTATCAAAACCTGCACAAAAATGGGAAGAATAAGGGATGAAAAAGAAGAAGAAAGACAAAGGGAATACAATAGCAAAGAATGGGCACTCGAGTATACCTCTTAGTAAAAATATGCTATGTCAAATCTTGGTCCTTATTCTGGTTGTGGTGACTCTGTAACTACCTAAACTACTTTCATCTAAACTATCCACCTAGCACCATCTCTTGCCTTGTCATCGATTGGGTGTTGTACAGTCTGTTATCTAACTGATTCAAAAATAAAATACATTATCAAAATTGGCTGAAGTCCTACCTAGTTGTTATCCACCTTCTATTTGTTGCTTGCAACTTTATTTGTTTGTTCTGAAGTGAGCTCCCGAGTATCTTCTCGTATATTTGTCACTATGGCCTGATGTTTCACCATTGCATGCCTTGATCTCTTTGACTGAGAAGGTTACTAGAATTTAGATGTATTATCTTGGAGTCGGGGCTTTCTTCAACTGCATGGGGGCTTGCCTTGGGAAGCAAGGGTTCATTACAAAAACAAAAATGGTGAAGAACAGGAGAATTGGAAGTACACAAGTTAAGGAAACCACCAACAATACGGTACTTACATAACTATACTCCATCGGAGTGACAATACTCTAACTATATTCCATCGGGGTGCGAGAGCTTTCCGTAGATGATCTTACATTTTATGCCTCTTGTTTCTTCTACAATCAATGATATAGGTCTTCTTAAAATGTAGAACTCTCTTTCTATAGCTAGCTAATAACACACTTTGATCTATCTCTAAAATATCACTTGGACTTTTAGAATGGGTGTCTTTCTATATAAAGGATGAGTTGATACAAATTATTCTATTAGTTGATGACAAGTAGACATGTACTATTGATCTGAAAGGTTTATTTCAACCTGATGATTTTGCCTTAATCTGATATTTCATTTGCATCATTTGATTTATGGGTTGTCCTCCCTTTGTTCAGCATATGAGGATTCACATCCTCTTACTGTCTTCGTTCGTGTAGTACGAAGAGTTCAATGGTTCTAACTTGGCCAGACCTATCCATTAATCAATTTACTTATTTTATCTTGCCACCCCACTCTTTGTTAGTGAATCATCCTATCATGGTTTGTTTCCCTCTTCGATAATTTTGCATAATCTGGATGCAGGAATTTGGAGTAGAGTCTGCACTCGTGCGACCTCTCAATTGGCCTTTAATTGCATTAGTCATGGTCGCTTTTGATGTAACATTGATATTCTTCAGGTTAGCGATCCCTCATGTGCAAGTGCTATTAGGGTTATGCATAAGGGGTTGGACTAAAAATGTACTTGTAAAAAAATGGTGAATCCTAATCAAAATCAAGGTGAATCATAGAGAATCCTAAGCAAATCAAATCGAGCATCTTCATACCAAAATTTGGGGTATTTTAAGCCCTTAAATATAAGGTCAAATTTAGGGAAACTTTTGACCTATTAAATCATATTATAACTTCATAACACCACCACCATTAGATCAGGCTTGAAAAGCGCTTTCCAACAAGTAAAAATATGCCTATGTTTTGATATATATTGTGGCAAATTGACCCTAAGAAAAAATTGGTCCTAAAAATTTTAGGCAAATGGGCCAACATCGAGGGTCCTCATATTCGCCAATTTCCAATTTTAGAAATCCTAATATTCACCCAATTTGCGAATATTCACCACTATGCCCCTGAGTGCTATCGATTGGTCGAAATGTGTCGTTTGGTACCATATTGCATAGGTACTCGTGATCACTAATCGTTGTTCGAAAAATAGATGATTTTTTATTTTCTCCAATTATGATAGTTTTTTATTTATCCTTCTGGTGATCGGAGTGGCACTATATTTGGTTGAAACTCGATCGATAGATTTGGAGTGTTCTTCCTTTGGCTGGTTAGTTCTTACTGATTGTGTGTTTTCGGTCACCCACCTCTACTCTTTCATCGAGTGGTTTAAAATATGCTCGTGCTATGTGAAAAGTTGATTTAAATTTTATTGAGCTGATTAGTTTAATAATAAATTAAATGGTGACTTACTTGATTTTTGCATAATTTACCTTTATCTGGATTGGTGGATTTGCATCGCTAATTTCATTCAACTAGTGATATTTTGATGGCTATGATTTGTTTGGCAGTTGATATTTATTATTCATCCCTTTTTTCAACCTAGAAGATTTCAATGGTTCAGCTTTTACCACATCGTCAACTGATCCACATAACCTTTCAGCTGACCAATGTTACTCTTCGACCAAAATGACTTTAGACCACGTGTTCGGTTGGGTGATTCTTCCTTTCGATTCCTTTTTTAATTTAACTTTGACCTTTTGACTTTTGGTCGACTCCTTACTTGCTTTGACCGAATGGCATGATTTTGATCGGGTGAAAATATTTGTGTTTGATCGATACAAATTTTTGGTTGGTTTATTACCATGGTCAGTCGAAAAACTTTAAAATAATTATTTCTCCTTTGGTCGATCGATCAGTAAGTCAGTTATTATTTATATATTTTCAGTCAAAAATCTTTTTCATAATGGTCCTTGATGTTTTTCTGCCCTTGGTTGCGATTTTCTGCTCATCGGTTGAAAAGATAGATTTGAATGTGTAGAATTCGGTTGACTGATATTTTTCGTAGATTGACCTTTTCACTTTCATTGGCCGAAAAATTTCTTATATTGTGAGTTTATTACCTTTTGACCAATTGCTCTTTTTGATCATCTGATTTACTTTTGGCAGTAATTTTTTTTTTGTCAGTCAGTTTACGACTTTGCATTCTCTTTCTGCTTTAGCTGTTCAGATCGAGTGGTTGGTCGATGCTTATTTACCGGTGGCCAAAAATTTTTTGAGCTAAATTTTTGTCGGCTCATGTGTTATAACTGTCAGCCAAAAAATCATTTTACCTTGTAGAACGATTATTGGTCGGTGGATGTTATTCTTCTATCGACCGAAGATTTTTTTTATTTAGTCCTTAGTAATTTTTTATTTCGGCAGTGATTTTATGCTAGTCGTTCGATTGGATCAAAAAGTCACGATCCTTTGAAATAGCAGTTAGGGAACCCCTTAAGTTTTAATAAAAGGAAAAAATTAAGCTACTTAAGGGTGCGAGATGGCCATGATGATGAAATCGTTTTCTTAGGCATTTTGAAGGTATTGGTTAAAGATGTTAATTCATGAAAATATTTTGAGACAATTAATTACTTAAAATTGAATTCCATATCAGCATATCACAAAACATGCACCTCATTTAAGACCTTCAAAATTTTAAAATTATGGGTACATTCATGTTGTATCAATTTTGGCTACAATAGTGGTGTTAACTAGTGTTTTTCTAAATTGAAGGTGCATATGCTTTTTAAATTAATTATGAATGTTTGATTTACTTTTGTATTTAATTTAAATATGCATGTTTGATTTGCTTTTGTATTTAAATTAAATATGTTTATTTAATTTGAAAATGCATGTTTTTATTTTCTTTTGTATTTAAATTAAATTTGTTTATTTGATTTGAATATGCATGTTTGATTTGGTTTTGTATTTAAATTAAATATGTTTATTTAATTTGAAAATGAATGTTTTTATTTGTTTTTGTATTTAAATTAAATATGTTTATTAATTTGAATATGTATGTTTGATTTGCTTTTGTATTTAAATTAAATATGTTTATTTAATTTAAATATGCATGTTTGATTTGCTTTTGTATTTAAATTAAATATGTTTATTTAATTTGAATATGCATGTTTGATTTGCTTTTGTATTTAAATTAAATATGTTTATTTAATTTAAATATGCATGTTTGATTTTCTTTTGTATTTAAATTAAATATGTTTATTTAATTTAAATATGTATGTTTGATTTGCTTTTGTTTTTAAATTAAATATGTTTATCTAATTAGAATATTAATGTTTGATTTGCTTTTGTTTTTAAATTAAATATGTTTATCTAATTTGAATATGAATTTTTGATTTGCTTTTATATATATATTTTTGATAAGTAACTAGAATTTTATATACAAATTGGATTTTTTAAGCGGATCCCAAAACCTTATAACAAAAAGGGTTGTAGCACCAAGATTTAAAGAAATTCCTTAGTACATGAAAAAAAACACAAACTGTAAGAGAAAGGGCCAGAAACAACCCTTGAACCAGCAGAAAGACCAAATTCTAGTACCAACTAGTGAGGCCCACTTCACAAAAATATCATCCTCCCATTACTGGTAGTCTGGGATCCTCCCAGGGGTGGATGCAACAGTCTGGGATCCTCCTAGGGATGGATATAGTAGTTTGGGATCCACCCAAGGGTGGATACAACAGTCTGGTATCCTCCCAGGGAAGGATACAGCAATCTGGGATCCACCCAGGGGTGAATACAGTAGTCTGGGATCCTCCCAATGGTGGATAAAACGCACCTACCCAGACCTGCGTAGGGAGAGCGGGAAGGCCAAAAATAGCCTGCAACCAAAAATCCTACCCAAAATTCAAAAGTAGGGAATTATAAGAAAATTGGAGAGGATCCTCACCCAGGGATGGCTCGGGATGCAACCCAGGGTGTAGCGGGGAAGCAAGCAGCTGTGTGAGCAAAGCAATAAGCAGCATCGAGATACAGGCCAAGGATCAATAGTGGGACAACCTAGGAAATGGCTTCAGGGTCCTCAAAGAAAAAAAAATGGGAAGCCTCCGCAAGAGCCTAAAAAGTGGAACAACACTACTAGGGATATCTACAGGCCAAGATATCCCTGTGCACAACAAGGAGAAATACGAGAAAGCCAAAAGGATCCAGGAAAAATAGCAACAGGCATAAATATAGGATCTCAAAAGCTAAAATAGGAGGGAGGAGGGGCCACAGCTGCAAATACATTGATCTCTCCCCCATACCAGAGAATGCAAAATGAAACCCCACCACTCCAGAATAAAGGACCAGGAACCACCATCCTTGCTCATGAACAAATCCAAGGAACTAGGACCAGGAGCCCCTGAACAGGAGCTGAAACGAACAACCTGAGGATCCCAGGCGAGAAGCAACAATAGACACAAAGATGGGATCCTCAGAAGCCTAACCTAGGGGAACCAGGGTCTGCATGCACTGATCATGGGTTCCCCCTAAGATCCATACATGCAACAGAAACCCTGGGAACCCCAGAAGAAGGGACCAAGATCCCTCATCCATGCTCATGGACAACTTCAGGGAATTGGTACTAGGACTGAGAACACCCCAAGTAGAGGAAGAGGTCCACATCGAAGGTCAACCAATGCCCTAGGTGTCCACCAAATCATAGATCCAACAAGAAGAAGCCTCCAAACAAGAAACCAAAAAGGGCCCTACCCAACGGGACGGGACCAATAGCAACCACAGGCATCCCAGAGAGGATTCACTAGAAAAAGAGGAAATTGGGCCCCCCAGACCAACCCCGAAGTAGAGAGGACCTCACAGGATGCACCAAGAAGTAGTCAAACTCCCAACCTGCCACCACCATCGACCGAGGAAGCCCGAGGGAGAATGGGTAAGAGATCCTGGAAACATGCAAGAAACCCTAGGAGACCCTTGGGATGCACCAGACCACGGGCTCAGGCAGGGAAACCCTGAAACTACTAGGAAAGGAGTAGAAAGTGGAGAAGGATCTCCTCAAGGGAGATCATCTGCTACAAAGCATTCCCAGAGCGGGACCCAGGATGAGCCAGGGACTAGGCAAGAACCAAGGGAGGGAGAGCAGGGAGAGGAAGCAGAACCCTCCCCCTTCCCCCCGACCTAAAACATTGTATTAATGTGATGATTTGCTTTTATATTTTAAATTAAATATGTTTATCTAATTTGAATATGAATGTTTGATTTGCTTTTATATTTTAAATTAAATATGTTTATTTAATTTAAATATGCATGTTTGATTTGCTTTTGTATTTTAAATTAAATATGTTCATTTAATTTAAATATGCATGTTTGATTTGCTTTTGTATTTAGATTAAATATGTTCATTTAATTTAAATATGCATGTTTGACTTGCTTTTGTATTTAAATTAAATATGTTCATTTAATTTAAATATGCATATTTGATTTATTTTTGTAATTTAATTAAATATGTTCATTTAATTTAAATATGAATGTTTGATTTGCTTTTGTACTTTAATTTAAATATGTTTATTTAATTTAAATATGCATGTTTGAGTTGCTCTTGTATTCTAAATTAATATGTTTGTTTAATTTAAATATGCATGTTTTATTTGCAATTGTATTTAAATTAAATATGTTTGTTTAATTTTAATATGAATGTTGCACTGTAGATGACGTGGATATAGATAGGTATTAACATGAACGGAATTCCAATCATGGAATATGCCACTAGACTTGCATCATCACATTAACTAGTTAGAAAGCAAGAGGGCTAGCCTCCCACACACATGCCCAAAATCAATGTTAATAGGGGTGAGGAATCCCACAAAGTGGGACCAAGGACTTGCACCTTTAAGCCTACTACCCCATTGGCAAAGAGTATGGCAAGTGTTGGGGTTTATAAACCACTCAAGTCCCATAACACAAAGAGGGGGATGAAAGGGTGAATGTTCCCATGAGGAGGGGTGAGTGGTTGTGTAGCCTAGGTAATAATTAATCAATTATTTAATAAATAAATAAATTAATTAATTAATACTTTGGGCAAATGATTATTTAATTTAATATTAATTAGTTTAATTAATATTAAATATACTAATTAATTGCAATTAATTAATTAGTATTGTATATGCTTAATTTTGGTGTCTATAGTAAGCACTTGCCACATTCTTGAAAATGAAAGAAATGGAATGCTATTTATAGAATTTGGCAAGGGTTAGGGGGGTGAGGTGTCCTATGAGGTTGTATGGGTGCACCATACTTCATAAATAAATTTGGGTGGAGAAAGTCCTCACCCATCAATATGCATCAAATAGGTATGGGTGTACCATGCCCCATATTTGCATGGGGGTGGAGAAAGTCTTCACCCCATTTATGGCATGTAGATGAAAATTCTTCATGTCATTAATGCACATGGGTGAAGAAAGTCTTCATCCCATTTATGGCATTAAATGAGCATGGGGATGTGGAGAGTAGGGGGTAAGGTAGGCTAGGGTGAGATGGACCTAGGTTAGATTCAAAGGGTAGACTACAATGAGGTGGCTCTAGGCTAGGTTAAAGGGGTGGTCACATGGTGACCAGGGGCTAGGTGTAGGAGGAGGCTTAGTTGGGAAAAAGGGGCTAAATAGCTAAATAGTGTTTTAATGTGAATTAAGTGGCTTTTTAGGGACTTTTTACAAATTAACTAAATATTAGAACTATGCAAGGGATAAAGTGATATTTTTAGGTGTCTACACAAGCAATACAGACTTATCTATACTAGGCAAATGTAAAGCATTTCAAATAATTTCTACTCTATTATAGACATAAATGATAACATACAATGAAAACTTTCTACACTAACTTGTACATGTAAATCATAATTTAAAAGTTAAATCCTATCCATCTATGTTTTATCGTAGAGGTAAAACTAGGGAAACAAAAATTAGGTCCAAAAATTGGTAGAAATTATGGATAGATAAAAGCTTCCAAGAAATAATCCCTAACTTGAAGTACATCGAGGAAAAGGAGAGATGGCACTAAAATTCCCATAGATGGTAAATAATTCAAGGAAACCATTTTGTTGATGACAAACATGATTTTTGGATGTAAAGTCTTTGTGGAGTGACCTATCCTCCTTTTTTGGAGGGAAC
This sequence comes from Wollemia nobilis, assembly GCA_028583015.1. NCBI lineage: Eukaryota > Viridiplantae > Streptophyta > Pinopsida > Araucariales > Araucariaceae > Wollemia > Wollemia nobilis. The sequence continues at coordinate 869,946 of JAQPPZ010016676.1, forward strand.
TAAACCAATGATCAAGAAGGATACATTCAAGTTCTAGAGAAGTTGTATGACTAGAGCAAAAATGTTTTACAATAATAGAAGAAAGGAATTTGACTTTCAAATTAAAGTTATGACAACTGATGAATAATGAGATGAAAAATGTTATTGAGTTATTATAGTGAAGAATTTTGAAAATGTTTTCTTGTTAGCCAAAGGTTGGATTACACATTTTTGGAGCTACAGAATCATGATTGTTGCTCAATATGTGTCTTTTCAACCCGCAATTTGCAAGCATGTTAGGGTTTCTAATGATGTGTCTAAAACCATAAGTTGAGATCAACTATCACATCACCACTAAAATGGTGATAGTGGCACCACTGATCTTTTGGATTGTAGCATTGGAGGACATGTGGCATCATGTTTAATTATCACACCTACGTCCAAACTTAGTATCAAAGAAATCATTCACATGCACAATAGCTAGGAAATGTAATAAAATCGGTTAAATTATGAGGTACATAGTCCATGGAAGTTAAGAAAGCTTCTTGGCCAACTAATTTACCACTATCCTTTCCAAGGACTAACAAAGTTAATCCACCCATGTTCCATAATTAGTAAGGAAGTGCTTTCCACCACCTGTAAGTTGGTTGTTAATTCTCTTTTTTCAAATACATAAAACCCCTTTCCAAGTACCATAGGTGACACCATATGGGATATCCAACTACGAGTCCTTAGGAATAGAAAGAAAAAGAGCAAGAAATTCTACCTAAAAAGCAAAAGTTATGTCAATTTTGATTCTATTATTTTTTATTGATTAAATTATTGATTTCTTGTCCCATGCAACTTAATTTGAAATTTTCCTTATAAAGTATATTAAAGTGACTAAAAATATTACCTTGGTACAAGATGGACAAAAATGGAGTGCATAGAAGATGTTGGAGTGCGCCAACATCCCTAGAAGAAATACTCCTATGATTTTACAAAACTCAACAAAAATATATAGAAAACTTGGTTTTGTAATTAATAATTCAAAATTATAAATAGGGATTGGTAGTAATTTTCTTATTTTTAACTTGATTTTCATGTGACACTTAGCCTTCCCAAGAAACTATATACATTTTAAATCTCCTTTTTTAGTATGATGAGAAATAATGGCAAGTAGATGATGATGCTATATAGACTAGGTCGATCCCATGTCACACTTTGAAATCTAAAAACACTATATTTAAATCCAAGTAAAGCTTATTTAAGTTGTTGGTCGTGCCTTAATGCTTGACCAATGCACCTTCCAATTTTATAAGGATGATGAACTATATTTTGTATCCCTACACAAACTCATTTGTGGTAGTCTACTTAGATGACATTCTTATCTATAACAAGACATGTGAAGAGCATTTATATCATGTTTGATAGGTGCTTCAAACTCTTTGTAGATGCAAATTATATTCTAATTTGGATAAGTGTTCATTTGGCATGACAAAAATTTAGTGCCTTGGGTACATTGCTGACAAAGAAAGAGTCCATGTTAATCCTGAGAAGATGCAACTAATTAGAAATTGGCCTACCCAATGACTTTGATAGATCTTGATAGATTAATAGTCTTTCTAATTTCTATCAAATATATTTGTATTGGGGTTTCCCCACATTACTTAGCCATTTCGCCAAGTGACTAAAGTAGGTACCAATGACCAATTGTGTTTAGCTCTTGCACTTTCTATACTTGATTTACAATAACCTTTTGAGATATTGATTGAGGCATCTAACCATGCATTAGGATCTATCCTCATACAAATTGGGCATTCATTTTTTAATCAAAATGAGATATTTGATGAAGTAGTTCAAATATACACCACATATAATGAAGAGATCAATTCCATTTTCCAAGCATGTAAATATTGGAAGCATTAAATCTTAGGCAGTAAAGCAATCATCCATACAAATCCTAGACATATAGAGTTCATTCAAATGTAGAGTAAGCTCTAAAACAAAATACAAAAAAAGTAGAAAATATACATATAACAATTTAATCTAGTCATCAAGCACAAGAAAAGGAGTTCCAACTCGATAACAAATTATTTAAGCCCACCAATTCTCATACTCACCACCATTATTGACTCTTATGGGAATGCTACTTCCAATTGGTCCATGTATAAAATTGATTTTGATTTTGTAGACACATACCAAGCTCTTTATGTGGGTAAGTATGTTCCTAACTTTTATTTGTAAGATAACCTCCTCTATCACATGGGCCATAATTATGTTCTATGTATTGAGCATTCAAACTATTCAAATTTATAATATTTTCTAGAAACCTCCAAAAACATACATTCACCATAATCATATGATAAAAATAAGATAATGTAGTTGATTACAATAATAAATGACGTAAATAAACAAAGTAATATGACAAGAAGTATAAGGTGGGTGCTTGTGGGTACCCTCATATATCATATTTTATTCACACATATCATACAAATGGATCCTAATTGAGGGATATTTATAGTGATGCCAAATCCCCAATGAGAGGGTAATCTCAGGTTGACATAAAATTAACCTTGAGGTTAACCTTACAATAAGATAATAATAAATTATGATTTAAGTAGATTTACCAATACCACTAAGGGTGAAATATGAAAGGGTTCCATAGGCTTACATGAGCATGTTCGTAGGCTTACATAAATGAGGAATGATCATAGGCTACACAAATAGAACTCATAAGTACCTCATCATGCATTTGGCCTTGGCATAAACAAGATTATATTATGTATATTTTAACACCCCCCCATAATCTAAGATGAGATGCCAAGGAGAGAAGGCATTAGAGGTAACACCTCCCACCCATAAAGGATGTTGTAGTGGACCTTTGTTATTTCTCATTCATCCTCATATTCATCATTACAATACTTATGTCCAACTCTCAAAAATTCTATGTCAGTCTTCTTCAACCTTGTAATGCAATTCTTGATAGAGTGTCCTTCCCTTTTACAATACTCATGAATATTTTGCTTCTTTGAAATCTTAGACTTACCCTTAGTCACCTGAGCCTTATATTTCATTGACTTGAAGTATTTTGGATGAGCTTGTGTATTATAAAGATCTTCAAAATTATTTATTGCCACTTTATAATGAATTAGAAGCTTGAAAAGCCCTTCAAGAGATGGCTTGTGGTTATTTAATAGTCATCCCAATTACATAAAGAACCAAGCCAACTATATGAAAAGGAGGATATTTATTGGAAGTAATATATTTGACATACTCTTCAACACTCTTTACCTTTTATTTTATCATAGCTTGATCAAATTTCAAAGCTTTTAATTGAGATATAAAGTGTTCAAAATTACTGAAATCTAGAATTTTGAGATTGAAGAGCTTAATTTCTATTTTTTTAACTTCACTAGCACTTACCTTTGCATAGAGATATTTCAAGGTAGTCCACATATCAATAGGATTAGTCTTCTTTATAATATGAAAAAATACATCTGATTCCACTAACATCAAGAATAGTCCAAGAGCCTTCTCCTTTCTCTTACCAAGTTCATGATCACTAAGACCTTCTAACTCATTATTGAATATGAACCAAAGATTATTAATTATAAGTAATATTTCATTTGAACTAACCAAGTTCTATAATTCTTCCCATTGAGGTAGGCAACATACCCTAAAAAATCCACCTTATAATCCTAAACAAATTTGTAATAGATTTGTAGAGTGATTTCACCATTATGTAGAGCTCAAAATATATGCAATCTAAAAAAATGGGATCTAAACACTTTTGCATGCAAACGTTATGGCCTTCCAAATATTTGGTTGGATTATCACTTAAATCAATAAAATAATCAAATGACAAATCTTAGAATTTTTTTGTTAAATCAATAATTATGATGTTTCACCATTGGATTGGTTGTTGCATCTAGAAAGATGTTTGCACTTGTCTTTTTTTATCATAAGATTAAATTCTCATATATATAAATATATTAAATGGGTTTTGCAACTAAAAAAGCTCAATTATAAAACCTTGGCCAACATAGGGGATGACCTTACCAATGTTTCATTCATAGAATTTGAAATAAAGGAGAATGATGTGACCCATATGTTTTGCTTCAAGCCTAAAGGGGAGCAAAAGACAAGAATGTTGAGGTTTGATCTTAGAACCAATTAGCAATAAGCCAATAAACCAATTGTTGAGCCACTAGTATTGTTGGGGAGGAGAAGAGGTGAAGACACTTTTATACATAGCAATTCCTAAGCATTTGGTCCTTTTTTTTAAAAATATTACTTGTGGGTTTCAAACCGCTAACCTCCAGAAACAAGGAAACATACTAGCTTCTACATTACACCTTCATAAGCAATGAAAAGAGGGAAGGATACTTTATTTGATCATGTTTTGAAATGATTTGCAAATTTTTAGGGATTCGACTTTGTGATATCCCTTGAACTAGGTGACCAAGCTACCACTATGACACTTCCTTGGATGGCACATGGGAGCCCTTGTATATTCCAAACATGATGATTGTAAGAAGGTGGGGTACCTAGATTTGATCATGTCCCCTTTCAACTTGAAGGTACATAACTTGACCATCGTTTCATGTTATGGATGCACCAGATCATGTAGTTTAGTGACATTAGACCATAGAAAAGAGGACAAAAAAAGGGTGCCAAATGATGGCACTAAAATTTAAATTAAAAAAAAAATGAAATTTGAATTGAAAAATAACTTGAATATCTAATTTTCAATCATTGATGACTAATTTCTCCTTTTTTTGATTAGTGAAGTTGCTTTAGATTTACCTTTCATACCATATTCAAATTTGTAGCATTTTCCAAAAACCTCCCAAAACATGCATTCACCACAATCATATGCCAAAATTAATATAATGCAATCAAAGATCACAATGACAAATATCGTGAAGAAAGGAAGGAAGAAAACAAGAAGTATAAGGTGGGTTTCCATTGGCACCCCAATATATTACATTTTATTCACACTTATCATACAAATGGATCCTCATTGAGGGGTATTTATAGTGATACCAAATTCCCAATGAGAAGTTAACCTCATGTCGATATAAAATTAACCTTGAGGTTAACCCTACAATATCATAATAATAAATTACTCTTAAAGTGGATTAACCATACCTCTAAGGGTGAAATATGAAATGGGAAAATAGGTTTACATGAACATGCCCGTAGGCATACATAATCACATGCCCTTTGGCTATATAAATAGTTCTCATAAGCACCTCATCAAATATTTGGACTTTCACTAAACAAGATGAGATTATATATATTTCAATAAAAATATGATTTGGTAAATTATACTTTAGTAAGGTAGTAGGTCACTTTGGGGTGGATAAAATATTGTCAGTTCTCCCAAAATACACATACTAGACCAATATGAGGAATAATGTCAAGAGGTACATCAATTAATACAACCCTTATGCTATTACAAAATCAACCAACAAGAAACAAAGATTATATATCCAATTTCCAATGCCATTGAAGCCTCTGGAATCCATATCCATGGATTCCTCTTAGGTTTGCATGCATATAAACATGGTAATAATTATATTTTTATAGTGGGTGATCTTTTTAAAAAATGGCTATCATGATTTCTTCTAAAAATCCATTTCAAATGAGGACACTGGTAAATTCTATTTAGTCATGTATGGCTCAAATTTGGTTTACCAAATTTCATTATCTTTGACAAGGACAAAAAATTTCTATGTTTTGATCCACCCTATGGAATGTTATGGTCACCAAGACAACCATGTATATGGCCATCCACCCTCAAATAGATGGTTATATCAAAGTTGTGAATTTAATAATTATACATCCTATTCAAATTTACAATTCCAAGCATCCATGCACATGGGACAAGATATCCCACTGCATTTATAATGGTTAAAATAAAGCTCTATATAAACCTACTAAGTGCAATCCATTTCATGTCTATTTCAGTTTTCAACTCTTAGCACCCAATGATGTATCTCTCCCTATGTAGCCCATGAAGTACTCACCTCATTGACAACAAGATATAGAAAATTAAGTATGATATGTGGAATAGATTTAACACATTTAATAATATGTCCATTACCTCTTAGATAAGACAAACCAAAAATGCAAGTATGCCATGACAACATGGGGTCCAATATTATTTCAAGGTTGGAAATAAAATATGATTACATATTTGGAAGGAGATACTTCTAGGACCTTATAGAAAGGTCAAATATCTTTATTTTGGACCACATTCCATCACCAAGAATGTGGATGAGAATGATTTCAAGCTGAATCTTCCATCTTATCTTGGTTTGCATCCAATATTCAATTTTGAACTCCTCGGGCCTTACCATCCAACTCTTTTGGACAATTCCACAATAGCAACATAATTTGACATAAGAAATAATTAAACACAAGTGGAGGAGGATAATGTTGTTGATATATATACCAATATCATCAAAAGGCAATTAATTTAGATGTATAGAGTGGTAAAGGTAAAACTACTTGGTTACTAAGGGGAATGACTCATAAAAAATGACATAAACAAATAGTTTCCACACATGATGTCAAAACTCAACACAATGGGGACCATTATTTTTTAAAAAATGATGAATGATATAGGCATGTAACCTTATTAGGGCATGGCATTATACCTAGAAATTTACCTTTTTATCCTCACCACCTTGTCGAGGGTATATTTTATGCTTGGAACTCTAGTTTGACCTGTTCAAATGTGTTGAAAAGCTCAAATGGATAACAAGAAGTTTCAGTAGGAAACCTTGTAATAAAGGCCCTAAAAAAGGTAAAATAAAATAGTTACTATATATACTAATTTTCTATTTTTGGATATTTGCATTCAAAATGCATCTCTAGCCATGTTTTCATGCCACTTGAGTATACAATAGAAGAGGACAATTCATGTGCACATATATTTCATTTAGTATTCACTTTGTAACTCATAGAATGTGAACCACTATATTTCTATATAGGTGACCTTCAATTTTCAATACAATGGATTTCCAACCAAATATTTTATAAAGAGACATGTACCATTGACTATAAAAAGCATGAGTAATGGATAGAATGTCATATTGTCATGTTGAATTTGTAATCTGATTCATGACCAAGAATCAACATTTTACAATGTATTGGATAGGCCTAAGGGTATTTAATTGTGCAATGTATTTATTATTTTTTAATATTTTATTAAGTAAGCCCAATGGGCCATGGTTAACCTTGTTATGGATAAACCTTATTTAATGATTGTAATTAACCTAAAGCCCACTTGTTATATCATTTTAGGTTGAACTTTATGATACAATTTGGGGTTTTTGTATTGCAATAAATACCTCCCTCACACTCCTCATTTCTCATTAGAGTGTTGTGAAATATTATCTACATATAGTAATTATTTATGGTGCTTATGGGCACCTCAATATTTTTCATCACTTTAGCTTTATGTATAATATTTGAGTGTATGTTTTGCTTCTATTTTTTTTAAAGCATTGTGAATTCCATCATGGTATCTGATCAAGTATGGAATATCTTCACTTGGTCATGCATGGATTTTATTTAGAGCCTTCAATTTTTATTTCGAAACCTTGGACAAGTTTATCTTCAAAGCTTCACAAGTTGTTTTACACAAGAAGCAGAGAATAAATATTCTTTTTACCATTTAAGATACCATAAAATCAATACACAAAAACTTGTTTTTGTCTTCTAAATCCTCCTTGAATCTTCTCCAAGAACAATGTAACGACAAAAGAAAGGAGAACAATTTAAAATTTAAAATAATTTTTGGCACCTTCATTTTGGCGTGCACAGGATGGTTTACTCATGCCCCAACCATGTTAGCCACTAATGCAACTTGTAATCCTAGAGCTACTCTTCAAAGGAAGTAGTCACTCTATGTACACCATTGCAAAGGTGCTAAGATGGCTAGCAAAAGGAGTGGGAAGGTGCTTTATGTAGGAGGTCATGGGGTCAAACCATGGTCTCACATTTTTATGTAATATGATAATTTTGAGATAAAATGGATTACCTAGGATGCTCAACACATCAGAGAAGGTAGTTTGATTGGTCAACTAAGCATAAGTTTAGACCTTTTGGCACATGGTTCAAGGTTTAAACCATACTTTTGAGAAGTGAAAAATGCTTCTCTTAGAGCCACTAGCATTCTTCACATATGTGTGGCATGGATACCAAGAGGGCATGTAGCATAATTGATCACTCTTCATCGCAAAAGTTGTTAGCATCTCTAAGGTCTTTGGATTGAATATGAAGAACACAAGCTTATATTGAGAGGGGGGTGAAAAGTATAAGACCATTTTTTACTTTTCTTTCCCAATCAATATTATGCAATGTAAATATAGCAATATCAATAGCATAAATTAAAGCAATGCATAAATCACCACACACAACAGAGACACCAATTTTACGTGGTTCACCCAATGTGGGCTACTCCATGGAGAAAATATTTCACTAAAATTTTTTCAATTAATCTCTTGGGAATACTTTCCCTATTACAATGTTTATGAATCTTTGTCCAAAGGAGACACCAATCCCCTAACCAAGCTTGTGGATCTCTATCCATAGGATAACTCCTTTCTCCTTAGCTCTGACTGGTGATCTTCTAGAAGAATGTTTGCCCCACTGCTCTGGCTAATGGATCTCTATCCACTGAAGACACCTATCCTCACTGCCCTGGCTAATAGATATCTATCCACTAGATACTGTCATCCTATATACTTAGTCACCTTCAAAGCTCTGTATCAAATCTATACTAAACATAGTCCTTAGATCTAGCAAAAATTTGCTCAATATTTGTCTCTAGTCTAGCACAAATTTTTCCTCAAATTTGCACCAAACTTTATCCTCAAATCTGTACTAAACACAGTCCTTCGGTCTAGCACAAATATGTCCTCAATATCTATCCTCTGATCTGCACTAAACATAGTCATTTGGTCTAGCACAAATCTATCCTCAATCTCTATCCTCTGATCTGTACTAAACATAGTCCTTCGATCTAGCACAAATATGTCCTCAATATCTATCCTCAAGCCTTAACACAAATCTTGAATCAATATCAAATCAACTCTGCTATATCTACCCCAAACCTTAACTCAAGGTTTAAACAAATCAATCAATCAACTCTACTCACAAGTATACTCAAAGACTTGTCTTAAATCTACATTGTAAGCTTTCTCAAAAGCTCACACTAATCTGTCCACAAGTCCTCTCAAAGACTTGCCTCAAATCTACTCAACAAGTCCACACTAGAACTTATCCAATCTCACAGAAACATAAATATAATTGTTAGAGACTCAATATGCTTCACATTCATCACAATGCTCAATCACTCTTTTAGAAACATATAGAGAATTTTTAGAGACTCAATATGCTTCACATTCACCTCAATGCTCAATCACTTTCAATTACTCTTTTAGAAATATACAGAGAATTTTTAGAGACTCAATATACTTCACATTCACAAACTCTTAATCACTTTAAATCTCTCTTTTATCATAGAAACATATAGATAATTGTTAGAGACTCAATATGTTTCATGCTCATAAACACTCAACCTCTTTCTCAAATCAATTTCAGAATATAGAACAATTTGTTTCATAGAACTTGAACTATCACTTCACACATCCACTTGACTAGGTTCTACCAAATCTACTCAATAAATCACTCAATGAAATAATCCTTGCTCACAAGCCCTAGTCCAAGCATATGAACACCCACTCAAAAATTTCCAACAATTATTATCAACCAATCTCACATAACAATGAAATTGATGTTCTTTCCAAACCCTAGTTCAATTTCTTCACTCAATTACTCACTTCAACAACAATGTTTATAAAACAATCTCACATAACAATGATACTCATGTTCTTTGAAAACCCTAGTTCAAGATCTTCACTCAACTTTAATCACTTCAACAACAATGCTTATCAAACAATCTTCACATAAGCTCAACAACTCAATAAGGAAACCTAATCAAGTCCTTTTCAATCCAAAGTTGTTTTCCAGAAAATTAATCAACTCAATTAAGGAAGAATGTGCCCATACCTTTTTGCTTCATGAAAAGTAGACCATAAAGATCTACCACAATCATAAACACTTCTTTGCCAAGTATAAAGAGTTAGATGACAAGAATTATCACTCTAACACTTTTCACAATTTACCTTAATCACAAAGATAAATTAAATCTCAAATGCACCTTATTGCTCCATTCTTAAAATAATATCCAACACCACAATATTTAATTAATCACTTTTTCAAAACCCTAACTCATCACAAGATCACCTCAACCATTCAGATTTAACATAACTCACTTCAAAAAATTATCTTCAAAGAATAAACTAATCTCTTCTTATGACTCCCTACTTTAATATTGCATTTATTAAATAACTCACTTGTAAAACAATGCAATAAAATAATTTTTCCTTTTTCCAAGATAAAAAGATTTTTACCCTCAAATCTATCTCAGAAAAATAACCTTTCAAAAACTTAATAATATTTCCCTTATGAATTTTGGCTAATCCTCCAAAATAAAACTATCACCTTATTTCTCCTAATTTTAACTTTAGCCCATGAAAAATTAAATCATAAACCAAAATGTTACCACTTTAGCATGCGTAGGAGTCAAACTTGGCACTTCTCTCCAACGAGCACCTTTTTTGTGGCTTCCACGCCATGTGAGCTACGTGCTCCTCTTGGAGCCACCAAGCGCCTACTGCAATTTGACTTCCTTAGCGACCACGAGCCAAAAGGCTCCTTCACCCTCGCTTTTCGGAAATCGTGTGTTGCATGAACTGTCACTGCGAAATATGCACACGAGTCTTAGGCATTAACATTAGCGACTGAGGATGGATGCTTTGGCATTTGGAAAGGATATGGTTTAAATACCATACACCTTCCAATAATCTCCTACGTCGGAGGAGGGAGTATGTTGTCTTCACATGCGAAAATGTCGGCTCCAAACTTAGACTTTGGCATTATAATTATTAAATATAATAATTTAAATTATTTTAGAATGTAAATATTATAATTTAATAATTAAATAAACTTTGGGCCTTCTATACCAAACTAAAAGCCTCCTTGGTTTTTATAAAAAACCTTATAACTTGCCCACCATTGGTTTTAAATAAAAACCTTTTAAAATCATGCTCCACATAATATTTAAAAATAAACATTATGGAGCTCATCTATCATCAATATCTTGCATTGCTCCTTTTGACCTTTTGACATCAACAGTAGCTCATTCCTTGACATCAATTACAACTTCATTCCTTGACATTAATGACAAATTCATGGACTCAAAATGTCCAACATAATCCTTAGGAGGTACATTTTTGCAACATTATTATATCACTTTGCCAAGGAGTAGAGGTTATGCATATGTTAAGGTACTAATATTCTCAAAGGCAAGTTGGTCATCTTGGTTAGACCAAGGCATCCAATATTTGTAAGACCTAATATTGAGTCTCAGCCATGGAAAGATCTATTGAGAATAATGGAGTTTCAGTCAATGTGGTCTTCTTGTGTGCCATGTCAAACCATTTTTATCATATGTATACCATCCTGAAAAATTGGAGAAGGCCAAGCATCATAGTTGCATTGGTTCAAGAACATTGAATTAGCAAAAAATAAGTGGACAGCATAAACATATTTTAAATTTCCAAGTGGCAGTAGGCGATTGGTTCTTTTTCCCTAAGGCTTAATTATTCAATTTTATTTTTTGGAGGTTCATTAGGGAAAATATTTTGGAGGCCATAATTTTTGTATACAAAAGAGTTTTGAGCCCATTTTTTCAAATCACGTGATTTTTTAGGCTCTACCAACTGGTGGTATTAATTCATGGACCTACTATGGTGTTAGGGGTTATATTATGTAATATGGACTATAAATTCCTAGTTACTCACCTTAATGGGTGAAATTATAGTATTTGGTCAACTCAAATAATCGGCCTACTACGAAGTAAGAACTTGTGGTGCATCTTTTAGGAGGATAAAGTAGTGGTTCTTGATGATGAATCTCGGTACCAAAAGGTATAAGAGGCTCTAGGTTTGTTTTTATTGTTGATTGTGTAGACATGAAAATGCACCATGCAAAGAAAAAGGAAATATGGACAATGTATATTATAAACAATGAATCTTTGAGTACAACTCGATCTTGTTAGAGGGATTTTACAATGCATATTATATTTTGAATGAAAAGGGGGATGATTGATTTTTACAACAAGCTCCTTGGTGCACTCTCTTTTCATGACATAACCAAGTTGTTGATGTATTTTATTTGCATTTCTTGGATCACCCTAGAGTTCTTCCAGTTGCTTCACATCCGCACACATATCCACTAGTTTGGATCAATAATATTTTATGGGCCTCCCTTGCATGAGACCCTTGTCAAAATAAATATAAAAAAAATATTACAAAAATCATTAATATTATCACAAAACCTTAGTAAAAGTTCATAAAACTAAGAAATTCAATGTTCTATACCTCCATTATCTGTCTGTTGTCTAGGATGCTCTATCTATACTTCTCTGGGTAATTGCAGGTGGTAGTTGGCTCTGGGTGATTGTAGGTGGCAGTTGAAACTTTGTAACTGCAAGTGGTGGTTGGTCTGATGTGGCAGAAGGGACAAAATGCCCTTGCTAAAGGATTTTGATGGTGGTTGGGGGTCCTCTAGAGCAAATATGGCAGCGATATATGGACTGGTTCGAGTATAGTCACTGGTCAAAACTTGTTTGACCCCTCCATGCTAACTCAATGGTTGTAATGGTTGAGCTCCTCAAGGTTTGTGGTAAGGGCAGCTGAGATCTCCAAATGAAACAAGGTAGTCTAGTAAAATTTTTGTAGCATGATAGTAGCTTCAACAACCTCTCTCAAAATGATGGAAATAAAGGGGGATTTATAGGGTTTTGGGAAGGGGAGGGGTAGGTGATAAGGAAATGACATGGCAGTGAGGTGGAGCTAAGTTGGAGCCAAGTGGAGGGTGGAAAATCTAAGGTAAATCTGGAGAGGACACATGGAGGAATGTGCACCCTCTCCATTTAATAGCCTTGGGTGGGGTGAATCCTCACCCACCCAAGTGTCATAAATTAGCCTAGGGGTGATGATATGTGCATAGGGACAAGTGTGCCTTGGGAGCTACTCATGGAATTTTAAATTGCCAAAAATATGACATGGAGGCTAAGGAGGACCAAACCATTAAATTTTCTGATTTAATTCCTTTTGACTTGGGGTTTTTCCTTACATTTTTTTAATCATCCAATTTTGGAGGGAAAGTGGGTGGGGAGACAAGGTGGATTAAATGAGGGACTTAGGTGGAGATTTTGGGTAGACCTAGGGATTTGATTAGGATTTTTAAATTAGAGTACAAATCTCCTAGGGATTTGGATGAGGGCTTAAAGTGAAATTAGGGGCTAATGAGGGGCTTAATGGAGGATTTAAATAAGAAAGAAGGATTATGAGAACTTTGAGGGGAGAGGGAGGAATAAATGAGGGGTATTAGGTAGAAATTAGGATATTAGAGAAGCTAAGGGAGGTATTAGAGGAATTAAGCAGAGTAGGAGGAAATTAGAGAAAGATTAGGGGAAATTAGGAAACAAGGGAAATTATAGGAAAATAGGGGACATAGGGAAACCTTAGGAGAACCTAGGGAAATTAGAGGAATTTAGGGGGAAAAGAAATAGAATTAAAAATACTAGAGGGTATTTGGAATAATTTAGGGAAAAGGGGAAATTAGAGGAAAATTGGGGACTTAGAAAATATAGGAGAAATTAGAAGAAATTGCTAGAAAAGAGGGAAATTGAGAAGAATTTAAGAAAAATAGAAAATAAGAAGGAATTTGGAGGAATTTGAGTGAATTTGGGCAAATGGTGATGGTTTTATGACAATTTGAGGGTTTTGGTGAATTTACGATCATTTAAGGGATTTTTTGGCAGTTTTGTGGGAATTTGATTGCAAATGACTAAAATTTGGTGTCTACAAATTGAACTAAAGTTGTTTTTTCATATATAAAAAAAATGACCCTATCAAGGTATGGTTAAAGTTGCATGAAATTTTTGGAAGGGTTAATACTACTAAAGTAAGTTGCTTGGAATTAGAGCTTTCTTCTCTTAAGCTAGTTGATTTTGATAAAGTTGAGGACTCTATTGTTAGATTCAAGGTTTTGAGGGTAGATATTGCATATTCTTAGGAAAAAAAAGGTGACATAGAATGCATTAATATTATTCTTTCTAATATTTGCTTTCTTTTAGATATTGAAGTTTCTTTTAGATGTTGAAGCTAATGGTTCATATGATTCCTGTAGATTAAAAATACACGCCAAACAAAAAAAAACAAAATCACAATAACAGAGTACAAAATAGTTGCACAAAACAAACGATTTCTATTAATCGATGGAGTTTAAAAACTCCTTTTTGAATACAACTGGGCCTGTAACCCTTTATTTGTGATACAAGATTACAATTCGTGCTAGGGTTCTCCGAAACCCTAGCTGGCACAAATGGTGGCGTCTCCGAAGAATGTATCTTCAATCTCAACAGAACGAGTGGGCTTCGTTATATCCCTTGCTTGGACCACTCCAGCTTAAACAACTGCCATCAATAAACCAGATCTGCCTTTAAAAACTTGCACACATTAACACTATCAAGGAGTTAGAAATTAATAAGAGGGCTCCACTGTGTGAGCCCTCAGAAACAATCTAAAACCCTAGAAAAATAGAATGTAGGAATTCAACAACAGATAAAAGAAAAGAAAAGAAGTTACTTGCTTTAAACTAATTTATACCTGTTCTCTGTTAACGCAGCTAGACCAAGCGACACCTAGAAGTAACGTGGCTGTCAAATCGGCTGCAGAAGGCTCCCTGGTGCACTCACTGAATGCCCGCGTGCTTCTGGATCTGGGTTACAAACGCTAGTCTGCATCTGTGGCTGTGGATAAACACCCGCGGGCACTTAATAAACGCCCGTGGGCACTTGCGACAAGGGGTAAATGCCCGTGGGCACTTGCGATAGGAATGGGAGATTCTGCAGAATGCTGCAGAAGGAATGGCGACGAAAGCGGCAAAAAAGGACGACGATAGATGCGGCGAAAGGGTAGCAGAAGAATTAGAATCCGAGATAGCCGAGATAGATGAAGGGATAGAAGAAGTTAAGAAGATAGAAAAGATCCAGGATAGAAGTAGCAAAACATAGGGTTTGAGCCATCAAGGTGGCTCAATTTATAATCCACTCTTAGGGCACACTTTAGGGTTTTAACGACACTTTGAACGTGTGGCTAAGATTAAAGTGGATCTAAGGGTAGAGAATAAATCTAGGTTGTGAAATGGATTAATATGGATGGACGGATGAGATTAAATCACTTAAACTATTATTTAAATATATATATTAAAATATTAAAATATATATATATATATATAAATATTAATTTAAATAAATTTGGGGATGAAAAATGGTGGGAAAGGTGAAATTGGGCCAAATAATGGCGGGAAAGTGTGGATTTGGGCCAAATAATGGTGGGAAGGTGGATGACCGACATGTGGATGACAGGAAGGTATAGATGACTTGCAAGTGGCTGGATTTTGGTGTCTACAGATGCCCTTTTTGAGCTGCTTTGTGTGAAGACACAATGCAAGACAAAAACTTAGGAAACCTGAAAAGCTGGATCAGATGTAACTCTCTCTCAAGACTAAAACACAACTTTGAAGACCAAAGAATAAAAGAATATTTAAAATTTATCAACTTACCCCCTCAATTGGCGAGCAAGAATGGTTCTCACAAGCCAATTGGAAGAAATTCAGAAGAAAATGAACCGTTTTTGCCCCAACGGTGAAAAAAGGGGTTGGTGTATGAACCATCTGTTTATGTCCCAACAGAAAAGGGGTTGGTGTACAAACTAGAAAAGAATATGATTGAAGACGATATGAGTGATGTGAAAGATGAACCGTTTTCTACCCCAACGGTTAGAAAGGGATTTTTGCCAAATTATAAATTCCATGATCATGTAAGATGAATTCCATTATAGGAAAATTAGAAATTGATAACGGATGCCCCAACTCCTGTGTGTGAATCCGTACTGTTGATGAAATTGCCTTGTTTGCGCCATTGATATGCAGAGATGCAAGATGCATGAAAGAGTCCAGAACTCAGAGATGCTCCTAGTGACTGTATGGATAATTCCTCGGGTCGAAACCAATCAACCTAGGTAGCCTTAATCTCTAGCAAGACTCAAAATAATGATGATTTTGAAGATTGTCCATGTTTAAGGCCCCATGAACTAGGCCATCAATGACAACTGTGGGCAATTAATCTCGGTATGAGGTCACTTGAAAAGTAGGATACCCAAAATTTTTTCTAATTTTAACCAACAAAAAAAAATAATAAATAAAAAGTAGGAGTCCTCTGGGTGGTTTTTTCTTCCCCCCCCCCCCAGGGCGGCACCCCACCCCCCCCCCGCCGCGAAGAAAAAAAAAAAAACAACAGGGGTTTATTTTTATTTAAATTAAAAAAAAAAAAAAAAAAAAAAAAAAAAAAAAAAAATTGACGATAGATCAGAAGAATTGATGAATGTGGTTAATTTTGTGAAGGTTTTGAATGTTTTTAACCCAATTTGTAAAACAATGATGAATGATGCGCTTTTTGAGCGAAATGACAAAATTTGTGTCTAAAGCTGTTGTAACCTTCACAAAATGTTTTATTATGATAAGAAGAACGGATGAATGCAATTTGATGAAATTTGGAGGAGGTAAGCTTTGATTTTGCAAGTTTTGTTCCTTTATTCAATACTGACACCAAACGCCGGTATGCATTTGGGGGTGGCAGAGACGCCCGCCGATTTTTAGGCACTCTCCAGATGCAGCACTGCGTCTGAATGTGCCATGAAATGACCCACTACATTTTAGGGCACCACAACCAGCTATTTAAACAGTTTCAGCGAGAATTTCGCTCATTTGTGCGTTCGAGCTTGAGAGAAGTGCGTCTGAGGGAGTGGAGTGAAGTGAAAGGTTGTGTGGGAGAGTGAAGCACGCGGGTGCTATGGCGGAGGTGGGAGTGGACGCACCAATGTAGCCAGCTGAGGTATTTGTTCATTTAAGCAAGTACTTATTATGTGTTTTTTTTTTTTTTTTTTTTTTTTGGAAAAAATTTGTAACAAATTTTTGTTTTGTTGTTTTGCAGCTTAGGGTGTTAGAGGCATGACACCGGTTCTCCCCTATCATTCCGGGGATGAGGAGGTCGTTGTCCCAGGAATACTGGGAGATATTGGAGGCAGTGGGACTAGCGGAGGTAGCCCGGTTGGAGGTAGTGAGTCTAGGCACACCACTAGGTCTAGGGCTCCTACTAGGTCTCAGGGGTCCTCTTTTGATGGTTAGCTTAGTGCTTAGATGCACTCTTTATGAGCTTTGGTGCTCTTATTGTATATTGTAGCCTTTTGGCATTCCTCGTACAGTTTGTCCTTTTATATATATATATATATATATATATATATATATATGGCTTTTATTTATTTGGTGTTTTACTCTCTTTTGTGTGAATGCCTATGTTTTTGTGATGCATGTTTTGATATGTTTTAATGTTTTTGATGCATATGTGATGGAATGGAATTCAAACTTATAGATGATTAATGCGAGACTAAGTATATAACATACAAATCTATGGATGATTAATGCAAGACTAAGTAAATGATATGTAAATCTATGGATGATTAATGCAAGACTAAGTAAATGAAATATGCACTAAGAAGCACTCATATTTTTAGATAGTTAGATTTAGCCAACTGTTATCATAATTGTTTAATCATGGGCACCGAACTTGGTGGCTTGTGAATGGATGACGTATGGAATGACATGAATATGGAAGAAGATATGGAGGGTGATATGGAGGTTGATATGGAGGAAGACTATTTTACAAAGACTCAAACATGCTAGTGGTATCAAACAAACTTACTAATACCGCCTAATTCAACTAGGACCAAATGTGTGTGCATGCGAGTTCATTAACCAAATCGGAAGCATGGTAGTGACTCTAGGCAATCAAAAACCCGTGTGTGTGCAAGTGTGTTCATTAACCTCATCTTGCATAAATTAGGTAACCCCGTTATGGAGAAGACCCCGAAGCTAGTTTGTCCGTATGAGCATTCGGAGGTCTCTTTTTGAGGAGAGACATGTCGCCACGCAATGAGTATACTCCATTTCCAGCTCAAGCGTCTATAGCCCCGTGAAGGTTAACTCCATAGTCCATGTTGTTTTTGACCTTTGTAAGCCTTGGGGATGACTACCTATCCGTCCGATCGGACAAGTAGTACGATCCTTACAACTTATTTGGGATCGGTGGTGTGTGAAAAATGTTCATTTCCTTAGAGCTTTGGGGAATCGGATTCTCAACCGAAGTATGATGAGAATTTTACCCTATCCTTACTACTCGGTTTATATTTATATTTTGTAATTGCTTGTGATAGTGGTAAGAACCACTGTTTTATGGACTATGTTTGCATGATAGGACAAACGAGGATTACCCTGTTCACTTCGAGGCACAACCCAAGGATGGTGTTATCTCTCTTTGACACAAGATGTTTTTAAGATGTGAAAATGTGATAGGTTCAAGACCGCTTTTGAAATCATTTCCCAATACTCAAGATTTTATTTAGTGTAATTGGTGATATGGCCCTAGAGGACTTTAACATGCATTTCGAAGTTTGCTTAAAACACTAGAAATGGTTGAGTGACTCGAAAACATTTTGGCAATGTAAATATGTGCAAATGGAAAATGGATGTACGAATGACAATTCGGTTTGATGGATTTTATGAAGGTGCCCCTGATTAAGGCAACATGACTTTTGCTTGACCAAATTTTATATCCAAAAGATAGAATGGTCTCTAACATGATATGCAACTATGGCTGAAAATGAAATGTTATGGTTTTCAATGAGATGTATGCACATGAAATGCAATGTTTTTGAATGAGATGTATGCAACTAACAATGAAATGCAAATTCTTTTTATTTTTATTTTTTTTTTTTTTTTTTTACAAGCCATGTATATATGTACATATAAAATTCAAACTATGCGTAAAATGCCCTCAAGTGTATAATATTAAGTGGTTCGGGTTCTTCCTCTCCCTCTAAACTGGCAAGTCTATAAGTTCCATTACCCACTCTTTCAATGACCATATATGGACCTAACCAATTAGCCACGAATTTATCTCGAAGATGCGGCAATGCATTGGTGTTTTGTTGATTCTCTTTAAGGACAAGATCCCCTACTTGAAATTCTCTTAGATGAACTTTGGCATTGTAAGCACGTTTCAATCGGTCTTGATAAACTCGCAAATGCTCTAAAGCATTGATTCGTTTTTCATCTATGAGTGTGAGTTGATCAAGACGTGCTTGTCTAGCAAGATCATCATCGATAAATTCCTGCAAAGAAATTCGCAAGGAAGGGATCTCGAGCTCAAGAGGCATGATTGCTTCACCTCCATAGACCAAAGAAAATGGCGTTGCCCCAATGGGAGTTCTCGATGCTTGTTCCGTAAGCCCATAATGCCAAGGGGATTTGTGTATGCCAATCTTTATGATTTTCTTTAACAAGTTTCTTAAGAATAGCAATTATGGTCTTATTGGAAGCTTCAACTTGTCCATTGGCTTGTGGGTAGTAAGGAGTTGAGAAACTATGTTGGATATTATACTTTTCGCAAAGAGCTCGAACATCCTTATTCTTAAAAGACTTGCCGTTATCAAAAATGATTTTAGAGGGAATACCAAAACGACAAATGATATGGTGAAGTATAAACTCCACAATTCTAGGACCTGTCGTACTGGTTAGAGGAATAGCTTCAACCCACTTTGTGAAGTATTCAGTGGCTATAATGATGAAAGTATGCTGTCCTGAAGAGGCAAGTGAAATCTTGCCAATTAAATCGAGACCCCATTGTGAGAAGGGCCAAAGGCTTTGGATGGGCTGTAAAGCTTGTGATGGTATATGGGTTAAATTAGCGTGTTCTTGACACTTTTTACATTGTTTAACATACTTGCAACAATCTTGTTCCATAGTGGGCCAATAATACCCCATACGTAAAATACGCTTCGCAATGGCCATTCCACTAAAATGACCACCACAAGTACCATCATGGGCTTCAACAATAGCTCTATGTGTTTCACCTGCTTCTAGACAGTGGAGGAGTACTCCATCATATCCACGTTTATACAACACATCCCCCAAAAGAACAAAACGAGCTGCCTTTTGCTTAAAACAACGGCGAGCAGTTCGAGACAAATCAGGTGGAAGTGTTCCAAACTTGAGGAAGGCTACTATCTCACTAGACCAAGGCTCATATGGATCCGAATGGATAAAGCAAACATCTTTTTCATCTTTAGAATCAGCACGAACAATTGCAGACTTAGAGATTGTGGAAATGATTAGGGGCTGTACCTCTCCAAGGGAGTCCTTTGGAATCAATGATCCAAGAGAGGCCATGGCATCCGCAAATCTATTAGTCGAACGAGGCAAACTAGTGATCTCATACCAATCAAACTTAGAGAGCAACTTCATTGCTACATCACGATAAAGCTTAATGGTAGGTTCTTTGGCTTGGTATTCTCCTGTAATTTGTTTAACCACGAGTTGAGAATCCCCAAATATCCGAATACGCTTAATGCTCATAGCTATGGCTGATTGAAGACCTAAAATTAAGGCTTCATACTCGCTGTATTATTGGTGCATTGGAAGTCTAATTTGAATGATAAAGGGATGGGAATCCCTTGAGGTGTATGAAATACAACTCCAGCACCCTGACCTTTCGCGCACTTAGAGCCATCAAAGAATAGCGTGATGTCAACATCTTCCTCCGGAATGATGTCCTCTTCTTGTTCAAGTGATAGCAAATACCGAATCATCTCGGAGCTCAATAATCAAAGGATGATCACTAGGTAGTGGAGCTTCCGCAAGTTGATCGGCTATAACTTGACCTTTAACGGATTTTTGGCTAATGAATTCAAGATCGAATTCGGTAAGCAACATTATCCATTTAGCGGTACGAGTGTTATTATAAGTGCGAGACATCATATAACGCAGAGGGTTTTCTCTAGCTATGACATATGTTGTATGGCTAAGCATATAATGACGAAGTTTCTTAGTGGCAAAAACCACTCGCTAAGCACAACTTTTCCACATAAGCATATCGGGTTTCATAGCTTACCAATGTTCGACTAATATAATAGATAGCTTGCTCACGATTTTGTTCATTCTTTTGTGCAAGCATTGTCCCTAAGGCAAAGTCCGTTGCTGAGATATAAAGATTGAAAGGGACCCCTGGACGAGGCGGAGCTAAGACTGGCGGAGATGCTAAGTACTGCTTGATGTCATCAAAGGCTTTCTGACACTCATCTGTCCATGAAAATTGTACCCCCTTTTGTAGTAGGTGGCAAAATGGCCTACATTTATCATAAAGTTGTGCAATAAAGCGACGGATTGAATTAATCTTTCCTTGCAAACTACGCAACTCCTTCAAATTAGTTGGGGGACACATTTCCATAATGGCTTTGACCTTGTTTGGGTCCACCTCAATACCTCGTTTAGAGATAATAAAACCTAGGAGTTTGCCCGAGGTAACACCAAAGACACATTTCTTAGGGTTCAACCTTACTTTATGCTCTAGAAGTCTATCAAAAACTTTTTCCAATACATCAAAATGCTCTTGTCGAGTTTTAGATTTTGCCAATAAATCATCCACATAATCTTCGATAATCTTATGCATATAATCGTGGAAAATATAAGTCATGGCTCGTTGATAGGTTGCACCTGCGTTCTTAAGGCCAAAGGGCATCACCCTGTAACAAAAAGTTCCCCAAGGTGTGGTAAATGCTGTTTTGTGTTGATCCTCAGGGTTTATTCGAATCTAGTTGTATCCTGAAAATCCATCCATGAACGAAAGCATTTCATGACCAGCGCAAGTGTCGACAAGAGTATCAATGTTTGGAAGAGGAAAGTCATCCTTAGGACATGCTTTATTTAGATCTCGAAAATCGGTGCAAACACGTATCCCCCCGTTAGGCTTGCGAACGGGTACCATGTTAGAAAGCCACTCAGGATAATCAATCGGGACGACAAATTTAACATCCAGAAGTTTCTGAATCTCCGATTTAACTATGAGGGCCACGGTAGGATGCATTTTCCTAAGTTTCTGTTTGACAGGTTTAGCACCTTTTTGTAAGGTGAGGTTATGGACAACTAAATTAGGGTCTAGGCCTCGGCATGTCTTTGTAAGACCATGCAAATATCTCCTTCTTCCGCTTGAGTAGAGCAATCATTTGCTCTTGTTCCTCCGATGATAGACTTTTAGCCGCTTCATAATTTGGGTGCCATCTTGGTCCGTACTAAGGTCTACATCGATAGTTTCTTCAATAGACATGTGGGAACCTTCCTCAAGCTGATGGGGAGTAGGGATCAGATTTATGTCATCTAAAATGTCATCAAGCTCCCGTGCCTTGCTCTCGTCTATGTCTCGCTTGGAAGACCTCTGGCTTAGAAGATGAAGGTGAATGTGGAGGTGAAGGAGGAATGTAGTTGACGGAAGCCCTTAACAATTCCTCAGAAAGGATGAACTCTGAAATAGATGGAGGGAATGAAATCCGATCCATGTCAATCAGGCTTGGGTTGATCGGGATTGACTTATCCGGATCATATGGATTATGGAGTGGGGTGAATAAGTCTTCAAAATTCATTATCGACTTATGGAAGAAAGGATGGGCGGAATGGAAAGGAACACCGGTGAAGACCTCGAAGACCTGAAGTGCAAAACAACATAGTTTTTCAGCTTTTTTTTTTTTTTTTGGTTTGAGTTTTTTTTTTTTTTTTGTAGTGGTGAAAACCACTATTACACACATACATAAAGCAATAAAGTATTTTTTTTTTTATATATTTTGATTTTTTTTTTTTTGGAATTTTCTGATTTTTTTTTTTTTTTGGTAGTGGTGAAAACCACTATTTTAGTATATACATATAATACAGGTTTGGATTATGGCTTATGGATGTGGCGGGGGTGGTGGTTCACCTCGTTCTTGTGGAAGAAGCAAGCGAAAGATGGCCTCTTGGAGAGGGAACAATTGGAGATAAAACTCGTCTTGTTTAGTGAGGGGAACAATGGGCGCCGACTCTTCTTCAGATTCATCACCATTTGACATGACGTCAAATTCTTCATAGACTTCATCTTCGGATTCGTCGAGGTGGAGGATTTCTTCTTCTGAATTAAGATTAATGCTTTGAAAAGCTCGCTCAAAAGAAGAAAGGGATGGAAGTGGTTGGTAGCCCGCACCAAAACGCTCGTGGGTCTCTCGGTATGGCATATCGATGCGTTCAGCTACTCCCTTGCTCGTATCGACCTAGGCCAAATTGCCGCCAATTATGTCCGTGGAAATAGCGAGAGGGAAAACCCTCCATCCTTTCGATATTGGCAGTGACTGGATGCTTGGGTTCTAGTATGGTGGTAGGACTAGAAGATGACTCTATTCCCCCATATACAAAATTAATGGAATTTGGCATAGAACCCATGTTATAAACCGATCCAATGGATAAATGTTGGTCATGTGGACGACCAAAATCTTTAACTGTTTGCACATTGAACGGTGTGATGTGGACATCTTGGATGGCATACTCACCAATACCTGCATCAATGAGATGGACCTTGACTTGGGAGGGAGAAAGACTAGATGATGGAATAGAAGAATGTGGGATAGAAGAATTGGAAGGATTTGGTTGGGTTGATGCTTCACTGACTTGTGAAACATCAACTGGTGATGGTTGGGAAGATGGAGGAATAATAGGTGATGTTGAAGAAGGTGTAGAAGAAGGGGGTAATGACGTGGAAAGAGATGATTGGTCATGGCCACATGTGCATGTGGTCACTGATGAAGAAGAAGGAAGATTAGTTGATGAAGAAAGTGGTGAATGAGATGGAATAGCGGAAGAGGAAGATGGTTGCGATATGATGGGTAGCTCCTCAAGAATGGGAGCTTTAGAAGAAGATGGTATAGAAGAAGTAGATGGGGTCAAGAAAAGATGAGTGGATGGCAACACAATCTCATAAGGATTTGAGACATAGTTGCAATGTTTGAAGGGTTCAATGTCAACAGGTACACAATGAACCTGTCCCTCATATACATACTTCAGACATTGATGTAGTATAGAAGGGACACATCTCATCTCCCTAAGCCAAGGCCGTCCAAGCAATACATTGTATGCCATGGTCCCTTCCAAGATGTGAAACAAGGTATGCAAAGTTCGGGCCCCTACCTCAATGGGCAAGATAACTGTGCCAACCGTGGAAGATAAAGCATCATTGAATGCTTTAAGAGTAAAGGTCGACTTGGTGATAAGGGATGGCGACAGATTTAGATGACTCAACGCCGATGTTGTAATGATATTGATTGAGGAACCGGTGTCAATTAAGACTCTCTTGAATGGCTTGTTATCGATCTTGGCCATGATATGCAAGTGGAGGATCTATACTTTCTGTTGACATAGGTTTGATTTCAAAATCATAGAAAGTGATGGAGGGCTCCATGCATGTTTGAATACTCCCCACAAAGTTGTTGAAGGCATTAGTATCTTGAGTTTGAAGCTCGATTGACTTTAAGATTTCCATTAATGCCTCTCTATGCGGAGGAGATTGTTGAATGAGGTCATAGATCGATAACTTGGCGGAAGCCATTTTTAAACTGGTAGTTAACCGGCTACTCAATGACATGATGGGTCGTTGGCTTTGAGTAGAATGATTTAGCGGTTGTTGAGAAGTACTAGCACGTCGTTGGGTCACCGTTACCCGAGGTGGACTCGGGGTTTGTACAGGTGGCCGTGGTTCAGCCTCGATTTGGTTGGTTCGCCCTTTGACCCCGGGTTACTACGTTAATAGTACCCACAAAACCTTGGTATTGTTGTACATGGTTGACTTGATTAGGAGGAGTTACCTGAGTTACTCCCCCCGAAGTTGTTGGAGCTTCCTCCCGATGTGGAAGGGGTGTTTGAAATATACCAAGATTTTGATTTTGTTGGGCTAAGGGGCTATCCAATTTAATGGCTCCAATCTCAATAAGATCTTGGATCACATGTTTGAAAGTTGTACAATTATTGATATCGTGCCCATTTTGCCTATGATAAGGACAAAATAGGTACTCCTTGTAATACTTTCCCCTTCTAGATGGGTCTAAAGGTTTAAACTCAGGTAACGTTAATTGATTTGTGCTATATAACTTGTTGAATATGACCGCATATGGTTCATCTAAAGGTGTGAACTGTCGCTTGGGACGATTGTTTTGCCAAGGTCGAGTTTCCATGGTTGGCCCAGAGATTGGGAGTCTGGTTGAGTAGGGGCGGGTACCGCATGATAAGCAATTGGTTGCGGTTGACTTTGCATTACTTGTTGTTGTTGAGCCATTACGGGTCGGCTCGCCACCACTTGATTAACTTGGTTAACATTTGAGGTTGTACTAGCCCGTGCTTGTTTGTTTTGGCCATAATTATTATTTCGTTGTTGGCCCTTTTGTTGCCATTCTTTTCTACGGGGTTTTAAAACACCCTCTTGGACTTTAATGTCTTCTATGATACTTGCTTGGGCCAAAGCCTCTTCAAAAGTCCCGTATTGTTGTAATTGGAGTAACCAAGAGATAGGTTTTAGACAACTCTGGGTGAACATTTTGGTTAACTCCTCCATTGGTAGGGAGAATGGCAGTTTATTAATGATAGCCCTCCAACGGTTTCCAAAGTCATAAACAGTCTCATCGTCATGTTGCTTGAGCTTGTATAAGTCGGACAATGAAACTCTCTTTTGTACATTTAGGGAGAATCGTTCTAAAAATAGATTAATCAATTGCTCGTAAGCATAAATGCTATGGTGAGCTAAATGATTGTACCATTGTACAACATCTCCTCCTAATGTCTGAGGAAAAGTTCTGAGCATAAGAGCATCATTATTTTGGATTCTAAAGCAAGCATGCATGAATGAGCTCACATGTTCATGAGGATCCTCAGTTCCTCAAAATTTGTCAAACTTCGGTAATGTGAAATCAGTCGGATATGGCGGTGAAGGTACCGAAGGATGAATTGGTTGATTGATCAACGACCTCAGCGTAGGTTTCTGACTAAATGAGCCAGGCACGTTGAGCATAAGGTTGTCAATCTGTTGTTGCATAGCATGGAGTCATGGATCTTCATTAAAATTTTGACTCGTTTGATGATTATGATGATGTAATGGAAGAGTGGAAAATTGATGAGATGGGATGAAATTGCCTGGATTAGGCGGTGTGGAATGGACAAGTTGTTGGTATGGATGATACCGGAAAGAAGGTGATTGGGGTAGATGATGAACTGGACTAGGTTGGGAGAAAGGTGGGGTAGGAATGGACACCACCGAAGATTGGGGTACCTGTGTGGGGCCCGAGCTAATAAAAGTCGGTCGGGTAGAAATTGGTTGGGGTGTAGGATTTACTACGACAGGTGGTTGAGCATTTTGTTGCTGTTGTTGCAGAATCAATTTGTCGAGATACTCCTTAACCTTATTAATCTCTAACCCAAGGGAGGTGGGATGATTGGATGAAGGTGGAGGGCAGGCTGCCATGGTAGTCACAGAAGACTGCATAGCAGGGGCGATGAAGTTGGGAGGGCGGGCTGCCATGGTAGTCACAGGGGACTGCATAGCAGGAGCAATGAAGGTGGCTGAAGTAGGCGATACCTGGGAAGGAACAGTAGACTGTGTCCTAGGTAGGGTGAAACCATAAATGGTTTGGGAAGAAGAGGGTTGAAATTGGTCATGGCTAGAGGAGTTTCCACCAACCTCATAGAGAGAATTGGTGTACACCCGGTTAAATGGAGGAGAAAGTGGTCGGGAAGACACTACATTTGTCTCCAAAGGAGGACAATTGAGCATCTGGGAAGATGTTGGAGATGAAGCCGGCTGAGCAGATACAACATTAGCCTCAAATATGGGGCTAGTGTAGACCTGAGTGAAACCAACGGGTAGGGTTGATGCAATATCCTGCTAAAAAATAGAATCTTGCATAGGGGAATCTTGGATTGGCTCAAGGACATAGCCAGTGCCATCTCTTAAGTGAGTTTGCACTTGGGCCATATCAATGTGGACAATATGAGAGGAATTGTCTTCCTCCATGGGCATGGCCATGTGGTAGATGGTAGAAGGACGTGAAAGTCCCGCAGGTGAACTTGCTTGAAATTCACTAGGATAAGTGGCCATGTTGGTGGTGGGGATGTTCTGTGAATTTCCCATTTGATTATTTAGATTTAACATTTTAGATTGATTCCTTGTTAAGACCATAGAGCAATAAATCTAAACAAATTCAGAAAAGAAGAATGCAAAACTAGAATGATAAATTTACACTACAAAAATTATCAGAAAATAGTCACAACCTAGGTTTCCACCAATGTGTCTTACCTTGCGGTTAATTAATTATTTTCTGATCTTAATCTGTAGTAAATTTTAAGTGTCCGGTTTATGAGTTTTGCATGTGATCTAATCTTGAATTATTCACAAAAAAAGGTAAAAACTATGGCTAGGAAAGGACAACGAGATTCTTACTGGTGATGAAATCCAGCAAGTTTGCTCGGGGGTGACCTATGGTGTCTAAGGCAGAATTTTAATGGATGGAGATGAATTCCACCGTCACTAAACTTCAAGCAATACCTGGTGATGAAATCCAGATATCACTGTTTTAAATGCAATATGAAAATGCAATGAATTTTTTTTTTTTAAATGTTTTAGTTATCTAATGTGTACATACAAGGCTATAAATCAAAAGTTCTAATGATCTAAGCAAGAGGCTACTGAAAACATGTCATTTCCTCTGAAGAAGTGGAGTACACCGTTTAAAACCCCCCGCCTACCAATGATATCGATATCAAAGGAGCAACCGGAAGGTTCGTCCACTTCTCTCGCCTCGGAATCACCCAATGGCAGGAGTACTATTGACATCCAATCAATAGTCCTACTTAGATAATTAAAACAAATAATTCGTAGCTATTCTAATATGCAGCTAGGTATGCAAATTTTTTTTTTTTTTTAATGCAAGCAACAATCAATAATGCAATGCAAAGAAAAATGTAATTAAAAATAACTGTTCTTTTCCAGATTACTTAGTTTTTGTTCATTTTAAAGTAATGATCTGAAAAAGAAACAAAATATGGCAGTAAAAACCAAAAACGTAAAAAGTACAACACTTACTTGGAAGCCTACGCTTTTCTATAAAACTGACTTCAAACGCCCACGGGAGTCTGCACAGGCTGAAACGCACCTCTGCATTTCGTATTGGACTTCCGTACGCCCTCTCGCGTCTCGCTATGTTTTCTGCAAACTCGTAAACCCTAGTTCGCTGGAACAACGAATTTCACGATTTTCGGAACCTGCAAAATAAAACAGAAAACAAGAACAGATTAGTAAAGCAAGTATTAAAAATATGAAACCCTAGGGGGTCCCACCGTGATCGCCATTTGTAGATTAAAAATACACGCCAAACAAAAAAAAATAAAATCACAATAACAGAGTACAAAATAGTTGCACAAAACAAACGATTTCTATTAATCGATGGAGTTTAAAAACTCCTTTTTGAATACAACTGGGCCTGTAACCCTTTATTTGTGATACAAGATTACAATTCGTGCTAGGGTTCTCTCGAAACCCTAGCTGGCACAAATGGTGGCGTCTCCGAAGAATGTATCTTCAATCTCAACAGAACGAGTGGGCTTCGTTATATCCCTTGCTTGGACCACTCCAGCTTAAACAACTGCCATCAATAAACCAGATCTGCCATTAAAAACCTGCACACATTAACACTATCAAGGAGTTAGAAATTAATAAGAGGGCTCCACTGTGTGAGCCCTCAGAAACAATCTAAAACCCTAGAAAAATAGAATGCAGGAATTCAACAACAGATTAATAAAAGAAAAGAAGTTACTTGCTTTAAACTAATTTATACCTGTTCTCTGTTAACGCAACTAGACCAGGCGACACCTGGAAGTAATGTGGCTGTCAAATCGGCTGCGGAAGGCGCCCTGGTGCACTCGCTGAACGCCCGCGTGCTTCTGGATCTGGGTTACAGACGCCGGTCTGCGTCTGTGGCTGTGGATAAACGCCCGCGGGCACTTAATAAACGCCCGTGGGCACTTGCGACAAGGGGTAAACGCCCGCGGGCACTTGCGACAGGAATGGGAGATTCTGCAGAATGCTGCAGAAGGAATGGCGGTGAAAGCGGCGATGGAAGCGACGAAAAAGGACGGCGATAGATGCGGCGAAAGGGTAGCAGAAGAATTAGAATCCGAGATAGCCGAGATAGATGAAGGGATAGAAGAAGTTAAGAAGATAGAAAAGATCCAGGATAGAAGTAGCAAAAGACATAGGGTTTGAGCCATCAAGGTGACTCAATTTATAATCTACTCTTAGGGCACACTTTAGGGTTTTAACGACACTTTGAACGTGTGGCTAAGATTAAAGTGGATCTAAGGGTAGAGAATAAATCTAGGTTGTGAAATGGATTAAGATGGATGGACGGATGAGATTAAATGAAGGACGGACCTGATTAAATCACTTAAACTATTATTTAAATATATATATTAAAATATTAAAATATTAAAATATATATATATATAAATATTAATTTAAATAAATTTGGGGATGAAAAATGGCGGGAAAGGTGAAATTGGGCCAAATAATGGCGGGAAAGTGTGGATTTGGGCCAAATAATGGCGGGAAGGTGGATGACCGACACGTGGCTGACAAGAAGGTATAGATGACTTGCAAGTGGCTGGATTTTGGTGTCTACAATTCCTATGTTCTTGGAACCCCAAACAATTTACTCTGGATCAACTTTTTTCTATCTTAATTCACATTTATGTTGTAATCTATAATTGTGGTGGTGGAACTCCTCAAATATAGGCTCACACAAAGGAATTCCAATATAAGGAGGGCTACTACCCAGGGACCTGCAAGCAATGCTAAGTCTTCAAAGAAATCAAAGACCACTTGCAGATACTATAAAAGGGATAAACATCTTATGAAGGATTGTTTTCTAAAACTACAGAAGATTGAAGCCAAGTTATTGAAGCAAGGTGGATGTCATTTATTTTGTGAGGGAGATTTAGATGGATTTGCCTCAATTGTAGAGGCCCACTAGAACATCCATTATGGAGGAAAGATATTATTGTCACTACTTTCTTCTCTCCTTGGACCCTCAATTTAGATTATATGAGGTGTTGAATTTGTAATTTGATTCATGGCCAAGAGCATATATTGTGTGATGTATTGGATAGGCCTAAGGGCATTTCATTGTGCAATGTATTTATTATTTTGTAATATTTTATTATGTAAGCCCAATAGGCCATGGTTAACCTTGTTATGGTTAAACCTTATTTAATATTTGTAATTAACCTAAAGCCCACTTATTATATCAACTTAGGTTAAAATTTATGATGTAATTTGGATTTTGGTATTGCTATAAATATCCCCTCACACTCCTTATTTCTCATAAAAGTGTTGTGCAATATTATCTATGGATAGTGATTATTTATTATGCCTATGAGCCATCCTAATATTTTTCATCCCTTTCAATTTTTATATAACATTTGAGTGCATGTTTTGCTTTTATTTATTTTTGGTGAGCATTGTGAATTCCATCACCTCACATCTCTTTTAAAAACATTCCTTGCAATGTACTTTATTTTCTAAACAACAAAATCATTCTATTATTTTTCTCATTTTTTTATATTTGGGTTTGTTGTACTTTGTTATTGTTTAAATTGTGCTCTCTTGATTTTACTTAACTCAAAACCTTGATATTTAGACCACTAAATGTTAAATGATTGTCATATTTGATGATTCCTAATTTAACTAGCTTCATTTCATATTGGTCTTATAGATTTTGTAAGTGGCATAATCACTTAAGGTCGCTCCCATGTGGAATGATGTCCCCAAGTATATGGTTTGTGTTATATTTTGTACCACTTGATTTTTCATTGATTTGACCTCAAGATCTAACATTTCAACTATATTTTTTAAATCATTCACTCCACCATGATAAAGTGGTTGAGATGGTTTTTGAAATGCCTATATGGTATACTTATGTTGAGTTTTAAGGATTTTGTTTATTTGTTCCTAATATTAAGAATACTTTTTTTTGTTCTTCACTTGTGAGCTCTTAAAGTGAGGGATAAACTTGTAAATTTTCCTCTATGATGCTATGAATTTTTTTATTGGGCTTTTGATCTTGTAATTTTTGTGACATGCTCTCTTGTTATCTTTGGAAAAGTAAGTAAACTTAATACTTAGATGTACAATTTTTCTATGGTTCTAGGAACACTTATTTTCTCTTGATGTAATTCTTATAGTATTTCCTTTTGGAGTTTTCTTGATAATTATGTTATCCATGGTTATTTCCTTATCAACTACTCTATATTCTTAGGTACTCCTTATTCCTTTGGTTGAAGGATGTTACTATGTTGTCTTTCAATTTTTTAACTTTTTAATTTTTTTGCTCAAGGCATTAGTGAAGCACTTCCTCTATAGTTGATATATGATATTGTCCAAATATAGGATCTTGCTTAATAAGTTCAAATATGGTTTTAGGGGGCAAGTGGATTGCATATCCCTCTATGTTAGGTTGATTGAATTTATTGCCTTTGATAGTGTCATACAATTCTCTTCTATATTATACATATATTCAAGTTTTCATTTTCATTATTATCATCTTGCTTGGCAAGGTCATTCGTAGTTCCAAATATTCATAATTCTAAATATCATTTTGGTTTTCTTGGTTGTTGGCAATTTGGTCATTGGCAAATGTGTCACTATTAGAAGAATAGTTTGTATACATAATGGTATGCATTGAATATAGATAAGTCTATTCCAGAACCATTCACAAGGACTAATTCATGTTGTGTTCACCAAGATGTTGCCTAAACTTGGACAAGCATTGGAAAACACTATACCCCATAAGTGAAGGAAAACTTCAAAGATAGTGTATAAAATGGGGAAGATATGTTTGACTTAGGGATATAAGTATATCAAAGGTGTATAATATAGATAGGTAGGAATAATATGCACTCATATCATATATATAGTATCAGGAGATACAATTGGATGCAATAAATAAGATAGGTTTGTTCTAATATCTAAGGGTTCTAACCTTGATGGTGTCTGTGTTAATGAAGATGCTTACTTGGGGGTTTGACTTGATATTTTATTCAATGACCTTTGGTTATGTTCCCTTTTGAATCTTGGTGTTGATCCCTAATTTTTACCTAGAGAATAGCATAGTAAAAAAATATTGCTTGTATGTAGGGGAAGTAGAGGGTATTTTGAAAAGACTTCAAGTGAGAAATTATTAACTATACTAGAAGACAAAGCTAGCACATGTGAAAGAGAAATTTTTTGATAAAATAACATCTCTATGTATTATCTACCTACTTCATATGTAATTATAATAATTGATGCAAAAAAAATCAATTAACTTTGTATTTATACATTTGTAGTGTCTAAATTTATATTAATGAGAGAACTGATCGATTCTATATGCTCACATCGACCTTTACTTAGATAAAACTAATAATATCATAATGCATTTTTTGGATCAAAAACCTTAAACATAAACTATTGGATCATTTTGAATCAATTTAGGTGAGATCACCTATGTGAGGTGCTTTAGAAAAGTTATAGGTACTCTAGAGAGGCATTTTCAATTGAAAGAACAATGCTCAGGTCAAAATGTAGGTATTGTTACAAGTAATGAAAAGGAAAATAAAAAATAGTGGGAATCTATGGTTGATTTAGGGATAGGGAAGGACTTCTAATGGGATTCAAAATAAAACTTACCTCAAGGTCAACCCCCCACCATCTATAGGACCATTTTCCTAAGCAATATATATTGTAATTTTTTAAATCCATGGTATATGATATCTTATAATATTTATTTTGAAGAACACAAGCTTATACTAAAAGGGGGGGTGAATAGTATAAGATCACTTTTTACTTTTATTTCCCAATAAATATTATGTAATGTATAGATAGCAATATCAAAAACAGTAATCAAAGCAATGCACAAATCACCACACACAATAGAGATGCCAATTTAATGTGGTTCACCCAATTTGGGCTACTCCACGAAGAAAATATTTCAATAAAATTTTCTCAATCAATCTCTTGGGAATCCTTTCCCTATTACAATGTTTATGGATCTTTGTCCAAAGGAGATACTAATCCCCTAATCAAGTTTGTGGATCTATATCCACAGGAGAACTCCTTTCTCCTTAGCTCTGATTGGTGATCTTCTAGAAGAACTATTGCTCCCACTGCTCTGGCTAATGGATCTCTATCCACTGAAGATACCTGTCCTCACTACCTTGGCTAATGGATCTCTATCCACTAGATATTTTCATCCTCTATACTCTATCACCTTCAAATATCTATCTCAAATATGTACTAAACATAGTCCTTCGATCTAGCACAAATTTGCTTAATCTTTGTCTCTGGTCTGGCACAAACCTATCCTTAAATCTACACCAAACTCTATCCTCAAATCTGCACTAAACATAGTCCTTCAATATAGCACAAATCTATCCTCAATATTTTTCCTCTAATATACACTAAACACAGTCCTTTGGTCTAGCACAAATCTATCCTCAATATCTATCCTCAAGCCTTAACACAAAGCTTGATTTAATCTCAAATTAACTCTACTAGATCTGCCCCAAACCTTAACTCAAGGTTTGAACAAATCAATCAATCAAATCTGCTCTCAAGTCTTCTCAAAGACTTATCTCAAATCTACCTTGTAAGCTTCCACAAAATCTCACACTAATTTCTCAACAAGTCCTCTCGTCCAAATTTACTCAACAAGTCCTCACTAGAACTTGTCCAAATCTGCTCAACAAGTCCTCAATAGAACTTGTCCAAATATGCTCTCAATATCTGTTCTCAAACTGTATTGTAAGATTCTACAAAAGCTCACACAAATTTGTCTACAAGTCTTATCTAAGACTTACCTCAAATATACTTAACAAGTCCACACTAGAACTTGTCCAATCTCATAGAAACATATAGAGAATTGTTAGAGACTCAATATGATTCACACTCACAATAATGCTCAATCATTTTCAATATTTCATTTACCATAGAAACATATAGAGAATTGTTAGAGACTCAATATGATTCACTCACAACAATACTCAATCACTTTCAATCTTTCTTTTACCATAGAAACATATAGAGAATTGTTAGAGACTCAATATGCTTCACACTCACAACAATGCTCAATCACTTTCAATATTTCTTTTACCATAGAAACATATAGAGAATTTTTAGAGACTCAATATGTTTCACATTCATCAACACTCAATCTCTTTCTCAACTCAAATCAGAATATAGAACAATTTGTTTCATAGAACTTGAACTATCACATCAACACATCCACTTGACTAGGCTCAACCAACTCTACTCAACCAATCACTCAATGAATTAATCCTTGCTTACAAACCCTAGTCCAAGCATATGAACACTCACTCAAATATTTCCAACAATGCTTATCAACCAATCTCACATAACAATGATACTCATGATCTTTGCAAACCCTAGTTCAAGTTTTTCACTCAATCACTCACTTCAACAATAATGCTTATCAAAAAATCTTCACATAACAATGATACTCATAATATTTCTAAACCCTAGTTCAAGTTCACTCAACTAATCACTTCAATAACAATGCTTATCAAATAAGGTTTTATCAACAACTCTTTATTCCAGAAAACCTTGAAGCATTAATTCAAAACACACTCAACAATGCTTACCAAACAATCCTTTTCACTCCAACTTTGCATTCACAACATTCAACAATCACTCACTAGGAATATGTGCCCATACCTTTTTGTTTGATGTAGAAGTGGCCTTAGAAAACCTGTCTCAATCACAATTTCCTTCTTTCCAATTTCAATGGTTAGATGACAAAATATCACTCTTAACACTTTCTCAAAATATTCCTTAAACACACAAATAATCAAAGCTCAAATATACCTTATTGCTCCTTCTTGGAATTAACATCCATCAAATCATTACATAAAAATAATTATTTGGATACACCTTATAATCTCCAACTTAAAATAATATCCAACACCACAAAACCTCAAACAATCTTCCTAAAACACCTTTATTTCCCTTTTCAAACACTAAAGCAAATAACACCAAAAATTTATTTTGCATCAACCTTATAACTCCCCTAAAACCTTACAAGCCAAATAAAATATGCAAAAATTAATTTTTAATACCTCAACTAATTCCTTCAAAAATTTTGGTGCTCAACTAATGCATACCTTTGTTATCTCCCCAAAAGGGTTTCGGTATGATTCGAACCGCCGTCTCCCCAAGTGCCAAGCGCCTTAGCGCTTTGGTGCCCACCGTGTGGGCTATAGGCGCCCACATGAAGGAAGGAAGACTTCCTTCCCTTTCAACCTTCTTTCACCACTGAATTCAACACAAAACAAAAAATCCTCCCATAGAATTTGAACCTTCGCCAATCATTGCCCTCATGTCTTGCTTCCACTGTGGTTGCCAACTATGCTACCAATGCTTGGTGACCAAGGCTCCCTCCTTGGTGGGTCAAATGCTTTTGGCTCCTCTTAAGCACTTAAAAAATTAAAATTAAAATCCTCTTTGCATAGCACGATTCGCATAAGCTTGCATAACATCAAAATTAATTCGAAAGCATTGGTAACTTTGGCTAAGGTGGGGTAATCCCCCTTTTATACACACATGGTTAATTTACTCCCCACGTCGGCGCTAGAATTTGAATTCAAAATTCAAATTAATAACCCACCTTAGGGTTATTTAAAATTAACATAAATTAATATATAATTAATATTAAAATTAATTAATAATTAATTTAAATAACATAAAGTTAAGTAAATTAATTTAATAAAATTATATTAATTAATTTATAATTAATTTAATCTTCCTTGTATAATATTATAAATAATTATTATAATATTATTCACTTGGGCTTTTTCTTTGCACTTTGGACCACATATGACTTCCTGGAACCGGGTCTTGATCAACTGAAACTGGAGAACCTAAAACTGATGTTGCCCATTGAAACTGCCACTGACTGGTGCTGAAAGCTTGACATCAATGACCACTCACTCTTGACATCAATGACAACTCATCTACTCAAAATGTCCAACAATCTCCACCTTTGTTATTGATGGCAACCCAAATTCTTTTTACCAAATCTTGATCTTTTTCTTGTTCTGCTCCCCCTGGGAAATTGCTCCTCCTAACTCAATGCTCTCTCCTTAAACCAAATCTCTCCCCCTTACTCAAATCTCTCCCCCTTTGACATCAATGGCAAAGGGTCACCTTTGGGGCTCGGGGCTAAGAATGAGTCTCTTAGCTTAGCCCCTCCCCCACCTCCTCTTGAGGTGGTTAATTCTAGGGTGGGAGTATTTCTACTCCTAGCAAGCATTGGTTTTTACCTTTATCCTCTTTCCTTCTCATCTAATATTTCTGATTCCTTTGTTTGTTCCTATTCATGTCCATGTTCCTATTCCTGTTCATGTCCATATTTTTGTTCCTATTCATGTTCTTGTTTATGTTCATGCTTGATTTTGGAATGTCTGCTCTACACCACTTTGATGTATGTCCATCATTATTGCACTTATAACACTTAATTTCATTATTCCTTTGAGGTGCAAGTGTCTTGGGATTTCTCCTGGTGAAGCCATATCTATTCCTGTCATGTACCTTACAATTCATTGCCTTGTGACCAAACTGATTACATGAGTAGCAATACCCATGAAAAATTTGTCTGCTTCTAAAGTTCCCATATTCCTGTCTTTCATGTGTCCTGCACTATGAAGCCATGTGCCCAAATATGTGACATGAGAAACATCGTCCATTGAAATTTCCTTGCCTTGACCTCATTGGTCTCTTAGTCTCTCTTTCTCTATGTTGGTTTTTGTTCCATTTGTTTCTTATTTATGCATTGTTCCTTTCCTTGTTGAATTTTCTATTGTCTAACTCATCCTCAAAAGTCTCACTTTCTCTTACACTATCTTCTTCTGAAGTTTCTTCTTCTTCAGAACTTGAGGTTGACTCCTATTCTTGTTTCTTTTGAGTATGTTCAAAACCAAGACCTATTTTTTTTGTTGACCTTCTTTGTACCTTGATCATCTTATCCAAATTCTTTGAGATCTTTTCAAACTTGTGTAGCTTATCCTTGGACATTTCTAATTATTTCCTTAGTAGAGCTACTTCTTGTTCTAAATTTTCACATTCTAAGACCTTTGCTTCTAACTTATCCTTGAACTTCTTTGTCTTAGCTATTGACTTGTTTAGATCCTCTATAAGTTTTCCTCTCTCTTCATCACATTATTGAAACTAAAACTCAAGTTGGGAGTTTTGCTTTCTTACCTTATTTAAAGTTTTAAGAGCATAAATAAGCTCTCCCTCAAGATCAACTCCTCCTTTTTCTGATTCTTCCTCTATTTGTTTGTCTTTGAGAACATCTTCATTATTTTTTGACTTGTATTTTGTAGGATCACCTCCTTCTTCTTCTAGTGCCATTAGAATATTTTCTTCTGGTCCTTCAAGTGTATCTTCATATTCATCATCACTGAAACTAAAACCATTCCTTGTACAACTATCTTCAATATGTCCAAAATTACCACATCTAAAATACTTGAGAATTATTGGTGACCTTTTCTTAACTTCTTATTTTTCTTCAATCAGAAATAGGACTTCATATTTATCATTGTTTGAGAAATATTATCACTATCACTTGAGTACTTACTTGCCTTGTTTGCATAGTAGCTCCTCTTTTGTCTTTGAAATAACTTATTTCCTTGTTTGCCTTGTCCATCCTTGCCTTTCTTTTGGTACCTGTTTCTTTCTGATTTCCTATTTCTGTGATCCTGTTTTTCTTTATCATTGTTATTTTTAGCTTCTTGACAATCAGTTGCATAGTGACCATACTTTCCACAATTGAAACATCTAATAGATTTTGAATCTTTAAATATTCTTGAATCCTTATTCCTTCTACCATAATTAGCTTCTTCATCACTAGATGACTCATTGCTTGAATCTGATTTTTTGCTCTTTGTCTTCTTAGTATCTTTGAAGGTTGCTTCCTTTCGAATATTAGGTTCCTCTTTTGTTCTAAACTCAAAAGCTGTAAGAATACCAAGTAACATAGTTCTTGTCAAATAATCACCATCTTTTGATTCTTCTATAACATATATCTTTTCACTAAACATTTTTGGAAGAGATCTTAAGATCTTATCATAAACATCAGATTATTCAATCTCAATTCCAAGTCCTTGCATGGTGTTAACAACTTCATCTACTCAAAGTAGATAAGTACTAATGTTTTTCTCATCCTTCATTCTTAATTCTTCAAACTGTCCTTTGAGATTTTGTATCTTTACCTTTTTGACATTTTTATCTCCTTCATATATGCTTTTCAACTTATCCCAAATTCCTTTTGCATCTTTACAATGCATAACTTTTATGAATTTTGTTCTATGCAAACCTCTCAAAATTGCATTCATTGCTTTTGAATTGTAATGTTGTAGAAGCTTACCTTCCTTATCTGTAGGTGGATCAACTAGTGGTATGTATCCATTTTCAACTACTTCCCAAATTTTGCTTCCAAGTGCCATTAGGTGAATCTTCATTCTCATACTCCAAAATATATAATCACTTCCATAAAATATTGGTGTTGAATTATCTAAGGACCCATTCTTAGAATTCATTCTGTTCTTGAAAGCTTTTCCTTCAAGTTGTTAAACTCTTTTGAAGGAACCCGCTCTGATACCAATTGAAGAACACAATCTTATACTGAGAGGGGGGTGAACAGTATAAGACCACTTTTTACTTTTCTTTCCCAATCAATACTATGCAATGTATAGATAGCAATATCAACAACAATAATCAAAGAAATGCACAAATCACCACACACAATAGAGACACCAATTTAACGTGGTTCACCCAATATGGGCTACTCCACGAAGAAAATATTTCACTAAAATTTTCTCAATAAATCTCTTGGGAATCCTTTCCCTATTACAATATTTATGGACCTTTGTCCAAAGGAGACACCAATACCCTAATCAATTTCATGGATCTCTATCCATAGGAGAACTCTTTATCCTTAGCTTTGACTGGTGATCTTCTAGAAGAATTGTTGCCCCCACTACTCTGGCTAATGGATCTCTATCCAATTAAAACACATGTCCTCACTACCCTAGCTAATGGATCTCTATCCATTGGAGACTATCATCCTCTATACTCTATCACCTTTAAAGTTCTACCTCAAATATGTACTAAACATAGTCCTTCGATCTAGCACAAATCGGCCCAATTTTTGTATCTGGTCTAGCATAAACCTATCCTCAAATTTGCACCAAACTCTGTCCTCAAATCTACAGTAAACACAGTCCTTCGGTCTAGCACAAATTTATCCTCAATATCTATCATTTGATCTGCACTAAACGCGGTCCTTAGGTCTAGCACAAACCTATCCTCAATATTTGTCCTCAAGCCTTAACACAAAGCTTGGTTTAATCTCAAATCAACTCTACTAGATCTGCCCAAAATCTTAACTCAAGGTTTGAACAAATCAATTAATCAACTCTAATCTAAAGTCTTCTCAAAGAATTGTCTCAAATATGGCTTGTAAGCTTCCACAAAAGGTCACACTAATATATCTACAAGTCCTCTTTAGAACTTGTCCAAATTTACTCAACAAGTCCTCACTAGAACTTGTCCAAATCTGCTCAATAAGTCCTCACTAGAACTTGTCCAAATATACTCTCAATATTTGTTCTCAAACTGTATTGTAAGCTTCCACAAAAGCTCACACAAATCTGTCTACAAGTCTTCTCTAAGACTTGCCTCAAATCTACTTAACAAGTCCACACTAGAACTTGTCTAATCTCATAGAAACATAAAGAGAATTTTTAGAGACTCAATATGCTTCACATTTACGACAATGCTTAATCACTTTCAATCACTCTTTTACCATAGAAACATATAGAGAATTGCTAGAGACTCAATATGCTTCACACTCACAACAATGCTCAATCACTTTCAATCTTTCATTTACCATAGAAACATATAGAGAATTGTTAGAGAATCAATATGCTTCACACTCACAACAATGCTCAATACTTTCAATCTTTCTTTTACCATAAAAACATATAGAGAATTTTTAGAGACTCAATATGTTTCACATTCATCAACACTCAATCTCTTTCTCAACTCAAATCAGAATATAAAACAATTTATTTCATAGAACTTGAACTATAATATCAACACATCCTCTTGACTAGGCTCAACCAACTCTACTCAACCAATCACTCAATGAATTAATCCTTGATTACAAACCCTAGAACAAGCATATGAACACTCACTCAAATGTTTCCAACAATGCTTATCAACCAATTTCACATAACAATGATACTCATGATCTTTGCAAACCCTGGTTCAAGGTTTTCACTCAATCACTCACTTCAAAAATAATGCTTATCAAAAAAATTTCACATAACAATGATACTCATAATATTTCCAAACCCTAGTTCAATTTCACTCAACTAATCACTTCAACAACAATGCTTATCAAATAAGGTTTTATCAAAAACTCTTTATTCCAGAAAACCTTAAAGCATTAATTTGAAACACACTCAACAATGCTTACAAAACAATCCTTTTCGCTCTAACTTTGCATTCATAACATTGAACAATCACTCACTAGGAATATGTGCCCATACTTTTTTGTTTGATGTAGAAGTGGCCTTAGAAAACCTATCACAATCACAATTTCCTTCTTTCCAATTTCAATGGTTAGATGACAAAATATCACTCTTAACACTTTCTCAAATATTCCTTAAACACACAAATAATCAAAGCTCAAATATACCTTATTGCTCCTTCTTGGAATTAACATCCATAAAATCATACATAAAAATAATTATTTGGATACACCTTATAATCTCCAACTTAAAATAATATCCAACACCACAAAACCTCAAACAATCTTCCTAAAACACCTTTATTTCCATTTTCAAACACTCAAGCAAATAACACCAAAAAATTATTTTGCATCAACCTTATAAGTCCCCTAAAACCTTACAATCCAAATAAAATATGCAAAAATTAAATTTTTAATACCTCAACTAATTCCTCCGAAAATTTTGGTGCTCAACTAATGCATACCTTTTGAAGAACGCAAGCTTATACTGAGATGGGGGGTGAACAGTATAAGATCACTTTTTACTTTTCTTTCCCAAACAGTATTAATCAATATAATCAATGACAATATCAATAGTAATAACCAAAGAAATGCACAAATCATCACACACAATAGAGACACTATAATTTACGTGGTTCACCCAATGTGGGCTACTCCACGGAGAAAAATCATTCACTAAAATTTTCTCAATCAATATCTTAGGAATCCTTTCCCTATTACAATGTTTATGGACCTCTTTCCAATGGAGATACCAATCCTCTAAATCAAGTTCATGTATATCTATCCATAGGAGAACTTCTTCTCCTCTGCTCTAGCTAGTGATCCTCTAGAAGACTACTACCTCCACTACATTGGCTTGTGGATCTCTCTCTACTGAAGACTCTTGTCCCCACTTAGAAGACCTGTCCTCACTGCCATGGCTAATGGATCTCTATCCACTGGAGACTACTATCCTCTCTACTCTGTCACCTCCAAAAGCTCTATCTCAAATCTATACTAAAATCAGTCCTTCGGTCTAGTACAAATCTACTCAATCTCTATCTCTGGTCTGGCACAAACCTATCCTCAAATCTGCACCAAAATTTGCTCCACAATTCCACACAGAACTTGCTCAAATATGCTCAAAAATTCCACTCAAAACTTGCTCAAATTTACTCAACAAGTTCACTCAGAACTTGCTCAAATTTTCTCAACAAGTCCACTCAGAACTTGCTCAAATTTGCTCAACAAGTTCACACATAACTTGCTCAAATCTGATCAACAAGTCCACTCAAAATTTGCTCAAATATGCTCAACAAGTTTACATAGAACTTGCTCAAATATGCTCAACAAGTTCACATAAAACTTGCTCAAAAATGATCAACAAGTCCACTCAGAACTTGCTTGAATCTGCTCTACAAGTTCACACAGAACTTGCTCAAATCTACTCAACAAGTCCACCCAGAACTTGCTCAAATCTGCTCAACAAGTTCACACTAGAACTTGTCCAATCTCATAGAAACATAAAGAGAATTATTAGAGACTCAATATGCTTTATACTCATCACAATGCTCAATCACTTTCAATCACTCTCTTAGAAACATGATAAGAATTATTAGAGACTCAATATGCTTTATACTCATCACAATGCTCAATGAATTTCAATAACTCTTTTAGAAACATAAGGAGAATTGTTAGAGACTCAATATGCTTCTTATTCACCTCAATGCTCAATCACTTTATCAACTCAATTCAAAATATAGAATAGTTTATTTTATGGAACTTGAACAATCACTTCACACATCCACTTGACTAGGCTCAACCAACTCTACTCAACCAAATACTCAATGAAATAATCCTTGCTCACAAACCCTAGTCCAAGCATATGAACACTCACTCAAAATATTTCCAACAATGCTCAACAACAAATCTCACATAACAATGGTACTCATGTTCTCTTCACATCCTAGTTCAAGTTCTTTGCTCCACAACTCACTTCAACAACAATGCTCATAAAACAATCCTCACATAGCAATGATACTCAAAACCTAGTTCAAGTTCTTCACACAACTAATGTCTTCAACAACAATGCTTATTAAACAAGGTTTTAATCACAACTCTTTATTCCAGAAAACCTTGATGCATTAACTCAAACATACTCAAAGGGAAACCCTAATCAAGTCCTTTTCACTCCAAACTTATTTTCCAGAAAACCAACCAATCAACTTAACTATGGAATAATGTGCTCATACCTTTTTCTTGATGATAAGGAATAGACCTCACAAATATGCCACAACCATAAAACACTTCTTTGCCAAACTCAAGAAGGTTAGAATACAAAATATTATTCCAATATTTCCTTAAAGATATTCCTTGGACCAAAATATAATCAATGCCTTATTTCTTCCCTTTTTCAATTATACTCAACAAATCATACATAACAAAATACTTGGAAACACCTTATCAACTCCAATCTTAGAATAGTGACCAACACCCTAATAAATCAACCACTCTTAAAATAATATCCACCACCATAGGATATTAACTACTTTAATAATATTCACCACTATAGAATATCAACCACTCTTAATAATATTCACCACTATAGAATATCAACCATTCTTAATAATATTCACCACTATAGAATATTGACCAAACTTAATAATATTCACCACTATAGAATATTAACCAGACACTTTTCACTCCATGCATAAAACCTTTGAGCAAACAATATTAAAAATTCAACTTTGCCAAACCTTATAACTCCCTTGCAACCTTAGAACCAATAATAAACATGCAAAACTAATTTTTAACTTGCCCAACCAACCTCCAAAAATTTTGAAGATTAAACACCTTGTGTACCTTGTATTCCCCACCAAAATGGGATTTGACGTGACTCAATCCATCGTCTCCTCTTGCCTAAGTTCTTAGGTGCTTGGGCACTCACCGCGTGGGCTATGAAGGCCCACGTGAAGGAAGGATAGATGCCTTCCTCTTATACCTTCAACAATTCTCCTTTTTCACACACGAAAAACACGTTTTTCATTTCCCTTGGTCGCAGCGCTAAATTATTTGCTTCGCACATTCATATCTTAGGCATGGTGATTTCATTAATGTGGTAAGTGCTCCCCATTATATGCATAAATTAACATTCCTCCTCACGTCGGCGCTTTTCGAAGTTGAATTTAGAATTTCAAATCTAAAACCCACTTTAGGGTTTTAACCTTAATTTAATTAATTTATAATTAATTTAAATAAATTTTCAATTTAAGTAAATTAACTAATAAATTAATTTAAAATTAATTTATAATTAACTTTAAGCTTCCTTAGTATAATAAAATTATTATACTTTATTTTCCAATGGTTTTTATGAAAAACCTTTTATTTTCTCCTTCAATGGTTTTAATGGAAAACCATTTATTTTCTCCTTCAATGGTTTTAATGGAAAACCTTTTATTTTCTCCTTCAATGGTTTTAATGGAAAACCTTTTATTTTCTCCTCCAATGATTTTAATAGAAATTTTTCTCTGTCAGGATTTTAATGAAAAACCATTTTAATCATGCTTTATAAGACATTATGAAACTTTTTGGAACCAATCAATTGTATTCCTTTTGACATCAACGACAAATTCACGCCTTGACATCAATGACAACTCGATGGACTCAAAATTTCAAACACCTTTGTTATCTCTCCAAAAGGATTTTGGTATGATTCGAACCGTCATCTCCCTAAGAACCAAGCGCCTTAGCACTTTGGTACCCACCGTGTGGGCTATAGGTGTCCACGTGAAGGAAGGAAGACTTCCTTCCCTTTCAACCTTCTTTCATTGCTGAATTTAACACAAAACAAAACAATCCTCCCGCGGATTCGAATCTACGCCAATCGCTACCCTCACATAGTCCTTCTGTTGCAGTTGCCAACTGCGCTACCAGCGCTTGGTGACCAAGGCT
This sequence comes from Wollemia nobilis, assembly GCA_028583015.1. NCBI lineage: Eukaryota > Viridiplantae > Streptophyta > Pinopsida > Araucariales > Araucariaceae > Wollemia > Wollemia nobilis. The sequence goes on from JAQPPZ010016676.1 coordinate 914,642, forward strand.
CCCTCCTTGGTGGGTCAAATTATTTTAGCTCCTCTTAAGAACTTAAAAAATTAAAATCAAAATCCTCTTTGCACAACACGATTCGCATAAGATCACATAACATCAAAATTAATTTGAAAGCCTTGGTAACTTTGGTCAAGGTGGGGTAATCCCTCTTTTATACACACATGGTTAATTTGCTCCCCAAGTCGACGCTAGAATTCGAATTCAAAATTTGAATTAATAACCCACCTTAGGATTATTTAACATAAATTAATATATAATTAATATTAAAATTAATTAATAATTAATTTTGTTTTTGATAAGTAAGTAGAATTTTATATACAAACTGGGTTTTTTAAGAGGATCCCAAAACCTTATAACAAAAATGGTCATAGCACCGAGATTTAAAGCAATTCCTTAGTACATGAAAATAAACACAAACTGAAAGAGAAAGGGCTAGAAACAACAACTGATCCAGAAGAAAGACCAAATTCTAGTACCAACTAGTGAGGCCCACTTTGTAAAAATATCATCCTCCCATTGCTGGCAGTTTGGGATCCTCCCAGGGGTGGATACAACAGTCTGGGATCCACCTGGGGGTGCATACAACAGTCTGGGATCCTCTCGGGGTGGATACAACACACCTGTCCAAACCTACGTAGGGAGAGTAGGAAGGCCAAGAATAGCCTGAAACTAAAAATCCTGCCCAAAAATCAGAAGCAAATTTTTTTTAGAAAACTGGAGAGGATCCTCGCCCAGGGATGGCTCGGGATGCAACCTAGGGTGTAGCAGAGCAACAATCAATCGTACAAGCAAAGCAACAAGCAGCACTAGGATACAGGTCAGGGATCAGCAGTGAGACAACCTAGGAAATGGTATCAGGGTCCTCAAAGAAAAAAATGGGAAGCCTTCGCATGAGCCTAAAAAGTGGAACAACACTACTAGGGATATCTACATGCCAAGATATCCCTGTGCACAAAAAGGAGAAATACAAGGAAGCCGAAAGGATCTAGGGAAAATAGCAACAGGCACAAATATAGGATCCCAAAAGCCAAAACTGAAGGAGGAAGGAGGGACCACAACTGCAAACACACTGATATCCTCCCCAGACCAGATAATATAGAAGGAATCTCCCACCACTCCAGCAAAAAGACCTAGGAATCACCATCTTTGCTCATGAATAGATCTATGGAACTGGGACCAGAAGCCCCTAAATAGGAACTAAAATGAACAACCTAAGGATCCCATGTGCGAAGCAGCAACAGGCATAAAGATGGGATCCTCAGAAGCATAACCTGGGGGAACCAGGGTCTGCATGCACTAATCATGGGCCCCCCCAAGATCTAGACATGCAACATAAACCCTAGGAACCCCAGAAGAAGGGACCAAGAACCCCCATCCTTGCTCATGGATAGCTTCAGGGAATTGGGACTGGGAACAACCCAGGTAGAGGAAGAGGCCCACCCCGAAGGCCAACCAATGCCTTGGGTGTCCACCAAATCACAGATCCAACAAGAAGAAGCCTTCGAACAGGAAACCAAAAAGGGCCCTACCCAACAAGACGGGACCAGCAACAACCATAGGCATCCCAGAGAGGAGTCACTAACAGAAGAGGAAACTGGCCCCCCTAGACCAACCTTGAAGCAAAGAGGACCTCACAGGATGCACCAGGAAGTAGTCAAAATCTCAACCTGCAACCACCACTGATCGAGGAAGCCCTGGGAACCGAATCCATGCAAAAACCCTACAAAAACCCCAAGGTAAATCCTGAGAGATATCGGGGAAGGGATCCCGAAAACATGCAGGAAACCCTAGAAGACACCTGGGATGCACCAGACCACGGGCTTAGGCAAGGAAACCCTGAAACTATTGGGAAAGGAGTAGAAAGTGGAGAAGGATCTCCCCCCAAGGAGATCATCTGCTACAAAGCATTCCCAGAGTGGGATGACCCGGGATGAGCTAGGGACTGGGCAAGAACCAAGGGAGGGGGAGTAAGGAGAGGGAGCAGGACCCTCCCCCTCCCCAAATTAATAATTAATTTAAATAACATAAAGTTAAGTAAATTAATTAATAAATTAACTTAATAAAATTATGTTAATTAATTTATAATTAATTTAATATTCTTTGTATAATATTATAAAGAATTATTATAATATTATTCACTTGGGCTTTTTATTTGCACTTTGGACCACATCTGACTTCCTGGAACCGAGTCTTGATCAACTGAAACTAGAGAACTTGAAACTGATGTTGCCCACTAAAACTGCCACTGACTGGTGCTGAAAGCTTGACATCAATGACCACTCACTCTTGACATCAATGACAACTCATCTACTCAAAATTTCCAATATATTTATTTCAACTATTCTCCTAATTTAAAATTTTTACTTAAAAAATTATCAAATACCACTAATATTTCCTCCACAAAAAATAATCTGATATATATAATTTGGTAGGCAAATGTTGATTTTAGCTAGTTGTATTACATTATGTTGTCCATGGCTATATTTTAAAATATGCACCCAAGGGAGAGAAAATATAAGTAATGCATCCCCATATGTTCATTAGAATATTAAATAGTGTAAATTCATAAAGGAATTATCAAATTAAAAGAAATTCCTTACAAAAATATTTGTAAATTATGACCTCACAACAAATGTGTCATCTTGTGTACAAGTTTCTACTAGTTCAATGTAATCATTAATTATTGACATCAAACATTGATAAGTATGTATAAAAATGGATTATCACTTAAAATTATGACCAAAATTCAACAAAATTATTGTTTAAAATATATATAACTTAACCAACATTTCTAGAGTTTTAAATTTGATAAAAGCGTCAAGAAGCTAGTTATGCTATAATAAAATAAATAAATAGATAGACAAACATATCATGGTGATAGTTCATTTTAGAAAACCTTCCAAACCATACCTAAATATACTAATAATTACCTCAAAATACTTTGTTGAAGTGAATTCTCACCATGCAAACTATTTCATAGCATTAAAGGTGATAATGGAAACTATAGTGAACAAATCATCAATAATTGTAAACTTGTATGAAATTTCTAGAATGGGTGGCACAATGATAGGGAACCAATTAACAAAAAATGGGAAAAGATGATATAGAAGAATAATTAGCAAATAAATAATATCACATAAAATGGAGGAATGCACCCTCACAAAAAAATAGACCTCAAATAAATAAAAATGTTAGGACAAAGAAATTTTGACATTAGCCATATTGGGATCACTATCAAGTTCAATGATAGTTGCATGATTTGAGAACAAATCTAATATATCTCAATGATATCATCCTCTAAAAACTCATATCCACGTCATAGTCCAACACTTCACAAGCAAAGCTATGAAACAACTAATTTAAAGGATAATATAATGAATTGCTAGAATAATAAAAAAATCTAATGATTTATTTAAATAATTATTCTCAATAGAGTGTAACAACAATCCCTTTACTTCACTCTTGTTCCAATTATTGTGGTAGCATTTAAAATCCATGTAGAACTATATATTACTTTGAGAAACCTAATAAACAAAATAAAGGCATTAGAAGAAGAATCATCCACTTTTTATTAATAGATTAAACATGTCACATAGCTTTTTATTATGAGAGGAGCTTCACTAGGACAAAACTAATACAAAATAAATTACCTATTGTATCAAGAATTCTCGATGCGTCATACAACATAATTAGGTGCTTAGTCAATTATTCTTGTAGGAGACTTGGGGGAATTACCCCTAGTTAAATACATACTATTTTATGCAAGTAATATAATTGCAAGGTCACTTGGGGAAGAATTTATCATCATAATAATGCTAGATACTCTTTTAAAAATAGGAAGTGACCCACCACAAGTTATTTTTTGACAACTTCTACATAACATAAAAAATATAGAACCTACATTACAAGATTGGAATCTTCTCACATACAAAAAGTATGTATTTCATATAAGATGAATAAAGAGCACTTGAATCTTCCATATAGGTTTATGCAACAAATAATAAGGCTATAAAAAAAAAAAAAGCACATATTAAAATCACTTCAAATGCTACTTGCACATGTAAATATAAGAAACTTTATAATAGATCTTAAAGAGGAACAACTAGATAGAAATGTGTTGTCCACAAAGTGCAAGCAATTATATTAATTTTAAACTTATAGGTATAAATAGATATGGTAAACAAAGCTATAAAAATATGATAAACAAAATCTATAAAGATTCAAAAAAACAATCAAAGCTACCGATGTTTGTTATACTACAATCATAAAGACTAAAATTAGGATTAAAACAATCCAAAATTATTCCTATCCCATCATTAACTATAGGAAATAGGATATCAAAGCCACTTAATATGACATGGGATTTTTTTATCTCATGTCATCTTAATATCGTGAGTGTCAGTTCAGGTATGGTACTTCTTTGGCTTTAGCTTTGAAAATATTTCATTGGCTAGGGATTTAAAAATAGGGACCTCTTCTTTTGGAAGAGATTTATGGCAGTCTATTGGTTCCAATGACGACTGCAACCTCACTTCTAAAACAAGTGGGCAATGAGGCCTTCTCCATGTTTTCACAATAGTTTCCCTTTGATGAGGAGAAGTTGGATCATATGCGTCAAGTGCTTAAAGCGAGAAAATAACCCCATCCAAAACCACCTACTCACTCTAACAATGGTACCTTTGTGCCCAAGTTAGATGAGTCTCCTGTGATTGAGGTACCTCCAACTTACATCCAACAACCTTTGCTCACGCTTTCCACCCAAGCCCTTGCATGCAAATTTGTAGGAATATGGCCTAGTCCAATCACAATCCAGAAATGGATTAATACACATTGGGGTAGTAAAGTCTCCTCTTATGAATTCATGATGACAGGTAGGGGATACTTTGTCATTACATTTGCCTCTATGGAGGAAAAGAACACTATCTTTCATGGGGTTCCTTGGTTTCTAGGATCCAGCCCACTTTACATGACCCTATAGAGCACGACATTTGATCCTCGGGAGGAGGAGCCTGAAGAAGTTTCTATTTGGGTCAGGTTACCATTTTTGCCACTGCACCTATGGAACAAACCTTCTATGGAATTAATAGGTAATGTTATTGGAACATTCATTGATTGGGCTCCTCAAAAGGCTAATAATGCTATATGTGCACGCATCTGTGTGCAAGTTAATCTAAAAAAGGGTTTGCTCGAGCATATTGGAATAAAGGTGTTTGATTGGATACATAACCAACCCCTAGACTATGAGTACCATTCAAGTGTATAACATGCCATGAGCATGGGCATTTCTCCCAAAACTGCCCAATTAAACAAGCATTGGAAACAAAATAAGAACTCGGATTCCAAGAAGTCAAAAGGAGACCACGCTGATCAAGAAGCAAGAATCGACAACCTCAACCACAGGATCAAAAAATCTTCCAGCACAAAAATAAATTTGCAAGTCTTAATGAAGGAGAAAAGGAAATCACCTCTCTAGATGTGATGGCTCATAAATATAAATAGAAGATACCTACAACTGAAGTTGACAAGTCACCAAAGATCTTAGGAGATACACCAGAGAACACAACAGCTGGAGAAGAAACTAATGGAAACTCAGAGGAAGAGGTATAAGAAACACAAGTGGAGGAAATAGTGATTCTTGGGGGTTTACCAACCACACGATCTACAGTTAAGGGAAGAAAATCAAACCAACAACTCAGAAATGAGCAAGCACAAAAAGACTTGCAATCCAAAATGCAGGTCAGAATTGAGGAGAGCTTCGTAAAAAAATAAGAATCAATCCAAAAAATGAAGATTATGTCATGGAACTATAGGGGACTGGGAAGTCCTCTAAAAAAAACTATCTTAAAGTTCTAATACAGGAGCAAAAGCTAGCAATAGTATGTATTCAGGAAACAAAAATAGTAGAGGCAACACTGATTATAGAATGGCAGAAGATATGGGCACAATCAGAACTAATAACTGTTGATTCTATGGGAGCTTCAGGGGGACTAGCTTTGGCTTGGGACCCACAACAATTAGTTTATAGCTTGCAAAATAAGCATAATAACTAGATAGGTATAAAATTTGCCTTACCAGATGGAACTAGTGTAGCAGTAATAAATTTTTATGGTCCAAATAATCCTATCTAGAAAAGAGAAACATGGCAAAACTTAGCACAATGGCTAGAAAATGAGAAGTTTGACAACATAATACTGGTAGGAGATCTCAACATGATTCTATACCATTGGGAGAAGGTTGGGGGAAGTTTAGAAAGGGATCCAAATAGAGATATACTCAATAAAATTATGGCAGATGAAAGCTTACAATACATTCGATCGACCAAAGAAAAGTACACTTGGAGCAATAGAAGAGCAGGGGCAAACTATATTGCAGAAAGATTGGATAGATTTTTGATCAGTGAAAATCTCCTAACACACTTTCCCCTCACTTTTAGTCACATCATTCAAAACTCTATCTCATATCATAAGCCAATTCTCTTGGATAGTGGCCAAAGCTTACAACCCCCAAAAAATCCTTTTAAATACAACTCTGAATGGGCAGCAGAAGAAGATTTCAGTGAATTTGTGGAAAGCACTTGGAACCAACAGATCCAATCCACCAACCCCCAAGAAAAATGGAAAATCAAAATTCAAAAATTGAAGCATATGATAAAAAAATGGTTGACAGAAAAAGCAAGAGTCAAACTAGACAAGAAGCAGTTGATACAACAACTAGAGCAACTAGAAATAGAAATTTGGGATCATCCTCCTCAACCATGGCAAGAAGATGCAAGAAATGACCTGATTCAGAAGCTCAATAAATTAAGCACTGGAGAAGAAACACATTGGAGGCTTAGATCCCGAATGGTCTGGCTAAGCAAGAAGGATAAAAATACCAAATATTTTCATCTAAAAACTATGCAACGCTACCAAAGAAATACAATCAAGGAGATAGAGCATGAAGGAACCACTTATACATACAGGGAGAAAATTAAGGAACTTGCCAAGCAACATTACTCAGCTTTGCTCTCCAGAGAAAATGGTAATCCTCATTCCCAAGAAATATTGTTGCAGCATATACCAAAAATATTAAGTTTGGAAGACAAACAGGATCTCATTCAACCAATCACTATGGAGGAACTTAAGGATATTATAGCAGCTCTACCAAAGGATAAAGCTCCTAGACTTGATGGATTCACAAATAACTTTTACCATCAATAGTTACACATCATTGGAGAAGATTTGATACGCATGATTGAGGATGTTAGGGTGAAAGGTAAGCTTCTTGGAGCCATCAAATCCACCTTTCTAGCATTAATACCTAAAGAAAAAAAATGCCACTACTTTCTCTAGATTCAAACCAATTTCTCTATGTAACTCTTCCTATAAAATTATTACCAAGTTCTTGGAAAATAGAATAAATAAAAAACTTTACAAACTAATATCAGAAGAGCAAGGAGGGTTCATGCATGGAAAAAATATATATGATAATATCATTACAGTGCATGAAGCCCTCCACAATAGTAGAAATCAAAAAGAAACAAATTGTTATAAAACTTGATATGGCAAACGCTTTTGATAGAGTTAATATACAATTTGTATAACAGGTCCTTCAAAAGTTTGGATTCCCACATCAGGTTATTAAGTGGATCGGAGCATGCATAAAAAACCCATGGATAGCCCCCTTAATAAATGGAGAACCAACAAATTTCTTTCAGGCTACAAGGGTAATTAGACAAGGGTGTCCACTATCACCATATCTTTACATCATTCTAGCTGAGACTCTTGGAATATTAATGAGACTCTTGGAAGATTAATCAACCATATTTTCAAAGAGAAAAAAAAAATAACAGGGATAGAGGCTATAGTAGGATGCAAATTTGTAACACATGGCTAATTTTCAGATGATATCATTCTTCTAGGTGAAGCCACCAAGAAAAATGTTAGACAATTCAAGCAATGTTTGGATTGGTTCACACAAGCTATCGGGGCTCATATAAACACTCAAAAGAGTCAGTTCTATACTCAAAACGTTGCAGCAATAATAATAAAACTCTTTTACACTATCCTAGGATTTCGGTCTGGTACAGAAAATACTTCAGATATCTATGAGTGCCCATGAGCTTCCACCTCAAAGCTTCAGATTGTTGGACCCCAATATTGGACAAGATGGTTAGGAGGATACAAAGTTACAGTAATAGTTGGCTCGATCTTGCAGGAAGGGTAGTACTGATCAAATCGGTGTTAGCTTCTCTTCCAATCTACCAATTATTAGTATATCATGCTCCCAAGTTTATTTTACAAAAGGTATATGGAATCATATGCAACTTCCTATGGCAAGGAGGTAGGAAATCAGAAAGAAAAAAGTTCCACTTGGTTAACTGGGATATGGTCACCAAGAGTAAAATTCAAGGAAGATTGGGAATAAAAAAAATGGAGATGTTTTTGAAAGCATTGGGAGCAAAACTTCTTTGGAACATGCTTAAAAGCAATCGAGCATGGCAACACATACTAGTAAGCAAGTATGTAAATAATCAAATAGGTATTCAAATGCTCAAACATATAGATAAACTTCCCAGAGCCTTGTTGGTTTGGAAACATATAGTGGCTGCAAAGAGCATAATAGAGGATAAAATTTCTTGGCTACCGGGAGATGGTAATTTAATTAATCTATGGGAGGACCCAATCCTAGGAAATCCACCATTAAGAGAGAGAACTCCAATAAAATTACAGAATCACTTGGAAAGCCAAAGAATATTTAAGTTAAGTGACTTGTTTTATTGGACCTCAGAAACTTTGAACTGGATCTCCCCTCCCATTCCATCTCAACTTCAAGGAGATTGGGATTATTTTAATTCTCACGTGGTGAGCATTAGACCTCTTCATCCCACAATGCTATAAAAACTTATTTGGGGTAGCATCAATAGTAATGGGGAATACTCAGTGCATCTAGGAGTCCAACATCAGCAAATTGGGCCTGCCAACAAAAAACTATCGATATTGTGGAAAATTAGAGCACCACCTAAACTGCAAGTATTCAGCTGGCTAGTTTCTCAAAATGAAATATTAACAGGTGATAATATGTAAAATATAGATATAGCAGGACCTCATGTTTGTTACAGGTGCAGGCAGAACAGTGAAACAATTTTCCATCTTTTGTTTGAATGCCCAAAGGCAATTTCAATTTGGTTAGGATTAATCAAAATTCTTGGTATTTCCTACTCTGGAAGGTTAACCATAGACACATTTTTTACCAAGTGGAATAAAGAATATAAAGGTAAACTGATAGGTAAGCCCCTCCTAAAATATTTGTGGAGCTCCATACCATATTTTGTCATCTGGCACATCTGGTTGGATAGAAATCAGAGGATTTTTGAAGAAAAATGTAAGGACAATAAAATTCTAATACGAAGGATAAAAGAAGAATTAATCCTAAATGTTAAATCTAGTTTTTATCAACAACAGTATGAAGAATATCTGTCACCCACAAAAAGAAGAATTATATACCAACTTAATCTCCAAGCTTTCCTGACACACGGAGGATGCAAAGAAAATAATTCTTTGCCTGACATATGTTTTTTAGCACTCTTCTTTGATGGTGCCTCCAAATCCAACCCCGGTAAAGCAGCGGCAGGGGGACTGATTCTTACAGGACCTTGTGAGATCCTACTCAAATACATGATAAACTTGGGAACAACATATAACAATGTGGCAAAGGCTATTGTATGTGAAATCGGCTTAAAATTGGTGGCAAAGCAAGGAATCACTTAGGTCATAGTTTACGGGGATTCTAAACTGATAATAACAACTCTTGCCAAAAATAAATATTTTAGATCTTTACAATTGAATATTATTCAAGACATGATTAGACAACTTGGCACGATCATTGGCAAAATATCCTATCAACACATAAGGCAAGAATTCAACAAATAGGCTGACACACTAGCGAATCAGACAATAAATATAGCCCCTGGTTATTACCGCCAAATCATCAAGAAGAAGAAGAGTAGGGGTGGTATGCAAGGATGAAAAAGGCTCCAATAATAAGGTTCTTTTTTGTCTTCATGTTCAATTTTTTAGAATGATGTTCACTTTGAACTTTGATTAAAGAGTTTTGTACTTTTTTTATTAAGTAAATAAATATTTTCTTTAAAAAAAAATATGACATGGGATATTAACTATACATAAATCCATTAATGAACATTGATATAGTTGAACAAGGGATAACATTCACTAGAATTTCTAATGGTAAATCTCTTAAAAATCTATGCATACCACATTCTTTCTCATTCCAACAACATAGAAGAATAAACGATAACATATAATTTACAAATAGAAAATAAGTGGAAGAGAAATATCTACAAGAATGACACATCAATTCATTCTTCTAGTCTCAATGTAAGTACTTAACAAAGTTCATGCTTAATTTACACACTAATAATGATAAGACTCTATTGCAACATGTTTAATCAAACCATAGCTCTATCATGCAATATGACCAAAAAAGAAACAATATTTTTAAACTCTATCTTTTTTTTTGGTAAATTAATAAATTTATTAAAACCAGGGCATTTTAAATATGCCCTAATGCCTTGTACAATAGAGGATCATCAGAGGATCAAAAAGGATAAAAAAGAAACAGGGGAAAGACACTAAAAACTGCCAAATGAAACAAAATACAATCTCAAAATTACACCTCAAACTAAAAGTATTCAACAAACTTGAACAAACAGGCACTAAGAGAAACACCAGAGCTCAAAAAGGAACGGTCCTCGACCAAAAAGGAACCCAAAAATACGTGATCCATCATCGTAGAGGACCCAAAAAACTAGAGGAAGAACCATTAGTCGTCAAGAGGAGTATCCAATTGCATGAGGGACAAAGCAACCCCTTTCGGACCAGCATCTTTAACAGAAATCTCCTTGTTATATTTGGGAATAGCAATGCAAGCCTCCTTAGCAATCTCCATTACATCTTCATCATTTACAATATCTTTGACGTCATTTTTGGTGTCAAAGGACACCTCAGCACCAGCAAGGGCAGAAACATTTTCAAAATTATCACAGAAGAACAAGAGGCTAAGTGCATGGTGTTGTTCTTTGAGGGTTGCAATCACCTTTCCAATGGCCAAGTGAGTAGTTTAAAGATGGTCAATGGTGGCAGAAGTAGCATGCACAGTGAACTTGTGAAGATACCTTTCGACAAGGTTAGGAGAATTTGACTTGTCCTTTGAAGTTTTTACAGAGGTGGACGAAGGAGTTTTGACAACTTCTTTTTTATTATCAAAGTCATGAAGAATCTCAATGATTATTATCTATGGATAAAACATAGACCATATTATCGATTAAAAAAAATATCATCAATATCCAACTTACCCTATAAACATGATATCTAATAATATGTTTTTTTTAATATTTTAATTTTTGTACTATAAAACATCCAAATAAAAATCAATAACAAAATTACATAAAATAATAAATAATAGTAGAAACATACCAAAAAATACTTCAACCAAGAAAAATATAGTTTAATCATTAGAAAAAACATAATAGAGTTTAAAGGGCTACAAACTATGAAGTTGAAGCAAGTTAGATTGTTTACAAGTAATAAATTACAAACTAAAGTTAGTTCTTTGATGTCATATTACAATTTTACGATTAAATAATTTAAAAACTAAACAATTGTTTCATAGTTGTTGTAGACACCATTGTTTCAACAGCCAAGAGGAAGCAACCTGTAGGTCTTGGGTTATATTGTTTTCCCTCCTCCCTTGTTCACTTTATCTCTATTCTTTTACATATTTTGATCTAACTCATATTTCATCTTGTTATGTTTTTCTAGTTTTAGGCTTGGCTTACCTTGATTGATGCTTTTAGTGATTATTTGCATGTAATTGGTATTTTCTTTATATTCCATCATTGTTTTATCATAAATTATTAACTAGAATTTGATCTAGTTAGAAATTATTTTTAGGCTCATTTATGTTGCATATTAGGGTATTTGTCCTCTTGGAACACTCTTCTTCATCTGTAAGTGGCTATATCTCTTATTTTTTGCATTTTATCTACCTATTTTGATCTTAAAAGTGTTTGCATGACTTGATTGTAGATAGGCAACACAAATGCCATTAGTGCATTTATATCATATGTTTAGCATTTTCATCAGTTTACCTTGCTACAACAGTTGTCTGTTTAGTTTGACAAGGAATCCAAATACCTTCCATATAATCAGAAAAACCTCTTTACGCTATTCTCTATGCTTTTCTATCTTTTTTCTAGAGATTTTTGCATTTGTGTTGGCTAAAGGTGTTTGCACTAGTAACACAATTGTAGGCTAGGCAACACATTTACCTTTGTGGAAAAATTAGGTGTTTCTACCCACATTTTATTTGTTTCTTGTTTTTGTAACATTATATCTTTCTGTTTTTTGTTGCGATAGGGGTTTTTGTTTTATTAATAATTTAATAAAGAGAAAATCAAAGAATCTAGCATAGTTTTTAATCACACAAATAGGCGATATCTTATCATTTTATTATAGAAAATAAAACAAAAGCGCATATAGATTGTATTAGGATAGATTGTTTGTTGTACTATCTCTTGATCCCTTGATTCAAAAGGATAAAATCATTATTTTATTTTTATTATCATCAAATTCGAAATAGCATTCTAATCTTAGGTTTTGTATGCTTACATCTTGTTTTTTTGTATACTTAGACCAAATTAGGGTAAGGATAGGCAAAGGTAAATTTTAGGAGAGAAACTTAGTTACCCAAAAAACATAGGTGTTTGTGAATTTATCCACTACACATAGTCTTAAGATCACATTATATCCCCTAATCTTGAAGCGAGAAGGAAAGGACACATATGATCCTCTAAGTTGGCCTTCGATGTTCTTCTCTCCTTCTCACAATTGCATATAATATATTATGGTTTGATATCTTAAACATAATACATGTTCTTATAATATACACTTAAAAAGTTATTGTCCCATTTAATTTAAATAAATAAATATAATAGATTCTCTCTTGTAGATTCATTTTTTATACATACTTCCCTTGACTAGCAAACAATCCATTATGATTTTATTTTTTTACCTTGATTTGATTAAGTTGGTTTTATAAATGCAAATGATAATAATAATGATAATGATATTAATGTTCATGAAATATTAAAATCAAATTATGAGATTGAAAGATAAGTACAATGCAAAGTAATACATAAAAAGTGCAACTACAATTTTTACAATCTCAAAACAAAATAAAAGTACAAGCATACAATATGAAAAATATATAAAACAAGTTATGCTCAGATATCTCACATATTTGACCTATACATTGTCTAATACATCTGCAAGACTATAATAATGTTTTTTTTTTATCAATCCTAAACAAAGATAAAGGTAAATGAAAAATTAATTCTTTTAGAAAACAATGTGGAAGTCAACTCAATGATCAAGTATCAATGAAGATCAAACATCTCTCAAAATAAAAGAGCCATGCATCTCTAATCCTCGTGTGTCATAAAGATCTAAAGAGAACTATGTGTCTTTTAAAAGACAAAAGAATCAGCCTTTGATTCCATACTAGAGACAACATTAGAATACAAAACGATCGTTGGCATATAAATCTAGGTACTAAGTTGGACATATAAGATGCACTTGAGGAATATGACAATCATCTCTATGCAAAGGTACTACAAAAAAACTATGAATTATGCTAACATAACCCTCAAACTACAAGTTAATTTGATCCAAGTATACCTTGGGACTTATATGATCCCCATCATCAAAGTGGATGCATGTACTGTAATAATATCAAGCTTTGAAGAAAGAGGTTTCCAATGCTCCAATCATTTGGATTGTAGGCAAGCTCTAAAAATACTATTCTTAATACTTCTATTGATCTCCTTTTTAGATATTTTTTGTGCATAATTAAAATATTATGTAGATGGAATATTTCTACATCAAATTCTACCAATTCTAATAGTGCAGAGGCCTTGCATACCATCAAGAGCAAACTCCATGATGTGTTAGTTACATAGAGGATCTAAATCCTTAATGTGGATACATGAAGTAATTAGTCAAATTTTTGCTTATCCATATAATCCTATGTATCATATTTTTCACTTGAAATATCGTAATTCTAATGAGTAGATTTGTGCTAAACTCAACAAGAATGATGTACTAATATTTTGCTATAGAGAAGTTTACATAACATTGAGGTAACTTTTATTTTATTTGCTATATAGGGTAATTGGTAAGTACCCATAATTATCTATCATTGACCAAGAGTTAAATTCTAGCTACTACCATTATAACCCATACCCACTAGTTAAATATGTATCAATTATTCACTTTAGGAAATGTAAGATGGACCATCAACCCCTAAAAAAAATGAATTGAGGTTGCTACTTGACAAACACTCTACAACCAAATCACTTTATTCAACTATGACATACTTTCTTAGGATAAGACCTCAAAATTTTAACATCCCATCACAAAATAAATGTATCAAACAAATAAAATGGATGAATTTTAAAACTAAAGTAACTACTGTTTTTTTTGGGTACGTTTGATGAATTAGTAAGTACCCATAATTATCTAATGTTGGCCAAAAATTCAATTCTTACTATTATTATTATTTTTTAGAAAATTAGGGTTTTGAAAGGGTTTCCATTTCCCATTTAGATCAACTTAATCATTTTGAGCTATATACCCTGGTTAGTGTCGCCAAGACTTAAACCTTGGTGTGGGCTACGTCATCCATATGTCTCAACCATTTCCAAGATCTCATTAACAATTCTTACTATTATTACAACCCCCTATTTACTCCTTCAATACAAGGATTCAATTACAACCAAATATATTAATTCGGTTATGACCTTCCTTACTATTATTAGAACCCGAAATCACTCCTTCAAGACAAGAATTCAATTACAACCAAATATTTTTATTCAATATGACCTTCCTTTCTTAAGATAATTGGGATACCACAACTTAGTCACATTGAGCTATATAGCCTATTTGGTGTCGCAAAGACTTAAATATTGGTGTGAGCTATGCCATCCATATGTCTCAACCATTGAAACAAGACCTCATTAACAATTCTTACTATTATTACAATCCCCTACTCACTCCTTCAATACAAGGATTCAATTACAACCAAATATTTGTATTTGGTTATGACCTTCCTTACTATTATTACAACCCCCTACTCGCTCCTTTAATACAAGGATTCAATTACAACCAAATATTTTTATTTCAATTATGACCTTTCTTTCTTAAGATAATTGGGATACCACGAAGGTCACCCTTCCCATAATTCGAACTTAGGTCTCTACAATGTGAACTCAATGGCATACCACCTCCCCATGATTTGAACTCAAGTCTCTCCAATGTAAACTCAATGCAATGTGAACTCAACCATATCACTCTCCATGATTCGAACTTAGGTCTCTTCAATGTGAACTCAACGCCATACCACCTTCCCATAATTCAAACTTAGGTCTCTCCAATGTAAACTCAACACCATACCAATGCATTGCATCGATAAAACTTAAACTTAGGTCTCTCCAATGTTAACTCAACACCATACCAATGCATTGCATAGATAAAACTTAACACGCATGGAAATATAAAATCAAATATGACATTAAAAACACCATACCACCTCCCCATGATTTAAACTTAGATCTCTTCAATGTGAACTCAACGCCATACCAATGCATTGTACCGACAAAACGTAACATGCATAGAAAGGCAAAATAAAATATGACATTGGCAATGCCATACCACCTCCCCATGATTCAAACTTAGGTCTCTCCAATATGAACTTGATGCCATACTAATGAGTTGTACCGACACAACTTAACATGCATGGAAAGGCAAAATCAAATATGACATTGAAAATGCCATACCAGCTCCCCATGATTCAAACTTTGGGTCTCTCCATACCAATGCGTTGTACTGATAGAACATAACATGCATGGAAAGACAAAATTAAATATGACAATATGAATGCTATACCACCTCCCCATGATTCAAGGCCTCTCCAATGTGAACCCAAAACCATACCAATGTGTTGCATCGAAAGACAAAATCAAATATGATATTGGGAACGCCATACCACCTCCTCATGATTCAAACTTAAGTCTCTCCAATGTAAACTCAACGCCATACCAATCCGTTGTACCAACATAACGTAACATGCATGGAAAAGCAAAATCAAATATGGCATTGGGACCCACTTGAGCATAAACACCCTAGCAAATTTTGACCCAATCAAAACCCACCGTTGACCAAGGTCGGCAGACCTACCCACAAATGATAACAATGACAATAATGGAGGAAATGGGGAAACCTCATCATACATGTTACATTCCAAACAGTTCACCAAGGGAGACAAAGGTTGTGGACGACAACAAATTCATGATCGTCGATGTGTTCTCCATAATAATAATGTTCTTTATAAATGACCGTACCGACATTCGTACACGTGGCACACATATGATCTAAACATGTCAAGTTGGCAGTATCCGAGTATTTGACCCTAGTTATGGTAGGAGATGCCTCCCAAATAGCGCGTAACGAATGACCAACCTAATTTTGTTTGCCATTCAATTCTATGTTATACAAAATAAATAAAGCCCGTGAGGAAGAACGAGAGGAAAAGAGGATCAATCAGTCAATCAACACAGGCGAGATATTTCAAGAATTTTTGAGAGCTAAATGAAAATATCTAGTATTTATAGATGTTTTCACCTCTGTTCATTTAATACATAAAAGATAAAATATTTACAAATCAGGATCCTTTGTGAAGAAATTCTTCCTTGAAATTCTTGAAAATCTTCCTTTTATGACAGCAATCCAACTTTTAAGGAATTTTTTTTGGGAAATTAGCCCATTCGGGCGTTGGTGCACGAAAAACTGTAAATATGGTCGTTGAAAAGATACCTCCATCATTCCTTGGAAATTTACCCTTGTCCAAAATGTCTTGGAACTCATGAAAATCGCTCTATGACATTAAATCCTGTAGCCTTTTAGCATGAAATCAGAAACTGTAGTCACCCTTTACCTCAATTATTAAATTCTCATCCTTTGTTCGATCTGGGCGCCTTTGAAAAATCTCCTTCGATGCTTGAAATCAACTTCGCCCAATATAGAGCGATGGGCGAAAGCACTCCATTTAAATTTCTTTACTTCCTTCTCATTCATGCTTCCTAGTGGAGAGGGCACCCACAAAGTAGCAATTTTTTATATTTTCGCTCAATCTACACCTCTAGGTTGCACTTTGCAGTACTCCATATAATTTTGCCTAAGGGAGAAGCGAAAAATGCTTTAATATACTATTGAATCGCGTATAGCAATTCTCACATCATTGCGCTCAATGCACAACCTGCAACTAAACTCATTTCAAACTTCATTTTGTCATGTTCGCCCCATCATCGTGATAGTAGTCAACCTTGAGCGCCTTTGTTTTCATTTTCAGTACTTCGAACCACATTCATTTTGTTTCACCCTTGGGAGGGACGACTGAGAGTTTCACCCCTCACCTTGGGCGAAAGCACTGTCAAACCCGAAGCTGCAATTGCAATGCACTATAAAAATGCTTGTTCTTTCAAAATACGTGTTTACCCCCAAAATAGGCAAAAGGTATTGTCGCCTCTCACCTTGGGTGAATGTAACTTTAACTTTTCAAGTGCCCATCTTGAAATATTTCCCAAAGCAAAAACAAAAATTTTGACGCGTTCATGGAGCCATCTTCAAATAGCTTCTCCCTAGGAGGGGTGAATGGGACTTTCGCCCCTCACCTAGGGCGAAAGCGCTATGATTTTAAAATATTTTTAATGCATGATAACGTGGGGTCCATAACCCCTGTTTTTTATATGTGTTCACCCAAAGAGAGGGCGAAAGGTGTTTTCACCCCTCTCTTGAGGCGAACAAAGCCTTAAATTGTCAATGTGTTGATTGGACGAATCATCCTCCAATTTTAAATGATGTTCGCCCCAAAGTGGGGTAAACGTTGCTTTTGCCCCATATTTGGGTTGAACGCACTTTTTCTTATTGCTATCGTTCTTCAACTTTGGGCCCACCATGAGCTTAAATATTTGGATGTGTTTTCACCCCAAGGAGGGGTGAAAGGGATTTTCGTCCCTCGCTTGGGGCGAAAGTCGTTTTTCCAAACTTAGCATTTTTTTCCCTTTTTAATTGTACGTTCGCTTCGAAGTGAGGCGAACACGTTTTTATCATTCTTTAAATAATAAATTCGTCTTCGCCCCGAGGAAGGGTGCCAAATATTTTCACCCTTCTCTTGGGGTGAAAAGGTTGATTCATCCATTTTCCCTTAATCTTTAAGCATTATTTTTGTTGATGTCTTCGGGCGATTCCAACCGATTTTTTACATCATATACCACAACCAAATTCTTGTAACACCCATTATTTCTGAGCATGAAACTCATGAAAAACAAAGAAGAAGATCAACACATAAAAATGAACTGCAACACATTATAGAAAATACTGCAACATTAATTTAGTGTATTTGTTGCTTTTACAATAACATTGTCAATCAAAACTTCATCAAAAATTCTAATGTGGCAAGATGCAAAACTGCCAACATTTATACATGGTTAAATGAATACCTTATTTGGGATAACATTAAGTGAAATTAGAATTAGATACTTATTATGTTATATTATGTGAAATTAAGTTTTAAAAATTCAATATCTCGTTATGAGTTTTAAAATTATAATTAAAGAATCAACTAAGTCATTGTATTATTTTTACAATCAAATTTAGAGCGAAGGGTAGTTGATTTATATGTTAAAATTATTTTTCTCATGGTATTGCTTCAATATTAGGTAAATTTCATAACAAAGCATGTTTTTGCAAAGGAAATACTCTATAACCTAATGAAAAGTAGGGATATTTAAAAAAAAAAATAGCTTAGAATATCTCTTATTACCTACATAGTATCCTATTAAATATCAAAGAAAATCCATGAAAATAGGCCACATTTATACTTAGACAAAGACAAGCTTAAACCCATTTATCTAGAGGAAGAGTTACTCCATATCTCAAAAAAGAAACAAACACCAAGTAGGGTGAAACTGTTAAACAAGGTTTGTACCATCAAGATGGATGGTCTCATATGCCCAACACCAGCTTTTGCGATATAGGCAAATGTTGTGATTTGATTTCAATTGCTTTCTGGTAACCCTACCAGGGACAAGGAGGTCCTGTTATTGTGAACAAGTAACGAGGAGTGGAATGGGATGCCCTCTCTAGATTGATATGTGAGTGGTACGTGAGGGTATCTCACAATCCAAACTCGAGTGGAGAATTATTAGCAGACATCTGACAAGTTCAAAAGTAGTTGAACCCTGGAGCTAAAAGGTCCAGTGAGTGTTGGAATGGGACAACACATCATCACTCACAGTCAGGATGGAGTTACCTAGTTTTGAACCAAAGAAATGGTGGATCTTAACTGGATCCACAGAAGGTAGGCATTGAATTAAGCATAAGGTATTCAAACGCTAAACCATAGTATGTGTCTCAAGTAGGCAATGAGAAAAGAAGAAATACCAACATAACATACTATGGGTGGGGAAGCTATGCGTTCACCCTTTCAGATGTTATGGATTTCGAAAGTAAAACCCCTTGTCAAGAACATAGAACTCTAGTAAAGGCTATGAATGTGTTATCTTAATGACACTAATAGCGAGATTTGGGCAATCTCGATCGTCTAAGGAGGCTGACTACAGTAGTCAAAATACCTTGAAACGAATATCTAGTGCCTCTGTATCGATTAAAATGTTGGGTATAAACTAGATTTGATTAAAAAATATATTTATAATTATAGACAACTAGGTGAGTAGATTTGGGGTGTTACAATCTCTTACTCTTTCTCAGTCCCATATGTATTAGGTTTGGGGATCCTTTAAAACCTCTTCTCTTACCTAATAAAACAAATTCCTTTACTTCACTCTTGTTCCAATTATTGTGGTAGCAGTTAAAATCCATGTAGAACTATATATATATATATATAACTTTGAGAAACCTAATAAAAAAAATAAAGGCATTACAAGAAGAATTGTCATACACTTTTTATGAATAGATTAAACATGTCACATAGCTTTTTATTATGAGACGAGCTTTAATGGGACAAAACTAATAAAAAATAAATCACCTATTGTACCAAGAATTCTTGATGCATCATACAACATCATTAGGTTTTTAGTCAATTATTCTTGTAGGAGACTTGAGGGAACTGCCCCTACTTAAAGACATACTATTTTATTTAAGTAATATAATTGCAAGGTCACTTGGGGAAGAATTTATCATCATAATAATGCTAGATACAATCTTTTAGAAATAGGAAGTTGTTAGAATAAATATTTATTCTCTTAAGTTCTACTAGGATAGACTTACTTGAGTTAACACTCTTCCATGAGTCAGGTGAACTCTCATTTTAGACTAGTTCATATTTGTTGAGTTGTTGTAATCCAATGACTCTCAATGATCAACTTTGCTATTTATACAAAGTTGATCCCATGGAATAATCAATCAGTTCTTAAGCTTCACTCTAATACTTGTGATGCCTTGCATAACTATTTCTTTGGAATAGAATATTGTTTCTCAATTATTCTAACATGGTATTAGAACTTTATGAGGAGATTTGTAGCTATATTTGGGACATAGAGAACATTATTGATATAACCACCATCAATAGATATGTCAAAACCTGATGTCTCTTTTTTCAAATTTTTAGAGTGTACTGCTTGGGCACATATCCCAAAGAAAAAGAGAAAAGATCTAGATAGAAAGAGCAAGCAACTTATATTTGTTTGTTATTGTGAGGAAATTAAAGCATACAGGCTCCTTGATCCCACAACTCATGAGGTTTTTTTCACAGAAATGTTCAATTTGATGAAACATTCCCTTATAAATATCCTCAATCATCTTCTTCCAACATTAATTCTCTAGAGCCATCCCCAACATTTGAACCTCAATATAATGAATATCCCATCCTTGAGATAGATGACCAAAATACGGATCCTATACTTCAAACTCCAACTCAAAGTCCTAACACTCCCATTACTCCTTCCACAATGCCAAAATGGGCCTGCACCATAGTTCAAGAAGCCACTCCTTGCATCCAAAATCTTTCATCATCCAGATTAAGCCACTCCTTGGATTCTGGTCTTGTTTGTCAATCCATTTCCATGGATCCTCAATCCTTCAAAGAAGAAATTGGTATAAAAGAATGGGATGATGCAGTGGAGAATGAATTCTCTTCCTTAATAAAAAACAAAACTTAGGATCTAGTCCCTCTACCTAAAGGAAGAAAATTAGTTCACTGTAAATGGATTTACAGAACTAAGTATGGACTTGATAGAAAATTTGACAAACACAAAGCTCGCTTGGTAGCTAAAGGTTTTTCACAAACTGAAGGCATTGATTATTCTGAAACCTTTGCACCAGTTGTAAAAATGGATTCTGTTAGACTGGTATTTGCACTTGCTACTTCCCAACAATGGCCAATTTTCCAGATGGATGTTAAAAGTGTTTTCTTACATGGTGACTTAAAGGAGGAAATATTTATGGAACAACCTGCTTGATTTATTCAAGACTCCTCCATTGTTTGTAGACTAAGAAAATCTCTCTATGGTCTCAAACAAGCTCCTAGAGCATGGTATGAAAAAATGGACTCCTTCCTTCTTTCCTCAGAATTTTCTCATTGTGAGTCCGATACAACAGTCTACATTTAGAGAGATGAAGATAATATCACCATACTTGTTCTCTATGTTGATGATCTACTACTCATTGGTAGTGCCATTTCTCACATCCAAACTATCAAAGACTCCATTTCTGAGAAATTTGAGATGGTTGATTTGGGTTTAGCTCATTACTTCCTTAGGTTTTAGATAACTCAAAAAGATGCAAGAATTTCATTGTGTAAATAGAATTATACTCTAGATATTCTTCAACGGTTTAATATGATTGATTGCAAGCCTTCTCCCACACCTTTTCAGTCTGGAGTCACTCTAAGTACTTCCTGCAAGTCCCCTCTTTATGATGCTACTCTTTACAGATAGCTTGTAGGAAGTCTATTATACCTCACTCATACTCGCCCAAATATTTCATATGTTTTTGGCTTAATATCTATATTCTCACATCAACCTCATTTAGTCATTGGCAAGTAGCAAAGAGAATCCTCCACTACTTGCAAGGAACTACTCACTTTGGGCTCTTATATGAGGGTGGATCCATGGATATCATTGGTTACATAGATTCTAATTGGGCAGGTTTAGTTGAAGATAAATGTTCCACTTTTGGATATGTTTTTTATCTTGGTTCTTCACCTATTGCTTGGTCATGCAAAAAACAACAAGCAATAGCATTATCATGTACAGAGGCAGAATACAGGGCAACAGTTTTGGCAAGTCAGGAAGCTCTATGGATTCATAAGATTCTAAGGAAATTTGGTTTTTCCATGACCAACCCATTACCCTATGATGTGACAATAAGAGCACAATTCATATTTCCTGCAATCCAGTTGAGCATCAACGCACCAAGAACATTGAGATTCACATGCACTTCATTATGCAGTATATTCAGCAAGGGGATCTAAACTTGGAGTACATTCCCACAGAAAACCAAATTGCAGACATCTTCACCAAATCCTTTCCTTCTCCGCGTTACATTCAGATGCAAGAGAAACTTGGGGTTAGGAAGATGCAGTAGAAGGGTGCACAAAGGTTTTCACCTCTCTCCTTTCTTATTATCATTTTTTTTCTTCATGGAAGATGGTATTTCCCATGTGGTTTTTTCACCATCTCTCCTATATGTAATAACATTGTACATGAGTACCTCATCAGGCCTAATTTTCGGGATTCATTTCATTTTTTTTCAATGAGGACAACCTTCGCCATCCAAAGACATGCCTCTTCTTTAAAATATGGTTTTTTATCATGTATTTTTTTTACCATCTCTTCAATAAATATCATTGTACATGAGTACCTCATCAGGCCCTGTTGTTGGGACTCATTTTTTACATTCACCCCTAATATCACTTAAGGGAGGTGTTAGAATAAGTATTTATTCTCTTAAGTTCTACTAGGATATACTTACTTGAGTTACCACTCTTCCATGAGTCAGGTGAACTCTCAGTTTAGACTAGTTCAGATTTATTGAGTTGTAATCCAACGGCTCTCAATTATCAACTTTGTTATTTATACAAAGTTGATCCATGGAATAATTAATCAATTCTTAAGCTTCACTCTAATACTTGTGATGCCTTGCATAACTATTTCTTTGGAATATAATATGTTTTCTCAATTATTCTAACAGAAGTGACCCATCACAAGTTGTTTTTTGACAACTTCTACATAACATAAAAAATATAGAACCTACATTACAATATTGGAATCTTCTCACATACTAGAAAATATGTCTTTCATATAAGATGAATAAAGAGCACTTGAATATTCCATAATAAGGCTATAATGTAAAAGAAGCACATGTAAAAATCACTTCAAATGCTACTTGCACACGTAAATAAAAGAAACTTTATAATAGATCTTAAAGAGGAACAACTAGATAGAAATGTGTTGTCCACAAAGTACGAGCAATTATGTTAATATCAAACTTGTAGGTATAAATAGAGATAGTAAACAAAGCTATAAAAATATGGCAAATAAAATCTATAAATATTCAACAAAACCATCAAAGCTATCGATGTTTGTTATACTACAATCATATAGACAAAGATTAGTATTAAAACAATCCAAATTATTCCTATCCCATCATTAACTAGAGGAAATAGGAGATCATTGGCACTTAAGATGACATGGGATATTAACTATACATAAATCCAGTAATTAACATTGATATAGAAACTCCATAAGGGGAGTGGAGGTCCAAGGTTCAAATATCGGGCCTCATCGGATTGAACGCTTGTCCCTTTCCTGGTGCTTTCAGCGGTGTAAAAGGTTTAAAATGATTGTGGCATGGTGGTTATAGGGGCGGATTGCGTGAAGATCTGTGTGGCGGCTTCTAGGGCGGACGGCGCGAGAATCATCGTGGTGGCCGTAAAAGCTGGACAGCCTGCCCGGATTCGTGGCGGCTACCGATTCCACCATGTAAATTCAAAAAAAAAAAACATTGATATAGTTGAACAAGGGATAACATTCACTGGAATATCTAATGTCAAAGCTCTTAAATATCTATGCATATCACATTCTTTCTCATTCCAACAACATAGAAGAATAAAATATAATATACAGTTGATAAATAGAAAATAAGTTGAAAAGACATGTCTACAAGAATGACACATATCAATTCATTCTTCTTGTCTCAATGTAAGTACTTAAAAAAGTTCATGCTTGATTTACATACTGATAATGATAAGATTCTATTGCTACATGTTTAATCAAGCCATAGCTCTATTATGCAATATGACCCAAAAAGAATAAATATTTTCAAACTCTTTCTAAGTCATGAAGAATCTCAATGATCATTATCTATGGATAAAACATAGACCATATCATCAATTAAAAAAAATGTCATCAATATCCAACTTAACCTAGAGACATGATATCTAATAACATGATTTTTTTAAATATTTTAATTTTTGTACTATAGAACATCCAAATCAAAACCAATAACAAAATTACAGAAAATAATAAATAACAGTAGAAACATCCCAAAAAAATACTTCAACCAAGAAAACTATAGTTTAATCATTTGAAAAAACATAATGGAGTTTAAAGGGCTATAGACTATGAATTTGAAGCAAGTTAGATTGTTTGCAAGTAATAAATTACAAACTAAAGTTAACTCTTTGGTGTCATATTACAATTTTATGATTAAATAATTGTTTCATAGTTGTTGTAGACACCATTGTTTCAACAACCAAGAGGAATCAACCCATAGGTCTTGCGTTGTATTGTTTTCCCTCCTCCATTGTTCACTTTATCTCTTTTCTTTTACATATTTTGATCTAACTCATCTTTTCATCTTGTTATATTTTGCTAGTTTTAGGCTTGGCTTACCTTGTTTGATGCTTTTAGTGATTATTTGCATCTAATTGGTATTTTCTTTGCATTCCTTATTGCATCATTGTTTTATCATCACTCGTTAACTAGAATTTGATCTAGTTAGCAGTTATTTTTAGGCTCATTTATATTACGTATTAGGGTATTTGTCCTTTTGGGACAGTCTCCTTCATCTGTAAGTGGTTATAGCTCTTATTTTTTGCATTCTATCTACCTGTTTCGATCTTAAAAGTGTTTTCATGACTTGATTGCAGGTAGGCAACACAAATTCCATAAGTGCATTTATATCATATTTTTAGTATTTTTATCAGTTTACCTTGTTATAACGAGGGTCTAATTAGTTTGACAAGGAATCCAACTACCTTCCCTCTAATAAAACAAACCCCTTTAAACTATTCTATATGATTTTTTATCTTTTTCTATATATTTTTGCATTTGTGTTGGCTAAAGATGTTTGCACTAGTAACACAATTGTAGGCTAGGAAACACATTTGTCTTTGTGGCAAATTAGGTGTTTCTGCCCCCAATTTTTTTGTTTCTTGTTTTGTAGCATTATATCTTTCCGCTTTTTGTTGAAATAAGGGTTTATTTTTTATTAATAATTTAATAAAGAGAATATCAAAGAATCTAGCATAGTTTTTAATCACACAAATAGGGGATATCTTATTGTTTTATCATAGGCAATAAAACAAAAGCGCATATAGATTGCATTAGGCTAGATTGTTTGTTGTATTATCTCTTGAGCCCTTGCTTCAAAAGGATAAAATCATTATTTTATTTTTATTACCATCAAATTCGAAATAGAATTTAATCTTAGGTTTTGTATGCTTACATCTTGTTTTTTTGCATACTTAGACCAAATTAGGGTAAGGATAGGCAAAGGTAAATTTTAGGAGAGAAACTTAGTTTCCCACAAAACATAGGTGTTTGTGAATCCATCCACTAAATATAGTCTTAAGATCACATTATATCCCCTAATCTTGAAGCGAGAAGGAAAGAACACATATGATCCCCTAAGTTGGTCCTCGATGTTCTTCTCCCCTTCTCTCAGTTATATATAATAGAATATGGTTCGAGATCTTAAACATAATACATGGCCTTATAATATACACTTAAAAAGTTATTGTCCCATTTAATTTAAATAAATAAATATAATAGATTCTCTCTTGTAGATTCAATTTTTCATACATACTTCTCTTGACTAGCAAGCAATCCATCATGGTTTTATTTTTTTACCTTGATTTGGAATAAAGATCAAACATCTCTCAAAATAAAAGAGCCATGCATCTCTAATCCTCATGTGTCATAAAGTTCTAAAGAGAACTATGTGTCTTTTAAAAGATAAAAACATCAGCCTTTGATTTCATACTAGAGACAACATTAGAATACAAAACAATCATTGGTATGTAAATCTAGGTACTAAGTTGGACATATAAGATGCACTTGAGGAATATAACAATCATCTATATGCAAAGGTACTACAAATAAACTATAAATTATGCTAACATAACTCTCAAATTACAAGTTAATTTGATCCAAGTATACCTTAGGACTTAGATGATCCCCATCATCAAAGTGGATACATGTGTTCTAATAATATTAAGCTTTGAAGAAAGAGGTTTCCAAGGCTCCAATCATTTGGATCGTAGGCAAGCTCTAATAATACTATTATTCATACTTTTATTGATCTCCTTTTTAGATATTTTTTGTACATAATCAAAATATTATGTAGAGGGAATCTTTCTACATCAAATTCTACCAAGTCTAATAGTGCAAAGGCCTTGCATACCATCAAGAGAAGACCCCATGATGTGTTAGTTACATAGAGGATCTAAATCCTTAATATGGATACATGAAGTAATTAGTCAAATTGTTGCTTATCCATATAATCCTATGTATCATATTCCTCACTTGAAATATCGCAATTCTAATGAGTGGATTTGTGCTAAACTCAACAATAATGATGCACTAATATTTTGCTATATAGAACTTTACATAACATTTAGGTAACTATTAAATTTTTTTTGCTACATAGAGGAATTGGTAAGTACCCATCATTATCTATCATTGACCAAGATTTTAATTCTAGCTACTACCATTATAACCCCATACCCACTTGTTAAATATGTATCAATTATTCACTTTAGGAAATGTAAGATGGACCATCAACCCCTAAAAAAATTGAATTGATGTTGTTACTTGACAAACACTCTACAACCAAATCACTTTATTTGACTATGACCTACTTTCTTAGGATAAGTCCTCAAAATTTTAACATCCAATCACAAGATAAATGTATCAAACAAATAAAATAGATGAATTTTAAAACTAAAGTAACTACTATTTTTTTTGGGTGCGTTTGATGAATCAGTGAGTACCCATCATTATCTAATATTTGCCAAAAAATCAATTCTTACTATTATTATTATTATTTAGAAAAGTAGGGTTTTGAAAGGGTTGCCCTTTCCCTTTTAGATCAATGTAATCACATTGAGCTATATAGCCAGGTTAGTGTCGCCAAGACTTAAACCTTGGTGTGGGCTACATCATCCATATGTCTCAACCAGTGAATCAAGACCTCATTAACAATTCTTACTATTATTACACCCCCCTATTCACTCCTTCAATACAAGGATTCAATTACAACCAAATATTTTAATTCGGTTATGACCTTCATTACTATAATTACAACCCAGACTCACTCCTTCAAGATAAGGATTCAATTACAACCAAATATTTTTATACAATATGACCTTTCTTTCTTAAGATAATTAGGATACCACAACTTAGTCACATTGAGCTATATAGCCTATTTGTGTGTCACCAAGACTTAAATCTTGGTGTGAGCTATGCCATCCATATGTCCCAACCATTGAACCAATACCTCGTTAACAATTCTTACTATTATTACAACCCCTTATTCACTCCTTCAATACAAGGATTCAATTACAACCATATATTTTTATTTGGTTATGACCTTCCTTACTATTATTACAATCCCCACTCGCTCCTTTAATACAAGGATTCAATTACAACCAAATATTTTAATTCAATAATGACCTTCCTTTCTTAAGATAATTGGGATACCAAGAAGGTCACCCTCTCCATTATTCAAACTTAGGTCTCCACAATGTGAACTCAATGCCATACGACCTCCCGATGATTTGAACTTAAGTCTCTCCAATGTAAACTCAATGCAATGTGAAGTCAACCATACCACTCTCCATGATTCGAACTTAGGTCTCTTCAATGTGAACTCAACGCCATACCACCTCCCCATGATTCAAACTTAGGTCTCTCCAATGTGAATTGAATGCCATACCAATGCATTGTACCAACAAAATGTAGCATGCATAGAAAAGCAAAATCAAATATGACATTGGGAATGCCATACCACCTCCCCATGATTCAAACTTAGGTCTCTCCAATGTGAACTGAATGCCATACCAATGCATTGTACCAACAAAATGTAGCATGCATAGAAAAGCAAAATCAAATATGACATTGGGAATGCCATACCACCTCCCCATGATTCAAACTTAGGTCTCTCCAATGTGAACTCAATGCCATAGTACCGACAAAACTTAACATGCATAGAAAGACAAAATCAAATATGACATTGGGAATGCCATACCACCTCCCCATGATTCAAACTTAGGTCTCTCCAATGTGAACTCAATGCCATACCAATGAGTTGTACCGACACAACTTAACATGCATGGAAAGGCAAAATCAAATATGACATTGGAAATGCCATACCAACTCCCCATGATTCAAACTTTGGATCTCTCCATACCAATGTGTTGTACCGACATAACTTAACATGCATGGAAAGACAAAATCAAATATGACATTGCAAATGCTATACCACCTCCCCATGATTCAAACTTAGGCCTCTCCAATGTGAACTCAACGCCATACCAATGTGTTATACTGAACCTAACATGCATGAAAAGAGAAAATCAATTATGATAATATGACATTGGGAATGCTATACCACCTCTCCATAATTCAAACTTAAGCCTCTCTAATATGAACTCAACACCATACCAACGTGTGACACTGACATAACCTAACGTGCATGAAAAGAGAAAATCAAATATGACATTGAGAACGCCATACCACTTCCCCGTAATTGAAACTTAAATCTCTCTAGTGTAAATTCAACACCATACCAATGATTTCCACACAGAACGTGACAATGTATGGAAAGGCAAAATCAAATATGGCATTGGGACCCACTTGAGCATAAACACCCTAGCAAATTCTGACCCAATCAAAACCCACCGTTGACCGAGGTCGGCAGACCTACCCACAAACGATAACAATGACAATAATGGAGGAAAATGGGGAAACCTCGTCGTACACGTTACATTCCAAACAGTTCACCAAGGGAGACAAAGGTTGTGGACGGCAACAAATTCATGACCGTCGATGCGTTCTCCATAATAATAATGTTCTCTATAAATGACCCTACCGGCATTCAGACAAGTGGCGCACATCTTGTCTAAACACGTCAAGTTGGCGTTATCCTCGTAGCTGGCCCTAGTTATGGTAGAAGATGCCTCCCAAATAGCGCGTAACGAATGACCAACCTAATTTTGTTTGCCATTCAATTCTACATTATACGAAATAAATAGAGCCCATGAGGAAGAGTGAGAGGAAAAGAGGATCGATCAGTCAATCAACACAGCCGAGAGATTTCAAGAATTTTTGAGAGCTGAAAGGAAGGTAAGGAGAGCTGAGAGGAAGGTTGTTAGATAGGTATTAACGTGGAACGAATAGTCATCAATTTTAATCGAGGTTTTAAGAATTTTGAGAGCTAAGAAGAAGGAGGATAGAATT
This sequence comes from Wollemia nobilis, assembly GCA_028583015.1. Lineage (NCBI taxonomy): Eukaryota > Viridiplantae > Streptophyta > Pinopsida > Araucariales > Araucariaceae > Wollemia > Wollemia nobilis. The sequence continues at coordinate 944,523 of JAQPPZ010016676.1, forward strand.
ACAGCCGAGATTTGAGAGGTAAGAGGAAGATGGCGTTTTTGTTTAGCTGTGTAAGCGATGAGAAGAGTAGGGTGACGAACGCCAAGCCTGTGGCGGGGCTCTGCTCGCGCTGCGGTGGCGGAGCCTGCGTTGTCGACGTCGAAGCCCAGCGTAGGCTTTTCTTCATTGCTCTTTACTCTCGCACCTGGCGTGCCATCATCTGTACTTTCTGTGGGACAGTGCTCAAATCCTATAGATGACAGTGATCCAGTAATTTTTGAAGTTCATGGTATCATGGGCTTAAGTGATAGGCCGTCAAAAATATGTAATTTTTGGTCTGTGATCATATTGATTTATTTCTTTTTATAGACATCCATACATTCAACAATAAATGGTATCTAAAATTGAAGAGATTTTTGGTAGTGATATTGTAATAGTAAAAGTAACGAATTTTGTTATGAAAATTTAAAATAAAATTTGAAAAAATGATTAAAATAATAAGTTTTTTCTATAAAAAGCTGGAAAAGATGGTTCCATATAATTCATTGTATGGTAAAAGTTATGGGTTTCAGGTTTTGTTATGAAGATTCAAAATAAATTCATGGAAAAGATGGCTATATGTTTGAACCAATGAATTGTGCGGTGTAAAAGTAATGGGTTTTCTTATGAAAAAAAAGGTGGTTCCATATAATTCATTGTATGGTAAAAGTAATGGGTTTTCAGGTTTTCTTACGAAGATCCAAACTAAATTTACAGAAAAGATGGTTATATGTTTATAAATTAATGGAAAAGTAATGGTTTTTTTTATAAAGATCCAAAATAAATTCATGGAAAAGATGGCTATATGTCTACGCTGTATGTTTCCACTTTATAAAATGTCTTTTTTTTTTATAAGTTAAATGCATTCTACATCAGATGTCTCAGAAGAGAGCAGAGAAAATAGGATTGTTTTTTTATAAGTAAAATGCATTCTACATCAGATGTCTCAGAATAGAGCAGAGAAAATAGGATTGATATAACATAACATCAAATGCATAGGAATTTTTTTTTTCCCCTTCTCTCCAAAAATGCATTGACTTTAATGTGTAATCAATGCATTCTACATCAAATTGTCTTGGAATGAGCAGAGAAAACAGGATTGGGTTTTTACATTAAACGAATATATATTCTTCTATCCAACATATAATTTATGTATTCTACATCAGATGTGTCAGAATGGAGCAGAGAAAATAGGATTGATGTAATAACATCAGATGCATAGAATTTTTCTGGTCTTGAAATACGTTTCAAAGCTATTGCTGACTTTAATACGTTTGGCGTTTTGCTACCAAAAATTAAATTGGGTGTCAGATTTGTGCGCGTCAAGTGGTGTTTGTCAAATTTATAGCTGCATAGAAATAGATCATTAATGGTCTCTGCTAAACCAGCTGGCTTGACAACTGGTGTTCCATTGTCTAATTAAAATACTTTTGAAGTAATGAGATAAAAACAACTGGTGTTCCATTGTCTAATTAATATATTTTGATTTATTAAGATTTTTTAAAAAGTAGTTTTTAACTTTAGTAGATAGCACAACTGGTGTTCCAGAGGCTTATGAATATTTTTTCCAAGTAATGAGATAATAATAAAATAATTTTTAACGATTAGTAGACTATATAATTATAGCACAACTGGTGTTCTATCGGCTTATTAATATTTTTTTTAACTTTTAATAGCACAACATGTGTTCTATCTCTCGTAAAGAGATAAGAATAAAATAATTTTTAACATTTAATAGACACTGTAATGATAGCTGGAAATATGAGCAACTCTGACTGCTATCTTGTGAGCTAGATTTGGTCCCTTTCCTTTGCTCTGAACGTGATCCATCTATCAATTTAAAAAAAAAAAATTATTTGGTCTAAGGTTTGGGTGGAGTGATTAGTAAAATAATTATTTTAAATAGATGAGAAGTTTGAGTTTTCTCTGGAATCTCAAGTTCTTAAACAGTTAAAAAAAAAAAACATTAAAAAATGTTGATTTGGTTGGTTTCGTTTCTCAAGTGCATCCGTTCCTTGGTAAAGAGAAGAGGCTGTAAAGATTTATGATATGTGCTTACTACCCTCGGTTGGATTCAACATGAATTTTTTCTGAGGGAATTCACATTCTTTATTAGTTTCATTATTTCATCATCGCCTTATAATTGGGCTATTAGATTTAAGTATACAGGAGACTTATATTAATGAGTCATACGGCAATGAAACTATGCTTCTTGGATAATATGAATGTTTGTGGGAAAAATATCAGAATAATTATATAAATTTTAAATATATGATTATTATTAAAAAATAAACATCAATGGAAGAATAAAGATGATAAATTGAGGATGAGTTAACAACAATTTATGGTAAATTGAGGACGAGTTAACACATCTTAAATGTGGAACATAGAGAATGGAAAAATCAAATCAAAAGAAAAAGAGGAGAAGACGATACTTTTGTATATAGAAATAAGGGAGAGCAGGATATGTATCTTTTGTATATAAAAATAATTGAGAGAAAAAACATGGTCTTTTGAGATGTAAATGTATAAATATTTAAGCAAGAAATCAATATAAGAATTATTTGATAAAGGAAAAAGTAAATAAAAGAAAATAATTATCAAAATTATTTTTTTCAAAGGATTATATGGGAATTGAAATGGGTAACAACTTGGAAACTATGCATGTATTGTTTAACAAACAAAAAAAAATGAACAGTGGTCTCTCTTTAAAGCAAAAAGAATGAGTGGAATTAACAAGAATGATTCTTTATAAAATAATGTTCCATGCAACATTTTTGACCTTGTGAATATTAAAAACCTTCTATTCTAATCTATTCTTAAACTCCAAAGACTTTGTTCCTAAGAATGAGTTCTCCAAAAAATTATAATAATAATATAATCACTAATATAAAAGTTTTCAACTATTGCCTTAGAGGGAATTCATTTACTGATAAAATTACAATAATAATCTTGGAAACTATGTATGTATTGTTTGAAAAAAAAAAAAAGAGTGGAGTTAACAACAATGATTCTTTATAAAATTAATGTCCCATACAACATTTTTGACCTTGTGAATATTAAAAACCTTCTATTCTAATCTATTCTTAATACTCCAAAGACTTTGTTTCTAAGAATGAGTTCTCCACAAAATTATAATAATATACTCACTAATATAAAAAGTTTTCAACTCGTCTTAGAGGGAATTCATTTACTGACAAAATTGCAATAATAATGCAGATGTTGAAATAAAAAGGTTTTAACTATGGCCTTAGAAAGGGAATTTATTTAATGAAATTTTTTAAAATTAATGGTAAGGTAGCGTTTTAAAAGGGTTAAAAATGGTTGTGCCTTTACATTGAGTTATACAATCATTTTGGTGTTTTTGGAAATTGAACTTTGGTGTGGGTTGTGTCAGCTATACATCTTAACCATTGAATCAAGGCCTCAACATTATACTCAATAAATTACAATAATAATTTAATATAAAATTATAATAATAATTTTCAATAAAATCCTTAGAGGGAATTCATTTGTTGAGTATTACCTTCCTAAAACATCACTTTATAAATTACAAGTACTTTACTATTGAAATGTTTCAACCACTAAATCCTCACAAGAAAAAAAAAAGGTTAGATATATTTTTCTAAAATATTAATTTTTATTGATTATAAATTCAATAAAGGTAATTTTTTACATCAAAAATTATTAGAAAGAAAGGAAATTTTTAAAATAATTATTATGATTATTTTTAGTGAATTTGATTATCATATCTAAGTGAAGATTATATAATTATTTTTTAAACAAATTGTCTCACAATATTTTATGTATGTAAAACAAGGTTTTAGGTTCAATTCAAGCAGGTCAATTTTACTTAACTAAAGTTAATAATAAAATGGAGTTATCCAAGGCTTTGACTCATTTGAATGTAACACATCATGCCTCTATGCCTTTTATGTTGCTTGAATATATCATTTTATGACACTGAATAACCAATAAGAAAAGCATCAACCAAATGGTTCCAAAAAAAAACATATCTCTCTTAGATTTCGATACATGTGAATAACCACTTAATATCTCCATGTTGTTTATGTTGCTAGGATATGTGCTTTTTCAATACTAGACATGCAATAAGAAAGTATAAAAGGAATGACAAACCCCTTAAATCCTCAAAAGCACAAATAAATCCACTTACCCACATTTATGGTAAAATTATAATTATTTAGTACAACACCTAGAAAAGTAAGCTAAGGAACAAGATTGTTATTTATCAAGATTTCATAATTAATTAAATTTCTAATAGTTATCAATTAATGATTCCATAAATTAAGCAAGAAGATTATAATTTACCAAAACAACTAGGAAATGCCTTCCCACCCTACCCCATCCACCCACTAAGGGCAATTAAATCTAGTATGTTGAAATTGTAGATGCTACCCTTGGAGGAGAGGACTTGGGTTTGGGCCCATATTAGAAGGAAGAGAGATAATTTGTCTAAAAAAAACACATGTGGAAGAGACATAATTTATCTAACAAAAACACATGAACATGATCAATACAGGACCCCAACTTTTGGAGGATATAAGAATATTGCAATATAAAGAGAAATAATAGGAAATGGAAAAGGGTGTTGAGAAATCATGGTTTTGACAAAGGAAGCATGGTCTACATATATTCAGTTGGAAAAAGAAGACCCAAAAAAGAAATATATTTGGATTAAAATAATGGAAAATAGAAGAATTATTACAATTTTAACTTACTATTTTGCTCCACAATCACCAGAAGCCTACAAAAAATATGGGATAAATTGTGAGGATCCATATGTTGCTTTAAAGAAAGACATCTCAGTATACTCTCGACTCAGAGAAATTATTATACTAGGGAATTTTGGTGTAGGGAAAATAAAAAATCAAACTAACATATTAAGCAACAAGGAGGATCTGGCTATCAAGCCAATATGTCTAACAGAAGAGGAAAATCAACAATGGACAAGTTGTTCAGAGGATAAAAGAGTCATTAGTCATTTTTATGAAGAACTATTGACCTTGTTTGGCATATATGGACTAATTACCTATAATGGTAAGAGTATGCACAAGAAATATAGAATGCATACATGCAAAAATTATAATGGAGTAAGTGTTATTGACTATGTCATTTGCTTACAAAACCTGATAGAGCAGATAATGGAAGTAGGGATTGAACATGTCCCAATAAAATTAAAATTAGACACAATCTAGTATATATGGTATGGTAAGAATGTAAACAACGATTGAAAAACTAAAACCTAATAAATAATCTTCAATATAGGAAAATGCTTGCATGACTCAAGAGAATTGTTTAATCTTCAAGGAAGCAATAAAACAAATACTATAAAGAGAACAAACAATGAACAAGAGAGCAATGAATCAAGATCCATGAGTTAAGTATAATTTAGGAGGTACTAAAAGGGTTAAAAGATCTAAAGTCAAAAGATATTTTTTTTTTGGAAAATGCATAGTATGATGAACAATGTAAAGCAACAAGAAGAGCTCTAAAAGAATTCAACAAAGAGGAGAAAAACAAAATATATATATAAATAGATAGTGAAAGCAAAAAATGAGGAGTATATGAAGATGAGAAGAACGAATTTATTTAAGGAAGAATAATCCAAAGCTATTTTGGAAGCAACTTCAAGAGTAAAAATAACATCACAACAATTCAATGGCTAGAATATGCAAAGGAGTTGTATGAAGATGAACAAGAAGAAGAGAGCCCTCCCAAAATCAACATGATAAAAATCCTATTCACCTTAAGAGAGATTAAGGAAGGTATTAAATAGTTGGGAATAGGTAAGCCTTGTGAAGTGGATGGACTATAGGAATAATACTTAAAATGGGGAGTAAAGAACTAAGCCCCACACGTCAAGAGGATATTCAACAATATTATCCAACATAGCATTTTGTAAAGTATCATCCTTTAAGGAATTCATAAAAATTATTTCAATCTATTTTTTTTTAAATGGGTTACATGGGATTGAAATGGATCCCACCCGTATTACATCATCACCACATAGTGGTATTACAACAAAACTTGGATATTATCCATATATCGTTTGACAAGATTTGAACTAGGTCTCCTCCTTGAAATGTTGAAGAATCTAACCGGTTGAGGTAATACCACTTGATCATTTCAATCTATTTTTAATTTTGATCCAAAAGTACCATTTTTTATTTATGCACAATTCTATGTTCAAAATTATTCCAAAATAGCACAATAGTCACCACAATCATATTTACAACCATGTGGCAAGCAAAGGAAGGCTAAGTCTACGAGCAAGGTGACAGTATCCCCTAGTGGTATTTGGGAGGGCCAAGCGTGTTGTTCAAAATACATCTAAATAAAAATGATGATAATAGAAAACTCCTTTATCTTGGTGGAAATAATTGATTCGAAAGAGTCTACCAACGAAGAAATTTTCAAAGATCTCAGAGGATTCAAAGGAAGACAAGGACAATTAACATCTAGTAATTGGTAGTGTATGTGTTTATCGTAACTAGATATTTCATCATTAAAGAGGGCATGTATGATGAAAGAGAATTGTTGAGTATAACTTCTTGTTTGCATGCATGCACGTGTCATGGAAAAATAGAGTAAATATAACATCTAGATTAGCCTTGCATTCATGATAACATGCATTGCATGTAGAACCGAATCATTTAGATCCCCTATGCAGTGTTGCTTGAGTTTGGAATGTCGGAAGTGCTATTGAAAGAAGTGTAAGGCAGAATTCCAACTCAAAAACTGCATGTAGAAGACAACGATAAAGATATTTCAACAATATCATTTTCCATATCATCAACGATAAAGATATTTCAACAATCTCATTTTCCATATCATCAACGATAAAGATATTTCAACAATCTCATTTTCCAATAGAGCAGTGATTATGAGATACAACCAAATGATAGCTCATTGTTGGTTCTGGAACAAAACCAAATCCAGTGTTACTAAGTTTTTCCATAATGAAATTAATGATTGTAACCTTGCTTTTTTGTATGGGTTATGTTGCTCATACAGGTGATGTCTTAGGTTTGGGGATGTCATAATACTATGCTTAATAATTTGTGATAATAGTGAGTGGAACCGGAGTATTAGATAAGTGTTTTTAGTATAGAACTTTGATATTTTGTGTATTGTATTTCTTCAAGAACTACAACTATGTGAATAATACATATTCTAGTTTAATAGAAGCTTTTTTCATTGAAACTGTTAGTTGAAAATGTAGTTTGAGAAAAGAATAAAGTTTGCTTAGTTTTGCTGTGAATTTTTGAAGTAACCTGGATGATGGAATGATTGTATTTATGGAAACAATATTCTTTTGCTTGCATTAAGCAAAGTAGGAATTCGAGATCTTATTCATTAATATGAGAGGCTTTTACTTTCAAAAAAAATTATTATACTTTTGTTATCATCTTCTTAGAATTCTTTTATTACGTGCACTGGAAACGTATCAATGTAAGGTTACAAAATTTATTGCTCTGTGAAACCTCTTTTTGACTTGAAGTGCCTGCATGCAAAGGAGATATACCTCATCTATTTTCCAGCGCCTTATTTACCTTGTTATAGGGTAGAAACATAATACATTTGAAATTGTATGAAATCGTGTCATGATTAGAACTACTGTTTCATTAACCTATTAAATAAAATACTGGGAATGGATATTATTGTTTCTTTTAGTTGATTGATGAATATGAAAAATAATTATGCCCTACATGTTAGATTTAGATAAAAGAGGTGATGGTCAAGTACATGTAAAGATACTTTTATACCTATAAACAAACAATGAAGCATTTTGTTTAGAAAAACTTTGGATATGATGATTATAGGTAATTAATCATTTTATGTTAAATGAATTTGGATTATTCCATTTTAAAAGGTACTGGTTAAAAGATAACAATTTTTTTATGGAAATTTTTAATTAATGCTTTTACTTTATAGCCTAAAACATCAATTCAAATTAAGGAAAAACATAGTTGATTAGGTAAATATAGTATTATTCTAGAATTGTCTAGTCATCGTTAAATAAAATGAATATGGGTAGAAACCGTTGTTGTTTCTCAGCAGCTAGTTAGTTTGAACTTGTTGAGGCCTTGCATAACTATTTGTGTCATTATCAGGTTTAATAATTGATAAACAAAAAATTAGGAAAGGATTACAATCATGAGATAGAGATTCGAGTCAATTAGTTATGCATATTAGATAAAGTTAAATGGTAGTATACTTTGAGTAAAGCTCGGTAAGAGTAAATGAAGCCTTTACTAACACTTTATTCAAAGAGGTTAAGTTGTTGGTTTTAAATATAGTTCCCTTTTATTTATAACATATACTACACTTAGAAATTATGATTATTCAAACCAAACCCTTTTTCCTAAAGGGATAAGATCATGCAAGTGCTTGCTTATCTTTAAGTTTCGTAATTTTATGTTGAATAGGAATAAGACCAGCTTGGGTAAAGGTATCATATGTAAACCCTTGTTGGAAACATTGGGCTTTCTTACAAAAATAGTTAAACTATTATAACTCAAACCTTTATGAACCAACATGAAAAAGGTTGAAATTATACACCCAATATTGTTGAGATGCGGGTAAGCATGCAACACGACTCGTGAGCGATCATTTTCTGACATGAATGAAGTCAAATAAAGTGACCTTATCAGAAATTATAATGAGGGGCGGTATGAGATGTTTCCTCTAGTTCATTACCTGGGAGTACGATGATAAGTCTTTGTATCATTTGACTAGAAGTGGACTAGTAAGACTATGTAACTAGCCCAACCATGATGTTTGGTATGTGACAAACTGTTATGAGTCATAATGGATAATTGAGACCAAGTCTAGTGTCATAGTAATGACATGGCTCTACTGAATCCATAAAAGAGGACAATTAGCTAGAAACTAGGTATATGTATGCTAACCCCTTGCATACTAAATCTTGAACAAGTCGATCGGTTAAGTCGAGGTTCAACATGTTAAGGGATGGGGAGAGTATGCATCCACCCTCTAGGTGTTATGGGACCTAGAGGATAATCCCAATCGTGGATCAACACTCATTCTAGAACAAGTGGAAGATAAATGAGAAATTTGGATCCACAAAATGGTACCTTTACGAGATTTGGCCAATCTTGTCCACTTGGGTGACTATCTGCAGCAGTCCAAATTCCCAAAAGTGGTTGATATACCTTGTACTAATTAAATTTTACATTATTGAATCATTGGGTGAACCTTAATTACCATGAACATGAAACCTCTTTCTAGGATGAATAATGAACTCAAATCGAAAAAAAATACCTTGAAAATTCCATGGATTATTTTATGTGGTACAACCAAGTGAGTGGACTTAGGTTGTTACATGTGGTATTAGAGCATAAAATATCCTTATGTTGTAGGAATCTAAATAATATTTTATTTTAACAAACCTAAACCAATCAATTAACTTACTTTCCTTTGCCACAGGTCTAATGGTGCATATGTTGCAAGGTGGATCATCTAGGAACCCCACAAGAGTTGAGCAAGAGGAATCCATCATAAGACCTCAAAGAGGGCCATGAATAGGGGTTAGAAAAGAATATCCTCAAAGGGAAATAATGATGAAGCAATTAAAATGAACCTCCACCAAATGATTTTATTAAGGAGAAGGGAAGTTTGGTAAAGGTAGTTCAACTATCACAAACCCAAATGGAACAACAAAAAGAGGAAATGGTACAACAAAAAGCACACATGGACCAACAACAAAAGTTAATAGTCCAATAGGAGAAACTAAAAGAAGACTTAACCATAGGTAGGGAACCAGTAGGTAGAGTAGAGGGAGCTTCCAATAAGTTTGTAGGAACTGGTAGGGCCAGAGTGGGCGTTGAGTTGGCCAAGAACTTAAAGAAGGTTGTGATTTCAAAATTTGATGGCAAGGATGATGATGATGTAGTAAAAAATTGGTTGAATGAGCTTGAATCATAATTCTCTCTAACACTTCTATTATCAAAATCCAAAATTGCATTGGTTGTCATGCATATGGTAGAAGCAGACTTGGATTAATGGAAAACCTTTAAGAAGGAGCAGGGCATTGAAGTCGCATACCTCAAATGGGAGGATCTTGTTAAGGAATTTAGAAAAATATTTCTAAGTAAGCAATACTATGTAGAGAAATTTTTTGACTTCTCTAATTTGTAGCAGGAAACGATGTCAGTCCAGGCATATCACCAAAAAATCATCCAATTGTTGAAATATGCAACCTAATATGAGAACAATGAAGAAATGAAGGTTCAAAAGTTCATTTTGGGACTTCACCCCAAAATATAAACTATGGTAAATATGCTTAACCCTAAATACCTTCCTAAAGCCTTTGATTTAGCTCGTCAAGAAGAAATAAATCAAGAAGACAAAAATACATATTTTAATTATCAGAAGTTGTTTGAAAAAGATAAGGATAAACTCAAGAAGTGGAAGAGCACAAGATTCATGAAGTAGGAAAAATAACAGAGCAAAAATCCTATAGGAGTGGATCAAATCAATTCGAGAACTAAAAATAAAAATAACTTCTAAGGCAATAAGTTTAGAAAAGGTGGTAAAGAGTATCCTAGAAAAAATGAGCAGAGACCATAAAAACTGAATAAGGTTAAGGAAGTTGCACTGCAAAGCAAGAATGAGGATAGAAATAGGGGTAGTAGAGCTCCTCCAAATGGTTTCTATGTTTGCAAATATTCCCACTTTGCCAACAAGTATCCTCACAGAGTTGACCTTCGCTAGAAAGCACCTGAAGAGACTACCCACCAAATTTTTGCAACAACAAGTAGTCCTGTACTTGATGGGCAAATTACTCCTTTTCTATTAAATGGTAAAATTTATGATAAGGATGTACACATTTTGATTGATAGTAGATCTACTGGAAGTTTCATTTCCATTATTTTAGTGAGGTACATACCGAAAAGGCCTAGATTTTTGGCTAACGGTTGGAAGGTGGAGTAAGGGTCAGGGTAGACCTACTTAGCAAACCAATATTTATTTGACCCTCACATTATCTTGCCCCAAGGTAAAACTAACTGGCACATGTATGTGGTTCCTCTACATGCCTTTGACATCATTTGTGGTGTAGATTGGTTGAAAGCCCATAAAGCCCTCCTAAATTTTGAAGATAGATGGGTAGAGTTCATAGATGAATCTAATTAGAGAGTTAGAACTCATTGTGATCGTGGTTCTGTTAAACCACACCTGTTATCAACAATGCAAGTTAATAAGGCAATAAGAAAGAGGAGAATGATATATGTAAAAAAGGAAGGAAGAAACTAAAGCTGATTTTTACCTCTTCCAAAAGCGTCCTATTTTGAGTGAATTTAAGGATGTGTTTTCGGAGGACCTACCAGGTCTACCTCCCCAAAGAGAATTTGACTTTTAAATAGAGTTATTGCCTAGATCAGCCTCCATTTCTTGGGCACCATATAGAATGAATTCTATTGAGTTACAGGGGCTTAAAACACAATTACAGGATTTGTTAGAGAAGGGGTTCATTATGCCCAGTGTGTCTCCATGGGACACTCCTATTTTTTTTGTTAAAAATAAATATGGATCCTTGAGAATGTGCATAGACTATTGGATGCTAAATAATGTTACTATAAAGAATAGATATTATTTTCCAATAATAGATGATCTTTTTTATCAGCTAAAAGGAGATACCATCTTCTCAAAAATTGATCTTAGAGAATTCGATAAGAAGACACACATAAAACTGCTTTTAGGATAAGGTACATATATTATGAATTTACAGTCCTATCTTTTGGATTGACTAATACCCCAGTTATATTAATGAATCTCATGAGTAGTGTTTTTTGAGAGTAGCTAGACCGTTTTGTGCTCGTGTTCCTTGACAACATATTGATCTATTTCTATAATAAGGAGGAGCATGATCAACATATGAGAATTATACTTGAGATCCTTAGGAGGAATCAATTATATGAGAGACTATCAAAGTGTGAATCCTACACTCCTTAGGTATAGTATCTAGGGCACATAGTCTCTGTTAAGGGGATTGCTATTTGTAAACACCTAAAACATGTAATTTTGAGAATATTGCCTATATGGACATCTATTCAGGCCATATGACCCACTTGGGGTAGCCTTAGGGCTTAACAATATTTTTTATCACTTCATAAGGAAGGATTACTCCTTTTGAGCTTGGACCATCATACCTAGGAGTGGCCTCCCACGGTCGTTGGACCCTGTGATGGCTCCCAATCCTAGCCGCTCCACACTAGGATGATCATGCCTGTAACAAACTTGAGATCCTTGAGTTGAGCCAAATCAGTTACAAGGCAAGTTTCGCATAACGATTAACTATAAGAAGCTCATAGAACCAAAGTTTGGGTTTCCTATAGCCTAACTGAATATTGGTCTTGGCTTCTCTTGCAAGCCAATATTACCAATTTGAAATCTTATAAAAGGTTCCCAAAGACTTCATAAAAGAGAGAGATGAGATTGAATAGGAATGCAACGAAGTATTGCTAGTTTGTGGAATAGAAAGAACTTTCTCTCATATGTAATGGAGTGCTACCCAAATCCAACCATGAAGCTTGCATGCCCATCAATGGAGTTCTTAGGAGTTTGAAGATCAAATCCCATCATTGTGCATCCTAATTCACCCTAAATTCGAGTCAATTTCCCATGATTCAACTGTGCTTCGAAGCACACGATCCTTGAACATCAATTTGATAGATAAATCAGACATCGCCCCACATCAAGCATGAATAACATGCTCTTTGTTCAGTGATCGCTTCACCTCGAAGTGACCCGTAGGCATAGCCACTGTACCCTCTAACGACTAACGGAGCTAGGCATTGTATCATATGATGGCCTCTCTATAAAATCTTATTTTTTGTGTTTTCAAATACAGTAGATTTAGCAATTCTTAATTTATGTTTTAACATAATTTTTCATGAGTTTCTTTATTATTTTCAACATTTTCCTTTTAATTGCTATTCATGGAAATGGACCTCATACTAAGAGGCTCTATATTTACTATTTATTTCTTGTAAGTACTTTTGTGTGCAGGTATTAGACCTTATCAAGAGATCTTCATCATAAATATCCTTCAATATTTACATCATCAAGAGGAGGTCATAAAAAAACCCTCCATAATAATTTCTGGGAGAGCAAAGACTCTATGAATTGCACCTACCCTTTTGGGATCTCATTTTATAATTTGTATCAAAATGGTGTAATCCCTCAGAGGGATATTTTGTAACCATTTTGTAAAGACATTTTCAAATATTAATGAGAAGGGAATTATTTTGTATATTTCTTTATCTTATGGTTTCATGATATTATCTTGTCAATTTGATTTCATATTACATGTTTAGGTGTATGGTTTTTGCTACTCTACAGTGGCGATCATCGTATGGGACTTTTCTATATTTCACAATTTATCACTAATTACCTCTTTTCTTATTTTCTTGAATTGTAGGTACCGTTATTCTAGCCTGGAATGGCTCACAGTAGCAGCAGTCATACCCTATGACGACCAGTAGAGTCCGTCGCTCTACCCTATGATGGCCTTAGAGTAGACTCACAAAATCAAAGAGGTAGCAACTTCATCGAATGTTGGCTTCACTTGTGAGTATTTGTATACTTGATTTTACTATTTTTTACTAAAAAATATAGAATTGTAAGTTTGAATTGATAAATTTAAAGAAATTTTTAAGTTTCAATATTGTTGCCTATGATCGCTCCTGGGTCCAGTGGTCTTTGTTGTTGACTGCTCCAGGGTACAATGGCCCTCATTTCTGATTTCTCTTGTGTCAGACGGTATCTGTTGTAGGTTGTCTTATACAAATATAACCCATGTTTTATTGTTTATTATGGTTTTCTTTCTTGCTATCTATCTAAAGGCTAATTTATTTAGATATTTAAAAATTTGAAACGTATTTTATGCATTAGAAAAAATATCATCAATTGCTATATGTTGCATCTTTCATTTTGCATAAAATAAAAATAACACACACACGCCACGTCTCAAACTAAACATCAGTAAGTTGGAATTCACACCCAACGGTGACCTTCATCACCAACCTGTTAGCTTTCTTATGGTTCTTCACACCCCATTTTGGCCAAGGCCAGTCCAAGAACCATCATAGATGAGGAATATAGAACACATCTCTTTTCGAAGAGGTGTATCGTTGACCGAGGTGAACTAGATGAGGACTGGTAGGACCTAGACTCCCTCACTGAATTTGGACTTCATCACCAAATCTCAGTGGGTTTCATGACTAGGACTTCATCACCAGGCCTTTGTATGAGAGGATATAGGTGAAATCCTTTTAACTGAGTATTTACATCAATAATATCAAAAAATTGAACAAGAGAAAAGCAATAAAACAACGAATCAAAACACATAAACCAATTTAGGAAGCACAAAGCAAACATCAAAAGATATAATCATTTGTATACTTTGTTTGTTTCCATTCTAATTAGCTTAATCAAGACAACATTATAAATACCTAGAGCTGAGCTCAACCATGAGCCGACAAAGCAAAAAACTCATGAATATGCCCTAAATGCATCCGCTATAGTCTCGAGGATCTCATAATTCCTGCATGATACCCTAATAGTCATTGTGAAGCTACCTCCTCACATGGAGGATTGGATCACTAGTATATCTCTACTAGAAGAACATCAACAAGTTATTCACATGATCAAGTGGATAATTCTATTAGTCAGTGTCAATCTCGAACCCACACTAGTCATAGCCGATCTAGCGAGGGGTCTAGTAGGGAAGTCCATATTCCTTCTATATCGTGGCCTTTACCATCCTAAACTTCCATCCAAAGCACACCACCTTAACTGATGGTCACAATCAAAAGTGGGCCTACACGAAGTTTGCATACGCCATCAGTCAATATGACCATGAGCAAGTTAATACAACAATCCCCCAAATATCGAGAAACCCTCATGAATATTTTGAGTTCAATCGAGTTGCAACCAAATAACCCTAATAATTACACTAAATTTATGGGGCATATACAAATATACAAATATCATGCTATCACTTTTTAAGATCACGAGATCAAACCTGTGTTCGCAAATATACCAGACCCTCCTTTGCACATCATCGTGTGCATCAACATGATTTCTTATAAATGGGTTTTGATCGAAATAAGCTCCACGATAAACATTATTACTACGATCACATTGAAGCATCTCAAAATCCTGTCTTTACACATTGCAACATCCACATTTACCTTGCAAGCGATTAATGATGTTGTATCACCCACGGTTGGCACAATAGTCCTTCTCATTCAGGTTGAACAAAAGACTATGCCTACATTGTGATATGTCTTAGAGGGTTTGATACAATACAACATACTTCTTGGAAAGCCATGGAGTGTGTAACATCCATAGTTCACCAACATATTAAATACATTCATGAAGGTAAGGTCAATGTGGTTCATGCCTACCTAGATCCTTTTAAGTATTACAAACAGATGGATCATCCACAGGAATCTACTATGTCACCCACACATCTGGACACCAAACCCAATGATTTTATCTAGAGTCCAGATGCAACCCTGTGGTTCATCATGGAACTACCTCCACCACTGCCATTTCCATCAGTGTTGCATGTGATTCCTCCTTCATATTTGGTTTCTTCAAGCAAGGATAAATCAACAAATCCAACCAAGGAGATGTCTACATCTATATCAAACATGTCAGTAGTGGACCTCCCCACTCCTACCAAAAAAAAAAAACCTGCAGTGATTACAGATGAATCATATCATATCATCTTCATCCACCACATCGTAGGTCACATTTCATTCAACCAATACTGAAATTGAAGAGTACATATCAAAAAAAGTTATGTTTACACCTATCATTGATTCAATTAAGAATTTAGGTCAACCTCCTATCAAGTCACCACCCATCGATATCATCCTAGACTCTTCACTTAAACATGGGGGACAAGCAGATCACCCTAGATAAGTTTATGAGGCATCCATGACAAGTTCAAGTGTCAAAACATCTTCCCATGAGTTTGTGGGAATGGTCAATGTCACGACAGGGAACCAGGCTTGCATAAATCAATCAACAGAATTGGTAGCTCCATTAAACACTGCTTCTAAATCAGAAGTGCTATCACCACTGAAACTAGTCACACCTAGTTTATTTCATACAAAATATTCACAGGAGTAAGAACAAGTTTATCCCCTACACAAAAATAGGGGTACTCAAGCTGTCATAGCTGAGAACTCTAAAGTGAAACAAGAGCAAGAAATAAGTAAAAAACAAGAGCATGTGGATGAAATTACTAAATGTAGACACTGAAATTTTATAGTTTTGACGACATACTAAATTAATAAAATTAAAATACCTAAACATTAATTTTGGCCACTTTATAAAATTAAATTAAAAATCCCTTAATATTTCATTAAGCAAACCTTAGAAATACCTTATAAATCATAAATATAAATAATTAAAATTTTGACATACTTCACATATTTACAAAAATTACAAATAAACCTAATTTTTTAATTCACCCTTACACCCATAAAAATAATAAAATATTACCCAATTCTCCTACACCCCCACATGTCACTAGTATTTAATAAATATGCTATTAACCCCAAATTTTGTTAATTAAGTATAATTAACATCCCCATCATAACATCATTTATTATTCTCCCTACTTAGAAAATAACAAAATCAATAAAATAACCATAACACTAATTAATATTAATAAATTAAAAAATTTAAAAGCCCCTAACCCAAATTATGTAATTTTCTAGACACCCTATTTATTATAAAAACTCTAGAAGATTATAGAACATGCCACTTTTTAATAATTTAAAAATATCCCTATTTAATAAGCCACCTCATATGTACTACTCCCTCATGCTATAAAAGGAATTTAAAATTTAAATAAACCCAAAAGTCAAAATCCACATTAATGCCACTTGGTCCAAGGACATGCCACATAATTATCCTCCTAATTTTTAATCCTTTCCCATTCTCCCATAACCCAATTTTAAATTAATATCCCATCCCCCTAGGACACCCCACCCAAAGCTCTTTAATGTGTCACCTCCCCCTATGCACACCTCACCTTTTCTTTAATTTAAAATTCCCTCCACAATCCCCCATGCATCTAGAAGCACAATTTAAAATTACTTTCCATCCTTCTAGACTTCTCCTTTCCCCAAGGCACTTAAATGAGACCTTCCACCTCACCCTCTCTAGACCCTTCTCCCAACTACCCTCACCCATGTGGAGCCTATGTGGAGTCCACATGGCATCCTACTCACTCAAGCCAATTTTACCTATAAATACACCCTCCCATGGCCAAATTAGGGGAGCCCATTTTGATGCTAGGGTTATGCTGCCAAAATCATTCCCCAACACTTGCCTAAGCCTACTTGCCATCATACACAACCTCTAACACCCTCAGGTGCCCTCTTACATGTTCATGTTTTATGCTTTAATATGCTATTTACTTGTTTTTGTTGATGCTTTCAATATGTAACAGGTGCTACTAACATATTGTTTGTTTGCTTGTGTGCAGGTCTTTGAAGGGGCTCAAATCAACTCAACTCCATCAAGCACTACTTCAACATATCACCCATATTTTCTTGTAGCATAGGGAATCAAGACACCATCCTTGATTTGTAAAAGGGATTACTCCCTTTTGATGCACTTCTATTGTAAAACATCCCACAAAAAGGTTACTTTGTACTCAAAAGGGTCCTCTTTTTAATTTAATGTGAACCTTTACTTCTAATTTTATAGTGTATTTCCTATGTTTACACTAAACACGATCATTAGGAAGCATCCACATATCCTTAGATAACGAAGACATCGGATTCCCATCTACCTAAGGGTATTTTGGAACCTGCACCTAATCCACTTCCATCATACATCAATTACATGCAAAATTCATCAACAACTATGCTATCATCATCCCCACTAGTCCTACAACACATCCTAGATCACTTAGCCAAAATTGGGATGCAAATGGATCACCAAAATGATGCTTTGCAAAAATCATGCATCAACTCACAAACATGGAGCTACAAAAGCAAAATGTATCCAAGGCCAAACTGTCTCCTTTATAGTCACAAGAAAATGGATCCCTACAAAATTAGGTGCAAAGGCAACAACGCCATCCACCTCACATTTACACATCATTATCCAAATCTTTGGCATTGATCTTCAATCGATTACGCGATGCGAATACCATTACGTTACCTGAAATTTGCATCCCAAATCCAAACCATACGCAGCCTAAAGGATATAGAGAATATTTATATTTTCTATATCATAGATAGGACGGTCATGATATTCAATCATGCTATGAATTCAAGAACATAGTACAAGACATGATCGATAAGAATCAACTTCAAACAGGAAATCCTCTTACTATTGAGGATCAACAAGTGGGCGTAGGGGATAAAATGGTACCTATGCCAAACAAGTAGGCAAAGCAACCTAGGTAGGTGATGAAGACATCCCAACCACCTCATCAAACTATTTTATCGAGTCCACCTCACTTAAAATGCTAACTTTACACTCAAAATTTGTTATCTAAGCCCATGTAGACCATTTTTCAAAAGTTACAAGAGACAAAGGTAATTATTCTACCTAACATACACCCTTTAGATCCAAATAGGACTAAGCCTAGGGGTTATAGGGAAGATCACTTTTGTCTTTACCACAAACAGAGGGGTCATGACATTAATGATTGCATCGTATTCAAGAATGAGTTCTACGATCTTATTGATTGGGATATCCCTCCCATAGATAGTTTACCTACTCCATATTATCTTACCACAATTTAGGCCACATCATCCCATCTGTGACCCCAAGGTCAGTTGCATCCTCATAATCCTAACAAGCTATCTCATCGATACGTTAGATTTTTGATGACTACTTCGGCCCTATTTCAAAACCTATATGAGGCACATGCAATCACATTATCAAAAATCAAACCAAGAACACCTAAACCTGGGGCACACAATGAAATATTCTATTGTATCTAACCGTATAAATGGGTATGATATCCGTAACTGCTACTCATTCAAGAATGTGGTCGAAGAGATGAAAGAATGAAATGAGCTCCACACAAATAATTCGCTTGTTTTACCCCATTAGGACATTGGCATTTCATAAAATTTTATGCCACAACGAGGGGGGTCGGTTCCTATCACTCCTCTTAGTCCAAATAATCATAGTGCATCAAACACAATGCACACTGGGGGTCTTCAAGATGTCACACCTTCTCCACCATCCACATCACAATCGATGAAGCAAATTTGGGATTATGAAGGTATTGCACCTTCCCTACTTCCATTGATCATCACACACACTGCAGGTACATAAGGTGCCGCACCTTATCCCTAAAATAATAAAACAATCAAAATCACAAAACAACAAAAATCACCAAAAATACAAAACAAATCAAAAAACATAAAAACATAAAAAATAATACAAAATATTAAAATACAAAAACATTTGCAATTCATTAAATGAATTCATTAATTGCATTGCATTAGGCATATTCATCCATTGCAGTTGTATCAGGATAGGTTGTATTTACATTCTTATGAATGACACCATGTTTGTACGTCAATCATGAATCTACATATCATCATCATCCCCACTCCCCTCATGAGAAACTATGTTTTTCAACACAACTGAGTTGCTATAGGGTGTATACTAGGATTTTACGATCACTCATCCATCCCTAGTTATCTTTTCAGATTTTGAAGAAAGCTATCTTGGATTTTTGAAGGTAAGGTTTCACTTCGATAATACCTTGCATATATCAAAATCCCAACACAATTTTAAACATTAACAATTTGAGTCTGAACAAGGAAGGATGACACTACAAAGTGACCCTTGTCACCTAAAGTGAAAGGTTTTCCTTAATCATATTATTATGCACATGGTCTATAATGCTAAGAATTGACAAGAGGACAAGATCCCCCATACCCAAGCAATCTCTTTGCTCTTCCACAAAATAAGAAAAATTCCAAAACAAGCACAAAATAAATAGTGATTTTCATCACTAAGCAAATCCCTTGCTCCAAAAAAAATAGTGGTTTTCACCACTAAGCATGAGCAAGTATCCCAAATAATCAAAAGAAAAGAAGGGGTAATGAGCTTGAATCCCTAAAATATTCAGTAATAAAAAGCCATGGGGTGATCTCCATTATAGAAATGGGTTGAATGAAACCCGCCTGACAATGGAGTAGCCTTACGTGTAGCAATATGTTTATCACATTAGTGACATTATTTTGTACAAACCAATGTCAACTTATGGATGATCTAGCTTTTGGTGTCTTGTATTACCTAGTAGTCTAGTCTAACTGCATTTAAACGCAGGATGAAGATGATCATATGATGATCTTCATTACGATAATGGATTGCATGAAACCCATCTGGCAATGAGGTAGTCTTATGCCTCATATAATATATTCAATTTACACACATAGGGATAATGTATATCTGGGTCTTCTTAACATGCTTGTATCTTTCAGGAGTCTTGTGTAGTTAGTATACAACTTTTGATCAATCAACTAGGTTGTTTGAATCTCATTGGAAAACCTTAAAAATCCCTTCATAGCAACAAATCATCTCATCAACATGCACAATTTTTCTTATGAACTTTTATTTATTAAGGGATCTTCATAAAATGGGATAGATACTGGATGAATATCAACAATGATATTTAGATGACCACTAACTATTTTATGCTTACCTTTTAGTTTGCAAAAGCTTATAGTGAAAACCCCTACATTTCACATAATTTCATCTCACATATGAATGAATAAATATATCTCTTATGATAAATGTGAAAATTTTAATTCATGATTTTAATACATTTTGTGGTGTCTACCATTATTATGTTAAACACAAATTAGATTCATTTATTATTTTTAAAATTATTAAAGCATAAATGTACATTTGCATTAGACCATTCATGTGAAATTAATGCATTACATACACATTACATCTGCCATATCATATAACATAAATTAATTTCATAATCAATAAAACAAATATAAACATCAATTTAACAAGTTAAAATTGCACATGAAATGAAAACTTGTTGATCCTGAGAATCAGTTTTCGCGCTCTGGCGATTTGGCGGGAAAACTTCTGAACCGACGTCGGGCGCTGCTCATGGGCCTCTGGCCCGACAGATCTTCCCAGAGCCTTTGTTTGATTGTTTCTGCACTACTCTGAAGACTTGTAAGCTGTTCTGGGAGGACCCAATGGGGTCTCCTCCAGTCTCTTCTGCTGGAAAAAAGAGTTCATACGTTGAGATGCTGAAAGAAAACCCCTCGCCCTCCACTGGTGAAGTGCAGAGGACTGCTTTTTAGACGTTACTCAAGAACGCTGGCAAGGGTGCTTCCACACACCGAGTTAACGGTTGCCTTCCGCAATCAACTTCCAGACCAAAGATTATTATAGAACCGAAACTGGTCGAAGACACAATCTCCTATCGTGCTCATCACGACCTGATTTGCAAATTCATGGGTATCCGTCCCACTCTGAACTTTCTGCACACCTGGGTTAGACAAAATTGGGAGCCACTAGGTGAGTACTCCTTATGGCCTATTAGTAATGGATATTTCATTATTAGTTTCTCTTCTTTAGCAGATAGAAACAGAGCATTTGAATCAGAGAAGAGGAACCATGGCCCGGCTAGGTTATTTGTTCAACCTTGGAGAGTGGGTTTTGACCCTCGTATCAAACCCACGACAGTCCCGGTCTGGATCCGACTGTATGCTCTCCCGATGGAGTTTTGGGGTGAGCAGGTTTTAGAAATGATTGGTAATTCATTAGGCAGATTTATAGGAGTCTCCAGAGACACTATAGAGGGAAACACAGTTGTCTTTGCTAGGATCTGTGTTGAAATGGACATTAGCCAGCCTCTACCAGCCGAGGTGGAACTTGAGTTGACAGGGCTCTCCTGGATACAACAGTTAGATTATGAGGCACTACCTTTTAGATGCAGAGTCTGCCATAAGCACGGCCATCTGGCGAGGTTCTGCCCAAATATTCTGAGCACAAAAGTGGAGGCGCCGCTTGGAAATCCAAATCGCCCCAGAGAGGGCAAGTTTACCCCTGTCCAAGATCCATCTAGTATTCCTCAGGATTCTGATCTCCAGAAATATGGTTTTGAACAAACGAAGCGAAGGAGAAATAAAAAGAAAAATTCCAAGGAGCAGGCACAACTTAAACCAACCAATCGGTATGAAATCTTTAAATCCCTAGTAGATCAAGAGGACCAAGTCATGGAAGGAGTGGATGGGAATGTTGAGGATATTAACATTCACTCTCAGGCTTCCCCTTCTTCTACTCCGGTCTTAGAACAGGTAATGGAACCCTCTGGGACAAGGCAGCCAGAGAACTCAGGGACACTGGTAATCCACTCCCCAGCACAGCCGGTTATTAAGGACGTCAATATGGGAAGCTCTAAAAATAACAGGGAAAGGCCGGTTCTAGGGATTACCCAGGTGGAGAAGAGGTCTAAAAACAATAATTCCCAAGGAGCAGCGAGAAAATCCAATAAGGATCTACTAGCAGTACAAGGAGACAAGCTGATCAATGGAGGATCGGTGAGGCCAATTGAGTCTTATTGCTCACAAGGTCCTCAATGATTATTCAATCCTGGAATGTTAGGGGTTTAAACAGTAGAACCCATCAATCTGTTGTTCAAGGACTTTTAGGAAAATGTAAAACAGACTTTTTGCTCATCCAGGAGACAAAAATGTCCGTAGATCTTATGTGCAAGACTGCTAACAGAATATGGCGGGGTGCTGATTATATGGATGTGGCTGCTCAGGGTGCCTCGGGGGGGATTGTTACTCTCTGTAACCCTCAAGTATGGACAGCTTTAGAACACATAGCTTGGAGGGGTGTTCTCACTTCTCTGTTTAGAAACAATGCCACAGCTGAACATGTTCTTATTACAAACTTCTATGGGGCTCAATGCTTTGATGGCCAGCGGCTCCAATGGCAAGCTGTACACAACATGAGGTCATCCCAAGAAGTTTTTGACTGGATCATAGCTGGGGATTTTAATGTCAAATTGTCTGTTAGGGATCAGGAAGGTGGTGCCCCAGTTTTGGATCCTGGGGACCGGTTCTTGATTGCCCAAATCCAGGCCTTTAATCTGGTTGATATCAAAGGCCCTGGAACCTACTTTACTTGGACAAACAAGAGGAGAGAGCCAAACAGCAGGAAGGTTAAGTTAGACCAATTTTTGGTTTCTGAAGAGGCATTTATTAAATGTAATCTTAAGTTCCAGATTTTGGAAGGTCCAGTCTCATACCACTATCCCCTTTTGTTGGAGGGAGGGCCGATGACAGGTCAACACCATAAGCCATTCAAATTTGAAAATTTTTGGTTGCAAAAGGAGGATCTCCGAAGGAAAATTCCACAGTGGTGGGAAGAAGGCCGCCTACCCTTGGGGACTGCAATGTTCAAATTCCATAAACAACTCCATTTTGTCAAGTGTAAATTGAAACAGTGGAGACAAAACAATAAGTCGGACTTCCAGCTCCAAAGGGCCCCCTTGATGGCTAGATGGGAGGAGGTGCAAAAACACTTCAGGGAAGGTACCATTACTGAGAACCTTAAAGGCGAGGATGATGCTCTGCGCAAAGCGGTTGAGGACATTGATAATCAAGAGGAAATTTATTGGAAACAGAGAGCAAGAATCACTTGGTTACTAGAAGGTGATAGAAATACAAAATTTTTCCACCGCTCAGACTGTGCAAGGAGACAAATGCATAACATGGAAGTCCTTCACGATGAGAATGGACACTCCTTTGATACTCTCCCTGGAATGCATTTCCACTCAATGGATTATTTCTCAAACCTTTTTAAGGAAAGTAGGGAACAAGATGTGGAAGCCCAAAATGAAGTTATTAATGTCATACCTTCTATTATCTCTCACGAAGAGAATCAGACTCTCCTTAGACCCATTGACAGTGATGAACTAAAGAAAGTGGTCTTTGGGATGAGCACGGGAAAATCGCCAAGTCCAGATGGCTTTCCTATAGAATTCTTTCGGGCCTTACGGGATACTCCGGGAGAAAGATGTTTTGGTCATTGCGAGAGGAGTCCGGAACTAATAAAAGAATGCTTAAGGCTCTCAATCACACCTTCATCACTTTAATTCCAAAAGGGGGAGGGGGGGTTCATCTCTACGATTTCGAGACCGATTGCCTTATGCAATGTTATTTATAAAATAGTCACGAAGATTATGGCTGAACGGCTAAAACCTTTTCTCCATAAAATAATTTCCTCTCAGCAAGGGGGTTTTGTTGAAGGAAGACAGAACTTGGATGAAGTGGTCCTTGCTCAGAAGGCAATCCATACAATGCAAACTTCAGGCAACAAAGGAATGTTCATAAATTTGGATATGTCTAAGGCTTATGACCGGGTGGAGTGGGGCTTCCTGGCAAATATGATTGCAGCCTTTGGCTTCTCTCGGAGACTCGGATTGGTCGGGTCATGAGCTGTATCTCCACACCTTCTTTCTTTGTTCTAATCAATGGGCTCCCCTCGACTCCTTTTGGAGCCTCTCGGGGTCTTCGTCAAGGGTACCCTTGCTCTCCCTACCTCTTCCTCATCTTAGCAGAAGGATTAGGCAGACTCTTCCTGAGAAGACGACAGCTAGGTGTGATAACAGGTATTAAAGTGGGGACAGCTAGGTGTGATAATAGGTATTAAAGTGGGGATAGCTAGGTGTGATAAATTGTACTGGAGGTGGATTTCCCAGCCAACATCCCTCTTTAGCAGAATTCTTTCTAGAAAATACCTAGGCCATGCTCACCCCAATGATCTAGGACGTTTCCCTTTGGAGGGTAATGGATCCTTAGTATGGCAGACTCTCAAGCTGGGAGCTCAAGTTATCAAAGATCAATTGTTTTGGAAAGTGGGGAGAGGGGAGAAGGCCCGTTTCTGGATTGAGTCCTGGGATCAGCACCCTCCCATCATTGCTGTGTTTCCAAAATTGCAACCCATTAAATCAGCCATAGAAGACAAGGGCTGGATTCATATTGAGAGTTATTTCAATACCAGCCACATTGGGGAGTACAAGTTCAAAAAGTTCAAGAGGTTGGAAGAGTGGCCAATTCCAATCCCACCGGAGCTGGCACCAATCTTAGAAAAAATTTTGAAAGCTAGGTTTCTTACTGGGCGGGATGAAGAGGATGAACTTGCCTGGGGCTTTGGGAACCTTGGGGTTTACACTGTGAAGGCGGGATTTAACCAGATTCTTCCAGAGCCCCTCCCACACTCTTTCCCGGTCCATGTTTGGAAGAAGATATGGCACCCCAAGGGTTGGCCGAAGGTGAATTTTTTTGCCTGGCAACTTATGCACAATGGAATTCTCACCTTTGACAATCTTAGACACAGAGGCATCATCGGTCCTTCTCAGTGTGTTTTATGCCGCAAGCATGAGGAAACTGCTGATCATTTGATGTTTGAATGCCCCTTCACACGACAGATTTGGATGCGCTGGTTTTCCCACTTCAAAATTCAAGCCAACAGTGAGGTGACTCGGACCAATATTTGGAACCGATGGAAGAGAGGCAGATTTAAATCCAAAGCTCTCCGAATTGGCTGGGAGCTGGGCTTTCTTTTTATTTGGTGGCAGGTGTGGCTGGAGAGAAATGCCCACATTTTTCGTGAAACATTCTCTTCACTTGATGGAATATGGCAGGTTATATGGAGCAAAGTGGTGGAAACAGTTGCCATCTACGTTGAGGAGGAACATCAGTCTGTTTCTGTGCCACTGGTTGATGGAGTTGTTGCTCTTGAAAGACAGGCTCATGATAGATGGCACCCTCCCCCAGCAGGCTGGATCAAAATCAATACTGATGGAGCTGCAAAAGGAAATCCGGGTAGTGCTGGTACTGGAGTTGTGTGCCGTGATCATGGTGGGTCCATGCTTTACTGGGAACTGCACGGTCTGGGTCATGCCACAAACAATGAAGTGGAGGCCTTGGCTGTTAAATTTGCTTCTATCTGGGCTGTCAAGCAGGGCCATAAAAAGATAATTCTTGAGTCCGACTCCCAAATTCTGGTGGGCGCTCTCGATTGCATGAGGAACTTTGATTTGCAAGCCTGGAGGTTGCGGATTCTTGTCTCTCAGATAAAGGATCTCTGGAAAGAATTAGATGATGTGGTTCCCATATATGTGAGTAGGGATTTCAACAAGGCGGTCGATTTCCTTGCTAAGATAGGTGCTGAGAAGGAAGTTGGAGTGCAGATGCATAGTGATATGCTTGTGGAGGATGCTGGGATTGGGCAAGGCCTTGAATGCTACCTATGATAATGAGCAAAGTTTTTGCTGCTAAGGAAGGTTTTTGTCACGATTTCACGACATGTAGCGGCGTCGTGGCCTATTGTTGGAAGTTGTCATGATATCGCGATAGGTTTTGCCTTCTCAGCCTTAGAAAGGAACATGTCGCGAAATCGCGACATGTCACGAAATCACGACATGTCGCAAAATCGCGATGTTTTTGGCACAGGGATGATAAGGAGGATTATCGTCACGATATCGCGACTTTTTTGGTAAACTTGAGCAAAGGGCACATTTCATCGCGATATCGCGACTTTTTTGTTGATTGGAAGCTGCATGGTAAAACTGTCGCGATATCGCGACAGTTGGGGCACACTGGCGTCAACTGGATTTCTTGTCGTGATATCGCGACAATTTTGAAGACTGGTTGCAATGAGGATTATCATCGCGATATCGCGACTTTTTTGGTGAACTTGAGCAAAGGGCACATTTCGTCGCGATTCCGTGACATTTCTGTCGATCGAAAGTTGCATGGTAAAATCGTCGTGATATCGTGACAGTTGGGGCACACTGGCGTCATCTGGATTAATTATCGCGATATCGCGACAATTTTGAAGACAAGTTGCAATGAGGATAACTTGTCGCGATATCGCGACAGTTTTGAATATTGGGAACTGAAAGGAAAATTCGTCACGATTTCGCGACACTTTTGGCACATTCATGGCTTTGGTAAAAATTGTCGCGATATCGTGACACTTTTGCGGATTGGGAGTCAAGATGAGAATATGTCGCGATATCGCGACACTTTTGCTGGCTGGGCGCTTCGGAGAAATTCCATCGCGATTTCGCGACCGTTTTGGAGATTTGATGCTTCCTGGAGTTCTTGTCGCGATTTCGCGATGCCTGTGCTGATAGACCGTCGGAGGGAGTTGCTGTCACGATTTCGTGACTTTTTTGGTGATCGGACGTGGAGGGCTTTGTCTGTCGCGATATCGCGACATGTAGCGTTTTCGTGACTGATGGCGCTGCTGCGGCCGCGACGGGGTTGATTGCCGCGATTTCGTGACATGTCGCGTTTTCGTGCCTTGTTGTCTTCTGTGCTCTGTGGGGGTTAGCGTTGCCTTTGTGCTCTCCGCTTGTTGTCTAGTTCTCTGCTGTTGGTTGGGATGAGTTTTCTCCCTTGTGTAATTGCCTTTTGTATTAATACAAGTTTTTCATTTTTTTCAAAAAAAAAAACAAGTTAACATTGCATCCATATGCACATACATAGTACTACATGCATACATCTAGATTACAGAATCTAATCATACATCAATCATCTAACTATTGCATGTCATTAGTACATCGCACATATAGAACAATACATCATCATATAAGCATTACATCCATAAATGCATCCATAACATAAATCAAAACCATAACACATGATGAGGCATAAATAATATCTCATATATATGTGGTAATGTTTGAATACATCGTGATACAAAAATCCCATAGGCTACAATAGAGTGGGTCCTCGGACCTCGCACTCTAAAAAATATAGAGCATACATAAGATAAGTCAAGTTGGTCGTGAACTTTTTCTCTCGTCTCTACCCCCAACCTCATCCCTACAAGGTTGCATGGAACCACTGGTTACTGATCACTCTAGGCAAGTTGATGACTTGTGACTAGGTTGCACTGAGGACTGTCCAAACTCACTGTGTTGACTCCCCTGAGATCCTCCTACGGTGGACCACTCAGGTAGAGTATCATCTAGCATCACCAACCATCCCTCTAGCTGTAAAATGTATGTGCCATCAGACTAGCACCGAGCATCATAATGACCAACTAGAGCCTACAGTCTAACCACCTCAGCCTGCAACCCTATCACATCCCCTTCATCTTGTGTACCTGTTATAGCCTATCCTAAACCTATAGTTGTAGTAGCCAACTGAACCTGTAGAGCATCTCGCTTTGTTATCCTGGCATCCCTCTTGACCGTCTTGGCATCCCTCTTAATTATTGTGGTTTTCATCTTAGTCTGGAGAGCATCCCTCTCCATAGTCACTCTATCAATCTCTATCTGTACCAAAGCCATAGTTAGAGCCAATAACCAAAGTCAAGAGCCCAATCCAAGAGCTAGAGCTAAGAGCCAAAGCTAAGAGCAAGAGCCTGGATGCCCCTAAATTAAGGGGGGAACTAATATTTTCTAACTTGCATAATGTAATAAGGGGGGATATTAGAATATTTTATTACATTATTATTAGATCATCCATTATTACCTAGAATGTTATTATTAGTTGGAAGAATATTTTTAATATTTCTTGCATGTAATGATCTCCTAAATCGAGAGTATTGATCTTCTAGTTTGTAATCCTAAAGCATGTATTAAATAGGCTTTTGCCTCAATGAATGAATTGTTGATTTGCCATAAAACTCCACATGTTATCATCAAGCATCAAAGTGCATATAGGGAATATTTCTAGTGCCATACATCAAGGACACATCTACACACATGTAGTCTTTCTATATGGCACTTCATGAATTGGAACTAGCTAAAAGAGAAGTAGAATGGATAGTTCTATAACTATTCATAAAATTGCTTCTTGATCAATTGGAAGTTGATGCCTTGTAATTGTTGTACATTTGTAGATAGCTTAGTATAAAGACTCTTTTTTTGATTCTTTGATTATATTATTTGTCTCCTATCTTTTCACTTCTCACCCTTTGGACTCAATTTGTTTCTATTTTCATAAGTCCTTAAGCTCTTATTTTTCTACTTTAAATGCATTGGAATAGAGTGCCCTACATATTACAACACCACACATCTCATGTTATAAAATATTGTAATGTTTATGTTGAGTGAGAAAATGACACACCTTGGATTTTCCCTCCCCAATGCCAAATTTATTGGGCATAAAGAGATAGAATCCAATTGTTGGTGTATCAAGGTCAAGCCAACATACTTGAAACAAATTATATTCCCTCTTGAAAGGTAATTTTAATTCCCCCAAGGTTTGGGTATACCAGGTCTTGGCTAGTGTGGATAAACTCAGAGGTCGATAATTTCTCCTTCTAGGGGCCTTTGCTAGTTTAACCCAAAAGATAAATTTTCAGGGCATAATACATTAAAATTAAAATGCTTAACTATCTAAAAAATAACTCCACTACATTGATTTTGTTACATACCAAACATAATATAGTTGTCGGCTATATTATGAGAGATTACATTTGATTATTATTTATATAGTGTCCAATTGTTTTGTTTTAAAAATGATCTATCATCTATTTAATTTGTCATCTACGGTTTTACATAACTTGTGCCCTTTGGTGGCGGGGATCTACCCTCCTAAAGTGGCCATTGTTTTAATTGATTGCATTTTTTCATATTGTTATATAAACTTTATTCTCTGCTGCAAGTTCATAACAATACTTCAGGAACTATTAGCATCTATGTGTTATTAAATTAGATTGATAATATAGATAAGGGACGTTGTTCCCTTCCATGTGGTATCAGTCTAGACAATCCAAGGATGTTGTTTGGTCATAGTAGAAGGTTACCATAGGGAAGGAAACATAATTGAAAAACCTAATTTGGCCAGGACACGTACTCCAATTACCAAAATTCATCGTCCGAATAATTATTGCTCGTCGATCAGATTATTCGGGTGCTACAAGAAAAAATAGCAGGTATACATAAGAAAGTGTTGGTCACATTGTTGTTTGAAAACTGGTGGTTTTATGTCGTAAATCTGAGCCTACCCACTTACACACATTGATCGTTCACCGATCAAGTAACAGACATCAAGAAATCGTAGTTGATCAGTGGCAGCCAAAGCATCAAGAATGAGCTCACAATAGAAATCATGAAACAAATCATCATGCTAAGAAATCATGACGAATTAATCACGAAATCATGAAATAAATTATCGTGCAACTAGCAGTGATTTTTTGCCCAACCCTGCCGACCAATCAGAAGCAGGAATTAAATCGCATTTACATATAAAACTAAGGTACAAATTATTTTTTTATTTTTTTGGGAACAATTATCCCACATATAGTGGATGTGGGTAGGAAGGACCTTTAAAAGGCTTTCGTCACACCTATTGAGGTGTGACTTAGGTCACACGCTCGCTAGTATTTCCTCGCACACAAGCTCTTGTTGTCATGTCCCTCATCCGATTAGCCTAGTTGTCGTCTTGGTTGTCAAGTCGCATGTCAAATTCGCTTTTTCCTTCTCTGATCGTGTGGTGTTTAGGTCCATCAAGTCCACATTGTCATGTCCCTATCCATTGCATCCTTCTTCAGTCATTTGGTATTCAGTTCCATCGAGTCCACGTTGTCCTATCCCTGTCCATTGAAATCACATTGTTCCTTGTCGGGTCGCGTGTTGTTCCTGGTCCTATCATCTTCCCTCACGTGTCACATCTTAGGTTATATTTCGTTTCCTATCACTATAATTTCTTTGATTATATTTCGTGTCCTATTGTGTCGTGTCTTGTCACATCTTCAGTTGTCTTCCGTGTCTTGGTCATCGTTTTGCCTGTCTTGTCAGTTTCCATGGTGTTCGAGTCGCATTGTGTCTTGGTCTAGTCATTGTCATGTCTTAGTAATAGTCCAAATTGCTTAAGTCATCAAGAACCTGCTAAAGTTGTCCAAAATTCATCAAGAAATTGTAAGGAACTTGCTAAAGTTGTCCAAAATTTGTCAAGAACTTATTAAGAATTTGCCAACATTGTCAAAATTGTTGAAAGTTGTTAAAAATTGTTGTCAAGGAGGCGTGCCACCAAAATTCAAATCCGCATCGCAGTTGGAGCGACAGTTGAAGCGGACTACCAATTTTTTGCCACAATACATCAGCATTTTGTAGAATCAAAGATGATTACTATATTAGTGCATGAGAAAACAGTGGACCAAAGGACCTGACGGTCGTCTATCAAGCTCGGAGACTCCCAACAACAACGCAAGAAGATCTCGTCGAAGCCAAGGTACAAAAAATTCTCCTTCTCCTTTCGAAATTAGTAGTTATAATCCGAGTCATCCAGTGGTCAGCCCAATGGCATCCAATACCTCTCCAAACTCCTCACAAGAAAACCTCACCCAAATAGAAAACAATCGTCCAATGGTCAGTGATGATGTGTTAAGAGATTTGATAAACAATCTTCAAATTATGACTGCAAGCTTCAACGCATCTAGGAAACAACCCCAACCAAATCCTCCTAGTCCCAATCACTGGAGTACTGACGTCCACTATGACGACTATACACACCATAGAGGTCAAAATAGTCAGTCCCTAAATCATAATGGTCACCAAAGTAATGAGGATTGGGGTAACGAAGAAAATTTGGAGCAACAAAGAGGTTCTAACAGACCTTATCAAAATAACAACCAACGATAGAGGAGTAACGAGGAACAAGATAGAAACAATGCTCACTCCCAACCAAGAGGTCCTACTGGAGTCAATTATCCATGCATTGACATGCCTACCTTTGAAGGCCAGGATCCACGTGGGTGGATTGCCAAAATGGAAGGCATCTTAGAATTCTACAAATTCCAGGAACGGGAAAAAGTCCCTTTTGCAGCAACCAAATTCGGCACTGAAGCTTATCAGTGGTTTACATGGTATAAACGTGAGGATCCCCATCATGCCTTCTTTTGGGATAATTTCAGGACAGCCTTTCTTCACAGATTCGACAAAGGTTCCATAGGTTCATACATAGTACGGTTGTTGTCACTTAAGAAAATAGGATCAGTAGGGGACTATATCTCAGAATTCACCAGTATGCTTCACTATGCACAAGACCTACAATCGGACGTGGTAGTAGCGGCTTTTCGAAATGGATTAAAAGCACATATTAAAGTTGAAGTGGATCTACAAAATCCATCCAAGTTGGATGAGTGTATAAGGATTGCTGATTTGGTGGAGACAAAGGCACACTTAGGCCCATCCACTCGACGTGATTCATATGGGCGACCTCAATTCCGCAACAACTCTTTTCGTAGAAATGATCCACCATCACGGTACTTCTGCTACAAATATCACAATCATCATCTAAAAGATCAAGCATGTACACCACGACAAAACTTTCAGATTGAATATGCAGACAAGGAAGAAGAAGAAATAGAGGAGTACGACGCACCTGAGGATCTCCCAGTTGAGGACCAAAATGAACACGAGGAAGTTGTAGCTGAGGAGGATACCATGACTATTTTAGTACATGCTCTTATGGGGTTATCCTCTCACCATACAATCAAGGTAGCAGGTTTCATTCAGAAATAGAGGGTGACAATATTAATTGATTCAGGAAGTACTCACAACTTCATTGATGCAAAACTTGCAAGGACATTGGGTTTGCATGTTTTCTCTTCTAGTCAAGATCGGTTTCAAGTCAGAACTACAAGCAGGGAGATTTCTCAATGTCTAGGTAAGACATCTTCCGTTTCATTACAAATGGGTACGTATACTTGGCAAGGTCCTCTTTTTGTTATGGAATTAGGAAATTCAGAAGTTATTTTAGGCGTTGCATGGATGGAACAATTGGAAACCACCGTGGGTTTTAATCACAAACATCGCTTTGTGGAATGGCAAGCCAATGGGAGGACCATTCGTCTTCAAGGACTACCCACACCTCCATCAAAAGTTGTAAGTTCACATAGCATGGAAAAGTTATTAAGAAAATATGGTGGGGGATTCATAGCCCGAATCAATTGCATTGAAAAGTTAGAACAAGATATGCCAGAAATCAAAGAGGAAGATCTCCAAAACATTGTGGCTAACTATGAGGAGGTTTTTCAAGAACCCAAAGGCCTACCCCCCAAAATATCTCATGACCATGCTATCCATCTTGTGCCAGGAAGTCTTCCACCCAATGGTCATCCTTATCGATATCCCCAACCCCAAAAAATAGAAATTGAGAAGATTGTCCAAGAACTATTAGACCATGGTGTCATCCATCATAGTACTAGTCCTTATTCCTCACCAATCGTCTTAGCTCGTCGAAAAGACAATTCTTGGCGTATGTGTCCAGATTTTCGTCCTCTCAACAAAATCACAATCAAAGATAAGTTTCCTATTCCTGTCATTGATGATTTACTAGATGAGCTACATGGTGCCAAATTCTTTACCAAATTGGACTTACGTTCAGGGTTTCACCAAATCCGAGTTAGGGAAGAGGATATTCCCAAAACAACCTTTCGAACTCATGAGGGTCATTATGAATTCTTGGTCATGCC
Source organism: Wollemia nobilis (assembly GCA_028583015.1). Taxonomy (NCBI): domain Eukaryota; kingdom Viridiplantae; phylum Streptophyta; class Pinopsida; order Araucariales; family Araucariaceae; genus Wollemia; species Wollemia nobilis. The sequence goes on from JAQPPZ010016676.1 coordinate 978,069, forward strand.
CTTTGGTCTCACTAATGCTCCATCTACCTTCCAAAGCCTCATGAATCAGGTATTTCATCCATTTCTTCATAAATTTGTCCTCGTCTTCTTCGATGACATACTCATCTATAGTAAATCTTGGAAAGATCACTTATCACATGTGGGCAGAGTCTTCCATATCCTACACAAGGAAAAGTTGTTTGTCAAAAGATCCAAATGCTCCTTTGGTGTTCAAGAAGTTGAGTACCTCGGTCATATAGTATCTCAGGAAGGTGTTAAGGTGGATCCCAATAAGATTAAGGCAATACAAGATTGGCCTTTGCCTAAAACCATCAAGAAACTTCATGGTTTTTTGGGTCTCACTGGCTATTACCGCAAATTTGTGCGTAACTATGGTAAAATTGCGGGTCCTCTCACGACTCTCACCAAGAAGGATGCTTTTCAATGGTCAGAAGTAGCTACCAAAGCCTTTGAGGCTCTCAAGGAGGCAATGTGTACGACTCCAGTTTTGGCCACTCCATATTTTCAAAAACCATTTGTCATTGAATGTGATGCCTCAGGAACAGGTATTGGTGCAGTTTTAATGTAGGAGGGTCATCCATTGGCATTTGAAAGTAAACAACTTTCAGGGAAGAATTTGGGTAAATCTACCTACGAAAAAGAAATGTTGGCTATTCTACACGTAGTGGAAAAATGGAGGCACTACTTAATCAATAGCCGTTTTATTATAAAAACCGATCACAATAGTCTCAAGCATTTTCTAGAACAAAGGTTTTCTTATCCCGAACAAAATAAGTGGTTGACTAAATTGTTAGGATATGATTTCGTGATTGAATATAAGAAAGGGAAAGAAAATGTGGCAGCTGATGCATTATCCAGAAAATACGAAGATGAAGTAGTCATTAATGCCATCTCAGGACCTTGTTCTCAATGGGTGTCTCAGTTACAGGAAGAATGGCAGTCCAACGATGAAACAACTCAAATAATTCAAGAATTGTCTAGGGGTTCATCTAAGTACCCTCTTTTCTCATATGATGACGAAATATTACGTAAGAAGAACCGCATTTACATTCCTCATAATTCAACACTCAAATCACAGATTCTAGAGGAGTCACATTCTTCTCCATCTGCAGGCCATTCAGGGTTTCTGAAAACATACATGCGAGTTAAACAATCCTTTTGTTGGAAAGGGTTAAAAGCAGAGGTTAAGCAATGGGTAGCAGAATGCGAGGTGTGCCAACGCAATAAGGGAGAAATAGTTAAGTCACCAGGTTTGCTTCAACCATTACCTATTCCAGATCGTCAGTGGGAACATATTTCCATGGATTTTATTGAAGGACTTCCTAAGTCAGAAGGTAAAACAGTAATTTTTGTGGTAGTTGATCGCCTTTCCAAATATGCTCATTTCCAGGCCTTACAACATCCATTTTCAGCAAGCAAAGTGGCCAAGGTATTTATGGATTCAATTTTTAAATTGCACGGAATGCCCAAAAATATTGTAAGTGATAGAGATCCCATTTTTACTAGTAAATTTTGGAAAGAATTGTTTCGACTTAGTGGTACCAAATTAAACATGTCTTCCACATACCATCCACAAACAGATGGTCAAACAGAGGTGGTTAACAAATGTTTGGGTACTTACCTGAGATGTTTTGTACAAGATAAACAATATCAATGGAGTCAATGGTTGTCATTGGCAGAGTGGTGGTACAATACTTCTTACCATTATTCCACTAAGATGTCTCCTTTTGAAGCATTATATGGAACGAAGCCACCAACAATAGCAGATTATGTACCAGGATCTTCCAAAGTGGCCCAAGTCGACGATTGGTTACAGAAGCGACAAGCAATGCTCACTATCTTGAAAGATAATTTGGTCCAAGCACAAAATCGTATGAAGCAACAACAGGACAAGCAACGTTCAGAAAGAGCATTCAATATTGGTGATATGGTATTCTTACATCTTCAGCCCTACAAGCAGCTATCATTGAAGCTCAAATCTAGTCAGAAGTTGGCACCACGATTCTATGGTCCTTATAGAATTGTGCATCGCATTGGGGAGGTAGCATATCAACTGGAGTTACCCCAATCTTCTCGCATACACCCAATGTTTCATGTCTCCTGTCTCAAAAAGGTGATTGGCCAGAAAGTACAATCTCAGTCAGAATTACCAGTGCTGGATGAAGAAGGGCGTATCTATCTACAACCAGAAGCAGTGTTACAAACTAGAACACGCAGACTAAGATCTCGTCACATCCAAGAATTTCTCATCAAGTGGCAAGATTTACCTGAAGAAGATGCAACCTGGGAATCTGAAAGTATCTTCCAGTCATTTCCAGCTTTGAGGACAAAGCTTTCTGAGGAGGGGAGTCATGTTACATACCAAACATAATATAGTCGTCGACTATATTATGAGAGATTACATTTGATTATTATTTATATAGTGTCCAATTGTTTTGTTTTAAAATCATCTATCATCTATTTTTCATTTCGTCATCTACGGTTTCGCATAACTTGTGCCCTTTGGTGGCGGGGATCTGCCCTCCTAAAGTGGCCATTGATTTAATTGATTGCATTGTTTCATATTGTTATATAAACTTTATTCTCTGTTGCAAGTTCATAACAATATTTCAGGAACTATCTGCATCTGTGTGTTATTAAATTAGATTGATAATATAGAGAAGGGAGGTTGTTCCCTTCCAGATTTTACAATGTGTATGAGAACTAAGTGGAATTTAGACTAATGTAAATTGGAAATGCATTAAAGTAGAAATTGACTTATCCTAATATAAACAAGTTACAAAAAAAATTAAAGGTTTAAGGATAAGAGAAAAAGAAAGAAAAATAAACAAGCCAATATTACCCTGAATTGTGTTTTGATTCGATAAAGTAAAAATTCTGATTTAAAACCAGCCCCAACACGACCAATATTCACACAACCTAAAATCTAGGACCATGCAATCTTCAAAGGAGAGAAATACTAAGAAATATACTGAGTGTAACCACCATTAGCATGCGCATATTGAACATAGAAAACTTCAAAGCCTTATATTATAAAATACATTCATGAAATACATTGATTTGGATTTGTCCACTTTGGTGGATTATAAGAATAGAGCTTAAAAATAGTATCAGGCTTGGTTCAAAAAACCCATCCAATAGAAAATAAAATAATTAAAAAGCTAAATCTAAGGGCTTGCAAATAGATGGTTTTTGACCCCTCAAAATGACTAATGAGCCAGTATTTATACAACTTGGTGGCTCTTCATTTAGCCTGCTATATCACTAACGAAATTAGGAGCACTTAGGAAATTAGGAGCATAAATATTATTAACCAGATATTGCATTAACTTAAAGTTAAAAATATTACAATGCTTAAATACAAATATTATTAACCAGAACCTATAAATCTTAGGAGAAAGAATAGGGAAGAAGAAAAATAGGGAGGAAAGGAAAAATGAGATTAGGAGTCAAACTCCCTGCCATCCATACCGTCCAATCCTGCTGACTCAGTTGTCGTCCAAGGAGGTAAAAGGGTAAGGTCCAAAGCTTATAGTGGTAAAACATTTTTTTTACTTTTTTACCCTTTTAACTTCCAACATTCTCCCCCTTAAATTTGAGAGGACTGACTATACAGTCTCTTAGCTTTATATATTGAGCTTTAGCCATGCCTTTGGTGAAGATATCTACAATGTTATCCAAAGTGCTACAATATTTAAGCTCAACTATTTGCTGCTCCACCATGTCTCGGATGAAGTGATACTTCATATCAAAATTATTTGATCTACTATGGTGGATTGGATTGTATGCCAATTGAATGGCACTTATGTTATCACAATACAGTCGATTTGGACCACTTTGACTTTCTCCAATTTCTTCAAGGACTTTTCTTAACCATATGGCTTGAGTACTAGCATGTGTGATGGCTATATACTCAGCATCAGTAGATGACAATGCTACAACAATCTGCTTCTTGGAACTCCATGTGATTAGTCTTGACCCTAGACTAAAACAGTTCCCTGATGTAGATTTCCGATCATTTATATTGTTGCCCCAATCACTGTCACTGAAGCCAACTAATTTAACATAATTACATTTGTGGTAATGGATTCCAAAATCCAATGTACCCTTTACATATCTTAAGATTCTTTTAGTTTCTTGTAGATGCAGCTCAGATGGACTTGCCATAAACCTTGAAACTAGAGAAACAACATATTGAATATCAGGCCTTGTGTTGATGAGAAACATCAGACTCCCAATCATGCTTCTGTAAGTGGTCATGTCAACCTTTGGTGCTCTGTCATCCTTGATCAATTGGATCCCATGTCCAGTTGGAGTTGCAACTGATTTGCATTGCTCCATGGAAAATTTCTTGATCATGTCTCGAGCATACTTGTGTTGACATATGAAGATCCCCCTATTTGATTGATGCACTTCCATGCCTAGGAAGTATCGCATTAAACCGAGATCTTTCATCTCAAACTGCTTCATCATGGAGTTTTTGAACTCCATATTCATTTTAGTGTTATTACCCATAAATATTAGATCATACACATACAAACAAACTATGAGAATGTCTCCTCCATGCTTTAGGTAGTACAGATTTGGTTCACTTTTACTTCTAGTGAATCCATACTCGCTGAAATAGCCATCAATGCGTGAGTACAAAGCTCTTGGTGCTTGCTTGAGGCCATAAAGTGCCTTTTTCAATTTATAAATAAGGTTCTTCTTTCTTTGTTCTTGAAAGCCTTGAGGTTGTTGAACATAAACCTCCTCAGTCAAGTATTCGTTCAAAAAAGCACTTTTCAAATCCATGTGTTGAATGTTCCATCCTTTATGGGCAGCTAAGGAAAGAACTGATCTGATTGTCTCTTGTCATGCAACAGGATCGAAGGTTTCCTCATAGCCAAGGCCAAATTTTTGAGTAAAATATTTTGCTACTAATCTTGCCTTGTGCCTCTCAATGCTTCCATTAGCATTGTATTTGGTCTTGTAGACCCATTTACATCCAACACATTTTTTTCCTTTTGGAAGCTTTACAAGCTCCCAAGTATCATTATTTTTTATAGAGGTTATTTCCTCTTTCATGGTTTCTTGCCATACATTCTGAGTACAAGCCTTCTCATAGCTAGATGGTTCTAGTTGTGCACTAGTTAATAAAGCATAATTAACTACATCTCCCTTAGGATCTTGGGAGTCATCATCCCCATACATATGTAGATTTTCAAGTTTTTACAAAACTGAATTCATTTCACTAGCTTGGCTTCTAGTGTATCTTTTCTGGTAATTTTGATCCAACATTTGAAAATATGGATGATGTTGTAATTTTCTTTTACCTCTTGATGGAGATTCAATGTCCATCAGTGAAGAACTTACTGATCTTTGTGGAGGACTTGGAGTAGCGGTTGAATTACTTGATGTAGTACTCGTGCTTGGGCTTGGAGGGGTTGGTGTGCCTTTGCTTTTCTTGGGAGACACATGTTGTACCTGTGAAGAACTTACATCTTGGGACTCATCATCAACAAAAATTCTTTGATGACCCCATTCTCCCCCTTCATCAAAAATTACATCCTTGGAAAGTACAATTTTATGAGTCTTGGGATTGTAGAGTCTATATGCTTTGGTAGACTCACAATACCCTACAAATATACAAGCTTGAATTTTGGGATCAAGCTTCTTCCTCTTCTCATCAGTAATGTGTGCGTATTCTAAAGAACCAAAAACTTTGAAGTGCTTTACATTGTGTTTCTTTTCGTACCACCCCTCATAAGGAGTGATGCCATCTAAACTAGAAGTTGGACTTCTATTTATAATGTATACATTGGTTCTTACAACATTAGTCCAGTACATATTAGTTAGATGCTTAGTCTGAAGCATCGTTCTCACCATATCAACTATGGTGTAGTTATTTCTCTTGGCTACACCATTCTGTTGTGGGGTATAGGCATAGCAAATTGCCTTTTGATCCCACTTGCTTTGCAATATTTCAAGAATTATTTTGAGGAGTAATCACCTCCTCGATCTGTTCTAAGACATTTTACAAAATACTCACTTTTTTTCTCTACATTGTTTCTGAAATATATGAAGCAATCAAAAACTTTATCTTTATGTTTCAAAAAATAAATCCAACACATTCTAGAGAAATCATCTATGAAAGTGAGAAAATAGGAATTATTTTTTATACTCTTTGTCTGCATTGGACCACAGATGTTTGAATGCACTAATTGAAGTGGATAGTTGGCTCTCCACACTTGTCCTTTTGGAAACTTCGACCTTGAGTGCTTTCCCAAAGCACATCCTTCACAAACCTCCTTTTGTTCATTGATTTTGGGAAGTCCTATCACCATAGCTTGAGAAGTTAACAATTTCAAGCTAGCGAAATTAAGGTGACCATATCGCAAGTGCCAAAGCACACTTGGATTTGCTATAGCTACATTTTCAAGTTGAGATCCCCTTGGCTCACCAAATTTGAGAGGGAATAACCGATTCTTGGTCATTAGGACCTGTGTGATGACACAATTACAATTGTTTTTATCAAGAATGAGACATTTTCCTTCATCAAAAATAATTTTGTAATTATTCTCCATCATTTTCCCAACACTTAGTAGATTGTGTTGGAGCTTTGGAGTGTAGTAGATGTCATTCACTTTCTTTAGTCCTTATTTCGTTGGAACTTCCATGGTTCCAATGCCTTCGACTTGCAAGCTTTATCATCCCCTAACTTGATGTGGGATTTATAAGTGGAATCTAGAGTAGCAAATAGATCTTCTTTGCCACTCATATGGTTTGAACAACCAGTATCTAGAATCCATCTGTTATTTAGATTCTATTTTGATTGTCCATATGATAGAAAAATATTAGAGGTATCATCTTCTTCTCCATAATTTCCATATTGATTGTTGTTTCCTTGAGAATATTTTGACCAACAGTTGTGAGCAAAGTGGCCTAGCTTGCCACAATTAAAACAATTTTTTTTGGACTTGTCACTTCCTCGCCCTTGATTTCGACTTCATCCTGGATTTCCTCCTCTATTTTGGTTTCCACCTCTATTCTGATTGCCTCCTCTGTTGGAGTTGCCTCCTCTGTTTTGATTGCCTCCTCTGTAGTTGTCTCTGCCTTTTCCTCTTTGCTGGCCTCTGCCTTGACCTCTTCCACATCCTCTTCCAGTATTTTCATTGGATGTGAAGGCTTTATCATCACCTCCATAGCTGGTTGAAGGAGATTCATGTAATCTCTCTTCATGAGACATTAACGATCCGATTAATGCATCGAATGTTAAAGTGGAAATATTTTTTGATTCTTCTATGATTATGGCAATGTGATTCCATCTTTGTGGAAGTGTTCACAACACTTTTGTTACAATTATCTCAGTATTGATTTCCTCATCAAGTGTAACCATTTTATCAACAATTGCTTTCACTCTAACACAATAATCACCTACTTTTTCATCTTCTTTCATTTTGAGATTTTCAAAATATCGTTTTAGTGTTTAAAGCCTCACTTGCTTCACTTGATCACTTCCCTGGAATCCGTCTTTGAAAGCTTTTCATGCATCTTGTGTAGTTATACAAGCGGCTATTCTAGGGAATATACTTTTCTCCAATGCTTCTTGGAGATGATAAAGAGCAAAAGAGTTGTTCTTTTGTGCTTCTTTCTTTGTTTTCTTATCTATGGCACTCAATGTAGCCCAATCTGTATCTCAAGCTTGATTTCCTCGTTAAGTGTAACCATTTTATCAACAACTGCTTTCACTCTAACACAATAATCACCTACTTTTTCATCTTCTTTCATTTTGAGATTTCAAAATATCGTTTTAGTGTTTGAAGCCTCACTTGCTTCACTTGATCACTTCCCTGGAATCCGTATTTCAAAGCTTTCCACGCATCTTGTGTAGTTATACAAGCGGTTATTCTAGGGAATATACTTTTCTCCAATGCTTCTTGGAGATGATAAAGAGCAAAAGAGTTGCTCTTTTGTGCTTCTTTCTTTGTTTTCTTATCTATGGCACTCAATGTAGCCCAATATGTGGGTTCTGTGAAACCCTCTTCTATTATATCCCACAAACCTTTTCCTATGAGTAAGGTCTTCATTTTGATATACCAATACTTGTAGTCATACCCATTGAACTCTGGAATTGGTAGATTGTTATGTGAGGCCATAGTTACTAAAACACTCTTTTATTTCTTGGTTACAATAAAGCACTCTGCTTTTTCAAAGAAAGAATAAGAAAGAAGAGATTACAAATTTAAGTCAGATCTGACTTGATTCACTCTATCACTAATGGCTTGTTCCTCTTGGTGTGGTGCTACTATTTCTTGAGTCACGAAATTGTTTGCTACTTCTTCTTCATCGTCACTGATCAATATTATCTCTGGTGATTTTGGTTCTAGGATTTCCACTGAATTATTGTAATGAGTATATTTAGATTCTTGTGGTGAAACTTCTATGGATTTAGATTGCTCAAATTAACTCCCAAAGGATTTATCTTCAAATTTTGCCTCGTACCCTAAGTTTGGATGCCTCTGGTGTGCAATTACTACACTTTGCAACTGACTAAATACAGTATGTAGCCCATAAGCTCTCACTTTTTCATCAAAAATTTCGGTATTTTCTCTTACAAAAAGTGCACATAGGGCATGATAACAACCACTTGGTCTTATCATCAATGCCTCTTTACAAATTTCAGTTTGATCTTTTGTCTCTCTTACAAGGAAAAATACTAAGCCTCTTAGGCAATGTTCTTTTTCTCCTATTTTATTATATAAAAAAAATATATCTATATTTGTATTTAATAAAAGAAATATAATTGCTTTATAAAATAAAATTTTAAAAAACAATTATTATTTAATTTTATTAAATATAATATAAAGTTATATTTTTTTTAATATATAAAATAATAAACTTTTAAGAAAAAGAAAAAACCTTTTAAAAAAAAAAATTCTAACTCCGCAGGAGTCGAACCCGCTACTTTCTTTCAAGCAGAGTTTCCTTGCCAACTCGGCTTCCACTGTCGATGAAACCTAGGAATAATACACTATTATTTCAAGACATTCAGGGCATATACCATACACATTTTTTTTTTGCCACTTTCGTAGCTGTCGGGTTTCGAACCTACGACCTCCTGGGGGTGAGCGGCTTAAGGCTGGCTCCTCGATTCAGTCGAGTTGCATGGCCCGATGAGGAGGCGAGGGAGGCTTGCCTCCTTTATCCCATCGTGACTGCATGATAATTTAAAAAAAAATACAATCTTTATCCCACATCCGCTGTGTGGAGGGGATATTGTGCTTTATTAGCACAAAGAAGCACTAAGCTTCTCGATTGCCTTTGGGCAATCAGTGACCACCATTTTACCTTCTAGCCAATCCAATCACCTCGCACCACGTCGCCAGTTGCCCCTTTGTTCGCCTTGCTGTCTGCTCACCTCGTGTCCACCTCTGGTTAGCTCCTCGATCCACGTGCTCTTTGCAGGCCTCTCTCGACCTCACCTCGGTTTGTTTGTTGTAGGCCCTTTTGACCTCACATCGGTTTGCATGCTATGGGCCCTCTCGACCTCCTCAAGATCTGTGCCTCACTTGTGAGCTTGCTCTTGTGGGCCTCCTTGACCTCCTCGAGATTTATGCCTCACCTGTCGCTCTCCTCGGGCTCCGCACTTCACCTGTATAGCCTCTGCTCTGATACCAGATATAGCACTAACGAAATTAGGAGCACTTAGAAAATTAGGAGCATAAATATTATTAACCAGATATTGCATTAACTTAAAGTTCGAAAGATTACAATGCTTAAATACAGATATTATTAACCAGAACCTAGAAAGCTTAGGAGAAAGAATAAGGAAGAAGAAAAATAGGGAGGAAAGGAAAAATGAGATTAGGAGTTAAACTCCCTGCCATCCATGTCGTCCAATCCTGCTGACTCAGTTGTCGTCCAAGGAGATAAAAGGGTAAGGTCCAAAGCTTACAGTGGTAAAACAATTTTTTTACTTTTTTACCCTTTTAACTTCCAACACCTGCCTTATACAATTTTTAAATTACATATTAAATTCTTGCTCTAGGACATATTAGATTTAAAATTTATTCTCCCACCCATGAGGTGCTCCTTGGGATGGCTTCTACTGCACCTTGAGCATGTTTCATTAATTTTCTACAAGATCTAGATTGGTCATTAACTCCACCATGCCCTCCATCTTGTATGACTACGCTTGTTTGGTTCACGCTAAAAATTCATACCTAGTGTCTTTGAAGTCCCAGTGTCTACATTAAATATCCTCCAAGAAAAAGTCAAAATTATGGACGTTAAATTTATTACCATTACTACTATATTATATTTTATAATTTTTATTTTTTTTGTTTTTAATTATTTTTTATTATTTTTATTTACCTTATAGCCTAGCATCCCACTCTTTTTTTTTTGCATTTGAAACACTGTGTATTTTCTGGTGATTTTCTTTATTTGATAGTTTTTTGTAATTTTTGGTAAATTGTGGGTAACTTTTTGACTTTCTCTATGCATCCTTTGGTAATTTTCTCCTTTTTTCAATAACTTCTACATTTTGGGCAATCGTTTGCATTTTCTAGAGAATTTGACCCCTTTTTCAGTCATTTACTGATTATGAAATTATTTTTTGCAGTTCTCGATATAAATTCAAATTACTAGGGTTTTATTTTGATTTGAAACAAAATTTTCCCATAAATGCTCGATGCTTTTGGTGTTATTTTCCAAATTTTCAAGTTTACTTTTGTTGGTTTCCATTTTTTGCTCGTAAATATATAGGGTTCTAGTAGTAGTAGGTTTTAAATTCTCTATGGATTTCTCTTTTCTATATTTAATCGGGTTCTCATTCCAATTTCCAATTACCGAGGTTTAAATCTAAGGGCTTCTATTTTCTTTGTTGCAAGTGCTTGGTGGTTTTGATGTTAACAGGGAAGATTTTACCTAGGTTTCTTTTTTATTGGCATTTCTAATATTTTATTTCCACGTGGGTTTTATAGTTGGCAATACTTTAAAAATAATTTTAATTTCCCCATGTTTTATCACAATTAAATCCAATTCACATTTTACTTGACTGCTCAATTCTATTAGCTTTTACAATTACCCATGGATATTTGGTTACTAGGGTTACCGAGTCTTTTTGTTTGTAGGGTTTTTTAATTTTTAACCTCCCCCTCTGGTTTTCAGGGCTTCTAGTTGGAATTTCTTTCAATTTAAATTAACCCCTCTGATGGCCAAAATGAATAAAGTTAGGGTTTAATTTTTCCAACTTGTGTTTTACCAAAATTTCGGTTGGACTTGCCCTTTTCTTACCTCTAGTTGAACTCTCTCTTTACCAATACTTTAATTTCATGGCCATCCATATTATCTCATATATCTCTGGTTAACACTGTTTTGCCTGCATCTACCTTGGTCGTGGTAACTCAAACACCCTACATAAAATAAGCACTTTCAAGCCTCAAACCTCCTCAGAACATAGACAAATCTACATTTTTTAGAAAGCTCTTTTTGAAAGGTGTCTAGTGAAAGTGGTTTCACGAAATTCTATCAAGTATCAAAAGAGATATGAATTTTATAAGTCAGTCCATCTAGATTACTAGGGATATTGCCAAGTCTATAGTGTCTAAATTTAAGCAGGTTTGGGGGCTAAGGCTATGGGGACATAGGCATATGAGTATTTGTTGGAAAGATTGTTTCACACTTGTCCCAATAGGATAGTTTGTTTATCATTTTAAAGAAATTACATTGCACAACAACACCAAACATCATGATAAACTTAAGGTATGTAGAAAATTGGGCATCATCTTCAAAAGCTTTCAATTGAGAACCTAAGTTTTTTTATGGTTGAAAATTGTTAGGCACAAGCCCAAGAAAACAAGAGAGAAGAATCACCAAAAATTAAGAAAAGTGGATCCTTGGTCTATTTAGACTAGGGCATGTTTTGCAAGCACATCAACAAATGGCAAATCTGGTGGAAAATACTCCTAAGCATTTTGGGGGATAAAAAGAACCCTCTCTAAAACAATGAAACTACAAGACTAGCAAAACCAAAAATTTGACATTTATCCAATGTTGGAGGCTAAGTCATGAACTTGAAATCAATACTCCATTTTTTTCAATAAAAGTGTGTGCAATGAGTTTAATATTATTCTAGAATCAATTAAAATTTGCCACCATAGTTTGGAAATTAGGCTAGTTAACCCTTGAATTAACATTTGTCTACTAATTATGGGCTTTACCACACAAGTAGACATGTCACCAACAATCGGACATTGCTCTATTGCCATCCATACATTTATAGCCCTGATGGAGTTATCTATAATCCCACACTAAATATTGCTCTACTACTAGCTAGGATTTCATAGACCCAGTAGAGGTTGTCTGAATCACCCAAGCACTTGAGCCTCTTTATTTATTCCCATTTTTTTCTTTTTTTTTCTTTTTTAGAACAATTTTATTTTCTCAATTTACAAATTTTTGGGTATGTTTTTGGGTTGGGGATTGTTGGTCCGACTTTTACACACACCCTGTGAAGAATGAGCATGGAACTCTGATAACACTTATAAGGGATAAATCCCACTCACTTTAGGATCTTGCTGGTTATCCAAGGTGTGAGTTACAGAGTTGGGTCGAATGTCTATTCACTCTTTTCCACTTCTGGAATAGTTTTCAAAATGGACTGTCTGTTACCTTACAACGGGCTCTGAACTTGTTCAATAATGTTTAGAAGTTGTTATCTTGTTGACAATCGGATTTAAAATCAGTTCTTTGATCTAGCTCTTATGGGTCAGTAGATTTAAATAAAAGACAAATTAAAGAAAATAAAAATGGATCATTTCACGGTAAAACAGAGAGAGTAGGGTAGGGTAGAAAGAGAAGTCTATCAAACTTAGTTGTAAAACCAAAACTACCAATTTTATTTATACTATCAGCTTCACAATAGAACAAATCAAAGAAGAAGGTGTCCAACTTTCTAAGATCACCTTCTACTAAGAGCATAAGACAGAGATGGAACAGATCTGAAAGAAAATCATAAACAGAAGGGAAGTCGGTTAAAATTGGTATCTCTCACCAGTAGCATAGCTCACACAGTGAGGACAGAGCAATTAGAACAGACTTGAACCTTAAATCTATGGTTTTCCCTAGCATACAATAAAACAACTGAAGCCCAACAACATATTTAATCTTGATATCACGGATTTACAGCATATATTTAATAAACTTTAATGAGATGAAAACAAAAGAAAATGAACTTAGCACAATCTGAAAGAGATTAGGCTCCTGGCCACGCTATCACAGAAAGCAAAAAGCACATCAACTCCAAGTCTAGAATAAAGCATTTAACAAGATTTGCAAGAAATTGCTTCAATAGCCTTTTATTCTAAGTTTCCCCCTCCTGCGATTACATTTAGAAGAAGTATTTATAGACTCAGGACAGACCCTGATCTTTTCAAAAATATCTTCTTCTCAAACCCTAAATCTTATCACCTTAAACTCTACTACCCGGGTTTTACAATATAAGGCCCTTTTAAAATAAAGCTTTGATAAAACTTAACCCTTCTGCAAATCAGTGCAGTTACTTGCCATAAATGGAGAAGGCAGAATCCGATATTATTTGCATCCACTTGTAACTGTGTGCAAATGTCTTCATTAATTCCCTTGGGAAATTTGGATGAGTCACCACTTCTCTGACATTTCATCTCCGCAGGGCTGTCTCTGAGTCAAAAATCTCTGCACGCCATTACTTCCGTCATAAATTTTCATTAAATGCATCCATCGAGAAATTTCGGTAACCGAGTGTAGATATTTTCATTTTTCGGCCAATTCCCGACATACTCCATTCAATGGGCAGCTGCTTAGTCACCGTAAAGTCTCTTTGCGGCCAGATCCGTAAAATCTGGATGAAACAGCAATTCTCGGCATCTCTCATTTCAATATGACGGTCCTCGATTAATCTGCGCTTAACTTTGTCTTTCTGGCCATTTCTCCCATTATCATGCAAGTGCCAGATGGCTTTCTACAAAAAGACAAAAGAAGGATTAGTACTTTAAAATCATTAAATCATATTAAATCAAAACCTTAAAGTTCGAAACCCTAAAGTTTATCACACGTGGCTTGCTTTGCTTGACACGTGTCGCAAAAAACGCGACATTCCCGCACTTGCTTCCAGCTATTTTTCACTCCGTGCTACTTTGTCTGTTCTGTCGCGAAATCGCGACATGTCGCGATTTCGTGACATGTCACGAAATCGCGCCCCTTTTCTGCCTTCGGCGCTTTCCCTGAAATGCGTCGCGATTCGCGACGTCGCGACGTCGCGATTTCGCTACGCGTTTGTGTCTTGGCTTGTTTCCGTTTTGCGTCGACCTTCTATGTCTTAGCTGCCCCTGACTTCCCCTTGCTGCCTTTGCTTGAACCCGTCGCGAAACCGTGACATGTCGTGAAATCGCGACGGTCCGTACCTTAGGCCCCCTCTGCCCTTGGCGTGTCGTGATTTCGTGACACGTCGTGACATCACGATTTCGCGACACCCAAGGCTTAAGCCTTAGCAATTTTGTTCTCTACAAATCTTGGGCTCCCTTTGTGCTTTCTCGTCGCGATTTCACGACGTCCCGAAGGCGTCACGAAATCATGACACTTTTGGGACTTTTGCATTTGGCGCCTTTCTTGTCGCGATTTCGCGACGTCCCGAAGGCGTCGCAAAATCGTGACACTTTCGGGACGTTGGGTCCTGGCGCCAAACGCGTCATGATTTCGCGACGTCGTGATTTCATGATGCAAACTTGCCTTTGGTTTTTCTTTGCCTTGCGCTTTCCTTGCGGTCCTTTGGCTTCCCCTTGGTGGCTCTGGCGTGTCGCGATTTCGCGACACCCAGCCTTGCTCTCCCTTTGCTTCTGAACGTGTCGCAAAGTCGCGATTTTGTGACACCCAGCCTGACTTGTGCCTTTTCTCTCGAATGTGTCACGATTTCGCGACGTCGTGATTTCGCGACACTTTTATGCCTTGCCTTTTGGTGCTCAAAAATGACAAAAACTCAAAGTGGCCAGAATTTGATGAAAATTTGCAAGGGTCTAAACAAGGCCAAAGGGTATCCGAATCTGCAAATAGAACTTTAAAATTCATCAAGGACCAAGGGAAAAAATGCATTAACATGAATTAATACATTTAGATGCAATCTTTCAAAAGTTTTAAATTGAAGACAATGCCTCATGCAAGCCTACTTAGATATTTTGATAAAAGCACAACTTGAAATAGGAGGCAAGCAAAAATTTGGAAATTGAAACCTGAAAAACTCAAGAGGGTCCCTACTGCAAAAATGAAAGCTCAAAATTCTCAAAGGATGGAAATTCATTTTTCAGTGGGGGTGTGTTGCTTCTCAACAAATGGCGATATCTGCGGGTAAAATAGTAGCATTATTTTAGAACCCAGGACTCTAGTTTCAAAACAACATAGACCATGTATCATGCCTTGCCACAAATATTCTTCAAAATAAATTGACTACTAGTTGATAGTTGTCAAAATTTCCCAAGGACATACTAGGCTGAATCATTTAAGGAAGATTTCTGATGTGCAATTATAAGTGTATAAAACTTTCTTCAAGAATGACTGGGCCTTCGAATGTTGAACTCCGGATTGATCAACTTTTCTAGATTGTAAAAGGGGAAACCGAGTAGAGCTCTGTTTACTAGTTTAGCCTTTTACAGCCCCGACAGAGTTACCCTTTAGATTTACACGACCCAGATTCACAACTGTGAGGCAGTATCTATAACTTGGTAAAAGAAAACATCTTTTGAAGTCTTGGCTACCTCTTTCATTACATAACTTTTCTTTTTTTTTTTTTATATTGGAAATAACAGAGTGCCAGTTCTATGCTGTCTTGCTCAACTTTCACCTTCTCTCTCTCTCCTTTGAAATATACCAACATCTGAAAAGCCTTAGAAAGAACAACAATTTTTTCTTTTAATATTTCATCAATCTGGAACTACTTCAGCCTGGGTACTGATAGCCTCTATGGATACTCAAATAATTTCATGAATCATAGTCCCCTCTTATGACCAACTTTTCTTGGATTCCCTAGGAGTTTCTCCAGCCAAACAGTATAGCAGTTTCTTTATAATTAAAATAACTGTGGCAAGCAAGACACAAAATCCAATCATCCTTCTACTGTTGTTCTGAATAACAAAATAAGTCCACTGCTCAGTTTAAGCAGACTATCTTTCAATTAGAATAATGAACAGAATGGACACTGGATTTTGAACTTAGAAAAAACAATTTTAGAAGGCTGACTTTTTCATTGATGCTCAGGCAAAACTTAAAAAATAGAACAAAATTTTAAAAGCTAAATAAAACTGTACAGACTTCACGGATAAAACAAATAAAATAAAATAAAATAAAACAAACTTAATAAAATAAAATAAAATAAAACAAACTTTGTACAGACACTTAAAAATAAAATAAAATAACACTGTACAGACCTCAAAGGAAATAAAACACAGAACTGCACAGACCTTTAAAATAAAATAAAATAAAATAAAACTTTAAAGCTCATTTACAATGTATACACATGCACAAAGTCCCTTCACACTCAAAAAATGCAGCAGTTGGAAAAGCAGAGAAATAGTGCCTTAAATTTTTTTTGACCATTTGCAGGTAAATTTAGAAAAATTACCTTTCAGGTCCTGTTGACGAAATGCACTCCAGACTATGCTTCCAAATTTTTTTTGCTACCTGGGAAAGACTTGTGTTTACCGTCTTCCCTCTCTCCTTTTTTTTTTATTTTATTTTTTTATGGATCTTGTCCCACTGAAAAACAAATCTGCAACTCTTCCAAATTAAACAAATCATATAATAACATGTTTATGCTTCTACTTGAAGGGTTTGCAGAATTCTTTCAAAGGGACGGAATGTAAGAACCCCCCAGGATCAAATATCTTAAAGCCTTTATAGACCCGAGATCATCACATCTTCAGATTTATGTAATAACTCAAAGAGATCAAATTTTATTCGTATGTCCTGGTTCTTAATAACTTGAACATTTTGTGGTTGCTCCACTGCTTCAATATCCAAGACTTCAATTTTTATCCCTCTAGCAGAATTTTCATAATTTGCTTTTTCACCTGAGCCTTGCTTAGATTTATCCTCATCAATGTGTAATGTCCAAACATCATTGTTGTAATTGGTCAGAGTTGTAACCGGTCTCACCTTCTCAGTTGCCAAATTATAAAGTCCAATATCTGCATCAACACGGTTTACAACCTTTTCTTTGATATTATGTTCAGTAATCAAAGGCTTATACTGAGACTCTTTATCTATTCCAAGTTGGTTGACCACATTCACATTTACTATCTTTTCCTCTTTTTCTTGAAATTCAATAGGTGGTCCAGAGTAAGCTTCAATCAAGTTATCTTTTTGTTCAACAATCTGGGCCGACTCATGGAGGGTGATGTCGACTTTAATTTTCTTCATATCCTCAATGATGTTATCCTCCTTCCTAGTTACTTCTGCATAGTGATATTGAATCTCATTTTCATCATCCTCTGGTGAGGAAGGATCATTGGTAGGTTCTGGACTTTCACATCTCAAATTATAACTGTCCCTTTTGAACTGTTGAAAATCTTGTATTTCATCCATAGGAATCTCTACAAGATTTTCTGACTCTTCGAGAAAAGTGAATGAATCTGAAACCATAGTCGTACTATTTTTGGATGAACCAAAACTATCAATATTTCTTTGATTTTCAGGAAAATTTAACTCACCAGGAAAAACTTCAAATTTGGGTAATGCTAGATCACAAATGTTTACTTCAAACACTTCCATTTTGAACTTGTCAGAACCTTTCTCTATATTTTGCACATGCTGAGTGGATGTCACAGTTAACGGAGTTTCCTTGGGTAGAGCATTATATGTTGGCACTAACTCATGATGTGGAATGGGATCCGAAATAGGCATGTTCTGTGTAACATAGGATATCAAAGGACTGCTCAAAATTTGAGGTCCTAACTGTCTTTCAAGAATTAAAGCTTCCTTATAAGCTCCCGCCAGGGTTGTGATATTGATGTCTCTCTTGAGGAAAATAGAGGTCACCGAATCCAATGCATTCTTATAGATTTCTAAGGCTAGATTTGCATTTGGGATGTAATGACCAGTCATTCTACCATAAGCTCTTTGGAACCTCATATTGAATGACCTGACAGCTTCTCCCGACTCTCTCTTGATGCTGGAAAACTATTGGTATAACACACTGGGGTCTATCACTTCCCCAAACTGTGATACAAAAACCTTTTCCAAGTCACTCCAACTGGTAATAGAATCGTTAGTGAGATTTAGAAACCAGTCGTAAGCTCCCTCCTGGAGAGTGAACGGGAACAATCTGCAAGCCACATCTTCATGCTGTATATTTAACAATTTTAGAGCATTCTTATATGCCACCAGATGTTCTTCTGCTGTTCTAGTTCCATCATGCTTGTATCTAGGAAGATATCTCTCAAGATGTCTGGGCAGATCATGGGCTACACCAGGGATATTTAAGGCAGTGGAACCCAACCAATTTGCCATTACTACTTGATTAATGACGATATATTTTCAGTTGTAGTTGGAGTAACTACAAGTGGTGATAAAACAATCTTTAACAAACTACTGAACTTCAGGTCCTCTTTTTTGGCAATTTTAAATATTGTACAGACAACTTACAATACTGAACGGAGTTCAGTGGGCCCTCCTTCTAGCGCCATTTTAAATGTTGGTCCAACTTTTATACACACCCTATGAAGAATGAGCATGAAACTCTGATAACACTTATAAGGGATAAATCCCACTCACTTTAGGATCTTGCTGGTTATCCAAGGTGTGAGTTACAGAGTTGGGTCGAATGTCTATTCACTCTTTTTCGCTTCTGGAATAGTTTTCAATATGGACTATCTGTTACCTTACAATGGGTTCTGAACTTGTTCAATAATGTTTAGAAGTTGTTATCTTGTTGACAATCGGATTTAAAATCAGTTCTTTGATCTAGCTCTTATGGGTCAGCAGATTTAAATAAAAGACAAATTAAAGAAAATAAAAATGGATCATTTCACGGTAAAACAGAGAGAGTAGGGTAAGGCAGAAAGAGAAGTCTATCAAACTTAGTCTGTAAAACCAAAACTACCAATTTTATTTATACTATCGACTTCACAATAGAACAAATCAAAGAAGAAGGTGTCCGACTTTCTAAGATCACCTTCTACTAAGAGCATAAGACGGAGATGGAACAGATCTGAAAGAAAATCATAAACAGAAGGGAAGTCGGTTAAAATTGGTATCTCTCACCAGCAGCATAGCTCACACAGTGAGGACAGAGCAATTAGAACAGACTTGAACCTTAAATCTGTGGTTTTCCCTAGCATACAATAAAACAACTGAAGCCCAACAGCATATTTAATCTTGATATCATGGATTTACAGCATATATTTAATAAACTTTAATGAGATGAAAACAAAAGAAAATGAACTTAGCACAATCTGAAAGAGATTAGGCTCCTGGCCATGCTATCATAGAAAGCAAAAAGCACATCAACTCCAAGTCCAGAATAAAGCATTTAACAAGATTTGCAAGAAATTGCTTCAATAGCCTTTTTTCTAAGTTTCCGCCTCCTACGATTACATTTAGAAGAAGTATTTATAGACTCAGGACAGACCCTGATCTTTTCAAAAATATCTTCTTCTCAAACCCTAAATCTTATCACCTTAAACTCTACTACCCGGGTTTTACAATATAAGGCCCTTTTAAAATAAAGCTTTGATAAAACTTAACCCTTCTGCAAATCAGTGCAGTTACTTGCCATAAATGGAGAAGGCAGAATCCGATATTATTTGCATCCACTTGTAACTGTGTGCAAATGTCTTCATTAATTCCCCTGGGAAATTTGGATGAGTCACCACTTCTCCGACATTTCATCTCCGCAGAGCTGCCTCTGAGTCGAAAATCTCTGCACGCCATTACTTCCGCCATAAATTTTCATTAAATGCATCCATCGGCAAATTTCGGTAACCGTGTGTAGATATTTTCATTTTTCGGCCAATTCTCGACATACTCCATTAAATGGGCAGCTGCTTAGTCACCGTAAAGTCTCTTTGCGGCTAGATCCGTAAAATCTGGATGAAACAACAATTCTCGGCATCTCTCATTTCAATATGACGGTCCTCGATTAATCTGCGCTTAACTTTGTCTTTCTGGCCATTTCTCCCGTTATCATGCAAGTGCCAGATGGCTTTCTACAAAAAAGACAAAAGAAGGATTAGTACTTTAATAATATTAAATCAGATTAAATCAAAACCTTTAAAGTCCGAAACCCTAAAGTTCATCACACGTGGCTTGCTTTTTTTGACACGTGTCGCAAAAAACGTGACATTCCCACACTTGCTTCCAGCTGTTTTTCACTCCGTGCTGCTTTGTCTGTTCTGCCGCGAAAACGTGACATGTCGCGATTTCGTGACATGTCGCGAAATCGCGCCCCTTTTCTGCCTTCGGCGCTTTCCCTGAAATGCATCGCGATTTCGCGACGTTGTGATTTTGCTACGCATTTGTGTCTTGGCTTGTTTTCGTTTTGCGTCGACCTTCTATGTCTTAGCTGCCCCTGGCTTCCCCTTGCTGCCTTTGCTTGAACCCGCCGTGAAATCGTGACATGTTGCAATTTTGTGATGAAATCGTGACGGTCCGTACCTTAGGCCCCCTCTGCCCTTGGCGTGTCGCGATTTCGCGACGTCACGAAATCGCGACGTCGCGATTTCGTGACACCCAAGGCTTAAGCCTTAGCAATTTTGTTCTCTGCGAATCTTGGGCTCCCTTTGTGCTTTCTCGTCGCGATTTCGTGATGTCCCGAAGGCGTCGCGAAATCGTGACACTTTCGGGACTTCTGCATTTGGCGCCTTTCTTGTCGCGATTTCACAACGTCCCGAAGGCGTCACGAAATCGTGACACTTTCGGGACGTTGGGTCCTGGCGCCAAATGCGTCATGATTTCGCGACGTCGCGAAATCACAACGTCACGATTTCACGATGCAAACTTGCCTTTGGTTTTTCTTTGCCTTGCGCTTTCCTTGCGGTCCTTTGGCTTCCCTTTGGTGGCTCTAGCGTGTCGCGATTTCACGACGTCGCGATTTCGCGACACCCAGCCTTGCTCTCCCTTTGCTTCTGAACGTGTCGCAAAATTGTGACGTCGTGATTTCGCGACACCCAGCCTGACTTGTGCATTTTCTCTCGAATGTGTCACGATTTCACGACACTTTTATGCCTTGCCTTTTGGTGCTCAAAAATGACAAAAACTCAAAGTGGCCAGAATTTGATGAAAATTTGCAAGGGTCTAAACAAGGCCAAAGGGTATCCGAATCTGCAAACAGAACTTTAAAATTCATCAGGGACCAAGGGAAAAAATGCATTAACATGAATTAATACATTTAGATGCAATCTTTCAAAAGTTTTAAATTGAAGACAATGCCTCATGCAAGCCTACTTAGATATTTTGATAAAAGCACAACTTGAAACAGGAGGCAAGCAAAAATTTGGAAATTGAAACCCGAAAAACTCAAGAGGGTCCCTACTGCAAAAATGAAAGCTCAAAATTCTCAAAGGATGGAAATTCATTTTTCAGTGGGGGTGTGTTGCTTCTCAACAGGGATCACCATGGAAAATAGGAGGGTGAACATCTAAATAGCTTTCACCTAATAACTAAACCATAATGGTTTCATTCCCCTTGATCTGGAATCTTTTAAAGTATTTTTATTGTTAAGTTGTAACATCCTTTTGCATTACTTCTAGATTAATTTATTTTACCCCAAACATGGGTATATAACAAATAAATAATTAATCCAATTTGAGCCTCATTAATTTTAAAGTACGATTTTATCTCCAAAATAAGCAAAAAATACTTCCATGTTAGAGTAAACTGGAGTTGGTTTTGCTTGGATGATTTGAGACAAAGAGAGGAAGGTACAAGATAGAGCAAAATTTAAAGACAGACAAAATAAAATAAAACTAAAAAAATATCACTATCACACCAAAATATTAAAAACAACAAAACTATGTACATGGACTATTTACAAGGTAGAACTAGAATACTCTCATGGTCAAATTTTCTAGGTTCCCAAACATAGGTATGATAATTTGAGAGATGTATGTCATGATAGGCATATCGGTTTTTATGGCCCTCATCCCATAGTAACATTGGATTTGAAATCCTAAAGGTCTTCATTTTTCCTCTCTCACCCCACTAGCTCAATTCAATCCTAGTATCAATACCATGCTTGGACTTTGATCCATTAAACTTAAGGTTTCACAACTAGTCTTCAATAATTTTCTATTTACTTGGTGGGGTCTCTACTATAGGATTATCACCTTTAATTATGGTTTTCACTGCCATGGCATATGCTCCCAATTTTGGTTCAACATACAAAATCTCATTGATGTTGTTGTACTCGATGATGAGCTCCTTTAGCCTCAGTTCCCTTTCTATCCAAATTTGATTGGTTATACTATTCCAATGAAGCTACAAGTGTGAAAAAATTATGGCCATATAGTCATTCATGATTCTTGACAAATCACAGTTGAGTAGCATCCCATATGCATTTGTGATATCTACAACTTAAATATATATGTATTGTTGTATTCTAGGTTTAGCAACCGTGTATGACCCTAATTCAGCACCCCAACCACATTTACCTCTGTCGTATCCAACTGAATAACTTTCTTGTTTGAGAATGCAGAATATAAACCTAATATTTTTGCTAACAACATATGGAATCACATTGTTAGGAGCACTTGAATCCATGATATAGTTATGTAAATTTTTACCAATAATTCCAATAACTAGTAAAAAAGTGGAGATTCTATTTTTTCTTTGTATATAGCCACCTAGGCATTAGTATCCATTTTCAATTCTTTTTTCTTTCAAATAGGGGGTGTTTTAAGCAATAAATCCTTTTGGTAAATCAATTGAGCTACCTCAAACAGAGAACTACTTACCTTATTTGTCTTAAGGTCTTCAATAGTATCTTATCCAAATTTGTTCTATTTTGAGATCTTCTCTATCTGTGGTAATGGTGTATCAACTTTTCATTGCATAGGCATTATGAGATCCATAGGTGGGACAAGGATTTTGTTGGCCTGCTCATCATGTGGGATCCAATTTTTATTGGGAGGTGTGGAAGAAGTCAGTGGTTCTTTCCCTTTACTTTGAAGAATATAATTATTATCTCTGAAAATATTTGTGAGTTTGTACCTATTCTTCCAAGTATTTTATAGGTTTCTCTTCATCTGCTCGTAAGAGTTCATGTCTCTAAAACTAGGGTTGTCCCTACATTCTGATTAGCTTGATTCCTACAACCCTCATTGGTGGCCACTAACTCCAAAATTTTCATCTCTTTTTAGACAATATCCAAAGTAGTTTTAAACTTTGCACAGTTAGTTTCACCATTTTGAGTAGTGGGATGGACCTTGTACCACTTGAACAAAGCAAGGTCAACCAAATTTATGGAAGTGCTTGAACTATTATTGGATTAATTATGGTTCTTAGTAGGACTTGGGACTTCCCCATTGTTTGGGTGAGTGTCCCATTGGTGGTTAGCCATTTGGAAGTTGAAGTTTTTGTTTTGAATGTTATTTGCAAGTGGGTTTTGAGGAACTTGCCTCTGTAGTTGAAGCATATTGTTGCTCAATTTTTTAATCATCCTTTGTAAGCTTGGGATTTGGGTTATTATGTTGACTTGGTCCTAATTGAGATATTACGTTATTTACGGGTGCATATGTGATCAAAAATATGGGTAAGGTTTGTTGAAGGTGTATAATTGAAAATATTGTTTATGGTTGCCTGATTATTTAAATATGTTGGGATGGTCTATTGATTGCTCATATTAGGCATTGTTTGATTCAAGGGTACCAAATTAAAAGGTTGATACTGGTTGGGATACGTAACTCCTAGTACTAGGTTTAACATTGAGAGATTTTATGTAAGCGCCAAATTTATCAATAGTATCTGGTTATAAGCTCCTGATTACCCAAGTGAAGGCAATTAGCTCAAACCAAAACCTTGAGGTATAAATTTTTGTTCTACTATTAGATCTTCACTATATGACAAGCATAAGGATTTGGTTTTGGGAGCTCTCCTCACAAACATAGAATTTATTGGATCTAAAGCTCTAAGGTCTATTTGGATGGTTGCTTCCTATGTGAGAGTGTAAGGTGTTGTCAACCTAGTGTATAGTTTATGGAACCTAGTGTTGAATAGTCTCAAGGATTTGCTAGGTTCTCTATAGGCATAGGTAAATTTATGATATATAACAACATGATTAATAGATAATCTAAAATGGCTGGTAAATTTTACCTTTAGCTAAGCCCAAGAAGTGATAGAGCCTAAAGGCAAGTTGACGTACCGGTCGTATGCAAAATCATCCAAGGTGTGTGGTAACATCCTATGGGTAATATCCTCATGCTCAATATATAATTTAATTAAGTCATCTTTGTATGTATGGATATGTTCTTCAGCTAACCTCATTCTATCATACCTATATCAAGGGAGATATCTTTTAACATTCTTAGGCATATCATGTGCAGGCCTATGTATATTCAAAGGATTGCTTCCTATTAACCATAGAGTAGAACTTGCCATTGTTGGATCTTGGGGAATCATAAAAGGATTAATGAAAGAGATAATAACTCTAGGAAAGCTATTGGTAGTCTAAGAAGTATTGGGTATGTCATTGTCAGCCTTGGGTCTTCTGTATGGGGAAAGACTAAGAAACTCAATGCTAGCTTTAGTTGACTTGGACCTAGTGATGATGAATTTTGGTTTCAACTTTGATATTTAATGTGCATAATATAAACACTATACCAAGAAAAACTTTATTTTTAGATTTTAGGCCCTCATTCTAGTGCCAATTTTATTGGTGCAAAGGCCTAGGAGACTTATAAAATCAACAGTTCATGTCCTCCTTCGAGCACCAGTTCTAGTTAGAAAGCAAATGACACACCTTGTTTTTTCCCTCCCTAGTGATAGTTCTATTGGGCATAAAGAGACAAAAGCCAACTATTTATGTATCATGGGTAAGCCAACATACTTGGAACATATTATGTTCTCTTTTGAAAGGGAATTTTAATTCCCCTAAGGTTCGAGTATGCCAGGTCTTGGCTAGTGAGGATAAACTCAAAGGTCATTGATAATTGTTCCTTTAAGGGGCCTTTATTGGTTTGACTCAAAAGATAAATTTTTGAGCACGATGCACTAAAATTAAAATGCTTAATTGTCTAGAAAATAATTCCATTGCATTGATTTTACAATGTGTATGAGAGCTAAGTGGAATTTATACTAATGTAAACTAGAAATGCATTAAAATGAAAATTAACTTACTCCTAATATAAATAAATTCCAAAGAAAAATCAAAGGTTTAAGGGTAAGAGAAAAAGAAAGGAAAATAAACAAAACAATACTACCTTGAGCTATGTTTTGATTCGATAAAGTAATAATTTTGATTTAAAACCAGCCTCAACACGACCAATATTCACATAGCTTGAAATATCGTATGGTGCAATCTTCAAAGGAGACAAATACTAAGAAATAAATTGAGTTCAACCATAATCAATAGGTGTAGATTAAACATAGAAAACTTCAAAGCCATTGTAGAGGGGGAAAATTGCCCTACCGTGTACAATTCCCAAAAGTTGGATCCGCAAGAGAGAAGCCTTTTGGGGTGAACCACGGGGGTATGTTGTTCTCTACACTCGGTGCTATGGGGGGAAGGGTTCACCATGAATGGTTTAAGGACTCGCTCCAATTCCTTAGGATTTTGGGATAGTTTGATGTGTTTAGTTTAGAGCAATCACCTAAGTTTGGTCTTTCTAGATCTATGCTATTAAAGATAAAGGACAATGCAAAAATACAAAATGCAAGAATACAAGAGCTAAACCTAGAGTGATTCTTTCTTTGAATGCTTTCTAACATAGGGTTCTAAATAAAAAATATTTAAGCAAAGGCTCAAGAAGAAATGCATAAACAAAATTAACCCTAAGTGCACACTATATTTTTTATCTTTCAAATTCCTAGAAATTAATTAAATATATTTCTTTTAAATCAGATCTAGGGTTTACAACATAAATATAAAGCACTCAGTGAATAGCCTATATATTAATCATAACACTTAGCTTATCCGATGGTTGATCCTTGCTTTTATCCTTTTATCCAATGCTATCAATAATTCCTATTCTTGCAAGATAACTTAACAAACACTTGAAAAATGTGATTAGAGTTAGGGGGCCTACTTAGGCAACTGTACAACAGTGCTTGGAGGTGCAGCTTCAAGCCCCCTAGGTCCTTTTAGCTGACCTTTGAAAATAGAAGTGAAAATTGACCTTTGGAATATGAACAAGCATAATAGAATATAACATAACATAATAGAAAAAGCGAGTACATAATGTCCTAATATGGTCTAAATGTAGTCTATAACATAGATCTAGGGTTTGGGGTAGCAGATTTCCCCAAAACTTGGTCTATGTGAAATCGCACCTCATATGGAGCAACCATGATATCGCATGATGAAATTGCGCCCCGTAGAACCCAGATACAATTTCACAGAAGCTAGGAAAAAACTCGAAAAATGTGAATTAATGGATGTGTAATCAAATATCTAATAAATATGCAAAGTACAAAAGAGTAAAAACAACCTAGCGATAATGAGGAAGTAAGCAATGGAGACCTCCAAGTAGTAGATTCCTCCTTAGGGCTTCAACACTTGTCCACCAAGAGTAGAAACACACAATCCAATGCAGTAAAAAACAAAGCTTCAAATAGATCACACTTCACACTTGTGAGTTAGCTTGCTTGTGGAATAAGAAGAAGAAGACCTCAAGAAAATAGAGCTTTAATCAAGAATTGTTATCATGAACTTGCTTTAACTTGCTTGGTTGGAAACTTGGTGAGAAATGAACTTCAAACCCTCCTTATATAGTGGATTTGAAAGAGAAATGGGTGGAAAAAACTAAGCACAATCGACCCTAAAAATATCAACTTTGAAAATTAGGGTTTTCTTAAGAGAAAACCCTAAAACACAAAATTGCGCTCAATAAAATATGGGTCACGACATCGCACTAGCTAGACCTCCATGCGGTTTTAATGCATTTTGGAGGGTCAAACAAAATAAAAACGAGTCATATCATATACCATTGGAATTTTGAGCCCAATCCAATGGTATAGGATTTAGGAGGAATAGATAATATTTGAAAGGGTAAAATTGACTCAAATATGATCCTAATTTTCCAAGGAGAAAACAAGGGATACAGGGAAAATTACTCACCTTAGTGGGTTAATTTTCTGTGTCTATATTTTTCCCCCTCTTTGATGTATTTAAGGCCAAGTAAATACATCAAAGAAATATGTAGGCTCCTATGGGAAAAAAGGCAATAAAAATAGAAAAGGGTGGCCAGGTTTGGGCAAAAGGGTGAGACATTACTATCATTAATGCCTCTATGGCTAGGGTGCTCCCTCGAGTTTTAGAAGGAATAAACATTCCTTAAGAAACTCAAAAAAGGTAAAGAAAGAAAAAGCAAAACACAAAAACATAGAGAGTAAAGCAAGCAAAAAAATAATAGATCAATGATCACTGGATACAACATGAATCTAATGTAGCTAGCATGAAATGTATGGATGAATAGAATAAAGGGGAAGAAATAAGATGGGAAGATAAGAGAAGAAGAAGAACAAGAAGAACTAGAATAATTAAAAGGTCAACCATAGAAATCGAGAGAAGTTGATCAAGAACCTTGAATGAAGGGTGTTATGCCCAAAGAGAAGGTCCAAATGTGGAGTGAAAACCCGTTATGGGTGTAGTACTCGCTAAGATGGACAAATGGAAAAATATGGAGCGTAACCTGCTATGGATTATTGCTCAAATGATCAAATTATGGAGTGTAACCCGCTATGGATGATTGTTCACTAGTGATTTTTGTGGGGCGATTACCTACTAGGATGTATACTGAGGCCTGCTGAAATGGCCAAGGAACTTATCCTGTAATGGGTTGTTGAACCCACTTAGTCAAAAGAAGCGTAACCCAATAGGGAGAATATGCTATTGCTAATGTGAATGATGTATTAGCAATTACTACCCAATAGGGGTGTAAAAAAATATATAGACCAATTCATATGAGTATAACACAATGTGTGTGTGCATGTGCTAGAAGAAATAAGAGGAATAAAATAAGGAGCAACGAATTGTGTGTGTACCCCCAGCTTGAAGTTTCAACTAGTGAAAAGTCAAGAGGGAGGAAATGTGTAATCAAATACGAGAAGAATGTATATCCTTATCTGAACAAAGAAGACGAAGGAGAAATAAGAATCATGCAAAAATACAAGGACATACCAAAAGAGGATTGCATTCCTTGACTTGGAGGAGAAATGATGATCATTGAATTTTTTTTTTTAAATTCAATAAATACAAGAAGAGAGAAGAGAAGAAAGAGCAAATGAAGCAAAGAAGAGAAGAAGGGATTGTTGGAAATTTTGAGTAATTATGTTGTCATTGATGTCAAGTGTTTGGTGTAAGGTAAAGTTCATTCTAATACAAGGAAATTGGTAAATGAAATGGTCATAATATTTTATAGTATAAGCCAAAGAGGTTAGTTAAAAGGTCGAAGGCAAAATTTTACGCCCATGTTTTTAAAAGAAAAGAGAAAATATTATAATATTTTAATATTATAATAATTAGGCCAAAATGGCTTATTAAAAGGAAAATGAAAAAGTGCTTTGGACAAAGGACAAAGGACTCCATGCAAAAGTATTTTTTTTATTTGTGGAAAACATCCCAAAAGGGATGCCACTTTCGGGTAAGACCCAAGGAGGCAGGGGTATCCATTCCGCCAAAAACGCCAGGACTCGGACCTGGCCTACCACCTTTGACATACTCAAGGAGCAAACAAACACACAAAACCAATTTAAAAATAAGTAAATAACAACAAAAATAATAAAATAAAATAAAAAACATGCTCCTTGAGTGTGTCAAAAACAAAAGCACAACCAAACACGCACAATAAGATAAAAGAAACCACAACACAAACCACATAGAAAAACACAAGAACCACATAACAAAACACAAAAAAGACAAAAACAACAGAACACTACAAAGACATAACCCAAAAAAAACATGAAAAATAAACACAACCAAAACCTAAAAAATTAAAAAAAATAAAAATAAAAATAAAAAACAACCAACAACAAGACAATAAACAAAAACAAAAAACATAGAAAACACTCACACATAAAAACACGAAATAACACAAACAAAGAGAAACCCAAGAACAAGAACGAAAAAAACACAAGAACAATAACAAAAAACATAAAAAAACAAAACAACAAAAACACATGAACAACAAAAAACAACACAAAGAACACAAAAACAAAACAAAACAAAAGAACCCACCCACCTTAAAAAAC
Organism: Wollemia nobilis; assembly: GCA_028583015.1. Lineage (NCBI taxonomy): Eukaryota > Viridiplantae > Streptophyta > Pinopsida > Araucariales > Araucariaceae > Wollemia > Wollemia nobilis. Next base: position 1,007,481 of record JAQPPZ010016676.1, read on the forward strand.
TAAACAAAAAAAACAAAAAATAAAAAATAAAAAAAAATTGAACATAACAATGACCTATCTAGACCAGAAGACTATTAAGGCAAGAATCAATAGAGGAAACAAAATAAAGAATAGAATGAGCTAGGGAACTAAAAAAACTGAATGAACCAAAGAGAAGCAAAAAAAAAAACAAGAAGAAACTAGGTACCTTCGAACTCGGAGCCATCCAAAGAAATGATAGAAAGAAGAGCTTCCCTAATTTGAGAAGCCCACCATATAGGAGGGTGGCCATAACAAGTAAGATCACCTTTGTCCAAAGCCCAATTAGCTAAAGCATCAACACTCTTGTTTTGATCTTTGACCACATGATTGTAATCAACTTTCAAAAATCCCATCCTGGATTAATTGAATCTTCTCAATAATTCTTTTTATTCTCCAATCCACCTTATGATTCTTAGAAGGAGTCTTCAAGAGATTAATCATAAGTTGAGAGTCGACTCAACTAACACCTTTTCCCATCCAACCTTAGTAGCCTCCTGAAGGCCTCTCGAGGATACCATACCCCTCAAGAAGGTTATTGGAAAGAATACCCAAATTCTCAAGCAAAAGTAAAAACCAGGGAGCCATCCGAAAGTCTACCAATTCCTCCCACACTGGCTTTTCCAGTGGTTCCCTCTAGAGGCTCCATTAGTATTGACTTTTCCAAAATCCTTAGGAGGAGGTTGCCAATTTCTAGTCCTATCCATCTTACTAATACTCACATTCCCTTTAAGTTGGTTGCCCTTAGAAGATTTAATCTTCAATCTTTGCATCACTTGATCCCATCTTTGGTGGGAGTTTTGGGGGTGATTAAGGAGTTGATGGACCGATTCAACTAAGTTGGCTATGGTCTTTTGCCAAATATAGTGAATATCCTTCCTATCTTGATTAAAAATTCGATTGTTCCTTTCATTCCAAATATTCCAAAGAAGAATGGTAGAACCCATCCAAACTAACTGCCTAATAAAATGATCAACACCCTCTTGATTAGGCCAATCCCTCCAAAGCTGTTCAAAAGTAAAAAAATTGGACCACCTGTAAGCCAAGTAAAGTGGCCATTCTCCTCCATAGCTCAGAGGCTAAAGTACACTCAATAAAAATATGGTTGAGATTTTCTACATTCTCTTCACACATTTCACATCTAAAAGGGCCATGAAAACCACGCTTCATAAGTTGCTCACCAATAAGCACCCTACGATGCAATAAAATCCAATTAAAGAACCTCACCTTAGGCCGTAGATTTTGAGCCCACAATCGAGAAAATATGTCAGAAGAATGGTTGGGATTATTATGGCATAAGGTCAAATAACCTTGAGCAACCGAATACTCACCCTTAGTAGTGTTGTTCCATCCAAAACAATATTTTTCATGGGACCAAGAGAGGGATCTCATATGAAGGATGCCTTGGATATCTTGTCTTTGCCTTTCTAGGATTTGAATAGGCCACTCCTCAATAGGGATCCAATATCTACCAACCTTTGAATTACCAATATGGTACCGACAATAATTAGCCACCTTTATCCAATTAGCTCGGTGAAGCTCCTCCATCCAAGGCCTCCAATCGGGAAACTGAGTTATCAAAGGCTTGTGACCATCCCAAGAATCTATCCAAAAATTTGCCTGTTGACCATTATGAATGATCCAAAATAATTTTTTCTTTATCAAATCCTCACCAATCTTAAGAACTCGCTAAAATGGGAGAACCTTTGGTAGGAAGTTGATAGCGAACAAGGTCTTCAAGACTTTTGTTCTCAAGATATTTAGCACGGAGATTATTGGCCCAAAGAGCATTGGGGTTATGCAACATCCTCCAATATAATTTAGCATCTAAAGCTTTGTTGTTATTAATAGAATACTGGAATCCTAACCCCCCTTCACTCTTAGGAAGACATAAAGTATCCCATTTCACCAAGGCCCATTTTCTTTTCTCCTTAGTACCACTCCAAAGGAAACGATGACCGATTTGATCCAATTCTCGAAGAACAGCCTTTGGGATATTCAAAACGGAAGAAACATAAATAGGAATAGCTTGAAGGACTGATTTTACCAAGGTGATTCTACCCCTAGAAGAAAGCCACTTGTTGGTCCACTTTCCAATTTTCTTCTTGACTTTGTCCAACAACCAATTCCAATCTTTATTTTTCTGCCTTTGAATATTTATGGGAATACCTAAATAAGTGATTGGAAGAGAGGTCTTCTTATATCTTAATTTATCCAAGACCATGGATTCCTATCTAGTAGAGCAATGAAAGAAAATAACTTTAGATTTGTCTTCATTGATCAACTGCCTAGTAGCCTTAGAAAAATAGCTAATGATTTGCTTAATATTAGAAGCTTCCTTAATTGTAGCTTTACCTAAAAGAGTAGAGTCATCCACAAATTGAAGATGAGAGATAGGTCTAGCTCCATGAGCAATGGTAACTCCCTCAAGGGTTTTGTTTTCCCTCTTTTTGGTTATAGTCCTACCCAAGCATTCAACAAGAATGATGAATAAATAAGGGGATAGCGGGTCACCTTGCCTAATACCTCTGGAAGTCGGGAATGACTGAGAAGTCCTACCATTGATAAGAACTAAGTAGGAAACCGAAGAGATACATCCCATAATCCAATCCATCCAATCCTTAGAGAAACCAAATTGCCTCAAAACTTTGATAAGGAAGTGCCAATCCACTCTGTCATAAGCTTTGGATAAGTCTAACCGAATGAACATGGAAGGAGAATTTTGCATATCCATGGAATGGATGGCTTCCTGAGCAAGAACTATCTCATCTACTATTTGACATCCTTCCACATAACCCCCTTGCTCTGGGAAAATAATCTTATGCAAAAGAGGCTTCAACCTTTCTTCCATGATTTTAGTAATGATTTTGAGAAGAACATTACATAAAGCAATAGGTCTAAAAGCTGAGATATGATCAACCTCTTGAGCTTTTGGAACAAGAGTAATATAATTTTTATTGATAACCTTCAAAATTTCTTTGGCTTTCCCGGCTTCTTCCACCACCTCTAATAAATCAACATGAAGGATATCCCAAAACTCTTGGTAGAACTCAATGGGAAAACCATCAAGACTTGGGGTTTTCCCTTTTTGCATTTTAAAAACTACTTGTTGAAGCTCATTGATAGTAACAGGAGCAATTAAAATAGAGTTCTCCTCATAAGTGATAAGAGAAGGGATTGCTTGAAGAACATTTTGTTGTGAAGTCGAGTCAAGAGGAGTAGCAACAAAAATATTGGAAAAGTAATCAACAACAATAGAGTTCATGCCATCCCAAGTATAAACAACATCTCCAGAATCTGATTTTAAGGAAGAAATAAATTTGTGAGATCTTCGAGCTAGAAGAGATTTGTGGAAGAAATTTGTGTTTCGATCTCCTTCTTTGAGCCATTGAATTCTAGATTTTTGCTTCCATAATATTTCTTCTCTTTTTTCCCATTCCTCTAACTGAGTTGTGAGTTTAATTTCATCTCGCACTTCTCTTCTCTCGTGAGGCCATCTAAATGGATTTTCTTATTCAAATTTTCAAGATGAGCAATAACTTCATGTTTTTTTTATGAACATCCCCAAACTCTTTCCAGCTCCAAGTCTTGATTTTGGATTTAATGTATTGCAGTCTTTTGGCAAAACAAAACATCTTAGTCCCATGCCTAGGTTTACCTTCCTTCCACCATTGTTGCACATGAGGTCTGAAGGAAATGTCTCTAAGCCACATTAATTGAAAATGAAAAGGAGAGAAACTCACATTGGTTTTCCACATTTCCACCATGAATGGCCAATGATCCAAACCAGCATTATTAAGAGTCTTCACTTTAGGAATGTGACCATGGATTAAGAAATTTTTAGAGAGCAAAAACCTATCCAATCTCTCCATTATACAAGCTAATCCTTTCCTTCTATTAGACCAAGTCATAAGGCCATTATATGGTTGGATATCCACAATATGGAGGTTTGCAATATATTAGCTCATGAGGTCAGTGTTTTTGTCCAAATTTCTATTTTCCCCTCTTTTCTCATCCAGAGAGAGGATGGTATTGAAATCTCCTCCAATCAAGATCCACAATTTAGGAAAATGAGAGATAATATGAGTAATATACTTTCACTATCTTCTTTTTTCCTTCAAAGAAGTCGGAGCATAAACAGTAATGCAGAGCATAATCTGGTTGGAATGTCTACTTTGAATAGCTATAGCCAACAAACCCCAACTGCCAACCATATTATGAATAACTACCTCTTTTGGGTCCCAAAGGCAAGCAATGCCACCTGAAGTCCCTTGGGAATTGAGGGAAACCACTTTTCTAGCTGGCCAAATTTTGCTGGCAATTGAGTCCATCTCCTCCATTGACATATTTGTTTCTTGAAGGAAAACAAGATGTGGATGATTTATCTGAATCATTCTTCTAATTTCATTTTGTTTTGAAAGACTCCCTTTGAGTCCTCTAATATTCCAAGTGATGATCTTTATTAATACCGGGGCTAAAAAATTTGGGAAGGGCATTAATCTTACCTTCCTCTACAAGATTTTCACCTTCTTTTACCATATGATATTGATTGGTCTTGCGACTTGATTTTTGATTAGAATCCATCTTCAATTTTTTTTTCCATGTTTCTTGACTTATTCCAATTGAATCTGAGATGGCTTCTAACCTTGAAGAATGCTCGTACACAGCCAAAAATTTACTAGATGGTTCAACGGAGTCTATATTGGGACCTGCATTATTTGAAGTTTTGACATTTGAAAGATTGTTTTTCTTGTGTAAATTTTATCTTTTTTTTCTATTGAAAACCTTTGATTTGTTGGTTTGTCTCTGAGTTCTTCCCTTCATATTTAAATTGTGTTTCTAAGATTTATGTTTCCATTATTTCCTCTTCCTCACTTGGGAAATCATTTGTGGAAAGTATTTCAAACATATTAGCAGATGACTTTGATTGATCCTTCATAACTGGTTTTTTCTTAGTGTTCTTCTTCTTAGGTCCATGCAAAAGTATTATTTAATACTAAAGTTAAATAATATAATATTTAACACAAAGTTAAATATTATATTAAATATAAAATTAAATTTGAAAGTTTCACAAGGCGTAAAATTTCAAATTTAAATGAAGGTAAGTAAAGGTTTTCGTCGACGTCATAGCAATGCTTTGAACGCATATAAAAGGGAGGAGCTAAATCATTTTTCAATGCATCATGGTTTTAAAATGCGCAAGTCTTAATCGATTGTGAGTGCAGAGCAAAGAAACCGAAACATTTTCGTCGAGCAAGTGGTAACGAATAATGACAAGGAGGCACACATTGTGTTTCAACGAGGGATGGTATCCCAAGTGGCTGGCGGGTCCTGCGTAAGGTGTGGCAGAGAAGAGGTTCACGGTTCAATTCTCCCTAACGTCGGTTTAAAGTGATTTATCCTTTTCAAAGGATGCAACAGGAAATAAAAGGTTGAGGTCGCGTGTTAGGTCTCAACCACTTGGCTAGCGCAAGCGGTTGAGCGCTACGCTTAGGATTTTGAGGTCAAAGGATCGATTCCCATCCATGCCAGCAAGGAATTTAATCTTTTATAAGGTATGCTCCAAGTTGGTTAATGTTGGCTATATTTGGTGTTTTGCGGATGTGATTTGGTGTATAGTTTTGGCATATAGGAGGTATAAGGGGAAATTAATTTTTGCATAATATTTTAAGGGTATTGTTGTTATTTATCTTATATGCAAAGGTTGGAGTGATAAGTTTGTAAATTATTTATTTAGAATTGTAATTCTTTGTTCTTAGACATTAAAGTAGATTGGAAATTATTTTTGATAGTGGGAGATAAAAGGTGTAAAGGATGATGCTATTTTTTACAATTCTTACTTTATGAAAAGGAAATTTCTAAGAGGGTTTTATTGAGCTTCAATGCATTATCCTTGAGAATAAAAAAGAGTCGTAGAACATTGTTTTCAGAATTAATTGAGCACCTTTTTTGAGGGAAAATTCATGTGGATATTTTTGAAATAGAATCTTGCTATCTAACCCTTGAAGTGGCACAAGAAGGATTGGTTGTTTGTGAGACAAGTTTTGAAGACATATCTCCATCAAAGAAAATTAAGAAGTATGGACACATCATTCCTTGTTTAAAGTGTTTTGTTGAAATGAATGTTTTAAAACATAAGGTGGAGAGAAAAGGATTGTTTGATAAGAATTTTTGGAAATATTTGAGTTAGGTTTTGAGACCTACATTGTGCATCCTTGTTGAAAGAAAGTGGAAACACTTGTGTTAGGGTTTTTGAGAAAGTTGTGCTTCATTGTTTGAATGATTGTGTGAAGCTTTTGGGCATTGGTTTTGAGTGATATTGAAAGTGAATGTGCAAACATTAGAAATCAGATTTGTGAAAGCAAGTGTGTGCATCAAGAAGATAGGTGTCATGTGCTAGACTAGATCTACCTTTAAAAGAGCAATAAATGTGAGACATGTGAAAGCGACAAACTTAATGATTGAGTAGAACATATTGAGCTATTTGCAAGTGCATATCATTCTCTATATGTTCTAGAGGTTAAATGAATTATGAGTAGAATATATTTGTTTGAAGAAAGTAATTCTAAAAAATATATAAGCTTTGTTTGTGTGCAAGGTTTGGAAATATTTAAAGCAGGTTTTGTGAGCAACATTAAGGGCAGATTTGAGCAAGTCTTTTGAGAAGACTTAAATGCAGATTTGAGCAAGTATTTTGAGAAGACTTAAAGGCAGATTTGAGTAAGTCTTTTGAGAATAATTGAAGGCATATATGAACAAGTATTTTGAGAAGGCTTGAAAGCAGGTTTGGTTGTTGATTTGATCAAGATTTGTGTTAAGGCTTGGGCCAGATTTGAGACAAATTTTGGTATAGATTTGTGAGCAGAGTTAGAGCAGATTTGTGCTAGACTTGGGATATAGTTTGATGCAGATTTGAGATAGAGTTGAGAGCAGGATTTGGAGGTGATAAATCAAAGAGGACAGTAGTCTCCAGTAGATAGAGATCCATCAGCCAATGTCATGGGGACAGAGGTCTCCTATGGAGAGATATCTACAAGCCAGAGCAGTGTGGGCATAAGTCTTCTAGAAGTTCACCAACCCGAGTAGAGGGGATAGATCTCTCCTATGGAGAGATATCCATGAACTAGAGCAAGAGGAAAGAGTTATCCTATGGAGTGAGATCTGTGAACCTGTTGGGGATATAGAGTTCTTCTATGGAGAGAGATCCACAAACTAGTTGAGGAGATAGAGTTCTCCTGGATCAAGTTCCATGAACCAAAGAAAATGGAAAGAGTTCTCCTATGGAGAGAGATCCAAAAATCAGAGCATAGGGGATTAGTGTCTCCTTTGGACAGAGGTCCATAAACATTGTAATAGGGAATTGATTCCCAAGAGATTTGTTGAGAAAATTTAGAGGAAAGATTTTCTCCGTGGAGTAGCCCATATTGGGTGAACCACGTTAAATTTGTGTCTCTTGTGTGTGATGATTTGTGCATTGCTTTGATTATTGCTATTGATATTACCATTGATAATATTGGATAATATTTTTTGGGAAATAAAAGTAAAATCTGGTCTTAAATTGTTTACCCCCCTCTCAGTATAAGCCTATGTTCTTCAGGGATGAAAATGCATGGGTCCTAGGTTGGGACTTCTCTAGGTATCAGAACCCTAGTGAAAGTGCAATGCATGTGAGCTAGGACCTAACTAGGTATCACCACCTACCATTATTGCAAATACCCAAAATCTATATGAACAAGCAGTCATGAGCAAGCAACAATGCAATTATGACAAGCAAAAGTAAAAGACAATAGAATGTCTGGAAACCATGCAAAGTATGACAGGAAATCATGTAGTATGAGCAAGCAAACAGGTATTATGGAATGAGAATGCAAATGCACACCTAATTAATGATGGACTTTATTTTATTTTATGTTAAACAAACAATCAGAACGATAGTCAACACATATTCTAATTATGCCTCCTATATTAACAAAAAGAATAGACATTTAAAGGACTGCTTCATCAAAGAAAAATCTAGAATGCAAGCCATCTCGATGATTATAATCATGGAGAGGCTCCTTCATAGCTCCTTTGGTATCCATAACATTATAATCTATACATTCTTGAACAAAACCATCAATCTTAACATAGGGAGGAGCAATCCCTAACTTTGCAAGATATCTATGAGAAGCAAAATATTTATCATTAGAACACACAGAATTTATCATATTACAAAATAAGATGATAGAGGGATAAAGGGGATCCTTATCCTCATTACTCTACTCCAAACCTTGATGAGATATATCCATAAGAGGTTCTTGAAGAAACTGATTGTCTTGATCCCATGATGAATTGATTAGAGGTTCCTCACCCACTTTTATATTGTTGAATTGCTCAGATTTTTGAGATGAGTAACTTGGAGAAATAGATGATGAAACTGAAGGATAAGCATTGATACCAAACTGATCTTGTTCAACCATTGAACAATATTTGAATGGATGAGGGTCTCCTAGAATGGTGACAAGTTGTTCTTTAAATTTGAATTTCAAACATTGATGAAGAGTAGAAGGGACGACCTTCATTACATGGATCTAAGGACATCCAAGAAGCAGAATAAATATGCAGGGCAAGGTACCACATAGAACAATGTATCTAAAGTTTTAGGTCCAACTTTGAGGGGAAGTGATATGGTGCCACAAGCTTCTTGGTACTCGTTGTTGAATGTTTTGATGATTGCATTAGATTTAGTTAAATCTTCCTATTTTAATCCAAACTTTTGGATAAATTGATATGTGCATAAATTGAGGGAAGAACCATTATCAATCATAACATTTTTTATAAAGGTTTCCCCAATAAATATAGTAATGTAGAGAGAAGAATCCTTATGTAGGTTTGAGGAAGAAATATCGTCATCTGAGAATGTGATGTGATGTGTCCCAAGAAAGCTTACAACATTGGCCATATCACTAGGGGAAATATCTAGAGGGACAAATTGTTGTTTTAGAACAGTTATTAAGGCTTCTCCATGAGTAGGAGAATTTTGCAAAAGTTCTAAGAGGGAAATATTTGCTGAAAAAATCATCTCTTGTTGAGACCGTTGGATCTGTCGATTTTGCACCTGTTGTTTTGAAGTAGTTACCATACCAACCATTTGGTTATCATAATTATGTGGTATACTTTTATAAGATACTTGATTAACTGTCTGTTGTCCTTGCTTAGGTATATTCTGGTTGGTAGTGGACTTTTCTTGACTATTTGAAGATTGAGAATTTCTTACATCAAGACGTCCTGCATCAATTAAATCTTGAACCACATGTTTTAACTTCTTACAAGAATTTGTCCAATGTCCTTCTACTCTATGATATGCACAATGTTGTCCTGCCTTGTACCAACTAGTTGTAGTATCTGGTTGCCTTATAGGAAATACAACCATATATTATACAAGATAAATATGAAATACACTGATTCAGATTTTTCTACTTTGGTGGATTACAAGAATAAAGCTTAGAAATAGTATTAGGCTTGGTTCAAAAACCCATCTAGTTGAAAATAAAATAATGAAGAAACTAAGTTTCAAGCTTATTGTAGTGGTAACAGCTTTGACCTCTCTTTAGGAAGTTCAAGGTTCAAACCCCACTTAGTATGAGGGGACCTGTACCTCTCATAAAAACCTATGTAAACTCACTGAAAAACAATGAAGAAACTAAGTCTAAGGGCTTGCATATAGATGGTTTTCGACCTCTCTTACTAACTTGATGGCTCTTCATTGAGCCATCCTTTTATAAATTTTTAATTACAATTTAAATTCTTCCTCTAGGGTATCAAATTTTAAATTTATTCTCTTATCCATGATGTGCTCCTTGGGAAGGCTTCTATTGCACCTCGAGCATGTTTCATTAATTTTCAGCAAAATCTAGGTTGGCCATTAATTCCACCATGTCCACCATCCTATATGGCTTCTATTGCACCTTGAGCATGTTTCATTAATTTTTTTGTAAAATCTAGGTTGGTCATTAATTCCACCATGTCCACCATCCTATATGATTGCACTTCCTTGGTTCGTGCTAAAAATTCCACATCTAGTGTATGCATTAAATATCCTACAAAAAAATTCAAAATTATGGTCATTAGAATTTATTACCATTACTACTATGTTATATTTTATAATTTTTATTTACCTTAAATCCTAGCCTCCCACTCTTTTTTTGTTGCATAGGGGAATCGACAAAAATCTCCATCATATTATCCCCATAGGCACGGTTCGAACCCAGAAAGCTACCACTATAACCCTCGCCCCACCTCGATAAACTTTTTTTTTGCATTCAAACACTAATTTTTTGGTGATTTTCTTTCTTTGAAAGGTTTTTGCAATTTCTGGTAATTTTTGGGCAACTTTTCAGCTTTCTCTATGCATCCTCTTGCAATTTTTTCCTTTTTTTGGTAACTTGTATATTTTGGGCAACCGTTTGCATTTTTCGAGGAATTTAACCCCTTTTTTGGGAATTTAACCTTTCTGAACATTTCTACTTTCTGATGCAAATTCTAATTATCAGGGTTTTATATTGATTGGAATCAATATTTTCCCATAAGTGATCAATGCTTCTGGTGTTATTTTCCAATTATTAGGGTTTAATTTTGTTGGTTTACACTTTATGCTTGCAAATGCCTAGGGTTGTAGTATTAGCAATTTTTTAGTTCTCTATGGATTTCTCTTTTCCTCCTTTTTGGGTTCCCGTCCCAAATTCCAATTACTAGGGTTTAAATCTACGAGGTTCTATTTTCTTTCTTGCAAGTGCCCATGGTTCCAATGCTAACGGGGAATATTTTACCAAGGTTTCTTTTTTAATTGGCATTTATAATATTTTATTTCCATGTGGGTTTTTGGATTGGTAATACTTTAAAAATAAATTTAATTTCCCATGGTTTACCAAAATTTAAGCTAATTTACCTTTTACTCCATTTCTCAATTTTATTGGCTTTTACAATTACTTGTGGATATTTGGTTATCGGGGTTTCTAGACCCTTTGGTTAGCAAGGATTTTACATTTTAATTTGCCCATATGGTTGTTTGGGCTTCCAAATAGAATTTCTTTCAATTTTAAATTACCCCCTCTAGTGGCCGAAATGAATGAAGTTGGAGTTTAATTTTTCCAACTCATGCTTTACTGGATTTCTTGTTGGACTTGCCCTTTTCTTACCTCTAGTTGAACTCTTCCTTTACCGGTACTTTAATTTCATGGCCATCTATATTTTCTCATAAATATATGTTTAACGCGGTGATGGGGGACAGGAAAATCACACGCAGAACACTCACGCAATTCCAAAAAATCTCTTGCATTAATCTAAAAAATACATAGCCCGCAGGCTTTACAACAGCTAGCGCTCGGCTTAGCTTTCAACTTCTACACTTCTGCGTGCGTTATCCAATCCACCACCCCGTAGCTATTACAAAAACTGGGTTTTTATAGAGGCCCGGACCCTCTGAAACATCCGTCATGAAAACCGGGGCACCAACCCGATTTATTACAAAGACTGGGTTTTTATAGAGGCCCCGACCCTCTAGAACATCCCTCATGAAAATCGGGACACCAACCCGATTTATGGCTCCACTCCGCACGGCCCCTGTCATCGTCGCTTCTGTCAGATCACCCTGCACGACCCATCCTCTTCGTCTCCCACGCTTCTTGGTTCTCGTTCGTCTTTACTGCACCTTGGTGCCATGTGTCGTCCCTGCTCTGCAATCGCCGCCTGACCTTTGCCACTTCTGTCGCTGCCCTCGAAAATACAGTAAGTTGCGAAATCGCAACATGTCGCGATTTCACGACATCTCCTTTATCCTGCCCTTCCTTCTCCTTTTTGGTCGCGATATCGTGACATTTCTCTCCTTCTTCCCTCTCTTCCACTTCAGGTCACGAAATCGTGACATGTTGCGATTTCGCGACATCTTCTCTTCCAACTTCCTTTCGCTCCTACGGGTCTCGATTTCGTGACATGTCACGAAATCACGACATTCTCTCGTTCTGCCTTCTCCTTCCTCTTCGCGTTGCGAAATTGCGACATCTTCTTCCCTCTGTGCCTTCTCGCTCTTTCGGGTCACGATTTCACGACATGTCACGAAATCGTGACAATTTCCCTCCTTGGCTTCTTTTTGCTCCTTTGGTCGCGATTTCATGACATGTCGCGAAATCGTGACATTTTCTCCTCCTTCCCTTCCTTGTCTGCTTCTGTCGCGATTTCGTGACATGTCGCGAAATCGCGACATCTTTGGCGTGCAGCCTTCTTCTTCCTACTGGGGTCACGAAATCACGACATGTCACGATTTCGCGACATCTTCTTCTTGCTGGTTCTGCCCTCTGGTTGTGTCGCGATATCGCGACACATTTGCTGTCGCGATATCGCGATAGCTTTCTCCGTCGGCCCCTCTCTCCTCGTCGTGTCACGATATCGCGACACTTTTTCTATCGCGATATCGCGATAGATTTTCCTCCTCGCTGCCTTCTTTGTTTTTTGTCGCGATTTCGCGACACGTCATGAAATCACAACGTTTTTCTTCCTTAGGTAATTTTTCAAATGCCTCTACATCAGGTGTTGCTGGATGCTCCTGCATCAGACACCCAGGGTTGGTGGAGAAGTGATCTTCACTTCTGCACTGTCTGGTTGCTGCCTCCTGCAACATCTCCAAACATTCCTCTGCCTCTGCAGCCTGCTTCAACCCCTTCTCCTGGTCCACATAACTTCTGTCTTCCTCCAGACAGATTCTCCCACTGCTGCATACTTCTTCTGCAGCCTGCTTGCACTCCTCTTCTTGGCCAGTTAGATTTCTGCCTTCTTCCAGGCAGATCCTGGCACTGCTGCACTCTTCTTTGCATGCAGCCTTCTTCAGCTTCAGCTTCTGATGCACTCCAACATCTCTCTTTTTCTGTCTTTCTTCATGCCTTCTGTGCCACTCTTCTTGCTCCCACAATTTTATGCTGAGCCACTCCTCTTGCAGGGCTTTAAATTGTCGTTGCAATGCCAAGAACTCTTCCTCCGGCACCATATCTTCCTCCCCGCCATGGCTTCTTCATGGAGGCATCTTTCCTTGCTTTTCTTCCAAAGCTTGACCGATCCTGGTGTAGCTGCCTCACTATCAGCGATCTGCTAACACGCTCAGGGATCCTAAACTCACTCTTCTCTCTTAGAACCCTACCACAGATCCTGGCGCAAACTGCCTCACGGTCGACGATCTGTTTACGCACTCAGAATCACTAGCTCTGATACCACTTGATGGGGGACGGGAAAATCACACGCAGAACACTCACGCAATTCTAGAAAATCTCTTGCATTAATTTGAAAAATACATAGCCCGCAGGCTTTACAACAGCTAGCGCTCGGCTTAGCTTTTAACTTCTACACTTCTGCGTGCGTTCTCCAATCCACCACCCCGCAGCTATTACAAAAACTGGGTTTTTATAGAGGCCATGACCCTCTAAAACATCCATCACAAAAACTGAGGCACCAACCCGATTTATTACAAAGACTGGGTTTTTATAGAGGCCCCGACCCTCTGAAACATCCCTCATGAAAATCGGGACACCAACCCGATTTATGGCTCCACTCCGCACGACCCTGTCATCGCCGCTTCTGTCAGATCACCCTGCACGACCCATCCTCTTCGTCTCCCGACCCATCCTCTTCGTCTCCCGCGCTTCTTGGTTCTCATTCGTCTTTACTGCACCTTGGTGCCACGTGTCATCCCTGCTCTGCAACCGTCGCCTGACCTCTACCACTTCTGTCGCGGCCCCCAAAAATACAGTAAGTCATGAAATCGTGACATGTCACGATTTCGCGACATCTCCTTTATCCTGCCCTTCCTTCTCCTTTTTGGTCACGATATCGCGACATTTCTCTCCTTCTTCCCTCTCTTCCACTTCAGGTCGTGAAATCACGACATGTCGTGATTTCGTGACATCTTCTCTTCCAGCTTCCTTTCGCTCCTGCGGGTCGCGATTTCGTGACATGTCGCGAAATCGTGACATCCTCTCATTCCGCCTTCTCCTTCCTCTTCACGTCATGAAATCACAACATGTCACGAAATCGTGACATCTTCTTCCCTCTGTGCCTTCTCGCTCTTTCGGGTCGCGATTTCGCGACATGTCACGAAATCGTGACAATTTCCCTCCTTGGCTTCTTTCTGCTCCTTTGGTCGCGATTTCGCGACATGTCACGAAATCGCGACATTTTCTCCTCCTTCCCTTCCTTGTCTGCTTCTGTCATGATTTTGTGACATGTCGTGAAATTGCGACATCTTTGGTGTGCAGCCTTCTTCTTCTTGCTAGGGTCACGAAATCGCGACATCTTTGGTGTGCAGCCTTCTTCTTCTTGCTAGGGTCACGAAATCGCGACATCTTCTTCTTGCTGGTTCTACCCTCTAGTTGTGTCGCGATATCGCGACACATTTGCTATCGTGATATCGCGACAGCTTTCTCCGTCGGCCCCTCTCTCCTCATCGTGTCGCGATATCGCGACACTTTTTCTGTCGCGATATCGCGACAAATTTTCCTCCTCGCTGCCTTCTCCGTTTTCTGTCGCGATTTCGCGACACGTCACGAAATCGCGACGTTTTTCTTCCTTAGGCAATTTTTCAAATGCCTCTGCATCAGGTGTTGCTGGATGCTCCTGCATCACGCGGTTTTACCTGCATATACCTTGGTTGTGGTAGCTCAAACACCATGTAGAAAATAAGCACTTTCGGACCTCAAACCTCCTTAGAACATAGGAAAATTTATACTTTACAAAAAGCTCTTTTCAAAAGACATCTAGTGAAAGTGGTTTCACCAAATTCTATCAAGTATTAAAAGAGATATGAGTTCTAGAAGTGAGTCCATCTAGTTTACTAGTGAAATTTCCAAGTCTACAGTGTCTAAAGTTAAGCAGGTTTTGGGGGCTAAGGCTATGGGGACATACGCATATGAGTACTCATTGGAAAGCTTTTTTTAGACCTGTCCCAATAGAATAGATTGTTTACCATTTTAAATAGATTACAATGCACAACAACACCAATCATCATGACAAACTTAAGGTGTACAAAAAAGTAGGCATCATGTTCAAAAGCTTTCAATTGAGAACCTAAGCTTTTGGATGGTTAAAAAGTGTTATGCACAAGCCCAAGAAAACAAGAGAGAAGATCGCCAAAATTTTAAAAAAGTGAGTCTTTGATCTATTCAAATCGGGGTGTGTTGTGCAAGCACATCAACAGTCCCCAACATGGCTAATGAGCCTTGTATTTTGTAGTGTGTTTGCATTTGCATTATTGTGTAAGAAATAATTAATGCATATTTTCTACTACAAACTCTAAAACATAACTTTCAGGTCTTGCAAGCTTATTCTAGGATTTGTCCTCCATGCCACTACATCCTAGGCCATGTAGTGCAAATCAAGGGGTATCAAAGCAATTTCCACCTTGATCTCACTTAATATTTTTTGCAATGGTCTTGTTCAAAACAAAGCCTCTAGTATGTTTCATCACTATATGTATGCTCATTCATGTTTGTGGTACAAGAAGAAAGACATCACATTAGAATTCTTGTTCAAGTACTATGAAGAACATCACATTCATAAATAAATGTTAGATATTGAAAAGCTAACAATGGATACTAATAATTAAGACATCAAGAAGCTCATTTGAGACATATTGAAAGAACAAGGGAATATCATGATCAATATGAGAGGTATGTCCTCAATTACCAACACTATGTCTTTCCAAAGTCACAACCTGTTCAAGATGCATACTAAAATTGGTATTCTAGTCTTCTTAGGTTGGATCAATATTGAAGAGTTAGATGTATGGATTCAGCTACTTGAATCCTACACTTTTTCAATTAGTTCTCTAACTTAGACAAGATCACTTTCATAATCTTAAATATGTCAAACTCAGTTACTTGTTGGTGGGAAACCACTAGTAGCAACCTTTGAGATGAAGGGGATGCCATCATGACTAGACCACATTCATGAAACTTATGCATAATTTATTCTACCCTTTGCATGATTATGAGGATTAATACATGTGTTTCTAGCAATTGTACCTTTATAGGGACTGATTTATCTAACAATATACTAATGTGTTTAATGAACTACTCAGTCAAATATGCATCGACACTGATAAGAAGTACCAGGTCTTAAAGTAAGTTAGTGGACTCTAATAACACCTCCATTAAGATATGAGTATCCTTTTAATGGTCTAGGTGTGAGCATCCACTTCACATAAAAACTGGAATAGAGGTCATGAGCTAAGTAAAATGATTCAATATTGGCTCCCTAGAGAACATAAACAACACTAAAATCCAAGTCACTAGTTGCACAACTACCTATGGCAACAATGCCCAAGGGCCCTTCAATTCCATCTAAGCCTAAAAGTAAAAGATTAAGGGAAATTGAAGGTGGGTGGAAAGTGGTCTATCTACCATAAGACTCACACAATGATGTTGAGTATTGAGTTCAAAAGAGATCATTGGTGGTTCAACTAGATATCAACGATTGTTCCTCTATGTCATAAGGTGAAGAAGAGGTAAATGTCACATATTTGAGTTTAAGAACTTAGTAGGATGGTAATGCCTAAACCTCAAACAATTTTGAAGAATGAAATTGCCTATTTCACAGTTGTTATTAGATAAAGGGTAAGCCTCTCAATGTCATCATTAATACAGATAGACAAAAGAACATCATCATGCAAGACACATTCAAGTATTTTGGCTTTTATAATGGTGCATCATGACCTTACATGTTAGGTTGAATTCACCTTAGTAAATGCATAGAGATTTGGCACCAATATACCCTCAAAGATGACATCACACTAATGCATAACTTATTTACATGTAACATGGCATCATTAGACCTTTGTGATGTTTTGCTAGGAAGACCATACATTTTTTATCATCAAGCGATATACCAAGTCTATCTATAATAATGGTTAGTGTGCATCAATGGCATGACATACTACATACTAGAGTGCCTCCCTCAAAAGGAGGTGATGTTGGTATAAGTAAAAGTGTATAACTAATTTCTAATGCATAGAAGTTTTTTTTAATGATGGTTTGACCTAACAACTATAAGACCAAATAGCTTATCATTGTGATGTTAACAAAAACCTGTTTCAACACAGTCTCATCAAATGGATCCCTTCTTCATCCATACTCTAATGTTTTTGAATATCTTTAGGAAGTTCCATAGTGCTAATGAGTGAATAATCAAATTGACTTGGTCCCTATCTCATCATTACCCAATAGTCCACTAGATTTCTTGTATATAGGAGAATGATAAAATTAGGTACCAAATTTAGGAGTTGATTGATCAAGGTAAGATATGACCAAGCTCATCACATTGTGGCACTCCTATTGTTCTATTTCTAAAGAAGGATGTAATTAGATCCATTGGATTGACTATAGGGTGCTAAATAAAATCACAGTAAAAATATGTACCTAGTTGCATGCATTGATGACTTGTTGGAATAGCTCCAAGGGGTACACTAGTTCCCAAAGATTGATCTCCAATCAAGTTATCACTAGGTTCCTATCAATATCATAAAAACATGGAAGATGACCTTCAAGATAAGAGGACTTTATGAATGGTTGGTTATACCAATTGGCTTGACCAATACTGGTGGCATTCATATGCCTTATGAATGATGTTCTCAACCATTCACAAGGGCCTTTATTATTGTCTACTTGGATGACATTCTCATCTTCAAAAAAACATGGGAAGAACATCTATAACACGTGTGTCAATTTATAAACACTCTATGCCAACACAATATTCAATCCAAATTGGGCAAGTGCACCTTTAGCCTCATAGAGAAATCTTATATAGGCTACATCATTGACCAACCCTAAATAATTTGATAGAACTTAGAAGTTTTTGGGCCTTCCCAATTTCTATTGTAGGTTTGTATTGGTATCCTCATGCATTTCATGGCCCCTCAATAAATCCATGCATGGAAAGGTGAAGTTTCATTGGACTTCACAACAACAGGCATTGAAGAGCTCGATGAACGGATTTGTTTAGTGTTATTGTGTGTCGTGCTAGACATCACTGACCCATTTGAAGTTGAGATTAATGTTTCAAACTATGCACTTGATATCATCCTCATTCAAAATGAGAATTTTATGGTGTACCATTTTGAGATGCTATCTAATAGAGCTCAATGCTACTCAATGTACGAGAAGAAGTTATGTCTTTGTTCAACTTGTCTGAGATTGGTGCCACTACATTATAGGTAAGAAAAAAATCATTTTTTTATCATAGTCCTCCACAATTCTTCCACTTACAAAGCAATCTAGAAAATGCATACCACATGAAATGAATGAATTACCGACAATAATTCCACCTTGTGATCAAACATCACAAGGGAAAAGAGAACCAAGAATAATATTGTTTAAGTTATCTAGTGGTATTAAACATTATTGGTTGTTCTTGATGCTAAAGGGCATGGCACCAACCATTAGTAGGCGTTATACCCTGATAACATTGACTTTGCCAACATCCACCAACAGTGACATAAGGTAATTCAACGCTAAACCATATCCTTCAGGATTGGTTGTTTTATTGTCTTGGAAAGCTTTTTGTGCTTTTTGGTACACTATGCTAGATACTCATCTAGAAATTTCACTATTCCAAGGTGGTTGAATACTTTGGTGTCATCAAAACTCTCATGGTGCTACAACAATACTTTCATTAAACACACATGTACCACAGAGTGGAGACCTATATCATAGCCTGTGCACCATGCAACATTGCAAAGATAAATAACAATAAGCTAACATTCTATACATCTTTGTCAATTCCTTCTAGATATTTGGAATCCATCAACATGGATTATCTATTAGGGTTGTCAACCACAAGACATTAGCATAATTATATCTTCATGGTCATGTACAAGTTCAACAAGATGATAATCATTGTACACTATAAGAAGAATAATGATGTAATTAAGATCGTCCTTTTGTTATTTCAACAAGTTTGAGTCCATTTGGCCTCCCAAGCTCAATTGTATTAGACAAGGATTCTAGGTTCATCAACCATTTTTTATGACATCTCTAAAACCAACTAAAAACCAAGCTCTAGCATTCCACTACTTTCCATTCACAAATAGATGGATAGACTAAGGTTGTTAATATAATGGTACTGCATCCATTTCATATGTACAATCATCAACATCCTAATATGTGAGATGAGATTTTACCATACATCCAACTTTCCTACAATAGGGTTCTTCACACCTCCACGTGTCATTGTCTATTTCAAGCATGTTTTGGATTTCAACCCAATACCCCTATGAACATTACTTTCACATTTCAATTGGTACCATGACACCAACACATGTTAAAGAAGCAATCAAAACGAAGTTATTTTTGCAACAAGTGGAGAATATCTAGATTTAGGTTTAGAGATCTTCCAACACCAACAACAAAAACATATAAAGAATGCCATGATCAACACAGGACCCTACATTACTTTCAAGTTGGAGCTAAGGTTTAGTTCCATCTAGAAATGGAGCACTTCTCCATCCCACACTAAAATATCAAACCAGTGCACTATGGTCCTTATACCATCTAGCGCACGATAAGTTAGAACATATTTATTCTTGATTTCCCACCTTACTTAGGGATGCATCTAGAGTTTCATGCAAAATTCCTCAACTTGTACCAATCTCCTCTGCTAGAGCGTATGACAATACATCCAACAAATATGGACCCAACTCAGTTGGAACTTGTAACAGTAGATCGACTAATCAATATCACCAATATGAATGCTCGCCAAAGAACAACTACCTATTTAGGGTTGTTAAGTAAGGCTAGTTTCCATCCTACACTAAGTGGTACACCCTTGACCAAATCAAGTGTCCTTTTCCACATTTGGATGTTAATATGATGGGACCATCACTTATCAAGAGGGAAAATGATTTGAGAAATACAAGGTCTTCCAATGCCACATCAATTTCCACTTGTAGGCCTTGGCATCTTTCTAGACTCTTTGCTACAACCATTCGTTCTTATGGCATCATACTTCCCCATGAGACCAACCCAGCTTGTAAAATCATGACCACTATGGTACCAATGCCCACCTTTAGCACCCACTCCACATGTCACTACCAAGTGTTAGAATGCACATAAGGAATCTTTCTAACAACATGTGTTAGGGACACATCTACACATGTTTAGTCTTGCCACATGACACTTCACGACGTGCCCTAGCTACAGGGGAAGCAAAATGGAAATTTTTATAATTGAATCATTTCATCTTCCACTCGTCTCATAAACTGTTGTACATTTGTATATAGCTTAGGATAGAGGTTTCTTCTCTTCTTTTGTTACTTTGGTTTTGTTCCTTGTCTTCTTTTTTTCCTTTTCTCACCCTATAAACTTAGGTTGTTCTTGTATGCTTAAGCTTTTGTTTTGCTATATATACTAAACATTTATATTGTTGTCAAATTATGGGTCTTGTTTGTATAGTGTATTTACATTTGCATTCTCTATAAATATTATTGCATGCTTGTGAGATAATTTTATTGTGCTTTGTTTTTTGTTGTACAACTTCGAAGCATAACTTTTAAGTACCACAAGTTAATTATGGGATTTGTCCTCCACACCACCATATTTGGGACTCAATAGTGTGGATCACACCAACAGAAGCAAGAGGAATAAGAATTCTAGTAGGAGGTACTCTTCATACTGATTAAAGGAGGTAGGCAAAGGAGAACTTACAACAATATTGAATAGAGGATATTTTAAATAATGATATATGGTCTCTTCCAAATATCAAAACTTATGCTTTGGTTCAATATTCTAAAAGATTGCATAAAAAGATTTTCATGAGCAACATTTCCTTTCATTTTTATGGACAATACAATAGTAAGAAACCACCAAGAATGGTGGTTAAGAGGATACTTTCTAATGCAAATCTAAAGAGAAAGATCACACAAGTGACAACGATACAAACTTGAATAAATTAATTTACATTCGAGGCATAAATTTATCACTCACATAATCATACATGCAACACTAATTTTTTATTCTATTATCTTCCTACAATTTCCACACATACACATTTAAAATCATAAAACTTTAAAGTGAGGAATTAAGCATTTATAGCATTAAAATTTATGAAATTATTAATTTATAAATATTTTTATGTATAGAATTTTATGTAAAATTTTATTTCGATCTTTTTCCTTTTATTGAATATCTTTCAAATTTCAAACTTATAAAATTCGAACCCAAACCTTGTGACACAGGCTAAAATCATCTAGGAGAGAAATGTATATGCAAATAGTTTCTTGAAAGGAAGGGGCATTAAAAATCCAAACTCAATTGTTTGTAAGAAAGGATATAAGCTAATGCAATATGCAAATAGTTTCTTGAAAGGAAGGGGCATTAAAAATCCAAACTCAATTGTTTGTAAGAAAGGATATAGGCTAATGCAATAGGATAGTTTGCGTTACTTGCGTAGCTGCTATTATTATTGCTTGACTTGTGGGTAATAAGTGCCGAACTAGGTTGTTACCTGCATGCAGTTAATAAAGGGCAGTGCTTCAGTTGTAAGTGTAACAAAAAATAATAATAATTTTTCTAGAGTTTTTAATCGACTAAAATAAAAATATGTTTTTAACATTATGTGGTTAAAAGAAATTAGCATTAAACACATCCAAATTCAATAGCATGTTAAGGTGAGAAAACAGGATTACATTTCTCAGGATTACAATGACATCCTAATAGGTACGCTAGCAAAAGTGGATTCTTCACCATTGTTTACTTTTTGAAGCACTCTGACCCAGAACTTGGAAGGGTTTATGAATTACTCATCTCTATATTCTAATGTCTTCCTTGCTCAAATATAATATAATGGATTTTTCTCTTTTCAAGCAAATCCCTTGTACTGATCCAAATGCACAGAGACTAATGTATTCCTTGCTCAAATTTAATGGATTTCTCTCTTTTCAAGAAAATGCTTTATTGTGAATCAAATGCACTGGAAATGGCTGAAAGATGATCCTTTTTCATTTTTTCTAAAGTTGCACAAAGCATCATAAATACACCAAAATCTTCAGCAATAAGAAAGCATCTATCCCAGAGGGATAAACAGTGCAGCCACTAGAACCTACCCACTTTTTGACTAATTATCATATTTGATTGCTTTAAGAAATGAAGTCATGCATCTGTCATAATTGGTTGCTTGAACTTGAAGCAAAACAATGCTACAGTGAATGATGTAACCCTCTTTCTTTTCTTCAAATATTATCTCAATCTCTCAAAAATGCAAAGCTTCTTAACCCCAGAAAGTCGCAGCTATGAAAATAATAATCTAGGCTCTTCAAGAAACTAAAGGATCCTCAACAAAATATGTAGTCAATAAATCTTTCTTACCATATTTTCTCTCTTAGAATTGTAGAGGCTTTCAAGGTAAAGCATGTTTCTAAAACAATCAACTGCTCCATGTCTAATGCTTAGCTTGCACAAGTAACAGAATTTGAATGGTCACCTGAATGCAGAAGAGAGTACCTGCCCTACACTTGACGCATATACAGTGGTTCAGCAATAAGAAAGCATCTATCCCAGAGGGATAAACAGTGCAGCCACTAAAACCAACCCACTTTTTGACTAATTATCATATTTGATTGCTTTAAGAAATGAAGTCATGCATCTGTCATAATTGGTTGCTTGAACTTGAAGCAAAACATGGCTACAGTGAATGATGTAACCATCTTTCTTTTCTTCAAATATTATCTCAATCTCTCAAAAATGCAAAGCTTCTTAACCCCAGAAAGTTGCAGCTGTGAAAATAATAATTTAGGCTCTTCAAGAAACTAAAGGATCCTCAACAAAATATGTAGTCAATAAATCTTTCTTACCATGTTTTCTCTCTTATAATTGTAGAGGCTTTCAAGGTAAAGCATGTTTCTAAAACAATCAACTGCTCCATGTCTAATGCTTAGCTTGCACAAGTAACAGAATTTGAATGGTCACCTGAATGCAGAAGAGATTACCTGCCCTACACTTGATGCATATACAATGGAAGGCTTTCATAAACATCCAGTGCAGGTCTGTAATGTATTTTTAAATGGCCAGCTATGTGTATTTTCTTAACAGAATAATTCCTGAAACTAGTACCAAGTCTCAGCGGAAAAGGGGTCTATCCGAGCATTTGAAAATCACCTTACCTGTCCCATGTTTGGCATGGGTAGTCCCTTAAGTCAACAAAAAGAAAGTTCTATATTTGATTCTTGCTGTAGTTTCATTAGTTTCCACATGAAGCTCCAAAAATAGAACTTTCTTTGTGTTGAAGGAAGAGGCTATGGGATTTACCAACATCCAAACCATCTATGGTTAGGTCGCTGGGGATCAGAACCCAGTAAAAAACCTACGGGGCAGTCCACATCAAACTCCAGTGTAAGAGGAATCACCCCAACCCATACACTAGAAACACCCTATTAAAAGTTTTTACTCCATAATAAAAACAGGTCACAGCATGATTAACCAGCCACCCTACAAGAATGATTACAGGAGATGCTTGCATCAGCCAGTAAGGGATTTCAAATAATGCTGTTAATTCTTCGTGGTCATGGACACAAAATAACAATCATTTTGTACTACCACTTTGCTTTAGGTATATTGTAATTATATTTAAGAGAAACAGAGGAAAATTTTCCATCTCTAACTTTTGACATGGTCAACAAACTCAAAGAGAAACAAACAAATGCAGAGCCAAAGATCAAGTTTTATTATACGCTAATTATATTTACATATATGACTCATACGGCTCAAGCTCAGGACAAATGCTATTAGCTGTGAATACAACAGAGTCTTCCAACCCTAGCAAGCCTGGCTCAGGCAAGAACTGGCATAAAACAGAGAACAGAACAAATCACTGGGAGTGGGATGGCATAGGCGCGAAACCTTTGAGATGTGCAACCAGTTTGTTTCCTATCCAAACCCAAACACAAGCAGGAAACTAAGAATCTTATGCACGTAGCTGAACTTATGTGAAGGGGAGAAATTTGTGTATAGACAATCTCCTATGTAAATACTGTATGCAAAGGCAAAACCTGGAAAAATACCCCTCTTTATCCTGAAGAAGCAAACCAACCTTTACAGGGACCACTGGTCAAGTCATCAACACTAAAGCCATCAACACTAAAGCACAATTAGCCTCCACAAAGCCGTCTGATACAGAAGTTGGAATCCCTAATAGAGAAATTCCAATATAGAAACATGTCTAAATTGTTCAGATGGTATATCCCAGAAATTCATGTCAAAAATTGACTACACCAAGGCATATAAACTGGGAATGAAGGAAAACCATTTGAAACCGTAACTTGCTTCATCAGGTATATAAGGACATCGAGGCAGCCAATGCCATGTCCGACGGGACAACTTGTAAACTAGAACTTCAGGTGAGGTGAAACAGGACAGGCAAATGTAGTCTTCATGACCTACACAGCTGATGTGCTCGTAGTTGTGGTAACAAATTGCAAGGAATTTCTTGCACATCATCTCTGGCAACTTCTGGACCTCCCTCCATTCTCTTCCGTCCTGACTAAGTTCCCAGACCCAGATGCTCCTCGAAATCCCATTGTGTCCAACTCCTCCAACAATATAGAGCCTATTGCCACAACTTACTAAACGATTGCAAATAAGTGATTCTGGCATTGGTGCCTCTAACCTTGACCATGAACCCCTTTGCAAGTTATATCCCATAATCACAAAGTGATCTGACGTCGTGAAATAAAGCACGCCATCACAATAAGTTGCCTCATATCTAAGATTTGTTCTCAAGGGAAGATCCTCGGTTCTTATCCAGCTATCAGTTATGGAATCATATGCTTCTGTTCTTCTATCCAAAGAACTACCAGCCACTACAATCTTGTACCCCTTAGGGCCCTCTTCAGCCACCAATGCAATAGCACACCAATTATGTTCATATGAATAAAATGGAAACTCCCTCCAGGTTTTTGTAAGAGGATTACAAACAGAAAGAGAGAAAGGGGTTCTTAAGCACAATAAACCACCTGATGCAGCTACAACTTCTGCTGTTGGATAAGGAAGAAAGCAGAGTGATATGTTGTGCCATTTGCTTATAAAGATATCATATGCTCTGCACATTCTGTGGTCCCGGCGCTTGAACATGACTAACCAGGGCCTGTGCGATATCTTACAACACAGGGAAACAAAGCTTGGTGATGATAGAAGAGCATTCCATCTCTTGCAAACACAACGCAAGCAGAGAAAGGACTCTGCCGGCAACCTAGCAAGGATCCTTTCTACCACCTCATCGGGTAGATTGCTCCAGATCTTTGCTTCCATCCTTGATCCATTGCTAGAGAGCGCCATCATATGTAGCACGGTGTGTAATTGGGAAGGCCCTCTACACCCTTCAAGGAAACCCACTTCTTTCACTGGATTGAATCCTTTTGCTCTACAGCAATAGCAAGCAAGTAATCAAAGCCTTTGTCTGCACACTTTATACTCCTCCAATGTGAGAATACTGGTCATTGCAATCTTCCAAACCCATTGAGCAATGAACACACCATTATGATACAGACTCCATCGAAAACATTCTGTCTGCAATACCAACATCTGGTAATTAAAATTAGCTAACTGGATAAGGACCAGTCACCTAATCTAAGAGATATTCAATGCATCTTAAATATATATTTTTGAGACTAAAGACCAAATGATCATAATAGCTAGGTTATTCGGCTGCTTAGAGTAGCTGTCTACCAATCAAACTATTTAGCTTGAAAAAAACTAAAAATATGTAACATACTATTTACAAATCTTCAATGGAGAAACTAAGGAGAACTTCACTGGAGATCATTTAGGGACTCGAAACAAAAAGAATCCATCTTAGGCCCCAACAATGAACTTGACAGACTCAGTCTGGCATCATCTTGTATAAATCCTCACTGGATGCTGCATGTGATAAGATGGATGGTTCCAATAGCACTATGATGCAATATAATCTCTATCATTCAATTTTTTTTTTCTTTCTTTGTAAGGCTCCCTTATTCTATTTTCTACACCATGGAATACCCCAAAATAATGGAAATATCCCAAAACCAGATCCGAAATTAAATGATCTGTGAAACCCATATTTACTTTGATCCGATCAGCCATTAACGGATATAATATAGACCAAAACGAAATACCCCTTCCATAACCATGTCAAAACAAAACCCACTATACCCCAATTGAACCACTCACCGCCATTTCATACATAAAATTTCATCCAAAAAAATAAGTCTCTACTCTTTGTAATCCCAAATGTGAAATTAGCAATTAGAAGCATGAGGACCAGTTACAGACTTAGAGAAATCAGGAAGACATGCATACCTCTTTCTGAATTGGATTAGAATGGGCCTCGATTATTCAGGCTTATAGGACCAATAGGGATATAAATGTCCTGGACATCATCTCTCTTCAAATGCAAATACAAAGATATCGTTGAACTGGGTCAATCTCGCCATTGACGCCGCGTCTCTGGCAGCTGTGTTACACGCTCTTCTACACGGGTGTGGTTTCCGCGTTCATTATCGAAAAGTATTCAAGAATCTTACGGTGTTAAGATGGCCTGGACAATTTTGTGGGGTTAAATTAACTAGCCATTGATTAAATTGAATGGATCAGTGAAGGCAGTGACGCCAACACGATGCCGCCCACGCCATTAGCAGTTACACCCATTTGCCGTCTATAAATCTAAATTTGATCACAATTCTCCTAGTCGTTGCGTATCAGTGAACTAATCTGAGAGATGTTTGATATATATATATATATAATTATTAATTAATAGTGAATAAGAAAGTTATATGGTGGTGATTTTCAAGTAAACAGGTTTTTATTCAAATTTTTTTAGAGAATTTAATTACAATAATAATTGGTTTTGCTTAGATATTTTTTATAAATCTTTAACTAAAAGTGAATAAAAGAGATTACATAGTGGTCCTTGGTTTCCAAGTAAACAGGTTTTTATTCAAACTTTTACATATGACTGGTTACACTATTTTGATTATTATCGTAATTGTTTTTGTTTAAGAATTTTTTTTTAAATTTTAATTCGTTGAATTGAATAAAGATGGAGTCAGAACTTTATATTCATCAACAAATATTGAATTACAATTTTTTAATAAAAATTTAATAATGTAATTTAAATGTAAAACTGCTACACTGCTCTAATTTCACTGATCTTTGTCCATGTTTAGTCAATTCTGGATAAATACGAATGATTTTAGTGTAATCGAGGGGTTACTTATGGATATAATGGAGGTAGCTAATTTTAACAACGAATTCGAGGTGGATTCGGCTTACCAAACTTCGTAGGGGATGGCGACTTTTTAAAGCGTATGATTGGGGAAGATAAAACAGCAACACGTTGGCAACTACTTTTATTCCTTTGGAATCTTCGAAAGAAAACCTTGGCTATGTTTTGAATATCAAATGTCAACTCACATCATTTTTACAGAAAGAGATATTAGTTGGTAGGTGTCAGTGTTTGTGGATTGTTTTACTTAGATTTTTTAAATGGTTGGTAGGCTACTCTAATTTGATTTCTTAAGAGAGTGGGGTCTTGTTTACTTGTGGGTTGTTCGTCTTTGATTCCTTAGACGGTTGGGGTTCGTTGACTTAGTCTTTATCCAACGACCCTATAAATTACTCGTCTTTGATTCTTTAGATGGTTGAGTCTCGTTAACTTAATCTTTATCCAACGGTCCTATCAGTTCTTCTATTCCTTATATGGTTGGGTCCTTATTCTTTATCCAATTGCTACGGTTTATAAAGGTTTGCTTGCACAAACCAATATGATTAATTTTGGTTATTATTAAAATAATATTAATTTAATTGATTATTTTATTTATTTTTATTCCTTATATGGTTGGGCTCTAGTTGACTTAGAGTTTATTCAATGGCTATTGTTTATAAAGGTTTGCTTGCTTCACCCAATATAATTAATTTTGGTTATTATTAAAATAATATTAGTTTAATTGGTTATTTTATTTATTTTTCTTCTTGGATACTGGGTTCCGTTGACTTAGTCTTTATCTAATGGCTACGATTTATAAAGGTTTGCTTGCACAACCCAATATGATTAATTTTGGTTATTATTAAAATAGTACTAGTTTAATTAGTTATTTTATTCCTTATATGGTCAGAGAGTTCAGGTTTGCTTGCACAACCCAATATGATTAATTTTGGTTATTATTAAAATAGTACTAGTTTAATTAGCTTTTTTATTCCTTATATGGTGGGAGTTATGTTGACTTAGTCTTTATCCAACTGGCTAGGGTTTATAAACGTACTCCAAAATATATATAATATGATTAGTTTTGGTTATTATTAAAATAGTGCTAGTTTAATTAGCTATTTTATTTATTTAGAGGTTTGCTTGCACAACAAAATATATATATTCTTTTTAATTTTAAATTAATATAACAAATCTCTTAAAATTATTTTAAATTTAATAATAATTAATTTTAATTACTAAAAAATGGTATTTTTTATTTGGTTAGTGTGAAAAATTCCTACGACCAATGCATAGGGTTGAGCAGTCTCCTCCCAACCATGATCCCTCGTAAAGTTGAGAGCTATGCTTATCAATAGGAAATTTAACACACACCTACTACATAACCACCCCCTCACACATTCGCCCACATCGCAGTTTGAACCTTGGACCTTCCGAAGAAGAGTCAAAGCCCAAACCGTTGCACTATAATAAAAAATGGTATTAATTTAATTGATTATTCCTTATTTTTAAGGAGAGGTTAAAATTAAAGATATTTAATGTAAACATGTTATAGGAACCTGTTAAAAAAACACTGTTATAATATTATTTAGCTGATGGTTCAAACCTTGGGGGAAGCCTGTTGCAAAGGTAGTAGTTTGATCTGAACCCTCTAAGTGTGTGTCAGAATGACAACGATGATACGAACCCTGAGCACCCGATGGTCTATTTCACGTCGGGTTGTAAAACAATGAGGTGGAATAGGTTTGTTGGATGCAACCCCTATGGTTTGAACCCAGTGGCTACCAAAAATAGTGTGATTGTAATCAACTCTCCTATCAAGCAAAAATAAATATATTATTAACCTGATAATATAAAAAGGAGAAGAAGAGCCAAAGCCCAAATCGTTGCACTGTAATAAAAAATGGTATCAATTTAATTGATTATTCCTTATTTTAAGGAGAGGTTGAAATTAAAGATATTTAATGTAAACATGTTATAGGAACCTGTTAAAAAAATTACTCTTATAATATTATTTAGCTGATGGTTTAAAGGTAGTAGTCTGATTTGAAACCTCTGAGTGTGTCCCAGACTGACAACGATGATATGAACCTCGAGCACCCGGTGGTCTATTTCACGCCGGGCTATAAAATAATGAAGTGAAATA
Organism: Wollemia nobilis; assembly: GCA_028583015.1. Lineage (NCBI taxonomy): Eukaryota > Viridiplantae > Streptophyta > Pinopsida > Araucariales > Araucariaceae > Wollemia > Wollemia nobilis. Next base: position 1,036,891 of record JAQPPZ010016676.1, read on the forward strand.
GGTTTGGTGGATGCGGCCCCTATGGTTTGAACCCTGTGCTTGCCAGCTACTAAAAATAGTGTGATTTGTAATCAACTCTCCTATCAAGCAAAAATAAATATATTATTAACCTGATAATATAAAAATGAGAGATTAAAATTTTGTTAAACAATACAAATATAATATGTACCTTCTGAATGTGTGTCAGTGCCAGACTGACAACGATGATACGAAGATATGAACCTCGAGCACCCAATGGTCTATTTCACGTCAGACTATAAAACAATATAAAACAATGGGGTGAAATAGTTTTGGTGGATGTAGCCCCTATGGTTTGAACCCTGTGCTTGCCCGCTACTAAAAATAGTGTGATTGTAATCAAATATCCTATCAAACAAAAATAAATATATTATTTACTTGATAATATAAAAAAGGAGAGATTAAAATTTTGTTAAACAATACAAGTATAATATGTAATGCTAGTATGCAATCATGATGTGATACAGGTGGATTGTTTCAACCCCATATAATCAATTTAAAAATTTGCTTTTTTTCAATGAGTGGTGTTGGTCCCCTCATATTGAGTGGGGTTTGAATCTTGGACCTTTCAAATAAAGGAAAAATATCTTACCACTACAATAAGCTTCAGGGTTTGAACCTTGGACCTCTCAAAGAAAGGAAAAAGATCTTACCACTACATTAAGTTTGCAGTTAATTATTTTTTAATGAGTTTACATGGTTTTTATGAAGGGTCCCAATCCCCACATATTGAGTGGGGTTTGAACCTTAGACCTCTCAAAGAGAGGCCAAAGCCCTTACCACTACAGTAAGCTTGTAACTACAATTAAAAAATTGTTACTTTTATTAAGTAATTAGATTATTTTATTTCTAAGCCTAAGTGCAAGCCTCATTTGGTAGCATGAAAGGAATGAAGTTTTTTAAAGAATACATGTATAATAGTCAAATTATTGTAATGCTACTATGTGATCATGATGTGAGACAGGTGGATAGTTTCAATCTCATATAACCAATTAAAAAATTGTTATTGTTATTAAGTAATTAGATTATTTTATTTCTATGCCTAAGTGCAAGCATCATTGGGTAGCATGAAAGGAAAGCCATATTTGAAAGCCCTAATTGGAAGTCATGAATCCCTAGCTAGTAGTATGGATGTCCAAGTTAGAGACGAGGGAAAACAATTATATGTCAAGTCTAATCTGATGAGCAAATGTTACACTAAAAGTTATTATTAATGATGAGATGGTCAAGCATGATATAATGGTTCTTAAGAGCATAGAGTTAACATTTAAGTTCCATGGATACTTGTTATGTTTTTCAAAAACTCAAAATTGGATATAGTGGAAGTGGGGATTGAATTCAAATTACTCCATGATTTTTCTTCCTAAAGGTCTTTTCCTCATCTTTTTCAGTTCAAAATTACGGATAAAATAATGGGTAGTGGCCCAAGATTTAGTGGAAGAGATGCCCTTTATTTAAGACCATTACGTGATAATTTTTTATATAGGCATGTGAACTTTTTGTGGTTTGGCTTTATGCTAAAAAATGCTTAAAAATCTCTTTTTTTATTCTAAATGTATTATTAGGGGCATAAATTTGTGCTTGAGACTCCATTTTGATAAGCATTGAAAATATTAGAGAGAGTAACAATTTCAATAGGCAACTTTATTGTAGACATAGTTACTGATAACTATGTGAAAAAATGCTCAAGAAGCCCTAAAAATTGTAAAATAAAATACTTACTAAAAAAAGTAAATTTCTATTTATATATTTTCGTAGCTAAAATTCATCTTTAGCTATGTTGATAAACCAATAGAAGACAAAACATAAAAGAACCAACCATGTCTTGTATTTTTATTTAATATGCACTTTGTAACTCATGAAAGGTGAATCACTACATTTCTATATGGATGATCTTCTAACTTATAGAAGGTAAACCACCACATTTCCATATGGGTGACCTTCCATATTCAATATGGTGGATTTCCAACATACCAATTCTTGTAACTTTAAATAGCCTAACGATGGAGACTTTGGAACTCTGAACAGAGGTCCAAGGTTCACCATGCTTTGGTAACCAGAGTATGGTTGTATAGCCATATATTGTGTAAACAATATCTGTCTCATATGGCCTATAGCATCATGGACATTAAAAACTATTTTACCCTTTTACCCTATGTATAAAGAGATGCACCCCTAACTGTAAAAAGCATAAGTAATGGATGTAATGTTATAGCTTCACATATCTTCTCAGAGATTGCTTATATTGTACTTTATTTTTTAAGTAATAAATCATTTTGTTATTTTGCTTATATATTTATTTTGATTTGTTATACTCTATTATTTTTGAATTGCACTCTTTTATGATATTCCTTAATTCAAAATTATGAGTTTTGGATCAATCAAAATTTTAAGTTTTGAATCAGTGGTATCTAAGTGGTCTAGTGTATGTCCATAAACACGAGATCAGGATATTGAAATTTTGGGTATCAGATGCAATATCCCTATGATTAACTCCCTTTTCATTCCAAATGATCTCAAGTGAGAACTAGAATGGACAACACCAAGATAGTTGATCCTTTCAAGGAGATGTTGAACAAAGCCTTTGTAAAACAGAGGAATGAGATGATGGATCAATTTGCTCAAAATCCTCAATGGCTCCTTGTGACAAATTTTGTAACCTCCTTTGCACAACCTCTCACTTCCTTAGCATCATTCAATACTCCCACACATTTTAAGGTGTAGGTGAATTTTGATATTCCCACTTTTGAAGGAAAAATTCATGTTAATGCCCTAGAAAATTGGTTGGATCAGTTATCTTCGTACTTATTTGAAAATAAATTCAATAACAGTGAGAAAATCACTTTTGCACTTTTGAAAGATTTATTACTTGTTTGAAATTAGTGGGAAGCATATTGTAAAGGGATTATAGAAGAAAATGTAAACACAAAATGAACAACACCAATACAAAGATAAAAAGCACAAAAAACACAAAGAGCACAATAACACCACAAAATGCACAAAATGAATAATTTTTTATTAATATGGGTAGATCTTTGAGTTGTACAATGAATATGCCCTAATATGGGGGTTACAAATATTTTTTGATACAGATATTACAAATACTAGGGTTTCGAAACCCTAGTTCAATAAACAGTTGGTGTCTTCTGGCTCGTCGTTGATCTAAACAAGAGTGTGGGTGGGCTTGTGTATCCCTACGAGACCACCCTAGCTTCAACAACTTCCAGAAAGATGATTCCTGCACCTGTAAACAACAAATAACATAAAAGGGGTTAAAAGCATCTGCAAGAGCTCCACTGTGTGAGGCCCTATGAAAGATAAAACTAATAAACCCTAGATGCTGCAAAATGGAACTATAAATAAAAATACAAGAATGTAAATAAAATGCAATGAATATTTTTACCTTGTCAATGCTAATATTTGCTCCTATTTTTGTTTTCGATGGTTGCATGAATGCTCGAAAGCATCTGAGGGCTTATGAATTATAAATCTACTACGGGAAACACCTAGAAGCATTCGATGATGGCTCTGAACATCTAGCAGTGTTCTGCAAACTTTGGGAGGCGCTCAGGGGTAGACGGGGATGAAGCAAAACCAGATCTGGTTCATGAGGGTTTTACGATGGTTGAAGTGGGCGATGCGATGGCGACGGTGAAGGATGAGGATGATAGCGAAATGGCTAAGGTAAATGTTCAAATTTGGGACCTTGATTCATCAAAATGAATCACTTTTTATAATCTACCCTTGAATATGTTAGGGTTTCAATGATACAAAATGGGTGATCGAGATTAAAACATGAGGAAGGGTGGGGATTAAGCTTGGTCAAGTGACATGGATTGGGATGGATGGATGGTTGAGATTAAAACATGGCGGATGGCTAGGATTTATTTATATAAACATATATATATATATATATATATATATATATATATATATATATATATATATATATATATATTAAATATATAAATAAAAATATAAAATATTAATATTTATGTATATATTAAATAAACACACACACACACACACACACACACACACACACACACATATATATATATATATATATATATAATGGATGGCTATGATTGGAGGATATGAATGGATGACAAGTGGTTAGATTTTGGTGTCTATAGATGCCTCTTTTTGTATCGTGTTGCATGAAATACAATGCGGTGCAAAAATACGAGACACCTAGTTTGGCATGATGAAGCAACTTTCTTTCCTTAGAATACAAAGATGATTTTGAAGATAAAGAATTTTTATGTGTAGCTTACCCTCTCAATTGGTGAATGAGTTAAAAATGAGTCTCATGAGCCAATTGACAGAATTGATGGTGAAAATACAGTTGAATGGTGCAAGTGTGAGTGTATGATGTAAATGCGGATGATATGAATGATGTAAATTGATGCTTTTTTTGCCCCAATGGATTAAAGGGATTTTTTCCAAGTGTAGATGCCATGATCATGTAATATGTATCCCACTGTGGGAAACCAAAATCAAATTTTTTTACCCCAAATTTGGGGTGATTCCATGTTGTTGAAGAAAATGCCTTTTGGCGTCAGTGAAATTCAAAGTAATGAAAATGCAGAATATCAGGAACCAATCATCCTATGATTGAGTGATTTCTAGGAGGTCCCTCCTAGTGACTATGCACAATTCCTAAATTTTAAAGGGAATGTTGTAGTATACATTATCCATGTTTCAAGCCCCACGTATAAGACCATCAATGATAGCTTTTGAGCAAATTAATATGAGCATAGTCGCACTCAAAAATGAGGGGTAAAATGTAATTTGATTTCAATTCAAACGAGGAGATATTGGATGATGAAAATGGTGAAGTGTCCTTATGGTGATTTACCCATCATACCGAATTGCATGGAAAACCAATCGTTGTAATCACCAAGGAGATAGAATAGACCACTAGATACGAGGTTCACTTGAAATTGTATGTGAACTTGGAAAATTTTTGATGCAAATGCAATTTTTGGTGGATTTGATGATGTTGAAATGAATATGTGATGATGAAAATACATTTATGAATGAATTACATGAGTTTATGATATTTTGCATTGGTTTTGGAGCGTTTTTAGAGTAATTTTTGGATAATTTTACGACTTTTTGGTCGTAAACAAAAATTAACCGCCCAAATCAATCCATGTTATCACAAAATGTGATGAAATAATGTGATGGATGATTAGAAATATGAATATGGTTGTTTTGTGAAAATTCAGACCGTTTTTGGTGTGTTTTGAAGCTTGTAAGGCAATTTTATGACTTTTGGTCGCAAACAAAAATTATGCACCCAAATCAATTTTTGGTTTCACAAAACATGATATGATGATGAAATGAATGTATGGATGCAATGTGGAGTGATTTTATGGAGGTAAGCTACATTTTTTGAGCATTTTGGTCTTTCTATAAATTTTGAAACAAAATATTGGCTAGCATCTACATCATGCGCATACGTCGACAAGCGTTTGCCACTCTACAGACGTTGGTCAATGTTTCAATGCACCTATGAACACCCATGGGTATTTTAGCATGCCAAAAATAGCTATAAATAGTTTGCAAAGGTAAAATTAGATTCATTCTTGTGTTCACAAGTTTTAGAAACTGCGTCTAAAGAAGAGTGAGTGAGTGAAGAAGTGAGGTGGAGTGAAGGAGTGTGGAGTGGAGGTTATGGTGATGAAGGGTGCAGATGCGGTAGGAGCAGCGATGTAAGTGGTTAAGGTAAGTGCCCTTGGCACTCTTGTTTGGACTTGTGTAATTTTTTTTTGAATTATACAGTTGAATATGGATTAATGTGTGTGCATTGTACATGTGTCATGTTGTAGTTGAGGATATTGGAGGCTCGACATCGATTCTCATCCCTCATACTCGGGGTGAGAAAGGCACTGTAGGATGAGAAATGGAAGTGGCTAGAGACTGTAAAGCTGGTTGGGGCGGCTCAGATTGATGTGGTGAGGGCAGATGAGGGGTATCTCTCTGCATTGGTAGAGATATGGGATCTAGATAGGAGGACTTTTTAGCTCCCTACTAGAGAGGCGATAGTGACACTCGAGGATGTATACTGCATATTTTGAGTGTTAGTGGAGGGTTTATGTGTTAAGGTTAAACACAACAAGGGGCATGATATGATCTAGATCTTTGGAGATCGATGGCAGAATGTGAGTGTGAGGGATGGAGGGATCAGGTACTTGGAGATGTATGTTGAGAAGAAGTTGGAAGCTTTTCCCACCTTGGTCATGTTCCTGTTGGCCAACATCGTGGTTCTGAACAACACTAGCTATTATTTTCCATGGAACATGATCAGGCTAGTATATGATATGATCAATGAGCCTTGGGTGTACGCATGGGTGCCTAATTTGCTAGCTCAGATGTAATTGGAGTTTTGTGAGGTGAGGAGGTGGGGTGGAAGGGGTTGGGGTGTAGTTTACTACTGCGGTATTGGGGCTAAGAACACTTCAGTGTGGCTCGGCCTATGGGCTTGCCTACTTAGGCATGATATGGGGAGTAGCCCTATGCTATGAGATGGCAGGTGGTTGAGGAGGTGTAGTCGAGTTGTCCTAGTTGCACTAGCCAAGAGTACAAAGATATGTGGGTAAGGCTAATACCATATCAGGTGCATTGGAGACCATGGCAAGGTGCCAATTGTAAAGATGATAGGAGGTAGCTATGGAGAGTCTATCATGCTATATGGGTTGTTGGAATGCATAGGAGTGAGGTGGAGATAATCTAGTTCTCATAGGTGCTATGGTAGTTGGGGCTATGATAGGGAATTCCTAAGACACCAGTGTTGTATAGGTGCCATCGGGATGAGACGGGCCTGCCTTGTGCTAAGGTATGGTGGGTGACCTATGATGAGGAGGAGGACATGGATCTCCCCAATTTGGATGATGTAGGGACTACCACTGAGTATGATACATGGTTCTCTGCACAGCCACCATGGGTACCTAGTTAGGCAGTGGATGAGGATAGTGGAGATGATGATGAGGTAAAGGCTAAGGTAGAGGATATGGATGAGGCTCCCATACAATAGAGACACCATCGATCTAGCGATCAAGGGAGGTAGGCAAGTGATGCAATAGAGAAACCTACAGAGATTGGAGATTATGGTGATGGCATGGATGGCATGGAGAAGGTTGCAGAGATACCTCCAGGTTAGAGTGAGGAGGAGTGGGTAAGTTTCGATCAGATGGTGGTGAGGCTAGAAGCTTGATGTAGGATAGTGATGGGGAGCTCCTTAGGAATAGTATTTTTGAATGAAGAAGTGGATGGTGTGGTGGATGATGTGGTTGATGATATCAAGAAAATATGAGTGGATGAAATGGTGGAATCATAGGGATTTGAAATGAAATTGCAATACTTAAATGGTTCAACATCCGCTGGTATGCAATGAATTTGTCCCTCATGCACATATTTTAAGCATTGATGGAGTATAGAGGGGATACATATCATTTCCCTAATCCAGTGACGTCCAAGAATTATATTGTACACCATGGATCCTTCCAAGATGTGAAACATGGTATGCAATATTTTTACCCCCACTTCGATGGATAAAACTGCAATGCCAATTGTCGAATAGAGAGCATCGTTAAATGATTTCAAGGTGAAGGTGGATTTGGTGATATGAGATGGTGGGAGATTAAGATGTTGAAGAGCAAATGTGGTGATGATATTGATGGAGGAACCACTATCAATTAAAACTTGTTTAAATGGATTCCTATTAATTTGAGCCATGATATGCAATGGAGGGTCCATTGATCCTGATGATATTGGTTTGATTTCAAAATCATAGAATGTAATAGAAGGCACCAAAAATGTTTGGATGCTTCATAAAAAATTGCTAAAAGCATTAGTATCCTAAGATTGGAGTTCAATGAATTTTAGAATCTCCATTAATGCCTCATAGTGTGGGGGAGACTATTGAATTAGCTCGTAAATGGATAGTTTAGCTAAAGCCATTTTAAGGCTAGTGGTTGGTTGACTACTCAGAGAGATGATTGGCCTTTGTGGACGATTGGGAGGATGAATGGGTGGATATGAACAACTTGGAATGTGAATTTGTTGGGAAGAATTGGTAGAGAGTTGGATGGGTGATGATGAAGTGGAAGCTTTTCAAAGATCCATTAACCTTGTTCAAGAGCAAATCAATAGCCCACCTAGGCATGATCCTTATTCTCAGCATGAACTTGCCCACTTGTAACCTTCCAGTTTCACCCAGGTGTATAACAACCCTCTTTTTGAGGCATCATTTGCACCTGCCCATAATTGGTCTCTTCCACAATAGTCATGTGTCCAAAGCACTTCCATTACATCTTCCTATACCACCACCTATGACAATCCATTGTATGAAGCACATGTTAACGATGCTTCACAAATATCAGTTTCCACTACATCCAATATCCCTCATTCAGTTGCAATCTCAATTGCAACTTATCCTCCACCCACTTCATCCATTTCCACCACATCTACACCATTTGCCTCAGATATTTTCATAAAATAAGCATGGAAACATCTTAATAAATTTCTCAAGGATTGATAGAATGCTCATTATTATCCCCAACATCAATTACAGGTGATAGGTTTCAAGCCCCAACCCATTTCCACCTAGCCTACCTTATTTACTACAAATCCATCATGGGTATCATAATATTCTATGGTTTCCATCCCCACACCTCCATCAACCCACACCATTCCATTTCCATGAGTCAACACATTCATAGCCCTCGAACCATATCCATTCCATCATTTGCAATCATTCCCTCATCAAGACCAACATCACAAAATTCAGTCCAGTCCATCAAATCATTAGCATATCATAACGCCTTAACATTTCACCACTTCATCTCCACATAATCACCAAGTAATTTAGGGCTTCCACATCCTGGGGAAGATCCTAGAATTTAGGCTTTACAACGGCATATTGATAGCTTGATACAATACACTCCTAGTATGATGAACTAAAAGCCTATATTAAGATAACTCATCAATAAACCCATTCAATTTTTGGTACCATCACTACCATATCCAACATATTTTACAGTGCTAAAATTTGATAAATTTAAAGGGACTAAGGACCCTAGAGAGCATGTGAGCACATTCATTCACTCATGTTTCAAAATCTAAAATCAAGATGCTTTAATGCTCAGAACCTTTCCTATGACATTGGGGGGAGATATCGTGGAGTGGTATAACCTCTACCTCATCATAGTATTTATACTTTTGAACAATTGGTCAACCAATTCCTCGAGATATTTTCCCTCAATGTTCGTAAAAAAATCACATTGTCTGACTTATACAATCTTAAGCAATTTTATGATGAGTTAGTATATGATTTTGGCAACCGTTGTACGGCTGTTATCACAAAACTACCATTCTCCCTATCAATGGAAGAGCTAACTTGGTTGTAGTGTATTACTGCAGTGTTGGGACTAGGAGCACAAAAATTGTGATTGCCATTTTGTAAACAAAAAATGAACAACACCAATACAAAGATAAAAAGAACAAAAAGCACAATAACACCACAAAATACACAAAATGAATAATATTTTATTAATATGAGTATATATTCGAGTTGTACAATTAATGTGCCCTAATATGGGGGTTAAAAATGCTTTTTGATATAGATATTACAAATAATAGGGTTTCAAAACCCTAGTTCAATGAACAAATGGTGTCTTCTAGCTCGTCCTTGATCCAAACAAGAGTGCGGGTGGGCTTGTGTATCCCTACGGGACCACCCTAGCTTCAACAACTTCCAAAAAGATGATTCCTGCACCTGCAAACAATAAAGAACATAAAAGGGGTTAAAAGCACTCGCGAGAGCTCCACTATGTGAGGTCCTATGAAAGATAAAGATAAAACTAATAAACCCTAGATGCTATAGAATGGAACTGTAAATAGAAATACAATAATGTAAATAAAATGCAATGAATATTTTTACCTTGTCAATGTTGATTAATGCTCCTATTTCTATTGTCGATGGTTGCACGAATGCCCAAAAACATTCGAGGTCTTACGAACTGTAAATCTGCTATGAGAAATACCTAGAAGCATTCGGTGATGGTTGTGAATGCCCAACAGTGTTCCAATAATGGTCAACAGTGTTCTACAAACTCTGGGAGGTGTTCAGGGGTGGATGGAGATGAAGCAGAACCAGATCTAGTTCACGAGGGTTTTGTGGTGGCTGAAGTGAGCAATGTGATGATGACGATGAAGGACGAAGATGATAGCAAAATGGCTAGGGAAAATGTTCAAATTTGGGACCTTGATTCATCAAAATGATTCACTTTTTATAATCTACCCTTGAAAATGTTAGGGTTTCGACAACATAAAAATGGGCGGTCGAGATTAAAACATGAGGAAGTATGGAGATTAAGCTTGGGCAAGTGACATGGATTGGGATGGATGGATGGTTGAGATTAAAATGTGGCAGATGGCTAGGATTTATTTATATAAAAATATATAAATAAAAATATTTAATATTAATATTTATGTATATATTAAATAAACACACACACACACACACACACATATCTATATATATATATATATATATAAATAATGGATGGCTATGATTGGAGGATATAGATGGATGACAAGTGGCTAGATTTTTGTGTCTATAGATGCCCCTTTTTGTATCGTGTTGCGTGAAATACAATGCGGTGCAAAAATACGAGACACCTGGTTTGGCATGATGAAGCAACTTTCTTTCCTTGGAATACAAAGATGATTTTGAAGACAAAGAATTTGTATGTGTAGCTTACCCCCTCAATTGGTGAATGAGTGAAAAATGAGTCTCACGAGCCAATTGACAGAATTGTGGGTGAAAATGCAATTGAATGGTGCAAGTGCGAGTGTATGATGTCAATGCATATGATATGAATGATGTAAATGCGAATGATGTAAATGATGTAAATTGATGTCATTTTTGCCCCAACGAATTAAAGGGGTTTTTTACAAGTGTATATGTCATGATCATGTAATATGTATTCCATTGTGGGAAACCAAAATCAAATTTGTTTACCCAAAATTTGGGGTGATTCCATGCTATTGAAGAAAGTGCTTTTTGGCGTCATTGAAATACGGTGATGAAAATATAGAATATCAGAAACCAATCATCCTATGATCGAGTGATTACTAGGAGGCCCCTCCTAGTGACTATGCACAATTCCTGAATATTAAAGGGAATGATGTAGTATAAATTATCCATGTTTCAAGCCCCACGGACAAGGCCATCAATGACAACTTTTGAGCAAATTAATCTGAGCATAGTCTCACTCAAAATGAGGGATCAAATGCAATTTAATTTCAAATGAGGAGATATTGGTTGATGTAAATGTCCAAGCATCCTTATGGTTATTTATCCATCTTATCAAATTGCATCGACAACCAATCATTACAATCACCAAGGAGATAGAATAGACCACTAGATACGAGGTTCATTTGAAAATGCATGTGAACTTGGTAAATATTTGATGCAAATGCAATTTTTTATGGATTTGATGATGGTGAAATAAATATGTGATGATGAAAAATTCATTGATGAATGAATTGCATGAGTTTGTGATATTTTGCATTGGTTTTGGAGCATTTTTAGAGCAATTTTTGGATAATTTTTATGATTTTTTGGTTGTAAACAAAATTTAACCATCCAAATCAATCCATGTTATCATAAAAGGTGATGAAATGATGTGATGGATGATTATAAAGATGAATATGGTTGTTTTGTGAAAATTCAAACCATTTTTGGTGCATTTTGAAGCTTGTAAGGCGATTTTGCGACTTTTGGTCGTAAATGAAAATTATGCACCTAAATCAATTTTTGGTTTCACAAAACATGATATTACTGTAGTGTGGGGCTAGGAGCACAAAAACCATGATCACCATTTTTTAAACCAAAAATGAACAACACCAATACAAAGATAAAAAGCATAAAAGCACAATAACACCACGAAATACGTAAAATAAATAATATTTTACTAATATGGGTAGATCTTCGAGTTGTACAATGAATTTTCCATAATATGGGGGTTACAAATTCTTTTTGATACGGATATTACAAATAATAGGGTTTCAAAACCCTAATTAAATGAATAATTGATGTCTTATGGCTCGTCCTTGATCCAAACAAGAGTGTGGGTGGGCTTGTGTATCCCTACGGGACCACCCTAGCTTCAACAACTTCTAGAAAGATGATTCATGCACCTGTAAACAACAAAAAACATAAAGGAGTTAAAAGCACTTGCGAGGGCTCCACTATGTGAGGCCCTTTAAAAGATAAAACTAATAAACCCTAAATGCTGCAAAATAGAACTGTAAACGAAATACAAGAATGTAAATAAAATGCAATGAATATTTTTACCTTGCCAATGCTAATATTTACTCTTGTTTCTATTGTTGATGGTTGTACAAATACCCGAAAGCATCCGAGGGCTTACGAATTACAAATCTACTATGGAAAATTCCTAGAAGCATTCGGTGATGGTTGTGAATGCCCAAAAATATTCCAAAAACACTCAGCAACATTGTGTAAACTCTAGGAGGCATTCGGGGGTGGACGGGGATGAAGCAGAACCAAATATGGTTTGCGAGGATTTTGCAACAATTGAAGCGAGCAATGTGATGGCGATGATGAAGGATGAGATGATAGCAAATGGCTAGGGAAAATATTCATATTTGGGATCTTGATTCATCAAAATGTATCACTTTTTATAATATGCTCTTGAACATGTTAGGGTTTTGATGACACAAAAATCGGTGGTCGAGATTAAAACACAAGGAAGGGTGGAGATTAAGCTTGGGCAAGTGACATGGATTGGGATGGATGGATGGATGAGATTAAAACGTGGTGGATGGCTAGGATTTATTTATATAAATATAAATATATATATTTATTAAATATATACAAATAAAAATATAAAATATTAATATTTATGTATATATTAAATAAACACACACACACACACATATATAATGGACAACTATGATTGGAGGATACATATGGATGACAAGTGGCTAGATTTTGGTGTCTACAAAAAATAAAGATGAAATAGTGTTCACATAAGATGATTTCATGAAGGCCATAAAGGAAATTATCTTGTGGAATCCTATGAAGACATGCGGTGTCAACAATTACATCAAGGTAAATACCAGTCTGTTCAAGATTATACTTATGCTTTTCACTCTATGAAAGAAAATATAGGTATTCAAGATACATAAAGGGATTTAATCCTCAAGTACTATAGTGGGTTGCAATAGTACATTTAAGAGTGCATGAACCTCTTTGAATTCAAGATATTGGGAGAGGCATATAAACTTGGCAATTTGGAGCAAGAGAAAAAAATCAAAAATAGAAATGGAGGAAGAACAAATAATAAAAACTATAACACTAACTACTAGCCAAAGAAAGGAAAGAGCGACTCTCCAAAGAATTAGGATAAAGGGGGTTAGCCCCAAAATCATATTTAGAAGTATAAAAAAGGCTCCCAAGAAAAGAATCCCTTGAAGGCCAATAGTGGCAAATGGTGTAATTATCATAAGAGCAATTGACATCCAAGAGAGAAGTGTCAAGCAATTTAGTCATTTTTTATTGAGTCATAACCCTCTACATCCAATAAACCATTGCCTCCATATCCATAGGTTGAGGATAGAGGGAAGTTAAACCAAATATGACCATTTCCACCACACATGTTGCACTAGAGGAGCCAACACCTATTTCACTCATAAATGCAGGTCAAGGGTAAGCCATTACATTTCATTGTTGATAGTGGGAGTCAAAAGAATTTTATTTCTGCTCAAATGGTGAAGGATTTGAATATGTCTATCACACCACACCCACAACCATATAATGTTGGATGGTTACAATAGGGGAGATACATTTATGTCACTCAATAATGTCTCCTCTCTTATGCCATCAAGCCCTTCAAAGATGAATTTTTATATGATGTTGTACCCTTGGATGTTTGTGATGTGATTTTGGGCCAACCATTTATGTGGAAGAGGTATGGTGTATATGAGTCTAGGCTCCAAAGTGTCATCATCACTATTGAAGGTCAGTGCTTTAGGATACCAGAGGTATCTCCTCCTACCTTTGTTTTCTTAATTAATGCTAAACAATGCAAAAATATGATAGCCAAAATAATAAAATTTATTTTATTGATGATCAAGCCATAAAGTAGGAGGACCATTGCTACATCAATTGTAGGCCCTACACAACAAAAGTAGATGGATCAGATTGTAGTAAAATATGATGACTTGTTCAAGTCACCAATTGGGGTTCCACTTCATTATGAGGTAAAGCATTCCATTGATTTAGTTCCTAGTTCTCCTTTGTCTAATGCACCTATTTATCATAGATCAATCCTTGAAAATGATGAAATCAGGAGGTAGATCCAAGAATTGATTCAAAAGGGGTACATCAGACCAAGTGCTTCACCATGTGGTAGTCCAATTGTCTTGGATCCAAAGAAATATGGAATATGGAGACTCTATATTGACTATAGAGATTTGAATAAAATCATTGTGAAGAATCACTATCCACTCCCTCAGATAGATGACTTGTTGGACCAACTCCATGGTGCAAAGTTCTTCACCAAAATTGATCTCAAATCTAGTTATCAAATACCCATAGATCCCATTAACATATGGAAGACTACATTCAAATCCAAGGAGGGTTTATTTGAGTGGCTAGTTATACATTTTGGCTTGACCAATGCACCTACCACATTCATGAGGATGATGGATGACATCCTGCATCCCTATACTAGCTCATTTGTGGTAGTCTACTTAGATGACATTCTCATCTATAGTAAGACATGGGAGGAACATCTACAACATGTTTAGATTCTTCAAAGACACAAGCTATATGCTAATTTAGAGAAGTGCTCATTTGGCATGATAAATATTCAATACCTTGGGTATATTATTGATAAAGAGGGAGTCCATGTTGATCCTAAGAAGATTTAAGTAATTAGAGATTGGCCTACCCCAAAGACTCTAATAAAGCTTCATAGATTTTTGGGTCTTGCCAATTTCTATCAAATATTTATATTAGGGTTCTCACACATTGCTTGGCCACTACACCAAGTGACCAAAGGAGGTTTCAAATCCAAGTTCCATTGGGGAGATACACAATAGAGGGTATTTGAGAGGTTGAAGGACCAATTATGTTCAACTCCTACACTTTTCCTACCTGATTTGCATCAACCTTTTGAGGTAATGATTGATGCATCAAAGTATACATTAGGAGCTATTCTCACACAACATGGGCATCCAATTGTCTATCATAGTGAAACATTCAATGAAGTAGTTTGAAAATACCCCACATATGACAAAGAGCTCTATGCCATTGTCCAAGCATGTAAATAGTGGAAGCACTACATCTTGGGCAAGGAAACCATCATCCACATAGATCATAAACCTCTAGAGTTCATTCAGATATAGAGTAAGCTAAGGAATGAAAGACATCAAAAGTGGGCCACATATCTACAATAGTTTCATTTGATCATCAAGCATAAGAAAGGGAGTGCCAATTCAATAATAAATTGTTTGAGTCAACCTCCAATCATAGCACTCACCACCATTCTTGATTCTTGTGGGCATGATACTTCCAATTGGTCCACCTTGTATGAAGTAGATTCTGATTTTGCAAATGCATACCAAGCTCTTCATGTGGGTAAGCATATTTCTTATTTTTATTTGTAAGATAACCTCCTCTGTCACATGGGACATATTTGTGTACCAGCTAGTGAGTGCTCAAAGATGATTTGGGAAGCACACTTCAACAAAGTAGTAGGTCACTTTGGGATGGAAAAAATATTGGTAGTACTTCAAAAGTACTTCTATTGGCCCAAGATGAGGAATGATGTTGAGAGGTACATCAAGTCATGTACCCTCTATGTTATTTCCAAACCAACCAACAAGAAGTAGGGACTATATACACCATTTCTAATGCCATCCAAGCCTTGGGAATCTATCTCCATGGATTTCCTCTTAGGTTTACCCACATCTAAGCATGGTAATGATTATGTTTTTGTAGTAGTTGATTATTTTTAAAAAATGGCTATCATGATTCCTTGTAAGAAATCCATTTTAGTTGAGGATACTACTAAGCTTTATTTTAGTCATGTGTGGCTCAACTTTGGCTTGCCAAAGTCCATTGTATCTAATAAGGATAGAAAATTTCTAAGTATTTTTTGGTCCACCCTATGGAGCATGATGGACACCAAGTTGACCATGTCCATAACCTTCCATCCTCAAACTGATGGCCAGATAGAAGTTGTGAATTGATTGATTGTACATCTTCTTTGAATGTATAATTCCAAGCATCCATGCACATGGGATGAGAGCCTCCCTACATTCAACATGGGTACAATCAAGCTCTACATAGCTCTACCAAACACAACCTATTTCATGTCTATTTTGGGTTCCAACCCTTGGCACCCATTGATGTAGCTCTCCCTATGCAACCCATGGAGTACTCACCTCATGGATAAAAATAAGTAGAAAAGGTAGCATGATTTGTGGAATAGATTTAGCACATCCAACAATAGGTCCATGACCTCTTGGAAAAGACAAATAAAAAATACAAGCAATGCCATGACCAACATTGGGTCCCACATCAATTCAAGGTTGGAGATAAGGTATGGTTACATTTAGAAAGAGAGACTTGTAGGACCCCATAGGAAGATTAAACCTCTTCGCTATGGACCATACACCATCACCAAGAAGGTGGGAGAAAATACCTTTGAATTGAATCTTCCATCTTATCTTGGTTTGCATCCAATCTTCAATGTTGAACTTCTTAGGCCCTATCATCCACCTTTGTTGGACACTTCCATAGTAGCAAAATAGTTGGACATTGAAGAACTCAATCTAGACAGTTTAGCACCAATGGAGGAGGATCAAATTGTTGACACATGGACCAAGACCACTAGAAGGTAGTCCACTTAGATGTACAAAGTGGTCAAGGTAGGACAACTTGGTCACCAAGGGGAATGGCTCACAAAAATTAGATAAAGAAATAATTTTTGCACTTGATGTCAAAAGTTGATGCAATGGGGACCATTGATTTTCAAGGGGGATGAATGATCCAGGCATGTGACCATTTTTGCAGCATGGCTTTATGCTAAAAAATACCTAAAAATCTATTTTTTAATCCTAACTACACTATTAGGGGCATAACTTTGTGCTTGGGACTCTATTTTGATCCATTCAAGAAGCATTGGAAATATTAGAGAGAGAACAACAATTTCTATAGGAAACTTTATCATAGACATAGTTACCAATAACTTTATGGAAAAAATGCTCTAGAGGCCCTAAAAATGCAAAACAAAATACTTACTAAAAATAGTAATTTTCTATTTTTAGATTTTCATAGCCAAAATGCATCTCTAGCTATGTTGACACATCAGTAGAAGATAAAATACAAAAGGACAAGTCATATGTATGTAATTTTCATTTAATATGCACTTTGTAACTCATGGAAGGTGAATCACCACATTTCCATATGGGTGACCTTCTAACTCATAGAAGGTGAACCACCACATTTCCATATGGGTGACCTTCCATATTCAATATGGTGGATTTCCAACACACCAATTCTTGTATAAAGAGAGATGCACCCCTGATTATAAAAAGCATGAGTAATGGATGTAATGTTATAGCCTCACATCTCTTCTTAGAGATTGCTTGTATTGTACTCTATTTTTGAGCAATAAAATCATTATGTTATTTTGCTTATATATTTATGTGTTTTAATTTGTTATACTCTATTATTTTTTAATTGCACTCTTTCATGATCTTTCTTAACTCAAAATTCTAAGTTTTGGATCAATCAAAATTTTAAGTTTTGGATAAACTATTAAATAGCTTTCAATGGGGTTAGGATTTTTGGACTTCTATATCAACTTATCAATAAGGATAAAGAATATTGGAAATATCCTAGGGGACTTCATCAAAGAGGGACCAACTATTAAGGAGCTAAACCATGCTATATATACCTGAATATGTATTGTTATGGATGTTTCAAGATCTTTACCTCAGTTCATTAAGATTAAACCTTAATAAAGAGAATGATATCAATAGGTGGATAATGAAAATATTACATTATGATGCCACAATTGTTATGAGCCTAGACACATGGCAAGTGATTACAAAATGAAAATAATGAAGAAAGAGAGATTTTTTTTATCATGAGATAAACTTCAAGATGAAAAGAAAATCATACTATAGTAGAAGCTAGATTAGATCAAGGATATTCCACTTCAAAAGAAGAGGTAAAGAAATCCTATCTACAATATCAAATGGCAAATGCCACCATAGTTTATTCGAATCAACCATTAGAAGAAACAAAGAAGGATACAAGGGATGAGAAAGTACAATGTGCAAGTTTTGTTCAAAAGAAATTAAAGATGCAAAGGAAGATATAGAGGGAAATTTTAAAACAATATGGGTAAAAGAGGGCAAGTTTATTCTAAGTAAATCGTCTTCATTTTCCTCAAGTAGTATAAAATCCTCTCTTGGCAACTATAATGAAACTAGTGTAGAGGTTATCCCTTGCACTTTAGGGTTTCAAGAGCAACATAATAAAGAAATGAGGATGTAACATATCAATAGAAATTAAGGGTTTATAGGGAAGCATAAGATGGTAATTGTTATGGAGGAGCATCCTTGCATTTTAGGATTTCCAGGGCAACATGAAGAAGAAAGTACTTTTGAGGTTATTCCTTGTATTTCATGTCCTTTAGAAAAAGATAAACCTATAGATGATAAGTCTCATTCTGAACACTATAGAAAAATTTAAGAGATTGATGAATATGAAAGTGATGTTGGGAATGAAAAAAGAGAGGAAGATCCAAGAAGCAAAAAAAAAGAGAAAATAAAACTCAGAGGGATATTGATATGGGAAAATAAAATTAAATACCACAAGTATTAACAAGTGGGGCTAAGCCCATGAATAAAAGAAAAATTATGATGAAAATAATATCTTGAAATATTAGAGACATTAATGTCCTAGAGGAGATAGTGCAATGATTCGGGGTTTGAATCTTCTTTAGTAAGTCCAAGGTTCAAATCATGACATGTGTGTGTGGATGTGTTAAATCCCCTATTAATAATCTCAGTTGTCCCCCTTATGACAGGTCATGGTGGGATGGGGATGCCCAACCTTGAGCATCGATTGTAGGGGTTTCTCACACTAACCAAGTCCAAAAATAAATATTAGGGGCATTAATAAAACCCCTAAAAAAAAGAGGCATTAGGAAATTGAAGGTTGCATTAGTAAAAATTTTAGCCATTTGTGGTATTGATTTTCATCTTGGTAAAATTCAAATTTTAGAAGACAAATGGAAGAGTGAGATTTTATCTCTTATTAAAAGGATATCAAGGAGTTGATTGAAGAATCCATTGTAGTTTGAGAAATATGTTGAATATCTTTGATAGAAAGGCAAACAAATATTTTCTTTGATAAAAATACAAGTTGGATATGGTTTAATTAACCTAATAACAATTAAATGAGAGCAATAAAATATTTTTTATTTTAATAAGAGTGGCCCCAATAGAAGCCACACATAGATTTTTTTTTTAAGTAGGGTTTTGAAAAGGTTTCCCTTTCCCTTTTACATTGACTTAATCACATTGAACTATTTGGTGCCATCGAGATTTAAACCTTGGTGTGGGCTACATCAACCATTTGTCCCAACTGTTGAACCAAGGACTCGTTGGCAAAGCCACACAACTTATTAGAAAATTAATTAAATTATTTTAAATAACATTAAAAATTAAAGTAAAAAAATAATTACAAATTTCTTTTGAGATGTGATCTACTCAATTAGGTCATGTAAAGTTATTTTGATTTCAATTTATATGGCTCCAAGACTAATTTCTTCTAAATGGTTATATTGTGGTGGGATGAATCAAAGGTTTAAAGATCATGTATGTATAGGTATGTTCAAAATATGAAACATCTCAAGGGACCAACTAAGCTTTAAAATATCAAATCTTTTGGTAACATATTTAAAACAATAAATTAAATTAAATTCAATATTAGCAATTGATAAAAGATAGAAAAAATTAATGGAATGGACCAAGAAATTTATATGCAAGAATTATAACTATTTTATTTATTATCGTAATGTATTGATAAAGGAAGAGTCATATTGCAGCCCTGTGGTTTGAACCCTGCGCTTGCCAACTACTAAAAATAGTGTGGTTGTAACCAACTCTCCTATCAAGAAAAAAAAATATATCGATCCCCAAAATATAAGGGTGAATGTTTCAAGGAAGGGAACAAAAATACCAAAAAAAAATTCATACTATAGCAAAACATATTTGTCTTTTATAAAATTAAAAATATTTCAACTCCACATGGAGGAATTATTAAGGAAGAAGATTTTTTTTTAAAGTTTTTTAGTAAGTTAAAAAATAAATTTGAGTTTTGAGTTAAAAACATGGGTTTTATAAGGGTCCCAATCCCCTCGTACAAATTGGGGTTTGAACCCTGGACCTCCCCAAAGAGAGGCCAAAGCCCTTACCACTGTGATAAGCTTACAATTATAAGAAGAAGATATTAAGAAGGAAGAAATTAATTATTACAAAGATATTTTGTCGAAAGTTGGGTAAAATAAGGAGGGTCAAGATAATATTTTGCAAAATAGTTCATAATGATTAGTTATCACATAGGGATAGAATGTAATATTGATAAGGAAGATCTCTATGGAGCAATTATAAGAGGTAATTTTCTCATTCCACTTTAACAAGGCACCTAAAACAACACTAATGGATTTTCTATAATTTTCTTTTAATTTTTTTGGATTTATTGAAGAATGATATGTTGGCTTCAGGTAAAGAGGCCAGTAAAATATTTTTATAATTTTCATTAAATAAGTCTTTATAATATTATTTATAATATAATTTAAAAAATCATGGAAAATATATTAAAAAGCATTCTAGATCGTGTTACCTCAAAGGAATAAGATGGTTTTTATGGTAAACAAATTCTAGATAGTGAATTACACAAGAGGTCATGCATTCTCTTCATTCCTTGAAAAATAATTATATATGAACAAAGCATGTGATAGGGTTTGTTAGAGTTTTCTACATGATGTTCTCAAAAACTTTGGTTTTGACCAATGTTAGTATAATAGGTTTGATGTTGTTTTATCTCTCTAAAATATCTTATTTTAATTAGTAAATCCACTACTAGGTAATTTGAGTCATCCATCAACTCTATTAAGGTGAACTACTATCTCCTACTATCTCCTCATTTGTTTATTAATCTTGTTGAGACATTGGGGAGAGCTTTCTCAAAGGTAAAAATAAAAGGAAAAATCAAAAGTATTCAAGTTGCAACAAATGGCCTCTTCGAATATCATATTCAATTTATTGATGATACTTTTCTTTTGGTTTATCCCTTAGTCAACAAGGCCATGGAGTTTTAAATCAATATTATCATGCTATGAGAAGGGTGTTGGATAGTTGGTTAATACTACAAAACCAAGATCTTTTTCATTAACATTATCATAGATTTACAACAAATTATTATAGATATTTTGGGGTTTAAATTTGGAAAGTTATCATCAACATAATTGGGTATTCCTTTATTTGATAAACAAATAATGTTGAAATATATGTGATTTTTAATCTTCACTTGAGGCCACAATCAACCCATTTGTATAGTCCTATGGGCCCTTGTACACATTATAAAGGTGAGTTTAATTTAATATTTTAATAATAAACCTTAAGGTAGGTTATTTAACCTTGAATTAAGGTCACTTTTAATTTGGGTATTTATACTCCTTGATACCATTCATTTTGTCATCGTTATGATATGAATTATTTTCTTCAGTGAGATCATTTAGTGTCTATGAACTCTCTTCATATTGTATGTACTTATTTGTGATATATCTTTTTTTATAGATAATGTGTTGATTACATTCAAATCATAAAATTTGATATGTTATCAAAGAGAACATAAATCTCTATTACTTGACCCTAAATTTTAGCATATATTCTTTTATGATAGTGTTTTAGGGCTTCACCAAGGAAAACCCCTAGTTGAAGATTGGATTGCAAGGATCTCATTGTGCTATAACAAGTTGGTTGGATTAAGAGAAATATTCATCAACAAGGTTATTTATCCTCTTCTTTGATATATATATTTTTCTGGATAACAAGGGGTTGTACTCAGGTCCCCCACCCTTGATAAATTACAACTCTCTTCTTTAGAGCTTGAGAGTTTACAAATAGATTCACTTCTCATCTCAATTGAGATGCTATAGCTAGAAACCTACATCATTTTACATAAAATGTTTGAATTCTTGATTTTCATTTTTTGGATCTTTTCAATTTTTTGTGTGAATACAAATATTCCAAAATTCAACATCCTTCTTGACATTTTTCTATAGCAACCTTCACAATACCAAAACTTCACCTCTACTATCTATGCATTGCATCTTAGTAGAGTAATATTTCCAAAACATCACACTATCATAGTCCGCTTTACCAAATCTGGATTGCTAGTTTCCTTCCTAAAACACAAGTGCAACCACAAAAATTATAATAAATAGTTTATATGAAAACACATTAATGTTATAAAATAAAGCAGATATTACCAATGGAAAACATTAAAGTAAATCTTAATCATTATTTGATTCAAGCAGTCAACATTTTCTTGTCAGCTTCAGCTAAACTTACTACTTCCTCTAACCATGGAAAAGAGAATTTAACTTCATGATCCTCAATTAAAACCCCTCTATTGGCTAGCCTATCTGCACATTTGTTTCCTTCCCTTAATGTATGTGTAAACCTGATTTCTTCAAACTCTTTAGCAAGATCTTGAATTTCCACAATTATCTCTTGTATGTTCCATGGAGCCTTTGCTTTCCTCAAAATTGCATTTATTACTATGAGTGAATCACCTTCCATCCATACTCTATTCCATTTCATTTGTTTGCATATTTTTAACCCTTCTAAAGCTGCCCAAGCTTCAACTTCATTATTTGTCTTAAATCCACTATTGAAAGCGTAATGAGACAAAATCTCTCCTCTATTATTTCTAATTATTCCTCCTCCTCCTGTTGGTCCTGGATTTCCTTTAGATGCTCCATCAAAATTCAATTTGACCAACTCCACATCTGGTGGTTTCCACTTTATATTCTTTGCCTTCTTTTTGTTTCTCTTGTACCCAACATCATAATTCCATTTGATGACTTGACTCCATCTATCAAGGCTCTCTACTTCCAGATTAGGGATTGGGTGAGTTGATAGGGTTGGATTAGACTCCTCTATGGCTAAACATATCTTCCTTTTCATTACCTCTAAATTGCTTTCCTTTCCTTTAAATATTCTTCTATTCCTTTCTAGCCATACAGTCCAAAGTATTGTATCTTTTGATATATCCCAGATTGTTTGTAAAGCCTCACTTTTAAAAGTGCTCTGCCATTGCTTTAACCATTCTTCAATTCTACTATTCATCACCATGCATTTACCAAACATATTAAGAATCCATTGCCATAGTTTCTAGACTATTGAGCAATGTCCCAAGAGATGGTCTATACTCTCCTCCTCCTTTTTACAAAGAACACATTGAGAGGGGCCATGAAAACCCCTTTTCATAAGGTTATCCTAGGATAAAATTCTTCTATGACCTACTAGCCAAACAAACATTTTGACTTTAGGAATGCTTGGGCTATCCCAAATATCTCTCCATATTCTTGTGATATTCCTATTTTGTTGGTGCTTTACATTATATCCACTTCTTGTTGTGTATTCTCTTGAGCTATTCAACTCCCAAATCAATTTATCCTTGGCTCCCCTCAGAATAATCACAATTGTTATCTTTCTACTCAACTGCCTCCTAGCATCAATGTCTTGTATACTTGTAAAAAATATTCTTTCCATTTGTATCTTCCTTCCTGATCCTTGTACAAAATGTTTGAAACCCTATCACCATATTTATCTTGAAGTAATCTCATCCAAGGTTTCAAAATTGGATCTAGATTGAGTGGTTTTTTATCACACCAAGTATCCATCCAAATAGAATTTTTTTCTCCAGTTCCCACCACCCATCTTAAACCTTTAATCACTAGATCAATAGATTTTTTAAACCATTCCAAAGTGTAGAACCATTTGGTAGAGAGAATGTAGTAAATATTAAGCTTGGGTCATTGGGCTCAACATACTTAGAAGAATTCTTGCCCATTGTCTTTGACTCTCTTTGTACAATCTCCAGATTACTTTTCCCTTAAGAGCTAAGTTTGCATCTATAAGAACTCTTAAACCGAGACCTCCCCTAGTTTTATCATCACACACCTTGCTCCATTTCACCAAAGGAAATTTCCTTTTATCATGTAAACCTGACCACAAAAAGGATCGCATAATATAGATTAAACTTTTTTCTATTGATTTTGGCATAGTATACAATGACATGTAATATGTTGGAATGGCTTATAAGATTGACTTAATTAGTTGCACTCTTCCTTACTAACGATAACCATCTACCTTTCCATGTCGATAGTTTATTCTAAACTTTACTTATAACTAGATTCCATAATTCTATCCTCATTCTCCCCTCAAATAAGGGCATCCCTAGATAAGTTGTTGGAAAATTTGCCTCCTCCATTTGAAGTAACCTGCAAATTCTTGCTTTGATTTTAGTTGGAGTGTTTAGGAAGTAAATTTTGGATTTTGTCCTATTAAATATTTTGCCCTTGATGCTCTTTTATATTCCTTTAATAAGTTATTCAAAACTTTGGCCTCATTTATCCTTGCCCTTCCAAAAAGGGTTGTATCATCTACAAACTATTGATGGGTGATGTTGTCGATGTTATTACTAGCCTTAAGTCCACTTATAAGCCCATATTTGTTAGCCTTCTTCAAGTTCCTACCCAAAACCTCTACCATAATAATGAACAGATATGGTGATAGAGGATCTCCCTATCTAAGGCCTCTCTTGGCTTTAAATGATTTTGTTACTAACCCATTGACCAACATTGAATATGAAACTATAGAGACACAAGCTTTAATCCATCTAACCCATTTCTTCCCAAATCCAAACTTTTCTAATACTACAAAAAGAAAATCCCATTTAACCCTATCATAGGCTTTACTCATATCAAGTTTTAAGATCATTGCTTTCTCTTTTCTTGAAGTTGTTGAATGTATAACTTCATGAGCTACTATGATCCCATCTAGAATCTATCTCCCTTTCACAAATCCTCCTTGCTCTTTTGAAATAATTTTGTCTAACAATGGCCTTAATCAATTTACCATAACTTTGGAGATAATATTATATGCCATATTACATAGGCTTATGGGTCTAAATGAATCAAACAATTCAACATCCTTCTTTTTTGGAATCAGGGTAAGATATGTTGCATTTATTTTATAAGGTATGTATTGTTTTACCCTAGACTATTCCACTACCACCAATAAAGAATCCTTCACTATATCCCAATTATGTTGATAAAATATTGTAGAGAGCCCATCTAGACCTAGGGATTTATCCTTATTAAAAGAGAAAAGAGCTAAATGAACTTCTTCTAGAGTAATAGGCTCCATTATTTTCCTATTATCTTCATTCATTATAATTGAAGGTACTTCTTGAAGAAGTTTATCATTAAGAACTTCATACTCCTCTTATCCTAGAATATTCTAATAAAAATACCTTATCTCTTTTCTAATTTCACTTTGGTCTTCAATCCAAACTCCTTCTATTGATTTATTTCTACTAATTTTGGATGTTGATCTCTATACTATAGCCATCCTATGAATACACTTTGTATTTTTATCTCCTTTTTTAACCAACTATGTCTTGATTTTGATCTCTGAAATTCCTCTTTCTTACTCAAAATATTATGATATTCAATAAACAACTTTATTTCCTCTAAGCTTGGATTATTATGATCACCTTTTTGGAATTTTGAAAGTTTATATTTTAGTTCTTTATTTTCAAAAATATTTCCAAAAATGTTCTTATTCCATTCTTTTAATCTAGATGTTATTGATTTAATTTGTTTTGGAAGTGCATACAACCCACCATTTTATGAAGAATTCTCAGTTTGTGCTAGCATATCAAAAAATTGAGGATGGTCTTCCCACATCTACTCATGTTTAAAATAAGATATTTTTAAATTCACTTACCACAATTTTAATTCTTATTGGCCAGTTGTCTGAACCAATCCTTGTTAAGGTATTAATTTTACATGTCCCTTCATCTAGCCAATGATATGAGAGTATGCATTTGTCTAATTTATTTTCTATTAGGTTCTGGCATTTATTTTTGTTGGTCCATGTATAGTTTTCTTCTTCAAACTAAACCTCCCATAGATTATTATTTTGAATAAAAGTTGAGAAATATATCATACTTCACAAACAATATGGAGGATTTTGATAAGTTTCTCTCTTCTTTGGACTTAATATATGTGGATCTGTAGGGGTCCAAGTTCACTTGGTTTAACAGAAGAATAGGAGGGATTTTATCCAATCAAGGATTGACAAAGTAGTAGCTACCATTAGTTGGTATGGAAACTTTCACTTTTGTTCTTTTAAAGCCTTACCAAAAATGCCTCAGACTATAGTTTTCTTCTTTTAGAGTTTTCTAAGGAAAAAAGGATAAAATTATTTCCTTTTCGATTTGAGATGATGTGGATGAAGCATCCTCAAATTAAGGAAAATATCATATATTTGTGGAACACATATGTGCATATAACTAAAATGTTCCAAGTTGTCAAAAAACTAAAAATCATAAAGGCAAATCTCAAGAAATGGAATCAAGATGTATCTATAAATAGTTTCCAACAAAAGTAGAAGCTTTTAGATAACCTAAAGGAAGTGGATTTGAAGCTTCAATAGGAAGGAAGAACTTTGGAGTTGGATAAAAGAGAAAGAGAGGTTCTTACAAAGTTTCATAATATTTTAGCAAAGGAGGAAACTCATTGGAAGTAGAAATCAAGGGTAGCATGGCTAAAGGAAGGAGATCATAACACAAAGTTCTTCCATATCTCAACCATAAGGTATAGGAGTGCTAACAAGATAAAGGATTTTAATATGGATAATGGTGATGTAGTGAAAAATGAGAAAATAGTAGCAACAACAATAAATTTCTTCTAGACTCTATTTTATAAAGATCAAGATGAAGATGAGGTAGCAATGGACTCCCTTCTTGGTAATATTCCCTCACTGATTTTAGAAGAAATGAACAACCGATTAATTACTCCCTTCTTAGAAGAAGAGGTCAAATAAAGTGTTTTTGATATGGTAAAAATAAGGCACCAGGTCCATATGGTTTTTCGGTTGACTTCTTCCAAATTTTTTGGCACATAATAGGAAAAGATGTTGTAGAGGCAATAAGAGAATTTCAAGTCTCTAATTCATTACTTTAGGACTGGAATGATATTTTTTTAGTTTTGATCCCAAAGAATCATGGATTATCTTCCCTAAAATAGTTTAGACCCATTAGCCTCTATAATTCCATATACAAAATCCTCACTAAGACATTGGCCAATAGACTCAAGAATGTACTTCCCAGGATCATCTCTTCTATGTAGGGAGGCTTTATTCAAGGGAGACAAATAATAGACGAAGTGATGATAGTACATGAAAAATTACATTTGACGGATAAGAGGGGTGTTGCAGGTATGTTTTTTAAACTAGATATGAATAAAGCATATGATCGGGTGTCATGGATTTTCTTGGATAAGGTAATGCAAAAATTTTATTTTGATATTAAGTGGAGATAGTGGATAAATATGTCTCTCTTCAACAAAGTTTTCTATCATAGTTAATTATAGATAAACATGTTTCTTTAGGAGCAAGCAAGGTCTAAGACAAGGAGATCCTATATACCCATATTTTTTCATCATCATGGTTGAAGCTTTAGGAAGAAATTTGGATGCAACCACTGCCACAACAAAGATAAGAGGGATTAAACCTATAGGTAATGTTACAACAATGTCTTACTAGAAATTCGTGGATGACACTATCATATTGGATGAAGCCTTAATAAGATAAGAAAAGGAGATACTCAATATTCTACATCTTTATGAAATAGATTCCAATCAAAGCATCAATTTCGGTAAAATTCATGTCTATTTTGTGAACACAACTAGACATGTGAAACAAATAATATCTAGGATTTTGGGATGTAACATAGTAAAATTTCTAGCTACCTACCTTATATTACTTTTTTTATAGGCATATTGAAAGAAGAAATGTTGGCTCTAGTCATAGACCAGATTCAAAGGAAGTTGGAGAGGTGGAAGGGTAATATGCTATCTCAAGCTAAGAAATTACAGCTTTTGAAGGCAATATTACAAAGCATCCCAATTTATTACATGTCACTTTTCATAATCCCCTAAAATGTCATAAACATAATAGAGCAAATCTTCAGAAGGTTTCTTTGGGTAGGGGTAGAAGGAAAACAAAGGCTTTCTCTAGTATCATGGGATAGAGTTTGCTCTTCCAAGAGGGAAGGTGGTATAGGGATAAGAAAGTTGTAGCAATTCAATAAAGCACTGCTAACTAAATCATGTTGGAGATTGACCAAGGGAAAAGATCTAATTTAGGCTAATATTATTAAAGGTAAGTACTTGGAAGGTTTCATACCCTTTTTTAGAAGTTTAGACCCTCCTAAAGGATCAACAATTTGGAAGGGAATTTCAAAAACTATGAAATTATTGAGAAGTGGACTAATATGGATGGTAGGAGAAGGCAAGGAAATATTTTTTGGGGAAGATACTTGGATTGTAGATAGTCCTTTATAGCATATACAAGAGTTTATAAAACTTAAAGACACCCTAGTTCAAAAATATGAACCACTAGTCAATATTTTACATAGAATTTGAGGAAGGTCATAGGCTTTGAAAAGAGCTTTGAATTATGTTAATATAAAATTGTAGCAATATTTGATAAATATTAATAGGCTACTGCAATAGTACTACTTACTTTATAATTAAGATAAGGGCTTATTGATATGGTTCCCTACTTCCTCAAGGAAATTCTCTATGAAATCAACTTATACCCTATAGTTTGGAGGTATGGAGGGGGACTTTCCTGTAAATAAGGTTTGGAAGAATGAGTTAATCCCCAAATTGGCTTTCTTTATTTGGTTATGTTTACAAAAAAAGATTTTAACTCTAGATAACCTGAGTAAGAGAGGTTTTCAAATGCCAAATATATGCTCTCTTTGCATGAAGGATGTTGAATCAATCAACCACTTGTTTATTCATTGTGAGTTTACAAGGTACTTAATAATCTAATGAAAGATATGTTCTACTTTTGGGCGGTCCCTAGTACTTTTAGGTAGCTTTATAACCAATGGAGATGCCCTTTTAGCAGCATCAGGTTATCAAAACTCTAGAATTTACTGCTACCTCATTTTTTATGGGGTTTTTGGTAGGAAAGAAACCATAGAGTATTCAAGGGGGAAAATAAGGATGAAATTTCACTGTCTAACAAAATAAAATTGCAGTGAGGGATAATTTGCTTGCATTTGATAGTAGTATGAACTTTGAGAATAATTTGGAAAAGAGGATCACTAGATAATGGAACTTGGGAGAACCTAGAGTAGCACCTTTTCCAATCAGTTTGAAAAGCGCAAACACTAGATGGCTAAAACCGAAGAAGGGCTGGGTAAAGTTAAATTTTTACGGAGCTACAAAAGTCAACCTAGGTATAGATGAAGGAGGAGATGTAATTTGAAATGAGAAAGATAAATTTTTATGGGCTTATTCAAAAGTTATGGGATATAAACCAATCACTATGTGGAAGCTAAAGCCCTATACTCTGGTGTTATGTTGTTGAGACATAAGAGTGTAAGAAATCCATCATAGAAGGGTACTCTATGAATATTATCGAGGATGTTAATAAAGGATAAGATGATAACTGGAAATTATCAGGTTTAATTAAGGATACCTCATAATTATTAAAAGAAATAATGGAGGTGAAGATATTACATATATATCATGAAGGAAATACTACAATTGATTGTTTGGAAAACATTGAAGTTCATTTTGATCAGAGGAAGATGTGGAAAAATAATTTTCCCTTATATCTTACAAGGATTACCTCATCAAAGGTAGAAGAAAAGTTTATTCCACAAGGTGTTATCTTTTGATGTTGTTGGTATTGCTATTGTTTCTGGGGTTTTTTGGTGCTCCTGATCTGATTGCATGTTGTTGCTATTACAATAGTTGTAGTTCTAGAAAATGCTACTATAGTGTGCTTTTGGTTTTATTACTGCTAATGTTATTATAAATTATTAATAATTGGAGTGACTACTACTATTTTTGGTGTAGAAGGGAGGAATACACAACAATCGAGTCAACCTTTGTTCCTTTGCTAGAAATAGTTTTTGATATTAGCTAGAGTGTTGTTCTTTATCTGATTCTATTCTAGGATATTTGTTGTAACTTTGTTTTTGTTTCATGCTACAATATTACATCTCCTTTTTATGTTAACTAGGGATGAGGTTGATGTTTATCTTTCAACCTTGGAAATATTAGTTCTGTAAAAGGGTTGGGACCCCTCCAAAACCCCCTTTCGTTTACCATTACCAAAAAAGAAACATCTCTCATACTTTAAAATAATTTTCTAATTCCCCTAAAATTTTCATCTAGCTTGGTTATAGCATTAAAATCTCCTATGATCATGAATCAGGTTTCTTGGTATTTACTTCTCATAAAGGCTTCAATCCCTTTCCAAACTTCTAATCTACCTAATTGAGTTATAGGTCCATAGACATTGATAAGAATGAAATGAATATTTGTAAAGTAGCATGTGACTAAAGAGGCTATCCAATGCCTGGTTTTATAAATGGTTATACAAGAGGTTCTAGTAGGATTCCAACAAGTTATAACTCCCCCATGTCACTCCTTAAAAATCCGTAGCATCCCATTCACATCTCATCCATATTGCTTTCCTAGTTTTTGAAACATCTTCTTTTGTCATTTTAGTTTCCTGGATACAAAGAATATTAAGTTTATTACTTAAAAAGAGGTCCTTGATACACATCTACTTTAAGGGAGCATTAGCACCCCTTATATTTCATGAGATGATAATCATGTATCATTAGGGGCTATTGGCCCTACCTATGAATTACCAATATCATTTTGTTGTTTAGTAAAGAGAAATTCAACCAACTTAGTTTGTGTTCCTTTCTCTATGTTTGCTCTTGCTTCCTTGGATCTTGCTTGATAATTTGAGGGTTTTCATCCTTTTTCCTTGCTTGTATCAGGAGTAGGTATTATTATTCTATTCCTCATTATTGTTTCACAACTTTATTTTTCATTATATTTATCCTCTCCTAGATCTACTACATAATATTTTGACATGTCTTGCTTATTTTTTGGTATTTCCTTATTAATAACAGAGGTATTAACTTCTAAAAATGTATTTTTTTACCAATTTTTTCTCTTGAATGGTGCATGGTACTTCAATAGAGTCTTCAAAATCTTATGAGACACATTCCTTAGGTTCATTGAGAATGTTCATCCCTAAATTAGGATCATACTAAATAAACAATTCCTTGTTAATATGTTGAACATGTTGTACTATGTCCTCTAAGTTTTGATCTACTTTTTCTTCATAGGCTAAAGCCTCAAAAGAGTTGGTATTTCTTCCAATATCCTTACTAGTCTCCACTATTTATTTACTTTCATTTTTTGGAAGTTGAAAACCATCTTCATCCATATCCATTTGTAAGTTTCTCTTATAATTTTCTACATATGATTCTATGGGGCCCTTCTTAGGGCATGATCTCTCAATATACCTCACCTCATGACGTCTTCTACATATAAAAGATGTATTTTCATAATCTATGGTTTGGATCCACATATTATCCCCATAATTAAGAATGATTGATTCTGGTAAAGCTTTATTTATATCAATCATGACCAATATCCAAGCATAAATTGCCAAGAATCCATATTTTGTAGTATCTAAAATATCAAGGAATTATCCTAGAGTGTTGCCTATTGCCTTGCATGTATCTATATCCCAAAATTCAATGGAAACCCATACATCCTAACCCAAACTAGTACTAGGAATAAATTTACATTTTAGGTGTAAAACCTTTATACCGGTGGGTAAGGAAGAGTCCTACTCTTCCCGTAAACCAAGGACCCCCTTTTAGGATCCTATCTCTTTCTTCCTTAGAATAAAAAATGGCTAGGAAGAAACCTTTGGGAAGAAAGTATAGAATCACTCTTGGAGACTTCCAACTCCTATCAATCCATTTTCTCAAGGCTAAAGCCCCTGTTCAATACCCAATAAATTTAACAAAAACCACCCTATCTTGGAGAAATGAGGATCGATCCTCTGTGGTGCGCTCACTAACCTCTACCACTAGAGATGATATTAAGAATTTAGCTATAAATTAGTCCATGGAAAGGAAACTAAAACTTAAAATCTATTGAAATTTACAGGAATATCCTATGGCAAATATAATATTTTATTAAAAAAATTATAATAATTTGCATGCAAAATTTTTAAGATAAAGAAGGGAAAAAAAATTAGCTGAAAATTTGTATGCCCAGATGGAATTTCTTGCCTTAGATAAGTCCTATCCCTTCATTTCTCCTCCCATCATTTGAATGCTAGTTGACAAATATTTGCAATTTTATTTTTCGCAACTTGAAAATTATCACTGCCCTTTTTTTCGGATTACTGATTTCATGAGGTCATATCTCCCTCAATATTGCTCATATTCCTTCATATGACTCCTCATTTTAAATCTATTCAAATTTTATACAAATTAGTCCAAGAATTAGCTGAATCAGATAACCCTTTGCGAAGATATAACTACTAAAATATAAGATATTTTATAGAAAAAATACCCTAATCCTTTGTGAAGAAGATCTTAATCATCGTCTTAAGATTGAGATTTCAAAAATAATATCTATTCCTCTTCTTTGATATTCAATCTCTTTTTATTAACTAATTATTATAATAGATCATTCTAATGTTGCCCTATTTGAATCTTTTGATTTTGCTTATAAATATTGGTTGTGTTTTATGGATTTTTGTAAAACATTCATTTCCTTCACTACTTTAAATGTTTTAGAATCGATGCAACACCAATAGATTTCATAGTTTCCAAAGTAAAGAAAAATAAGTTGAACAATTTTTTACTACCTTAGTTGCCAAAAAAGTCTTGGGTAGACTTTATTGTGTGGCAAAAACCTTTGATCCACTTAACAAAGTTATAAACAAGGATCGACAACTTTTATGTTACTTTAGTGAGATGATGGCTTTTTTGGTAGTATTCCAAAAAAATGTCATATAGGGAAAACCATGATAGATATAGATAAATTGTCAATGTTTTTTTATTCATTACTAAATTTTACAAGGGTCCTAGTTCAACATTTTTTACAATTTTGTTATTAAGTATCTACTTTTGGTGTTTGAAATAATTTGTTTTCTCCTTTCATGTTTTTGAAATTTATTTTTTCAAATTGAAATATTTAAAGGAATATTCCTTTGGTTGGTATCAATTTTTAGAAATGCAAACAAAGTGGCATGATTGTGAGACATGTTATGGGCTATTTATGAAATATGATAGAGAAACTCCTAACATGTGACTTGGTGGATCAACTAGAGTACATTGTGTAAAGTCTTATCATAGAAGAGGTTATGTGTTTGACCTTTGATATTTTGTTGACAAATAACATATTGTTAACAACTTCTTAGTAGTTGTTATGGTGTGTATGGCATGTGATGCTTAGATTTGTAATATCCTTTTTGTGGTTGCATATATATGCACACTTAGCACCCTCTATTCCCTTGAGCAATGGATGTTAGAAGGAAGTAGATCCTATTTTAATCTTGAGTGGCCTATGTGCCATATGGTTAGTTGAGCACACCTTTAGATATGACATATAGGAAGTCATGGGTTCCAATATTTGACGCCCCTTTGCATTGAGTTGGGTTATGATTTATATTATGATGACTGATGTGGAAGCCAACTAGGGATGCATAATCACCCTTTTGCATATAAAATAGAGCATTTTCCAATGAGGTGCCACAAAATTTATAAACTAAGTTGTAGCTTGCCCAATCATCACCCTCATCAATAGTAGATGTAAGAGGTTGGTGGCATTATTTCATTCGTCAAAACTATGACACACAAAATTCCTTAATTAGATAGATATATGTTTAAACTTTTAAAATTTTATTTTTTTTGTAATTTTTAAAATGTGTTAAGGGGTAAACTTTCAGAGTTCACAACATTTACATATGGAATCATTTGGAACCCTTTTTTTAAATCACATTATTTTTTATATCTTTACACTAGTGATATATATTCTAGTCTATTTTAAAAACAAAATATTAAAAAAATTCAATAGGTTTAGAGACCATATACTACCATTGGATCTAATTATTGTGAAAAATTATCCCTTGATCAAGAAAACAATTTGTATT
The DNA here is from genome assembly GCA_028583015.1 of Wollemia nobilis. NCBI lineage: Eukaryota > Viridiplantae > Streptophyta > Pinopsida > Araucariales > Araucariaceae > Wollemia > Wollemia nobilis. The sequence goes on from JAQPPZ010016676.1 coordinate 1,071,334, forward strand.
TTTTACAATAAAGAAGGTCATCGGGTTGTTCTTATCATCTTCACATTAAGAAGTTTGAGGAGGCAACCAATAAGGGGATGTTTATGCTTATATTTTTCTTATATAAGATAATTATTATTATAAGGGTAAAACCTCACATGCATATGTTGTTGTTTATTCAACTTATTGGACCTACATGTCTTTAGAGGAATGGATTGTAGAATTAGGGGAAACATGACATGTGATAAAGCATCAACATGTTGTAACTAACTACAATAAAAAATATTATGGTGAGTGTATTGTTATTGAGGATGATTATTACTTATAGGTTATTGATGTGGTAATATAACTCTTGGTTCCTCCTCATTCAAGTAAGTTTTTCATGTACTATGTATGGATCCTAATATCCATTTTATTTAATGCATCACTCATACCAACAAAAAGGTAAAGTTTTGACCTCATAAATGGGTGGTTGAAGATAAGATGGTTTTAATATAATAGCCTTAGGGTTCTATGATGAGTGTGATTAGATTTATAAACTATGGTGGCCAAGGAATATGACATTAGTAGCATTGACATCATAGGCATGGGAACATCAACTATGGATCCTTGAGATACATAAGTCAGTCTAAAATGGTATATGGACTTCCTTATATTACTCCTCCAAGCGGTGTTTGTTAGGAATGCATTTTAAAGAAGCATCATTGAGAATCATGTTTTTAAAAAAAGGATACGACACTTGACCTTTAAGGTATTGAAATACAATAAACAATAATAAATAATCTATTACGATTAATAAATGAAATCCTGTAAACTAAACTAGGTGTCTATTCTTGTACTATAAATTAAAAGATAAGAGAAGATCTATTGCAATAACATGAAAGCAAATGAATAAGAAATAAAATATTTCTCTTTCTAAAATGATTAAATAGGCACTTATTTCAACTAAAATTTTAGTTTACTTTTAAACATATAAAGGTAGGGGAGAGACTAATCAAATTCTAGAAGAGAGAAGAAGTGATCTAGAAATGAGTTTTGTTGACAATGAACTTGGATGGGTATCTACGTGTTTCAATAGATAACTTTGTCCTCCTTTAATGGGTAATGTCAAATTAGCTAGTAGGAAGCTCAATGACACATATAAGAGCTAGGGAATACATTCAAAAGGAGTATGCTTGTGATTTATAAAGATAAATAATCATGGCAAAAGTAGAAGAAAATTGAGAGAAAATAAGTTGTTTGTGATTTGTTAATAAAAATAAGATGTCTTAATATTTTATGATCATGAGAAAGATTCACTTTGAAAATCTCTCCCTTAATATAATGATTGGATTAAATCCTTTTATAGTCATAAAATTATGATCATTGTGTATGACAACATATAATTTTAACCCATGTGTTATACACACTAGGGTTTCTGAATGCAACCCCCAAAATTTTTAATTCAATTAACAAATAAATTTTCATTCAAAGTGAGAATAGTGTTGTCCATTGTTTTTTTTTAAATTTGCATAATGTAATACCTCGACACTACCTTGAAAATTTTGTAAAATGTGAAGGATAATATAGTAGTAGAGGTATCTCAAAATTCTCAATACTTGACTAAGTATAATCCACTTGGGAAAATCAATCAATTTTCTCCAAGAACCAATTTGATTTTTTGAAAAGGATTGATTGGATCAAGGAAACACTTCACTTAGTAGAATTTTCAAATCCACCTATAAATTCTAGTGATTAAATTGCAAAATATGATTGATTCACTTGCCAAGACAAAGGAAATTCACTCATATAGTCACAAAGATATATTGGAGGTATGAATCTCAAGGTGAATAATTTGGAAAGAAATATTTTGGCATGTAGTGGCACATCAAGTCATTTTGGAAGTCTTCTAATCCTATTAGAGGTATAATAAGAGGCATGTAATATTTACAGGTGCAATTGTTTGCTAAATTTTCTCTCAAATCCTTACTTTTACTAGGAGTAATTTTTTCTCACCCTAGGTAACTCAGGGGTAAAATATTTTTATAAATAGGGGCATATGGCCTTCATTGTATTTATCTTTTGGCCATGAGAATTCATATTTACACTCTGTCAAACCCACATTATGTTTTATACTCATGAGATTACAATAAATTGGTAGGTCCTTAGGCATTCCATTAAAGGTATTTTCCTTTTGGTTGTCAAGTGTATGAAGGTTGTGGCATGGCCCTTATAGCCCATATTGCCATTTGCTTATCAATTTCATAAATCTAACAAATGAGTGGATATTGATTTTTTTTTTAAATTTACATGGTGGAATCGGTAGCCACAAGGAATTCGGACAGACTGTCCAAATTTTATGGCTGCCATAGTATTCTATGTTGTCCACCTTGAAAGCTACCACATAGATCTTCGTGTAGTCCACCCCTATAACCACCATGCCACAATCATTTTAAACCTTTTATGCCACTGAAAGCATCGAGAAAGGGACAAGCATTCAGTTAGGTGAGGCCTGAGATTTGAACCTTGGACCTTTGACTCCCTTATGATATTTGGTCAAACCAATTGGTCTACACCTCATACCTATGAGTGGAAATTGATGTTATTCAACTTCTTATGCATTATTTGATCACACACTTTTTTGTTATTATTTAACAACTGTATTTGGCTAAACTTTATGCAATCTTAACTTCACAACAAGTTTATTTTTGCATTTTAATTTTCATGCATTTATCTTTTCATAAATTTACTTCCATGCAATTTATTTTAGATTAGTGTAGGAGTTTTATGCAAGGGCAGTGGGAAACCATCCTATATTAGGAGTTTAGGAAACCATTGGCAATCCCATCCAACCATTTTAAAAATCATATTTGGGGCATAAAACCTTAATTAGAAGTAAGGACATTCCCTAGTTCAATGTAGTTTATAGCATGCTCGATGGGACTTCCCTCATTTTTCTTTAAAATTTACATTTCTCTTTTTTCGTGCCAAAATTGCATTCATAACTCATGGAGAGATTGAATCCAAATTGGAATTTTTTTCGCTGAGTTAAAAATTGATAGCAATTCTCTCTAAAATTTGGAACGACTCCATTTTGTACAAAATTTATAAAAAATATGGTGTTAAAAGTAATCAATTCACCTTGTTTTAATGAGTGATTCACTCGATAAGGCCTACATTTTTATAGGTTGAATCTAGAGTGATTCGTCGAGGAACATACCAAGTTTTTTAGTCTTGATATAAAATTTGACTTTGAAATTGATCAATTTTTTGCTATTTATGCTCAAATTTTGCAAGTACTTTGTGAATGGTAACTCCAATATGAACTCTAGAAATTAAAAAAAAATCACAAAATACGATGACTCTAATGACATTTGACATCATCAAAACTTAAATATAAACTTGTATGTGTTTCTACCATCGTAAGAAAGCACTTAAGGCAGATTTTAAGCCATTTTTTCCAAACAAGTGATTCACATTGAGATAGTAAAATCTTTCTAAGACAGATATGATGAGCGATTCACTATAAATATAAGAAGTGATCCACTAAGAAGATAAGTTTCTTTCTATTTCCCTTACGAGAAGATGATTCACTCCAATTTCTAAAATGATTCACTCAAGCAATCCACTTAGATCTTAATTTTTATTTTTATTTTTGTCTTAGATTTGCAAGAAAATCGCCCTAAAATAGTAAGCAAATCATTTACATTTTCAAAGCAAAGCACTTCACTTGCAAATTTTTATAAAACTATGTTTTGCTAGTGAATCACTCCAATTTTGTAAGCAAATTACTCTATAGGTAGATTGTTAATTTTTTGACCCTAAAACTTTGTCCATGCAGGTATGTATGCAAGCTTATGAATAATGATCAAAGGCATATAAAATGGGAAAATATCATCAAGCAACAAAAATTGTTGTGTACCACTAAAAAAATGTTAAAGAAAAGAAAAAATAACAAACCATCATGTGGGTACACCAAGAAGATGAGTTCAAAGATATTCCAATATCCAATCCCATCCTATCACAAGGTAAAATATCCATGGCTAATCTAGTTAGCCAAGGCTTCATGTCACTCCAAATTAATTAATTAATCCAACAAATGAGTTATTCATCAACTCTAGCAAACCAAAATTGGTCTAATCCATACCTAACCCTAACTCATACTGATCCTCTTTATGAGATATAGATTGACATGAGCAACCTTACAAATAATCCTCCTTTTACAAGTTAATTCAAAAACCCACTGCCAAACTTGAGTATGCAAACATTCCCCTCTATAAGTACCCATCTAACCTAGAGACCAATTGAATCTAGTTTATCAAATATGTCCAACCTCCCTTTAGGTCAATCTTCAACTCCCATAGGGTCACTAGGCTTACATCTAAATCTTGTTCAAAATACACAAGTAAACACTAGACAAATGGGGTCATAGGTGTCTATGGAAACATCTAAGGATTAACACCACGTCTAGCTAGTCAAGTGTAGTAAAATGTGGAAGGTCCATCTCTCTAAAACCAATAAATTTCATAAATAACTCTAAATTATCCTCCTTCACAATAGAATATTTAGCAACCTCTAAATTAATAGTGGGTTTACTAGAATATGTCATCTCATACCCTCCATATTATTATCCTCTATGCCCTTTATACTCATCTTAAGGCTATACAATGTATCCCCTCCTCAATAGTATGGTCAAGCTTCTTCTCAGCAAAATAATCCAAGAGCACCCCCTAGGCCACAAAACCAACTCAACTAAACCTACTAAGGATAACTAAATTTTGTGGTCTATTCTCCTATTCCTCAAAAAACTATGAAATAACTACCTATATTTAATAGGAATGAGAACAAGATGGTACAAGATCACCTTAGTGAATTATCGATGCTCATATTATTTCACCACATCTAGGAGGACATAATGATATACTTACTAATCCATTGCCTTCATGATAAAGTTGTTCTATGGTATAGGGTACTACTAGACGATTAAATTATGATTTAGAATTCAATAATAGGTTTATTTATGCATAGATTTAATAGCATAGAAAATGGTTACTCGATTTTATTTCAATTAAATGCAATGCAAAGACGCCCTTAAGAAAATATACATGATTTTAAAACTAGATTCTTGAGGACTTGTAGGTCAAAATGACTACACTAAGAGCAATGAGGAGGTTTCTGCAAATTTTGAAGTATGGAAAAGAGTCGATATTTCTTGAGCGACCTTGTTTTTGCAGGTTGATAGCTAGAAAGAAGCTTGAGGGCAAAAAGAGTTGTGATTTCTCAATCGACCTTGTTTTCGTGGATCGATAGCCAAAAAATAGCTGGAGGGTGAAAAGAGTGAATATTTCTCGACCGACCTTGTTTTTGTGGGCCGATAGTGTAACAACCCCATTTGTTACCACAAATTATATATATACATATTTATATTTCATGAGGCAAAGGTCATAATCATGAACTAAGATATAATCAAACCATTTGGATTTTAAGCTATCAAGGCAAATAGCATAAAAAAATATTAAGACTTGATCAAAGTCAAACTTGAGTAGAAGTTATCAGCTTCTACGATACCCTCATATCACTCGGATACGAGAACGCTAGCCAGGATTTAAATTCCATCCCTCTTAAAAGGGAAATCACTCTTACCCATACTATCCACTAGGACCAGTATATAGGTGAATGCCTTGAATATGGAAAACCATCATAGATGAAATAACCTCAACAATGGTTATTCATAGATCTTAGATCCAATCCACATCTTCTCGATGGGATAAAAATATCATTATAAGTAATTAAAATTACATAATCCTTGGAATGCCATATTAAGCATGATTATATTACCTTATACCTCTTAAGGCTTATTTGTTCATCCTTTTTACTTAGGCAACCCTTTTTGTTATGAATCAATTAAGTTCATTAAAAAGGACATTATTTGTCCATCATGGGAGTGCCCACTCTGAGTTCCCATTTATATTAATCCTCAATTTGTTATCATAATATTTTAGTTTATACCAATCATGAATGTTTATGAGGTGGACATAATTCGATTAACCCTTAAGGAATATAATCCATTACATTATGATTCTTGAGACTGTAACACACATGAGATATCCAATTGAGCAAGATTTACATTTCATTACATTCTACTTTTTGCATCCATGCAATCATTGAGTACATCAAGTGTTAGTTGTTGAAATGTAAAGCTAGCTAAATACATCATTACCTTCCAAAAAATAATTGACATAATCGAATATCATTAAATCGTCAACATATTAAATTTAACCATACATTCCTTTCATCATAGTTCATATTGACATAATTTAATAATTGCATAATTGTTTCATCAAGCATTTAACCATTTCATTTACTTAAATCATTTTTATTTTGAAGTAAAAGCAACATGCACAAGAATTAACACATCAAACCACAAAAAGAGTGACACATTTTTTTTTATCTTGGGAACCCTCATGGGGAATAAACCTAGCCTCCAAAATATGTACTTTCCTCATATTCTTAAACTTATGATGTCAAATATTACAAATATAGAAGGACCACTATGGATCCCTTTCAAATCATTATACATGTCAAGGAATACAACCGTTCCTTATCAAATTCGTGATGCAGTTAGGGAATTTTCCCAATTCCCTTATCTAAGTCATCATTATATCATTAAGGTATCTACCATACCAAAAAGGAATCCACCTATTCCTTTAAACTCATGATGCAATTAAGGAATTTTTACTAATTCCTTTCTCTAAGTCATAATTATATCATTAAGGTATTTTCCTAATTCCTTTCTCTAAGTCATCATTGTATCATTAAGATATTTCCTTATATTTATGATAATCATCAAAATATTATTTTGGAGAAGTCGTATCGATGTTAGAGAGAACCATATAAGTTCCCTCAAGAATGAATTCCAAATTCATTCTACATAATTGACACAAAGTCAATCCATGAATTAAAGTCTCATACCTTTAATTCATCAATAAACCATTCTTCCTAAATTAATAATTCAAGTTAAAAACTTAAATTATCTATCGTTTCATAATCATATCCTATTGCATCAATCCATGTCAACCATATTTCTCCATTATATTAGGTTAATAAAAGTAACCCCTTAGAGGTTTAGCATGGATAACATAAAGCTCATTATTCTAAAATTATTTCCTTTGTTTAAAACCAATTGGGGTCTAATTCTCCATTGAACACAACCTTTTAATCTATTCAATTGATTCTTAATTGCTATCAAATTTGCTTCCTAAATTTGATCCAAGATTTTCCAAATTCTATCTATTCTCATTCCACATGTGAGGCTAAAGATGCATAAAATATCCTATACAATTTTTATATTTCAATTCCAAGGTTAGCTCTTAAATCAATTCATTTCCGCAATTGGATCCCAATATTCATTCAGTTATTTCATCTGCAATCATAAAGTTCCAAGAATGCATTTGTGAACTGTTATCAATTTTTCCCAAATTTTGATCCAATGTAATCTCTAATCTCTCCAAATGATACCAAATTTGCCTCCAAGATACTATTCAATCAATCTCTCAAAGAGGAAATCCCCATAAATTCCCATAAATCATCTAGCATCAAGGTTTGTTTCTAAATAATTTAAATTTCTAATCCCAATCCACAGGAATGTCATTCCTTTGATTGTCAGGGCCATTTGGAAGAGTCCCATACCTCTTCCTGGATGGACACCAAGATCATCCATTCTTCTAATGGATTCCATTCATTAAAAATTTCATAATAAATCATAGTATGTATTTTACATACAAAATCTAAAATTTCACTAAAATCATTACTTCCATTTACTTCTCATAGTTAACATAGAAAACCACCAAGTATGGATAAACAATTCATTCATCATAACAAGTATTAATTCTTAATATCATTCATCATTTATATGCAAATATGCATCACATCTTTGTATATCACATACAAAGAAATCATCAATCATGAATAGATGATTTATACATCTTTTATATTTTTGTAAATAAGTATGGATTCATAATTTCAACCATCATTTGTTTGGAATATCACCAAACATAGGGAAGAGTCCCATACCTCTTCCCAAGGAATGGACACCAATCCATCCTTTTTAAAATATAGAAAATGTTCTTCCAAACTTCTAGTTGATTATATTCATTCAACATAGAACATAAGATAGTTTATGTACTATCTCTATTCATTAAACACAAATATTTGCATTTAAGTATGCTAAAACTTATGTTCAATTTAATCACTTTTAATTGATTTCTAGGAATTACCAATAATCAATTTAACTATGAATGATTATCCTAAATCATAAACTAGTTTATTATTTTTCCAAATTTCATTCTCACACATATGATAATTTTTCTGAATATTTATACTCAATAAAACTTAGGACATTGCATTCAAAATATATAGTTTCATGAGTTCATTCTATATTTACCTAATTAATAGGTTTCAATTCTTTTATCCAAATAATCCCATAAAACTTAATATCAAAATGTCTAAATCATTCATCCTACTTCAATCAAAACAAAGTTACTTTAAGTAGGAAAGAAATATTCCTTTTACATGGTGAAGCCATTATCTAATTTAACATCATAAATTAATAAAGTATATAATCTCTTACAAATATGCATAGGGTATTTCCCACAGTAAATGATATATATATATATATAACTATGTGTATATTACAAAAGCATCCAGAAGTAGACGTTATCGTCCAGAGTTTCATTCCACATTGCCAGTGATGGAATGGTATCTATCACATTGGGTTTGTAAACTACAAGCATATGGAGCATATACTACAAACATCTTCAAAAACAAGGCATTGAACGCAGTGTAGCCAGATAGGTGGATACCTTCCGCATAGTCTCACAGTTCCATAGGGAATCAGATAAAATTGAGTCTTAAAGTGAAACAGAATTCCAACAGGAGTTTCCAACATCTCATGATTTTAATCCTGCTATGATATAACTATATTATAAATGATAAGGTTTGGTTAGTCTAAAATAAATATAGTGTTGGGTTACCAACGTCAAGTGCTTTGGACATTATCAATTTCTTCCCATAGCAATCGCGTGGTCACATCAAAATGAATTCAACTCCTCAATATGTGATCACAAAAGCATTTACACCAATATGACTTGGACAAATAACAATGGCAATCCACATAGTTTAAAATAGTAACCCCATAGGTAATCCAACTGGAGTATACTTGGTTATCAACATATAGTAACATTTTATGACAAAGTTTTAAAAACCTATAAAATCTTGACATGTACCTACACTTCTGTGAATGACGATTGCTACTATAAAAAACAAGTATTGAATGTAACACAACCAAAAATGATGGATTGATTATGCAAACTTGGTTTGAACAACTTCAAGGCTAAAAATGGATGTCTCATTTGTTCCATACTGCAATATGACTATGGATATGGAAACAATATTAATAGCGTCACCATTTAAATGAAGGCAACGTACTGTGGAATTATCCAAAAGGTAATGACAGTCTTCATACATAATACTTATGGTCATAAAAACCTTCCTAATAGTCATAAACTATAGCAATTGTGATAGAAAATAAAATGAATCTGAATAATCATACACAAATGAGCATTAGACCCTTGTTACAAGGGTTATACAAGGTGTATACCAAGGATCTGCAGTCTAATATTATCATCCAGCGGTGGTAGTAACTTACACTACTAGGCAAGCACTGTAACTTACAAATTTTAATTTTACACTATCATCATTAATAGCACATATGTCCTCATGTTAACGTGCCAATCAATACATAATTTCAATAATGAGGTCATTTTGGGACATAATTATTTATCGTAATACTAATAGACAGAATGGCTTTATTTTCAAAATAACCAATCATTCAATAATACATGAGTGAAACAAAATGGAGAGTCTCAACCTGGAACTTCAATAGCTAAATGCTTCCCTAGTGCTTCCTTAAGCTCTTCTTCTATTCCAGCCTTCTCCTTCCATCACATAGCATGCCCCGTTTTTTCAATCGCAATGGCCAATTTATAGCTTTCTTTCTTCTTAGACAAGAAAGATGCTTCTAAATAGAAATTTTATTTATATTTCTTTTTGCTTTCTTTATTTCAGAAAATATGTTTTTAAATATAAATTTTATTTATATTTCTTTTTGCTTTCTTTCTTTCAGAAAATATGTTTCTAAATAAATATATATTTTATTTATTTTATCTTCTTTTTCTCACCCCAAGATAAAGCTTCCCTTAATATACATATATATTTTAATGGAAAGGGAATCCATAGAGATAAGAGCATAATCTTATCCACCATCTCCACCTTCCCAAAGTAGCCATGTGGAGGGGAATATTTATATTTATTTATTTTATTTAATCCAATCAAAATTGGACTAGTTTATAAAGGAAACAAACTACCTGATTTCCTTCTAAAATGAAGGTAATTAAATTAATTAAGCATATTTAAAAAGTAAATCTCTACTCTAGAAGTTGACCAATTTAATGCCCAATTTAATATTAATTGACTTCACAGAGATACCAACCTAGGAAATAAGTCCTATTCCCATACGTAGAAGGGCTTGCCAAAACGGATCATGACAGATAGCCAGAAAGAAATTTGAGGGTGAAAAGAGTCGAGATTTCTTGACCGACCTTGTTTTTATAGGCTGATAGCCAAAAAGAAGCTGGAGGGTGAAAATAGTCAATATTTCTCGATTGATCTTGTTTTCGTGGGCCGATAGCCAAAAAGAAGCTGGAGGGCAAAAAGAGTTGAGATTTCTCAACCGATCTTGTTTTTGCAAGCTAATAGCTAGAAAGAAGTCAGAGGATGAAAAGAGTCAAGATTTCTTGATTGGCCTTGTTTTTATGGGTCGATAGCAAAAAAAAGCTAGAGGGAAAAAAGAGTCGAGATTTCTTGATTGGTCTTTTTTTTGCTTGTCGATAGTTCAAGAAATAAAAATGGAATACATTTGGGTAACCATGTCTCTAGAGGATCAACATGTGCAGGTGATAACCGAAGAATCATTTCTTAACCTCTTTTTGTTGTAAAATCCTCTGTCATTTCTTTCTGTGCCAATAGGAATTGTTCACCATCTCACTAGAATAAGCAAGTTGGTGCATTTTTGTAACAAACATTGATATTTTTTTTGTAGCATATTGTATATAGTAGTGAAGGGAGTGTATATATATAGGATTGTTTTTTATTTATTTTACATGGTGGAATTGATAGCCGCCATGAATTCGGGCAGGCTATCTAGCTTTTTATAGCTACCACAATATTGTACGTTGTCCACCCTGAAAGTTGCCACATAGATCTCAGTGTAATCCACCCCTATAACCACCATGTCATGATCATTTTAAACCTTTTATGCCACTAAAAGCACTAGGAAAGGGACAAGAATCCAGTACGATGAGGCCCAATATTTGAACCTTGGATCTCTACCCCCATTACGGGGTTTGGGGGAACCAAATGGTCTACACCTCAGATCTTATATATAGGAATTTTAGAAATAGAGCATATTACATTATTTGGGTCATGTAAATGTACCTTCCTTGGTACATACTTAGGACATTAGGTTACTTTAGGGGGAAGTTATCTAGTTACTTCATGCAATGTAATAAATGCACAAGTGTCAATGTGTAAGTTGTAATGTGCAAGGTGTCCACTTGTACAACTAGATAGAGTGTCGACCAAGGAACTTATCTTCCTATATAATGGCCATAGATGTAGCATTAGAGAAGGATCATACAACATCATAGAGGAGCATCACAGTGTGTGGTAGATAGGTAGTAGGGTAGTGTGTGTGAGCTATAAGCTCAGAGCTCCCTCATGGAGCAGTAGCATATTGTATGGAGTGCCCATTTTCTCCATTGCTACTATTGTAATATTTTTGCCATTTCTATTTATAGCATATTTCAGTCATCTCGTAGATCTATTTTATTTCTTTTTGCATCTTGTGATTGGTATCTCCCAATGTATGTGGCATCAAAAGCTAACAGTGGTATCAGAGCTATGGTAGATCAAGCCACAGTAGGTCTATAGGGAAACCACCATTATTATTTGATCCTAAGTTTTTTGAGAACCTGACGTGCCATTGGACCAGTCACTATCAAAATTTCTTAGAAGAGTCTAGGTGGTAGAATTAGGGAGAGTTACAAGTGAGGACTGAAATATCAGTTTTAGAAATACTGAGATTGCATAGGGCTAGAGTCTTTCCACAGAGTTGAAGGAAAACTCGTGAAGACTAGGACTCAACATTTGATCCACTAGGTTGATGAATCAACTAGTGAAGCTAAGAGATCTGGAAATACTTACCTGAAAGTTTCTTTTATTGCAGGGAATTAATACTCAGATGATTGGGATACCTCCTACAATAGAAAGCTAGGAGACCTCAACTTCGTTGCCCGAAGGTTGGAGTGCCTTCATAGTGCAGATATTAGTTGTTGCAGAAAGGAGAATACTTTAGAAGAATATTCTGGAAAAGAATCATGGTGAAGTCTGGAGATAGGAGATCTCCATTGATAGATTGAAGAACTTCACAAGAAGAAAAGGCCATAGTAGCCTTGATACAGAAGAAAAGGCCATAGAAGCCTTGATCCAGAAGAAAAGGCCATAAGAGCCTTGATCCATAAGAAAAGGCCATAGAAGCCTTGATATTGAAGAATAGGCCATAGAAGCCTTGATATTGAAGAATAGGCCATAGAAGCCTTGATATTAAATAATAGGCCACATAAGCCTTGATACTGAAATAGGCCTTAGATGCCTTTTATCCTAAAGAAGATTCTAGAGGAAAGGATCTAATTTAGAAGAAGATTTTAGTACTAATATTTTTGTTGTAGGTATAGGTGATCCAATAAGTTAGGAAAGCTTCCTACAAGAAATTTAGGAAGAAAAGCTTCTTTAAAATCAACCCAGTACCTGAAGCAAAAGAGATCAAGAGGAGATCTCATTGAAGAACTTCCAAGCTAGGAAGAAGAAGGACTAGGAGAGTCCTGCTCGTATCCAGAAGCAACAAAATCAGAGATCCAGGAGAAGATCTCAATGCCAACACTTCCATAAGTAGAAGGTTGAAGATAAGGTCTCTAGGAAGACCAAGAGAAGCTACAAGATCAAAGACCTTCACTAGGTCTCGATGAGCATCCAGTAAAAGGCTAGGAGAGCCTTGCTGAAGAAATATTCAAAGGAGAACTCACTAGAGAAATCCACTACCAAGGAGAAGCTCCTGATAGTGAAGGACTTGGGATAATTGTCACCATCCGACAACAAGCCCAAGAGGAGGAGAATTTGGCAAGGAGTGCCAAATCCAAGCAGAAGAAGAATCTAGTGAAGACCTCAAGATATTCAGAATCTTGAGGAGAAGATCCTACCTGAAGTCAAAGTTTGACAAGAAGACTTGAAAGCAGAAGATGCTTATCAAATCCAAGAGATTTGAAGATTACCTCCTATAGAAAGAGGTCACTACTTCAGAGATACAAACTTCTCCAAATCTACAATAGAAGGAGGAGATTACAAGAGGAGATCAAAGTCACCAAATCCTAGGCTCATGAAAGAAAGTTTGAGACCATCAAATTGGTGAAGAAGGAACTATTCAAAATAGTCTACAAAGAGTTGCAAGATCCTATTCAAGGTAGCAACTTGGTGTTCTTAGGCACCAAGATCTACATCCTCTACAGAAGTAGAAAAGAAGCTACAAAAGCATTCAAAAAAAGGTAAGCAACTATCGGTGCAAGTAGATTCATTAGGTGAATTACTTATCAGATTTATTAAAGCACCTTCATCCTGATTAAAGTTGCAAAAAGGAGATTTGTATTATAGTATTCAAGTGTGCAAAAAGAAATATTCTTTTTAAGGTTCATTTGCACATTAGGAGTTGATTAGATTTCAGAATTTTAATAATCTATCAACTAGCCTATTATCTACTTTGGAAAGCAAAAGAAGACTATCTCCTAATATCTTGCTTGTAAGAAATTTTTAGAATAAATCTTGAAGGTTCATTTAAGATTATTCTTGATTAGTTGTAGTGAATTGATTAAGTGCATTTTCTTGAGAGTATATTGGAGTGATAAGGTGTAATATGTTAGTGCATTAAAAGTAGAATTTGTTAGATTTATTTGCACTATTATTACTCTCAAAAGAAATTAGTTTTGTGCTTTGAAATAAAGGCTACAAAATCTAGTTTGGATCAAGTGTCTAAAGACACTTTTTAAAGCACAGAAACCTGCAACTCATAGTGGCCAATAGAAGCCACCAAAATTGGTTAGTACAAGCAAAGGAAAAAAGAAAAAATCTAACCAAAAAGAAGCTTCTAATATTGAGACTTGGTGAGTCTCAAATCCAAAGCACTAAGGGTTAGTGCAACTAAAAGAAAGCTTCTATTCTACAACATTTACAAGGCTTGGATTCACCATCAATCATCCAAGCAAAAAGGGTAAGGAGTCTAGCCAAAGAGACATCCTTAAAACCCTCATTTTGCACTCATCAATCTGCTACAAAAATAAGAATTTTAGACCTACAAAAGAGTGCAAGGAAAAAGGTGCAATAAAAGGATTCTATATACATGTAAAGGTTACATGGTGTTGCACTTCTACAATACATCAAATATAGGTAAAGGAACAGATTTAAAGGTGCCACAATAGGTACAATAGGTATAGGGAAAAATCAGCCAAAGGAAGGGCCAAAATATCGAGCATTCTCCATCACCGAAAGGGCATTCTCTCCAAGATCGAACCTATAGACAAAGGAAGTTTTATGTAAATTACAACAAGCCTTTCAAAGGCTATTTACGTAAGCTAAAGGAGCCAAAGGAAATCTATCATGAAGGTCTACGTAAATCATAGCAAGGTAGAAGAAGCTATCTACATAAAGTAAAATATAGAGCACATTTCAGCATTCAAAAGCATCAAGCTTCACCTCTATCATCGTGAACAGGGAGCACAACGTAGGGATAAGTGCATAGTAGGAAAGTGGATGCTATATTGAGAGTAGCATCAACAAAGGGTAGCAAGAGAGCTACCTCATCCTCATCCAAAGCTCCAAGGTAGCTCATGGATTACCTATAGAAGAAAATACATTGCTTGCTCTTCAAGAAATCGATGCAAGCTAAGGAGAAAGACATTCGAAGGAGTTATAATCTCCTTCTTGGAGGTGTTACATAGGAAACTCCATGCAAAAGGGTTGAGTGCCACTTGGCACATTATTCCCTCATGGCTATCATTTCTCTAACGCTCAAGAGATGAACATTGAGAGCGCTCAAGCAAGAAGGATACATTACAGTTGGTGGAGCAACATTACAAGAAGAGGAGGTAACGTTACTAAGCTATTTGAGTGCCACTTGTCTATCAAATACTTCTCGACTGGTGAAGCAATGTTACAAGAAGAGGAGGTAGCGTTACTAAGCTATTTGAGTGCCACTTGTCTACCAAATACTACCCATATATGTAGCATAGAGAGATAGAAATTCACATCCAACTTCATAGAGTGTGTGAAGAACAAGTGTAGTCCAATCAATCCATAATATGGAAGAAGGAGAGCATAGGAGCATTAAAGACTCCATTGAAAGGGCTAGCATCTACTCTCCAAGCATCAATGAAGAAGCCCGACAACCATACCACACTTGTTTACTCAGCCTCATCAAATCAAGCATCATAGATAGGGTACATAGAGTACTATCATATTTTAGTCAAAATTAGTGCCATCCAAGTGTGAAGTCAAGAGGGCTAAGGTAAGAAAAATATCTCATTAATATTGCTTTCAAACATTGGAGATATAAGGTTATATTTTTATGGATTATTTTTAAGGTTGAGAAAGCAAAGACATAGGAGATAACTTACCTAAAAATCATAATATTATTTGCAAATTAACCTAGGAGATATAAGGCCTTCTACTTAGGTTGAATCATTTAAATATTTTGCAAATATTATTATTTTTTCTAATTTTCCAAAGTTGGGAGTCATAAGGTCTACTACTACAAATTGATTTATTGGAAATTAGAAAAATTGAAATCAAATTTCAAAGGGCCATTATAAGAGGTTTATCAATATCATATAAAAGTTGGAAATTATAATATTTACTTGTCTCAAATCCTCTCAAATAGAGACAAAATATCCAACATTAAAACCTCTTGAAATCTAGAAAAAGTGCTTAGTTCAATAGGAGCAATAAGGACAATAGAAGTTGATTTTAGCATTTTTATAACTTTACAAAATCAACCAATATTGAACTATATCTCTCAAAAGCACTTTATATCTTGTCCAAAACATACTAGGGAGTCATAAGGCATTCTACGAATCCTAAAAATTGATATTAGGGAATTCAAATGGCTTCAAACAAATTCTTCTTAGTAGAATCTCAGCTACTTAAGGGTCCTAATTATTTCTCCTGGAAGAATAAAGTGAAAGCTATTTTGGTATATGAAAAACTTTGGGACATTGTCAAAGGAAAAACACTAATACCTATTGCAGATGATAATGAGATCCTAAAGTTTATAGAAAATTATTCAAAGGCTCTAATGATAATAACCTTTGCTATCACTGATGAAATACAACCCTATATCAATTCAACAAAATCATCCTTAGATGCATGGTCAAGTCTAGAGAAAATATTTGAAGGAAAGAACAAGGCAACTATTCTCCATCTTCAAAGCCAACTTCATTCATTAAAAATGAACAATGGAGAAAGCATAGAACTGTTCCTAAGAAAGGTAGCAGATATTAAAGGGAAATTATTTACCTTAGGAGAAATAGTTAAGGATGAACTTCTTACTCAAGTAACCATGAGAGCACTTCCAGACAGCTATAAACATTTGGTAACATCTTTACAAGTTCTAAGTAAAGATACTTCTTTTGATGACTTAGTCAATATTCTACAAGAATATGAAGTGGAAAATACAGTCAAAGATGAGATATCTAACACTGCATTGACATCTAAAGATAATCCATAGGGAAACATTACCTCTTCATCAAAAGGATGAAGACCATGGTACAACAGGTATTGTCAGATATGCAAGAAAAAAGGCCATAGTACCAACTACTGCAAGTTCAACCCCAAGAATCAAAATCAAGGAAATCAGATGAACAATGGGAGTCAATTTCAACCATGACAATATCAAAATCCTCATCAGTAGTAATTTTAGTGTCCATCCAATTATCCCAAATTGGAGTATCAAAAAAGAAATCAAAAAGGACATCTAGCTCAGAGGATAGAAGAAATTGAAGAACTGGAAGAACCTACTGATGATTATGAGATCAAATCTCTTTCAGCAAGAATGACAACTTTTGAAGATACTAACATCTTGCTTGAATAGGTTATAAAAATTAGAGAAGAATCAAAATTCCATTTTGAATATGAATATCCAATTCAAAGCCATCATATGGAAGAAGATCCACATTGAAGACTAAAGTCTTCAATACCTAAATATTGTAATACAAGGGGGTGTTAGAAATAGAGCATATTACATTATTTGGGTCATGTAAATGTACCTTCCTTGGTACATACTTAGGACATTAGGTTACTTTAGGGGGAAGTTATCTAGTTACTTCATGCAATGTAATAAATGCACAAGTGTCAATGTGCAAGGTGTCCACTTGTACAACTAGATAGAGTGTCGGCCAAGGAACTTATCTTCCTATATAATGGCCATAGATGTAGCATCATACAATATCATAGAGGAGCATCATAGTGTGTGGTAGATAGGTAGTAGGGTAGTGTGTGTGAGCTATAAGCTTAGAGCTCCCTCATGGAGTAGTAACATATTGTATGGAGTGCCCATTTCCTCCATTGCTACTATTGTAATATTTTTGCCATTTCTATTTATAGCATATTTCAGTCATCTCGTAGATCTATTTTATTTCTTTCTGCATCTTGTGATTGGTATCTCCCAATGTATGTGGCATCAAAAGCTAACAAGGATGAGCGCACTCTAAAAAGAGGTTGACTCTTAGGCATTTACAAGATCAAATGTATGCAAGACTTCTGATAAAGCAATAAATATAAACTCCCTACTTTGGCTTCTGGTTCAAAGTGTGCAATCAATGTATGTATGAATGAATCAATACTTCTATTCAAGCTATATGGAATGTGAGTTGCATTAATTCTATTTCTCTGAATTTTTGCATATTAGATTCAATAGTTCTAGAGTTGATGAATTTTGTGGGTTAGTGATTGATTTAATATTTGATCTGCATCAGAGAACTGGTTGTTTCCATTTAGAGATTTAAAGAATGCTTGGCTTCTAAGTCTGTGTTCATTTCCTTGTTGTTGTCTAATCTGTACCCTTTTAAAAGATCTAGCAATAGCTATATTTCCCTCTCTTTAAGCACTCTACTCCTTCCCTTTTCCCACAACTAAAATAGGAACCAACCTTCTCTGGAGATTGAATCGGGTATCCTCTATTTTGAACCTAGTCATTCAATGTTGGCAAAGTCTTGGGTCAAACGTAAATTTTGCACCAACAGTTTTTGGCACACCCGATGGGACCCAATCCCACTATCTTTACAGTTCAAAGTTACGGTGTTTGTCTTTGTCCTGTTCAAATTTTAAAATCACCTGGTGACTCCATTCGAAAGATCAAACCCAAGAAAATCCTTTATCTATTTGTTGGTTGAATACCAAGATATATGAAAACCAGATCTAAAGCAAAAAATTTGAAGAACCCATCGAGTTCTTTGAATTACATCTCGGTAGCCTTAGAGTTAATCTTGTCCTTTTCGCTCGATCGACTGCTTCCTCTACCATTACTACAGGACCTATAAATCCTGCCCTTGCAACTCTCCCTAGTACTGCTACTAGTGGATCTTCAAGCACAACTACCCATACTACTACAATACCAGCCGACACAGTAGCTATAATGGTCGTAAATCAACCCAATCTACCCTACCCCACATGGAATCATTCAGGCCCCTTGAATCTGGTAGTCCAAAATCAGATCCCTACAACAGCTTTGAAAGCATTGCCTGAATATGATGGTATAGGAAAAATGGCTTATGAACATTGTCAAGATGTAGCCTCATTAGCAATAATCCATAATATTACAGAAGAAGATGTAATGATAAGGTTGTTAGTCATCTCTCTAAAAGGAAAAATGCTCTACTGGTATAGGGCTCTTCCTAATCAAACTATAGCCACATGGGCCCAACTTGTTGGTAAATTGGTAGAAGAGTTCAATCAATAGGCTGATCCTTTTTCTCTACTCAATCAGTTCACTATCATTCAAAAACATCCTCAAGAAGAGATAGTTGATTTCAACATTAGATTCAGTCATACTTGGCAGAGGGTACCTGATGGGCTGAGGCCAACGAATGAACAAGCAATGTATTATTACCTGAGAGCTTTCAATTCAGATATAAGCATGGTTATAAGACAGTCTCAAGTGTTCACCTTCCCAAAAATTTTCAAGAAGCTCTGAAAGCTGAAAAGGACCTCATTGCTATTGGAAGGCTCCCCTCAAAAATGATAATGCCTATCTTCCCAGATCTCCCACAAGCGTCTAATACTAATTTTCCAAATCCTACTCCCATTTCTAACGTGGATCTCCCTAAATGGATCGGACAACCTTCTATACCGATAATACAAGCACCCCTTACTCCTCCAACCTTTCCCACTATTCTTGCAATCCTTGTATCATCTATTTTATCGACTCCTGATCCTCAACTTGTAGTCTTATTAGACATACAATCATTCATGAAGAATATGGCCAATGAGATGACCTCAATGAAAAGAAGAGAAGCTGAGAGAAGTTTCCAACCGAGGAGATTTCCATAGGTGACAAGAGATCAAGCTCCCACAAGTAGCAAAAATTAGGAGAGATCAAACATGGTTTATGCTAACGATGATAATGAACCTACCAACTCTTCAATAGAATCTGATTTTTGGTGCTCTACATGCAATGATCCCCATGGTGAAAGTTTATGTATGATCCATCAACATTATGTCCAGAAAGTAGCTATTGAGAGTGGAAAAGGCTCATAAGGGGTAAGTAAATATGATTAGAGAAGAGTGCCACAATCTTATGATGCCTTCAATAGAGCAAGTTGTCATCCTGACAAGATCAGGAAAGAAGCCCCTACAAGTAGATCCTCAAGAGCTCAACCCCCTAAAAGTACCTTCAGCTATAAGAAATCAGGTTGAGAAAAGGGCCCCTCATGAAAAGATCCCCCAAAGCCTAGTTCAGAGAATAGAGGTAGAAATATGCAAAGAAGCCCTCCCATAGAAGGAAGTTGAAACCCAAGAACAAGCAAGGGATAAGTTAAGATATCCTTATTTGACCAAGTGTCAAAGAATAGATGCAACTCAAGGGTATAGAAACAAGTATGATACCTTCACAAAAGAAAAGGAGAAGAACATTGATCCACCTTCCTTCAACATAGTGGAAGAAATGAAGAAGACCCCTTCTAAAGCAAGTATGTATGATGCATTACAATTCCTAGGACAAATTGACTTATTACAAGAATATTTGAGGTCAATAAAAAATAAAAGTAAAGCTCCATCTCAGTTAAATTTAGCTCAGGCCAGTTTAACATTAGCTACCAAAAAAATAGACCTCCTCCTTTCTATTTGTCTCTTCAGATGGAAGGATGGGTTGTGCATAATTGTATGATAGACTCAGGAGCTGCAACTACTATAATACCAAAAGTTGTGTGTGATATTATGGGGATGGAATACACTAGAAGTAGCCCAGGTGTTTTGCAATTGGATGGTACTCCAGTTAAGACTATGGGAGTGATCAAAGATATCCCTATAGTGCTGCATAGGATGCCTCAAATTACAGTTATACAAGAAGTTGTAGTAGATTTGGAACCTTATTTTGGTATGTGTCTATCCAGAGAATTCACAACTAAAATAGGAGGATATTTATCCTTGGATTACTCACACTTGGAAATCCCATTCAAAGGCAAAAGAGTCAAAATATTTAATGAAAAACCATCTACCTTCCACATTGAAAAGGTTGAAGAGGAAGGAAGACAAGCTAGTATTGTGAGTATAATGATTGAAGAAATGGAAGAGTTAAACTTGATGGAGGAAGCCTTAGATGGACTACAAATAGAAGATCAATTCTCCCTCAAGGACTTCAATGCTATGATTGAAATAGAACTTGGAAGTTATTCTATCATGAAGCTTGAGAAAAGTAATTCCATTCCTTCACATGAGGTAGACCAATCTACCAATCAAATTTGGAAACTTTTCTTTGATGGTGCTAGATGCAAGAATGGTGTTGGAGTAGGTATAGTCCTAATCTCCCCAACAGGTAAGAAAAAATTTTCTCCTATAGGTTAACCTGGAGTTGTACCAACAATGTAGCTGAATATGAGGTACTTTGTTTAGGCCTGAAGAAAGCTGAGAAACTAGGAGTTAAACAGTTGTAGATATATGGAGATTCAAAACTAATAGTAAATCAGGTCACGGAAAGATGTATTAGTAAGCAACATTATCTTAAAGCTTACAGAAATAAGGTATGGGATCTATTTGAAGCTTTCGAAGCTCTAAACATTAAAGCAATCCCTAGAGAGAAGAATACTCATGTTGATATGTTAGCATTAGTAGGTGCCAATTTTTATCCTATAAGTAATGTTATCCAAAAATATAAGATAATCAGGCTTATATATAGGCCTTTAGTACCAGATAAAGATACCTTTTGGTAGGTATTTGAAAGTGATGATCAGATATTAGACTTCCTGATCTATGAGATGAATTATTTAGGTGATAGAGTGTTAAAATATGAGGAAGATGAAGGTATGATTCAACTAAAAAACAATCATATCCCAAGAGGGTTAATTACTCTTGAGAGCTTGTTTGACAACAATGATAGATCAATAGGTCACAAGATGAAAATTGATAAGCATAGATACAAAGAAGTTCAACTAGAACCTAAAAAGTTTATTAAAGTTGGGGTAAATTGTACAGAAAAGGAATTAAATCAAATTCAAGAACTATGCAAAGAATTCCTTGATATTATAGCTTGGGCTTATAGTGATCTCAAAGTATATAGAAAAGAAACCATACAACATACTATTGAGCTCGAAAAGGATGCAAAACCCTTTAAGCAAAAATAGAGGCCAATAAACCCAAAAATTGAAGCTTTGATGAAACAAGAATTGTTGAAGCTACTTGAAGCCAAGATTGTCTACCCTATTAAACATTCTACTTGGGTGGCTAACTTGGTACCAATCAGGAAGAAAAATGGAGACATCAGACTATGTGTAGACTTCAAAAATTTGAATAAAGCTTCATTGAAATATCACTACCCTCTCCCACAAATAGATCAGATTTTGCATACTATGGTAGGGGTAGAAATATTCTCATTATTGGATGGATTTTCTAGTTACAATCAGGTATGGGTCAAAGATGAAGACCAATACAAGACCACATTCACTACCAAATGGGGAACATTTGCTTACCAAAGAATACCTTTTGGATTATCCAATGCAGGAGCAACTTTTTAGAGGGTAATGGATGTGGCTTTTGGAGAACTTGTCAATAAAATCATAGTTATTTACTTAGATGATATGACAATATTCTCTCACCATAAAGAGGATCATGTTGAACATCTCAGAAAGTTTTTGAAAAATGTAGAGAGTTTGGTATATCTTTAAATCCAAAGAAGTCCATATTTGTTGTGCAAGAGGGAGTCTTGCTAGGTCATGTTATTTCTGAAGTCGGGTTGGCCATAGATCCTAATAGGGTAAAAGCACTATTAGAACTTCCCTTACCTCCAAACAAGAAAGGCCTACAATCCTTCTTTGGGTAAATCAATTTATGTGCAAATTCATAGCAGATTTTGCACAAATTGTGAAGCCTATGATTAAATTATTGAAGAAAGATGTTGAGTTCAAATGGATAGACTTGCGAAAGAAATCTTTCAAAAGAATAAAAGAATAGATAGCTCAAGCACCTATCCTGGTTAACCTAGATTATTCTAGGGGCTTCATTCTATACATTGTAGGTGAACAGGAGAGTTATGCAGCAATCCTTACTCAAAAGGGAAGAGATAATGAAGAAAGACCCATCGCTTTCCTAAGTCAAACCATGCAAGATCATGAAGAAAAATACAACTTTATTGAAAAAAAAGTATATGCAATTATGAAATCATTGAAAAATTTTAGATATTTTCTTTCACAAAGCAAAACCATTGTGTATGTAGTTCATCCTGATGTCAGGAATTTCATCATACAGGGAGAGCTCGATGAAAAAAGGGTTGGTTGGGTGTCAAAAATACAAGAATATGATGTGGAAATTCACCCAACCAAGTTGGTGAGAGGTAGAGCCTTATGTCAAGAACTAGCCAAGCAAGCCTCAATAGAGTATATAGCCTTCCAGGTACAAGAATCAACTCTAAGGGATGATCAACCCTTAGAAAGCACTGATTGGACTGATGAACTGGTAAGATATTTTTAGACTAGAAAGTGTCCAATAGGTTTAAATGCTTCACAAAGGAGAAGATATAGAATCCAAGCTTTGAAATATACTTTATTACCGGAGGGGATATACAGGAAAAAATTGGATGGTATATTGCTAAGATGTATAAAAGATGACCAAAAATAGAAATTTTTGGAAGAATTCCATGGAGGTCTATCAAGTGGACACTATTCAAGAAGAACTACAACTTTGAAGATAATCAAGACCGGTTGCTATTGGCCATCCATTTTCTCAGATGCATTCAAGATAACTAGAAATTGTGAAGAATGCCAAAGATATGTTGGGAGGAATAGAAATGCTTCTATGCCCTTAAGACCTATTCAAGTTGAAGAACCTTTCCAACAATGGGGTTTGGATTTCATTGGGATAATAGAACCTAATTCATCTATTGGGCATAAATATATTCTAACTGCTACAGATTACTTCACCAAATGGGCTGAAGCAGTACCCACCAAGAAAGCTGACCAAGAAGTTGTGATTGAATTCATGGAAAGTTTGATAACAAGATTCGGTATACCTGATGCATTGGTTACTGACAATGGTTCATCCTTCGTAGGTGCAAAGATGATTGATTTTTCTAGAAAATATGGGATCTATTTGAAGACTTCTTTGAATTACTATCCACAAGGAAATGGTTTAGCAGAATCAACAAATAAGAACCTGCTTAGGATTCTAAAGTGAACTCTAAGGGATAACAAGAGGAGCTGGCACTCACTGATAAATCAAGTATTATGGGCTGATAGGATTACAATAAATAAATCCATTAACACATCACCTTACTCATTGGTTTATGGTAAGGAAGTTGTTCTCCTTGTACACATAGAAATACCCGCTTTGAAATTGCTCAATCAAACTGGTGTTGAAGAAGTAGAACCAATGGAAAATAGGTTAATACAACTCTTGCAACTAGAAGAGGAGAAAGAACAAGCCTATAATCATTATCAGAAACATATGGGAGAAAAAAAAAATGGTTTGACAAAAGGGCTACCTTCAAAAATTTCAAAGTTGGAGACTTAGTTTTGAGGTGGAATGAGAATAAGGCAAAACCAGGAAATCATCAGAAGTTTGATGCTTTTTGGGAAGGTCCTTTCGAAATAATCGCTGAAAAACAACATAACTCCTTCCAGCTAAAATATGAATAGGGCCAAACATAGTCTATCCCTATCAATGGCTTCCACCTGAAGCTCTATTTCAAGTGAGCTAGGGACTTTTTCCTTCCCCTTGTATTTTATGTATATTATGTATTCCTAAGTCACATCTTGTAAAAAAGTCACGATCCCACAAAAAAAAAAGTCATGATTTCATGACATAATGGCATTTCTCAGTCAAATTCAAAAGGTGACATGATTTCACGGTTGTTGAGAAATTCATTTTTCAAATATGGATATGCTCCATTCAAAATAACACCATTTAATGTAGCAGGGTGACGCACAAAGATTGGCTCAAAAAATGTGGTGTGCAAAATAAGATGAAAACAACATTCAAAGTTATTCGAAGAACGTGCGACACCTACTACAATTATTACAAGATACCCTAACTCATGCATGCACTCCTTTTTACATCATAGAATCCCTTTTCTCTCACTCTACTATTTTGAGTATCTTCTACAAAATTATCCATCGATTCTACTCAAAGCTCTAGCTTCGTGCAGATGGTTCCAGAGAGTTTTCCTCATCAAATTCATGATAAGTGATCACTACAATGGTAGGATCATCTTCAACTGCTCAAGTAGCTCCACAAGTGGAAGAAAGGAATGCAAAGTTTATAGATAAGGATGCCAAAATTATAGACACAATCATCACGTGGAAGGACCCAAAAAAATTTGAAAAGATGTGGAGGCAAGAGTAGCTACAGGTATGACTCCATCATCCCCAATCACTTTCCCTTTCCATTCCTTGCTTTCATGGTACATTTGCACTCCCATCCACCCTTACCCTGAGCTGATTAGAGCCATAGTGAAGTTCTATGACCCCAAGCAAAAATTATTAGAGATTTCGAGGGTAAGGTTCTATTCACTTTGGATCTTGATGCTTTCATCATTGCCTTCATCGATGGTAGAAAACCTACCTTGAAACCCAAGTCATTTGACCCAGCTGAGCAGGAAAAATTCTATACCTCCACTAATAACATCAAGAATTTCCTAGAATTACAATTAGAGGAGCCACCTACTAGAGGTATTTTTCCAGAAACCCCCATTCCCCTATCAAATTTTAAGAGCCCAAAGCTTTATTCTATGTTAGCTATGGTGGCGGGACTAAAATCAGATAAGCAAGTATACGGGTGGTAGATTGTAGTAGCTCAGTGTATCTCAAACCCTAAGTTCTATGACACCTCCATCATGGATGGGAGTGTCATACCAATTTTCTTTGACTGGCCATCTTTCCTATTCCAAAAAATTCATGAAGGATTGTCCAAGATGCAGAAAGGGTCCCAGGTATCTTTCAGGTTTACATCATATTTGGTCTGGGTTTTCTTCTTTTTTATGTCGAAGAAGATTTCTTTCATATCTATAATTGATAGAGATGAGAAAGGGAGAAGATTACCAGTATATGAATGGACATCGATACTTTCAAAAGTTGAATCATATTATCACTTTAATAGGGAATTTTTGGGACCAGCTTTGAAATTCATGTATGGAGATATAAATAGATTATCTCCAAAGGTGCAGGAAGTTTTGTAGCACCCACATGTGGAAGAAGGTGACTGGTTTATTTTAACTCAAGGGGTAGTCATCAGACTCTATGGATTCATAGGGAAGCCTTTCTTGCTTCCACACTACGTCATCGATTGTTTGCCTTGGAGTACATCAGACAAATGGAGTACATTAATTTCAAATTTGGCATAGGAATAGGTAGAACTGGTACATGTTCGATGCCTTTCCAATTTGAAGGTATAGTTGTGTCCAAGAAAGGGCAACATGAGAAAATCACTCAAGCCCTAAAAGACCTAAAGTTAGTGGAATTTCCACAGAGGTGGAAATATGATCCCCTTGACAGGTTTGCAGAAAGGCAATCTATTTTGAACAAGACTACTTTCAAGAAGCATCATATGTCTATTAGAGAAATTGGTGAGCAACATAGAAACAATGCAAAAAATGAAGAGCTAGAATGGCATGTAGACAAGATGCAACCTTTGCCCCCATGGCATGATTTCTATGAACATGTGGTAGATTATAACCCTAAGGATAATCCAAGTCATGTTTTAAAGGAGAAGGTTATATGGAGAATGCAAAAAGAGGGGCAGAATGGATAGAAGCAAAGATTCATGCCTGGTGGATGATGAGGGTACAAATTAACATGACCCCTTCCAAGTGGGGATTGAAGAATGATCATGAGTTTTCCTCTCGGTATGACAAATACCAAGCTACATGGTCAAAAAATCTTACAGAAAAGGTTCCACCAAGCTTCCATGGCACTCAAGAAAGGAACCCTCCTATGGTAGAAAAGGAGAAAGTAGATCAAAGTAAAGGAAAAGGAATTACCACTAAACAACAAGGGGTCCCTAAGAAGATAAACCCTAAATTTATTCCTCCTTCGACCTTTGATACAGATTCTGATGACCAACCTCTTATTTTTAAAAAAATGAAATTAGGGTCTATTATAGAGGATAAGTAGAAGAAAAGCAGGTGTGAAGAAATCAATGAAGACTCTGAAATAAGAGATGTGGAAAAGGATACAAAATAATCTCCTCCACATCATGAAGTTAATGCTCCTGAACCTGACGAGTTGGGTGAAAGACCACCTCCTACTGAAGACATGAATCCACAAATTTCATCAATGGTGCCAGGTATGATTTCTATTTCTTCTACTTCATATTCTTCTCAATCCCAAAGAGAATCCCCCTCCCATTCTATTCCTGAAGGTGATACCTCATCTCCTTTAAACCAACAACTTCCACCTTCACCACCACCACTTACATCACAAACACAATCTGATCCCATATCATCTTTGACCCTCCCCATAACTTCCATCATAGCACCATTGAATGTAGATGCCACTTTAATCACCATTCCTTTCCCCCTTACTACCAATTTCCCAAACTTGCAATCCATCCCTACTTCTTTGTTAAAAATCACCCTACTATTTCTAAGCTCAAAAAGTTAAAAAAGGCTAACAAGAACACCTCAGACTGGTGGAAGTCTCATTGTGCTCAAGCCTCCAAGAACTTAGCCCACACTCAGGAGATAGTGGCTCTAGATCCCATCAACATGCAACGCTCGAGGATGAAGATGACACCATTGGTGAAGAAGCCTGAAGGGGAAATGACAGTGGATGATTATCAAGCTGAAATAGTAACTGAAGATATTACTCAACTTCCAATGCAGGATGAATGGGGAATGGCTCAGGCCCACTTAGGGACTATATATTTGAATGCTCAAAATTACAAAGAAAAGTTTATCAGAGCTGAATAAACTAAGAAATAATTCGAATCAACTCTAAATGAGTAGAAGACTATTGAAAAAGCTTTGAAGCTTGAGGTAAAGAAGTGGGAAGATAGATTCAATGAAGTAGCTAAGTATAAAGAAGAAGCGAGAAAAGTCATCGAGAAAATCCAAGTTTTGAATGAGCAGGTGAAAGATCTTCAAAAGCAGGTTCAAGAGGAGAAAATCAAAACCATCGATCTGTCGAAAGAAAAATTTAAATCAGTTAGAAAAGATATGTTCGAAGACATACTGAAAATGGGCCTGAAGGCATGACCTATATTATTATACCTAGCCAAAATAAAGGAGATACTAAATCAGGTAGAAGATGAGTTCACAGCATCCATAAAATTTTTGCAGACAAGGTTAACTACCGCGACTAAGATAGAAGTCTTGGCTGAAAGTACGCAGGAAAGAGTTGCAAATAGAACCCAAAACAAAGCATGGTCCCAAGCCAAGATAGCAACCCGATATAAGCTCGTGACTTAAAGCGTTAAGATAATTCAAGAGCTTAAGGCTGAAGCTAAAGGTATATTGAAGCATTTAAATTTGGTAGGGAATTGTGGACTTCCAGGTTTCTAGGATGAAGATTCAAATATTTTAGGAGAAGATGAACTCAAAGCCTCCTAGAAGGCTTTTATTGAAGATGAATCTGAGATAGATGGCTAGGAAGAACCTATACAAGAAGATCATGTATTCAGATTGGCTCAAGATCTTACATAGATCAAATCTTGCTTGCATGAATTATTTTTGAGGTCTAAGGTTTTATCTTATGATAAGATTGAAGAATTAGAATATTTATACTAGATGTTCATGGAAACCTTTGATCCAGATGATGAAAATTGGAAGTAGGTCTGTATCACCTATAATGATGTTATCAAAAGGATAGAGAAACAAAGGGAGACTAGAAAAGCTGAAAAGGGTGATCAATCAGAAGGAAATACAAGCAGTCAAGCAGAAGGGGAAATGGGGAACTCGAACGAAGAAGAGACCCCTGAAGAATAACTACATTTTGCTTCCATGATAACAAATTTTCCTCTATACCTACCTCCTTCCTCTTCTTTTTTCTTTTTACTTCGATGCCCAATGGATGAAGGCTCTGGATTCTAACAATTCTGCTAGCAAAATTCCCCAGGAGGCACCAATAATGTAGGTCAAAATGACTACACTAAGAGGAATGAGGAGGTTTCTAAAAATTTTGAAGTATGGAAAAGAGTCGATATTTCTTGATCGACCTTGTTTTCATGGGTCGATAGCCAAAAGAAGTTGGAGGGAAAAAGAGTCAAGATTTCTCGATCAACCTTGTTTTCATGGGTCGATAGCCAAAAAGAAGTTGGAGGAGAAAAGAGTCAAGATTTCTTGATCGACCTTATTTTCATGGATTGATAGCCAGAAAGAAGCTAGAGGGCAAAAAGAGTCAAGATTTCTCAATCGACCTTATTTTTATAGGTCGATAGCCAAAAGAAGTTGGAAGGCAAAAAGAGTCAAGATTTCTTGATCGACCTTGTTTTCATGGGCCGATAGCTCAAGAAATAGAAGTGGAATACAGTTGGGTGACCACATCTCTAGAGGATCGACACGTGCAGGTGGTAATCAAAGAATCATATCTTAACCTCTTGTTGTTGGAAACTCCACTATGTCATTTCTTTCTAGGCCAATAGGTGTTGTTCAGCATCTCACCAGAATAAGCCAGTTGGCATATTGTTGTAACAAACTTTGATATTTTCATTTGTAGCATATTGTATGTAATGAAGGGAGTGTATATATATAGGATGAGCACACTCTAAAAAAGGGGTCAGCTCTTAGGCATTTACAAGATCAAATGTATGCAAGACTTCTGATAAAGCAATAAGATAAACTCCCTATTTGGCTTCTGGTTCAAAATGTGCAATCAATGTATGTATGAATGAATCAATACTTCTATTCAAGCTATATGGAATGTGAGTTGCATTAATTCTATTTCTTTGGATTTATGCATATTAGATTCAATAGTTCTGGAGTTGATGAATTTTGTGGGTTAGTAATTGATTTAATATTTTATCTACATCGAAGAATTGGTTGTTTCCATTTAGAGATTTAAAGAATGCTTAGCTTCTAAGTCTGTGTTCATTTCCTTGTTGTTGTCTAATATGTACCCTTTTAAAATATCTAGCAATAGCTATATTTCCCTCTCTTTAAGCACTCTACTCCTTCCCTTTTCCCACAACTAAAATAGGAACCAACCTTCTCTGGAGATTGAATCGAGTATCCTCTATTTTTAACCCGGTCATTCAATGTTGGCAAAGTCTTGGGCGCAAACATAACCACAGGAAGATTTTGCACCAACAGGACCCTAAATATTATCCCATAAAACATTAGCCTAAATGAATAACAAGCATTGCCATATTACATCAAATTTTTACAATTTGGCTAAGCTTTAGTGGTTTGTAATGCTAATCATCATACACTAGTTACAAAATTTAAAGAAGTGGCTAGTGTAGAGGATGTTCTCATAGAAGTAGGGAAAATACCCCTGCTCCACCAATGGCCTATGTAGCCCAAATTTCCCATAATACACCTATACCAAATTCCACATCCAACATTACCCCTAATCCCAAACCAAATGTTTTTTTTATATTTCTACATCACTATATATTATTACTTATCTTGGCCAGAGCATGTCATCCATTGTAGCCTTTCAGCCATAACTTCGAGCTCTTCTTGCTCCATCCAACTTAGGTAGCAAGTCCAAAAACACTTTTGCAATGAGAAAAATAATATAGGTGATAAAAAAATTGGTTAATTATAATAATATTACAAAGCAATAGTGGCAACAATCATAGAATTGGTAGCCCATAAATACTTTGTACCTAACAAAATATTAAGTGCCTTGACAAGGTAATCAAGGAGCAAATCAGACTATAATCACATGGTTAACACTAATACAAAGACATAGCCAATGTGGTGTCTCCCTTGTAATGATAAAAAATATATGATAGAGCGAATTGGAGCCATTAGGTATTCTCAAACTATTCAATATAATCAACAATATCAAGCTCAATAGGTTACCATCATAGATAAAATGGTCGTCACAGTGAATTGATCATATACCAATAACCCTAGGCTCTACAATAATTACCTACCTTGCCCAATTCTAACATAATCCTAATAAATTTTAATGCTATAGAGGCAAAAAAATAATCAAGGTTTGAATATGATGCCATATGTGTCAATCGATAATGGGTTAAAACCAAGGGTTAAAGGAAGGCTTATGAGAAACAACTAGTCAAGAAGTAGGATAAAATGGGAAAAGGTGCTATAGTCCTTAGAAGGGGAAGGACAACTTTGCACTTACAAGATAAGGGACCTATCACAACACAAAGTGTGAAATAGAAGGAGAAGGATAACATGGATAAGGAAGTAATGGATATAGCTTATAAGGAGAATGGAGAAATACAACATAAAATAGATAAGAGGATAGATAAAGGAAATTAACCTGTAATGGAAAAAGGAGATGGAAAATGCGTAATAAACCCATGAAAAGTAAATCTAATAAAGGAAGGGATTTGCTTCAAAATGAGGCCAAAATATGACTAAAATACCCCTCCCTCATATGTGAAGGGTGAGCTATGAATACAAATCAATGGTAAAATATCATGACGTGAAGAGAGGGTACCTGTGTTAAGTTTAGATTATTAATCACAAAGGAAATGAAATAATGCCAACCAAGGTTAGAAGTTAGAAGTGATAGCCCTACCAAGATAATAAGACCTACTTCAATAATATTTAAAAGAGCAAGAGTGGATTTCTACTAGGGATAAGCAACCAAAATCCACTATGATGGATGTAACAAATCAACAAAATTTGATGGTATAACATCTGATGAACATCGAGGTCAATGCAACTAATATACAAAATACTCCAAATCCAAAGATGCTAAAACCACCTCCATTCTATGTGACACTTAATATTGAAAATTATATCCTCAAAAGTTGCATAGTGCTTTTAGGTGCAACAATTACAATTATACCTAAAGTTATTTATGAATAAATAGATCTTCCTTATACTAAGATAACTAGACAACCAATCCAAATGGATGGCAAAAGGGTTATAAATTAGGGTACTAAAATATCTAATTATGACTGTAGATAGACATCTAGAGTTCATAGTAGTTTAGGAGGTGATAGTTATGGATCTACCCTTGTACTTTGGGATGCTATTCTAAAAAACAAATGCATAACTTTTCAAGATATGGTTACCTAGTGATGGACTATACTCATATGAAGGTACCCAAATATGGGAAAGTAATTAATATTGAGAATGAATCATATTGCAACTACCTTCTACAAAATCTTGATGATGGGAGTACAATGAACTAGAACAAGCTATCAAAATTTGTAGAAGATGAGAAATACCTCAAACAAAACCAAGATCTAGAGGTTGACATGATAATCAACATTACAAGATGATGAATATCTTGAGGTCAAATATTGTTAGCATTTTAAAGCTAAATACTTAAGATAAAATAACCACAATATCTAAAATAAATTTGCAATCTGAAATATAATATAATGACAATATTCTAAACATATAAAACTCATAAATAACTTCTATAATAACTCATAGAATTTCCATTAACAAATGCTCATGAAAATTGTATCTCCATTGAATAAAGATCTCAAATACACCATACTTCTACACACTCTCATTCTACAATATATATCTCTCTCACACACACATAACATATATAATAGAATGTGACTCTTCATATGGACCACTCTTGGCCTCCACTCTTCTTGAGACTCTTCACTATCCTACTCTATGGACTCATGCATATGGACTATTATGCACATTTACATTACCAAAATACTTTGCACACTTGTGCATTTATTACCTTGCATAAAGTAAATACGCATATTCTAGTCTAAGACACTCTCCTAATCTAAATATGTATCCAAGGTGGTACATTAGCATGTACCAATTAATGTATTATATTCCAACAAATATGAAAAATATTTATTTAGAAATTATATTATCACAAATATGTCTTTCAATCTTCTAGCTCTAACAAGTTGAGTAGATAAGATATGGACAATGTACTTCAATAATATCATAATTAGGGATGTAGCAAGCATTCATATTTATCTATTCGACCTAAAAGGTGTGAAAATTCATTATTCCTATATGTTATTATTCAATAAAATCTATAATGTAGTAGATTATGAAGCACTCCATACTTAGTTTGAGAAAAATTGAAATATGGGAATCATGTTGGATTTTAAGCCAAATTATATTAGGTCCCAATATCTTTGATCTAGAGTAGACTTAAATATAAGAGCAATCAAAATATAAGTTGGCCAATATAAATAATAATAACATTCAAGATAATATCAAATATGAATATAAAATGACCAAAATCATTCATGCAATAACATGAAGAATACTTAACAGTATAATTTCTCAAGAAATGCATACAAGCTTCAATATTCATGCTTGAAAATGTCATATATTTCCATATATATTTCATGGAGCTCTTTCTCCATTATATAACCCTAGAAAAGTGACTCTTCAATACTTGACTATTACACTCCTCACATATATGGGAGTTGTAACCTTTCCACTCTTTACATAATACAAACCTCACATGTCCTTTGGCTTCTCATCTTGTCACTTGTATACATGACTCTTAACTCTCTACATGCATTGATCCTAATATATGACATGTGCACTTTATCATATTACATATTTGCACACTTAATTACATGACACTTGTGCACTTTCTCATTACACACTTGCACTCTTACATACATGACACTTTTGCATATCCTACACATAGACACTTACATAAAAGGAAAAATATAAATCACTCTCCTAAACTATAGACTCAAACTCTATTATAATATTTACATTGTACCATAGGTACCATGGGGGTACATTAGCATGTACCAAATAATTTAATATAATCCAACACCTCCCTATATTACATTATTTGGTTATTCAAGACTTTAGTTTTCAATCTATTTCCTTTAAAATTTTATCTTGATCTTTAGTTTGAAATCCTTTTTTATTTTTTCTTCATGTCTTTTGTTCTCCTTCCTTTTGTGCTTTCTTCTATTCTTCTTCTTTTATTTTCTTTTCTTCATCTTCAGCTGTGATATAACTGATGGTGTGACTTCTGAACAATAAGTTATTAAATCATCACAATAATACATTTTGGGTTTTAATGATTCTCTATTGAAGCTAACATAAGCTTCATTCAAATCATATGTCTCACAACTGAGATCCTTTTTCTCTTGTCTTTTTATTGAAAGATATCAAAGATGAGTAAAGACATATACATCATTAAACATTCTTCAGAAGAAAAAACAATGACGTTATATGAATTCCGCCATGTTCTAAAAATATTTTCATGAATATAGCGTATAAGTATTTTGAATTTTCCATCTTTAGCATTCATGAGAAATAAAGATATTTTTTCTTTAAAATCACTTGACATTTTCTTCTTTTCATCAAAAACATCTATCAAATTCTTAGAATAATATTTTAATTTGTTCACTATTTCTTCACTAGCTTTATTGAATGCATTTTTAATGATTTCTTCCATGATAAAATACCAAAAAAAAAACATTTGGAGTTGAATTCCTTATTACTTCAAAGTTTAATAATAGCAACTTCAAATACTTCAAGATTTCAAATTCCCTTTTTCAAAATTTTTCAAAAAATAAATTTGCAAATTTAATTTTTTAAAATTTTCAAATCCTTTGAAGTAGCAAACCTTTTATCTCCCTAATAATTAAATTTGCAAATTCTAAATTCTTAAAAAAAAATCAGTTTTTTTTAAATATTCAAAAATATCATTTTGTTTTTTTAATTTTCCTTTTTGGAGTAGAAATCCTTCTCTCTCCAAAATATAATAAGTTTATCAAATTTTTCAAAAATGAAATATATTGCAATAATTAATTGCAAATAATAAAATATCAAATATTTTTCAATATTTAAAAATAAGGTTGAAGTCCTTATAACTCCCACCTTAATATATTTTTCCTATAGTTTGAAAACCTTTTAACTCCTACTCTTAAATAATAAGCGTCCCTAAGTTAAATAATTCCTTCAAATTTAAACTCAACTTAGGACTGTAATATCAAATTTATTAAAGATTACACTATAATATAATCTACTTACCTTTGACTTCCAAATTAGGTCTCACAAACGTTCTAAATGAACCTGCTCCTAGCTGACAACACAAAATCTTTTTATGAAAAAGAATGAATGTAGACGTTGCTATGTAGTGCTCAGATGTAATGCTCTCTTTCCTCTTATACCTCAATGTTTTGCTCAAAATATAAAGTGATACTTCTTCGACTATTTACCTTCTTCTAGATGAATTGTGAATTACATTAAAAAATATTATCTCTGTAGCACCCTAAAATTGGCACGGTTAAAAACCTTAGTAAAAGATAAAAGATAAAAATTTGAATTTTAACCCCAAAACTGCTCCAAAACCGCCTATTACCCATTTCCTCATTTTTCGTGCCATTTTTAGGATTTGTTTTGACCGTTGGACGATATCATCGCAGATTAGACGAGATCATCCCAGATCTGACAAAATTGTCATGGACAGAACGTCCAAACAATTTTGTCCCAAAACTAAATTTTCATAATTAGCTTTTATTTCAACAGCCTCTCCAACTTGGGCAGAAGCGTGTCTGCGTAGTTGGAGATTGCCCTGTTGGAGATCTCCCAGATTGGGATGATTCCCAACCTCTTAAACCTCTTCCTAAGCCTATATAAACTAAGATTTTCTAGTTTACCTCCCTGACCCTACCTGACCCCCTTGATTCTAATTTCCTTGAACCCCTTAGCTGACAGATTTAATTCCTTATTCCCTCGTACTACTGTCTGTGTTCTATATTTTTGCATTTTCTTGCAGGAACTCTACTATTTTTCAGTCGAAGATAGCTCGAATCGGTGCAAACGATCTTGAACGATTACGGACGATCTTGTACAATTGGAGGCAATCCTTACTGTAGTCCATATTGGGGGCAATCCGAGTCCAAATTTTGCGTTCCCTTAGCTTTTTCTGCATTTTTTATATTGTATTTATGCACTGTCTTGAATTATTATGTTTTTTGCATATTGGAGTTCACCTCATTTAGCATAATTGCATGGTAAGGTTAAAATCAATCATTAAATCTACTGCATTTTATTATTTTTTATTGGAATCCATTATTTAGGCATGTTTGATGTTATCCCTATCATTGTCCTTTGCTTCTGCACTTGCATATTTGGTATTTCGCATCTATTTCTGTGATTGCAGGTTTCTAACGAATTCGTCTGATGAATTTGTCAGATGTCAGACGATCCTGTCTGATATCAGACGATTACGTATGAACTGAGGCAATTTGGACTGCTACAAAACTCAGAATCTTCATCAAACATCTGAAATCAGGTATGACACATTCTAATTAGCATATTCTCTGTTATTAGCACTCACTCATGTTTTTCGTATCCATTTAAATTATCATTGGTAGATAGAATAGTTTAGATTCATCTTGGCCAAACCTCGGAGTTGAATGATTGAGTATAAAAATGAACACATCAAACCCACTATCAACCTAGGCATGGAAACTACCACTCAAAAGTTTCCTGGTGAACCCACCATCCATCAAAAATTCACCCTTATACTCCTCCCCCGAGAGGCGGGACCTTCAAAGGGCCTCTCAGTTCGAGGTATTGTCCCATCCTTCTCGCATCCCCCTTCTAGGCGCGGATCCTATAGCCTGAGGGTAAGGATGCAAAAAAAATGGAGCGATACAATCTCAAACTTAAAATCAAGCTCTGGATAAAATAATATGGCTCAAATTGAAATGGTACTTAGGTTTAGATGCTTTGGCTTGGGCTCAAATAGTTCCTTGGTTCAAGTGCTCTAGCTTAGAATTGAATAAATCCTTGGTTCAGGTGCTCTAGCTTAGACCCAAATGGCTTCCCAGTTCAGGTGCTCATGTGAATGATTCACTGACTCATACCCAAATGACTCCTTGGTTTAAGTGCATCGATTTGAATAGCATAAATAGTCTTTTGGTTCAAGTGATTTGGCTTTGAAAATACAAATAGCCTTGTAGTTTAGGATGTCACCCTTGCTTTCTCTTTTCCAAGAGCTCTTATATGTATAACAACTTGAATGAATAATGCTTTGCTCTTTCTTTTTATGTGCTCATAGATAAATAGTGACCTAACACTTCTTGTTGAATGGAAATTAGACGTTGCTCTTAGCCTTTGATGCTTTGGTATATACACCACCTTTCGGTGCTTCAATTTCTTTGTTCACCTGATCATGAAATTATATTTTTTAAAAATATATATGAGGATTATTTCATCCTCCAATAATTTAATCATTGTTGAACACTTAATACAATGCAATATATATAAGGACTTTTTGTCCTTCGATGGTAGGTTTGAACCACTATAATATTTTTATGCGATTATCTTCTTTTCTAGAGAATAAAATTAGTATCAGGGTGACTTTGAATGTCCCATCACATCCAACTTTCTTCAAATTTTTCTCTTTTAATCTACTCTCCAAGTATTTGAATGGAATCCTAGTCTTCACTTCCTTTAAAGTGGAAAGACTCCAACTGAGGACCTATATCAATATACAAATTTGAAATTTGTAGCAATCACATCGAAGACTTCCTTCAATGGTAGCAATAGAGACTTTGAAGTAGCTCTGAATAACATAGGGGTTTTGATATAAATGCTGGATTTTAAGCCAAATTATATTAGGTCTCAATATCTTTGATCTAGAGTAGAATGAAATATACGAGCAATCAAAATATAAGTTGGCCAATATTTTTTTTGTTGGAAAATAAGGGATTGTGCTCGGGTCCCCCACCCTTGAAAAATAACCTCTCTTATTTAGAGCTTTGATATTTTACAAATAGATTCACTTCTCATCTCAACTAAAATGCTATAGCTAGAAATCTACATCATTTTACATTAAATTATTGAATTCTTGATTTTCATTTTCTAGATTTTTTCAAATTTTTATGTGAATACAAATATTCCAAAATTCAACATCCTTCTTGATATTTCCTACATCAACCTTCACAATACCAAAAATTTGTCTCTACTATCTATGCATTGCATCTTAATAGAGTAATATTTCCCAAACATTGCACTATCATAGTCTGCTTTACTATATCTAGATTGCTAGTTTCCTTCCTCAAACACAAGTGCAACCAACAAATTATAATAAATAGTTTATACAAAAATACATTAATGTTAACTATTATTCATTATTTGATTTAGGTTGTAAAAATTTTCTTATCAGCTTTAGCTAAACTTACTACTTCAACTAACCATGAAAAAGAGAATTTAACTTCATTATCCTCAAATAAAATCCCTCTATTGGCTAGCCTATCTGCACATTTGTTTCCTTCCCTTAATGTATGTGTAAACCTGATTTCTTCAAACGCTTAAGCAATATCTTGAATTTCTACAATTATCTCTTGTATGTTCCATGGAGCTTTTGCTTTTCTCAAAATTGCATTTATTACTATGAGTGAATCACTTTTCATCCATAATTTATTCCATTTCATTTGTTTGCATATTTGTAACCCTTCTAAAGCCACCCAAGTTCTTGCTTCATTACTTGTATTAAACCCACTATTGAAAGCATAATGAGACAATATCTCCTCTATTATTTCTAATTATTCCTCCTCCTGCTAGTCCTAGATTTCCTTTAGATGCTCCATCAAAATTCAATTTGACCAACTCCACATCTGGTGGTTTTCACTTTATATTCTTTGCCTTCTTTTTTCTTCTCATATACCCAGCATTATAATTCCATTTGATGACTTGAACCCATCTATCAAGACTCTCTTCTTCTATATTAGGAATTAAGTGAGTTGATAGGGTTGAATTAGACTCCTCTATGGCTAAACAAATATTCGTTTTCATTACCTCTAAAATGCTTTCCTTTCCTTTAAATTTTCTTCTATTCCTTTCTAGTCATACAGTCCAAAGTATTGCATCTTTTGATATATTCCAGGTTGCTTGTAAAGCCTCACTTTTAAAAGTGCTCTACCATTGTTTTGACCATTCTTCAATTCTTCCATTCATCACCACGCATTTACCAAACATACTAAGAATCCACTACCATAGTTTCTAGACTATTGAGCAATGTACCAAGAGATGATCTATACTCTCCTCCTCCTTTTTACAAATAATGCATTGTGAGGGGCCATGAAAACACATTTTCATAAGGTTATCCCAGGATAAAATTCTTCTATGACCTACTAGCCAAACAAACATTTTGACTTTAGGAATGCTTGGGCTATCCCAAATATCTCTCCATATTCTTGTGGTATTCTTATTTTATTGGTGTTTTACATTATATCCACTTCTTGTTGTGTATTCTCCTAAGTTATTCAACTCCCAAATTAGTTTATCCTTGGCTCCCCTCAAAATAATCATTGTTGTTATCTTTCTACTCAATTGCCTCCAAGCACCAATGTCTTGTAAACTTGTAAGAAAATAGTTTTTTCCATTTGTATCTTCATTCCTGATTCTTGTACAAAATATTTGAAACCCTATCATTATATTTTTCTTGAAGTAATCTCATCCAAGATTTCAAAATTGAATCTATATTAAGTGGTTTTTTATCACACCAAGTATCCATCCAAATAGAATTGTTTCTCCAGTTTCCACTACCCATATTAAACTTTTAATCACTAGATCAAGTGATTTTTTTAAACCTCTTCAACATGCAAAACCATTTGGTAGAGAGAATGCAGTAAAAATTAAACTTGGGTCATTGGGATCATCATATTTACTTAGAATAATTCTTTCCCATTTTATTTGACTCTCTTTGTACAGTCTCCAGATTACTTTTCCCCTAAGAGGTAAGTTTACATCCATAAGAACTCTTAAACCAATACCTCTCCTATTTTTATCATCACACACCTTGCTCCATTTCACCAAAGGAAATTTCCTTTTATCATGTAATCCTGACCACAAAAATGATTGCATAATATAGATTAAACTTTTTTCTATTAATTTTGGCATAGTATACAATGACATATAATAAGTTGGAATGTCTTGTAAGACTAATTTAATTAGTTGCACTTTCCTGCTAACGATAACCATATACCTTTCCATGTTGGTAGTTTATTCTAAAATTTACTTGTAACTGGATTCCATAATTCTATTCTCATTGTCCCCTCAAATAAGGGTATCCTAAGTTGTTGGAAAATTTTCCTCCTCCATTTGAAGTAACCTACATATCCTTAAATTTGCCTCCTCCATTTGAAGTAACCTACATATCCTTACTTTGATTTTAGCTAGAGTGTTTAGAAAGTAAAATTTGGATTTTTTCCTATTAAATTTTTGCCTTGATGCTCTTTTGTATTCCTTTAATAAGTTATTCAAATATATGGTCTCGTTTATCCTTCCCCTCCCAAAAAGGGTTGTATCATCTACAGACTATTTATGGGTGATATTGTCGATGTTATTTAACCTTAATTCCACTTATAAGACCATATTTGTTAGCCTTCTTCAAGTTCATACCCAAAACCTCTACCTTAACAATGAATAGATATGGTGATAGAGGATCTCCTTGTCTAAGGCCTCTCTTGCTTTAAATGATTTTGTTACTAACCCATTGAACAACACTGAATATGAAACTATAGATACACAAGCTTTAATCCATCTAACTCATTTCTTCCCAAAATAAAATTTTCTAATACTGCAAAATGAAAATCCCATTTAACCCTCCCTTCCCTTGCATTTTATTTCTCTTGTAGCACAAAAGCATAATTTTTATCAGGATCTGAAGAAGGCACTAGTAGATGCAGGCATTAGAAAAGTATGGATATATGATCTTGAGAGTATACTCAATATAAATGTGAGATACTTTGAACTGAAAATCAAGTATGATCATGAGCCAAGACCTAAATTAGAGAAATGCAAGAACTATAAAAGGAGGCAATAGTAGAAAAGACCCAATCTAAAGAGCCTTGCTGGTGGGAAACTTTGGAAAATTTCACCCAAGCCCTTCCCACTAGTTTTTATTCTACAACAAAGTGGTCGAATTTGATCCAAAGAATGTGAAAGCTCACAAAACTGACCACAAAAGAAAATCGACAGTAGAAAAAGGGGGTTGGAGCTTAAAAAGGATCCATTCATGGCACATGATGAGTTGCAAAATGAATGAAGCTGATACATTAGATGATGAAGACATGCATGATGAGGGGTTCAATATGATTTGAAGAGCTTGATACCTCAAAAGAAAAATAATTTGATGATGAAGACCCACTGGCAAATGAATACAAGAATTTTGAGTATCTTGTGTAAAGCTCCAAATAGCCAAAAAAGC
This sequence comes from Wollemia nobilis, assembly GCA_028583015.1. Taxonomy (NCBI): domain Eukaryota; kingdom Viridiplantae; phylum Streptophyta; class Pinopsida; order Araucariales; family Araucariaceae; genus Wollemia; species Wollemia nobilis. The sequence goes on from JAQPPZ010016676.1 coordinate 1,112,481, forward strand.
AATAGGAATAAAAGTAAAAGGAAAAAATGATTCAAAATACCAAAGGGGAGAAAGTTAAATTCAACTGCTTTCACTTCAGTGTCAGCATCAGCTGTCTCAACTATAGTTGATACCCCTCAAACTACTTATCCTTCTTTATATCTAGAATGTACCAAAGATTGATATGGCACAATATGCACCAGGAGCCAAGATAATTCAACATATGGGCTATATCCGAACCAACAGTCTAGAATCCTGATCACAAGATATTATTGATCCACTAGTTCAAGGTAGAGCAATAAATCAAAAAGCAGCACTTGGTTTAGGGCCTGCATCTCCACCAAAAATGATGCTACCTACAACCAAATTATGTGAAATCTCTACTAGTCCCCATTGGTATAGAATACTTTAAGCAGTTCCATGAACCTGATAGATTTATCCTTAAAAGTAATTACTACTTAGATAAGGAGGGACATTCAATTTTCCATAGGAGCTCCCTCTCCAAAGATGCAATCCGATTAAGTGACATGCCCCTTTTTGAGATGCGTTGTGTGCAACACAGTGCTGAGAAAAAATAGATGACTAAAATGTTAAATTATTAGGGTTATTCAGTAACCTAACCAACTTTAGATGCCCCAATCATGGAAAGAGCATGCGTTCTTGAATCCTTGCTTCTGACGAGCTAAGGAACTTGCTTCAAGTACAACCTTTCTAGTAAGGTTTACTTGATCTTGGACATTTTTCATTCATGAAGGAGGGAGGGCCTAGTATCCTTCATGATTCTATAATTCCAAGCATTTGTTTAATTGAAATTTTTGCTTGTTTGCTGCCCCAAGCAGGGGCGTGATTGTCTTTGTCAATGATTCGTTGAACGAACGCAATTTGCATGATTGAGTGTTTGATTGTTGATTTTGATTATGAATTTGTTAAGTATGACTACCCCCTCAAGTGATGAGTCGATGAGGGAATGACCAGTGATAAAAGTGATGAGTCACTTGACCCATATGACTTGGTTAGGGTTTCCTTCAGTTTTACCCATTGAAAAATGGAGCATTTTTGAGAGGATTTTGATGATTTTGTTGATGTTTCATGGAAGAAAGGAGCTGAAAACCTCATTCCCGTGGGGTGGTCCAGCCACAATGGCCTTCTTAGGGATTGAAGTAAAGACTTTTCCATTCATCCATGAGCAATTTAGGTTCATCTTGATCCCTAGTGAATTTTGACCAAATTTGAGTTGTTTTTGGTGGGTTTTGGACCCTTTTTGGTGCATTTTTGAGTTGTTTTGATGTGATTTTTTGGTGGCCATCCTAGGGTGGGATGGTTGCACATTTTATGACCATCCTAGGGTGGGACAGTCAGCCAATTAGCCACTCATCCCACCCAGGGATGGTCATGGCCCTTGGAGGGTTATTTAAGCCAAAAATGGGGAATTTGGGCTCATTTGTGCATTTCTAACTTTGCAGTTTGAGAGGTGAGGAGGAGGAGAGTGATTCTATATAGTGGAGTGCTACCAAAATCATCCTATAGTCACCATGAGCTAGCGTGTAGACTCATCCAATGGTGGAGCCGATGCGAGACGGGTAAGAATTGAATTTCTTACTACACTATGCTAGTGTTAGAAGTGTAATTATGGCTTGTTTTTTATTTTTGGTAGAGCACACTAAATCCTTAGTAATTGAACCTAATTAGTGATGTCCTACAATATTTTATGCTTTTATTTGAGTTTTTGTGCAATTTTATTGCTTTTTCTTGCTTTATTTTGCTATTTTTTTACTATTTTTGGTGGCCTGGAAGGCCAATTTTGGCCCAATTTGGGGGTCATCCCTGGGTGGGACGGCCAGCCTAGGCTATTTGGTGGCCATCCCTAGGTGGGATGGTCATAGATTTGGGGGCCATACCTAGGTGGGACGGTCATAAATTGGCCTAAAAGAGGCCTTTTTTGTCTTTTTTGGGTATTTTTGAGTCATTTTGAAGCATGTTTGGTGCTTGTTATTAATCTACTTACCTCTGCTAGGTGGTTAAGAGTCGGTATCAAGTTTTGAATCTATTTGAGACCATGAGAGACTTATTGATAGAGGTATACTAGGAATGGCTTGATGCCATTGGCCTTAAGCATGTGATACGGTTAGAGCCCATGGTGGGCGACCATGCTTATTTGACTACTCTTATTGACTTATGGGATCCATGCACCAACACCTTCCACCTACCGATAGGGGAGATGATGGTGATGCTTGAGGATATCTATCAGATATTGTGCATTTTGATAGAGGGGTGGTCGATCATATCTACTCACCATGACCTGAGAGATACAATCATGGAGAGATACTTTGGTAGGGAGTGGGAGGAGGCAGTACGTGACTCACTAAGTAGAGGGATACTGGTGGGGTTGTGGTATGAGGCCAATGTATTGACCACTAGGCATATTTTATTGATGACATTGATCTCTAATATGCTACTACCAGACTCATCAGGAGCCAGGTTTCCCTAGAACCTATTGGAGTTAGTGTTTACTCTAGTAGAGTGCACCATGGAGCAACCACTAGTGATGGCTTGGGGGATGACATTACTAGCATAATTATATGATGAGTTGTACGAGATCTACTCCCATGGGTGGAAGGGCTTGGGATGTAATTTTTACTATAGGTGTGGGGATGGTAGCACATAGTTATGGATCAATTGCAGGGATTACCATGGATAACACAAGCATAACCAGCGGATAGGGAGATAGGCTATGAGATCCTATGGTAGTAAGCCTAGGAGGTAGGGTAGAGTCATCACCTTGTAGGTGATGTGGACCATTATGCATAGTAATTTTCATAACTCAAGGTAGTAGATGTGATTTGGAGGCCATACAAGGATTTCCCAACATGGGCCGATGTTGAGGTACAACTCCATAGGGTGAGGTGAGGGAGATGGCTAGTTGGGTGACATGGGACTGAGTGGGAGTACTTTCCTTATGCTTGAGTCATATGATAGTTTGGGCTATATCAGGGGTTTCCTAGTGAGCCAATGGTCTACCAACAATGAGGATGAGAGGACACTAAGGTGGTCGATAGTGGAGGTAGTAGGAGGAGGAGATCCTATAGTGGACATTCTAGATTTAGACGATGTCAAGACCATAGAGGAGTATGACTCATGGTGGGTGATGCACCAGTGGTAGGGAGAGGGGCCACTAGGGGGTGATGTGATAGGTGCAGTGGATGAGGCACAACAAGATGCCCCTGATGAGGGTCAGGTAGATTGTAGGTGATGTGATATCAGGGATGACTTGGGGAGGATGACTCGAGGATCAGGGGTGTAACAAGTAGGTCACATGAGGTGGGATAGGTACTAAGCTATGGGATGAGTTGATCAAGGTTAGGTAGGAGAGAGATCTCCTATAAGCATAGGTATAGAGCACAGCTGAGCTTGATAGGTAGGCGATAGAGATAGTGGCTCTTCGAGGCACAGGTTAGATCATAGAGCCCTAGTCGAGAGGGATCTAGAAGTGGGGAGATGGCTAGGCTATAGGAGGAGGTGGCACAGCTCCAAGCCTTAGTGGGAGTCTTCCAAGCTCATTTCTAAGAGGAGCAAACCTATACAAATGAGTTGGAGGATGAGATAGTGCACCTTAGGGGGCGCTTACCAGCTCATCCATCTGCTAGTGGGTCACACCAGAGTCGAAGGAGTGGTACAGGGTAGTCTTCGATGAGGATGGAGGCACCTAGCTCTACATAGAGGGTAGATAGGGTAGGGGGTAGCAGATCTAGGAGTTCTTAATGGGCTTCGACTGAGGGTGGAGGTGAGAGTCATAGTACCGGTCCTACATGACCATGGTTGGTGAGACTCTGATGGCTCTTTTTGTATTTTGGATTTTGGGAGTGTGAGGTCTAAGGACCCACTTTATTGTAGCCTACGGGTAGTTCAAGGATTATGATGTATCTTTTTACCCCATACATATACATATATATATATATATATGAGTTTTTATGTTTATCATCATGTGTTTCCTTATTACTTTATGAGATGTATGCAATGTATTTATTTGCTTTATGATATTGTGATGGATGCTTATCATGTATGCATATGTTGTAATATGATTTGATTTGATGATATGTATATGCATGGATGCATAATGAGATGGATGATTTATTGATCTAGATGATGAAATATGGATACTATATGACATACTATGTTAGCACCATAGACTGTATAGAATTCATCGATTCATTTGTAATGTTGTTATGTGATGGATTTATGGAAATGTAGACTTAATGAAATGTGATAAAATGGAATGAATGAAATGAATGTTATAGAATGTCTATGAGGTTTTCATGAGACTCAAACACTCTAGTTAATTGATCAAAAGTTATATACTAACCATGCAAGACTTTTTGACAAGGTATGAATCTACTAGGATGACCAAGATACTCAATATCCCTGTGTGTGCAAGTGAGTTCATTTGTAATACGCATAAGATTACCCTAGTGCCAAATAGGATTGATGCAGCCCATCTATACTGAAGATCACCCTATGAGTATCATGATCCTAGGTTTTGTACGTAGTTGGATTAGACCACTAGGTAGTATAGGCTACCAAAAGCTAGCTCATCCGCATGCAAACATTGGTCTGTACACATGCAAGATGCTAATGTGATAGACATATCATCATGCATAAGGATACCACCATTGCTAGGTAGGCTTGATGCCACCTAACCTATAATGAGGATCACCTTATGGTTTGTCAAATGCTGAGAATTCTAGGGATTCAAGTTCAATACTCCCTTCTTTTATTTTATTTGATTTGGGATACTTGCTCATACTTAGTGATGAAAATCATTATTTATTTTGTATTTTATTTTCTTTGAGCAAGGGATTTGTTTAGTGATGAAAATCATTATTTATTTTGCTTTTGATTTTTGCTTTTTGGGATTTTGCTTATTGATAGTGGTGAAAACCACTATTTATTTTGGGGAATTGGGTAAGGAGGAGCTTGTCCTTTTGTCAATTCTTAGCATTTTTGAACCATTCACACAGGGGGATGAGCAAGATAAACTTTTCACTTAAGGTAACCTAGACCACTTTGTAGGTTTCATCTTTCCTTGTGCAAAACTTGGATTTATTAGTGTGAAAATGTGTTGGGATTTTGAAGTATACAAGGTACAATCAAAGCAAGACTCTACCTCCTAAAAATCAAGATAGCTTTCTACAAAATTTGAAAAGAAAACTAGAGATGGTTGAGTGACCAAAAACCCTAAAGACATTCTAGAACAAATGACTAGGTGAAGGGAAATAGACACAAATATGGAAAAGTGGGAAATGTAGGTGGAGATGATAAGTGAAATATGAAATGATGTGAATGATGACTTTAACAAAATTGATTTTGAATGATGACTAGTGTATAGTCTTAGTGCTAGACATGTATGAGCAACTCTAAAATGCAAAGTGCAATGATGAGTATGCCTAATGCAAGTGATTATATAATGCAATGGTATGCAATGTGATGTAATGCAATATTTTTGTATTTTTGATGTTTTGATGATGTTTTTGAGTTTTATTGATATATATGTATATACAGTGTGACCAATGGGCTTAGTAAATGCCATTGGGGCTTTTTGGGTGACCAAAGGGCTTATAGATACCTTTGGGGTATTTTGGGTGACCTAGATGGTCGTAGACCACCTAAGAGCATTTTAGGATGACCTAGATGGTCATAGACCACCTAGGAGCATTTTAGGGTGACCTAGATAATCATAGACCACCTAGGAGCATTTTGGGTTGACCAAGCGGTTTGTAGATACCCTTAGAGCATTTTAGGGTGACCTAGATGGTCATAGACCACCTAGGAGCATTTTGGGTTGACCAAGCAGTTTTTAGATACCCTTGGAGCATTTTAGGATGACCTAGATAGTCATAGACCACCTAGGAGCATTTTAGGTTGACCAAGCAGTTTGTAGATACCCTTGGAGCATTTTAGGGTGACCTAGATGGTCATAGACCACCTAGGAGCATTTTGGATTGACCAGAGTTTAGATACCCTTGGAGCATTTTAGGGTGACCTAGATAGTCATAGACCACCTAGGAGCATTTTAGGTTGACCAAGCAGTTTGTAGATACCCTTGGAGCATTTTAGGGTGACCTAGATGATCATAGACCACCTAGGAGCATTTTGGGTTGACCAAGCAGTTTGTAGATACCCTTGGAGCATTTTAGGGTGACCTAGATGATTAGACCACCTAGGAGCATTTTGGGTTGCCACAATGCTCTTAAGCATAGAAAGGCCATAGATGAAGGATGTTCAAGGGTTCAAGATCCTTGATTCCTTCAAGGGTGGCTAGGTGGTAAGTCCTGGGTCCGATCTGACTAGTGATGATGAAAGGACCTAACCAGTTTACCATAAACTTGTCCCATAGATGGGGTGACAAATTAGAATTTTATTGGTTCTCTTTCAGAATGAGGTCACCAACCTGAAAGTCTCTAGGATGGACTTTCATATTATAGGCTCTCTTAAGTCACTCTTGATAAACATGCAAGTGCTCGAGAGCATTGATGCATCATTCATCAAGCAATGTAAGTTGATCTAGGTGAGCCTACCGCATAGTGTCATCATCGATGAACTCTTGCATGGATATGCATAGTGATGGGATTTCTAGCTCTAGAGGCATGACTACCTTAATACCATACACTAGTGAAAATAGAGTTGCCCTAGTGGGCATCCGAATACTAGTGTGATAGGCCCATAGAGCAAGGGGTAATTGCATGTGCCAATATTTGTGATTCTCTTTAACTATTTTCTTCAGGATGGCAATCACTATTTTGTTGGATGCCTCAGCTTACCCATTTTCTTGTGGATAATAGGGCATCAAAAAGTTATGTTGAATATTATACTTTGTTATTAAAGCACGCACATATTTGTTCTTGAAAGGTATCCCATTATCAAAAATTATCTTGGATGGAATACCAAAATGACAAATGATATTATGCAATATGAACTCCATGATGCGGGGTCCTATCATAGTGGTAAGGGGAATTGCTTCCACCCATTTTGTAAAATACTCGATGGCCATAATGATAAACGTGTGATGGCCCGAGGATGTGGGTGAGATTTTCTTGATTAAATCAAACCCCCATTGCGAGAATGGCCAAACCGATTGAATCGGTTGTAAGGCCTGAGAAGGTACGTGTGTCAAGTTAGCATGGTGTTGACACTTTATGCACTTCTTAACATAAGTGCAACAATCTCACTCTAAGGTTGGCCAATAATAGCCCATGCGAAGAATGCACTTAGCGATAGCCATGCCACTAAAATGGCCACCACATGTACCATCGTGTGCTTGGGTGATTGCCCAAACTGACTCTTGATGCTCTAAGCAATGAAGGAGGATACCTTCATAGCTTCGATGATACAAAATATCTCCTAGAAAGACATACTTTACCACTTTTTGTTTAAATATCCATTTGGTGGCATGCGACAACCCAGGAGGGATATTACCAAGCTTTAGGTAATATTTGATTTGAGTAGACCAGTCCTGATGTGAGGAAGCCTCGATTGCATGAATTGCCTAACCCTTTTGAAGTTCATCCTAAGTAAATGCTGATTGGGAGAGAACTTGTAAGAATAGTATTGTGCTACTATCAAAAGGAGTTTGAGGGAATAGAGTCCCCCAAGCGGCATGATTCAAGTGATCATGAATTTGTGAGAACCTCTCCTAAGGAGGTTCAATATGAATCAAGTGGACTTCTAGCATGGATTGAGTATTCTCATGCTCAACCATAGATTATGATAGCATTTTAACCTGAATGGTTGTCATATCATCAGAAGGGTTCTACGGAATTAAAGACCCCAAGGAGGCCATTGTATCCACAAAATGATTAGATGAGTGAGGGAGTGCCTCGATATCATACCATTCAAAATTTATCAGAATTTTCTCCACAAGGGCTTTATAGGCTTGCAGAACTAGACACTTGCATTGGTAAATCCCTTTGACCTAGTTTACGATGAGCAAGGAGTCACCAAAAATGTTGAGCTTGGTTATTTTCATGGTGATAGCCATTTGAAGACCTATGAGCAAGGCTTCATACTCGACATTGTTGTTGGTGCATGGGAAATCGAGTTTGAAAGATAGGGGTATGGGAGCCCCTTGAGGTGTGAAAAACACAATTCCCATGCCACCCCCTTGCTCGCACTTGGAGCCATCAAAGAATAGAGTCATATCAGCCTATGACTCAAGCTCATCAGAATCAGGTGATTCTGATATTTGGAAGACTCCATCATCGGGAAGCTCCATGCTAAGAGGTTGATCATCCTAGAGAGGAGCCTCTACGAGTTGATCGATGATGACCTAACCTTTAATAGATTTTTATTCGATAAATTCTAGGTCAAACTCCATCAACAACATGATCCATTTCATCATGTGACTATTGTGATAAGTATGACTCATCATATATCACAATGGATTCTCTTTTGATACAACATACGTGGTATGACTAAGCATGTAATGGCATAGCTTCTTGGTGGTGAAAACCATCGCTAGGCATAACTTTTCAATGTATGCATACTTGATTTTATAACTGACCAAGGTGCGGCTAAGGTAGTAAGTAGCCTGTTCCTTATGCAATTCATTCTTTTGGGCCAACATGATGCCCAATGCAATCTCAGTAGCTGAGATGTATAAGCGGAATGACACTCCTAGTCGAGGTGGAGCCAATACTGGTGGTGAAGCCAGATATTGTTTGATTGCATCAAAGGTAGCTTGACACTCATCATCCCAATGGAATGTGACCCCCTTGTGCAATAGTTTGTTCATGGGTCGACATTTATTCGATAATTGTGCTATGAAGTGCTTGATGGATGTGACCTTACCCTACAAGCTTCATAGCTGCTTGATGGTAGTTGGGGGAGGCATCTCAAGGATTACCTTGAATTTGTTGGGGTCTACTTTGATGCCTCTTTTAGAGATGATGAATCCCAAGAGTTTTCTAGATGTGATATCAAAGATGCACTTCTTGGGGTTCAGTCTCACGTTGTGTTCAATAAGGTGATCGAGGACTTTGCTCAAGACATCGAGATGCTCATGGCATAATAATGATTTGGCCAATAAGTCATCCATGTAATCTTCCAAAATTTTATGCATATAGTCATGGAAGATGTATGTCATGGCATGCTGGTAGGTAGCACCGATATTTTTAAGGCCAAAAGGCATGACCTTATAGAAAAATGTTCCCCAAGGCATTGTGAATGCCATCTTGAGTTGGTCTTCTAGATTGATACGAATCTGGTTGTATCCAGAGAAACCATCCATGAGGGATAACATTTTATGGCCCATTGTAGCATCTACTAGGGCATCGATGTTTGAAAATGGGAACTCATCCTTAGGACTCACTTTGTTTAGGTCTCGAAAGTCAGTGCAAATGTGAATCCTCCCATCAAGCTTCTTGATGGGAACCATGTTGGACAGCCATGGTGGATAGTCCATTGATATGATGAACTTGGCATCCAACAACTTTTGTAGCTCATATTTCACCATCAAGGCTACTATCAGATGCATTTTTCTCAACTTTTGCTTAACTAGCTTGGCCTTTGGGTCAAGCGTCAGATTATGCATGACTAGATTTGGATCCAGTCCTAGCATATCTTTGTAGGACCATGCAAAAGCTTCCTTCTTCTTGGTGAGAAGGGCTATGTAATCGGCTTGCTCGATGGGGGACAAGCTTTCCCCTAACTTGATACATTGAGGATTCTTAGGATCTGAGTTGATATCTTTATCAATCATTGGTTCGATTGACATATGTGACCCCTCCTCCAACTGATGGGGAGTAGGGATCAGATGAATGTCATCTGTTAGGTTTAGATCATCAATTGGAACATCAGGTTCCTCCTCAGCATGGAAGACATCATGAGTAGGCCTTGGAGAGAAATGAAATGGTTGTAGCATCTCATCGCAAGGCTAGTACTCGAAAGGTGATGGGGGAGAATCTCCCTGATCGAAGTCAATTACCCCCAAGTCGAGGTGTAGTGGCTTCGATGGGTTATCTAGATCTTGCATGGGTGCAAAAAGGTCTATGGAAATCATGTTAATGGATGGATGATTTCCCCTAGGTGGTTGATGGTGTCTATTGACATCGGGGTGTCGCAAGACTTGTGGAGGTGGTTGCGGTAGAGGTGGAATGAACGAAGGTGGTCGATGTGGTTATGGGTGAGCTTGCTCCTCTAAAGGTAGAAGTTATCACTAGATAGGATGGTGTAATGGGAACATACATAGATAGAACTCATATTCATCATCCATAGGGATGATCCATGGGTATTCTCCATCCGAACTAGAAGAGTCAATAGGTGCTACTCCATAATCTGACTCATCATCAGATGTCCATTCATAGGGAGACCCTTGATCTTCTTCCTCACTATCATGGGGAAGGGTATGCAAACTTTCACCTCTCTCATAAGATTGGTTGACATCACAAGGTATCTCTTGATCACTCATGGGTGTAGGGAAGTAGTCTCCCAATGAATAGACTTGATTAGGGTTGGCATAGGGATCATGCACTAGCTCATCCCTAAAGTTTAGGGTCATGCACTCTAAACTATCCATGAGGACATCGAGGGGCACAGGCTTGTTGTGTCCCAAACTAGACTTATCATAAGGCATTTGATACTATGGTTGGTAAGGAATGTGGGTGCCTTGCTCATACAAGCCCAAACCATAACCATACCAATTGTAGAGATGAAGATATCTCATGGTAAAGTTAAGATTGGACATGTAGTTAATATCCTTAAAAAGGGCTCTTCATCCTCTTCCTGCTGTTGATAGGGCTCTATGCCATAGTCGAGACCCCCATAAATGAAATTCATTTGATTTAGGGGGAGGCCAAGAGGCACGATAGTGCCTATGGGAAGATGAGGTCGACCCATATCTTGCACCGACTCAATGGTAGGAGTAGTTGTGATGTTCCTAACTAGGTATTCTCCTAGACCAGTGGTAGCTAAATGCACTATGACTTGTGGCAATAGAGAAGGAGGGGATGGGAGCGAGGCTTGAATTGATTCAATGTTTGCCTCATAAGGTGGCTCCTCATCCACTAGGCTAGGAATATCACTTATGGAGATGGTGGATATGGTTGGAGGGGTCTCATCAATAGGCCTTTTCCCCATGTTCCTCGATGGAGGATTCACTGATGATGAAGGCATATATGGGGGTGCCGAAGATGAGGATGGTATGGCATGAGATGATGATGGATTGATTGAAGGTGATGGTGAAGGAGTCAGACCTTGGTTGGATGTATTCGGTAGAAAATCTAGATGGGTTGATGGTAAGGTCGACTCAGGGATTTGCTGCACCAAGTTGTAGTACTTAAAGGGCTCAAGGTCTATAGAGATGACATGGACTTGCCCTTCATAGGTGTACTTTAGACACTGGTGAGTGATGGAGGGTACACACTTCATGTCCCTGATCCAAGGTCTACCCAACAAGATATTGTATGCCATCTCACCCTCCAAGATGTGGCATAGTGTTGGTATAGTCTTTTGTCCTACCTGAATAGGTAAGACTATCATACCAACTATTGAGCATATGGCATCATTAAATGCTCGAAGGGTATAGGTAGACATGACAATATGAGATATCGAGAGCCCAAGATGTTTGAGAGCTATTGTAGTGATGATGTTGTTGGAAGAACCAGTATCAATCAAGACTCTCTTGTAGGGTGTTCCATTTACACATGCGATGATGTGCAAGGGGGGATCCACCATATCATTTGGAACTGGCTTGAGCTCATCCTCTCGAAAGGTGATCACTAGTTCCATACATTGTCGAACATGCCCCACAAAATTGTTAAAGGAGTTAGACTCCTAGGGTTGTAGCTCGATCACCTTGAGGATCTCCATTAAAGCTTCTCGATGAGGTGGAGATTGTTGAATGAGCTCATAGATGGAGATCTAGGTAGATGTTGTTCTCAGGCTCTGAGTGAGCTTGCTCTTTATCATGACCATGGGTCGAGGTGGGAGGTTTGGCACTAGAGGCGACAAAGGTTATGACATTGAAGGAATATCACTTGAAACCATAGGTGGTGTGACTAGACTTGGGTACCACTTGTTCCTCATCATAATGTTGATCATGCCGATGTACCCTTGCTTAGGGGGTGCATGATGGACCTCATTCACTTGTGGCACTAGCTTTGCCTATTCTGCATGGGTAGGCAATGGGTCTTTAAAAACACCCATCTATTGATTTTTTGGCATGATAGGGTTATCGACCTGAAGGTCATTCCTATCGATCATATCTTGTACCAGATGTTTGAACTTATAGCACATCTACACGTCATACCCATTTTTCCTATGAAACTTATAGTATAGGTCTTCTTGATATCCTTTGGGCTTTGGTGCATTTGGATCGATAGGTCGACTCTCAGGAAGATTAATTGCCTTAGCTGCACAGAGGTGCTCAAACAAAGAGTCCATGGACTCAGCAATGGGTGTAAACTATCGCTTAGGGTGACATTGTTGATTCTGCCCTTGGTTTGGCTGATTATCCTTGTTATAGTTCCTAGGTGTGGCCTGATAATTAGGCTTTTGAGATGGCACTAGTTGCGCAGGCCCTAGGACACTAATGGCAACCTGATTGACTGATGTTGGCTTAGGTTGCACTGGGTTGTTCTTGGCATTCTTGTTCCACTCCTTGTGAGGCTTCACAATCTCTCCCTCTTGAATCTTGATGTCTTCGATTGTTCTAGCTTGCGCTAGAGCATCTTCAAGAGTGGGATATTATTGGAGTTGCAGCAACAAGGAGATCAACTTTAAACAACTCTTAGAAAACATTTGAGTCAACTCCATCATGGGGAGTAAATATGGTAGCTTGGAAAGCAATGCTCACCACCTATTGCCATAGTTTGTGATTGACTCATCATCAAATTGTTTCAACCCTACAAGGTCAGCTAGTGTCACCTTTCACTTGGTATTGAAGGTGAAGCATTCTAGGAATGCATCTATGAGTTGATCAAGATTATGGATGCTATGCTTTAGGAGTTGGGTGTACCACTCCATAGCTGGGCTAGAGAGGGTAGTCAAGAATATCCTCAAAAGCAAAGCATCATTATCCTGGATGCCAAAGCATTGGCTCAAGAACTTGGTAACATGCTCATGCACATCTTCATCTCCCTTAAAGGTAGCCAGATGAGGCATCTTAAACTACTCTAGATAGGAAGGGGTAGGTACCGAAGGATGGAGTGGTTGACTATGCAACTGGCATAGAGTGGGCTTTTAGGTCCCAGACCCAGAGGTCTTGTTCTCCACTGATTCTAGGTGCTCTAGCAATACCCTATATGCATCGAAGGATTTGATCTCCTCTTCTTTACTTTGATCCTATAATGGAGGGTGAGGAACCTCAGGCCTATTGTAAGGTGGTGGAATATCACCCCCTACCTCGATAAGGCATCTCAAGATATTCTACTTCTAGCTCATGCTCGATGTAAGCCCCATAAGGCATCTCTTGAGCTAGCCTATAAAGAGGGGTAACTACCTATGGTAGGCACCCTATGTTTGGCCTAGGAGGCAAGTCCCGATTCAGCCTAGGAGGTCATGGAGGTAACATTGGGTAAGGCCTAGGAGACCTATCTTGAATGATAGTGGGTTACCTCTGATGGACTTCCTATCTATGGGTACTAGGGGTAGGAACCCTCTCATGTAAGGTTTTCTAGAATAGCTCATTGGTCTATTATTCAATCCTTTCTTTCTCTATCTGATGCAAGTGGTCCAAGCGTTCTTTGTCTCATCAAAGCTGCTTGAATTATGCTTGGCATTCAACATATCTTGTGACCACTTGATTGATCTATTCTACTATGTGAGGCCTAGGAGCCCTAGCAGCATCACCCTGAGGTCTATCTCACTCAAGATGATCCGAGATATCAATCATGTACTTCCCTCGATCGAGGGTAGTCACATTCACTTGAGGTTCAAGTTTAAGCATGTGATATTTATACTCTATTAGCATAGAGGCACATCATGCTTACATAGTATACTAGTCTTGAGGATAATCAAGGATCTCCTCATGCCTTCCTTCATTGATGAGGAAGGGAAGGGTTGAGTTGGCTCACCCTGAGCGATGAGTATCATACTCATCCTGGTACCTAGGCTATTGTAACCTATTAGGGTGGTGTAAGGGTGAAGTGTGATCAATTGGCCCTACCCAATGTGTGTACTCTTGCTCTTGCCCATAAGTAGGTGTGTTAGACCTAGCAGGCACATGGATGTATGGTACTACTCTATCTACTAGCACCTCAGTGCATGGTTGCCTTTCATCAAAGAAGGCATGTGAAGTGTCTAGATATTGGGAATATGCTCCCGGATTAAGATCAAAACCTATAGGGGTGTCCCGCATAGGGCTCCCTTGTAGGTGATGTTCTTGACTTGCTATTCTAGGACTTGGGTGAGTAGAAGGCCACCAAGGAGGTATGACCAGGTCCTTGGGGCTAAATCGGAGATGACTCATGTCTCCTAGTCTACTCTCTATAGTGTCCACCCTTGAGTGGGCTTGGCTATGGGTACACACCATTGCTATTCCCTACCAAACCCTAGATGATTATCTCCTTTACAAATTTCTTAATAAAGTAGCACACAAGAATGGAAACATGCAATAAAATAAGTGTTTATCTCTTTTAAGGATTATGTGTGTTCCCTAAGTTATTTTGTGTGTTTAGATTTGTTGTTTGTAAAGAAGACCTTGTGTCACATGTTTTGCTCTTGTTGGATGATATTCTTGTGTTTAATTGGATTTCACCTGTATGCTCATAGCTCAACAACCGACAATGAAATTTCGATCACGTAAACCCACCAAAGTATGGAGATGAAACCCATACCCGATCAGGGAGCACAGGTCCTACCAGTCCTCACCCAGTACTCACTTGGTCAATATTATACCCTCCAAAGAGAAGTACATGCAAATTTTCCAAGCTACATCGGATCTTGGAGCTAGCCTTGGCCAAAAACAAGGGTTCATGGGATTTGAGACAATGGGTGGAGATGAAAGCCACCATCATTGATCTCTACTAGTGGTTGGTGATGAAATCCAACTCACTAGCATTCAAGTGGAACGTGGTGTGTGTGGTTCCTTTTAAGCTTAAATAAAGTAAACAATGAAGCATTCAATGATCTTTCACTAAATGCAAGGAAAGGTATATTTTACTTTCAAAAAATCTAGATAAAAAGCAACCTACAAAATGCATATCCTAAATGATAACCTACCCATTAGGTAGGCTACAAGAAATCAAGCCATAGAAATGCATTTCTACTTAGTTCATTTTCAATTTTTCTTCTTTTTTTGTTGTTTTTGCAATTATAGAAAAGTAAAACCTATCTTTCTACCTTTCAAGCAATCAAGGGAGGCAAGAAAAACCAAATTTCAGCAATTTTGAATAGTAGAAATGAAAACTGAAGGTTCAGGCACTTACCTTGATGGCCTATAAACTTGCTATTTCTAGAATTTTGAGCAGAAAAGCTTCTATTTTGTGGCCATCCTAGGGTGGGATGGCTGCCAGTTTGATGGCCATCCTAGGGTGGGATGGTTGTGTGGTCATCCCTAGGTGGGACGATCAGTAGTCCAGAGGCCATTTTAGGCCAGAACGACCAGT
Source organism: Wollemia nobilis (assembly GCA_028583015.1). NCBI lineage: Eukaryota > Viridiplantae > Streptophyta > Pinopsida > Araucariales > Araucariaceae > Wollemia > Wollemia nobilis. Next base: position 1,128,056 of record JAQPPZ010016676.1, read on the forward strand.
TCCTGCAACAGAACAAAGGCAAAAATAAGGTCAAATATTTAACCAAATCAATAGGGATAGGGTCCCACCATGATCACCACTGAAGTATGGGAAAAATGGTGCACCTAACAATGCTAAACAAGATGCATCTATCGCTAGTGTTGAATAAGCATTACAAAAGGAGCATTCAAGTAAGCATGATAAGACAAATAAATGCAAGAAATGGATTTTTTATTTATTCATTTGATGGATCAAATCATGGTTACATAAATGTCCCCTTGAGGGCTCTAGATTGATACACTTGTTACAAAATGGTGCCCAAGGATCAAATCCTTTCAATAACTCGGGTGCACTTCCAATGTTCTTCCTCATACCCACAATTGAAGTGGGTGGGCCTATGATGCCGCCACTTTGTTCTTTGATGTTCTGATCCTATGCTCCTTCCTCATGCACTATAAAACCTGCACCTACACACAAGGAAACCATATTTTGTCAATAGCAAGTGCGGATTGTGAAACATGCAAAAGCAATACATGCAATAAAAGGCTAGAAAGTGTAAATATGCAATGCGACCATCTAAAACAACTCCAAATGATTCCAAATTTTAGAGGCATGCATAAAATATGATTTTGGAAAGATATAATTGAAAATAGAATAGAAATTGCATCCGAATCCATGTCGCATTCGTGGTGTACCTATGAAGCCTACAAAACCCAAAATGAGCAATTTCTGGCCCTAAACATCTCCAAATAAAACCAAACTTGGAAAGAATATATAAAATAATATTTAAAGAGGACCCATGTGAATATATTAGCAAAATTGATCACATATTCATGTGCACCTTCAGATGAGCCCAGTAAGCCTACAAAATACTAAAAATGCAATAACTCACTCAATATAACTCCAAATTGCATGAAATTTGAATAGTAGGTTCCTAGACTATCCTAGAATATGCCTATTTAAAAATAGTAGAAAAATCATGCTTCAATATATCACCATCCCTTGCAGGGATGGTGGTGACTATCATAGAATGGGGACCATCCTGGGGTGGGATGACCACCAGTTCTGCTGATTATTTGCCACCAATTCCTCTGTGAATTGGTCAAAAACCCTCTCAATAGTGTTTTCATAAAATTTGGTGGTGAAATTCACTCAATTGGTTTGGTTTTGTAAACAAATTGCGCCTCTTGAATCACTCGAGAACCTCCTTCGCTAGGTAGATATTTCGAGGGAAAAGGCACAAAAGGGTGAGGGGAAATCTTGGCAGCACTTCGTTGCTATGTCTCAAAACTCCTCTCTATATTTTGGGTGGAAAATGGATCCACTTTATAGCCAAAGGAAGCCTATGGCAAAATGGGCATGCAAGGATATGCAGGGCAAGAGGCGCCATTTGTCCAAAACTTGGCATGCATTGGAAGGGGAAGAGAATCTCCCTTTTTGGCCTCCATTCTGTAGCATGTCATAAGGATTCTGCGCCCTCAGGTCTGCATGCTTGAATAGGTAGGATAAATGGTAGTTTTTGGGTGCCATTTGTCCAAAATTTGACTTTTTGGGAGTCAAAGCCCATGGTCGTCCCACCCAGGGATGGTCGCTTGCGACCATCCCTGGGTGGGATGGTCGAAGAATACAAGCTTATATTGCAAGGGGGGTGAACAATATAAGACCACTTTTTACTTTTTATTTCCCAATAAATATTATGCAATGTATCAATAGCAATATCAATAACAGTAATCAAAGCAATGCATAAATCACCACACATAATAGAGACACCAATTTAATGTGGTTCATCCAATGTGGGCTACTCCATGGAGAAAATATTTCACTAAAATTTTCTCAACAAATATCTTGGGAAACCTTTCTTTATTTCAATGTTTATGGACCTCTATCTAAAGGAGACACCAATCCCCTAATCAATTTCATGGATCTCTATCCACAGGAGACACCAATCTCCCTCTACTCTTGTTGGTGATCTTCTAAAATAATTGCTACCTCCACTGCATTGGATAATGGATCTCTATCCACTAAAGACTCCTATCCTCACTTAGAAGACCTATCCTCACTGCCCTGGCTAATGGACCTCTATACACTAGAGACTATCATCCTCTATACTCTGTCACCTCCAAATCTTGCTCTCAGCTCTGTCTCAAATCTACACTAAATACGGTCCTTCGGTCTAGCACAAATCTATCCTAAAATATGCATTAAACATAGTCCTTCGATCTAGCACAAATATATCCTCAAATATGCACTAAACACAATCCTTTGATCTAGCACAAATCTATCCTCAAGCCTTAACACAAATCTTGACTCAATCACAAATCAACTTTGCTAAAATCACCCCAAACCTTAACCCAAGGTTTGAACAAACCAATCAATCAACTTTGCTCACAAGTCTTCTCAAATACTTACCTCAAATCTAAATTTTAAGCTTCCACAAAATCTCACACTCATTTGTCCATAAGTCCTCTCTAGAACTTGTCCAATATGCTCTCAATATCTATCTTCAAATCTGTATTGTAAGCTTCCACAAAAGTCCTCACTAGAACTTGTCCAATCTGCTCCACAAGTCTTCTCAAAGACTTACCTCAAATCTGCTCAATAAGTTCTCACTAGAACTTGTCCAATCTACTCAACAAGTCTTCACCAAGACTTACCTTAAATATGCTCAACAAGTCTTCACCAAGACTTGCCTTAAATATGCTCAACAAGTCCTCACTAGAACTTGTCCAATCTACTCTCAATATTTATCTTCAAATCTGTATTGTAAGCTTCCACAAAATCTCACACCAATATGTCCACAAGTCTTCTCAAAGACTTACCTCAAATCTGCTCAACAAGTTCTCACTAGAACTTGTCCAATCTACTCAACAAGTCTTCATCAAGACTTACCTTAAATCTGCTCAACAAGTCCTCACTAGAACTTGTCCAATCTCATAGAAACATATAGAGAATTGTTAGAGACTCAATATGCTTCACACTCACAACAATGCTCAATCACTTTTTCTCTCTCTCTCTCTCTTTTTAGCACAAAAACATATAGAGAATTTTTAGAGACTCAATATGCTTCTTACTCACAATAATGCTCAATCACTTTCAAAATCTTTCTTAAATCAATTTAGAATATAGAACAATTTTTTTCATAGAACTAAAACTATCACTTCAACACTTCCACTTGACTAGGCTCAATCAACTCCACTCAATCAATTACTCAATGAAATACTCCTTGCTCACAAACCCTAGTCCAAGCATATGAACACTCACTCAATAATTTCCAATAATGCTTATCAAACAATCTCACATAACAATGATACTTATGATGTTGCACAAACCCTAGTTCAAGATAGTTCTCAACTTCACATACCAATGATACTCAAGTTCTTTCTCAAACCCTAATCATCCATATGAAGTTTCATTCAATGTTTCCAACAATGCTTATCAAACAAGTTTTTTATCAACAACTCTTACTTAGAAAACCTTTAACAATTAAACTCAAAAATGCTTATCAAACAACCCTTTTTTCTCCAACTTAGCATTCACAACATCCAACAATCACTCACAAGGAAGATGTGCCCATACCTTTTGTTTGTTGAATAATTGACCTCAAAACTTGTCTTAAACACAATTTTTTCTTTGCCAATATCAAATGTTAGATGAAAAAATATCACACTAACACTCTCTCAGAGATATTTCTCAATTACAAAAATAATCAAACTCAAATACACCTTATTACTCCTTTGAAATAAGCATTCACCAAAACACATAAAAATAAATCTTTTATTAAACCTTATAACTCCACTCTTAAACAACTCAAACCACCAAATAATTAAATAAAAAATTATTTAATTTCATCAACCTTATATATCCCTAAGCTCAAAAATACACCATAAAACCTTAGAAGCACAAATCAATTTATACCAAAAATTTTATTAGCTCACAAAGTGCTCCGGTGGGATTCGATCCCACAACACAGCACCTCCAGTGCCTTAGTCGTGGTAGCCAAGCCGCGTGAGCTAAGCGCTCATGTAGAAGGTGAAAAAACTCTCAGCGCTTTATCTTCCACCTAGGTGCCAAAAGCCAAAAAGGCTTTGGCATCCTTAGAACTCAAAATACTGCACACCAACCTCCGTTGCGAGTCAGACACGGGACCTCGCATTCCTAGGCGCTTCCACTTGCCACTAGCCCACTTGGCTAGGTGGTGACAAGGGCTTCGTGCCTTGTCTCTTTTCTTCCTTCGCTCACCTACCAAAAGGATCAAACATGGACTCTTCCTCCTCTTACTCAATGAAAACTTACGCACACGATTTGCTCGGGGAATAATTAAAAATCACGGATACTTTATGCCTTGGGTCTCTTCCCTCCTTTATATGCATAATGTGGTGTCTTTGACGACATCGGCGTGATTAATTCAAAAATTTGAATTATAACCTTTATAACCCTAACTCTAGGGTTTATTAAATTAAGTTATAAACTAACTTATAATTAATAACTCTTTAGAGTTAATCAAATTAAATTATAAATTAATGTAACTCTTTAGAGTTAATAAAATATTATTATATTATTTTTCTTGGGTCTTCCTATTGCTCTTTAGACCTCATCTGACCACCTTGAATATTATAATTAAGGGCATTATAATATTATATTCCTTAGGTCTATAAGCAATATTTTTCTTGCATAACTAACTCCTTGACACCCTTCTTTTTGTCCTACTCATTGAAACTGACTCTTGATATCAATGACAATAAATCATGCTCATATTTCCAAAACGGTCATGAACTATGACCATCCCAAGGTGGGACGGTCATGCCTATGTGGCCCAAAACCTCCCAAAAGTAGGCTAGAGCCTTCCAAGAGTGGTTAGGACCACTGTGTATCCTCTGAGGACTGCCCAAGGGGGCATTATGATGTCAATTAGTCAATGCTTTTGGTCACTTAATTAGATTGACATGATTTTAGTGTCTACACAACCCAATTGGGCCCTAAAGGCAAAGAGCTTCATATTGCATCATTTGTGCTTGATTCTACCAAGTCAATTGATCAGTTCCAACCTGAAAGTTATATAGCCTTTGTATTGATGGTTGATTTAAGCAAGGCCTGGCCAGAAGAAAAAAATACAATTTGTTGAACAAATAAACCAGATGATTGTCATAGATGACAAGTTCCACGAGCAGCAGGAGAAAAAAAAGGCTAAAATGGATGAAATGGTGGTAACCATAGCTCAAATGAAAGCCTCTACTGAATTTAAGGAAGAGCAAAACTAGAAACTTACTGCTAAACTAATTTCAACCCCCTCATAGGATCAACTCAAAAAAATAGGCAGTAGAATCACTACTCTAGAGAGTCAGGTTCAACAAAAAGATGCTCTCAAGAAAGAAAATAATAAGCTAGTCAAAGACACAAGGGAGATGGAAAAGAGGAGCTTAGGAAGAAGAAAGAAAAATTGAATAAAAAGGTGGAAGATACAAAAAAATAATCTAAAAAAGAAGCATAGTTGCAAAAAGAAATTGATGATCTCAGCCAAAATGTTAAATAAAGTCATAAAGAATGCATGCTACAAGAGAATAAGATCAAAAAACTTAAAATACAATTCAACACATCCTGGGATAAAATTAATGTCACCTTCAAGGGATTGATTTTTTTCCTGGCTCGAATTGATGAGTCACAAAATTTGATTGCTATGGTAACTATTGGGATCCAGGATAAAACTACCTAACTAGGTGAAATGCACTAAGAAGCTAATTCTTTTATGGAATCCATCTATGAAAAATAGGATGATGCCCTTATTATTATTGACACCACTAACAGAGATGAAGAAATCAAAAGATCTAGGCAGTCAGTATAAAGAGACAACAGACAAGCAGAGGACCTGAAGGAAATAACAAAAGAAATGAATGATCAAATCCAAGACCTAATCAACTATGGCCTTCCTGCTCCATGGTACAAAATAGAAATTTGTTACAAGAACAATATTTTTATAAGATTATCCAAGAGCAAAAAGATATTGCATTCAAATTTGATGGATTAAAATATCCAAGCAGCTAAAGAATAAATCATAAATGTTATATATCATCTCGATAGCCTTCAAACACTAAATTTATTTAAATATCTGATTCATTTTACCATAGCATCAAGATATTCTAAGTTTTGAATAGATACACATGATTTGCAAGTAATATAAAAGTTGAACAAATGAAGACATCACCAACCAATAGGTAAATGCATCAAAATTCTTTGCAACACTAAATTTCTTTAAGGATCTGATTCAAGCATTATTGGAAGGAACGAATCGGACACAAGTCCAAGAAAATTCTAAGTTTTGAACAGATACACATGATTTGCAAGTATTGTAAAAGTTGAAATGAAAGCATCACCAATCAATAGGTGAATGCATCAAAACTCTTGGTAATGTTTCAAGCACTAAATTTATTTAATGATATGATTCATTTGATTAGACCATCAAGATCGTGCAATCAACTCCAATTGAACATCAGATACCATCTAATTCAAAAGGCTTTCTTTTGCCTAAGTATTCAAGAACAAATAGAATGACATCATTCAACAAATTCCCCACAAATAAAGAAACGTATAGGAATTTTAAAAGGCCTCAAGCCTTCCTTATGTTTCCAAGGCTCAAAATGTTCAAACAACAACCTCAATGGTTGATTTGAGATACATGCCCCTATGTAAGGTCCTTACAAAGCAAAGCCCCCACTCAACCCAACAATCTAACATTAATAAGGTAACTCGTTAGGCAATCAAAAGCACCTCACTTGAAACAAAAGGTAATGTTTGCTAAGGTGCTTTGAATGCCCCACTGACATTGGAAACCAAGTTGGCAATAAAAAATAATATTCCTCCAACATTGCGCCCATGTGGCAACACCAAAACACATATGATGACATTAGCATCCCAAAAAGCAAAGCATGCCAAAGGTTAAATATTAAAATTTTAAGTTGCCACATCAAAAGGAGCACTAAGCATGTCAAAATAAATGAATCTTGCAAAGCCCAAAAGAAAAATTGCAAAGGGTCATCCCTCTTAAAACCTAATACCTACAATTCTAACAAGACCACGGTCCCAAGTAGTAGATAGAATCCATTAGATTGAAGTAGATTGTATACTGACTAAAGGAAGGTTTCTCCAACGTGGTTGCTCAGAGCAAATGATCAGGTACTAATTCAAATGCAAGACATGCTTCCCAATTGGATTAAACGGTTACAAAATTAATTTTGGCATAAATCATAAGAATTGCATATTAAATCCATGATCGTCATAAGAGCTACCATCCATTAATTTCTAAAATATTGTATGAAGTAGTTTGGCTTTCAATTTTGATATATGTAGCATTTATTCCGTTAGGTAGATCTTGTAGAGCCTCCACTAAACTCAAGGTCATTATATATATATATATATATATGCTCCGAAAAACACATAAAACACTGATCTTTTAACTTTTAAGTTGATTTTTAGAGATCTGATGAATCCTTGATGTAATTAATCATTTTTCATCAAAGTTAGAATATACAAAGGATGATTTCACCTATAAGTCTTTGTATTTTATATATGATCATGTTGTGTTGTTGGTTCCTATTAAGATACCTCTTACAATCTAAGTACCAATACTTGAGACTATGACCCTTATATTGGTCCTCTCTCTTTCGTAAATATTTTTATATTTGAATGCTTAACTTGTGATTACTTTATATAAAAATGATTGTCCTCTAAGTCTTTCATTTATGTTTAAGACTATGTTGAGGCATTGTACCCTTTATAACTATGTGTTGATTGAGATACTTCTTGCAATAGGAGCACTAGCCCTTGAAACTCTGACCCTTTCATTTGGTTATCTTTCTTTCATGATTGCTTTATACTAGGGTGTTAGTATCGAATAGGTGCTTCAATATTTCAATTTTTGATGCAACTATGATCAACTCTATCTTATAATCAATATAAATGTTATATTAGTTTCTCTCTTCTTTCCCCAATAGAACTTAAACTTGACTAGCATTCATGGAGCCTGCCATCTCTAGAGGTTGTTCGAGTTAAAATATAGACATCCAGAATCCTGGTGACTAGGACACAAACAATTGGCCTAGAAGATCAATTACCATCAGACACTTAACAATGTCATAAATTCAACAAGTGTGGGCTTCAAGCTTGTAGTAATGCCTAGAGTTGCCATCTTGAGTATTGGTCTAAGGGACATGGCAGTTCCTAGAGTTGTCATGTTGGGCATTGGCCTAAGGGCTGAAAACTAGTCGAAGGATAAAAAATTCAAGATGGATAAAGAATGTTGGATCATATTCATCTTTTCAAGGTACTTTTACAATGACATAATGCATCATCATATTGTTTTTATTTTTGTTTTTCTCTTCCACATTTCTTAGAAACAATATATAAATGGATTATGTTTCTTTTTTCTTTAATATTAAAGATGTCATTGAATACTAAGAGAGGCATTCCAACATAGGTGCAAAACTTTAATAAGATTGCTACATATTGGGGCCAAGAGAACCGAGGAAAAGTCTATGGTATCCTCATGATCATAATCTAACTTTATTCCAACCTACCTCTCTTTCATTTATAAGATAAGGGGTCATATTTTTGCACAAAGAGCATTAGTTTGCTCCCATGATAACAAGTGAACAAGTGATGCATTGTCCTATTGTTTCTCTTTTTTCCTTGTCATTGAGACATAAAATGGAAGGACTATGTTTTAAAAAATAATAATAATGTCAAAAGGTACTTTAGTATAGGTGTAAAGCTAATACAAGAACATTATATAGGAGGGCCACTAGAAAAAGGAAAAATCTAGTGTGTCCTCATGATCATAATCTAGCTCTTCTTCTAACCTACCCTTATCCCATTTATAGAAGGTGTCTTCCTTTTTACATGAAGTGTATTGGTTTCCCTTTTTCTACATACATTTTCAGTTTAAAACTAATTGGATGTTGAAAAATGATGTAACAATATCCTTATTTAGTCTAATAATCAATGTAGACAATGATCTATATATTTTTAATTACAAAAATATAAAAATATATGCATCAAAATTGCCTATGTATTAATCAAGGCTCTTTGTCAACACTACTACTCAAGACAATGATGACAATATGAACCAACATACCTTTATGATACCATCGAGATAGAGAACAAACTCAACATAATGATATGTATTACCAAAGACTCTATCCCCTCTAGATATAAGTTTCATATTCAACTTAGACATGATTCGTAATATCTCCTAAATATATGCCAAATTTGTATTTAGATATAACTATGTCATGTTGAAAATTAGTTGTTATGAAAGAGTGAAATCCCAAATATGTGTTGCAAAAAAGTCTAAAAACAACAAGGAATAAACTCAAAGACATAGAATAGAAAGATGCAGCACATATCTATTATAAATGGAAGAAAATGTTGGCTTAACTATCTCAAAATATCACAGGTCCCAACATAAACAAGCCACAATATTATAGGTTGAAATATCAATAATCAAGAGTAGAATTATATATATGAGCAATCAAATATATATCCAAGACAATATAATAATGAAATAATAGTCATTTATAATATCAAATATGAATGTAAATGGCCAAAATAATTCATGTACAAGCATGAAGAATACTTACAATATGAATTGAAAAAATGAGTATCATGTATACAATCTTTTTTTCTTATTTCATGATATGGAGCTTTGTCTCCATAATATAGTTGTATAAGATGACTCTCCAAGTTCTTGACTGTTGCAACTCTCATCTTGCCACTTGTATGCAAGACTCTTGACTTTCTAATTACTTTACTTTTATGACACTTGTGCATATCCTGCACATAGAAACTTACATAAAGGGAAATATAAACTATAGATCAAATAATGTAATATTCTCTAACACCCCTTGTATTACATTATTTGATGTGAACTTCTCTTGATGTACATAGATGATTTTGAAATATCTGAAATTTATTTCGACCAAGTGTTTTTGTAAAAATATCTACAATCTGATCTTTAGTAGAAACATGTTTCAACTGGATATGATGATTTTGAACATGATCCTTGATAAAATGACATTGAGCTTCAATGTGTTTTGTTCTTTCATGAATAATTGGATTTTTGATTAAATTAAGTACTTCTTGATTATCACAATTTAATATTGTAGCTCTCTTGATTCCTATATCTGACAATACATACTATAACCAAAGTGCCTCACATATTGCATCTTTTGTTGCACAATATTCCACTTCTATTGATGAAAGTGCTATTGCATGTTGTTTTTTACTGAAATAGGTCCAGAGGTAAGATAGAATACATAGCCTAATGTAGATTTTTTGTCATCTATAGCTCCAACATAATCAAATAATGAATATCCCTATAGATAAAAATTGTCATCATCTTCATTTCTTTTATATATTAACTCATATTTTGTAGTCTTGCTAATATATTGTAGTATTCTTTTTATAGCTTTCCAATGACTTTCTCTAGGTTCTTGCATGAATCTTGAAAGATAATTTACAACAAAAACTATGTTTGGTCTAGTATTTGTTAAATATAGAAGACTTCTAATTAATTGATAATAGATAGTGGCTGGAACTAGAGATGTTTCATTATATCTAGAGTGTATCTTTGAATTTATAATTTTTCATTCTATACTTTTCAAGTAATGATTTTGCATACTTTGTTTGTGTTATTGTGATATTGTTTTCACTTTGACAAATTTCCAAACCAAGACAATAATGAAGAAGCCCCAAATCTATCATTTCAAAATCCTTTTCTAGGTCCCTTTTAACTTCATCTATCAAAATTCTAGAGCTTCTTGTGATTACTATATCATCAACATATACTATAAGTACTATTCTGTCTAGCCCAACCTTTTTTGTATAGAGATTTGGATCTGATTATAAAAATTAAAAATTGTATTGTAAAAATTGATTATTAATCTTTATGTACCATGCACATGGTGCCTGCTTTAAACTATATAAAGATTTGTTCAATTTATAGACCTTTTGTTCCTATCCTTTGATCATAAATCCTTTTGGCTATGAAATATATACCTCTTCTATGAGATCACTTGTTAAGAAATGCACTTTTTACATCCATTTGATGAAGTTTCCATCCAAGATGTGTTGTTAAAGCATAAATTGTTTGAATAGTAGTCATTCTTGTTGGTGCAAAAGTTTCATAATCTATTCCTTATGTTTAGTATTTCCTTTTGCATCTAATCGAGCTTTGTATTTGTCTAAAGAACTATAGGCTTTGTATTTTATCTTATAGATCCACTTACATCCTACTACTTTCTTTCCTTGCAGTAGATCAACTAGATTCCATGTTTTATTTTTCATTAACGTTGCATATTCTGATTCCATGGTTGTCTTCCATTTTGGATTACTTAAAGCAGTTTGAGTAGTTGTAGGTTCTACTGTAGAACTTATCAATCCCCTATTTATTCTTGTTAAGCTACGAGTTTGAGGTCTTGTAGTAGTAAGATCTGACATTTGCTCTAGCTTTGAGTCCTTAAGTGTATCTCTAAGCCATATTGGTTCTTTCCTTTGTAGTGTTGTAGTTTCTAAATTTTCAAGCTGCTCATCAATGTTTTTTATTTTGATTCTTCAATTGATGAGTCCTTTTCTTTTGAAAGACTTAGAACTGTTCATAAAATACACCCACATTTTTCTAGAATAGTCATCAACAAATAATTGATAATATATGTCCTCCAAGACTAATAGCATTCATTGGACCATATAAATCTGTATATATTAATTCCAATGGTTCTAGAACTCTATATAGACTTTAGTTCAAAAGGTATTCTATGTTGTTTTTTTTGCAAGACATTCTAAATAGACTATAGATTCCATAAGAGTTGAGGTAAACCTTTAACCATTTGATGTTTACTCATCTCATTCAATGAAGATGCACTTATATGTTAGCCTTTTATATCAAAGTTCTTTTGTTTCTAAAATGCCTATTGTCAAAGCCATATTTGATGATGTGTCTAGAGCAAATAGACTAATTTTATAAGAACCGAAAGCTATGACTTTTCCTTGTTTAGTAATAAGGTATTTTTTATTGTTTTTAACAAATTTGAATTCAACTGCTAAATTTTGATCCATTAATTGAGATATTGAAAGGAAATTAACAGTTAATCTAAGTACATATAGTACATTATTAATTATCCATTTTTTATTTGATAAATTAACTAAAACATCTCCTACTCCTTTGACTTCACTAGTTTTTCATGTTTCTCTTGAAAGGTTTTAAACCATTGATTATTTTTTGTCATATGCTTACTTGCTCCGTAATCAATATACCAATGGAATATACCAATAATCCATGATAGATTCTAAATTCTTAAATCCAATTTGAAGTAAAAAACCTTATTACTCCATACTTTAATATTAAAAAAAAAATTAAAATTTTGAAATATCAATTTCAAATTATAGTAGAAATATTTTTCACTCCAAAAACTGAAATCTTTTCAAAAATAAACTTTTGAAATAAATATCACAAATAAACTTCATAAATTATTAGGGTAGAAAACATTAAAACTCCCTCTTAAAAACTTAATAAAGTTCAAATTCAATTTACTTGCTTTCCCTCCAAACAATAAATATGTGAAAGGTAATTTAACGTACCTTTCCTTTTTGAAGTGCTTTAAAACCAATATAACGCCTCTGATTAGTGTTTTTAATTAGTAACATATAGACGCTACCTACTGACTATGTTGCCTCCTTCAACACTCAATTTCGACTGCAACGCTTAAAACATTGATTGAGTAATGCTCATATTAGATGGTGTTTGAATTTTCAAACTATGGCACTCATTCTTAGGTTCAGGCTTGAGTCTCTTCAGTTGGATAACATGCTAGGGTTATGTCTGTTGGATAGCATGCTAGGGTTATGTAGGGTTATGTCTGTTGGATAGCATGCAAGGGTTATGTTTGTTGGATAGCATGCTAGGGTTATGTTTGCTGGATAGTATGCTTGAAGCACTCTGTCTCTTTTTCTAGATAACACACGTGGAGCACACTCGATCTCTCTTTTGCTAGATGGCACGTTCGGAGCACACTCAATCTCTTCTATTGGATGGCACGTTCAAAGCACACTTGGTTTCTTTTGTTGGATGGTGCTTTGTTAGCGATGGATGGCATTCGTTAATCTCTCCTATTGTTGCTCTGAACAATGTTACTTTGATAACCTTTATTGTTTCAACTCTGGACAGCATTGCTCCACCATGGACAACGTTACTTTGATAACACTCTTCTATTACCACTCTGTACAACATTGCTCCATTATGGACAGCGTTATTTATTTCTTCTATTATTGCCTACTTATGCTTCTTAACACCTGTAGTTTAGATTCCTCAATGAAAGTCTCTTAGATGGCATGTTGTTACTAGTCACTTAGTTTCCTATATGCTAGTTGGCCACTTTGTTTCCTCAACGTTGGTCGCTTAGACTATTGCTTAAACTTCTGGATATTGGCCACTTGGATGCTAGCCATTCAAAATATTGGTTGCATAGGTGTTGGCCACTTGCTTATATGGTGGATGATAGCTCCAATTAATAAACACTTACTATGCCTTGATGGTTCTTGTTGTCTCCTATGAGACTCTAGACTGCGCTCTGGTAGCACTATTCCCTGTTTGCTATAAGATAATGTTTTTTTCAAAAACTTCTTAAAAATACTTTAAATGAGTCAAGGCCAAGATTGAAATGCTATACAGTCAACCTGATGTTTTTGGTTTTCGGATTAACCAGAACTTCAACTTCTATATACCTTTTATATTTCCTTCTGTGGAGGCTTCTTCTTTGTACTTCTCAGTACTAGTCTCTTCTCTCCGGAAGCTTATACTGCTTCTCAGTCTTCTGTAATCTAACTCTAATGTCTTAGGTCGCGCCTAAGAACAATATGATTCTCTCATTTTCTAAAGAATCCAAAATCAATATCAGGGTGACTATGAATGTCCCCTCACATCCAACTTTCTCCTAAGTTGGCTCTCTCAATTTTCAACAATGATTCTCCTTTTTCTAGAGAATCCAAAATATTATTAGGGTGACTATGAATGTCCCCGCACGTCCAACTTTCTTTTGAGTTGGCTCTTAATCAACTCAAGCCGAGTCCTAGTCTTCATTGGTTTTTCTTGAACCAAGTGGAAAGACCCTAGCATCCAAATCAATGTGACTTTTCTTTGTCCCCTCAATATCTACTCAATAAAACCTTTAAAAATAGAGTCCAAGTCTTCACTGCTTTCAAAGTGGACAGACTCCATTATTATGGTTGTTCTTAAATATAACTCTACCAAAAATGGACTGAGTTAAATGGTAACTCTACCAAAAATGGACTGAGTTAAATGGTAACTCTAATATCACTGTTGGTTTTTTATCTCAAAATATCACAGGTCCCAATATAAATAAGCCATGATATTATAGACCAAAATATCAACAATCAAGAATAGAATTATATATATGAGCAATCAAATATATATCCAAGCCAATCTAATAATGAAATAACATTCACTTATAATATCAAATATGAATGTAAATGGCCAAAATCATTCATGTACAAGCATAAAAAACTACTTATAATATGAATTGAAAAAATGAAGTATCATATATACAATTTTTTTCTTATTACATAATATGGAGCTTTGTCTCCATAATATAGTTGTATAAGATGACTCTTCAAGTTCTTGACTGTTGCAACTCTTACATGACCTTTGGCTTCTCATCTTGCCACTTGTATGCAAGACTCTTGACTTTCTAATTACTTTACTTTTATGACACTTGTGCATATCCTACACATAGAAACTTACATATAAACTAGAGATCAAATAATGTAATATTCTCCAACTAAAAATACCTATATTTCTATGCATTCAATTCTTTTAATTTTAAATGTTATTTATGCTATTTTTTGCATTTTTTTTCTACTTATTGCAATAAGGCTTTGCTTCAAACAACTTGGACATAGAGGCCATTCTTGGTTGTGAATACTCTTTTCAGTTATTGATATATTCAACCTGTTGTGTTTTCCATTTTAAATCCTAATATAAATGAAAATCCTTCTTTGATCATATTCTAATCATCAATATGGTAATTTTTTATCATATATAGAGAACTCATAACCTACCTTTTTTGAATTTTAATTTTGAACTTGTCGTCTCCATAGGAGATGTACCCACTTCTATATGCATGCAAGTTAGAGAAATGTATTAACCTCTTTTTAAAATATACTTCTATCTAGCACCATGTAATAGGAAAATAATAATCCATTCAAGGACAAAAATTTGCACTTGCAATGCAACAATTAAATACAAATATAAGCGTCATTAGTATTCAACATCATGATAGCTTAGTGGTATTATTTTTTAAAGTGAAAGCAATATAAATCAACTTTCCCAAGACCAAATTGGTAGTAGTCCAGTTACAACAATTATGTAATTTTGACATGAATATAAGATTATTTCATAACAATTGACTTATCCAAAACAATACAATTCCAACAGAAAAAATCACAATAC
This sequence comes from Wollemia nobilis, assembly GCA_028583015.1. NCBI lineage: Eukaryota > Viridiplantae > Streptophyta > Pinopsida > Araucariales > Araucariaceae > Wollemia > Wollemia nobilis. The sequence goes on from JAQPPZ010016676.1 coordinate 1,143,546, forward strand.
TCCAGTATACTGCCAATTCTTGGGACATCAAAAGAAACCAAATCTCCTAAAGGTTGGCAGTTCATTTATTTTCTCATGGCATTTGCTATTTGTCCTGCCTAAGTCATATATACCTTTGAAAACCACCGAAGTGAAGTGCCTAGATAACTGAAGGAAAGTAAACATCTGCTAGTCATAACAATTGACTTATCCAAAACAATACAATTCCAACAGAAAAAATCACAATACTCCAGTATACTGCCAATTCTTGGTACATCAAAAGAAACCAATCTCCTAAAGGTTGGCAATTCATTTATTTTCTCATGGCATTTGCTATTTGTCCTGCCTAATTTATATATACCTTTGAAAACCACCGAAGTGAAGTGACTAGATAACTGAAGGAAAGTAAACATCTGCTAGTCAACTGAATGCACATACGATCATCCACAGCCATACGAAACATCAGGAACTTTTATAACAGGTTCAAAAGGTACTTCTACACGCTCCTTGACAAAACATCTTGGAACACCATCCTCAATCAATAATACTTTCCCAGGAGGACACTTTGGAACATCTTTTGTTGCTTGCAATGCAGGAATCTCCAACCGCTTGGGTAGTTGGTCTAGTGTTTTAGGGGAAGCACTTCTACGGAGTTTGGGGTCAAAGTTTGCTAAAGTGAAAACTGCAATTACACTAGCCACTACTAAGCATGCTTTGGTAGTCAAACCAATTATATGACCTATTCCACTTGCTATCCTTTTGACACTTCCATTATTAATTCCCTGAGTAGAAATCTCCTTCCTTTCATCACAGTCATTGGAGTGTTCATTTTCTTGTCTTTCATCACCATTCACAAATGGCTGCCTAGCAGACACATTCCTTCTCCTCACTGAATGTGCAGAAGGCTGTGTTGGAGAATAGTCATCAACTGATGACATAAAGGAGTTTGGAACCTGTGGCTCATATGGAGGAAGAAGAATACTATCCCTCTGCACAACAGACTCACCAGCAAATGCACAAGTTTCCTGTATCACTTCTAGATCTGTGCCCCTGTATTCTTTGAGTTTCTTAATTAGAATTCTTCGACTTTCATCAATCTCGGCAAGAGTTGCCTCCCTTTCCAAACACTGCCGCTGCTGCAAGCCCTGGATGAAGAAATTTAAAACCTCATTATTGCACGCCTAGGAAGGAAGAAATGATTAATTTAATCATCACAAAAAAGAATGCTCATCTGTAAATGCCTTTCCTGCCACTCCAAACTCAAGGTACTTCTATATGTGTACCAAAATATGTTATATTTATTTGAGAGAATATTTCAGAGCCAGACACAAACAAAATTACTGGAAACTACATTGTAGATATCTATATACAAACATCAACATCCAACAAATTATCTCCCAGAAATTTTTAGCATTACAAACTGTTCCCTAAAAAAGGAAAGGAAAAGACAAGAAAGCAATTTTTTTGGCCCTGTGTAACAAGGTAATAAATTAACTCAAGGCAAAAACCTGAGAGATGCATATAAAAGATTAATAAAATAGGTGGACAAATTTGTAAGTTCTGCCTTTGACATTTGGCCCTCATATGCACAGAATACTATACGAAAGTAATATATGGAAGTACATTGCTGTTCATCCTACGCTACGAATCTAACTAGCAAAATATCTCTTTTTCTGCAAATTTAAAAATGTAGACAATCCCAACATATAGCTTTCCCCTTCTGCATACTTGATTGTACATCGGAATGACTGCAATAGCCTCGATACTCTGCGCACTTGATAAGGATGTGCACCCCATAGAGATGCTTGTTTTCTAGAACTTGTAGCTGGTATTCTCAACGTAATTCACATACTGCTCTTTGCTAAACAGAAGCTTAGATGTGCATGAAAGATCACAATTCAATAGCATATTGCATTTCTAACTAATTTTGACAATCATTGGCTCAGATATAAACAGAAGAAGAAGGATTGCAAAGTGTGTACGTGTCTAGACTTGGGAAGCCATTGGTGCTGTATATAATTGCTGAAGATGTCAATGTATGCTCAAACAAATGCAATAAACTGTTTTTAGATTCAAAATAGAAAGCTGGAAGGTTATCAGAGAAATTGCAAGCTCCCTTTCACCTCTTTATTTTTTGAGATACTAAGAAGACTTGTTTATCATGCTAAACTCTTAGGAGCACTGGATAAATTTTCCATAGAGTTTAGCTTTCTTGGAACTTTTCAATGACAGAATTTAAATTTAAAAAGTAAAAAACAAGGAACCCAGTCTATGTCTAAGCATAAATCATAATTGCTATATGCAGCACAGGCACTAGAGGCATGTGAGATCATTCTTGTTCATTCAGAACAAGCATTTTTGCTTATATTTTTCTTCTTGTTTTTGAAGCTCATTCACAATGAAATAACACAACTGAATAGATAGATAGATAGATAGAATTGTTCACCTCCTAGAAAATAAGTTTGCAATCTCTTTCATCTTTATAACCGGGGGCTACAAGTGACAGTGTGTCAGATTACCATGTAAACAAATCCAAATAGTAAATAAAATTTTGGCAAATGTTGAAGAGGTTAGAAAAAAGAGGGCTATAATAAGTGAGATCATTGCCACCCTTTTTGCATTGGTTACCAAAAAAGTTGAAGCAAAATATATAAATAATTTTCTTTAGACAAGCCTCTTTAACAAGATTTACAAAATACTTTCAAAATTATGACCAATAGATTGAGAAACATTCTGGATTGTGCTATCTCTTAGAATCAATGTACTTTTGTTCATGGTAAGCAAATCCTTGATGGACATTCTCTTCAGTCCATGAAAAAACTGGGTATGTTTGTAGAATTGAATATGAACAAAGCATTTGACAGGCTTTGTTGGAGTTTTCTATATGATATTTTGGAAATATTGGTTCTGATCAAGGTTGGTGTAAATGTGTGACCCCCTATCTCCTTATCTCTTCATTATTCTTGCTGAGGCAAAACTAGAAGGGAAAAACAAAGATATTAGGTTCCGCCAAATGGTCTCTTTGAATCTCATCTCCAATTTGTTAATTACACTTAGTCATCCCTTAGTTAGCGAGGCCATGAAACTTAAATCAAACTATTATGCCATGAGAAAGCTGCTAGATGGTTAAAACAACAAAATCCAGGATCTTTTCTATCAACACTGCCCTTGGTTTACAATGGATTATTGTGGAGATATTAGGGTTTAAAGTTGAAATATTCAGAATGTCATCAATATATATGGGTATTCCCTTGTCTCATAAAATAGAGAACGAACTTTAGGACTCAATTTTGGATGGAATGAAATCTTGTCTGAGTGTTTGGAAAGGTAAGTTCTTAACCATGGCTAGAAGATTACAACTCATTAAGGCTATATACATGTGTGTGTGCACGCACGCGTACACGTGTGTGTATGTGTGTTGTGTCACTTTCAAGATTACCAATAGATATAGCATTTGCATTTGACAAAATTCAAAAAACAAAAATCTTTTAAGAGGATGCGAGCAGAATTTTAGGTTTTCTCTTTGCAAATATGATAGGCTTTGTAGAGAAATGAATATTAAAGGTCAAGCTTATAAAATTGTAGATTTATGAGTCTTGCATTAGCGACAAAACTTGGTTGAAGATTATTCATACATCAAAGAAAGAGTTGGGCAAAAATGTTACTTGAAAAAAATATAGGTTTTGTGGATGCAATCAAATTGTTAAGGGCCCATGACCTCCCTAAGGGCCTAGCAACATGGAACTTCATACCATAGAGTTTCCAAATAATCAAGAATCATATTAGGTTGTAAATTAATGAGGGAGAATCTGCAAATTTTTGGTCTAATGCTTCTTTGAAGCCTTATCCTCTAATTTCTAATCCAAAGTGGCAACCATTGGCTGGGGTCTTTTGGCTTGTCGAGATTCAAAAGTTAAATATATTCAATTTCTATTAGCAATCTGCTTGAGGGAGAGAACCTAAAGCAAGCAGCAGATGAGCTTTAAAAGACACTTCAATGGTTCTATTTGCCCATTTTTTTATAGGAAGATGAGTTGATTTGAAATCTATCCAAAGATAATGGACACAAGTTTGAATATAAGAAGAAGGTACCCGGTATTACAGTGAACAGAATTCCATCATAGGAATGTGCCACTAGAAACGACCTGTAGAAGAAGAGCATCAATCTCAATTCCTACTCCCAAAAACTCGCCTTGGAAGAATGTCTAGTCACTCAAGGCCCTCCCTAAGGCCTCAAGATTCCTATGGTTAGCAGCACAATGTTCATACACTTGCCAAGTTTACAAAAACTCGCAATTCTACAAGTCCAATGACCTTGGGCGAGTCATTTTGACCCTGAGCAAGTCTCTTTCTATAAAATGTAGTATATGTTATATTTATTATAATTTTTTGAGTCACTGCCAAGATTTATCTTGAGCTTTGCACCGAGCTTGAGTCCAGGTCCAAAAATATAGGCTTGCCAAAAGTACAGGTGATAGTTTGCAAAGAAAAAAATATCATGGACCTTTTAAGTGTGCTTTGAGGAGTTGGAAACATCAAATCATCTACTTCTTCATTGTCCCTTTGCTTCCACCATTTGGGCCTACTTTTCCAACAAATAACAAGAGAATCTATTGGGTTGCTCCATCGACACTAGAAGAGTTGATGAAATGTTAGATTAATCGTTTCAAAGCTAAAGCACTAAGCATTCTGAGAAGGATTTGACTAATGATATTTGTTGGAATCTATGCCTTGAAAGGAATAACTGAATTTTCAAAACAAATCTCAAAATCATATCCAAGTTTGGATTTGTATTCTTGCCTCCCTTGCAAAATGTTTACAAGCATGGTGTTCATCATGGGAAGTCTCGAGTATGGAAAAAGATGTCCCAGGTTCTTGGTTATAGGATTTAAATATACATGTAGCAGAGATCTATGAAACTAAAGTTAATGGAAAAGGATTTGCATCGATCCATGGTAAAATGGAAATGTCTAGAATTTGGGTTCATCAAACTTAATGTTGATGGTGCTCCCAAAGAAAACCCTAGGAAAGCTAGCAAAGATGGTATTTTTCGGAATAATGAAAATAGAATTCTCCACGCCTACTCAGATTTATATGGAACTTTACCTAACAGCTACTTCTTACAAGGATCAATATTGTCATTGAAAAACAATGGGGATATATTTCAATTAATAGGGAATCATATATTGGTAATGTTGTCAAGAAAAACTGATATCGGATAGAATCAACGATAGCATTCTTTTTTATGTCCATCAAAAATTGATAGGAGCAATATCTTGGAAATGTAGCATTTCTATAGAGAAGGAAACAAAGTGGCCTATAAATTAGCCAGTCTTGGTGTTGATCTCCATCTAGAAAAAATCAAATTTTAGAAGGCAATTGATCAGAGGGAAAGTATCTCTTAATGAAAATGATATCAAGAATTTGACAAAGGAAAAGTAGCGCCTTGAGGGAGATGAAAAATATCTTTGATAGAAAGGTAAGTTGGATGGTAGTGGTCCCCAAGAGAAGCCACATATAGCTTATTTAGAAAAAAAAAAAAAAAACAATAAGCCACTAGGATGGAACCACATGGAGGATCTTAACCAAATAGTAGCAACAAGAGAATACCATAACAACATAATGTAGCGGGTCCTATATAAGTCTATTGATATCCACAGATAACCAAAGTAGGGCAATGAGATTCATCGAAAAGAACTATTATACACTATAGTAACCAAAAAAGTATTACACAAATAAGCTAAACTATAGTATAGAAACCAGGGTATACTTACTAAAGTGGAAAAAATGTATGGCATTAAATTACAGCCTTGAGGGTAGGACCCAAAATGAGTACACCTTAACATGGTAAAAGTAATGAGGAAAAGAAATCCAACAGCCAAGGCAAATGAAAGAGAGAAAAGAGCTCTAGTCGATCCAAGTGTCAACATTAAACTATAAGTAGAAGTAGAGTAGTCATCATCACCAACCATCCTAGACGGGCCAACACGGGATCTAATGATGCTCTCAAGAGAATGATCGAGATGAAGGGTGCCTCGTTGGATAATATTTGGAGAACATGGAGTAGACTCTTCTAGCATTTGTAACCATGAAACGAATAGAAGGTAGGAAACTGCTATGTTGTGCCCATCTACAACTCCTAGGTACACGAGGGTGGCCAAAACCCAACGCCAAAGAATTGCAGTCTTCTTGTACCACATGCAAGAAGAAGAAAACATCGAAGCCCCAATAGCCACTTTCGTATGTAGACAAGGAAGAACCACTCTGACATTAACGTTCTAGAAATTGGTAGCCTGAAATGAACTCTTGTTACTCTCGATAATAGAGATAGGGTGAAAGTATGGGATGATTAGTTGAGTGGTAGTTGGTCTCCCCTATAATGACTAATGTCGAAGAGTGATAGCTTCTCAAAGGTACAAATCCAAGCATCTTTGGTCAAGATACCTGAAAAAGGGACAAGCAATCCACCTGAGTCTCTATACAAGCCATAGTACCTCGCTCGAATTTTGTAATAAATAAGAGAGACAGATTAAATGTTCTTCAATATCCACCTACCAAAACCAGCAAAGATTTCATACCCTATGCTCTTGAGGAATATGGTAGTTTGTTTTATGTGAGCACACTCTAAGTGGACCAATAGGAATCCTAAGGTTGTGTGTTCAATGCTCCTAGATATAATCAAGTAATAATGGCATCCTCAATCCTCATGAATTCTTAGTATAGAAGACCAACTTAGGACTAAGCAGCTGAGATGAAGTGACGACCCAAGTGATCTGAATATATTACTGATAAACATCATATCCAATTGTTTGATAAATAACCTTCTTATAAGGAAAAAGTTAAGGAGAAGCACTAGAAAAGTATTTGAAAGTAGGTAACCAATCTACGGATATGCCAACTAATTGAAGAAGAGAAATAACTTTTTGAGTACCATCCACACTGACAACCAGAAGTGCTCCTAGCGGAAATCATTTTGAGGAGAAGAGTGCCAAATATAGGTATCTCTCTCAGCCTAAGGTATGGTCAACCATGGATTTAAGGCGATGAAGCTGAAAAATAATTTTGAAGATGTTCTAAAGGCAAAGAGGATGATCACCAAACTCAGCCTGCACAATACATTGTGGAACTGTTTTTTTAAATTGGATAAATCAGACAAGCAAAATCGTTTCTACCCTCTCAATGCAAGCCCAATCAGCACACCCTAGACATGGGTCGCAAATCTCATATCCATTGAGGTCCATGGGTTTGAGGCACATCTTTGAAGGTATATTTTAGGAGTGTTGTTGGAAACATTGGCATTTCAAGTCTAAGAAAGATGGTTATCCCTTGTCAAGGTGTGACGGTGAAGCTTGAAGAATTTACAATAATACAATAAAACAAAATTGGAGCAAATATTATCTTCTTATTATCTGGAATAATTATGGCAGAGTTTCAGTACTCTGTTACAATCTCCTCACAAGCTCTGGAAGAGCTCGCACACATGCTACAAAGCAAAATTCTTCTTCTTAAAAGAAAACCCTAAAACTGCCTCAAGTAAGAAAAAACAAAGCAAACCCTAACCCTAGCAAATCACATCCGTCGGATCTACATCGACGGTGTTTATTACATGTCTTAGTATTTCGGCCATAACTTTTGACTCGGGTGTCTGTTTGAGCCCGTTTTTTTTGCAGATTGCACAGATTTCGAAGCTCTACGATTTCGTTTTGTCTCCTCTAAGAGGAGACACTTTCCAAGGCTGAAAACGTCATCTAACGGCCCAAATTTTCGTTTTAATGTATGGCTGGCCAGATTTCCAACATTCTCCCCCTTGCTAGTAAGGGGACTGACTATCAAGTCCCTTAGCAGCAAAAACTGAGGTTTTACTACTCCCTTAGTAAAAATATATGCTACTTGATCGTGTGTGGAGCAATACCTCAATTTAACTTGTTCCTTCTCTACCATGTCCCGAATGAAGTGGTACTTGATGTCGAAATGCTTAGACCTGGTATGGTGGATAGGATTATGTGCCAACTTAATGGCACTCTGATTATCACATAATAAAGTAGTTAGAGTCCCTTGCTTCTCCCCAATCTCTCCTAGCACCTTTCGAAGCCACAATGCTTGTGCACTTGCCGATGTAAGTGCAATATACTCTGCTTCAGTAGAAGACAATGCCATTGTAGCTTGTTTCTTGGAACTCCATGTCACCAAACCTGAACCAAGAGAAAAGCAGTGCCTACTCGTGGATTTCCTGTCATCAATATTACTGCTCCAATCATTGTCACTGAATCCCACTAACTTCAAATTCTTTGCCAGTGAGTAGTGGATCCCATAATCAATTGTTCCATGAACATACCTCAAAATCCTCTTCGCTGCCTTCAAATGTAACCGTGATGGATTAGCCATATACCTAGAATTTTGCAAAACAACTAAGCATATATCCGGCCTAGTGTTGCAAAGGAACATATGGCTACCAACGATACTCTTGTACTGCTTTTGTTTGCCCTTTCAGCTCCATCCTCCAAACTCAAGATCTCCCCATGTGCAATGGGTGTTGCTACAGGTTTACATTCACTCAAACCAAATCTCTTCAGCATATCCCTTACATATTTGGATTGACAAACAAAAATCTCATTGCTAGTTTGATGTACTTCCATCCCAAGAAAGTAACTCATCAAACCTAAATCAGACATCTCAAACTCCTTCTTCATATCATGTTTAAAAGAATCATTCAAAGAAGAACTACTCCCCATAAATAACATATCTTTAACATAAAGGCATACAATAAGAATATCATTACCTTCCCTTTTGTAGTATAAAGTGGGCTCACTCTTCCTCCTTTCAAAATTACACTGCAGGAAGTAGTCATGGATTCTAGCATACCAAGCTCTTGGAGCTTGCTTCAGCCCATATAGAGCCTTCTTCAACCTGTAGACTTTATCTTCTTTTCCTTGAACAAAAAAATCTTGTGGCTGTTCCACATATACTTCTTCATCTAAATACCCATTGAGAAATGCACTTTTGACATCCATATGATGCACCCTCCACCTTTTATGAGCTGCCAATGATAGCAAAATCCTTACTGTTTCTTGCCTTGCCACTAGAGCAAATGTTTCCTCATAGTCCAAACCATATTTCTGAGTGAAACCCTTTGCTACCAACCATGCCTTGTACCTCTCAATGGATCCATCACTGTTCTTCTTGATCTTGTAGACCCACTTGCATCCTACACATTTCCTATCCTTGGGCAAATCACACAACTCCCAAGTATCATTCTTTTCAATAGAATGCATTTCTTCTTGCATAGCCTTCATCCACACTTTGTTAGTACTAGCATGCTCAAAACATGAAGGCTCAAAATCATCAACAACAACTTTTGAAACTTTAGAAACTTGTGAAACAAGTGCATAGTTTACAACATCACCTTTGGGATCTCCACTGTCATCATCTCCATAAAGATGCAGGTTCTCTAACCTCTCTATTACTGCATTCATCTCTGTATGTTGACTCCTTGTCACCCTCTTATGGAAATTCTTATCAAGAATTTGAGATTATGGGTGATCCTTCAACAATCTTTTACCTTTTCCTTTGGCCGGTGGTGATGGAGGTGGAGAACTACTGGAAGAACCTTCTCTTGGACTTGAAGGTGCACTTGCAAAAGATGAACTGGAAACTTTTTCATGGCTGGGCTGAACTGAAACATGGCTTGGTTCCACCTTCTCTTCACCAAAAACATCCTCAACAAACAATTTTTGTGATCCCCAACTTCCCCCTTCATCAAAAATTGCATCTCTAGATACAATTATTTTATGTGAAATAGGATTAAAGAACCTCGTAAGCCTTAGATTGCTCATTGTACCCAATAAAAATACATTTTTCACTCTTTGCATCCAATTTCTTCCTATTCTCATCATTAACATGCACAAAAGCCACACATCCAAAAACTCTAAAATGATTTACATTTGGCTTCTTGTTGTACCAACATTCATAAGGGGTATTCTCAAGACTCTTAGTAGGACTTCTATTTAAAATGTAATTAGCAGTCCTAATTGCTTCAGCCCAATAAAACTTACTCATACCTTTTTCTTGCATCATGCACCGTGCCATCTCCACCAAAGTCCTGTTCTTTCTTTCAGCCACCCCATTTTGTTGAGGTGTGTAAGGACTTGTTTTCTGCCTTTTAATACCAAACTCACTACAAAAATCGTCAAATTCATGAGAACAGAACTCACCTCCTCTATCTGTCCTCAAACATTTGATATAATAACCACTCTCATTTTCAACTAGAGCCTTAAAATTCTTGAAGCAATTGAATGCCTCATCCTTATGCTTAATAAAATAAACCCAACAATATCTGGAGAAATCATCAATAAAAGTCAGAAAGTAAGAAGCTTTACCCATACTCTGTGTTTGCATTGGTCCACAAATGTCACTATGAACCAACTGTAATGGATGTTGGGCCCTCCATGCTTCACCATGCGAAAACTTCCCCCTTGCATGTTTGCCAAGTGCACAGCCTTCACAAACCTCCTTGGAGTCTTCAACTTTTGGCAACCCATAGACAAGTGGTGAAAGCATCTTCAAACTCTTATAATTTAAATGCCCAAACCGTAAATGTCATAGCCTCTCCTTACCTTCTACACCAACAAATGCTAGAGCTCCCCCTTGATCTAAAAACTGTAATAGGAAGAGCTTGTTCTTGGTCATCTTTACAGTGGTAATCAATTTTCTCCTCTGATCATAAATTCCGCATATTCTATCCTCAAACACTAACTTATAATCCTTTTCCAACATTTGACCAATACTCATTAATGAATGCTTCAAACGGGGTGCATAATAAATATATTTTACCTTCATTATTTTTCCTCTCCTGGTAGGAACCTCCATTTCTCCTTTCGCAACCACCTCCAAGCTCTTCTCATCCCCAAGCCTGATATCGGATTGATAAGAAGAATCAAGAGATGAAAATACATCCCTCTTGCCGGTCATATGGTTTGTGCACCCACTGTCCAGGATCCATGTCTCCTTTGTGCTATTCTATGTAGAGAGGAAAGCTGCTTGCTCCACTTTTTCTTCAATCATACAAAACAAAGTATCATCCTCATAGGAATCCTCTTCTCCATAATGTGTTGATTTTTTCAACCTGCAATCCCTCTCATAATGGCCATATTTGTTACAATTGTAACACTGCACATTTCTCATATCTCGGCCTCTACCTCTTCCTCTTGCATTGGATCCTCCTCTTGCAGCATGAGCCTGGTCATTATCTGAATCTTGAGATCTTCCTCGACCTCTACCACCGTAGGAGCCTCTTCTACCTCCTCTTCCATTTCTTCCTCTTCCTCTGGAACCCCTACCGTGACCTCTTCCTCCATCATTCTCTTTTGCCGAAAAAGCTTGTTCCTCTGTAGAACCTCCTTCTTTATCCTTCTTCCTCTTGGCAATTCTCTCTTCATGAGATGTGAGAGAGCCAATTAATGAATCTATATCCATTTTCAAGAGGTCTTTCGTTTCTTCTATGATAAGGGTTGCACTGTCAAACTTCTTTGTCAAGGTTCTTAAAACCTTTTTAATTACTACATTTTGCTCTATGATCTCTCCAAGTGTGGCCATTTTATTTACTATTGTTTTTACCCGAACACAGTAATCTCCTGCAATTTCATTCTCCTCTTGTTTGAGATTTTCAAAATCTCTCTGCAAGGTCTGCAACTTCACCTCCTTAACTTGGGCACTCCCCTGGTAATTCTCCTTCAACGCCTTCCAAGCTTCTTGAGCCAAAACGCAGGCAGAAATCCGGGGAAAGAGACTCTTGTCTAGAGCCGACTGGATGAAAGCCAAAGCCAAATTATTTTCTTTCTCTTTCTCCTGCATATCCTTCTTTTGATCTGCAGTCAATGCACTCCAGTCTTTTGGTTCTGTGAACCCAGCTTCAACGATGGCCCAAGCTCCTTTTGCCTTCAGAATCGTCCTCATCCGGATGCTCCAATATTCGTAGTCGGAACCGTCAAATTTTGGGATTGGAATTGAATTGGTGTTGTTGGCCATAATAGCTCCCTTCAACATGAACTGAGATCTCCGAGAAGCTTCGTAAAACTTGCAAGCAGAAATTCCACAGATTACTCGAACCCAATTTCTCGATCACCTCGCTCTGATACCAAATGAAGAATTTACAATAATACAATAAAACAAAATTGGAGCAACTATTATTTTCTTATTATCTGGAATAATTCTGACAGAGTTTCAGTACTCTGTTGCAATCTCCTCACAAGCTCTGGAAAAGCTCACACACATGCTACAATGCAAAATTCTTCTTCTTAAAAGAAAACCCTAAAACTGCCTTAAGTAAGAAAAAACAAAGCAAACCCTAACCCTAGAAAATCACATCCGTCGGATCTACATCGATGGTGTTTATTACATGTCTTAGTATTTCGGCCATAACTTTTGACTCAGGTGTCCGTTTGAGCCCGTTTTTTTTTTTGCAGATTGCACAGATTTCAAAGCTCTACGATTTCGTTTTGTCTCCTCTAAGAGAAAACACTTTCCAAGGCTGAAAACGTCATCTAACGGCCCAAATTTTCGTTTTAATGTATGACTGGCCAGATTTCCAACAAAGCTAACCTAAGATTAAGGGAAGGACCTGTAAACTGAACCCCCAAATTATGTGTAAGCAAGGTTCCATGAGCCTGGGGGACGAGGGGACGGGGGGAACGGTTTTTGGGGGACGGCAGGGGACAACAGGCCGATTTAGGGGACGGCTTGGGGACGGTTGGGGGGGACAGCTGGTATAATACTATGAAAATTGAAATTTTTTAGAAATTTAGAATAATCTACACATTCAAAATTCTACACACAACAAAAATGATATTAGGATATCCGATATTCGTATTGATATTAGTTACTAAGTGCAGCCATTTAATTGTTTCAACAAATATAACTTGAAGGTTCAGCCAAGGATATCAAGTGCAATCTGCCAATCTCTAACAGTTAACCAAATTAGTTGCTATTGCTCAAGTAATGAATGCCACATTATTCAGCTTTTAACTTTTAAGTTTTAACATTCAAACAGTAGTATAAGTTATAACTTATAAGTTTATAACAGTCATCATTTTTTCAGCCACCAATGTTCAAGCAAATATGACAGCAATCAGCATAAATGGTCAGCTACTATAAAAAGCATTGATAATTGAACATTTGAACCTTAAATTTTATATCTAAAATATTTTAACCTTTATAATTATACCAGTCAAGCTGTATTTACAAATGCGTACCTATAGTAGGGTTTTCATTCCTAGAGAAATAATAATGCCCATCTTGCTGCATCAGAAATCAAGGGATAATAATCAACAATTCATAATGTCAGTACATATTTTAAATTGATTCAATGTTATTAGGCTTCTACATAGTAAATCGAGTGAAGCCTTCGGGTTTATGGATGTTATAAGTAGCCCCAGCCATTTTAATTTAACACACAAGATTTTAAACAGCTGTGCAAATGCAAAGAAGTAAATGATAATAGAACCAACTTGCAAACCATGACCTTTGAACCCAAGCATTGTTTCCACCTTATTCACCATATCATTTAGCGCAGAAAGCCCTTCACAAACCTCAAAACTAAAAGTCAAATGAAAACTAAAAGGCAGGTTGGTGCCCTACCCAATCACTAACACAAACCTAAAAAGTAAAAACCCATCCCAGTACATTCTCCTTTGAGCCATTTTATCATTTGTAGGCTGGCTGTTTCATCCATTGACGGCCGTGGAGAAATTTCAGCTTGGTGGACAAAAGGGGAGCATGTATTTAAATTCTTTTGCATGGTAAGGGTCCCTGTAAAGGGGAAAGGGTTGATCAGTCTGAAGAAAGAGAAGATTTTATTGGAACTGTCTGGGATAGAAACTTCCATTTGGAAGTTGTGGCAGATATTTGTCAGGTAGATATAGGATGCTTGCATCTAACTTTTCATGGCATTGAAATGGGGTGATAGGGGTTTCCAATTAGTTTCTGCTAATACAAGTCTGTAAGCCAAACATGGTTATATGGTTACTACTTCAGTAAGCAAAACTTGGCTAATTTTTCAATTTATTGCCTTCTGTTAACAGCCCCAAGTGCTCCTCAAGATGGATTTCTTCTGTCCCCAAGAAATCGTCTTTGAGTTGGAGTGAAAACAATAATTATTATCATTAGTATTTTTAAAGTTTATTTTTAAGCGTGAACATTTGAAATAAGAAACCACTGCATATCAACAATGTACTAAAGAACAGATTGAAGAACACAAATGTTCAATGCTTTTTATTTTATTAAATTTTCATTTTTAATTTTTTTTTAGTTTTTCTTTTGGCTGAGGACGCCCATCCGTCCCTAGGGACGGCCTGAGCGTCCCCAAAGGGACCCAGCCTTCCCTCGGGACGTCCCGGGGACGGGAGGCCGTAGGCCTCAAACGTCCCCGAGGACATTTCCCAGCCATCCCCCAAAAGGGGGACGGGGGAAAATGTTCCCAATGTCGTCCCCCCGTGTTGGGGGGACGCGTCCCCGTGTAACACTGTGTGTAAGCAATGATGATCTCAATCAACTCACCCTTCTAGAACTGAAACCTAGAAAGGGTACTCTTTGTTGTGTTGAAGATGATCACCTTAATCTTTTGAAGGTTGACTAACAATTCATGGAAGCAAGCAAAAACATCCAACTCTCTTTGCAGGCCCTGAGGAGTATGAGCAAGAACTACATCATTTGCAAAAAGCAATATAGCTAATGAGACAAGATGTAGTAGGCAACCATCCTCACCATGTGTTTTGACGAATAAATTCTTCAAGCACGTCAACGTAGATCCCAATGACTGAAGGAGAAAGAAGACATCCTTGTTTGACACCAATGGTGCTCTAGACATTCTAGAGAAACCAAAAGTTGTCCGAAAATGATCAACAGCTACCTCATATAGTCTCTTGATGGCAATGATAAAGAGCTTTGAGATGTCGATGTCATGTAGTCTCTAAAAATAAAAGATGCCTAGGAACAATGTCAAAGGCCTTTCTAAAGTCCACAAAACAATAGAAGAATTTAAATGGCTGTTGAGGAGCCTCCTCGATAATAGCCTTGAGAATGAAAACATGATCAATAATCTGATGATCCCTTCTGAAACTAGCCTTCCCTCTTGCTCTAAGCTTTTGCTCTAATAGTAGTTCTAAAAGTTTTGTATTCAAAACCGTGGCATAAAGCTTGGCAGATGTGTGCCCAATCATGATAGTTTTGTAGTCATTTGGATCTGAACAGTCCATAATTTGTGGATGGGATGGATGATATGTTATGACCAAGAGGAAGGAAAGCCAAAACAAACAATCTCATTATTGAATAATTCTGCAATGGGATGGCCAATAGCTTCAGCACCATATTTCAAGAATGCAGCCTGAAATTCCTCAAAATCATCAGCCTTGGTAGTGCATAATTTGTGTATAGCTCTTTTGATGTACCCTAAAAAGAATAGGTAACATGAAAGAGATACGAATGTAAAGCTTCTCAAGGATACCATATAAAAAGATTTCGCATAGGAGACCTAAGACTGGATATTGATGCACATGGGACGTAGTTGTCGAGGAAAAAGAATGAGCCAAAAGGATTTTGAAGAGTCATGAAGAGCATCAAAAAGCTCACAATACCTAGCAGAAAGGAACTCTTGTTTTTTACATCGAATAAGGCATGCAATGTGTTGTGCAAGAAACCATGGCCTTCCTTTAAGGGATCAACAGGCTTTGGAAGATCTCAAATCTGAAGGTTAAGTTCTTTGGCTCGGCATACCCTTTCCTCATCAAATTTGGCTTGCACTGCTTCCTCCATAATGGGAGAAGTCTGTTTGCCCTTAACCACTTGAAACCATGACTTATGTTCTTCAAATTGTTTTGAGAGGCTTACATAAGTCATATAACACAGAAGCTAAAAGTCTACGATTTCCACTCGACACTTATGCGATAGGCTCTCATTTGATGAAACCTTAGTTTTTATACTCAAAACCTTGGTGGTGAGGGATTCCTTCGGTTATGTGTTGTACTTTTTGTTAAGAAGCGTGGTTGATGACATCATCGTGGTGCTACTTACGTAATGCTAGATCGATAAATTGAAGGGTTTATTGGTCTTGTGGGCGGACTATAACATAGAGGTCATCAAAATGTTGAGTGAAGTGCTAACTAGGGTTTGCCACAGAATTGATTTTAGGGTTTTAACGAAGACATCATTGTTTAAAGTGTTGTGTATGGATTTGGAATTGTATACATGAACAACATTTTTTTGGAATGGAGTGAGATCACAGTTAGGGTTTCTATAGCCCTATAGAATGAAATAAATAATTGTTTGATTTTTCCTAGGTTTCTAAATGTACAAGAGATTTACAATTTTTTTGCTTTAGTCTTACAAAATATATGGTATAAGATGCTTACAATTTTTCTTTACGATCTAGTAAAGCAAGCTATGATAGTGGGAAGTTTTGAAAATATTACTCTACACACAACACCTAAAATACAGGCATCCGACAAGTGACTGGCCTGGCCGGTAAACATAGAGGCCAGCCCCATCACTTATGCAGACAGTAAATCATCCTAAATGCGCACCTATGACGTATGTGTCTGTAACAGGCTGCCCAAATGCTTTTTCAGCGTTTAACTTACAAACAATCAGATTTATGATATAACCAAATCATTAATTAAAATCTTTTAAGAATTGAGAGCCAGAAGAAAATGGATAAAGCTGTCAAACAAAATTTTCAGACCATCAAACCCATCATTATACACAAAAGTTAATTTCACATATTACAAAATTCTCTTGAACGTATTAATAATATCTCACTGAAAGAAGTTTCAACTCCTGTGAATATATCGGGAGCACCTCAGAAGGCAAAAGACACCAACACATTCCTGCTAACAGCAGTTGAATAGCCAGCTATCTATTCACAGTTAGTAGTCCTCTCAAAACAAGATGACACATCAGGATCCCTATAAAGGGTAGGAAATGGAGATTGAACAGCCAGACCCAATGATAATAAGATAGTTCTGCCTTAAGCAGCCTCATAAGAGAAGTCCATCTTCTAAGTTTCTTTTAGAACATTAAGCAATCACACTCCAGAAGATCAAGAAGTTGGCCAAATAATAAACAATCATAAGGATTTGTACTAATGTTCAAGTCTGTTAGGAATAATGTAAACTGCTGCGTGCATTTGGTAGTATTCTATGTCAGTAACGACCATAACAAATGTATAATTAGTTATATTTGTGTACCATATACTTGAACAAAATAATACATTAGTGACATAGTTATATTTTTGTACTAAATACTTGAGCAAAATAATACATTACCAAACTAAAGTTTAATGTGTAATGTCCTATGAAATAATTTGCCTCCAATACTGCTTGTGTTAAGGAAGCCATGATTATAATTAGTTATATTTTTGTACCATGTTCTTGAGCAAAATAATACATTACCAAACTAAAGTTTAATGTGTAATGTCCTATGAAATACTTTGCCTCCAATATTCCTTGTGTTAAGGAAGCCATGACTCATCTTCTCTGTTGCATTAAAGAATGATGCAGAAGTAGAACAGACAAACCTCAATTCCAACTCTATGCCACCAACCTAACAAGCAGCTAGAAGTTCTACTGCGCTTGATAAAAGCAGTTAAAACTCTGGAAAGGTTAATATGGCAGAGGAAAAGTTATTTTGAGAACATTTTGTAAGATATGTAAAAGGGTCACTTGAAGCACTGAATCGTTCCTAGGTAACTAAGACGAAATATATGGGCTCTTCAAGTGATTCACCTGTTCAGAAAATTGTTTTGAAATATGTCCCAAATACAGGCTCAAAAAAATTACTCGGAGCGGGGGTTTCATTTCTCATAAAGACGATTGTGGTTGCAATACCTTAAAAAGAATGTAGAGGTAAAGGTAAAAGGTTAAAGTATTTTTTTGACGTCCGCAAGGTTATAGGCCATATGTCATGATCTTCATGGAGGATGTTCTTTACCCAATATATGGTTATCCAACCATACTCCGGTTACCGAAGCATGGTGTACAACCCTACACCCCACAGGATTCGAACCTTGGACCTCTATTCAGAGTTCCAAAGTCTCCACCATTAGGCCGCTCAAGTTGTACAAAGGTAACCATGGTGTACAACCCCACACCCCACAGGATTTGAACCTTGGACCTCTATTCAAAGTTCCAAAGTCTCCACCATTAGGCCGCTCAAGTTGTACAAAGGTAACTGAACTGGAGGAGTTGAACCTGAAACCTCCAGCCTTGAAAGTCTTCGAATTTCCCTTGATGCCAATTCAGCTGTAATCATGCAACATGCTGAGAGCCAACCAAAAGTAACAAGGTATCTACTTAGACAATAAACAGCACCTCGTGAAGGTGGCTTTCTAGATTCAAACCTCACACGCACCTAATTGAGACACAAGTCCTGCATCAGATTTTTTCACTTTACCTTATTTATATTGCTTTAAATTTCATACTTACTATTATGAGCATACAAGTGACATTTCACTTTACCTTATTTATCTTGTTTCATAATTTGCGCACATTTTCAATCTTTTGACAAAGTGTATGAATTGGACCTTATTGATTCATCTAACCCAACGTAAATGCAAGGAAGACTACAACAAGCTACGCATTTTCCATGTTCCTTATTAAGCAAATAACTGGATGAAGCCTGGATCTTGAGAAAATCTCTGAAATTGCAATTGATTGTCGTCATATCAAGGTACACGAAAACATGGTCACATGTAGATTTAACTTTGAGCAATATCTCAAATTGGGATTGCTTGTTCAACTCCAGGTAAAGGAATAGGTGACTCTTTAGGTCATAGCAAAGCCAACTTGAGTTTCATATATATATATATATGAATTAGATTGAACTTATCTCAAATTGGGATTGCTTGTTCAAGGAATAGGTGACTCTTTAGGTCATAGCAAAGCGAACCTGAGTTTCATATATATATATATATGAATTAGCAGAATATGTACATCAATAAATGTCATCACGTCCAACCACAGCATTTAACGCAACCCAAAAGGGCATCTTACAGGCGCCATAGAAATGTCATTTGCCATTAAATACTTTGAATAAAATGTACATCTTACAAACATTTTCTTTTCAAACCAAAAAATAAATTAAAATCCAAAAGCGAGTAAACGTCATTGCTGACCTGGAGGCAGGCAAGTTGCTCCTCCAGCGATTCGAGGGCGTCTCGAATTTTGATGAGGCTCTCTGCCTCTGTGTCTCCGCTCTCCCTCCATCTCCACCTCCTCTGCTCCTCCAAATTCACCTTCAACAGCACAGTGTTGGTTCCCGCATCTGACATCACTACATTCTTCTTATTATTTTGCTGGGAAATGTCGCTGTCCCCCTCATCCTCTTCCTCCTCTGCTGATGCTTTCTCGATTATACAATTGTTCAGTTTGGAACGAAGCTGGTACGCCCTCGCTAGTACCACCCCTATCTCGTCTTTCTCCATTATTTCACTTACAAAATAATAGTATTCATGTGAAGTGTTACCTGCTTCACGATTTGGGTTCCCCGTTCGCAGTTTCCAACTAACTTGAAGCTGAAGGCTAATGCCTTACCTTGCCTATGGTCCCTGTCTCAAAATGAGGTGAAGATAACAAAGGCGTGTATGGTCTCCTTGCCTTCCCGATCTATCGCGACTCGAGAGAGCCCATCAAAATACAGATTTTGGAAAATGAGTATTTTACTTTACCTTGTTATTTTTAATTCGATCGAGGTGATGGCGGTCCCTGCGAGGCCCTCCAATGTTGGGGTTTTAACGCTGGGGAAGGGATTTTGAGTGCCGCTTTTTTTCTTTTTTTATTTCATCAGGTGTTTCTACATTTTATTTTTTAGCGCTTAGATTCTTGAGCTTGAGTATAGGTATCTTTGTCTGATAAGGACAGCGTAGTGTTTAGGGTTTTAGTTTTTTTTGAAGAGGTCAAAGGTTCAAAGCATACTCACAAGGGGATTAGACTGGATGGTAGTGACCAAGTGTTTACCGGCTGCCTTTGTTAGTTACCTTAGTATGATGCCCTGGAAAGTCAGGTCTGGTTGGTTAAGTTCTGTTGACTGCCCTAATTCGATCCCTTAGAGGGTCAGGTCCCTTAACTTCCCCTTACCGTGTAAGGGTTAGGGTTTATAATTAAAATGATATGAAATAAAATATTTTAATTACGCCCGTGAGATCCAAAACATGGTCTATGTGACCTCCAAATATGAAAACACAGTTATTCAAATCATATGACCATGAATATCATTGAGAAGGTTGTTCCTTCTCCTATTTATTTGGGTTAGCAACTCCCCAACTTTTTTTATTTTAGTGTCTTTGAATAACTCTGTCATAGACCCTTGTCTAGGCGTATCTTTATTTTTGTCACGTATGTTCATAAAACTTGGACATTCATATTTGTCACGTTCGTAAAACTCGAGCATTCATAGATGAAATGTTCCTCTGTCTCTATTGCTCATGTGTTGCATAGAATACATATCATTTCTTCCCATTGTTCCTTGGGCGTTGTCCATCTCCCTGTTTCACATCTAAGCCTATGAGAGCTAGTTCTTATATGAGCAATGAGGATTTTTTCCCTCCACTTAATTTTAGCACCTATATATTTTTTTTCCTTATGGTCATACGTTGGGTTAAACTTTGCAATATAGTATTGTTTTTTCTTGCTTGCATTTTTCCACATTCCACTTCTAAACTTTTCGTTCACATAGTTTTTTAATATCTTTATTGAAATTTGGACATTCATTTATGTTAATTTCTCAACGTTTCATCCATTTTTTATTTTGTTTCATTCATGTGTTCTTCCGTCTATGTAGCTCTTCATCCCTAACTACTTTAAACCATATGTTGTTTTTCATGTTTTCAGTTTTTTTTTCAAGCAACATAACAGCTTGGTCATAGCAATTGCCTGCCTCTAAAGAATCATTCCAGTTTCAACTAGAATAATTTCATAAGGTGATCTTAATTTTTAAAAAAAAATTGTAATTAGATGTTTTTTAATACTTTTTATTTGTCTTTGTTTTGTATGTGTCGCACCACTGGCCCACACATCGCAACCATACAACACAATTGGTGTGACAAATAGACCAAATTAGACCTTGGTGGTCTTCCAATCCCACAACTCTTCGACACCGATTTTAAAGTGTATATAATGCTCTCCAACCACTTAGAGTTCTTTTCATCCTACATGTATTCCAATTGGGTTCTTTCATAACCTTAATGTGAATAAAAACGAAGTTACAGGATCTTTTACTAGGGTTTATAATTGGAGCAACCAAATTCTTTTTTTGGGGTTCTTTCATAACCTTAATTTGGATAAAAACGAAATTAGCAGGATCTTTGTCCTTTTATTTGATTGCTTGAAAAAAAAAATGTATTGAAATTTTATTTTATTTTTCTTCTCATAATTTTAGTTTGTTGGATAAAAACAAAGTTAACAAGATCTTTGACGGTTATCAACCACCCACCTATCTTTTTAAAAAATAAAAAATAAATAAATGTTTAATTTTCTATTTGACATTTCCAGTAATTTTTTTTTTTTTTTTTTTTACATAAAGAAGTTGGTTACATCCACATTATCTTTAGTACTTCTCAAATTCAAGGTTCAAACCACAGGACTACTCCTAACAAGCCTATATCACCTTGTTGAGCTGGTTACATCCACGTTCCTTTTCTATTACCAAGCAAGTCTAAATCGTCAGGCTGCCTCAACAATACCTATTTCACCTCATTATTATTTAACCCGATAAATATGGTGAGGAGGAGCACCGAGGCTCGGAATCGAGTTAGTGTGCACTCAACAGACGTAGATCGCACATGGGACTACTACATTTACACA
Source organism: Wollemia nobilis (assembly GCA_028583015.1). Taxonomy (NCBI): domain Eukaryota; kingdom Viridiplantae; phylum Streptophyta; class Pinopsida; order Araucariales; family Araucariaceae; genus Wollemia; species Wollemia nobilis. The sequence goes on from JAQPPZ010016676.1 coordinate 1,165,370, forward strand.
AACAAATATGATCCAACATTTTAATAAAATTAAATACATTTAAATGTGAAAGAATATAAAATTATACACACCATGTTCTAAAACAAAATTTAAGTAAATAAACAACACTTTTATAGACCTATACTACCTTTTATTTAGTTTGTGAGGAAAATTTTATTCCTCTTGCTAAAGAGACCTTGTAATGCTTTTGTTTGTCACTTGCTTTAGTGTATTTTGGACTCTAATTGAATGGTTTGTTTTTATTATACATTATATATATTTATTATTAAGTTAATTAAAATATAGTTTGTTTGTTTTTTATTTATAATTTTTTTTAATTATTATTTTATTAATAAGTTAATTAATTTTTTTTCTTGATAAAAAGGGTTGTATTCGGGTCTCTTACTCTTAACAAATTACATCTTTCTTCTTTAAAGTTTAAGAGTTTACAAATAGATATACTTCTCATTTCAATTGAGATGTTATAGTTAGAAATCTACATTATTTTACATAAAATGTCTGAATTCTTGATTTTTATTTTTTGGATCTTTTCAATTTTTTGTATGAATACAATTACTCCAAAATTTAGCATCTTTCCTGACATTTTTTTATAGCAGCCTTCACAATGCCAAAACTTCACCTCTACTAACTATGACTTGCATCTTAGTAGAGTAATATTTCCAAAACATCGCACTAACATAGTCCGCTTTACCAAATATGGATTGCTAGTTTCCTTCCTGAAACACAAGTGCAACCACAAAAATTATAATAAATAGTCTAAATGAACACACATTATTGTTACAAAATAAAACAAATATTATCAATGGAAAACATTAAAGTAAATCTTAATCATTAATTGATTTAGGCAATCAACAATTTTTGTCAACTTCAACTAAACTTTCTACTTCAACCATGAAAATGAGATGTTAACTTCATGATCCTCAATCAAAACCCCTCTATTGACTAGCTTATCTGCACATTTGTTTTCATCCCTTAATATATGTGTAAACCTAATTTCTTCAAACTCTTTAGCAAGATCTTGAATTTCCACAATTATCTCTTGTATGTTCCATGGAGCCTTTACTTTTCTCAAAATTGCATTTATTACTATGAGAGGCCACCTTCCCTCCAAACTCTATTCAATTTCATTTGTTTACATATTTTTAACCCTTCTAAAGTTGCCCAAGCTTTAGCTTCATTATTTGTCTTAAATCCACAATTGAAAGCATAATGAGACAATCTCTCCTCTATTATTTCTAATTATTCCTCCTCCTCCTCTTGGGTTTCCTTTAGATGCTCCATCAAAATTCAATTTAACCCACTCCACATATGGTGGTTTTCACTTATCATTTACCTTATTTTTGCTTCTCTTGTACCCAACATCATAATTCCATTTAATGACTTGAATCCATCTATCAAGATTATTTGCTTCCAATTTGGGGATTGGGTGAGTTGATAGGGTTGGTTTAGACTCCTCTATGGCTAAACATATCTTCTTTTTCATTACCTCCAAATTGCTTTCCTTTCCTTTAAATGTTCTTCTATTTCTTTCTATCCATATAGTCCAAAGTATTGTATCTTTTGATATATCATGTATTGTCTGTAAAGCCTCACTTTTATAAGTACTCTGCCATTGCTTTAACCAATCTTCAATTCTGATATTCATCACCATGCATTTACCCAACATATTAAGAATCCTTTGTCATAGATTCCAGACTATTGAGCAATGTCCCAAGATATGGTCAATACTCTCCTCCTTATTACAGAAAACACATTTAGAGGGGCCATGAAAACCCATTTTCATAAGGTTATCCCAGGATAAAATTCTTCTATGACCTACTAGCCAAACAAACATTTTAACTTTAGGAATGCTTGGGTTATCCCAAATATCTCTCCAAATTTTGGTGATATTATTATTATGTTGGTGTTGAACATTATATCCACTTCTTTTTGTGTAATATCCTGAGCTATTCAACTCCCAAATCAATTTATCCTTGGCACCCCTCGAAATAATTACAGTTGTTATATTTCTTCTCAACTACCTCCTAGCATCAATGTCTTGTATACTTGTAAAAAAAAAATCTTTCCATTTGTATATTCCTTCTCGATCCTTGTACAAAATGTTTGAAACCCTATCATCGTATTTGTCTTGAAGCAATCTCATCCAAGGTTTCAAAACTAGATCTAAATTGAGTGGTTTTTTATCACACCAAGTATCCATCCAAATAGAATTTTTTCTCCAGTTCCCACCACCCATCTTAAACCTTTAATCATAAGATCAATAGATTGTCTTTAACCATTACAAAGAGCAAATTTATTTGGAAGAGAGAATGCAGTAAATATTAAACTTGGATCATTGGGGTCAACATACTTACTTAGAAGAGTTCTTGCCCATTGTCTTTGACTTTCTTTGTACAATCTCCAGATAACCTTTCCCCTAAGAGCTAAGTTTGCATCTGTAAGAGCTCTTAAACCAAGACCTCTCCTAGTTTTGTCATCACACAACTTGCTCTATTTCACCAAATAAATTTTCATTTTATCATGTAAACCTGACCATAAAAAGGATCGCATAATAAAGATTAAACTTTTTTCAACTGATTTTGGCCTAGAATACAAAGACATAATATGTTGGAATGGCTTGTAAGACTGAATTAATTAACTACACTCTTCCTGCTAATGATAACCATCTACCTTTCCAAGCTGGAAGTTTATTTTGAACTTTACTAATAATTGGATTTCATAAATCTATCCTCATTCTCCCCTCAAATAAAGGTATCCCTAGATACATTTTTGGTAAATTTACCTCATCCATTTGAAGCAACCTACAAATTCTTGCTTTGATATTAGCAGGAGTGTTAAGAAAGTAAATTTTGGATTTAGTCCTATTAATTTTTTGCCTTGAAGCTATTTCGTACTCTTTTAAAAAGTTATTCAAAGCTCTAGCATCATTTATCCTTGCCCTTCCAAAAAGGGTTGTATCATATACAAATTGTTGATGGGTGATGTTATCGATGTTATTACTAACCTTAAGTCCACTTATAAGCCCATCTTTGTAAGCCTTCTTTAAGTTCCTACTCAAAAAAAATTCCATAATAATGAACAAATAAGGAGATAGAGGATCTCCTTGTCTAAAGTCTCTTTGTAACCAGAAGTATGCTCAAATAATCAAAAAGAAGTATTGATTTCAACATGAGTGATTACATAGGATAGTGTATAGTATTTATAATGTGATTTAATAAACTAACTACCATCTATCTCGCTAACCATCATGGTAGGAGAGATGTGTAGCTAACCACTAACCTAGGTAGAGAGTTCTAACCAAATCACTAACCTAAATATATGACATAGGATATTTAGGTACTTACCTAGTTTAACCATGAGGTAAAATATCTCATGGTAATTACATAGATAAGTTAATGTAATAACCCTACATAGTGTAATGCAATACACTACCTTATTTTACCCTAACATCCCCCTTTATTACATTACTTTGATATACAAAGTTTGCTCCAAAAAAGTTGAAATTTGACATGTCCAAGTGCCTTTGTAAAAATATATGCAACCTGTTCGTCGGTGGGAATGTGTTGGAGCTTGATTCTGTGCATAGGAATTTCATCATGAATGAAATGACAATCTGTATCAATATGCTTAGTTCGTTCATGATGCACTAGATTTTTGACCAAGTTCAAAACACCTGAGTTGTCGCAAAACATGTGAATGGGAAGTTTATTTGGTAGGCCCATGGTAGCCAAGATGCGACTTAGCCATATCGCTTCACACATAACTCCATGTGAAGCGCGATATTCTGCCTCAGTTGAAGATAAAGAAACCACCTGTTGCTTTTTACTATGCCATGAGACAAGACCAGAGCCAAGATGAAATACATAGCTTGATGTTGATTTTCTGTCATCTATGGATCCAGCATAATCAGAGTCAGTATAACTTTGTAAGAAGAATGAGTTATTCTTCTTATACTCTAGACCATAATCTACACTACCCTGAATGTAGTGAAGAACCCTCTTAGCTGCTTTTCAATGAGAGACCTTTAGTTCTTGCATGAACCGTGAGAGATATTTTACAACGTAAGTAATATCTGGTCTAGTATTAGTCATATAGATGAGGATCCCAATCATCTGTCTATAAAGTGTGCCATCTACCTATGGTGAGTCTTCATATCATGATAATTGTAGCCCTGATTCCATCGGTGTTGCTTTAGGCTTACAATTAGTCATACGATATTTTTCTGCTAAAGTCTTGGCATACTTTTTCTGAGTCACCCTAAGATGATTCTTTTTCCGTTCTATCTCAAGGCCAAGATAGTAGTGGAGAAGTCCTAGATCTGTCATATCAAATGACTCTTTCAAGTCATCTTTCACGACGTTAATCAAGTTCTCTGAATTTCCAGTGATGATCAGATCATCTACATATAACACAAGAATCACTATCTCAGAACCTGTGTTCTTGATATAGATATTTGTGTCAAATGGACTTCTCTTAAATCCATGTTGCGGTAGGTGACTATCCATTTGTATGTACCATGCTCTTGGGGCTTGTTTTAGCTCGTATAATGATTTGACAAACTTGCAAACTTGTTGCTCATGGTCTTCCTTAGAAAATCCAGGAGGTTGAGTCATGTACACCTCTTTTAAGTCACCATTTAGAAAGGCGCTTTTTACATCCATCTGAACTGTGCTGCCATAGCACAAAGAACTCGAATGGTGGTCATCCTTGCTGTAGGAGAAAAGATTTCCTCATAGTCAAGGCCTTCCTTTTGAGCATAGCCCTTTGTCACAAGATGGGCCTTATGCTTGTCTATGGTACCATCTGCCTTATATTTGACTTTGTAAACCCATTTGCAGCCTATGGGTTTCTTTCCTTTAGGCAAATCTACCAGCTTCCATGTTTTATTCTTGATGAGGGAGTTATATTTTGCACCCATAGCTGCCTTCCACTGAGGCAGTCTAAATGCTTCATCAACTATAGAAGGTTCATTCTCATCATATGTTGACAAGTAAACCCTCTCCTCATCTATTTCCATATCATCTTCCCTTGGTAACTCTCTATCAACAGAAAGATCTTAAAAATCTGCACATAGATCATCAACTGAAGTGGATGCTTCATTCTTTTCTTTCTGATACATGCTTCGTGTCTTTGGATGCTTGAGAGTAAGATCAGGTGGGAAAGTGAGTTTGGAATCTTTCATTGTGCTTGTATACCATTTGGGTGGTTTTTCTATTGTGTAGGAGGAAGTGGATGTTCCTCCTCATCATCTAGGTATACTGATGTAGTATTGGGTGTGAAAGCTTCATCAACTACTACATCTCTACTGACATGTATCTTCTTGGTAAGTGGGTCTATCATTCGATAGCCTTTTGAAAATTCATCATATCCAAGAAATACACAAGGTAGGGACTTCTCATCTAATTCCTTTATTTTCTCCTTGGGTATATGCATAAATGCCTTACACCCAAATACCCGTAGATGAGATATGGAGGGTTTCCTACCACTCCATGCTTCCTGAGGAGTCATACCTTCAAGAGCCCTTGTAGGAGCCCTATTCAGAAGATATATTGTAGTTTGAACAGCTTCAGCCCAATAAGTTTGCTCAAGGTTGGCCCCCTTAAGCATACATCGAATAATTTCCATAATGGACTGATTTCTTCTCTCAGCAACCCCATTTGACTTAGGAGAATAGGTTGTTGTTAACTGTCTCTTTATCCCATGTGTCTGTAAAAATGAGGAAAATTCCTTTGATGTGTATTCCCCCCCTCGATCTGAATGGAGGATCTTAATAAAACATTCTGATTCCTTCTCAACAAGCTTTTTGAACTGTTGAAAATAGGAAAATGCTTCAGACTTCAACTATAAGAAGAAGACCCACATCTTTCGTGAGTGATCGTCGACAAACAATTGAAAATACCTTTTTCCTCCACTACTTGTAGACATGGGACCACACAAATCCGTGTGAACCAACTCCAAAGGTACCTTAGCTCGAAAGGAGCTAGGTTCAAAGGGTACTCTATGTTGCTTTCCCGACAAGCAATCGAGCACACTGACAAAGTAGATGAAAGAGTAGGCAGTCCTTTCACCATTTGATATTTACTGAGCTCAAGTAAATATCCTGAACTTAAATGCCCAAATATCTTATGCCATAGAGATGTGGCCTCCTTTGTGGTTACTGCCATTGTAGTATGTGTTGAGGTAATTGCATCTAAGACAAACAAACCATATTTGTATGAACCTATTGCTATTTGTTTTCCCTTTTAAGTGATAAAGCAACATTTATTTTCTTTTTCCATTGAGAAATTGACAGTCATGTTATTGTCCAAGATTTGTGGAACTGACAAGAGATTATTTTCCAATACTGGTACATAAAGAACTTTTTGAATAGTACATTCTCCATCTGGAAGGGAGACTGAAACACTTCCTTCTCCCTGAACTCGATAGGTTTGATCATCAACAATGGTGACCGGTCTACCTTCTCGAGCCTCAAATGTCTCAAACCAGGACTTATCGCCATTCATATGCTTACTAGCATCTGAATCTATGTACCACACAATGTCCTTATGAGGGGAATCTGTATGTGTCATGAGCACTTTGTGTGCTCGTTTAGAGTCCGAACTAGAATCTTCAGTTGCAATGTGTCCCTATTGCTATTTATTCTTGTTCTTGGGTTTGCCTTTGCCCTTCTTGTTTCCTTGTTCATTGGGTAGTTTGTTCTTAAACCAACATCTTTTGGTTTCATGAGTGTCCTTGTCACAAATCTTACAATATTGCTTCTTCTTCTTAGTCTCTTTGCCTTTACCCTTGTCTTTATTAGAAGAAGAACCTTTCTGTTGATTCCACTTTTTCTTACCACCTTGTCTGTTGGATAAAAGAGCATTGTTGGATGCCTCATCTCTTTGGAGTTGATTAGCTTCTTCTGTTTGAAGCATATTTACCAACTCGACAAAAGACACTGTCCTTCTAGAGACTTGTAATGAAGTGATCAAAATTCTGGAGGATTTGGGAAGTGCCCTCAAAATGATAGAGGTCAAGACTTGGTCTTCCACTTTTTCTCCTAAGGATTGCAGTTTTGTTTTCAATTATGCCACTCTACAAAGGAATAGCTCTATTGTTTCTCCTGATTTCATATGAAGAGTATGAAGCTGTGTTTGGAGGTGAATAATGGTTGATTGATTCTTCCCCACAAATATGGTTGTCAAGGCATCCCATGCCTCTTTACCATTCTTAGCTTCACTGATATGAGGTTGGATATCATCAGTAATAGCTAGCAATATCATCAAGGAGAGTTTTCTATCCTTTTTATCAAAATTTGTTTGATTTGCTCCTGCTGATTGAGGTCTAGTTTCACTTCCATCCACTATAGACCGAATATCCTCTATAGTTAAGATAGATTTCATCTTTGTCTTCCATGAGGAATAATTTGAACCTTTGAGCAGTTAGCTCTCAGTGAGATACTTGTGCATCATGGCCATGGTGAAGGTTTCAAATGTGATAGGACTAAGATAGTTGTATCTTGCACTATACCCTCAAAAGAGTATATGGAATATGTTTCAATTTGCTTCTAGAAGATATTTAATGGCACTTGCCTTAACACCCTGAACAAGGGATGAAAAGTTTAAGGATTTTAAGCCAAACAAATAGAGCAAATTAAAGGGGTAGGTTTTGAAAGACTTCCGATTGTGCTCTCTAGGATATTTAATGGCACCTGCCTTAACACCTTTCAAGAAGGATAAAAATTTGGAGGAAATTAAGCCAAACAAAGAGAGTTATTCAAGGTGTTTGAATTTTGACCTTTGATGGGGGAAAAAGAAATTGACTTCTGTTCAACCTGTGCAAAGTGTAGCACGTTTTGGCGTGAAATATGGGTTTTGTGAAATGCTTTTGCCAATGTTGTATTTGATTGTTTAATTGCACACAAAAAAAATGAGTGTTAGTGCAATAATCAAAACATGAGATCAACCCACATTAGTATCACTCTAGGTGTCAGATGCAACCGAAAATGCACCTAGTATAGTCAATTTTTAAGAGAAGGTGTCGAGTACAATCGAGAATGCACCTCTCTTATGCTGAAATATCCCCCCTTTCTCTTTACAATTTAAAAAAAAAATAGAATCACAAAATGTGACTTCTATCCCCCCTTAATTTTTACAAAATTTGAAAAATTCGAGCACCCCTTTCAAGACAAGTCGACACACGACCCATGTTTGAAAGGTTTCCAGACCAGTCGACACACGACTTGGTTTGTATGTCTTCAACACTCGAAAAAATATGTTGAGCATTAGGATCAAAAAAGGTCCAATTATCCTTCTCAAGGTTACAACCAAAAAATTATTATGTCTTATATCCCCTTTGTGAAGGAGAAAACAAAAGCAAATGTTGGGTTTTGTTGCTAAAAAAAAACCTTTGTCCTTGCTCAAGTTTGAAGTGTTTTGATTTTACAATAAAAATAGGGAGTTCCTATGTCTCTTTATCTCCAAAAAAATGGGAGAAAACAATAGAAATGGAGTGGAATTATTGCAAAAAACATAGGTGTGCCTGAATGATTTTCGAAGTATTTAATGTTCAGTAAAAATGGACCACCAAATTGTAATTCTAATGCATAATTTTAGTTACTTTAAGCATAATTGATTAATAATAATAAAACTATGGGTTAAAAATCATTTAGTAAAGAAAAGAAAAAATGATTTTTAAAACAAAGTTATTAAATTATTATTAAAAAAAAAAACTTAAAAAAAAAAAAAAATAATGCAAAAAAAAATTAGGAGGGGTCCATAAAAAAATACCTTTCGAAATCGCGTGATGGGAATCGATCCTACGATCCCTCGGCCATGAATCTTGTCGACTGGCTAGCTAGCCAGTCGAGCTATGCCAGTTGACGGGAAGGGAAAGGAACACAGTTACCTTTCCCTTCTTTGCTTGCGCAGGCGGGAAAAAAATGGGAATTATACCACATCGCCCACGCAGGCGATCTTGTGGGATGTAAAAGGGCGGGTGAGCCCTTTTATCGTTAACTGCCTTCGGGTAGTCGACAAAGAGTTGCATTTTGCTAACTCAACCAGTCGAAGATCGCCACCTCAACAAGCCATGGGAATGAATCGGATGACGCCATGTCAGCAAGCCAATTGAATGAATCAAATGATGCCATGTCAGATCATTGCCACATCAGATCAAAGGTCCTACCAGGTCGTTGCCACGTCAGATCGAGGGTCCTGCCAGATGGTTGCCACATCAGATCGAGGGTCCTGCCAAGTGGTTGCCACATCAGATCGGTGCCATCAGATTGTCATGTGAGGGACTGGGTTAGTGCCAATGAATACCATGTGGTAGGCCATGAGTCGTCTGTGTGTCTGAGTGTTGCAGATCTCGTTGCTCGAGATTCATGCCACTGCAGACATAGTCCTCCGCCAAAGAGCGCACCAGGTTGAATCGGGGTGACTTGTCGCGTGCAGGTGCGATAGCAGGAGATTGTCGTGGGATTTGTGCAAATGGCATATCTATCATGATAATGCACCAGGTCTACTCTGATTGGGTCTACGCTAGCTAAATTAGGGACTTGTTAGGTGTCGGGTCGAGCAGAGGGTGTAACTGAATCAATGAAGCCATGTCGTGAAAGGATTGCCAACAAAAGGGCCTCGTGAGTCATGTAGGTACAGGTCACCAACAGGGCACCTCGAGATCCATGCAAGGTCTAGGTTGGGTGGAACGAGCAAAGCTCGTGTTAAGCCACCCAGCGAAGATACCAATGTAACCAAAAGTATGCTCAAATAATAAAAAAGAAATATTGATTTCAACATTAGCGATTACATAGGATAGTGTATAGTATTTATAATGTGATTTAATAACCATCATGGTAGGAGAGACGTGTAGCTAACCACTAACCTAGGTAGAGAGTTCTAACCAAATCACTAACCTAAATATTTGACATAGGATATTTAGGTACTTACCTAGTTTAACCATGAGGTAAAATATCTCATGGTAATTACATAGAAAAGTAAATGTAATAACCCTACGTAGTGTAATGCAATACACTACCTTAATTTACCCTAACACTCTCTTGGCTTTAAAATATTTTGTCACTAACCCATTGACCAACACTGAATAAGAAATTGTAGATACACAAGCTTTAATCCATCTAACCCATTTCTTCCCAAAACCATACTTATCTAAAACTGCAAAAAGAAAATTCCATTTAACCCTATCATAGGCTTTACTCATATCAAGTTTTAAGATCATAGCTTTCTCTTTTCTTGAAGTCATTGAATGTATAAATTCATGAGCTACTATGATCCCATCCAAAATTTGTCTCCCTTTCACAAAACCTCCTTGCTCTTCTAAAATAATTTTGTTTAACAATGGCCTTAATCTATTCGCCATCACTTTGTAAATAATCGTATAAGCCTTATTACAAGGCTTATGAGTCTAAAATAATCAAACAATTCAACATCCTTCTTTTTTGGAATTAGGGTAAGATAAGTTGCATTTATATTATAAGGAATGTATTATTTTACCCTAGACTGTTTCACTGCCACCAATAAAGAATCCTTTATTATATCCCAATTATGTTGGTAAAAAGCTGCAAAGAGCCCATCTGGACCAGGGGATTTATCCTTATTAAAAAAGAAAAGATCTAAATGAACTTCTTCTAGAGTAATAGGCTACATCAGTTTCCTATTGTCTTCATTTGTTATAACTAAAGGAAAAACTTGAAGAAGTTTATCATTAAGAACTTTGGTCTCCGCTGAACCTAGAATATTCTGATAAAATTACTTAGCCTCTTTTCTAATTTTACTTTGATCTTCAATCCAAACCCCTTCTATTGATTTAATTCTACCAATTCTAGAAGAAGATCTCTGTACTATAGCCATCCTATGAGAAAAGTTTATATTTCTATCTCCTTATTTTAGCCAAGTTTGTCTTGATTTTAATCTCCAGAATTTCTTTTTCTTTCTCAAAATATTATGATTTTCACTAAGCAACTTACTTTCCTCTGAGCTTGTATTATTTTCATCACCTTTTTGGAATTTTAAAGGTTCATATTTTAGTTCTTCTTTCTTCTAAAAAATATTTCCAAAGGTGTTCTTGTTCCATTCTTTTAATCTAGATGTCATAGCTTTAATTTGGTTTGGAAGAGCATACAACCCACCATTACCTAAATAATTCTATGTTTGAGCTATCATATCAACAAATTGAGGATGGTCTTCCCACATTTGCTCATTTTTTTTTTTGAAAATTTTGAAAAAACTTGTATTAAAACAAAGATCAATTACAATATGGGAAGAGACTCTTCCTAGTCGAAGTCAGAGAGAACACAATCTTACAATAGTAGAAGAAGATTTGCAATGGAGCCAAATCTCCTGAACCATTAACTAGCTAGCAGGGGGGTCGACATGGATAGTTGATGCAACTTGTCACGAAATCACGACACTATTCTTCTCCTTAGGCCGCGAAAATGCAACATGTCGCGATATCGCGACACTTTTCCCCTATGGCCGCGAAAAAGCAACATGTCACAATATCGCGACATTTTCTCCTTTGGCCGCGAAAATTCAACATGTCGCGATATCGTGACACTTTTCTCCTTTGGGCACGAAAATGCAACATGTCGCGATATCGTGACACTTTTTCTCTCTTGGTCGCGATGAAGCAACATGTCACGATATTGCGACACTTTATCTCTGTCAGCCACGACAGAGCAACATGTCGCGATATCGCGACACTTTTTCTCTCTTGGCCACGATGTAGCAACATGTCGTGATATCGCGACACTTTTTCTCTTTCGGCCGTGATGTTGCAACATGTCGCGATATCGCGACACTTTTTCCTCCTTTGTCCGCAACTAAGCAACATGTCACGAAATCATGACACCTTTTCTCCTTTGGCCGCGAAAATGCAACATGTCGCGATATCGCGACACCTTTTCTCCTTTGGCCACAAAAATGCAACATGTCGCGATATCGCGACACCTTTTCTCCTTTGGCCACAAAAATGCAACATGTCGCGATATCGCGACACCTTTTCTCCTTTGGCCACGAAAATGCAACATGTCGCGATATCGCGACACCTTTTCTCCTTTGGCCACGAAAATGCAACATGTCGCGATATCGCGACACCTTTTCTCCTTTGGCCACGAAAATGCAACATGTCGTGATATCGCGACACCTTTTCTCCTTTGGCCGCGAAAATGCAACCTGTCGCGATATCGCGACACTTTTTCTCCTTTGGCCGCGAAAATGCAACATGTCGCGATATCGTGACACCTTTTCTCCTTTGGCCGCGAAAATGCAACATGTCGCGATATCGTGACACCTTTTCTCCTTTGGCCGCGAAAATGCAACATGTCGCGATATCGCGACACCTTTTCTCTCTTGGCCGCGAAAATGCAACATGTCGCGATATTGTGACACCTTTTCTCCTTTGGCCACGAAAATGCAACATGTCACGATATCGCGACACCTTTTCTCCTTTGGTCGCAAAAATGCAACATGTCGCGATATCACGACACCTTTTTCCCTTGGTCGCAAAAATGCAACATGTAGCGATATCGTGACACCTTTTCTCCCTTGGCCACGAAAATGCAACATGTCGTGATATCATGACACTTTTTCTCCCTTAGCCATGAAAATGCAACATGTCGCGATATCATGACACCTTTCCTCCCTTGGCCACGACGAAGCAACATGTCGCGATATCGTGACAACTTTCCACCCTTGGTTGCGACGAAGCAACATGTCGTGATATCATGACAACTTTCCACCCTTGGCCGCGATGAAGCAACATGTCGCGATATCGCAACAACTTTCCTCCCTTGGCCGCAACAAAGCAACATGTCGCGATATCGCGATAACTTTTCACCCTTGACCATGACGATGCAACATGTCGTGATATCGCGACAACTTTCCTCCAGTGACCGCGATGACACAACATGTCGCGATATCACAACAACTTTCCTCCAATGACCACGATGGCGCAACATGTCGCGATATCGCGACAACTTTCCTCCCTTTGCTTTTTCTTTGATCATTGGCTCAAGGACCTTTCAAGACCCTGCCTAATCACCTCATCCTCAATAGCCATGTCACTGTGCAGTTGAACCCCTACCTCCTTCTCAGCACCCATCTTAGCTAGGAATTCGGTCACTTTATTTAGATCTCTACTCACATAGACTGGAATCACATCATCTAATTCCTTCCATAATTCCTTAATTTGAGTGACAAGAATCCTCAACCTCCATGCTTTCAAAGCAAAGTTCCTCATGCAATCTAGAGCTCCAACCATTATTTGAGAATCTAATTCAAGTATGATCCTCCTGTGGCCCTGTTTCACTACCCAAATAGAAGCATATTTGATAGCTATGGCTTCTGCTTCATTGTTTGTGGCTCTTCCCAAGCCTTGCAGTTCCCAATAGAGCACTGATCCATCATGATTCCGGCAAACCACTCCAATTTTGGCACTACCCGGATTGCCCTTTGCAGCTCCATTGGTATTAATTTTAATCTAGCCTTCTGGTGGTGGTTTCCAACTAGCTTTGTCCTGTCCCTCTTGCTCTTCAACTCCCTCTTCCATTGGCCCAAGAACAACCTGAGTTTCCTCTATAGCATAGACAACTACGCTTCTATGACTTTGCTCCAGATGACCTGCCAAACTCCATCTAACGAGGAAAAAATTTCTCTAAAAATTCTAGCATTTCTCTCCAACCACACTTGCCACCAAATGAAGTTTAATCCAAGCTCCCAACCAATTCTAAGAGCTTTAGATTTAAATCTACCACTCTTCCATCTTTCCCAGATATTAGTCCGATTCAAGTCACCATTAACTTGAATTTTAAAGTAAAAAAGCCATCGCTTCCAAATCTGATGCATGAAAGGGCACTCAAACATCAGGTGATCAACTTTTTCCTCGTTCTTGTAGAATAATACACATTGAGATGGACCGATGATTCCTCTACATCTAAGATTGTCAAAAGTGAGAATTTCGTTGTGCATAAACTGCCAGGCAAAAAAGTTTACTTTCGGCCAGCCCTTAGAGTGCCAAATCTTTCTCCAATCCTCTATCAGGAATGAATGTGGGGGAGGCTCTGGGAGGATCTTGTCATATCCATCCTTCACTGTATAGACACCAAAGCTCCCATAGCCCCAAGCTAATTCATCCTCCTCGTCTCTACCTGTGAGAAATCTTTCTGACAAGATTTTAGTCATGGTGAGTGCCAACTTCAGAGGGATTGAAATTGGCCACTTCTCCAACTTCTTAAACTGCTTAAACTTATACTCCTCCAGCTGACTAGTAATGAAATAACTTTCAATGTGGACCCATCCCTTGGTTTCTATGGCTATTTTTATTGGTTGCAATTCAAGAAATTCAACAATGATGGGTGGGTATTGATCCCATGAATCTATCCAAAAACGAGCCTTCTCCCCTCTCCCCACTTTCCAAAATAATCGATCTTTAACTACCTGAGATCCTAGCTTGAGAGCCTACCACACTAAGGATCTAGGACCATCCAAAGGGAAACGACCCACCTCATTGGGGTTAACATGACCCAAATATTTACTAGTTAGGATTCTACTGAATAAGGAGGTTGGTTGGGAAATCCACCTCCAAGATGACACTTTCCACCAAAGCTTTATTATTTAACTTGGATCTTCTCAGCACCAACCCTCCTTTTACCTTGGGTCGGGTTACTTTATCCCAACCAACTAAGGCCCATTTCCTCTCTCCTTTTACTCCTTCCCATAAAAATATTCTAGCCATATTGTCCAGCTTTTTCCATATAGTATGTGGGGCGGCCAGGATATTGGCATGGCCTGAATGACTGATTGTAAAAAAGTTAATCTACCCCCATAGCTTAACCATTTGTGAGACCAATGATTCATTCTATCTTTGATACAATCCAAAAGATTCTTCTAGATATCTATTTTTAGTTTTTTAAAATGCAAAGGAACCCCCAAGTAAACCACTAGGAGAGAAGTCCTTGTGAATCCCAAGATCTCTAGAACTCTGTCCTGGAGCCTTTGATCAAGATTGAGAAAGACCACTTTGGATTTTTTATCATTGATGACTTGGTTTGAAGCCCTAAGGTAGACATTAAGAGTATCTCCGATCACTCTTGCTTCCCCGAAGCCGGCCACTCCAACCAATCCTGTATCATCCACAAACTGTAGGTGAGTCAAAAATTCCTCACCCACCTTGATACCTGTTAGCAAACCTTGATGTCTTCTCCTCAAGAAAAGTCTACCTAATCCTTCAGCCAAAATGAGGAAAAGATAGGGAGAGCAAGGGTCCCCTTGACGAAGGCCTCGGGTGGCACCAAAAGGTTGCGAGGGAAGACCCTTGATTAACACTGAATAAGACATAGTAGAAACATAACTCATGACCCATTCTATCCAGTCCTGAGAGAAACCAAAGGTTGCCATCATCTTTGACAAGAAACTCCACTCCACCCTATCATAAGCCTTTGACATATCTAATTTAATGAACATTCCTTTATTACCAGATTTTTGCATTGTATGGATTGCCTCTTGAGAAAGAACCACCCCATCCAAGATCTACCTACCCTCTACAAAACCCCATTGCTTTGAGGAGATAATGTTATGTAAAAGATGTTTAGCCATTCAGCCATTACCTTTGTGATTATTTTATAAATCACATTGCATAAGGCAATAGGTCTATAATCTGAGATATGTACCCCCTCCTCCCATTTTGGAATTAAAGTGATGAAGGTATGATTTAATACTTTAAGCATTCTTTTATTACCTTTGGACTCCTCTATGACAACCAAAACATCCTCCTCCAAAGTATCCCAAAAGGCCTAAAAAAAATCAATTGGAAAGCCATCTGGTCCTGGAGTTTTGCCTATGCTCATTCCAAAGACCACATTCTTCAGTTCTTCTCTATCAATGGGTTTAATAAGGGTTTGATTTTCTTCTTCAGAGATAACAGAGGGTATGACATCAATAACTTTGTTTTGAGCCTCTTCATATTGCTCCATACTTTCCTTAAAAAGGTTAGAAAAATAATCCATTGAATGGGAATGCATACCAGGAAGAGTATCAAAGGAGTGTCCATTCTCATCTTGAAGAGCTTCCATGTTATTCATATGTCTCCTAGCATAGGATAACTGATGGAAAATTTTGGTATTTCTATCACCTTCTAATAACCAAGTGGTTCTTGCTCTCTATTTCCAGTAGGTCTCCTCTTGGTTATCAATGTCCTCAATCGCTTTACGCAAGGCATCATCCTCGACTTTGAGCTGCTCTGTAATTGTTCCTTCCTTAAAGTGTTTTTGAACCTCATCCCATCCGACCACCAAAGGAGCTCTTTGGAGCTGGAAGTATGTCTTGTTAGCTTGCATCCATTGCTTTAGTTGAGCTTTGACATAATGAAGCTATTTGTGGACTCTAAACATTGTTGTCCCAAAAGGTAGACGACCTTCTTCCCACCACTGTGGAATTTTCTTTCAAAGATCCTCTTTTTGTAACCAAAAATTCTCAAATTTAAAAGGTTTGTGATGCTGCCCTGTCATAATCCCTCCCTCCAACAAAATGGGAAAGTGATATGAAACTGGACCCTCCAAAATCTAAAATTTTGTATTCCATTTTACAAATGCCTCCTCTGAAACCAAAAAATGGTCTAGCTTTACCTTCCTGCTACATGGCTCCCTCCTCTTGTTAGTCCAATTAAAGTTGGTTCTAGGGCCTTTAATATCCACTAAGTGAAAAGCCTGGACTTGGGCAATCAGAAGTCGATCCCCTGGGTCCAAAATTGGGGTTCCCCATTCCTGATCGCTAGAATATAATTTAGCATTAAAATCCCCAGCAATAATCTAGTCTAAATATTCCCTTGAGGTCCTCATGTTATGCACAACTTTCCATTGAAGCCTCTGGCCATCAAGGTTTTGAGCCCCATAAAAATTTGTGATTAAAACATGTCCAACTGTGACATTATTCCTAAAATGAGATGTGAGAACACCCCTCCAAGCTATATGTTCTATTGTAGTCCATTCCAGAGAGTTCCAAAGAGTAACAATCCCCCCTGAGGCACCTTGGGCAGCCACATCCATATGACCAACACCCCTCCAAATTCTGTTAACTATTTTACACATAAGATCTAACGACATTTTTGTCTCCTAGATAAGAAAAAAATATGTTTTGCATTTTTCTAAGAGTCTTTGAACAGCAGATTGATGGGTTCTACTGTTTAAACCCCTAACATTCCATGATTGTATAATCATTGAAAACCTTGAGAGCAGTAAGAATCAATTGGCCTCACCAATCCTCCAGGTGATCGGCTTGTCTCCTTGAACTCGCTAGCAGGTCCTTATTTGATTTTCTACCCACTCCTTGAGAGTTGCTATTTTTTGATCTCTTTTCCACCTGAGTTATCCCTAGAGTTGGCCTTTCTTTGTTCTTTTCTGCTATTCCCATGCCGAAATCCTTGATTATTGGCTACGCTTGGGTATGAACTATCAATGCCCCTGCACTCTCTGACTACGGTAACTTAGTGTACTCAATTACCTATTCTATGACGATGGGAGATGAAGGAGAAGCTTGAGTGTGGATGTTATTGTTTTCAGTATTCCCATCCACTCCTTCCATGACTTGATCCTCTTGGTCCACTAGTGTCTTAAATATTTCATACCTATTGGCTAGCTTGAGTTGTGTTTGCTCTTTACCATTTTTCTTTTGCTTTCTCCTTCTTTTGGGTTGTTCAAAGCCATCTCTCTAAACTTCTTTACCCTGAGGAGTATTGGTTGGTTCTTTGGTTAGAGTTGACTTACCCTCCCTGGGAATATTTGGCCTTCCAAGCGGGGCCTCCATTTTTGTGTTCAAATTATTTGGGCAAAATCGGGCCAAATGCCCGTATTTGTGGCAAACTTTGCATCTGAAGGGAAGAGCCTCATAATCTAGCTGTTGGATCCAAGATAGTCCTGCTAGTTCAAGTTCCACCTCTGCCACATTTGCTCATATTTAAAATATGATCTTTTTTAAATTCACTTACCACCATTTTAACTCTTATTGGCCAGTTATCTGAACCAATCCTTATTAAGGTATTAATTTTAGCACAAGTTCCTTCATCTAGCCAATGATCTGAGAGAATGCATCTATCTAATTTTTTTGCTATTAGGTTTTGGCCTCTCCTATTGTTGTTCCAAGTATAGTTGTCTTCTTCAAACTCAACTTCCCATAGATTGTTGTTTTGAATAAAAGCTGATAAATCTTTCATACTTTGGGTCAATTTCCTAATTCCTCCAAATTTTTCATTTAGCTTGGTAATGACATTAAAATCTCCAATGATCATGAAACAGGTTTCTTGGTCTTTACTTCTCATAAAGGCCTCAATCCCACTCCAAACTTCTAATCTACCTGACTGAGTTGTAGGACCATACACATTGATAAGGATGAAGTGAATATCAAAAAAATAGCAAGTGACTAAAGAGGCTGTCCAATGCCTAGTTTTATGAATGGTTACACAAGAGGTTCTATAAGGATTCCAACAATTTAGAATTCCCCCTACTGCTCCTTCATAATCCATAGCATCCCATTTACATCTTGTCCAAACTGCTTTCATAGTTTTTGAAACTTTTTCTTTTGTCATTTTAGTTTCCTAGATACAAAAAATATCAGGTTTACTACTTAAACATAGGTCCCTAATACACCTATATTTTGAGGGGTTTATATTCCATGCGATGATAATCATGTATCATTAGGGGCTTTTGGCCCCTTCTGCGTATTACCAATATCATTTTGTTGTTTGGTAAAGAGAAGTTCAACCAACTTAGTTTGTGTTCCTTTCTCTATGTTAGCTCTTGCTTCCCTGGATCTTGCTTGATAATTTGAGGGTTTTCCTCTTTTTGCCTTACCTATATCAAGAGTAGGTCTTATTATTCTATTCCTCAATATTCTTTCACCATTTTATTTTTCAACATATTTATCCTCTCTTGGCTCTATTATAGAAGCTTTTGACTTATCCTCCTCATTTTCTGGCATTTCCTTATTAATGGCAGAGGTATTAACTTCTAAAACTGTATTTTATTTACCAATTATTTTCTCCTAAATGGTGCATGGTACTTCAAGATAGTCTTCAAAATATGATGAAACACATTCCTTGGGTTCATCGAGAATGTTCTTCCTTAAATTAGGATCATATTGAATATACGGTTCCTTGCTAATATGTTGAAATTGTTGTCCCGTGTCCTCTAAGTTTTGATATACTTTTTCTTCATAGGCTAAAGCCTCAAAAGAATTGGAATTTCTTCCAGTATCCTTTATTATTGGTCTCCACTGTTCATTTTCTTTTATTTTTCTAGATCTATTTTTTGGAAGTTGAAAACCATCTTTATCCATAACCATTTGTAAATTTCTCTTACGATTTTCTACAAATAATTTTGTTGGGCTCTTCTTAGGGCATGATATCTCAATATGTACCACCTCATGACATCTTCTACATCTAAAAGATATGTTTTCATAATCTATAGTTTGGATCCACATCTTATACCCATACTTAATAATGATTAATTCTGTTAAAGCTTTACTTATATCAATCATGACCAATATTCGAGCATAAATAGCCAAAAATCCATCTTTTGTTGTATTTGAAATATCAAGAAATTCTCCTAGAGTGTTTCCTATTGCCTTGAAGGTATCTATTTCCCAAAATTCAATGGGCAATCCAAACATCCTAACCCAGACTGGTACTAGGGATAGATTTCATTTTTAGGTGAAAAGCCTTCATACCAATAGGTAAGGAAGAGCCATGCTCTTCCCATAAACCAAGGACCCAATTTTAGGATTCTTTCTCTTTATTCTCTAGAACAAAAAATGGCTAGGAAGAAACCTTTGGGAAGACATGATAAAATCACTCCTAGAGACTTCCAACTCCTATCAATCCATTTTATCAAGGTTGAAGACCCTGGCCAATACCCATTAAATTTATCAAAAATTGTCCTATTTTGGAGCAATGAGGATCTCTCTGAGGTGTGATCACTAACCTCTACCACTAGGGATGATTATAAGGATTTAACTATAAATTATCAATGGAAAAGAAACTAAAAATCAAAATCTAATGAAATTTATTTGAAAGTTCTATAACAAATATAATATTTGATAAAAACTTTATAAAATTTTCATGCACAATTTCTAAGATAAAGAAAGGGAAAAAAGAGCTTAGCTGAAAAATTATTTGTCCAAATAGAAGTCTTGCCTCACTAAAGTTCTAGCCCTTCATTGCTCTTCCCATCGTTTGAACCCTAGTTGAAAAATATTTGCAATTTCATTTTTCACGATTTGAAAAATTGTCACTGCCCTTGTTCCGAATGGTTGACTTCATAGGGTCATATCTCCCTCAATATTGCTCATATTTTTATATATGACCACTCATTTTAAATCTATTCAAATTTTGCACAAGTTGGTCCAAGAATCAGTTGAATTGGATAACTCTTCGCGAATATATGGCTCCTAAAAGATAAGACATTTTTTAGGAAAAAACCCTAATCCTTCACACTTTGCTATCTAAGTTTCTGGTTATAAGAATTTAACACCCAGAAGTTGAGAAGCTTCCTACAAAGGATAGAGAAGAATTTCACCTTTGTTGCCTAAAAGTCTATGTGCTTTCCTTGTGCAAGGATTATTTCTATGTTGCAAAAAATTAGAGATTGAATATTGGGGGAAACTTGAGAAGGAAGTCCCCATAGAATATTGTAGATAGAAAAGCTACAAGTTGGAGAAGTTGAAGAGACCCCGAAGAGATTAGATTGAAGAACTTCCAGTTTTGGAAGATTAAAGATTGGAGATAGAAGATTACAGGTAGAAGAGTGCAAATTGGAGATCTAAGAAGAGGTCCTACTACATATGTGAGGAGTAGCATAATATGGAGATCCAATAAAGTTATCTCATTGCAGATTCCCATAGATGGGAGATTAAAGAAACTAGGAAAGGTTTCAGTAAAGTTTTGAGAAGTTAAAAAGTTGCGAGAAGAAGTTGAAGAGTTGCGAAATTAGAAGACCCAAGAGAGAGGTCTCAAGATATTTAGAAGGAGAAGAAGAAGGCTAGAAAAATCCATATTGCAAGTGATGAGTGTCGTTGAGTCTCATCATTTAATCTCAATGATTTATCAATCCGGGGTGGTGTCCAAGGCTGTCTACGATAGAAGGCTAGGGTAGAGTACAATTCAGGCATTCAGATTTCAAGCATTTATTGGTGAAGCAGATTTTGGTTTAGCCTTTTGGTGTCACACTAAACCTAGTCTGAAGAATGGAAACTAAAATAAATTACAGGAATTGAAAACTAATTCTAAGTTGCAAGAATTGAAATCTAACTACAATTGCAGGAATTGGAATTGCTAAATTGAAAGTCTAATCTACTCTTGCAGAATTTAAATTGCTAAAATGAAATCCTAAGTTACATTTGCAGAATTGAAATCTAGTTACTTTTGCATAATTGAAATGATGCTTGTAAATGAAACTTATTCTAAAAACACCTGTCAATGCCCTGCCACAAAAGGTCGTCAAGCTTCTGCTACAGGAATTGACAACAAAATGAAATATGTTAAAAATGGAAAGTTGCTAAAATAGAAAGTAGGGAAAACATGGAAAGCAAAGGAAAAATGCGTAATATAATTTGTCAGCTGACATACACACAAATGTTGTACACAAACATAATAGAAAACATAAATCACATAATACAAAATAAAAACAAGAAAATGAAATCTGGCAAGCAATCTATTAATTCTCGCTATAGCAAAATTATAGATTAAAACCTGCCATAAAATCCCTCCTTCTAGATCTGAAAGTGGGCCCATACTTCCTGATCTAGAAGGAGGTGAAAAGCACTCCTTAACTAATTAACACTCAGAACAGAAAATGATAAAATAGCTGCACTTTTATTGATGACAGAACATGCTGAAAACTGTTACAGAAAATTGTTGTACAATCCTAATTGTTGCTATTGAAAACTCTCCTCTATTCTAATTCCTAACTGGCTCAACCAAGGAGGGAGCTGTGTTATTTATATAAATATTTACAACATATCCCATGCTCAAATCAGCCTATGTGCTACTTTACAATGATTTGCCAATAATTCTGGATCTGAAATAAATGCAAATCTGGACAGTTTGTGTTGCAGTAGTAGTCATTGGCCCTTAGAAAGCATCTTCAGTGGTGGGAGTACGTGGGAGGAGTCTAGAAATATCTCACACATCATTCTCCACTTCAGAATATGCCATTCCTATCTTGCAAACAACTTTCTATTATGCTGCAGTTTTTTTGGGTTTATCCTAGAAGAGGATCAAAATTGATCTTTTCCATGAATGGTGGCTTTGGATGGCAAGGATGACAAAGTCAGATGGGAGATATTTTCTTTTAACCTTTTCAACCTTCTTTCCCTTTTTCCATCATCAAAAATCAGTCAACAAGTCAAAAAGCACTTTCTGTTCTCATTTCGAAGATAAGTGGCTCATTCCGAAGAGATTGCATTTCTCATTTCGAAGATGTCTGTTCATTTCGAAGATCTTCAGAATGAACAACTATGTGCTCTTCAAGTGATTTTAGCTGCATTTCTCAGGTGGATTAGCCCTCAGGATCAGATTGCAATAGCCTTCATTCCTCTCCATGTGTGAATTCCATGCCTTGCCATTCATTGGTAGCTTGCTGGAATTTACATGGTAAATTACTGCATTTTCCAGCTCTATTGCACAGTTGTAAAATATTGGCATTTCTTGCAAATTCAAACAAATTAGAACATGGAAAAATTATTCAAATATCAACATGAAGGAGTACATCAAGTTGCTACTGAATTTATACACTTCATTCACCAAGTAACCATGCTGAAATAGTGCAACAGTGCTGCACAATTGCCCCTGCTCTGTTATACCCTATTGTTGCCTATTTAGACCATGTGGGAATGCTTCTAAATAGGTCAGATGTCTTCTGTAGTCCTTCTGAACTCATTCCATCCATATCCTCATGCTTTGCTTGACAACTTCAAGGTGTTCCTATAAAGTGACAACTTGCTGATTTTTATATGGCTATTTTTTTCAGATTTTCAGATTTATGATAGTCCTAAACTTTTGGCTTCAATGTGGATTTGAAACAAGTTGAAGGGCAGGAAAACATTCAAAAACCATTGAGAAGTTAATGGATATCAGCATACCACATTTGGTTAATTGAAATGCATGTTCTTACTTGCTACTTAATCAAGCAAAATCAGTCACAAAATGCTGAAAATAGTCAAAAATAGAGATATAGTATTCCTAACATAAAATCATGCAAACACTTAACAAATAGTATATTTTAGTCAACTATTTGGCAATTAACTTATCATATGGTAGTCAAACATTGTGCAATAATGAGGCACTTTTGGGCCTCATCATCCCCCCCAACTTGAACTGATGCATGCCCTCATGCATCTTAGTAGGCCATAGTAATATGCAGGTTTTATTCTTGTGAACAACATCCTTTGCTACCTGCTAACTGAGAAATTCCTCCTTGCTGCACTATATCAAGTATTTTGCAATTAAGCACATGTATGACTCTTTTTCTATTTTTCTACAAGTTTTAGTGTTGCAAGGTACCTCTTAAAGGCTTGATATCATATGATTCATCTTGCAATAGTCTTATTGTGGAACCGTATTTGGCAGATGCACTACTACTGATGGAATTTTCTGTTCTTAACAACATTTCAGCCTGAATGCTTATTTTTGTTGTTTGCACCTTTTGAACAAAATTGATAATTTTTTTTTTTGATTTGAAATGCTTGAGGGATGTACTTACTTGTGGTAGAGCCTTATAAACCTCAATATTTGATGTACCCTACTCTTTTTGCTATTCTGTAGCATTTTCAACAATTTTGGTATAGTTTCTGCTCATTCCGAAGATATCCTGCTCATTTCGAAGAGACTGTATTCTCATTTCGAAGATGTCTGCTCATTCCGAAGAGACTGTATTTCTCATTTCAAGAGATTGTATTTCTCATTTCGAAGATGTCTGCTCATTTCAAAGAGACTGTATTTCTCATTTCGAAGATGTCTGCTCATTTCGAAGAGACTGTATTTCTCATTTCGAAGATGTCTGCTCATTTCGAAGATCTTCAAAAAAAATGCAGAAATGACCTCCTATGCAAAATTTAGCTATAGATTCTATTGTGGGTCCATCTCTAGAGTGTATAAGCCTTCCATAACATCAAAAATCCCTTCTTCATCCTTTTGTTTAGATGCTATTCTTTGTTTTGTATGTTGTTGTTTTATTCCAGTAGTACTAAAATAGAACCTTCAAGTGCATTTTGTTGATTATCCTCCTTCAATTTATCAGACAATTGTGAGATATAAACTTGCAGTTCTCCTTCTAAAATTTGCCCTACAAATTGAAATAGAATTGTTGCCATGTCTATCCCAAAATCAGGTTTTTGCATAGTTTTGGAATTTCCATGCAATTAAGGGCATAAGGGGGTGTTTCTTGACATCTTGAACATATTCCTTTTTCAACTTGTCAATATTGTATGAATAGTTTATGCCAAATACCGACTATCATACACTAAATGCTAAATGTTTACTATGAATTAAATGCAAGAAACACATACCTTACTATCCTAAAAATTGGTCATGCACCTTACAAGTTGCTTTTGATGATTGTTAGCAGGCTATCTGAAAACATAAACAAACATAACACATGTGCAGTGTGAGATTTGTACAATGGTGGAACAATGATGGGTAGATCAACAAGGCAATGCATGCCGAAAAATTGGTTTTCATGCAAGCCAACTCAGTAGCGCCTCCAAGAAGGTTTTCACTACTGAATTATTCATTTTTTTTTTTTTTTTTTTTTTTTTTTCATCATTTTTTTTTCATCTCTTTTTTTTCAATTTTTTTCATCAGAAGAGGTTGCCATTTCTGGTTTTCAACCAACTTCTGTCCTCTTTTTTTTTTTCAAGTGCTTCAATGAGAGAGAACATCTCTCACTCTTATTTGGATAAGACCAATCCTTATTCTGCAAAAACATGTCAATTGTTGTATGAAAACACCATCTCTTTCTGTTGAAACCTGCAACATTGATGCAACCTTCCTTTCTAGATGAGCAGTAAGAATCTTCTTACATCATAATTGCCTCCTTATTGCTGGAAATGAAGTATTGGCTCCATTGTTCCTCTTCCTTGCTGAAATTGATGCTTGTCCTCATGTATCCCCATTTTGTGGGACATGCCTTTGCTGCAATTTTTTTCTTTTTTTTTTCAATTTTTCTTGTCTTGCTTGTACCCAAGAAGGAAGTTCACAAACAAGACTATTCTTCTTTTTGCTTTTCTTGTATTTTTTTTTTTTGTCAAACTTTTTATCATCACTCTGAATCTGATATTGAAGAGAAATTCTCTTCCATTATGTGTACATCCAATGGAATCTCCTTCAAGAACTCCTCCTTAGTTAATGGTGCATGGTATACCCGAAGGCAATGTCCATTCACCACTAACATCCTCCATGAATTACCAATGGGAGAAAGAAGCACTGCTCCATATCTGAAAACTTCTTCAATCAAGTGTTGTCCATGCCTCCTAGTCTGCAAAATCTTGTCAATCTATTCTTGAAACAATTAAATACCAATTCCCAAAAGATGTTAAGTGCTTACATCAAGATAAAATCTTGATATACCCTTGTAATTCCATGTAAAGGGATTGAAATATTGTTTCAAAATAACAACAATTTTGCTTTTTGTTTATAAGTCAACTAGCTAATAATGTTCAAGAATTTTCTTGGCTGCACTTCAATTTGTTTCATTCCTAGGAGGACAGAATTTACCCCTTTGTAAAATGGAAGTAAATTTTCTATGTGCAGTTTTTCTAGTTTTTTCTCCTTTATCCAAGGCTAATTTTTGTGTGTTTGGACTAAAGGTTTTCTGTGTATCTCCATTGATTTTTGTCTCTTCAAGCTCAGGTAAGTTCTTGTTTGAGCACAGTTGGATGTTGCTACAGTCAATAACATTTCCTGTAGGTTTTTTTTTTATATACCAGATTCAGCTACATAGACAGGGGTTGCCTATCCTGTATTATTCAGACTGATCATAAGTTGGGCTAAAAAAGAAATATTTTTGGTTTGCACAATAAGACAAGAAGTGTACAACTTTAGCAGATCAACTACTTGTCAGGTAGGATCACCTCTAATGAGATCAACTATTGTCTTGTGTAGGCTAAGAATTGCTAGGTTGCGGTTTAGCGTGGTAAAATCCTAACAATATTTAAGTAATAATGGAAAACTCTAGGATCATCATTAAGTTGTAAACTCCTATTTTGATTGTGCAAAAGTTTTTGTGATTTTTTTTTTACTTACATAGACAGGGGTTGCCTGTCCTGTATTATTCATATTGGCCACAGGTTGGGCTGAAGGTGGTGGTTGATTTACTTGCCCTGTTTGTTGTTGTTGGGATCTCTCTTTGAGAAGAATTCAGACTAGGCAACAGATTT
This sequence comes from Wollemia nobilis, assembly GCA_028583015.1. NCBI lineage: Eukaryota > Viridiplantae > Streptophyta > Pinopsida > Araucariales > Araucariaceae > Wollemia > Wollemia nobilis. Next base: position 1,191,790 of record JAQPPZ010016676.1, read on the forward strand.
TGCATCTCTGAGTTATGGAAGTAAATGGCATTCATCAATGATATGTCCCTATGAACAAATGCTACAGGTAGCTGATATGGCTATTTTGTTCAAGGGATAGTCTTGTATATCTACCATGATATCTTTCCAACACCTAGTACAAATTTGTTTATACTACCCTGATGATATGGATATAAAAAGGGTAGTACTAGCAGATGGCTCTTCTAATTTTTAAGAGATCTTATGTTTCTTGATAATGAGGATGATGAATTCTTTCAATTTTTATCAAGAATTTCAAACATAGGCAATTTAACCCCCAAGTGTGAAGATCACCTCCCTGTGGTTGCTTGTTTTCTAAATGGACTGAAATGCAACTATCAATAATTATTATTTATACCAACTATTTCATTCAGATTTTACTCTAAACTTCATAAGTTAGCATAATAATAATTATTTGACTACTTTTACCCTCTAACAACACCATGATCCTCGACAACGATGCCAAAATGATGAGTGTCATTGAGTCTCATCATTTAATCTCAATGATTTATCAATCTGGGGTGGTGTCCAAGGCTGTCTACGATAGAAGGCTAGGGCAGAGTACAATTCAGGCATTCAGATTTCAAGCATTTATTGGTGAAGCAGATTTTGGTTTAGCCTTTTGGTGTCACACTAAACCTAGTCTGAAGAATGGAAACTAAAATAAATTACAGGAATTGAAAACTAATTCTAAGTTGCAAGAATTGAAATCTAACTACAATTGCAGGAATTGGAATTGCTAAATTGAAAGTCTAATCTACTCTTGTAGAATTTAAATTGCTGAAATGAAATCCTAAGTTACATTTGCAGAATTGAAATCTAGTTACTTTTGCATAATTGAAATGATGCTTGTAAATGAAACTTATTCTAAAAACACCTGTCAATGCCCTGCCACAAAAGGTCGTCAAGCTTCTACTACAGGAATTGACAACAAAATGAAATATGTTGAAAATGGAAAGTTGCTAAAATAGAAAGCAGGGAAAACATGGAAAGCAAAGGAAAAATGCGTAATATAATTTGTCAGCTGACATACACACAAATGTTGTACACAAACATAATAGAAAACATAAATCACATAATACAAAATAAAAACAAGAAAATGAAATCGGCAAGCAATCTATTAATTATGTTGCAGCAAAATTATAGATTAAAACCTGCCATAAAATCCCTCCTTCTAGATCTGAAAGTGGGCCCATACTTCCTGATCTAGAAGGAGGTGAAAAGCACTCCTTAACTAATTAACACTCAGAACAGAAAATGATAAAATAGCTGCACTTTTATTGATGACAGAACATGCTGAAAACTGTTACAAAAAATTGTTGTACAGTCCTAATTGTTGCTATTGAAAACTCTCCTCTATTCTAATTCCTAACTGGCTCAACCAAGGAGGGAGCTATGTTATTTATATAAATATTTACAACATATCCCATGCTCAAATCAGCCTATGTGCTACTTTACAATGATTTGCCAATAATTTTGGATCTGAAATAAATGCAAATCTGGACAGTTTGTGTTGCAGTAGTAGTCATTGGCCCTTAGAAAGCATCTTCAGTGGTGGGAGTACATGGGAGGAGTCTAGAAATATCTCACACATCATTCTCCACTTCAGAATATGCCATTCCTATCTTGCAAACAACTTTCTATTATGCTGCAGTTTTTTTGGGTTTATCCTAGAAGAGGATCAAAATTGATCTTTTCCATGAATGGTGGCTTTGGATGGCAAGGATGACAAAGTCAGATGGGAGATATTTTCCTTTAACCTTTTCAACCTTCTTTCCCTTTTTCCATCGTCAAAAATTAGTCAACAAGTCAAAAAGCACTTTCTGTTCTCATTCCGAAGATAAGTGGCTCATTTCGAAGAGACTGTATTTCTCATTTCGAAGATGTCTTGTTCATTTCGAAGATCTTCAGAATGAACAACTATGTGCTCTTCAAGTGATTTTAGCTGCATTTCTCAGGTGGATTAGCCCTCAAGATCAGATTGCAATAGCCTTCATTCCTCTCCATGTGTGAATTCCATGCCTTGCCATTCATTGGTAGCTTGCTAGAATTTACATGGTAAATTATTGCATTTTCTAGCTCTATTGCACAGTTGTAAAATATTGGCATTTCTTGCAAATTCAAACAAATTAGAACATGGAAAAATTATTCAAATATCAACATGAAGGAGTACATCAAGTTGCTACTGAATTTATACACTTCATTCACCAAGTAACCATGCTGAAATAGTGCAACAGTGCTGCACAATTGTCCTTGCTCTGTTATACCCTATTGTTGCCTATTTAGACCATGTGGGAATGCTTCTAAATAGGTCAGATGTCTTCTGTAGTCCTTCTAAACTCATTCCATCCATATCCTCATGCTTTGCTTGACAACTTCAAGGTGTTCCTATAAAGTGACAGCTTGCTGATTTTTATATGGCTGTTTTTTCAGATTTTCAGATTTATGACAGTCCTAAACTTTTGGCTTCAATGTGGATTTGAAACAAGTTGAAGGGCAGGAAAACATTCAAAAACCATTGAGAAGTTAATGGATATCAGCATACCACATTTGGTTAATTGAAATGCATGTTCTTACTTGCTACTTAATCAAGCAAAATCAGTCACAAAATGCTGAAAATAGTCAAAAACAGAGATATAGTATTCCTAACATAAAATCATGCAAACACTTAACAAATAGTATATTTTAGTCAACTATTTGGCAATTAACTTATCATATGGTAGTCAAACATTGTGCAATAATGAGGCACTTTTGGGCCTCATCATCCCCCCAACTTGAACTGATGCATGCCCTCATGCATCTTAGTAGGCCATAGTAATATGCAGGTTTTATTCTTGTGAACAACATCCTTTGCTACCTGCTAACTGAGAAATTCCTCCTTGCTGCACTATATCAAGTATTTTGCAATTAAGCACATGTATGACTCTTTTTCTATTTTTCTACAAGTTTTAGTGTTGCAAGGTACCTCTTAAAGGCTTGATATCATATGATTCATCTTGCAATAGTCTTATTGTGGAACCGTATTTGGCAGATGCACTACTACTGATGGAATTTTCTATTCTTAACAACATTTCAGCCTGAATGCTTATTTTTGTTGTTTGCACCTTTTGAACAAAATTGATAATTTTTTTTTGATTTGAAATGCTTGAGGGATGTACTTACTTGTGGTAGAGCCTTATAAACCTCAATATTTGATGTACCCTACTCTTTTTGCTATTCTGTAGCATTTTTAGCAATTTTGGTACAATTTTTGCTCATTTCGAAGATATCCTGCTCATTCCGAAGAGACTGTATTTCTCATTTCGAAGATGTCTGCTCATTTCGAAGAGACTATATTTCTCATTTCGAAGATCTGTATTTCTCATTTCAAAGATGTCTACTCATTTCGAAGAGACTGTATTTCTCATTCCGAAGATGTCTGCTCATTTCGAAGAGACTGTATTTCTCATTTCGAAGATGTTTGCTCATTTCGAAGATCTTCAAAAAAAATGCAGAAATGACCTCTTATGCAAAATTTAGCTACAGATTCTATTGTGGGTCCATCTCTAGAGTGTATAAGCCTTCCATAACATCAAAAATCCCTTCTTCATCCTTTTGTTTAGATGTTATTCTTTGTTTTGTATTTGTTGTTTTTATTCCAGTAGTACTAAAATAGAACCTTCAGGTGCATTTTGTTGATTATCCTCCTTCAATTTATCAGACAATTGTGAGATATAAACTTGCAGTTCTCCTTCTAAAATTTGCCCTACAAATTGAAATAGAATTGCTGCCATGTCTGTCCCAAAATCAGGTTTTTGCATAGTTTTGGAATTTCCATGCAATTAAGGGCATAAGGGGGTGTTTCTTGACATCTTGAACATGTTCCTTTTTCAACTTGTCAATATTGTATGAATAGTTTATGCCAAATACCGACTATCATACACTAAATGCTAAATGTTTACTATGAATTAAATGCAAGAAACACATACCTTACTGTCCTGAAAATTGGTCATGCACCTTACAAGCTGCTTTTGATGATTGTTAGTAGGCTATCTGAAAACATAAACAAACATAACACATGTGCAGTGTGAGATTTGTACAATGGTGGAACAATGATGGGTAGATCAACAAGGCAATGCATGCCAAAAAATCGGTTTTCATGCAAGCCAACTCAGTAGCGCCTCCAAGAAGGTTTTCACTACTGAATTATTCATTTTTTTATTTATTATTTATTATTTTTTCATCTTTTTTTTCATCAGAAGAGGCTGCCATTTCTGGTTTTCAACCAACTTCTGTCCTCTTTTTTTTTTTTCAAGTGCTTCAATGAGAGAGAACATCTCTCACTCTTATTTGGATAAGACCAATCCTTATTCTGCAAAAACATGTCAATTGTTGTATGAAAACACCATCTCTTTCTGTTGAAACCTGCAACATTGATGCAACCTTCCTTTCTAGATGAGCAGTAAGAATCTTCTTACATCATAATTGCCTCCTTATTGCTGGAAATGAAGTATTGGCTCCATTGTTCCTCTTCCTTGCTGAAATTGATGCTTGTCCTCATGTATCCCCATTTTGTGGGACATGCCTTTGCTGCAATTTTTTCTCTCTTTTTTTTTCTTTTTTTTTCAATTTTTCTTGTCTTGCTTGTACCCAAGAAGGAAGTTCACAAACAAGACTATTCTTCTTTTTGCTTTTCTTGTATTTTTTTCTTTTTGTCAAACTTTTTATCATCACTCTGAATCTGATATTGAAGAGAAATTCTCTTCCATTATGTGTACATCCAATGGAATCTCCTTCAAGAACTCCTCCTTAGTTAATGGTGCATGGTATACCCGAAGGCAATGTCCATTCACCACTAACATCCTCCATGAATTACCAATGGGAGAAAGAAGCACTGCTCCATATCTGAAAACTTCTTCAATCAAGTGTTGTCCATGCCTCCTAGTCTGCAAAATCTTGTCAATCTGTTCTTGAAACAATTAAATACCAATTCCCAAAAGATGTTAAGTGCTTACATCAAGATAAAATCTTGATATACCCTTGTAATTCCATGTAAAGGGATTGAAATATTGTTTCAAAATAGCAACAATTTTGCTTTTTGTTTATAAGTCAACCGGCTAATAATGTTCAAGAATTTTCTTGGCTGCACTTCAATTTGTTTAATTCCTAGGAGGACAAAATTTATGCAGTTTTTTCTAGTTTTTCTCCTTTATCCAAGGCTAATTTTTGTGTGTTTGGACTAAAGGTTTTCTGTGTATCTCCATTGATTTTTGTCTCTTCAAGCTCAGGTAAGTTCTTGTTTGAGCATAGTTGGATGTTGCTGCAGTCAATAACATTTTCTGCAGGTTTTTTTTTTTTTTATATATACCAGATTCAGCTACATAGACAGGGGTTGCCTATCCTGTATTATTCAGACTGATCATAGGTTGGGCTAAAAAAGAAATATTTTTGGTTTGCACAATAAGACAAGAAGTGTACAACTTTAGCAGATCAACTACTTGTCGGGTAGGATCACCTCTAATGAGATCAACTATTGTCTCGTGTAGGCTAAGAATTGCTAGGTTGCGGTTTAGCGTGGTAAAATCCTAACAATATTTAAGTAATAATGGAAAACTCTAGGATCATCATTAAGTTGTAAACTCCTATTTTGATTGTGCAAAAGTTTTTGTGATTTTTTTTTTTCAGCTTACATAGACAGGGGTTGCATGTCCTGTATTATTCATATTGGCCCCAGGTTGGGCTGAAGGTGGTGGTTGATTTACTTGCCCTGTTTGTTGTTGTTGGGATCTCTCTTTGAGAAGAATTCAGACTAGGCAACAGATTTTGCATCTCTGAGTTATGGAAGTAAATGGCATTCATCAATGATATGTCCCTGTGAACAAATGCTATAGGTAGGCGATATGGCTATTTTGTTCAAGGGATAGTCTTGTATATCTACCATGATATCTTTCCCAACACCTAGTACAAATTTGTTTATACTACCCTGATGATATGGATATAAAAAGGGCAGTACTAGGAGATGGCTCTTCTAAATTTTTAAGAGATCTTATGTTTCTTGATAATGAGGATGATGAATTCTTTCAATTTTTATCAAGAATTTCAAACATAAGCAATTTAACCCCCAAGTGTGAAGATCACCTCCCTGTGGTTGCTTGTTTTCTAAATGGACTGAAATGCAACTATCAATAATTATTATTTATACCAACTATTTCATTCAGATTTTACTCTAAACTTCATAAGTTAGCACAATAATAATTATTTGACTACTTTTACCCTCTAACAACACCATGATCCTCGACAACGGTGCCAAAATGATGAGTGTCATTGAGTCTCATCATTTAATCTCAATGATTTATCAATCCAGGGTGGTGTCCAAGGCTGTCTACGATAGAAGGCTAGGGCGGAGTACAATTCAGGCATTCAGATTTCAAGCATTTATTGGTGAAGCAGATTTTGGTTTAGCCTTTTGGTGTCACACTAAACCTAGTCTGAAGAATGGAAACTAAAATAAATTACAGGAATTGAAAACTAATTCTAAGTTGCAAGAATTGAAATCTAACTACAATTGCAGGAATTGGAATTGCTAAATTGAAAGTCTAATCTACTCTTGTAGAATTTAAATTTTTGAAATGAAATCCTAAGTTACATTTTACAGAATTGAAATCTAGTTACTTTTGCATAATTGAAATGATGCTTGTAAATGAAACTTATTCTAAAAACACCTGTCAATGCCACCTCACAAAAGGTCGTCAAGCTTATGCTATAGGAATTGACAACAAAATGAAATATGCTGAAAATGGAAAGTTGCTAAAATAGAAAGCAGGGAAAACATGGAAAGCAAAGGAAAAATGCGTAATATAATTTGTCAGCTGACATACACACAAATGTTGTACACAAACATAATAGAAAACATAAATCACATAATACAAAATAAAAACAAGAAAATGAAATCTGGCAAGCAATCTATTAATTCTGTTGTAGCAAAATTACAGATTAAAACCCGCCATAAAATCCCTCCTTCTAGATCTGAAAGTGGGCCCATACTTCCTGATCTAGAAGGAGGTGAAAAGCACTCCTTAACTAATTAACACTCAGAACAGAAAATGATAAAATAGCTGCACTTTTATTGATGACAGAACATGCTAAAACTGTTACAAAAAATTGTTGTACAGTCCTAATTGGTACTATTTTTTTGAAGAAAATGAAAAACTTATATTAACACAAAGAATATATACAAAGGGGAGCAAGAACAGCCCCACCAGAACCAAGAAGCAAGAAAACAGGAACAAAGTGCAAGAAAAAAAGCACTTTCAACCACAGAACCCAAAGAGGCAAGAAGGCGCGAAAACGCGACAAGTCGCGAAAACGCGACAAGTCGCGAAATCGCGACAATCAGACCAGCCGAGGCCTTACCCGAGCAGCCAGTCGCGAAATCGCGACATGTCGCGAAATCGCTACATGTCGCGAAATCGCGACAGCCAAAACCAGCAGCACCTGAACACCAAAAGCGTCGCGAAATCGCGACGAGTTCTTCCCGTGGCGCTCTATCCTCAAAATTGTCGCGAAATCGCGACCAGTTTTCACCATGCCATCAATTCGCCAAAGGTGTCGCGAAATCGCGACGGTTTTTCCGTTTGGCTCCCAGTCTTCAGAAATGTCGCGAAATCGCGACGGATTATCCCCTTTGCTCCGATTCATCAAAATTGTCGCGATATCGCGACGATTTTCCGCCTTGGTGACCCTGCTCCAAAAGCGTCGCGAAATCGCGACATTTTGACCGGTCAGCTCCTTGTCTTCAAAAATGTCGCGAAATCGCGACGGATTTGTCCCTTGGCTCCGATTCTCCAAATCTTGCGCGAAATCGCGACGGTTTTTCCAAGAAGTGCCATTTCTCCAGAATTGTCGCGACATCGCGACCACTTTGCGCCTTAACCCCGAAACGCCAAAAGTGTCGCGAAATCGCGACAACTTTGCCTCATGACGAAAAAGCTCCAAAAGTGTCGCGATTTCGCGACGTCTTCTCCCTGAGTCGCCGGACCGCCAAAGGTGTCGCGAAATCGCGACGGTTTTTCCTTTAAGCTCCCAGTCTTCAGAAATGTCGCGAAATCGCGACGGATTTTCCCCTTCTCTCCGATTCATCGAAATTGTCGCGATATCGCGACGATTTTTCTCCTTGATGGCCCTGCTCCAAAAACGTCGCGAAATCGTGACATTTTGACCAGTCAGCTCCTTGTCTTCAAAAATGTCGCGAAATCGCGACGGATTTGTCCCTTGGCTCCGATTCTCCAAATCTTGCGCGAAATCGCGACGGTTTTTCCATGAAGTGCCATTTCTCCAGAATTGTCGCGACATCGCGACCACTTTGCGCCTTAACCCCGAAATGCCAAAAGTGTCGCGAAATCGCGACAACTTTGCCTCATGACGAAAAAGCTCCAAAAGTGTCGCGATTTCGCGACGTCTTCTCCCAGAGTCGCCGGACCGCCAAAGGTGTCGCGAAATCGCGACGGTTTTTCCTTTAAGCTCCCAGTCTTCAGAAATGTCGCGAAATCGCGACGGATTTTCCCCTTCTCTCCGATTCATCGAAATTGTCGCGATATCGCGACGATTTTTCTCCTTGATGGCCCTGCTCCAAAAACGTCGCGAAATCGCGACGTTTTTTCCAGTCAGCTTCCTGTCTTCAAAAATGTCGCGAAATCGCGACGGATTTGTCCCTTTTCTCCGATTCACCAAAACTTGCGCGATATCGCGACGATTATCCTCCTTGGCTCCCCTGCTCCAGAAGCGTCGCGAAATCGCGACAGGTTCCTTCCAAAGGCTGCGGCGACGAAACTTGTCGCGATATCGCGACAGAAACCCACCAAGAGTCGCGACGACGTAACAGGTCGCGATATCGCGACAAAAACCGCCCTTAGGAAAAATTGTGATCATTGACTCAAGAATTGGGAAAGCCCCTGCCTAATCTCTGCATCCTCCACAGGCATGTCACTGTGCAGCTGTACCCCAGCCTCTTTCTCCGCACCTCTCTTTGCAAGGAAATCGGCTGCAGTGTTTAGATCTCTGCTTACATAGATGGGGATCACATCTTCTAATTCCTTCCAAAGGGCCTTGATTTGAGAGACTAGAGACCGAAGCCTCCAAGCCTTCGCAGCAAAGTTCCTCATACAGTCAAGAGCGCCAATCAGAATTTGTGAATCGGACTCAAGGATTATCTTCCTGTGTCCCTGATTGACAACCCGAGAGGAAGCAGTTTTGATAGCAAAGGCTTCGCTTCATTGTTTGTGGCTCTTCCCAGACCTTGTAATTCCCAGTAAAGCACAGACCCAGCATGATCCCGGCACACTACCCCAATTCCAGCACTACTCGGATTGCCTTTAGCAGCTCCATCTGTATTGATTTTAACCCAACCTTCGGGGGGAGGTTTCCAGCTAGCTCTGTTCTTCCTTACTTGCCCATCAGTTCCCTCTTCCAGTGGTCCAGGAGCAATCGGATTTTTCTCTTCAGCATATAGGGCAACCGTTTCCGCGACTTTGCTCCAAATGACTTGCCAGATTCCATCGAGCGAGGAAAAGGTTTCTCTAAAAATACGAGCATTGCGTTCCAGCCAAACCTGCCACCAAATGAAGAGTAATCCAAGCTCCCAACCTATTTGGAGAGCTTTAGACTTAAATCTGCCTTTCTTCCATCTTTCCCAAATATTGTTTCGGGTCAAATTACCATTAAGCTGAAGTTTGAAATGGGAGAACCAGCGCTTCCAAATCTGACACGTGAAAAGGCACTCAAACATCAAATGATCGGCAGTCTCCTCATTCTTATGACATAGCACACACTTAGATGGGCCGATGATTCCCCTGTGTCTGAGATTGTCAAAGGTGAGGATGCCTTTGTGCAAAAACTGCCAGGCGAAGAAATTCACTTTAGGCCAGCCTTTGGAATGCCAAATCTTCCTCCATTCTTGAATCGGAAAAGAATGCGGGGAAGGCTCTGGGAGAATCTGATCGTATCCATCCTTCACCGTATAAACCCCAAGGTTCCCATGCCCCCAAGCTAGCTCATCCTCCTCATCTCTCCCTGAAAGAAACCTTACTGTCAGAATTTTAGTCAGAATGGGCGCCATCTCCGGAGGGATAGTGATTGGCCACTCTTCCAGCCGCTTAAACTTCTTGAACTTATACTCACCCAGTTGGCTAGTGTTGAAGTAATGTTCAATATTGATCCAGCCTTTGGCTTCTATGGCTAATTTAATTGGTTGCGGTTCGGGAAACTCAATAATGATGGGTGGGAACTGATCCCAAGAATCAGTCCAAAAACGTGCCTTGTCCCCTTTGCCTACTTTCCAAAAAAGTTGATCCTTAATGACTTGAGATCCCAGCTTAAGAGCCTGCCACACTAAGGAACCATTACCATCCAAAGGAAGACGACTCACTTCATTGGGGTGAACAGGGCCCAAATACTTACTGGTTAAAATTCTGTTGAATAAGGATGTTGGCTGTGAAATCCATCTCCAGTACAGTTTACCAGCCAAAGCTTTGTTGTTAAGTTTGGAACTTCTCAGACCCAGCCCACCTTTTTCTTTGGGCTGAGTGACCTTATCCCAGCTAACCAAGGCCCATTTCTTCTCACCTTTTGCTCCTTCCCATAAGAATCTTCTAGCCATTTTGTCCAGCTCTTTCCAAATAGAATGTGGGGCAGCCAGAATAGAGAATTTATAGATTGGCATGGCCTGAATAACTGACTGCAAGAAAGTTAATCGGCCCCCGTAGCTTAGCCATTTATGAGACCAATGGTTCATTCTTTCTTTGATGCCGTCCAAAAGATCCTTCCAGATATCTTTTTTTAATTTCTTGAAATGTAACGGTACCCCCAAGTAGGCTATAGGAAGAGAGGTCCTAGTGAAGCCCAAGATCTCTAAAACTCTGTCCTGAAGCCTTTGGTCGAGGTTAAAGAAGACCACCTTGGATTTTTTGTCATTGATAACTTGATTGGAGGCCCTAAGGTAAACATTAAGAGAATCTCTGATTCCTCTAGCTTCCCTGAGACTAGCCACTCCCACCAAGCCTGTATCATCCACAAACTGTAAATGAGTCAAAATTTCCTCCCCTACCTTGATACCTGTTAACAGGCCTTGAAGTCTTCTTCTCAAGAAAAGTCTACCTAATCCTTCAACTAGGATAAGGAAGAGATAGGGAGAGCAAGGGTCCCCTTGATGAAGCCCCCGAGAGGCTCCAAAAGGAGGCGAGGGAAGTCCCTTAATTAGAACAGAGTAAGAGGGCGTAGAAACACAGCTCATAACCCAATCTATCCAATCCTGGGAGAAGCCAAAGGCAGCCAACATCCTTGACAGGAAGCCCCACTCAACCCTATCATAGGCCTTGGACATATCCAGTTTAATGAACATTCCTTTGTTACCAGATTTTTGCATCGTATGGATTGCCTCCTGTGCAAGGACCACCCCATCCAAGATCTGTCTGCCTTCAACAAATCCCCCTTGCTCTGAGGAGATGATATTATGAAGGAGAGGTTTAAGCCTTTCAGCCATTATCTTTGTGATTATCTTATAAATCACGTTGCATAAAGCAATAGGTCTGAAATCAGAGATACGAACCCCTTCCTCTCCCTTAGGGATTAAAGTGATAAAAGTATGATTTATAGCCTTAAGCATTCTTTTATTTGTTCTGGACTCCTCTGTGACAGCCAAAACATCTTCCTCCAGTGTATCCCAAAAAGCCTGAAAAAACTCAATAGGAAACCCATCTGGACCTGGAGATTTGCCTGAGCTCATTCCAAAGACCACATGTTTCAGTTCCTCTTTATCAATGGGTCTGAGCAGGGCTTGATTTTCCTCTTGTGAGATAATAGAGGGAATAACGTCAATAATTTCATTTTGAGCCTCCACATCTTGCTCCCTACTTTCCGAAAAAAGTTTAGAGAAGTAGTCCATTGAGTGGGAATGCAAACCAGGAAGAGTATCAAAGGAGTGTCCATGCTCATCTTGAAGGACTTCCATGTTGTTCATCTGTCTTCTGGCACAGGCTGAGCGATGAAAATTTTTTGTGTTTCTATCTCCTTCAAGAAGCCAAGAGTTTCTTGCTCTCTGTTTCCAATAAGTTTCTTCTTGGTTATCAATGTCCTCAACCGCTTTGCGTAAGGCATCATCCTCGGTTTTAAGCTGATCAGTAATTGTTCCTTCTCTGAATTGTTTTTGCACCTCCTCCCAGCGAGCAACCAAGGGAGCTCTTTGTTGCTGAAAATCAGACTTGTTTGCTTGCCTCCACTGTTTCAACTTGACTTTGACAAAATGAAGTTGTTTGTGGAATTTAAACATTGTTGTCCCAAAAGGTGGGCGGCCTTCTTCCCACCACTGTGGAATTTTCTCTCGAAGATCCTCCTTTTGTAACCAATAATTCTCAAATTTAAACGGTTTGTGGTGCTGCCCTATCATAGTCCCTCCCTCCATCAGAATGGGAGAGTGGTCAGAGACAGGGCCTTCCAAAATCTGGAATTTAACATTCCACTTAACAAATGCCTCCTCTGAGACCAGGAAACGGTCTAACTTTACCTTCCTACTATGTGGCTCCCTCCTCTTGTTAGTCCAAGTAAAGTAAGTTCCAGGGCCTTTGATATCCACTAAGTGAAAGGCCTGGATCTGGGCTATCAACAGCCTATCTCCTGGGTCCAAAACTGGGGTGCCACCTTCCTGATCACGAGCAGAGAGCTTAGCATTGAAATCCCCAGCAATAATCCAATCTAAATTTCGTCTTGAGGACCTCATGTTGTGAACAACTTTCCATTGAAGTCTCTGGCCATCAATGCATTGAGCCCCATAAAAATTTGTAAGTAAAACATGCTCAGCTGTGACAATATTCCTGAAGTGAGATGTGAGAACACCTCTCCAGGCTATATGTTCTAAAGCAGTCCATTCCAGGGGGTTCCAAAAAGTGACAATCCCCCCGAGGCACCTTGGGCAGCCACATCCATATAACCGGCGCCCCTCCAAATTCTATTAACAGTTTTACTCATAAGATCTAGAGACATTTTTGTCTCCTGGATGAGCAAAAAATCTGTTTTATACTTCCCTAAGAGTCTTTGAACAGCAGATTGATGGGTTCTACTGTTTAAACCCCTAACGTTCCAAGATTGTATAATCATTGAAAACCTTGGGAGCAGTAAGAATCAATTGTCCTCACCGATCCTCCATTGATCAGCTTGTCTCCTTGCGCTGTTAGTAGTTCCTTATTGGATTTTCTTCCCGCTCCTTGAGAGTTACTATTTTTAGATCTCTTCTCCACCTGAGTGATCCCTAGAGCTGGCCTTTCTCTGTTCTTATCTGCATTTCCCATGGTGACATCTTTAATAGCCGGCTGTGCTGGGGAATGTATTACCAATGCCCCTGGATTCTCAGACTGCAGACTCTCAGAGGGTACAGGCACCTGTTCTACTACAGGAGTAAATGAAGGAGAAACTTGAGAGTGAGTGTTATTACTCTCACCATTCCCATCCACTCCCTCCATGACTTGGTCTTCCTGATCCACTAATGACTTAAAAATTTCATACCGATTGTTTGGCTTGAGTTGCATCTGGTCCTTGCCATTTTTCTTTTTGTTTCTCCTTCGTTTTGGCTGTTCAAAGCCATCCTTCTGGACCTCAGGACCTGGAGAAGTGTTAGAAGGTTCATTGACAGGAATGGGCTTACCCTCTCTAGGGCGGTTTGGCATTCCACTCGGAGTCTCCGCTTTTGTGCTCAAGATGTTTGGGCAGAACCTTGCCAAATGTCCATGCTTATGGCACACTCTGCACCTGAAAGGTAGGGCCTCATAGTCTAGCTGTTGGATCCAGGGTACTCCTGCCAACTCAAGTTCCACCTCAGCTGATAGAGGCTGGCTAATGTCCATTTCTACATAGATTCTGGCAAAGACAGTTGTATTTCCCTCTATGGTATCTTTGGAGACTCCTATAAATCTGCCTAGGGAATTACCTATTATTTCCAGAACCTGCTCACCCCAAAACTCCATCGGGAGAGCGTACAGCCGGATCCAGACCGGGACAGCCGTGGGTTCAATGCGAGGATCGAAGCCCACTCTCCAGGGTTGAACAAATAACCCTGCTGGTCCGTGGTTTCTCTTTTACGATTCAAATGCTCTGTTTCTATACGCTAAAGAAGAGAAACTAATGATAAAATACCCATTGCTTATAGGCCATAAAGAGTACTCACCGTGTGGTTCCCAGTTACGTCGAACCCGGGTATGCAAAAAATTCGAGAGAAGGTCGGATGCCCATGAATTTGCGAGATCAAGTCATGGTTAGCTCGGTAGACGATTGTATCTTCGACCGGCTTTGGTTCGATAACAATCTTAGGTGTGGAAGCGGATTGCGGGAGGCATCCATTAACGCGGTGAGCATTTGGGCCGTTGCCAGCATGCTTAAGTAACGTTTGAAAAGCATTCCGCTGAGCTCCATCAGTGGAAGGCGAGGGTTTTTCTTTCAACATCTCAGCATATGAACTCTTTCTCCCAGCAGGAGAGACTGGAGGAGACCCCATCGGGCCCTCCCGAAACAGCGAACAAACCTTCAGAGTAGTTCAAAATCAATCCACCAAAGTCTCTGGAAAGATCTTCGGGCCAGAAACCCTCGAGCATCGCCCGATGCCTGTTCAGAAATTTTCCCGCCAAATCGCCAGAGCTCAAAAAAACCTCAGGAAGTTACATGTTTTGTCCTAATTGGTACTATTGAAAACTCTCTTCTATTCTAATTTCTAACTTGCTCAACCAAGGAGGGAACTGTGTTATTTATATAAATATTTACAACATATCCCAATCCTCAAATCAGCCTATGTGCTACTTTACAGTGATTTGCCAATAATTTCGGATCTGAAATAAATGCAAATCTAGACAGTTTGTGTTGCAGTAGTAGTCATTAGCCCTTAGAAAGCATCTTCAGTGGTGGGAGTACGTGGGAGGAGTCTAGAAATATCTCACATATTATTCTCCACTTCAGAATATGTCATTCCTATCTTGCAAATAACTTTCTATTATGCTGTAATTTTTTTGGGTTTATCGTAGAAGAGGATCAAAATTGATCTTTTTTCTATGAATGGTGGCTTTGGACGACAAGGATGACAAAGTCAGATGGGCGATATTTTCTTTTAACATTTTCAACCTTCTTTCCCTTTTTACATTGTCAGAAATTAGTCAACAAGTCAAAAAGCACTTTTTGTTCTCATTTCGAAGATAAGTGGCTCATTTCGAAGAGACTACATTTCTCATTTCGAAGATGTCTATTCATTCCGAAGATCTTTAGAATGAACAACTATGTTCTCTTCAAGTGATTTTAGCTGCATTTCTTAGGTGGATTAGCCCTCAGGATCAGATTGCAATAGCCTTCATTCCTCCCCATGTGTGAATTCAATGCCTTGCCATTCATTAGTAGCTTGCTAAAATTTACATGGTAAATTACTACATTTTCTAGCTTTGCTGCACAGTTGTAAAATATTGGCATTTTTTGCAAATTCAAACAAATTAGAACAAGGAAAAATTATTCAAATATCAACATGAAGGAGTACATCAAATTGCTACTAAATTTATACACTTCATTCACCAAGTAACCATGCTGAAATAGTGCAAAAGTGCTGCACAATTGTCTCTGCTTTGTTATACCATGTTGCTGCCTATTTAGACCATGTGAGAATGATTCTAAATAGGTCAGATGTCTTTTGTAGTCCTTCTGAACTCATTCCATCCATATCCTCATGCTTTGTTTGACAACTTCAAGGTGTTCCTATAAAGTGACAACTTGCTGATTTTTATATGGTTGTTTTTTTTTCAGATTTATGACAGTCCTAAACTTTTGGCTTCAATGTGGATTTGAAACAAGTTGAAGGGTAGGAAAACATTCAAAAACCATTCAGAAGTTAATGGATATCAGCATACCACATTTGGTTAATTGAAATGCATGTTTTTACTTGCTACTTAATCAAGCAAAATCAGTCACAAAATGTTGAAAATAGTCAAAAATAGAGATATAGTATTCCTAACATAAAATCATGCAAACACTTAACAAATAGTATATTTTAGTTAATTATTTGGCAATTAAATTATCATATGGTAGTCAAACATTATGCAATAATGAGATACTTTTGGGCCTCATCATCCCCCCCAAGTTGAACTGATGCATTCCCTCATGCATCTTAGTAGGCCATAGTAATATGCAGGTTTTATTCTTGTGAACAACATCCTTTGCTACCTGCTAACTGAGAAATTCCTCCTTGCTACACTATATCAAGTATTTTGCAATTAAGCACATGTATGACTCTTTTTCTATTTTTCTACAAGTTTTAGTGCTGCAAAGGTACCTCTTAAAGGCTTGATATCATATGATTCATCTTGCAATAGTATTATTATGGAACCGTATTTGGCAGATGCACTACTACTGATGGAATTTTATGTTCTTAACAACATTTCAGCCTGAATGCTTATTTTTATTGTTTGCACCTTTTGAACAAAATTGATAATTTTTTTTTTTGATTTGAAATGCTTGATGGATGTGCTTACTTATGGTAGAGCCTTATAAACCTCAATCATTGATGTACCCTACTCTTTTTGCTATTCTGTAGCATTTTCAACAATTCTGGTATAGTTTCTGCTCATTTCAAAGATATCCTGCTCATTTCGAAGAGACTGTATTCTCATTCTAAAGATGTCTGCTCATTTCGAAGAGACTGTATTTCTCATTCTGAAGAGACTGTATTTCTAATTTCAAAGATGTCTACTCATTTCAAAGAGACTGTATTTCTCATTTCGAAGATGTCTGCTCATTTCGAAGAGACTGTATTTCTCATTTCGAAGATGTCTGCTCATTTCGAAGATCTTCAAAAAAAATGCAAAAATGACCTCCTATGCAAAATTTAGCTATAGATTCTATTGTGGGTCCATTTCTAAAGTGTATAAGCCTTCTATAACATCAAAAATCCCTTCTTCATCCTTTTGTTTAGATGTTATTCTTTGTTTTGTATGTTGTTGTTTTATTCCAGTAGTACTAAAATAGAACCTTCAGGTGCATTTTGTTGATTATCCTTCTTCAATTTATCGGACAATTGTGAGATATAAACTTGCGGTTCTCCTTCTAAAATTTGCCCTACAAATTGAAATAGAATTGCTGCCATGTATGTCCCAAAATCAGGTTTTTGCACAGTTTTGGAATTTCCATGCAATTAAGGGCATAAGGGGGTGTTTCTTGACATCTTGAACATATTCTTTTTTCAACTTGTCACTATTGTATGAATAGTTTATGCCAAATACCGACTATCATACACTAAATGCTAAATGTTTACTATGAATTAAATACAAGAAAAACATACCTTACTGTCCTAAAAATTGGTCATGCACCTTACAAGCTGCTTTTGATGATTGTTAGCAGGCTATCTAAAAACATAAACAAACATAACACATGTGCAGTGTGAGATTTGTACAATGGTGGAATAATGATGGGTAGATCAATAAGGCAATGCATGTCAAAAAATCGGTTTTCATGTAAGCCAACTCAGTAGCGCCTCCAAGAAGGTTTTCACTACTGAATTATTCATTTTTTTATTATTTATTTATTTATTTATTTATTTTTTCATCATTTTTTTTTTTATCATAATTGCCTCCTTATTTCTGGAAATGAAGTATTGGATCCATTGTTCCTCTTCCTTGCTGAAATTGATGCTTGTCCTCATGTATCCCCATTTTGTGGGACATGCCTTTGCTGCAATTTTTCTCTCTTTTTTTTTCTTTTTTTTTCAATTTTTATTGTCTTGCTTGTACCCAAAAAGGAAGTTCACAAACAAGACTATTCTTCTTTTTGATTTTCTTGTATTTTTTTCTTTTTGTTAAATTTTTTATCATTACTCTGAATCTGATATTGAAGATAAATTCGCTTCCATTATGTGTACATCTAATGGAATATCCTTCAAGAACTCCTCCTTAGTTAATGGTGCATGGTATACCCGAAGGCAATGTCCATTCACCACTAACATCCTCCATGAATTACCAATGGGAGAAAGAAACACTGCTCCATATTTGAAAACTTTTTTAATCAAGTGTTGTCCATGCCTCCTAGTCTGCAAAATCTTGTCAATATGTTCTTGAAATAATTAAATACCAATTTCAAAAATATGTTAAGTGCTTACATCAAGATAAAATCTTGATATACCCTTGTAATTCCATGTAAAGGGATTGAAATATTGTTTCAAAATAGCAACAATTTTATTTTTTGTTTATAAGTCAGCCAGCTAATAATGTTCAAGAATTTTCTTGGCTGCACTTCAATTTGTTTCATTCCTAGGAGGACAAAATTTATGTAGTTTTTCTCCTTTATCCAAGGCTAATTTCTGTGTATTTGGACTAAAGGTTTTCTGTGTATCTCCATTGATTTTTGTCTCTTCAAGTTCAAGTAAGTTCTTGTTTGAGCATAGTTGGATGTTGCTGCAGTCAATAACATTTCCTCCAAGTTTTTTTTTTATTATATATACCAGATTCAGCTACATAGACAGGGGTTGCCTATCCTGTATTATTCAGACTGATCACAGGTTGGGCTAAAAAAGAAATATTTTTGGTTTGCACAATAATACAATAAGTGTACAAATTTAACAGATCAACTACTTGTTAGGTAGGATCACCTATAATGAGATCAACTATTGTCTGTGTAGGCTAAGAATTGCTAAGTTGCGGTTTAGCACAGTAAAATCCTAATAATATTTTAGTAATAATGGAAAACTCTAGGATCATCATTAAGTTGTAAACTCCTATTTTGATTATGCAAAAGTTTTTATGATTTTTTTTTAATAGGATTCAACTTACATAGAGAGGGGTTGCCTGTCCTGTATTATTCATATTGGCCACAGGTTGGGCTGAAGGTGGTGGTTGATTTACTTGCCCTATTTGTTTGTGTTGGGATCTCTTTGAGAAGAATTCAGACTAGGCAACATATTTTGCATCTCTAAGTTGTGGAAGTAAATGACATTCATCAATGATATGTCCCTATGAACAAATGCTACAGTTAGCTGATATGGCTATTTTATTCAAGGGATAGTCTTGTATATCTACCATGATATCTTTTCAACACCTAGTACAAATTTGTTTATACTACCCTGATGATATGAATATAAAAAGGGCAGTACTAGTAGATGGCTCTTCTAAATTTATTAAGAGATCTTATGTTTCTTGATAATGAAGATGATGAATTCTTTCTATTTTTATCAAAAATTTCAAACATAGGCAATTTAACCCCCAAGTGTGAAGATCACCTCCCTGTGGTTGCTTGTTTTCTAAATGGACTGAAATGCAACTATCAATAATTATTATTTATACCAGCTATTTCATTTAGATTTTACTCTAAACTTCCTAAGTTAGCACAATAATAATTATTTGACTGCTTTTACCCTCTAACAACACCATGATCCCCGAAAACGACGCCAAAATTATGAGTGTCATTGAGTCTCATCATTTAATCTTAATGATTTGTCAATCCGGGGTGGTGTCCAAGGCTATCTATGATAGAAGGCTAGGGCAGAGTACAATTCAGGCATTCAGATTTCTAACATTTATTGGTGAAGCAGATTTTGGTTTAGCCTTTTCGTGTCACACTAAACCTAGTCTGAAGAATGGAAACTAAAATAAATTACAAAAATTGAAAATTAATTCTAATTTGCAAGAATTGAAATCTAACTATAATTGCAGGAATTGGAATTGCTAAATTGAAAGTCCAATCTACTCTTGCAGAATTTAAATTGCTAAAATGAAATCCTAAGTTACATTTGTAGAATTGAAATTTAGTTACTTTTGCATAATTGAAATGATGCTTATAAATGAAACTTATTCTAAAAACACCTGTCAATGCCCTGCCACAAAAGGTCGTCAAGTTTCTGCTACAGGAATTGACAGCAAAATGAAATATGCTGAAAATAAAAAGTTGCTAAAATAGAAAACAGGGAAAACATGGAAAGCAAAGAAAAAATACATAATATAATTTTCAGCTGACATACACACAAATGCTGTACACAAACATAATAGAAAACATAAATCACATAATACAAAATAAAAACAAGAAAATGAAATCTGGCAAGCAATCTCTTAATTATGCTGTAGCAAAATTACAAATTAAAACCTGCTATAAAATCTCTCCTTCTAGATCTAAAAGTGGGCCCATACTTCCTGATCTAGAAGGAGGTGAAAAGCACTCCTTAACTAATTAACACTCAGAACAAAAAATGATAAAATAGCTATACTTTTATTGATGACAAAAATGCTGAAAACTGTTACAAAAAATTGTTGTACAGTCCTAATTGCTGCTATTGAAAACTCTCCTCTATTCTAATTCCTAATTGGCTTAACCAAGGAGGGAGTTGTGTTATTTATGTAAATATTTACAACATATCCAATGCTCAAATCAGCCTATGTGCTACTTTACAATGATTTGCCAATAATTCTAGATTTGAAATAAATGCAAATATGGACAGTTTGTGTTGCAGTAGTAGTCATTGGCCCTTAGAAAGCATCTTCAGTGGTGGGAGTACATGGGAGGAGTCAAGAAATATCTCACACATCATTCTCCACTTTAGAATATGCCATTCTGATGGAGGAGCATCCGATGGTAGTAGTGCAATATTGCATCAACCAAAATTTTTCTAAGTTTTCGCAACTCAAGAAGGGGAGAGAGAAAGTGCAGAGCAAAAACTATCGCGATTTCATGACAGTCAACAGGAGAAAGAAATGCCATTGGAAAGGGTCATAATTTCATGACGTGTCGCGAAATCGTGACTGTCGCGAATTCGCAATAAGGAGCAGGGCAACCGTGGGAAGACTTGGGATGTCGTGATTTCGTGACATGTCACGAAAGCGTGACTGTTGCGAAATTACGACAAGAAGCAGGCAGTCGGGGGAAGACTTGGGAATGTTGCGATTTCGTGACATGTCGTGAAATCACGACAAGGAGCAGACAGCCAGGGGGAAGACTTGGTAATGTCATGATTTCATGACATGTCGCAAAATCGTGACTGTCGTGAAATCGTGACAAGGAGAAGACAGCTAGGGGAAGACTTGGGAATGTCACGATTTCACGACATATCATGAAATCTCGACTATCGTGAAATCATGACAAGGAGCAGGAAAGCGGGGGCATAAGAAGGCAAATTTCATGATATCATGACATGTCGTGATATCATGACTTGAAGGTAAGAAAGGCAGAGGTAAAGAGAAAACATCATGATATCGCGACATGTCGCGATATCGCGACCCGAAGGCAAGGAAGTTAGAGATGAAGAGAATACATCGTGATATCGCGACATGTCACGATATCATGACCAAAAGAGGGAAGGAGCGCAAGGAAGTTAAAATGTCACGATATCGTGACATGTCGCGATATCACGACAAACAGCTGGTTCGTGGCTCGAAAAGGCATGCGCTCCAAGATGATGTTTTTGAGGCGGTCAAGGGTCTCATTAATGCATGTTTTCGTATCCGATAAGTTAGCTGAACACAGCGGCCTCTCGAATGCTGCGTCTAGAGGTCAAAAATGTCAGGTGGTTCTTTAAATGCATGCTTTCATGGTGGATCGGGGCAGTTGCCCATTTATGGAAAGAAAATTGAAAACTCGGTCGAGGAAGCCGACTTTGCAGGTTTTTGATGATGTGTTATTTCGAAGGGTCATTAATGGCCCAGAGGGTCGAGGCCTCTATAAAAAAACCCAATCAGTGTAAGAGAAGCGGGGGGTGATGGATTGGAGATCACATGTAGAGGATAGAGTGTAGTAGAGAAAACCAAGCCGAGCGTTGGTTATTGTAAAGCCTGCGGGCTGTTGCTATTTTTATAAACGAGATTTGCAGATTAATAGAAAAAAATTTGGAATTGTGTGTGCGATTTTTCTTGTCCCCCATCAGTGGTATCATAGCAGGAGTTCCTAAGCATGTAACAGATCATCGAACGAGAGGCAGTTACACCAGGATCTGTGGAAGGGTCTGTAAGAGAAGAAAGAAGAATGCCTCCATGAAGAAACCATGGTGGAGTAGGAAATATGGTGCCAGCAGAAGATTTTAGAGCTTTGCAACGGTAAGTTCAGGCCCTGCAAGAAGAGCTGCACAGAGGGCATGAGCCCAGAAGGGAAGAAGGAAGTGAAGACGAAGTTGAAGAAGAAGAAGACCAGTTTGAGGAAGAAGAAGAGGCTGTAGATCCTACACAGGCCAGGTTATACAAAGCCATCTCCCAGATTAGAAAGAAACCAAAAATGAAGGTTTCTACATATTCTGGAAAACTAAATCCAAAAGAGGTGATTGACTGAATAAATGATCTAGAGGAGTATTTTGAATATGAGGAGGTTGAAGACCCTAATCGGGTCAGATTTGCTAAGACCAAACTGAAATTTCATGCCAGCATCTGGTGGAAGGGAATACAACTGGAAAGGAATAGAAGAGGGAAGGAAAGAATAACAAGGTGGGATAGAATGGTAGAAAAGTTGAAAAGACAGTTTATTCCTACAGATTATGAATTAGATCTGCTAAGGAAAATGCAGAGTTTGAGACAGACGAGCAAAACTGTCCAAGAATACACAGAGGAGTTTTATAAGATCTCTATCAAAACTGGACATTTAGAGGCAAACAAGGAGAAGGTGGCCCATTATATCAATGGGTTGAGACCCAGTATCCAGGAGGAGTTGAGCCTAGTTCGTGTGAGCACTATTGAGGATGCTTACCAGTTTGCTCTGAAGGTTGAAGAGAAACTGAACAGAAGATTTGAGAGCAAGCAAAGAGGAAGAGGTCATGGAGGAAGGACTGGTGGAAGAAAAGATGAAGGAAAAGAGGAGAAGAAAGAAGAAGCTAGCAGCAGCCAAGAGCAGAAAGCAGGTGAAGATTACAGACCCCAAGTTTAGAACAATGGCTACCCAAGAGGAAGAGGTAGATCTGGACGTGGGTATGGAAGAGGAGTATTTCGTGGAACCTGTTTCCACTGTGGTGAAGAAGGACATCGAGCATTCGAGTGTCCACAACATCGAGAAAGGACAAACAAGAGACCTGAGGGTCCTGCCAGAGCTGCTGTAGTAGATGAAGATGCTGAATCAGAACATTCTAAGGAGGTTGAGAGAGGAGAAGTCATGGTCATAAGGAGAGCCATGCTGATTGAGGAAGACAAACCAGAGCAGAGGAGAAGCCTGTTTCGCACGAGGTGCAAAAGCATAGGTAAAGTCTGTAACGTGATTATAGACAATGGCAGCACTGATAACTTAGTCTCTAAGGAAATGGTCACTAAGTTGCAACTGGAGAGGAGGAGACACCCGCATCCATACCGGATTGCGTGGTTGTAGAAGGACCACAGAGCATGGGTCCGTGAATAGTGCTTAGTCACGTTCAAAGTCGGGAGATACGAGGATGAAGTCCTGTGTGATGTTTTTCCTATGGATGCTTGCCATTTGCTATTAGGAAGGCCATGGCAGTTTGATCGGAGTGTAGTGCATGATGGTCATGCAAATACGTACTCCTTGATGAAAGATGGAGTGTGCCACAAGTTAAAGCCATTATAGGTAGTGGACGAGAAGGTGTGCAGCAGTGCCAAAATTTGTCTGGTAGAAGGCAAAGAATGTTTTTTCCAGGAGATAGGGTTTTAGCAAGTTGTAGAGGCAGGTGCACGTTTGGAGATGTTGCAGAAGACGCTGACCTAACAACACAGAAGTGAAGGTCACTTCTCCATCAACCCCGGGTGTCTGATGTAGGAGCATCCGGTGGCAGCAGTGCAATCTTGTATCAACCAAAATTTTTCTAAGTTTTCACAACTCAAGAAGGGGAGAGAGAAAGTGCAGAGCAAAAACTATCATGATTTCGTGACGTTGTGAAATCATGACAGTCAGTAGGAGAAAGAAATGCCATTGGAAAGGGTCATGATTTCACGACGTGTCGCAAAATTGTGACTGTCGTGAAATTGAGACAAGGAGCAGGGCAGCCGAGGGAAGACTTGGGATGTCGCAAAATTGTGACAAGGAGCAGGCAGCCGGGGGAAGACTTGGGAATGTCACGATTTTGCGACATGTCATGAAATTGTGACTGTCATGAAATTGTGATTATCGCAAAATTGCAACAAGGAGCAGATATCCGGGGGGAAGACTTGGGAATGTCGTGATTTTGCGACATGTCACGAAATCGCGACAAGGAGCAGACAGCCAAGGGGAAGACTTGGGAATGTCGCGATTTCATGACATATCACGAAATCATGACTATCACGAAATCGTGACAAGGAGCAAGAAAGCAAGGGCATCAAAAGGCAAATGTCATGATATCGTGACTTAAAGGTAAGAAAGGCAGAGGTAAAGAGAAAACGTCGCGATATCGCGACCTAAAGGCAAGGAAGTTAGAGATGAAGAGAATACGTCGTGATATCGCAACATGTCGCGATATCATGACCAAAAGAGGGAAGAAGCGTAAGGAAGTTAAAATGTCACGATATCGCGACAAACAGCTGGTTCGTGGCTCAAAAATGCACGTGCTCCAAGATGATATTTTCGAGGTGGTCAAGGGTCTCATTAATGCATGTTTTCATATCTAGTAAGTTAGCTAAACATAGCGGCCTCTTGAATCCTGTCCAGAGGTCAAAAATGTCAGGTGGTTCTTTAAATGCATGCTTTCATGGCAGATCGGGGCAGTTGCCCATTTATGGAAAGAAATTGAAAACTCGATCAAGGAAGCCGACTTTGCAGGTTTTTGATGATGTGTTCTTTCGAAGGGTCATTAATGGCCCAGAGGGTCGGGGCCTCTATAAAAAAACCCAGTCAGTGTAAGAGAAACGGGGGTGGTGGATTGGAGATCGCATGTAGAGGATAGAGTGTAGTAGAGAAAACCAAGCCGAGCACTGGTTATTGTAAAGCCTACGGGCTGTTGCTGTTTCTGTAAACGAGATTTGCAGATTAATAGAAGAAAATTTGGAATTGTGTGAGTGCAATTTTTCCCGTCCCCCATCACATTCCTATCTTGCAAACAACTTTCTATTATGCTACAGTTTTTCTGGGTTTATCCTAAAAGATGATCAAAATTGATCTTTTCCATGAATGGTGGCTTTGGATGGCAAAGACGGCAAAGTCAGATGGGAGATATTTTATTTTAACCTTTTCAACCTTCTTTTTATTTTTCCATCATCAAAAATCAGTCAACAAGTCGAAAATCACTTTCTGTTCTCATTCCGAAGATAAGTGGCTCATTCCAAAGAGACTGCATTTCTCATTTCGAAGATGTTTGTTCATTATGAAGATCTTCAGAATGAAAAACTATGTGCTCTTCAAGTGATTTTAGCTGCATTTCTCAGGTGTATTAGCCCTCAGGATTAGATTGCAATAGCCTTCATTCCTCCCCATGTGTGAATTCTTTGCCTTGCCATTCATTGGTAGCTTGTTGGAATTTACATGGTAAATTACTGGATTTTCCAGCTCTGCTGCACAATTGTAAAATATTGGCATTTCTTGCAAATTCAAACAAATTAGAACATAAAAAAATTATTCAAATATCAACATGAAGGAGTACATCAAGTTGTTACTGAATTTATACACTTCATTCACCAAGTAACCATGTTGAAATAGTGCAACAGTGCTGCACAATTGTCCTTGCTCTGTTATACCCTGTTGTTGCCTATTTAGACCATGTGGGAATGCTTCTAAATAGATCAGATGTCTTCTATAGTCATTCTAAACTCATTCCATCAATATCCTCATACTTTGCTTGACAACTTCAAGGTGTTCCTATAAAGTGATAGCTTGCTGATTTTAATATGGTTGTTTCTTTCAGATTTTTAGATTTATGACAATCCTAAACATTTGGCTTCAATGTGGATTTGAAACAAGTTGAAGGGTAGGAAAACATTCAAAAACCATTGAGAAGTTAATGGATATCAACATACCGCATTTGGTTAATTGAAATGCATATTTTTACTTGCTACTTAATCAAGAAAAATCAGTCACAAAATGCTAAAAATAGTCAAAAACAAAGATATAGTATTCCTAACATAAAATCATGTAAACACTTAACAAATAGTATATTTTAGTCAACTATTTGGCAATTAACTTATCATATGGTAGTCAAACATTGTGCAATAATGAGGTACTTTTGGGCCTCATCATCCCCCCTAACTTGAACTGATGCATGCCCTCATGCATCTTAGTAGGCCATAGTAATATGCAGGTTTTATTTTTGTGAACAACATCCTTTGCTACCTGCTAACTGAGAAATTCCTCCTTGCTACACTATATCAAGTATTTTGCAATTAAGCACATGTATAATTCTTTTTCTATTTTTCTACAAGTTTTAGTGCTGCAAAGGTACCTCTTAAAGGCTTGATATCATATGATTCATCTTGCAATAGTCTTATTGTGGAACCGTATTTGGCAGATGCACTACTACTGATGGAATTTTCTATTCTTAACAATATTTCAGCCTAAATGCTTATTTTTGTTGTTTGCACCTTTTGAACAAAATTGATAATTTTTTTTTTTGATTTGAAATGCTTGAGGGATGTACTAACTTGTGGTAGAGCCTTATAAACCTCAATAATTGATGTACCCTACTCTTTTTGCTATTCTGTAGCATTTTCAACAATTCTGGTATAGTTTCTATTCATTTCGAAGATATCCTACTCATTTCGAAGAGACTGTATTCTCATTTCGAAGATGTCTGCTCATTTCGAAGAGACTGTATTTCTCATTTCGAAGATGTCTGCTCATTTCGAAGAGACTGTATTTCTAATTTCGAAGATGTCTACTCATTCCAAAGAGATTGAATTTCTCATTTCGAAGATGTTTGCTCATTCCGAAGATCTTCAAAAAAAATGCAGAAATGACCTCCTATGCAAAATTTAGCTACAGATTCTATTGTGGGTCCATCTCTAGAGTGTATAAGCCTTCCATAACATCAAAAATCCCTTCTTCATCCTTTTATTTAGATGCTATTCTTTGTTTTGTATGTTGTTATTTTATTCCAGTAGTACTAAAATAGAACCTTTAGGTGCATTTTGTTGATTATCCTCCTTCAATTTATCAAACAATTGTGAGATATAAACTTGTAGTTCTCCTTCTAAAATTTTCCCTACAAATTGAAATAGAATTGCTGCCATGTCTATCCCAAAATTAGGTTTTTGCACAGTTTTGAAATTTCCATGCAATTAAGGGCATAAGGGGGTGTTTCTTGACATCTTGAACATATTCCTTTTTCAACTTGTCACTATTGTATGAATAGTTTATGCCAAATATTGACTATCATACATTAAATGCTAAATGTTTACTATGAATTAAATGCAAGAAACACATACCTTATTGTCTTGAAAATTGGTCATGCACCTTACAAGCTGCTTTTGATGATTGTTAGCAGGCTATCTGAAAACATAAACAAACATAACACATGTGCAAGTGTGAGATTTGTACAATGGTGGAACAATGATGGGTAGATCAACAAGGCAATGCATGCCGAAAATTGATTTTCATGTAAGCCAACTCAGTAGCGCCTCCAAGAAGGTTTTCACTACTGAATTATTCATTTTTTTATTTATTATTTATTATTATTTTTTTCATCATTTTTTTGTATCTCTTTTTTTTTCATATTTTTTTCATCAGAAGAGGCTGCCATTTCTGGTTTTCAACCCACTTCTGTCCTCTTTTTTTTTTCAAGTGCTTCAATGAGAGAGAACATCTCTCACTCTTATTTGGATAAGACAAATCCTTATTCTCGCAAAAACATGTCAATTGTTGTATGAAAACACCATCTCTTTCTGTTGAAACCTGCAACATTGATGCAACCTTCCTTTCTAGATGAGCAGTAAGAATCTTCTTACATCATAATTGCCTCCTTATTGCTGGAAATGAAGTATTGGATCCATTGTTCCTCTTCCTTGCTGAAATTGATGCTTGTCCTCATGTATCCCCATTTTGTGGGACATGCCTTTGCTGCAAATTTTTTTTTTTTTTCTTTTTTTTTTCAATTTTTCTTGTCTTGCTTGTACCCAAAAAGGAAGTTCACAAACAAGACTATTCTTCTTTTTGCTTTTCTTGTATTTTTTTCTTTTGTCAAACTTTTTATCATTACTCTGA
Source organism: Wollemia nobilis (assembly GCA_028583015.1). Taxonomy (NCBI): domain Eukaryota; kingdom Viridiplantae; phylum Streptophyta; class Pinopsida; order Araucariales; family Araucariaceae; genus Wollemia; species Wollemia nobilis. Next base: position 1,219,867 of record JAQPPZ010016676.1, read on the forward strand.
ATCTGATATTGAAGAGAAATTCTCTTCCATTATGTGTACATCCAATGGAATATCCTTCAAGAACTCCTCCTTAGTTAATGGTGCATGGTAGACCCGAAGGCAATGTCCATTCACCACTAACATCCTCCATGAATTACCAATGGGAGAAAGAAGCACTGCTCCATATCTGAAAAATTCTTCAATCAAGTGTTGTCCATGCCTCCTAGTCTGCAAAATATTGTCAATCTGTTCTTGAAACAATTAAATACCAATTCCCAAAAGATGTTAAGTGCTTACATCAAGATAAAATCTTGATATACCCTTGTAATTCCATGTAAAGGGATTGAAATATTGTTTCAAAATAGCAACAATTTTGCTTTTTGTTTATAAGTCAGCCAGCTAATAATGTTCAAGAATTTTCTTGGTTGCACTTCAATTTGTTTCATTCCTAGGAGGACAGAATTTATGCAGTTTTTCTAGTTTTTCTCCTTTATCCAAGGCTAATTTCTGTGTGTTTGGACTAAAGGTTTTTTGTGTATCTCCATTGATTTTTGTCTCTTCAAGTTCAGGTAAGTTCTTGTTTGAGCACATTTTGATGTTGTTGCAATCAATAACATTTCCTGTAGGTTTTTATTTTATTTTATATATACCAGATTCAGCTACATAGACAAGGGTTGTCTATCCTGTATTATTTAGACTGATCACAGGTTGGGCTAAAAAAAAAAATATTTTTGGTTTGCACAATAAGACAAGAAGTGTACAACTTTAGCAGATCAACTACTTGTCAGGTAGGATCACCTCTAATGAGATCAACTATTGTCTGTGTAGGCTAAGAATTTCTAGGTTGTGGTTTAGCGTGGTAAAATCCTAACAATCTTTAAGTAATAATGGAAAACTCTAGGATCATCATTAAGTTGTAAACTCCTATTTTTATTGTGCAAAAGTTTTTGTGATTTTTTTTTAATAGGATTCAACTTACATAGAGAGGGGTTGCCTGTCCTGTATTATTCATATTGGCCACAGGTTGGGCTGAAGGTGGTGGTTGATTTACTTGCCCTATTTGTTGTTGTTGGGATCTCTCTTTGAGAAGAATTCGGACTAGGCAACAGATTTTGCATCTCTAAGTTGTGGAAGTAAATGGCATTCATCAATGATATGTCCCTGTGAACAAATGCTACAGGTAGCTGATATGGCTATTTTGTTCAAGGGATAGTTTTGTATATCTACCATGATATCTTTCCAACACCTAGTACAAATTTGTTTATACTACCCTAATGATATGGATATAAAAAGGGTAGTACTAGTAGATGGCTCTTCTAAATTTTTTAAGAGATCTTATGTTTCTTAATAATGAGGATGATGAATTGTTTTTATTTTTATCAAGAATTTCAAACATAGGCAATTTAACCCCCAAGTGTGAATATCACCTCCCTGTGGTTGCTTGTTTTCTAAATGGATTGAAATGCAACTATGAATAATTATTATTTATACCAGCTATTTCATTCAGATTTTACTCTAAAATTCCTAAGTTAGCACAATAATAATTATTTGACTGCTTTTACCCTCTAACAACACCATGATCCCCGACAACGGTGCCAAAATGATGAGTGTCATTGAGTCTCATCATTTAATCTCAATGATTTATCAATCCGGGGTGGTGTCCAAGGTTGTCTACGATAGAAGGCTAGGGCAGAGTATAATTCAGGCATTCAAATTTCAAGCATTTATTGGTGAAGCAGATTTTGGTTTAGCCTTTTGGTGTCACACTAAACCTAGTCTGAAGAATGGAAACTAAAATAAATTACATGAATTGAAAACTAATTCTAAGTTGCAAGAATTGAAATCTAACTACAATTGCAAGAATTGGAATTGCTAAATTGAAAGTCTAATCTACTCTTGCAGAATTTAAATTGCTGAAATGAAATCCTAAGTTACATTTGCAGAATTGAAATCTAGTTACTTTTGCATAATTGAAATGATGCTTGTAAATGAAACTTATTCTAAAAACACCTTTCAATGCCCTACCACAAAAGGTCGTCAAGCTTCTGCTACAGGAATTGACAACAAAATGAAATATGCTGAAAATGGAAAGTTACTAAAATAGAAAGCAGGGAAAACATGGAAAGCAAAGGAAAAATGCGTAATATAATTTGTCAGCTGACATACACACAAATGTTGTACACAAACATAATAGAAAACATAAATCACATAATACAAAATAAAAACAAGAAAATGAAATCTGGCAAGCAATCTATTAATTATGCTGTAGTAAAATTACAGATTAAAACCTGCCATAAAATCCCTCCTTCTAGATCTAAAAGTGGGCCCATACTTCCTGATCTAGAAGGAGGTGAAAAGCACTCCTTAACTAATTAACACTTAGAACATAAAATGATAAAATAGCTGCACTTTTATTGATGATAGAACATGCTGAAAACTACGGTTACAAAAAATTGTTGTACAGTCCTAATTGCTGCTATTGAAAACTCTCCTCTATTCTAATTCTTAATTGGCTCAACCAAGGAGGGAGCTATGTTATTTATATAAATATTTACAACATATCCCATGCTCAAATCAGCCTATGTGCTACTTTACAATGATTTGCCAATAATTTTGGATCTGAAATAAATGCAAATCTGGACAATTTGTGTTGCAGTAGTAGTCATTGGCCCTTAGAAAGCATCTTCAATGGTGGGAGTACGTGGGAGGAGTCTAGAAATATCTCACACATCATTCTCCACTTCAGAATATGCCATTTCTATCTTGCAAACAACTTTCTATTATGCTGCAGTTTTTCTGGGTTTATCCTAGAAGAGGATCAAAATTGATCTTTTCCATGAATGGTGGCTTTGGATGGCAAGGATGGCAAAGTCAGATGGGAGATATTTTCTTTTAACCTTTTCAACCTTCTTTCCCTTTTTCCATCATCAAAAATCAGTCAACAAGTCAAAAAGCACTTTATGTTCTCATTTCGAAGATAAGTGGCTCATTCCGAAGAGACTGCATTTCTCATTTCGAAGATGTCTGTTCATTTCGAAGATCTTCAGAATGAACAACTATGTGCTCTTAAAGTGATTTTAGCTGCATTTCTCAGGTGGATTTGCCCTCAGGATCAGATTGCAATAGCCTTCATTCCTCCCCACGTGTGAATTCCATGCCTTGCCATTCATTGGTAGCTTGCTGGAATTTACATGGTAAATTACCGCATTTTCCAGCTCACTGCACAGTTGTAAAATATTGGCATTTCTTGCAAATTCAAACAAATTAGAACATGAAAAAATTATTCAAATATCAACATGAAGGAGTACATCAAGTTGCTACTAAATTTATACACTTCATTCACCAAGTAACCATGCTGAAATAGTGCAACAGTGTTGCACAATTGTCCCTGCTCTGTTATACCCTGTTGCTGCCTATTTAGACCATGTGGGAATGCTTCTAAATAGGTTAGATGTCTTCTGTAGTCCTTATGAACTCATTCCATCCATATCCTCATGCTTTGCTTGACAACTTCAAGGTGTTCCTATAAAGTGACAACTTGCTGATTTTTATATGGTTGTTTTTTTTAGATTTTCAGATTTATGATAGTCCTAAAATTTTGGCTTCAATGTGGATTTGAAACAATTTGAAGGGTAGGAAAACATTCAAAAACCATTGAGAAGTTAATGGATATCAGCATACCACATTTTGTTAATTGAAATGCATGTTTTTACTTGCTACTTAATCAAGCAAAATCAGTCACAAAATGTTGAAAATAGTCAAAAATAGAGATATAGTATTCCTAACATAAAATCATGCAAACACTTAACAAATAGTATATTTTAGTCAACTATTTGGCAATTAACTTATCATATGGTAGTCAAACATTGTGCAATAATGAGGCACTTTTGGGCCTCATCAGCAGGATTTGGAGAAGAGGCCATTGAAGGCATATTAGAGAAAGCGAGAAGCAAGAGAGTGCAAGAAGAGAGGAGATTTGAAGAAATTTCATGAAAAAATATTGCGAGCAAGGAGAACTTTCTAATTTGGGACAATTGTCGTCATCCGATAACAACCCCAACAGAAAGAAGTGTTTGCAAGAAGTTTTCTAAATTTTGGAGATAAAGTTAGAAGATCTCAAGACATTCAAATTCTTGAGAAAGGAGACAATTTTGGAATCAAAATTCGATAAGGAGATTACAGAAGAAGAGAAGATTGAGGGGGCTAAGGTTTTGGGAAATATATGAACAACCACAAAGTTTTGAAGGCTAATATTGCAGGTTTGAAAGCAAATATTGAAGACTTGCAAGAAAGCAAATTAAAGGTAACCTAGATCTACAGTTTGGATAAGTTTTGGGTAGATCTTGGAGTGCCCGTAGATAGGATATTGAAGGTGTTTAAGACAACAAAAAAATTTAGCATTTTGAAGTCTCTCATTACAAATTTAAGCCACTGAAAGAAGTAAGGACTTGACTTAAGAGTTGCAAGTTTATGAACACCAGTTTGGGAAACATTAATAGCTTCTAGATTCAAAGTATGTGAAGATAGGATAGAAGGAGATTCAAAGCCACAAAAACAATTTTTTGTGGACAACATTGAAGGAGGATAGGATAGAAGGAGATTCAAAGCTACAAAAACAAATTTTTGTGGACAACATTGAAGGAGGATAGAAAACTATATATTTGGAGCAGTTTTGTGAAAATTTGAGCAGCAAGCAAGGCTGCAAATTGGGTAAGAGTGAAAGGAGAAAAGTAAAGGAGAACTTTGATGCAAAATAGAGAAAATAAAGGTATGCAATAGTGGTGCAATCTAAGTCTATTATTTGATCTGCTTGTTGTGGTGCAGTGGTAAATGCCCTAGGTGCTAGTAGAGGCCGACCCAGGTTCCATTCCCCTTGTCTCCATCCTGTAGATATATGGTATATTTAGTAATGTCCTATGTGCTGGTAGAGGCCGAAAAGGCTCCATTCCTCCTATGCCCAACCTATTGAAAGTGGCACCTCCTAAGGGGTGTTTTCCACTATAAATTAGTACCCAGGTGTTGTAGGTGAGTTGGAGAGAAGAGGGAAATCCTCCAAGGTAGGTCCCAGGTTCGAATCTCCACCCTACGAAAAAGCTGTATTGGGTACCCAAAATCCAATTGATAATGTTGGTGCGGGCAGGGCTGGGTGCAACCCCCGGGTAACTTTGACGATGTAGAACCCCTTGTTCGTGGTATCTTAGACCAAGGTGGCCCTGCAAGGGGTTTTTCGCTTTAAAAAAAAAAAGTCTATTATTTGAGTATTGAAATAAACTATACATCAAGTTTTAAAGAGCACCATATTATTATCCATATCACATTAATTTGAAATTAGAAAATTAAGAATTTAAAGTTCTTTAAGTTAAGGTGTTAGTAGTTTTTTCATCTTAACGATCTGCAAAGATAAAGTAATAATACTAAGGAGAAATAAGAAGTGCATAGTATTGTTAGTGAATGCTTTTCTATTACATATTTATTAAAGTAAAGTGAAAGCAATAATCTAAGCTAGATGAAGACCAAATAAAGGTTAGAAATTCGATAAAATTTCTAAGTGTCAAAAGACACTATAATAAGATTAAAAATCTTGGACGAGCACAAGCTTTGAGATAGGTTGAAAGCATCATTGTAGAAGATGAATTGCCACTCAAAATAGCAAGAGGAACTGCCACTCAAAGGAGTGTTACCATTGTTCTAAGGTGGGAAACTCAAAATAGCAAGAGGAACTGCCACTCAAAGGAGTGTTACCATTGCTCTAAGGAGGGAAACCGATTAATCTCTACACCAGTGGAGAGACGTGGATAAAATATCCACACCATCGAAGATACGTAGATAATATCTACACCATTGGACGTCATTGAAGAAGACCAAGTCACCTGTAAAAGCATCAAGGAAAATGATGTTTGTCCTTAAGAAATTACCATTCAATTATAAAATTAAAATCACAAGAATACATTGAGACAAACGTATTGAAGCATGAAGTGAAACAAACATTGGAATAGTGAAGAGTTACATTGAAAGTAGCGAGCAACCCTAGGCAGATTAGACTACATGCAAGCACCATGTTGATTAATGTTGGAGAAACATTGAAGGAGCATTTCAGGTAATGTCCATTGCCACAATAATATCCACTAGAGAAGGAAAACGTATTGCAAGGGAGTTAGAAATGTTGGAGTGCCAAGTGGTATATACTAGACCGAAACTTGAAGAGTAGCACCTATTCTAGCAAGTGACAAGTATAAATTGGAAGGTCAAAGGTTAATTCGTGCCTAGTAAAGGAAACATTATCCCAAGGCACCAAAACAGTTAAGATTCTACATATAAATATGGCAGATTAATGCAGGCAAAAACGTGCAAAGGATACCAGCGATTGGATGCAGTAAGAGAACCTATGGAGGTTACATTAGAGTGCAAGTTTATTGAAGTCAAAGTGAGAGAAATCATCTCTCGAATAAGCCAATGAATTCGACAAAGATAGCATGTGTGAATACAGCATCTTTCATAGACATACGCGGTGGAATATTTGCAGAGGAGTCAAATGTTGTTGAACATTGAATACAACTCTAAGCCTAAGGTATTTTATTTAAGTCAAATTACTCATAAGCTTGAGTTCGGAGTTATAAGGAAGTTTATAATATTATTATTTTCTAAGGTGAAAGGAAAAGGTATTTTGAGAAGAAAAAGCTATATTTGAAACCTTAGATATAATAGCAAATTGGAAAATTATTAAAAGGAAAAATTCTTTAGTAAACGATAATGGAGAAATATATACATAAGAGTTTTGTAGTTGAATTATTTAAAGTTACAAAACATTTTAGAATATTTACAATTCAATTGAGTTGGAGTAATAAGGATTTCTACAACAAATTGGATTTATAATAATTGCAAATATATTCTTCTAAATTTCTAAATTTGGAGATATAAGGTATTCTACATCAACTTAGAGATTAAGAAATTTAGAAATATTATTCTCTTGTGACTAAGATAAAATTCTTGAAACTATATTGTCATTTGAAGTCCAAAAATATCTCACTCAAAGGAATATGGATGGAAAAGTTAAGAAGGTATTTAAGGAAGAAAGTGAAGAAATGCTAAATGCATTCAAATTTTAAGCATATGGGTTAATAGCTAATATTGACAGAGATCAAATATTTAATATTCTAAAGGATGGACTAAGCTTATTTCTTAAGGAAGCTAAGGAAGGAGAATTTATCTCCTTTATTGAGTATCATCATGAAAAAAAAATTAGATCTTGTTGGGAATATCAAGACATCATAGTATTTAATACATGAGAGTGTCTAATGATGTATCTATCATTAATTACTTTTGAACTCTTTCAAATAAAGATACAAGGTGAAAACAATATCTCATATAATAACCTTAAGGAATAATATACAAATTCTAGTCAATATCACTGTGACCCTATTGAAGAAGAATATACAAATTCTAGTCAATATCACTGTGACCCTATTGAAGAAGAATATACAAATTCTAGTCAATATCACTATGACCTTGTTGAAGAAGAATGTATAACATTAGTGCAAGAGCAAGTAAAAAAAATTCAAACCAAAAAAGATGATATTTCTACAAAAAATACACAAAATAAAAGAAATAAAATAAGGAAGAGATGAGATTGTTGCAAAAAGGTAAAACAAGGATTATCTCATGAAGACTCAGAAATAAAGTATAGACTCGAGAATCAAATTGAGGACCCATATTGAAGACAAGTATTCAATAACCAAATAATGTAATAATGGGGGTGTTAGAGTATATTACATTATTTGGTACATGTATTAGATTAGGATTTAATTTATGTGTTGTAATAAATGAACATGGATGCATAATATTTAATATTGTAAATGTGTACATTTGTCCATGTGTACATGGGTCCATAGAATAGGAAGTTGAATAGTCAAGAAGTGGGAAGGCCAAGAGTGCTTCATATGAAGAGTCACATTACATTATATATACATGGTAATGTGGATATGTAATAGACAACAAGAGTAATAATATTACTTGGTTCTTTCAATACTACGACTCCATTTTCGTGAGCCTTCCTTTATGGCTTATTTAGGAGTAGCTATGTGAGCTATTTTTTTTTTGGTAAGTAGATTAATTTATATACAAAACGGGTTTTTTAAGAGGATCCCAAAACCTTATAACATGAGAGGCCGAAGCCTTTACCAATAGAAGGAGCCCCTTGGGCTAATACATTAGGTACCATATGAAAACTTTCCAAAAAAAACAAACCCCAAAGTGATGCCCATGAGGGCTACATCAAACCCTCCCAACGGGGGTCAAAACAACTAAAAAAACCATAAAAAAACACATAAGCATCCATTATATAGATCGCTGCCACCAGACGACAAAAAGGATCACGTCCCAGGAACCTCCCTTACACGTCCGGATCCTCCTGATCCTCCTGCTGGACCACCTTCCGAGGGCCTTTGGGAAAGGATCGTTCTCGTTATGCCTGCCACGAACCATCATGACGGAAGTGCCAATTGGACCCGGTGGCACAGGTGTCGTGGCTCTCCCCAATCCCGTCCACCTAGGCCCGGTCCTTTCATCACTCTTATGTGGAGACATTAATAATGTCCTGGTTGGCGATCTTCTCAATGTCCGTTGGGAAACGCTGACGCCACACCACAAGACATGTGGACTTTAAACCTTTGTTTGCTAAGTGGTCAGCTAGACCATTGCCCTCCCTATAGGTATGCTTGATCTGGACCTGGTTCCTCCGAAGTAGGATGCTCCTGGCCTCAGTGATGATATTGTAAACCTTCCACGTCGGATCCTTGGAAGTCGTCATGTATTTGATGATGTTCAAAGAGTCCCCTTCAACAACCAAGGGATGGGGATCCTCCGTCATGAGCTCGAGTCCTCTCAGCAGTCCTCTAGCCTCTATGACATGATTGGTTTGATGCCCTAAGTTTTCATAGAAAGCCATAACAAGCTTTCCATTGTGATCTCGAACTGACCCCCCCGTAGCGGCCGCCCCTGGGTTGCCACGAGATGCCCCATAAAAATTTAGCTTCAACCACCCGTGAGGAGGCCTGACCCACCTGACGTTCTTCCTGGAGACCCGTGGATCCTCCTGCTCCTTACTCTCCCTGGATAGCTTCAAGGATTTGAACAATCCTTCTTCGAACACATGTTTGGGCCAAGGGCTGGGGATAAGCTTGGCATTCTCAATGGCAAAGGCGATGGCCCTATGAGCGACTGAGGGAGGATCCCTGGGGGGTGACCGAAGACCCGACCATTGCGTTCCAACCATACCTACCATAGAAAGTGGTGGAAGCAAGCATTCCATAGGAAACAAAGCTTAGGGTTTTTAAAAGGATTGACCCATTGGAAGAAAGCCTCCTTGATGGTCTTGGGGGAGACCCATTGGATCTGGAAGGTGGAGAGGATGGCACCAAGGACCGACCCAGTGTAGCCACAGTGCAAGAAGAGATGGTCAGAGGACTCACAGGCAGACTCGCACAAGTAGCATCTATTGGCCAAAGCAAAACCCCTCTTATGAAGATTGTCAATAGTGAGGGCTTTGTTCTGAAAAGCAATCCAAGAAAAGAAATTTACCTTTGGGATCACTCCTTTCCTCTAGACCACGTTGAAAGGAAAGTCTGAATTTAGCCCTTTGCACTGAAAACCATAGGCAATTTTGACAGAGAAACCCCCGTCATCGGTCCCCCTCCAAATCAATCTGTTCGGTCCTCTGCTAGTGGGGATGATGATGTCCTTGAGGATGGAGGATAGGAAGTTGGCCTCCATCTCTAGCCCTTCTGCATTGATGACTTTCCACTGTAGGGAGCCATTTCTCCATTCAATGAAATCGGCCACTTTCTGCCCAACATTGTTATCCAAGAAACTTTTAAGTTGAACCAGCCCGATCTGTTCTGACAGAGGATCCTCTAGAGCCCACCTGTCCTTCCAAAAGTCTATACTTTGACCATCCCCAAGGATCCACCTGATGCCATTTTGGATCAACTATCTGGATTGGCCAATGGCTTTCCAAAAAGTTGACCCCCGGTGGGAATTCCACCCTCAAAAAGGGGAGTGTTGTTGAGGTATTTCCTCCTGACAATCCTAACCCATTCAACCGGTTCTTCGACTAGGATCCTCCAAGTGTGTTTGGCGATGAGCGCTAGGTTCATCATGGCCATTCTTCTGAGCCCTAATCCACCTTGCTTTTTGCTTCTGCACACTTTGTCCCAGGCTACCAGAGGAATCCTGGACTTATCTTCATTGCCTGACCAAAGGAAATTTCGTTGAGCCTGCTCGATCTTGAGAAGAACTGAGGCAGGCAATCTGAAAATAGACATGAAGAAGGTCAGAATCCCTTGGAGGCATGCCATGGTAAGGGTTGCCTTGGCAGCTTGGGACAGGAGCTTGCCTTTCCATGATGCCAACTTTTTGTGGATCCTCTCAATCACCATATTCCACATCCCTTCCTTTGCACGCCCACGAAAAAGAGGGAGGCCAAGATAGGTGGTGGGAAGGTAGTCAATAGAGCAGCCCAAGATCCTTGCAATCTGAACTTGATGCCTGGTCGGGGTGTTGATGAAAAAGATCTTGCTTTTGATGTAATTTACTTTTTGGTCGACAACCTTCTCATAGAGTCCAAGGATTCGTTTGATGGATTTAGCTTGAGCTACTGACGCAATGGTGGACAGAAGTGTGTCATCCACAAACTGCTGATGGGTGATCGCATCAATCTCTGAGGCAGGGAGGATACCTGTCACCTTCTTTCGACGTTGGCCATCCTTGAGAGCTCTTCCCAACGCTTCTGCAAGGATAATGAAAAGGATGGGGGACAGAGGATCCCCTTGGCGTAAACCTCTTGAGCTCTGAAAGAAATCGATGGGAGAGCCATTGACTAGGACCGAGAACCAGGGAGAGGAAATGCAGCCCTGGATGAGATCGACCCATAGGGGGTGGAAGCCAAACTTGAGAAGGATCTTCTGGAGGAAACATCTGTCAACCCTATCGAAGGCTTTGTTCATATCCAGCTTAAGAAATAGGGCAGCCTTCTTAGACATTGAGGCCGAATGCAGGGTTTCATGGATCGAGATGACCCCATCCAGGATGTTCCTCCCTTTTACCGAGCTGCCTTGGGATTGATCAATGATGAGGGGAAGTATGGCCTTCAGCCTGTTGGCCATAACCTTGGTCAAAACTTTGTAGATGACATTGCATAGGCTGATGGGCCTATAATTAGAGATGGATTTGCAAGCAGAGACTTTCGGGATGAGGGCCAAGAAGGTGGAATTGAAACTACGAGGGATGACTTTGGTTTCCTGAATTTCTCTAATAGCCTTACATACATCATTCCCCACCACATCCCACATAGTTTGGAAGAACCTTGGAGAGAAACCATCCGGTCCAGGGGCTTTATCGGGTTGCATTGAAAACAAGGCCTCTTTAACTTCATCGCGGGTGAAGGGATCCACCAGTATGGAGTTCAAGTCCTGAGGAACGATGTAGGGGATATTAGCAAGAAGAGTATCCTGAGCTTGACTGTCACCCTCCGAGGCACTTCCCAAGAGGTTCTGGAAGAAAGACACTGCTTCGGTCCTGATCTCCACAATGTCAGTGGAAGATGATCCGTTGCTGCACACGATCTCCCTAATCTTGTTGGATGCTCTGTGTCGCATGGTGGAGGCATGAAAGAACCTTGTATTGGCATCGCCTTCCTTGACCCATAGGTCTCTTGACTTCTGCCTCCAGAAGGTTTCCTCTCTAGCCAAGATATTATGGAATTCTGCTAGGAGGTTCCTTTCCTCCTCCCTAGTGGGGCTGTTGTGATCCCCTGCTTCGATTCTCCTTTCTATCTCCTGAAGTTTCTTAGTAATTGCTTTCTTATTGGCAAAAAGGTTGCCAAAGACCTCCCTATTCCAGATTTTTAGGTTTTCTTTGACCATCTTCAGCTTCTGAGCCAACTGAGAAGTGGCAGACCCTCTGAAATTTTGATGCCACCAAGAGGACACTTGATTTTTGAAATCCTTGTGTTGGGTCCACATGGCTTCGAAATGGAAAGGAGTTTTGAAGGAGGGAGGCCTACCAGATTCAAGGAGGATGGGATTGTGGTCTGATCCGATCCGAGGTAAGGCCAACAGAGTGGCATCACCAAACCATGGGATAGCTTCTTGAGAAATTAGGAACCTATCCAACTTCACCTGGATGAGTCCGCTATCAATCCTCCTGTTGCTCCAAGTAAAAGAGGATCCTTTGAGCTGAACATCCATGAGCTCATTGGTATTGACAAACCCTCTGAAATCCTCCATGCTTCTGCTGTAAGAGTCGTTGCCTCCTCTCTTTTCAGATGGATGCAAAGGACTGTTGAAGTCCCCTGCTAAGATCCAAGGAAAAGTGTTAAAGGTGGTCCTCATTTGAGTTACTATTTCCCACATCGTGACCCGCTCAATGGGTGAGTTTGGGGCATAAATATTTGATAGAATCCAAGACTACTTACTGGTCTTGGAATGAAACAAAATGTTTAGGATCCTATTCGAGGATGACAGAAGCCTTCCTTCGACCAGGGTAGGGTCCCAAAGACACATAAGCCCCCCGACGTGCCTTGAGCAGGACTGATAAGGCAATCTCCATTGGCCCAAATGGCCTTGGCAGCCTTTCGAGAATAGAATTCATCAATCTTGGTTTCTTGCATAATGAATATGGAAGGATTGATCCTTTTCCTTAGGTCAGCCACCAACCTCTGCTTGGCTGCCTCGTTTAGGCCCCTCACGTTCCATGAGAGGACCTTCATCTCAAGGGTTTAGGGTTTTTCCTGCCTCCCTTCACCAGCTGGAAGGGGGGTTTGGTTCCTTGCTTGTCATTGTCGGACTCATCGGAGAAAAGCGTCGACTGGGTCCCATTTGTGATATCCTCCATTGTTTCCTTGTTTCTTTTCTCATTGTCAGAGGGTCTCCCTCTTTTCCTTTCACTGCCATAGTCTATTGCCTGTTTCCTGCTCCTGGTGTTCCTGGGGCTGATCCTTCTCGAGAGAGATGGGCCTTATTTTTTAGATGAAGGAGAAGGGGGTGCCTCTCCCCTATTCGAGCAATTTGGGGATTTTCTATTGCTCACCAGGTACTCATCCATATAAGAATTTGGAAAAACAATTTTGGGAGGGGGTTGTACCTGGGCCGTTGGATCCTCTATGTTAGGACTGGTGAGAACCAGAGATTTTGGGAGTGCCTCCTGCTCCTTTTGGCCTGGTAGGGATCCTTCTCCTTGCTCACTGGTTTGCTTGCCTTGTTCTACAGTGGCACTCTGGCCAGCCTCCTGAGGTGCTCGATGAGCAGGATTATGCAAGATGTGTTTCAGGCCTACCGATGGTTCCTTGTTGAGAGGGGGGATACCCTGGTTCCTCTGCATGCCCTTGGTTGGACCTGCCACCTTTTGGTTCTGGGTCCTCAAACCAGGGCACTGATTCGGTAGATGACCTTGGGTGCAGTAGTGAGTACAAAAGGTAGGCTTGTTTTCATACTCGATGGGCTACCTCCTGACCATATGGGATCCTCTGTACAAATTGATGAAGGAGGGTAGCTCTATTTCCAAGTTAGCGGAGACACAGAAGCGGGCATGGACCATCCTGGATCGGACTTTGGTGGAAGGATCGATGGCAATGAGCTCACCTATGGAGCGGGCTATCCCTCGAATGACATCCTCATGCCAGAACTGGAAAGGGAGGTTTGGCAACCGAACCCACAGAGGAGCTACGTTTATGTTTTGAGTTTCAGGGTTAAAATCATCCCCCCACTTTCGGAGAAAGAGGCTCCTGCGTCCGAGGAACCAGGGTCCCCCAGCTAAGATGTTGTAGTAGTCCTCCTGAGTATTGAGTCTGATGGTGAAGAAACCTCGAGAGAGAGCAACGATTTCCATGTTTTCGCTGGTTTTCCACTTGGAAAATGCCCATTTTTGGATGGTCTCCATGTCTGGTCTCCCTCCTACAAACTTGCCAATCAGAGTGAAACGCTCAAGCTCCATGTAGCTATCCATTAGGTCTTCAGGGATTACCAGGTCTGTTCCACAAGGAAGCAGTTCCTGGGAGGGTTGCTTTGTTGAGGATCCTGGCCTCAGGACCTGAGCGTAGGACCCTTTTTGGTTTAGGTTTAGCCCACCCTTTTGTCCCTCCTTGTCAGGAGGGTCTTTACCATGCCTGTCCGACCCATCCGCCTGGGTCCCTGATGCATCAACCACTACCCCATCAACCGTGCCATGACTGGTCCCTCCTGGACTCTCGCCTGACCGTCCTGCCTCCTTTCTGTCGTATCCTCCTGGTCGCTCTCCATCCGTCGCTCGATCGCTACCTTTCCCGCTCTCCATCTCCTCATGTTTTGTTATGTGAGCTATTTCAGTATTTCATACTTATAGAATATTTCTATTATCATATATATTAGTTTGGTACTTTATTTCATTTCTGTAAGTTTGATTATATTATGTAATAAGCCTCAAAAGCTAACAATTGCTCCAAAAATATAAGAGCTATAATCACATAAAGGGTGTCTATGTGGCTAGGGATGAGCAGAAGATGTTCCACCTCTAGTTTGTAGATGACACTTTGTTTAAGGAGAATTTGGAGGATTATTTGGTGTAGATCCAAAATTTTTGCACCCCTTTCCTTCAAGCTAATGGATCCATGCCTAAAAGAGGGAGGGAAAATGATGTATCTACACCTCGGATGAAAAGTACTTGAGTTGTGCTCTCCTTGGTGTTTATCGACAAATTAGGTGGGCGTTCACCAAGAAATTATTTCTATGGCAATTTCCACATATAAATAAGGTGGGTGTTTTAGTTGTTTCTTTGAAGGCATACACCTATAATTTGGAAAAATACAACTATTGCCTAGTTATATGCAATTCAAATTTCAATGAAAACAAAGTATATAGATTCTAGCTAAAAAGCTTTATAAATCTAAACTATGATGCAATGATTTTGTAGATGTTGAAAGCAAAGGATGAGATTTATGCTAGCATGTTGTTTTTATTTTCTTTGCATTTTGTGTTTTTCAACTTAATGTACTAGATGCAGAATGATGTAACTAAATTCCTATTTTTATTTTTTTGTTCTTTGGAGCCTTTTTAACAAATGCAATTGACATAAAAATTGATATAGCTAAGTTTGTATTTCTTGTATTTTTATTTTGAGTTTTTCAACTAATGCAATTGATGTAAAATAATGCAATTAAGTTTATATTTTGATCTTTTCTTTTGAATTTTCAACTAATGCAATTGGTGTAAAATAATGTAACTAAGTCTATGTTCTTTTTGTGTTTTCTTTTTCTTTCTTTTGTTTTATGCAAATGCTTCCTAAAATAGAAGAATATGAAATTAAAGTACATAAAACTAAGAAAAATTAGGTTTAGATCCTTACCTGGTCTGGATGTTTGCTGTCAGATGCATTTCATAGCTGTCAGAGCGAATTCGAATCGGTCCAAATCTATTAGGACGAATTTAGATCTGTTTGAATTTGTACAAAACCTACAATTTCACAACAAAACACTAAACTTTATGATTAGGGGTGGGGGATCTGCATAGGTCACAAAAAAATGTGATCTGTGATAGATAAATCCCCTTTGTTCTTTCAAAAAACCGTAAACAAATTAATGGATCAGTAAATTTAATGCAAAACATATAAAATTTGATGGTAGAAAAGTAGTAACAATAGTAAATATAGTAAAGTAATAAGGTTTTGAAAAGACTAAAATGCAAGTATGAATCAATATTGATAAACATGAGATCGTGATATTGCCCCCAACTTGATTTTGTGTACTTTTGGATGTCGTCAGCAAATTTGGATGGCTTTGAATTCATTCAAATCTACAATGGCTAGATCTGAAACCTGCAATGGTCAAATTATAAATATGTAGAACAATTTCGGGTTACATAGACAAATTCAGATGCTTTCGAATTCATCAAAACCTACAAATTAATCAACATATGTTAAAGATCTGCAATTAAGTGATGTCAATATTGAGAACACCCATTTTGAAAATTATAATCAAATTGGCAATTTATATTTTTGATCTCTATGCAAATTCAAGACATACAAAGTGAATTTGTATTTATCCGAATTCGTGACTGTAAATAAAAAATCTAGATCTATGGGTGCAAAATGATGAGATTTCAACTTAAATTCGATGCATAAATATCAATGATACCAACTGTTGTCTCGACTGCTCACTGGAATGATGATATGGTGGCTAAATCCCTTCACAAAAACCTGCAACAAAATCATGAAAGAGCTTCTCCACCTCCAAAGTTCTACAAAATCACCATTAGGTTGATCTAAGGACAGCATTTGGGATTTATCATCTAAGGTAGTTCAAGGAATCAGGGAAGGAGGATGTAAATAGATCGAGATGTTAGGGGAAATTGGAAAATTTCCCAATTTTGGGTGAATTCGAACAAATTTGAATTCGTCAAAAATTTAGGTTTGTCTAGATTAGGAGTGAAATCCAAATAGTGCACCTAAATTAGGTGCATGTTTGATTTAGCTAAATTTTAACCATTTCAAATTTGTCGGAGCCACCCGAATTTCATGAAAAAAGGAGGAAATGGATAAAATTTAGTTTCATTCGACATGTAAATTGAGACAAGGGGTTGAAGGGTGAGAGGTACGTCATTAGGGAGTAACAACATGTTTGCTAGGGAATGGGAATTTTGAAACATGTCAAAATTCCCTAACTACATTTTGCCCCCTCTTTGGTGCATTTATGAACAATAAATGCATTAAAAAAATATGTAGCAGGAAGGGGAGTTATGCTGCAAAGCAAAAAGTTATTTTTTTAATTTATTATTTAGGATACCCCCTTTGAGTTTTGTGAAAAATTTAAAATTTATTATAAAACTCAAAATTTAGGGTAAAAATGGTGATAAATAGAAAATTAGGGTAAAACCCTAATTCATTTTACCAAATATTCTATAGTTTTTGCTCTAGAGAAAATAACGACTTCTATTCATTGGGTGGACATAGTGCGAGCTGACAACAACAGATCAGGCATAAGGATGTGAGTAAGCTCATATGTAGGTTTTCTTGTTGGATTTTTAGGTTCAATTTTTAGATTTTTAAGAATTTAGACGTGGCCTACCGTCGCACGGCCAGATCTATAAATTCGAACCATTTTGGCAAATTCGGATGTCCAAATTCATCTGAAGTGACATTCAAATTTGCAAATTTGGGCGGCTTTCAGCAAATTCGTATGTTTGAATTTGACTAAGAAGGGGTTCGATTTCACAAATTCGAACATGTTGACATAGATTCGATCATCTGAATCTATTTTTGTACAACTTTGAATTTGCAAATAAGGTCTAGATTTACAGGATTTTTAAATTTAAAGTTTAATTTTTGTATGTTTTAATTTTTTTGATGGTTTTCTAACTTAATGTTTTTTTTTTGTTTTACAGCGAGGTGCTCTTAAGAACTGCGAATGGTGGTACAAGGGCTTCGATGATCATGTCAGAAGCCTAAGTACTGATGATAAGATAGTACTAGAGGTGGTGGGCCTATGACACATGGCTAAGATGCCACACATAGAGGCATATTACTGTCTCTTGATTGCTCTTGCAAAGAGATGGTACCTGGGATCTTCTACATTCCAACTACCGATGGGGGAGATGACCCTGAATTTGGAGGATATCTAGAGGATCCTCTGGGTTCCTATTAGGGGGTAGTTTTTCTATCGATCCATGGCCCAGTCTTAGACGATGCAGCGGTTGACAAGAGATATGTATTTTCCTATTGAGTAGAGTAGAGTCAGCATTGAGGGACTAATTGCTTCAAAGGGAGTATCTCTACTGACATAGGTATTATCAAGGATAGTTATAGGATTATTGTCATGCCATCAGAGTGGATGACATTTGCCATGGGCCTTGGTTGAGGTGGTGGTCGATATGAGAGATTCTAGCCAGTGGTTTGTGTGGGGCCCCTATATACTTTATCACTTATACAGGACATTATTTAATGTCATGTATAAGAAGGGTCGTAGCCTAGTGCTTATGACACTTATACAGGTATGGTGTTGTGAGCACATTGTAGTGAGGAGGACAAAGGGGCTTCCTCATTAGTAGATAGAGGATGGACGACCTGTTGTATTTTGTTGGGGTCCTTTAGGAGGCCGAGGGACAACGTTTTTCTTAACGATGAATCTTCGCAATTTGGGCGAAGATTAGCATTTTCGAAAATGCAAATTTACGATTTTGGTGGACCCTCGACGTCGGCCCTTCGCCCAAAATTTTTGGATCAAATTTTTTTAGAAGTATCTATTCGTCGTGCGTTGATAATAGTATTACGTATTATTTTTTAAATTCGCCGACACTCCCGCCTAAGTCGTGGACCATTTTCGCAAAAAAAATTAAAATTTTAAAATTATCCCACCAAATTCGCTAACTATACCACTATATAAGTAACAAGCCAGAGATAGTTTTCATTTATAACATTCGAAAAGTAAAACTCTAATGCGAAAAGTGTGCTCGGATTCAGTCTTCAGAGTAGTTCTGTAACCGGATCGACACGACATAATTCTCCACCCGACCCGATGATAGGAACTTATATCTCCCGAAAGGTCAGTTCCAACCGGGTCGTCTGCCGCACTGAATCTCCACCCGGACCGATTTTCGGACTGAAAACTCCACCCGGACCGACTGTCGGACTGAAAACTCCACCCGGATCGATTGCAGGCAAAAATTTATGCCCGGACCGTTACCAATTTATACTTTTACCCGGACCGCAAGAAGTTTAGACCATTCGCCCGGACCGACCGTCCTGGACCTTTTTTCCACCCGAACTGACTATCGATCCTCTAGGTCTCTTTTTAGACGGACCTTTTCCTACAACAGGTACTCTATTTCTCTTCAGACATTTGAATCTGTGATCCTATTTTTTTGTCATCTAATATCTGGTTTTTATTTTGCTATTTTTTTACCATTTACTAAAAATAAGTCAATTTTCTATTCTCCATTTTTCCCCAAATTTTCTATGTTAAAACTCTTTGATTCTCTATTTCCATTAATATCCCCTTTTATGTTACTAGATTTTTAAATAGACAAATACTTTGGTTCTCTATGTACATTGTGATGCTCTACTTCTTGTCCATTTTGTACAAGAATTTTATATTTTTCAACATTTGTATCTCTGATTAAATTTTGCATAA
Source organism: Wollemia nobilis (assembly GCA_028583015.1). NCBI lineage: Eukaryota > Viridiplantae > Streptophyta > Pinopsida > Araucariales > Araucariaceae > Wollemia > Wollemia nobilis. The sequence goes on from JAQPPZ010016676.1 coordinate 1,238,996, forward strand.
ACAAAAAAAATTCTTATAATTTTTTCAAATTTTATATTGATTGGTTTTTTGCACTTATTAGTTACACTACTATCTCCAAAAAATAGAGTATCTGAATACTCTAAAAATATCACAATAAAGAATGACTGGAAACAGGTATCTATTTTCTACCAACCATCTATACGTTCATTCTAAATACAATATTGTGTTCAACATTTTATTACTTTTCTAAATTGAATTTTTTTCTTTACAAGTAAAATGTCACCTACTGGCGATGCAAAGAAGGGGGCCAAATCTGAAAAGGGTATCCTAAATTATTTTAGCCATATGTTGAAATCGAGTGAGCCATCGACATCTATGCAAATTCAAGGTACACATGATTTTTGAATACTTAATAGTTAGGTGTATTTGTTACTTTAAATAATGCCTTCTTCCTCAAATTGTTAGTGTGCCTCTATCCATATTGCATGATGATGTAAATTATATTTTTGTTTGTTAGTTTATTTTGTTAAATTAAAAAATAATTAAGAATATTATTGTATGCTACTATGCAGAAAACCATGTGGACCCTGATATGCCTTCGCTTGAAGATATTCATCCCCAAGAGATGACTTCTATTGAAAATTCTCTTAACAATGACATCCAACAAACACTTGAAGATAATCCTCAAAATACCATAGTTGAAAATGAGAGCGATAAATCAAATACATTACCATCTTCTTTTGAATCTACAAGCAAAAAAATAAAAAGTGGAAGGCATCTTACTGGGCTATTGGAAGGGCATTTAAGAATGAATGGGCAGAAAAATTTCCATGGATAGAGCCCATCCTAACTAATGACAACCAAATCGATGATAAAGTATGTAGATGCAAAATTTGTAGTTGGAAACTGGGCAAGGAGCATAGGTTGCAAAATAAGATAGATACAATAGAAAAACATGTTGGCAAAGTTTATGTAAAAGTTAAAGGAAGTGATGGAGAAATTATTAGAACAGTTAGGTGGAAGGATGCATCAGAATGTATGCATGTCAGATATGCAATAGAATATGAAAATCACTTTAAGGAACAACAATCTCTTGTTGAGAAAGGTGCAACAATTGAAGCCCATTTTCAAAAAATGGAAAAGATCACCTTAGGGGTAAAAGGATTACAGTTTGTTGTTGTACTTAGTATTCTCAAGAAGGGTAGACCCATGTCCGATTTTATTGATTATAAGCACCTATTTCAATTGGCTAGTTTGCAAAAAATTCTGAGTTGCCATTGGTCTGATCGAAGTGGTTGGGAAATGGTAAAATGTCTATCATTAGTAGAGAAGGAGGACCTGAGGGAGAAAGTAAAACATTCCAGATTCATTTCACTATCTATTGATGAGGTGACGGTTGTGGACAACACATCCTAGATTTGTATGCATGTGTATACTTTCCAAAACAATGTCAGGCAACCTAGTTTGCTAGGATTACATAAGATGGTGGAAAATTCAAATGCAGAAAATATTTATAATGTTGTTGTGACTAGTTTAAAAGATATTGTGGGAATGAATGACATGGACATAGCCACAAAGTTAATATGCATTGGAGCTGATGGAGCTGCTATTATGCAAGGGCATAGGAGTGGTCTCTGTGTTCGACTGCAAACCACAATTGCACCATATATGATACCCATTCATTGCATGGCTCATAGAATCAATCTTGCATATAAAATCATGAGCACTTTTGAAAATGTTGCGAGAGTGGAAGACCTCATTCATGAAATACATTCTTATTTTTCTTGCAGTCCAAAAAGGTTTTCAGAGTTTCAATAGTTTGCACTAGGAGTTACAGAAGGAAATAAAATGTTAAAATATGTAGATACAAGGTGGATTTCATTGTATAAACCTGCACACAGAGTTTTTATAGAATATCAATCATTAACAGGGTTTATGTACACAAGTAGTCAGAGAGTTGATAAGGCAAAATATTTGTTGTTTCGTTTGACTAACTTTGAAACCCTGCTGACGTTATGTGGTATTCTTCCAATGTTACAAGAAATGAATAGATTGATTAAATTTGCACAAGAGAGATCCATCTATATCATTGATTTCATAAGGATGAGAAAACAAATATGTCTTGTTATTGAAAATTTATGTGTTCAAAGCAGATTTTAAAGATCCCTTGTTTCATAGTTGGAATACATTGACAAACATGAACGATCCAGGAAGCTATTTGAAGTTTGACATCAATGATCATCTTTGTATTAACAATCATGGAAATTTGATACCTCTTTATTATTTTGAAAGGAAATCAAGTATAGGTATGGATGGTATTGAACAAGTTCCTGTAACACACAATAGATTTCATGTTGTTTTACAGAAAATTAGAACAAATTTGTCCAATATAGCAAAATATTTGACAAGTGAGATAAGAGATCGGTTTCAGAGAGATGAGTTGCTTGAGGTGATGGGTGTGGTTAACCCCATGTTTTGGGCTTCTAATAGTGACTTCAATTCTGCAAATGAGTTGTTTGTTAAATATATGATGATACTTATTCAACATTTCAGTAAAATTATGGAAATCAATGGTGTTACAATCAATGGTATACTAAACAAAAATATTTTGAAAGAATAGTCAACACATTTTGGAAGAACAATGGTTGGGCAAACAACATTTTTGAATGACATCCATGAGACTGGTTCCATTGCATGTTTGTGGCAAAAATTGTATCCAAGTACTATCCTACAAGATACTATAAGTGAATACTTCTGTTTATATGAATTATGTCAAACAATGATTCTGGGATCAGTGGAAGACGAGAGGGTTTTCAGTGCACTATATTTTGTGAAATCAAAGCTTCGCAATAGGCTGGACAAAAATTTGGAAAATTGTTTGAGAATTTATGTATCATCTTATCAGTTGGAAACTTTTCCCTATGACAGGGCAATTGTATTATGGAATTCCCTTGCAGATAGAAGGAGCGTGTTGAATATGACCGATATGGAAGATAATGATGCTCGCAGTGATCAGAATGCGGAGACACAACTATCCAATATGCTATATATTGATGTTGAACAAGCAGAAAATTATTTGTTTAAGCTACCTGATTTGTGATTTTTTTCACAAGTTGAATTCATTTGACAATAGATTTGACAAGTTGAGCATTGTATGTTTCAGCTACCTGATTTGGGTTTTTACCGATTTTGTGATTTTTCTAGTATTTCACAATAAACTGGATTTGATTTGATATCAAATTTTACAATATTGTATCAGATTTGTTAGATTTCACAAAATTTGATTATGAAGAAGTTTTCATGTTCTGTCCTTTGTTGTTTTTGAAATGGTTTTAATTGTCTGATATATTAGTATTTGTTTGTTTCAATTACATGAATTGTAAGTTTTTTACAAGTATTTACAACATTGATCAATATGGATTTGTTAGTTATCATATTCATTTTCAATATGAATTTTTGGTTATTTGTCATCACAAGAGTGTTTCATCTATATGAATTGTAACTATGATTTATTACACAACATTGTCTTTCAAATTATATGTTTTATGATTTTTAACATAGCATTGTCTTTCATAACCGATTATAAATGTATGAGTATTGTTGTTTTTGAATTGATTTGAACTGCATTCATATTCATATTGAGATTATAAATAGTTAAAATCATTTCAAAAACAAGAAGTGCATTCATATTGACACAAGAAGAGCATTCATATTGATTTTATATAAAACAAGAAGAGCATTCATATTGAGACAAGCACAACATTCATATTTATCATTTTGGACAAGAATAGGATTCATACTGATTTTAACTGCATTCATATTGATTCTAACTGCATTCATATTCATATTGAGGTTATAAACAGTTAAAATCATTTCAAATACAAGAAGTGCATTCATATTGACACAAGAAAAGCATTCATATTGATTTTATCTAAAACAAGGAGAGCATTCATATTGACACAAGCACAACATTCATATTTATCATTTTGGACAAGAATAGCATTCATACTGATTTTAACTACATTCATATTTATCATTTTGGACAAGAATAGCATTCATACTGATTTTAATTGCATTCATATTTTCATATTCATATTGAGGTTATAAACAGTTAAAATCATTTCAATCATATTCATATGCATATTGCCATAGATGAAAAATGCATCAAAAAATTATAAATAGGAAGAACAACAAAATTAAAATATATAGATTTAAAATATATAAAGATGTCTTTAAAGTTTAACTGTGTTGAAAAACAACACAAACTTCCTCCCAACACTAAAATTTTTGAGACTATGTTTGAATTTCTGGTTGTTCTACCGATGTGTGTTCTGCAGTGGTTTCTCCTGGAGCTGCCTATTCTATTACTTTTTCTACTTCTTCTACACCAGGCGTTGGTAGTGCTCCGGATCTGACTAAACTTTCTTGTCCTTTCTTGAAATTTTCCAACAGCCCAACATCTTCTTTGGTAGGATCTTGAAGCTCTTTCAAACTAGGATTTTTCTCCAGTCCTTCCCTTATCAACAGATTAGGATCCACTTTCAGTTTTTCCCGTAAATATTTTTTTAGAATGTTATTATCTCTTACTTTCTGTTGGGTTGTTCTCTTCATTATAATGGATGTTTCCAAAAATTTTTTGCAGCCTCTATGTTGACTTGCATGCTCTGAACCTGTAATTTCAAATTTTCAAAGTTTGACTACAAAAAAAACCATAAGTTAGTACAGTTATATGACATAATTTAAGCAACTTCAACAATTTTAAGACATGAGTTAGTAGAGTTAGAAAAAGAAAAAATGCAACTAAATTCTCACCTCGGCCACATCTCTTGCGGCTAAAGCAACATCAACAGTTTTCTTGTTGAAAGCCCATTGGTTATAGTATGCTTGGGCTTCAACATTGATGTTCTCAATTCTATTCAACATAATATTTAAAACTTCATCATCGGATGAAGTCTTGCACGTCACTAAACCTGATGTTGCCTATTGTAGCAGACCAGTAAGCTTCTCTGGTTCATTCTCATATCGAGAGAAAATATTCTCCCTTTTATTAAAGTTTTTGTAATGGGCATTTATTTGCTTGATGAGCACTTTAGCCCGAACTTCCCATTGTTTCATATATTGTAAATATTTAAGCACCCTCTCTTGGAGGGTTGCTTCAATACCATCACACATAGAATATTGAATATCAAATTTAACTTTGTCATCCTCGGATTGAGGATGACAGTGGGCTTCCATCGCAGGAGCGGATACTATTTGCTCAACTGTTGGGGGTGTTGTTTCTTCTACCTCTGCATGTGCATCTTCAAGCACCTCTATCGCCTGAAAGCCCTCAATGTTTCCTTGCAAAAAAATTCATCATCAAGCGGAATATTATCTAAACCATCATTTGCAGTGGACACATCCGGTACTTGACTTGTGTTAAAAGAAAAAGTGGGGAAAACACCCTGCGATCTTGGCTACAAAAGTATTTTTCCCCTTCCATGGGCCATATTGATTTGCCCTCTCATTTGTTGCACCTATGGTTGTTGTCGTGCTGGCGGTGGCCTCATATTTTCTCTTTCTTAGCTTCTCATGATTTGATCTTGAGAGCCACCTGACCAGTGACATTCAAATAAGAAATTGCAAAAATTATTTTCCAAAAACAAAAAAAAACTTTAATTTCAAGTAAATAGAATGATTTACCTGATGACGATTGGATCTCTTGTACAATGTTGCGGACGGGGGTTGTGCAAATTTTTGAAAACATGAAAATTAAAAAAAACTTAATTTTATGTAACACACTAAGAAGTATAATGATAAAATATTGAAATTGAAACTTACGTGTAGGACGGTTGATCTGACTAGATTCAATTTCAGGGCGATGAGGAGTAACTGTGACCTATCATGTACGTTTTGTTGGCCTCGACAATGGTGATGATTCTGATTCATTTTCTTTAGAATCACCACAAGCCTCATGCATGTGACCCCTTACACCAACATCATGTTTTTTAATTTTTGTCACAACCTTTCTCTGCAATCAGGTGTAAAAAAATTAAAACTGAAAATAGAGCTAAAATATATTAAAAAAATGAATGAAACATGGACTTACCCTCAACTCCTCTGAACTCATACCCAAATTCAGCAATGTGGGGTGCAGAACTATTGGTATTTCAGTATTTTTTAAATCATAAAAACTTTCATAAAAAAGAGCTAAAATAAAGTTCATGGTCGAAACCATTTTGACTTCCTCTGTCCCGATGTCGTGCAACTCTGTTTTGATGCATTCTAAAATGTACGAGCACCAGTCGAACTACGCGCCTTGAACAGTGTGAATGATATAGGTCAATGCCCATAATGGAAGTTCTGTTCTTCCAAACAAAAATAGTCTTGCTTGGAAGAACTCAATAATGGCTTTCAGATCTTTATTTCCAATGGAGGAGTTTGTTAAGCCTCTCTTGGACTTAGCCATGGAAGCTGCATAAAAAAAATTAGATGAAAAATAAAAAATGTAAAATTTGAAACAATAACAAAAATAATTGACGGGAATATTACCTTCAACAACTTTCCAGGAAAGGTCGTACTCATCCTCCAAGTATTGTTTGTCACGCTTACCCATTGAGAACTTCGTAGACACGACAGGGAAACTCTTGTGTGGAAGTTCTGTTAACCTTTGTATGTCAGTAGGTGTGATGGTGAATGACACTTGTTTATTCCGAAATAGGACATTCACTATTGCATGGTCATGGTCGTAACCATCAATGATACTCTGCAAAAGGTGCTTGTCCATCTTGAACTACGACATTCTAAGCAAGTGTTGCAAACCTGATGTAGATAGCCATGTATTGTCATAACCAGGGGTGGTTGACAAATCTATCATCACAGTGCAAGTAGGGTTCTTGAAAACCAAATTTCCTATTGCAGTGTGTGTAGCAGTAGAGGTGGCCATTGTTGATTAAGTAAAATGAGAAACTAGATTGCAAAGAGTGTGGGGTGATGGTGTATCGGGAAGTGGAAGAGCAATCACAGAAATGTAACCAAAAAAATGACTTCCCAATGTCTATTTATAGATAGAAATGATAGGATTTGGACATGTGGTAGAAAGTCATTCGACATGCACTATTGTTGAAGGATCACCTGACATGTGGCAGAGTAAAAATTGGTCCAGTGACGGATCTTGCTTTCCACCCGATCAAGCCTCGTAAATGATTTCCACCCGATCCATTAGCGATGATGGTTACCATCCGAGATGTCTCCTAGAAATGGTTTCCACCTGGATCCTTGTCCGACCTATGATTTACACCCGATCCGTTATTCGGACATAAATTCCACCCGATCATCGATCGGATGATGATTACCACCCGGTATGCCTACCACCTTATGGTTTCCATCCGGGTCATTGGCCGGTCTATGAATTCCACCCGACCCGCCACCGGACACAATTTTCACCCGAACGGTCATAGTTTTACACCCGGACCATTAGCCGGTCATAAATTTTCACCCGGACCATTTATCGCATATAAATTTCACCCGGACCGTTACCCGGTCCTCGATTTCCACCCTGGCCATTACCCGGTCCTCGATTATCACCATTTTTTCAATTTTTTTCAAAAATTAAGATAATTCGCCATGTCCTCCTACAAGAGGTTGACCTGGATTCACCAGGGATTCGTAGCGGATTCACAATTTTTTTACAAGGACATTTTGGGTCCGACCCCTTATGCATAACCTTGCCGAGGGAGGAGGATGAGTGGCCTAGAGGAGGCTAGGAGGGTGATCAATGAGTTGATTGTACCTTAGATTTGTTGGAGATCCTAGCAAGGGCATCCTGGCTGGGAGGATGATAGGGTGGAGCTGGCTCACATACGATGAGTATGATGGCTCTGGGTGGAGAGAGGGGAGATAGAGCTACATAAGTGGATCAAGTGTAGCGTTAGTTTAAAATGATGCAAGGGATTCCTATAGTACAATATTTTACGTACTGATGAGTGACTCGGGACTCAATGACTACTAGTGGGGTATCGGATCTCAATATATTTGCTGAGATAGATGAGGATGACCCAATAGTCGCACTTGTTGAGGCAGATGATGCAGGAGTAGAGGATGGGTACCTTGAGTGGTATGCAACCATCCTACCTATGAGGATCACATGAGCAAGAGGGGTGGTCGATCAGGTACACCTGGCTTATCAAGAGGCCACTAGATGGAGATTGACTAGACAACCTAGGGAGAGAAAGAGTAGGCAGACACAGAGGATATAGGGTCCTCATAAGAGAGGAGGGAGGTAGATACAGAGGTCCACTCTATAGGAGAGGGTCATGCATATTGAGAGAGTGAGTGGCCAACAATAGTAGGTTAGATCCCCGTAGCAGTAGGTACCTTCACCACAATAGGCTGTATTGTCTCCTCAGTAGGAGGTCTCTTCAGCTTCTTGACAGGACTCACCTGGGAAGGGCATTGCTAAGGAGGTTGGGGAGTTGAGCAACGTGAGAGAGGTTACTACTCTACAAACAAAGATTATCTATTTGAGGAGTCATATTGGCATTCATGCGAGCTGAATTCAATCCGTAGAGGCACATCTCACACAATCGTAGACTCTACTAGGGCAGGCTCATGCTTAGTTAGCCCAAATGAAGGGACATGGGGTATCTCATCAGATAGTCATAGTCATGCCATATGAGGAGTGGGGCTTTAGGCTAGTCCTTAGGAAGCAGCGCATTACAGAGTGCACTAATGGTGACGTAGGCTGAGGTTGTCTTAGCATCTCAATAGATGATGTTCTATTAGACACTCTACTTTCAGATGATGCCTAAGGGTTAGAGGGCTCCATTACCCCTAGAGTTAGTGGCTTTGAGCCACTCTAGATTAGTTTCTAGGTTAGTGTTTGGAGCTACACTATTTTAGGTGTCTAGGCAACCTTAATATAATGATACCCAGAGTTTTAGGGGTTCTAGGGAATGATATACCAAGGCTTGATTTTGTGGTATACCCTCTAGTACTGAGTATGTCATTTTATAATTGTGGTATTCTAGTCGTCTTTTGTACCTTATGTACTTTTTTGTGGGATATATATATGACTACTGTTGTTATTTTTGGTACTTGATTTTTATGGTTATGCATAATGCAAAATATTTTTTTTGTGATGATCATCATAATCATGCTTATGGTCATGTTTGATTTGCTATTGTTGTTTTATCATGCTTGAATCAAAATATTATTGTAGAAATGTGAAATGTGATTTGATGTAGTTGATATTTTGTAATGTAGTATGATTGAATTGTTTGTAGAAGACAAATTGTTTGGAAAATATACCCTTATGATTTTGATCAGTTAGCAATAGACCTCGAGGATGTGTGCTTTTATATGGCTGTTTATGGAGGATGCTCCTCGCGTTGGTCATGAAGTGGATCATGTGTGAGGTTTTGGTTGTATTACTAACATCAAAGGGTTTATGATCAAAAAAAGTAATTTGAAATTTTGTTGATTAAAAGTGAAAAGTTGATGATAAGTAATTTGTGATTTTTAAGATTAATTTTGACTTAATATTAAGAGAAGTAAGATGTAATGAAGGCGATTAAACATGAAAAAATAGGTAAAGGAATTGCGTTAGGCATAAGATTCCTAGTGTGAGGTAAATAGAGATATTTTATTAGGGTTGTCTCATGCCATCATCGTGAAGTCTATATGCAACTATATGACCAAGCAATTATATGTGATCAATGCAAGTTTTTTGTATATGATAAACAATCATGCAATATAAGGAAGAATTGTACTAAGTGGTGGATATAAGATGTAAGATTAATTAGTTTTATGGGACAATTGTTTAGGCTAATAAGTCATACAAATCCATGAGGATATGGTGAACTCAAGGAAAATCTTGGTGATTTGTAAGATGAAATCGAATTTACCAAAAACCAGTGTGTGATTTGTGTATTCATTTTATATCTTGATCTTAATTATGATACAAAATCTCTCAAGGATCAAATGTGTGCATATGAGGTTAATTTATCAATTTGGAGTAAGGTAATGATGTAAGCTGACTTTTGAGAACCACCTATGTGAAAATGATGAATTCATTTACCATGATTTTATACAGGCAATTAGACTTAACTACTTTGTAATTAAAGCTACCAAAAGCTAGTTGATCCATAAGTTAACATTGGTCTATACAAAAGAAGGTTGCTAATGTGACAAACATGTCACCACACATAATACTACCCCATTTCCAATCAGGTTTTATTTAGCCTATTGCTGTAATAGGGATCACCCCACAGTTTTTCGATTAACTGAGAAATTCTAGGGATTCAAGTTCATTACCCCCTTCTTTTCTTATTATTTTAGGTAAGGATTCTTGTTCATTTTTTAACAAGGGGATTGATTTGATTTGTAGCTCTCTATTTTTTTTTTATCAAGGGATACTTGCTTAGATTAGGCAAAGAGAAAGGGATTTTATTTGGGTAGGGGGAGGTTGTCCTTTTGCTAATTCTCAACATTCTAAACCATGCACATAATAGGATAGCAAGGGAAACCTTTCACTTAAGAAGCTAGGACTACTATGTAGCATCATATTTCCTTGTGCAAGAATCATTTTAAGGTGTGTAAGTGTGTTATGGTTCAAAATAGTGGTAGAATCAGTTTCCAAAACTCAGAATTTCTTAGTGTAGCAGTAGTTATTTTGGTTCAAGAGAGATTTATAAACAACGTAGAAAATCAATATTTTATTTATATGTGAATTTTGTGAGTGGTTTAGGATATAAATTTTGAATTATTTCTAAGAAAACCAAGATTAACTATGAATCTAGACAACATCAGTTGAATATTTAAATAATATAATAACTGGATGTGACCATATGACCTATGCAATTGGACCAAAACTTATTAAGGATGTAAGATTGAATGCAACTAGATGAAATATGATGAGTATGAAGTGAATGTGATTATAAAATATACTACATGCAAGAAATATTGTATGTACAAAATATATGATAATTATGTATAGTGGTAGGTCATGGATTTATGCATAATATCATTTGAGGTGCATTATATTCATTGGCTCCTTAAGATCTTTTCCATCTAAGGTAGCTAAACAATATGCACATGATCCAAATTTAGAAGTGATGATAAATGGTCCTAACCAGTTTGGTTGAAATTTTCCTTTAAGATCAGTTCAAGCATTTGTATTTTTTTTTATTTTCTTTAAGAACTAAATCTCCAACCTCAAAAGATTGAGTATGCACTTTTTTGGAGTATGATATTTTGAGTTTGTCTTGATAGGAGCGAAGATGCTCCAAAAAGTTTATGTGCTTTTCATCTAGTAATTCCAATTGGATTAGTTATCCTGTGGCAGAATATGGAGTCACAATAAAAATTAGGCAAGCAAACAAAAAATTAAATTTATTTCATTGCTACACCTTCGAATGCCCTACATATATATAAGGGGAGGAAGTCGGTGAGAATGGAGGGATAAGGGAAGAAATAGAGGGATAAGTAGCGGGAATATAGGAGGGAGAAGAGGCAGAAGAAGTGGAGGAATAAGGGGAACAAACAACGTGGAGGGGAAAATTAAAAAAATATCCTGCCGACAAAAATATTCTGCCGACAAGCACCATTGTTTTCACACTGAGCCTAGAAAAACCAGTTATTTCTAGGCCTTAACCCTCTTCACATTTGCAACATTCTCCCCCTTAAAGTTGAGAGGACTGAAAATATAGTCTCTCAACTTTATAAATTGATCTTTAGCCATCGCTTTGGTAAAGATGTCTGCGACGTTCTCCAAAGTGCGGCAAAATTTAAGCTCAACAATCTCTTGCTCCACCATGTCTCGGATGAAGTGATACTTCATATCAAAATGTTTTGTTCTGCTATGGTGGATTGGATTATATGCCAACTAAATGGCACTGATGTTGTCATAGTAGATTCTAGTCGGACCACTTTGTTGTTCTCCAATCTCTTCCAACACCTTTATTAGCCACAAGGCTTGAGTACTAGCATAGGTGACTGCTATATACTCAGCTTCTGTAGAAGACAAAGCTACCACAGTTTGCTTTTTGGAACTCCAAGTTATTAGTCCTGATCCCAGACTAAAATAGTTTCCTGAAGTTGATTTTCTGTCATCAATGTTGCTGCCCCAATCACTATCACTAAAGCCTACAAGCTTGATAGTGTTACATTTATGGTACTGGATTCCAAAATCCAATGTACCCTTCACATATCTTAGAATTCTCTTAGCTGCCTGCAAATGCAGCTCATATGGGCTATTCATAAATCGAGAGGCAAGAGAAACAACATACTGAATATCAGGTCTGGTGTTGGTGAGAAACATCAAACTCCCAACCATGCTTCTGAAAGTGGTCACGTCAACTTTTGGTGCTCCATCATCTTTTCTTAATTGGATCCCATGTCCAACTGGAGTTGCAACTGGTTTGCAATGTTCCATAGCAAACTTCTTGATCATGTCCCGAGCATACTTATGTTGATAGATGAAGATCCTTGTATCTGATTGATGAACCTCCATTCCAAGGAAATAGTGCATTAAGCCGAGATCCTTCATCTCAAATTGCTTCATCATGGAGCGCTTGAACTCCATATTCACTTTTTCATTACTACCCATGAATATGAGATCATCCACATACAAGCAAACTATGAGGATGTCATTACCTTGCTTCAGGTAGTAAAGGGTGGGTTCATTTATGCTTCTAGTGAACCCAAAATATTTGAAGTACCCATCAATGCGTGAGTACCAAGCTCGTGGTGCCTACTTGAGGCCATAGAGTGCCTTTTTCATTCTGTAAACAAGGTGCTCCTTACCTTGCTCTTGAAATCCTTGAGGTTGCTCAACATACACTTCCTCTGTCAAGTACCCATTGAGAAAGGCACTCTTCACATCCATGTGTTGAATTTTCCAACCTTTGTGAGCAGCTAAAGCAAGAACTGATCTGATTGTCTCCTGTCTGGCTATAGGAGCAAATGTCTCCTCATAATCAATACCATACTTCTGTGTAAATCTTTTTGCAACCAATCTTGCTTTGTGCCTTTCAATGCTTCCATCAGCATTGAATTTGGTCTTGAAAACCCATTTGCATCCAACACATTTCTTGCCTTTAGGAAGCTTTACCAACTCCCAAGTGTCGTTTTTTATAGAGGTTATCTCCTCTTTCATTGCATCTTGCCAGATTTTCTGAGTACATGCCTTCTCATAACTAGAAGGTTCAAGTTGTGCACTAGCCAACAAAGCATAGTTGACTACATCTCCCCGGGGTTCTTGGGAGTCGTCATCTCCATACAAATGCAGATTTTCAAGTCTTTGTAAAATAGAACTCATCTCACTAGCTTGACTTCTAGTATACCTTCTTTGAAAATTTTTATCCAACATCTGATAAGATGGATGATGCTGGAGAGTTCTCTTACCTCTGGATGGAGAATCAATATCCATCGGTGAAGAACTTACTGACTTCTGCGGAGAAGGACTTGGTGAAAAAGTTGAACTGGAAGATGAACTTGGGCTTGTGGGAGGAGACTTCTTACCTTTCTACGATGACTGTTGTTGCACCTATTTAGAAACTGCATCATTGGATTCATCATCACTGAATATTTGGGGCTTACCCCATTCTCCCCCTTCATCAAAAATCACATCCTTGGAAACCACAATCTTTTGAGTCTTGGGATTGTAGAGTCTGTAAGCTTTTGTGGTCTCACAGTACCCTACAAAAATGCATGCTTGACTCTTAGGATCGAGCTTCTTCCTCTGCTCATCAGGAATGTGAGAGTAAGCCAATGAACCAAACACTCTGAAATGCTTGACATTTGGTTTCTTACCATACCATGCTTGGTAAGGAGTTTTCCCTTTCAAACTTGAAGTAGGGCTCCTATTCAAAATATACACACTTGTCCTGGCTGCATCTGCCCAATACATATTGCTCAAATGCTTCATCTGAAGCATAGATCTTGCCATTTCTACAATGGTGCGATTCTTTCTCCAAGCTACACCATTTTTTTGTGGAGTGTAGGCAGTAGTGAACTACCTCTTTATTCCATGTTCTTTACAAAAATTCAAAAATTCATTAGAGGAGTATTCTCCTCCTTTATCTGATCTAAGACACTTAACAAAATATCCACTCTCATTTTCAACTCTTGTTTTAAAATCTACGAAGCAATCAAATGCTTCATCTTTATGCTTTAGAAAATATATCCAGCACATTCTTGAAAAATCATCAATGAAAAGAAGAAAGTAAGAGTTGTTACCAATGCTCTTGGTCTGCATTGGACCACAGATGTCCGAATGCACTAGTTGGAGTGGATAACTGGCCCGCCATGCTTGCCCATGAGGAAATTTGGACCTAGCGTGCTTGCCCAAGGCACAACCTTCGCAGACTTCCTTATTGTCCTAAACTTTAGGAAGTCTGGTCACCATCGCTTGAGAAGTTAACATCTTCAAACTAGCTGAATTCAAATGACCGTATCTCAAGTGCCACAACACACTTGGATTTGAAATAGCAACATTTGCTAATTGATCTCCCCCTGGCTGATCAAACTTTAGAGGGAATAGCCTATTCTTTGTCATTGGCACTTGTGTAATGATTCTATTACTATTATTTTTATCAAAAATGGTGCATTTACCCTCATCAAAAAGCAACTTGTAGTTCTTTTCTAACATTTGACCAACACTTAAAAGATTGTGTTGGAGATGGGGTGTGTAATAGATATCACTTACTTGCCTAACACCTTCTTTAGTTGGAACCGCCATGGCTCCAATGCCTTCAACTGCCAATGACTTGTTGTCTCCCAACTTGATGCTGGATTTGTAGGAGGAATCTAGAGTAGCAAAGAGTTCTTCTTTGCCACTCATATGATTTGAACACCCAGTGTCCAAAATCCAGGGTGTCATTCAGGTTTTGATATGACAGGCCATATGAGAGAAAGAGATTTGTGGTCTCTTCCTCTTCTCCAAAATTGCCATACTGACTACTCTGGTTGTTGCTGCTCCCTTGTGAAGGCTTTGACCAACAGTCACGAGCATAATGGCTAGGTTTTCCACAATTGTAGCAAACTTGCTTCGACTTATCACTTCCTTTTCCTCGGCCTGGATGCTTTCCTCTGTTCTATTGTCCACCTCTATTCTGACCTCCACCTCTATTTGAAGATCCTCCTCTGCTTGGAGTTCCACCTCATGGACTATTCCTGCCTCTTCCTTTGTGTTGACCTCTGCCACGACCTCTACCTCTTCCTTCTTGTGAAGTGAAGGCTTTATCATCTCCTCCATGGTTGGTGGAAGGAGTGTCCTGCAATATTTCTTCATGTGAAAGAAGAGAACCAATTAGTGCTTCAAAAGAAAGAGTGGTCAAATATTTTGATTCTTCAATAATGATTGCTACATGATTCCATTTTGGAAGAAGTGTTCACAACACTTTCTTCACCATAACCTCAGGCTTAATATCTTCACCTAGAGTGACCATTTTATCTACTACGACTTTAACCCGCATGCAGTAGTCTCCTACTTTCACATTTTCCTGCATTCTGAGATTTTCAAAATCTCTCTTCAGTGTTTGAAGTCTAACCTGTTTTATTTGATCACTACCTTGAAAGCTTTCTTTCAAAACTTTCCAAGCATCTTGAGCTGTGTCACAGGATGCTATTCTAGGAAAGATACTTTTATCTAGGGTTGCTTGTAAATAGTACAGGGCAGAGGAATTATTTTTTTGGCCTTCTTTTCTAGCTTTCCTATCAACAACACTTAATGCGGTCCAGTCAGCATGGGAGGGTTTTGTGTAACCCTCTTCAACTATATCCCATAAACCTTTGCCTAATAACAAAGTTTTCATTTTTTTTTACCAGTATTCATAATCACTACCATTGAATTCTGGAATTGGGAGACTTGTGTTTGAGGCCATTTATACTGCTTGAAATTAAACTTTGATTTGACTGATATAAGTAATAACAAAGCAAAGTAATTACAAGTTCAAATCAAATCTAGTTTTTTTAATTCTCTCACTGATTTCTTGTTCTTCTTGTTGTGGATCTCCCAGTACTGGATGCCCAAAATTGTCGGCAATGGAATCCTCGTTGTCACTGATGAGGATGATTTTAGGGGCAGCTGGCTCAGGTGGCTCCAATATTTGAAGAGAAGCACTGTCACTGATCTGAGGGTTGGTTGGTTCTGGCTCTGGCTCAACCGGCTCTAGCTCTGGCTCTGGCTCCACTGGCTCTGGCTCTGGTGAGCATGGGGTATAACTATCACTGGATTGTTCCTCAGGTATGACTTCAACTGAATCGGACTCCTCCACTCATTGTCCGAATATGTTGTCTTCTGAGTCAGCTTTGTAACCAAAATCCGGATTCCTTTGGTGGGCTATGACCATGTTTTCTAATTGATTGAAAACTGTATGCAAACCATATCTCCAAAATTTTTCGTCAAACCATTTGGCGTTCTCTCTTTGTAAAAGAGAACAAAGGGCATGATAGCATCCGGTTGATCTGATCATCTTCGTTGTCTAACCGGGTGTTCTAGCCATTGCACCATGTGGCCCTCTTCGAACCAACACTCATCCTCCACCTTCTTAATCCTTTCAGCATGACGTAAATAAAAAAAATTTAAAAGATTTCTTTTTGAACCCGATGGGTTTCGAACCCGGGTCTTCTCCTCTGCAAGCAAGCCGACTTAACCAACCCCGCTGGGTGCTCGGATGAGAACGGTTAACAAGCCTGTGCTATTTATAATCATGCGACGACAATTTTTTTTTTTAAATTGCAAAACCCTTTATCCCACATGCAGTGGGAGGGAGATGCAAGAGGCATTTAATAACATGAAAACATGCATTATTCAACGATTGCCTTCGGGCAATCAGCAACCAACAATTTTATCCCTCAAACCGATGAACCAAAAACCGCTAATCATGCCCAAACACGTCACCTTCCACCTGGGTCCACTCTGCCAGCTCCTCGCCACATGTCACCTCTAGTGTCTCTACCACATGTCCACTATGCCACGTGTTGCTTGCCAGCTCACTTGTCATACTACCTTGAGATCCGTGCCCTTGTGCAGCCTTCACCTACACCCGTCAGCGGCCACCTGACGCTCTGATACCAGTATGTGGTAGAATATGGAGTCACAGTAAAAATTAGGCAAGCAAACAAAAAATTGAATTTATTTCGTTGCTACACCTTCGAATGCCCTACATATATATAAGGGGAAGAAGTCGGTGAGAATGGAGGGATAAGGGAAGAAACAGAGGGATAAGTAGCGGGAATATAGGAGGGAGAAGAGGCAGAAGAAGTGGAGGAATAAGGGGAACAAACAACATGGAGGGGAAAATTAAAAAATATCCTACCGATAAAAATATTTTGCCGACAAGCACCATTGTTTTCACACTGAGCCTAGAAAAACTAGTTCTTTCTAGGCCTTAACAATCTTCACATTTGCAACATATCCAACATGATATTCATCTCCTACTTCAGCATCTTGAAGTAAAATACCTAAATAAGGGACTTCCAGCACAAAAGGAAATACAACATCAGCACCATATAACAAGACAAAGGGAGAAACACCCATAGGGGTTCAAACACTAGTTTTATAAGCCCATAAGGTAGGATATAGTTGAGTATGCCAATATCGTCCTGATTTATTAACCAATATTTTTAGGATTTTAATTAAAGTTTTTTTGGATGCTTCAACTTGGCCATTTCCTTGTGGATAGTAATAAGTATACCATTTATGTTGGATTTTGTATTTGACACAAAGTTTTTATATGTCTATATTTTGAAGCACGTTTCATCATAAAAAACGAGTGTAGATGGAATCCCAAATATACAGATGATTTGAAATTTAGAGACTTGGATTCATGTGCAAGAAGCCAATGGTATAGCTTCTACCCATTTTGTAAAATATTCAGTTGCAGTTATGATGAATTTATGACCATATGATGAAACTGGATTAATCTTCCTGATGATGTCTAGGCCCCATTTTGAAAAATACCAAGGGGAAGAAATGGCTTGAAGCTCTTTTGCAGGAGCATGGAAAATATTTGTATATCACTGACATTTTTCACATCGATGCACATAGTCATTGGCATTTTTTCCATAGAGAGCCAAAAATAGCCCATTCATAGGATTTTTTTGGCTATGGCACCACCACTAAAATGACCTCTGCAATATCTATCATGCACTTTATTTAGTGTCTTTTTGGATTCATCTAGGTTGAGGTATATTAGAAGGATACCTTAAAAATACCTTTTATACAAGGTACTTTCGATGATTACAAAATGAAAAACTCATTTACGCAATAATCTACGTTGATTTCTATCTAGGCCATCTGGGAATGATCCATTTTGGAGAAAGTTAAAGATATCTCCATACCATGATTCTGAGGATCTTTCTTCAATTGTGAAGACGTCTAAGGGTGCTAGGCAATACAGTAATAAAATGGGTTCTCTAATTTGGTGAATGATAATAGTATCATGATCATCATCCAAATCTAAAGGAATAAGAGAAGAAACTATTGCCATAACATTTGTAGAATGGTTACTAGTATGAGGGATAACTTTTATAGTAACTTTCTCGAATAAAGACATAAGTTTTAAACCATATTATTTATAGGGATGGATTTTCTCATATTGGGTCTAATAAATATTATTAATTTGATTTACCATGAGTTGTGAGTCTTCAAAAACTGACAATATTTTAATATTCAAGGCTAAAGCTGCTTGTAATCCAAGAATCAAGGCTTCGTATTCTATTGTGTTATTTGTCCAAGAAAATTGGAGTTTGAAAGATAATGGGATAATTTATTTTTGTGGAGACACCAATATAATGCCTACACCTGCACCTCTCATGCAATGGGATCCATCAAAAAATAGAGTCCAAGAGTCTAAATGTTCACCTTCTAGATTAAGGCATTCATCTAAAAACTCTATCGTCAAAGGGTGAGTAGATTCAAGAGGAGCAACGATGAGTTATGACTTACCCTTTAATGTATTTTTGACCAATAAAGGTTAGATCAAACTCACTTAGAACGAGGACCCATTTTGCTGCTAGACCTGATAAATAAGGTCTACTCATCAAATATCGTAATGGATCAAATTTTGTGATGATAAATGTTTTTTGACTAAGCATATAATGGCATAGTTTCTATGTAGAGAACACAACAACTAAGGAGATATTTTCTAAAGGAGTATAGTGAGTTTCATAACTTACCAAGGTTTTGCTTATGTAATAAATAACTCTCTCTTTCTTATCCCATCATGTTGCACAAGCATTCTTCCTAATGCAAGTTTTGAGGCAAAAATTTATAAAATAAAAGGATACTTAGGCCTAGGTGAAACAAGCACTGGCAGCGTAAGAAAATATGTCTTAAGAGCTTCGAAGGCTTCTTGAAATTCCTCATCCCATTAAGGATATCTTTCTTGAGTAACTTAAGAAAGGGTTGACATTTATCTACCAATTTTTCAATGAAATGATGGATAGATTAGAGTTTACCTTGTAAAATTCTAAGGTCTATCAAAGTTTTTGGTGGTGGCATATCGATAATTGCCTTGATTTTGATAGGATCTATCTCTATTCTTCACATAGATACAATAAATCCCAATAATTTACCTGATTTGACACCAAAAACATATTTATCCATGTTTAAACAAAATTTATATTCATGGAGTCTATTAAAGACTCATTGCAGGTCAAGAATGTGATCTTCCTCATTAATAGATTGAGCTATGATGTCATCGATATAATCATGTAAAATGTCATACATCATATCATGGAACACATATGTCATAGCTCATTGATAAGTTGCTCCTACATTCTTTAAACCAAAGGGCATTACTTTCCAACATAAAGTCCTCCAAGGTGTAATGAAGGCAGTTTTAGGTTGATCCTCTAGTGCTATACGAATTTGATTATATCTTGAAAATCCATCCATAAGGGATAACATCCCGTTTCCTACTGTGAAATTGATGATTTGATCCATATTAGGAAGGGGAAAGTCATATTTGGGACATGCAACATTAATATCCCTAAAATCAGTACATACTCTGATTTTAGTAGCCTCTTTTTTAGTTACTAGGATGACATTAGATATCCAATTAGAATAATCTATGGCTTGAATGAAATTGACATCTAAAAGTTTTTGTAATTTATCTTTAACCAGTAAGGCTACTTTAGGATGCATTTTCCTAAGTTTTTATTTTACAAGTTTAGCATTAGGACAAAAAAGTAAGTGGTGCATGCCTACAAAAGGATCTAATCCAGGCATATTTGCATATGTCAATGCGAAGATGTTAGGGTATTCTTCTATAATAAGTTCTATGTATTTACTTTGTTCTTATTTACTCAAGGCAGCTCTGATTTTAACCATATGAGGATTGGTTTCTATTTCAATATTATTTTTTAAGATATATTCTACCAAAATATTCAAGTCCCTTTCAAATTTAGGAGGGGCGGGTGAAACACCGATTTCCTAAAGTTCTTCTATAGATAGTTTGACTAACTCTTATTATGTGGTTGTTGTGTAAACATGGGCTATACATGGGATAGATCCATAAAAAAAGAAACTAATCCTCATGACTTCTTCGAGGGGGATGTCCAAAAAGACATATCCTTCTATACACTCATCTGGAGTGGCAATCATTTCCATATGGACTACTGAAATCATATTATAAGAAAACAAATGAGTCTTCTTTATCTTCTTAATTTTCATTAAATGTATTTGATTTTATAGATATTCATCATATGTTATTAGGTGTTCATTGTCACCAAAGGGAAAAGGTTGAGACTTCATAGGAATATAACCTATACCACATCAAGCAGGCCATTCCTCAATCTCAAAGGATTCACGTATACCATTCTCAAAATGATCCAAGAATTTACCCTTATAACCCATATCACACATAATTTGATTTGATTTTATATATCTGTTGGAGAAGTAAATTTGAGCAAAATTGTTCTCATAAAAAGCAAATCTCATTTGTTTAATATTGATTTTATCAGGAGAACATCCTACAAAAATAAAAGTACAACTCCCAACATGATATATGTTTCCTTGCTTGCGAGGCAAACCTGTTGTTCTTGGGGATGGCGGTATTTGAGATAAGACAATGGAGTCTTGTAAAAAAATATTAGCATGCTCAATGGGTGCTAATATGGTGGATAAATCCAATAAAGTATCATCTATAAGAGGGTATGATGTAAAAGGATTATCAGTTTTAGAAGGTGTAGATGTGTCATAAGAAGGTAAATGTTTAATATTTAGGGAAGAAGACTTACGAGGAACATGAACCAATGATTATAGATATGGATAAAATGGAATATTAATGGGTTTCACTATTGCACATATTTCAAATAGTCTAGGGTCTCCATGAATGGTGACCAATTGATTTTTAAACTCAAATTTTACACATCGATATAAAGTAGAGGGAACTGCCCTCATTGCATTGATCCAAGGGCATCCTAGAAAGATGTCGTATGATATTGGGTAAGATACAACAAAAACGGACGTATCCAAAACTCTAGGACCAACTTGTAATGGGATAGATATCACACCACAAGCTTCTTGGGTTTAATCATTGAAAGCTTTTTTAATCATTTCAGTTCTTCTTAAATCTTTGTTTCGAAACCCAAAACTTTTGAAAAAGTCATAGGGGTAAATATTTAGAGATGAACCATTGTCAATCAATACCCTCTTAACACATAAATATCCAATTTATGTTGTTATGTACAAAGGATTATTCCTATGCATACTTTGAGGAGGTATATTTTTGTCATGAAAATTGATGTAGTCAACTCCTTCAGCGGCTACAAAATTAACTACGATGGTTACCTCTATGTCCTGAGGCACCATCATTTGACTAAGGGTATTCATTAATTCTTCCCTATGAAAGGATAAATTTCTAAGGAGGTGAAGAAGAGAAATCCTAGCTGTTGTATTAGCTAGTTGTTTATTGATATCAAAAGCAATCTTGTATTGAGGCCGAATACCTAACTGACATGTGGACTAGACAAACACAGCTTGGCCTTGACACGCATCTTGAGGGACACGTGGACTAGACCGACGATGACAGGCCCTGGAATGCATCCCGAGGGACACGTGGACTAGATTGCCAAAGATTGGACCCAGGCATGCACCCCGAGGTGCTGACTCGACAAGACACATGGCAGACAGCCATAAGAGGACATGTGGTAGAAAACCACTGGATAGGGACCAGACAAGTGGTGGACAACCACTGGACAAGACTCGACACGTAGCACATCGCCACAAGACTGACTCGATGCCTAACCGACACGTGGAATGGACTGACAAACCTACCCCTGTTGCCACGTGGCGGTGACCAAAAGGGCAGGCGATGGTAGTCGATTTCCGAAGGCAATCGATGGATAAGGGGGGACTTTCCCCTTATCAACCCCACAACATCCCACTGTAGGATGCATGTGGGATAATCATCCTGCAATTTTTTTTAAAGAATTTGTCATCGCAAGGATATATAAGGCACATACTGTGCCTTCATTCCATCGGGCACTATAGCCCGACCGGTTGATCGGGTCGAGCTAAGGCACACGGCGGGGAGTCCAGGGTTCGACTCCCGTCGGGAACAAAAGGCCATTATTTTGGCCTACGACGCTACCAAGGTATTTTTTAATTTTTTTTATTTTTGCATTTTTTTTAATTAAAGTTTTTTTTATTAAGTTATTTTTATTAATATTTTAAACTTCAAAATATTTTTTTTGAAAATCATTTTTTGTTTAAGTACTTAAATTGATTTATTTCAAAGATATATTTTTTAGTTTTTCATTATTAATTAAAATGATTTATTAAAAACTTTTCTTAAACTATTGCAAATTAATTTTTTTTTAAAGAAATATTTTTGCAACTTTGATAGTGAAAGGTGCTAATGTTTTCTCACAAAATGGAGATATAAGACATAGCAAAAGCACATTTTTTTTGTTGCAAATTAGACATCTCTTCTCAACCCTTGTTCATTTAGCATACAAAGAAAGGATCACACTGATTTTTTTTTGCAAATTAGAAAACAAGGAGCCTGAATTTTTTTTTGTAAAGATCAAAAGTACAAAGAGTGCATTTATTTTCTCCAAGGAGACATAATACATAAAATTGCACATCTATTTTTTTTCTGCAAAATTGAGAAGACTTTGTAACCTTGGATCCATCAAAACTAAGTCGTGTGTCGACTTGTCTTGAAAGGAGTGCTCTAAATTCTACATTTTGTAAACATTAAGGGGGGATAGAGTTCATTTTTTTTTTTATTCTATAGTTTGCAAAATTGTAACGCAAAAGGGGGGATATTTCAGAGTAAGAAAGGTGCATTCTTGATTTTACTCGACACCTTCTCTTACAAAAATTGCTTGTACTAGGTGCATTTTCGGTTGCATCCGACACCTAGAGTGATACAAATTTGGGTTGCTCTCATGTTTTGATTATTGCACTAAACACTCATGTTTTTTTTGTGCAATTAAACAGTCAAATATAAACATTAAAAGCAGCATTTCACAAAACCCAAACTTCACTCAAAAACCATGCTAAACTTTGCATAGGTTAAAACAAGTCATTTTTTACTCCCCATCAAAAGGTCAAAACTTCAAATCACCTTGATTCACTCTCTTTGTTTGGCTTAATAACCTCAAATTTTTCATCCTTCTTTAAAGGGTGTTAAAGCAGGTGCCATTAAATATCCTAGAGGGCAAAATCAAAAGTTTTACAAAACCGACCCCTGTTTCATTTGCTCTATTTTGTTTGGCTTAAAAATCCTCCAAATTTTCATCCCTTGGTAAGGGTGTTAAGGCAGGTGCCATTAAATATCTTATAGAGGAAAATTGAAAACAACTTCCATATACTCTTTTGAGGGTATAGTGCAAGATATCACCATCTTAGTCCTATCAAATTTGAAACCTAAACCATGGCCATGATACACAAGTATCTCACTGAGAGCCAACTGCTCAAAGGTTCAAATTACTCAGCTTGGAAGACTAAGATGAAAGCTATCTTAACTGTAGAGGAATTGTGGTCAATAGTGGATGGAAGTGTCACTAGACCTCAATCACCTAGACAAGATCAAAGAGACTTTGATAAAAAGGATAAAAAACTATCCTTAATGATCTTGCTTGCTATTACTGATGATATCCAACCTCATATCAGTGAAGCTACAACTGGTAAGGCAGCATGGGATGCCTTAAGTACCATATTTGAGGGAAAGAATCAATCAATGATTCTTAACCTTCAAACATAGCTTCATACTCTACATATGAAATCAGGAGAAACAGTAGAGCTATTCCTCTGCAGAGTCGTAGAATTGAAAACAAAACTGCAATCCTTAGGAGAGAAACTGGAAGACCAAGTCTTGAACTCAATCATTTTGAGAGCTCTTCCTGATTCCTACCGAATGTTGATCACCTCACTACAAGTTTCTAGAAGGACAATAACTTTTGTCGAGTTGGTAAACATGCTTCAAACAAAAGAAGCTAATCAACTCCAAAGAGATGAGGCATCCAACAATGCTCTCTTCTCAAAAAGACAAGGTGGTAAGAAAAAGTGGAATCAAAAAAAAGGTTCTTCTTCTAATCAAGAAAAGGGTAAAGCTAAAGAGATTTCAAAGAAGAAGCAGTATTGTAAGATTTGTGACAAAGACACTCATGAAACCAAAAGATGTTGGTTTAAGAACAAATCGCCCAATGAACAAGGAAACAAAAAGGGCCAAGGCAAACCTAAGAACAAGAACAAACAACGAAAGGGACACATTGCAGCTAAAGATTCTAGTTCAAATTCTGAGAGAGCACACAAAGTGCTCATGACCCATATAGATTCCTCCCACAAGGACTCTATGTGGTACATAGATTCAGGCACTAGTAAACATATGAATGGCGATAAATATTGGTTTGCAACATTTGAGGCTCGAGAAGATAGATCGGTCACCATTTCTAATGATCAAACCTATCGAGTTCAGGGAGAAGGAAGTGTTTCTATCTCCCTTCTAGATGGAGAATGTAATATTCAAAACGTTCTTTATGTTCCAGGATTGAAAAATAATCTCTTGTCAGTTCCACAAATCCTGGACAATAACATGAATGTCAATTTTATAGTGGACAAAGAAAAGAAACATTGCTTTATCACTAAAAAGGGAAAACATATAGCAATAGGTTCATACAAACATGGTTTGTTTGTCTTAGATGCAATTACCTCTACCCATACTGCAATGGCAGTCACCACAAAGGAGGCCACTTCTCTTTGGCATAAGAGATTTGGGCATTTGAGTTCAGGATATTTACTAGAGTTGAGTAAATATCAAATGGTGAAAGGACTCCCTACTCTTTCATCTACCTTGCCAGTGTGCTTTGATTGCTTGTTAGGAAAGCAACATAGAGTACCTTTTGAACCTAGCTCTTTTCGAGCTAAGGTACCTTTGGAGTTGGTTCACACAGATTTGTGTGGTCCCATGTCTACAAGTTGTGGAGGAAAATGGTATTTTCAATTGTTTGTCGACGATCACTCACGAAAGATGTGGGTCTTCTTCTTGCAATTGAAGTCTGAAGCATTTTCCTATTTTCAACAGTTCAAAACTCTTGTTGAGAAGGAATCGGGATGCTTTATTAAGACCCTCCATTTAGATCGAGGGGGGAATACACATCAAAATAATTTTCCTCATTTTTACAGACACATGGGATAAAGAGACAGTTAACAACAACCTACACTCCTCAATCCAATGGGGTTGTTGAGAGAAGAAATCGGTCCATAATGGAAATGGTTTGATGTATGCTTAAGGGGGCCAACCTTGAGCAAACTTACTAGGCTGAAGTTGTTCAAACTGTAGTATATCTTCTAAATAGGGCTCCCACAAGGGCTCTTGAAGGTATGACTCCTCAGGAATCATGGAGTGGTAGGAAACCCTCCATAACTCATCTAAGGGTATTTGGGTGTAAGGCATTTATGCATATACCTAAGGAGAAAAGAAATAAATTAGATGAGAAATCCCTACCTTGTATATTTCTTGGATATGATGAATTTTCAAAAGGCTATCGGTTGATAGACCCATTAACCAAGAAGATACATGTAAGTAGAGATGTAGTGTTTGATGAAGCTTTCACATCCAACACTACATCAGTATACCTTGATGATGAGGAGGAACATCAACTTCCTTCTACACAACAAAAAAAGCCACCCAAATGGTATACAAGCACAATGACTGACTCTAAACTCACTTCCCCACCTGATCTTACTCTCAATCGTCCAAAGACAAGAAGCATGACACAAAAAGAAAATAATGAAGCATCCACTTCAGTTGATGATATTTGTGCAGATTTTCAAGATATTTCAATTGATAGAGAGTTACCAAGGGAAGATGAGATGGAAATAGATGAGGAGAGGGTTTACTTATCAGCATGTGATGAGAATGAACCTTCTACAGTTGATGAAGCACTTAGACTACCTCAGTGGAAGGCAGCTATGGATGCAAAATATAACTCCCTCATAAAGAATAAAACATGGAAGCTAGTGGATTTGCCTAAAGGAAAGAAACCCATAGGTTGCAAATGGGTTTACAAAATAAAATATAAGGCAGATGGCACTATAGATAAGCATAAAGCCCATCTTGTGGCAAAGGGCTATGCTCAAAAGGAAGGACTTGACTATGAGGAAACCTTTGTTCCTATAATAAGGATGACCACCATTCGAGTACTTTGTGCTATGGCAGCACAGTTTGGATGGAAATTACATCAGATGGATGTAAAAAGCACCTTTCTTAATGGTGACTTAAAAGAAGAAGTATACATGACTCAACCTCCTGGATTTGCGAGAGGTAGGCCATGAGCAACATGTTTGCAAATTGGTCAAATCATTATACGGGCTAAAACAAGCCCCAAGAGCATGGTACATAAAAATGGATAGTCACCTATTGCAACATGGATTTAAGAGAAGTCCATCCGACGCAAATCTCTATATCAAGAACACTGGTTATGAGATAGTGATTCTTGTGTTATATGTAGATGATTCGATCATCACTGGCAATTCAGAGAACTTGATTAAAGCCATGAAAGATGACTTGAAAGAGTCATTTGATATGACAGACCTAGGACTTCTCCACTACTATCTTGGCCTTGAGATAGAATAGAAAAAGAATCATCTAAGGGTGACTCAGACAAAGTATGCTAAGACTTTAGTAGAAAAATATCGTATGACTGATTGTAAACCCAAAGCAACATCGATGGAATCAGGGCTACAATTATCACGATATGAAGACTCACCATAGGTAGATGGAACACTTTATAGACAGATGATTGGAAGCCTCATCTATCTGACTAATACTAGACCAGATATTACTTATGTTGTAAACTATCTCTCACAGTTCATGCAAGAACTAAAGGTCTCCCATTGGAAAGCAACTAAGAGAGTCTTACACTACATTCAGGGTAGTGTCGATTATGGTCTAGAGTATAAGAAGAATAACTCATTCTTCTTATAGAGTTACACTGACTCTGATTATGTTGGATCCATAGATGACAAAAAATCAACCTCAAGCTATGTTTTTCATCTTGGATCTGGTCTTGTCTCATGGCATAGTAAAAAGCAACAGGTGGTTGCTTTATCTTCAACTGAGGCAGAATATCGCGCTGCACGTGGAGCTGTGTGTGAAGCGATATGGCTAAGTCGCATCTTGGCTACCATGGGCCTACCAAAGAAACTTCCCATTCACATGTTTTGTGACAACTCAGGTGTTTTGAACTTGGTCAAGAATCCAGTACATCATGAACGAACTAAGCATATTGATACAGATTGTCATTTCATTCGTGATGAAGTTCCTAAACACAGAATTCAGCTCCAACACATTCCCACCGATGAACAGGTTGCAGATATTTTTACAAAGGCACTTGGACGTGTCAAATTTCAACTATTTCGGAGCAAACTTTGTATATCAAAGTAATGTAATAAAGGGGGGATGTTAGGGTAAAATAAGGTAGTGTATTGCATTACACTACGTGGGGTTATTACATTTACTTTTCTATGTAATTATGTAATTACCATGAGATATTTTCCTCATGGTTAAACTAGGTAAGTACCTAAATATCCTATGTTAGATATTTAGGTTAGTGTTATAGTTAGAACTCTCCACCTAGGTTAGTAGTTAGCTACACGTCTCTCCTACCATGTTGGTTAGCGAGATAGACTAGATTAGTTAATTAGATTGTTATATATATTTTGTAACCCCTATTTCCTAAGCTAATGTTCAATTAATTATTTTTGGACTTACCTTGGACCTACACTTATGAAGTGGTTTCAGAACAAAAGGTGGTTGATCCATATCATTTGGTTGGGTTGTAGGTGATTGAGGTTGAGAATTTTGAGCTTGAGATTGTTTTCTAGTAATGGCTCCAACTGTAGCCACAATATTGTTTGATTGATGTGGACTAAAAAAATCATCTTAAATAGATTACAGTCTAGTAGTTGATGTTTGTTCTATGGGAAGAAACTATTGTGAGGAAGGACGAATTGTTATCGTTCTTGGAAATGGTTCCTATAGAACTAACAAATATATAATGGGTAGAATTCATCCTAAATCATCTTCTAAACTATTATAATGAAAGGAACTAATGTCTACCTTAGATTTTGTTTCACTTTCTATATGTTCAAAATATGGGGATTGTAATTTTTTTTCCTTGAAATTGCTTAATTGTGACAATGGATTTAGTAGGCACAAATGAAGTTTGTGGGAGTTGCAATGGTAAGTGACTACTAACCATTCCCACATAACGTGTTGTATGAGGTACACTTTTAAAATATAGCTAATTCACAACTTCCTTACCATGATTTGGTAATGGATTCTGGAAGATGTCTAGTTTTTGATTGATATTTTGTGCTTGTTGCTTTTGTGGGTATGTTGGTGGATTAGCATTTGGTGGAGGATTTTCCACTCCCAATTTTCCATTATCAATCAATTCTTACACTAAGTGTTTTAATCTTCTACAATTTTTGGTTGGATGTCCATCCACTTGATGGAAATCACAATATTGGTATGGTCTGTACCAAGACTAAGAGGTGCCAGGTTGTCGTATCTTTGGCAATTTTATCAAGCCTCTTTATACCAAATATGGTAAGACCATTGTCAAATACTGATTTAACCTTGTGAAATTCTATTGTGGAGGTTTTTGAGGTGCTTTTAACACAAAATTTTTTATGGTTTTTGTGGTATTAACATTTGGAGGAGGTCTACTATCTATGATCCCATCTCCTACCACATGTTTGTTCTTATATTGATTTTTAGATGATTTATCCTCATCCTTATTTTTAAGTTGTCCTCTTCTGATAAGGGTTTCTTCTACCCTTCTTGCCAAGTCTATAGCTTGATCAAAGGAGGTTTCAGTGGTAGTGGCTAATTCATAAGATAATTTTTCTTGTAGATTTCCAATAACAATTTCTAGCATCTCTCTTGGAGGTAGAGCAAAATGTTATTTGCCTAAAAGTTTTCTCCATCAAGCTAGAAATTTTGAGAAACTTTCTTCCTTCCCTTATTTTAGGTTGTACAAATATTTACTTGTGACATGACTTTCTATATAGGCGTCAAATTGATGTGCAAACAATTTCATAGTTTCTTCGAAGTTTCTTAAGGAGTGTGTTGGCAATTGATAATACCATTCCAAGGCCATACCTCCTAAAATTTTTGGAAATATTTTTAATAGCAACATGTCATCATATGCAATGTCATGGCAAGTAGTCCTAAACATGCGAATATGCTCAATCGGATCTTCGATCCCCTTATAAATCAATAAAATTGGCATGGGGAAGCATTTAGGATATGGTCTAGTGGCAACAAAATGATCTAGTGGTTGGTTACACATTTTATTATAGTTATATGTAGGGTGATAAGGGTCTATTTGATCCAATCGTGAAGCTAGTTGTTGGACTATAGTTTCAAGATGATGTGGTTGTCCATTATGATTATTTTGTGCTTCTATGTTTGCATAGGAAGGGTAATATGTATGTTGTGTTGTCGCATAAGGAGTTGAGATGGTAACACTGTTATACATAGGATTTGAAGTTGGAGGGTTGGCAAGCTTATAAGGAGGCATATTTTGCTACAAAGTTGGTTGAGAGGAAGTCAAACTTCTTGCATTTTTATTTATTTGGGATGTTGAGGTTTTAATAAATCAAGTGTTAAAATATTGAGAAAGAAAGTTATTGTTGGAAGAAGAAGAAGGTTGTTCTTGGGTAGTAGTAGTGGTTGCAAAAATAGGTTTATATTGTGATGCCATAGTTTTTTGACTTTGAGTGGTGCCTAATGAATAATCGTTATGAGTGGCAGGTTGTAATGGAGGAATATTATCACTCACATATATATTTGGTTGTAAGAGAAGTTGGAAAGCTTCTTCTAAAGCTACTTCCATTGAAAAATCACCTCTTTTAAGTTGGTCTTCTACTTCAAAGGCATTAGCGATAGCTAACTGATTATGACTTAGGAATTCATAGAAGTGTTGCACAGATTCAAAAATGAATGTCCCCTTGAGGTCCCATTTTAGGGTCAAAAGGGTCGACTGTTTCGTATTTATCATTTTGTTCTATTTGTGCAACTTATTATTCCTAAACTTCTATTTTAGTTTCGATATTAGGGTTTTCATTATTCTATTCCCCTTTGGAGTTGGTTGCCACTTTTTTGCCATTCCTTAAGGTTTTAGGCATCTTGTTGTGTTGTTTTGTTTTGTTTTGATACTACTATTTTATTTTTTATTTTTGTTGTATTAAATTAAAGTAAAAAGGTTTTTTCACTAAGTTTTTACAAATATTTTAAATAACAAAGCTAAGGTGATTCTACTCTTCTCGAAAGAGCTTATAAATATCATTGATGGGCTCTAGGTCTTCAGGGTTCATGAAATGTTCCTCTTCAAAGATAATATTATCTTTTAAAATAAGGACGAAGTGAACGAGAGTGATATACTTAGTTTTAGAAGTAGGAGGTTGAAACTAGAGCTCATGGTAAAAATATTTAAAAAGGACTGCTCTAGGTGCTTTGTGATAACATCTTTTTTGTTTAAAGACTATCTCTTTTTCCTCTAAGTTTGCTAGGAATTTATGGATGACTACAGATTCTTCAAAGTAACTTTTCCATGGGTAAATTGTGGAGTGGACGCTAGCCCTTTTTTTCGCTAGCCAACATTCACAACTCCTTTTAATTTCAAAATAAGTGGAATAGTAATATGCACCTAAGGATTTTGTTATGTATATCATTTTAATTTGTTTCAACTCCTCAGCCCCTCTCTCAATGAGATCAAAATTTTACCACAAATCTTCCCAATTTTCCCTATTGATCCTAAATAGGACATCAACTTATTTTTCTATAAGTTCCTTCCTAAGGTCGATAAGGGCAAATTATTTAACACTAGTGTCCACCATTTAAAAATGTTTCTAGTTTTTTTTGTTTTTAGAAAAAACAAAGTAGAAAATAAAAAGACAAAAAAAGAAAACAAAAGTTCTTTTTTCTAACTAAAAGTTTTTATTTAAACCATTTTACAAGTTGTAGGCCAAGTTAACTCACTTGGATACCCACATGTAGATGCTTGGTGATGAAGTCAAAGCCGTGATGAAGCCCAAGTTCTACCAGTCCTCACCCAGTTCATCATGGACAACGATACACCTCAAAAGAGATGTGTGCTATTTTCCACGGCTATGATGGTTGTTGGACCGACCTCATTTTAAATATTGATTAAAGGTTTCAATTTTTCTAGGTATAGGTGAAAGGATAATCCATTTTGGAAGGCTTGTAAACCTTCATTATATATATTTTTTTGTCTGGACCAACTGAAGCTACGGTCAGTGGATTCTTAGTACTACACTCTACCAAATCCTATACCAACTCAAGGAGGTTCAATAGGAACCTAACTCTTTAAGAGTTAGGTAGTAGGATATTCAACATGAGTTACATCACCACTACATATATTCGAGTAAAAACCTCTATAGTGTACCATGACTCAACATGAACTCCATCACTATCCATGCGCTACCTCGCAACCTTTTCATCCTCATTGAATACCCTTTGAAGAACTCTACTCTGATAGCTGACATGGGTGGATGTGATAGGATGTATCTCAATCGAAACACGAAGAATTTGGTAAACATCCTCCAGTGACACCATCATCTCACCAATCAAAATATGAAATGTGTTGGTCTAGCTATCCCATCGGTCTATCAAGGTAATCAGATAAGCCTGATATGCATCACCACCTCTAGCTAGTCACTTGCTTGAGACCAATTACATTGAGCCATACCCAATATTTGTCAAAGATAAGTTTTTGTGCCCTCTCACCGTGGGAACTATATAATTGGCCTTCACAAGCTGAATATAAATAAGAAATCAAACTAGCAATCAGGTCACAAAAAAACTCAAAAATCAATTAAAATCAAGGTATAGTACAATTCTATCAAGTCCATATCATCCTATATAATCTCTCTTGTGGTGGTCCTAGGTCAAGACGATCTCTCCTCTTAGTCATCCTGGGGTGAGACGATCGCTATAATGATCAAAAACCATTCAAATGCAGTCATACCACCTTGAGACAACTCCCAAACCCCACAAGAGGGAATGTCACTCTGCGAGATGACCCCAAAATTGGGGCACATGCATGCCAAAAAAAACAACAAGAACTAAAGCAAAATTAAACAACCTACACTACATTTCCTAGTATAGGGTGTGTTCCTTACCTTAAGTTTAAGGTGAGTTTCATTTCTTGCATTAATTAGTGAGGTTCATTTCTCACATTAATTAGTGAGGTTTCTTTTATTTTGTAAATTAACAAAGGAGAGAATAAAGTGACTACCTTTCTCACTTCGACTCCTCCACTCGTCAAAGTCTTGGGTTGGTCCATGATTAAAATAGGTTGAAAATCTGATAGCACTCCGCTTCACAATTTTCTCTCCTCCTCCTCAATCTCTCTTCTCCTCCAATAATAACAGTGAAAATGACATCAAAGTTTTCAAAAATATGCTTTTATATTTTCAAAAATAACTCGATGATCTCGGGGTTAGACGGTCGCATTCAGTGTGACCATCCTACCACGAGACGGTCCCAAAAATTATAAAAATTACAAAAAATTGCACAAAAAAAGTAAAAATCTCCAAAAATATCTAAAAAAATTTGGTCAAAATTTCTAAAGTAATCCTCGTATTTTGTGATTTACCCTATAAACTTGGCGGTTGCAGTGACTAATTATCCATGCAATCTGGTTGGATGGGTAGGTTACCATAAGGCCACTTGAAAAAATAACTCCCAAATGAATCAAAGTGTCATTCCAACTCCCTAAGAAGACCATGCGACTGGACTACTTCATGGGATAAATATGTATATTTCTTTCTTCCACTCATCCTCAAGTGATCCTCGTATACAATGATTTCCCTCCCGAACGACTCGAATTGTTATCATATCAACTCCCTAAGAAAGCCATGTTGCTAGACTAATCCAAGGGATAGAGGTGTACAATTACCAATAATGGTCAAAATCATAGTTGTAATAGGATTTCCCCCTTCCAAATTCAAACAAGTCCTACAAAACCCAAAATAAGTCATCTTGGTCAAGCGACTCGTTGCTTTCATCACTTTCCATCTCCTCTATTGACTCGTCACTTGAGGGGGTAGTCATACATCACATAATTCATAATCAAAGTCAATAATCAAACACTAAATCATGCAAATTATGTTCATCCAAGAATCATTGCCAAATATAATCATACCCTTTTTGCTTGGGGTAGACAACCAACAAAAATTTTAACCAAATAAATACTTGGCATTCTTGAAGCATGAAGGCGACCCCTTGTGTGTCTCCTCATGACTGAACAATGTACCAAGATCAAGTATACCTCAAGCCTATAGACCCCTCCTCATGTGCCTCAGTTGAAAGGTTTACTTGAATTAAGATTTTCAATTCATCAAAAGCAATGATTCAACAATGCATGCTCTTTTCATGAATGAGGCATCTAACATCGATTAGATAAATGAACACCATCAACCCTCAATTTGACTTTAGATCATTTATTTTTGCTCTGCACTATGATTTCACACAATGCATTCCAAAAATGGGTATTTTTAGACACCTAAAACACGTCATGTTAAGGAGACTACCTATATGGATTCCTTTAAGGCCATATGATCCACCTTGGGCAGCCCTAGGGCTTAACAGTGGTTTTTACCACTCAAAACAAGGAGGAATTTCCCTTTGTAGCCATGAACCTCTTACCCTGAGATGACCCCCAATATTTATTGTCCTACCCCAAGATGACCCACAGTCATGACCATATCACCCCAATACGGTTGCGCCAGAAGCGAGTTCCTATGCAATAATTCAAATAGTTACACATGCCAGCTGGACATAACGGTATAAAAGAGGCAGTTGCATGATGGTTTTAAAGAATGGGTAGTTACTCTTATTGATACTAATCACTTCTTGGCTTCCCTTAAAATCTTGGACTCCCATTGGAAAGTCTATATAATGGCACCTAGCCCTCATTAAAAGATCCAAGTTTTTAAGCATCGAATTATTATCGAATTGAAGAATCAAAGAGCTCTCACTCTCAAAGAAAATAAGTGCTACCAAAATTCAACCATGGAGTTTCCAAGAATGCCAATAGACCATCCCAAAGGTTGAAGATAAAATTTGTACTCTTTGCATCATCTAACGCCCTTGCTTCAGTGGAGAATCCACCCCTAAGTCATTCCTCACGAGCATACCAATAACATCAAACCCATCTATGGATAAAACCTAACGTCACATCACATCGGCCATAAGAAATTTTCTCATAGTTTAGTAGCCATCTCACCCCGAGACGGCCCACAAACACAACCATCTCACCCTAATATGACCAACATGCAAGACCATCCCGCACATATATGGCCTCCCGACGGAGATCTATTTTCCCTATTTTCTTGCTTTTATTAGATTTAACAACATTTCAATTACTATTTAGCATAGTTAGATTTCATTTTCATGCATTTATTTTTTGTATTTCAGCTTCTTTATTAATTTCTTTATCATCATTATGGGTCTTATCTTGGAAGGCTCCTCATATGCTTTTGATGCTCTTTAGATTTCATTGTGTGTAGATTATAGGTTTTTACAATGGAGTAAATGACAAAGATTCATCCATCATCATACATTATAGAGGTCACGAGAAATCCTTCCCAAATTAGTTTGTGAGATATAAAAAATATCCTACGAGATACACCTTGGATTACTCTTTTTTATTGTAAATATTTGTATCAAATTGGTAGCAAATCCCTCCACAAGATCTCATTGTAACCTCTTTTGAAGGACATAATTGATATTAATAAAAAGGGCACCATTATTTCATATCTTGTTTTTTCATCATGGTTACATAGTTTGTTATCTAGTTTGTTCTTTATTTCATTGCATAGGTGTACGATATTTTTAGCATTTTTATTTCCAACACTTCTTGGATTTTTTGAATAGACATTATAAATATTTTAGAAACTTGCAGGTTGTGTTCAAGTAGAATCCATTCTTCTGGTGGTACCATTTATTTGAAGGTAGACAAAGGAAGGTCTGTATGAAAAAAAAAGGTGTTGAACCTTCATATCTTACTCTAGATAGAGATGTGTTGGATTTTTTGAAAGAGGAGGGATTCTAAGTTTTCTAAAATAATTCAATGGGCATGATCCAAAGTTGGCCAAATATTTAGCTCTTTTGTAGAATCAAGGGGTGGTTTCAGTTGATGGTTTAGAATTTTTATTAATACTCAGCTTCTCTTTGAGATTACTGGAGTGCCTATGGATGAGGATTGTGTCAACAAGGAAAAATATTCCCTAGTGAAGGAATTATACCTATTCAAAAATAGAGTTGGTCAGCCAACTAAGTTCCATAATCGTATTCTAATGTCCTTATTCTATTCCCCTTTGGTATAGGGTAATTCTAGATATTTTGGATTATTTCACCCATGAATAAAATTGAGATGTCATTAGGAGTTTTCACCTGGACTTGGTTAATCACTTTAGAGGTAAAAATCTGATGAATATTCCATAATTTCTCTTGAAAGAGCTAGAAAGAATGATGTTTAATGTGCAACAAGGTAACTCTTCTTCCATTAATCATCAAGGTTTATATAAATTAACCTTCAATTTTGTTGCTCAAAAGAAAAAATCTATTGCTATGAGAAATATTGGTGTTGGGTCTGGCTTGTCTTGGGGTAGTCTTTCCCCTAGAAATAAGATGGTCTTGAGCCTTCTGATAAATCTTGGTTTAGAATATAGTCCAGTTAATCTATGTACGAGAAAATATTGTTGTGAATTATTTGTAAGAGACTCCTTCTAGAGCTAATGTTGATAAGGCTGAGTTGGAAAAGAATTTTGGTACCCTTGTGGTGGATGATATTAAGGGTTTAAAGCTTGGTGGTAATGAGCCCAATTGCTAGAAATATAGTGAGGCTCCTCAGGTTATTGTTGATAACATTAGTAATCATCCCTTAGATGTCTTAGTTGGGTCCTCAGTGATCCATGACTCATATTACTCAAAGTAAGATATGGTTGTTCTGAAGAAAAAAATAGGCGTCTCTAAAGAAGCCAAAATTAGAATTGAAGGGAATGAGATGATAAAATCATATAAAGATAAAGTAGAAGAAGAAATAAAAACCTCTCATGTGACTCAGGACTCTGATAACTTAGTGGACCCTTATCCTATTTTGAATACCCCTAATACACCATTGATAAATAGCAATTTTCAAGTGGAAACCAAAATTAATCTAAGAAAATCATCTAAATCTTGAAATATTTGTTGAGATCTCTCAAGAGATCGATGAAGATGTTGACATTTTATGTTAATGAGATCTCTTGGAAGCTAAAGCATGTTCAATACCTATTTACTCACAAGATGGAGGTTGATATCTCTAATGATTCTTCTCAAGGCTAATTTAGCTTTGTTGTCCTCCAGGTTATTGGATTCCTCTTACTCTTGTTCTCTCTTGTCTTTCTTGGGGTTTTTAGTGTTTGAAATATGTGTCCAACTTTTTTTTGTCTCTTTCTAAGATTGATATTTTTAGATCATTTTTGTAAAAGGTTTGGGACCCTTTCAAAATCCCTTATTTTACCGCCTAATCAAATTTATATATATACTACAGTGGATTAGAGACCTAGTCAAGCATCCAATGCTAATCACATCCTCAAAAATACAGTTATCCCATAAGAGTACTAATGGTTTGAGGCATATATCACCTCAAATATAAGAATTGTTCATTTGTTCTATTCTTTTAATAATGATATCATGTTGAATTATTTAACCCAATATCCATCTATAGCTTAAATAAAACACTATATAAAATTAACATGTCAAATAGATAACATTGATTAAGTAAATTAGAATATACATGCTATTCAATTTCAATTTTCTAACTATAGCTATATGTTTTCTGAGTATTCATTCACAATGAGATGAATTATTATGGAATAGCAAGAATCATGCATCATAAGTGCTTCAATTGGATGTATACCTAGAATGCATCAAATGTAAAGAAATATCCATCTATTTAGTCTCATGAAATTAGGACAACTTGTTAAACTATTGGATGCATAAAGCTCAATTCAATTTTACAAATCACTCAATGTATCAAATCAAGATTTTAATCTATTTATTTCCAAGTATATTTAAATCACTGGTGTACAAAATTATTCTTTTAAAAAGTATATAATATAATTCCACACAAGTACATCAATACTAGTTTTAAACTACTGTAATTGCATGGAAAGGGAGTGTATCATCATAATGGTTCATTGACAACCATAAAACTATATGATTATATTTTCATAAATCACTTTATAGGAATATCAACCCTTCAATGAAAGTGTAAATATATATTACCAATAGGGTCAAAAAGAATACACCAAGAGAGTTTTTATACATATACATGTAGTCACATAAATCATAGACACAAAAAAGAACATGATAATTATTTTAAATCATAGTTTTGGACAAATAATTTTGTGTACAATCAATTTATCTATACATATGGATAAATGCAATCATTCAAAATTGTTGTAGGCACCCATAAACTCTCATATATATAATAAAATACATTTATACATATTGAAAGCAACCATCAATACCTATTTGCAAGCCATCATGCCTACCCCTTATGTTCATCCATGATTAGACCCATAATACATCAATTATGCACCCATATGTCTTAGTTGTGAATTATATTCATATACCCCTTGTAAACTATAGAGTGGTCAAATAGTATTTAAGATCATCCATACATATAAACAATTTTATTAAATTAAAAAGTTAGCAATTCAAATTCTATTTTATGTTTAACGTAACTAATTATAAATTAAATTTAAAGGATTGAACTAATTAACTAAAAGGAATTGATTTGCTCAAATTTCCTTTGCAAAGGATTAGGGCAATTTTTTTTAATATCTCATCTTTTAGGAGCCATATCTTCATGAAGGGTTATCCGATTCAATTGATTCTTGGACCAACTTGTGAAAATTTTGAATAGCTTTAAAATGAGTGGTCATATGAAGGAATTCGAGCAATATTAAGGGAGATCATCCTTATGAATTCAACCATCCAAAACAAGGGCAGTGACAATTTTTCAAGTCTCAAAAAATAAAATTGCAAATATTTGTTAGCTAGGGTTCGGATGATGGGAAGAGCAATGAAGGGCTAGGGATTTACTGAGGCAAGATATTCTATTTGGACATATAATTTTCCAGCTAAGTTTTTTTACCCTTCTTTATCTTAGAATTTTTTCATGCAAATTATTATATATTTTTTTATCAAAGATTATATTTGCTATAGACCATTAGGATAAATTTTAATAGATTTTGAGTTTTACTTTCCTTTCCATGGACCGATTTATAGTTAAATTCTTAGAATCATATATAGTGGTAGAGTTTAGTGAGAGCACCTCAGAGAGATCCTCGTTGCTCCAAGATAGGGTATTTTTTGATAAATTTAATGGGGTATTGGCCAGGGGTTTTAGCCTTGAGAAAATGGATTGATAGGATTTGGAAGTCTCTAGGAGTGATTCTATACTTTCTTCCCAAAGGTTTCTTCATAGCTATTTTTTGTTCAAGGGAAAATGAGAAAAAATCCTAAAAGAGGGTCCTTGGTTTATGGGAAGAACATAACTCTTTGTTACCTACTGGTATGAAGGCTTTTTCACCTAAAAATGTAAATTTATACTTAGTACCAGTCTAGGTTAGGATATTTGGATTATCCATTAAATTTCAGGAAATAGATACCTTCAAGGCAATAGGAAACACTCTAGGAAAATTCCTTGAGATTTTAGATACTACAAAAGATGGATTCTTGGTTACTTATGCTTGGATATTGGCCATGATTGATATCAATAAAGCTTTACCATAATCAATCATTCTTAGGTATGGGGATACAATGTGGATCTAAACCATAGATTATGAAAACATACCTTTTAAATGTAGAAGATGTTATGAGGTTGGGCATATTGAGAGATCATGCCCTAAGAAGAGCCTAACAAAATCCAAGGAAGCCATAAAGATATTGACACCTCATCCATCCAAGGAAGTTGATAATATCCTAAGAGGAAGGTATTGGTAGGACTGGGAAGTCCACACAACTCACTCTGACTAAAGATATGTTGATGTTTCATTGGTGCTATCGAGACTAAGAAGAGCATGTAGAAATTTTTCAAACCAAATTCGTAGAGAGTCCTTAGCCAATCCAAGATTGGTCATGATGTCAGTAACCTTATTGCCCTATCTAAAAATATGTTGGATGATAATATTTTCATAACTGCAAAGGAATTTTCTTGGCTCTTCAATTAGGTTGGAGACCCTCCAAGCAGGGGACCAAGTTCTATTGAGGAAATTTATGGTAATTAGGGAGTCACCTTCGATTATAAGGTTATTTATATGAAGATATTGCAACACTGATAATCCTTGGAATAAATCTCTAGCTTCTACCACATTATTGGTTTGGATGCCAATTTTCTCAGCAAACACTAATATGATCCTATCATGATTATATTTGATGATGCCCCCATAATTAGCTTTACCTGGATTTCATTTAGTAGCTCCATAGAAGTTGATCTTGAACCACCTTAAGGGGTGAGGAGTCCATCTAACACTAGATCTATCCATATTAGTAGAGCAAGCCTAAGAGGACCAAAAGAAATATTAAAAGAGGCAACAACGTAGAATCCAGCCCATGGTGAGGGGTGTCAAAGGGAAAACATATGTGTTCTCAATGGTTGTTGATAGAATCCTATAAAAAATAGAGGGATTTCTGGAGGCATAAATTAAGGCTCTATTATTACTTTCTAACCAGACCTACCAAAGGAAATGGGGTAAATAAAAGGACCAAAATGGCCTAAGGCAATGGTGCTTGAAAGGGTTTGGCCATTGAATTCATAGGTCGATAATGGAATTGGGTTGGGCCCAATTGATGCCAAATGTAGAGAAAAGAGAGGACAACTCCTTAGAAAATAAAGGGTACTCCAGGAATAGATGGTTGAGCGACTCCCACATAGACTAACAAAGATAGCAATGATTAGAAATGAGCAACCCTCTTTTGATTAAATTATCCATGGTTAAAACTTTATTCTAGGAAACAAACCAAAAAATAATACAATCTTAGGGATAAGATGATTGAGCCAAATAATATTGACCAAAATCCAATCTAAACTAGGCTCTTCCTGAATGTGATAAGCAATTTTTACTGAGAATTGATCGTTATCATTGGCTTTCCAAAAATGAGAATCCTACGAGGGACCATTCAGAATGATACCAATTTTAAGTAGATTAGAGAGGGCTTTAGCAGTCATCTCTTACTCAGATATTAGACCTGAAGAACACAAGCTTATACTGAGAGGGGGGTGAACAGTATAAGACCACTTTTTACTTTCTTTCCAAACCAATATCAATTAATGTCCTTAATTGCAATAACCAAATATAGCAGTGTGCATTAATAACTCGGATAGCAGTAGTAAGCAAGAGCACAAGTCACCACACACAATTGAGACACAAGATTTAACGTGGTTCCCCCAATGTGAGGTACTCCACGGAGAAAATATTTTACTAAAACTTTCTCAATCAATCTCTTTGGGAATCACTCCCAATTACAATGTTTATGGATCTCTGTCCAAAGGAGATGTTGATCCCCTAATCTCAAGTTCATGGATCTCTTCCATAGGAGAACTCTTTCCCCTTCTGCTCTGGCTATGTGATCTTCTAGAAGACTTTGTCTCTCTACTGCACTGATTGGTGGACCTCTCTCCACTTGAAGACTCCTCACTCAGATCTGTCTTCAACTATGTTGGCTGTTGGATCTCTATCCACTGAGACTCTATCCTCTATACTCTATCACCTCCAAAGCTCTATCAATAGGCTCACTAAGAACCTGCTCAATAGGCTCACATAGAACCTACTTAACAAGCTCACATAGAACTTGTCAAATCTTAATAACAAGCTCACATAGAACTTGTCCAATGCTAATAACAAGCTCACAAAGAACTTGTCCAATGTTGAATAACAAGCTCACATAGAACTTATCCAATCTAAACAAGCTCACAAACTCCCAAATGCTCTAGCAAGCTCACCAAGAACTTGCCCAAATATGCTCTAGCAAGCTCACCAAGAACTTGCCCAAATCTGCTCTAGCAAGCTCACCAAGAACTTGCCCAAATATGCTCTAAAATCTATCCACAAATCTATCCCAAAACTATCCACAAATCTTTCTCAAAACTATCCACAAATGCCTTCTCAAAGGCTCAATCAATCATGCTCAAGTAGCACTCAAATATCATCCACAAATCTATCAAGGCAAAGCTCAAATATGAACTCAACAATGAATGGCAATGTACTCTTCAATGGATGACAACAATGATCCACAATGATCTCAACTCAACTCAACTCATAGAAGCATAAAGAGAATTGTTAGAGACTCAATATGTTCTAATATCAATATCAACTCAACTCAACTCAAATCAACTCATAGAAGCATAAAGAGAATTGTTAGAGACTCAATATGTTCTAATCTCAATCTCAACTCAACTCAACTCAAATCAATCTCAACTCAACTCAAGTCAATCTCATAGAAGCATAAAGAGAATTGTTAGAGACTCAATATGTTCTAATATTACTCTCAACTCAAATCAGAATAATGGAATAGTTTGTTTCATAGGACTTGAACAATCACTTCACACATCACTTGACTAGGCTCAATCAACTCAACTCAACCAATCACCACAAGGGACAACTCTCTCTCACACAACCCTAGTCCAAGTATGTATCAACCAACTCAAATATTTCCAACAATGCTCAACCACAAATCTCACATAACAATGATACTCATGTTCTTTTCTAACTCAAGTTCTTTCACAACCAATGGGCTTCAACAACTATGCTTATCAAACAAGGTTTAGACACAACTCTCAATTCAGAAAACCTTGAAGCATTCAATCAACCACTTTCGAAAAGGAAACCACAAACAATCCTTTTCCCTCCAATGATATTTCAGAAATCAACCACCATAAACAATCAATAGGAGAATGTGCCCATACCTTTTATGAAGATGAAAAAACCTCTTTGTAAATCTGCCACAATCACAAAATTCTTTTGCCAATCTTCACAAGGGTTAGTAGATCACAAAATAATCAACATTACTCCACTTTTCAATAATCATCACCAAGGCCTTTAATTGCACAACTTCCTTATCTCTCCTAAAACCACTTGTACCATAAAATAAAATAAATCAAAACATTGCATAACCTTTTCACTCCCAAAACCACTTATACCATAAAATAAAATAAATCACAATATTGCATACCTTGTCACCTCATGAAAGAATTAATCCTCTTGAAAAAGAACAAGGCAAACTTCACTTTTGGAACCCCTTTGCAAAATCAGAAATATCTCTTTACACACACCTTATTTCTCCTTCTAAATAAGTTAGTCAAATAGCCCTCGAAATAAGCTTTTCGACGATATATAATATGCCCCCTTTCCAAAATAAATTGAAACCTTTACATATATATATATATATATATATATATATATATATATATATGCCAACCTCCATTAATTGCACATAGGTTGGCCCTCCATTAATTTAAACTTAAACTTTAAACTTTAATATCTTCATCACCGGAGGTCCTTTTTCGATGAAACAAAATTCCACCTTGGCTTTTAAGAAAATCCCTTTCCACATAAGCCCACCATGGTTTTAAATAAAACCTTTTATTTTGCCTGCCTTGGTTTTCATAAAAACCCTGTATATAGCCATGCTCTCCAAAATATCATAGATGATTATCTATGAAATATTTTGGCCACCAAAACCAAATATGATCAATGTGACATCAATGATCCATGTGACATCAATGACAACATAAAATACCTCAAATTAACTCAAATTTCCAACAATATCCCCCTTTGTCATTGATGGCAACACCTCTAATGCAAACACCACAATCACTGCAAAAACCATCTCTGAGAATCAAAGCTGCTCCCCTGACTCAATACTCTCTATGGAGGCTGCTCCCCCTAACTCAATACTCTCTTTGGAGGCTGCTCCCCCTAACTCAAATCTCTTAGGTGATCTCTTTGGAGGCTGCTCCCCCTAACTCAATGCTCTCCC
Source organism: Wollemia nobilis (assembly GCA_028583015.1). Taxonomy (NCBI): domain Eukaryota; kingdom Viridiplantae; phylum Streptophyta; class Pinopsida; order Araucariales; family Araucariaceae; genus Wollemia; species Wollemia nobilis. The sequence continues at coordinate 1,282,522 of JAQPPZ010016676.1, forward strand.
CCTTACTCAAATCTCTCCCCCTTTGACATCAATGGCAAAAGGGACACCTATGGGGCTAAAAGATATGACTCTTAAGCTTAGCCCCCTCACCCCCTTCTCTTTTGAGGTGATTAATTTTGGGGTGGGAGTACTTTTACTCCCATATCACTTTGTTTCTTTCCTCTATCAACTTCCTTCCATGTTTTTTCGATATCCTTCTCTTGATGAATTACTTGATCTTCTTGTCTAGAACCTATTTGACCTTCTTGCCTTGAACCTATTTGGAATTGAGTCCTACACCATATTGCAATATGCCCAAAGTTATTGCAATTAAAACACTTGATATTGTAGCCTTTGGTTGGTGCCCATGTCCTGAAATCATTCTTAAAATAATTTCCATATCCATTCCTTTCCTGAACCCTGTATTGTGAAGCTCTGTTTTCATGACCATTATAACCATGACTTCTGAATTGTGTAGCTCTAAAACCAAAACCATGTTGCTCATTTCCTTTGCACTAAAAAGCTCTATGACCAATCCTGTTGCATGAGAAGCAATGTCCCTGAAAACCATACCTTCTTCCCTTGAAGTTTCTTCTAGAAAAATCAAACTTCTTTGATCCATGGATCCTGCAATGTATAGCCCTGTGTCCAAATCCATTACAAGAAAAACAATATCCTTGAAAAGCCCTTTGTTCATGCCTTGGTTCCTCATACCTTTCTTGACCATTATCCTTATGATCATCTTCAACTTGTGCATTGCATTCTTGAACCTTCTTTGTAGCATCTAAAACCTCTTCCTTGCCTTTCTCTTCAAGAATTTCTTTTCCTTTTGAAATTGATTCACCTATCTCAAAACAAGAACCAAACTGAATATTTGGAGCCATAGGAACTTTGGAACTTTCCTCACAAATCTTAGGTGCTTCCTTGCTTTCATCTTTTAGAACTTCCTTTCCTTTTGAGTGTGACTTTTCTTGGAAGTAAGATACAACCTTAAAATAAGTTTCCACTCCTTTTTGAATCTTTTCATCTAATGTATCATGTCTTGTCATTGTTACCCTTAGTTCTTCATTCATCCTCTCTTCTATCCTTTTTGCATTTTGAAGCTCTTCTCTGAGATTACTGATTGTTTGAAGTAGTTCTTCTCTGATTTTGACATCTGTTCGAATCTTGTTTTCAAGATTCCTATATTCTTATTTTAACCTTTTGATTTCTGATTTTTGTTTACTTGGCTCATCCTCTTCCTTTTCTATTACCAAAAATGAGACTTCTTTGTTTTCACTACTGTTAGAATTGTCACTAGAACTGTTGCTTTCTTTTTCAAATACACTTTCCTTGTTGTAATTGTTGTAGTATGTGCAATCATCATCTATATGCCCAAAATCTCCACATATGAAGCATTTTAGTATCCTTAGACCTTTCTTGTACCTATTCGCTTGCTCAATGGCTATGTCAAGCTCTTCATGTCTTTCTTCAATAGGCACATCCTCTTCTTTAACTTCAATACCTAGGAATAGGTGTTCTTGCTTTTCTTCACTTATTCCAAAGAATGTACATTCTTCTTCATCTGACTGATCTTTATCACTGTAATCTGAACTATCACTTGCTTCTACAATGTAGTAAGATTTCTTTACCTTACAAAAAAATTTCTTCTTCTCATACCTATTTTGCTTGAATCTGTCATCTTTGTCATGCTTATGCTTTCCATCTTCTTTTCTTCTATGACCCTATTTTTCATCATCACTGATTTCTTCATGTGGACACTTGTATGCATAGTGACCAAGATCACCACACTTGTAGCACCTGACTTTCCTTATATCTCTGAAATTCCTTGAGTCCTTATTCCTTTTGATGAAGTTAGCTTCCTCATCATTTTCTAAAACTCTATCTATTTCTGAAACTTTCCCTTTCTCTTTTTTGAAGCCTTGAATGCAATCTCTTTTATTGGAGCTTGATGCTTACTTACCCTCATCTCATAAGCTGTGAGAGTACCTTGCAATTCTTCCATTGTTAACTTGTTGATATCCATTGTCTCTTCTATTGTTGAAACCTTAGCATCATATTTCATGGGAAGTGATCTCAAAACCTTTTGAGTAACTTTTGATTCTTTCATCTCAAAACCTAGGCCTCTCATAGTGTTAGTAATCTCATCAACTCGAAGTAAGAACTTTGCAATATCTTCAGAATCTTCCATTTTCAATTCCTCAAATATTTTTCTATGAGTTTGTAGTTTTGCCAACTTTACCTTGGAATCTCCTTCATAAGTATTCCTCAACTTGGTCCACATCTCATTAGCTGAAGTACATACCATGACCTTTGCAAAATCTATCTCACGTAGCCCACTCAAAATACAATTCATTGCTCTTGCATTGATCTCAACCAATTTCCTAGTAGTCTTATCTTCCTCGGGATCACCTTCAACCTTATACTCTTTTTCAACCATCTGCCATACCTCATATCCTTGTGATATCAAGTAGTTCTTCATTCTCATGCTCTAGAAAGCATAATTGTTACCATCAAACAATGGAGCCTTATTTGAAGATAATCCTTTCTATGAAGCCATCTGTGTTCTTTGTAGAATCTACCCTCAAGTTATTAGCCTTTTCGAAGGAACCCACTCTGATACCAATTGAAGAACACAAGCTTATACTGAGAGGGGGGTGAACAGTATAAGACCACTTTTTACTTTCTTTCCAAACCAATATCAATTAATATCCTTAATTGAATAACCAAATATAACAATGTGCATTAATAACTCAGATAGCAGTAGTAAGCAAGAGCACAAGTCACCACACACAATTGAGACACAAGATTTAACGTGGTTCCCCCAATGTGAGGTACTCCATGGAGAAAATATTTTACTAAAACTTTCTCAATCAATCTCTTTGGGAATCACTCCCAATTACAATGTTTATGGATCTCTATCCAAAGGAGATGTTGATCCCCTAATCTCAAGTTCATGGATCTCTTCCACAAGAGAACTCTTTCCCCTTCTGCTCTGGCTATGTGATCTTCTAGAAGACTCTGTCTCTCTACTGCACTAACTGGTGGACCTCTCTCCACTTGAAGACTCCTCACTCAGATCTATCTTCAACTATGTTGGCTGTTGGATCTCTATCCACTGAGACTCTATCCTCTATACTCTGTCACCTCCAAAGCTCTATCAATAGGCTCACTAAGAACCTACTCAATAGGCTCACACAGAACCTGCTTAACAAGCTCACACATAACTTGTCCAAAACTGAATAACAAGCTCACACAGAACTTGTCCAATGCTATAACAAGCTCACCAAAACTATCCAATCTATAACAAGCTCACAAACTTCAATCTCTAGCAAGCTCACCAAGAACTTGCCCAAATATGCTCTAGCAAGCTCACCAAGAACTTGCCCAAATATGCTCTAGCAAGCTCACCAAGAACTTGCCCAAATCTGCTCTAGCAAGCTCACCAAGAACTTGCCCAAATCTACTCTAAACTCTATCCACAAATCTATCCACAAAACTATCCACAAATCTTTCTCAAAACTATCCACAAATGCCTTCTCAAAGGCTCAATCAATCATGCTCAAGTAGCACTCAAATCTCATCCACAAATCTATCAAGGCAAAGCTCAAATATGAACTCAACAATGAATGGCAATGTACTCTTCAATGGATGACAACAATGATCCACAATGATCTCAACTCAACTCAACTCATAGAAGCATAAAGAGAATTGTTAGAGACTCAATATGTTCTAATATCAATATCAACTCAACTCAACTCAAATCAACTCATAGAAGCATAAAGAGAATTGTTAGAGACTCAATATGTTCTAATCTCAATCTCAACTCAACTCAACTCAAATCAATCTCAACTCAACTCAAGTCAATCTCATAGAAGCATAAAGAGAATTGTTAGAGACTCAATATGTTCTAATATTACTCTCAACTCAAATCAGAATAATGGAATAGTTTGTTTCATAGGACTTGAACAATCACTTCACACATCACTTGACTAGGCTCAATCAACTCAACTCAACCAATCACCACAAGGGACAACTCTCTCTCACACAACCCTAGTCCAAGTATGTATCAACCAACTCAAATGTTTCCAACAATGCTCAACCACAAATCTCACATAACAATGATACTCATGTTCTTTTCTAACTCAAGTTCTTTCACAACCAATGGGCTTCAACAACTATGCTTATCAAACAAGGTTTAGACACAACTCTCAATTCAGAAAACCTTGAAGCATTCAACCAACCACTTTCGAAAAGGAAACCACAAACAATCCTTTTCCCTCCAATGATATTTCAGAAATCAACCACCATAAACAATCAATAGGAGAATGTGCCCATACCTTTTATGAAGATGAAAAAACCTCTTTGTAAATCTGCCACAATCACAAAATTCTTTTGCCAATCTTCACAAGGGTTAGTAGATCACAAAATAATCAACATTACTCCACTTTTCAATAATCATCACCAAGGCCTTTAATTGCACAACTTCCTTATCTCTCCTAAAACCACTTGTACCATAAAATAAAATAAATCAAAACATTGCATAACCTTTTCACTCCCAAAACCACTTATACCATAAAATAAAATAAATCACAATATTGCATACCTTGTCACCTCATGAAAGAATTAATCCTCTTGAAAAAGAACAAGGCAAACTTCACTTTTGGAACCCCTTTGCAAAATCAGAAATATCTCTTTACACACACCTTATTTCTCCTTCTAAATAAGTTAGTCAAATAGCCCTCGAAATAAGCTTTTCGACGATATATAATATGCCCCCTTTCCAAAATAAATTGAAACCTTTACAAATATATATATATGCCAACCTCCATTAATTGCACATAGGTCGGCCCTCCATTAATTTAAACTTAAACTTTAAACTTTAATATCTTCATCACCGGAGGTCCTTTTTCGATGAAACAAAATTCCACCTTGGCTTTTAAGAAAAGCCCTTTCCACATAAGCCCACCATGGTTTTAAATAAAACCTTTTATTTTGCTTGCCTTGGTTTTCATAAAAACCCTGTAAATATCCATGCTTTCCAAAATATCATAGATGATTATCTATGAAATATTTTGGCCACCAAAACCAAATGTGATCCATGTGACATCAATGACAACATAAAATACCTCAAATTTCCAACAAGACCATTGGGAGGAAGGTTTTTCTAGGAAAGACTATGGGAGGACCTGTTGGTGCTTAAATTGCAAATGAAGTTCCCAAAAAGGTGATCCATGAGAGGATTTAAAATATTCAAGTTGGGTTCAAAAATCAGAGGTTGATCCATTAACCAAGGGTCTTCCCAGAAGCGAATATAATTTCCATTACCAAGGTGCCATATGAGACCTTTTATGAGAATATGTCTAGTTTTGGTGATAATGTTTCAGAAAGCAAAATTGTTAGGGAGAGGACCTTCATCAAAAAGATATTATCTTTGAAGATATTTGTTTTTAATTATGTCAAACAAAACAAATTTGGTATTGGTGAGAATTCTTCATCCATGTTTGTTGATCAGGGCTATGTTCATCTTGTTGATTCTCCTAAAGCCTAAACCCCCTTGGGATTTTTTGGTGCAAAATTTGTTCCAGGAAACAAGAGGGAATATTCGTCTATTCTTGGCTCCAAAATAGAGGAATCATTTTTGGATTTTCTCATTTTTTTGACACATGGAAATGGGTACCTTGAAGACAAACATGAAATAAACCAAAATGCTCTAGAGGCACACCTGAACTAAAGTAGCTTTAGCAGTTTTACTAAGAAGGGTTGCTTTCCATATAGTAAGCTTTTTCATGATTTTTTCGATGAATTTATTCCACATACTTTCAGTTGGACTACCCTAGGAAAGAGAAATTTTGACATAGGTGAAAGGCAAGTTGAAAATGGTGCACCCTAGTATTTTGGAAATTTTGAGTTGTCTTTCCATAGGGATGCTAATGAAGTATATTTTGCTTTTGGTGTAGTTAACTTTTTGACCCACAACTTCCTCATAAGAATTTAGAATACATTTGATGACTTTGAATTCTGGTATGGATGACAACATGGCCAAGATGGTGTCATCAACAAACTGCTAGTGGGAGATGGATTTGAGGCCTGAGGAGGCTTTGATGCTTGAGATGATTTTGGAGGAGTAAGCTACCTTGAGAGATCTGCCTAGAGACTCTGCTAGGATGATGAAGATGAATGGAGATAAAGGTTCACCTTATATTAATCCTCTGAAACTTTTTAAGTAACCAACAGTAGAGCCATTGATTAGAATAGATAACCATGTAGACAAAAGGCATTTCTTTATAAGAGCAATCTATTCATCATGGAAGCCAAATTTGAAAATAACTGCAAAGAGGAAGTCCCAAGACACCCTATCAAAGGATTTTTTCATGTTCAATTTGATAAAGAGACTTGCTTTTTTGCTTTTAGTAACTGAATGAATAAGCTCATGAATGGTAATGATGCAATAAATGATGAGCCTACCCTAAACCGAGCTACCCTAGCATGGGTCAATTATGAAAGGGAGAATTTATTTCAACCTATTGGCAATAGCTTTGGTTAGAAATTTTTAAATGATATTGCACAGGATGATAGGTCAAAAGTTTGAGAGGGACTAACAATCATGGGATTTGAGAATGATATCTAGGGAGGTCAAATTAACATCCTTAGGCAAATATTTGGTTCTTTGGACTTCTTGAATGGTAGCTAAGACGTCAATACTGATAATGTCCTAAAAAACCTAAAAATATTGAAGTTTTCTCACTTAGATTTATTGTATATCCAAAACTAGAAGATTCTTCCCATATGTCTCTAGCAAAATTCACTGGTGGGATAATAAATTATAAGTGTTTCTAGCAAATCCATCATTCACTCAAAAACAATTTAAGATTGCTCCAATTAATACACCCTCAAATAGCCCATTGACTAGACTTGTTATTGTGCTTGCACAACACACCCCAATTTGCATTGATTGGAGATCCACTTTTTTAAAATTTTAATGATTTTTCTCTTGTTTTCTTAGTCTTGTGCATTATAGTCAATCATCCAAAACACTTAGGTTTTCAGCTAAAATATTTAAATCACAGGTGTATTAATAGATTAATTCCGGGGGGACCCTATGAGAATTTAGAGGTTCGACGTCTCAATAAGGGAAAAGATTCGCAATGGAACGATTTTGAATCTCGATTTATTAGTAAAAAAGCTTCCCCTACTTTTGAGTTATCAAAACAAGAACATTATGTGAGAGTAGAAGCTCCCAAAGGAGAATTAGGAATTTTTCTAATAGGAGATGATAGCATTTTTCCATGGAGATGGAAAATACGCCCACCTGGTTTTATTAATTTGCAGATTCCTCCTGCACTGGTTAAAAAGATGAAATTGGCCGATATCATGACGAGATTAGAAAGAGTATAATATTATGACTAGTCATAATTATGACTAGTAATATGAAAGAGTATAATATTTCTATGTCAAATTTACTTCAAACTTAAAAAAAATTTAAAAATAATAATATTTCCACTAGTGGATTTAATACAATATTTATTGGTGAAACAACTTAATATCCTAATGATGGATTTGCTAGAAACACTTTTAAATTATTATCCCACCAGTGAATTTTGCTAGAGACATATGGGAAGAATCTTCTAGTTTTGGATATACAATAAATCTAAGTGAGAAAACTTCAATATTTTAATTGGAATGTTTACCACAAGTTTGAAGAAAAATATCCAATGGCAAATTTAATACAAAGCTAAAAGTGAAGAGAATATTATGATAATAATAAAGACTAAAACTATGAATATCAACACATATTCTCTATTTAATATACGAAATATTACAAGTACATAATCACCATAATAAATAAGGTGATACTAAGTCATTTTACTTGAATCCTTCTAGTGCAATTTGATATTTTCTATATATCTTGCTAGCAATTATATATACCTGCTAGCCTAGATATGCTAAGATCCCCACTAAACTTTTATATTTGAGGATGTTGTTCTTTCTATATTGAACATTATATTGATAGGGATTGCTTATGGATTCACCACTTTTATACATATCTTCATACTCAATTGTTGAGACACTCTTCCATTATAGATACTTCCATCAATTTGTCAAAACAAAATGATTAGAATATCTTCATTGTCTTTTTAACTATCCAAATGCACCTAGTTAAACTTACACATTAACATAAACAAAGAAATTCAAAAGGTGCAAGGTTAAAAAATAGGCCTTTAATATCATAAATAAGGAAATGAATATCTACAAAACACCATTAACAAAAATAGTAGGAGAATTTTAGAATTATAGAGCAGTTATTCATTTTTTCCACTTATGTGAAGTTCAAAGCACAATAATAAGAATTGTAAGAGAAAGTTATAAATCTACATCCTGTTACATGGATTTAGAAAAGTGATGTGTGTACTAATGATTAAATATACTAGTTTGAATTCTAATCATCCCAAGAAAAAATAAAATAGAACATGAAAGAAAAGGAGGTAGTGAGAAGGTAACATGTTGATCATGTCCATAGGCTATTAATTTATTGAGTTCAGTTGTGCTTGTAATTGAAAGTTACATAGTTGTTGATCATCATTAGTAGAGTAACAAGTTATAGGTCTCATAACATTATTAGATAGATATAAGGTAGAGGTAGACAATATAAGGTATGTAAAGAGCTGAAGGATTGAAGATAATAGAAAGCATGGGAATGTTAGGTTCAACAACTTAGAAAGACAAATCAATGCATAATACGATTGTGTTCATCCAAATCTAAAAAATAAATAAAAATATCAAGTCTATCAAAAACTCAAGTCCATTATGGGCCTTTGAATTTTTTCCTTCGTTATCTTGACGTGTGATCAAAGTTAAGAAACTCAATCATTTATTATGAGTTGTTCTAAGTTTTTTTACATCTATAAGTTTTTTTAAATAATTATACAAATTAAAAGTATCCAAAACTATTAAAACTAATTGTTATTTTATTATTTTATTTGTTAAATGGTGATTGAAATTAGGTGCCTTAGCAACTAATGAATTATATTTTTGTTTACTAACCTATTTTTGGGATTAAATTTAACACATGGTCACATGAGAGGATCCATGATTTTATGACTTCTTATCTAGGAGTAGTCTAACTATAAGCATAAGTTGAAAATCTAATTTATTGAAGTTAGTGGTGCTTAAGGCCCCCATCGTTATGATTATTTCCTTGAAGCAAAAGAAAAATATATATATTTATTAAGGCAGGATTACATAATGGCATGTCGTCAAATTCTAGTATTGAACTTTTATAAGGGATATAGTGGTATGTTTTTTTATTTTTTATTTAGAAGATCTAAGTTCAAACCCTAGTATAAAGGGATCAAGACCACTTAAAAAACTTGTATTTTACCTTAACATATTGTTCTATGAAGGATACTGTAGTGGTATATCTTTAGGTTTTCATTTAGAGATTCAAATTAAAACCCTGGTAAAAGGAGGCCAAGACCTTTCATAAAAACCCGTATTTTTTTGAAAAAAAAAACCTAAAAATAGATAGGCTGGTTGATAACATCCAAGTGCTTGTCAGTGGACTACCCTAGTTCTGTTTCTTAAAAATTTAGGGGTCCCCTTAACTTTGTCTTTATCCACTCCTTACATAACAACAAAAAAAACAAACTTTTAATTATGTCTGCATAAATAAAATAGACTAATCTACGTAGTTATGTAATTGGGGCACCTAGGATAATGAAGCTTTTGTTTTGATTTCATAATTGTTAACCTTAATGAATTGATTTCTCATATGCATAATATAAATTGTTGTTAAAAAAGCACAAACTCCATTAAGGATATTTATGAGATAGGAAAGCAAAGCAAAACTCTTAAAGTGTAAGCAAGTAGTTGGAACCTAAATAGTAGGACAAAAATAAGCCTGAACTAGTGTAAATGTTGAATGTTATAGCACTTTATGAGCATTGTATGTTCATTTTTTCAAATATTTATTTTTAAAATATATTAGGAAAATTATTTTAGTTTCTTTGAGGTATAAAATGTAAGTAAATAAATAAAATATAAAAAATAGTATTGTCTAAATGCATTTATGGAATGAAGGTATTCTTAGATTAAATGTCTTAATAAATATGATGACTATATTTACCTATAATTTTGAAATTTAATGATAGATACAATATGTCAATAGTTAGGTTCTAAAGGCAAAAATATGGTAATGCATTTTTTATATGTGAGAAAAAATAATTTTGATTTCAACCTTTTTTTATCATGCATTTGTAACAAAAGTTAGATCTTTGTTTATTCATATTTAGAAATATTGCATGCATATGGAGAAAATAGTTTCTAGGTAACAACAAATATACATTGGTTCATTGAGATATGCCTATTATTAGCTGATAACATGAAGGGTTAAACTATTAGGAGGAAGTTCTTATGATATGTGGTGGTATTCTACTCTCTAAAACCGAGAAAAACAAAGCATAGAAAGAAGAAAATGAATAGAAAATAAAAATGTACACTATCTAATAAAAACTTCACCTATCTTAAAATGTGTACATACTCATTCAATATAATACCCTATACTTAGATATACAAAAGGATGTCTCTTGGTTGTCTCAGGAGTCTATTGGTGCTTCACATTCTCTCCAAATCTGGGTGAGAATATTTCTTTTTCTTTTTAATTTTTACTTTAACATTAATCTTATTTTAGAACCCCAAAAATGTTTACAATTTTTTTTTAAATATCAAGGTATTTGTGGATAAAATAATTCATTTTCAAGGTATTCCATTTAAACTAATTCAAGTGGTACATTTTAACCCTTTGCCTCTTTTGTTGTTCTTAACTTCTAGATGTTACCCATATCATAGTTATTAAGTCCACTTGAGATTATTTTACTCTATTACACATTCAACGTTGACATTTATTCATTCAATAACTTGAGTTTAATAACTTCTCATTGAGTCAACAACCAATTCATATTCACCACATGGTTTCAAAAATCTAGAGTTTCTAGTTTGTAGTTAATAAAAAATAACTTGATAGTTTATATCCATAAATCAAAGATGTATAAAACCAAGAATAATCATGTATTCACCATGGCTTACTAGTTTTGCAAAAGATAAAATTACTTTCATCTTAATAATAAAAAAATAATACATGAATGGACCTGAAAGGATCCAAATACACCTGGAATAATAGGTGGCTTGGTAGTCAAAATATCCAAATTAGGCTCGATAGAGTCCTCATCTCCAAGGAAGGCCTCCTTTTTTTGGTGATGTGCTCCTCTATTCCTTGCCCAAAATTGGGTCAGATCATAATCCTCTAGTTTTTGAGAAGTTCCAAAACCCAAGATTCTTCCCCAAACCCTTTAGGTTTGAGGTAATGTGGCTGCAACACCCGAACCTAGAATTAAATCAAATTTTGGTGGTCGTAGACTTTATCAGGACCACTCATCTCCCAAGTAGCATCCAAGCTTAGATTTGTTAAGGCAAACCTCAAAATTTGGAACAAATATATCTCTAGTAATGTGATGCAAAGGGTTTTTTTTGAGCAACTTGAGAAGTATAAAACCACCAACAAATCAGAAGAGTTTGTTGAGAGGGATAGACTCAGAGAAAGGGAGTTGTTATCAAAGTTGCACAATATCCTTACCGAAGAAGAAATTATGTGGTGAAAAAATTCAAGATCTCTCTAGCTTCGGGAGAGTGACAAGAAGATACAAATTTTTCATACGTCCACTCTGAGACATAGGAGTAATAATAGAATCTAAGAAATATTGAAATCTAATGGGGTGGTATTAGATGATATTGATGAAATCAGAGAATAAACAATTTTGTATTTTAAATCTCTCCTTTGTTCTTAGGAAGATAGGGACTTTCAGGCTAAGCAGAGACTCCTCATTAACATTTCTCATTTGGTCTCAAAAGACATGAACAGTGGGTTGTGCACCCCTTTTAGTGATGAGAAAACCAGAGAGGTTGTGTTTTCCATGGGTGGGCTCAAAGCTTCGGACCTGGATGGTTTCCCACCTATTTTTTCCAAAGGTTCTGGTAGATTGTGGGGAACGAAATTTGTGTAGCCTTGAGGGAAATTCAGAGGTTGCACTTCATTTCATCTGATATCAACTCCACCTTTCTAGTCCTCATTCCTAAGTCAATGAGAGCTAAGAATTTCAAAGACTTCAGGCCCATCAGTATTTGCAATACCATGTTGAAATTCCTCATAAAGTCTTTAGCTAATAGATTAAAAGTTCTTCTTTCAAAGATTATTGATCATCCTCAAAGTGCTTTTTTGGTAGGAAGGAAAATTCTTGATGGCATAATCACAGTTCACGAGATCATTCACTGAGTTGACAAAAGTGGTAGATCGGGTATCTTTATGAAGCTGGATATGAACAAGGTATATGATAGAATCTAGCGGGACTTTCTGTTTCAAGTATTGATCGAGTTTGGATTTAGTGAAAACTGGGTAATATTGATTAAGTCTTGCATCTCCTCTGCAAAATTTTCTATTATCATAAATGGATCTCCAGCTGGTTACTTTCGAAGTTGTAGGGGAATCCGATAGGGGGATCCATTATCTCCTTACCTATTCATCCTTTTGGCAGAGTCATTGGGTAGAGCTTTCAAATCTAACCCTACTATTGTGGTGTCACACCCCACTTTGGCAGCACTTTGCTCTACAAATCACAGGTCGATGAAGGAGGATTAACATCTAGTTATGATGCATTAAATTGTTTGAATATATTAATTAGGAACTTCTTTATTTATTAATGTTTCAAGATTTTTAGTTAAAATCATTCTTTTTAGTTTCTATTATAATAATGAGAGAACTTTATTTTTAATAATAGAAGAACATTATTTTAAATAAAAATATATATTTATTTTTAATAACAGAAGAACATTATTTAAATAAAAAGAAATATTTATTTTTAATAATAGAACATTGTTTTAAATAAAAGGAAATGTTTATTTTTAATAGAAGAACATTATAATAAATAAATAAATAAAGGGAGATATTTATTTATAAAAAATAGTTAAATATTAAAAATATCTTGCTACCTTGGAGGAGGAGGATGAACCCTTCAATTCGAGTAGTTGGAGGCCTTCAATAGAAGTAGGTGAGCATTTATTTGGAAGAGGACTTTTGTGGTTTGGACAACAAATTATAAATTTTATATTAATTCCCCCTAGATATTTCTATTATAAAATAAGGTCCTCCGATGGGAAAAGGGGAGGCTGTTCTTGTAATGCAAAAACCTTGGAAATATAGCGATAAATGGAGGTCAAGGGAGAGGAGTACAAGGAAGGAGGCTACAAGGAAGACACATAGAGAATCGGGTTGGAGCTATCAAACTTCTTGGTGTGTATTGTTCGAATCAAACTTCAAGATGAATAAGGCTATTTATGATTGTTGTTCTTCCTGAATTTCATTAATCATATTGAGTAAGACCATTTTTTATCTTATTTGATGTCCTCGACTATTGTAAAACAAATATGTGTACCTACAAATTGATGATTGATGCTCGAAGCTAGGATTATTATAAGTTTTTCTCCTTGTAGTTTCGATTATTGAGGACTTAATAACTCTACTAGTAATTGTTGTATTTTGTCTATTTTTGGCAAGTCATTTGAACCCTTGTATGGTTATTTAGACTTCATTTACGTCATTTCGATCTAGATCTCAAACGACCGATAGGTTGTCGTGTTTGATTTTGAATGCTTGAAACAATAGTTTCTTCTACTGTTAAGGACCAAATGGTCTTCAATGTGATTGAACTCTGAATTACCTTTCTTTTTATTGTCTTCAATTTAAATTTATGGTGAGATTTTCATTTCTCAACATGTGCATGATTGCCCTAGCAATATTTGTTTGCATCAAGTGTTTTGGTAAACCCTAAATTGAATCTCATGTGCATAATGACTCTGCATACAAGCTTCCTCTCTTCCTCTTGATAGTCAATCCTTTCTGATTGACGCTTCTCTCTGATGGACGTGCTCAGAAGCTTTCTGACGAGTTAATCTGGAATTGTAAGTGAATGGTGCCTCATTGTCTAAATCATGCCTAAATCAAACTAAAACCTTAGTCTTTAATGATTAATCCATTTTGCAACTCTTAGCTTTTTCGGACGAATAATTCTCTTACGCGCTATCAAGCATGAAATCAAATTTAGTTTTTGTTTGTATGGGAATCATAATCCCACATCATTTGTGGTGCAACACACAACACATTTATAAGGGGAAATTCTCCCCCTTATACTTGACTACCTTGCGGTAGCCAGGAGGAGGCTCCTAAAGAGGCACCTCCAGGCACTATTGGCACATTTTGACTTGCCATATGTTGGATTGTCTAATTGACCACCACTCGGTGGTATGTTTAACATATAGTTCATTCATGTTTATGTTTAAGTGAATTACAATTTATGTTTAAATGATTTAACATACTTATGTTTATATGAATTAACATAGAAATAGATATGTATTTAATTGAAAGAAGTATGTTTAAACTAAGTAGCATAACATATAACCCAAGTGTTGTAGGTGAGTTGGAGAGGAGAGGGCAATCCTCCAAGGGAGGTCCCAGGTTCAAATCTCCACCCTACCAAAAAGTTGAATTGGGTATCCAAAATCCAATTGATAATGTTGGTGCGGGCAGGGTCGGGTGTGACCCTTGGGTGACTTTGACGGTGTAGAACCCCCTGTTCATGGTCTCTCAGACCAAGGCAGCTCCGCAAGGGGTTTTTCACTTAAAAAAAAAGTAGCATAACATATATTATGTAAATGAAATAGAAAAACATATATTATGTTTAAATGAAGTAGCATAGCATAGATATATGTTGAAATGAAATAGATAGAGATATGTTGAAATGAAATGACATTGATAGTTAGATATGCATTTAGTTGAAGGGATAAATTAGATATGTGTTTAATTGAAAGGATAGTTAGATATGTGTTTTTTTGAAAGGATAGTTAGATATGTATTTAATTGAAATGATAAATTTGATAGTGTCTTATTGAAAGGATAGTTAGATATGTGTTTATTTGAAAGGATAGTTAGATATGTATTTAATTGAAAGGATAAATTAGATATGTGTCTAATTGAAATGATAGTTAGATATGTATTTATTTGAAAGGATAGTTAGATATGTGTTTAAATTGGAATGAAATATTATGGATTATGCTTAACGAAATAGTATAGTTTATATCAGAATGAAAGGTTATGGATTATGCTTAACAAAATAGTATAGTTCATATTGGAATGAAAGGTTATGGATTATGCTTAACGAAATAGTATAGTTCATATTGGAATGAAAGGTTATGGATTATGCTTAACGAAATAGTATAGTTTATATTGGAATGAAAGGTTATGGTTATGCTTAACAAAATAGTATAGTTTATATCGGAATGAAAGGTTATGGATTATGTTTAACAAAATAGTATAGTTAATATTGGAATGAAAGGTTATGGATTATGCTTAACGAAATAGTATAGTTTATATTGGAATGAAAGGTTATGGATTATGCTTAACAAAATAGTATAGTTTATATGGGAATGAAAGGTTATGGATTATGCTTAACAAACTAGTATAGTTTATATGGGAATGAAAGGTTATGGATTATGCTTAACGAAATAGTATAGTTTATATTGTAATGAAAGGTTATGGATTATGCTTAAGGAAATAGTATAGTTTATATTTTAATGAAATCTTATGGATTATGCTTAAGAAAATAGTATAGTTTATATTTTAATGAAAGGTTATGGATTATGCTTAAGGAAATAGTATAGTTTATATTGGAATGAAAGGTTATGGATTATGCTTAACGAAATAGTATAGTTTATATTGGAATGAAATGTTATGGATTATACTTAACGAAATAGTATATTTTGTATTGGAATGAAAGGTTATGGATTATGCTTAACGAAATAGTATAATTCATATTGGAATGAAAGGTTATGAATTATGCTTAATGAAATAGCATAGTTTATATTTTACAGATTAGTTGTATGAATTAGGATAAATACTTAACTAATTGGGAGTATAGGCTCCTAGCTATTTAAGGGAATATGATTAGGATAAGTATTTAACTAATTGGGAGTATGGGCTCCTAGCTAGTTAAGGAAATATGTTCGATAAGTACTTAATGAAATACACTCCTAGTTAATTAAGGAAAGAGGGTTTGATATGTGGTTGTTTGATTAAGAGTATGGGATCTTAGCTAAAGTAATGAATGATTCTTGTATAAAAATGGTTATTGATAATATGGATACATTAGATCTTTAGGTATATACTACTCCTCTAATATATTAGGAGGAAGGAACTACTCCTAGAGAAACAAATGAAGAATCCATTACAATTTTCCCTGGTTATGTATGTTCTATGGATTAAAGATCGATCCCCGATGGAGACTTGAGAACTATGAGATTCTCATGTGTTGTTTTGCATTTGTTTGAAAAAGGAATTATGGAATTCCTTTGTATTGAGTAACTAAACTCATGCAATAAAAGGAATATTTCAAGGCTAGGTTTTCCTGTTAGGGTTTCTCCCAGAATATATGAGGTGTTATGGGTGTACGAATATCTTCCTTGTTAATCTTGTTTATTATGTATCTTAGGTAAATTGGAATGTATCTTTCTTGATTTAATTTTTATGTAAGTGTTCAATGTTGTTAATTTAAGAAAAAAAGAGCAACCCCTTATATTTTTGGGTTGTTACATTTGGTATCAGATTTGTATGTCGACGAACTAGATGATTTTCATAAAGGAACTCTAGGTATGATAGACTAGAGACTCCCTTGAATGTGCTAAGGATTTGGGTATCTTCCTATTTAGGTCCTTGCTTAGTTATAAGCTAAAGTCGAGAAGACCTTGAACTACCAGTTGCTTTGAAATCAACTTCCCTAGATAAAATCTAAGTATGACAGACTAGAAGCTTCCTTGGATAAGCTAAACATTTGCTTAAGATTGATACTAGATAGAGCGACTTTACTCTCGTATGACATCTTGCTTAAAACAAATATAACCTTAACCATTAGCGATTGAAAGAAGATTAAATGAATTGGTCTATAAGGATTATAAAATTTAACTCCTTGGTGGTTAAGGATAATGACACCTTGTAACAAGATAAGCATGACCTAAATTTCCACTAAAAAGGTAATAATGGTCGCAACCAACATGACCTTAATAGGATGCAAGTATGATGATAACCATTTTTAATCTAAGTTAGTTATGAGAGAGATAACTAACATTTGAAAAGTGCAATTGAAAGTGATTATAGCTTATCCAAATCCTTAGAATGACAAAGGGAAATAACACTAAGATAAGAAGGAGAAGGAGGATATCTTCTCAAGTTTTAAGTCTAGTTAGGCATAGTAAAACAAAGGCTAGACCTCAAAGAGAAAAATTTGTAAGAAGTTTTAATAGAGGTAGAAAACCTTACAATTGTAGTTTAGTTACTATAAATAGAGGGAACAAATGAACCAATGAAAGCAATGATTGGAAGTTATTAATCAAGTTCCCAAGATGAAAATATTAAAGGTAGATAGAAAGAAGATCTTGTTATAAAATATCATGAAGGCAAAATCTTGTGTAGAGGTAGAGCTAGCCAAGGACCTAAAGAGAATATGATTATTTGAAATTATTAGTATAATCATCCAAGGTATGGTTGTACAAATTGGAAACATATATTTTCCTTGAGGAATTACTCATTAGTAACCCAAATAGTAGGGTTACCTTTCATGTGCATGATACAACTTTTTGAATGATGGAATAACTTCAAAGCTAGCAATGAAACTTTAGAGGAATGGTTTTGTTCAAGCCTTAAACAATGACCAAGAAGGACTCCTATATGTTTATGTAAATTTCCCTTGTGAACTTAGACTATGAATATAACATATAGTAGAAGCTTGGACATACCTAAATGGAAACAAAGGAAGACTTTTTGAATGAATAGAGTTATATATAAGTTTTGAATGTATTACTAGAAATATATAGGTTATACAAAACAAGTATGAGCTTCTCTTGGTATGTTCTATAAGGATCCGAATAGAAGTTGATTCTAAGGATACCCAAAGAGTAAGTTCTTTGAAGGGATACCCAAAGAGAATGATTTCTTTGGGGAAGGTTCAGTAAATCTGAATCTTCTTTTCCAATATGTTGTGGCACCCAAAGAGAATGATTTCTTTGGAGGAAGGTTCAGTAACTTGAATATGTTTTCCCAACATGAAGTGGTGAAATCTCTATGATTATAAATCCTATGTTGGAACATCCTTATGATCCCTAATTGTATCAGAGACTATTCTTGGTTAGGTTGATAATACTTAATAAGAAGGAATAGATATAGAGTTCTATTCTTAGGATTTGAACATACTTAGCAGAAAGAGTAGATAGGAAGTCTCTTCTTGAGAGGGGTATGGGACCCTCTCTCTAAATTAATAGAGAATTTATCAAATTTTGAGTTTGGTAAGCTTTTAAAGGTACATAAATCCACCTTGGGAGCAGATCCTAAGACTAGGAAACAAGGAAATCCTGCTCAACTCCAAGCCCTTAAAGAAGGTGTATAGTGGTTTGACTTGAAATCACTTGGATTTAATGGATAAAAATAAGGAAATGCGATCTCAAGATAAGAGTTGCAGTAGATTTCAGTCCAAAATTAAAGGAAATCTTGAAGGGAGTAAGATTTTGGCTTCAAAGACGAGGTATTCTTACCCAAAATTGGTAATATGAGGTGATGCATTATGCAAAAAATGCATAGTTTTATTATTTCTCTTGCCTTGTAGGTATGAAGTGTAGACACCTAAAATGCGTCATGTCGATGGTGACTACTCATATGGGACATGCTACAAGACCATATGGAATATATTGGACAGATTCCAAGATAGAGAAGTGGTTTTAACCTCTCAATTTTGGCTCCTTGGCCTAATCAGTCTAAATCGCAGTTGAGACCTACGGTCTATAGTCTGAACCACAGTTGACACCCATGGTTCATAGTCTAGGTCACAAAAATCACTCGCAATCTAGAACTAAAGTTCAGTTGGCCTTCATCTGAGCTAAATCAGTTTGAACGACCATTTGTTCTAGAAGAGGGTAGTTGAAGGACAAAAGATTCCATAGGCTTCTAATCCAACTGTCCCAACCACCTCTTCTTGATATTGGATTCTCCATGAAGCCACCCCTAGCCCTTGGGTAATACTATAAGGACCCTCTCAAAATTAGGGCAAAAACAAAAGTGAGCATTGGATATTATAGCAGTGAAGCCCTATTGAATTGTAGACTCACTGGAGTGCATTGAGAGAGCTTTGTTGCTATTTCACTTGCTAATTTCATCAAGCATCATGTCAATTTGTGCCATGGATACCCTAAGGATCAAGAATGCCAAGAAACGCTAATTTGAGCAAATAGAGGCCCAATTGTGCAATTCAATCACCAAACCAATCGGAGGACATCAAGGAGACCCTTGATCATCAATTGGACAAGGAGGATCAAGCCCACAACCCTATATTTGGAGGGTAAAGTTACTTTGTTGCCCTGACGTAGCTGATAGCCATGGTGTACAGTGTAGACCACTCATCCGAGTTGTGGTTTGCAATCGGTGAAAGATCTCCTTACTGTTATTTTTGTAGTGTATTTTATTAGGTTAGATTAAGCATATTAAGTGGTTTTATTGACATTTTAGAGACTCTGACCGATAGAAATCTGAATTTAATTAGGTTACTTCATTATGGCAAGTAGGATATAATTAGCTTATTTTCATGTTATCATGTTTCATTTCATGTAATCAATATGCTAAATAGATAGTTATGCTTTCTATTTACATATTCCCATTAATATTTTCAAGCATTGCATAGGTTTAACATGTTTTAGTTGCTTTCTTGATTTCATTAGTGTTATGGCATCTTTATGTTCACATTCCTTAAAGGGCCTCATCATGGGAGGTTGCCTATGCTTTTAATGCTTTTGTGTTGTTTCTTTACCGTAGGAAAGCAGATTCAAAGTAGATTCAACCATCCAATTCCTTCCTCAATGCGGAGAAGAGGGTCAAATCCACCCTAGAGCAGTTTGTGACTACTTAGAGAGCCTTAGTATTGTGCCTACCCCATTGGGGGCTTTCGAATTGTATCAAGATTTGGACGACCCTAAGAGGGGCATGATTGCAACCGAGATTCATTTCCAATATTAATAAAAGAAACATCCATTTTATTGTTATGTGCAATCTTGTTTATCATTTTATACTTTGATGTTGATTCTGATTGATGTATTAGATAGGTGCATGCTTTTTAGATAGGTCAAAAGGCGATCAAGGTGGGACTAATATGGGATCAATCACCATTTTTTTTTTAACTATTTCTAATTAATTTTAGTTATCTCTTTCCCTTATGCACTGCTTCTGTTCAAAAATTGATCTCTAGAGCCCGGGAGCTGGATCTCCTTCGCAGCCTTTGTGGACAGCTCACTGACCAAGAGCAAGCATGGTTCCTTGCAGTTGGTTTTGGATATGTGCTTAATCTGCCCATGATCAAGGTAGATCATGCCTACATGACTACGTTGCAACAGGTGAAATGACAGTGACATTGGAGGACGTCTAGCGGATCTTTAGGATCTCGATCGATGGGGAGCCCATCACCTTCACTCCATTTGCCAGTAGAGGAGCTATGTTTGATGCTATCTTTGATAACTACAATGAGTATTATTAGGGTAGGATTGATCATGGAGGCATCCACATCGGATATTGGTAGGGGAAGGGCGTCTTATCAGTTCGAGAGGTGGTCTTCATGCATCTAGTTATCCATATTGTGCTTGCAGACTCCTCGGGCACGAGGATCCCCTGGAAACTCCTAGCCATCGTCAGGAGAGTTACATAGAGTTCTACGTTGCAACCACTACTTTTAGCTTGGGGGAGCACACTATTAACCCAGTTATACCATGAGTTATATCAGGTTACTCGCAGGAGTCAAGTTGGCATCAGCTACAACCTACTACTTCAGATCTAGGGCTGGCAACACATTTGGATCGAGCAGCCCAAGGACTTTTTGCTCCCCATCACTACTATTCCTATCGTACGCCAGTGCTATGCGACATGCTAGCCTTACGATGAGGAGGGATTTTAGAGCAGGTTTCATGCTAGGGACCTGGACCATTATATTGCTATATTTGCACAACTCTGAGCACACTAACAACTTATTTGAAATCGACTGCATCAATAATGCTTCGGGATGAAATGAAACTAAAGGTGAAAATGGGCAAAAAGAAAAATAAGCATGTGTCGAAACCAGTTACCAATCCGGCTCCCACTCCCATGGAAGTGGAAGAAGCCCAGGACAAAGCCGAATAGGTACCTTAGCCTACCTCGCCTGCATTGTTAGTAGGATCATCCACACCACGGGTGAATCTTCATCTGGCCAACACAGGGTTAGGTGAATATATTGTGTAGAATGTCATCTTTGGACCAATTCTAGAGACTACACAATATATGGACTGACCGCATGCTCATAGTTTTCTAGTTGGATCAGTAGTGCCATTAGGAGAGCCACCCAATCAAACAAAATTCATCTACGCTAGGCTAGATCAGCTTCCTACACGAATGCCCATGGATGAAGATGATGGTGAATAGTTTGTAGTGAATATTTGTTACCTATCCAATATTGAATATTCCATGCACATTTTTTAATTATATAATTGGCATGGGTATGGCCTTGGTCTTTTTGAGCAAGGATGTAGGACTCCGCTTGATCCAGGTTATCAGTTGGCAACTAATAGGTTCGAGATAGGGTTGCAAATACAAGGATAGGAGGATTTGCTTGTAGCATCTTTAGATCACCTATACCTTAGTCTGGGGGATGATGTGGATGTCAACCCATATCACCCTAATCCTTCCATGTTCCATAGGGATAGCCGGATGGTGTCTTATGTCACCATAGCGCCACCCAACACGTATCATGAGAATATCATGGTGGACAGTGAGTCCTCACCTGATGATTAGTTGGGGGATGAGGCTAAGCCAGTTTATGAGGCATTATCCTATTTATGGTGCTTATACCTGATTTTACCAAACAACGACAATAGTGATTAGGAGATAGCCTATATGGGGCCATATTTGCCACAACATCCCATTCTAGTGGGGGCAAATGAAGGATTGTATTACGATAGTAATGAAGAAGACGAGATAGAGAGAGCCTAATTAGGATCTCCCTACTTACATCACCATAATGCACCTTATACGGATGAGGACATGCATAGAAATATCAATCTCAATCCTCGCCTTAGGGGAAGACCTCAAAATTCGATGTGATCTATCACATGGTGTTTCCCAAATTGCCTATGTACATAGAGCTCGTTGAGCCGAATGATCCAAAAAGCATTATGTTGATATCATGGTAGACATCTAAAACCCGTCATGTTAATGGTGACTACTCATATGGGACATGCTAAGAGACCATATGGAAGATCTTGGACATATTCCAAGATAGATCAGTGGTTTTAAACACTCAATTTGGGCTCCTTGGCCTAATTAGTCTGAACCGTAGTTGAGACCTATGGTCTATAGTATAAACTATAGCTGACACCCATGGCTCATAGTATAGGCTGCAACAGTCACTTGTGGTCTAGAAATAAAGTTTGGTTGGCCTTCATCCGAGCCAAATTGGTTTGAACGACCATTTTTCTAGAAGAGGGTAGTTGAAGGATAGGAGATTTTAGAGGCTTCCAATCCAACTGTCCCAAATACCTCTTCTTAATCTTGGCTTCTCCATGAAGCCACCCCTAGCCCTTGGGTAATCCTATAAGTACCCCCTCAAAATTAGGGTAAAAAATAAAGTGAGCATTGGATATTAGAGCAACGCAGTCCTGTCAAATTGTAGACTCACTAGAGTGCATTGAGAGAGCTTTGTTGCCATTTCACTTGCTAATTTCATCAAGCATCATGTCAATTTGTGCCATGGATTCCCTAAGGAGCTAGAATGTCAAGAAACACTAATTTGGGCAAACAGAGGCCTAATTGTGCAATTCAATCACCAAACCAGTAGGAGGACATCAAGGCGGCCCTTCATCATCAATTGGATAAGGAGGGATTGAAATCCCAACGGTCAAAAATTTGACCATTACGCGAACCACAACTCTAAGCCACGATTCCCAAAATTGAAAATTTTTAACTACAACCCATGAGCATGGTTTGCAACTGGCATTAAATGCACCAAAATCCCACTGTGGGAAGGTTTTAAATGTTAAATTAATGATTCCTAATGGATAATAATATCAATAAGAGCAATCAATTTAACAATTTTGGTGATTTTCAAGCACCAAGATCAATTAAAAACTCAAAAAGTCAAAAAAAAATTATTATAAAACAATTCAAAAGCCAAATGCACCTCGTATTCAATTATTTACCCTAGACAATCGGTGGTCATAGTGACTGACGATCCATGTAATCTGAAAAGATGAGTAAATAACCATGGAAGATCTTGGACAAATTCCAAGATAGAGTAGTGGTTTTAACCACTCAATTCTAGCTCCTTGGTCTAATCAATCTAAACCACAATTAAGACCTACGGTCTACAGTCTGAACCATAGCTGACACCCATAGTTCACAGTCTAGGCCGCAGTTATCACTCGTGATCTAGAACTTAAGTTCAGTTGGCCTTCATCCGAGCCAAATCGGTTTGAACAACCATTTGTTCTAGAATATGGTAGTTTAAGGATGGAATATTCTATAGGCTTCCAATCCAACTATACCAACCACCTCTTCTTGATATTGGATTCTCCATGAAGCCACCCCTAGCCCTTGGGTAATCCTATAAGTACCCCCTTAGAATTAGGGCAAAAGAAAAAGTGAGCATTGGAGATTAGAGCAGTGAAGCCTTGTCGAATTGTATACTCACTAGAGTGCATTGAGAGAGCTTTGTTGTCATTTCACTTGCTAACTTCATCAAGCATCAAGTAAATTTGTGCCATGGATGCCCTAAGGTGTTAGAACACCAAGAAATGCTAATTTAGGCAAACGGAGGCCCAATTGTGCAATTCAATCGCCAAACCAGTTGGAGGACATCAAGGAAACCCTTGATCATCAATTGGACAAGGAGGATCAAGCCCAGAGCCCTAGATTTTGAGGGTAAAGTTACTTTATTTCTTGTCGTGGCTGACAGCCACTATGTACAATGCAGACCACTCATCCGAGTTGCGGGTTGCAATTGGTGAAAGATCTCCTTAATATTATTTTTGCAGTGTATTTTTTTTTGGTAATTATTATAATAAATTAATAGTGGGTTTTTATAGAGGATACCAAAACCTTATGTACAAAATTAGCCAACTTTCTAATGATGCATCATACCTCTTGGCTGTAACAATAAACCTAAATGAAAATAAAACCATCATAATGTTGTAGACTTGAAAACAGCAAAAAGGGCTTTTAGGCCTAGAGACCCAACAATAAAGAAAATAGGACAGACCCGAGAGAAACCCAAAAAGAGGCCAAAAACAAGGAGATAGACACCATGGACTGCTAATCACAATCCTCCTGTCCTCTCAAATTTGGGCGCTTCTGGTTCTGCTTCAGGATAGAAATCATGGAGTTGACAGAAGTAAGAATGGAAGCAGCCAAGTCCATGAGAGAATTACCACGACTCTCCTTGTCGCTCTCCATGTCCGATGGGATGTGTTGTAGATGGACATCCTTCTCCACCTTTTTGAATTTCTACAGGCGCTGGGAAGATCTGCCAAGAATGGACAGTAGCTTCTTTGCCATGCCACCCCAAAACACGTTGGAATGGGCCTTCCAAAAATTGCACAAGGAAAACATCAGGAAGGGATGTCTACCCTGGCCAACCTTTCCACCTCGGATGGGAAGCGAGACCGCCACACAACCGGGCACGTGGTCGTGAGCCCTTTATTGGCCATGTGGTCAGCCACGCGATTTCCTTCTCTCAAAATATGATTTGCTTCCCATCTACAACGATAGGAGAGAAGAGATCTAGCCTCGAGGATGATGTTGTAGACTTTCCAAGATGGATTTTTGGTACCAAGAAGGTAATTCATGATGTTGAGTGAGTCACCCTCAATGATAAGAGGCCGATGATCCTTAAAGAGAATCTGAATACCATTCAGAGCACCTCGGGCTTTAGCATAATGATTCATCTAGAAGCCCAAATCTTCACAATAGGCCATCACAATATTCCCGTCATGATCACGGACAACCCCACCAGTGCCAGCGGGCCCAGGATTCCCCTTAGCCGCTCCATCAAAGTTTAATTTAATCCACCCCACGGGGGGTTTGGTCCACACAACATTCCTTCGACAGGGCCCTTTAACAACCTCCAAAAATAGCCAGAGATTCATCATTTTGAGAATAGCTTCTTCGCTCGAAATATGGGGATGGGGACTGGGAATCGCAATAGAATTCTCAATGGTGTAAGATAACGCCCTTTGAGAGATAGAAGAGGGCCCTCTAGGAGCTCTGCCAAAGATTCTGGCATTCCTCTCTAACCAAATTTGCCAAATTAGATGGTGGAAGGAGGCCTCGAGGAGGAAGCGGAGCTTGGGATTCTTGAAAGGATTAGGCCATTGGTGAAAAGCATCTCTAAGGAATCAAGGAGAGCACAAAAGGATCTAGAAGGAGGATAGGACAATGCTCAGAACAGAGTGGGAAAATGGGCAATGCAAGAATAAATGATCCCTCGTCTCATAATCTGCTAAACACAAGTAACACCTATTGGGGAAGGCAAAACCTCTCTTGTGAAGGTTGTCAATAGTTAAGGCTTTATTATGGAAAGCAATCCATGTGAAGAAGTTGATTTTAGGAACAAATCCTTTCCTCCAAACAGTATTCCACCTGTAGTCCAGAGCAGTCTTGGTGGTGAGAAGCTCATAAGCTGATTTAACAAAGAAACACCCATCCTCCATACCACTCCAGATGATCCTATCATTCCTCCTAGCAGAAGGAATTAAAATCGACTGAAGGATATTATCAAGGAAGGTAATATCATTATTAAACCCCTCCATAATAGGAAGCTTCCACCAAGGGAAACGGGTGCTCCGATCAATGAGATCCGCCACCCTGAGCTGGGCGTTTGGGTCGGTCAAGCTTCTCAATACAGCGAGGTCCTCCCTCGACCCAAGGGCTTCTTCAGTCTCCCACCTGTCATTCCAAAAGGAAATGTAGTTGCCATCACCCAAAATCCAGCAAGCTCCCAGACTGATCATATTTCGGGTTTGGAGCACAAATTTCCAAAATATAGATGCCACGAAGGATGTTTCAGCATCCAAGAAGGGGGTGGGGCCAAGATAATTCATTTTAACCAGCATAACCCACTCCACTGGGTTGCTAGACATAATCCTCCAAGCATGCTTCACGATCAAAGCTAGATTCATAAGTCTTGATCTTCTCAACCCCAGGCCACCTTGATCTATCCTCGAACACACCTTGTCCCAGGCTACAAGGGGAAGTCTAGATTTCTCTTCGTTACCAGACCAAAGAAAGGTCCTCTAAATCTTCTCAATCTTGGAGTGGACTGCACTCGGAAGCATGAACACCGACATGAAGTAGGTCGGGATCCCCTGAAGACAGGCTTTGGTAAGGGTGGATTTCCCAGCTTGCGATAGGAGTTTGCCCTTCCAAGTGCCGAGTTTCCTGTGAAGGTGCTCAAGAATCATGTTCCACATGTCCTCACTGGCCCGCCCGCTATAAGATATAGGCAACCCCAGATAGGACGTAGGAAGGGAATCAATAGTGCATTCAAGAATTCTAGCAATCCAAATTTATCTGTGTAGAGGAGTGTTAATAAAGTAAATTTTGCTCTTGATGTAATTGACCTTTTGTCCAGCAGCTTGCTCATAATGGGATAGGATCCTCTTGAGCAACTTGGCTTGAGCAACGGACGCCCCAGTGGAAATGAGGGTGTTGTCCACAAATTGCTGATGAGTGATAGGATTAATTTTAGAAGTCGACAAGATGCCAGAAATCTTGTTCTGCCGAAGAGCCTCTTTCATGGACCAACTCAGAACCTCCGCCAGAAGAATGAACAGGATGGGAGAAAGAGGATTGCCCTGTCTGAGGCCTCTGGAGCTTTGGAAATATCTAGCTGGGGACCCATTGACCAAGACAAAAAAAAGGGAGTGGATATACAGCTATAGACAAGGTCAATCTAGTGGGGATGAAAGCCGAACTTGAGGAGGACTGCACACAAAAAATTCTGATCGACACGGTCGAAGGCTTTGTTCATGTCGAGCTTAAGAAAAAGAGTAGCATTCTTAGAGCGATAAGCGGAATGAAGGGTCTCATGGACAATGATAACACCATCAAGAATGTTTTTGCCTTTGACAGTGCTTCCCTGACAAAGATCAATCAGGACGGGGAGGACTGTTTTGAGTCTATTGGCTATAGACTTGGTAAGGATCTTGTAAAAAACATTGCACAGGATAATGGATTGATAGTAAGAGAAAATTTTGCAGGAAGGAGACTTAGGAATGAGGGCAAGAAATGTGGAGTTGAGTTTCTGGTGGATAGATCTGGATGCTTGGATAACCCGAATAGCATCACACACATCCAGGCCCACGACCTCCCACATGACTTGGAAGAATTGGGGAGGGAAACCATTAGGCCCAGGGGCCTTATCTGGTTGCATGGAGAACAATGCTTCCTTAATCTCATACGAGGAAAAAGGTTCCAAAAGTTTCATGCTTACCTCATGGGGAAATTTAGTCAAAAAATTGGCGAGCATAGATTTCTGGACCTGGAGGTTGCTATCTGGAGGAGTGCCAAGCAAATCCTAAAAGAAATTAATCGCTTTGCTCCTAATTTCCTCAATCTCCCTGGTAATGTGCCCATCCTTACAATTCACTTATCTGATCTTGTTGGCCCCTCTGTGCCTCATAGTATACGTATGAAAAAATCTCATGTTGGAGTCTCCATTCTTCAACCACAGGTCATGAGATTTTTGGCACCAGAACGTTTCCTTCCTAGCGAGAATAAAATGAAAGTCCACCAAAAGGCTCCGCTCTTCCTCCCTGAGACCCTCAGTGTAACCTTCGGTAGCCATCCTTTTCTCCACAGCCTTCAGGTTCTTAGCAATGGATTTTTGGGACTCAAAAATGTTGCCAAAAACCATTTTGTTCCAAATATTCAGTTTTTCTTTGACCATTTTGAGCTTTAAAGCCACCCTTTTAGGAGCATTTCCTTCCACCTTTGATTGCCACCACGCTGACACCAATCCTTTGAAGTCTTTGTGGGAAATCCATATGGATTCAAATCTGAAAGGGGTCATAAAAATAGGCCCATCGTTCGCCTCCAAGAAAATGGGGTTATGGTCAAACCCAATCCTTGGAAGAGCCAAAAGGATAGCCCTGCCAAGGATGGGAATGGCTTCTGGGGAAATGAAGAATATGTCAAGTTTGACTTGAATCAAACCACCCCCAATATTTCTGTTACTCCATGTGAAGGAAGCCCCTTTGAGTTCGATGTCAAGCAGGCCATTAGTAGAGACAAAATCTCTAAAATCTTCCAAGCTGCGGCTGGAGTGGTCAGACCCTCCTTTTTTCTTTGAAGGATGAAGGGGACAATTGAAGTCACCCCCTAAAACCCAAGGAAAGTTGCTAAAATTCTCCCTCATCAGAGAGATAGCTTTCCACATTTTTGCTCTCTCTGTGGCATAATTGGAAGCATAAACATTGGATAGAATCCAAGAAAAATTGGAGGTTTTGGACTGGAAAAGTACATTGATGATTCTGTTGGAAGTTGATAGCGAGCTGCCAAACCTCGAAGGGTCCCACAGAACCATGAGTCCTCCCGTTGTTCCCACTGTAGCGCTGGACAGACAATTTGCCCTGGCCCAAATGACCTTCACCACTTTGTCAGATGAGATAGCATCAAGCTTGGTCTCTTGCAAAATAAGGATAGAAGGGTTAATCCTCCTATGGAGATCAACCACTAACCTTCGCTTGGATGCACCGTTCAGTACTCTCACATTCCATGAGAGGACTTTCATCCAGACAGTTTGAATTTTTTCTTGCCTTTGCATGAGCTTCGTCTAACTATGTGTCATAGTCATCCAGAACCAACAAACGTTGGGTTCCATTTGTAACGTCAGTTGCAGTCTCTTTGTCTCGCCTATCCTTGTTAGGAGGACGACCCTGCTTCCTCTCACTACCAAAATCCACACTTTGCTTTCGACTCCTCGTATTCCAGGGGCTAATGTGATCGGATTGTTCACCCCTCCTTCCTAAGAGGTAATATTCTAGCAACGTCTGTGACTGACTGAAATTGGGATGACCCGTATCTTGGAGCAGAGGAACAGCCTGATTCAAAACTTGGGAAGGGGTCTGTTCCATCTCTTCCTATTATTCACTTTCCAAGTGGGAGTCTGCTCCTTGTTGGTTGTCAGCCTCAAGATGCTCGGGGTCCGATTGGAGAGAGGGATTCTTTTCAGGCTGAGAGAGTCCGCCACAGTCTCTAGAGGGGCCTGGGGATACATGGCCCTTCACATCTGGAAAATTTGGTTGCTTTGCCTGATCTTCCTTGTGCTCCAGGGGGTTGCCGTTTTCACGTTTTTGTTTTCCCAATTTTTGAAGAGGACACTAGGACTGGAGGTACCCTTGGGACCGACACTGGGTGCAGAAAGGTGGTCTATTTTCATAGACAATAGCTTGTTTATGAAGAATGGTACCTCCAGACCGAAGAGTGATGGAAGTTGGGAGTTCTACCTCAAAATCTGCCAGAACACAAAATCAGGCTTGGACGAACCTTGTTCAAGCTCGGTTGGGAGGGTCAATGGTGACCAACTCCCCAATGAAACGTGCACTACCTCTTATGACATTTTCATGCCAACCAAAGAGGGGAAGATTCGAGAGCCTAACCCATATTGGGGCAATGTTGATTTTTTGGTCTCAGGACTGAAATCCATGTCCCACTTCCTGAGAAATAAACTTCTACGGCCCAGAAACCATGGCCCGCTAGCCAAAATTTTACAGTAATCCTCCTTATTGTTCAATCTAATGGCAAAAAAACCCCGAGATAGGGCCACCAACTCCAAATGCCCAAAAGTCCTCCATTTTCTTGCTGCCCATTTTTGGATAGTTTCCATGTCGGGATGGCCTCCAATGAATTAACCTATTAGGGTAAATTTCTCAAACTCCATGAAGCTTGAAAGAACTTCTGTCGGGATGTCCAGCTCATCCCCAACCAAAAACAACTCTTTGGTAAAAAACTCGTTTAGGGTTTCTGAGGATGCTGCCTGGGCATAAGAATTTTGAGCCCCACCACCCCCTTTGTCTGGTGGGTCCTTACCTCGACCAAAACCGTTGCCAGCCCGATCATCTTCAATGGGCCCAAGCATTTTTGCTCCCCCAAAATCATGATGCCCTCCGATTGCTCCGGTGTGTCCAAGAACCAAACCACCGCTGCTCCCGATCTCCCCTGCAAACTTCCCGCCCATCAACATCCTCTCGCCTTCATTTTTGTAGTGTATTTTATTAGGTTAGATTAAGCATATTAATTGGTTTTATTGACATCTTAGAGACTCTGACCGATAGAAATACGAATTTCATTAGGTTTACTTCATTATGGCAAGTAGGATATAATTAGCTTATTTTCATGTTATCATGTTTCATTTCATGTAATCAATATGCTAAATAGATAGTTATGCTTTCTATTTACATATTCCCATTAATCTTTTCAAGCATTGCATAGGTTTAACATGTTTTAGTTGCTTTCTTGATTTCATTAGTGTTATGGCATATTTATGTTCACATTCCTTAAAGGGCCTCATCATGAGAGGTTGCCTATGCTTTTAATGCTTTTGTGTTGTTTCTTGATCGCAGGAAAGCAGATTCAAAGGAGATTCAACCATCCAATTCATTCCTCAACGCAGAGAAGATGGTCAACTCCAACCTAGAGCAGTTTGTGACTATTTAGAGAGCCTTAGTATTGTGCCTACCCCATTAGGGTATTTAAAATTGTATCAACATTTGGGTGACCCTAAGAGGGGCATGATTGTAATCGATATTCATTTCCAATATTAATAAAAGAAACATCCATTTTATTGTTATGTGCAATCTTGTTTATCATTTTATGCTTTGATGTTGATTTTGATTGATGTATTAGATAGGTGCATGCTTTTTGGATAGGTCAAAAGGCGATCACGGTGGGACTAATATGGGATCAATCACCATGATTTTTTTAAACTATTTTTAGTTATTTTTTTCCCTTATGCACTGCTTTCGTTCAAAAATTGACCTCTAGATCCCAAGAGTTGGATATCCTCCACACCCTCTGTGGATAGATCACTTACCAGGAGTGAGCGTGGTTGGTTTCGGATATGTGATTAATCTACCCATGATCAGGGTAGATCAAGCCTACATGACTGCATTGGCCCGACACTGGGATGCGTAGACAAACAAATTTCACCTACCCACAGGTGAAATGACAGTGACATTGGAGGACGTCTACCGGATCTTCAGGATCCTAATCGATGGGGAACCCATCACCTGCACTCTATTTGCTAGCAAAGGAGTTGTGTTTGATGTTATCTTCGACGACCGCATTGAGGATGCCCAGGGTAGGATTGATCATGGAAGTGTCCACGTTGGATATTGGTAGGGGAAGGGCATATTATCAGTACGAGAGGTGGTCTTCATGTATCTAGTTATCTAGATTGTGCTTCCAGACTCCTCGAGCGCGAGGATCCCCTGTAACCTCCTAGCCATAGTCAGAAGAGTTACACAGAGTTCTAAAATGCAACCACTACTATTAGCTTGGGGTAGCACACTATTAGCTTAGTTATACCATGAGTTATATTAGGTTACCTACAATATTTAGGTCGACATCAGCTGTTGCCTGCTACTTCAGATCTGGGGCTGGAAGCACATTCAGATTGACCAATCCAAGGACTTACAGCTCCCCATAACTATTATTCCTATCACACACCAGTGTTATATGGTATGCTAGCCTCATGAGGAGGAGGGGTTTCAAATTAGGTCTCACGCTAGAAACCTGGACCATTACATTGCTAGATTCGTACAGCTCTGAGCACACTACAACTTCTTTGAAATTGATTGCTCAGCAATGCTTTGGGATGAAAGGAAGCTAAAGGTGAAAATGGGGAAAAAATAAAAGAAGCATGTGCTTGAAACAGTCGCCAATGATGCTCCCACTCCCATGGAAGTGGAAGAAGCCTAGGATAAATCTGAGGAGGTACCTCAGCCTACCTCGCCTACATTGTCAATAGGATCATTCGCATTGTGGGTGACTGTTCATCTGGCCAATACAGGGTTAGGTGAATATATTGTGTAGAACGTCACCTTTGCATCAATCCTAGATACTGCACAAGATATGGACCGACAACATGCTCATCATTTTCTGGTTCGATCAGCAGTGCCATTGGGAAAGCTGCCCAATCAAACGAACTTCATCTACACTAGGCTGGATCAGCTTCCTAGTCGAACGCCCATGGATGAATATGATGGTGAACATTTTGTAGTGAATGTTCGTTACCTATCAAACCCTAAATATTCCATGCACAATTTTGAATTATATCATTAGCATGGGTATGGCCTTGGTATTTTTGAGCAAGGACGTAGAACTCCACTTGAGCCGTGTTATCAATTGGCAGCTAATAGGTTCGAGATAGGGTTGCAAATAAGAGGATAGGATGATTTTCTTGTAGCATCTTTAGATAACTTATACCTTAGTTAGGGGGACAATGTGGATTTCAACCCATATCACCCTAATCCTTCCACGTTCTAGAGGGATAGTCGGATGGTGTCTTACGTCACCATAATGCCACCCAAGACGTATCATGAGAATATCGTGGTGGATAGTGATTCCTTACCTGACAATCAGTCAAGGGATGAGGCTAAGCCGATTTATGAGGTAGTATCATATTTACGATGCTCATACCCAATTTTATCGGATAACGATGATAGTGATCAAGAGATAACCTATATGGGGCCACATTTGCCAGAACGTCCCATTCTAGTGGGGGAAAATGAAGGATTGTATTACGATAGTGATAAATAAGAAGATACAGAGAGAGCCTACTTAGGATATCCCTACTTACGTCACTGTAATGTACCTTATACAGCTAAGGACATGCATAGAATATCAATCTCAATCCTCGCCTTAGGGGAAGACCACCAAACTTTGATGTGATCTATCACATGGTGTTTCCCAAACTGCCTATGTACATAGAGCTCGTTGAGCTGAACGATCCAAAAAGCATCATGTCAATATCATGGTAGACATCTAAAACCCGTCATGTCAATGGTGACTACTCATATGGGACATGCTACGAGACCATATGGAAGATCTTGGACAAATTCCAAGATAGAGCAGTGGTTTTAAACACTCAATTTGGTCTCCTTGGCCTAATCAGTTTGAATCGTAGTTGAGACCTATGGTATATAGTCTAAACTGTAGCTGACACCCGTGGTTCACAGTATAGGCTACAACTGTCACTCATGGTCTAGAACTAAAGTTTGATTGGACTTCATCCGAGCCAAATTAGTTTGAACGACCATTTGTTCTAGAAGAGGGTAGTTGAAGGATGGTAAATTCTAGAGGCTTCCAATCCAACTGTCCCAACTACCTCTTCTTGATCTTGGCTTCTCCATGAAGCCACCCCTAGCCCTTGGGAAATCCTATAAGTACCCCATCATAATTAGGGTAAAAAATAAAGTGAGCATTGGAGATTAGAGCAATGAAGCCCTGTCAAATTTTAGACTCACTAGAGTGCATTGAGAGAGCTTTGTTGCCATTTCACTTGCTAATTTCATCAAGCATCATGTCAATTTGTGCCATGGATGCCCTAAGGAGCTAGAATGCCAAGAAACGCTAATTTGAGCAAACGGAGGCCCAATTGTGCAATTTAATTGCAAAACCAGTAGGAGGACATCAAGGCGACACTTGATCATCAATTGGACAAGGAGGGATTCAAATACCAAAGGTCAAAAATTTAACCGTTACGCGGATCATAGCTTTGAGTCGTGGTTCCCAAAATTGAAAATTTATAACTACAGCCCATGAGCGCGGTTTGCAACTGGCATTAAATGCACCAAAATCCCACCATGGGAAGGTTTTAACTAAAAAATTAATGATTCCTAATGGATCAGAATCTCAATAAGAGCAATCAATTTAACAATTTTAGTGATTTTCAAGCACCAAGATCAATTAAAAACTCAAAAAGTCAAAAAAAAATTATTATAAAACAAGTCAAAATCCAAATTCACCTCGTATTTAGTTATTTACCCTAGACACTCAACGGTTGCAGTGACTGACGGTCCATGTAATCTGACAAGATGAGTAAATAACCATATGGAAGATCTTGGACAGATTCCAAGATAGAGAAGTGGTTTTAACCACTCAATTTGGGCTCCTTGTCCTAATCAGTATGAACCATAGTTTAGACCTACGGTCTACAGTTTGAACTATAGCTGATACCCGTAGTTCATAGTCTAGGTCATAGCTATCACTCGTGGTCTAGAACTGAAGTTCAGTTGGCCTTCATCGGAGCCAAATCAGTTTGAACGACCATTTATTCTAGAAGAGGGTAGTTTAAGGATGAAATATTCCAGAGGATTCCAATCCAACTGTCCCAACCACCTCTTCTTGATCTTGGCTTCTCCATGAAGCCACCCCTAGCCCTTGGGTAATCCTATAAGTACCCCCTCAGAATTAGGGAAAAAAAGTGAGCATTGGAGATTAGAGCAGTGAAGCCCTGTCAAATTGTAGACTCTCTGGAGTGCATTGAGAGAGCTTTGTTGTCATTTCACTTGCTAATTTCATCAAACATCATGTCAATTTGTGCCATGGATGCCCTAAGGAGCTAGAATGCCAAGAAACGTTAATTCGATCAAATGGAGGCCCAATTGTGCAATTCAATCGCCAAACTAGTCGAAGGATATTAAGGCGACCCTTGATCATAAATTATACAAGGAGGATCAAGCCCACAATCCTAGATTTGGAGGGTAAATTTACTTTGTTTCCCGTCATGGCTAATAGTCACGGTGTACAGTGCAGACCGCTCATCCGAGCTATGGTTTGCAATCGGTGAAATATCTCCTTATTGTGATTTTTGTAGTGTATTTTCGTAGGTTATATTAAGCATATTAAGTGGTTTTATTGACATATTAGAGACTCTGACAAATAGAAATATGAATTTCATTAGGTTTACTTCATTATGGCAAGTAGGATAGAATTAGCTTATTTTCATGTTATCATGTTTCATTTCATGTAATCAATCTGCTAAATAGATAGTTATGCTTTCTATTTACATATTCCCATTAATCTTTTCAAGCATTGCATAGGTTTAACATGTTTTAGTTGCTTTCTTGATTTCATTAGTGTTATCGCATCTTTATGTTCAAATTCCTTAAAGGGCCTCATCATGGGAGGTTGCCTATGCTTTTAATGCTTTTGTGTTGTTTCTTGATCACAGGAAAGCAGATTCAAAGGATATTCAACCATCCAATTCCCTCCTAAATGTAAATAAGAGGGTCAACCCACCCTAGAGCAGTTTGTGACTATTTAGAGAGCCTTAGTATTGTGCCTACCTTGTTGGGGGATTTCAAATTGTATCAATTGCATTAACATTTGGGTGACCTTAAGAGGGGCATTATTGTAACCGAGATTCATTTCCAATAATAATAAAAGAAACATTCATTTTATTGTTATGTGCAATCGTGTTTATCATTTTATGCTTTGATGTTGATTTCGATTGATGTATTAGATAGGTGCATACTTTTTGGATAGGTTAGAAGGCGATCACGGTGGGACTAGTATGGGATCAATCACCATACTTTTTTTAAAGTATTTTTAGTTATTTTTAGTTATCTCTTTCCCTTATGCACTACTTCTATTCAAAAATTGACCTCTAGAGCCTAGGAGCTGGATCTCCTTCGCACCCTCTATAGACAACTCACTTACCAGGAGTGAGCATAGTTCAATGTGATTGGTTTTGGATATGTGCTTAGTATACCCATGATCAGGGTAGATTAGGCCTACATGACTACATTGGCCCGACATTGGGATGCACGGATCAACACATTTCACCTGCCCACAGGTGAAATGATAGTGACATTGGAGGACGTCTACCGGATCTACATGATCCTGATCGATGGGGAGCCCATCACCTCCACTCCATTTGCCAACAGAGGAGTTGTGTTTTATGCTATCTTCGATAACCACAGTGAGGATGCCTAGGGTAGGATTGGTCATTGAGGTGTCCATGTCAGATATTTGTAGGGGAAGGGTGTATTCTTGGTCTGAGAGGCGGTCTTCATGCATCTAGTTATCTAGATTGTGCTTCCAGACTCCTAGGACATGAGGATCCCCTAGAACCTCCTAGCCATTGTCAAGATAGTTACACAAAGTTCTATGTTGCAGCCACTACTCTTAGCTTGGGAGAGCACACTATTAGCTTAGTTATACCATGAGTTATATCATGTTACCCATAGGAGTTGGGTCAGCATCAACTGCAGCCTGTTTCTTCAGATCTGGGGTTGGCAGCACATTCATATCGAGCAGCCCAAGGACTTGCTACTCCCCATCACTACTATTCTTGATGCACGCCAGTGCTATGCAATATTCTAGCCTCATAAGGAGGAGGGGTTTTAGATCAGATCTCACGTTGGGGACCTAGACCAATACATTGCTAGATTTGCACAGCTCCAAGCACACTATAACAACTTCTTTGAATATGACTACATCAGTAATGCTTCAAGATGAAAGGAAGCTAAAGGTGAAAATGGGTAAAAATAAAAAGAAGCATGTGCCCGAACCAGTCACCAATGAGGCTCCCACTCCCATGGAAGTGGAAGAAGCCTAGGACAAAGTCGAGGAGGTATTTTAGCCTGCCTCGCCTGCATCGTCGACAGGATAATCTGCACCATGGGTGACTATTCATCTGGACAACACAGGGTTAGGTGAATATATTGTGTAGAACATCACCTTTGGACCAATACTAGAGACTACACAAGAGATGGATCGATCGCATGCTCATCATTTTCCAGTTGGATCAGTAGTGCCATTGGGAGAGCCACCCAATCAAATGAACTTCATCTACATTGGGCTGGATCAACTTCCTACTCGAACATCCATGGATGAAGATGATGGTGAACAATTTGTAGTGAATGTTCCTTACCTATCCAACCCTAAATATTCCATGCACATTTTTGAATTATATCATTGGCATGGGTATGGCCTTGGTCTTTTTGAGAAAGGACATAGGACTTCGCTTGAGCTGCATTATTAGTTGGCAACTGATAGGTTTAGGATAGGGTTGCAAATACAAGGATAGGATGATTTTCTTGTAGCATCTTTAGATCACCTGTATCTTAGTCTGAGGGACGATGTGGATTTCAACCCATATCACCCTAATCCTTCTGCGTTCTAGAGGGATAGTCGGATGGTGTCTTACGTCACCATAGTACCACCCGAGATGTATCATGAGAATATTATGGTGGACAGTGAGTCCTCATCGAATGACCAGTTAGGGGGTGAGGCTGAGCCAGTTTATGAGGCAGTATCATATTTACAATGCTTATACCCAATTTTACTGGACAACGATGATAGTGATTAGGAGATAGCTTATATGGGGCCACATTTTCTAGAACGTCCCATTCTAGTGGGGTTCAATGAAGGATTGTATTATGATAGTGATAAAGAAGATGAGATAGAGAGAGCCTACTTAGGATCTCCCTACTTACGTCATCATAATGCACCTTATACGGCTGAGGGCATGCATAAAGAGATCAATCTCAATACTTGCCTTAGGGAAAGACCACCAAAATTTGATGTGATCTATCACATGGTGTTTCCCGAACTGCCTATGTACATAGAGCTCGTTGAGCCAAATTATCCAAAAATCATCATGTCGATATCATGGTAGACACCTAAAATGCATCATGTCAATGGTGACTACTCATATGGGACATGCTACAAGACCATATGGAAGATCTTGGATAGATTCCAAGATAGAGTAGTGGTTTTAACCACTCAATTTGGGCTCCTTGGCCTAATCAGTATGAACTACAGTTGAGACCTGTGGTCTACAGTATGAACCGTAGCTGACACCCATGGTTCATAGTCTAGGCCACAGTTGTCACTCGCGGTCTAGAATTGAAATTCAGTTGGCATTCATCCGAGCCAAATCGGTTTGAACAATCATTTATTCTAGACGAGGGTAGTTGAAGGATGAAATATTCTAGAGGCTTCCAATCCAATTGTCCCAACCAACTTTTCTTGATCTTGGCTTCTCCATGAAGCCACCCCTAGTCATTGGGTAATCTTATAAGTACCCCCTTAGAATTAGGGTAAAAATAAAGTGAGCATTGGATATTAGAGTAGCGAAGCCCTGTCAAATTGTAGACTCACTAGAGTGCATTGAGATAGGTTTTTTGCTATTTCACTTGCTAATTTCATCAAGCATCATGTCAATTTGTGCCATGGATGCCCTAAGAAGCTATAATATCAAGAAATGCTAATTTGGGAAAACAAAGACCCAATTGTACAATTAAATCATCAAACCAGTAGGAGGACATCAAGGCGACCCTTGATCATAAATTAGACAAGGAGAGATTCAAATCCCAAAGGTCACAAATTTGACCGTTATGCAGACCGCAACTCTAAGCCGCGGTTCCCAAAATTGAAAATTTCTAACTATAGCCCGTGAGCATGGTTTGCAACTAGCATTAAATGCACCAAAACCCCATCATGGGAAGGTTCTAATTAACAAATTAATGATTCCTAATGGATCATAATCTCAATAAGAGCAATCAATTTAATAATTTTGGTGATTTTCAAGCACTGGGATCAATTAAAAACTCAAAAAGTCAAAAAAAAATATTATTAAACAAGTCAAAAGCCAAATGCACCTCGTATTCACTTATTTACCCTAGACACTCGGTGGTTGCAATGACTGACACTCAATGTAATCCGACGATATGAGTAAATAACCATAAGGACATTTGGGGTAAAATTGTCATCATTGATTTGATATGCTTCTTTTCAATCCCGAAGAAGGCCTTCAAGGTTGGACCGCTCCATGGGAACGAGGCGTTTCATGTCATGTCTCCTATGACATATTTTTAGCAGATCATCAAAAAATTGATTCAACATAAATCTAATTGGCATTGTATTATTTTGATTCCCTAAGAAGGCTATTCCAACTCGACCGCTCCATGGGATAGAAATGTGCAATTACTATTAACAGTTGCAATCATTTGTTGAACTAAGCCTAGATAAGTAATTAAATGCTAAATTTTAGGTTTGTTCAGATCATTCATAGTGGTCAAGCGACCTTGTCACTTCATTCATTGTCATTATCCTCATTGACTCGTTGCTTGAGGGGGTAGTCATAATATCATAATCATAATCAAAATCAATAGAAGATCCCTTGATCGTAGATCCCTTGATCTTGTCAAATTACGTTTATCCTTGCGAATCATTGTCAATAGCTGTCATAAGCTTACCCATTTTCTTAAGGAAAATATCATATATGACAGTTAGTTTGTAGCTCTCATATTTTTGATTATATAGGCCTAACTCCTATTGTAGCACCAAAGCTACTCGAATGCCTGATGACAAGTGCAAACTCTTTCAAATTTAAGTCTTTCACCCAGTTGGAAGCAATGATTCTAGGATGCACATCCTTTTGCTAGACTTGGGGCATCTAATTTTGATCAGACAAATGATAATCATGCAACCTACGACATCATTTTAGGAGGTCTAGTTTTGCTCAGTATTGTTCGATCTCACAACACATCTCAAAAGAGGCATCTATAAACACCTAAAATGCGTCATGTCGATGGCGACTACTCATATGGGACATTCTACAAGACCATATGGAAGATATTGGGCAGATTCCAAGATAGAGCAGTGGTTTTAACCACTCAATTTTGGCTCCTTGGCCTAATCAATCTGAATCATAGTTGAGACCTACGGTCTATAGTCTGAACCGCAATTGACACTCATGGTTCACAGTCTAGGTCACAACTATCACTCACAATCTAGAACTGAAGTTTAGTTAGCCTTCATCCGACCCAAATCGGTTTGAACGACCATTTGTTCTAGAAGAGGGTAGTTGAAGGACGAGAATATTCCAAAGGCTTCCAATCCAACTATCCCAACCACCTCTTCTTTATATTGGCTTCTTCATGAAACCACCCCTAGCCCTTGGGTAATCCTATAAGTACCCCCTCAGAATTAGGGCAAAAAAAAGTGAGCATTGGAGATTAGAGCAGCAAAGCCCTATCAAATTGTAGACTCACTGGAGTGCATTGAGAGATCTTTGTTGCCATTTCACTTGCTAATTTCATCAAGCATCATGTCAATTTATGCCATGGATGCCCTAAGGAGCTAGAACGCCAAGAAACGCTAATTCGATCAAACAGAGGCCCAATTATGCAATTAAATCGCCAAACCAGTTGGAGGACATCAAGGTGATCCTTGATCATCAATTGGACAAGGTGGATCAAGCCCATAGCCCTATATTTAGAGGTAAAAGTTACTTTGTTGCTCGTCGTGGCTAACATCCATGGTGTACAATGCAGACCGCTCATCCAAGCTGTAGTTTGCAATCGGTGAAATATCTCCTTACTATTCTTTTTGCAGTGTATTTTATTAGGTTAGATTAAGCATATTAAGTGGTTTTATTGACATTTTAGAGACTCTAACCAATAGAAATAAGAATTTCATTAGGTTTACTTCATTATGGCAAGTAGGATATAATTAGCTTATTTTCATGTTATCGTGTTTCATTTCATGTAATCAATCTGCTAAATAGATAATAATGTTTTCTATTTACATTTTCCCATTAATATTTTCAAGCATTGCATAGGTTTAACATGTTTTAGTTGCTTTCTTGATTTCATTAGTGTTATGGCATCTTTATGTTCACATTCCTTAAAGGGCCTCATCATGGGAGGTTGTCTATGCTTTTAATACTTTTGTGTTGTTTCTTGACCGTAGGAAAGCAGATTCAAAGGAGATTCAACCATCCAATTCCTTCCTCAACGTGGAGAAGAGGGTCAAATCCACCCTAGAGCAGTTTGTGACTATTTAGAGAGCCTTAGTATTGTGCCTACCCCATTGGGGGCTTTGAATTGTATCAATTGTATCAACATTTGGGTGACCCTAAGAGGGACATGATTGTAACCAAGATTCGTTTCCAATATTAATAAAAGAAACATCTATTTTATTGTTATGTGCAATCTTGTTTATCATTTTATGCTTTGATGTTTATTCCAATTGATGTATTAGATAGGTGCATGCTTTTTGGATAGGTCATGAATATACGAGAAAATAGGAACAATATCTCCTTTTAGATAGATTGGAAGAAGGGTGTTATTGCTTCTTTTGCTCAAATTTTTAGAATTGTATCTCAAATAGGGTGAGTGTAATATTGATATTTATAGGGGATGATAAAATTTTGTTAAAATACAGACATTATCTTTGTTTATATGAGTATGTATTGCAAAAATTTTATTGCAAGGAAGCACACGAGACTATGCTTAGCCTAAGGGGGTAGTATGTCACACCCCACTTTGGCAGCACTTTGCTTAATAAATCACACGTCGATGAAGGAGGATTAAAATATAGTTATGATGCATTAAATTGTTTGAATAGATTAATTAGGAACTTCTTTATTTATTAATGCATCAAGGTTTTTAGTTAAAATCATTCTTTTTAGTTTCTATTCTAATAATGAGGGAACTTTATTTTTAATAGTAGAAGAACATTATTTTAAATAAAAAGAAATATTATTTTTTAATGATGGAAGAACATTATTTTAAATAAAAATAAATATTTATTTTTAATAATAGAACATTATTTTAAATAAGAGAAATGCATATTTTTAATAGAAGAACATTATTTTAAATAAATAAAAGAAGATATTTATTTTGAAAAAATATAGATTAATATTGAAAATATCTTGCCGCCTTGGAGGAGAAGGATGAGTCCTTCAATTTGAGTAGTTGGGGGCCTTCAATACAAGCAGGTGAGCATTTATTTGGAAGAGGACTTTTGGAGCTTGGATGATAAAGTATAAATTTTATATTAATTCTCCCTAGATATTTCTATTATAAAATAAGGTCCTCTAATGGGAAAATGGGAGGTCATTATTGTAAGGAAAAAACCTTGGAAATATAGCAAGAAATGGAGGTCAAGGGAGAGGAGCACGAGGAAGGAGGCTACAACGAAGACACTTAGAGAATTAGGTTGGAGCTATCAAACTTCTTGTTGTGTGTTGTTCGAATCTTGCTTTAAGCTCCATTTGGTTAAATTCAAGATGAATAAGGTTATTTATGATTGTTGTTCTTCCTAAATTTCATTAATCATATTGAGTAAGACCCTTTTCAAACTTATTTTATGTCCTCGACTGTTGTAAAACAAATATGTTTACCTACAAATTGATTATTGATGCTCGAAGCTAGGATTGCTATAAGTTTTTCTCTTTGTATTTATGATTATTGAGGACTTAATAACTCTGTTGGTAATTGTTGTATTCGACCTATTTTTTATTAAGTCAATTGAACCCTTGTATGGTTGTTTGGACTTCATTTACATCAACTCATTTTGATCTAGATCTCAGACGATTGATAGCTTGTTGTGTTTGACTTTGAATACCTAAAACAATAGTTTCTTCTGTTGTTAAGTTCCAGAAGGTGTTCGTTGTGATTGAACTCTGAATTACCTTTCTTTTTATTGCCTTTAATTTAAATTTATGGTGAGTTTTTCATTTCTTAACCTATGCTTGATTGCCCTAGAAATCTATGTTTGCATCAAGTGTTTTAGTAAACCCCAACTTGAATCTCATGTGCATAACGACTCTGCATACAAGCTTCCTCCCTTCCTCTTGATAGTTGATCCTTTCTGATAGACTCTCCTCTCTGATGGACGTACTCATAAAGCTTTTTGATGAGTTAATCCAGTGATGTAAGTGAACGGTACCTCATTGTCTAAATCATACCTATATCAAACTAAAACCCTAGTCTTAATGATTAATCCATTTTGTGACCCTTGGCTTTTTTGGGCGAATAATTCTCTTACGCACTGTCAAGCATGAAATCAAATTTAGTACTGGTTTATGTGGGAATCATAATCTCACATCGTTTGTGGGGTGGCGCATGACGCATTTATAAGGGGAAAGTCTCCCCCTTATACCTGACTACCTTGTGGTAGTCAAGAGGAGGCTTTTGAAGAGAAGCCTCCAGGCACTATTGGTACCTGTTGACTTGCCACATGTTGGCTCATCTAATTGACCACCACTCGATGGTATGTTTAACATATAGTTCATTCATGTTTATGTTGAACATTTATGTTTAAGTGAATTACAGTTAATGTTTAAATGATTTAACATACTTATGTTTAAATGAATTAACATAGAAATAGATATGTATTTAATTGAAAGAAGTATGTTTAAACGAAGTAGCATAACATATATTATGTAAATAAAAAATCAAAACATATATTATGTTTAAATTAAGTAGCATAGCATAGATATATGTTGAAATGAAATAGATAGAGATATGTTGAAATAAAATGGCATGGATAGTTAGATATGTATTTAATTGAAAGGATAAATTAGATATGTGTTTAATTGAAAGGATAATTAGATATGTATTTAATTGAAAGGATAAATTAGATATGTGTTTAATTGAAAGGATAATTAGATATGTATTTAATTGAAAGGATAATTATATATGTATTTAATTGAAAGGATAAATTAGATGTGTGTTTAATTGAAAGGATAGTTAGATATGATTTTATTTGAAATGATAGATATGTGTTTATATTGGAATGAAAGGTTATGGATTATGCTTAACGAAATAGTATAGTTTATTTTGAAATGAAAGGTTATAAATTATATGAAATAGTATAGTTTATATTGGAATGAAAGGTTATGGATTATGCTTAACGAAATAGTATAGTTTATATTAGAATGAAAGGTTGTGGATTATGCTTAACTAAATAGAATAGTTTATATTGGAACGAAAGGTTATGGATTATGCTTAACGAAATAATATAGTTTATATTGGAACGAAAGGTTATGGATTATGCTTAACAAAATAGTATAGTTTATATTGGAACGAAAGGTTATGGATTATGCTTAACAAAATAGTATAGTTTATATTGGAACGAAAGGTTATGGATTATGCTTAACGAAATAGTATAGTTTAAATTGGAATGAAAGGTTATGGATTATGCTTAACGAAATAGTATAGTTTAAATTGGAACGAAAGGTTATGGATTATGCTTAACGAAATAGTATAGTTTAAATTGGAATGAAAGGTTATGGATTATGCTTAATGAAATAGTATAGTTTATATTGAAATGAAAGGTTATGGATTATGCTTAATGAAATAGTATAGTTTATATTGAAATGAAAGGTTATGGATTATGCTTAATGAAATAGTATAGTTTATATTGAAATGAAAGGTTATGGATTATGCTTAATGAAATAGCATAGTTTATATTGTATTGATTAGTTGTCTAAATTAGGATAA
Source organism: Wollemia nobilis (assembly GCA_028583015.1). NCBI lineage: Eukaryota > Viridiplantae > Streptophyta > Pinopsida > Araucariales > Araucariaceae > Wollemia > Wollemia nobilis. The sequence goes on from JAQPPZ010016676.1 coordinate 1,326,961, forward strand.
GTACTTAACTAATTGGGAGTATGGGCTCCTAGCTAGTTAAGGAAATATGATTAGGATAAGTACTTAACTAATTGGGAGTATGGGCTCCTAGCTAGTTAAGGAAATATGATTTGATAAGTACTTAATGGAATAGGAGTGTGGTCTCCTAGTTAATTAAGGAAAGAGGGTTTGATATGTGGTTGCTTGGTTAAGAGTATGGGCTCTTAGCTGAAGCAATGAATGATTCTTGTGTAAAAATTGGTACTGATGATATGGATACATTAGACCTTTAGGTAGATACTACTCCTCTAATAGATTAGGAGGAAGGAGCTACTCCTAGAGAGGTAAATTAAGAATCCATTATGGGATTCCTTGGTTATGTTTGTTCTATGGATTAAAGATCAATCCCCGATGGAGACTTGAGAACTATGAGGTTCTCATGCATTATTTGGCATATGTTTAAAGAAGGAATTATGGAATTCCTTTGTATTGAGATAACTAAACTTATGCAATAAAGGAATATTTTAAAGTTGGGTTTTCCCGTAAGGGTTTCTCCTAGGATATATGAGATGTTATGAGTGTATGAATATCTTCCTTTTTAATCTTATTTATTATGTATCTTAGTTAAATTAGAATATATATTTCTTGATTTGATAGTTTATATTATTGTTTAATGTTGTTAATTTAAAAAAAAAAAATAGAAACCCATTAGTTAGATTTTTGGATTGTTACATATGGGGATCACCCCAACAAATGGTGTGGATCCAATTTCCTATCACCAGTTTGTGGATGATATTTTGCTTTCCTTTCTTGCTTCTATTCCTCAAGCTAGAGTGATTAAAGCTATCCTAATGGATTTTGAGAATGTTGTAGGATAGAAAGTTAACTTTAGGAAAGCAAAAAAAAAATTAATACACCCCTAGAAAGATAGAGGAGAATTGCTAAGATTCTGGCATGTGAGATTGATTCCCTCCCCTTGGTGTACTTGGGAATACCTTTGTTCAAGGGTGGGATTAAAGCTTCTCTTTGGGACTCTGTGGTGGATAGAGTCCAAAGGAAGTTGGCGGGTTGGAAAGGTGCGCTTTTGAGCCAAGCAGGGAAAGCCATGTTGGTTAAGTCAACTCTTTAGAGTATTCCAGTTTACTTCCTTTCTCTTTTTAGGTTACCAAGTACAAGCCTCCAAAAAATCGAGCAAATCCAACGATCTTTCCTGTGATCAAGTGTTGAAGAAAGGAAAAAGTTCCCATTGGTTGCTTGGGACCAAGTCTGTAGTAGAAAATATTTTGGTGGCTTGGGATTGAGAAGGCTGAAAACTATGAATAGGGCTCTCCTAGCCAAGCAGGGTTGGAGATTGGCTCAAAATAAAAATGTTAAATGGGTCAAAATATTAAAAGCCAAATATTTAGGTAACGAAGACTTCTTTTTTTTGCATCTCAAATTGACCCATGGTTCTACTTTCTGGTGAAGCATTGTTAAAATTCGATTTGATATTTTGTTGGGTGGAAAATGGCTGCTAGGAAACATCTAGGGCATAAACTTTTGAAATGATACTTGGGTAGCTAATCGAACTTTGAATTCATTTCCTAACTTAATATTGGTTGAACTAATCATGAATCTTACTTTTGGGTTAAAGGTATGTGATTTTATTCATATTGTAGAGGGTAGGAAATGCTGGAAACCCCTTGTTTTCCCTAGGTGGTCACAAGATGAACAATTGGCCTATAGAGAGTTGACTGAATTACTGAGGTGGATCATTATTACAATCAGAGAAAATCTTGACAAGTTAGTTTGTGCTATTGAAAATAATGGATGCTTATCAGTTAAGTCATATTATTTCCTATTAGATGCAGATGTTGATCCCTGGTTTCCTATGGGTAAGGTATGGAGGAAGGACCTTATTCCGAAGGTGAATATATTTTTTTGGTTGGTGGTCCAAAGCAAATGCCTTACATTGTACAATCTCCAAAAGAGAGGTATGATCCTCCTAAACATGTGCTACTTATGTGGCAATGCGAAAGAATCTCTTGAGCACATATTCTCTCTTTACCCCTTCTCTAGGGATGTTATTTTTATTTTGCTTTGCTTAGATGGTGTGGACTAGATTTTTCCTAGGGATCTGTCTGCCATAGTGGAACAATGGAGATCTCCCTTCCACGCACCATGCTTGCACTCTTTTTGGTCCTTTGCCTTACTTCATGTGTGGTGGTATCTTTGGAAAGAGAAATTATAGGGCTTTCAAAAACATTTCTCACTCCCTAGATTTTGTGGTCATGCACTCTATTGTCGCTACGATTGAGAATGTGGTTTCTCTTTCTCTAGATAAGGGCTCTTCCATTTAGGAGATTCAACTTGAGTTGACACTGGGTTTTAAATCCCTTGTGTTCCCAGGGCCCAGGCCATTTCCTTCTTTCAATTCTAATACAATGTGGGAACCTCCCCCCTATTTGGGTGAAATTGAATTTTTAAGGAGCCTCTAAAGGAAATCTCAGGCTGGTTGGGGTTGGGGGTGTTTTTAGGGACTTGAATGGGAGAATTTTGTTTACCTTTGTTGAGAACCTTGGTTGCCATACCAGCCATGTTGCGGAAGCTAGGGCACTTTTTCAAGGGGTCTCCTAGTTGGTCTCTCTAGATTACAGGAAGGTAATTATAGAAGGAGATTCCCTCAATATAATTAATATGGTTAAAGGGATCCAACAACCCACGTGGATAATTTCAAATTTGCTAGATGAGGTTCATAGACAAACTCAGGAGTTGGAATATGTCTAGTTCAAACATATTTATAGGGAAGGAAACGGGTCTATAGATTTCTTAGCCAACCTAGGCCTTGCATAAGAAAACATTTAAATTTGGTGTAAATATTTCCTAGTTGGACTTTCTCAATTGGACAATGAAACCAAAATAATATAGTATGCACTCCAAAACCATTTTCAAATTTTAGGTTGGCCAGGGTGTCTCCTCTCCCTTGCATGAGATTGAGCTACCTTAGGCTGCTTTAGTTCAATTTTGGTCTATTTCATATTCTTCCTATTTGTTTGGGGCTATATGTGAATTGGTTGGTTTTCAAGATCCTTGTTACTCTCTGTGCAGCCTACAAGCCTTGTTTTTTATTTTAAGGAAGTTTGGATCCATTTTGTAAAAGGTTTAGGGTCCTTTCAAAACCCCTTCATCCACCAAATCAAAAAAAATATGGATGGAGTCCCCCAAAAAAACTTTATTTATTACACTAAATCAGAGTTGCTAACATAGCTTAAACCAAAGATAACTTTGCATTCATTACAATCAATTAGACTTGCTAACATAGCTTGAACAAAAGATTACTTTTCATTCATTACAATCATTCAGAGTTGCTAACATAGCTTGAACCAAAGTTAAATGTGTATCCATTACAATCAATTATAGTTTGAACCAAAGATGACTTTACATTCATTACAATTATTCATAGTTTGAACCAAATTTTAATAACTCCTTTCCATGTTCATATAATTGTTGCCTTTCTGTGTCATTTGCTAACCAATAATAACCTTTCATTCTAATTTGTCACAAAAATATTTTATACAAGGCCTTTTTCTAGTTTTATGATGTATTTATATAATCCCTATTCTAGTTTTATTTTAAAATTTAAGCAAGCCCTATTATAGTTTAAGATTTGTGCAAGCCATATTTAGGTTTCATAATAACATACCATTTTTTTATGGAGTTTTAGATTCAAGGGACTACTCCTAGTTTTTTAATCAAAATGCCTCTCAAAAGCATGAATTAGTTTGTAAGGGTAGGTCTGTTATGCTAATGTTCCTAATTTCTTTCTACTATAACATAATTAATGTGACTATGTGCAAAATAAAAGACAAAAGAAAATCATTCAATTCTCATTTTCGATATTGCTATAAAGGTACAATCATCCTAGATATTGTTCATAAATTATTCATCTAGAGAAAACAATATTTAGATTTACTAGTATAGCCATTTGGCCAAGACTAGTTTACTAAATTTGCCAAGTTCAGGGATTGTACAAATTGAAGTAAATATTTTGTTATAGTTAAAATTGCAATCAACCATACTCTATTCTTATGGCAATGCAGTAAAAAGAATTAGAGAAGGATATTTTAATTTCAAAATGTGATGTCCAAATAGTTATACCAAGTATCTAGTTATTGCACTAAATGTTGAGCAAGGTGCAGCGACAGTATTGTCATTGTTGTCAACACAGTCAGATAGATCGGTTGATGCGGTGGACAAGAGTTCAGAGGTTATTCATAGTATGTACAGTGATGTTAAATGCTTATGAGGATGTTTTTGATGTTTGGGTGAAGTTGTTACGAGTTGTTTGTGCAAATTTGCAAAAGTTGAAAAAATCGTCAGAAAGTTGTCAAAGCAGCAAAATAGTCAAAAAGTTGCAAAAGTCGCCACGGGCACAGTTGGACAGGATGGATCAGTTTGGAACATGCCAGCATGTCAGGAAATAGTCCAGAACAGCATTGGAGATGTCAGCACAGTGTTTGGAGTGATCGGTGGTGTTTCCGGTATCTTGGCGGATGATTTGGCAAGTGGTTGTACAGGCTGAAAAAGTGCAGGTTTTGTCAGAAGCACTGCGAACAAACCGTAAGGAGTTATGTAGCAAAATTTTAACTGGAGGTGGTCGTTATCTTCAAGAACATGTGTTCCAAATTTCAATGAAAACGGAGAAACGAGGCGAATTTTACAAGCGTTGCAAGACTGTCACAAAAACGCTCTTTTTGAAAAAGTGTGTCGGTAGCAGTTTTTGTGGAAGTGGTACGGGCGAACCGTAAGGAGTTAGGCGGTGAGTTTTGGTTTGGACATAGTCAGTGTTGCAAATATTCTACGTTTCAAATTTCAGAGAAAACCGAGTTACGAGGTGAGAGTTATGATTTTTGCAAAAACGTTACGGGTCTCTTTTATGTCAATTTGTGCCACTTGGGCAAAATCCTTTAGTTGGCCGTTTCGACCTTGAAGAGTCGCCGAGTTTCGGTTTCGGTGTTGTTACACCTTCAAGGCATCAAATAGATCATATTTTGTTTTTGGTTTGAGTTGTCACGTGGCTCCGAAGTATGAGAACGAGTAAGGTGTCAATTCTTTGCATGTGACGTGTTTGACGAAATGCCTTCTCAATATAAAAAAAGGGAGTTATATTATTTTAAGCGAGTTTCATTAAATAAAGATCTTTGGAGAAAGTGAAAAGTGAAAAGGAATGCAAGTGTGTGCATTTAAGTTAGAAGTGTTTTATTGAAGAGTGTGATTTTATTTTGTGCGGAGAGAAGAGTGTGTGGAGAAAAATAAAGAGTGAAAATCCGTGTTTTTGGGAAAAAGGTGAAAAATGTCACTTTAGTATTTTGGGCATAACTTTCTCATACGATATCAGTTTTGGCTGAAATTTTGAGAGGAGGTCATAGACAGAGTTCTGCACAATACCTAGAAAGCGTTTAGCAATTGACAGAACGAGCTAAGAGAATGGTCAATTTTTATGTGAGAAGAGAAGATTCATATATGTCATTTTATTATCAATATCAAAATCAAGTGGGTGCTTGGTAGAGGGGTTGGTGCTCCTTTCTGTTGGTGCAGATAAATCAGGGGTTGGTGCTCCTTTCTGTTGGTGTAGATAAATCGGGGGTTGGTGCTCCTTCCAGTGGGTCTTTGGTAAATTGATTGTAAAGTTGGTGCTTTGCAAAGGCTGGATTTGGATGGGAGTCCAAATAGTCATTTTGAGGATGTAGCCAAATCGGTGAACCTCGGTACATCTTGTGTTGTGTGATGTTCTCTTGTTATACTTGCTTTATTTGGTTTCAAGTTTTCATTGTTTCGGCTTTAAGAGTTGAAGATTTAAGTTTTAAAAGAGCTACACTGATTCACCCCCCTCTCGGTGTCATTGTGAGACTAACAATTGGTATCGGAGCGAGGTTCCTGAACAAGCTTAACCGGACTAGGGTGATCTTGGAAGTGACACAATGGCAGGTGGTGAAGGCTTCTCATCAAACAAAGCACCATTGTTTGACGAAACTAATTACGCATTTTGGAGACTCGGGATGCAGACATATCTTTGTGCTTTGGGATACAACATTTGGGATTCGGTAGATAGTGGATACACAATACCCACCACTTCTCCAACCGATGTTGTCGGTAAGAAACTGTTTGAGAATGACTCAAAAGCAAAGAATGCTATCATGTGCGGATTAGTGGACAGTGAACTGGTAAAGATTATGAGTTGTAAAATGGCAAAAGAAATATGGGACAAGCTGAGGAGCATTCATGAAGGAGACGTTAAGATCAAGGAGGCCAAGTTACAAACACATCGAGCTCAGTTCGAAGTATTAAAGATGAATGACGATGAGAACATAGAGGCATATATGTTGAGAGTTAATGAAGTCATTAATGCGATTAGAGGACTCGGCGAGGAAATCAAAGATTCTATCATCGTGAAAAAGGTATTAAGATCTCTTCCCCAAAGATTTGATTCTAAAGTTTCAGCTATAGAAGAAGCTAAAGATCTAAATTCTTTTAGTATGGATGAGATGCATGGTTCTTTGATTGCATATGAGATGAGAATAGGAAAATCTAAACCCACAGACAGAGAAGCTGCTTTTAAAGCCCATAAAAATATGAAAGCAAAACAAGAATCCGAGGAAGAAGAGACATCAGATGAAATGGAAGCAAACTTTGTTCGAAAACTAAAAAGGGAAAAGGAAAATATAGAGGAAAGTTATCGTTTAAATGTTTCAATTGTGGAGGCGTTGGGCATTTTGCAGCTAAATGTCCACTTAATGAGAAGAACAAAAGTGATGAAGGATCGCACCAAGAAAGAAGTGATTGGAAGAAAAAAACAAATTTCAGAAAAGGCAACTTCAAGAAGAAAAGTTTCATCTCCAAGAATGTCAGTTCATCGAAAGACAGCTTCGGTGAGGATTATGAAAAGGAAACAGGTGAAGCTCTTTTCATGGCACTCAAAGAAGAAAAAATAGAAAAAGAACAGGAATGTGATGAAGAAGAAATTGATGCAGAAGTAAATTTGGAAGAGGAACTAATTGCAGCTCTGGATGAATTGAAGATAGAAAGAAAAAAGAATAAGAAAATTTCAAGAAAGCTTGAGGATGCAAATGAAATCATAACCGGTTTGAAAGTATAGATAGAAGAATCCAAGAAAATATCTGAAGATCTCGAAGTGCAAATAACCATGAAAATAGATTATTGCGGCAAGCTAGAAGAAGAGACTTGTTGGTTTAAGGATGCGAGATAGAAGAGATGAATCGTAAAATTAGTTGTTATCACAAACGTGAAGAAAGTTCTATGAAGGTTGGATAAGATCATAAATAACCAAAAGACTACGAGGCATCAAATTTGGTTTGGGCTTTGATGAAGGAGAATCATCAAATGGATCAAAGGCCATAAATGAAGAATCCATAAAGAATGAAGATAAGAAACGGGTTGATCAAGAAAAATTGACTCATGCAAAAGAAAGCAATAATGCAAGGCACGAAAGGAGAATTGACAATGATGGATTCACCAATGTCACACATCAAAGAAGAAGAAGATTTATGGCTCCTACGACAACATGGCAAAGACCATCACCCGAGGTTCAATCATCTCTTTTATAGTTCTTATTTTAAATGCAATGGTTATGGACATAAGATTTCAGATTGCAAGTATAATGTAGGACCAAGGAATTTTACCGGTAGAAATGTTTTTTCACCTTTGATGGATTATGCGGTAGAATGTTATAACTATCATAATTTTGGGCACATTGCAAGAAATTGTCGAAGTACATTTGCATCAAATCAATTTCGGGGAAGAAAATTTCAACCAAATGGAATGAGACAAAATAGAAAATTTCTCGAAAAACATGCACAAGCTACTGAAAAAGAAAAGTCAAAACAAGAGCCCAAAACTGTAATCAAACAGAGTGGAAAGAAAAAGAGTGATCTAAGGAAGAAAAGGAATCCATGATCGTACAAACAACATTTAAAGCACAGAATAAATCTGCACCATGGATACTTGATAGTGGATGCTCCAGTCATATGACAGGTGACAAACAGAAATTTGAGAAGTTACAGCAATATGAAGGTGGTTCAGTAAAATTTGGAAATAATGATGGAGCTAAGATAGTTGGCAAAGGTTCAGTTAAGATCAGTGATGAAAAAATCAAGTCAAAAGAAGTCTTGTTTGTGGTTGGTCTGAAGCATAACTTGTTGAGCGTAAGTCAGATTTGTGATAGAGGTCATGAAGTGATTTTTAAGAAGCGGGGTTGTGAAGTCGAGAAAAGCAAATAGTGGAAATTTGATAGCAACTGGATCGAGGACATCTGGCAACTTGTACACTCTCTCAGAGACTTCAGAAGGAGCTTGCTTGATTGGACGGGAAGAAGAAAATTGGTTGTGGCACAAGAGGCTCGGTCATATCGGTTTTGACAATCTAGTAAAAATCAGCTCAAAAAAGGTAGTGAGAGATATTCCCACCATTGGAAAACCATCAAATAGCATTTGTGCTTCATGCCAAAAGGGGAAGCAAACTAGAGTCTCATTTAAAACAAAAGAGTACTACACAAGCAAACCTTTGGAACTAATACATACTGATTTATGTGGACCCATGAGAATGCAAAGCATAAATGGTGACAAATATTTTATGTTGTGTATAGATGACTATTCCAGGATGACATGGGTACTATTTTTGAAGCATAAATCAGAAGCTTTTGAGATGTTCAAGGTTTTCAAAAACCAAGTTGAGAATCAAACAGGAAAAATGATTAAATGTTTAAGATCAGATAGAGGAGGAGAGTTCATTTCAGAGGATTTTACAGAGTACTATGAAAAATATGGTATTAGGAGACAATTTTTAGCGACCAGGACACCTCAGTAGAATGGTGTGGTAGAAAGAAAGAACAAGACAGTGCAGGAAATGGCATGGACTATGTTGACTGAGAGCAAAGTAGCAGACAGATTTTGGAAAGAGGCGGTCCATACTACGGTATACATCCAAAATAGGTGCATGTTGAGGACGCATGAAAGCAAAACTCCTTATGAGTTGTGGTTCGGTAAAAAGGCAACAACAAGATACTTTAAAGTTTTTGGCAGCAAGTGTTACATCAAAAGAAGCTGAAGAAAACCTTGGTAAGTTTGAAGATAGAGCGGATGAAGGTATTTTTCTTGGCTATTCATCAAAAAGCAAAGCTTACAAATGCTACAACAAGAGGCTAAGGAAAATTGTGGATAGTGTCGATGTTAAAGTTGATGAAGGTAGGGAACGAGTAATTAGCTATGAAGAGAACTACCCAATTTATGAAGAGGTTATTGAAGGAGATGAGGAAAAGGAAATGAAAAAGAAACAAAAAATTGACTCAGATGATTCAAACAGTGATTCAGAAGTGGAAGAAAATAAGAAATTCAAAATAGGCAGCTGGCAGAAAGATCATCCTAGAGAGCAAATAATTGGAGACCCCACAGTTGGTGTTTAGACAAGAAGAAGAGTAGTAAGTAACTACTCTCTATTATCCGACATTGAGCCCAAAAATGTTGTTGATGCAAGCAAAGATGAAAGTTGGATGAAGGCAATAAATGAAGAATTAGATCAGATTGAGAAAAACAAAACATGGGAGTTAGTACCAAGACCTACAAATAAAAATAGAATCGATACTAAATGGGTCTTTCGAAACAAATTGAATGAAGACGGACAGGTAGTCGAGGAATAAAGCAAGATTGGTATGTAAAGGCTATGCACAAGTTGAAGGTATTGACTTTGAGGAAACCTTTACACTTGTGGCTAGACTAGAGGCAATTAGAATGTTTATGGCTTTAGCGGTTTACAAGAATTTCAAAGTTTATCAAATGGATGTGAAATCAGCATTTTTGAATGGGAAACTTGAAGAAGAGGTTTATATTGAGCAGCGAGATGGTTTCCAACTTGGTGATGATCCCAACTTGGTTTGCAAGTTGAAGAAAGCATTATATGGCTTAAAACAGGCACCCGAGCATGGTATGCAAGGCTAGACAACTATCTTACTCAACAAGGGTTCAAGAAAGGTATGGTGGATAGTAATTTGTATGTCAAAATAGAAAATGGCCATCTTATTGTTCTTGTTGTATACGTAGATGATATCATATTTGGTAGTAGCAAAGATGAGTCGTGTAAAGATTTAGCAAATAAGATGCAGAAAGAATTTGAAATGTCAATGATTGGTGAACTTTCGTATTTCCTCGGGTTGCAAGTTAATCAAAATGAGAAGGGCATATTTATTTCTCAAATTAAATATGTGAAAGAGATGCTAAAAAAGTTCACAATGGAGGATTGTAAGCCAGTTAGCACTCCCATGACGACAGGTTGCAAGTTGAGCAAGGATGACAAATCTCCACATGTTGATCAAACCATGTACAGATCTATGATTGGGAGCTTACTGTACTTGACAGCTACCAGACCAGATATTTTGTAGGCAGTATGCATGGTAGCACGATTTCAGGCTAGTCCCAAGGAGACTCATGTGACAGCGGTGAAGAGGATTCTTCGGTACCTCAAGGGTACTATGGAGTATGGGTTATGGTATCCGAAAGGTAAGGACTTCACCCTTATTGCGTATTTAGATGCAGATTGGGCGAGGATGTGTAGATGACAGAAAGAGTACCGGTGGAGGTGCATTCTATCTTGGAGACGGGTTGGTCGCGTGGCACGGTAAGAAACAAGAGTCGGTCTCCTTATCCACAATAGAGGGAGAATATATTGCGGCGACAACGTGTTGTACGCAGGTATTATGGATGAAACAAACCCTGAAAGATCTTGGTATTAACTTCAGTGAGCCAATTTTAGTTAAGTGTGATAAACCGAGTGCCATTAACATCTCAAAGAATCCGGTTATGCATTCTCGCACAAAACATATTGCTATCCGGTATCACTTTTTGAAGGAGAAAGTTGCGGAAGGTGAGGTTAAGTTGGATTTTGTTCCAACAACAGAGCAAGTAGCGGATATCTTCACAAAACCGTTGCCCAAGGAAGTCTTTGAGTACCTTCGCAATAAATTGGGAGTGGTCACGCTTCCCAAGAATTGACTAGCTATCGGGACCACATTCTCGGGGGGAGCATTTGTGTATTTGTTTATCTTTTTGCTCATGTTTGTGATTTTTGCTAAGTGTAATAATTTTTGCACTGAGAATGTTGTGCATGGACTCGGGGGAGTTTGCGGCAGCCCTTTGGTATTGTTGTCAAAGGGGGAGAAGAGTTACGAGGAAATTGCACGTGTGTTGCCAACAATTCCAAAGGGGGAGATTGTTGAGCAAGGTGCGGCGACGAGTATTGTCATTGTTGTCAACACAGTCAGATAGATCGGTTGATGCGGTGGACAGGAGTTCAAAGGTTATTCAGAGTATGTACAGTGATGTTAAATGCTTATGAGGATGTTTTTGATGTTTGGGTGAAGTTGTTACGGGGTTGTTTGTGCAAATTTGCAAAAGTTGAAAAAATCGTCGAGAAAGTTGTCAAAGCAGCAAAATAGTCAAAAAGTTGCAAAAGTCGCCACGGGCACAGTTGGACAGGATGGATCAGTTTGGAACATGCCAGCATGTCAGCATGTCAGGAAATAGTCCAGAACAACATTGGAGATGTCAGCACAGTGTTTGGAGTGATCGGTGGTGTTTCCGGTATCTTGGCGGATGATTTGGCAAGTGGTTGTACGGGCTGAAAAAGTGCAGGTTTTGTCAGAAGCACTGCGAACAAACCGTAAGGATTTATGCAGAAAAATTTGAACTGGAGGTGGTCGTTATCTTCAAGAACATGTGTTCCAAATTTCAATGAAAACGGAGAAACGAGGCGAATTTTACAAGCGTTGCAAGACTGTCACAAAAACGCTCTTTTTTGAAAAAGTGTGTCAGTGGCAGTTTTTGTGGAAGTGGTACAGGCAAACCGTAAGGAGTTAGGTAGTGAGTTTTGGTTTGGACATAGTCGGTGTTGCAAATATTCTACATTTCAAATTTCAGAGAAAACCGAGTTACGAGGTGAGAGTTATGATTTTTGCAAAAACGTTACGGGTCTCTTTTATGTCAATTTGTGCCACTTGGGCAAAATACTTTAGTTGGCCGTTTCGACCTTGAAGAGTCGCCGAGTTTCAGTTTCTGTGTTGTTACACCTTCAAGGCATCAAATAGATCATATTTTGTTTTTGGTTTGAGTTGTCACGTGGCTCCGAAGTATGAGAACGAGTAAGGTGTCAATTCTTTGCATGTGACGTGTTTGACGAAATGCCTTCTCAATATAAAAAAAGGGAGTTATATTATTTTAAGCAGTTTCATTAAATAAAGATCTTTGGAGAAAGTGAAAAGTGAAAAGGAATGCAAGTGTGTGCATTTAAGTTAGAAGTGTTTTATTGAAGAGTGTGATTTTATTTTTGTGCGGAGAGAAGAGTGTGTGGAGAAAAATAAAGAGTGAAAATCCGTGTTTTTGGGAAAAAGGTGAAAAACGTCACTTTAGTATTTTGGGCATAACTTTCTCATACGATATCATTTTTGGCTGAAATTTTGAGAGGAGGTCATAGACAGAGTTTTGCACAATACCCAGAAAGCGTTTAGCAATTGACAGAACGAGCTAAGAGAACGGTCAATTTTTATGTGAGAAGAGAAGATTCATATATGTCATTTTATTATCAATATCAAAATCAAGTGGGTGCTTGGTAGAGGGGTTGGTGCTCCTTTATGTTGGTGCAGATAAATCAGGGGTTGGTGCTCCTTTCTGTTGGTGCAGATAAATCGGGGGTTGGTGCTCCTTTCTGTTGGTGCAGATAAATCAGGGGTTGGTGCTCCTTCCGGTGGGTCTTTGGTAAATTGATTGTAAAGTTGGTGCTTTGCAAAGGCTGGATTTGGATGGGAGTCCAAACAGTCATTTTGAGGATGTAGCCAAATCGGTGAACCTCGGTACATCTTGTGTTGTGTGATGTTCTCTTGTTATACTTGCTTTATTTGGTTTCAAGTTTTCATTGTTTCGGCTTTAAGAGTTGAAGATTTAAGTTTTAAAAGAGCTACACTGATTCACCCCTCCTCTCAGTGTCATTGTGAGACTAACACTAAAGTAATCTTGCATAATGATAGAATAATTCAAAATTACCAAACTTTTTATTATCATATAAATGTGTATAGTTTACAATGAGGATATAAAAACTAACATATACAATCACATAGTTCATTTGCCATCCTTTTTACGTCAAAGAAACCAATGCTATAATCACAAAATCATATCAACCATATAATTATTTTATTACATCGATATTGTAATGCAAAAGATAACAACATATATTGAGTGCTCATCAAGTAATGCAAGAGTTTAAATAAATTCTTATGTTGTGGAAATAATAAATGAAGAGAAGACATCACGTAGGTGTTTTACCACCAAACCAACATACATTTTCTTTAGATTTTCCTATCTCAAAATTTATTTATTTTTATAAAGAAAGTAGGATTTTGAAAGGGTTTCCCCTTCCCCCTTACATCAACTTAGTCACATTGAGCTATATAGCCTATTTTGTGCCATCGATATTTGAACCTTAGTGTGGGATATATCATCCATATGTCCCAACCATTGAACCAAGGCCTCATTGGCCCATCTAAAACTTCATTACTCAAAGTTTTAATCCCTTTATGAAATAGAAGAAATGCAAAATTGTTCTAGTTAGAGAGACATATTGGTGCACTTCATTGGTCCACTCAATCAACATTCTATAATAATATGAGTTACACTCATAAGTACATCTAAATTTTTAAATGCAAGTGATCAATCTACACTCCAAGTAATATAACAACATCCTTAAATATACATTTCCTTGTAGTACCCTCCCTAGTAAACAGTTCTCAACAAATGTATATTCTAGGGGTTATAACTAGTTTATGGTGCATGGAATGATACTCAATTCTCTATCTATTCTTCTAGAAAGTCTCAATACATGTTCCCACATGCATTATTTGTTCACACATAACTCAGGCAATACATGCAATTTATAAATAATTTTTTCCATCAACATTATTGTCTTGTTCACTTATATGCTTAAACAAGAAAAAAATGTTGTAGTCAAACAAGAAAAGCATAAATTGTTATCTTTTACTGTCATACATAAAGGTATTCAACCAAATTAGATTAAAAAATATATTTAGTGGCTCAAGAAACAACATGCTATTGTCACAATCCATATTTCCTATCCTTATCTGTGGGCAGTTTTTTTTTCTTATTTCTTCAAGGGAATACACATACTTGTTAGGAATTGCACCCACTCTTATCCAACAGGGTATTTTCCTAAGATTAAATTGAAGATCCTAAGATTCCCTAACTAAGTTATTCACCCACTAATATTTTAGTCTTCATATCTCACATAGACCCATCATGAAGTACACCCCTCCCTACAACTTACATATGTCCATCTATGTGAGTGTACTACGTGTTGTATCATATTAAGCTATCGATCTCATTCTTCCAATGAGCTAGCTTATCTCTTTCAATCAGTAAAATAGGACCACACTAATCATTGCACCACACATAAGTTCTTCTATGTGGGTGTGCGCTAAGCACGTCAGGTGTCAACTATCTATCTCATTTACACGATGAGCTAGTCTTCCTATCCGTAATTTTTTTCCTCTACATCCTAATCTGTGGATATCAATATATATATATATATATATATATATATAATCTAATAGATTTCTTTGTGATCGGTCTATTTCAAGCATGGTATGCATATATTCGACCATTTTCTATTATTTAGTAAGTAGTTAATATTAGAGTAAATTTTTTGAAACTAAAATATTACACCTTCGTGGTAATCCTTCATTCCACTAAATTTAATCAACTCCATCATAACATTAATATATCCAATATGATCTCTACTAAGGGTAAATAACATAAATGGAATCCTTAATTCTTATTCAATAAGTACTCATAGTGAGCCTCCATAAATTTTTATACACCCATGACCTACTTTGGAAAGTGTATCAATAATATTATCATATGAGAGAAAGTTAGGTTTATTCTTATTCACAAACGTAACCATATCAAAGGAACATGAATGGATTATCACTTTTTTATTAATGAAACTATCCCATATATTAAATCTTCTAAGCACTTTCCAAATATTTATAGCCATACAACTGAAATACCCTCATTTAGCCAAATAAAAAAACACCTCATTCCATATTTTTGTTATAGATAAAAGTCAATATACTTTTACAATAATATAAATAGAGAATGATACATAGCTTTTTGGAACATTCTATTGTCCAAATTTGGTATTGATAAGTTTCATCAAGTGGATATCTTTCTTTCCTAGAATTCTCTTTCCTTAAGAGAATTTTAGCAAACTTGCTCATTATAAAAAATACATTAAAGTATCATTAAATCGAACGATAAAGTCATGCTTCAAAGTCCCTTCTAATCATGGACTTGGTGAATGGTAGTTGAAATTTCTCCTCATTGTTCTAGGCTTGCATCAAACATCAACCTCACCTCCTTCGAGTTCTTCTTTTAACCACGGAGAAGGAATGTCCTTTTAAATGAATAAGAAACAACTACCAAGCATGAAAGTGCAATTCCTAATGCATATATTCATTTTTAATGCAATAGTATTCCATATGGAAGACTCATTTATATTCTTTCAATATACATACTGCATTTCAAATATGCCTACTTTTTAAAAAGAGTAGCAAAAATTGAAGGAAAACATGTATTTTCTTTTCAAATAAAGGGCTCCATGCCTCAGTATTTTAAAGTATTCTACAAGCATCTATTGTATTTTTTCTATGCTAAAAAGAGATCCCATAATCCCCTTATCTAAGCACAGTATTCCACAACTAGTTATTTTCTTTAAAAATAAATACATTTGAAACCACATTATCATACCTCTAAAAATCACACGTATAACTATCAATACAAACAAGATTTTTTAGTTTGAATTAAATCAAGTTTTGAAAATATCTTTTTATTTCCATAAGTATAAAATAATTCTATCATTATTCTCAATGTGGTATAAATACAAGGTGAACATACACCAAAAGTCATTTATACAAATCTACCTTCTTAAACCTTTTCCATATGAAAATACAATTTACACCCCTACTAGCTATGAGTGCAGATAATCAAAAATGCATACATAATCTCATTAAACAACTTACAATAATGGACAAGCATCTATTTATAACATTGTCTAAATCTTTGTTTCATTAAGGATAATCGAAATAATCTGGTACACACAACACATTAGGTACTCGAGCACTTACTTTGGAAACCAAATCTCTCTTCACACAGTTCCAAACAAGAGTAATTCAAAGGTGGTTCCAATTAGTTTTCTATAGACTTAATATAGGCTAAGAAAACATAGATGATGTTGTTATTTCACACTAGTGGCTACGTAAGACCTTGCACATATTTGGTAGTATACAAATGGTAATGTAATGAATTGGCATCATTATAAAACTGTAAGTTTGTTAGTCTGGAAAAATAGAGTGACGTTGGCTATCCTAAGCCTACATACGAAAGAAATAAATCTAGAATCATTTCACTAAACCTATGACAAATCATATAACAAGAGTACACAGTTTTGAATTTTCGTGATACAAAGAAAACTTTCCATTATTTTTGTTGGAAATATTTGTGCAAATTGTTGTCATTGATGTCAAAAGAGAGATTTCATTGATGTCAAGGAAAATTCTCAAGGCAAGTAAGGTTAATAATGAAGGCACGTATTTATCTCAAGAGAAAGAAAATTTGTTGAGAAAAGCATTTTAATATTTATTTTTGAATATTATAATGAAGGACAAAAGGCTTAAGAGTTCTATGGAACAAGGGTTTGAAAATGAAGGCAAGATATTAATATTATTGAAGGCAATAATATTAATTGTGAAGGCAAGGTTCAAAAGGATTAATATTATAATATCTTTATTATAATATAAATATTTCAAGTTATAATATCATTTGAGCACCAAGTAATTGAAGGTAATTCAAATTAATTTTGAATTGAGGTGGCCGATGTCATATGGTGTAAAAAAAGACAAGGTGGACCAACTTTGGACTAATAGGAAATTAAATCATATTAATACCCTGTGCCTAAAGTCATTTTTGAATTGTTCGAAATTAGTTAAGCAATAATCTCGATATCCAATCTGTTGCACATGACAGAGAAGGAAAGTAAAGGAGAGCGTAGTCTTCTACAGTAAAAAGTGAAGGTTTATGTTTGGATTGGTGCATATCAAATACCATCCAGCTAGCTAGACCATTTTAGGGTTGAACCTGCGCAAAGGTGTTGTGAGAAGGAGATTTTAAGTTTAAAACCCATCGCAGACCATTTTTTTTTGGCTGGGTAGAGTTCGCGCTAGGAGGAAGTAAAAGGTGATTGGTACCTTTGTGTTCTCATGGGCTACATTAGCGCAGTTGGTTATGGCCCTTTGGTTGGATGTCTTGCTCTCACGAGGTGAGAGGTTCGAGTCACATTGAGGGCAAAATAAAAGAGGTATTTATTTTCTCAATTGCAATTTGATTTTTGTGGGAGTTATAAGGTTGAGTTATCATTTATTTTTTCTCATTTGATATAGATAAATAAGGTGTGAAAAGGGTCTTTTGGTATTGAAATTTAAAGTCTATTTAGAAGGAGAAATAAGGTGTGATAAGGATTATTTCATTGTATGAGTTGATTGTGTGTATTATTAAAACTAGGAGTTATAAGATGTTTTGTGGTTTAATTATTGTGTGTATTTATACATGGTGAAAGAAAGTTTAAAGGTTTTTTGTTCTTTGATTAAAAATCCTTGTTTTGAGAAATTAAAAGGAGTATAGAGCAATATTTTTGTGCATAATTTTTGAGGAAAGGTTTTTATGTGGATGATTGAAAAGTGTTATGCTAACTAACCCTTGAAAGTGGCATAAGAAATATAGAATATTTTCAAACAGGTTTTGAGGGAACTTCTTCATCAAAGCAAGTTAAGAGGTATGGTGACATTATTCCTTCTTAGAGGTGTTTGATTGAGCAAATATTTCTAAATCATAAGGTAGAGATAAAAGGTTTGATTAGTGTGGATTGTTGTAAATATTTGAGCTAGGGTTTTTGAAACAAAATGTGCATCCTTGTTGAAAGAAATTAAAAATATTTGTGTTAGAGTTTGTGAACAAGTTGTGTTTTTATCCTTGAAAGAAATTGGAAACACTTGTGCTAGGGTTGAAAGCAAACTTATGCATTATTGTATTTGATCTTTGAGAAAAAGTTGTGCATTGAGTTGAGTGTTCTTGAAAGTGAATGTGCAAGTGTTAGAAATCATATTTGTGAAGCAAGTGTGTGCATCGGTTTTGATTGTGGGAAATACATAAGAAGGTCAGTTATCATGTGCTAGACTAGAGCTATCTTTAGAATGCAATAAATGTGAGACATGTGAAAGCAACAAACTTAATGAATGTGTAGAATATATTGAGTATTTTTCAAGTGCATATCATTCTCTATATGTTCAAGAGGTTAAACAAATTCTAGGTAGAATATGTCTAAACTGCTTCAAGTTAAAGAAATCACATTGAATATTAGATAAAGCACTTGGTGACACTATTATGCAAGATCTAGAAATATATGAGCATTGTTTTGTATGCAAGATTTGAAGAGTTGAGAAGATATTTTGCTGAGCAGATTTGAGTATGTGTTTTGAGAAGTTTTTGAGCATGTGTTATGAGAAAGTCTTTTGAGAAGGCTTGTAGATAGATTTGAGCAGGTCTTTAGAGAAGGCTTGTAGGCAGATTTGAGCAAGTCTTGTGAGAAGACTTGAAACAAGTTTGAGCCAGATTTGAGCAAGTCTTGTGAGAAGACTTGAAACAGGTTTGAGATAAGAATGGATGAGCAGGCTTGAGACATATTTGTGCTAGTCTTGCGATGAGGCTTGGTGTAGATTTATGTAGAGTTTATGAGTAGAGTTGAAATATATTTGTACATGTAACATGTGCAAATTTGAGCAAAGTTGAGAGTAGTTTTTGTTGTTGATTTGAGGAAGCCTTGTGTGAAGGCTTGAGGTAGATTTGTGCATGTAACATGTGCATATTTGAGTAGAGTAGTGAGCAGTATTTGGACCTGACCAGAGCAGATAGGAGAGGAGTCTCCTGTGGATAAAGGTCCACTAGCCATAGTAGTGGGGACAAAGGTCTCCTATGGATAGAGGTCTACTAGCCAGAGTAGTTGGGACAGAGGCCTCCTATGGATAGAGATCCACTAGCTAGAGTAGTGGGAACAAAGGTCTCATATGGATAGAGATCCACTAGCCAGAGCAGTGGGGACAGAGGTACACTAGCCAGAGTAGTGGGGATAAGTGTCTCTTATGGATATAATTCCACGAACCAGAGTTAAGTGGATAGAGTTCTCCTATGGATAGAGTTACACAAACTAGACTTAAGGGGATAGAGTTCTCCGATGGATAGAGTTCCATGAACCAAATTTAAGGGGATAGAATTCTCTTATGGATAGAGTTCCATGAACTTTAGCATAGGGGATTGAGTTCTCCTTTGGATAGAGGTCCATAAAAATTGTAATAGGGAATTGGTTCCCAAGAGATTTTTTGAGAAAATTTAGAAGAAATATTTTCTTCGTGGACGTAATCCACATTGGGTGAACCACATTAAATCTGTGTATTTCATGTGTGTGATGATTTGTGCATTGCTTTATTACTGCTATTGATGATATTGGTTAATACTACTTTGAAAAGATATTGCAATTGATAACATTGGATAATATTTTTTGGGAGAGAAAAGTAAAAGCTTACCTTATACTGTTCACCCCCCCTCTCGGTATAAGCTTGTGTTTTTCAGTTTTCCCACCATGAAATGCTATCAGGTACTCAATCTATTGGAACACAATCGCATCCCAATATTTAAGAGATAGATAGAAAAAGTTATATTTAAATAATTTAGGAATTTGATACCACCTAAGTTATAAGCCAAGCTCCAGCAATCCCCTTCCATTTATTAGAGAAGCTTCGAGCTACAGTCTATTCCCAATAGGAAAAATTAATAATAGTCATTCAATTCCTAATAAGTGAACTATAAGGCAATGAAAGTCATCACCATATTTTGTTTAGAAGATTTCATATTCCAAAACAAACATAGATCCATCTACATACTGCAACATGAAGTGCGTAAATAGATGAGTTACTCTTTTCATTAAATAAATATTGAAGCTCTCAAACTAAATGAATATATCAGATGGTGATATGCTATGGAACAAGCTAGAAAATATTTCTTTAAAAATATCATTGCAAGCTTTTCAAACCAGACAAACAAGTTTCAAGGTCTACCTAGAATTTACTAGCAACTTCCCAAGACAAATCCTGAAACACATTGAAACTTTTTTCCCTGTGTTAATCCCTATCGTCCTCCCTATTTTCTTTGATTACTCTCCCCAAGAAGAAATATACGACATTATTCTCCATTACCCAATTTATCGAGTGAGTTTTGTGTAATGTGTGTTATTCCAAACAAACTCTATGCACACCTCCCCTTATTCAAAGTACGTTGAAGATATTCCAACTAGTAGCATGATGTTGTCTATTAAGAGTTCTTTTCATAAACATAATTGGAGATTTATATTTAATAATTTTCTTTTATTGTTAAATTAACAACAAACTCACTGTAATGTAATACAATACTTCATATTACAAAACTCAGAGTCATTAAATTCTCACTTAATAAATATTTGAAATAGGTAGAATGCAAAAACATATTAAGTAAAATAATAATGAAATTCCATAGTCAATATTACCTCTTTGTAAGCTCAATTATACTTTCCTTATTAATGCTACAATAGTAATATCAATCAAAGATGAATTCTTTATATGTTTTCTTGAAAAAAAAGAAACAATAGAATCAAACATTAATTTCTTTTGCAATGAATAATTCTATACCAAATAAGATTTCATCATAAAGAATATTATTATGCAACAAACACATTTCAACTAAAGCTTGATATTTTTCTCTCATGAAAATCATGATATGCAACTACGTGAATGGAGCATTCATCCATGTTGCCCCTATTTGTTTCGATGAATAAACCATCACATCATTTCCCTTTTCTTAAGGCATTCCATTCTTGGTGGTTAAGTCTTTCTTCCACCCATGAGAAGGCCTATTCCTGCAAAAGTGCAAATCTATCAGCAACATCATATTCTTCTATAAAATATATATTTTGTAGAAACTAAGCATGAAATAGTTAGTTATTTCATCAACAAGGTACATCATTTTCTTCCATAAAATATATTTTTGCAAAAACCAAGGATGAAATAGTCAGTTATTTCATCAACAAGATAGTATAACCATACATGAGTCCATCCTCCAAAAATTTTGCCAAGGGGAGGGTCATGACATCCTACCCCCTTAGGCTAAAAATAGTCCTATGTGTTTTATCAAAGTACAAACATTAAAAACAAAAATTACATTTCATTTTCAAATAGGAATGAAAAATGTCTTTGCATGTCTGCCAATTTCTCCCAAGTAGCATTTTATCGAAATAGTGGTCCTAGTGGACCTTACATTGCTCCAAGGTTCCTTCCTCATCTCTTTGGAACAAAAATCAAGAATCTTCACTGGATGCACCTCAATGGCCTTTGGATCTCCCATATACAATTTTAAAAAATCCCATACATGGTTAGGATTAGCAATGTATTTCTTAAGTAAGGATATATGGAAGGTGTCGTGAATCTTCAATAGACTAGGTGGAAAGGCGAGTCTATACACCATAGGACAAATCTTTTATATGATTTTGAAAGGTCCAAAAAAATGAGGATCTAGTTTTGTGGACTTTATGGCACTCTTCTTAGGTCTCGCCCTTAGAAACACTTTGTCACTTATTGAAAACTCTCTTGGAGATATCTTAAGATTGGCATACCTTTTCTAATGATTAATGGCTTCCTTAAGCCTCTATCTAATCATCCTTAACTATTTATCCATATAATTAACCATGCTTGGCCCAAGCACAACCTCGTCCTCTGGATTATCCCATGACAATAGTGTCCACCTCTTGCCATACAAAGCTTCAAATGGAGCCATGCCTAAGGTCGAATGATGACCATTGTTGTAAGAAAATTCTATCAGGTGTATATAGTATTCCCATCAAGACTTATGATCCATACAATACATGTGAAGCATGTCCTCCAACACTTGGTTCACCATTTATGTCTACCCATCAGTCTCTGAGTGCTACGCAAAGCTAATATTTATCTGGTGCCTATGGCCCAATGTAGAGCTTGCCAAAATTTAGATGTAAACCTAGAGTCCCTATCTAAAATAATTACCTTAGGAAAACCATGAAGCCTTAATATTTCCTTAGCAAATCTATTAGCTACAGTCACGCCATCATCCTTGGTGCTTCCAAGTATAAAATGTGTAACCTTAGTCAATATGTTGACTATAACAAGGATTGTGTCATGCTAAAAACTAGTTTTAGGCAAACCTACAATGAAATCCATCAAAATGACCTACCATTTTTGCATGGGTATGTCATGTGGATATAAAAATCATGTGGGGTGTTTATGTTCAACCTTTAATTTTTGGCATTCAAGGCACTAAGCAATGAATTCAGTGATATATTTTTCATCACCGACAAGTAGAAGGTTTTATTCATGTTTTCTCTCATATTTGCTTTGAATGTTTCCTTCAAAAATCTATTAGCTACAATCACAACATCATCCTTGGTGCTTTTGAGTATAAAATGTGCAACCTTAGTCAATATGTTGACTATAACAAGGATTGTGTCATGCTGAAATCTGGTTTTACGCAAACCTACAATGAAATCCATAGAAATGACCTACCATTTTTGCATGGGTATGTCATGTTGATATAAAAATCTTGTGGGGTGTTAATGTTCAGCCTTTACTTTTTGGCATTCAAGGTACTAAGCAACGAATTCGGTGATATCTTTTTTCATCACTAACCAGTAGAAGTTTTTCTTCATGTTTTCTCTCATCTTTGCTCCTCTTGGGTGAGCGAAATAAGGAGATCTATGTGCTTCATTCATGATAATTTTTCTTAGATCACCCATTTTGGGAATTACTACCTATTCCTTGAAGCATAGAAAACCATCCTTGATGCCAAAATCCCTACTTTATTTAGGTTTCCTTTCTAATTTATCCCGAATTTGGTTGCAATACTCATCCTGATATTGCATTTCTTTGACTTGATCCATCAATTCCACATGGTTGCAGGTCAAGGTAGCAATATGTTTTCTCCTACTTAAGGCATACGCTACCTTATTTTCCTTTCCTTTGATGTATTAGATCCCAAAAACATATTTGTCAAGAAACTCCATCCATATCCTTTGTTTGGCATTGAGCAAAGGTTGAGTAAATATATATTTTAAACTTTGATGGTCGGTCCTCAACTCGAATGGTCTTCCCACCAGATAATGTTGCTATACTTTGAGAGCATATACAACCACTACCAAATCTATATCATGAGTTTCATAATAGACCTCGTGTCTCTTGAGCTTCCTTGAGCCATAAGCTACAGCTGCTCCATCCTGCGAAAGCACTCCATCCAAACCTTCCAAATATGCATTTGTGCATACTAAGAAATTACCTTGATGGTCTAGAATATTTAATATGGATGTTGTGATGAGTTTTTGTTTGAGAAATTTAAAATCTACCTCACACTTATCTGACCACTTGAATTCCTTACCCTTTCTCTGAAGGTTAGTTAATGCAGAGGCTATCTTGGAGTAGTCTTTCACATAGCACCTATAATATCCAATCAAACCCATGAAGATCCACACTTCAGTCACATTTATGAGCATTGACTAATTCAGTATAGCCTCTATCTTCTTGGGTTCCACTATGATCCCTTCTAATGATATTATATGTCCTAAGTATTGTACTTTTGAAACATAAAAATCTCACTTAGATAGATTCTTGTATAGTTGAATCCTCCTTAGCAACCCTAGAATTATTCTAAGATGTCTATCATGCTCCATCCTATTTTGGGAATATATCATATATCATCCAAAAATATAAGGACAAATCGATCTATATGCTTTTTGAATACATTATTCCTCAAGTTCATGGATGCTACTAGAACATTCGTTAGTCCAAAATGCAAGACTATAAACTCATAGTGTTCATATATGGTTCTAAATATCATCTTATGAGTATCTTCCTCATGAATTCTCAATTGGTGATATCCTAATTTCAAATTAATCTTAAAGAAGATAGTAGCATATTTTAACTGATCAAAGAGATCTTCAATTATGGGCATAGGGTACCTATTTTTTATGGTTACCTTATTAAGCATCTTGTAAACTATGCATAATCACAAAGAACCATCCTTATTCTTAAAAAAACATGGATGCACCCCATGGTGACACACTCGGTCTAATCAATCCCTTCTCCAATAATCCTTACAGCTATACCTTCAGCTCTTGCATCTCAATGAGATTCATCCTATAAGAAGCCCTATGAATAGGCTTTGTTTTTGGTTTTAACTCAATGGTAAAATCAAATTCACTTTTTGAAGGGAGTCTAGGTAAGTCCTTTGGGAACACATCCCTGAATTCTTGGAGTACTAGGTGTTTTCCAAACACATCTTCCCTCTTTTCCTCTTCAATTTTGTTAAGCTTAACTACATAAATTGTTCCTCCCTTCCTAATAGCTTTCTTAAGTTGCATCGTAGAAAGTATCTGAGGTTGGAACTTCCTTTGCGAGCTATAGACCCTTTGTATTTTCTTGTCATCCTCTAAGTATTCAATCCACCTTTCCTATAAATTGATCTCAACCCTATGATATTTTAGCCAATCCATCCCTAAGACTACATCAAAATCATGTAGCGGTGCTACATAAAGACATCCAATGGTCATTCCACTAGGCAAGGTAATTTTAGTTATAGGATAACATTGATCCATAGAGTAGGTTTATCCAAAACCATACTCGACCTTCCACCCATGTGCCAAGATTCTTGGCCTTTTTGGTATATCCTTGATCAAACTAGTTGAAACAAAGCTATCAGTAGCTCCACTATCTATTATAATTTTGACATCCTTACCAAAAATATTACCTTTTATAAGTAAAGGAGTGGCTTTCCCTTCTAGATTTTGACTTTCTATTACTGCATACATCTTATGAACAGGTTCCTTATGTGCATGTTCTTTGCAAGTGGGTTATTTTACCTTATCTGAGCAGGCAATAATTGGCATAATGTGGACCTCCACAATAATAGCTTCCACCCTAGGGTCCTATTTGTGTTCCCTTCTTTTGTCCCTCTGCTTTCACTGCTAGTGTGAGGTGGACTTCCCTTGCGGTGGTGGCTTGCTATTATTATTTTTACGGTTGTTTGTGTTGTTATTCTTTCCCCATAATTTCTTCTTAAACTTTCCTTGTTTTCTATCATTTCTTTCATCCTACCCTTGGAAGTTTTTGTTTGTATATTCTCTCTCCTATTTCACAAAACTAGCATTGTTTCTTTTTTGAGTGCTTGTGTGTCCTACTCAGATGCTCCTTCATAATCAAAGTAGAGCTTGATATAAGTCTCTACTTTCCTAGTCAATTCATAGGCCTTCTAAAGGGTCTTAGGCTCATGCATATTCACTTCATACCCAATCCTGGGATCTGCTCCTAAAATGAATTTATGGATTTTCATCTTCTCATTATACACGGGCACATACTTCAATAGCTTAACAAATTTTTGATAATAAGCCTCCACCGTATTATTTCCTTGCCTAAGATTGGTGAAATCCTCAAATTTCTTGGCATAAAAATGCTCTGTGAGGAATATTTCCTTAAAATTTGTGACAAAATCCTCTCATTTAAGGTCAACTACCTCGATATATTTTTTTGTACCAAAAGTCTCCCACCAATCTAGTCCAACATCTTGTAAATGTATAGTGGCATACGATGTTCAAGTTCATGTGGAGTAATTCTTCAAAGTCAAAATGTTTCTAATTCCTTCAACAAGGCTTCAGCTATATCACCCCCTTCTTCTCCATTAAACTTGAATGATTGTACATTCTTCAAATCTTTAGCCATCTTGGACTTCAATCAAATTCTAGCCTATTGTACCTCTGTAAGAGGTTCATTAGCCTGTCTAACCCTAGAGCTCCTAGTCTATGAATCTTGATTCACTATATTCTCTAATATTTTTCTTTGTTGTTCCATTTGTTTCTAAATTAAATCAACTACTGCAATAAGGTCATCCCCTCCATTAGTAGGATTTCCTACACCTAGATCAAGGGTTCTATCCTCAATATTAGTCCATCGTGTTTGCCTCTTCAATGGGATAACACTTTCTATCCTTTTTCTTGGTGTCATTATACCGAGTCACACATAGAATGAGAGTTAAGATGAGGTCACAATTCCTTCTCTGAATTGTACCACTTTTATAACTAAACAATTCAGTAGCTTGACTAAACAACTAGTTGATTACCCTATCCCATATAGGGTATAATATTTATTAATGATTCTATTCCTTCAAAAAAATTAAGTTAGTCTAGTTACGCCTAGGTCTTATATAAGGAAGCTTATAGTCCTATGACCATGAGTTCTGATACCAAATGTTACAACCCATATTTCCTATCCTTATCCATGGGCAATTTTATTTTTCTTATTTCTTCAAGGCAATACACATATACTTGTTAAGGATTAGACCCACTCTTATCCAACAAGAAGTTTTCTTAAGATTCATTTGAAGATCCTAATATCCCCTAAGTTATTCACCCACTACTAGTTTAGTCTTCATATCTCACATAGATCCATCACGGAGTACACCCATCCCTACAACTTACTATGTCCATCTATGTAAGTGTACTAGGTTTTGTATCAAATTAAGCTATCGATCTCATTCTTCCAATGAGCTAGATTATCCCTTTTAGTCAATCGAATGGGAGTACACTAATCATCATACTACACACAATTCCATCTATGTGGATGCACTAAACACATCAGCTATTGACTATCCATCCCATCTACATGATGAGCTAGTCTTCATGTCTGTAAGTTTTTCCCTCTACACCCTAATCTATGGATACCAATAATTATATATATTTTTAAATTCTACTAGATTTCTTTGTGAATGGTATATTTCAAGTATGGCATGCATATATTCGACCATTTTCTATTATTTAGTAAGTAGTTAATATTAGAGTAAAGGTTTTGGAACTAAAATATTACACCTCCATGGTAAACCTTCATTCCACTAAGTTTAATCAATTCCATCATCTCGTTAAGATATCCAAGATGATCTCTACTAAGGGTAAATAACATATATGGAATCCTTAAGCCTTCTTCAATAAGTACTCATAGTGAACCTCCATATAGGTTTATACATCCATGACCTACTTTGGAAAGTGTATCAATAAGATTATCATGTGAGAGAAAGTTAGGTTTATTCTTATTCACAAACATAACCATCTCAAAGGAACGTGAATGGATTATCACTTTTCGATTAATGAAACTATCCCATATATTAAATCTTCTAAACACTTGCTAAATATTTATAGCAAAAACCTTAACAACACATTTATGAATTACACTATCATAATACTTTCAAGACATGTCTTATAATAATTCATTTCTTGCCTTTATATCTATTCATGTTATATTAGAAAATAATATTTTATCCATACAACTGAAATACTCTCATTTAGCGAAATAAAACACCTCATTCCATCTTTTTGTTATACATAAAATTCAATATATTTTTACAATAATACAAATAGAACATGATACATAGCTTATTGGAACATTATATTGTCCAATTTTGACATTCATAACTTTCATCAAGCGGATATCTTTCTTCCCTAGAATTCTCTTTCCTTAAGAGAATTTTAGCAAACTTTCTCATTATAAAAAATACATCAAAGTATCATTAAATCAAATGATAAATTCATGATTCAAAGTCCCTTCCAATCATGGACTTGGTGAATGGTAGTTGAAATTTCTCCTCGTTGTTTCAGGCTTGCATCAAACATCAACCTCACCTCCTCTAAGTTATTTTTTTAACGACCAAGAAGGGAACGTCCTTTTAAAAGGATCAGAAACAACTACCAAGAATGAAAGTGCAATTCCTAATGCATGTATTCATTTTTAATGCAACATTATTCCATATGGAAGACTCATTTATATTCTTTCAACATACAAACTGCATTCCAAATATGGCTACTTCTTTTTAAAAAGAGTTTAGCAAAAACCGAAGGAGAGTATGTATTTTATTTTCGAATAATAGGCTCCATGTCTCAATACTTTAAAGTATTCCACAAGCATCTATTGTATTGCTTCTATGCTAAAAAGAGACCCCATAATCCCCTTATCTAAGCACAATATTCCACAACTAGTTATTTTCTTTAAAAAGAAATGCATCTAAAACCACACTGTCGTACCTCTAAAAATCACACATATAACAGTCAATACAAACAAGTTTTTTTTAGTTCAAATTAAATCGAGTTTCAAAAAGATATTTTATTTCCATAAGTATAAAATAATCCTATAATTATTCTTAATGTGGTATAAATACAAGGCGAACATACAATAAAAGTCATTTACACAAATCTACCTTCTTAAACATTTTTCATATGAAAATACAATTTACACTCCTACTAGCTATGAGTGCAGATAATAGAAAATGCATATGTAATCTCATTAAACAACTTACAATGATAGACAAGCATATTTTTATAACATTGTCTAAATCTTTGTTTCATTAAGGATAGTCAAAAAAATCTGGCACACACAACACATTAGGTACTCAAGCACTTACTTTGGAAACCAAATCTCTCTTCACACCATTCCAAACAAGAGTAATTCATAGGTGGTTCCAATTAGTTTTCTACAGACTTAATATAGGCTAAGGAAACATAGATGATGTTGTTCTTCCACAGCAATGGCTACGTAAGACCTTGCACACATTTGGTGGTATACAAATGGTAATGTAATGAACTGGCGTTATTCTAAAATTGTAAGTCTGTTAGTCTGAAAAAAGAGAGTGAGGTTGGTTATCCTAATGTTGCATACAAAAGAAATAGATCTAGAACCATTTCACTAAACCTGTGAGAAATCATATAACAAGAGTATACAGTTTAAAATTGTCATGATACAAAGGAAACTTTCCATTGTTTTCCCACCATAAAATGCTATCGGGTACTCAATCTATTCGAACACAGTCACATCCTAGTCTTTAAGATATAGATAGAAAGAGTTCTATTTTAAATAATTTAGGCATTTGATACCACCTAAGTTAAAAACAAAGCTCCAACAACTCCTTTTGTTTCTTAGAGAAGCTTCGAGCTATAGTCTATTTCCAATGGGAAAAATTAATATTAGTCATTCAATTTTTAAGAAGTGAACTAGAAGGCAATGAAAGTCGTCACCAGATTTTGTTTAGAAGATTTCATATTCCAAAATAAACATAGAGCCATCTACATACGGCAAGCTGGAGTGTGTAAATAGATGAGATACTCTTTTCATTAAATAAATATTGAAGCTCTCAAACTAAACGAATATATCAGATAGTGATATGCTATGGAATAAGCTAGAAAATATTTCTTTAAAAATATCATTTCAAGCTTTTTAAAACCAAATAAACAAGTTTCAAGGGCTACCTGGAATTCGCGAGCAACTTCCCAAGATTAATCCTAAAACACGTTGAAAAGTTTCCCCCATGTTAATCCTTGTCATCCTCTCTTTTTTTTAATTACTCCCTCAAGAAGAAAGATACAACGTCATTCTCCACTACCCAATTTATTGGGCGAATTTTGTGGAATGTGCATTATTCCAAACAAAATCTATGCACGCCTCCCCTCATTCAGAGTGCATTGGAGATATTTCAGCCAACATCATGATGTTGTCTATCAAGAGTTCTTTTCATAAACATAATTGGAGATTTATATTTAATCATTTTCTTTGATTGTTAAATTAAAAACAAACTCACTGTAATATAATACAATACTTCAAATTACCAAACTCAGAGTCACTAAATTCTCACTTAATAAATCTTTAAAATAGGTAGAATGCAAAAAAACATTAAGTAAAATAAATATTAAATTCCATAATCATTATTACCTCTTTGCAAGCTCAATAATCCTTTCCTTATTAACGCTACAATAGTAATATCATTCAAATATGAATTCTTTATATATTTTATTAAAAAATCAAACATTTATTTATTTTGCAATGAATACTTTTATACAAAATAAAATTTCATCATAAAGAAGATTATTATGCAACAAACACATTTCAACTAAAACTTGATATTTTTATCATGCAAATAATGATATGCAACTACATGAAAGAAGCATATAAACCATCATATCATTTTCCTTTTCTTAAGGTATCTTGTTCTCGGTGGTTAAGTCTTTCTTCCACCCACAAGAAAGCATGTTCCTACAAAAGTGCAAATCTATCAACAACATCATATTCTTCTATAAAATATATATTTTGTAGAAACTAAGCATGAAATAGTCAGTTATTTCATCAACAAGATAGCATAGCCATTCATGAGTCCATCCTACGAAAATTTTACCAAGGGGAGGGTCATGACAACTACATTCAAAGCATCATGTTCACTATCATACTAGACAAGCAATGGACTAGTCATACACATGAAATTTCATTGTCATATTATACAAGAAAAAAGTTTGTATTCAATAACAAGGAATATTATCTCTTATTGTCATATAAAAGGGGTTTGTAGCCAGCTTACATTAACGGAATGACATGGCTTATAACTCAGTATAACAATTTTACAATGGTCCTAAACAATCCAATTAGCATATTTTTGGGGAATTAGTTTACTTGTTTGTAATAGCCTAGTATAAAATCACTATAGCTAAAAGGATTTTCCAACAAGAATTTAATTCATCATCTTTTCCAATTCAAAAACACACAAGTCTAGTCATCCCAACAAGGAGGTTTTAAAAAAAAGAATAGTTTCTTCTAGTTTATACATACTTCCCATGATAATCTAAAAGCCATTTTTCTTCAAGTTTTGACCAAGTTTTAGGTCCTTGTGTTACAATCCACCCATATAGGACCCTTGATAAGGAAACAATAGGGTCGAGACCTATCATTTTAATGGCTAACATTGATTGATGCCATGAATATGCAAGGATATGATGTAGCATATGATTACGTTTTATGATTTGGTGCTACTAATTTTTTGTGGTTTTGTAGGACCAATTGTGCTCATAGATGGACAACGATGAGCTAACAATTTAATATATGCATTAACGATGCTTTTAAATTGTTTAACAAAAAAATTATTTAATACTATTCTATAAGAATAATGGTTAGATTAAAGTAATTAACCATTACTTTATTAAGTTGGTATTATAATATTAGCTCGATTATTGCTATTTAAAGTGACTAGCAAATAAAGATGTTTAATATTGCCCTATGAATTTAATGGTTAAATTAAATTGATTAACCATTTTATTGCATTAGATGGCAGTTTAATATTTGTCTTAAATATTGTTTTCAACTTAGTAAATCCAAGAAGAAAATGATTAATTATTGCTCTCTTTTATTGTGGCAGGAGCATGGGGAATTTAAATTATATATTTATATATTTTGAGCTCCTTTGACTCCATTTAAAAAAAGAAAGCATTTAAAAAAAAAAAAAGGCATTTTTAAAATAAAAAAGAAAAAGGGGATGGCTTTGGGGAGAAGCCATTATGCCATCTAGAAGGAGGATTTTTTTTGTGGAGGATGTTGGGGGATTCCTGGGAGATTTCTTTCCATTGATGGCCATAATAGCACTAATGGCTTTTTGGAGCAGATGAAGGAGTAGATGGAATATTGACTAGGTTTCTTTCTTCAGGTTATGCCTTCTTTCCATACGAAGGGTTTGTGAAATGCTTTGAATATACTACTGCAATTTATTAGGATTAAAGCATGCAAATGGTTTGTGAAATGCTTTGAATATATTATTGCAATTTTTTAGGATTAAAGTGTGCAAAGGGTTTTTGAAATGCTTTGAATATATTATTATAATGTTTTTAGTATTAAAGCATGCAAAGGGTTTGTGAAATGCTTTGAATATATTGCTACAATTTTTTGGATTAAAGCATACAATTTTTAGGGTCCAATTGTGCTTGCTGATGGACAATGGTGAGCTAACAATTTAATATTTGCCTTAACGATGCTTTTAAATTATTTAGCAAAGAAAATGTTTAATATTGTCCTATGAGAATAATGGTTAGATTAAAGTAATTAACCATTACTTTATTAAGCTGACATTATAATATTAACTCGGTTATTGCTATTTAAAGTGACTAACAAATAAATATGTTTAATATTGTATTATGAATTAATGGTTAAATTAAATTTATTAACCATTTCATTGTATTACATGGTAGTTTAATATTTATCTTAAATATTACTTTCAACTTAATAAAGCCAAGAAGGAAATGATTAATTATTGTCCAGCCTAGGAATTGGCTAATGTTTATTTTATGCAAATGATGCTCTCTTTTATTATGGTAGGAGCATGGGGAATTTAAAATATATTCTATATATTTTGAGCTCCTATAACTCCATTTAAAAAAAGAAAGTACTTTTAAAATAAAAAAGAAAAAGAGGATGGCTTTGGGGAGAATCTATTATGCCATGCAGAAGGAGGGTTTTTTGTGGAGGATGTTGGTGGATTCCAGGGAGATTGCTTTCCATTGATGGCCATAGTAGCACTAATGGCTTGTTGGAGTAGATAAAGTAGAGTAGATGGAATATTGACTATGTTTATTCTTGAGCAAACCTCATGCAAAGGGTTTGTGAAATGCTTTGAATATATTGGTGCAATTTTTAATATTAAAGCATGTAAAGGGTTTGTTAAATGCTTTGATTATATTGTTGCAATTTTCTAGGATTAAAGCATGCAAAGGATTTGCGAAATGCTTTGAATATGCATTTTTTTTAGGATTAAAGCATGCAAAGGGTTTGTAAAATAATTTGAATATATTGTTGCAATTTTTTAGGATTAAAGCATAGCATGCAAAGGGTTTGTGAAATGCTTTGAATATACTGCTGCATTTTTTTATATGATTAAAGCATGCAAAGGGTTTGTGAAATACTTTGAATATATTGTTGCATTTTTTTAGGACTAAAGCATGCAAAGGTTTTGTGAAATACTTTGAATATATTGCTCCATTTTTTTTAGGATTAAAGCATGCAAAGGGTTTGTGAAATTCTTTGAATATAATACAACAATTTTTAAGATTAAAGCATGCAAAGGGTTTGTGAAATGCTTTGAATATATAGCTGCAATTTATAGGATTAAAGCATGCAAAGGTTTTGTGAAATGCTTTAAATATATTGTTGTAATTTTTTAGGATTAAAGAATACAAAGGGTTTGTGAAATGCTTTGAATATATTGCTATAGTTTTTTTAGGATTAAAGCATGCAAAGAGTTTGTGAAATACTTTGAATATATTGTTGCAATTTGTAAGGATTAAAACATGCACAGGTTTTATGAAATTATTTGAACATATTGCTACATTTTTTTTAGGATTAAAGCATGCAAAGGGTTTGTGAAATGCTTTGAATATATTGCTGCAATTTTTAGGATTAAAGCATGCAAAGGGTTTGTGAAATGCTTTGAATATATTGCTGCAATTTTTAGGATTAAAGCATGCAAAGGGTTTGTGAAATGCTTTGAATATATTGCTACAATTTTTTAGGATTAAAGCATGCAAAGGGTTTGTGAAATGCTTTGAATATATTGCTGCAATTTTTTAGGATTAAAGCATGCAAAAGGTTTATGAAATACTTTGGTTTTATTGTTGCAACTTTTGATAACAAAGCATGGAAGGTATTTGTAAAAATGCTTTGGTTTTATTATTGCAATCTTTGTTAACAAAGCATTGAAAGTGTAGGTGAAAATACTTTGCTTTTATTGCTGCAACTTTTGATAACAAAGCATGGAAAGTGTTTGTGAAAATGCTTTGGTTTTATTGCTGTAATTTTTGATAACAAAGCATGGAAAGTGTTTGTGGTATTGCTTTGGTTTTATGGCTGCAATGCTACCCTTAAGATAAGCATGGTTAAAGATTGCTTTGCTTGAGAAAAAGGCTGTAATTTTTATGTTGTATTGCTTGAATTGATTGGCTGCATTTCTACCCTCAAGATAAGCTTGGTCGATGGTTGCCTGGTTTCATTGTTGTGTAAGTGTTACAATTATGTTAAAGGGTTGCAATTGTATTATTGTTGCTCTTATGTTAATAGTTGCACGAATGCACTTATGTTAAAGACTGAACTTGTGTGTAAGTGTTGCAATTATATTAAAGGGCTACAATTGTGTGAATGACTCCAATTGCATTATTGTTGCTCTTATGTTAATAGTTGTATGAATGCATTTATGTTAAAGACTGCACCTGCAATTATGTGAATGATTGTAATTGCATTATTGTTGCTCTAATGTTAATGGTTTAGCGTATATAAACTTATGTTAAAGAATAGATTTATTTCAATAAGTTTAGTGGATAAAATTATGTTAAAGAAATGATTTATATTAAATAAGTTTAGTGGATAAACTTAGTTAAAGGAAATAAAATATCCTTTTACCTCTATATATATATATATATATATATATATATATATATATATATATATATTGAGTTGCAATATTTTAAAATATTAATTGTATGCTTTTAAATGGAAAAAGGGGGAAATAAAAGACCCTTTTATATTTATATGGATATAATTATCTATGCTTTTGTTGAGTAAAGAGTTTTGAAAGAACCCTTCTAAATTATAGGAGATTGTTTATATAATAGAGAGGCTCCTTTTATTTGAATTTGCCTTTAAACTGGTGGAAAGATTGAATGTTTTGATGGACCAATTTCATGGAGAAATTGGGTATTTAAAAATGGATCAATCTCATGGAGAGATTGAGTGTTTGATGGAACCAATCTTGTGGAGAAACTTAACTAGAGTTTTGGTTTTTATGAAAGGATATTTAACGATGCTAAACCCTATTTAAATGGAAGGTTTTATTTTGATTTTTGAAATTAGAAAATACATTAGTAGATAATGTATTTTATTTGTTTTAATGAGATGAATCATGTTAGTGGATAATATGTTTTGTGAGATAGAATTATACATTAGTGGGTAATGCATTTCATTTGATTTGATGAATTGAAAATTGTTAGTAGACAATATGCTTTATGAGTTAGAGATATACATTAGTGGATAATGTGTATCATTGATTTGATGATTTGATTTATGTTAGAGGATAACATGTTTCATGGGGAGGAAACCTACTTTTGTAGATAATGCATATCATTGGTATTAGATGTGGTAGAAATATATTAGAGGATAATATATTTCATTGTGGTTAATCATCATTAGATAGCATAATTCATGTTAATATGTATAAGTGGTACCTTGAGTAAGTAGGAGAAGGTTCTTCTCCTTCATGGTATTCTTGCATAGGAACTCATTGGGGAGGATTATGGAGTCTTCTCTAATGAGTTGACTTGTGCAATGATATATTGATGTGCGGATGCATTAGACTCACAAGAAGAAGATGTTTCTTTTGAGCTTGGACCAAGATAAGGATATATCCTTGGAGGATGAGCACGGAGTTCATCTAAGGGAATTATGGGGTTCCCTCATGTTTATGTAACATGAATTAAAGGATATGTTCATGTATGTGGATATGGGAATCATGGGTTTTTATGTATTTATCTTGATGATGATGATATTTGGTAAAGAGATAAAGAACGTGGAGTTCATTCGAGGGGACTATGGGGTCTCCTCTCGTTGGTTATGAAATGTGAATTAAAGAATCAATTCACTTTGTTTAGTCATAATATCTATGGGATTTTATGTTCCCATGATTGTATGAAAAGGGGATTTATGTGACCCTTAGAATGATTGTATTGGAAGCAATTAAATTAATGAAATATGAATATATTTTAAGGTTGGGTTTTTTCCTTAGGGGTTTTCCAAAGATAAATATTATGTCTTATTAATGAGAAAATTGGATATTGTCATCTCATGAATTTGCATGTATTGCTTTCTAAATCTAATTTATCATGGATATGTTGTTCTTCAATAAAGAGAATGTTAATGGTATTTCATAGACCATAGATGAGATAAAGAGAATGTTAATGGTATTTCATAGACCATAGATGAGTTTATTAAGTCTTACATATGATTAGTATGCGGTGCCATTCATGGTATAGGTAATGGTTAAACTATAAGGAACCTTGTTATAGGGTTTTTAGAATACACTCTTCTTGTATTAATGAATAATCCATACTACGATGAAGCATAGAAGAATAACGGATGACATATCTTAATGCGTATACCTAAATATCTATAAGAAAATAAATTTATAGAGAGAGAGTGACAAAAGTAATTGAGATAGCATGATCTCAATATGCTTAGTGCACCTGCATAGAATGACTTATGTGAGGTGGGAATGTGTAATCCTAACGAGTAAAAAAATTCTCTCTCAAGTGAGTTGTAATTTCAGGATGTTACAACTTTGATAAATTTCAATGTAAAAGAGTCAATCAAAATAAATTACCCACTATATATTTTTCAAAGAGGACTATTTTTCATTTAAAAATTTAATTCATCATTGAAACCAATTACCCTATTCTCATTTTCCTTTTAGCAAAGTACCAAACAATGTAAAACCCACATCCAGAATCGACAAGGAAGCATCTGTCTAGTAAGGTAGGGGAAAAATAATTTTTACTTGCAAATATTCTATAAGACCAATTAATTGCAATGCAATCATATTTCAAGGAACAAAGGAAAACCAATTGTAGCATCAATTCTACTAAAATAGGAAAAAAATATATCTTTTCTTGGAAGTAAACCAAAAGAGACCTAACCTTCAATATTTTTCTCCTTTGCTTATAGTCATCCTATCTTGATTCTGACTTTTTTTTCCCATGAATATGTTTGGGTTTTTAAAACCAATACTCCCAAACAAGATAGTTTAGGACAATTTTGAATTCCCCTAGTAGAATTCTCCATTATAGGGTGGCTCTTGACTATACCATGCACATTGCCCAAGATAATAGAAGGGTCAAAGCACTTTATGGAAATTCCCCTTTTTTTTTAAATGCTCCAATTACAAGAACCCTATCAAACCTCCAACTAAAGCTATTGACTATCAGACATCAAACAAAAGAGCATGTTCTTTGTATTCTCTGTATTCTACCCTCTTAAAAAAGTGAGTCCAAGGTGGGATGAAATAGTCCCTCTATCCTAACTCAAAGAAAAGATCAACTCTCCCAATAATATATAATTTTTATTTTAAAGTATATGCAATTTATTAAAAGAAGACATTCACCTTTGTTTTGTTTTTTTTTTTTTTAATTTACATGATGGAATCAGTAGCCACCATGAATTCGGGCAGGTTGTCCGGATTTTGTTTTTTTTTTAATTTACATGATGGAATCAGTAGCCACCATGAATCGAGCAGGTTGTCCAGATTTTATGGCGCAGATAAGTTGACATTCACCTTTTTTACTAATACCTTGGCTCGCAATCATTTGCAATTATGTAGTGTATACTAACATTTTTATTTTTAAGTTACAACATAATCCAACAGTTACTTAAGTACACAAGAAAATGAAACTAGCATGAAATCATCCATTTTGCTCAAATTGATTTATGATGTGCATGTGTGGGTCTCTCAACATTGGTCTACTTCTTGTAGATCTACCTCTTTCTTCCCATTGATACCTTCCATCATCCACTCTAATATTTGTGACTTTTCAAAGCTTGCATTAGTAAATTTGTAAATTAGTTTTTTATAATCATTAGTAAAAGCACATCAACTTAATATGCATGTTATCATCATAATATAAATAATATTCAAATAATACTATAAATTTTTGGAGATGTGATGTCTATCATGTTCTAATTTATCTTATTCTTGTCATGATGAGATTTGTGTCTTATTATTGTAATATTGTAATTTATATATTATTTTTGTCCTATTGTATTTTTATCTTATTCACTATCACAATTTCCAAAAATCTCCCCCTTGAGGCTAAATGGGAAAATTTTCATTCTATCTTTGAGTGAAATAAATTGATTCTTTGCTATTATATTTGTAAAAAATATTTGCATATTGATCTTTTTTTTAAAGCGAAAAACCCTTTGTGGGGCTGACTTGGTCTGAGATACCATGACCAAGGGGTTCTACACCGTCAAATTCACCCGAGAGTCGCACCCGACCCTGACCGCACCAACATTATCAATTGGATTTTGGGTACCCAATTCAACTTTTTGGTAGGGTGGAGATTTGAACCTGGGACCTCCCTTGGAGGATTACCCTCTCCTCTCCAACTCACCTACAACACCTGGGTTGCATATTGATCTTTTAAATTGCAATGTTTTTATTCAACTTTATTTCCTAAACTAAATATCTAATAAAATGATGCTTAAAATCAATGTGTTTTGATTTTGTATAAAAAAATATCTTTAATAATTTGATTTACACTCATGTTGTCACAAAAATGGTAGTTGGTCTTTCTTGATTTTCACCAAGTCTTTTAGGATTTGTCTCAACCACACTACTTGTGTGCTTGTTGTTGTAGTTGTTATATACTCTGCCTCTACTATTGAGAGTGAAACCATTGGTTGTTTCTTCAAACTCCAAGTTACTAATCCATTTCCAAAAGAAATTAAATTTCTTGATCTAGATTTCTTATCATTAATTGAGCCTTCCTAGTCTAAATGAATATATCCAACCAACTCAACTTATTGGTTGAAGTATAATGGATTCCATAATTTCAAGTTCCTTTCACATACCTCAAAATTATGTAAGCCACTCTCATATGATGTGTTAATGTATCACTCATGAATTTTTAAAACAAAGAGTATATATGCAATATTTAGTCTTGTTATTTTCAAGTACATAAGGCTACCAAAACAAATTCTATACTTCCTCTCATCCACTCTTCCACTTCCATCATCCTTGCACATTTTTTTGCCTTATGCAAGTGGGGTAGAAACATATTTATAACTTTTCGTATCAAAATTCTTCAACATATCATATGCATATTTAGATTGGCAAATGAAGATACCATCATATGTTTGATGTAAATCCATGCCATAAAAATTGCATCAAATACAAATCGCTCATTTCAAATTCTTACGCCATAAATTTCTTGAACTTTCTCTTCATTCTTGATGAATTTTTAGTGAAAATTAGATTATCAATATAAAATCAAAGAATCAAACTACCATTATCTTCCCTTTTGTAATACAATGTAGGCTTAGTCATACTTATCACAAATGCACACTTCAAGAAGTATGCATTAATTCTTGAATACCTTACCCTTGGTGCTTGTTTGAATTCATATAATAATTTTTTTAACTTCTATATGTATTGTTGTTTACTTTCATTTCATATCCTTGTGGTTGTTCAAAAACACTTCTTTAATATTTCTATTCAAGAATACACTTTTTACATCATGTTGATATATAGTCCATATTTTTTGGGATGCCAATCCTAAGACCATTTTTATTGTGTCTTACCTTATGATATGAAGCATATGTATCATCATAATCTATGCCAATTTGTTGTGCATATGATTTTTCCACTAGTTTTGTTTTATGCCTTTCTATTGATTCATCACTATTATACTTGGTCTTGAACACCCACTTCACTCCGTTCACATCCTTGTTCTTGGGAAGTTCAAACAACTCCCAAACATTGTTCTTTTCAATTGCATTCATTTATTCTTTCATGGATTTGGTCCATACCTTGCTTTAGGTTGTTGCTTCAAAACTTGGGGGCTCCACTTCAATCCTAGAGAGTTCACCATAGGATCTTCTTGTTTTTTTTTCTATTTGTTCTTCAATATGTGCTTAGCTTCTTGTGAATATCCTATAAAAATTCTAATCTAATATTTAGTAGGGTGAATGTGATTGAAATGGTCTCTTTTCTTTTATACTTGTCTTTAGAAAAATTCTTGTACCTCCATTTGATATTTGTGACACACCAAAATGTTCAATTATTATTGTCTTCTTAGTCTTTAAAAATGTTGTCCATGTGTTCCCCCTTCATCAAAAATCACATCTCTA
This sequence comes from Wollemia nobilis, assembly GCA_028583015.1. Taxonomy (NCBI): domain Eukaryota; kingdom Viridiplantae; phylum Streptophyta; class Pinopsida; order Araucariales; family Araucariaceae; genus Wollemia; species Wollemia nobilis. Next base: position 1,366,937 of record JAQPPZ010016676.1, read on the forward strand.
TACATAATGCATTGTCTAGGCTTGCGGTCATAACTTCTATATATGTATTGCTTTCTTTAGAATAAATAATAAAAATGCATGCTTGACTCTTTGGATCTAACAAATTCCTTCTATTATCTTCAACATGAATATAATCCAAATAACCAAATGCTCTCAAGTGACTTATAGAAGGATTCTTTCCATACCAGACCTCATGAGGAGTCATATACTTTATTGTAGTTGTGGGACTTCTTTGGGGATGTACATTGTTGTTACAATTGCTTCAACCCATAAATGATTACCCAAACCTTTCGCTAGTACCATGCTTCTTGTCATATTCATGATTGTCTTATTATTTCTTTTTGTCATTCCATTTTGTTGAGGTTTATAAGTTTTTATCAATTGTAATTGTATTCCATGCTCATTACAAAATTGATTGAATTTCTTGTAATAATACTCACCACCATGATCAAAACTTAATATTTTGAAGCTCTTGAATACTTAAAAAGCATCACTTTTATTCTTCAAAAAATATACCCAAGTTTTTTTATTATATCATCAATGAAAGTGATAAAGTGGAAGTATTTACCAACACTCAGTGTGATCATTAGACCATGTATATCTAAATGAATCATTTGCAATGGATATAATGCCATCCATGCTCTTCCTTTTGGATAGCTCTTTGTATGATGTTTCCCATTGGAGAAACTTTCACATACTTAACTTCTTGCTTTTACACAACGTAATCCATTGACTATTCCTTTAGCATTCAACAAATATAAGCTTCAAAAATTTATATGGCCATACCTTTGATACCATAAATAGTTATTGTCCTCAATGGTTATATGACATAAATTGCTCTAATCTCCTCCAAGATTCAAAGAAAATATTTTAATTTTTTTTTCATAGGTACAATAGCCACTGCTTAGTTCCCACTTGCTTTGTCATGGATGATGTACCCCTTATTCTCAAATACCACGTTGAAGTTTCTCTCTACAAGTACCACTCTCAATAAATTATGCTTCAAGTCTAGTACGAAGTAAGTATTTTGGATATTTTTATTTCCATATTGTGTGTCAATTTTTATGGTTCCTTTTCCTTCAACCTCCAATGCTTTGCCATCCCCTTGAACTTGTATGAGTCATCAAACTCCTCAAACAACTTATTATAAATCATATGATTGAACAACTAAAATCTAAGTACCAAGACTCTTTAATTGAAACTTCTACCACATTACACTACAAGAACATATTTTTTGAGCTTTCACATTCTTCATGTGAAAAGTTTATCTTTTTTCCTCCAATGCTTGTCTTTGTTCTACATTCTCTTTTGTAGTGGTCATACCTTTTGTGATTGTGACATTGAACATTCATCTTGTTTCCAAAAAGTGTTGAATTAAAAATAATTGAATCTATAGCCTCCTCTTCTACCATGCACCCTTTATCTTGTAGAATACTAACTTTATTGTTCCTCTCTTTGACTTTGGGAATTGAAGTTTGAGCTAGTCCTAGTTTTATTTGACACTCTTGTATTGGAAGCAAAAGCTTGCTCTAATTTTTCTTCTTCGCTATTTTAAATTCTTTCTTCATGGGATATAATTGATCCTACCAATTTATCAAACTCCAACTTCTTCAAATATTTACTTTCTTTAATAATCATTGCACATTTGTTTCACTTTGATGTCAATGTTCTCAGCACCTTTTTGACAACATCTCCTTGTGCTAGTTATTCACCATAGATACCCATTTTGTGAATAATATCATGCACACTTACATAATAATATCCCACATTCTCATTGACCTTCATACTCAAATTTTTGTTTTCTCACTTCAATATCTGTAACTTCACTAATTTCACTTGAGTAGGCCTTTGATAGGTTGTCTTCAAGGCATCTCAAGCTCCTTTGGCATTCTTGGCACTTTTAATTCTTGTAAAATGCTTTTATAAAGAGGTGTTTTTTGTGATACAAATTTGAGGTATCTTTTCTTTGAGATTCCTCCATATTCTTTTTCCTATGGGTGATAAAATATTTCAATTTATAAGTTCCTTGTATCAATTTTCCACAACACTCCACACTTCCTTGGAAATCAACAAAGTCCTCATCTTTATGCACCAATAATCATAATTTTCTCTTTTAAATTCTAGGATGGAAAGTAAAACATCACCATGATCCATGACAACTACAATAATAATGTATAATGTTTTCCTCTACAAACTTGAATTTTGAATTCTTTAGTTAAAGAGAATCAAATCCTCAAGCTCTCCATTTATTCAATATCTAATATCTAATACAATTCTTTGAGATGTGGTGATACTTTAAAATAGCAATTGACGTGACATAAAAAAAATAAAATGAACATAAAATAAAATTGCACAAAAACTCTATGATAAAGACTTCACCAATCTTCAAATTTGTACATACTCATTTAATACAATACCCTATACTTATCTGTAGATACAATATGATATCTCTTGGTTGGCTCAAGAGTATCTTGGTGCTTTACATTCTCTCCAAACCTAGGTGAGAATGTTTCTTTTTCCCTTTTTAATTTTCACTTGCAATTCCAATTTTGTCTTATTCTTCTCCTATTCTAATTTTTACCTTATTTTGTGTTACTTTAATATTTGTCTCATTCAATTTCATAATTTCCAAAAATTTCTAAATAGGAGAAAGATGGCAGGCTCATTTGCCATCCTTCAGCTATGAATGCACCCTCTTGATCTCATATGTAGATATTCATTGGATCATGGCATAGTTCTGAATCTTGATATGACCATTTATATTTTATCGCTTTAAACACTCTATGGATATTAGGATATGGAGACTTAAACTTACATTAAGGATGATAATGTCCCATGGTTTTATTTGATTACATTTTACATGTTTTAATTAGACAAATAACATGGATATATATATATATATATATATATATTGAAACCATGTTATAGTCATACATTTTGTATGTATAGGAGTATTATAATTAATTATAGAAACCATGTTATGGTCATACATAAGTATTTTTATTGATTGATGACATTGAGATACATAATTAGATAATGGTATTAATTAAGTGTGGTTATGGAAGTCGATGTGGGACACTGCAATGGTATGGCTTTGGGCTCTCATTTAGGAGATACAAGTTCAAACCAAGGTAGGATGTGTGTGAGAGTGATACAAAAAAAAGTATGGTCATGGTCTAGTTATTAATAAGATATTATTTCAAAAAGTAACTTAAATTAAAATATTTAGATGAAAATGAGTGAATTCCCCCACATTTTCTAAAGAGATCTCCAAAAGGGACTCGTGTCAAGATCCCATATTAGAGGATTATATATTTTAGTTATAAAACATTTTGTGTAAAAGTTTTAAAAAGAGGTGGGGCTTATTCATTGCTAGTTGGAAGGAGAAGAAGAGCTATTGAAGAATGAGAACTATTGCAGTTGATAGAAGTTTCAACAAATCTATCATTATTAAGGCAATTGAACGTATAGTCTCAAACCCATTTCTCCCTATGTATATTAATCAGTATAAATCCTAGGATGATAGAGGAAATTAAATCATGAATGTCTTAAATTCTATAGTTATTGATAAACAACATTTTTATGGTATTAACTACTTGGATTTTGCTTTTGTTATTAAAATAGAGTTGAATGAAACCCTATGTGATAGGATTCTCTAATATGATGTCTTGATTCACTAATTATTTTGGGAAGTCTGAGTTAGATTTGGGAAAGGATGTACATCCACATATGGTTGGGAAGATCATAGATTGGTAAAAAATAGTGGATCTATTGTCAAGGTTTAATACCTCCATTACTTTATCCCTATTCTCTCCAATAGGTATATGAGATTGGAGTTGGATAACGCATGACCATAGCGACTAGTCTAGCTCATCCTGAAAAGATAATCCTATAAGCCATCTCTCATTTATCATTATTCGGTCCTAAAGAGTTTCTCCTTTGAGGTATGTTGGGATCTCTTAGATTTTATAAAATCAATGGCAATGGGCATGTGCATATTAATTATGGGTTCCACTTTTGAGTTCAAAAGTGAAGACCCTTTGATATACCCAATTCAAAGAAAAATAATGATGAACAAAGTGGGGTTAGTAACCTCATGCTAGGAGTGATGAGCACCAAAAATGCTCATAATTTTGCATGGATTTTTAACATATTATACGGCATTATAATAATAGAATGTATATTTTATCAAAATTTTATATATATTTAATAGTAAATTACGTATATTATCTAATATTTATTTTTAAATGAATTGTGTGCATATTTAGTGGTTTTTACGATATTTTAGCATGTTTACGTCAAGGTCTCATTTGGACTTGGAACTTTCAATTTTATGGTGAAAAAAGCAAAGGTAAAATGTTTGCAACAAAACAGTGAAAAGCGCTAAGTTTGGTGCTCGACTCCCATTTTGGCGCTTGCCTATTAGGTGCACGATTCCTATTAGGTGCTTGATTTCCATTTTGGCGTCTGATTCCTGTTATGGTGCCTGATTTCCATTAATGCAGAATTACAGCCTGACTCCCATTGACGTAAAATTATAGCGTGACTCTTGTTGTCGGTAGAATAGAACAGAGATTTCAGCGATGGATGCAGATGATATTTCAGAAATGGATGTGGATGAAGAACAAATTCAAATACCATATGTTATATATTTTTCAATAATCACTTAAAATATCAATGTAATCGGGTAGAGAAAAATATCAAACGTATTATGTTATGATAAAACAAAATACGCTGAAATAGTCTAAAAATTAATGTTTTGCTTTATTCCCTTTATTCTTGCATGTTGTTGTAACCAAAAAATCAGAAATTGATTTACTCTCAAATGTAACAGGGCATGGTTGCATATCTTATAAATATGCAGGCCACCCTTGATAAAAATAATCTCGAATCCCGAATCTCGAATTTCAGATTTGTTGTACAATTTTTTGAAGTTGTAATATATTCATTTGAGTGTTTTATTAATCTTAAACTAGTGTCAGACGAATGAATTTATTGGGCAGAAGGCTGCTGGAGCTTGGGCCCACTCTAAATAGTATTCCTCCCTCTTTTACCTTACTTTTTGTAATTAATTTATTTACTATTTTTTATCTTTTTTGTAGATTATTTAATTCCTATAAATTTCCCTATTTTCTATAATTTTCCAGCAAGTGTGTGTTTTACTTTTCATAGGTTTATTTTCAGTCGTGTTTATTTTTAATTCATTATTTATTTTTCTGCACTTAATTCTATTGAGTTTGGATGAATTGAAAATATGAATAACACCCCCACCAAACCAATAGTATAGAGGGACTCATTCCCCACACTACAGGCATATATTGTGCTTGACACTCATAAGTTTACAAGATATCATGGGTTGACAATTAAATGGAGTCAATTAATTGATCTGTAGAAAACTAACCAATGTTGCCCTACATTTTGGCACCGTTGTTGGGGAGTGTCACAACCGTTGTCAGTAGAAACTTATTTCATGGATCTATCTCCACAAACACAACTATCAAAAAATCCCAATTTACCAGTTTCACCTTCTACCAGGCCAAAACAGTTGTTGGCTCAACTAGATCCAAATCCCAACAACAACTGTTTAAATTCAGTAGTTGATGAGGAAGTTATGAGAATAAACCCGATGTGTCATAATAGTGTAGAAATAAATCGTTATGTTGAAAAATCAAGTAATGAAGGACTTTCACTGTATCCTGAAAGGTTATGGAAAACCAGAGAAATGACACCACCTAAGTTTGATATTATAGAACAGTTAAGAAATCTTACTGATATCATTCCTCAAACTATCAAGGATGTGCCTATTTACACTGAAGCCATTAGGGAGGTATGCCTCAAGAGACCGATATGGGAATCACAATTAAAAATAATGAAGGTGATAGGTCAACATGTTAATGTAATATTAGACAAAACATGTCTCAAACGCCCAGCTTTAATGATAAAATTTTTAGGCTTAACATTTCCCAACACTTTGGTAAATTTTAATGTTGATATTAGTTGCAGAGTAAGAAAAATGACATTTAACGAAAAAATTATGAAAAAATAGTCATCCACTTGCCTGCACAATCTGCCAATAAGTTGGAAGAATATGATTTTGAGGTCATCCAGGAATATTCTCTTCCCATGATGCAATGTATCATAGAACTGAATAAAGAAGGAGATGGGACAAATGAAGTCTTAATTGTATCAAATTTTAGACACAAATTAAGATCTTATCACAAGCCCCAAATTCCAAAGGCTTGCTCGATTGCAAGCATGGGGGAGACCCCACCTTCAATGTTATTACCCACAACACGATGAACATTATTACAACGTTCAATTAAAAAAAAATAAAGTTTTCTTTAATGCCATTAGTTTAGGTTTTTATTTTTATTTTGTTATGTTTTGCAGACAACAAGAGGCTCAGTGTAGATCGTAGGTATTCAATGCAATATGACCTACCATCATGTGTCGCTCCATTCTATTTTCCTTTAAAAAAAAGGACACAGTTCTTGGGACTTCCCAGGTGGTCACCCATCCTAGTTCTACTCCATGTCATAATGCTTAACTTTAGAGTTTTTATGGGATCTACTACTAGGCGCTCAATAAAATACATCTGTTGCATACGGTTTGGCACCACGGGTAGATGTGCAACACTCCGCCATGGCAACACCAGCTGTGGCGTACAAAATATGGGCTCATATTGGTTCACATACTATGTGCTTAAAAAAACACGTGAAATAAAAAAATTGGCTATGAATATTTCACAAAGTGAGGGGTTTTTACAAGGATTCCATAACAGCACACGATGAAATAATATGAGTAACAATCAGTCGGCTCCATTTATAGCCTTGCCATGCACCTTAATTCGTAAGATTAAATCAAACGCAAGCATGGGGGAGACTCCATATTTTTAAATTCATACCAACCATTTGATGAATGTTCACATATTCATCATAAAAAAAAAGGAAAGACGACATGGAACCTGTTTTGCTTAACATAGATTTTCTTTTATTTGTGTTTTTATTTTGCAGGTATTATACTCTGAATGCAATCTATAGGCAACCTGGGAAACCTAGGCCTATAAGGCACATACTCCATGAGCTTGTGTTTTACTGCTTTAAATTTTTGTTTTGCAGGAACGATGCCCTGAATGCAACTATTAGGCAGCCTAGGAAACCTAGGGAAACATATTATAAGACATTATTATTATAGAATGTATATTTTAAGAGATTTTTATATATATTTAATAGTAAATTATGTATATTACCTAATATTTATTTTTAAGTGAATTGTGTGCAGATTTAGTGGTTTTTACGGTATTTTAGCATGTTTACATCAAGGTCCCATTTGGACCTGGCACTTTCCATTTTATGGTGAAAAAAGCAAAGGTAAAACATTCACAACAAAATAGTGAAAAGTGCTAAGTTCGGCGCTCGACTCCCATTTTGGCGCTCGATTCCCATTTAGCACTTGATTGTCGGGTGCTCGATTCCCATTAGGCACTTGATTCTCATTAGGTACCTAATTCTCATTATGGTGCCTAATTCTCGTTATGGTGTCTGATTCCCATTAGCGTAGAATTACAACCTGACTCCCGTTGACGTAAAATTATAGCATGACTCCTGTTGTCGGTAGAACAAAACAGGGATTTCAGCGATGGATGCGGATGATATTTCAGCAATGGATGTGGATGAAGAACAAATTCAAAGACCATATGTTATCTATTTTTTAGCAATCACGTAAAATATCAATGTAATCGGGTAGAGCAAAATATCAGACGTATTTTGTTCTGATAAAACAGAATACGTTGAAATAGTCTGAAAATTAATGTTTTGCTTTATTCCCTTTATTCTTGTGTGTTGTTGTAACCAAAAAATCAAAAATTTATTTGCTGTAAAATGTAATAGGAAATAGTCGCATATCTTATAAATATGTAGGTCACCCTTGATAAAAATAATCTCAAATCTTGATTCCCGAATTTTAGATTTGCTATACAATTTTTTGAAGCTACAATATATTCATTTGAGTGTTTTTATTAATCTCAAACTAGCGTCCGACGAATGAATTTATCGGGTGAAAGACTGCTGGAGCTTGGGCCCACTCTAAATAGTATTCTTCCCCCTTTTACCTTGCTTTATGTAATTAATTTATTTACTATTTTTTATCTTTTTTGTAGATTATTTAATTCTTGTAAATTTCCCTATTTTCTGTAATTTTCCAACAAGTGTGTGTTTTACTTTTCATAGGTTTATTTTCAGTCGTGTTTATTTTTAATTCATTATTTATTTTTCTGCACTTAATTCTATTGAGTTTGGATGAATTAAAAATACACGAAGAACACCCCCACCAAACCAATAGGCATAGAGGGACTCATTCCCTGCACTATAGGCATATACTATGCTTGACACTCACAAGTTTACGAGTTGTCCCAGGTTAATAATTAAATGGAGACAATTAATTATATTGTAGAAAACTAACCAATGTTTTTCCCAACAAGGAGCATGAAGGCGAAGGAGACAACCCAGTGGCCAATTTAGATTTAGATCACCCACTTCAAAAGTCCAATATGTGTTCACTAGATATGATACCCTTCTCTACAATATTTAATGCATTTAATTCCAAGTGTGTGCTGAGAACGATTTTCTCTATTTTTTTAGAAAATATTGAATTAGTGAGTTTTCTAAACTCTCTACTTGTGGTTTCTACTTTGTTAGGTAATGGAACCAAATTGATAAAAAAGGAATTAATTGTCAAGCAGTATTGTTGATGGGAAATGATCAACAATAGGCCCTTGAATGGGGTTCCAAGGGGCAGCATTAAATATTTAATTAACATTAAATATTTAATTACCATTAAATATTGTTGATGGAGAAATTTTTTATTGAAAATTTATGGCTGGCAATTTAACTGTATTTTCTTGGTGAAAAACACTTGTCATAAGAACGTGATAAGTGTATGGGTGGTTATCAGCCCATGTTTTTGGCTCATTGTATTTCGACACCACTATGTGGTTTCGGGTAGAGGAAAAGCCACGAATCTCTATATATTTTGTATTGTAAAGACTGCCTCGATAGTAGAATACTCTTTTCTGGTTTGGAGGAAGAGAGAGGAGGAGACATTGTACAAGAGGAGAAGATTGTTGTATTGTTAATAATACAAAGGACTGATTGTTTCTCCGTGGACGTAGGGTACACTGCCCGAACCATGTATATCTTGTGTCTCTTACATTTGTGTGATTGCTTATTGTTTATTGCACTACTTAACTAGGGTTTGAACTATTTTTTCATTGTTGCTATTATTATTTGTTTTTTCGCATAGGTTGTGTATTGTTTGTACATGGTGAATTTCTAACAACTGGTATTAGAGTTGTCTTTTTGGGAAAGGGCACTCACAAGAGAGTTTTTTGTTTGAGTGGGAGAAATGAGAGAAAGTTTGAATTTTAAACTGGAGAAGTTTACTGGACAAAATTTTGGTATGTGGAAAACCAAAGTGGAGGATTATTTGTATCAAAAGGATGATTTGTACTTGGATCTGAAAGGGAATACTGATGGTAAACCTAGGACAATGGATGATGATGAATGGGATATGATATACAGGAGGGCACTAGGGGTGATCCGATTGAGCCTGGCTTATTCTATTGCATACAACATCGAGAAAGAAAAGACCACCAAAGGAGCCATGGATACACTAGCTAAGTTGTATGAAAAACCCTCAGCTTCAAATAAAATTTTCTTGATTAGAAAGCTTTTTACTATGAATTTGCAAGAGGGTGGATCTATCCAAGAATACCTTAACGAGTTTTATGCTATTATGGGTTCTTTAAAATATTTAGGGCTTGATTTTGATGATGAGGTTATGGCTTTAGGGTTTCTTTATTCACTACTAAACTCGTGGGGTAGCGTTGTAGTGGCAGTGAGTAATTCTATGCCTGGATCTGGAAATCTGGTGTTTGATTATGTGATTAGCATAATCCTCAGTGATTATATGAGGATAAAATCCTCAATGGAGACTTCATCATCTAGAGTAGCACTATCTACAGAAAGCAGAGGCAAAAGCAGAGAAAGAGGAAAAGGCCAAGCTAGAGGAAAAAGCTAGAACAGAGGAAAATCGAAGGGTAGATCTAAAAGCAAAGACAATAGCAAGATTGATTACTGGCATTGTGGGAAGAGTGGAGACTTCAAGAGGGAGTGCAAATACAGAAAGAAGAATGAGGATAATAGTGGAAATGATGCTCAAGAGGTAAACATTGTAGGTACAATTTATCAGAATGCCCTTATTCTTGCAACAAATTGCACGAGTGATTATTGGGTTATGGACTCCGAAACTTCTTATCATGTCACTTCTCATATGGAGTACTTTTTTTATTATACTCCAGGTCATTATGGAGAGGTTTTGTTGGGAAATAATCATCCATGTGAGATTGTGGGTATTGGCATGGTGAATTTAAAGTTGCCAAATGGAAATATTTGGGTGCTTAAAAATGTTAGGCACATGCCTAATCTTAAGAGGAATCTAATTTTAGCCAATGTGTTGAGCAAGGTACAGCGACAGTATTGTCATTGTTTTCAACACAGTAAGATATATCGATTGATGCAGTGGACAAGAGTTTAGAGGTTATTCAGAGTATGTACAGTGATGTTAAATGCTTATGAGGATGTTTTTGATGTTTGGGTGAAGTTGTTACAGGTTGTTTGTGCAAAGTTGAAAAAAATCGTCATGTTGTGGCTTCTCCACAACGTACCCCAAAATTGGGGACCCACCTTTTTGCATATTTTCCAAGAAGACCGAAGTGGCCCATATGCTAAAGATCAAAGAAAAAGCAAAACACCGCAAAGAAAAAAAAGTGTCGTGATATCGCGACATGTTGCATTTTCGCGGTCCAAAGCAAAGAGAAAAAGCAAGGAGAAAAAGTGTCGCGATATCACGACATGTTGCATTTTTACGACCAAAATAGAAGAGAAAGAACAAGAAATAAAAAGTGTCGCAATATCGCGACATGTTGCATTTTCACGGCCAAAAGAGGAGAAATAACAAGAAAGAAAAAGTGTCGCGATATCGTGACATGTTGCATTTTCACTGCCAAAAGAGAAGAGAAATAATAAGAGAGGAAAAAGTGTCACAATATCGCGACATGTTGCATTTTCGCGGTCCAAAGCAAAGAGAAAGAGCAAGGAGAAAAAAGTGTCGTGATATCGCGACATGTTGCATTTTCGCGGTCCAAAGCAAAGAGAAAGAGAAAGAAGGAAAAAGTGTCACGATATCGCGACATGTAGCATTTTCATGACTCAAAAAGGGCAGGCAGGCAGAGAAACAAGTGTCGCGATATCGTGACATGTTGCATTTTCACGACTCAAAAAGGGCAGGCAGGCAGAGAAACAAAAGTTTCACGATATTGCGACATGTTGCATTTTTGCCAAAGGAACAGAGTAGTTGACAGTGCGTCTGATATTAGTGATGAACACCAAGATAGTGAAACTGAAGACTGCATAGTGACGTGGACCTATAAGGAATAAATCGAATATTAAATAAGGTAATTTGTCACGTAAGGACAAAATTCAATGAATAAGACAAAATGTTACGTAAGGAATTTTTAATGATTTGAAATCATCTAAGATGGTAATTACACATGGAAATAAGTGGACACATGCCCATGTGGAGAAAAGGAAATGAAGGGCCACAAAATAGAAATGAAAAGCCTTTTTGGAAACCAAAACACATGCATGCACAAGGGAAGGAGAAAATGAACAGTCATGGAAGGAGAAAACGAACAGTCATGGAAGGAGAAACAATTTTTTTTTAGAGGTTTTAAATACGCCATTCAAAGAGGCCATAACATGTTGGTGCTCCTTTCTGTTGGTGCAGATAAATTAGGGGTTGGTGCTCCTTTCTGTTGGTGCAGATAAATCAGGGGTTGGTGCTCCTTCTAGTGGGTTTTGGTAAATTGATTGTAAATTTGGTGCTTTGTAAAGGTTGGATTTGGATGGGAGTCCAAACAGTCATTTTGAGGATGTAGCTAAATTGGTGAACCTCGGTACATCTTGTGTTGTGTGATGTTATCTTGTTATACTTGCTTTATTTGATTTCAAGTTTTCATTGTTTCAGATTTAAGAGTTGAAGATTTAAGTTTTAAAAGATCTACACTGATTCACCCCCCCCTCTCAGTGTCATTGTGAGACTAACACAGTGTACTTGATTTGTAGGGATGCAACACTACTTTTGGAAACTGGCAATGGAGAGTGACAAAGGGTTCAATGGTGATTACAAAAGGTGAGTTGACTGGAACTTTGTATTTATTGCAGAACTCGTCTTATTATACATTAAACTATGATGCTCAGGATGATGCAAAAGCATGGCATTTACGGTTGGGTCATATGAGTGAGAAAGGGATGAAAATCCTTCACTCCATAAAACTGTTGCCAAAACTAAAGGAGGTTGATTTGGATTTCTATGAAGGTTGTGTATACGAAAAATAGAAAATGGTAAGATTTTTGAAGGTTGGTCCAAAAAGGAAGAAAGATAAATTAGAGTTAGTTCACTCGGATGTGTGGGGTCCCTCATCGATACTTTATCTTGAAGGCTACTCTTATTATGTTACCTTCATTGACGACTTCAGCAGGAAGACATGGATCTTCACAATCAAGCATAAATCTGATGTTTTCGATATTTTTTGAAAGTGGAGAGCATTAGTGGAGATTGAGGCAGGTAAGAAAGTAAAATGCCTTAAATCTTACAATGGTGGTGAATATTACAGCAAATATTTTGAGGACTATTGCGCAAAGGAAGGAATTAGGAGAGTCAAGACTACTCCTAGGACACCACAGGAGAATGGAGTCTTGGAGAGGATGAACAGAACTATAATGGAGCGTGCTAGAGCCATGAGATTGCATGCAGGGTTGCCATTGTTTGTTGGGCTAGTGCAGTTGATACAACAGTTTATTTGATAAATAGAGGACCTTGTACTGCATTGGATGGAAGCATTCCAGAGGAGACTTGGAAAGGGAAACCTGTAAACTACTCTTTCCTTAGAGTGTTTGGTTGTAAGGCTTTAGCCCACATAGACAAAGAAAATAGGAGTAACCTTGATGAAAATTCTAGAAAGTGTTATTTTCTTGGTTATGGTGTGGATGAGAAGGGATATAAGCTATGGGATAACATTGGTTGAAAAGTTATCAGGAGTAGAGATGTGATTTTCAATGAGGATAGGTTGTACAAGGATAGGCACATACAAGTTAAAGAGGATGCACCTGAGTTTGTTGACTTGGATGCAATCCTAGAGCATGGTGTAAAAATACAATCTCTTGTTCAAATTGATGAACATGGTGCTCATGTTGAAGAGCATGGTGACCAAATGAATGAGCAAGTTGAGAATGAAACACCTCAAACTCCCCCACCACCACTAATACTGGAAGGTTGGAGATCTACTTGGGTAAGAAGAGCACCAAAAAAGTATTCTCCTTATTTGCATTACATTCTATACACTGATGCAGGTGAGCCCAAATGTCTTTATGAGGCTTTGCAATTGGAAACTAGGAGTAAGTGGGAGTATGCTATGAAGGATGAGATGGACTCATTGACTCAAAACCAAACTTGGGATTCGTTTGAGCTTCCCAAAGTCAAAAGGGCATTGCATTGCAAATGGGTGTACAGAGTGAAGGACAAAGTTGATGTCAGCAAGAGGTACAAAGCAAGACTTGTTGTGAAAGGATTTGCACAGAGAAAAGGTATTGACTATGATGACATTTTCTCACCTGTAGTAAAAATAACTTCAATTCAAACTATTTTGAGTATAGTTGCAGTAGAAGATCTTCATCTTGAGTAGTTAGATGTGAAGACATCATTCCTTCATGGGGATTTGGATGATGAGATCTACATGCACCAACCGGAGGGGTTTGAGGTCAAAGGCAATAAGAGTCTTGTGTGTAAACTAAAAAATATCTGGTACGGTTTGAAGCAAGCTCCAAGGCAATGGTATATCAAGTTTGATAGTTTCATGATTGAGCATAATTTTACTAGGAGCCGGAGTGACCATTGTGTTTATTTTTTGGCTACAAGAAATGGTAACTTCCTTATTATTTTATTGTATGTTGATGATATGCTTGTGGCAGGATTCAATATGCAGGATATTAAAATTTTGAAAAGGGAGTTAGCAAGTAGATTTGCCATGAAGGATTTTGGGGAGGCCAAACAAATCCTTCGCATGAGAATCACTAGACACAGGAAGGAGAAAACATTGAAGTTGTATCAGGAGGATTATGTGCATGCATGATGCAAAACTAGTAGACCAACCTCTTGCAAAGCACTTTAAGCTCTCAAAGAAGCTATGCCCCAAGAAAAATGAGGAGGAAGGTACCCCATGCTTCAATAGTTGGGAGATTTATGTATGCTATGGTGTGTACAAGATCAAACATTACCCAAGCAGTGGGAGTTGTGAGTCGATATATGAGTAATCCAGGTAAATCTCACTAGCAAGCAGTGAAATGGATACTCAGGTGTTTGAAAGGGACTTCAAAATTCTATTTGAATTTTGGAGGTTCCAAAGTTGAGTTACAAGGCTATGTGGATTTAGATATGGCAAGTGATTTGGATGGTGGGAGGAGCACTACTGGGTATGTATTCATAGTTGGAGGTACAACAGTGAGTTGGATATCCAAGCTACAACATGTTGTAGCTCTTTCTACTATGGAGGTTGAGTATGTGGTCATCACGAAAGGTGCCAAAGAGTTCATATGGCTTAAGAGGTTGATTGAAGAGCTAGATCAGGAGGAAGGAGATGGGACACTTTGGAGTGACAGCCAAAGTGCCATTCATTTAGCGAATAACTCTACTTTTCACTCACAGATAAAGCACATTCAGTTGAGGTATCACTTCATTCAATCAACAATGGAGGATGGTTTGGTAAAGTTGGGTAAGATTCACACTTCTCAAAATTTTGTTGATATGCTTACTAAAATTGTAACCAGGTAGAATTTGAGTTTTTGCTCTACTTCAGTTGGCCTTAAGGAGTAAGGTCATGTTATGAGAAACTTTTAGTCCTAGGGTGCAGGGATGTTGCATCAATCTTGTCTCCAAGTGGGAGATTGTTAGCTAATGGAGCCAAATTTATAAGGAATTAATTGCCAAGGAGTATTGTTGATGGGCAATGATCAACAATAGGCCCTTGAACGAGGTTCCAAGGGGCAGCATTAAATATTTAATTACCATTAAATATTGATTATGGAGAAAATTTTTATTGAAAATTTATGGCTGGCAATTTAACTGTATTTTCTTGGTGAAAAAAACTTGTCATAAGAACGTGATAAGTGTATGGGTGGTTATCAAACCATTTTTTTGGCTCATTGTATTTCGAAACCACTATGTGGTTTCGGGTAGAGGAAAAGCCATGAATCTCTATATATTTTGTATTGTAAAGACTGCCTCGATGCTCTTTTCTAGTTTGGAGGAAGAGAGGGGAGGAGACATTGTACAAGAGGAGAACATTGTTGTATTTTTAATAATAGAAAGGACTGATTGTTTCTCCGTGGACGTAGGGTACACTTCCTAAACCACGTATATCTTGTGTCTCTTACATTTGTGTGCTTGCTTATTGTTTATTGCACTACTTAACTAGGGTTTGAGTTGTTTTTCCATTGTCGCTATTATTATTTTTTTTTCCACATAGGTTGTGTATTGTTTGTACATGGTGAATTCCTAACATACTTTTGTTTTTAAAATAAGAAATTCAAAGTAGGTCATTACAGGCATGATCTTTAAAAAGAATCTCCTTTTGCTTTTTGGAATATTAAAAAAATAGAAAAAATGAATGTAAAAGTAACATCTTTTTATGGAAGTTTGAAAGAAATATTTATAAACCATCCAAGATGTTTCATGGTGGGAGAAGAAAAAATTGTGTAAGCCCAAGAAATTATTGCACCTATGAAATGTTGGTTTTTTGCCATATTATCATAGGTCCCAATGTTTAGGATCACAATATATTATTTAATATTTGAGCATTCAATATATGTGGCCAATATTAATAAACAAACATTCATATAAAATAACAATAATATGAAGTAAAATGGCCAATATCATTCATGCAATAACATGAAGAAAACTTACAATATAATTTCTCAAACTGCATACAAAGTTCTTTGTTTGATGCTTGAAAAACATATATTCTTCAATTGATACAACATGGAGCTTTGTCTTCATTGTATAAGCTTAGAAAGGTGACTCTTCAATACTTAACTATTGCACTCCTCACATATCGGAGAGATGCAACCTTTCCTATTCTATGCATAAGATAAATCTTCATGTCTCTTAACTTTGTATCTTGTGATACGACTATTGGATTTATATTAACTTGCATACTATAATATATGACACTTGTATACATCCTACACATGAACACATACATATAAATTCCACTCCTAAACTATAGATTTATACCCAAATCTATTATGTATTTACAAATGTAACATTAATCTACTATGGGGGTACATTAGCATGTACCAAATAATGTAATATTCTCCAACACCTCATGTATTACATTATTTGGTTATTTGAAGACCTCTTGATATGCATAGGTAACTCTAAAAATTTTGATGCTTGTTTCAACCTAGTGCTTCTGTAAAAATATTTGCAACCTATTCTTTAGTGGGAATATGCTTTATCTAAATATGATGATCTTGAACATGGTATTTGAAAAATATATATTGTGCTTCAATGTGTTTTGTTATTTAATGAATCACAAGATTTTTGATCAATTTAATAACTCCTTAATTATTATAATTTAATATTGTTAGAGTGCTTTTTAATTTTCATATCTGATAATATGTACTGTAACCAAAGTGCTTCACATACTACATCTCGTCTTGCATAGTACTTTTCTTCTGTTGATGAAAGGGTTATTGCATGCTATTTCCTATTATACCAAGAAATAGGTCATGAACCAAGATGAAACACATATCCTGATGTTGATTTTCTATCATCTATAGAACCAGCATAGTCGGAACCTGAATATCCTTGTAAGTAAATGCTATCATTTTTTTGTATTTTAATCCAAATTTTGTAGTCTTGCTGATATATTGCAATATTCTTTTTGTGGTTTTCCAATTAATTCCTGTAGGTTCTTGCATAAATCTAGATATAATTTACTCCAAAAATAATATCAAACCTAGTATTTGTTAGATATAAAAGAATTCCAATTAATTATCACTATATAGTAGCAAAAACCAACGATGTCTTATCATATCTTGGTAATTGCAATCCTTGTTCCATAGGTGTATCTTTAGGTTTACAATTTTTCATTATGTATTTTTCAAGCAATGACTTTGCATACTTTGTGTAATTATGATGTCTTTATTTTGATAAACTTCTAAACCAAGACAATAATATAATAAGCCTATATTTGTCACCTCAAAATCCTTTGCCAAATCCTTATTTACTTTATCTATCAAAGTTTTTGAACTTCCTGTGATAACTATGTCATGAACATATACTATAAGAATTATTATTTTTTATCTAACCTTCTTTAAATAAATATTAGAATCAGTTGTACTTATTTTTAAATTGTGTGAAAGTAAATGATTATTAATCTTAACTACCATGCTCTTGGTGCTTGCTTTAACCCATCTAAATATTTGTTTAATTTACAATTTTTTTGTTCTTGTCCTTTGATAACAAAACCTTCTAGCTAAGTCATATATACTTCTTCAATATCCCCATTAATAAATGTGCTCTTAACATCCATTCGATGAAGTTTCCATTCAAGTTATGTAGCTAATGCACAAACTGTTCGAATAGTAGTCGTTCTAGCTGTAGGTGCAAATGTTTCTTCATAGTGTATTCCTTTTGTTTGAGTATATCCCTTTGCAAATAATTGTACCTTATATTTTTCAAGTGAGTTGTTTGCTTTGTATTTTATTTTATAAACCCATTTGCATCCTAGCACTTTCTTTCCTTGTGGTAAATTAACTAGATCCCATGTTTTATTCTTCATTAATGTTGCATATTATAATCACATAGCTATGTTCCATTTCGGTTGTCTTATAGCAACTTGTGTAGTTGTAGGTTCTACTATTGAACTCATTAATCCCATATTTTTATTGTCATGTTGTGAGTTTGATATCTTGTAGTAGTAAGATCTAGTATTTGTTCTAGCTTGGAGTCCTTAAATATATTTCTCCACCATTTTGCTTCTTTTCTTTGAGGTATCATTGTGAATTCTAGGTTTTCAATTGGATCACTAAATATATCTAAATTTGTTTGCTCGTTTGAAGAATTTTCTTCATTTGATGAGTTGTCTTCATTCAACAAATTCAATATATGTCTTGTATCAACCTTTTTATCCTTTAACAAAAAAAATTGTTTCTTATCAAAAACTGCATCTTTGCTTATATGAATTTTATTTGTAATTTGGATCAATTATTTTAAATCATATTAAATTATCACCATAACCAATAAATGTCTTGGATATGGTTTTATCATCTAATTTTTTCCTCTTTTGTTTTGGAATATACACATATGCCTTGCAAAAAAAATTCTTAGGTGTTTTATTGAAGGTTTTATTCATGACCATAATTCTTTTCTTTTCTTTTTTAATTTACATGGTGGAATCAGTAGTCACCACGAATCCGGGCAGGGTGTCCAACTTTTATGGCCGCCACAGTATTCTGCATTGTCCACCGCAGAAGCCGCCACACAAATCTTCATGCAGTCCATCCCTATAACCACCGTGCCATAATCATTTTAAACCTTTTACGTCGCTGAAAGCACCAGGAAAGGGACAAGCATTCAGTCCGACGAGGCCCGAGATTTGAACCTTGGACCTCCGCATGACCATAATTCTTTAGGAGTGACATTTATAAGAATCTTTGTGGGTGATCTATTTTGTATGTATGTTGTAGTTTTAATAACTTATGCCCAATATTTTCGATCAAGATGAGCTTATTTTAGCATTCATCATATCACTTCCATAATTGAACAATTTTTTCTTTTTGCAATACCATTCTATTGGGGTGAATATGATGTAATAAGTTTATCTTTTTATACCATTTGAATTGAGAAATTATTCAAATTATTTTGATAAAAACTCACCACCCTTATCTAAATAAATATTCTTGATCAATTTTCTTGTTTCTAATTCCACTAATTGCTTGAATTATTTGAAGCAACTAAAGGCTTCATATTTAAGCTTCATAAAATACACCTACATTTTTTTGAAATAATCATCAACAAATATTTGAAAATATTTGTCCTTTAAGACTAATAGTGTTCATTGGTCCACATAAATCTGTATATATATTAATTCTAGTGGCTTCTAAGCTCTATCGTTATTAAGTTCAAAATATATTCTATGTTGTTTTCCTGTAAGACATTCTAGACAAATTGTAGACTCCCATGAAAGTTTGGGTAGTTCTTCAACCATTTGATACCTATTCGTTTCATTCATAGAATATGAACTTATGTGTCCTAGCCTTTTATTTTGGTTAATAGATCTACATTTGATAATTTATCTAGGGAAAATAGATCATTTTTATATAAACCAAATGCTATAAAAAAAAATTGTTTAGTAATAAGACATTTCTTTTGTTGCTAACAATTTTGAACTCAACTGCTAACTTTTGATCCATTAATTGAGATACTGAGAGTAGATTAGTAGTTAATCCATGCACATACAATACATTGTTAATTATACCTACTTTTTTAGAAAATTTGAATTCAATGTTTCCTACTCCTTTGGCCTCATATGTTTTATTATCAGCCATGGCAACTGGTTTCTCATATTTCTCTTGAAGAGTACTGAACCAATTTTTATTTCTATTCATATGCCTACTTGCCTCTAAGTCAATATACCAATGATCTATACCATACATGATTAATTTCCTTATTAATCAGTCAATTTTAATTTACAAAATATTTAATTTTTCATTCAATCTTCAAACAATTCCAAAAAAAAAAATTGAAGTAGATTTCCTTATCTCTCCAAACTTTAAATTCAATTTATCAAATTATCAATTTTCAAAAAATAAATGAATTTTATTAAATGCTGAATTCCTTTTGACTCCCTAATTAGTCAACTTTCAACTTTTCACTTTTCAACCATTAAAAAATATGGAAGTTAATTAAATTTCCTTATCATTCCAATCTATTCTAAATTTTAACTTTCAATTTTAATAAATGCAAAATTCAAAATGAGTGCCTTATCACTACTTGAATCGAGCAACTAAAATATTTGAATGTTAGGTAAATATTCCATACCTTTCATTAGCTCTTCACTTCCATCCACTTGGAAAAGGCTTCTCTGCATGCAACAAGCATTACCTTAGCACGGACTCTATGGCTTGTAATTCTGCTCACTTTCCACTTGGGTGCTTTAACTTCCAATACAATATGATTCCTTTGTAGAATATCATGTGGCTTTTCTCATAATCTTTCCTCTCAACATAGCAATCAAAGATGTTCTCTCACACCTCCTTCAATAGCAATGCTCCTTTTTTTATCATCTTCAACAATAGGAATGGAGAGACATTCTTTTGTGCCTCCTTCAATGGCGATGCTCTTTCTTTTTCACTACCTTTTGAAATAAAAATAACTTAATTTCCTCAAATTTTGCACTTCCCTTGGCTCATAGTCGATGTCAAAAATTTTTATAAAATGGTTCGAATGGCTTTATATTTTACCTTTTACTTTTCTCTTTTCTTCTATTTTGGGTAGCTCCAACTACTCCCACTTATCTGATGTTTTGATTTTGATTTTATCTTCTTTTTGGTGGCTTCAAACCACTCCATTATGGTTCTCTTTTCACAGAGAATCCTTTCTCTATTCAAGTGACTTTGATTGTCCCCGTACTCAACTTTCTCACGTCCAACTTTATCCTGTGTTGGCTCTTCAATTTTGATTATTATAACATCTACTTGGATGCTACTATCTTCTTCTTAAGTGAATTTGACCATTTCTTTTCTGCTACTTCTTAAGGTAATAATGAGATGTTTCACGGATATTTTATATTAGGTAAAATATTATTTTGCTTTCTAATTTCTTTGATTTAACAAATATGGGATGTCTCTTAGACGTCACTCAAATTCTTTAGGAAGACTCCTCTGGCTACTCTATTATCTATGATTTTCTTGTAAGGTATCCAACATATGGTGGACATCTTCAACTACTAATTTTTCCTCTTATTTTTTAAACTACTTATCTCTAGCTTATCAATGCTATACTTTGTCATATCCAACCCAAATCTTATCTTCAATAAAATATGTTAGGTAGCAAACATCAAAAACTTCTTATCAATAAAATTATTATAAATCAACCCTACCTAATAAAATATTCACACCAAATTCTTGTCTAATGCTATATTTTATCCTAAACCTATATTAAATTTAAACTCTCACCAAAATCCTTCTCCGATGCTAGCTTTCAAAATATACCTCTTCCAAAATGGTGGATAGAGGGTGGTAGATATGATAGAGTCTACTCAAAGTAACTCTAATACCACTATTGGTTTTTTAGCTAGATTATCATAGGTCCCAATGTTCAGGATCACAATATTATTTAATATTTTACCATTCAATATATGTGGCCAATATTAATAAACAAATATTCATATAAAATAACAATAATATGAAGTAAAATAACCAATATCATTCATGCAATAACATGAAGAAAACTTACAATAGAATTACTCAAACTGTAAACAAACTTGTTTGTTTGATGCTTGAAATACATATATTCTTCCATTGATCTTTATCTCCATAGTATAACCTTAGAAATGTGACTCTTCAATACTTAACTATTGCACTCATCACAAATTCAGGAGATGAAACCTTTCCTATTCTATGCATAATACAAATCTTCACATGTCTCGTGACTTCTCATATTGCCACATGACTCTTGGCTTTACATTAACTTTCACATTTTAATATATGACACTTGTGCACATCCTACACATGAACATATACATATAGATACCACTCCTAAACTATGGACTCATACCCTAATCTATTATATATTTACAAATGTACCATTAAGGTACTATGGGGGTACATTAGAATTTACCAAATAATGTAATATTATCCAACATAAAGCATAATAGTCCACTTTACCAAACTTCGGCTCTATTATCTACGCATTGCATCTTGGTTGAGTAATATTTACAAAACTTCACATTATCATAGTCCGCTTTACCAAATCTCGACTACTAGTTTCCTTCTTGAAGCATAAATGCAACCACAAGAATTGTAATAAATAATTTATATGAAAACACATTAATGTTATAAAATATAGCAAATATTACTAATGGAAAACATTAAAGTAAATCCTAATTATTATTTGATTCAGGTAGTCAACATTTTTTTGTCAACTTTAGCTAAACTTACTACTTCCTCTAACCATGGAAAAGAGAATTTAACTTCATGGTCCTCTATTAAAATACCTATATTGTCTAGCCTATCTGCACATTTGTTCCCTTCCATTAATGTATGTGTAAACCTGATTTCTTCAAACTCTGTAGCAAGGTCTTGCATGTTCCATGGAACATTTTCTTTCCTTAAAATTACATTTATTATTATTAGTGAATCATCTTCCATTCATACTTTGTTCTGTTTTATTTGTTAGCATATTTTTAATCCTTCCAAAGTTGCTCAAGCTTCAACTTTATTATTTGTCTTAAATCCACTATTGAAATTATAATGTGATAAAATCTCACCCCTATTATTTCTAACTATTCCTCCTCCTCCTCCATATGGTCCCAGAATTCCCCTAGTTGGTCCATCAAAAATCAATTTGATCAACTCCACTTTTGGAGGTTTCTACTTTATATTCTTTGTCTTCCTTTTGTTTCTCATGTACCCAACATCATAATTTCATTTAATGACTTGACTCCATCTATCAAGGTTCTCTGCTTCAAGATTAGGGATTGGGTGAGTTGATAGGGTTGGTTTAGAATCCTCTATGGCTAAACAAATCTTCATTTTTATTACCTCTAAACTACTTTCCTTTCCTTTAAATATTATTTTGTTCTTTTTCAGCCATACAGTCCAAAGTATTGTATCTTTTGATATATCCTAGATTGGTTGTTCTATTAAAAGTGATTTACCATTACTTTAACCATTCTTCAATTTTACCATTCATCATCATGCATTTACCAATATATTAAGAATCCATTGTCATAATTCCCTGACTATTGAATAGTGTCCCAAGAGATGGTCTATACTCTCCTTCTTTTCACATAGAATACATTATGAGTGGCCATAAAAACCTCTTTTCATTAGGTTATCCAAAGATAAAAAAAATTATATGACCTACTAGCCATACAAACATTTTAAATTTTGGAATGCTCAAGTTATCCCAAGTATCTCTCCATATTCTTGTAGTATTCCCATTTTGTTGGTGACTTACATTATATAACCTTCTTGTTGTGTATTCACCTGAGTTATTCAACTCCTAAATCAGCTTATCCTTGGATCCCCTTGAAAAAATATCTAGTGTTATCTTTCTACTCAACTATCTCGTGGCAACAATGTCTGGTATAATTGTAAAAAACAAACATTCCATTTGTATCTTCATTCCTGGTCCTTGTACATAATTTTTAAAACCCTATCATCGTATTTATCTTGAAGTAATCCCATCCATGGTTTAAAAATTGGATCTAGGTTGAGTGGTTTTTTATCACACCAAGTATCCATACAAATAAAAAATTTCCTCTTGTTCCAACCACCCACCTTAGACCTTTAATAACTAGATCAATTAATTTTTTAACCATTCCATAGCACAGAACCATTTGGTAATGAGAACGCAGTAAAGATTAAGCTTGGGTCATTGGGCTCAACATACTTAAAAGAATTATTGTCCATTATCTTTGACTCTCTTTGTACAATCTCCAAATTATCTTTCCTCTTAGAGGTAATTTTGCATCTATAAGAACTCTTAAATACAAGAATTCCCCTATTTTTATCATCATACACCTTGCTTCATTTCACCAAAGAAAATTTCCTTTTATGATGTAATCTTGACCTCAAAAATGAAGACAATATAGATTAAACATTTTTCTACATATTTTGGCATAATATACAAGGGCATATAATATGTTAGAATGGTTTGTAAGACTGGTTTAATTAGTTCCACTCTTCCTGCTATTGATAACTATTGACCTTTCCATGTTGGTAGTTTATTTTGAACTTTACTTATAACTAGATTCCACAATTCTATCCTCATTCTCCCCTCAAATAAGGGCATCCCTAGATATGTTTTTGGTAAATTTACCTCCATTTGAAGTAACCTACATATCCCTACTTTGATTCTAGTTGGAGTGTTTAGGAAGTAAATTTTGTATTTTGTCCTATTAACTTTCTACCTTGATGCTCTTTCATATTCCTTTAATAAGTTATTTAAAGCTCTAGCCTCATTTATCCTTGCCCTCCCAAAAAGGGTTGTATCATCTACAAATTTTTGATGGGTGATGTTTTTGATCTTATTACTAACCTTAAGTCCCTTTATTAGTCCATATTTGTATGCCTTCTTCAAATTTCTTCTCAATAAATCTACCATAATAATGAACAAATATGGTGATACAAGATCTCCTTGTTTAAGACCCCTCTTGGCTTTAAATGATTCTGTAAGTAGCCCATTGACCAAAATTGAATATGATAATGTAGAGACATAAAATTTAATCCATGTGATTCATTTCTTCCCAAATCCAAACTTTTCTAATATTGCAAAAAATAAAATACTATTTAACCCTATCATAGGCTTTATTCATATCAATTTTTAAGATCATTGCTCTCTTTTCTTGAAGTTGTTGAATGCATTACTTTATGAGCTACCATGATCCTATCCAAATTTATCTCCCTTTTATAAATCCTCCTTGCTCTTCTAAAATAATTTTGTCCAACACTGGTCTTAACCAATTTACCATCACTTTGGATATTATCTTATATTCCATATTACATAGGCTTATGAGCCTAAATGAATCAAATAATTATGCATTATTTTTTTGGAAATAAGGTAAGATATGTTGCACTTATTTTATAAGGTATAAATTGTTTAACCCTAGACTATTCCACTACCACCAATAAGGAATCCTTCACTATCCCCTAGTTATGCTAATAGAATGTTGTTGAGAGCCCATACAAAACTAGGGATTTATCCTTATGAAAAGATAAAAGAGGTAAATGAACTTCCTCCAAAGTAATTGACTCCATAAATTTGTTATTGTCTTCACTTGTTATAGTTGAAGGTACTTCTTGTAGTAGTTTATCATTAAGAACTTCAATCTCCTCCAATCCTAGAATATTCTAGTAAAATATCATCTCCTTTCTAATTTCGCTTTGGTCTTCAATCCAAACCCCTTCTACTAATTTTGGATGTTGAAATTTGTACTATTGTCATCCTATGAAATACTATATTTTTATCTCCTTTTAACCAATTTTGTCTCAATTTTAATCTCCAAAATTTCTCTTCCTTACTCAAAATATTATTAAATTCACTAAGCAACTCGCTTTCCTCCCAGTTTAGAATATTGTGCTCAGCTTTTTAGAATTTTGAATGTTTCTTTTTTAGTTCTTTATTCTTCTCAAAGATGTTTTCAAAAGTTTTATTATTTCAATATTTTAATCTAGATGCTATTGATTTAATTTATTTTGGAAATGTATGTAGCCCATGTTGGAGAATATTACTATAACATGCAAAAAATCACCAATTCCAAAACTAATAGAATATGTGCAAAGTGTCCTTTTACTATTGAATTAAAAAGAGTGTTACAACATAGTCTCCTTAGAGATAGGTCTTTCTTTCTCTTTCAATGTGAGTATGGATCAACTTGTGGAGTCTTTTTTATGCTCTCAATGTAGGTGGGATTCTGTGTGCATATGTCATCGATAGTCTGCTTGAAGATGTCCTTTATACCTGCTCTAGGCCTACAATGCTCTAGGCCTACAAAAGGAGTTAGTTCATTTGAAAACCTATCTTGGATCAGACCCCATATTTATGAAGACAAATCAACATAAAAATGAAGAAAAACATGATAAAAACTAATAGAAATATTGTAGAAACTATCTAGAACTAATGTATACCTGATTTGAGACTGTAGATGTGTTTTAGGATTGGTTCGCATGGTGGTATGTGAACTAGAGCTCGAGTTCACACGATAAGGTGTGAACTAGACTGTTGTTGATTGTTGATCAAAATTTTCTATTCAAATATGTTCTACATAATTTCTATTACTGTTTTTCAGGTGTAAAATTGTTAGAATGGATTTTGGTATAATTTTAGAAAAGTTTGGGTTTGTTGACCAAAAGGGAGAGAGAAAATAATGAAGGAAATGGTCCTCTATTTATAGAGGGAACCAAGGCTAGGGGGGTAGTTAGGTATCCTAGACTCTAGGTTCAAGTCTTACCTATGGTGAAGTTAGGGTTATGAAGTGGTATGCTTAGTCATTCCTTCATGTGCCTTGAAGTAAATATCCTATGTGTGTGAGCTAGGATTAGGGTTAACCCTGATTAGCTAATCCCTAGGTTAGATGGAGGTTAGGTTAGGTATTCTATAAAATATCCTAACTAATTTGGTGCACACATGTGTGAGGGGGATATTAGGGCTAATTTGGCTTCTTAACCCTAATTAATCTTACTTAAGTGATAAAGTGCATTTTAAGTGAAAAGTCACTTGCAAATTAGAATTATAATTAGGATAATTAGGGTTTTGGGAGGGAATGGTCCCATGGGAGCCCTAATTAGGTGTAGGAAAGGTCTTAGGTGGCCTTAAGGGGATTTTAGGTATCCCTCCTATGAATAGAATACTTTTTGGATGTGTTTTGTGTATTTTTGTAGGTTTTTGGCACCTACAGATGACTATGATGGCCTATGATGGTCTATGAAGGCCTATGAGTACCTATAAATGTGTGTGTAAGCCTACAAGTGTTTATGCAAGCCTATAAGAATGTGTGGATGATCATGTACGACTTTTAGATATCTATATTTACCCCTTTTGTACTATATTGTGTAAAACACAATTTAGCTCAAAAATATGATGGAAGAAGGTGGTGAGTTGTTTGGAAAGACAAAGAATGTGTGGATGAATGAATGGAAATGAAACATGATGGTGATACAGGTGTCTTCACCAATTTAGTACAATATTTTGTAACATCGTACTGGTTATTTGTGAGGGCAACTTAAGACTGCTTTGCTTTTGTGATCAACACAAGATGATCCAATTGTGAATAGAACAACTGCCTTTTCAAATTTTTGCTTATGATTGATTGATGAGCGCATGATGACTTTTATAAAATAATTTGAGTTGAGTGGCAAGGAAATATTAGGCATAACATTCAGTATGTGGTAAGTACCGATATACAAAATGAAATCAAGATGTGTCCAAACATGTCAAGTGTAACATTTAGTATGTGGTCAGTGTTGATATATAGAATAAAATCAAGAAGAAGAGTGTTATATCAACTGGTACTTTAGGTTCGACATATTCCTCAACTTCATTGATGTGAAATATGGAATCATCGGGAAGATGAATAAGGAGTAGTTGGTTATCAGGAAATGGAGCCTCAGCTAGTTGGTCAGCGATGACCTACCCCTTAATGGACTTCTGAGAAATGAATTCAAGGTTGAATTTGGTAAGAAGAATAATCCATTTAGTAGTGCGAGAGTTATGATAGATCTTTTTGATCATGTAGCATAATAGATTATCATGGGAAATGAAAATATGGTGTGGTTAAGCATGTAGTGGTGTAGATTTTGTGTTGCAAATACTATAGTCAGGCAGAGCTTTTGCATATAAGCGTATTGGGTTTCATAGTTGACTAGAGTATGGCTGATATAATAGATAGATTGCTCATGATGAGGAAGTTATTCTGAGCCAATAACATTCTAATTGCAAAACCTGTAGCAAAAATATACAGAAAGAATGGTAATTATGGATGTGGCGAAGATAGAATTGGTGGTGATGTAATATATGCTTTTATTGAGTCAAAGGCTTGTTGGCAGTTGGTATCCCATTTAAAGGTAACCAATTTTTGTAAAAGGTGATTAAAGGGTTTACACTTATCAAATAATTGGCCAATAAAATGATGTATGGCTTGAATTTTTCCCTGTAGACTATGTAGTTGCTTGATATTTATGGGTAGAGGCATATCGATGATGACTTTGACTTTGTTGGGATTGAATTTAATGCCCCGTTGAGAGATAATGAACCCCAAGATATTACCTAAAGTAACACCAAAGACACACTTCTTTGGGTTGAGTTGTATGTTGTGTTTGAGAAGGTGGTCAAAGATCTTACAAATATTGGCAAGGTTTTGTGAGTGTTCTTTTGATTTGGCTATGAGGTCATCAACATAATCCTCCACTATTTTATGCATGTAGTTGTGGAATATGTAATTCATGGCACGTTGGTAAGTTGCCCTACCGTTCCTAAGGCCAAAAGGTATGACATTGTAATAGAAGGTCCCCCAAGGGGTTGTGAAAGATATTTTGTGTTGATTGGTAGGATTGATCTTGATTTTATTATAACCAAATAAGTCATCCATGAGAGATATCATTTCATGGCCAACGATGGAATCAACCAAGGAGTCGATATTTGGGAGGGGAAATTTGTCCTTAGGACACGCTTTTTTCAAATCTCTGAAACAATACAGACATGAACCTCGTTGGAGGATTTTAGTACCAGAACCATGTTGGATACCCATTCCAAGTAGTCAATTGGTTGTATGAACCCCACATCAAGGACCTTTTGGAGCTTATATTTGACCATTATAGCAATTGTGGGATGCATACGTTGTAATTTTTGTTTGACGGGCTTGGCGTCCCCATCAAGTGTGAGGTTGTGGATGACTAAATATGGGTCGAGCCTAGGCATATCCATGTAGGACCAAGAAAAAATTTTGATGTATTCTTTAAGGAAGGTGGTAAATAGGGTGTGCTCTTCTAACGAGAGGTTGGTAGCAATTTTAACGATATGGGGATTTGCGGTATCATCACCAATGTCAACGTTGATAGTGTCCTCCACAAGCATGTGGAAAACATATTAAAGTTGAGCAGGGATAGGAATGAGATGTATATCATCGATAGCCTCAGGTAAATCGAATTCATCATCTAGGTACACATCTATATTATTGACCCACAGAATGTGAGGTAGAGAGGATGATGAAGGTATGTTGGCATCGCGTATGATGGACTGTGATAGCAAGAAGTCCTATGATGAAGGTGTAGTGGAAATGTGGGTGAAGTCGATGAAGTTTTGATTAGGTGCCTCGGTGTGATCCATAGGATTTGTATACCGAAGTGGGGAGAATAAAACAAAATCGACCATGTTAATGGAAATAGTACTAATGGTGCTAGATGATGAGTATGAATATGAAGACTTAGAAGTATGAATATGAAGACTCCCTCACCCAAAATTTTAGTAATCTCATGGTCATGGAAACTAATAGACGGTTACAAGCAATAGGGGATGTTCCTTATGAAATTCACAAATGCATTTGTGTCATGGATTTCAAGGTTTATGGACCAAAGAATATCATTTAGTGTCTCGCGATGAGGTTAATATTATTATAATAAGTAAAAAATAGATAGCTTGGTTGGTGCATTGTGCAACTGATGAGTTAGGCTACCATGAATAGTGATGATATTTCATGGTAGGGGTGGTGAAATAGTCGATGTTGTAGGGGACAGAGGAGAAGTGAATGGCACTAGAGGCAAAATTATAGGTGCATCCTGGAGCGGTGGATAGCACTGAGTGCAAGTGGTAAGATTAATCATGCTCACCATGTTGCATGAGGGTGGATCATGATGGATACTATTAACTTGTTGGGATTGGCCTTGAATATTAGATTGGATTCCTTAGGGATTGGTCCCCCTATGTTCGAGTAGTGTATTCTGGTATATACACAAGTGTTAGTTTTGTGGTACGAAGGGGTTGGAAACTTGAATGCTACCTTTATCGATGAGGTCCTATACTAGGTCATGGAAGGAGTGACAAGAGCCTATATCATGGTCGGTCTATAAAATGATACGCACAAAATGCTTACTTGTTAAACCCATGAGGCTTGGGTTGATTTGGGTTGATAGGATGAATGTTAGATAAGGTGATGTGACTCATGTCATACAATATCTAAAATAGAGTTGGCAAGGGCTTAGAGATTGGAGTCAAATTTTGTTGTTGGAGTTGAGGTCGAAGACTATGAGCTTGTTGCGGTTTAGATGGAGGGGGCACGTTAGTATAAAATAAATGTTGCTATGGCGAAGGAGGTCACAAAATTGATGAAGAAGTTGGGGAAGCTACTGCTACTTGGTTGGTTTATAGCGGATATGAGCAGGGTTGATTTGGAACATTCTAATTGAAGCAAAAATTGGAGTTGTAGGATGGTTTTTGCCTAAGCTTGATCTTTCCAGATTGGACTTTGATGTCCTCCATGACCTTGGCTTGAGTAATAGCTTCATCAAATGTGCAACTTTGATGAATCTATAGAGGTGTAGAGATATGTTTATGATAGCTATTGGCAAAGAGCGTGACTAGTTCAATGGATGGAAGACTATGAGCTAGGTCATGGATGACCGATCTTCATTGAGAAATCAAAACTATGATAGGTTCATCATCAGCCTGTCACAAGGTGTAGACGTCAAAAAAATTTATCTTATTTTTTATTTTGATGGAGAATTTTTCTAGAAATTAATTGGCCAACAATTCGAAGGTGAACAGGCTATGGCACGGGAGCATGTTGTACCAATCGAGAGCTTATCCCCCAAGGGAGAAAGCAAAGGTACGCAACATGAGGGGATCACTATTGTGAACCTAATAACAGGAGAAGAGATAGTTGTTAACATGCTCGTGAGGGTCTTCCTTACCTTTGTATTTGTCAAACTTTAGGATCTCAAAGTGTTATGGGTAAGGAGGAATAGGAAATGATGGGTGAATAGGTTCGTTGCACAACTCAATGTATGTAGATTTTTTGGGCCCATAACCAACCGTGCGAAGATTCAATATCTTAAATTTCTCTTGCAAGAGTTGAAGTTCGGGTGATGGAGGTGCGATGAACTATGATGATGTAGTCAAATATTGAGAGTGGGGAGGATATCAAAGTTGTTGTTCTTCCCATTGTGAAGTAGGAATGTATTGTAGGTGTTCCTATTGATTTGGTTGTTGAACAATGTAGGATGCCAAGGTTGATGGGATATTCTTTTGTGGAGCATACATCTGCTAGGGATAGAAATATTATGGTTGTGGGATATGTGGTTGTTTCACAGGGGTCTGCTATAATGGTTGTGTAGTGGGGGATGATTATCAAGAAGGAGGTATCATGAAGAATGTAGGTGTGGTATACTATGGTGGAGGTAGTGGTGTTTGGATAAAGTATGAAGGTGGTGGTCGAGATGATGCACCAAAAGAGGGCACCTACATAGGACTAGATGAGCAATGAATGGAGAATTCAGGTTTGGTATAATATCACAGAGGATTAGAAAGATAAGATGGATAGAGTGGATAATAGATAGAAAGAGGAATGGAAGTGTTGTGGCTGATCCACAACACACCCCAAAATTGGGGACCCACCTTTTTTGCAGGCTTTCAAAGAAAATCTCAGTGACCCAGATGCTAAAAATCAAGAAAAAGGGGCAAAATTGCACAAGGAAGAAAAGTGTCGCGATATCGCGACATGTCGCGCCATCGCTGCCGAAAAATGAAAAGTGTCGCGAAATCGCGACATGTTGCTCCGTCGCGGCCGAAAATGAAAAAGTGTCGCGAAATCGCGACATGTTGCGCGCGCTGCCGAAAATGAAAAGTGTCACGAAATCGCGACGTGTTGCGCGGTCGCTGCCGAAAATGAAAAGTGTCACGAAATCGTGACATGTTGCTCCATCGCGGCCTAGAGAGGAGAGAGAAAGGCAAAATGGAAAGGCGTAGCGAAATCGTGACATGTCGCAAAATCATGGGTCAAACCAGTCAAACAGGGCAAAGTAGAAAAAACGTCGCGAAATCGTGACAGGAAGCGGCAAACGGGGCACGAAGCAGAAAGGCGTAGCGAAATCATGACGCGTCGCAAAATCACGGTCAACGAGCGGCGGCAGGTGGGTGGAACCGTCGTGAAATCATGACGTGTTTGATTTTCGTGGCTTACAAGCGGGTGAAAGGCATGAAATGTAAAATGGTCGCGAAATCGTGACAAAATCGAGCGAAAGGGCACGAAGCACAAAAACGTCGCGAAATCATGACAAAATCGAGCGAAAGGGCACAAGCACAAAAACGTCACGAAATCACGACAAACGCGAAAGGGCACGAGAAAAACGTCGAATCAAAAAGGGACAGTGAAAAACGTCACGATATCACGACAAAGGAGAAGTCCAAAGAAAACGTCACGATTTCACGAAGAAGAAGGAAAAAAGTCGCGATTGAAGTGTACGAAAAAAAGCGTCACGATTTCGTGACATGTCGCATTTTGGGCAAGAAGGCAAGAAGGCTGTTGGCCGAAAAACGTCACGATATCGCGACATGTCTCATTTTCACTGTGCTGGCAGAGGAACAAGCTGCATGCATAAAGATGTCATGATTTACATGGGGCCATTACGAAACATGCTGGAAACGCAGAACACGTGGCATACAGGTGTCAGAGTTATAGAAACGTTTCATGTAACAGAGAATATCGAACGTTTCGGCATCGAGCATAAAATCAAAAGCAACGAAAAGGCGAGGAATTTGAAACGACGCATTCTAGGAGGTGAAACGAAGCGACACAGGGTGAATCGAAGAGCCGTATCAGTTAGTATAAAATCAGAAGCGCAGATCGATACAAGGGTTGGAAATTGCTGCTAGCAGAGTTGCAGAGACAAGGGCTGCATGCCATTCTGGGCCTGCACTTGGAGCAATTTCCTTCATTTGTTCTAGATTTGTTAAACCTGGAACATTCTGTCATTGTAACTGATATATCATTTTAAGGCAGAAATACAGAGAGTTGACATCTTATTGATAAGAAAGAAGGAGTTATTATGCATGCAAGATTTAATGTTTTATCTTCCCTTTCAGATTTCTAGGCTTCTAGGTGAAGTTTAATGCAAATGTTTTTGGTTGCTTCATGCGAATGCCTAAAATCTGAAATTACAGTAAAAACCCTAGAAACCCGCACCTAGCTTATCAGGATTGTGCGAATTTGCAGATTCAATAGGTTAGGTTGCATGCAGAAAACCTCATTATCTTCGGTTTTGTCAAATCGAGATGGCAGCATTCTGGACGTAGTTTAGTTCATCTACTTTGCATTTTCTTTTATTCTCAATTCTTCATTTTATTTTTTTGTATTTTAATTACCATCATTTAAATAAATAACTGAAAATCCATCAAAGCTCAAGATCAAAACAAATTCATCTCTTAGATTTATTCACTTTGAGTCCATTGCAAATTCAAATTAAAATAAACCATAGTGCCCCTTGTTAACATCCACTTGCAACCCTAAGGTATTCCCAGCATTTAAATTGAACAACATCATTGGTATGCAAAGAGCTAGCATAACAGGAACCTTGGAGAAATTATCTATTGTAATTTCTTTGCAAGCAGAGGATTTTGGGACTCAGATCCTATCGGAGAGTGTGCTTTCACAATTGGGTGAAAACACCACTCAACAGATTGGCGCTAGAAGGAGGGCCTGATTGGTTTACTTTATTTTGATTTTCATACATGAGTAATATCTTTTTGATTTGATTTTGAAATCATCTCTTAAATCTCACAAACAGCTAAACTACAGCTTTTGTTTTTCTTTGTTGCAGGTTTTCTTTGAAATAACCGAGGGTTTCATCAAGGCAGTCTGGACCCACCGCGTCGTATTGCGACCAGGTCCCAAACAATCGGGAAAACCATTTTTCATGACCTTACGCTCATTGGTACTCCCAAGAATAAAACCAAGCAAGTCGTAAGCTTACCAATCACAAAAGACCTTTTTTCTCCAGGAAATCGAGTGGACCTACACCAGTGATACCAGTTGCCACTAGTGTTCCTATTGTCAGTAATATTTCCACTTCTCTTGTAGGATTGTCTTCATCGATTTTGAGTCAAATGGCTCAACCTCCAGCAGCTCCTTGGTATGGAGCTAATAATATTCCTTTGAACATTGCTGGGGATATCCATGAAATCCCCAAGAACATAGAAATATTTTTGCCTAAATACAAACCAGATGGCCCAAGAATAGCAGAAGAACATATCCAAGCCTATAGGGATGTTTTAATTAGGCTGCAAGTCCAACATGAAGATGTGGCTTGCAGACTTTTCCCCATGAGCTTAGATCCAATAGCATATGAATGGTATATATGCTTACCAACTGGTTCAATCACTTCATGGACGCAAATGGAGAATGCCTTTGTTAATCAATTTAGGTCACCCTTGGATCCCGCAACCATTTACAATCAGTTTATTACATGCAAAAGGGGCCAGGGGGAACCTATCAGAACATTTAATCAGAAATTCCAAAAGTGCTATAATAGAGCAGTTCGGCATTTTGCCATCGATCCCATAGTGGCTTTGCAGATATATTTTGGGGCATTGGACCCCATGACAGCCATGTTTGCAAGATGAAATCCTCAAGTCACCATGCTAGCTCTAGCCTATAATGAAGCCATGACCATCGAGTAGCAAATGACACCACAGGGCTATGGATTTCCCCAGATGCCTATGATGGGACAATATGCTCCATATGGTCAAGCTCCCTTGGCAAATCAGATCATGGCACCGCAAATGCCAAGCATGAACGCCTTCCCATATCAGCAACCGTATCCACCAGCACCTGCGTATGCACCCATTCCAATCCAACCAATTACATCCATTCCACCTGTTCCCGCATTTTTGCAGAATAGTCAATCGACTATGCAAGGAACCAACCAAGTTAATTCTCAGGCTATAGTTCCTTTCCCAAATCCAACTCCGATTCAAAGTGTCAATCCATACGGGAATCAAATTCCTCAAAACCCGACCCAAATGTTGAATCAAGACCCCACCAATTATGCAAATCCAACGGGGGTTAACAACAATGTGATTCCACCGAAGGAGATTTATTCGAAGGTCGAAGAGCTCAAGAAAATAGTTCATAAGCTGAGCAATGACATGGTTCAAAAGCGAAGTATGAATCCCATGCCCCTCACTCAAATCAAAATTTTAACAATAGAGGGAGACATTGGAACACAAAGCCAAACAATGGGGGAGTACCCGCTCCCATTGCTAATCAACTAGATCCTTCGTCAATCCAATTCCCTTTTGAATCTTTCAGATTTGGCATGGGAAAGGGGGTGTAGGTTGCACAACACAAAAGAACACAATGAGAGGAATTGTCCTGAAATTGCTAGATACACTCATTGTCTTCGAGCACAAGTTGATGATTTGGAGCTGGTATCAAATGAGGGTCCATCGCAACATCAAGATGATAACATTATGGTGATGGAAACTGTATATCATCAAGAAGGTGAGAGTGAGGAAGAAGAAGACGAAATTTTGGAATAGGAGGTGCAAGCTTTTCGAGATTTTAGAAAGGGGAATCATGGATACCATTTGAGAAGTAAATCTAAAGCCCCTAAAACCTCATCAACACCTCCAAACAACTCTATTCTTCCTCCGGATACTAAGGCAGATAATAATCCTCCTCCTCCACTCAGAAGAGAAATGTCTAATGACGTGCAGAAGACAGTCAAATTCGAAAAACCAAACTATGACATAGTGGAGGATCTAAAGAAGTCCAAATCTAGCCTTTCGTTCTTGGACGCGGCTAGATTGCCTGGCCAAAAGGAGGCGTTGATAAAGGCTCTGAACTCACCTGATCAAATGTGGAAGGGAAAAGGAGTTGAGTCCCATCTGATTTTACGAAAGGAGAGACGGGATGTCCCGCCATTCTTATTGACTATGAGAATTGCGGGTAAGAATTTGCATAACTGTTTGGTGGACACGGGTGCCACGAGCAACCTCATGCCTTCGGAGATATGTCAAATGCTAGGTCTGCAACCTGTTTCATCCAAATGCAAGGTCCTGCAATTGGACCGATCAGAGGTAAATGTGGTAGGGACCCTATATGATGTCAAAATTCAATTAAATTCTGAACCCAGGGTCCAACAGGTTGTCGACATTCTAGTTGTTAATATCCCAAGTAGATATGGAATGCTACTTGCGAGGGATTGGATGAAAACTCTGAATGGCTATTTTTCAACAGACTGCTCACATATGTGGCTACCCTGGAAAGGAATTGCAAATCAAATCAGAGTGGAAAATGAACCGAGGCTTAAAGAAATCATAACAGAATTTAACAAGCCGAATGAAGTTCAGTTTTCTGAGCCAGAAGCTGGGGTTTATGCACTTGATGTTGAGGAAGCTACTGAAGAGCCTAAAGAGGAAACATGTCATGGTGGCTCTTTTGAGGAAAATGATTGCACATGGTTGCTCAGGTTTGATGGATCAAAATCTAGACAGGGAGCAGGAGCTGGAGTCGAGCTCACTGGTCCAGGAGGTAAACCATTATTGGCTGCCTATAGATTGCAATTTCCTTGCATGAACAATGTGGCAGAATACGAAGCATTGATCTTTGGTTTACGTCTAGCATTGAGCAAGCAAGTTAAATGCTTGAAGGTTTTGGGAGATTATGAGTTGGTAGTCAAGCAGATCAAAGGACAGTATACATGTCGTGACAGGAGACTGAGCCTTTATAGAACTAGGGTTATGGACCTCATTGAGGAATTCGACGCATTCAATATAGCCCTTATTTCTAGAAAAGGAAATCGAATAGCAGACTCTCTTGCAGTCGTCGCGGGCATGTTAAACCCGGTTGATATAAAAAGGTGTAAAAAGTTCTCCATTGAATTGGTTCCTTGTCCATCAATACCCGATAATGTCAAGAATTTCCAGGTTTTTGAAAATGACAGACACATCTTCAAATTTGTCACGAACTCGGGTATTTTTGAAAATCAGGTGATTGATGAGGAGCAAAGGTGGCAAGATGAAACAGAAAACGAGAGTGAAACCGCATGTCAATCCAACAAAATACCTAAAGACGTGGTTTCATTGGAGAAAATGTTCGACGTGGGATACAAGACCAAAAAAGGAAAAAGGGTCCCACTCCCCAAAGATGCATGTGATTCAATTAATCTAGGGAGTGCGGACAATCCAAAGGAGGTGTACATTGCAAAGGCATGTACGAGATGAAGAAAGGAGCAACATAATACGGGCATTGAAGCATTACATAGATTGCATTGCTTGGAATTACAATGAGCTGAAAACATACAACCAAGACATCATCACACATACCATCCCTTTGAAGCCAGACTCCAAGCCTTTTAGGCAAAGACAACGAGTTGTTAACCCGCTATTGGAGCCTTTGATCGAAAAGGAGGTCAAAATATTATTGGAAGCGAAAATCATATTTCCTGTTAGGCACTCAACCTGGGTTGCTAACCTCGTTCCAGTAAGAAAAAAGAGTGGAGAGATTAGGTTGTGCATAGATTTTTGAAATCTTAATAAAGCCTCTCAAAAGGATAATTATCCATTGCCATCAATTGATGAAATTCTACAAACGGTAAATGGATCTGAAATGATGTCCTTTCTTGATGGGTATTCCGGATACAACCAAATTCTTATACATCCAAATGACAGGATGAAAACAGACCTTCACCACCAAGTGGGGGACATTTGCATATAAGAGAATGCCATTTGGACTGTTAAATGTTGGTGCAACATTTCAACGCGCCATGGACTATGCATTCAAAGGGCTTATAGGCAAATGTATCATCGTGTATGTGGATGATATTCCAGTATTCTCAAAGAAGAGAGAAGACCATGTCAAAGATTTGAAGAAAGTGCTCCAAAGATGCAGAGAACATGGAATTTCCTTAAATCCCAAAAAGTGCATTTTCGGAGTAATAGAAGGAAAATTGCTTGGTCACATCATTTCAAAAGAGGGCATATCCATCGACCCAGAAAGGATACAAGCTATCCAAAACTTACCTCTCCCAGGTAGTAAAAAAGAATTGAGATCTTTCTTTGGGCAGGTTAATTTTGTGAGGAAGTTCATCTCTAGCTTTCCTGAGATAGCCAAACCTCTGAACAAGATGCTCAAGAAGGATGTAGAGGTCAAGTGGAACGAGGAAAGTAGGGTGGCCTTTCAGAACATCAAAGATGCCATTTCCAGAGCCCCGGTCCTCATAAGTCCAGACTATTCCAAACCTTTCTATATTTATGCTTTCGCATCAGAACACTCTTTCGCGAGTGTCTTAACCCAGAAAGGTGAGGATAGTGTAGAAAACCCCATAGCATTTTTAAGTGCCCCTCTAAAAGATGCTCAATTAAGGTATTCAATCCTTGATAAGCAGATGTACGCACTTTTTAAAACGGTGAAAAAATTTAGGCATTACATTGTGCACAGCAGAGTTATTGCCATCGTGCCTGACTCTGTTGTTAAGACCATGTTTTTACAAAATGAACTAGGTGAGAAAAGAGGGAAATGGATTTCCACCATCCAAGAATTCGATCTCGAAATCCAACCTATGAAACTAGTTCGAGGATAGGGACTGGTGAAGGCGATCGCTGAAAATAATCCGCAAATAACATGCCAATACTCGAATACAGAATACATTGCTAAGGATGACTGGTATGTTGATATTGTGCAATTTTTATTGAATGGTAAGTGTCCTTCTAATCTGAATTCAACCCAGAGAAGAGCTTTAAGGCTTAAGTCTATCAATTATCTGATGAAATCTGGTGTTCTTTACAGGAAGAATCATGAAGGGATCTACCTGAGGTGCCTGAACAAAGAAGAAGGCTGCCAGGGTGTTGCAGGAATTTCACGGGAAACATGGAACTGGTCATGGTGCGGCAAATGCTACAACGCATCAAATCCTGAGAGCAGGATACTATTGGCCCCACATTTTCAAAGATGCACATGCCCATGTACGATCTTGTCATATCTGTCAAGTGGCTGCCAATAGAGAAAGAAATGCAGCCATGCCATTACAACCTGTAGTTGAAATGAGACCATTTGCACAGTGGGGACTAGATTTCATTGGGGTTATTAACCCAAATTCTTTTGATTCTCATAAATTCATATTGATAGCTACAGACTACTGTACAAGGTGGATAGAAGCGATTCCTACTAAACATGCCACCACAGACGTTGTAATAAAATTCCTTGAGGACCATATTATAACAAGATTTGGAATGCCCGATTCTATTGTCAGTGACAATGGTAAAGCTTTTATTTCTACACAATTTGCAGATTGGGCATATGACAACAAAGTGAGCTTAAAGTTTGCATCTAATTATTATCCTCAAGGAAATGGTTTGGCCGAATCTTCAAATAAAAATTTGTTGAACACCATTAAGAAATTGCTTGGAAAAGAACCCTCGGGATTGGCACGACCAATTGAAGTTTTCCCTTTGGGCGAGATAGGACCGAGTAAAAGAATCCATAGGGAATACTCCCTATCATTTGGTCTATGGGCAAGACCCGATATTTCCTGCAAATTTGAAGTTGCGGACCTTGCATTTCATACAAGAGTACTTGGGGACGAGATGATCAAGTTGAAGCCGAGGTTAAGTCATTTGTTGCACCTTGATGAAAAGAGAGAAGAAGCCATGAATCACATGAATAAACACCAGGAAGTTATCAAGAGATGGTTTGACAGAAGGGCCAAAATTAAGTCCTTCAGAATTTCAGATTTGGTATTACTATGGGACAAAAGACATGAGGAAAAAGGGAATCATCAAAAGTTTGATTGTCTTTGGTTAGGCCCCTATCAGATTTCAAAAATTCTCGAGAAAAATACCTTCAGGCTAAAAACTTTAGAAGGGAAAGATTTTATGCTACCGGTTAATGGGCAGATTTTAAAGCATTATTTTAGCCCTTAGGTTGTGAGAGT
Organism: Wollemia nobilis; assembly: GCA_028583015.1. Taxonomy (NCBI): domain Eukaryota; kingdom Viridiplantae; phylum Streptophyta; class Pinopsida; order Araucariales; family Araucariaceae; genus Wollemia; species Wollemia nobilis. The sequence continues at coordinate 1,406,764 of JAQPPZ010016676.1, forward strand.
TTGATGTTATTCTTTTCGGTTTTGGTGGGGATTTTCAGATTTTGTTTTCATTATTTAGGATTGTTAGTCTAGTTAGGATTTAGGTTGTGGGTTTGATTTCAATTGACATGTTTTGTTTATTTTTATAAAAATAAAAATAAAATAAAAAATAAAAATAAAATAAAATAAAATTGAGATGTCAACTTATGCTTAAGATTAGGAGAACATGAAATATTGGAATTGTCTTGTAAAAGCTCCACAAGTCACACAAACATTTTAAGTTATATCGTTTGAAATTTGTGATGCATGAAGTAGTCAGTTTTGTATGGCAAATAATTTCATTTGCAATTCAAGAGATAATGCATTCATGTTACATCTCACTTTACATATACATTCCATCTTAGTTGCATATGCATCTTAGGTACAAATCATTAAAGTATGTCAAATCCTCTTAGGGTTGTGTTATAACATAAATATAAGAAAAATCCTAAGGTTGGAAACTGAGTCTTGAGATATCTAGAACCAAGCACATCTTATACATTAAAAAGGATCTTGAGCAAAATGATCAAAACCTAACTTGGAAGAAAAGGTTGGGCGAAAGAGGTTTTTCATGTCTATCCTATTATGCAACATGATCCTTAAAACAGTGGTTTTGACCACTTCCATAAAGCTTAAAGCCTAAAATCAGAGTAGTAAGGATAGGGTTAAATCCTCATCGAACTTAGGTTGAGGATCCAACTCCCCAAAGCTTTGATTTGACCTACATGGAGTAGTAAGGATAGGGCATAAATTCTCATCTCGCTTAGGTTGAGAATCTGATTCCCCAAAGCTCTTATGTCTCATTTCATAATAAATCTTGGATTGGAAGGATCGTACTACTTGTCCTCTGCAAAGGATGGGTAGTCATCCCCAAGGTCTAAGCAATAAATTAATATTTTCCATTTTTATCCAAAGCTTGGATTGGAAGGATCGTACTACATGTCCCTAGCAAGGATGGGTAGTCATCCCCAAGGTCCAAGAAGTAAAAAATTAATTTTTCCCATCTCATATTTATATTGGATTGGAAGGATCGTACTACTTGTCCTCTGCAAAGGATGGGTAGTCATCCCCAAGGTCCAAAGAAATGAAGATAAGTTTTGGATTGTGGGGTTAAGTATGCCCATGCATGGCAACATGTCTTGTCTAAAAAACAAGACCACTGATTGTCCAAAGGGTTAGACTAGCATGACCATTTCTTCCATAATTGGTTAAATTATTTTGCTCAAAGTGAGGTAATGAACTCTAAATCGGAATAGTAAGGATAGGGTTAAACTCCCATCTTGGTAAGGTTGGGAGTCTGATTCCCCAAAGTTCTGATTTCACATTCACTTGCACATGGGTTCAAGATAGTAGGGACTCATAACCAACTTTGGGATATAATAAAACAATTCATTAGTGGATCCTAAGAGGGTTTGGCAATCTTGAATGTTTGTACATGATACTAGAAGAAAGACTATGCCTTTTATAAAAGCAAAATCTCCTAGCATATTCATTAGGTTACACAAATCATTCACAATCTCACATATGCATTCATGTAAAACTGACAATGGAATGTTGATCAATTTCAAACGATAGGGAATGAAATTCATTGCACACACTGAGCTAATACTTGATGATTCTGATGATTCATGTACTTCTGATCTTTGGGCATTTGTTTATATTGCTTATGTGCTAACACATGTTTTCGAGTTTGTATATGTTTCAGGTTGGGTTCTCACTAAAATGCTCAAGAGCATTTGACAGCAGAGTCGCCATTTGTTGTGGCTGATCCACAACACACCCCAAAATTGGGGACCCACCTTTTTGCAGGCTTTCAAAGAAAATCTCAGTGACCCAGATGCTAAAAATCAAGAAAAAGGGGCAAAATTGCACAAGGAAGAAAAGTGTCGCGATATCGCGACATGTCGCACCATCGCTGCCGAAAAATGAAAAGTGTCACGAAATCGTGACATGTTGCTCCGTCGCGGCCGAAAATGAAAAGTGTCACGAAATCGCGACATGTTGCTCCCAAAATGAAAATGTGCCAAATCCTGACATGTTCCGTCCAAAATGAAAAGTGTCACGAAATCGTGACATGTTGCTCCATCACGACCAGAGAGGAGAGAGAAAGGCAAAATGGAAAGGCGTAGCGAAATCGTGACATGTCGCAAAATCATGGGTCAAACCAGTCAAACAGGGCAAAGCAGAAAAAACGTCGCGAAATCGCGACAGGAAGCGGCAAACGGGGCACGAAGCAGAAAGGCGTAGCGAAATCATGACGCGTCGCAAAATCATGATCAACGCAGTCAGCGGCAGCAGGTGGGCAGAACCGTCGTGAAATCGTGACGTGTTTGATTTTCGTGGCTGAGTGGAAAGGCTAAATGAAAAGGTAAAATGGTCGCGAAATCATGACAAAAATGAGCGAAAGGGCACGAAGCACAAAAACGTCGCGAAATCACGACAAAATCGAGCAAAAGGGCACAAAGCGAAAAAACGTCACGAAATCGGGACAGAAACGAGCGAAAGGGCATGAACAAAAGCGTCGCGATCAGACAGGCGGCAAAGGGACAAAGTGAAAACGTCGCGAAATCACGACGAAAGCGAAGATAGCCAAAAAAAAGCGTCGCGATTTCGACGAAGAAAACGTCGCGATTTCGACGAAGTGTACGAAACGAAAAGCGTCGCGATTTCTGACATGTATTTTGACATGTCGCGTTTTTGGGCAAGAAGGCAAGAAGGTTGCATTGGTCGAAAAACGTCGCGATATCGCGACCATGTCTCATTTTCGTGTGGAGGAACAAGCTGCATGCATAAGGACGTCACGATTTACATGGGGCCATTACGAAACATGTGGAAACGCAGAACACGTGGCATACGGGTGTCGGAATTACAGAAACGTTTCATGTAACGAGAATATCGAACGTTTCAGCAGCGTGCATAAAATCAAAAGCAACGAAAAGGCGAGGAATTTGAAAAGATGCATTCTAGGAGGTGAAACGAAGCGACGCAGGGTGAATCGAAGAGCCGTATCAGTTAGTATAAAATTAGAAGCGCTAGATCGATACAAGGGTTGGAAATTGCTGCTAGCAGAGTTGCAGAGACAAGGGCTGCAAGCCATTCTGGGCCTGCACTTGGAGCAATTTCCTTCATTTGTTCTAGATTTGTTAAACCTGGAACATTCTATCATTGTAACTGATATATCATTTTAATACAGAAATACAGAGAGTTGACATCTCATTGATGAGAAAGAAGGAGTCATTATGCATGCAAGATTTAATTTTTTATCTTCCCCTTTCAGATTTCTAGGCTTCTAGGTGAAGTTTAATGCAAGTGTTCTTGGTTGCTTCATGCGAATGCCTAAAATTTGAAATTACAATAAAAACCCTAGAAACCCGCACCTAGCTTATCATGATTGTGCGAATTTGTAGATTCAATAGGTTAGGTTGCATGTAGAAAACCTCATTATCTTCGGTTTTGTCAAATTGAGATGGCAGCATTCTGGACGTAGTTTAGTTTACTATTCTTTGCATTTTCTTTTATTCTCAATTCTTCATTTTATTTTTCTGTATTTTAATTACCGTCATTTAAATAAATAACTGAAAATCCATCAAAGTCTAAGATCAAATAGATTCATTGCTTAGATTTATTCACTTTGAGTCCATTGCAAATTCAAATTAAAATAAACCATAGTGCCCCTTGTTAACATCCACTTGCAACCCTAAGGTATTCCCAACATTTAAATTGAACAACATCATTGGTATGCAAAGAGCTAGCATAACAGGAACCTTGGAGAAATTATCTGTTGTAATTTCTTTGCAAGCAGAGGATTTTGGGACTCAGATCCTACCGGAGAGTGTGCTTTCACAATTGGGTGAAAACACCACTCAACAGGAAGGAAGAGCCTAGAATGGGCAAGGTGGAGGGAGTCGAAATGTGGAAGTAGATGAAGGTGGAGGTGGAGTGGAAAATGGTATACCATATCCCAGAATATGGGAACGGAGGCGGAGGAAGCGATGAAGAAGGAGTTAGGCATCAAAGGTAAAAGCCTGAGAGGAGGGTATGGTGAACGTGTTCACAAAGGTTTGTGAAGACAATTTTTTTATGTTGGTGAGGAATGAATTGTTGCGATTGAGAGGGTGTTTACGATGCAGTATCAAAATATGAAAAATATGAATGTTGGGGAGGTGGTTTTTGTGGCACTTGAGAAGCGTATTGGTATGATGATGTGGGTGGGGTGTGTTGTTGTTGTGAGAATGATGGTTGTGCAGGTGATTATGATAAAGGCACCTGAGTGCTTGGGGTGGAAGATGAGGGATATGATATCATCCCTACAGTAAGGGTGAATGACAAAACCTCAAGGTGAGGATGATTGAGTAAAGAAGGGTCATCCCCGAGAAGATAATGAGAAGGATCTTGAAGGAAAGGATGAGCAAAGGTAAGTGAGATGTAGGAGTTTTTTCATAGATAGTGAAGAAGGGAGGTGGATTTTCTGGAGTGGTATAGATGACATGGTTGCAAAATGTGGATAGTGGATTAGGTGGGGGTGACTAAGTAAGAATATGATGATATTCTCCAAACGATGTAGTGAGCATGTTCCTAGAGTTATATGTCTCACCATGGGACATGGTAAGTGTGTGAGATGGCATAGAACCAGTAAGTAGATCATGTATATACGTGGATGCTTCCCTTGTAAATGGAGGGGGAGGAATTGACTAACTAGAGGTGGTGTGAGAAGCCTCATCCTCAAGATTCACTTGCTTGCATGCTCAGCTATGAGTAACAATATGCATGATGTTGTGTACTACGATTGAGTGCTCAAACTACTCAAAAATGTAAATCTGAACCTATGGGTGTGCTCTGTAGGATTTTGGACAAATATATGAAATTTGGTGTGAATCTATGTACTAGAATGGAGTTTGCATATTGCTATGTGAACCTGTACTACAAAAATCTGGTTCACACAGTGCTATGTGAACTGGACCCAGACAGTGAATCTGACAAAAAACTCAAAGTGGAAAGCTACAGACAACCAGTAGATATGCTGCTAATAGGTGAATGTGTTGAAACCAATTTTGTGAGCATGCAATAAAAGGCACAACTAGAATTGGTGCTAAGCAAAGAAAAATAAATGTTTATTTTTTGTGTGTGTGTGTTTTGATGTTTATTTATACTCTAGAAAGTACCACGAGAAGTGGGATGAAACTCTAGAAATAACATGAGTGTCGTCAGCACAAAATATCCTGCAATACCCAAGGGTGGATAGAATAGAATAGTGTCTCAACAAGTGAATGGTAACCTAAATGTAAAGGTGCAGTAAAATTATATACAAATGGGAAGGACTCAAAATGCACTAATGAGTTTAGAATCCTCTCACGAGAAGAGGTGGTATTGTCTAAGACCTACTACTGGCCTAGTTGGGCGATCGCTTCACTCTCGGGCGAGCTTAGTCAAGAATGATAGTTACTTGTTCATGAATAATGTGAGCCTTATGAACAAAGGCATCTAATCCTATCCCACTTCGAAGGTCCCTTTCGGTGATGAAATTTGGAAAACCAATCTCAATAGTAGGGGATCTTCCAGTGATGAAGTCTGGAATACCACTCTTGGGGGCTACTATGGTGTCTAGGGGTTGAGCTGGTGGAAGGAGATGAATTCCAACATCATCAATCTTGAGTGGAAATTTGTGATGAAGTCCAATATTACCACAGCGTATGATACGTGAGTGTGTCATAGTGTTTTTACTACTGATGAGGTGAAAGCATAAACTAGCTAAATACCTTTTCAAAAGGGAAACTAGAACTACATGCTTTTTTGAATCGAAATTAGATCTATATACCTTTTTGGAAAAACAAATCTACTCTACGAAGCAATGAAAGCAAACAAAACTGAGGTGCATGAGAAAGAAATTTGCAATTTATCTACGTGCATTAGAAATAAATTGAAACCCTAATCTAATGACATGAAAGGGGAAATGCAATTTACCCAAGGGATTTGTGGAAGAGATGGGAAATCTTAAGCTGAATGATGTAAATAAATTGAAACCCTAATTTAATGACTTGAAAGTAAAATGCAATTTACCCAAGGGATTTGTGAAAGATATGGAAAATCTTAAGCTAAATGATGTAAAGAAATTGAAACCCTAATTTAATGACTTGGAAGGAAAAATGCAATTTACCCAGGGGATTTGTGAAAGAGATGGTAAATTTCTAATATAAGTGCTATAAAGAAATTTGAAACCCTAATCTAATGACATGAAAGGGAAAATGTGAGTTACCCAGGGGATTTGTGAAAGAAATAGGAAATTTCTATTCTAAGTGCTTTGAAAAGAGATTGAAAATTCCTAGTCTGAATGTTTTTGAAAAGGGATTGAAAATTCCTAATCTAAGTGCAAATTGGAAAGAGACTAAAAATCTTAAGCTTAATGTGATTCAAAAAGGGATTAAAAGTCCTATCTACTGCATTAAAGGACAATTTGAAAGTGATTTTAAAGGTTTGAAATAAATTATAATGTACTCTAATGAATTGGAAAGGGAATGTAACTTTAGTCTAAAGGACAAAAAAAAAAATTGAAATGACTCAACCTAACTAATTTTGCAATGATTGAAACCCTAATTGATGTGCTTTAAAAATGAAATTTGTCAAAATTACTTAATGCATTTGAGAGGGAAATTTTTTTGCAAAGGAATGATGAAAAAATATGGTCCTGAGAGAAATACCTGACTCTTATGGTGTCAGATGGACTTCTTTCTATCTTTGTTGTAGACCTCTGCAATTTTAGGTTGTTCAAAAGTAGTTTGGTAGAGTTCGCATGGCAAGGTGCGAACTGGACTGTTGATTTGCAGGATGGGGTGTGAAATGGGTTTGGAAGCCTAAAACTTCTAATCTAAAATCTTGAGGTGTATTTTAGGGATTTTTTGGGCTCTATTTTGTGTTCACAGTACCTGAAAAAACAAAATAAAGTCATATATTGAGTTATATTAGCAAGAGAACTATTCTAAAACAAATTTTTGTGGGGTCCAATCGGGCGTGCTAGAATGTAATATGCGAAAAGTCATAATTCCAAAACTAATAGAATATGTGCAAAGTTTCCTTTTACTATTGAATTAAAAAGAGTGTTAAAACATAGTCTCCTTAGAGACAGGTCTTTCTTTATCTTTCAATGTGAGTATGGGTGAACTTGCGGATTCTTTTCAATGCCCTCAATGTAGGTGGGATTTTGTGTGCACGTGCCACCATTAGTCTGCTTGAAGATGTCCTTTATACCTACTCTAGACCTACAAAAATAAGTTAGTTCATTTGGGGACCTGTCTTGGATCATACCCCGTATTTATGAAGACAAATCGACATAAAAATGAAGAAAAATATGATAAATATTGATATAAATACTATAGAAACTATCTAGAATTGATGTATACCTTATTTGAAGCTGCAAATGTGTTGTGGGATTGGTTTGCATGGTAGCATGTGAACTAGAGCTCAAGTTCGCACGACAAGGTGTGAACTAGACTGCTATTGATTGTTGATCAAAATTTGCTATTCGAATGTGTTTCAGATAATATATTTTGTTGTTTGTCGGGTGTAGACTTTTCATAAATGGTTCAAGTACAATTTTGGCAGAGTCTGGGTATGTTGACCAAAAGGGAGAGAGGGAATAATGAAAAAAATGGTCCTCTATTTATAGAGGGAACCAAGGCTAGGGGGTATTTAGGTATCCTAGGCTCTAGGGTCAAGTCTTACCTATGGTGAAGTTAGGGTTATGAAGTGGCATGCTTAGTCATCCCTTCATGTGCCCTGAAGGAAATATCCTAGGTGCACACATGTGTGAGCTAATATTAGGGTTAACCCAGATTAGCTAATCCCTAGGTTAGATGGAGATTAGGTTAGGTATTCTAGAAAATATCCTAACTAATTTGGTGAACACGTGTGAGGGGGATATTAGGGCTAATTTGGATTCTTAACCCTAATTAATCTTACTTAAGTGATAAAGTGCATTTTAAGTGAAAAGTCACTTGCAAATTAGAATTGTAATTAGGGTAATTAGGGTTTGGGGAGGGAATGGTTCCATGGGGGCCCTAATTAGGTGTAGGAAAGGGCTTAGGTTGCCTTAAGGGGCTTGCAAGTATCCCTCCTAAGAATAAAATATGTTTTGGATGCGTTTTGTGTATTTTTATAGGTTTTTGGCACCTACAAACCACTATGATGGCCTATGATGGCTTACGATGGCCTACGATGGCCTATGAGTGCCTAGAAATGTGTATGTAAGCCTACAAGTGTTTATGCAAGCATATAATAATCTATGAGCGATCATGTGCGACTTTTATGTGTCTACAATTACATTATTTGGTACATGTCAATGTACCACCTTGATACATTCTTGTAAATATTGGAAATACACAAGTGTCATGTAAATAAATGTGCAAGTGTTATATGTGTAAAGATTAGAAATGCACAAGTTTCATATAAATAAGTGTGCAAGTGTTATGTGTAAATGTGCACAAGTGTCCCTCATGTAAGTGTGCACATGTGTCCTTAGAATAGGAAAGTGAAGAGTTGTAAAGAAGAGTGAAGGTCAAGAGTGTAGCATATGAAGAGTCGCATACAATTATATATTTATGACAAAGCATTATAATTAGTATCGAACGTGCATAGCTTTATGCTTGCACTAGTGGACCTTTATTCAATAGCATTCTCAGTATTTATATGTGCAATATTGTGAGAATTTTTTATATGATTATTCTGTGAGTATTTTTATGAGTTATTGTATTTGATATTATATTCTGAGTTATTCTATTTGATTCATTATATTGTACCCTATTTATCTTTGATCCTGTGATTATTTTCCTATGAGATTTATATTAGTATCAAAGCTTCAAAAGCTAATTGGGGTATTAGAGTCACAACAATAATTTTTGCACAAGATTTGAAAATTAGTTTGTGTCCATTGTGAAAAAATTGGTTAGAGTCTATCTACTTTAAAGGGAGTTAGATCTAGACTCTATTTGGAAGTTGCAAAGGCTAGAGTCTTTTCATAATTGTAGGAATAGTTAATGAAGACTAGAACTCAACAATAGAATTTGAAGATTGAGATACAACGAGGGTCTTTCCACTAGGTTGAAGAATAATCAATGAATACTATGACTCAGCAATAGAATTTAAAGATTGAGATACAATGAGGATATTTCCACTAGGTTGAAGAATAACCAATGAAGACTAGGAATCAGTGTGAAGAATAGCCAGTGAAGACTAGGATTCATATTTGGACGAATAAGCTTGAAGATAGTTGATTAGTCAAGGAAATAGCTAACCCTGGCATTAATAGAAGGTTTCATGGATAAAAATCCCTTGACATTGATATTTCTCTAAACGAAAGAGAATAGTTTACAATATGAATATTGCAAGAAAAAAGTAACTCAAAAAAAGTTGGTCATTTAGGAGATTGCCATCCTAATTCAGATATTGGATTCTCTAGTGTGGAGGAGATTCATATTGGATTCTTAGGAACAGCCTAAGAAATTGCTACAGTGAAAATTGATCTACGTAAGTGAGAAGCTTCCTACAACATATAGAGAAGACTTTCATCTTCAAGTGCAAGAAGGCGTAAAGCTTTCCTCAAGTGGGGATTGATTCAAGTTGCATACTATCAAACGTTTTAGGTCTCAAAGATAGACCTTGATAAAAAATTTAGGTCATTAAGATATTGACCTTGATAAGATAGATTGAGTTTACCTATTCCAAGAAATCTATTCAAAATAAAAGGCAGTTTATAATATTGATTTAGGTCTTGAATATAAACCTTGATTTAGATTGAAAGTAGAGAAAAGAGACCCGTTAGAAGAGCTACAACAAGAGTACTTACACCAAATTTGGGATAATCATTGCCATTTGATGAAAAGCCCAAAAGAATATATAGGATAATCATTGAAAGAGGTCCCATTGAAGAAAGATATAGGAGACCCATTGAAAGAGGTCCTATTGAAGAAAGATAAAGATAATTTAAAATAAATCTATGGAATAAGACTCGTAGAAAGAGGTCCATCATAAAGTATATATAGTCGCTCTTATTAAGAAAATAGGCCATTTACAAGCCCTTTGTTAATAGGCTTGAATATAAGAGATACAAAGAAAGTGACATTAAGGAAGAAAGTAAGTAGAGGACATCATACTCCTAGTATAGAGGAAAATATTTAGTCAAAGACTCATTGTAAGCAAGTGAAAGAGTTGCAAGGTAAAGAAATAAATCCTTTAAAGTAAAGGTCAGCATATAAGCAGATAAATACTGTTAGGTGGCCAATAATATAGGTGTCTAAGGATTGGAAAACGTAGAAGAATACTTCGAGCAAGTTTGAGAAACCATTAAATAGAAAGCTTGCAAGGAGATTCAAAAACAAGCTTGAAAAAAGAAGCCTGAGATCAAAAGAAGAGAACTAGAGAATGAGTTAGAGGCAAAATTTAAGGAAAATTAAGCAGAACTAAAAGCACTAGCAAGAAGAAGGCTCAAGAACCAGAGTACAAAGGATCAAAATAGAATTAGAGGAAGAAAGCTCAAGAAGGAGAACAATCCTAGTAGAATGTTTTTTAACTATGCAGAGAGATTGCTAGGTAAAAGGCTATGTAATCAAAGAGTTATTTGAAGTTAAAAGTGTCATCGAAGGTTGAATAGAAGTTTTTTTGGAGCATCATCTGAGAGCCAATTGGTGAGCAATTAAAACAAGAATTAGAAGCATCAAATAAAGCGTAATCTGATCAACAAAAAATGGTTGTAGGGTAGAATATGAAAGCATTAAGGTAGCAAGAGCTAAGTGAAGTTACGTAAGAGCAAGCAATGTAACAGTTGTTTATCAAAGAAGAACCAGAAGTTTGAAAAACCATAGTCGAGTTCACCTCATAGTAGAAGCAACCAAAATACTCAAGCATCAATGAGCAAAGTGCCAATGCAAGGGAAATGAAGCAACAAAGGCTTTGGTAAGTGAAGCACCAGCAAAGGAGAAATGAAGAGACAAAGGCTGAGGGAGTGAAGCATTAACCTAGGGAATGAAGTACCACTAGAGAAGAGAAGGCATAGGGAATGAAACATGAAGAATACGCACAGGGAAGTTAAATACCTACAGTTGGAGAAGAGACAAAGAACCGCCAGCTCTCATTGTAACATCGAAAGAGAAGCAAGCACCAAGCAAAGGAACGTTGAGAGGTCAAGGTAGTAACATCTTGAAATTATTTGAAGTAATGATAGGGAATATTAATGTAACGATTTTGAGAAGAATAATATCGAATACAAAGTGTCTTTGATGCCTCAAGCATAAGGAAATCAAATGTGTGCAATGTTTCTCTAATGCCTCAAACAAGGAGAAATTCATACGTCCATCCAACACAGAACATGAAGTGAAACGTCTCAAGATTGAAAGCATAAGATCACTCACATGAGTGGGAGGGAGGAATCTCAAGGTAGAGTCAAGTGGAATTTAGAACTACAGTTGAAACGTCCGAGCACACAGATTTTTTGGAGGTATAATTTCAAATTTTAGGTTTTTTTATAACACAAATAAGAAGTTATAGGGTTTGGATTTAATATTTAATATTTTATAAAGGTTAATTAGAAATTAGGATTAATTGTTTTTGTATCAATTAAAAACATTTCTTTAAGTTGGGGTGATAAGTAGGTTTGAGATTTACTTACTTAGCAAGATGGAGTAAGGCATAGTTAGGTATTGTTAAAATTTGAAATTTAGTTCCTTTATTTGCAAAATGGTTAACTTTGGAGTGAAAAGGAAGCCTACATCAAATTTAGAAAAATCAAATTTGCAAACTTTTACTTCTTCAAAAGTTTCTAAACATTAGGGAGACATAATAAATTCTACTTCATAGGTTTGTAAAATCTAGAAACTTTAAATCTATTTGAAATACTTAAGGAGACAAAGAATGTCTACTTCAAAGGATTCAACAAATTCAATGATAATGATGTGAAAACTATGATTAGAAGAAAAGAGCAAATGTCATAAACTTAGGTATAAGGATTTGATTGAAAAATATAAAGGAAAAATAGATCTAGTCTCAAAATTGATCTATAGTGAGGCAATTGATGAAAATTTTGAAACATTGGAATACTATCTACATACAAGGATTGTTGAAGGTATTGATAATGGAAAGGATAGTATCTTGATACCTTTAGATATTGGTAGCATAATATATATGGCATTACTTACACTCAAGTTTTACAAAGAAGTAAATATAAAACAAAAGGAGTTGATAGAATCTCTCAAAGAAAAATTGAAGACAATTGAATCATTATTTGAGAGAACATTTTTTCTTCTTGTTATATTGATATTCCAAGATCATCTAACTTAGAATCTTATCATGGTCCTTTAATTGAATGTTCATAAATATCTATTCAAGAAAAGAAAGAAACATATGATGTTAAGGACAAAGGTAAAGGGAAGATTATTATACAAGAATCTAATTACAATGAGAAATTTCAAGAAAGTACAAAGACTAAAGAACTTGAAGCTAAAATCTGAGATGAAAACAAGCAAGAAGGAGAAGAACCAAACAAAGATCAAATTCATTGCAAAGTCACATGAAGGACGAAAACCATATTGAAGACTAAAGTCTCCAATAACCAAATAATGTAATACGAGGGGATGTTGGAGAATATTACATTATTTGGTACATTTCAATATACCACCTTGGTACATTCTTGTAAATATTAGATTAGGGTTGTGTCCTAGATTAGTGTGTAAATAAATATTTTATGTAATGTAATAATGTGCAGGAAATGCACAAGCATCATGTAAATAAGTGTGCAAGTGTTATATGTGTAAATGTGCAAGCGTCCCTTATGTAAGTGTGCACGTGTCTTTAGAATAGGAAAATGAAGAGTTGTAAAGAAAAGTGAAGGTCAAGAGTGCAACATATAAAGAGTTATACAATTATTTATTTGTGACAAAGCATTGTAATTAGTATTGAACGTGCATAGCTTTATGCTTGCACTAGTAGACCTTTTATTCAATAGCATTCTCTGTATTTTTATGTGCAATATTGTGAGCATTGTTTATATGATTATTCTGAGTATTCTTATGAGTTACTTTATTTGATATTATATTGATTAATTATATTTGATTCATTATATTGCAACCTCATTATCTTTGATCTTGTGATTATTTTCCTATGAGATTTACATTAGTCTTAAAGCTTCAAAAGCTAACAGCCCATTGTTTCCTGAAGAACTCCACGTTTGTGCAATCATATCAACAAAGTGAGGATGGTCTTCTCACATATATTTAAAATGTTTTTTTAATTCATTAACCACCATTTTAACTCTTATTGACTAATGATCTTAACCAATTCTTGTTAAGGTATTAATTTTAGCACAAGTCCCTTCATCTAGCCAATGATTTGAGAGTATGCATCTGTTTAATTGTTTTGCTATCAAGTTCTAACATATCATGTTGTTGGCCCATGTATAGTTGTCCTCTTCAAAGTCAACCTTCCATAGATTATTGTTTTAAATAAAATTTGAGAGATCTCTCATAATTTGGGTTATTTTCCTAATTTCCACAAATTTTTCATCCAATTTGGTTATGGCATTAAAATATCCTATGATCATGAATCGGGTTTCTTGGACTAAAGGCTCCAATCTCATTCCATACTTCTAATCTACCTGACTAAGTTGTAGGTCCATAAACAATGATAAGGATGAAACAAATATCATTAAAATAGCATGTGACTATTGAGGTTATCCAATGCCTAGTTTTATAAATGGTTTCACAAGAGGTTCTAACTGGATTCCAAAATGTTAGAATTCCCCCTACTGCTCCTTCTGAATCCATAGCATCCCATTCACATCTCACCCATAGTAATTTTATAGTTTTGAAAACTTCTTCCTTTATCATTTTAGTTTCATGGATACAAAGAATATCCCGCTTATTACTTAAACAAAGGTCCCTGATACACATATTCTTTGAGGGGGTATTAGCACCTCTTATATTTCATGAGATGTTAATCATGTCTCATTAGGGTTTGGAGGCCCCGCCTGCGAATTACCAATATCATTTTGTTGTTTGGTAAAGAGAAGTTCAACCAATTTAGATTGTGTTCCTTTCTCTGTCTGCTCTTTGCTTCGCTGACTCTCGCTTGATAATTTGAAGGTTTTCCTCTTTTTGCCTTGTCAGTATCAAGAGTAGATCTTATTATTATATTCCTCAATATTCTTTCACAACTTTTATTTTCACCAAATCTATCCTCTTGGCTCTACTAAGAAATCTTTTGACATATCCTTCTCATTTTTTGGTGTTTCCTTGCTAATGATAGAGGTATTAACATCTAAAACTGTGTTTTCTCTACCACTTTCCTTCTCTTGAATGGTGCATGGTACTTCAAGAGAGTTTTCAAAATTTGATGAGGCACATTCCTTAGGTTCAACGAGAATGTTCATCCCTAAATTAGGATCATACTGAATAGACAATTCCTTGTTAATATTTTGATTCTATTGTATTGTGTCCTCTAAGTTTTGATCTACTTTTTCTTCATAGGCTAAAGCCTCAAAAGAATTTGTATTTCTTCTAATATCCTTACTGGTTTCCATTATTTATTTACTTTCATCTGTCTGGACCTATTTTGTAATAGTTGAAAACCATCCTCATCCATATCCAATTGTAAGTTTATCTTACGGTTTTCTACATATGTTTTTGTTGGACTCTTCTTAAGGCATGATCCCTCAATATGTCCCACCTCATGACATCTACATCTAAAAGATATGTTTCATAATCCAAGGTTCCACAACTGACCCCCATACTTAAGAATGATTAATTCTAGTAAAAGTTTATTGATATCAATCATGACCATCCAAGCATAAATAAAGAATACGTTTTTGTAGTTTTTGAAATCTCAAGGAATTATCCTAGAGTGTTGCCTATTACTTTGAAGGTATCCATTTCCCATAATTCAATGGGAAACCCATACATCCTGGTACAAATTGGTACTAGGGATAGATTTATGTTTTCAGGTGCAAAGCCTTCATACTAGTGGGTAAGGAAGGGTCCTACTCTTCCCATAAACCAATGACCCCCTTTCAAGATTCTATCTCTTTCCTCCTTGGAACAAAAATGGCTAGCAAGAAACCTTTGGGAAGAAAAAATAAAATCACCCTTGGAGACTTTCATCTCCTATAAATCTAATTTCTCAAAGTCGAACCCCCTGGCCAGGACCCATTAAGTTTACCAATGATTGCCTTATCTTTGAGCAACAAGGATAGTTGCTCTATGATCCCTAACCTCTACTACCAAGGATGATTTTAAGGATTTAGTTGTAAATTGGTCCATGGGAAGGAAACTATAACTCAATATCTACTGAAGTTTACTAGTATAACCTATAACCATTATATTATTTAAAAACAAACCTACAATAATCTGCATACAGAACTTCTAAAATAATTAAGGGAAAATTGAGAGTTGAAACTTAGCTGAAAATTTCTATCAGACATAATGTCCTACCTCGTTGATGAACTAGCCCTCCATTGCTCCTCCCATCATCGAAACTTTGGTTGACAAATTTTTGCAATTTTGTTTTCCACGACTTGAAAAATCGTCAATGCCCTTGTTTTGGATAGCTAACTTCACAAGATTGTATATACCTCAATACTACTCGTATTGCTTCATATGACCACTTATTTTAAAGCTCTTCAAATTCTGCACAAATCGGTCCAAAATCATCTAAATCAAACAACCCTTCGCAAAGATATGGCTACTCAAAGATGAGACGTTTTTCTAAAAAACAATTACCCTAACATTGCCCTAGTTCTAGACAGTTGTCTTTGTATAGTCATATCTCCTTCAATACTGCTTGGATTCTTTCATATGACCAATAATTTCATCTCTCTTCAAATTTTGCATAAAATGGCACAAGAATCATTTGAATCAAACAACTCTATGCAAAAATATGGCTCCTAAAAGATGAGTTGATTTTCAAAAAAATTGCCCTAACTTTACCGATTCATTAATTCACCCCGATAGTAAATTGTATCATAAAAACATAAGTTAAAATTAATAAAGATTGCACAAAGCTTTGCTTTATTATTTGTTTCAATTCTACTTTACATAACTATGACATGTCTAAAAACAATATTCATAAAGATTTTATTGTGCATATCAATAATAATTTACAAAGAAAAAATAATAACAGCTAATATGATATTGAAATGTGGTATTACAATAGCTTAACAATTATACATCTATCTTGATTCGAACCCTAGTCTCCTTGAAATTCAAAAAATTTAACCTGTGATTTAAATGTGGTATTACAATTGCTTAACAATTATACATCCATCTTGATTTGACCCTTGGTCTCCTTGAAAATCAGAAAAAATTAACCTGTTGTGCTAATACCGTTAACGGGTTATATGGGATTGAAATGTGGTATTACAAGGGTTATAGGTGATTGAAATGTGGTATTACAATAGCTTAACAATTATACATCTATCTGTCAAGTGGCATCAGCTCAACCAGTTAGATTCCTCAATATTTAAAGAGGAGACCAAGGTTCAAATCTTGTCAAGCTATACATGGATAATATCCAAGCTTTGTTGTAATACCACTTTGTTAGATTCCTCAATATTTACAGAGGAGACCAAGGTTCAAATCTTTACATAGATAATATCCAAACTTTGTTGTAATACCACTATGTGGGGATGATGTAATAAGGGTGGGACCATTTCAATCCCATATAACCAATTGAAAAAAACAATTATACATCTGTCTTGATTTGAACCTTGGTCTCCATAAAAATAAAAATAAATTACCTGTTCTGTTAATACCATTTGATGTTTTTTGAAAATAATATAGACACTTCAATGCAAAATTCAAAATGCTGTGGCAAAATAAATCATGTTATGCAGGTAAAAGTTCTAACTAATTTTTTGTTATTATACAATTCTATAAACTTCTATTGAATTAAATAAAGTACTACACTAAAGGTTCAGGTCCCCTTATTATCTTAGTAAAGTGATTAAATGGCCTCCTCACAGGGCACATGATCCTTTTCTTTTAATGCGGTGTTTAAAGGAAAGAAGTTTTCAAGCTAAGATTTACACCATGCTGAATATAAATCCATCAAATGGTCAAACTCAAATCACCTGAACCAAATTTTTGAACCAAGAACAAATAAATTTGAGAATTAATCGGTAAGTCAGGAAACTATACTTTCAACTATTATTCTATAGGATTCTTGATAAAGAGATTCAGCGGGAGCATTAAAGAATATTTCCACAACAATGTTGCAGTCTACAGAGTTGTAATGACGAATATGTGCAGGTGATTCAAGAATAGATTTTGTCCACCAATGAAAAGAAAAAAAAAATTAAAGAACTTCAAATTTTAAACTTCGTACAAGAGGCGACTAACTTGAAGAGTGGGTGACCAGCACTTGGGAGCAATCAAAATTCAAGACCGCCCAACTATATGGATATGCAAAAGAGATTTACAACATGTGGGTGCTACTGTGTTGCAAGGTGTGAGTGTATCCAAAGGTGAAGATTAACTCCAAATAAATACAATCAGATCTTTACCAACCATTCCTTGTGTCAATGCAGAAAATGTCTTTATTAATCATACGTATATATTGAGATGCTTGAATATTTCTAATATATCTAGATAATTCATTACTAGCCATGAATGTAAACTTCCTTTCCCTGGGCTACAAACATAAATTTGGCCATTAATTGGTATTCTTATTTGCAATCCGTGATTTCATTACATCCCAACACTTTCTCATACATCTAATCATGGGCCTGAAATGTTGCATACAATCTTCCATAAAAGAATGAGTATCATGGCTATTATACAACAGATAATCAACAGGCTACATAAATGTTAGAATCCTGCAGATCCAAATATAACAAGCACAATGGCAGCTGAAAGAGACTTTCAGACATTCACCAAATGGAGGACCAAATGTACTTCACTTGGTGGTGACCTGAAAAAAAAATTCTATAAATACACTTCATAACACTACCAGATGAAGCAAGGAAGTGTGTGCATGTCTGCCAACCATCAACCACCGCTGACAATGACGTCAATTTCTCTTGGCAATTACGCAGGCAACATTATAGTTCAATATTCCCTATGCAAAAGGTCGTAGCTACAAGAAACTTTGCGCTGCAATCTGCAAAGATAGATTATTTACATATGAATATGTCAGCGGCAGGAACCATCTATTTGCTCATCTGCAGTAGCATTTGATCTTCACCAAGATAGGGCCTTGTGGTGATCCTGTTTAATGAAACAACGCAGCCCACATGCATGATACATAGGAAGTTTATTGAATAGCTTGTCGTTGGAACTGCGTGGATTAATTATCTGAGACAAATCCAGTAATAGCTAGGGAATAGTAGGTCTGGCCTCAGACTTCAAAAAGCCAGCTACTGCTTTATACATTTGTTCCTCTTCAAAGGGTTTTGAAACATAGCCATCCATTCCACATCTCAAGCACTCTTCATGAGTTGCCTGGATTACATCAGCAGTCATTGCCAATATGGGCACATGCCATTTATCAATATTCCAATAGGATTCTCTAGAAGACGCTCCTGATTCTATCTCCTTATTAACTACTCCTTCCAGATTCCGTACTTGCCTAGTAGCCTCAAACCTGAAACAACAACAGCCAGATTGCATAGAAGGATTTAATACACAAGAAGGGAGTTGTACAAATTTCTAATATCCACAAATGACCAAAATAGATGAATGAGACTATGACTACAGCTAGCTTAGAATACTAAAACAAAGTGAAACGTTACCCAGAACATATCGTAACATGCCGAAATTGGAAATAGTTAAAAGAATACAACCCACAATTAAGTATCATGCAATAGCAATAAAAAGTGGCAATAAATAAGGTTGAGCGAGGAGGAAAGACACGTTAAGAGCTACGTACCCATCCATTTCTGGCATCTGAACATCCATGAAGCAGGCGTCAAACTTGTGTGGCGGCTTAAGCATTGTTATTGCCAACTTCCCACTCTCAGCGCTCTCCACATTGGCCCCATACTTTTTGAGAGCACCAGCTGCAACTTTTCTATTCACTCTATTGTCATCTACTACCAGGATATTCTTCCCAAGCAGAAGACTTTGCAAAGATGGAGATCCATCTGTAAGTCCCTTCCCCTGCTGTCTTTTATTCCCCATGCCCAAAGCTTGTTGCAAACATGCTGCCACCATACTTGCTCTGAGAGGCTTCATGATTACTGTTTCCACAAAACCAGCAATTTTGGCGCTCTCAGAATCTTTAGCACTGATGGAAGTTGCAAGAAGAATAATCTTTGGTAAATCAGGAGAGCTTCCAGCACTATGTCTCAGCCTTGAGTCTCTCAAAATTGGAGGGAAGGTAAGCCCTGTTCCTGGGCCCCAGGCATCTTTGTCAACAAGTATCATATCTGTCTTTAGTTTTCCACTGAAATGCACAATGCACATAAATTAGGAGTTCGCGTTCCAATAATTTACATAAATTATTTCCTACTTAGTACAAAGAAAACCTCCACAACAAAATCCAAAACCTAGTTCAGGTACCAAACCTTTTTTGCATCTGATATAAACCATTCAGCTACAGACATAGTTTAAACTCAGACATTCAAAATATACAAGGATATTGTCTAGACACATAATGCTTGCTCCTATGAGACTATTACCTGCATCTGACATCACCATTTTGTCCTCCTTGTACCATTGCCAATGCTAGTTTCTTATCATTCACTATCCTAACTTGGACACCAAGCCTCTGTAAATGGTATTTTGTAACTTCAGCCCGCACAGGTCTTCCATCGATCACCACGGCTCTCATACCCTTGAAAGTAGTTGGTAAAGGTTCAGGTTGATATCGCTTCATGTCGTGGGTAACTGTATAGGCTTTCTTCAGTACAGCGGTGAATGTGAATGTGCTTCCAACACCTGGCCTACTTTTAAAGCTCATCTCACCATTCATGAGCTCCACCAAACATCTGCTGATACTTAAACCTATCCCCGTTCCTCCATAAGTCCGTGATGTGGAACTGTCTGCTTGCATGAAGGGCATAAAGACACGCCCCTGTGCATGAAAAGGAATCCCAACTCCAGTATCCTCAACACTTACTATTAAATTTACAGTATCAGATTCTGCATCAGTAGAGGCTGACTTATCCCATATACCAGGCTGAGACTGCTGCTGGTATGTTGTTCCATCAGACAGAAGCAGCCTAAAAGTCTCCCAACTATTCCTCCCATCTGCTGCCTCAAACCCACTCAAAGTGTCACAGGAATAAGCCATTGAACTGTGCTCCTCCTCTTCAGTCAATCGCTTTGAGCATGCCTCGGCATTGGCTTCCATAACAGCTTTGACTTTCTCTGCTAGGTGGACACACACATAAATGTGGCCCCTTTCCGTGAACTGTAGAAGTTCAAAACAGTAAACTTTGTCAGGCGGAAGTCCCGGAATTTAACATTTACAAGAGTTTCTGTTTCAATCCCATACCAGCTTTCAACCTGCTGTTGCTTAATTTTTAATTCAATAGTCTAAAAGGACAGTAAACTAACTTTAACAGAATTTCCAACAAGATTTGTAATGATTTGTCGAAATCGCCCGGGGTCACCAATAAGAAAATCAGGAACCTGATCCGAGACAAATACTGCAAGCTTCTCTCCATCAAGGATAGACAGGCAGACATGCAGAAGGATTAACAGCCTAACTGGTTAGAGAAATGTCTTCCCTACCCAAAAAGAATAAGTCTACAAACTATAGTTTGACAAAAGAGAACATGTTAAAAACCAGGTGTTTTATTTGCTCAATTCATTGTTTTGCTGAATGCTGCCATGTTAACATACCTCAATGCCCTTGTCTCTAGACTTGCCAGAAAACAAAGAAAGGACATCATCCAAGATGGATCGCAAATCAAAGGGAACAGCCTCAAGCTCCAGTCTGCCTGACTCGATCTTGGCCTGATCAAGGACTTCATTTATCAGTGTTATGAGGGCCTTTCCACTGGCTTGAGCTGTTCGAGCATAGTCCTGTTGAGTTGCATCCAGATCTGTATCCATAAGCATCTGCAACATTCCTGAAATGTCATCATGCAATTTATATATTAGCATTGCTTCCTCCTTGTTATTAACAACTACTATTTAAAATATATGCCTAATATTTCAAAGAAAGACTAGGCAGTAACACCCTGTTCGACTTCTAGAAAGAAATGAAGCTTGAGATACTGTTGCCACTCACCCAGCACACCATTCATGGGGGTCCGTATCTCATGGGAAACAGTAGCAAGAAACTGCAAGGTCAATGTAAAAATGTACAGGTCAAACACACTAAGAAACTACTGAAGATTTAATCCAATTACCTATGAATAATTTGTCACAAAACAAGGAGAGAAAATTTATTCAAGACCGGGGGAATTGCTAATGTGTAATTTAAGCATAGAGGATTTCAAAATCTTATGATGCCAATCTCACTCCTTGCCATGCTTGTATTAGGCTACTCTATCTTTGTCTATGCATCCTTCCCTTTATAAATCAACAACCTGAGACTTAGCAATATCTGCTGCTTCGGCTTGTTTTTTTAACTCCTCCATTTTGCGAAAGTCATCCTCCACTTTAGCAATGCGGTTTTTTGCAGCATGAATTATATGACCAACTAATACAGCAATCACAAATATTCCAAGTGAAGTAGTTATTGCTGACCATGGAATGGCAGGGTGCTCATTAAACCTGTAATCACAACACTTCTATCCATTATTAAAATGGCTATAACCAAAATGAAGCTATTTATCCAGACAAACTTACTAGACAATCCTAGATATCAACAGAACGAAAAAGAAACTCATTTAGAAGATAAATTAAGCTCATTGGAAAGATTGCATACCTACAGTGCATCACATGCCTGCGGAATGGGTCTCCAAAATCAAGACCACTGACATGAGGTGGCATGCCATTGTCTACAACTTGAGGACCATACATTATCAATGGATTTGAACTGTTGGTAATGTCGTATACATTAACAACGATTGACTGATTACCAGCCAGTTGGCGCAGTAAGTTCTCAACCAATGACTCTACATCAAAGGCTCCACCCAGGTACCTGTTTGAGATACATGGCCCCCAGTTTTTTATGCTTAGTAAAGAGAATCTCGATTACCTGTGCCATCCTAAAACACTATGATTATTCGAAAAGATTCCATCCAATTCCTTTGTATGTGTGAGATTGATTAATACAAGAACTGCAAAAAAAATTACTCTGCTTAAACTCACATTCAGGTTATAGACAAATTTTTAAATATACAATGAAAAAAGTGTGGATAGCTTCAAATTTATAGAGGTCTTGAAAGAAATCTCACATGATGAAGCACACTTTTTTATTGGTCACTTAGCAACAGGATTAGACTTCTCATTTCACTCTTTCGGTTATCCAATTCATCTTTGAATTGCAATTAAGTTTGTTAATGCATTTCTTGGCATGATCATATATGATTGGGGTGAATTATCCATTAATTACATTTTAACATCTTCATGAATTATGTATGCAAAATGTGGATGGACATGGTTCCTAGCATACAGTCCAATAAGCTAAGCATCAGTACAATAAAATTGTTTAAGTTGCTTCCCCTGCAACATTAAAAACTTCCTTTAACGAAGTTTTTAGTTTATTGCTTTAAAGTTGAAACTAGCTTCTACATCTTTCTCTAGAATATGAAGCAATCTTATCCAGGGTGTTTCTCGAGATTATTCAGACATATTGGAGATCCACTAAGTAAAAGTAAAGAGGCAAAACCATCATGCATTTGCATCTGTCCATATAGCAGCAGTTGAACCTTAAACAAAAAGAATTCCAGTCCTCTGACGGTTGTTCCGGTTTTTGCTCCATTCTTTTGGACAAGCAAGTAAGCAATTAAATCCACCTTGAATGGTTACAATTCCATACCTATCTGCCTGAATGATACCTTGCTTTAAGCCAAATGGAAATGTTCATGTCAATCTCTCAATTGTCTCCATGTACTTTTCTTCAATTGAATAATAGGAAATGACATACAAATTGAGAAATGCCTTGTAGATTGGCTTTACTTATTTCCATGAATTGCCTAAGCAATTTCCAGCAATGTTTTTAAGGAAAATGAAGCATGAAAAAGCGTCTACAATTTCCATTTGTTTTTTACTTCCCAAGACTAGCATTGGATTTTAGAGTCGTGTATAGTTTGTATTTATAGTCCTATGAACAATAGGTTCACCAAAATAAGTTACAGTTCTCTGCAGCATTAGTCCATCATTGTTACCAATAATACATTTAATACAAAGGTCCTTGACATGCATCTCTTCCAAGGAAAAACTTGTCTCTCCCGAAGGGACATTTCCAGCAAATACCACTACAGATACTAGAGAATTTGTGGTGTGGCATTACAGTGCACCATGCTTTTTCCAAAGGGAAGAACCCTTTTGCATTCTCTTCAAAGACAAACAAATGCACAAACCAAAAGTTCTCTTTTCAAGGAAACTTTCATCAATTTGATCTAAAAATAGGGTCACTCTAGTCATCATTTAACTCTGACAGAGATCCTTGCAGAATATTCACCAATTCAACCAGGAAGGTATCTTAGTGTCATTATTGAATGGCATTTCCATTAACCTCATTTTGCAAATTACAAGGCTAATACATATCCGTTTAAAATCTATATTAGAATGCATCATAAAACTGAGTTTGGAACATCAAATGGTATAAGCTCAACTGGCTAAATTCCTCGACTTTCAAGGAAGAGACCCAGATTCAAACCTTGCCAAACTATATATGCATAATTGTCAAGCTGTTGTAATACCACTATATGGTCATGATGTCATACAGGAGGGACCCATTTTAAACCCATACAACCAATAAAAAAAAAACGACTTTGGTACCACCGTAGAGCACAATGAAGTTCGAGCATGATCAACTCTTCAATTGACACCAACACATTAAAAAATTAATTCTCTTAACCACCAAGGTTACCTAATTTGTGAAAACTGCTTTTTTTTGGCCTCAGTTGCAATTTAGGGGACTTTATCAAGCAAGAAAAAGGTATTAACTTTATGTACAATACTAGAATAACCAAAGACAATATACAAATTAATTTAATTTTTTAAACAATTAATTAAATACTTGATACATATTTGTCAAAGATAAACTCACAAATATATGCTTTAAGCTGTCTGAGAAGAACATTAGTATAATAGCCAAAAGAATCACCGATGATGAACCCATCAAGTGTAAGCCTGTCATGGGATATACTAGTATATAATAATAAAAGGATTAAATTCTTCGTGAGCTAATGATGTCTGCTGGATTATCTCGGATTCCAGTCTGCTACTTCTCTAAATAAATAAGTAGATCTTTATGTTCCTCTGAATAATTTTCATCTATACAAGTCAATAACTGCACTGAATTCTGATGCTTATTTTCATATTTCTAACAAATTGAACTTTAAATCCATTAAGAACATGTTAAATTGAACAGGTGTTGTCCCATACATAACAGAAGGTGAAGTGTTCCTATAATAATCCTTCAAAAATCATCCGGTCAAAGAGCCTCGAAATGGACCTTAAAACTCTAAAGTGTGCCTTCAATAATCCACTCCTATAATGAATCCCTTATAATCCACCTGCGCATGATCTACCGGAAAGAATGCCACTTGCATTATCGGTGATGAGACCCGGGTTCAACGACCACCACGGATGTGTATAAGAAGTATTGATCAAAAAAATAAATAAATAAATCCCTTCTAACCTGTTTCACCAACACCGAGCTATAACAAGGAGTGTAATACACCTGTCTTCCAACTAGGTTCCTTAGTAGTTATACAGTTATTCACTTTCTGGCACAGGAAGCAGCAAAGTGAGATATTCTATGGAAAGCTACCTTGATTTAATAGGAATTTGGGGGCATGTTTGCAACGATTCCAATTTATTCATAATAATGCAATCTATCTCAAATATACAGTGAAAACAGACTAGTAACATTTAACATAGATAACATAAATTCATTTGGAATTCTAAAGTGCATCTAATTATACACTTTTGTCAATCCTTCACAGCTAATGTCCAATTCGTACAACAGATGAATTACCCAGCACATATCGGTCTTTCTAAAGACAAAGTATTCAACATTGAGAAGAATGCATAGGACACTAAAGAAATGGTCGTGACTAACCCTGCTGTTGCCTGAACACGCTCTTCTGGTGTAGCATCTGGTGGCAGATCAGTATTATAGACAGCAAATGTCAAAACAACTCCAAGATGATTGGATTCTAGAAGTCTAAAAGGGCTTGTAAGGACTCCCTTTCCGGTTGCTCTAGCTCTCAATATATTTTCCCTGTCCTCCTGCATCAATACAAAGATATGGAGTCCCAAGTCTAAGACAAAAGTGTCAAGATAATCATTGAAAATCTAATCATTCTACAAAAACATAACACAATGTTCAGATTGACATGATCCAGAGCAACCGTCAGAAACAAAGCAAAACTTTTAAGTAGTGAATCGCACCTCTCCAGACATCATGTCGAGAGATTCAATATAAAAAATTGTCTCCTGTGAGAAGATTGCAGGTGCATATTCGTCTTGGATAGGTGATGTCTCCTTGGACTTCATCATTTTGATTGTCCAACCTTGCTGTCTTTCAAACTGTTCCCTCTCTAAATGAAGAACTTTCTGAGCATAAGCCACACCACTCAGAAGGGGCCTCTCAAAAGCAGTCCTCGCTGTGTATTCAGCAAATGTCTTCTGTAGAAACCAAAGTATGTAAAGGTGAAGAAAATGAAACTATCAATTTGTTTGTATTCAGTATAAAGCTTCAAACTGATAATTAGGTAGCGCCCCCAAATATGGGAATAATAATTAAAATTCAAAAGTCATCTTATCTTATTAGTCCAAAAGTTAAGTAACAGAAACCAGAATATACACCCAAAATAAGATAGAGCATTTAAGGTTAAGGTCATGAACTAAACAAAATGTGTGATTTAAAGCTTAGTGGCTTTGCTTATGTAGTACTACAGTGTAATATATTATATATTTTGCAGTTCCACAAAGGCATGTCTGCATCTACTAATTCATTCTTCAGACGATATGACTAAATGCTTATGGTTAGAGCAGAAATAAACTTGACCTGTTCATTCTTCAGCTAAAATTTAATCGAAAATGCCCACAATGTAAATGTTCACACACCATTACCGTTCTCAAAAGATGTGAAATTTCATAATGAAATTTTGTATATCATGATACATAAAAATGCTATAAATTTCAAAGTGCCTTATCATCATAAAGCATGGACAGAAGGGAGCCAATCAGGAACCTGATCAATGGCCGATGGATTTTTCCTGTGATGGAAGGTGGAAACTAGGATTGCCAAAGCATGTACATGATTCATGCTTACAGCAAACTGGTCTTGCAGCATTCTTGAACGCTCATCACACATGCTTGCTAATGTTTCCTTGCGACGTTCTATAATATCAGTATTCATTGAATAAAATAAGTACATGGACGCTGTCGCTGCAGCAAGTACCCATAAAATGAATAGTTTTGTATACCATGACCTGCCCAACTTTGGCCACTTTGATGGAATCTGCTTTTTGGTATTGCTAATAGTGGATTGCCCCCACCAGTTAACTGCCAATTTCCTCAAACCACTAGTATGGTGGATATTCTTGGTCATCATACCACCCCCATGAAAACCATTGCCTTGAGTTAGCATTTGGGCTTCAAGAGAACAAGTCATGTTGGTGGGCAACCACAACCCACATGCCTGGGAGAAGCAGCTTGTAGATAGCTTGGGGAATACACCAAACCTCAGAGAATTACTCATTCATCAAGGTTTTTTCTTCACTGAGAATTACTATAATAGATAATGTCAGCTTCCCTGATCGTGGAATGCCAACCGGAATATCTGAAATACATTACGAAGAACCAGCAATGGATTCACAATGTTTCTCAAGAATTACAAGTACGTAACCTGCACAAGAGGCATAACAAAAATAGTATCAGATACAACAAAATCATATACACAAAGTTTACATGTTGTGAAACCCCATTCAATGGCCTCACAGATGTGCCTATTCCAAATTATCATACTCATTCTAGGCAGTTCCAATACAAATCTCTTTCCATCTAAATATTAATGACACATAATCCCTGTTTCAGGAACTCTTTTTTTTTTTTTTTTTTTTTTTTTTAAGCTAGGGGGTGGGGTGAGAAACAATAACAAAAGCAATTTATAAATCAAGAGTAAGTAGAACGCTTGCAGAAAGTGCTCTTTCAACCTATAAATCTTGTTGAATGTTGTGACTTTTACCTTGAGAGCTATATGCTTGAATTTTGAATCTTTTATTTATATTTCTTAAATTCTAGAACAGCAACTTCTCCTTGACACTACTGTTAAATTTGTTCAATTTTGTGCTTGCTCAATGCAGAAAATAATAACTTAAGATTCCCTGTTATTGTTAATAATGTTGTAGTGCCAAACAAATCCAATACCCGGTTACCATCTCTAATCAAAAACAAACTTGGGCTTCCAGATGGCACAAGAAGTAGTTGACAAAGTTAGGATAAACCATGGAAGGGAGCTCCCCAATCTATTAAGCTCGCATGAGGTAACCTAGGTGTACCGGAAATAGTGCAAAACAGAACTAATGACTGATTCAGACAGACATGAACCCAAAACTGAAAAGGGATAAGTGATAGAATGAATAGTCCCATGACTCAGGCAAGCTGGAGAGTCACAAGTAGACATCGTAGTCTGACAGGTTCCATACGCCATATGATTTTAACGCGCTCAACTTCTGGTGCCTACATTAGGTGAACATTGTCCCCATTGGGATGAATGATTTCACCTAATGTCAAGGGAATCACCCTCGAGAAAAATAGCAAGAGACTATCTAAAGCTGTCCAAGATGTTACCAGAGATTGTGACATACACGGCAAAATCAAACACATCCTATTGCTACAGGACTTGTCAGAATAAAGGGAACTGGAGGTCTGTATGAACTAGCGTCTCTTCCACATCCCAAAATTGCATAGAATAAGACCAGAAAACAGTTCAAAATAGCCTTATCATTACGTTGGAAAACTAGGCCTCCTCCTCTTGTATACGGTTATCCTTCCCTCAGCACAGCTCCAAGCATTAACACCTTTTTTATCTTAAAGAAATGAGAAAAAGCAAAAGAAGAGCCGTCCTGCTGCGCTTTTTTTCTGCACAAAACTATCGGAATATGCAGCATTCAGTTCTGGGTATTTGCAAACAAAAGCTCTCCACCTCATGGGTTCCTGCAGATGGTCATAGAAAGACTCATTTATTTATCAAGGCACAGAAACTTCCATTACATTTGTGACCACGGACTCACTGGCCACAAAACAGTTTCAAGGCTACTAGTTAGGCACCGACTAGACAAAAGCTATGGCATTTATTAGGACAAATAGCCCAATGGGTGCTTCTCCCACAGGTTGAAAATTGAGCTACAGTGCTGGACCCTGGCCACAGGACCCCAATACCCGGAAAAGAAAAGCCTCAGAAAAAAAAAACAAAAAAAAACGGCAGCCTACCATGAAGAGCGTGAGCAAAAGGGCAGGAACATTTCCCTTCATCACATCAGACAGCCATGGACAACTCTGTCTCCGCCTCCAATAAATGAATCCATCCATTCCATATGTCAGGACCGTAAAAATCTCTGCTTTCCCTAATGTTTCGGACCACATAAAGGCTGATAAAATTCCCTCACTTCCGGCTGAAACAACACATCATCTCGTACCTCATTTTTTGGGTATTCCGGCGGAAACAAGACCCATATGAACAGTATTGCGTCTTCATCTCTGCCGAGTCTCTCATTCCCTCTTTCAAAAATGGGTGTTCAGAAAGAGGCGACGCAATGTGACCCAAAAAAACCAGAGTGTCCAAGCTGTATTAACAACGACAGGAGAGCTACTGGTACTCCAAGTACAGTCAAAAATTACATTACGACAGCAGATATGCAGGGGCGAGGCAGAGGTCTCGAAATTGGGGAGGCAGTCACGAGGTTCGAGGCGAACATGGAGAAAGAGTGGGCAATGGGCGTGAGATGTAAAGGGCAAAAAAAGCAGG
Source organism: Wollemia nobilis (assembly GCA_028583015.1). Taxonomy (NCBI): domain Eukaryota; kingdom Viridiplantae; phylum Streptophyta; class Pinopsida; order Araucariales; family Araucariaceae; genus Wollemia; species Wollemia nobilis. The sequence continues at coordinate 1,435,855 of JAQPPZ010016676.1, forward strand.
AGTGGGCACAGGAAGAGGCACAGACACAGTGTTGCTGTCTACGTAACATGGGCAGGCGAGAAGGAAGATATTGGAGGTCCCCGGGGGCAATTGGACAGGAGTGAAAGTACGACCCACCTTGGACAAAGCAACATTATCTCTTCTCTTCTCTCTCCTCGCCACCACAATTATGATTAATCCTTCCAATCACCACAATTATGATTAATCCTTCCAATCACCATTGGAGTTTATACGTATTTAGGCCTATAAACGTATTTTGCAATCCAGAAAGTATTTTTACAGGTCTAAAAGTAAGCAGAGGTGTCTGTATATTCACTTTCTTATAATATTTGCTAGTCCCAATACAGGAAAGAAAATCAGATTTTCAAATCCCTCTCCTTTTAATGTAGTCATTCATCTCCAATAAGCCGGTTGTGGTCATCTGCAATATTCATATCTGAGTAGAATCCAACTCTATTCGTTCTTTAAAAGGCTTTTTTCATAAATTCTAGAGGTGTTAATCAAATTCTAGACCTGCTTTGAATTGCATTAGGATTAGGATTAAGGCCTCCCATACCCAAATTCCTTATAGAGCACAAGCTGACAGAAAAAGAGGTATTAATTAATGAAATTCCACTGTAGATATTAATGTGGGCAATGGATCTTTTGGGTAAAGCTCTGGTTATACGTTTTACGTCGATGGATATGGAATTTTTATTATTAATTTTTTTTAATTATACAGTAATAGTTGAAACATACTATGAATATATTGGGACCATTTTTCTTTGTTAAAAGTTTATTATCTTCATTGTGAATGGAACTTTAATTATTAAAAGAAGTGGTATTAGGAACGAAGTTTCATTGAGAATAAACAAATGGAGAAATCACACCTTTATTGTTACCATATCCTAACAAAGATTTTCATAGAAAAACCCAAAACCTTTACTGGAGTAGTAAATATCTGGGAATTGATTAATGGCGTTGTTCCTCTGAATAAACTGCTGCATTATTTTCTTGTTTTCCTCCGTTTTACACACTGCTGCATTATTTTCTTGTTTTCCTCCGTTTTACACACTGCTGCATTATTCTCTTTTTCCTCCATTTTATTTCCTCCATTTTATATTCTTTATGGTTTATATTATAAATTAGTAAGCAGATTCGGATGCATCTTAATTGGATGCTTATTTCATTTCAACGCAAGTAGTTGAGATGCCCTTCAAAAGAGGCTAGATAGGTAGCAACCAACAAAAGCGACTAAATTATAAGATTTTGTGATTTTGAGGTTTTATCCAAGAAGTTCGATGTATAAGGAAAAAGAATTTTTTTTAGGTTTTATTCAAGAAGTTCAATGTATAAGTAAAAAGAATTTTTTTTGGGTTGGGTTTTAATTATATTTTGTATTAAGTTAAGTGGTATTTAGATTTTTTTTATTTTAAAGCGACAAATTCCTTGTGGGGCCACTTTGGTCTGAGAGACCACGAACAGGGTTTTACACCTCACCCAACCCTGTCCATCAATTGGATTTTGGATATGCAATTCAGCTTTTTGGTAGGGTGGAGATTTGAACCTAGGACCTCCTTTGGAGGATTGCCCTCTCCTCTCCAACTCACCTACTGGGTAAAAGATTTTTAAGTTTAAATCTTAATAAACATATATAAATAATATTTAAGTTATTATGATATTATGGTGTAAAATGTTATAAAAAATAAATTATTTTTATTTTATAATTAAAAATATATATTTCATATATAATTAAAAAATTATAAGATTTAAATTTTTAATTTAATCTAATTAAAATGATTTTAATATATGGGAACACAAAATACAATGTAAATACTAATTTTTTTTTTTAAGTAATACTTCTTATACACATTCATCATAGGGATTGAACCCCGGTCACATCACAATTAGTAACTTTGTTAACAAAATACAATCTAAAATTGAGGTTAAAAACCTTTTTATTTTACATGTATATTAATAATATTGATTTTGTTCATGTAGGACAACTTATTAGTATAGTGTTGGATTAATATTGAGGAGATCCAAGTTCAAATCATAGGGTACTGATTTTAATATATGGGAACACAAAATACAATGTAAATACTAATTTTTTTTTTTAAGTAATACTTCTTATACACATTCATCATAGGGATTGAACCCCGGTCACATCACAATTAGTAACTTTGTTAACAAAATACAATCTAAAATTGAGGTTAAAAACCTTTTTATTTTACATGTATATTAATAATATTGATTTTGTTCATGTAGGACAACTTATTAGTATAGTGTTGGATTAATATTGAGGAGATCCAAATTCAAATCATAGGGAGGGTACCCTGCTATGCCCCTAGCAATATTAAAGTATTTTAAAAAAAAGGTTGAGAAATTTGGGCTCTTTTTTCAAAAGCCTAATTTCAAACCAGAACTTAGTGTGCCTTTCAAAAAGGAGTTCGGAGGGTTTGGGCTCTCTTTTCGAAAACCTAGGTTTAAACCAAGACATAGTGTGCCTTTGTGTTATTGCAATGGTTTTTTGTTTTCTAATAAAAAATCAACCATAAAGAGATGTTTGTGAATCTGAAAAAATAATAATAATTTTAATTATATTATATATATATATATATATATATATATATATATATATATATATATATATATATTATTATTATTATTATTATTATTTTAATTTTATAATATAATGAATGTTTTAGAATTTAAATTTTTTAAATTTAAATATTTTTGTTTGTTTTAGAATTATTAAAAATTTATAAATAATATAAAAAATAATAATAATGATTTTAATTTTTTTTTTTAGTAAATACTTCTTATACTAATTCACCATGGGGATTGAACCCGAGTCACATCACCCATAACTTTAATTCCATTTTATACTAGCTTAGATATAAAGGATATATATCTAAAAACACCAAGAGTTATCAATCTCGAAACGTCTATCTCAATGTTTTTGTTAATATCGATTTTTTTAATAAAAAAAAAATTGTTTACGACGTGACATGTATGACCTCTTTGCCTCCCACCCCCTGTTTGCCTCCCACACCCTGTATGCCATTGTAGGAACGCCTCTCGGCGTAATAATGAATGCTTTAAAATTTGATTTTTTATAAATATTTATTTGTTTTAAGATGATTAAAAATTTATATTTAATTTTTTTATATTTGTTTATATAATGAATATGTAAAAAAATAATAATATTGATTTTAATTATATTTTATATAATGAATGCTTTAAAGTCTAGTAGCATATTTCATGATTGGAATTTCGTTAATATCTATCTATAATTTAGATATTTATGTTTGTTTTAGGATTATTAAAAATTTATATTTATTTAATAGTATTTGTTAAGATTGTATGGATATAAGGGTGTGGGACATAAGGTGGGGTAGTACTTCACATATAACTCAAAAGTTAAGATGTGGGGGGTAAAGGTGTAAGAAAGTGTAAGAATGTAAGGACATGGGTATTTTATATTTATATATTCTTAATATATATATATAATATTATTTTTTTTGTTGTTGAAGTATGATGCAAAGTACAACCGAAGGCATAATGGAACCACCCTTCCCCGGCATAATGGAACCACCCTCCCCCTCATTCGGCCTTGAGTTTTTTCTTCTTCTCCCTCATTCGGACTTGGGTCTTTTCTTATATACTTTATATGTTATTTGAACATCATCAATGAATGATACATGCACCTAAGCATTTAATACAAGTTTGTCTCTTCAACTTAAGCCCATAATTATAGGATTATGGGTACCTACATCTAGGCAACATTGATACTTGTATTTAGTATTACATTTTAACATATTTGCATTCATGCTTGTAAATATTGATATATAATTATATTTTTAAAGGTTTAACCTATTTTATTTTGTCAGTTATACACATTTTATGGAGTTATAATGTCAAACACTAGTATTTGGTATCAGAAGGAGTATAAAGAAACAATAAAAGAGGGTGACTGTGTTGGAAGTGGTCTCATCTATCCTCTTTTTCTAGTTGGAAGGTCAGAGGTTTGAATCAAAGCAAATATCTAAAGGTAATTGTAATGGTAGTTTGGTAATACCTTTGCTTCCTAGTTGTGGTCGCGGAGGATACATATGGGATGGGTATACAAAGAGGATGCGAACATGGAAGAAGGAACATATGAAAAGCAAAAAACCCATGACCTTTGCAAGTGATGCATTGATGGATAATTCCATGAGTAAGTTGTCCTCTTAGTGGAAGTCAAGCCAAGATATCTTCATGAGGATAGATGACACATAGAGGAGATCTCGAAGGACTAGAACAATTATGAGATATGGGACTCTCACTTTGTATACTTAAAGAGTTCCTTATAATGGAGGTTGATTTTTATAAAGTGCTTTCAATTGAAATGCGGCTCAACATCATGTGGAAAAGGATAGTATTAGGTTTAATGGTCATTTTCCAATCAAATCACAAAGTCTAAGGTGGCCTTAAGAAAAGATAACTTTAATATACCTTGAAATGATAATGGAAGATAGGCCAAGATGGATGGACAATATATATAGTAGCATTAGGAGCTAGGTTTTTATGAAGTCTATAAGAGCTTCAAATGACTACTCACTAAGGAATGTGGAGATATTAAGAATGTGAGGAATGTTGTCATTAAGAAAATTATTATAACAATGTCAAAGGCAATAATTTAGATGACCTACGAGAGGAGTGCTCATTTTGCAGTGCTTGGATGAAATGATGGGTTACATCTATAGCAGCTACTATAGGCACTCTAAAAAGCATACTTGAAAGCTTCAATTCAATTCATTACGATGCATGTGTGACTCGTGTTATTATTTATTTTTGTTTACTTAGGTAGGTTTGATATTTTTAATGGGTTCTTTTGAATTCTCCATTAAGGGTTATTTTTGTTTATAGGCTTAAAAGATAGAAATTATTAGTTAGGTATCTTAATAGTTTTCATAAAATAGATAGTTTGCTTATATGTTGTTTAGGCTGGCAAGTGGTTTGAAGGGCTTCTTATTTGTGTTTGAGATATTGTTATAATGATCTTGAGCTCTTTATTTGTATTTTGGACATATTATCTGATTTAATAAGTTGGTTTTGTTGATGTTTAGAGCCCTTGTGATGTAAAGCAACACTTTATTCACTCATAAAAACCATTGTTTGATATCTAAATTTGGTTTGTTCATAGTATATTATATTGCTTTGATGTTTGATATGTTCTATTATATTATAATTGTTTTTATACATTTGGTGTATTTGTGCTACATTATATAATTGTTCTTTATTACTTTTTTTTTTTTGTTAATTATAATAATAGATTAATTGTGGGTTATTATAAAGGATCCCAAAACCTTATGTACAAAATCAGCCTTGCTAAAAGATATTTCATGTCGGATGGCTGGGTAAATAGAGCAGTTCGTAAAAAATATAGGGAAATGCAAAATGCCCGAGGGCCCCAGAAGACGTGGACAGTCCTGGAAATCTTGATCTTGAAATACATTAAAACAGAATAATAGTCGAAGACAATATATCAACAAACTTTGGGAGAAGACCTATGATACAAATTCTTCATCATGAGGGAATATCTGCATTGGACAAACTATCCACCTCGGTTGGGAAATGAGAACGCCAAACAACTGGGCACATGGTCATCAGTCCTTTGTTGGCCAAGTGATCCGCCACCCGGTTACCTTCTCTATAGATGTGCCCCGCCTCCCACCTGGCGCGCCAAGAGAGGAGCATCCTAGCCTTGAGGATGATATTCAGGACCCACAACGACGAGTCTTTGGAGCCACGAAGGTAGTTGATAATGTTTAGAGAATCGCCTTCAATAATTAAAGGCCTAGGATCATTCGATATGACCTGCAACCCTTTCAACACACCACGGGCTTCGAAAAAATGATTGGTCTGAGGGCCCAGATTTTCACGATGAGGCCAAGATCGCCTTCCCATTATGGTCCCTGACAAGCCCCTCGGAGCCAGCGGGCCCCGAGTTGCCTTTAGCAGCCCCGTAAAAATTAAGTTTGATCCACCCCAAAGGAGGTTTGGTCCAAGTGACCTCCCTACGGCCATTCACTGAGTCAACTCTGAAAGAGGAGCCAACGTCCAGTCTTTTGAAAAAAATTGCCTCCCAAGGATTGTGAGGGCGGGAGCTGGGAATAGTTTTTGAATTCTCGACAGCAAAGGATAAGGCCCACTGGGCAATAGAGGGAGCCATTCTAGGGATCTTGTCGAAGACTCTAGCATTACGCTCCGACCAAATTTGCCAGATGGAATGGTGAAAGGCAGCCTCACAAAGGAATCAAAGCTTAGAATTCTTAAAGGGCTTGGGCCATTGGAGGAAGGTGTCTTTAAGGGAGCGAGGGGAGCACCAGAGTACTTGGAAGGAAGACAACACACAACTTAGGACCGAATGGGAAAAGGGGCAATGCAAAAATAAGTGATCGGATGTTTCACAGTCAGCTAAGCAAAGATAGCACCTGTTGGGAATTGCAAGGCCTCTCTTATGGAGATTGTCTATGGTAAGGGCTTTGTTATAAAAGACAATCCAAGTAAATTAATTTATCTTAGGAATAATCCCTTTCCTCAAAATTGCTTTCCACCGGGGGTCCACAGCAGCCTCACACGATAGAAGATCATAAGCGGACTTAACAGAAAACCGCCCATCCTACGTGTTGCTCCAAATAATTATGTCGTCTCTTATGACCGAAGGAATTAACACCGATTGGAGGACACTGTACAAGAAATTCACCTCATTATCAAACCCATCCACCGTCGAAAGTTTCCACCAAGGGGGAAGGGAACTCCGGTCAATGCAATCCGAAACCTTGAGATGACTCGTTTGGATCAATCCGGGCCCTCAAGCCGCCCAAGTTCCGATTTACGACGAGAGCTTCATCTGTAGCCCACCTGTCTCTCCAAAAAAGGATCGTGGATCCATCCCCCAAGATCCAATGAGCACCCCTGTTAATCACCGAATGGCCCTGAAGCACCGTCTTCCATAAAGCCGAAGCTTCATGAGGAGACTCAGCTTCCAGGAGAGAATTTTCCCCAAGATACTTTCTTTTAACTATATTGACCCATTCCATCGGTGCATTAATAAGAATTCTCCAAGCATGTTTGGCAATTAAGGCAGTGTTCATGAGCTTGGATCTTCTCAATCCCATGCCCCCTTGGTCCTTTCGAAGGCAAACCTTATCCCACGCCACCAGAGGAATTCCGGATTTTTCTTCGTTGCCAGACCAGAGAAAATTCCTTTGAATCTGCTTGATTTTGAAATGGATAAACACAGGAAGCATGAAAACAGACATGAAATAGGTGGGAATTCCTTGAAGATAGGCTTTGGTGAGGGTTGCCTTCCCGACCTTGAGATAGCAATTTGCCTTTCCAAGTGCTGAGTTTCTTATGAAGCCGTTCCAAAATCGAATTCCAGATGTTCCCACTGCCTTGCCCATTGCAAACTAGCGACAACCCCAAATAAGTTGCAGGCAGGGAATCAATAGTGCATTCGAGGATTCTGGCAATGTGAATTTGCCTACGCAGAGAGGTATTAACAAAATAAATTTTGCTCTTCAAATAATTAACTTTTTGGCTAGAAGCCTTCTCATACCGGGACAGAATGCACTTGATATATTTGGCCTGAGTGACAGACGCTCCAGTGGATATGAGCGTGTCATCCACAAACTGTTGGTGAGTGACAGGATTAACTCTGGAAGTAGGTAGAATGTCAGAAATCTTGCTTTGACGGAGGGCTTCATTCAAAGACTAGCTAAGGACCTCTGCCAAAAGAATGAATAAAATAGGAGACAGAGGATCACCTTGTCTGAGGCTGCGAGCACTCTGGAAGAATCCAACGGGGGACCCGTTAATTAGCACAGAAAAGGATGGAGTGGAAATGCAACTATTCACAAGGTCAATCCAGTGATGATGGAAACCCAACTTACAAAGGACAGCACAGAGGAACCTCCTGTCCACTTTGTCAAAAGCTTTATTCATGTCTAGTTTAAGGAAAAGTGCAGCATTCTTGGAGCATTGGGCAGTATGGAGGGTTTCGTGAACAGTAATGATGTCGTCAAGGATGTTTCTACCCTTAACGATGCTCCCCTGAGCTGAACCTACCAAAGAGGGGAGGAGGGATCTCAGACGATTGGCAATGGTCTTGGTAAGAATATTGTAGAAAACATTGCAGAGGCTTATGGGACGATAGTCAAAAAAACTTTTACAGGCGGGCGACTTAGGAATGAGAGCTAGGAAGGTAGAGTTGAGCTTCGGATGGATGGATCTTGATGCTTGTATTTCTAAGATAGCCTCACAAACATCAGGCCCCACAATATCCCACATAACTTGAAAGAATCGGGGGGGAACCCATCAGGCCCGGGGCCCTTATCTGGTTGCATGGAAAAAATAGCATCCTTAATATTGGAATGGGAAAAATGTTCCAGGAGTTTAATACTTGCCTCATGGGGAAATTTGGTAGGGAAATTAGCAAGCAAGGATTTTTGAACTTGGAGGACGCTATCAAGAGGAGCACCCAGCAAATCCTAGAAGAAATCGACTGCTTCGCTTCGAATTTCCTCAATCTCCCTGGTAGTGCACCCATCCTTACACAGCACCTGTCTGATCTTGTTGGCCCCCCTGTGTCTCATGGTAGACGCGTGGAAAAACTTCAAATTTGAATCATCGCTCTTCAGCCAGAGATCCCTAGACTTCTAACGCCAAAATTTTTTCTCACTGGCAAGAATGGAATGATAGTCCACCAGGAGGCTTCGTTCCTCCTCTTTGAGGCCTTTAGAATACCCTTCGACCTCCATATTTTCCTCTAAACTCTTCAAGCACTCAGAGATGGACCTTTTAGACTCAAAAATGTTGCCAAAAACCTCCTTATTCCACGCCTTTAAGTTCTTTTTAATCATCTTAAGTTTTAGGGCTAGTCTTTTGGACACTGAACCAACCACCGTCACCTGCCACCATTTCGAAACCAACTGTTTGAAATCCTTGTGGGAAATCCACATGGACTCAAATCTGAAAGGGATCTTAAACCTAGGCCCACCAGTGGCCTCTAACAGAATGGGATTATGGTCCGACCTGATTCTTGGTAAATATGAGAGAGTTGCAGCGCCGAGGAAGGGAATAGCTTCGTGGGAAATGAGGAACTGGTCGAGCTTGACCTGGATGAGATTGCTCCCAATCCTCCTGTTGCTCTAGGTGAATGACGACCCCTTAAGTTCGATGTCTAGCAGATTATTGGACGAAACAAAATCTCTAAAATCCTCCATGCTACGGTTGGCTAGCTTAGCGCCTCCCTTATTTTCAGAGGGATGAAGAGGGCAATTGAAATCCCCTCCCACAACCCACGAGAAGTCACTAAAACTTTCCCTCATCAGAGATATGGTTTTCCACAACTCAGCTCACTCCGAAGCAGAGTTCGAGGTGTAAACATTAGTCAAAATCCATGAAAAATTATCAACCTTGGAGTGAAACAGGACATTGATAGTCCTGCTGGAAGCCGATAGAAGACTACCCTCGACCTTGTTAGAGTCCCACAACACCATGAGACCGCCTGCAGAACCTATTGCAGGGCTGGAAAGGAATTTGGCCTTGGCCCAAATGGTCCTATAACCCTTGATAGAGGCGAAGGCATTAGACTTAGTCTCCTACAAAATGAGGATGGATGGGTTAGACTTCTTTCGGAGATTGACCACCACCCTACGTTTGGCCGCTTCGTTAAGACCTCTCACATTCCATGAGAGGATTTTCATATGGACATTTTAAATACTTTCTTGCCTCCCTTTCCCTGCTGGATGGGATGTTTTAGGATAGGCGAATCACCCACCAGGGAGTCGGAATCTTCTTGAAAAAGCAATCGCTGGGATCCATTTGCAATGTCTGCTGCCGTTTCCTTATCCCTTCTTTCTTTGTTAGGAGGTCGTCTCTATTTTCTTTCACAGTCGAAATCCACCCCTTGCTTTCGGCTTCTAGTGTTTTGCAGACTAATGTTGCCATGTTGTTCGTCCCTCTTGCCCAGCAGATACTCTTCCAGTAAGGACTCGGGAGGTTTCTGGTTTTGACAAATAGGGGAATTAGCCTGAGCAGACATACGGGAAGGAGATTGATCCTTTTCCACTTGAGGTTCTAGTTGGGAACTTGCATTGCACAGAACGACATCTGAATCGGGGAGAACCCCAGAAGGATCTGGAGACTCAGGCACTGTCACTACAGGGTGTTTCGGTTGTTTTCCTTCTTGCTCCGAGGGGTTTCCAGAAGCCCCACCCTTCATCCCTAGCTTTTGAAGAGGACAATTTGACTGAAGATGCCCCTAGGAACTGCACCGGGGGCAAAAGGCCGGTCTATTTTCGTAGTTAATGACTTGCTTATGAAGAACGGAGCCTCCAAACCGAAGAGTGATGGAGGATGGAAGGTTCACCTCCAAATCCGCCAGGACACAGAAGCGAGCTTGGACAAATCTGGTTCGGGCCCGAGTGGGAGGGTCAATGGTGACCAACTCACCAATGGAACGGGCGATACCCCCGATAACATTTTCATGCCAACAAAAAATGGGAAGGTTCGACGACCCTAACCCATATTGGAGCAATATTAATACTCCGGGTTTCGGGGTTAAAATCCATCCCCCACTTCCCGAGAAAGAGACTCCGCGTCCCGGAAACCAAGGGCCCCCACCAAAATTTTACAAGTAATCCTCCGCATTATTCAGCCTAATTGCGAAAAAACCTCGAGATAGGGCAGCCGGCTCCATATGACCCGAGGTCCGCCATTTTACTGCCGCCCACCTGCGGATGGTCTCCATATCGGGACGCCCTCCAATAAACTTCCCGATTAGGGTAAATTTTTCAAATTCGACGAAACTTAATAGGATTTCCTCCGGGATGTCCAGTTCATCCCCGGATGGAAAGAGGTCCTTAGTGAAAATACCATTTGGGGTTTCGAAGCCGTCGCTCTCGCATACGATTTCTATTGGCGGTCTCTCCCTTTGTCGAGCGGATCCTTCTGCGTCTGCCTCGATCTTTGGGTAACTCCGTCGAGCCTCCATTCTCTGACTGCCCTCCCTTCGCCTTGCTGCGGCCCTCCAACTTGCCGGTGCCCAGGTTCACAGTGCTGGTGCTCCCACTCCCATGCCCTCTTGCCGCTACCTTCCCGCTCATCGCTGCTCCCCTCATTTGCAACCACAACTTGCAAACCTATTTACCAAAGGTGTCAATGTTCTTTATTACATATTATTGAGTACTTCTTAACGTATTTCTATGTACATAACCTTTCTTTAATGATAATTTTAAAATAAAAATATGTGTTTTTATTTTTAAAATTGGTTATATGGTATTAAAATGGCCTCACTTGTATTACATCATGACCACATAACAAGATTTTGAAACATTTGCTTGCATCCCTTAACAAGTTTCAAACCTAGGTCTCCTCCTTGAAAGGAGGTAGTTAACTAGTTGATTTCATGCCAATTGCAAGTTAAACTATACTAATATAGTTTAAAATAATTGATTATACATGGGATTGAAATAATTATGTAATTATTATGCTTTAGTTGCATTATTATGATCTTTTCAACAAACCATATTATTATGGCATCATAACAAATCATATTACCATGGGCTATATTATTATGTATGTGTTCATATAATAAGCCAAGATTTGAACTTGGTTTGTGCTTATATGATTCATTATGTCACCATTACACCACAATGCTTTGGACTAAATTACATTAACATATATTTTTTCATTGGTGATATGGGATTGAAACATCCCCTTCTGATATCACATTATAGTTACCATGATATTTCAACAAGGCACGTAGTGGTATTTGACAATTATGCATATATCACACATTATAGTTACCATGATATTTCAACAAGGCACGCAGTGGTATTTGACAATTATGCATATATCACTTGATAACATTTGAACTTAGTTATATACCATGAAAGTCCACATTTTTAACCACTTGAGCTCTTGCCATTTGATTTTAAATTTTAAGTTTCACCTTGAAATTTGGAACTTTGACTTATGGTGTGAAACTCCTCACTCCTTATCACTTTTCCAAATATTATGGACTTTGAATGTTAAGGTTCACCCACATAATTGGAACCTTGGCTTATAGTGTACAAATATTTACTCTCCACCACTTGCCTCAAACCCAACGAATCTAAATTACATTAATATTAGTCATTTATCATAATAATATTTTTTATAAGTAGAAGCAATTGTTAGTAAGGAGCAAACATTACCTTAAAGAGTTCTTTCTCTAGAGTTCTAAAAAAAATTGAAGAATGAAGACTCTTCATAAGGAAATGTTGGATACCTGTAAACAAAAGTTTTTTTTAAGGAAACCCTACTTGGAAGTAAGGATGGCAAGCTATCTAGGGAAAGTATTATTTTTCAATCAAGGACAAAAAATTACAAATTGATGGAAATCCCATCAAGGTGACAAAAATATTCATTAGAAGTTATTCTCGAGGATGAGATTATTGAGCATGATATAATGTTTCTTAAAATAAGAGTATCAATATACAAGCTCAATAGATTTTTACTAAGACTTTAAAGGACTAGAAAGTATTTAGAAAGAAAGAGGTATTGAATTCACAATGTTCAATAATATTCTTTGAAGAAAAAATTATCTTATAATATAATCTTCTCCATTTCAAATGTCAATAACAACGTAATAGACGATAAACCATGGTTTAAGGGAAGGTATCTTATAATACCATGGAAAGAAAATAGTTTTTAGCTAGACAAATAACTCTAGAAAGGATCCTAATTTGCTTTAGGCTTTTGAACTTTCCTGCCTATTTATCCACAAAGAGGTTTTGAAAATATTGGTGATATCCTTGGAAATTTTGTTCATGTGGCATTGACTTGTGAGGAGCAAAATTTAGATGTGTGTAATGGATATGATTTAGATGGATATTTGAAATACTTTTTCCAAAATCCATTATGATTAAATATTAATAAAGACAATGGGTCCAACAAGTGGACTATGTATTTGAATATTGCATATGTTGTACACATGGCAAGATATTATAGAATGAAAAATATTTGAGAAAGACGTAAAAGGTTTTGGTCATGGGACAAGCCTAGAGTTGAAGAAAAATATTAGATTGTAATAGAAGATGACATAGACCAAGGATTGTATACCCTTATAGAGTAACAAATAAAGACTCTTTACCTGATAATAAGGCAAAGACGATCACATGATTCATTCAAAACAAACATTAGAAAAACAAATAAGGATGCACTAGATAAGCAATTACAATGTGCAAATTTTAATTTAAAAGGAACCAAAGCTAAAAAAGAATATTTAGAGTCAAATTTTTAGAGTGAAGAAAGTGGAAGAGCTTGAGTTTGAACTAGGCAAACTGTTATTTTCTTCAAATAGTAAAAATCATATTTTTATGGTTAAAAATATAGTGTGGAGGTTATCACTTGCACTTTAGGGATTATGGGGAAACATATAAAATAAAATTTTATGGAGGTTATCCCTTGCATTTTAGGGTTTTGAGTATAGCACAAAAAAATGGTATGGAGGTATCCTTTGTAATTTAGGGTTTATAGGACATCATATACACTTTAGTTGTTCGAAGATGGTATAAACCCCATAGATAATAAGTCAAAGTATTAGTATGAAAAATATAAGAGGTTGGAAAGGATGAAAACATAGGTCAAAATGGAAAAAAGAGCCAAAGATCCTAAGTCAAGATCAAAGAGAAAAAAATCTAGAAGGAGATTGATTTGGAAAGCCAATAATAAATGTCATGAATGTTAACAAGAAAGAGACTAAGCCTACAAATAGGAACACAAAATGATAATTAAGATATTATTTATTAATATTTGGGAGTATGAATATGCCCACCAAAAAAAAGGAATTATCTATGGACTAATATGTTGCAATAGTTCCATATTTTTTTTGGTATGGTAAAGTTTTGACTCTTGTAAGTGAATGCACCTACAGAGTCACATTTCAGCAATTGGAAGGAAGGGGATTAACTCTTTCAATATCTAGGTCTAGGCCAACTTCTCACTAATATAGCTAAACTAAGACTAATCTAATGCGAGTAAATTAAATATGAAGGGAAAAGTGATACGATGGATAAAGCAAATGAAATAAAATAAAATATGATCAGGCAACTATGGTGAGATCAATGTTGATCAATTCAAATAACATAGTGTGATAAAATTCATGCACAACCTAAAATAATAGAAGAAAGGACTAGTATAAAGTGGGATGGTATATCCACAAACACTATTAATCCACAAATGAAGAGGTAAAATAATATTTGATCTATAAATTTCATGCATAGTCTTTCCATTAATAGTAGCATGATGAAAAATGTACAATTTTGTATCATAAAATGTAACTCCAATTTTCTCAAATGACCAAAAGTTCCTTACAATGGATCACTTAGCTCATATTTATAGTAAAAGTTTCACCTAAAATTTAAATATTTATAAATATTTATACTCCTAGTAACTCCTCTAGTTTAGTAACATCTTTAGTAAAATTGATGCTTTACTAAATATAATCTCCTCTAAAGTGGCCCTACATAGATTTAGTAGCTTCCATTTCTCCATTAATACCACTTGAGGATAAAGTATCGCTTTATAAGTTATCACCTTGAATTCTACACCACCTTGACTAATTTAATGCTTTAGGGAGTGATTCACTCTTCTACTAAAACAATGATTTGCTCTTTTGCTAAAACAACAATTTGGTCTTTGAGTATATTAGTGAATTGACCCTTTAAAATGGATTTGCACTATTTACTACTTAGTCAAAATTTTGGAATCTTTCCAGTTTCTTCTATCTTGTGCTACTCTTGAGATTACAAATTTTACATTTTATTTCATTCATATGATTGCTTCCTTATTCGACTATAATGGTAGTAGCCTAGCTAAAAAATTCTTAGAAACTTTTAGGGATGTTAAGCTAGATTGGCAAGAGATATCATGTAAAACCTATATCCTTGGGCATAGAGTCTTCAAAACATGAATAAACTTGCATCAAAATTATAAAATTGAGGGGCCATCTCCCTTTAACTCTATGATAGTAGGGTCAACAATGCTTGGCAATTTATGTCTAAAGGTATATCCAGGGTATCCATCATCATAATATCTGATACAATTTCCTCATATTGGTCCCTTGGAAGATCCTCTCCTTGATATGCTAAGTTTATTACTTCCCTGGTAAGCCCTCTATTTTAGAGATATTACTCAAGAGATAAAGTGTAACACCATCTATAAACACATCCACTTTAGCCTTTTATTTGTCTATGACCTTTCCTATCTACTTGGGTGTAATGAGTTATCATGGATTGGAGAATATTTAAGGAAACCCCCATCCAAAAACTATTATGTCTCCTTTTTTAGCTCTTCAATTGTTGTCTTGAAAGTGATGTAGGTAACTTTGCATCCTTTCATCCTTATTTTCTTGTCATACATGTTCTTTACCTGCATGGTTATTGTTCTTTTATCTATTATACCCAACTACTTCACATGTTATATCTAATTACACTTAAATATATCTTTTGAACAAACTTGTACATAAATGATCCTTCAAATCTTGCTTCATCCCAACATAACATAACCATCTAGAAGAAATTAAGGTCTTGGAGCCACGTAGATTAAAATTAAAATGGCTTTGGATGATGATTATTGAGTAAATCACATCTCGAGAAAATGGGTTTATGATTTAATCTTGCTTGAGATAAAATGGATGAAAAGGTTTTATACTCTATTTGCAATTATATATTAGATTAAAAAAAAAACTTTCCAGTATTTTTATTATATTACTTTGTCTGATACATATACTATCCTATGTATATTGAAAGCTTGAAGTAATAACACCCCAATGGCCATTTTAATTGATAAATGAAGCAAAATCCTCTATTGATTTAGATCATCCAATGGTACCACCCTTCTTTTTTAAATGAGACAGAGCTATGTTGAATTCCTCCCAAGAATCTATAGATCACAACTATAAATAATCGATGAATTTGACATATATAGGTTGAGGTCCTTCCAAAATCTCTTGTGAGGAGTAATAATAATTAGATCATAAACATTTATAACCTCGAATTTGGTATTTTTCTCTTTCTTACAAAAAATACTAACAATCCAAATACTTTCTGCATCTAGTAATTGTCCATCTAATTTGTGTTTGTCTCATATTGTTGTAGTAGCTCTTGAAGCTCTTGTACTACTAGGCAATCCTCCATCTTCCAATTTTTTAGAATGCATCCTTACATTTATCACTACTTTTTTTTGTTTCTTGTATTAAAATAAACTCATAACTACAACAACCTAATAACTCCCTAATAACTCTTTTTTACGGGTCTTAATCATACCCCTAATACTCCAAGATATCATTTTTATAGTCACTTTTAATTTTTATTTGTGGGCTTAACCTCACTTCTTGTTAAGACTTGTAATATTTGCTTTTGTTTCCTCATATTGATATTGCCTTGAGTTTCCTTATCTTTGTTTTCTTGATTTGAGGGTCTTTGTTTCTTTTATACTCTCCCACCAACACTTTCATCTTCATCAATCTCTTTGATATTTCCAAGCTATTCGTAATGAGACTTATCATTTGTAGATTTATTCTTCACTAAAGAAACCAAAGTTTAAGAATAGCCTGGAGAATACTTTATTATTTATATTGCCCTATAAACTCTAAAGTGCAAGAATTCTAGTCCCTAGTACTTAATTTCTTATGTTATGCTAAATACCCTAGATTTTAATGGATATCCTCCATACTTATTTATTCTTTAGGATACTCTTTAAACCGTGGAGTGCAAGGGATAACCTCTATACTATTTTCATTTTTATTGCAAGGAGAGGATTTTGTACTACTTGAGGAAAATAAATATAGTTTACTTGGATTACCCTTGGCCTGTTTTGCCTCATTTGTTTTAAGATTTGCCTTCACATCTTCCTTTGCACCTTGATTCCTTTTGACTTTGAACTTGCACAATGTACTTCCTCATACTTTGTATCTTTATTTAGTTCTTCAAATTATCGATCCAAGAAAACCATGATGGCCTTTACTATCTAATGATATAAAGGATACTTCTTTGCCACTTTTTTGGATTGGAAAATCCTTGATTTAATCTAACTTTTTCTACAATATGATTTCCTTGCTTGATCTTTATTTTTTTCTCATGGCCAATTTTTTGTCTCTTTCTCCATCATTTTCACTTTGCAATCTCTTTTCATGTGTCCAGTATCATGACATATGCGGCATTAGAATGCAATATTTTTATAATCTACTTGTTGATCTTATTCTCTTAATTCATATTTAAACTTAATGGATTGTGGTAAAGGTTTTGAAATATCCCTAACAACACAAATCCAAATATATATGATATATTTTCGCTCCTTAATAGATGGTCCCTCCTAACTCCCTTAGAGTATATCAACATTATTCATTTTTTTCTAATTGTTAAGTTGATATGGAAGTCCAAAATGATTAATTCACACTAGAAGCCTTTTAATAGTTTTTTTCTTCATAGAAAAGTTTTCACTTCATGGCCTTAAATACAGGGTATCTCTCTCCCTAGACCCTGGGCCAACCCTCATCCTTTTATTTTTTTATTTCTAAATTGGAGAAGATGATGAGAAAAAATACTTCTAGAACAAAAGTCATAATTTGATTCAATTCCCCCTTCCATTTGATCTAATTTTCAATCTTCAAAATACCTAGCCAGTATCCACTGAACTCATATATTAACCCTTCACTTTTAAGAACGATAATGCCATGATCAATCATCTCATTTTTTATAATCACTTTTGATGTAATATTTACTACCTAGCTATGAGTTATCATACACTTGAGCTTCCTCTTACCCTTGACTAAGACATTCATACTTCTAGCTAGGCCATCTATATTTCTAGATAGATCTTTCATAAATGACTTATCTTTCATGTTACGTATATTTTTCTCATAAGAATCCTTTATTTTTTAAATTTCTACAAAGATATGAAATAATAAAAAATTAGGCATGTACTCGTTCCATCCTCACACTCACTCTTTACTCTTCCTAAAATATTTAAAACAAGACAAAATTAGGCTTGCTCCCTATTCACACTTGCTCAAATTTAAGTAATGTTCTAATTAAATTATTTTTATTGTTATTTTAAAATAATTCAATTTTTTCAAAGTTATAAAAGAATATTAAAATATGAACATATAATAATAAAATTTTAAAATTTTATTAATAAATCATGAAATGATTTTAATTACATCCACAAGACCAAAATAGTTTATGGGACCAAGAGCTTAAATATAAGATGTGGTATGGTGTACAACCGTACTTCCCTTTGGATTCAAACCTTGAACCTCCTATTCAGAGTTCTAAAGATTAACAATATTCAAGAAAAAAATAAAACTGTTCAACAAAGTTAAAAAGCTCAACACCCTTTTATCATCTTTTGGAGTGTGTTTCTTTTGTTGTTGAATTAATAAGAAGTTTCCTTGTTTTTTATATTCTCAATTCTTCAAAAAGTTACACTAGTGAGTTTACTTTTTGAGTGTCCTCATGCAATCTTGATGTCCTTGTAGACTTCAAATTCCATGACAAAATATTTTTCAATCTCCATTACTCTTGTGCAAAAGACACATACTTTTTGACCATACCTCTTAAGGTATTGTCTATCTCTCAATTTTACATCTGAGATGGTGTGAACTGGATCTTAGTTGGGCTATAAGCATTTTTTCTTCCATTTGATCTTTGCATCCATTTTTTTTTTTGGTTGTGTCCACAATTTGGATTGAACTCATTAATGCATCTTGTTAGATTTATTCATGAATCTTGTTAAATTTATTCATGAATCTTGTTAAATTTATTCAATTATAGAAAATAAATTTCCATATATAGTTTTGTTATTTGATAAAATATTCTAGCTTTTTAAAATATATATGTGATTTCTACTATGGTCAATCCCATCAAAATATGAAAGTATTACATTTGCTATTAGGTCAAGTGGACCATATCTAACTTGTTTTTCTCTTAAAGATATGTTTACATCTCGCTTGCTACATTTCATCTATCAAATCCTTGGTATCATTTTCATTAAAAGAGAAGATATCCCTTGACTAGGTACCTTATAAAATTTGATTTTTTTCAAGAAGAGGATCAACATCATGTTTGACTATATTTGTTGTCACCTTGTTTTATTTTATATAGATATAATGACATTTTCTAGATACTATGTCTATCAATAATTGATGGACATTAAAGATAATACTATGGTTGATCTAATTTCCAAGTTGATTTATCTTGATAACTTTAATAATATTTATGAATTCCCCTCAGAATATTCCTTAATTAAATATATTCATCATTTTTCCATGGCTATGTTGACCCTTGTAAGAAGTGTCCTAGACTTTGCATAGATGTTTGTTAAAGTTCTATACGATTCTAAGTAGGTGAGGAGAATTATGTGTTCATTATTCTAAAAAACATCACCTCCTCTAACTTTCCTAAGGTTTCTTTACAAGTACCATAAAAATTAAGTTTGATGAATATAACTTCTATAGACCTTTTGTATTAAATTTATTGTTGGAGATTATTACTACGTGTGTATTCAAATCCTCTAATAAAGAGAATAACACATCTTATTCCACACCTAACACTTTTCATGATGAGCACAATGACTATAAGCATTATGTAGAAATGTAATGATATGAATCCAAATTTAGATATGATTTTGAAATTTGCTTTTAAAATTTCCATTATTAGTTTCAAGCCATAAACTCCAGCAAATAATGGTAAGATCATCACTCTATAGAATACTTAATGCTTTTAATTTAAAATAATCTAACCAACATTTTGTCAACTCTTCCAATGACAATGAAGCAACCCTATATATTCTCATTTTTTGAACAATCCTCCATAAATGGTGGAAGAAAATGAATAATAAAGAAGTAGATGATATGATGTTTTTATAACCTTATTACACAAAATATACCTAAAAGGTTTGTTATATCCTTTTATTTACAAACTATTACTCTTAATAATTTTGCCTTGGATTATTAACCAAAGGAATAATTAAGGATTGCCTCAAGTGATCAAACATTCTTCGAAGAGAAGTCTATAGGAGTATAAAATTATAATTGCTCTAAAGTTTCGTGTCCTAAATTGACCAAGTAGACAACATCCTCTGATACAGATTTCAAACCAACCCATCCTTTCACCTAAAAATGGACAAACCGAACTATTGAATCATCTTTCAAAGATCATCTACTACTTATTTAAGGTCCTCTCTCTCAAGTTAATTATCATTGAAAATTCAACAACTAGAATTTTTGCTCACATAAATATACTTTTTATTTTGAATCTCTTTAACCAATTAGACTTGAGCCAATTGTTGTCATTTTGGATTAAAAATAGGAGGATAAAACTTCAACTAAGTATCAAACCAAAATTTTATAGAATTCCCCTAATTGATTACCTATAATATACATTTTATTAATTATGAAACTTATGATGTAAAGTTCCATGTTGCTAAACCCCTAACTAGGGTTTATTTCTTTGACAATATCATTAAATGCACATAACCTATTTATTTTTGAAGCAATGTTCTTTCAACTCTTTCATTGAACTTTAAATAATTTTCAACCAAGTTTTTCCCATAATGAGAAACTCATAAATTTTAAAAAATCATAAGCTTGTCGCTCCAATATTCTTTCCTTTATAACTTCTATCCCATTTGCAAAGAGAAAATCTAGATTTTTCCTCATACCCTTTCTAAAGGAAATATCTTTAGATTTTGTCAAATTCAGATGCTATAGCTAATGGTAATATTAAAAGTGACATCATATCTATAGGGATAGATTGCAATGTAGCCTTCATGATTTATATTCTTCCAATCATAGTTAAGAAATTACCTTTTCAACCAATAAGAGAAGATTTTATTATATCCAAAATTAAGTCCCTAAGCTCCTTCTTTGTTTTATCAAAAAAAGGAATAACTAGATATATTGATGGAAAATTTTCAACTTTAAATCCTAAAATATTTATAATATTTCTATTTAAATAGGAATATTCTTAATAATAAAATTCCTATATTTTGACCCACGTGTTGTAGGTGAGTTGGAGAGGGTAGGACAATCCTCTAAAGGAGGTCCCTAGTTTGAATCTCCACCCTATCAAACACACATCGGATACCCAAAATCCAGTTGATAATGTTGGTGCGATCAGGGCTAGGTGCGACTCCCGGGTGATTTTAATGGTGTAGAACCCCCTGGTCATGGTTTCTCAGATCAAGGCAGTCCCGCAAGGGGTTTTTCGCTAAATTCAAAAAAAATCCTAGATTTTGAATCAAGTGGTATTAGTTCAACTAGTTAAATTTCTCAATATTTAAAGAGGAGACCAAGGTTCAAATCTTGCCAAGAGATACATAGATAATATCCAAGATTTGTTGTAATACCACTATGTGGTGATGATGTAATATGGGTGGGGTTTGTTTCAATCCCATATAACCAATTGAAGGAAAAAAAATCCCATATGTTGCCATATTAACCAAATATTCAATAACCTTATGATAACATGATAGTATTGATTTAAATTCCACAATATCACTAATTGAGGGATGGCCTAAAATAAAAATATTACTATCAAATTGGGGATGAAATTTTTAGAGATCATTGGCACAACATGGATACCTTAGATTTTACCTCCCACTTTTTCCTTTGAGAGCTCTTCCCAACATATTAATAACAATAATGAAGAGGTAAGAAGATAGTTGGTCACCTTGGTGGATTCCTTTCGATGATTCAAAATATCCAACAAAGGGACCATTAATCCAAAGAAAATATTTTGGAGATTTGCAACATCTAAACCATTCAAATCAGCCTTTGATCAAATTAAAATTTTTAGAATATCATATAGGAAACTCCAAGAAGCCTTATTATAATGATTTATTTATATCCAATTTTACAAATATATTGGTTTTTTCTTGGGATAAAGATAATGTATGACCTTTAGTGAAATAATTATACAATAAAGGATATGCTTACATAAATAAATACACCTTGTTCCTTTCAAATAACACAATCTGAAATGTATTTTAATCTATTTATCATATTCTTTTAATTATTTTATAAACCATGTTGCAAAGACTCACTAGACAAAAAATGTCAAAAAAAATTCTCACATTTCTTGAAATCAATGCAATAAAGTCGGAATTGATTTCACCTATTATAGTCTTCTTTTTTCCTTGTCTCTTCAACCATAGACAATGTATCACTCTTTGATATATACCAAATTTTTTAAAAGAAAATTGTAGCAATCCATGGGGCTAAGCGTCTCGTAAAGATTAAAAATTACCTCTTATATTTATTCCATAGAGATCTTATTCATCAAGCTTTCATTCTATCCTTGCATGATAATTGATGGAATATTCTACAAAATCTCATTGTAAGCCTCTTTATCCTATCTAACTTCTAATAAAGTATATTTGATATAATTGATTGTTTCCTTCCTAATCTCTTATTTTTCTCGATAATTATTCCATCTAATTTTGAATTTTTTTTTTTAAAGCAAAAAATCCCTTACGGGGCCGCCTTGGTCTGAGAGACCACGAACAGGAGGTTCTACACCGTCAAAGTCACCCGGGAGTCGCACCCGACCCTGCCCGCACCAACATTATCAATTGGATTTTGGATACCCAATTTAGCTTTTTGGTAGGGTGGAGATTTGAACTTGGGACCTCTCTTGGAGGATTTCCCTCTCCTCTCCAACTTACCTACAAAACCTGGGTAATTTTGAAATATTTTTTATCCCATGAAAGGACAAAGCTATTTCAAAATGACATACAAAATTTTGGTAAATATTTCACCTTTCTTAACCCCTATCTCATTGGTTTTTTGTCCCAATATGACTCTTCTCTATGTAATGTTATTATAGTAAAAGATCAATTGTTTTGTTGCACATAAGTGTTAATCTTCATGCTTCAAATGATTTACATTATACGTGAGTATTTATATACAAGCATTTGCCAATTTTGGCTTAACCACCATCCATGTGAGGGTGGTCACTACTTGGACTCATGGTCTTTGTGAGTGCTAGTTTATAACTACCCTCATTCTTATTTTTCTTATGAGGAGTAGTTGATAGCTCCCCCTAACTAACTTATCACCTAGTGAGAAGTAGTTGGTTACTACCCTAAACATAATGTTTCCTAACTATGATGGAATAATTCCTAACATTCCCCCCTTATTACATCATAGTTGAGAATTCCTTGGAGAGGAATTTTTGAATGCTTTCAAATTTGATTTATCCATGTGGCTTGATGAAGATGTTTGATTCTTGCGCTGACTTCTAGTCTTGATTCTTTTTTCGTGCTTTGAATTTTGTCTTCGTATTTTTGGAATAAGGGAAAATTCCCCCTCTTAATCAACATGTTCTAAATATGGTTATGTTTCAGTGTTGAACATTGGGAATAGTTAGTCTTCCTTCCCCTTAATGTGAATTTTGCACAAATTTAAATAGTATCAGGTACTACTAATTATGCACTCCAAAACATACTATTTACAAATATTTTTAATGCATAAAATATGTCCTTCCTTTAAAGTCTTCATGTGGAGGATCTTCGTCAATTAAATTAAATATATCAATTATTGATGAGATCAAATACTTTCTTAGTGATTAGGTTTGTTGTCAGTTCTTGTCTTGAGCAACGTCTTCTATTATGGTGTGGTCAATCACTTGTCTTTTCTTCTACATCTTGGCCTCATTCATTTGATTAATTTATTGCTTAAGATAGGTTATATATTCATGCTTATTTTGATGTAGTCTGAGTCCCTTAGGTGGACATTCTTGATCCTTCTTGTTGACCTTAATTTCTAGATTATTTTAATTGAAAATTATAGATGAGGGAGAATCGCATTATGGATGTATCTTTTCAATTTCAAGGTGCTCCATCTGGGCTTGTTTTATTGACTAATTCCTTTATTAGTTCTCTAGTCATTTAAGATCATTAACTAATGCAAATTTGATAATGGTATTATTCTGACTTTCACCTACAAGAGTTAGCCAAGCCTCATCTCTAGTATCTGCACCTATTGCCTATGCAGTAATTGTTGAGCATTCAATATGCCTTTGTGGAAAAAATGATGGGTTCTTCCTTAGTTACTATTGTTGCTTATTTTATTTACCTTTGACGAATCCTATCATGCATGGCTATAGGTACCATGTTGTTTGTGATTTTGCTTTACTTAATAGATATTGTCATGGTGAACTGTATGAAGTTCAATAGTTTTCTTATTTCTTTACCAAATACAATAATCTTGGATATTAAATTTTTATCATGGATGAGACATACCTTAGATCCCTATTATTTATTAAATTCAACCTTCAAATTTTGAGTCATTTATTGATGGAATGTATATTCTTAATGAGTCCTGGGACATACAAAACTTTTATTAACTTGCATGTGTGAGATCCAAGTCATAATTTGATATCTCCTTTACCTTTGATATCATAGGATGTGTCATCATCTAGAGAGACCGTTTTTGTATGGCTAGAATAGTCTAGAGTTTGAAACTAATTCTTCCAATTAGTAATATGATTGGTTGCTCCATAATTGACATACCAAACATCATTGGGCTGACTTAGCTAAGCGTAAGTAGTGAGCATGTACTCTTCTTCTTATGGATGATCTTTTTCTTCATTTTCTTTAAATTGATTCTCTTTTGCCTCATTATGTGATGATGACATATCTTGTTGTTGATTCATATTTGGTGAAGGATTATGGCAACATTCCTTCATTTCAAGGTCAATTTACCACATAATTTGCACATACTTTGCATGTGTGAATTGTTCTTTTGATATTGAAAGTGAGAACTTATGCCTCTCCCGGATGGTTGTTTCACTCTTTGATTTGAGATAAATACTTGCTCTTCATTATGAGTTGTATGCGAGTTTGCTCTGTGACATTCAATGTGGTCATAAATACATTGTATTGTGAAGGAAGAGACCTCAAAATTATAGGGACTAATGTGTCATTTGAGAATGTTTCTCCTAGGTCTTGAAGTAATATTTGTAGCTCAATAAATCACCTTAGAAATGTTGGTGTTTTTCTCCATTTTTCATCTTCAAACAATAGAGTTGGATTTGTAGGAACAAGATCTTATTTTTGTTCTTTATTTCAACAATTGTTTGCAGTTTTTCTCATGCCTCCTTAGCTGAAGTTGTATCTCTTATGTATGGTTGAACCTCATCTACCATGTTGAATAGAATGACTAACATTGCTTCTTCTTTTTTACCTTATCAAACTTTGCTTATTATTCTTTGCCTTCTTCTAGACTAATAATGTTTTTGTTCATAATATTCCAAACTTCTCTGAACTCGAATTAAGTTTTGAGTTTGGTCTCCTAGGCAAAATAGTTATCTCCTCACAATAGCCAAGAGTTTGGCAAAAAGAACTTCGGTCCACCACTAGCCATTGTAAATTTTTACAAAGGTGAAATTTCTTGGGTCCACTAAAGTGTTCTCGAAAAGAGCTTTTTGACAAGTATATATAAGTATATACTTGTGTCTTAATCGATGATTCAAATTCTAAAAGATCAGTGTCTCACCGAGCAAAAATATAGATGGATTTGTTTCTCCTCTTTGAATCCTTTTGGGAATATTCTTTGGAATATTAAGGTTTCTTCAAAAATTATAGATACTTTTATGAGCTGCAAATAGAAGAAGGAATACATTGTTAATTATTTTCCTTCAATAAAGCCCCCACTATAAATGTGGGATTATTCTTAGGCCACACGATTTTCTGGATGTGTCTCCCTTGACGTGTCATGAATTCGACAAAGCTTCAAAGACTTGTTCGCATGTGATGTCATTGTTGACGATGGTTGAGTTTTCTTCCTCTTGAAGGCTTTGCAAGTTATGTACTTCAATATTTTGCTTCCTACATTCACACTACTACCAAATGGTTTCCTTTTCTTTCTTGAGATTTATTTAAAAAAATTCCTTCTATCATCGATCCTGATGTTGTTTGATCTCATTCGTATCATCATTCACACAATTAGTGTTTCAATTATCTTATCCTTTATGGGACCTTTTTTAGTGACAAAGTCTGCTTGTTGGGCAATAAAATTTTTACCAAATGCTTGTTTTGATTGACGTTTTTACTTTTTCTAACATTACCTTTTTCATACTCTTCTCCTTTCACATTTTGACTTAGTGCTTATGCCTTTGCCTTTGATTCACATGAGTGTCTCAGATGTGCTTTAGAATCATTCCTAGTAGGATTTCATGTACGTTTGAGTTGAATATTTTGGTTTATTTTCGAATGTGTTTGAAATTTGGGCATTAAATCATTGTTTTATCTTGTTGATTGATGATGCCTTTGGTAATTACAGTTTGGGGTATTGATGTCAAGTATTTCCTATATGCCTCTAGTTTTCTCCTATGAGATTTGAGCTGGCATTTCCAATCCAAAGCCTATATTTTCTTTTACTTCTCGTATAAAGCATTTTCCTGCCTTTTGTTCCTTGTCTGTAGGTGAGCATTTAGTTTACAAGTAAGTGCTTTTGTATTTCAGGTAAGTTCCTTCGATATTCGAGTGTTTGAATGATGTGCAACAAGTGTTTTTATGATTTCTTCCAAGTAGGTGTCTTTCTGGGCCTATCTACATTCTTTATTTTGACTTGTGCTTATTTTCCTTTCTCTTTTCAATTGGTTTTTATTTGTTTTCTTCTTTTCGATTGGTGCTTATCTTCCTTCCTCCTTTCAATTGGTGCTTATATGCTTTCTTCCTTTATTTTCTTTCCAACTATTCGTCTCAAGTGCTATGCTTTTTGGATTCATAAATATTTTTGGTCCATTGGAACATGATCTTTTTGCTTATAATATTTTTACTAATTTTCTACCCATAGGCTACTTGCTCTTATCATTCAAAGGTGGACGTGTTGGTCTTATTGTACTTTCCTTCCTAAAGTGATGTCTTCTTCTTGTTTGATGCCAAAATTTTTACCAAACTTAGATGATTTTGATGATTCTCCTTTCCATATAAATTTTGTTGTTTGCTTTCAACCAATTAGTCATTCCAATTGGAACATTCACAATACTGCTTTGAAAAATATGATGTTCTATTTTCATTCAAAATTCTTTTGTCCAAGTTTGAGTTTCTATTTGAACTGAAGGTCTTTTGCTAGAGTGCCTTTGAATTGCACTTCATTTTGATTTATCTTTTGAGAGATATTTCTTTCTACAATGTTGCTTCTATTTGAAATTTTATGGTGAGATTATTTTTTATATCTTTCAAATGGCTTTAGTGGCTTCTTTATTTTCTTGTGATTTTCAAAGGAGCATTTACGGATTCTTTTTCTTGTAGTCTTTAAAGGAGCTTCTATGATATTCAAGGAGCTTCAATGGCTTCCTTTTATTACCTTTTGAATGATAATTCTTTCTTTCTTGCCAAACTTGATGTGATTGTTTCTTGCAGACTTTATGTTGTTTGGTCTTGAAAGGGATTGAAACCCTTTTTTATGTTTGAATGCTTTTTCCTTTGGAAGGGGTTTTCACCCTAAATTTTTTTTAATATGCCATAGAATTTGCCTTCATGGAGTTAATTTTATATGAGTTAATTTTACCCTCTAAACTTCTTTTCTCAAACTTGAAAGCTTTTCTTAAAATTGAGTGCACTTTTGGCTTTCTTTGTGTCAAAGTTAGAGGAGAATTAGAAGAAGAATTATTTCTTTCTTCTACTTACTCGGATACCACATGTTATATCTTAATGCTTCAAATGATTTGCATTATATATGATGAGTATTTATAAACAACAATTTACCAATTCTAGCTCAACCACCATCCAGGGGAGGATAATAACTACTTGGAATCATGGTCCTTGTGAGTGGTAGTTTATAAATACCCTCATTCTTATTTTCCTTACGAGGAATAGTTGATAGCTCCCCTAACTAACTTTTCACCTAGTGAGAGGTAGTTCGTTACTACCCTAAACATGATGTTTCCTAACTGTGATGGAATAATTCCTAATAATAAGTATATTGGTTTATCCCTTGATTTTTATTATCTCATGTAAATCCTTGATCTTGAATTTAGTTTCCTCCTTTCTTTTGAATATGTTATCAAAATATTTGATATTTTGGATCTTGAGTCTAACCCTTTAGATATTTTTATATATTATACAAAATTTTATATACATGATCCTTCAAAATTTCATCTTAGCCCACCATAATAACCATTTGGAAGGGGTCAATGTCTTGGAGCAACATAGATTAAAAATAAAATGCCCTTGGATGACCATTATTGAGTAGAATACATCTCAATTGAATGGGTTTATGATTTGATCTTATTTGGAACAAAGCATCTGAAGATATACTTTTTTATCTATATATTATTATTTTAATTAGTTATATGGGATTGGAATGAACCCCACCCTTGTTACAACATAATGACATAGTGGAATTAGAACAACTTGGCTATTATGCATGTATTAGTTGGCAAGATTAAAACCTTGTTCTCCCCCTTGAAAGTCAAGGAATTTTACCAATTGAGCCAAGTCCATTTAATACTATGTATTTAACTATTAGATGGCTCCATAACAAACAATCTTGATGAGATTAGAGAAGAAGTCGTGGAGTACTTTAAGGATATTTTTGGAGAATACTGAACACCCAGTTGAAGATGACTCTTTTCTAAAAACCATTCCTATCCTAATAACTAAATACCTCAATTTGTACCTCCTAAGCCTCTTCACAGAGGAGGAAATCAAGAAGATTGTTTTTAATTTAGAGAAGATAGGGCTCCAGGGTTGAACAACTTCTCGATTGCATTCTTTCAATACTTTTGGTATATTTTATGCCCTGATGTGGTGGATTCCATTCAAGAAGGGTAGGTAACCCACAATATCCCCTCAGATGTTAATTTCATAGTTTTGACCTTGATTCCAAACTTAGCTGGTGCAAGAGACTTCAAGTAGTTTTACCCCATCAGCTTGTTTAATACTCTTCTTAAAGTCCTAACGAAATCCATTGGTAATTAACTCAAAGTTGTTCTTCCTTTCATAATTGATGTTAACATGATGGTTTTGTAAGAGATAACTAAATTTTAGATGGGATAATCACCATCCATGAGGTAATACACTCGATGGATAGAAGTGAGGAGGCTAGTATGCTACTTAAGCTTGACATGAACAAGGCCTATGAAAGGGTCTCCTAGGAATTTTTGACTAAGATCATGTATAAATTCAATTTTAATTAGGAATGGGTGGCTCTAGTTACTGGGTGCATCTCTACAGCCAGTTTCTCTATGTTGGTTAACAATGCAGCAGTTTTCTACTTTGGATAGAAGAGAAGCTTGAGATAAGGTGACCCTTTGTCACCTTATTTTTTCATAATTTTAGTAGAATCACTTGGTCAAAGCATCTCTTTAGTAGTGTCCAATAGTCGATTAGGGGGTTTTAAGTCTACCTCAATTGTTGACTCGATGTCTCATCAATAGTTTGTTGATGACACAATAATTATCTCCAAATATTCTATTACCCAAGTGCGTGAAATAAAACTCGTTCTAAATAAGTATGAAGAGGAAGCAGGGAAAAAAATTAATTTTACTAACAACAAAATTTGCTTTATCAATACTCCCAAGGTCAGGAAACAAAGCATCTCATAAATTTTTGGTTGTGTAATAGGGGATCTTCCAACTTCTTATCTGGGAATATCACTTTTCAAGGAATGAATGAAGGTTGATATGTGAAACCCGATTATTGATCATTTCTCTAATAATTTGATAGGTTGGAGGGGCTTCCTCCTAAGCTAGGCTGGGAAAGCTTAGTTTTTTCAATCCACCCTTCAAAGTATTCCTATATACTTCATGTTAGTTTTTAAACTCTTGACCAAGATCAAGAATAGATTGGAACAAATTTGAAGGTCCTTCCTATGGTCTAGATCGGAGGACAAGAAGAGATTGTCACTTGTAGCCTGGGACCAAGTCTATTCCAGAAAGAAGTTTGGCGTCTAGGCTTCAAGCATTTAAAAATGATAAATGAGGCTCTGATTGGGATGGAAGCTGCTAAATAATTATTAGTTAAGTTGGGTTAAAATTCTTAAGGCTAAGTATATGCATGATAATCAAGACTTCCTCAACTTAGAGATCCACCCTAGAGGCTTTTCTTTCTAAAATAGCTTGCTAAAATACAAATCATTATTGAGAAAAGAGATCGAATGACATATAGGAAATGGTAAAATAGTATATTTTTGGAAATATGCTTAGCTGACTGATTTCCCTCTTGAATGCAATTCTTCATTGCTCCCTCTTAGACAATAATTATCAGAAGCCATCGGAAGCAAAGTCAAATACTTTCTTGTCTTTAGAGATTGTAGTTGGAATTGGAAAAGTCTAAATCTACCAGGTCTCTTAGAAGCCCAAGCTAAATTCCAAAAGGCTTTGGCAGACTTGATGAGGGTATTTTCTATTAACCTTGTTGGAGGAAATAATTATTTGATATGGAGTAAGGACTATACATTGTTAAGAATAGGTACCCATTGATTGATAAAGAGAGTTTGGGATGGCTCCCTATGAATAAGATATGGATCAAGAACAAAATTCCTAAAATTTCTTCTAGCGTGTGATGCAAAATAAAACTTTGATCATAGACAATTTAATTAAAATAGGGTTCAATATCACCAATATATGTGCCCTATGTGAAAAGTAATTGGAATATGTATATCACCTTTTCTTGGCTGTAATGTTGCTTCTGAAGTTTTAAGCTTTCTTCTTTCCAAGTTTAGAATCTCTTGGGCCCTACCAAACAACATGGAGGATGTCTGTCTTCAATGGTCCTCCCCATTTAAATCTAAATGGCTCAGCCTCATTTGGTGATTATGCCTCCCTCACTTTCTTTGGGGGATATGGCATGAGTGCAATAGATAAATTTTCAAAGACAAGAAAAGGGATGCAAGATCAATTGGTACCCACATTGGGAGTGCGCTAGTGGAGAATTGAAAGATCTTTAAAAACCACCAGGAGCCAATTTCTGCTCAAAAATAGAAAATTTTAAAGCCTGGGATAGATGTTGGTTCCCTCCTCTTTATGATAAACCATCCAAGGTCAAGGTTCATTGGGATCCCCCCAATAGATTAGATCAAATTAAATTTTTATGGAGCTGCTAAGGGCAATCCTAGGGTGGCTGGGGCTGGAGGTGTTCTTTGTGATTCAACTAGTGCCATTCTGCTAGCCTTTGATGAGCATTTGAGCAAGAAATCGAACCATTTTGAAGAGGCCAAGGCCTTAATTTTGGGAACTAAATATATACTTCAATTAGGAGCTAGGAAGGTGATAATAGAAGGGGACTCCCTTAACATCATCAAGGCAATTAAATAGGAGTACAAAGCAAGATGGATAATTGCAAAAATGATCATGGAGAGAAGATAAAGCCTGGAGAAGCTTGAACATGTCAAGATCTAGCATGTTTATCAAGAATATAATCAAGTTGCAAACTAGATGGAAAACTTAGGAGTGGGGCTCCAAGGATTATAGGATTGGAAATTTGACTTTCCTCCTGCTCTCATGGAACTGGATGAAAAGGAAAATAAGGAAGAATTTTAGTTTGAGTGGCAAGTTGATAATAGGTTATATGATCCAGTCTAAATCTTCTGTCACAGTGACATAACTAGCTAAGTTTACGCAGAGGTCCTCTTGTAGAAAGGACTTTTCTTGAAGACACTCATAGTAAGTTGTGTTGCTAGATGGCAGACCAAATAATTTAAAATTTGTGTTGCCAAATTCTATTGGTAGCCTATAGCCTCCATTTATCATCAAGTTTTTGCACCTTCGAGAGATGGGACAAAATCCATTTGCATCCTTTGCTAGGATTGTACATGCAAAATAGGGTATCTGGGAACTATTTCGAGTCTGTCCACTAGGGTCAGGAGGCTCTAATATAAATTTTATGAAGCATTTATGGAGGGATAGACTCCATAATTGATTGGAAGGATTCTATAGCCTAATTAGAAAATTTGAATTTGGCTTTGGCTAATGTCAAATAAATCACAAGACAAATGAAATGTGAATAAAATAATAATTGATCATTACCTTAGACTTTCGAGAGTCTAGGATTAAATAGGGCATAAAATAGAATAATAACAACATAGTCGTAATTGACGCTAATTGCCCTCTAACAATAGAATAGGGAGTTGCGTGAGACTAACTACTAACCTAGGTAGTGAGTTCTAACTCAACCACTAACCTAAAATATCTAACCTAGGATATTTTAGGTACTAACCTAGATTAACCAGTAGACAAAATATCTCATGGTAACTAGTAGAAAAGTAAATGTAATAATCCTATGTAGTGTAATGCAATACACTACCTTATTTTACCCTAACATCCCCCCTTTATTACATTACTTTGATATACAAAGTTTGCTTCGAAACAGTTGAAATTTGACACGTCCAAGTGCCTTTGTAAAAATATCTGCAACTTGTTCGTCGGTGGGAATGTGTTGGAGCTTGATTCTGTGCTTAGGAACTTCATCACGAATAAAATGACAATCTGTGTCAATATGCTTTGTTCGTTCATGATGCACTGGATTCTTGACCAAGTTCAAAACACCTGAATTGTCGCAAAACATGTGAATAGGAAGTTTCTTTGGTAGGCCCATGGTAGCCAAGATGCGACTTAGCCATATCGCTTCACACACGGCTCCACGTGCAGCGCGATATTCTGCCTCAGTTGAAGATAAAGCAACCACCTATTGCTTTTTACTATGCCATGAGACAGGACCAGATCCAAGATGAAAAACATAGCTTGATGTTGATTTTCTGTCATCTATGGATCCAGCGTAATCAGAGTCAGTGTAACTCTGTAAGAAGAATGAGTTATTCTTCTTATACTCTAGACCATAATCTGCACTACCCTGAATGTAGTGAAGAACCCTCTTAGCTGCTTTCCAATGAGAGACCTTTGGTTCTTGCATGAACCGTGATAGATAGTTTACAACATAAGTAATATCTGGTCTAGTATTAGTCAGATAGATGAGGCTTCCAATCATCTGTCTATAAAGTGTGCCATCTACCTGTGGTGAGTCATCATATCATGATAACTGTAGCCCTGATTCCATCGGTGTTGCTTTGGGCTTACAATCAGTCATACGATATTTTTCTACTAAAGTCTTGGCATATTTTTTTTGAGTCACCCTAAGATGATTCTTCTTCTGTTCTATCTCAAGGCCAAGACAGTAGTGGAGAAGTCCTAGATCTGTCATATCAAATGACTCTTTCAAGTCATCTTTCACGGCGTTAATCAAGTTCTCTGAATTGCCGGTGATGATCAGATCATCTACATATAACACAAGAATCACTATCTCAGAACCTGTGTTCTTGATATAGAGATTTGCGTCAGATGGACTTCTCTTAAATCCATGCTGCAGTAGGTGACTATCCATTTTTATGTACCATGCTCTTGGGGCTTGTTTTAGCCCGTATAATGATTTGACCAACTTGCAAACTTGTTGCTCATGGCCTACCTCTGCAAATCCAGGAGGTTGAGTCATGTACACCTCTTCTTTTAAGTCACCATTTAGAAAGGCGCTCTTTACATCCATCTGATGTAATTTCCATCCGAACTGTGTTGCCATAGCACAAAGCACTCGAATGGTGGTCATCCTTGCTGTAGGAGCAAAGGTTTCCTCATAGTCAAGCCCTTCCTTTTGAGCATAGCCCTTCACCACAAGACGGGCCTTATGCTTATCTATGGTGCCATCTGCCTTATATTTTACTTTGTAAACCCATTTGCAGCCTATGGGTTTCTTTCCTTTAGGCAAATCCACCGACTTCCATGTTTTATTCTTTATGAGGGAGTTATGTTCTGCATCCATAGCTGCCTTCCACTGAGGCAGTCTAAGTGCTTCATCAACTGTAGAAGGTTCATTCTCATCATATGCTGACAAGTAAACCCTCTCCTCATCTATTTCCATATCATCTTCCCTTGGTAACTCTCTATCAACAGAAAGATCTTGAAAATCTGCACAAAGATCATCAACTGAAGTGGATGCTTCATTCTTTTCTTTTTGAGTCATGCTTCGTGTCTTTGGATGATTGAGAGTAAGATCAGGTGGGGAAGTGAGTTTGGAATCTTTCATTGTGCTTGTATACCATTTGGGAGGCTTTTTATGTTGTGGAGGAGGAAGTGGTTGTTGCTCCTCATCATCTAGGTATACTGATGTAGTGTTGGGTGTGAAAGCTTCATCAAACACTACATCTCTACTGACATGTATTTTCTTGGTAAGTGGGTCTATCAACCGATAGCCTTTTGAGAATTCATCATATCCAAGAAATACACAAGGTAGGGACTTCTCATCTAATTTCTTTCTTTTCTCCTTGGGTATATGCATAAATGCCTTACACCCAAATACCCGTAGATGAGATATGGAGGGTTTCCTACCACTCCATGCTTCCTGAGGAGTCATACCTTCAAGAGCCCTTGTGGGTGCCCTATTCAGAAGATATACTACAGTTTGAACAACTTCAGCCCAGTAAGTTTGCTCAAGGTTGGCCCCCTTAAGCATACATCGAACCATTTCCATAATGGACCGATTTCTTCTCTCAGCAACCCCATTTGACTGAGGAGAATAGGTTGTTGTTAACTGTCTCTTTATCCCATGTGTCTATAAAAATGAGGAAAATTCCTTTGATGTGTATTCCCCCCTCGATCTGAATGGAGGGTCTTAATAAAGCATCCTGATTCTTTCTCAACAAGATTTTTGAACTGTTGAAAATAGGAAAATGCTTCAGACTTCAACTGTAAGAAGAAGACCCACATCTTTCGTGAGTGATCATCGACAAACAATTGAAAATACCTTTTTCCTCCACAACTTGTAGACATGGGACCACACAAATCTGTGTGTACCAACTCCAAAGGTACCTTAGCTCGAAAGGAGCTAGGTTCAAAGGGTACTCTATGTTGCTTTCCTGACAAGCAATCAGAGCACACTGGCAAAGTAGATGAAAGAGTAGGCAGCCCTTTCACCATTTGATATTTACTCAACTCTAGTAAATATCCTGAACTTAAATGCCCAAATCTCTTATGCCAAAGAGAAGTGGCCTCCTTTGTGGTGACTGCCAATGCAGTATGTGTTGAGGTAATTGCATCTAAGACAAACAAACCATGTTTGTATGAACCTGTTGCTATCTGTTTTCCCTTCTTAGTGATAAAGCAACGTTTCTTTTCTTTGTCCACTTTGAAATTGACATTCATGTTATTGTCCAGGATTTGTGGAACTGACAAGAGATTATTTTTCAATCCTGGTACATAAAGAACTTTTTGAATATTACATTCTCCATCTGGAAGGGAGACTGAAACACTTCCTTCTCCCTGAACTCGATAGGTTTGATCATCAGCAATGGTGACCGGTCTACCTTCTCGAGCCTCAAATGTTGCAAACCAGGATTTATCGCCAGTCATATGCTTACTAGCGCCTGAGTCTATGTACCACACAGAGTCCTTGTGAGGGGAATCTGTATGTGTCATGAGCACCTTGTGTGCTCTCTCAGAATCCGAACTAGAATCTTCAGTTGCAATGTGTCCCTGTTGCTATTTTTTCTTGTTCTTTGGTTTGCCTTGGCCCTTCTTGTTTCCTTGTTCATTGGGCGGTTTGTTCTTAAACCAACATCTTTTGGTTTCATGAGTGTCTTTGTCGCAAATCTTACAATACTGCTTCTTCTTTGGAACCTCTTTGGCTTTACCCTTGTCTTTATTCGAAGAAGAACCTTTCTGTTGATTCCACTTTTTCTTACCACCTTGTCTGTGTGAGAAAAGTGCATTGTTGGATGCCTCATCTCGTTGGAGTTGATTAGCTTCTTCTGTTTGAAGCAAATTTACCAACTCGACAAAAGTCACTACCCTTCCAGAGACTTGTAGTGAAGTGATCAACATTCTGTAGGAGTCTGGAAGAGCCCTCAAAATGATAGAGGTCAAGACTTGGTCTTCCACTTTTTCTCCTAAGGATTGCAGTTTTGTTTTCAATTCTACGACTCTGCAGAGGAATAGCTCTACTGTTTCTCCTGATTTCATATGAAGAGTATGAAGTTGTGTTTGGAGATTAAGAATCGTTGATTGATTCTTTCCCTCAAAGATGGTTTTTAAGGCATCCCATGCCTCCTTACCATTCTTAGCTTCACTGATATGAGGTTGGATATCATCAGTAATAGCTAGCAAGATCATTAAGGATAGTTTCTTATTCTTCTTATCAAATTTTGTTTGATCTGCTCCAGCTAATTGAGGTCTAGTTACACTTCCATCCACTATTGACCACAAATCCTCTACAGTTAAGATAGCTTTCATCTTAGTCTTCCAAGCTGAATAATTTGAACCTTTGAGCAGTTGGCTCTCAGTGAGATACTTGTGTATCATGGCCATGGTTAAGGTTTCAAATTGATAGGACTAAGATGGTTGTATCTTGCACTATACCCTCAAAAGAGTATATGGAAGATGTTTTCAATTTGCCTCTATAAGATATTTAATGGCACCTGCCTTAACACCCTTAACAAGGGATGAAAAAGTTGGAGGAAATTAAGCCAAACAAGATAGAGCAAATTAAAAAAGGAATTGGTTGACAGACTTTTGATTGTGCTCTCTAGGATATTTAATGGCACCTGCCTTAACACCCTTCAAGAAGGATGAGAAGTTGGAGGAAATTAAGCCAAACAAAGAGAGGTAATCAAGGTGTGTTTGAATTTTGACCTTTGGAGGGGGTAAAAAAAATTGACTGTTGTTCAACCTGTGCAAAGTGTAGCACGTTTTGGAGTGAAATATGGGTTTTGTGAAATGCTTCTGCCAATGTTGTATCTGAATGTTTAAGTGCACATAAGAAACATGAGTGTTAGTGCAAATAATCAAAACATGAGAGCAACCCACATTATTGTCACTCTAGGTGTCGGGTTCAACCGAAAATGCACCTAGTATAAGTCAATTTTTGAGAAAGGTGTCGAGTACAATCGAGATTGCACCTTTCATACTTTTGGAAAATCCCCCCTTGTTCTTTACAATTTTGCAAATAATAGAATCAACAAAATGATTTCTATCCCCCCTTAATGTTTTACAAAATTGAAAAAAAATTTGAGCACTCCTTTCAAGACAAGTCGACACACGACCCGCGTTTGAAAGGCTTCCAGACCAGTCGACACACGACTTTGGTTTTGTCTTCAACAATTTATCATGAAGGAGCAAAAAAAATGGTTTTGATCTCAAGTTTTGACAACAAAAAGAAGGTTGCTATTTTATGTTTTTATGTCCCCTTTCTTGAAGGAGAGAACAAAAGCAATAATTTGTTGTTTTGAGAAAAATGAGATGACTTTTGATGCTCCCTAAATCATGGCATGATATGTATTTTGCAATAGAAAGTTTGAGTTCTATGTCTTATATCTCCAAAAAAAAATTAAGAAAACTGAAGAACTTCTGATGAATTTATTGCAACAAAAAAATTGTTGAAGCAGGTTTTGTGTTAAAATTTGCCAAAAAGAGGTTCCTATTTGCCTTGTGTTTTCAGTTTTGAGAAAAAGACATCAATGGTTTTAGGAACTTTTAGGGCTAAATTATATGCGAATTTTCAGGTTTCTAGGTTTGAGAAAGCAAAAAAATACTAGTTTTGGATGAAAATTCTATAATTTTAGAAAAAATTGGGAAAAAAATCATCCAATTTGGTTAAAAATTGAACGTTTTAGGCCAATTTAAAGAAAAATTATAAAAATAATCAAAAAAATATTTTAAATATGCTTTAAACCATAGAAAATTTGAAAAAATAAAGTTTTTATTCGCAAAAACCTGTTTGAGGCACGCGGGGGGTTCGATCCATGGTCTCGGCTGTGCTAGCTGGCCGCCCGAGCCAACCGCACTACCAGGCTATTTGAAACAGCTCCGCCTCCGCTCAATCTTATCTCCTCCATGGCGATCCACTCGAAAAAAAATGAAGAAAAAAAATCCTTTCCTTCGTGCACCACGGGGACTCGATCGTGGATCTCCGCTGTGCTAAGGCGCCCGCCCTAGCCAACAAACCAAGCGACGGCTTTGGGTTTGAACTTGCACGATCCGCCTATTGAAGAAGTCATCTGGCTTCTTTGAGGATGCAGTGGGAATTATCCCACATGCATCCGAAAGTGGATGCAAAAGGCCTTTAAAGGCCTCAACGAGCAAACTTGCTCGTGATTGCCTTCGGGAAATCGGGTCTGGGCCCTCCTTTTGCCGTCGTCCACATGGCGCGGTAAGGGGGGTCCACGTGTCCTCTTCGTTTGCCACGTGTCCGGTCTAGTCAGGTCCAATCAGGGTCCAGGTGGTGCATGGCCTGAGTGCCATGTGTCGCCTAGTCAGCGTTGAGGTGGCGCTGCCATGCGGTTGGTCCAGGTGGCACCTCGGGGTGCATGCAGTCTAGAGGTCCAGGGCACCAGATCGTGCCATGTGTCGCCAAGCGAGCGGTTGTTGTCGGATCGCGGATCGGAGGGCCTCCAGTCCTTGCAGATCCCGATGTGGGGTCCAGCTGGGAGGGGAGGGCGCGCCTGCCCTCTCTGCTCTCCCAGCCTTGGGGGGCCACGTGTCTCCCTGGCCCCAGGTCGAGTGAGCGGGAGCTGAGACGTCAGCTTGTGCGCTCCTTGGTCGTCGAGGGGGCGGTCGATCGCGATGGTCGATCGCGCGGCCCAGTTGAACGTGTAGTCGGTAGATCGCGCGGCCGGCGTGGTCGATCCACGCACCTTCGTGGGCTGGGGTCTCGTGGGCCCTGGGTAATGCAGGGCCTGCTCCAGCCTGCGAGCTCGCCTGTTGAGGTGGGCTGAGTGTCGCCAAATGGCACCAGCTCGTCCTCCGGGCGAGCCAAAAAAATGGCTCTGATGCCAATAATGTCAAATAAATCACAAGACAAATGAAATGTGAATAAAATAATAATTGATCATTACCTTAGACTTTCGAGAGTCTAGGATTAAATAGGGCATAAAATAGAATAATAACAACATAGTCGTAATTGACGCTAACTGCCCTCTAACAATAGAATAG
Organism: Wollemia nobilis; assembly: GCA_028583015.1. Classification (NCBI taxonomy): domain Eukaryota; kingdom Viridiplantae; phylum Streptophyta; class Pinopsida; order Araucariales; family Araucariaceae; genus Wollemia; species Wollemia nobilis. The sequence continues at coordinate 1,474,854 of JAQPPZ010016676.1, forward strand.
GGAGTTGCGTGAGACTAACTACTAACCTAGGTAGTGAGTTCTAACTCAACCACTAACCTAAAATATCTAACCTAGGATATTTTAGGTACTAACCTAGATTAACCAATAGACAAAATATCTCATGGTAACTAGTAGAAAAGTAAATGTAATAATCCTATGTAGTGTAATGCAATACACTACCTTATTTTACCCTAACATTGGCTTCAAGCCAAGAAAGCCAATTTTTTATCGCTTTGGAAAAGAGATCTGAAACCATTCAAATCCCTTAGTGAAAGAATTTTAAAGCTTGAGTCCATGGTACTTTGGCAAGGGGTCAGTCTTGGTGATTGAATACATACGACCACCACAAATATTGTTGGTTAATTGAAAGTCCAATACTAAATCCATACCCAATTTGGATTAGCCAAGGTTTAAGGGCTTCCAAGGTTTTTCCATATGCTTTTGGCCACTAAAGTTTGTTGGATTTGGATAGGTACCTTGAGAGCAAGGAGAGTTTGGAGGAAAATCTCCTTCTAGACCTATCGGTCATATGGAGTGCCTAAAGAAACGTAGTGATAAAGTAAAACTTTCTAGGCTTGAATGCCTTCTAGGGCCCAAATACCCCATTTTGCATAGAGGGCAAACCCCTTGCGATGGATGTCCAAGAGTCCAAGACCTCTAGAGTTGTGTGGGAGACAACAAAATTCCCAAGCGACATAATGAAAGCCTTTCCCTTGCTCGAAGGAAGCCCATAAAAAGTCTTTGAGAAGTTTTTCAAGCTTTTGGTAGGAAGCTTTGGAGGGAGCCCAACAAGAGGAGTAGTACACATGGGTTGCAACAAGCACCTTGGAGCAAACTTGGAATTTGTCTACTAAAGACAACAATTTTTAAATCCATTGTTGTAACTTCTTCTCAACTCTAGCAATTACAAATTGCCAAAGAGCAAGGAAGAAGATTGAAAGGCAAAGGGGATTTCAAGAAACTTGAACATTTCACCATGGTCAATCTATTTTCAACCAAATTTATTAAGCCAGGAAGGCTTTGGGAGGAAGGATTGATGATAACATTACATCTTTTGCCATTGAATATTGTAGCTAGATGCTAGGCAAATTATATTTAGGCAGGTATTGTAATGCTTGTTTAACTCTAGTTTCTTCCTCCAACACAGTAAGAAAGAAGTCATCTACAAAATAATTATTAAATAGTTGTTGAGTAATACCTTTATATAATCATAATACAATACAAATAAATTGTTTTAATCTCATACAATTTATTAAAAATATACACAAATTAATATATATATATATATATATATAACAAGATATTCAAAAATAAATAAATAAGAGTCCTGAGGGGACAACACAACGATTCAGGCTTTGGCACTTCTTCGAGAGGTTCAAGATTCAACCCGCAGCATAGGCGAGTGTGTGAGGAGGCAGGTGTGTATATGATTGTGTGTTTGGCCCCTATTGATAAGCTCAACTCTCACCCTTATTAGAGGTAATGGATGGGATGAGATGCCTAATATTAAGCGTTGGTCGTAAGGGTTTCTCACACTAACATCAATCAATAAATAAAAATAAATAAATAAATACTTGAAGCCTCTAGATACACTAGGCTCACTCTTTTTTTTTTATACACACTTACACACCTTGTCATCACACACTCTGATTTGAACCTAGATCTCCTATGTATAAAAGACTAAATCTAAACCACTACAATATCCTACAAAAACTCAACCCACTCATTGAATATCCTCACACCAAATAATTAAATTAAAGAAACCATGAAGCTAAAGGATAGAGAAGACCCTTGTCTCTTAAAAGATTCTTTTCCTTTGTAACCTCCACCATATGCCAAGGCATAAAAATGGGTGCAAAGTAGTCTTTATGCCCTTCTCTTTGCAAATAATTCAAAAGTGATTTTTTTAACTTTTATTTATCTATTTTTAATAACCTTACGGAACCTTTAAAAAGGAGCCTATAGAAGGAAAATTAGAATGCCATGGCAACATTTAAATTAAAAAAATGCTACATCACAAGTGAAAATATATAATAAACAAAATATCATTATTAATGTTTAGTATAAGTCATAAATATTGTTGTGACATGACACTAGAAAATAATAATAAGAATAATAATAATGGGAAGTACTTAAGTGCATGTCATCTCATTGATATTTCTAGAAAAGCATTGATAGAGAATAAAGTTTTGAAAGGTGTCAACAGTTAAACTGACATTACGCGTCATGATTCCTTATAATCTAACATCGCTTCTACCACCTGCTTTTATCATTATTATAATGTATTATTTAATTTATGTTCATTATAAATATTTATTTAATATATAATTTTTTATTATTATATCAAAAGAATGGAGAACTCGTTACAATTTTCTAAGCTCTTAGTTGTCACTATAACCATCTCCAGCAAACTTTTTAACATAGCCATGGTGCTGCTGTAACATGTCTTTCGTAAAGCCTAAAGGATTAGAACCGTAGTATGTAAACTTTTACGAAAGCTTTTTCATGAAGAGACACCCACCCCTCACACACTCACCACGCCAGGGTTTGAATCTTGGACCTCAGTCAAAACCCAGCCCATCCAAGAATATCAGGTAACTTTTTTATTACACTACCAAAAAAATATTTTGACCATTAAACTAAATCCTCAAACATATTTAATATACAATTATAAGTTATAAAAATATAACTATAAATTACATAAGAGAACAATATTATTTAGTCATATAATGTCCAGTGAAATTAGTACAAACCTTGAAAACGCAAGAATGTTCGATAGATTAACAAACTTAATAAATTAATAAATTGACATTAAAGGTCTAATGGTACTTGAAAATGTGTTTTGTCTTGGATGGCCATTTCTAACAGATTAGATTATTAAAAGAATAAGAATTTAAGAATTATGCTCAGATCTTCCTGTCTTGTACCCGGCAATTGTTAATTTTTAATTTTAAATCTAATCTAATTTGCTTATTGAATAAGAAAGGTTGTACATTGTAATTTTATAACCTAATACAGTTATATAAATTATATATTAAATAAGTATTATTTATTTCATATAACTTATAATTTTATAAAGATTAAAAATTATTTATTTTTAAGTTAAAAGTTATAGGTTGGTTGATAGGGATTGAATGGGTTGGATTCTCTAAATATTTAGAGTCCCCTTGGCTTTGTCTTTACTCTAGCGGGTTAAGGAGGCTAGGGTTTAAACATCGACATTGACATCTAATCTAGAGTCATACCCTACATTAGGCAAAAGTATGACGGATTTTCTACTAAAAAAATAAAACTAAAAGATAGATGGATGTTGGATGTTTTGTTTAATTATGAACATGTTTACAATTTGATCAAAATTGAAAACAACATAAGATTTAAAAATCTCTACCTTTTGTGTTTTTTTTTTTTAATTATATATAGGGGAATTGGTTACATTCACAATCCTTTTCTTACTATCGGCAAGGTTCAAATTTTGGGCTGTCTTCTATAACCCTTATTATATCTCCTTGTTGTCCTGCATAAAATGGACCATGGACCACCTATCGGATTACTACTATCAAACAATGTTCAAATTTTGAGCTTGTTATCCGGCGTGAAATGGACCACCTATGGTTAAGGATTTATACTTAAATTACTACCTTTGCAAAAAGAAATATATTATTTCTTCTAAATAAACACCAATACTTATCAATCCACCTAACCAATTAAAATTATCTGTATTGTTATGTAATCAATAAAGAATAGTAGGAAAAACCATGAAAAGTTGACTACTCCAGGTTTCTACGCATGACAATAGTCCGCTAAAAGCTTTTGTTTGTCTAGAGCTCTACCATTACTTAAAAAATGTTTAGGTAGCCTCCTTTCTCTTCTTAGGTCAAAGTTTTATAATATTATTATTTTATATATAAAAAGGACGTTATCTTAATAAGAAGTAAGAGTAACTCGACGACCCATTTTAATAACAAGTGGTTGGAATTAGACTCGATAGCACAGAGATTCATTTTTAGATATTGTTAAATAATATATGTTTAAATATGATTGATATTTAGAATATTATTATGTGATTTTTAAAATATAAAGTTAATTAGTGACGTAAATTTGATCAAAGTAATATATTGTATGATTGGAATTTTGTTCAGGTTAATACTTATTTGTATCTATAATTAACATTTAGAATAGTATTTACATGGTTTCTTAAAATATGAAGCCAACATAATTATGATGTAATATAGATCGGATCCAATTCAATCAAATGGATGATTTTATAATATTATTTTTATAACATAATAATTTTGTTACTTTTAATTATTAATATAAAAAATTGATATATGATAAGAGATTACAAAGTGAAAATGATGGAGAGAAATAAAAAATAAGGCATGAGACAAACTTCAATATAAAGCAAAGAGAATGTGGATGAGATCAAGGATTTTCCACTTCCATGAAAATGGTAATGAAAACCCCTCTCCATTATCAAATGGTGGAGGCCGCTATGGTTTACTCAAAACAACCATTACAATAAATAAAGGACACAAGGGATGAGGAAATATAATGTACAAGTTCAAATTAATAAGGAATTAAAGGTGTAAAGGAAGATGAGGATGTAAATTTTAAAGTAAAGGAGCCAAAACACGTCAAGGTTTTGAATCTAGATAAATCATCTTCACTTTCCTCAAGTAGTATAAATTTTCTCCTTACCATAAATGAAAGTGGCATAGAGCATATCCCTTGCATTTTAAGGTTTCAATAGCAGCATAATAAAGAAACGAGTATGGAGGATATCCATGGATTATTTAGGATTTTCATGGGAGCATAAGAAAGCAAATAGTATGGAGGATCATCCTTGCACTTTAGGGTTTCTATGACAACATTTTAAATTTTTCAAAGTAGCATAGGAAAGTAATTATTATGAAGGATCATCCTTGCACTTTAGGCTCTTAGGGTCAACATAAAAATGAAAGTATTGGTGAGACTATATTGGATTTTATAATAGTTTCTAGAAATGAATGAAATCAAAACATTACCTAGTATTTCAAAAAAGAAATACATAAAAAGCAATGCACAATATATAAGAGGTGTTCGTGGACACCAAATAATATCACTAAAGAAAAATAGAATACACTTTGGTCAATAATTAAATGGTTGGTGTGAGAGGGTATTTTTACGCAATTACATGTTACCTTTAGGTCAAGGTTAAGGAGTTGAATTTAGATTAAATAATAAAATATAGTAAAAATAACTTTACAAGGTTTATAAGCGCCCAAAGAACTTATACATACAATACAATACAAAGTTGGTCATGGCCTCAAGAGAATATTAACCACCACATATTTCAACATCCCCGCTTAAGTTGAATAGAGGACATAGAAAGACCCTTACTCGTCATCTTCCCTTAAGGGACACTCTCCCACACCAAGCAGCTTTTGCATACATACAAAAGGAATCTTGAGCATGACCTTGGTTTGGATATCCATTTCTTACTTTGTTGATAACAAAAAATTAAATCAAGCATCCTACGGGCATAAAGCCATCGTACTTAATGCATCCAAATCTAAATGTGCTTAGTCTACTGATCAAACACTTGATTATGAACAAGTTAGATGGTGCTCCAATTGTCACACCAATGTGTGACTAGACTAAGGAATTCCCACGTACTCTAGAATCATAAGCATCCATAGAAGGTGCTTTACTACCTCATCGACAACATAATACTTAGCTTTCATGCAAGAGTAAAAAATAGTAGACTATCATCTACAACACCAAAAAATGAGACCAAAAACCAAATAGAAGACAAAACCTATGGTGGAGCACTGCCCATCTAAATCATGATCCTAATCTACATTTGAAAATCTTGTCAAGATTAGAGTTGAATCAACAAAATAGTGAATAACTATATGATATATACATTTGATGTTGAGAATTCTCTTGACCATGATCCATTAACTCTCTCAAGGTGCTTACATGTACCTGAAACAATAACTGACAACAAAGGCAATATTGGCTTATGTGTAGGATAGAGGAGACCTCCCAGAAGAGACTCATAAAATGACATCCATTAAAGGTTTCATGTAATCAACTCAAAGCATTGATCTTAAATTAAAAGAAGTCTTAACAGAATTACAATCCTCAATCTGAAAGCACTAAATAAGATCAATAACATACTTGGCTATGAAGTAACAATTTCAAAAGTAATTTTATTAATCTAAATGCCCAAGAAATAGTGTATAATCTATCATCTCAAATGAATCACAAATCCATGACTTCATATCTTGAATCAAGATACGATAGTTTCCCCATAATGAGAAGATAATCTACATAGGGTACAATCACCAAAGTCTCCCCATCTTGATGTTTGATATAAACATAATTTTTAACCTCACATCGATGAACCCATAATCGAGGAAGAAATATTAGATATTCTCATACCAAGCATGGTAGGCCCATTTAAGTCCATACAAGGACTTAGTCAATTGACAAACTAGAGCAGTGGGTCCTTCAAGATCAAAACTAGGTGAATGTTTCATGTAGATCTTGTTGTAAAGCACACCATGGAGGAAGACACTCTTCACATCCATCTAATATACCTTCCAACCATAGGAAGAAAATATAGAAAGAATTATCCTGACATAATCCATCCTAGAAACAAGGGCAAATATCTCTGAATATTCAACTCCCTGTTGTTGAGATAATATCTTAGCAACAAGGCATACCTTATGTATTTTAACCTAACCATAGAAATTATACTTGGTCTTATAGACCCATTTGCACCCAACTACATTCTTCTCTTCTAAAATAAGAACAAGCTTTCTCATCTAATTCTTCATCAAGGACTCATCCTTCGTAATCATGACATCTTTCTACAATGATTGACCATTAGCTTGAGAATATGTGAGAGGATATCTAGAATAATTAGCCTTTAAAAGAAATGGTTGAGAGAGAGCCTTTTGTTTCTCTCTAAAGGCAAAATGGGCTAAGCATCCTATAGAAGTGTTCAAACCCACTTGGGTGTTGGATAAACTATAGATGAGGTAGGCACATCCTCTGGTAAAACAACATTAGAAGCCAAACCTGATGGTAGGAACCTAGGGTTCCTAGCACAAATATTGATAAATAAATAATAAATAACCTAAATCTAAAAGAATCACCTTTTGATATTGTCGAGAAGTCCCTTCAATAAATTATATTATATTTATATTTATGGATATATTAAATGATAGAATCACATAGTGTGTTATACCCCTTTAGGGTTATGAGTGAAGAGTCACCATGCTTCCTAACCCTAACCCTAATCTTATAATAATATAATAATTAATATAATTAATTATTATATTATTTATTAATATAACCATAGGATAACATGTATTATTATTATTATTATTATTAATTAATGTTAGGATAGTATCCTAACATGCCATCCCTCTTTGAAGAGCTTTGTCCTCAAAGCTAGAAAAATTTGGAAATATGCTTCTACAAAGTTCGCCAATCTCAACATCACAGGCTTCTTGTAGTTAAGTTTATCTTTATAAAAAAAAAAAAACTCAATTATCACCTATAATGCATATTAACATCGGCCACTTCTCGTCGATTCACAACTTTTTTCTGTCAACGGCTACCTGCATGACGTCTATGCACAATCTAGATGGATCGTTGCATCAGATTGTACGCACAGAAGCCCAATGCGAATGCATCTTATGGCTTCTTCGTCGGAGTAACTTCCCACGAATCAAACTCATTAGTCACTTCATCATAAAAAAAATATAGCATATAGAATTGGTGTGTCAAGCTTATCATTCTCTAATCCTAAGATTGGAGGTGTTGAAGGTGGTGTTGCATGAACAGGGGTTAAATATATAGGTATAGGGACTTCAATAGAATATGAATACGAATCTCTAAAGAATCTATTGGATGAATTAGAGAAATAGGAGGATTATCTGACAAAATCTCAAGTAGTAAACTAGAAGGAGACCTTAGAAGAACCTCATAAAATCACACTTCTTAGAACGAGGATCTCATGCCTCCGAGGATCACATAGATAATATATCTTAAAGGTATATGAATACCCCATAAAATACATCTATGATTTTTTTATGCCTCCTTGTTCTAAAGATATTTCGGTATGTGAGCTCGTGTTGAAGATCCAAGGATGCAAAACTAAGATACATCAAGCTTATTGCCCATCAACCTCTCAAGTGGTTTCATACACTTAACTACTCTAGTGGGGACCCTATTGATGATGTATTCTACAAAAGTGACAATCTCTTCCCAAAATTTATGCTCCATTCCCTTTGCATGAATCATACAATAAGCCATCTCCATGATTACTGTATTCTCTCTCTTAGCTACCCCATTATGTTTTGGGGTATAGTGAACAATCCTTTAGAAATTTATACCATGAAGAGTCAAAAAATCATGAAAGACTTTATTCATCTATTCATCTCCCTTGTTTTTCTAAGATACTTAATCGTCCTCTCTAGTTGGTTCTCTACTAGTGCTTTGAATGCCTTGAATTTCTCAAAGACCTCATCCTTAGTATAAATAGTATATAACCACATATATTTAGAGAAATCATTAATGAAAAGGAGAAATTACATGTTCCTAGAAATGGAAGGTGTACCCATGGATCCACAATTATCATTGTGTTTGATCTCCAAGGGTCATGTAGCATGTTTTATTGTCCATTTTGGAAAGGTATTCTTATGATATATCCCTAAAAGGCATCCCTTACATGCACCACTATGAGTGAAAATACAAGAAAATCTAATGGCCATTTGATGTCGATTTATATATTTTAGTGATCCATAGCTAAAATACCCAAGTCTATTATTACACCACTGAATATCATCTTCTACTTATGCCATCATGTCAACATAATATTTATTTTGAGAAGAATAAATAGAAGGGGTCACTCTATCCCTCGCTTTGAAATTTTGATCTAACTCATCACACTAACCAGAGGCAATCGTCTTGAATCCATCATCTATGTAATTGATCACCCAATCATTAGGCCATATTTGATGTGATTGGGGATGTGATAAATAGAATATTTGGGCTAATACTAGGAACATGAAGTACTTCATCAAAATAAAAAGATCCAATACTAACCTCTATACAACATGATACCTATAAAGAAGAGTCATCTCCAATAAAAACATACTTTCCTAAATGAAATATGGTATTACCTCGTAGAAGATGTTTGTACAATGTCATGTGTATTTTTCCCTAATTTTGCAATCTATTCTTCAAAATAAGTGGATGTCCAATATGTTGAATAACGTTTGCATGTGCTTGTGAGGTTTCACCATCAATTTCTCACAATGTGCATACAAGAGAGCAACATCACCATCTCCTTTTTGGCTATTTCTTTAAGCTTCTTGATGCAAATATGACAAGGTCCTATTTTGTGTCCTTCCTTGAAAAACTCACAAGTTGGATTCTTTAATGGCTTCTTAGACTTCTTCTCATTCTGTTTTGGCTTCTTGTCAGTTTGAGATTTGACCACTTCTTTTTCATGAGTTTGATTGATAAAAGAATGACCGTTACACCTTTGTATTTGTCTTAAATGGTGAAGAACATATTTGAACACTTCATAAATTAGAGGTGGAGGGTAAGTTGGAAAGTAGACATAAAGCATATCAAATACAACAACTATCTCATATGTATGTAAGACATTGTTGAAAGAAGTTCAATGTTTTTCTCCTTATCCACAACCTATTGTTCCTCACTTGACCCCTTTGGAATTAATCTAATATTTTGTATGTCATCTTGCAACATATTAAATCAATTAATATATTGATCGATAATAGTAAAGGAGTTCATAGTCAAGGTAGAAAGCTTTGCTTTCAATTTACTAGTTTATATGAAATCAATGCAATCACACAATCCCTGAAATTTTCCAAGCAACTCCTTAGGGTCTATAGTTCTACTATAACAAGTGTCATAGATCTTATCAACATGAATATCATACCAAGAGCTTATTCCTTCTTATCCTTGTATGACTACTTCCTCTCTTAAGAATTAGTCTCTTGAGGTTCCTCATTCACATATTTGAGCAACCCCTTACTATGGAGCAAAGCTTCAATCTTGATTTTCCAAGTGGTATAGATTGGACCATTTAGCAAGGGCACATGTTGATCCATAACTTTCCTATAAAATTATAAAATATTGTATGCAATTGTAACTAGAAGCAATATTAACAATGCAAAGATCTCAAAAAATATGAAATTTAAAAAAAGGGCTCAAAATGCTTTGTATGTAAAAGTTATGGCCTCTCGAAGTTTGACCCAAAAATCATATAAAACGCCTCCACAATATTTGAAAAAATTCTTGTACTTGTAGAAATGAGATACTAGCACATGTTACTGCATTTGTAGGTAAGGGGGTGTCTACTATGCATGGACTGGATAACATATTGATAAATGAGGTGACACCACTTGTTACAATCTAGGGTGCTAATTGTGCAAGCCATTAGGTGGTGTACCAACATACTAACCTATGCCAATTGGTACACTCTAATTTATTCTATAACTTGTGAACCAAACTATACCATTTATCACTTTCTAATTCACTCCAAAATCTATGCTTCACCAAGTCTACTAGTGATTGTGCAACTACATAGTCACTAGGATCAATGAGATGGTATAATGTAATTGGTCAAATTGCTATGTGGTGTTTTGTTTGCCATGTTGGATTTTAATACGTAAGTCCCTTCCATATCATCCTATACCACATCAACAAGTACCACATCATCACTTTCCATGTCATCTTACACCACATCATCACGTTCCATGTCAACAAGTGCCATGTCATTAACTACCACTTCATCACTGACTATGTCATCTTCAACTGCATCATCATGAAACATGTCAACAAGTGTCAATCATCATCCACCATATCATCAAGTGCCACATCCTCAATTACCACATCATCGAGTATCACATCATCACCAACCAATGAAAAATGGGTGGTGATATTAATTGTCATGTCATCTTTGCTTGTTTTCAAGTTAGGTATAATGTTATCATACTAGATAGAAAAGGAAGACCTCAAAAGCAAGAACAAAGAGAAAAGGAAACTCAAAGGAATATTGATTTGGAAAATCAATAACAAATATTGTAGGCGTTAATAAGAAGTGGGGTTAAGCCTATACATAAAAATGAAAAGAAATGATGAAAATGGTATTGTGGAATATTAGGGATATAAATAAGACACTTTAAAAAAGAGCTATTATGAAAATAATAAGTTGTTATAATCATGCATTTATTTTACTCGAAGAAACAAAATTAACTATTGAAGGATGTAAAGATGCATTAAAAATTATTCGGAAGATGGGGGATTGTCTAGTAATTTATTTTATAAGAGATTTTGGAGGTATTGCTAAAATTTGGAACAAATGCCAATGTGATGGACAATTGATCGAAGGAAAAAGTAATTTGGTTGCAGATTTATTTTATATGAAGGTTAATATTTTTTTCAATAAGTTTACACAAGTTTTTATGAGGGATCCTAGTCCTCTTATACTGAGTGGGCTTTGAACCTTAGACCTCTCAAAAAGAGGTCAAAGCCCTTACAACTACAGTAAGCTTGTAACTTCTTTAATAAATTTACACAAGTTTTTATGAGGAGTTTTGGTCCCCTAAGTAAAGTTTGAACCTCAGACCTTTCCAAGAAAAAAAGTATATATATATTAAAATTAAAATTATAAATATTTATTTTTAACTAAAATTAAAAAACATTTACATACAAAAAATATTATAATAATTCATAATTATGATCTATTAAAAAAAAAACCTACATTAAACTGCATGATATCATTATCATTTTTGTGCTTGACAGTGTCTACAAACCATGAAAACGACAGAATGTTCCATAGATTAACACTCTTAATGTATTGACATCAAAGGTCTAATGGTACTCGAAAATAATGAGCATTTCAACAGATTAGATTTGTCCTGAATGAGCATTTCAACAGATTAGATTAGTAAATAATTATAATTTGACCTTCTTGTTTTGTACGGTCAATTGTTAATTTTTAATTTTAAAACTTGTTTTATTTGTTTATTGAATCACGTTTATGAAGTCTTTATTTTTTTTAGTTTTAGTGGTTTATGTGGAGAAGAATTTGGAACTAAAAAAATAGTTTGTAGAAGATTTAGGAACTCAAAAAAAAAAATTAGTTGGTTTAAGCGTTTGTAGGCGTGTTGTTTCAGTACAAATTTTTGGATAGTTGGGGTATAATTTAGTTTTTACCTAGTGGTTAGGGATTATAGTGATGGCGTTTAAGTTTACTTTGAAGTCATATTTCACAATGGGTTAAAGGTGTCCTTGAACTCTTATCCAACCTACCAAATTCAAATTATGGAGAGGGAGCGCTCCTTATACCCTATGATATGTAATTCAACCATCATCCAACCTACTCAATATCAAATCATGGAAATGGAGTACCTTCTTGTATCCTTATGATCTATTGATATGTCATTGAATTATTATCCGACCTATCTAAATTCAAATTATTAAAAAAATACCTCCTTTAATCTTGAAAATGTAACGCTAATTATACTAACCGTTATTTCTTCAAAATCTGAAAGCATAGGAGGAAAACCAGGAAAAGTTGACTCTCCCATGTTTCTAGGTATGGCAACTGTCCGCTGAAAGCTCTTGTTTGTCTAGAGCGCTACCATTATCATGCCGTTCTTGCTCTTTTAGAAAAACGTTTAGGTAGCCTCCTTTCTCTTCTTATTAAAGTAATGCTACAATCGCTCTCCCAAAACTTTGTAGTTTTATAATGTTACTATTTTATATATAAGCAGACGTCATGTGAATAATGCTTATAATGAGTGGTTGGAATTAGAGTTAATAGTATAGAATTTTAATTCTAGATTTTGTTAAATAATATATGATTAGTTGATATTTAGAATATTATTATACGGTTTTTTAAAATATAAAGTTAATTAAGGATTATTTAAATTTTGTAAAAGAGTTAATTAAGGATTATTTAAATTTTGTAAAAGTAATATATGTATTATTAAAATTGTGAATAGTATTATATGATTTTTTAAGTGAACATAGTTATGATGTAATATAGTTTGGGTTTATTTCAATCACATAAAATATTTTATAATATTATTATTATCATAAAAAAAGGTTTTGCTATTTTTAATAATTGGTACAAACAATTGATACATGATAAGAAATTATAAAGCAAAATTTATGGAAAAAAAAATTAATAAGTGAAACAAACTTCAATATAAAACAAATATATTATATTATAATAGAAGATGAATGAAATCAAAAAATTTCCACTCCTAAGAAAGTGGTAATGAAAGCCCCTTTATATTATCAAATGGTAGAGATCATGGTGGTTTACTCAAAACAACCATTACAAGAAATAAAGGACACAAGGGAAGAGGAAATATCATGCACAAGTTTAAATTTATAAGGAATTAAAAGTGCAAAGGAAGATGAGGAGGTAAATTTTAAAGCAAAGGAGGCAAAAGACGTCAAGGTTTTAAATCCAAGTAGATCATCTTCTTTTTTTTGGTTTGTGGAAAAGACCCCAATTGGGATGCCACTTTCGGATAATTCCCAAGGAGGTAGGGGTATTTATTCTGCTAAAAATGCCCAAGGCTCACATCTAGCTTGCCTCCTTTGGCACACTTAAAGAGCATGCCTAAAACTACAAAAACACAAACAAACAAACATAAAAAAAAAGCAACAAAAAATACCAAACAAACACAAAAGCAACAAAAAAACATAAAAACAACAAAAAATGTAAAAAACAACAAACAACAACAAAATACAAAAGACACAAAAAAACAACACACAAATACAACAAAAAACACAAAACACAAAAAATACAAAAACATAAAAGAACACCAAAAACAACACAAAAAACAACATAAAAAACAACACAAAAAACAACACAAAAAACACAAAAATAAAATAGAACAAAAACAATACAAAACAACACACATATCGAAAAACTAAAAAGAAGGAAAAAACATAATACAACTTTGGCCTTTTAGACCAAAAAGCTATTTAGGCAAAGATTCAACAAAAGAAACATACGAATGATCAGTCTGAGCAAGGGAACTAAAATACCCTGACTAAACCAAAGAGAAGTAAAAACAAAGAAAAAAGGATCTAGGTACCTCTAGTACTGGAGGCATCTAGAGAAAGGATAGAAAAAATATCTTTTCTTATTTGCAAATCCTACCATCTAGGAGGGTGCTCGTAGTAAGTAAGATCACCTTTATTCAATGTCCAATTAGCTAAAGCATCAACACTCCTGTTCTGTTCTCTGACCACATGATTGTATTCAACTTTCAAAAAGCCCATATAGATTAATTGAATCTTCTCAACAATTCTTTTTATCCTCCAATAAATCTTATGATTCATAGGAGTCTTCAATAGATTAATCATGACTTGGGAGTCGGATTCAACAAAAAACTTTTACCATCTGATCTTAGCAGCCTCTCGAAGGCCTCTGAGGATACTATACCCCTCAGTAAGGTTATTGGAAAGGATACTCAAATTCTCAACAAAAGTGAAAACCAGGGAACCATCTGAAAGTCTACCAATTCCTCCCGCACTAGCTTTTTTAGGGTTCCTCCTAGAGGCTCCATTGGTATTGACTTTTCCAAAATTCTTAGGAGGAGGCTGTCAATTCCTTGTTCTATCCATATTTCAATTACTCACATTCCCTTTAAGTTGGTTGCCCTTAAAAGAGTTAATCTTCAATATTTGCATCACTTGATCCCATCTTTGGTGGGAGTTTTGGGGGTGTTTAAGGAGTTGTTGGATTGATTCAACTAATTTTGCAATGGTATTTTTCCAGATATAGTGAATGTCCTTCCTTTCTTGATTGAAAATCCATATTTTTCTTTTCTTCCAGATATTCCAAGGTAGAATGGTAGAACCCATCCAAACTAGTTGCCTAATAAAATGATCAACACCCTTGTGATTAAGCCAATTCCTCCAAAGTTGTTCAAAAGTAAAAAAATTGGACCACTGTAAGCCAAGTAAGATGGCCATTCTCCTCCATAGCTTAGAGGCTAAGGTACACTCAATAAAAAAATGGCTAAGAGTTTCCACATTCTCTCCACACATTTCGCATCTAAATAGGCCATGAAAACCACATTTCATAAGTTTCTCACCAATAAGCACCTTGCGATGCAATAAAGGCCATGTAAAGAACCTCACCTTAGGCTAGAGATTTTGAGCCCATCTGAGTAAATATATCATTTGATTGGTTGGGATTATTATGGCATAAGGTTAAATAACCTTGAGCAACTGAATACTCACCCTTAGTAGTGTTGTTCCATCCAAAATAGTCTTTATCATGGGACCAAAAGAGAGATCTCATATGAAGGATGCTTTGGATGTATTTTATTTACCTTTTTGGCATTTGAATAGGCCATTCCTAAACAAGGATCCAATATCTACCAGCATTTGAATTACTAGTATGGTACCGATAGTAATTAGTAACCTTTATCTAGTTAGCTCGATGAAGCTCCTCCATCCAAGACCTCTAATCAGGAAACTGAGTTATCAAAGGCTAGTGACCATCCCAAGAATCTATTCAAAAATTTGCTTGTTAAACATTATGAATGATCCCAAAAAAATTTTGCTTAATCAACTCCTCACTAGTATTAAGAACCTCTAAAATGGGAGAATCTTTGGTAGGCAATTGATAGCGAACAAGGTCTTCAGGAATTTTGTTCTCAACATATTTAGCATGAAGATTCTTGGCCCAAAAAGCATTGGGGTTATGCAAAATCCTCAAATACAATTTAAAAACTAAAGTTTTATTGTTATTAATAATAGACCAAAAACCTAACCTCCCTTTATTCTTAGGAAGGTATAAAATATCCCATTTCACCAAGGCCCATTTTCGTTTCTCCTTAGTACCACTCCAGAGGAACCGATGATTGATTTGATCCAATTCTCAAAGAACTGCATTTGGGATATTCAACACAATAGAACCATAAATATGTATAAATTGAAGGATTGATTTTACCAGGGTAATTTTGCCCCCAAATGAAAGCCACCTATTGGTCCACTTTCCAATTTTCTTTTAAACTCTATCCAACAACCAATTCTAGTTTATATTTATATATATTTGAATATTGAGAGGAATGCCTAAATAAGTGATCAGAAGGGAGATCTTCCAAGACCATGGATTCCTGTCTAGGAGAGTAGTGAAAGAAAATAACTTTAGATTTATCTTCATTGATCAATTTCCTAGTAGCATTAGAAAAATAGCTAATGATTTGCTTAATTTTAGAAGCTTCCTTAACTATAGCTTTACCTAATAGAGTAGATTCATCAACAAATTGAATATGAGAAATAGGCCTAGCTCCACGAGCAATGGTAACTCCCTCAAGGGTTCTATTTTCTCTATTTTTGGTTATAGTCTTGCCCAAATATTCAACAAGAATGATGAATAAATAAGGGGAGAGGGGGTCACCTTGCCTAATACCTTTGGAAGCAGGGAATAGCTGAGAAGGCCTACCATTGATAAGAACAAAGTAGGACATCGAAGAGATACATCCCATAATCCAGTCCATCCAATCTTGAGAGAAGCCAAATTGCCTTAAAACTTTGATAAGGAAGTGTCAATCCACTCTATCATAAGATTTAGATAAGTCTAAACGAATGAACATAGATGGAGCTTTTTGCATTTCCATGGAATGGATGGCTTCCTAAGCAAGAACTATCTCATCCACTATTTGATGCCCTTCCACATAACCCCCTTGTTTAGGGGAAATAATATTATGCAAAAAAGGCTTCAGTATTTCTGCCATGATCTTTGTAATGATTTTGAGAAGAACATTACATAAAGCTATAGGTCTAAAAGTTGAGATATGATCTGCCTCTTAAGATTTTGGGACAAGAGCTATATAAGTTTTATTGATAACCTTCAAAATTTCTTTGGCTTTCTTGGCTTCTTCCACCACCTCTAATAAATCAGCATGAAGGATATCCCAAAAATCTTGATAAAACTCAATGGATAGTAATTGGAGTAGTCAAAACAGAGTTCTCCTTAGAAGTGATAAGAGTAGGGATCGCTTAAAGAATATTTTGTTGAGAAGTTGAGTCAAGAGCTGCAGCAACAAAACAAAATGGAAAAGTAATTGACAACAACAAAGTTTATGCCATACCAAGTGTAGACAACATCTCCAAAATCATATTTTAGGGAAGAAATAAAGTTGTGAGATCTTCGAGCTAGAAGAGATTTGTGTTTCAATCTCCTTCTTTGAGCCATTGGATCCTAGGTTTTTGCTTCCATAAGAGTTATTCTCTTTTTTCCATTCCTCTAACTGAGCTATGAGTCTAATTTCATTTGTACTTCTACTCTCTATGAGGCCATCTAAATGGATTTTCTTATTCAATTTTTCAAGTTGAGCAATAAATTCATGTTTTTTTATCGAACATCTCCAAACTCCTTCCAGTTCTAAATCTTGATTTTGGATTTAATGTATTGCAATATTTTGTCAAAACAAAATATCTTAGTCCCATACCTTGGTTTACCTTCCTTCCACCATTGCTACACTTGGGGTCTAAAGGAATTGTCTCTAATCCACATTAACTAAAATTGAAAAGGTGAGAAACTCACATAGGTTTTCCAAATTTCCACCATGACTGGCCAATGATCCGAACTAACATGATTAAGAGTCTTTACCTTAGGAATGTGACCATGGATTAAGAAGTTGTCAGAGAACAAGAACCTATCAAATCTCTCCATAATACAAGCTAAGCCTTACCTTCGACTAGACCAAGTCATACGGCCATTATCTAGCTGGATGTCCAAAAGATGAAGGTTTGCAATATATTCACTCATGAGGTCAATGCTTTTGTCCAAATTTCTATTTCCTCCTATTTTCTCATCCAAAGAGATGATGGTATTGAAATCTCCTCCGATCAAGATCCAAGCTTCAATAAAATGAGAGATAATATAATTTATATCCTTCCACTATCTTCTCTTTTCCTCCAAAGTAGTCAAAGCATAAATAGTTATGCAAAGCATAATTTGGTTAGAATGTCTACTTTGAATAGCTATAGCTAAAATACCCTAACTACCAACCATATGGTGAATAACTACCTCTTTTGGGTCCCAAAGGCAAGCAATGCCACTAGAAGTTCCCTAGGAACTAAGGGAAGCAACTTTTCCATCTGGTCATATTTTACTAGCAATTGAGTCCACTTCCTCTATTGATATCTTTATTTCTTGAAGGAAAACAAGATGTGGATGGTTTTTCTGAATCATTCTTCTAATTTCATTTTGTTTTAAAATACCCCCTTTGAGTCCTCTAATATTCTAAGTGATGATCTTCATTAATACCAAGGCTAAAAAAATTGGTAAGGGCATTAATATTACCTTCCTCTACAAGATTTTCACCTTCTCTTACCATATGATGTTGATTAGTCTTGCAACCTGCCTTTTCATTGGAATCCATCGCTAGTTTTTTTTCTTATTTATTGAATTACCCCAATTGAATCTGGAATGGCTTCTAACCTTGAAGAATGCATGTACAAAGCCAAAAACTAGAAGGTTCAACAAAGTCTATCTTAGGACCTGTATTATTTGAAGTCTCAACATTTAAAATATTGTTTTTCTTGTGTATATTTTCTTCTTTTTTCCTGTTGAAAATCTTAAATTTGTTGGTTTGTCTCTTAGTACTTCCTTACATATTTAAATTGTGTTTCTAATATTTATATCTTCATTATTTCTCCTCCTCACGTGGGACATCATTTGTGGAAAGAATTTCAAACATATTAGTTGATAAATTTGATTGATACTTCATATCTGGTTTTTCTTAGTGTTCTTCTTCTTAGGCATTTGAAAATTAGCTAAGTTTGTATCCTCTTTCTTTTGATCTAGAATTTTATTTGGGCAGACACTAGCCAAATGACCATATTCATGGTAAATTATGTAGTGAAAAAGAATGTTCTCATAGTCCACCACTTGGTCCCAAGTGTCCTTCCCAAATTGTAATGAGATATTTTCAGGTAGGGGTTTGTCAAAATCCGTTAAAACACAAATTCGAGCATAAATAATATGTTCAATTTTTTTAGTACAATCAACAATCATCATAAAAATTTCCAAAGAGTTTCCTATTGAAGAAAAAACAACCAAATTCCAAAAATCAACTAGGAGGCCAAAGAGTCTAACCCACACATGACCTATAGAAAGCATAACTTCTTCAGATTTAAATTCAGTATGCCAAGGCTTCATGAAAAACCCTGTCCTTACAAAGAACCAAGGACCCCATTGAAATGTTTTCTCTCTATCTTCATTATTAGAAAATAAAACAAGAAAATAACCATTTGGATAAATAGAGATTTGTAATTCACCTTTTGTTTTCTAGTTTTTTGTAGCCCAAACTTTGAAAGCATATAGGCTTGGATGAAAACCCAAGAAATGATAAATTAGTCCTCTTTTTTCTAGATCTTCTATTCTAGTCTGCATGATGCCCATATCTAGCTTAACAATCGAAGTTCCATAAACTGCCCTAAGATATCCTGAATTGAATTTTCCTAGGATCAATCTTAGGTATTCTTAGAGGTTTATGAAAAACCCTAAGATTAATGTTAGCATTAGGTTGAGGTTGTCCACCATGAAAGGCATCCCTAAAATTTATTTTTGGGTCCAAGTCTTTGAAATCCTTACACTTGAAAGGGGTTTCCACAGTGGATTTAATTTGGAGGTGCTCCTTAGCACTAGATTTGCTTGAGATGTAAACCATTTTTTGATTAGTTGCTTGAAACTTGTTTCAAGATCTCTTTAATCCATGCCTTGGACATCGAGAAAAGGTATGATTTTCACTTTTATTTTGTGCAAAAAATTGGAAGCCATTGTCAATCAAGTTTATATCATGAATATTTGTTGAAATATATATTTCTAACCCATCTTGGGTCCCTTGCAACATATCCCGCTAAAATCTTGAACAAAAACCACAAAAAAGTTGGCTGCTAGGATTCGAAGGCCTCAAAAAACAACCCTGGAGCCGCTCACACTCAACATAGATGAAACCCTTGCACAGTCGCTCACTTTTCCAGGTAAATCATCTTCACTTTTCTCAAATAATATAAATTCTCTCCTTACCGTAAATGAAAGTAGCATAGAGTGTATCCCTTGCATTTTAAGATTCCATTTAGTGACTTGAATCCACCTATCAAGGCTCTCTACTTCTAAATTAAGGATTGAGTGAGTTGATAGAGCTAGTTTAAACTCCTTTGTGGCTAAACATATCTTCCTTTTCATTACCTCTAAACTGCTTTCCTTTCCTTTAAATATTCTTCTATTCCTTTGTAGCCATTTAGTCCAAAGTATTGTATCTTTTGATATATCTCATATTGTTTGTAAAGCCTCACTTGTATAAGTGCTCTGCCATTGCTTAACCATTCTTAAATTTTGTTATTTATCACCATGCATTTACCAAACATATTAAGAATCCATTGCCATAGTTTTTAGATTATTGAGCAATATCCCAAGAGATGGTCTATACTCTCCTCATTTTTACAAAGAATACATTAAGAGGGGCCATGAAAACCACTTTTCATAAGGTCCAAGATAAAATTCTTCTATGACCTACTAGCCAAATAAACATTTTAACTTGAGGAATGCTTGGGCTATCTCAAATATCTCGCCATATTCTAGTGATATTACTATTTTGTTGGTGCTTTACATTATATCCACTTATTGTTGTGTATTCTCCTAAGCTATTCAACTCCTAAATCAATTTATCCTTGGCTTTCCTCAAAAAAATCATAGTTGTTATCTTTCTACTCAATTGCCTCCTAGCATCAATGTCTTGTATACTTGTAAAAAAAAATCTTTCCATTTGTATTTTCCTTTCTAATACTTATACAAAATGTTTGAAATCCTATCACCATATTTTTCTTGAAGGAATATCATCCAAGGTTTCAAAATTGGATCTAAATTGAGTGGTTTTTTATCACACCAAGTATCCATACAAATAGAATTTTTTTCTCTAATTCCCATGACCAATATTAAACCTTTAATCATTAAATCAATAGATTTTTTTAAACCATTCCAAATATCAAAACCATTTGGTAGAGAGAAATGCAGTAAATATTAAACTTGGTTCATTGGGCTCAACATACTTATAAGATTCTTGCCCATTGTCTTTGACTCTCTTTGTACAATCTCTAGATTACTTTTCCCTTAAGAACTAAGTTTTCATTCGTAAGAACTCTTAAACCAAGACCTCCCCTAATTTTATCATCACATACCTTGATCCATTTCATGAAAGGAAATTTCCTTTTATCATGTAGACCTGATCCTAAAAATGATTGCATAATATAAATTAAACTTTTTTCAACTGATTTTGGCATAGTATACAATGGCATATAATATGTTGGAATGGCCTATAATACTGACTTAATTAACTATACTCTTCCTGCTAACGATAACCATCTACCTTTCCAAGCTGGTAGTTTATTTTAAAATTTACTAATAACTAGATTTTGTAATTCTATCCTCATTCTCCCCTCAAATAAAGGCATCCCTCGATAAGTTGTTGGTAAATTTACCTCCTCCACTTGAAGTGACCTATAAATTCTTGCTTTGATATTATATGGAGTGTTAAGTAAGTAAATTTTAGATTTTGTCCTATTAAGTTTTTGCCCTAATGCTCTTTCGTATTCCTTTAAAAAGTTATTCAAATATCTGGTCGCATTTATCCTTGCTCTTCCAAAAAAGATTGTATAATCTACAAATTGTTGATGGGTGATGTTGTTGATGTTATTACTAACCTTAAGTCCACTTATAATTCCATATTTGTAAGCCTTCTTTAAGTTCCTACTCAAAACCTCTTCCATAATAATGAACATATAAGGAGTTAGAGGATCTCCTTGTCTAAGGCTTCTCTTGGCTTTAAAATATTATGTTACTAACCCATTGACCAATATTGAATAAGAAATTGTAGAGACACAAGATTTAATCCATCTAACCCATTTCTTCCTAAATTCAAACTTTTGTTAAAATTACAAAAAGAAAAGCCCATCTAACCCTATCATAGGTCTTACTCATATCAAGTTTTAAGATCATTGCTTTCTCTTTTCTTGAAATTGCTTAATGTATAACTTCATGAGCTACTATGATCTTGTCCATTATTTGTCTCCCTTACACAAATCCTCCTTGCTCTATTGAAATAATTTTGTCTAACAATGCCCTTAATCGATTCACCATCATTTTGGAGATAATATTATATGTCGTATTACATATGATTATAGGTCTAAAATAATCAATAGCTCAACATCCTTCTTTTTTGGAATGAGGGTAAGATATGTTGCATTTATTTTACAAGGTTAGTATTGTTTTACCCTATAATGTTCCACTACCACCAATAAAGAATCCTTCACTATATCCCAATTACATTGGTAAAAATTTGTAGAGAGCCAATTTGGACCTGGGAATTTATCCTTATTAAAAGAGAAAAGAGCTAGACGAACTTCTTTTAGAGTAATAGGCTCCATCAGTTTCCTATTGTCTTCAGTCATTATAACTTAAGGTACATCTTGAAGAAGTTTATCATTAAGAACTTCAGTCTCCTCTCATCATAGAATATTATAATAAAAAGACTTTGTCTCTTTCCAATTTCACTCTGATCTTTAATCCAAACCCCTTCTATCTATTTACTAATTATGGGTGTTGATCTCTATACTATAGCCATCCTATGAAAAACTTTGTATTTTTATCTCCTTCTTTTAACCAAGTTTGTCTTGATTTTAATATCCAT
The DNA here is from genome assembly GCA_028583015.1 of Wollemia nobilis. Classification (NCBI taxonomy): domain Eukaryota; kingdom Viridiplantae; phylum Streptophyta; class Pinopsida; order Araucariales; family Araucariaceae; genus Wollemia; species Wollemia nobilis. The sequence continues at coordinate 1,497,617 of JAQPPZ010016676.1, forward strand.
ATTTTCTCTTCCTTAATCAAAATATTATGATATTAACTAAGCAACTCCCTTTCCTATGAACTTGAATTATTATGATCACCTTCTTGGAATTTTAAAAGTGTATCTTTTAGTTCTTTTTTCTAAAAGATGTTTCCAAGAGTTTTCTTGTTCCATATCTAGATGTCATGGATTTAATTTTTATTGGAAGAGCATACAACCCACCATTTCCTGAAGAATTCCACGTTTATGCTATTGTATCAACAAATTGAGGATGATCTTCCCACATCTGCTCATATTTAAAATATGATATTTTTTTGAATTCACTTACCACCATTTAAAATCTTATTGGCCAATGATCTGAACCAATCCTTGTTAAGGTATTAATTGTAGCATAAGTTCCTTTATCTAGCCAATGATCTAAGAGTATGCATTTGTCTAGTTTTTTTACTATTAGGTTCTATACTCTCTTTTTGTTGGTCCATGTATAGTTATATTCTTCAAACTGAACCTCCCATAGATTATTGTTTTGAATAAAATGTGAGAAATATCTCATACTTTGGGTTAATTTCCTAATTCCCCAAAATTTTCATCTAGCTTGGTTATGGCATTAAAATCTCCTATGATCATGAATCAAATTTCTTGGTCTTTATTTCTCATAAATGTTTCAATCCCACTTCAAAATTCTAATATATCTAAGTTGTAGGTTCATAGACATTGATAAGGATGAAACAAATATTTATAAATTAGAAAGTGACTAAAGAAACTATCAAATACCTACTTTTATGGATAGTTACACGGGAGGTTCTAGAAGGATTATAACAAGTTAGAATTCCCCCTTTTGCTCCTTCAAAATCCATAGCATCCCATTCACATCTTACCCATACTGCTTTCATATTTTGAAACTTCTTTTGTCATTTTAGTTTCTTGGATACAAATAATATCAAGCTTATTACTTAAACAGAGGTCCCTGATACACCTCTGCTTTGAGGGGGCATTAGCACCCCTTATATTCCATGATATGATAATCATGTCTCATTAGGGGCTATTGGCCCCACCTGCGTATTACCAATATTATTTTATTGTTTGGTAAAAAGAAGTTCAACCAACTTAGTTTGTGTTCCTTTCTCTATATTTGCTCTTGCTTCCCTAGATCTTGCTTGATAATTTGAGGGTTTTTCTCTTTTTTCCTTGCCTATATCAGGAGTAGGTCTTATTATTTTATTCCTCAATATTCTTTCACAATTTTTTTTGTCATCATATTTATCCTCTCTTGGCTCTAATATAGAAGCTTTTGACTTGTCCTACTAATTTTTTAGTATTTCCTTATTAATGACAGAGGTATTAACTTCTAAAACTATATTTTCTTTACCAATTTTTTCTCTAGAATAGTGTGTGGTACTTCAAGAGAGTCTTCAAAATATGATGAGATACATTCCCTAGGTTCATCAAGAATGTTCTTCCCTAAATCAAGATCATGCTTAATAGACGATTCATTGTTAATATGTTGAACCTATTGAACTATGTCCTCTAAGTTTTTATCTACTTTTTCTTCATAGGATAAAGCCTCAAAAGAGATGGTATTTCTTCCAATATCCTTCCTTACTAGTCTCCAATATTTATTTTCTTTCATTTTTTTAGATTTATTTTTTGGAATTTGAAAACCATCTTCATCCATATCCATTTGTAAGTTTCTCTTGTGGTTTTCTACATATAATTCTGCTAGGCTCTTCTTAGGGCATGATCTCTCAATATGCTCTACCTCATGATATATTCTACATCTAAAATATATATTTTCATAATATATGATTTGGATCCACATATTATCCCCATACTTAAGAATGATTGATTATGGTAAATCTTTACTTATATTAATCATGACCAATATCCAAGCATAAATAGCCAAGAATCTATCTTTTGTAGTATTTGAAATCTCAAAGAATTATCCTAGAGCATTGCCTATTGCCTTGAAGGTATCTATTTTCCAAAATTCAAAGGGCAATCCAAAAATCCTAACCTAGATTAGTACTAGGGATAGATTTATATTTTCAGGTGAAAAGCCTTCATACCAGCAGGTAAGGAAGAATCCCACTCTTCCCATAAAACAAGGACCCCCTTTTAGAATTTTTTCTCTTTATTCCCTAGAACAAAAAATGGCTAGGAAGAATCACTTCTAGAGACTTCCAACTCCTATCAATCCATTTTCTCAAGGCTAAAGCCCTTGGCTAATACCCATTAAATTTACCATAAATCATCCTATCTTGGAGCAACGAGGATCTCCCTAAGGTGCGCTCACTAACCTCTACCACTAGAGACGATTCTAAGAATTTAACTATAAATCCGTCCACAAAAAGGAAACTAAGAAAAAATTCTATTTAAATTTATTAGAATATCCTATAGCAACTATAATATTTGATAAACAAAATTATAAATTTTTGCATGCAAAATTTCTAAGATAAAGAAAGGAAAAAAAAGCTTAGCTGAAATATTCTATGTCCATATAGAATGTCTTGCCTCACTAAAGTTCTAGCCCTTCATTGCTCTTCACATCATCTGAACCCTAGCTAACAAATATTTGTAATTTTGTTTTTCATGACTTGAAAAATTGTCATTGCCCTTGTTTCAAATGGCTGACTTCATAGGGTTGTATCCCACTCAATATTGCTATGGCTTCTAAAATATGAGACGTTAAATAATTAAATATTATAAAAATAACTTACGAGGTTTATAAGGGCTCAAAGAACTTATACATACAATACAATACAAATGTGGTCCTTGCATAAAATGAATATTAACCACCATATATTTCAACACCCCCCTTAAGTTGAATAGTGGACATAGAGATAGATACTTACTCGTCATCCCTCCTTAAGGGACACTCTTCAACACCAAGTAGCTCTTGCATGCATACACAAGGAATCTTGAGCATGACCTTGGTTTAAAAATACAAAATTCATCAAGCATCCCATGGGCATAAAGCCATCGCACTTCGTGCATCCAAATATCAATATGCTTAGTCTACTGATCAAACACTTAATTGTGAATAATCTGGATGGTGCTCTAATTATCACACCAAAGGGTGACTGGACTGAGGAATTTCTACGTACTCTAGAATCACAAGTATCCATAAAAGGTGCTTTACTACCTCATTGAAAACACAATGCTTAGCTTTCATGGAAGACTGAGAAATAGTAGACTATCATCTAGAGCACCAAAAAAAATACTAGAGCCCAAATAGAAGATAAAACCTATGGTGGAGCATCGTTAATCTAAATCATGATCCCAATTTACATTTGAAAATCCTATCAATATTAGAGGTGAATCAACTAAATAGAGAACACCCATATGATATGTACCTCCTATATATTTAAGGGTTCTCTTGGTCACGATCCATTAACTCTCTGAAGGTGCTTACATGCATCTAGAATAATAGTTGGCAACAAAGGTAATATTGGTTCATTTGTAATATGGAGAAGGCTTACCACAAGATACTAATATAAAATGTCATCCACCAAAGGAGTCATGTAATCAACTCAAAGCTTTGATTCTAAATTAAAAGGAGTTAAATGAATTGCAATCCTCCATCTAAAAACACTAAATAAGATCTAAAGCATACTTAGCTATGAAATAATGATCTCAAAAGCATTACGATCAATCTAAATATCCAAGAAATAGTGTAGAAGCCCCAAAAAAATAATCTCAAAGGAAGCATAAATTTATGACTTCATATCTTGAATCAAGACTAGAGAGTTACCCTTAATGAAAAAATCATCTACATAGAGTACAATCACCAAAGTCTTCTCATCTTGATGTTTGATATTAACATAATTTTTGTCCTCACATCAATGAAATCCACAACTAAGGAAGAAAGCATGGATCTTCTCATACCTAACATCCCAACATAATATGCCTACTTAAGTCCATACAAGGACTTAATCATTTGACATACTAGAGTAGTGTGTCCCTCAAGCTCAAAACTAGGCAGATGTTACATGTATATCTTGTTGTGAAGCTCAACATGGAGGAATACACTCTTCTCATCCATCTAATGTACCTTTCAGACATAGGATGCAACTAACGAAAGAATTATCCTGACATAATCCATCCTAGAAACTAGCACAAATATCTCTATATAGTCAACTCCCTCTTGTTGAGAGAATCCCTTAGCAACAACACATACCCTATGATTTTCAACCTAGCCATACAAATTATACTTGGTCCTATAGACCCATTTACATCTAACCACTTTCTTTCCTTCTGAAATAAGAACAAGCTTTCTCATCTAATTCTTCATCAAGGACTCATCCTTTACAAGCATAGCATATTTTCACTATGATTGACCCTTAGCTTGAGAATATATAAGAGGGTATATAAAATAATTAGCCTTTAAGAGCAATGCCCAAGAGAGATCCTTTTGTGCCTCTCCAAAGACAAAAGGGGTTGAGCATCCTATAGAAGTGTTCAAACCCACTTGGGTGTTGGTTAAACTATGGAAGAACTAGGCACATCCTATGGTAAAGCAACATAAAAAACCAAACTTAAAGAATCCAAATCAAACTCACCACTCACCTCATCATCCAAAATTATAACACATAGAACTGGTTTGTCAAGCTCATCATTCCCTAAGACTTAGATTAGAGGTGTTGAATGTGGTGTTGCCTATGAAGGGGTCAAATATATAGGTATAGGGTCTTCACTAGAAGATGAATAAGAATCCCTAATAGGCTTAGAGCCTACAAGAATATCTAAATAATATATTGGATCAATAAAAAAAATAGGAGGATTATCTGGCAAAATATCATATGGAAAACTAAAAGGAGACCTTAGAATAACCTCATAAAAAATCACACTTCTTAGAATGAGGATATCATGCCTCTAAGGATCATAGAGATAATATATCTTAAAGGTATCTGAATATCCCACAAAATACATCTATGACTCTTTGGTGCCTCCTTGTTATGAATATCTTTGGGTATGTGAGTCCATATTAAAGACCTAAAGATGCAAACCTAAGATACATCAAGATTATTGTTTATCAACCTCTCAAGTGGTGTCATACACTAAACTGCTCTAACGAGGACCCTGTTGATGATGTATTCTACACAAGTGACAATCTCTCCCCAAAATTTAGATTCCATCCACTTAGCATGAATCATACAACAAGCCATCTCCATGATAATTTTATTCTCCCTATCAGCTACCCCATTGTGTTTTAAGATATAGTGAACAAACCTTTAGAATTTTATACCATAAAGAGAAAAAATCATGAAATATATTTCTTATCTATTCACCTCCTTTGTCTATACTAAGATACTCGATCTTCCTATTTGGTTGGTTCTCTACTAGTGCTTTATATACCTTGAATTTCTCAAAGACCTTATCCTTAGTACAAATAGTATATAACCATGCATATCTAGAGAAATTATTAATAAAAATATTGCATATAGTTGTAAGTAGAAAAAACACTACCAATGCAAAGATCTTAAAGAACCATGCATTTTGAAAAAAAGGCTCAAAATGCTTTGTATGTAAAAGTTATGGCCTCTAGAATTTTGACCCAAATATCACACAAAATGCCTCCACAACCTTTGAAACAATTTCCTATTATTATAGCAATGGCACATGTTATTACATGAATGGTTGAGGTTCCTCATTCATATATTTGAGCAACCCATTTTTGGGGATAAAACCTTCAATATTGATTTTCCAAGTGCCATAGATTGGACCATTCAACAAGGGCACATTTGGATCCAAAAATTTCCTACCAAAATATAAAATCCTGCATAAAGTTGTAAGTAGAAACAACACTACCAATTCAAAGATCTCAAAAAACCATGCATTTTGAAAAAAGGGCTCAAAATACTTTGTATGTAAAAGTTATGGCCTCTAGAAGTTTGACCCAAATATCACACAAAATGCCTCCACAACCTTTGAAAAATTTTCCTATTCTTATAGCAATGTCACATGTTATTACATGAATGGCTAAGGGGGTGTCAACTATGCATGGAATGCATAACGTATTGAAAATTAGAAAACACCACTTGTCACAATCTAGGGTGCCAACTGTGCAAGCAATTGGATAGTGTATCAACTACTTGACTATAACACTTGTCACACTTTGATTTGCTCCACAACTTGTGAACCATATTGTATCATTGATTACTTTCTAGTTCACTCTAAAATTCATGCTTCACCAAGTTTGCTAGTGAATGCGCAACAATATGATCACTATAATCAATGACATGGTATAATGTAATTGGTCAAATTGCCATGTGGTGTTTTATCTACAATGTTGGCTTTTGATACATAAGCCCTTGCCATATCATCCTATACCATATCAGCAAGTACCACACCATCACTTTCCATGTTATCACTTACCATGTCATCTTACACCACATCATCACTCACTATGTCATCTTCAATTGCATCATCATGCACCATATCAACAAGTGCCAATCATCGCCCATGATGTCATCAAGTGCCACATCCCCAATTTCCATATCATCAAGTTTCACATCACCACCAACCAGTGAAAAATAGGTGGTGTTATTAACTACCATGTCATCTTTACTTGTTTCAAAATTGGGTATACTAATGTTATCATTCTAGATGTTGATGTCATCTTTGATCAAAAAGGGATGATGGGATTCCATCTCATAACCTCTTGGGCCCAACGCCTTAAGAGTGGCTTCAGTAGCCATTAAGGCTTGGGATTCCTTTCTATATAAAAAGGCCATGAGAGATACATAATGGGGATTTTCCCTTTTATTCTTCTATCCTTGCCTTATCATGCTATGCATGCCCTTCCCTCCCTATTGTTTTTTGAATATTTTGTGAAGTATTCCCTTTTTAAATTGACATTTTTGAAAGATAGAGGGAAATGAGTGTTTGTTTCCATTATAGAAAATAGATATCCATACGCAAAACAAAGAAAAATTTTGAAGTGACACCCTTTGGATTTTTACAAAAAATCTAAAAACACTAATGGTTTATTCATATCTATCATGATTTCCCAACATAACCTTTTTGTCAAATGCAACTAATTATGGCATCCTCTCACACCAATGCAATAAAAAAATTGTTAGGGCATTTCAACAACTTTGTTAAGCAGCTTGAAGGTCTTTGTCATGCATGGAAGTATGCCCACGACTTTACTAGCATTTGGGTTCTATTGAAAAATATTTAGCCTCTTATTTTCTTCTTTCATGACATCCATGCAAATTGTTTTCTTATTTGTGCTGCTATTGAACACAAAATCCAAAAGAGTAAAGGAAATGGATTTTTTTGAAATATCCATAAAGACAAATAAGGTTTTCAAAAAACTCAATCTTGAAATAAGGGCATCTATCTAGTTAGATATCAAAAAAATTAAATAAATTGAGTGCCAAGAGAGGAATAAAGAAACTTGCAAATTGATTTTCTCCTAGTATAAATATGTTGAATCCAATGAAATCCTCATGATCCAAGTCCTCCTAGGATTTTTTTAGAAAAGACTTTTTTACAAACTGTCACTAACTTAAAGAAAAACTTCTAGTTGTTCCAAAAGCTATTGCCCTTGAAGACATCGTACAAGCTAATTTTTTGAAGACCAGAGTAATAAACATTTACACCTACTTTGATACCATAATGAATTTTTTAGTAGTCTTTAGAAATGAACATAATCAAAACATTACCTAGTGTTGCTAAAAAAATGTACAAAAAACAATGCACACTTTATAAGGGGTATCAACAAATGCCAAATAATCCCACTAAAGGAAAATATAATACACTCTAATTGATAATTAAATGGTTGATATGAAAAGGTAATTATACCAATTACAAGTTATGTTTCGACCAAGGTTAAAGAACCAACTATACAATACAACATTGTTTTATCTTATTTTATAAATAAAAGTGATACTATAAAATAATCTAAATTAATATAAAATTTAACTTTATTTATTCGTTCAATTTATATCTTCCTTAATTCTAACCTTAAACCTTTATTTAAAAAATGTTCCATATATTAACACTTAATATATTGACATCAGAGATCTAATGGTGCTAGAAAATGCGTTTTGCTCATGAATGAGCATTTCCAACAGACTAGACTAGTAAAATAATTATACCTTGACCTTCCTATTTTGTAAGGACAAATGTTAATTTTTAATTTTAAAGCTAGTTTATGTCATTAAAAATGTTTTTATTTTTTTTAACAGACTAGACTAGTAAAATAATTATACCTTGACCTTCCTATTTTGTAAGGACAAATGTGAATTTTTAATTTTAAAGCTAGTTTATGTCATTAAAAATGTTTTTATTTTTTTTAATTTTACTAGTTTATTATTGAACTCTTTGAAATGCAAAAATATAGGTTAGTTAGTAGTGGTCGTATTTGTCAATGGGTTGCTCAAGTTGAGTTTATAATGGTGTCGGTCAAAGTGAGTTGTTTAGTTAGTAGTGATAGTGTTTGTCAGTAGGTTGTTTGAGTTGAGTTTATAATGGTGCCATTCAAAGTTCAATTCAGAGTCACTGAGCAAAAAATGTTACTGATTTCCTATTCAACCAAAAAATAAAAGGTGGTTGGATGTTGAGTTTATAATGGTGTCAATCAAAGTTCAATTCGGAGTCACTGGGCAAAAAGTGTTATTGATTTCCTATTCAACCAAAAAATAAAAGGTGGTTGGATGTTAGATGTTTTTTTTTTTTTATCAGCATGTTTGTAATTTGATCAAATTTAAAAAAGAACTTACAATTGTCCTACATAAACACAAAAACATTTTAATTACATTTTAGTGGTATGTTATTGTACTATTATCCAAGCCACTCAAATTAAAATCATCACAAGGGAAGACTATTATACCTAAGAAAATGTGGTTTCATTATTTTTTTTTAATTGAGTTCATATTTCTTATACATATACATATCCACCGTGGGGATTGAACCCGGGTCACATCATCGATAATGCAAGTGGCATCCTTGCCGGTAGGGTTCCATTACTTTACCTTTCTGCATTTGAAAATCTTTACCTTATGTATTTTGTTTTTTGAAGTTGGTTACATCCACATTTCTTTTCTACTTTCAGGGAAATTATGGGGTTGCCCCAACAACACCTATTCCACCTCGTTGTTATTTAATCCAGCGTGAGGAGGAGAGTCAGAGCTTGGGATTGGTACCCTTTTGTATTGTTATGGTAATAAAGACAGCATGGTAGTTTGGAGGATAGTGGTTTAGGCTTTGATTTTTCTTAAAGAAGATCAAAGTTCAAATTTCCTTTTAATAAACTCTTTTTTTCCCTATAAAAAAATCATTATAAAATAAAGATACCAACCCTTAATCTTACATTTAAAGCAAGCATGGTAGGAAAACCATCAAAAGTTGACTCTACCATGTTCCTATGCATGACAACTGTCCTCTGAAAGCTCTTGTTTGTCTAGAGCGCTACCATTATCAGGCCGTCCCTCTTTGAAAATTAATGATTAGGTAACCTCCTTTCTCTTCTAAAGTCAAAATTTATTTTTATTTTTTAAATAATGCTACAATCGCTCTACCAAAAACTTTATATTTTATAATAATATTATTATATATAAATAAGACGTCTCTTAATAACAAGGTAGAGTAATGGAGGACTCATGTTAATAATGCTGGTTGGAATTAGAGTTAGTAGTACAGATTAGATATTGTTAAATAATATATGTTTAATTGATTTTTAGAATATTATTATGTAGTTTTTTTGAAATATGAAGTTAATTAATGATGAGGTAAATTTTGTTAAAGTAATATATTTATAATTGTTATTTAATTGATTTTTAGAATATTATTATGTAGTTTTTTTGAAATATGAAGTTAATTAATGATGGCGTAAATTTTGTTAAAGTAATATATTTATAATTGTTTTCAGGAGTTAGTGGATTGGTAGTTGTCTGTCTAGTCATACATTTACTAAGAAGAGACCTAGGTTCAAACTTTTGTTTGCAAAGGTAGTAGAAGGGTTATGCATAGCGGCTATTTATCATTAAATAGGTTAAAATTAGGATTTTTGAAATTTGGAATTGGCTAATATTTGGGGCCCTTGACCATGGCCTATTAGCCAAAAATTGTTAGGTGCAAATGTTTTTTTCGGTCAAATTGTCTCAATTTTGTAATAATTTGACAATTTTAAGTTTATATTTCTGACATTGCCCTTAATAATAGTGAACATTCTACATATGTTTGGACACGATTTTCCTGGATTTCAAAATTGATTCGCCAATTTTTTATAAATACATTTTGGGGCTGACCCTTTATGCATAACCCTAGGTAGTAGTCTAATTTGAATATTTGGGTGTGCACCAAATCGACGACGACTATATAAATCTCAAGCGACTGGTGATTCCCTTCACGTCGAGTCAACAATAAATATGCTTGTTGGGAGCAGCCTTGTGGTTTGAACCCTGCATTTGACACTTACTAAAAATAGTGTGGATGTAACCAACTCTCCTATATATATATAATATCATTACATGGTTTCTTGAAATATGAAGCCAACATAGCTATGATGTAATATAGATAGGGTCTATCTCAAACTATATGGAAGATTTTATAATATTATTTTTATAACATAAATTATTTTATTATTTTTAGTTATTAATAAAAAATTAACATATGGTAAGAGACTATAAAGTGAAAATGATGAGACAAACTTCAATATAAAGCAACGAGATCATATTATAATAGAATATGGACGAGATCAAGGATTTTCCACTTCCATGAAAGTGGTAATGAAAGCCCCTCTACATTATCAAATGGTGGAGGTTGCTATGGTTTACTCAAAACAACCATTACACAAAATAAAGGATAAAAGGGACAAGGAAATATAATGCACAAGTTCAAATTAATAAGGAAATAAAGGTGTAATCAAGTGGTATTAGCTCAACCGGTTGAATTCCTCAATGTTCAAGGAGAAGACCCATGAACAAATCTTACCAAAATGATACATGGATAATATCCAAGCTTTGATGTAATACCACTATGTGGTTACGATATAATACAAGTGGGGCCCGTTTCAATCCTATATAACCCATTAAAAAAAATAAAGGAAGATGAGGAGGTAGATTGGCAAAAGACGTCAAGGTTTTAAGTCTAGGTAAATCATCTTCACTTTCCTCAAGTAGTATAAATTCACTCCTTACCATAGCATAGAGTGTATCCCTTGCATTTAAAGGTTTCAAGGGCAACATAATAAAGAAATAAGTATAGAGGACATCCATGGAAAATTTAGAGTTTTTGTGGCAGCATAAGAAAGCAAATAGTATGGAGGATCATCCTTGCACTTTAGGGTTTCTATGGCAACATTTCGGGTTTTTCAAAGTAGCATAGAAAAGTAATTACTATGAAGGATCATCCTTGCACTTTAGGGTTTCTATGGCAACATTTTGGGTTTTTCAAAGTAGCATAGAAAAGTAATTACTATGAAGGATCATCCTTGCACTTTAGGTTCTTAAGGGCAACATAAAGAAGAAAGTATTGGTGAGACTACATTGGATTTTATAGTAGTTTCTAGAAATGAATGAAATCAAAATATTACTTAGTATTGCAAAAAATAAATACACAAAAAGCAATGCATAAAATATAAGAGGTGTTCGTGGACACCAAATAATATCACTAAAGGAAAATAGAGTACACTTCAATCGATAATCAAATGGTTGGTATGAGGGGGTATTTATACACAATTATAATTTACCTTTAGGTCAAGGTTAAGGAACTGACCTTTAGATTAAATAATAAAATGTTCTAAAAATACCTTTACAAGATTTATAAGGAGCCAAAGAACTTATACATACAATAAAATACAAAGTTGGTCATGGCCTCAAGTGAAGATTAACCACCACATATTTTAACATACCCCATTAAGTTGAATAGAGGACATAGAGAGGGACCCCTACTCGTCATCTCCCCTTAAGGGACACTCTCACAAACCAAGTAGCTTTTTCATGCATACAAAAGAAATCTTGAGCATGACCTTGGTTTGGATATCCACTTATTACTTTTTAGACAACAATAAATTAGATCAAGCATCCCACGGACATAAAGCCATCATACTTAGTGCATCAAAATCTCAATGTGCTTAGTCTACTGATCAAACACTTAATTGTGAACAAGCTGGATGGTGCTCTAGTTGTCACACCAATGGGTGACTAGACTAAGAAATTCTCTTCTACTTTAAAATTATAAGCATCCATAGAAGGCACTTTACTACCTCATCGAAAACACAATACTTAGCTTTCATGGAATAGTAACAGATAATAGACAATCATCTAGAGCACCAAGAAATGAGGTCAAAACCCAAATAGAAGATAAAATCCATGGTGGAGCATTGCCCATCTAAATTGTGATCCCAATCTACATTTGAAAATCTTGTCAATATTAGAGGTGAATCAACAAAATAGTGAGTACCCATATGATATGTACATTTGATGTTGAGAATTCTCTTGACCATGATCCATTAACTCTCTTAAGGTGCTTACATGTACCTGAAATAATAACTGACAGCAAAGGCAATATTGGCTCATGTGTAAGGTAGAGGAGACCTCCCAAAAGATACTAATATAAAATGACATCCACTAAAGGAGTCATGCAATCACCCAGGTGTTGTAGGTGAGTTGGAGAGGAGAGGGCAATTCTCCAAGGGAGGTCCCAGGTTCGAATCTCCACCCTACCAAAAAGTTGAATTGGGTACCCAAAATCCAATTGATAATGTTGGTGCGGGCAGGTTTGGGTGCGACTCCCGAGTGACTTTGATGGTGTAGAACCCCCTGTTTGTGGTCTCTTAGACCAAGGCAGCCCCACAAGGGGTTTTTCGCTTAAAAAAAAAAAGGAGTCATGCAATCAATTCAAAGCTTTTATCCTAAGTTAAAAGTAGTCTTAACAGAATTATAATCCTCCACCCGAAAGCACTAAATAAGATCTATAACATTCTTGGCTATGAAGTAATTATCTCAAAAGTAGTTTGATTAATATAAATGCCCAATAAATAGTGTGGGAGCCCCAAATATATCATCTCAAAGGAAGCATAAAGCCATGAATTCATATCTTAAATCAAGACAGGACAATTACCCATAATGAGAAGATCATCTACATAGAGAATAATCACCAAAGTCTTCCCATCCTAATGTTTGATATGACCATACTTTTTGGCCTCACATCGATAAAACCCACAACCAAGGAAGAAATATTGGATCTTTTCATACCAAGCATGCTATGCCCACTTAAGTCCATACAAGGACTTAGTCAATTGATAAACTAGAGTAGTGGGTCCCTCAAACTCAAAACTAGGTGGATGTTTCATGTAGATCTTGTTGTGAAGCACACCACGAAGGAAGATACTCTTCACATCCATCTAATGCACCATCCAACTATAGGAAGCAACTATAAAAATAATTATTTTGACATAATAAATCCTAGAAACTAGAGCAAATATCTTTGAACATTCAACTCCCTCCTCTTGAGAGAATACCTTAGCAACAAGGCATATCTTATGCTTTTTCACCTAACCATTTGAATTATACTTGGTCCTATAGACCCATTTGCACCCAACCATATTCTTCCCTTCTAAAATAAGAAAAACCTTTCTCATATGATTCTTCATCAAGGACTCATCCTTAGCAAACATGACATCTTTTCATAATGATTAACCCTTAGCTTGAGAATATGTGAGAGGATATCTAGAATAATTAGCCTTTAAGAGCAATGCTCGAGAGAGAGCCTTTTGTATCTCTCTAAAGATAAAATAGGATAACCATCCTATATAAGTGTTCAAACCTACTTGGGTGTTGGATAAACTATGGATGAAGTAGTGGCATCTTGTGGTAAAGCAACATTAGAAGCCAAACCTGAAGAATTCAAATCAAACTCACCAATCACTTCATCATCCAAAATTATAGCATATAGAACTGGTGTGTCAAGCTTATCATTACCTAAGCCTAAGATTAAAGGTGCTAAAGGTGGTGTTACCCAAGCAAGGGTCAAATATATAGGTATAGGTCCTTCACTAGAAGATGAATAAGAATCTTTGAAGAATCTATTAGAGCAATCAAATAAATAGGAAGATTATCTAACAAAAGCTCAAATGGCAAACTAGAAGGAGACCTTAGATGAACCTCATATAAAATCACATTTATTAGAATGAGGATCTCATGCCTCTGAGGATCACAAAGATAATATATCTTAGACGTATCTTAATACCCCATAAAATACATCTATGACTCTTTTGTGCCTCCTTGTTATGAATATCTCTGGGCATGTGAGTCCATGTTGAAGATCCTAATATGCAAAACTAAGATACATCAAGCTTATTGCCTATCAACCTCTCAAGTGGTGTCATACACTAAACTATTCTAGGGCAACCCTATTGATTATGGATGCCACACAAGTGATAATTTATGCTCCATCCCCTTAGCATGAATCATACATTAAGCCATATCCATTATTACTCTATTCTCCCTCTTAGCTACCCCGTTATATTTTGGGGTATAGTGAACAGTCCTTTGGAATTTTATACCATGAAGAGTCAAACAATCAGGAAAGTAATTGTTCATCTATTCACTACCTTTTTCTATCTTAAGATACTTGATCTTCCTCTCTGGTTGGTTCTCTACTAGTGCTTTGAATACCTAAATTTCTCAAAGAACTCATCCTTATTATAAATAGCATATAACCACACATATTTAGAGAAATCATTAATAAAAAGGAGAAAGTACATGTTCCTAGAAATGGAAGGTGTAACCATGGGTCCACAATTATCATTGTGTTTGATCTCCAAGGGTCATGTAGCATGTCTCATTGTCCCTTTTGAAAAGGTCTCCTTATGATGCGTCCCTAGAAGACATCCCTTATATGCAACACTAGGAGTGAAAATATGAAAAATCTAATGGTCATCTGATAACGACTTATATATTTTAGTGATCCATAGCTAATATGACCAAGTTTATTATTACATTGCTAATTCTCATCATCTAGTTATGCCATCATGACAACATAATTTTTTTTCTAAGAGGAATAAATAGAAGGGGTCACTCTAATCCCCACTTTATACATTTAATCTAACTCATCATAATAGCCAGAGGTAATTGTCTTGAATCCATCATCTATGTAATTGATCACCCAAAGATTAGGCTATATTTGATGTAATGTAGGATGTGATAAATAGACAATATTTGGGCCAATACTAGGAACATGAAGTACTTCATCAAAAGAAGATCCAATAGTAACCTCTCCACAACTTGCCACCTATAAAGAAGAGTAATATCCAATAAAAACATGCTCTCCTAAATGAAACATGTTATTACCCTATAAAAGATATTTGTGCTTTTTCATGTGTCTTTTCCCCTAATTTTGTAATCCACTCATCAAAAGAGGTGTATGTCCAATATGTTGAATAACATTTACATGTGCTTGTGAGGTTTCACCATCAAATCCTCATCTTATGCATAAAAGAGAGCAAAATCAACATCCTTTTTGGCTATTTATTTAAGCTTCTTTATGAATACATGACAAAGTTCTAATTTGTGTCCTTCCTTGCAAAACTCACAAGTTGGTTTCTTTAATGGTTTCTTGGACTTATCATTATGTTTTGGCTTCTTGTCAGTTTGAGCTTTTACCACTTACTTTGCATGAGCTTTATTGATAAAAGAATGATCATTATGCCTTTGTATTTGAGTTAAATAGTGAAGAACATATTTGAACACTTCATCAATTAGAGGTGGAGGAGAAATTGAAAAGTAGACATGAAGCATATCAAATACAACAACAACTATGTCATATGTCTATAAGACATTGTTGAAAATAATATTGAGAAGTTCAATGTTTTTCTCCTTATCCACAACCTATTGTTCTTCATCGTTTGTCCCATTTTGAATTCCTCTAAATATTCGTATATTGCCTTAAAACTTCTTAAATCAATTGATATACTCATCAATGATATCAAAGTAGTCCATAGTCAAGGTAGAAAGCTTTGCTTACAATTTACTATTTTATGTGGAATCAATGCAATCATACAGTCTCTGAAATTTTCCAAGCAACTCCTTGGGTTCTATAGTGCTACTATAATGAGTGTCATAGATCTTATAAACATTAATTAACTATCACACCAAGATATTTATACTTCTTATCATTGTATGGCTACTTCCTCTCTTAAGAATTGGTCTCTTGAGGTTCCTCATTCACATATTTGAGCAACCCCTTGCTATGGAGCAAAGCTTCAATCTTGATTTTCCAATTGGTATAGATTGGACCATTTAGCAAGGGCACATACTGATCCATAATTTTCCTATAAGAAATAAAAAATCCTGCATGTAATTGTACCTAGAAATAAGATTAACAATGCAAATATCTTAAAAAAACATGAAATTGAAAAACAACTCAAAATGCTTTGTATGTAAAAGTTATGACCTTTGGATGTTTGACCCAAAAATAATACAAAAATCCTCCACAACATTTGAAAAATTTCTTATACTTGTAGAAATGAGAGACTGACAAATGTTATTGCATGAATAGCTAAGGGGGTATCAACTATGCAAGGACTAAATAGCATATTGATAAATGAGGTGACACCATTTGTCACAATCTAGGGTGCTAATTTTGCAAGCCATTAGGTAGTGTACTGACATACTAAACTATGTTAGTTATCACACTCTAACTTATTCTAGAACTTGTGAACCATACTATACCATTTATCACTTTCTAACTCACTCCAAAATCCATGTTTCACCAAGTCTACTAGTGACGGTATAACTACATAGTCGCTAGGATCAATGATATGGTAGAATGCAATTGGTCAAATTGCTATGTGGTGTTTTGTTTGTCATGTTGGATTTTAACATATAAACCCCTTCTATATCATCCTATACCACATCATCAAGTACCACATCATCACTTTGCATGTCATCTTACACCACATCATCATGTTCTATGTCAACAAGTACCATGTCATTAATTACCATGTCATTGCTCACTATGTCATCTTCAACCGCATCATCATGAACCATACCAACAAGTGCTAATCATCATCCACCATGTCATCAAGTGTCACATCCTCAATTGCCACGTCATCGAGTGTCACATCATCACCAACCAATAAAAATGAGTGGTGTTATTAATTGTCTTGTCATATTTGCTTGTTTTCAAGTTAGATATACTAATATTATCATTCTAGATGTTGTTGTCATCTTTGATAAAAATGGGATGGGATTCCAGCTCATGACCTCTTGGACCCAATGCCTTAAGAGTGGATTCATTTACCACTAAGGCTTGGGCTTCCTTTATATACAAAAAAGCTATGAGAAATAAATAATGGGAATTTTCACTTTTATCCTTTTATACTTACCTTATCAAATGTGTGTCCACTTATTGATGTACATTTGAATCATGCTGACACAATCCCTTGCTATGCATGCCCTTCCCTCCCTATTGGTTTTTGAATATTTTGTGAAGTGTTTCCATTTTAAATTGACATTTTTGAAAGATAGAGGAAAATAAGTGAATTTTTCATCATGGAAAATATATATCCATACTCAAAATAGAGAAAAGTGTTTAACTGATAGCCCTTTAAATTTTCACAAAGAATACAAAAAAATTAGTGGTTTATTTATATCTATCATGATTTCCCAACATAATATTTTTATCAAATACAACTAATTATAGCATCCTCTCATGCCAACACAACAAAAAAATTGTTGGGGCATTTCAACAACTTTGTTAAGTAGCCTGAAGGTCTTTGCATGCATAGAAGTATTCCCATGCCTTCACTAGCATTTAAGATCTATTGAAAAATATTCAGCCTCTTGTTTTCTTCTTTCATGGCATCCATGCAAATTGTCTTCTTATTTGTGCTGCTATTGGATACAAAAAGCCAAAAGAGTAAAGGAAATGGATTTTTTTGAAATATCCATAAAAAATATAAGTTTTTAGAAAACTTAATCTTGAAATGAGGGCATCCATCTAGTTAGATATTAGAAAAATTTAAATGGATTGAGTTCCAAGAGAGGAATAAAAGAACTTGTCAATGAGTTTTTCTCCTAATAATTATGTTGAATCCAATGAAATCCTCATGATCCAAGTCCTAGGGTTTTATTAGAAATGCCTTTTTAACAAATTGTCAATAGCTTAAAGAAAAAACGTCTAGCTTCTCCAAAAGCTATTGCCCTTGGGAGATGTTGTAGAAGCTAATTTTTTGAAGAAAAGTAACTGAATAATAGAGATTCACACCTACTATAATACCATGTTGGATTTTTTAGTAGTCTCTAGAAACAAATGAAATCAAAAAATTACCTAGTATTGCTTAAAAGAAATACACTAAAAGCAATGCACACTATAAAAGAGGTGTCAATGGATGCCAATTAAATATAATACACTCCAATTGATAATTAAATGGTCGGTATGAGGAGGTATTTATACTCAATTACAAGTTACCTTTATACCAAGGTTAAGGAACAAACCTTTAGGTTAAAAATTAAATATTACAAAAAATACTTTTACAAGTTTATTATAGCCCAAAGGGATTATACATACAATACAGTACAAAGTTAGTGGTTGCCTCAAGTGAAGCTTAACCACCACATTTTAACAAACTATTCCTTCCACTTTAGATTCTCTAGGGAAAGATAAACCTCTAGAAGATAATTATGAACAACATGGAAAAATAAAAGAGATTGATGAAGATGAAAGTATTAATATGAATAGAAAAAATAAAGGAAGACCTCAAAAGTAAGAACAAAGAGAAAATGAAACTCATAGGGATATTGATTTGGAAAACCAATAACAAATATTGTAGGCATTAATAGGAAGTGGGGTTAAGCCCAACCATAAAATAAAAAACAATGATGAAAATGATATTGTGGAATATTAAGGATATAGATAAAACATTAAAAAAAATAGTTATTAAAAAATTAATAAGTTGTTATAGTAATGCATTTATTTTACTCTAAGAAATAAAATTAACTATTGAAGAATGTAAGGATATATTCAAAAATATTCTGAAGATGGAATATTGTCTAGTAGTTTCTTTTATAAGAGTTTTTGGAGGTATTGCTACAATTTGGAACAAATGTAAATGTGATGGACAATTGATGGAAGGAAAAAATAATTTGGTTGTAGGTTTATTTTGTAGGAAAGAGGAAAATATCTTTTCCAATAAATTTACACAAGTTTTCATGAGGGATCATGGTCCCCTCATACTAATTAGGGTTTGAACCATGGACCTTTCAAAGAGAGGTCAAAGCCCCTACCACTACAGTAAGCTTGTAGCTTCTTTAATGAATTTACACAGGTTTTATGAAGGATCTTGGTCCCCTCGTATTGAGTGGAGTTTGAACCTTGAACCTCTCTCTCTCAAAAAAAAAAAAAATATTAAAATTGAGGTTATAAATATTTACTCTAACTAAAGTTACTCCTCATAAAAGATGTTGAAAGTACCTTGACATATTTTTTTTTTTTTTGTAAAAAACCATAATACTTTATAATTATGATCTATAAATATTTGGTAAAAATTCAACATAATTCTATCTTCTTGTAGAAAGAAGGATAGTACTACAAATGATCTAAATCAATATAAAATTTTATTTTATTTATTCATTCAATTTAATTTTCTTTAAATTTAAACCTTAAACCTTTATTTAAAATTCCAAAAACTCCGAATGATATTATTTTATGACCGTCTACAAAACCATGAAAAGAACACAATAACACTCTTAATAAATTGACATGAAATGTATAATGAGCATTTCCAACATATTAGATAAGTAAAATAATTATACTTTAACCTTCCTGTTCTGTACGGACAATTACTAATTATTAATTTTAAAGCTAGTTTTATCTGCTTATTGAATCACGTTTATGTCAAAAGAAGTCTTGGTTTTTTGGTTGAAGATTTTCGAACTAAGTTAGTTGTTAAAGAATTAGGGTATAACTTGGTTTTTATCTAATAGATAAGGTTTATAGTTGTATTATGTAAGTTTAATTTGAAGCCATGTTTCACAATTAAAAAAAAAAGTGTTATTGATTTTTTTTTGAAAAAAAAACAGGTTGGGTATTTTGTTTGCTTATCAACATGTTTGCAATTTGATCAAAATTAAAAATAATATAATTTTTTTTCAAAGAGACACCTTAGTGGTATGTCATTGAAGTTCATTCAAATTATCCAAATTCAAATCAGGGAAGGGAGTGTCCGTTATATCCCCAAAGTGTAAACCATATTACCTGTTATACTTCACCTTACTTTATTTGAAAATATTTACCGTTTTCTGTTCATATGGTAATAAAGAAAGCATGGTAGGAAAACCATGAAAAGTTGACGCTCCCATGTTTTTAGGCATGACAATCATTGTTTGTTTGTTTGTTTAGAGTGTGATCGTCGTAGTTTTTTTTTAGGGGTTAGGTTGATTGGTAAGTTTTGGCATTTAATAAGAAGAGATGTAGGTTTAAACTTTGGGGGCATGTGTAAAGTAGTAATATGATCTATGTCTATTGAGTGTGCGTCAACCTGACAACAACAACGGTGGTACCAATCTAGAGCTCCCGGTGCTCCTCATTCCAAGTCAAATAACAAGAAGGTAAAAGAGATATTGTTAAGAATAACCCCGGATTTGAAACCTTCTTGATAGGCCATAGATAAATAAATAAACGGTTAGGTAACATCTTTCTCTTCTTAGATTTAAGTTTATTTTTTTTAAAATAATGCCACAATCGCTTAATCAAAAATGTGTAATTTTATAATATGTTTATTTTATATAAATTAAATTTTAAAAATAAAATAAAAATATTATTATTTTATATATAAACAGAACATCAAGGGAGCGAAATTGAAGGACTCATGTTAATTATTTTTTTTGGTATTGATAAAAAAAAAGAGGGGTTGAAGGCCCTAAATTTTTACATAGAGCTCAAAACATGTATAAGAAAAAACAAGAGAAGATCATACAAATGCAAGATAGCTTTAGTAAAACAAACAATCCTAGGCTAAACCTGTTGATGGAGAAGTTAAAATAATATTCCTTCCGCTATCTTTCTATTTAATATGGTTGATGCAGTGCTCAATGCTTTACATAACTGATAAAGAAACTGTTGACAATAATGTAATTTAGTGTGCTCAAATTCTTCATTGCATGATCCCAATAAGTATTCTGCTTTGCTCTGCTCTCTTTATCTGTTAGCTTTATTATCAATTCTTATAATCTCTTCCAACTCCATGGGGGCATATGACCAGACCTTGAAATTCTTAGATTTAACTTCCATATTCGTCAATTTATCGACAACTTTGTTTCCCTCTCTATAAATATGTTTAACTTGACTTTCTCCTAGGTTTCCCAAAATAGTCCTTGCATCTGTATTTATTTAGAAAATGTTAGAATTTTTTAATTCTCCTTTTTTGAAGGGAAGTTATAATATTCTTGGAATCCCCCTCAAGAACAATTCTCCTAAAACCCAGATTCACTGCAATTCAGAGGCCTGTAAGCATTGCCCTTGCTTCAGCTTGGTGATTTGTGGTAATTCTTAGATCCTCAGCATATGCAGACCTGTCACTCCTAATGATGCCTCCCACCACCAACATGACTCATGTTAATTATGTTCATAAGGAGTGGTTGGAATTAGAGTTAATCGTATGTTAATTATGTTCATAATGAGTGGTTGGATTAGAGTTAATAGTATTGAGATTTATTTTTAGATTTTGTTAATTAATATATGTTTAATTGATATTTAGAATAGTATTATGTGGTTTTTTAAATATAAAATCAATTAGTGATTATTTAAATTTTAAAATATTATAAAAAATATATTTATGAGATTTATAAGAGTTCAAAGAATTTATACATACAATACAATACAAAGTTGGTTATTGCCTTGAGTAAAGATTAACCACCACAAATTTTAGCATCACTTTGAGACCCTTACTCATTATCCCCTCTTAAGGGACACTTTCCCACACCAAGTAGCTCTTGCATGCATACAAATGAAATCTTGAGCATGATATTGGTTTGGATATCCACCACATAATTTGTTGATATCAAAAAAATGGATCAAGCAACCTATGGGCATAAACCCATTACACTTAGTGCATCCAAATCTCAATGTGCTTATTCTACTAATCAAACACTTGATTGTAAACAAGCTAGAAGGTATTCTAATTGCCACACCAAAGGGTGATTGGACTAAGGAATTTTCACTTACTCTAGAATCATAAGCATCCATAGAAGGTGCTTTAGTACCTCATGAAAGATTGAGAAATAGCAGACTATCTTCTAAAGCATCAAAAAAAGAGGTCAAAATCCAAATAGAAGATAAAACCTATGGTGGAGCACTGTCCATCAAAATCTTGAGCCCAATCTACATTTGAAAATCCTATTAAGATTAGAGGTGAATCAATGAAATAGTGAATACCCATATGATAAGTACCTCTGAAGTATTTGAGGGTTCTCTTTGGCATGATCCATTAACTCTCTCAAGGTGCTTACATGTACCTGGAACAATAACTAACAACAAAAGCAATATTGACTCACATGTAAGGTAAAGGAGATATACCACAAGAGATTAATATAAAATGGCATCCACTAAAGGAGTCATGTAATAAACTCAAAGGCTCAATCCCAGATTAAAATAATTTTTTACAATCCTCCATCCGAAAGCACTAAATAAGATCTAAAGCATACTTGACTATGAAATAATGATCTCAAAAGCAGTATGATCAATCTAAATACCTAATAAATAGTGCAGGAGCCCCAAATATATCATCTAAAAGGAATCATAAAGCCATGAATTTGTATCTTGAATCAAGGTAGGAGAGTTGCCTATAATGAGAATATCATCTACATAGAGCACAATCACCAAAGTCTCTCCATCTTGATGTTTGGTATGAACATAATTTTTGGTCTCACATTGATGAAACCCACAACTAAGGAAGAAATGATGAATCTTCTCATACCAAGCATGCTATGCATACTCATACTTAAGTCCATATAAGGACTTAGTCAATTGACATACTAGAGTAGTTGGTCCCTCAAGCTCAAAACTAGGTGGATGTTACATGTATTTCATGTTGTGAAGATCACCATAGAGGAATACAATCTTCGCATCTATCAAATGCACCTTTCAACCACAGGAAGCAACTATAGAAATAATTATTTGACATTATCCATCCTAGTAACTAGGGAAAATATCTCTGAATATTCAACTCCCTCCTTTTGAGAGAATCTCTTAGCAATAAGACATGTCTTATTCTTTTTAACCTAACCATAGAAATTATACTTGGTCCTATAGCCCCATTTGCACCCAACCACATTCTTCCCTTTTGAAATAAGAACAAGCTTTCTCATTTGATTCTTCATCAAGGACTCATCCTTATCAAGCATGGCATATTTCCACTATGATTGACCGTAGATTGAGAATATGTAAGAGGATATCTAGAATAATTAAACTTTAAGAGCAATGCTTGAGAGAGAGCATTTTGTATATCTCTAAAGACAAAATGAGATGAACATCCTATAGAAGTGTTTGAACCCACTTGGGTGTTGGATAAATTGTGGAAGATCTAGGCATGCCATGTGGTAAAGCAACATCAGAAGCCAAACCTGAAGAATCCAAAGCAAACTTGCCACTCATCTCATCATCTAAAATTATAGCACATAGAACTAATGTGTCAAGCTCATCATTCCCTAAGCCTAAAATTGAAGGTGGTCTTACCCAAGGAGGGGTCAAATATATAAGCATAGGGCCTTCACTAGAAGATGAATAAGAATCCCTAGTAGGATTAGAGCTTACAATAACATCTAAAGAATCTATTGGAGCAATCAAAGAAATAAGAGGATTAACTGCCAAAAGCTCATGTGGAAAGCTAGAAGGAGATCTTAAAAGAACCTCATCAAAAATTACACTTCTTAGAATGAGGATCTCATGCCTTTGAGGATCATAGAGACAATATATCTTAGAGGTATTTGAATGACCCACAAAATACATCGATGACTCTTTGGTTCCTCCTTGTTCTAAAGATCTTTGGGTATGTAAGCCCATGTTGAAGACCCAAAGATGCAAAACTAAGATACATTAGGCTTATTGCCTATCAATCTTTCAATTTGTATCATACATTGAATTGCTCTAGTGGGGATCCTATTGATGATGTATGCTACACAAGTGATAATCTTCCTAAAATTTATGCTCTATCCCCTTAGCTTGAATCATAGAATAAACCATCTCCATATTACTCTATTCCCCCTCTCAGCCACCCCATTATGTTTTGGGGTATAGTGAACAATTCTTTGGAATTTTATCCCATGAAGTGTCCAAAAATCATGAAAGGTATTGTTCATCTATTCACCTCCCTTGTTTATCTTAAGACACCCGATCTTCCTCTCTGGTTGGTTCTCTACCAGTTCTTTGAATGCCTTGAATTTCTCAAAAACCTCATCCTTAGTACAAATAGTATATAACCACACATATCTAGAGAAATCATTGATGAAAAGGATGAAGTACATGTTCCTAAAAATGGAAGGTTTACCCATGGATCCACAATTATCATTGTGTGTGATCTTCAAGGGGTATGTAGCATGCCTCATTGTCCCTTTTGGAAAGGTCTCCTTATGATGCTTTCCTAGAATACATCCCTTGCATGCACCCTTAGGAGTGAAAATATGCAAAAAATACAATGGTCATTTGATGATGACTTATACATTTCAATGATCCATAGCAAATATGCCCAAGTCTATTATTCCATTGTTAAATCTCATCATCTGCTTATGCCATCGTGGCGACAAAATATTTTTTTGAGAGGAATAAATAGAAGAGGTCACTCTATCCCCTACTTTTCACATTTGATCTAACTCATCATAATAACCAGAGGTATTTGTCTTGAATCTGTCATCTATGTAATTGATCACCCAACGATTAGGCCAAAACTCTACCTTTTTGTTCAGATGAGTGATGTGATAAATAGACCATATTTGGGAAAATACTAGGAATATGAAGTACTTCATCAAAAGAAGAAGATTCAATACTAACCTCTCCACAACTAGACACCTATAAAGAAGATCATCTCCAATAAGAACATGCTCTCTTGAATGCAATATATTGTTACCCTATAGAAGATGTTCATTCTTCGTTATGTGCCTTGTTACCCCTAATTTTGCAATCCACTTATTAGAAGAGGTGGATGTCCAATATTTTGAATAACACTTGCATGTGCTTGTGAGGTTTCACCATCAAATCCTCACCTTGCACATAGAAGAGAGCAACATCAACACCCCTTTTTTGACTATTTATTTAAGCTTCTTGATGCAAATATAACAAAGTTCTATTTTGTGTCCTTCCTTGCAAAACTCACAAGTTGGCTTCTTTAAGGGCTTCTTAGACTTTTTCTCATTTTGTTTTGGCTTCTTGTCAGTATGAGCTTTGACCATTTCTTTTGCATGAGCTTAATTGATAAAAGAATGACCATTATACCTTTGGCTTTACACATAATGGTGAAGAACATATTTTAACACTTCATCAATTGGAGGTGGAGGCAAAGTTGGAAAGTAGACATGAAGCATCTGAAATAAAACTATCTCATATGTCTATAAGACATTGTTGAAAATAATATTGAGAAGTTCAATGTTTTTTCTCCTTATCCACAACCTATTGTTCCTTACTTGTCCCCTTTGGAATTCCTCTAACAATTTATATATCTTGCAATTTCTTAAATCAATTGATATTTGATCAATGATATCAAAGGAGTCCATAGTCAAGGTACAAAGTTTTGCTTCTAATTTACTAATTTATGTAGAATTAATGAAATTCACACTATCCTTGAATTTTTTAAAGCAACTCCTTAGGGTCTATAGTTCTACTAAAATGAGTGTCATAGATCTTTCAACATGAATAACTATCATCCCAAGAGCTTTATTCTCCTTATCCTTGTATGACTAATTCCTCTCTTAAGAATTAGTTTTTTAAAATTCTTCATTCACATATTTGAACAACTCCTCTTTATAAAATAAAGCTTTAATCTTAATTTTTCAAGTGACATAAATTAAATCATTTAACAAAATCACAGACTAATCCATAACTTTTTTTTTTTGAATAATACTTCTTATGCTAATCCATAACTTTACCATCATAATATAAAAAACCATAAAAATGACATAATGTTCCATGGTTTAACACTCTTAACATATTGACATCAGAGGTCTAATGGTGCTAAAAAATGTGTTTTGTCCTGAATGAGCATTTCCAACATATTAGATTAGTAAAATAATTATACTTTGACCTTCCTGATTTGTACGGACAATTGTTAATTTTCAATTTTAAAATTTAGTTTTATTTGCTTATTGAATCACGTTTATGTTAGAAGGAAAAGTAATATTTTTTTTTTGGTAAATAAAAGTCTTCATTAATTACCGGGTTTTGTAGGTTAACCCAAAACCTATTACAATATCCAGCCTTCTGTTGAGATTGTAGATCCTAGTCATCCTTGAAACTTTCTTACCAGAAATTGTGTTGAATCCCCTACAACACCTTACTAACAAAGCACAACCATACCTAAACATAACTGTAAACATTACTTACATTGACAGGAATTGAAGTTTGGAACTTTGCACTTGTGAAACCTGTTGCTTGCCCATTTCCTATTCTCTGTCAAAATCTTCCAAGGCTTACACCCTGTTACCTTCATTTCCAATTTGGTATGATTTAGAGGGAAACCCCATAGTTATTACCAACTCCATGGGGAAAGAACACCCATTCATCTTTCTCCTTAACGGGTAGGTTTCTTTTCAGGACTAATAATGTTTTCCACTTCATGTGGCACACCTTGTGTCCATGTCACCAAACTACCAACATCAACACCTATGTTGGCTAATTTGTCAGCTGACCTATTGGCCTCACGGTACACGTGACGAGCCCTCCTGTTCTGTCTTGCCGCAAAAAGGATCCTCACTTCATGGATGACTCCCTCGATTCTCCATGGAGGTTTTTTGCCATTGGTTAACATGTTGATGATGTTAATAGAATCACCTTCAATCATCAAGTTACCTTGAGTTGCTTGGGCTACTTGCAACCCTCTCCAAAGGGTTCTAGCTTCTGCTTCATTATTAGTTCTGATTCCCAATGGTTTAGCAAAGGCCTTGACCAGATTTCCTTGATGATCCCTGATTATTCCTCCAACTCCAGCTCTTCTCGGGTTCTCCTTGGCTGCACCATCAAAATTTAGTTTAAACCAACCCTGGGGGGTGGCTCCCAAGAAATCCCATTTCTGGGATTGGGCAAAGGAATGGAAGGTTTGTCCTCAATACCTAAGGCCCGAGCTAATTGTTTTTCTTAGGGAAGAATTGAGTGGTTCTCATCCACTAAGGTGCTAAGGTTTTCTTTCGCAAAGACAATAATCCTGTTGAGGATGGTTTTTGGGTTGTGAATGGTATCCTTAAAGGCTCTATGGTTCCTTTCTAGCCAAATCTGCCAGAGAAAATGATGCCAACAGATTTTCCATAGGTACTTAAGTTTTAGGCTAACAAAGGGTTGAGCCCATTGATGGAACACTTCAGATATAAGAGCAGACTTAACCCACGAGATCCTAAAGGTTTGGAAAAGTTCATCCAGGATGGACTCCGCTATCGGACACTCCAGAAACAAGTGTTGGGTTGTCTCCCATCCTGCCCTGCACATGTAGCAACGGTTAGCAATAACCATACCTTTGGATAACATATTGTCCATAGTGAGGATTTTTCCTTGAATCACTAGCCATGAAAAACATATATTTTAAGAATTAAGCCTTTGATCCAAACCAAACTCGGTTGAAATTGTTGACCTTCCACATTGAGAAGCAAATTATAATAGACTTAACTGTGAAGTCACCACTTTCAGTCTCAGCCCAAACAATGTGATCTTCATCCTCTCCAGAGGGAATAATTTGTTGAGTTAAAATGTTATAAAGCTCTTCGAGACTCCGCTTCAAAACCACGTACTACGATGTGTTTCCACCTGTTGATATTTATATCCTGCCACATATAATTTGCAATCTTCTTCCCAATATGCTTGCTCCATATGCTCTTGAATCCTAGCCAAACGAGGATTCCGGGATAACTCCTCAGCTCTCACCCATCGATCCTTCCAAAAGTCTATTGTTTGCCCATTTCCTAGAATCCATCTAAGACCTTTCTTGACAAGATCCCTGCTCGTGAGGATTGCCTTCCAAAAAGCAAACCCCCTGCTTGCTAAGTTGTCATTAAGGAAGTTCACACCTTGGAGGTATTTCCTCTTAACTATGGCAGTCCATTCATTATTGACCTTAGTCAATAACCACCACGCTTGTTTGGCTAACAGAGTTGTATTGAGATGAGCAACTCTCCTCAATCCTAACCCCCATCAGCTTTAGGTTTGCAAACCTTGTTCCAACCTACTAAATGGATCCTTTTCTTATCCTCAGTCCCTGACTAGAGAAATTTTTTTTGAAGCTGCTCAATTTTGTGATACACCTTTTTGGGAGCTCTAAATACTGATAGGAAGTAAACGGGTATACTTTGAAGTGAAGCCATAGTTAAAACTGCTTTGCTCGCTTGAGATAACAGATGTCCTTTCCAACTCTGCTAGCTTTTTTTGGATCCTCTCCAGAACTATGTTCCACATTGATCCTTCGAGGTTTCCCGTAAACGAGGGGAAGACCTAAATAGGAGGTGGGAAGGGATGCAATCTGACATTCCATGATCCTTGCTATGTTGTTTTGCCTAAGAATGGGGGTATTGATGAAATAAAGTTTGCTCTTATCAAAATTCACTTTCTGTCCAGCCGCTTCTTCATACATTATGAGAATATTTTTAATCCTTCTTGCCTCAACCACAAAAGCCAAAGTCAGTAGCAATGTATCATCAAAAAATTGTTGATGTGTCACCGAGGTAGTTAGCGACGTGGCCTTGATACCTGATATGAGTCCAGCTACTGCTGTTGCCTTAATGGTTCTTCCCAAGGCCTCGGCTACAATGATGAACAACATAGGACTTATGGGATCTCCTTGTCTTAGACCACATTTGCTTTGAAAAAAACCTGCAATAGACCCATTAACCAAAACTGAAAAACAAGGCTTAGAAATACACTCTCTTATTAACTTGACCCATTTCATGTTGAAGCCAAATTTTAATAAAACTACCTCTAGGAATTCCCAATTTATCCTGTCATAAGCTTTGTTCATGTCTAACTTTAAAGCCATGACTGCTTTTTTGGTCTGAGCGACTATATGAAGAGCCTCATGAACAGTAATAACTCCATCTAAGATTGATCTTCCTTGTACAAAACTTCCTTGACTTGGATCAATGATAACTGGTAGAACTTTCTTCAAACGGTTGGCTAAAACTTTGGACAAAATTTTATAGGATATATTACATAGGCTAACCGGCCTAAAGTCAGCCATAGTCTTGGGGTTGGGGCCTTTAGGGATCAAAGCAATGAAATTTGAATTGAAACCCCTTGGAATATGATTTGAACTTTGGAACTCCTTGATTGCAACAATAACTTCTGCTCCAACAATATCCCAACAAACTTGGAAAAACCGCGATGAAAACCCATCCGGCCCAGGAGCTTTGTCAGGATCCATGTTAAACAAAGCCTCCTTGATATCTTCGTCTAAAAAAGCTACTGTAAGAGACTCGTTAATCGTTTCATCAATGAGTTGTGGAATGAATTGAAGGAGAGAGTCCTTTGCTTGGGCATTACAGGTCCGTTCTTCACCCAATAATGAACTGAAAAAATTAACAGCCTCGTCCTTGATCTCCTAAATGTTTTGAGTTGAGGATCCATCCACCTTAGTTAAATTTCTAATATTATTGTTGCTTCTATTGCTCAATGTGGTAACATGGAAATTTTTTGAATTAGAGTCCCCTTCCTTTAGCCATAATGCCCTTGATTTCTGCCTCCAATACATCTCTTCACAAGCTAAAATATTATAAAACTCACAAAGGGTTTCCTTCTCTTCAGTCCTTGTCACCTCATCATAGGTTCCATTTTGGATTTTGCTTTCTATTATTCTCAGTTTTTCCCCCACTGCTTTCTTATTCTCAAAAATATTTCCAAAGGCTTATTTATTCCATATTCTAAGGTTGTTTTTCACCATCTTAAGTTTTTGAGATAGTTTGAAGGAAGCACTTCCCTGGATAGGTTGTTGCCACCATTCCTCTATTCGTTTCTTGAAGTCCGGATGTTTAACCCACATTGACAGAAATCTGAATGGCTTTTTAAAGGAGTTAGCCTAAAATGCCTCCCATAGAATAAGATTATGGTCTGAAGCGCATTTAGGAAGGGCTTGTAATGTTGAATCCCCAAACATTGTTGTAGCTTCCTTGGATAAAAAAAACCTGTCCAACCTTTCTTGAATCAGCTGACTTCCTATCCTCTTGTTACTCCATGTAAATTTGGCTCCTTTTAGTCTTACATCCATCAATTCATTTGTGTTAATGAATTCATTGAAGTCCTCCATGCTCCTTGAGGGTAACCCAAATCCTCCCTTCTTATCAGATGGGTAAAGGGGGGTATTGAAATCTCCCCCAATCACCCAAGGAATGTCTTTAAAAGCTTGGCATAAATGCCCCAAAAACTCCCACTAGTTCAGACCGCTCTTGGACAGAGGTGGGGGCATAAAAATTTGACATAATCCAATTCTTATTAGTATCAAAATCATGAAATAATACACTTAAGACTCTTTCATTTGCCTGAATAATACTTCCTTCTATTTTAATAGGATCCCATAAGATCATAAGGCCCCCATATGCTCCTCTCGCCTGTTGAAAGGCCACTTCCCCTTGCTTCCAAATCCTTCTAGCTATAAGTGCTTATTGTGCCGCATCTGTTTTGGTTTCTTGAAGAAAAATGATAGTAGGATTCCAATCCTTCCTTATAGACTTCACCATCCTTTGTTTTGGTGGGCCGTTTAGGCCTCTCACATTCCATGAGAGAACCTTCATTTAGACTGTTTGATATTTTTTCCCCGCCCCCTTCCTTGATCCAAAGGGGGTTTGTCAATTTTGCTATTATCCTAGCCAGGAATAGCTTGCTGTAACAATGTTCTTTGCTTTCCGTTTGCAATTTCTTCATTAATTCTCATTCTATAGTGCTCTGCTGTAGATATTCTCTCTTTCTTTCTTTCACTTCCATAATCTATTGGAGGCTTGGTAGTGCTTCTAGTCTGTTTTGGACTGAAATGAGGGGGCATATACTGTGATAGTCTAGGGCTTGAACCTTCTTCCTCATTTTGGGGATTTTCAATTCCCTCTTCATCCTCAGCCTTGTTTTGGTTAACCTCTCCTATCTGGTTCCTAAACAGGGGGCTTTCCTTCAAGGAACCTTTTACCGTTGGGCTCGTCTGATAAGGGATAATTTGCTCCACTATCGGATTAGGAGCTACATTCCTGGTTATTGTTTCCACAACTTCGACTCTTGACTCTATTTTTTCCATGTTTAAACTGAAATGACTTGGCAATTTTTCTTCATTTTGAGCATAGCTTTTGGGGCTTTTTGTCATAGTTGTGGATGGTCCCGATTTGGATGGGGAGTCTAGGGTTTCAGGAAACTTGACACTGATGGTATCATCCTTACTGTTTTCTTTTTCAACTTCTAGATTTGCTAGGATATCAAACATGTTCAAGTTGGGATCTTTATTACATACCTTATGATTTTTGCCTCCCTCATTATGTTGCTTTCCTTTCTCCTGGATTTTTGCCAGTTCTGTGTTGGCTTGGTCAGCCTGGTTATTCTTAACTTGTTTGTATCCTTCCAAGTTAAAACGTGGTCCTTGAAACTTTGGGATCCCTCTCCCATTAGCTTTCCCCAGAAAACCTTCACTCGTGGCTTCCTTGTTTGCAGTTATTGTCAGACATTGGGCTTGAAGGTGGCCCTGGGTTTTGCACACGCTACAAAATGCCAACTTATACTCCACAGGCTGAATCCTTCGAAACTCTCCATATGCTAGTTCCACCTGAGAAGGTAGATCAGAATCCAAGTTTGCATTTACACAGATCCTGGCATGTGTCAGTCTAGTCCTTGCCCAGGTTGAATGGTCTATTGCCACGAGCTCTCCTATCGTCTTTGTTATGCCACTAAGCCAGTACTCATTAACAAACTAGGTCAGGCGGTTTGGTAAGCGGACCCAAATGGGTGCTATATTAATGTTCTGCTTCTCAAGGTTGAAATCCTCCCCCCACTTCCTCATAAAGAGGCTACGCCTTCCTAGAAACCAAGGTCCTCCTGTCAAGATGCGCTCTGCATCATCTTTGTTGAGTCTTATCATAAAAAAACCTCTTGACATGGCTACGATTTCTAAGCTTCCTAAAATTTTCCACTTTGTCGCGGCCCATGAGCGAATAGTCTCAATGTTCGGCCTTCCTCCCAAAAACTTGCCAACTAAGGATGATGCCTCCATATCCAAGAATCTTTCCATAATCTCCATTGCGCAGTTAACCTGTTATTGTTTGGTATTAGGGGCAGTAGTTCACTGACTGGCTCATTTTTCCCTTTCAGCATTTCCAAAAAGGTTGGGCCTTTGTTGCCAACTCTCGAACCCTAGTGGGACCCTTTGTCTGAGGGTTTATCTGGAGGATCTGTACCTTTAGCCTTTTCGAACTGAGCTGATAGGGAATCATTTTCCTTTCCAGCTACAACATTCTGCCCTGCCTCTGGATCTTCTCCTTCCGTTGGTTCAAAATTTATGCCTGCCGTTTTTGCTCCTCCTCCACTTCCTCCATCGCTCCTCATCTCTCCCAATCCTAAGGATTCATTTCCAAAAAGGTTGGGTCCTTGTTGCCAGCTCCCGAACCCCAGTGGGACCCTTTGTCTGAGGGTTTATCTGGAGGATCTGTACCTTTAGCCTTTTCGAACTGAGCTGACAGGGAATCCTTTTCCTTTCCAGCTACAACATTCTGCCCCGCCTCTGGATCTTCTCCTTCCGTTGGTTCAAAATTCCTGCCTGCCGTTTTTGCTCCTCCTCCGCTTCCTCCACTTCCTCCACCGCTACCTAATAGGAAAAGTAATATTTTATTCCTAAAATATTTAGGAATTTAAAAGATAGGTGATTGAAAGTAGTTGAGTGTTTGCTAGTAGGATTTATTGAACAATAGGGATATGAATTTATTTATACCTAGTGGCTAGGGTTTATAGTGGTAGGAACATGACTTTATTTTTACCTAATGGTTAGGGTTTATAGTGGTATCAATCCAAGTTCAATACAAAGTTTAATCAAGAGCCATGTTTGTTTCTCACTGGGTAAAAAGTGTTGCGGATTTTCTGTGCAACAAAAAAAATGGTTGTAATTTGAACAAATTTAAAAGTAATAATTTTTTTTTTTTTTTTTAATTCCTGTAGAGACATAGTAATGATATCCAAGCTATCCAAATTCAAATCACAAGAAGAGGACCTGTTATATTCTCGAAAATATTGTATGACTTGTTATACTTTATTGGATTGTTATTCAAACTAGCTTAGATATAAAAGATGTATATCTAAAAACGTCGAGAGTTATCAATCTCGAGGTGCCTATCTCATTTCTTGGGGGTGTGATCTCCAAGATAAGTGCCTCGGGATTGATAACTCTTGGTTGTTTTAGTTTAAATATTTTAAATGTTTGCAATGGTTGGTTAGTCGATTGTTTTAGTTTAAATATTTTAAATGTTTTTTTTTTTTTTTGTTAATGTCGATTTTTTTAATAAAAAAAAAAAATTGTTTACAGCGTGATATGTATGACCTATTTGCCTCCCACCTCCTGTCTGCCATTGTAGGAATGCCTCTCGGCGTAACTACCCAAATTCAAATCATGGGAAGGAAGACCCAGTTATATCTCCAAAAATGTAGCTCCCAATTATATGACACGTTATACTTCATTGGACCGTTATCCAAGCTACCCAAATTCAAATCACAGGAAGAAGGATCCTGTTGTATCCCTGAAAAATATAGCTTCCAATTGTATGACCCGTTATACTTCATTAAATTGTTATCCAAGTTACCCAAATTCCAATCACGGGAAGAAGGATCCTGTTGTATCCCTGAAAAATGTAGCTTCCAATTGTATGACCCGTTATACTTCATTGAATTGTTATCAAGTTACCCAAATTCAAATAAGGGAAAGGAAGACCCTGTTATATCCCTAAAAATGTAACTCCTAATTATATGACCCATTATACTTCATATTAAATTGTTAAGAAAAACTCGATTATATCTTCAAAAATATAATTCTATGATTTACTTGATTTCAAAATCTCCGTTGTTATGATAATAAAAAAACATGGTAAAAAGTTGACTCTCCCCTGTTTCTGGGCATGACAAGTGTCCCCTGAAAGTTTTTCTTTACGGTCGTAGCTCTCTTAAAAAACTGTTTAGGTAGCCTCCTCTCTCTTCTTACGTCAAAGTTTAATTTTTTTTAAAATAATGCTACAATCGCTCTAAGCAAAATTTTGTAGTTTTATAATAATATTATTATAGGCGTCCTATAATGGCAGTCGGTCAGCCACGTCGTAAAAAATATTAATATTTTATTAAAAAAACCGATATTAAGAAAATTATCCGTCGGCATTAAGGGTTGCAATGGATTTAAAATATTTAAAAAATATTTAAACTATTTAAACTAAAATGGTGCCTAGACTTTCTAATACTAGCTTAGATATATAAAAAATATATATTTATAAACGCTGAGAGTTATCAATCTCGAGGTACCTATCTTAACGCCGACGTTATCAATCTCAAGGCGCCTATCTTACTGCGTTTATAATATATAACCAAACGTCATGTGAATAATGCTCATAATGAGTGGTTGGCATTAGAGTTAATAGTATAGAGAGAGAGTTGATATTTAAAATATTTTGTGTTTTTTAAATATAAAGTTAATTAGTAATATATCTTTAATTAATATTTAGAATAATATTATGTGAATTTTTAAAATATGAAATGAATAGTTATGTCGTAATATAGTTCAGGTTCATTTTAATCACATGAAAGATTTTGTAATATTATTTTTATAATATAAATAGTTTTGTTATTATTAATAATTAATAAAAAAATTGATACGTGATAAGACATTATAACGTAAAATTGATGAAAAAATAATTTAAAATGTGTAATAAATTTTAATATAAAACAAGAGGATTATATTATAATTGAAAAAGGATGAGATCAAGGATTTTTTGCTCACAAAAGAGTGGTAATGAAATCTCCTCTACATTATTAAATGGTAGACGCTATTATGGTTTATTTGAAACAACCATTACAAGGAATAAAGGTTACAAGGGATGAGGAAACATAATGCATAAGTTTAAATCTACAAGGAATTAAAGATATAAAGGAAGATGAGGAGGTAAATTTTAAAGCAAAGGAGGCAAAAGACGTCAAGATTTTAAATCAAGATAAATCTTCAATTTTCTCAAGTAGTATAAATTCTCTCTTTACAATAAATGAAAGTAGCATGGAGTGTATACCTTCCACTTTAAGGTTTCAAGAGCAACATAATAAAGAAATGACTATGGAGGATATTTATGAAAAATTTAGGGTTCCATGGTAGCATAAGAAAGTAAGTAGTATAGAGGATCATCCTTGCACTTTAGGGTTTTTAGGGTGACGTTTTGGGTTTTTCAAAGCAACATAGGAAAGTAATTACACTTAGTGCATCAAGCATCCCATGGGCATAAAGCCATCACACTTAGAGCATACAAATCTCAATGTGCTTAGTACTTTGATCAAATACTAGATTGTGAACAAGTTGGATGGTGTTGTAATTGTCACACCAAAGGGTGATTAGATAGAGGAATTCCCACGTACTTTAGAATCATAAGCATCCATAAAAGGTGCTTTACTACCTCATTGACAACATAATACTTAGCTTTCATGGAAGACCGAAAAATAGTAGACTATTATCTAGAGCACCAAGAAATGCGTCCAAAACCCAAATAGAAGATAAAATCTATGGCAAAGTACAGTCGATCTAAATCATAAGCCCAATCTACAAATTTTAAAATCCTATCAATATTAGAGGTGAATCAACAAAACAGTGAATACCCATATGATATGTACCTTTGATGTATTTGAGGGTTCTCTTGGCCACGATCCATTAACTCTCTCAAGCTCCCTACATGTACTTGGAACAATACCTGATAACCAAGGTAATACTAGCTCACATGTAAGGTAGAGGAGACCTCCCACAAGAGACTAATATAAAATGGCATATACTAAAGGAGTCATGTAATCAACTCAAAGCTTTGATCCTAAATTAAAAAGAGTTTTAACTGAATTATAATCCTCCATCCGAAAGCACTAAATAAGATCCAAAGCATACTTGACTATGAAATAATGATCTCAAAAGCAATTTGATCAATCTATATACCCAAGAAATAGTGCAAGAGCCCTAAATCTATCATCTCAAAAAAATCATAAAGCCATGACTTCATATCTTGAATTAAGGTAGGAGAGTTGTCCATAACGAGAAGATCATCTACATGGAGTACAATCATCAAAATCTCCCCATCCTAATGTTTTATATGAGCATAATTTTTGGCCTCACATCAATGAAACCCACAACCAAGGAAGAAATAATGGATCTTCTCATACCAAGCATTATATGCCTACTTAAGTCCATACAAGGACTTAGTTAGTTGAGATACTAGAACAATGGGTCCCTCAAGCTCAAAACTAGGTGAATGTTACATGTAGATCTTCTTGTGTGTCTCAACATAGAGGAACTTCCAACCATAGGAAGTAACTATAAAAAAGAAATATCCTAACATAATAAATCCTAGCAACTGGGATAAATATTTCTAAATAGTCAACTCCCTCCTACTAAGAGAATCCCTTAGCAACAAGGCATATCTTATGCATTTCAACCTAACCATACAAATTATACTTTGTCCTGTAGACCCATTTGCACCCAATCATAGTCTTCTCTTTTGAAATAAGAATGAGCTTTCTTGTTTGATTCTTCATCAAGGATTCACCCATTGCAAGCATGACATCTTTTCACTATGATTGACCCTTAGCTTGAGAATATGTGAGAGGATATCTAGAATAATTAGCCTTTAAGAGCAATGTTTGAGAGAGAGCCTTTTGTATCTCTCCAAAGATAAAATAGGATGAACATACTATAGAAGTGTTTGAATCCACTTGGGTGCTGGATAAATTATAAAAGAACTAAGCACATCCTATGGTAAAGCAACATCAGAAGCCAAAACTGAAGAATCCAAACCAAACTCACTGCTCACCTCATCAACCAAAAATAAAGCACATAAAACTAGTGTGTCAAGCTTGTTCCCTTAGCCTAAGATTGAGGGTGTTGATGGTGGTGTTGCCCAAGGAGGGGTGAAATATATAGTCATAGGGCCTTCACTAGTATATGAATAAGAATCCCTAACAAGATTAGAGCCTACAAGGATCTCTAAAGAATCTATTAAAGTAATCAGAGAAATAGGAGGATAACTTTTAAAAGATATCCACATCATCATGTTCCATGTCATCTTACACCACATCATCATGTTCCATGTCAACAAGGACCATGTCAATAACTACCACATCATCTCTCACTATGTCATATTTAATTGCATCATCATGAACCATGTCTTAAGGTGCCACATCATCGAGTGTCACATCACCACCAACCAATAAAAAATGGGTGGTGTTATTAACTGCCATGTCATCTTTACTTATTTTTAAGGTATGCTAATATTATCATCTTGATCGAAATGGGATGATGGGATTCCAGCCCATGACCTCTTGGCCCAATGCCTTAAGAGTGGCTTCAATAGCCACTAAGGCTTGGGATTCCTTTATATATAAAATGGCCATGAAAGATATATAATGGGGTTTTCCATTTTATCCTCCTATCCTTACCTCATCAAATGTATGCCCACTTACTCATGTACATTTGCATCATGCTGACGTAATGCCTTGCTATGCATGCCCTTTCCTCCCTATTGGTTTTTGAATATTTTGTGAAGTATTCCCTTTTTAAATTGACATTTCTGAAAGATAGAGGGAAATACATAAAAAATTTCATCGCAGAAAATAGAAATCCATATGCAAAACAAAGAAAAGTGTTGAATTGATACCCCTTTAAATTTTCACAAAGAATCCAAAAATACTAACGATTTATTCATATCTATCAAAACTTTTCTAACATAATATTTTTGTCAAATGCAATTGATTACGACTTCCTCTCATACTAATGTAATAAAAAAATTGTGGGGGCATTTCAACAACTTTGTTAAGTAGCTTGAAGGTCTTTGCCATGTATGGAAGTATACCCATGACTTCACTAGCATTTAGGATCTATTAATATTCAACCTCTTGTTTTCTTCTTTCATGGCATCCATGCAATTGTCTTCTTATCTATGTTGCTATTGAACACAAAAAACCAAAAGAGTACAAAAATGGATTTTTTTGAAATATCAATAAAAGACAAGGTTTTCAGAAAACTCACTCTTGAAATGAGGGCATTCATCTAGTTAGATATTAGAAAAAATAAATAGATTGAGTGCCAAGAGGAATAAATATACTTGTCCATGGATTTTTCTCCTAATATAAACATGTCGAATCCAGTGAAATCCTCATGATCCAAGTCCTATTAGGGTTTTATTAGAAAAATCCTTTTTACAAATTGTTAGTAGCTTAAAGAAAAAACTTCTGGTTGTTCCAAAGGCTATTGCCCTTGGAAGACATCATTTAAGCTAATTTTTTGAAGACAAGCAATTCAATAATAGAGATTCATATCACCTCTGATACCATAATGGATTTTTTAGTAGTTTCGAGAAACGAATGAAATCAAAACATTACCCAGTGTTACTAAAAAGAAATACACAACAAGCAATGCATAATATATAAGAGGTGTCAATGCATAATAATCCCACTAAGGGAAAATAAAATACACTTCAATAGATAATTAAATGGTTGGTATAAGGGAATGATTATACACAATTACAAGTTACCTTTAGATCAAAGTTAAAGAACCAACCTTTAAATTAAATAATAAAATATTACAAAAGTACCTTTACAAGTTTATTATGGCCCAAAGGGATTATACAATACAAAGTTAATGGTGGCCTCAAGTGGATCTTAACCATTACATTTTTATGCCTTCCACCTTAGATTCTCCAAGGCAATATAAACCTTTAGAAAATAAGTCATATTGTGAACAACATGGAAAA
Organism: Wollemia nobilis; assembly: GCA_028583015.1. NCBI lineage: Eukaryota > Viridiplantae > Streptophyta > Pinopsida > Araucariales > Araucariaceae > Wollemia > Wollemia nobilis. The sequence continues at coordinate 1,536,721 of JAQPPZ010016676.1, forward strand.
TGAAAGAGATTGATGAATATGAAAGTACTAATGTGAATAGAAAAACAAAGGAAGACCTCGAAAACAAGAACAAAAAGAAAAGAAAACTCAAAAGGGATATTAATTTGGAAAACCAACGGTTTGGGCTTTGACTTTTCTTTGGGAGGTCCAAGGTTCAAACTGCAGCGTGGACAAGTGTGTGAGGGGGTGGGCATGTGGTAGTTGTGTGTTAAATTCTCTATTAATAAACATAGCTCTTGGCTTTACGAGGGGTCATGGTTGGGAGGAGACTGCTCAGAGGTTTTTCACACTAACCAAATAAAAAAATAAAATAATTATGATCTATGAATGCTTAATAAAAAATCAAGAGTTCTATCTAATACTCCCAAATAATATAAATCAATATAAAAGATTTGTTTAAATTTACTTCTTATTTAAATTCAAACTTTAAATTTTTATTTAAAATTCCAAAACTTCTAAACTCCATGATATCATTTTCTGCGTGAAAGTGTCTACAAAACATGAAAACGACAGAATGTTCCATAGATTAACACTCATAATATATTGACATCAGAGGTCTAATAGTACTCGAAAATGTGTTTTGTCCTTAACGAGCATTTCCAACATAGTAAACTAATTATACTTTGATCTTCCTGTTTAATAATTTTTTATTTTAAAGGTATTTTTATTTGCTTATTGAACCAGGTTTATGTTAAACGAAAAAATGTATTTTATAAATCATTACAAGTCATCAAAATCAAAAGAGTCAGCTATTTTTAGAAAAAATGGTGAAAGATTCTTCCAAAAACAGGTTCACAAGATCTTCGAACCATCCATCCCTCTCCTCCAAATAGAGGGTACCTAATGAAATAGGTAACAAAACCACTTCGTTACCTACTGCTACCAAATCACCCCCAAGTTAAACTAGCTGTTGCATCAGCATCAGGAACTGTTAAACTAGACAGATAGTCTGTACAACGGATTAGCAATCCGCCGCTTTAGTCCACTCTTATGGAGTAATTTCTATTGAGAACTACAGGCAATTTGCCTCCAAAAACCTTTATTTAAAAAAAAAACCTTTATTTAAAAAAATAGGTTAGTAGTAGTTGAATGTTTGGTGGTAGATTGTTTCGATTTGAATTTTTAGACAGTTAAGATATGACTTTTTCTTTATTGAAAGGGCTAGGGTTTGAATTTGATCAGTAGTCACGTTTCACATTAGACAAAAGGTGTTATCAATTTCTGTATGCAATCAAAAATAAGAGGTGGAAGAAGGGTGTTGGGTATTTTGTTTGTTTATTAACATGTTTGCAATTACTTGGTTAGGTGGATTGGTAGTTGCTTGTCTACAAGACACTTCTCAAGAAGACACTCATGTTCAAATCTTGGGGACGGCCTGTTTCCAAATGTAGTAATCTGATCTGAATCCTTTGAGTACACGCTGGATTGATGATGATAGTACGAATCCCTTGAGTACACGCCATACTGATGATGATAGTATGAATCCCTTCACGTTGGGTCAACAATAGTAAGGTAGAATAGGTTTGGTTTGATTTGAAACTTGCGCTTGTCAATTACTAAAAATAAAAATAGTGTGTTTGTAACCAACTCTCTCATGTAGATAAAAAAAAATGTTTACCAAAATTGAAAATAACATAATATTGGAAAATCTTTACTGTTTTGTATTGTTATGGTAATAAAGAAAGCATAGTAAGTTCATAGGGACTAGGTGGATTGGTAAGTTTTGGTACTTATCAAGAAGAGACCTAGGTTGGAACTTTGGGGGCATGTTTATTTGCAAAGGTAGTAGTTTGACCTGAATTTGTTGAGTGCATTTTTTTACCTAAATTTGTTGAGCGCATGTCAACTTGATGATGATGGTATTAATATACCTGTTTACAAAGGTAGTAGTTTAACTTGAATCTGTTAAGTACATGTTAGCTTGATAATGGTGGTATCAATCTGGAGCGACCACCGATGATCCTTCACAAAGTTAAACAGCAACGAAGTGAAATAAAAATTATAAAAGACAGTCCCAATATTTAAACCTGCTTAATAATAAAAAATGACTATTAGTATATCCCATTCCATTATATCAAAAATAAAATAAACTAAAAAAAACATGGTAGGAAGACCATTAAAAGTTGACTTTCCCATGATTCCAGGTATGCCAACTGTCCGCTGAAAGCTTTTGTTTGCCTAGAGCGCTACCATTATCATGCCGTTGTAGTTCTTTTAAAAATATTGTTTAGGTAGCCTCCTTACTCTTCTTAGGTCAAAGTTCAAATTTTATTTTAAAATAATGTTACAATCGCTCTACCCAAACTTTGTAGTTTTATAATATTATTATTTTATATAAGGAGGAATCACGTTAATAATGCTCATAATGAGCGGATGGAATTAGATAATACTATAGATTATAGTTTAATTGATAGTTGAGTGGATGGAATTAGATAATACTATAGATTATAGCTTGTTAAATAATACATGTTTAATTGATAGTTGGAATATTAGTATGTGATGGACAAACTAAAAAATACAAATAAAAATGATGGACAAAGAAATTTTATTAACATGAATAGCTATTACATTAAGAACTTTATCCTTTTTATTCTTGTATGATAAATTTCTTTCCTAAGAACTAGTCTTTTGTGGTTTCTCATTTACATATTTGAGCAATTCTTTGTTGTGGACCAAAGTTTTTAATCTTGATTTTTCAAGTGGCATAAATTGGATCATTTAGCAAGGACACGTCCTAGGTACCCAAGATAGTACTTAATAATATAATATTGTATTGTTGTTAGGTACCCAAGATAGGTACTTAATAATATAATATTGTATATTGGTATGAGTCATAAATGAACTATTGAGTAAGGAAGGTCACATGTCAAATTAGAAATAGGTAGGAGAATGTCCCAGAATCATATATGTAACCGTTATGAAATATTGTCATATTATTATGCACTTTGTAATTCATGGAAGGTGAACAACCACATTGGTGACCTTGTAACTCATGGAAGGTGGACCACCACATTCTCGTATAAAGAGAGATGTATCCCCATTGTAAAAAAGTCATATATGAAGTATTCTTTGCAAAAGTTTTGGCTCGTGGAGTTGGAGATCTTATGGCATGGCTTCCTTCCAATAAGGAGCATTGTACGGTGTTGTCCTACCTCAAGGTTATTATCAATCTCTATTTTATTGTGTGGATTGTTATTGTGGAATTTATTTGTAGATGCATGTTTGGTTTGCACATTAGTAAATGATTTATGGTTATGAGAATAAAGGTTCATAACAACATGGTGATCCAAAAATTTTCTACCAAAATATAAAATTCTACATGTAGTTGTAACTAGAAACAAGACTACCAATGCAAAGGTCTCAAAAAGCCATGCAATTTAAAAAAAAAGGCTCAAAATGCTTTGTATGTAAAAGTTACGGCCTCTATAAGTTTGATCCAAAAATCACACAAAATGCCTCCACAACCTTTGAAATTTTTTATTGTACTTGTAGCAAATGAGAGGCTGACACATGTTACTACATGAGTGGTTAAGGGGGTGTCAACTATGCATGGACTGAATAACATACTGACAAATGAGGTGATAACATTTGTCACGATCTAGGGTGCTAACTGTGCAAGCCATTAGGTAGTGTACCGACATACCAGACTATGCCACTTGTGAACCACACTATACATCTTATCACTTTCTAATTCACTCTAAAATCCATGCTTCACCAAGTCTGTTAGTGAATGTGCAACTATATAATCACTAGGATCAACGAGATGGTAGAATGTAATTAGTCAAATTGCCATGTGGTGTTTTGTTTTCCATGTTGGATTTTGACACGTAAGCCCTTGCCATATCATCATATACCATATCAACAAGTACCATATCAACAAGTACCACATCATCACTTACCATGTCATCTTGCACCACATCATCATGTTCCATGTCAACAAGTGCCATGTCATTAACTACCATATCATCACTCACTATGTCATCTTTAATTGCATCATCATGCATAGGGTACCACATCATCGAGTGTCACATCACCACCAACCAATGAAAAATGGGTGGTGTTATTAACTGCCATGTCATCTTTGCTCATTTTCAAGTAAGGTATACTGATATTATCATCTTGATCAAAATGGGATGATATGATTCCATCCGATTACTTCTTGGGTCCAATGCCTTAAGAGTGGCTTCAATAACCACCGAGGCTCGGGCTTCCTTTATATATAAAAAGGCCATGAAAGATATATAATAAGGTTTTTCCCATTTATCCTTTTATCCTTACCTCATCAAATGCATGCCCACTTACTCATGTACATTTACATCATGCTGATGTAATCCCTCGCTATGCATGCCCTTCCCTCCGTATTAGCCTTTGAATATTTTGTGAAGCATGTCCTTTTTAAATTGACATTTTTGAAAAATAGAGGGAAATGCATGATTTTTTTCATAGTAGAAAATAGACATCCATACGCAAAACAAAGAAAAGTGTTGAACTGACACCCTTTTAATTTTTTACAAAGAATTCAAAAACACTAACGATTTATTCATATTTATCATGATTTTTCCAATGTAACCTTTTTGTCAAATGCAACTATTTATGACATCCTCTCACACCAATGCAACAAAAAAAATATTGGGGTATTTTAACAACTTTGTTAAGTAGCTTGAAGGTCTTTGCCATGTATGGAAGTATACCCATGACTTCAATAGTATTTATGATCTATTAATATTTAACCTTTTGTTTTCTTCTTGTGTCGTCCATACAATTGTCTTCTTATTTATGTTGCTATTGAACATAAAAAACGAAAAGAATACATAAAATAAAAGAATACTTACTAATCTGCCCACGCTTGGGACTGACTAAGCAAACGATGTTACCGATTCTTGTATGCAACCAACAAAATAAAGGGTGGATGGATGTTGGGTGTTTTGTTTGCTTACAACATGTTTGCAGTTTAAAATAAGAAGACAATTTCCACCGTTGTGTTGTTATGGTGATAAAGAAAGCTTATAGATGTGCGGATGTGGGGTGGGTATAGTAATAGTTTATAGATGTGGGGATGTGGGGTGGGTATAGTAATAGTTTATAGATGTGGGGTGGGGTATAGTAATAGTTTATAGATGTGGCGGTGGGGGTATAGTAATAGTTTACCTGATGAAGAAATTATGGATTCGTATGTATAATTAAAAAAAAAATAAATAAATAAAGCAAGCAAAGTTGACTTCCAGGTTTTTACGTATGACAACTGTCCGCTGAAAGCTTTTGTTTGTCTAGAGCGCTACCATTATGGTGCGGTCGTAGCTCTTTAGCCGCTTTTTTCTTCTTAGGTCAAAGTTTAAATTTTATTTTAAAATACTGCTACAATCGCTCTACCAAAAGATTTTAGTTTTACACTGATATTATTTTATATATAAACAGAATGTCATGTGAATAATGCTTATAATGAGTGGTTGGAATTAGAGTTTATATATATATATATATATATATATATATAAATAATTAGTTATATAGATTAATATAGACTTCATTTATATTATATTATTAAGTATTATAGCAAAGCTTGGATATTATTTATATAGGCAAGATTTGAATCTTGGTCTCCTCCTTAAATGCCTTCTTTTTAAATATCAATTAATCATATATTATTTAACAAGATATATATTAACTCTATTAAGTGACATTAGTTTAACTGGAGGAGACAATATAAATCTTGTCAAAATAATATTTTATAATTAACACTAGGAAAGTATTTTGTTGTTTTTTGAAATAAGAAGGGAACATAGTTACGATGTAATATAGCTTGGGTTCATTTCAATCACATGAAAGCTTTTATAATATTATTTTTTAATATAAATAGTTTTATTATTTTTAATAATTAACACAAACAATTGACACATGACAAGAAATTATAAAGTAAAATTGATGGAGAAAAATGAAAAATTTAAAGCATGAAACAAATTTCAATATAAAGCAAGGAGATCAAATTATAATAGAAGATGGATGAGATCAAATATTTTCAACTTAGCAAAAAGTGGTAATGAAAGCTCCTCTACATTATTAAATGGTGGATCAAAACATCCATTACAACAAATAAAGGATACAAAGGATGGGAAAATATAATGCACAAGTTCAAATTTACAAGGAATTAAAGATACAAAGGAATATGCAGAGGTAAAGCATAGGAGGCAAAAGATGTCAAGGTTTTAAATCAAGATAAATCATCTTCACTTTTCTCAAGTAGTATAAATTCTCTCTTTACAATAAATGAAAGTAGCATAGAGTGTATCCCTTCCACTTTAAGGTTTCAAGAGAAGCATAATAAAGAAATGACTATGGAGAATATCCATGAAAAATTTGAGGTTTCCATGGTAGCATAAGAAAGTAAATAGTATAGAGGATCATCCTTGCACTTTAGGGTTTCTAGGGCAACATTTGGGATTTTTCAAAGCAGCATAGGAAAGTAATTACTATGGGAGATCATCCTTGCACTTTAGGTTGTTAGGGGCAACATAAATAAGAAAGTATTTTTTTTAATAAATACTACTTATATTACTAAAAAGAATTCATAATACATCGCAGATACAAAGATTACAAAAACCTACTCAAGGACATCCAACAATCAGATTTGTCCTGAGTAGAACAATCCTTAATGTCTTTCATCATCAACCTCTTAAACGCTCTACATTGATCCTGGATATCAATAACAACCCTAGAAGCAATCCCCGAAGCACTGAGTGCTTCATCCTTGAAGACCAAACCGCACCTGGCCCTCCATATAGCATACATAGTTGTTGCTCTAATGGTAGTCCACACACCCAACAGATGTCGAGGATAACCAAAATCATCACCAAACAAAACCATTTTCCAGCTAAACCGATCCTCGAGAATAGGGAAATATGTCCACTCGAGGTTCTTCCAAACTTTCTTTGAATTTTTGCAGTCCCAAAAGATATGTTTGACAGTTTCCTTCCTTCCGCAACTACTGCATTGATCTGAAATCCTCATCCATTTTGCCAATCTAGCCTTACAGTGAATACCCTGAAAAATTAATAACCATAAGAAGACTTTGAGTTGAGGAGCTATCCTGAACTTCCATATCTGGGCAAGTCTCGTTTTCCATTTCTTTTCAAGGCAAACAATCCCCCAACGCCTATTCAACACAATATGCAAGGAAACCTTAGGCAAAAGAGCTCTATAAATCTTGCCAGATTTATAAGAAGTAATAATACCATGAAAACTCCAACGCCAGTCGCGCCATATGGGACCCGACAACCCACCATTTAATTTAAAATGCTGCTCGGATGAAAGAAGAGAATGAATTTGCATAATAGCATCTCTGTCAGAAGATTTCAGCTTAAACTTACTACATAAATCAGTCCACTTGACCCAACCTCCAACCCCTGAATCCCAAAGATCCGACCATTTCACAATCCCTCTTTTTAATCAACCTCTTACATCTGAGGCGAGGGAGTTCTGAAGCATATACCCCATTCTTCTTCCAAACCCAAATAGATCTATACGGAAGAACCCAACCCCTACGTTCTTCCATATAAGCCCAGTAAACAACTGAACCAACAGTCTTCCAAGCCTCCCAAATCCTCTTAACAAGAATACAACCTTTGATTTTAAACTTGTTGGGATGGCCCACAATGTCCTCGATATGAAAAGCCCCTTTTAAACCTTCAACATGTTGAGCATTCTGAATTTTGAACCGCAAAAGACGTTGCCAAGCATCATTCCCTTCCAGAGCCCTAACCACCCATTTCGCAGCCAAAACCTTACCCTGCATCTGGATATCCAACAAACCCAAACCTCCTTCATCCTTGGGAACAATGCAAAAATTCCAAGAAATAGAGGGCATTTTCTTTGATCCATCAAAATTAGACCATAAAAACCCACGAATAAGTCTTTCAAGCTTCCCAAATTGTGAAGCATTAGGCAGCCAACATGAGGAATAGTAGAGGTGACAAGCTTGGATAACCTTCCCAACAATGACCACTTTTCCAGCAAAAGAAATAAGTTTATTTTTCCAAAGCTGAATCTTTTTTTCAAATCTAGCAAGACACCAATCCCACATGTTTTTCAAAGAAAGAGCCTTACCAAAAGGGATTCCCAGGTACCTAACAATCTCACCATCCTTCACCCATCGCCAACTAGGGGTAAAATCAGCAGGAAGAGAGTCACTACCAATCAACCAATAATCAGACTTTTCCTCACTAATGATAGCTCCTGAAGCTTTGCAAAACTGATCCAAACATCTTTTAACATTAGTAAGGGACAAAGCATCCAGTTGAAAGGACAACAAAGAATCATCCGCAAAATGATTATTCAGAATAGAACCTCCAGGAGTATCAATTCCCTTAATCAAACCAACACAACTTCTCTCCTCCAACATATAACCCAAGGCATCTTCTGAAATCACAAAAAGAAGCAGAGCAAGGGGGAAACCTTGTTTGATGGACTTGAAGAGGCTAATATTATTAGTGAGCTTACCATTAACAACAACTTTAGCAAAAGCAAAAGTGAAAAGAACCCGAATTTTATCAACAACTTGCTTGGTAAAACCAAGCCATTCCAACATACTGAAGATAAAGGACCAATCCACTCGATCATATGCTTTATCAAAATCAATCTTGAGCATAATCACCTTTTGCCCGCTTTCTTGAGCCCACTCCAAAGTCTCCCAAGCCGTGAGAACCGTGTCTAAAATGAATCTCCCCTTCACAAAACCAGTTTGTTCACGTCTCACAATCCGAGCAGCAATATCCTTGAAACGAAGAGCCAAAGCCTTGGCAACAATCTTGTACGAAACATTCAACAGGGTGATGGGCCTCCAACCCCCCATAGTATCCTTCCTATTGCCCTTCGAAATAAGCTTAATCAGCCCCTGATTAAGAACAGGTGAAAGAGAACCTCTATCAAAAATTTCCTGAACCATTTGAGTATAATCATCACCAACAACATCCCATAACTTTTTGTAAAATTCCACTGGGATACCATCTGGACCCGGAGACTTACCATCTTTCATTTTTAAAAGGGCTTCAAATAGTTCCTCCTTGGAAAAGGCAGCCGCAACACGATCACTCTCAAAACTGAACACTTTTTTTGGAACACTCCTCTTAATTTCCTCCCTAGCAACAAGAACCTCCGGAGACATAGGATAAGCAGAGAAAATATTTTGGAAATGCTCCTCAACAACAGCCCTAATCCCATCATCATCTTCCACCAACCTATCATCGGAAGTGTGAAGAGCAGTAATTCTTTCAGAAGCAATTTTCTTCTTAATATGACTGAAAAAGAATTGAGAGGGAGCATCCCCTTGCTGCAACCAATGAATTCTGCTCCTAATTCGTGCCCCTTTGTTATTATAATCCTCATAACAACGAATCTCATGCTCCCAACCAACAACTCTTTCCTGAAGTTGAACATTAAAAGGATCCACCTCAAGAGCTCTTCTAGCATTATCCAAATCTTTCCTAAGTTGCTTTAATCTTCCTTTTCTTCTCCTAGCAACCAACTTTCCCCAACCACGCAAAAATTTCATAGTACGTTTAATAGCTGCCTCCCACCAACCAATCCACCCAGTATCAACTGGACGAGGCTCCAAATTCCAAACACAATTGATAAGATCTCTACAAGACTTAGAATCTAAATGAGAAACATTAAGTTTAAAGGGAAGCTTCTTATCAATCACTACAGTAGCTCCCAAAAATATTGAAGAGCTAATTGGATAATGATCAGATCCAGTGGCAGATAAGTCAACAAAAACAACCCTTCTTCCTCTACCAACACATGTAAAGACACTGTTGTCCACATAAAGCCTATCCAATCGAGCCATAATTCTATCACCACCTCTCCTCTTATTAGACCAGGTAAACCATCCCCCTGTTTCCAAATATTTTTGTCTAAAATTAGCATCAAAAATTTGAAGCGAAGCCTTCAAACTGCTCTAGGATTCCTTTTCAGAACCATAAATACAACCTCCCTGACCACCTTCTCTGTCCCCATCCCATTCAACCATATTAAAGTCACCTCCAACAATCCAACTCGCATCAGGAAAATTGTGTTGCATCCAATCCCACAAGATCATCCGCTCACCAGAGGTGTTAGGAGCATACAGAGAACAAATGCCAATCACCTGACCAGCTACAACAAACGTAGCCCAACATATTCTACCCTGAGGATCCTCCCCCTGTTCCACCATCAAGGTAGCCAACCAAGGTTTAACAACAAGGACCACCCCACCTGACCCTCTATCATGCATAGAAGACCACCAAATCCCATTCCAACTTTTACTCAGACAACTATGGAGAGCAAAACCATCAGCCTTGACCTCCTATAAACACACAACATCAGCACTGACACTATGCAAAAAACTACTCACCAAACATATTTTGGGGGGAATTGACATTCCTCGAACATTCCACAAACTGAATTCAACTTTCATTGGGAAACAACATCATTTAAAGCCTCAAACCGATTGCTAAGCTGAGTAGACCTTCCTTTGGGAGACCTACTCCTATCTATAGCTGAACTTCTGCTTTTCCTCCTACCCTCAAGGGCGTCCAAATCTTCACTTAGATTTCTACTGACCTCTACCGACTGATTAAGATGGTTGTTGTCCTTGGAAGTAATAGTTCCTTCGTTGGATTTTCCCTAGGAAGAAAATGAGCTCTTTTTCAACTTAGAAGGCCTATCCGGTGAGTCCTTATCCTCTCTACGTTTTTGAACAATCCTCCAATCTGAATCCCCCTTACTAACCACTAATTGTTTGCCCAAATCAGTCTCCATCTCTTGTGGCTCCTCATTTTTGTCCCTGCTTTTTTGATCATTCCCACTAATAACAGAGGTTCTTGAAACATTCTTGGCCTTCTCTACCTTCACTTGTTGTTGTTTTTTCTGAGGGTAATCCCGAATGAGGTGTTCTTGAGATTGATAGAAAAAGCAAGCATTAGGAAGATTCAGGTAACATAGCTCTTGAGAAATTACCCCTTCCTGGGTAACAATCTTCAAAGACTTAGGCAACTTTCTTTGTAAATCTACTTCAACACATACCTTGGGACTAAATCTGAAAGACGTGCTTGTTGTAGGTTCAATAAGAATTCTTCCAAACCTCTAAGCCATAGATCGCAACATAACCCAAAACTCTGATTTCATAGCCACAAACTCGATCCAAAGGGGATACCTAGTTTGGGACACATCTTTGGGATCAAAGTTTGGATGCCACGATTGCGCAAAAGCCACAGATCCAACAATCGACCAAGTTCCAAACTATAGCACATATTGGGCAACATCTGAACTATCAAAAAGCATTGAGATATATCTACCTCCTAACCCCTAGTACGATTGGACATGCACTCCTTTGGCTTCCCAGTTCAACCTGACCCACTTTTGGAAATCCACTTCGAAAGGCATTTTCCTAAGAAAAAATAGAATAACCCCATTCTTTAATAAATTATTCCTAGCTGCCAGGTATTCCTCATGCTCCTCCGCAACGAATGTGAACTCATCATCACCCATATCTTCCAGTAACGAGTCCATTCTATCAAGTCGGGCAACTTCATCTTCAAAAAAATCATCATTGGGGTAACCAAAAACTTCCCCATCTACTATCATCCCTTTGCTCAAACCTCTACTCTTAGCAGCCTCAACAAAGCTTTTTTCAACCCCTTTAAGGCCTTCACCAATGCCCCTCGTACTACCAATACTCATCCTAGACATGCAAGCTTTATTTCCATTAGGCAAGCCTTCAAACCCGCAACCCTTCGAAGACTTACCCAACAACTCAGGAAAGGCAACATGATCTTTCAAATCAGAGGCTTCATGAAAAAGCGTAGGGCTCCCAACGACCCCAACAATCATTTTTTTCCTTCTATGGAGCATTCACCAACGATTCTGCATCATGCCCTTTATCGCTAGTCGAATCAGGCTCAAATAATTCATTGATCTGCGTCTTCTTCCCTGAATTGATGCCTTCAACAAACTCGAGCAGAGGCTCCTTACACACCCAATCATCCTCCAACCCAAACAAAAAATGATTATTCATGACTACCTGAACATCCTTTTGCACACCTTCAATGCTCAAAGGAAGGTTTAAAGCAGCACCTTGGATGCCTTGCGAACCCTCAAAACCCTGCAATAAATCTTCAGAACCTTTCGTGACACCTTTTTCCTCAATATTATCCACCACCAAAGCTCCACCTTTTATTGGTGATACTATGTTGGATTTTATAGTAGTTTCTAGAATGAATGGAATCAAAACATTACCTAGTATTACTAAAACAAAATACACAAAAAATAATGCACACAATATAAGAGATGTCCGTGGGCACCAAATAATATCCTTAAAGGAATATAAAATATACTCTAAATAATAATCAAATGGTTGGTATGAGGGGGTATTTATATGTAATTACAAGTTACCTTTAGGTCAGGGTGAAGGAATTGACCTTTAGGTTAAAAAATAAAATACTACAAAAATACCTTTATGAGATTTATAAGGGCCTAAAGAACTTACACATACAATACAATATAAATCTAGTCATGGCCTCAAGTGAATATTAACTACCACACATTTCAACATATCTCCTTAAATTGAATAGAGTACATAGAGAGAGACCCTTACTCGTCATCCCCATTTAAGGGACACTCTCCAACACCAGGTAGCTCCTACATGCATACAAAAGAAATCTTAAGCATAACCTTCGTTTGGATATCCACTGCCTACATTGTTGGCAAAAAAAAATTGGATCAAGCATCCCATGGGCATAAAGCCATCGAACTTAATGCATCCAAATCTCAATGTGCTTAGTAGATTGATTAAATACTTAATTGTGAACAAGTTTGATGGTGTTGTAATTGTCACACCAAAGGGTGGCTAGATTGAGGAATTCCACCTAATCTAGAATCATGAGCATTCATAGAAGGTGCTTTACTACCTCATTGAAAACATAATACTTAGCTTTCATGGAAGACTGAGAAATAGTGGACTATCATTGTTGGCTTTTTAAGCCTTACTACCACATAATTTCATAGGCCCCAATATAAAATAACCACAATATTAAAGGTCAAAATATTAATAACAATGAGTAGAATACTATATGAGCAATCTTATATGTAAATCAAGGCCAATATAATACTAAAAATAGAATTCAGTTATATATTGAAATATGAATGTAAATAGCCTAAATCATTCATGAACTATGCATGAAGAAAACTTACAATATCAATTGCTCAAAATTTGTATACAAGCTTGAACTATGCATGAAGAAAACTTACAATATCAATTTATCATATATATATATATATATATATATATATATATATATATATATAAGCTTTATTATTTTTTGTACGTATTTACAATTGGATAATATTTTAAATTTTGATATGGATTCATGGAGATTTATCTCTATAATATAGACATAGAAGATGAATCTTCATGTACTTGACTAATTCTCTCCATATGATGAGTCTCATGATATTTGAATTATCATCTTGTCACTTGCATACTAGACTCTTCACTTTCTTCTTACATGCACACATCTACATTACTCTTACACTTCTACATGCACTCCTAATCTAAGATACTTTTTCCCTCTTATTACATATTTGCACTCTTACATACAAGACACTTGTGCACATTCTCATAATACACTCTAACTTACATGACACTTGTGCATTTTATGCACATTGCACTCTTACATGATGCTTGTGCATTTTTTGCACATTGCACTCTTACATGACACTTATGCATTGTTTGCACATTAACACTTACATAAAAGGGGAAATATAAAACATTCATCTAAGCTATAGAATCAAACCTAATCTATTACATATTTACAATTATACAATGATGGTACCATGGGGTACATTAGCATGTACCAAATTATGTAATATTCCTCAACAATCATCCAGAGCATACAAGAATATCTGAATAATCTATTGAAGCAATTAGAGAAATAGGAGGATTATCTACCAAAATCTCAAGTGGCAAACTAAGAGACCTTAGAAAAACCCCATCAAAAATCACACTTCTTAGAATGAGGATCTTTTGACTCTAAGGATCATAAAGATAATATGTCTTAGAGGTATCTCTAATAAAAACATGCTCTCATGAATGCAATATGTTATTACCCTATAGAAGATATTTGTTCTTTGTCATGTGTATTGTCCCCTGATTTTGCAATCCACTTATCAAAAGAGGTGGATGCCCAATATGTTGAATAACATATGCATGTGCTTATTAGGTTCCACCATCAAATCCTCACCCTATACATAGAAGAGAGAAAGATCAACACCCCCTTTTTTGTTATTTATTTAAGCTTCTTGATGTAAATTTCACAAAGTTCTACTTTGTGTCCTTCCCTATAAAAATTGCAAGTTGGCTTCTTTAAGGGTTTCTTAGACTTCTCATTTTGTTTTGACTTCTTATCAGTTTGAGCTTTGACCACTTCTTTTGCATGAGTTTGATTGACAAATGAATGAATATTAATCCTCTATCTTTGAGCCCAATGGTGAAGAACATATTTGAACACTCCATAAATTAGAGGTGGAGGAGAAGTTAGAAAGTATGAATAATTTCAAATACAACAACTATGTCATATGTAAGTAAGACATTATTGAAAATAATTATGAGAAGTTCAATGATTTTTTCCTTATCCAAAACCTATTGTTCCTCACTTGCCCCCTTTGGAATTCCTATAATAGTTTATATATCATATTCCAACTTCTTAAATCAATTGATATATTGATCAATGATATCAAAGGAGTCCATAGTCAAGTTTACTTCCAGTTTAATAATTTGTGTGGAATCAATGCAATTACACAGTCCCTAAATTTTTCCAAGCAACTTCTTAGGGTTTGTAGTGCTACTAAAATGATTGTCATAGATCTTATCAACATGGATAACTATCACACCAAGAGCTTTATCCTTGTATGAATAATTCCTCTCAAGAATTAGTCTCTTGTGGTTCCTCATTCACATATTTGAGCAACCCCTTGTTGTGGAGCAAAGCTTTAATCTTGATTTTCCAAGTGGCATAGATTGGACCATTCAACAAGGGCACATGATGATCCAGAAATTTCCTATCAAAATATAAAATCCTACATGTAGTCATAACTAGAAAAAATACTACCAATGCAAATATCTCAAAAAACCATGAAATTTTAAAAAAGGGTTCAAAATCCTTTGTGTGTAAAAGTTATGGCCTCTCGAAGTCTGACCTAAAAATTACACAAAATGCCTCCACAACCTTTAAAATTTTTTCTTGTACTTGTAGCAAATGAGAGGCTGACACATGTTACTACATGAGTGGCTAAGTGGGTGTCAACTATGCATCGATTGGATAGCATACTGATAAATAAGGTGACACCACTTGTCACAATCTAGGGTGCTAAATGTGCAATCCATTAGGCAGTATACCGATATACTAGACTATACCACTTGTCACACTTTGATTTGCTCTACAACTTGTGAACCATAGTATACCACTTATCACCTTCTAATTCATTCTAAAATTTATGCTTCACCAAGTCTACTAATGAATGTGCAACTATATATTTAGTAGGATCAATGAGATGGTAGAACGTAATTGGTCAAATTGCCATGTGGTGTTTTATTTTTCATGTTGTCTTTTGACATGTAAGCCCTTTCCATATCATCCTATGCCATGTAAACAAGTACTACATCATCACTTTCCATGTCATCTTACACATCACTATATTCCATATCAACAAGTGCCATGTCATTAACTGCCACATAATCTCTTACTATGTCATATTTAATTACATCATCATGCACCATGTCAACAAGTGCCAATAATCATCCACTATGTCTTAAGGTGCCATATCATCGAGTGTCACATCACCACAAACCAATGGAAATAGATGGTGTTATTAACTGCCATGTCATATTTGCTTATTTTCAAGTAAGGTTTACTGATGTTATCATTCTAGATATTGATGTTATCTTTGATCAAAATGGTATGATGGGATTATAGCTCATGATCTCTAGGACCCAATGCCTTAAGAATGGATTTAATAGACACTAAGGCTTGGGCTTCCTTTATATATAAAAGGACCATGAAATATATCTAATGGGATTTTTTCCTTTTATCCTTATATCCTTGCCTCATCAAATGCATGCCCACATAGTCATGTACATTTGCATCATGTTGATGCAATACCCCACTATGCATGCCCTTCCCTCCCTATTGGTTTTTGAATATTTTATGAAATATTCCATTTTAAATTGATATTTTTGAAAGATAGAGAAAATGCATGAGTTTTTTCATTGTAGAAAATAGACATCCATAGGAAAAACAAATAAAAGTGTTGAAGTGATACCCCTTTAAATTTTTACAAAGAATCCAAAAAAACTAATGGTTTATTCATATCTATCATGATTTTTCCAACATAACATTTTTGTCAAATGCAACTAATTATGACATCCTCTCACACCAATGCAACAAAAAAATTTTTGGGGCATTTCAACAACTTTGTTAAGTAGCTTGAAGGTCTTTTCCATGCATGGAAGTATGCCCATGACTTCACTAGCATTTAGGATCTATTAAAAATATTCAGCCTCATATTTTCTTATTTCAAAGCATTCATTGAAGTTGTCTTCTTATCTATGCTACTATTGAACACAAAAAGCCAAAAGAGTATAGGAAATTGATTTTTTTGAAATATCCATAAAAGACATAAGTTTTTTAGAAAACTCAATCTTGAAATGAGGGTATTCATCTAGTTAGATATCAGGAAAAATTAAATGGATTGAGTTCTAAGAGGAATAAATATAATTATCAATGGATTTTTCTCCTAACATAAATATGCTGGATACAATGAAATCCTCATGATCCAAGTCCTCCTAGGGTTTTATTAGAAAAACCCTTCTTACAAATCATCAGTAGCTTAAAGAAAAGCCTTTTGGCTACTCCAAAATATATTGCCCTTGGGAGACGTCATAGTAGCTAAATTTTTGAAGACAAGCAATTGAGTAATAGAGATTCACACCTACTCTGATATCATAATGGATTTTCTAGTAGTCTCTAGAAATGAATGGAATCAAAACATTACCTAGTGTTGTTGAAAAGAAATACATAACAAGCAGTTCATAATATGTAAGGGGCATCAATGGATGCCAAATAATCCCACTAGGGAAATAGAATACATTCCAATTGATAATTAAATGGTTGGTATGAGTAGGTAATTATACCCAATTACAAGTTACCTTTAGACCAAGGTTAAGGA
This sequence comes from Wollemia nobilis, assembly GCA_028583015.1. Taxonomy (NCBI): domain Eukaryota; kingdom Viridiplantae; phylum Streptophyta; class Pinopsida; order Araucariales; family Araucariaceae; genus Wollemia; species Wollemia nobilis. The sequence goes on from JAQPPZ010016676.1 coordinate 1,553,971, forward strand.
ACCAACCTTTAGTTTAAATAATAAAATATTACAAAAAATACCTTTACAAGTTTATTATGGCCCAAAGGGATTATACATACAATATAATACAAATTTATTGGTGGCATCAAGTGAAGCTTAACCACCATATTTTTATTACTTTCACTTTATATTCTCTAGGGAAACATAAACCTTTAGAAGAATAGTCACATTATAAACAACATGAAAAATGAAATAGATTGATGAAGATGAAAGTATTAATATGAATAGAAAACATAAAGGTAGACTTCAAAAGCAAGAACAAAGAGAAAAAGAAACTCAAAGGGATATTTATTTGGAAAACCAATAATAAATATCATAGGCGTTAATAGGAAGTGGGTTTAAGCCTATACATAAAATTAAAAAGTGATGATGAAAATGGTATTGTGGAATATTAGGGATATAAATAAGATATCTTAAAAAAGAATTATTAAAGAATTATTAAGTTGTTATAGCCATGCATTTATTTTACTCTAAGAAATAAAATTAACTATTTAGGAATGTAATGATGCATTCAAAAATATTTGGAAGATGGGGGATTGTCTAGCAATTTCTTTTAGAAGAGATTTTGGAGGTATTACTACAACTTAGGACAAATGCAATTGTAATGGACAATTGCTAGAAGAAAAAAGTTATTTGATTGCACGTTTATTTTGTATGAACAAAAAATATATCAAAGTTGAGGTTATAAATATTTGCTCTGACTAAAGTTACTCCTCATAAAAGGTGTTGGAAGGACCATGATGATTCATAATTATGATCTATGAATGTTTGGTAGAAATTCAACATAGTTATATTTTCTTCTAGAAATAAAGGTGGTACTATGGGATGTTCTAAATCAATATAGAATTTGGCTTTATTTTTTTATTCAATTTACTTCTCTAAAATTAAACCTTAAACCTTTATTGAAAATTCCAAAAACTCATTTTGTGCTTGAACATCTCTACAAACAATGAATATGATAGAATGTTCCATAGATTAACACTCTTAATATATTAACATTAGAGGTCTAATGGTGCTTGAAAATATATTTTGTCCTTAATGAGCATTTCCAATGGATTATATTAGTAAAATAATTATATTTTGACGTTCCTGTTTTGTATGGACAAATGTTAACTTTTAATTTTAAAGCTAGTTTTATTTGCTTATTGAATCACGCTTATGTCAAAAAGAGAATTCTTTGTTATTTTTATTGGTAGAAGAATTTGAAACTAAAAGATAAGTTGATTGTTAATAGTTTTCCTCATTGGAATCATTGGACAATAGGGTATGGCTAGGGTTTGTAGTGGTGTCAATTCAAGTTCAATCTAGAGTTATGTTTTACACTAGTAAAAAGGTATTATCAATTTTCTATGCAACTGAAAAAATAAAAGGTGGTTGGATGATGTTTTGTTTGCTTATCAACATGTTTGCAATTTGAAAAAAATTAAAAATAACATAAGATTGTCCCACATAGACATCTTGGTGGTAACTTAAAATCACAGGAAGGGAGGACTCCATTATGTCTCGAAAGTATGATCCAAAGTTGTATTATCTGTTATACTTAGCATTACTCCATTTGAAAATCTCTACCATTTTGTGTTATGGTAATAAAGAAAACATGGTGTCCTAGGGGACAGTGCAATGGTTTAGGTTTTGGCTTCTCTTTGGAAGGTCCAAGGTTCAAACCATAACGTGTGTGTTTTCACCCCTATTGATAAGCTTAGCTCTTGACCTTATAAGGGATTATGGCTAAGATAGAAATGCTTAGTCCTAAAGTAGCATAGAGTTTATTCCTTACACTTTAAGGTTTCAAAAACATATTAATAAAGAAATGAGTATAGAAGATATTAGGGTTTCCATGGCAGCACAATAAAGTAAATAGTATGGAGGATTATTCTTGTACTTTAGGGTTTCTAGGGGAACATTTTAGGTTTTTAAAGTAGCATAAGAAAGTAATTAATATGGAGGATCATCATTGCAATTTAATCTCTTAAGAGTAATATAAAGAAGAAAGTACTTATGAGACTATGTTAGATTTTATAGTAGTTTCTAGGTTTGAATGAAATAAAAACATTACCTAGTATTACTAAAAATAAATACACACAATATAAGAGGTGCCATGGATACCTAATAATATCACTAAAGGAAAATATAATATAGTCCAACCAATTTTGTTTTGGTAATTTGAGTAGTATTTACAAAGCAAGTTTTTAAAGGAACCCAAAACCTTATTACATTCAGAGCTGAAACACTGTTCGTAGGGGTAAAATTTTCATAGAGGTACTAATACCCAACAGAAAACCCTCTAAGGCCTAGAGGGAGAACCACTTGAAATAGAGGACCAATTGAAAATAGAAAAATAAAAAACCACCAACAAAAAATAGGTTTCCATCAGATGAAGGTAAACCCTAGAAACTAGTTGTATCAGTTTCAAAATTCCTGCTCAAACACTGTCTCAAAACAGATTTACCAGCAAAAAAATGAACCCAACCTACACGCCACAACCCTAGAGGGAGGGTCCCATCCCTATCAATTTTTGGTATCATCCTTTTTCCTCGTAGTATAACGAGAAAACATCTTAGAGGCCTCCTCTAGGTACTTGATAGATGTGCCTATGGTGGAAGCCACTAGCTCCAACAACATCTAGGAGCACTGGTCCTCCTTATCACTCACGAAATCGAATATGACATGAGTAGAGGAAGAGGATGTCTCAACATTTGGTATTTTGAGCCTGGCCGAGGATATGGTCATCGGGGGAGTATTTGGCGTAGCTGCATGTTTATTTTGCTCGCTCTGCCTAGCGCTCTTGAGAGGGGAGGCCTTGGAGTGGCCCCCAACTGGACCAGGGCCAATAAGGGACTCAACAGGATGACTAGACGATGGGGAATACCATCAGGGGGACTTGCAAATACAAGCTTGACATTGTGGATAGGGGGTCTGTTGGCTAAGGCATGCTTGAAGATAATTGCTAAGAGCCCTTGGTGAAGCGGCTTTCCATTCATCTTCTAATATTTTTCAATGGTCAGGGAAAGGGATTATAAAAGGTAATCAGGGATATAGACTGCCTTGCCATCCCAAAGGTGGTTGATGAAGGCTAGGTGGAATCTTCGCAGAGGCTTCTCCGGGTCATCGTAGGTCACATACTGCATTATGGGAACAATGGCAATATTCCAAGGAGCCAGGAGGGAAGAAACATGAAGGGTGGATTTGTACCAATAAAAACTCTTACCTTTGTATGGGAACTGATCTATCTCCTCTTCCCAGTTGTGCTTATCATGGTCGATGAAGCACCCTATCAGTGGGAAGCCGATGATTTCTACTAGCATTTATATTGTCACCTTGAAGTGAACTCCCTGGATGGTGATCTTGCCCTGGTTCCAAGAGGTGACAAAATCCTTGGTTTTTTTTATTTGGCTCCAAAGAATTTTAGCAAGAAGGGAGTGAATCCCTTGGTATCCATGAAGATATTGGATGTAGGGTCAAGGTTCAACTGGGCTAGCTCGATGAAGACCATGCTCTCAGTAGGGAAGAGGGACGAAAGCAGGGAGATGGGAGGTGGAGGGAGTCGAAGTGAAGGTTCTACAGAGCTGAGGTATGGGTGGTATAGGAGGGAGCACGAGCATAAGGGCTAGAGCCTTTGTTGGTTAAAAATGAGTGGGTCGAGTGGAGGTAGAAAGAAGCGGTGAAATCAGGTTGGACGACATTACAGTGGGAGAAGGCACAGGATGATATTTGGACATAATTGGTAGGGAGCAAAAAATTATTATAAACTGTGGAAATATTGATCTCGATCCACTCAAGATTTGGAATATCAAAACTTATCCGTGGAGCCTGGGAAGCTTCTAGAAAAAACTCTACGAGGGGAAATGAGGGGTGTTGGGAAAAGCAACATATAGCTTGGGATGGAAGAAAATGTTAGAAAAAATCGCCATGATTAGCGGGGCAGGGATGGAAACGCCTTCCCATATTCTTGTGATTAGCCACATAGTAGGAGAGATACTAGGAACTAATAACTTGGAACACAATGACTTTGAAGGCCCGCATGCCGTTGGCCTTGAGGTCTGGGCAGTGCCATAAATCAATCGAGTGGGGAGTGTGCCAATTTTTCCATGTTTTTCCATCCACGAGATTGTTCCTAATGACATACTCGAGACAAAGGTCTAAAGAAGCTGACAATGGTGAGGAAAGATCCTATGATAAGCTTTGATTTAAAATTCAATTCATTGGGACTTGCCATTTGAAAATTATCCCTTTCATGACTTGCTATATTGGTGATATCTTAGGGAAAGCTCTCTCCAAATTTTGAGGTTGTTATATGAAGCTGCCAGGTTGGCCATGAGATTGACTAGCTGATTAGCCTCCCTAAAGTTATGGTGGATGGTCGTCTGTAGGTGAATTCAAAATATATTCCTATATTCTTGGATGGTATTGAACACTTTCTAGGAAGGAGTCTTGTCATTCATCATATAGTTGATAATATTTAAGGAATCGGCCTCGATGATTACCTTTCTGGGGTCCTCTTCAAGCAAGAAAAGTCCCCTCCATAAATCCATGGCCTCCATAAAATTTTTAGTTTGAAACCCGAGGAACTCTACAAATGCAAGGATCAGGTTACTGTTATCGTCTTGGATGACCCCTCCTACCCCAATAATACCAATATTTCCTTTGGAAGCCCCATCAAAGTTCAACTTGATCCATCCTTCCAGAGGTGGCATCCACTTGAGATTAGCTCTAGGATTGGGCCTTGGTTGAGCTCCAGGATCCTCTTCAGGTATACCAAGAGATTTGAAAAGGGTACATTCAAGATCCTGGGAAGGGGCCATGGAGCAGGGGATGAGTAAAATATTTTTAATAACATAGGCAATGGATTTGGAAGCCACAACTAGGGGGTCCCTAGAGGAGGACAAGAAGAACCTATTGTTGCACACTATCCAGATTTACCAAATGAAGTTATGGAGGCAGAAGGACTAGAGGGAGCGAAGCTTGGGATTGCTAAATGAGTTTGGCCGCTGGGAGAAAAGGTCAATGATTGAATTGGGTTGGACCCATTAGATGTGTAAGGAATTGAGCAAGTGGTCGAGGGCTATGAAGGAAAAAGAATAGTTAGTGAAGATGTGATTCATAGATTCCTAGCTTGAAAGGCATAGTTAGCAATGGTTGGGGATCATGAATTCTCTTTTGGCCATATTTTCTATCATAAGGATATTATTTTGGATGGTAGTCCAAGAAAAGAAACTAATTTTGGGGATGAGTTTCTTCCTTCAGACAAGGTTGTAAGGGATGATTATAACCTTTGCCTTCTCTTAGAAGGTGTAGGTTGACTTTAAAAAAATGACCCTTCATCAGTTCCCATCTAGATCGGCCTATATTTCACCTCTCCCATTGGAATGGTGACTGTATTGAGCAATCTAGATAGGGAAGCAACTTGATGAGGGAAGTTGACCACGTCCATGTTTCTCCATTTGGGGCCTCCATTATGACTGGTGATAAAATTTACAACCTTGCTCCCTAGGTTGGCATCAATGGATGGTTTAAGGACCACAAACTCTTTGTTTTTGCTCAAAGGTTCCTCTTGAAGCCATCTATCATGCCAAAAGTTGATGGTGTTCCCGTTACCCAAAATCCACCTGATACCTTTCTAAATGAGACTTCTGGTATGGGTGATGGACTTCTAAAATGATGAACCATTCTAGGGCCCCTGATCATTCAAGAACTAGTGGTTTTGCATGTATTTCTTCTTGCTGCATTGTTGTTGTTGTAAATCTTCCATGCATGCTTGTATAGGAGAGCAAGATTCATTTGAGTGACTTTCCTAAGTCCAATGCCTCCTTTGATCTTGTTGTGATAGACCAAGTTCCAGGCTACCAAGGGAATTCTCTTCTTATCCTCACTCCTAGACCAGAGGAACCTCTTTTGGATTTTTTCTATCTTGGAACTTATAGAGGCTGCGATTCTGAAGACAGACAGAAAGTACATCGAGATACTCTAAATATAGACCAAAGTAAGGGTGGCTTTGGTTTCTTGGGAAAGGAGGTGACCTTTTCAAGAGGCCAATTTTTTTTGAATTATTTCAATGAAATTATTCCACATGGGGGCAATAGGATTACCAGAGAACAGGGGGAGCCCAAGGTAGGAAGTGGGGAGAGCCTTTGGGGAGCATCCAAGGATCCTCACAATTTTGGTTTACCAGGAATGGGGAGTGTTGATGAAATAAATTTTACTTTTGAAGAGGTTGATCTTCTACCCTACAACATTCTCATAAATGTAGAGGATGTATTTAATGGCTTTAGATTGAGCAAATGAGGATAAAGTGGCCAAGATGATATCATCGATAAACTACTGGTGGGTGACTGGGTTAAGACCAAAAGCAGTTTTGATCCCATAAATAAGCCCTATCATACTGGCACTTGCAATGGACCTCCATAGAGCCTCAGCTAGGATGATGAACAAGATTGGGGATATAGGATCTCCTTGTCTTAGACCTCTAGAGCTCAGGAAGAACCCAATAGGGGACCCATTGACTAAGACAAAGAACCACAGAGAGGATATACATATTTTGATCGGATCAACCCATGTCAGGTGGAAGCCAAATTTAAGGACATCGATGAGAAATTTTTGGCTGACCCTATTGAAGGTATTATTCATGTACAAATTTAGAAGGAAAGCTGATTTCTTGGCCAAAGTGGTACAATGCAGGGCTTCATGGATGATTATCACTCCATCTGTTATGATCATCCATTTGATAGAGCTGCCTTGGCAGGATCAATGATAAGGGGGAGGATCCCCTTGAGCCTGTTAGCTAAGGATTTAGTTAGGATCTTGTAGAGAATATTGTAAATACTGATGGGTGAAAGTCAGACAGATATTTGCAAGCCAACATTTTATGAACCAAGGTAATGAAGGTTGAGTTGATTTCTTGGGGAATAACCTTAGATGATTGAAGGTCTCTAACTGCTGCACATACCTCAGACCCAATTAGATCCCAAAATGCTTGGAATAAGTGCAGAGGTAACCCATATGGTCTAAGAGCCTTATTAGGTTACATAGAGAATAGAGCTCCTTTGATATCTTTAACGGATAGAAGGCTAATGAACTTTTTATTAGTGGATGAGGATATGGAGTGGGGAATATTTCCTAATAGATCCTTAGTAGCTTGGGGGGAGCCAGGGGAGGATGTGCCCAGAAGGGACTAAAAGAAGTTGACATATTTGTTCTTGATCTCAGAGATTTCCCTTGTGACCCTTCCATAGCTACAGGATTGGAGCTTCTGTTTCTTAGGGTAGACGCATGAAAGAATTTGGTATTCGAGTCACCATACTTGAGCCACAGGGCTATTTATTTTTATCTCTAATACATTTCTTCTCTGGCCAAAATGTTGTGGAACTTAGCTAGGAGCTTGCTCTCTTCAGATTTGATGTTGCTATCTTGGTTACCTTCCTGGATTTGCTATTCTATGATCTCTAGTTCCTCTTTAATTATCCACTTGCTTTCAAAAATGTTGCCAAAGGTTTCTCTATTTAAGTCATAATATTTTCCTTGATGAATCTGAGTTTTTGTATAGTTTCCCAGATAGGAACCCCTTGAAGGGCTGCTACCACCACTAAGAGATTGGTTCCTGAAGTCTAGATGGTGGAACCACATCACCTCAACGTGGAAGGGGATTTTGAAAGAGGAAGATTTGGTAGCTTCAAACAGAAGGGGACTATGATCAGAGCTAATTTTAGGAAGGTATTTGAGGGTGGCATCCCCAAAATAGGGATGGCCTCTCTAGAGAGTAGGACCTTGTCCAATTTGACCTGGATGAGATTGGTTCCAACCCTTCTGTTACTCCAGGTGAACTTTTCTCCCTTCAGTTGGAAATCCATGAGTTTATTTGCATCTATAAAGTTTCCAAGTTCCTTCATACTTTTGGTGAGCAAGGTGTTATATCCTTTCTTATCAAATGGGATCATGGAGCTATTAAAATATTTTACAAGGATCCAGGGGATGGCTTTGAACGAGTTTCACATATGGCTAATCGAGTTCCACAATGAGGATCTTTCGAGAGGGTTATTAGGGGCATATAAACTAGAAAGGATCCAAGTGTTGTTGCTAGTTTTGCAGTGGAAAAGCATGTTGATGATCCTGCTTGAGGAGGAAATAAACCTTCCTTCAAATTTTGTCAGATCCCGCATGCATAACAACCCTCCGAACATTCCTTGGACGAGAGTGAAGATAATTTCACTTTTATTACATATTGCTTTGGAAACTTTGGGGGAAGAAATATCATCTACTTTGGTTTCTTGCAATATGAGGATTGTGGGACTGTAATCTTTCCTTAGATTTGTGGCTATACATTTCTTAGGGGCACCATTGAGCCCTCCCACATTTCAAGTGAGAATATTCATTTAAACCTTTTTGAGGGATTTTTTGCCTCCCTTCTCTTACTAAGAGGGAGGTTTAGATTTTTTGGGTTCATCTCCTATCAGGTTGAGATATTTAGACAACAAGGTGGCTTGGAAGCCATTTGCTATATCATCTTCAACCTCTTTCCTTCTCTGCTCAGCAAGGGATGTCCTTCCTCTTTTTATGTCACTTTTGAATTCGATGAGGAATTTTTTGCTCTATGTTTTCTTAGGGATGAAGCTTTCTAGGAGGGAATAGGATGGGACAAGACTTCCCTTATCTTTGTCATCAAAATGAATGGATGCCGGTCTAAAATTTTCTAGTGAGGAAGGGATGGGCCGAATTTAGATGGGGACTCAAAAAGAAATATTTTTGCCAAAACAGCCTAGGGAGGATTAGAGTGAGGAGGGGAAAGGGGATCAACCATAGGGGGGTCCATATTACCATCAAAGAAAATAAGGTTAGATTAAAATAATGGGCATACCTATTCAAACTTCGGGGCCAAAGGAGGATCAACAATTTTTTTCCTTTGTCTTCTAAGGAACCATCCCTCTTTTGACTTGAGGTCTGGTTTGCTGACGCAGATGAGATATTATTCCTAGAAAAGGGTTGGACATTATTAGGATGATTAATTCTTGGTGGATGGAACTGATTCTAGGATCTGGGAGGAGCCCTAAAAAATAAAGAGTCACCATCCTTGGTTTCCTTTGATGGTTTAGCTTTGAGAAGAGGGTACTGGTTTTTGAGGTGGCCTTGCATGTGGCACTGGACGTAGAAAGATAATTTATTTTCATATTATAGAGGTTGATTCCATCTTAAGGACCCTAAAATCAAGTTTACAAATGAGTGCAGCTCGGTATCGAGATTGGCATTCACATAGATGCAAGCGTGGCCCATTATGGAGCCTGCTTTAATTATAGAATCGATAGCCACCAGCTCACCAACTATTCTTGCAATAGCTTTTAGGATGTCCTCATGCCATATATGGAAAGGCAGATCTAGGATGTGAACCCAGATGGGTGTAAAGTTGATACTCTGGGTATTGGGATTGAAATATACCACCCACTGCCTGAGAAACAAGCTCCTCCTGCCTAGGAACAAGGGCCCTCCTGTTAGGATTCAGATTTCATCATCATGGTTGCATAGCTTTATGATAAAAAAATCTTTGGAGAGGGTTACAATCTCCATGTTTCCTGAGGTTTTCCATTTAGAGAAGGCCCATTGCCTTCTTGTCTCCATATCTGGTCATCCCCAAATAAACTTACTGATTAGGGAATATGATGCCTTTAAAACATAGTTGGAGAAAATCTCTTTTGGGATGAAAATATTTGATCCAACCTGAGTTAGGTTGGCATCTGAGATTTTTGGAGTGATTGCCCCATCAGAAATGAACTATACGTATGATGACCCACCAGGGTTCCTAGGAATATGTTCCTTATTTGGTATGGGGTCCTCATTAGGTCTTTTATCGGGAGGTTCCTTGTCCCAAGGGCTCTCGGGGGGCTTCCTGTGGGAACCCACTTCATCATCAACAAACCTATTCTTACCTGGTCTAGGTCTTCCCTCTATTGTTCCAGCAGAACGGATCCTGCCATCGCCATCATTGCCCTTTGCCTCCACCATTACTCCTATCACTTTTTTTAAATAAGAGCTACTTTAGTCCAACCAAAATTTGAAATGGTTAGTATGATAGGGTATTTATACACAATTACAAGTTACCTTTAGGTCAAGGTTAAGGAACTAACCTTTAGATTAAATAGTCAAACATTATAAAAATGCCTTTACAAGGTTTATAAAGGCCCTAAGGGCTTATACATACAATACAATACAATACAAAGTTGATCATGGCTTCAAGTGAAGGTTAACCATCACATATTTCAACATCCCCCTTAATTTGAATAGAGGATATAGAGAGACCCTTACTTGTCATACCCCCTTAAAGGATACTCTCCCACTCCAAGTAGCTTCCACATGCATACAAAAGGAATATAGAGCATGATATTGGTTTGGATATCCACTACCTACTTTGTTGATGATAAAAAATTGATTCAAGCATCACATGAGCATAAAGCCATCACACTTAGTGCATCCATATCTCAATGTTCTTGAAACACTTGATTGTAAAATATCTAGATGGTGCTCTATTGGTCGCACCAAATAGCAACTGGATTGAGGAATTTCCACCTACTCCAGAATCATAAGCATCCATAAAAGGTGCTTTACTACCTCTTTGGTAGCACAATACTTAGATTTTATGTAAGAATAAAAAATAGTAGACTATCATCTAGAGCACCAAGAAATGAGGCCAAAACATATATGGAATATAAAACCTATGGTGGATCATTGCCCATCTAATCATGAGTCCAATCTACATTTTAAAATCTGATCAAGATTAGAGGTGAACCAATGAAATAGTGAATACCCACCTAATATGTATCTTTGGTGTATTTGAGGGTTCTCTTGGCCATGATCCATTGACTCTCCCAAGGTGCTTACATGTACCTGGAACAATAGTTGACAATAAAGGTAATATTAACTTGCATGTAAGGTAGAGGAGACCTCCTACAAGAGATCGTTATAAAATGGCATCCATCAAGGGATTCATGTAATCAACTCAAAGTTTCAATCCTAAATTAAAAGGAGTCTTAAGAAAAGTACAATCCTCCATTAGGAAGCACTAAATAAGATCCAAAGTATACTTGGCCATAAAATTATGATCTCAAAAGTAGTTTGATCAATCTAAATTTCTAAGAAATAGTGTAGGAACCCTAAATTTATCATCTTAAAGGAATCATAAAGCCAATACAAAAGAGTTACCTATAATAAAAATACCATATACATAGAATACAATCACCAAAGTTGTCCCATCCTGATGTTTGATATGGACATCTTGTCTAGCCTCACATCAATGGAACCCACAATTGAGGAAGAAAGAATGGATCTCATACCAAGCATGCTATGACTACTTAAGTCGATACAAGGACTTAGTCAACTAATGGGTCCCTCAAGATAAAAACTAGGTGGATGTTACATGTAGATCTCATTGTGAAGCTCACCATGGAGGAAGATATTCTTCACATCCATCTAACGTACCTTCCAACCATTCAAAGCAACTATAGAAAGAATTATCCTGATATATTCCATTCTAGCAACTAGGAAAAATATCTCTGAATAGTCAACACCCTCGTACTGAGAGAATCCCTTAGCAATAAGGCATATCTTATAATTTTCAACCTAACCATACAAATTATACTTGATCCTTTAAACCAATTTGCACCCAACCATATTATTTCTTTTTGAAATAAGAACAAGATTTCTCATTAAATTGATTTTCAATGACTCATCCTTCACAAGCATGACATATTTCCACTTTGGTTGACCCTTAGCTTAAGAATATATGAGAGGATATCAAGAATAATTAGCCTTTAAGAACAATGCTCGAGAGATATCCTTTTATGTCTCTCCAAAGATAAAATGAATTGAGAATCCTATAGAAGTGTTTAAACCCACTTGGGTGTTAGATAAGCTATGGAAGAACTAGACACATCCTATGGTAAAGCAATATTAGAAGCCAAGACCAAAGAATATAAATCAAATTCACCACTCATCTCATCATAAAAATAATAACACATAGAACTGGTGTGTCAAGCTCATCATTCTATAAGCTTAAGATTAAAGATGTTGATGCTTGAGGGGTCAACTATATAGGCATAGGGCCTTCACTAGAAGATGAATAAGAATCCCTAACAGGATTAGATCCTACAAGAATATTTGAAGAATCTATTGGAGTAGTCAGAGAAATAGAGGATTTATCTACTAAAAGCTCAAGTGGAAAACTAGAAGGAGACCTTATATGAACCTCATAAAAAATCACACTTCTTAGAATAAGTATCTTATGACTCTGAGGATCATAGAGAAAATATATCTTAGAGGTATATGAATACCCTACAAAAATATTTATGAATATTTGGTGCCTTGTTGTTTTGAAGATCTTTGGGTATGTGATCCCATGTTGAAGACCCAAAGATGCAATATTGAGATACATCAAGCTTATTGACTTTCAACCTCTCAAGTGGTATCATGCATTGAACTGCTATAGTGGGGATCCCGTTGATAATGTATGCTGTACAAGTGATATTATCTTTCCAAATTTTGTGCTCCATCTCCTTAGCATGAAATATATAGTAAGCCATCTCCATGATTAATCTATTCTCCCTTTCAACTACCCTATTATATTTCGAGGTATAGTGAATAATTCTTTGGAATTTTATACCATGAAGAGTCAAAAAATATTGAAAGGTATTGTTCATCTATTCACCTCCCTTGTTTGTCCTAAGACACTTGATCTTCCTCTCTTGTTGGTTCTCTAACAATACTTTGAATACCTTTAATTTCTAAAATACCTCATCCTTAGTACAAATCGTATATAACCACATATATCTAGATAAATTATTAATAAATCAAAGAAAGTACATATTCCTAGAAATGGAAGGTATACCCATGGGTCCACAATTATAATTGTGTGATATCCAAGGGTCATGTAGCATGTCTCATTATCCCTTTTTCAATGGTATCCCTATGATGCTTCCCTAGAATACATCCCTTGCATGTACCACTAGGAATAGAAATATGAGAAAATCCAATGGCCATTTGATGATAACTTATATATTTTAGTGATCCATATATAAGAAGCTCAAGTCTATGATTCCATAACTAAATCTGATAATCTTCTTATGTCATCATCACCACAACAAAAACTATTTTGAGAGGAATAAATAAAAGGAGTTTTTTTATCCCCCACTTTGTACATTTTATGTAGCTCATCACAATTACCAAAGGTAATTATCTTGAATTTATTACTAATGTAATTGATCACTCAATGCTTAGGCCAAAGATCTACCTTTTTGTTCATATGGGTGATGTAATAAATAGACAAAATATTTGCACCAATACTAAGAACATGAGGAGCTTCATAAAAAGAAGAAGATCCAATACTAAACTCTCCACAACCTGCCACCTATAAAGAAGAATCGTATTTAATCAAAAAATGGTCTCTTGAATGCAATATGTTGTTACCCTATAGAAGATATTTATACCTTGTTATGTGTCTTGTTGACCTTAATTTTGAAATCCACTCATCATAAGAGGTTGATGTCTAATATGCTAAATAACAACTACATGTGCTTATGAGGTTTCACCATCAAAGTCTCACCCTGTGCATAGAAGAGAGCAACACCAACACCCTATATTTGGCTATTTTATTAAGCTTCTTGATGAGAATTTTACAAATTTCTACTTTGTGTTCTTCCTTGCAAAAAATCACAATGTGACTTCTTTAAGTGCTTCTTAGAATTCTTCTCATTATGTTTTGACTTATTTTTAGTTTGAGCTTTGACCACTTCTCTTGCGTGAGCTTGATTGATAAAAGAATGACCATTACACTTTTGTATTTGAGACTAATGATGAAGAACATATTTGAGAAGTTGAAAAGTAGACATGAAGTATCTCAAATACAACAACAACTATCTCCTATGTTTGTAATACATTATTGAAAATAATTTTGAGAAGTTCAATGTTTTTCTCCTTATCCCCAGCCAAATTTTCCTCACTTGTCCCCTTTGTAATTCCTCTAACAGTTTGTATGTCATTTCAAAACTTCTTAAATCAATTGATATACTGATCAATAATATCAAAGGAGTCCATAGTCAAGGTAGAAATATTTACTTGTAATTTCTAATTTTTGTGGAATCAATGCAATACAACAATTCCTAAAATTTACCAAGAAACTCTTTATGGTCTTGTAGGTCAAATTCATAACCTTATTTGCAAGTCATTTTTTTCCAATATATCCTATGCTTTAACCCAAAAATAAATCTGAAAGTGGTTAGGCACTTCTTAAAAAAAATGGCTGAGTCCGAAATTTTGAGATTGTGCAAAGACATAATAGAATGATTATGGACTATTTTTGTCTATGATATCATCATGATAATTTGAAAGACCAAAAATACACAACTATGCATCATGTTGAATGAAGCTAGATTTTCCAAGAACAAGGCAACACATCTCCGGTATTGATCAAAGAACGCACCCTCAACCCAAAGATAGAATGGAACAATCTTGAACATTTTTGGGTAATGATACCAATATTATTACACCAAAGTCTAAAAATACGTAAAAGGTACTTTAGTAGAATATAACCATAAATCCTAACGTAGAGATGCTAATGAAGCCAAGAGTTCACAAATCTAGGAAAATTGAAATACTAGCCAAAGATGAACAAAATTGAAACTTATCCAATAGTGACATCATCAAACCATCCGAAAAGAGTGGACTTCATTCAAGAAGTTCTCCAAACAATCAATAAGTTTGATACTTTCATAAGCTTAACTTTGATATGTATCATCCTAGAAGTCCCTTTTAGAGCTACAACTACCTTTGTGCCTTCCAACTATCTAAGCTAAGACTATTAAATTTGAGAGTGATATCTCTGATATATACAGTTGTAGTGGCCCTATCATTTGCAAAAGATACTTGAAGATACATGGAGAAAATTATAGATACATTTGAATTTAAATGCAAGGCAAAATATAAACCAACCTCAGTAACATAAGCTTCCAATAAGACCCTTTGATAGGCTATTTGTCTAATAGACCTGTGATGACATTATAAATATTACACTACAAGATTAAAAAAATAGCCTATAAATACCCTAGTGCACCTCTAAGTGAGGGTCAACTTTGTAGCAATTTGCCTAGGTGTATGCTATGTAATCTCTACCAATTAATGAAACTAAAAGTTATTTGGCCTCCATTGCAATTGTGACTATAGGTTTTTATGAATGAATGTTTATGTTTAGAATAATTTTTGTTATATTTATATCTTTGTATAACTATTGGATTGATTTTTTATTAAGTCTTTGGAATTATTAGAACATATAATTATAGTTGAATAACTCTGTCTTGTATTTGATAATGGCCGGTCTATTAAGTTTTAGTTGAAGTTAGTTATGTTAGGCTTTTGTGTAGTATGTATCCAATGCTCTTACACTATACCCATCCATATTTTAGTAATTTATGTAAATACTTACTCTCTTCTAATCTTTCCATCTCTCACTTTTATCTTAAACTCCTATTTTGATTTTATAATTTTTCCAAGGAATCAAACTTCTTCGAAGGTTAAACTGAGAGAAATCTCAGTCATCCAATATCGGCTAAAGTCTAGGGCACTGTTATAGACTTAGGCAAATTTTATGCAATTTTTTTTTGGCATACCTAGTGGGTCGAGTTATGGAAATTTATCCATTTGTTCGATTAAGCTTAATCTTGATGAAATATTGCTCTTTAATATCATTCAATTATTCACCTAACAACTCTATTGAGTTACAATTGGTTAATAAATACCTAGTTTCCACCTTATTTCAGTTTTATTTTCTTTTATGCTTACAAGGGCAATAGCCAAGCATCTTGAAAGTTCCATTATCATTTATTGAGTTGTTGATCCTTAGTTCAAGATGAACTAAGTATCTACCTCTAAAGTTTCTATCAAAAAGTGTAGACTCCACATATTCTATTCCTCAAGAATTCTTAGGAATGTCTAGTTTTTAAGCCATGGATCAACAATAGCAATAGGTTCCTCAAAATTTTCTAAATTAAAACACTATCAAACTATTGGGTTTGGCACATTTCAATGATATCCCTTAGAAAACACTTAAAGCCTTTCCCACATATGATGACACATGAAAATAATCTATGTTACCAGGATATGATTTCATTGGTTGTGATTCATAACATCTAAGAAGAGGATATTATGGTCTGATTCCTTGCCCTATCCTTCAGAAGAAAGATACTACATTGCTATCATACTATGGAATATGGAAGTATTTATTCATTGAATGATTTAGCTTGACCCTTTATAGAAGAATTTAATGAGTTTGTGTACCCTTTGTAATTACGAACCCAATTCACTATTTTTCTAAGATATCCTTAGAAGGTCATCACTGATTTTAACATCATGTTTAGTTAGAATTGAAAAATAATACCTCAAGATATTAGATCCCCTAGTCCTTTGGCATACATCTACTATATCTAAGATTTAGTTCCTGATCCATGGCTCTAAATACAACAATCTAATGTGACAACCTTACCTTATGTCTATCAAGCTACTATAGTAGTAGAGAATACTTTAATTTTTATAGGAAGGTTGCCCCCCAGGTTGTCATGCCATATTTTTAGAGATTTTCTAGCCTACTAAGTAGAAAGAAACCTAAGTTACAATCATACATATCTCTTCAATAGCTCCTATTCCTCTCCCCAAGGTGTTACTCCTAGTACCTAGTCAACATTACTTTTCCTTGATCCAAAATAATATCTAATGATATAAGAGGTGTTGATGACACTAAAAAGTTTAAGCAACAAGGTGACAACTATTAAAAAAGAAAGGCTAAAAGGTACTAGCCCAAAATATTTTCTTATGTTGTTAAAGATCGAAGAATTTTTCTAGCAATACGACCAAAATGACTAATAAAATTTACAATGATCAAGAACCTAAACCATCAATCTCAACATCAAAAGGCAACCCTGAGTGCATAATATGAAATTATTCTCATAATATTGATACTTGTATGATGTACTGACATCAAGCTTAGTTAGTTTTGGTAAAGAAAGCTAAAAAGGATCAAGGATATATGCTATGGGACATAGAATAAGTTATGATTGTGTAGGATCCTTTAGAAGAAGAATGCATATCAATGTTGACTAGGTCTAGAAAGAAATAATCATAAATAGATCTGCAAAATTTAGGGCCATTTTGAGTCCCAAACCAACCTCAAAAGTCAAAAGAGAAAATGTTGCGTGATTCAAAAAACTATTCAGTACGACCATAATCAAAATAAATCTTGCCTCTACAAATCTAGAAAAAGGGTGATCAAATCCAGAATAAAATGAAAAGGCAAAGGAGGCTCTACTTGAGTCCAAAGAACAAGCTCGAGATAAATTAAAATATCCTTTTTAACTAAATGGTAAAGGGTTGAATCCACTTAGGAGTATAGAAAAAGGTTTGATGAACTAGATAAGAAAAAAATAAACAACCAAAATCATCAAGATTTAACATCATTGAAGAATTGAAGAAGACTCCCTCAAAAGTAAGCATGTATGATGCCCTATTGATTCTTGGATAGATTGACCTGCTTAGAGATTCATTAAATATGACCAAATTTGGAAGTGCAAAAAATTTAGAGTATAATCTAGCCTAGGACTTGTTGGCTCTTAAAATAAAAAAAGTAGGCCACCCCCCTTCTACATGTCCTTACACATGGAGGGATGTATTGTACATAATTGCATGATTATTTTAAAAGATGCAACTACTATGATTCCTAAAGTAGTGTTTAAAGCTATAGGTATAAAACATACCTATTCATGCCCTAGATTTCTACAATTGAATGGTACTCTTGTGAAGATAGTTAGAGTAATCAAAGATATTTCTATGACACTACACAGAGCACAAAAATTGCTATAATACAAGAAATGATGATCTTAAACCTTGAGTCTTTTTTGGCCTTTGTATTTCCTAAGAATTTATAGCAAAATTAGGAAGCTATAAGTATCTATACTAATCCCATATGATAGTCCCACATAAGGGGAATAGGATTAATATCTACCTAGAGAAGCCAATATCATATCACATAAAGAAGATAGAGGAGGAATGTATCAATATGATCAGTGAAGAGGTAGACACTCTGGAAGATATCCTTGAAGAATTATAAATTGAAGATGAGTTTTCTCTTAAGGATTACAATGCCATAATCAAAACCATAATTGATACATATCGCATAGTAGATCAGAACAACAAAAGGTCCCAACTATGATGAATCAAAAACTCTAAAAAATAGAGCTTTGAAAAATTTATTTCAATGGTACTAGATGCAAGAATGGGGTAAGAGATAAGATAGTGTTAATATCTCCTTTAGATAGAACCAAAAATTCTCCTATATATTAACATGGAGCTGCACTAACAACACAACTAAATATGAATATTTATATCTGGGTCTGATATAGATAGAGAAAATGGGGTTTAAGTTGTTATCCATCTTTGGTGACTATGAGCTTGTGGTCAATCAAGTGATGAAAATATGTAAGAGTAAGTACCACAACTTGAAAGTATACCATAATAGGGTGTGAGACCTAATGGAAAATTTTGAAGCCCTGAATATAAAGGCTATTCCTAGGGAATAGAATGAATTGATTGATGCATTAGCTTCTCAGGGAGCAAATTTTATACCCGCTACAAGCTATGGTAAAAAATAAAATAAGGTAAAGATGATATTTAGACTTGCAATTATAGACAAAGAAATATTTTGGCAAGTGTTTGAAGATGATCAATAGTTGATTTCTTAACAAGAGAAGGAATTTATGCAACACAACAAGAAGAGATGCTGCAATAAGTTGACCAAGAAAAAAATCATTAAGCTAAAAAATAATCATATACCTAAGGGTTTGATCACCTTAGAAAGCTTGTTTAACTATAATTATCGAGCAATTGGATAAAGGATAAAAATAGAGGAACATGCCTTCAAAGAAGTTCAAATTGAACCAAGCAAAATCCTAAAGATTAGGGTAGATTTCTCCATAGAAGAGGTAGACAAGTTTATGATGCTATGTAAATAATACCAAGACGTAATAGCATGGAGCTACAACGATCTTCGAGTTTATGATAAAAGTGTTATCCAACATACTATAGAACTGATGCTTGATGCCAAGCCATTTAGGAAAAAGCAAATACCGATAAATCCTAAAATAAAAGTAGTAATAAAGTAAAAAATTTTCAAACTACTAAATGCTAAGATCATATATATCCAATAAAACACTCTACATGGATAGAAAATTTAGTTCTAGTGAGAAAGAAGAGTGGAGATATCTGTCTTTGCATTGATTTATGGAATCTAAACAAGGCATCGTTGAAAGATCATTACCCCTTGTAGATCGATGAAATCTTATAGGCCATAGTAGGGTAGAAAAGTTTTTTGCTTCTTGATGGTTTTGAGGATATAATCATATATGGGTAAAAGGTGAAGATTAGCACAAAATGACCTCACCATAAAATGGGGAGCATTTGCATATCAAAGGATACCATTTGGTTTATCTAATGCTGGAGAAACCTTCTAGTGAGTAATGGACTATACTTTTGGTGAGTTAATAAATAAAATAATCTTGATTTACTTAGATGACATGCATTTTTTTCACATGATAAGAAGAAACATCTAGATCACCTAGAGATGGTTTTCCATAAATATCATGAATTTCAAATATCATTGAATATCAAGAAATCAATATTTTTTGTGCATGAGGGAAAAATATTGGGACATGTTCTCTCTAAACAAGGGCTAGATATCAATCCAAAAATAATCTAGGCTATTGTGACTTTACCACTTCCCCTTAGCAAGAAGACCTTGCAATCAATTTTTGGGTAAATTAACTGTCTTAAAATTTATTTTTGACTTTATGCAAATAGTCAAGCCTATGATAGAATTATTGAAAAAGAATGTAGTATTTGCATGGACCCTGAAAAGGAGAAAAATGTTCAAACAAATCAACAGGCTATAATGTAGGCTCTAGTATTGATCAATATGGATTTCAATAGAGATTTCATTCTCTATGTATATGGATATGAAGATATCTATGCTATGATTTTGGCTTAGAAGGATGATAATCAAGAAGAACATCCGATATATTTCTTAAGCTAGAAATTACATTATTATTAGAGGAACTACAAATTCATAGAGAAGTATGTATTTGCTATCATGAAGTCACTTAAAAAACTTAAAATTTATGTTTCACAAAGCAGAATAGTAGTCTACATAGTTTACTCAAATGTCAAAAATTTCATTCTTCAAGGTGAGTTGGGGGAAAAGAGAGCCAGATGGATCACTAAGATATAGGAGTATGACATCGAGAGATACCCTACTAAGCTAGTAAAAGGTAAGCCTTATATCTATAATTAGCTGCTACACCAAAAAATAAATGCAATATGTTCATAGAAGACAACACTAAAGCATACTCCAGATATAAGCAATTCATAGGGGAGTTAGATTGGTTTGATAAATTAACAATTTTTTTTTAAATAGTTAGATGCTCAAAGGAATTGAATGTTTCACAGATATATAGGTACCAATCATAAGCATTGAAATATGTACAATTTTTGGAAGGACTATTTAGTAAAACTTTTTATGGGGCCCTTCTCTGTTGCATAAAACCAAAATGGGCTAAAAAAGTATTGAATAAATTTCACTCAGGCCTATCTAAGGGGCATTACTCAAGATAAATAATTGCTGCTAAAATTATTTGAGCAAGGTATTATTGTCCTACAATCTTTGTAGATGCTTTCAAGATAGCTAGAGCCTGTGAGAAATTCCAATGGTTTGTTAGAAAGAACAAAAATCTTGCACTTCCCCTACAATTGATTATAACAAAAGAACCTTTTTAGCAGTGGGCATTGGAATTTATTAGAGTCATAAGCCCAAACTCATCATTAGGACATAAGTATATCTTAACAATAATCGACTACTTCACTAGGTGGATAGAAGCAATAGCAACAAAATCTTCCAATCAGGATACAATAATTGAGTTTTTGGAAAATCTAATCACAAGGTTTGGCATCCCAGACATCCTAGTAATAGATAATGGGCTTGCTTTCATAGGGGTAAAAATCATTGATTTTACAAGTAAATATGGCATCTACTTAAAAGCATCTTCAAACTACTACCCATAGGGAAATGGGTTGGTTGAATCCACCAACAAGAACTTGTTGAAGATCATAAAAAGGATACTTGAGGAAAATAAGAAGAGTTGGCATTTACCAAGCTTTATGGGAAGATCATATAACAATGAAGAAGGTATTGAAAGCATCATATTCTTTGCTATATGGAAAATAATCCATCCTTACCCTACACCTTGAACTGCTTGCTATGAAATTAATAGATTGTAGAGAGCTTTCACATGTTGAAGATATAGATATCCAAATGATAGAGCTTCTACTATTGGAGGAATAAAGAGAGAAGGCCTATCATAACTTTAAAAAGCATCATGCTGAAATAAAGTGATGGTTCAATAAAAAAGCTATATTTAGAGACTACGAGGTTGGTGACCTCATGCTCAAGTGGGATGAAGATAGAACAAAATCAAGAAAATACCAAAATATTGATTCCTATTGGTTTGAGCTTACCACACCACTACCAAAAATGAACATAATGCATATGAGATATCCGATGTCAATGACTAAATTTTGTTGACATGGATAAATGGCCTGCATCTAAAGTGTTTTGTTTAAAGTACCACCAACTTTTGTAATATATGTACATAAAAAAAGAAAAAAATAAATAAGCCGTGATAATTTTGAAAAGCTAAAAATTTATTAGCTAAAGCTAAAGCTAGTTGACAATGATTTTTAAAAGTCTTGCACAAAAAATTACCAGACAAGAACAATAGCTATAATTTTAAGGACATACAAATCTTTTGCATGTTTTCAAGAAACACAAAAAGCTAATTTGCAAAGAAAGCAATATGCCAACTACTGTATTTACTATACTAACAACCAATTTTGCACTATTTTAAAGAATATCTCAATGAGATATCCTTCCATGAAATCGTTATGAGAACCTCTAAACTGAGGAAGTGATTCAAGCAAGAATTATGCAATGATTAATAAGGAAGATTAAACCAAAAAGTGAACAAAGAGTCATTGCAATATGAATTTAGTACTAATGGCTAGAAACACAAGAGCTTATGCTAAACAAGCAATAGGGGCTTAGAAGACATAAAAGGAGAAAAAAGTACTACAAGATCGCACTTGTAGATTCAAGTACACAAAGGTCACTCTACAGATTAAGCACAATAAACTTTGAGAAGTCATCATGCAACGAGCAAAGGAAATTCCACCCAATAGCGTAGGTTCATTTGCATGACACTCATTATTATGTTCTTACATCTATAAACCTATGCATACTTGCCTAGAACTAGTATTAGAAATCACCCAATTTTATAATCCTTAGATGAGAATAGTCCAAGAACACAAAGCCCATGTATTATTCAATCTTACGACCAACCTTCTCGTTGATGCATTCACCTTAGGAGTTAAACCTAGGACGCCCCCAAAATTTTTTATCATTTAAGAGTAAAATAAGTACTATGACCTCAGAAGGTACAAATATGGGGGTAAGTATTTCAAAAATTGGCTAGACTAGTAACTATATCACCCTACACCTGGTAATGACCTCCCTGGAACCCCAATTCTAATTTTTGAATTCAAATTCTTGGACATGTTTTCTATGTTAGCCATCATATTTGGACTTCCCATAGACAAAGAAGTCTATGACTATCATATTGCCATGGCATACACCATCTCTAATCCTCATTACTATGATGAATCTCATTGTAACCAGTCAAATAACCCTCTATTCTTTAATTAGGATGGATTCTTATGTGAAATAATGCATGAGCAACTCATGTAGTTGTAGATTATAAAATATGGGATCTTTCGATACCCTTCACACTTGGCCTAGCTATTTTTGTATAGCATAATAGAAAGCATGCCATGGATAGGTGTGAATAGATAAAATGACCAAGGGAGAAAGATGGTAGTAGTGGATTGGATGCTCCTAATCAAGGCTTTTGACTCCTACTATGATTTTAATAGAGAATTATTAGGACCAACATTGAATCTTATATATGGAAAATTTCCCTGACTACCCCAAACAATAATTGAGAGATTATAGATCCCTTAGTTAGAATAAGGGGATTGGTACTTCCTAATGGAGGGAACCATGATAAGGTTGTATGGTTTTGTGGGAAAGCCTTTTATGCTACCATATTATGTCATTGACTAGGTGTTTGCTATGGAATATTGTTGGCAAGTAGATGCGATAAACATAGATTTTAGTGCAAGTATAAATAAAGTAAACACATATGAGTTCCCATTTAGTTTCAAGCTGATTACATTAACAACGAAAGGGCAAGGAGAAATTCTGAACACTAAGCTTAAAAAGCTAAAATTATGTGCAGTACCACATAAATGGAAGTATGATCTAGTTGATAAATTTAAAAAAATATTGGTAGACTTGAACAAAGGCAAGTTGCCAACATTTAAAATGGTCAATCAACTTGATATTGAACATCTCTAAAATAATTTTGAAGAAAATGAGCTAAATTAGAATATAAGCAAGATGCAAAATTTGCCTCCTTCGAGGGACTTCTACAAACTAGAGTGTGACTATGACCCAGAGAAATACAAAGAGCACGTGTTGAATTAAGATAAAATAGACTCTATGGTAGATAAAATAGGTTGGGAAGAAGGCAAAATCATCGAATGATGGATTTTTAGGTGTGATCATGGCACACAAAAGTCTAGATATCCATTATCGATGGATAAATTTATTCTTAGAAATACAATGCAAATGTAAAGACTTGCAATCCTAGGGAGAAACAGGTTAAAGCCAAAGTTGTTAACAATGAAGGTAAATAAATTCAAGAGGAAGAGCCCCCAACACAGGAAGAAATAGGAGAAACAAGTGTTAAACAAACAAGTCATAGAGAAGAACACATAAAATATGTATCAATTCCAAAAGAAGGATGGGTTGATGATACTGCTATTATAAATATAGTAAGCTAAACACCTACAAAACAACTTTAGAATCATGTAGAAAAACTTTAAATTTTGTCCCAACCAAGCTTCAACAAGAAATATATCCAAGGGAGTATAAAATGTTAGGTCCCCAAGATAGGTACTTAATAATTTAATATTGTATTGTATATTGGTATGAATTATTGGCTAATGTGGACTTACTATGATGTAAAAGTTACTTATGTAACCATTATTCATTAAATAAGGCCACATGTCAATTTAGAAATAGGTAGGAGAATAATCTCATAGAATTGCATATGTAATCATCAGGGAATATTATCATATTATTATGCACTTTGTAACTCATGGAAGGTGAACCACCACATGGGTGACCTTGTAACTCATAGAAGGTGAACCATCATATTCTTGTATATAGAGATATGTATCCCCATTGTAAAGGAGGTCATATGAAGTATTCTTTGTAGAAGTCTTGGCTCATGGAGCTATAGATCTTATGGAGTGGCTTCTTTCCAGTAAGGAGTATTGTACAATGTTGCCCTACCTCAAGGATATTATTTATCTTTATTTTATTGTGTGGATTGTTATTGTGGAATTTATTTATGGATGCATGTTGTATATTTTTGCATATTGGTGAATTATTTTTGATAATGAGAAGAGAGGTTCTTAAAATAAAATCATTGACAAAATGGGATACATTAGAGGAAGCTTAGGAAGGGCAACCACTAGCTCACAAGAACTTCTAAAAGTGTAACAATGACCTCAAAATTTGGATTTAGGATCTCTATTTTATAAATCCCTTGTTACTAAAACAAAAGGGAAGAGGAGCAATAAAATGCCCAAACCTCCACTAGATCTAGCACCTAAGTTTACACCAGGACTGCCATCATCTAAGTTTATACTAGGGTTGTTAGCACCTAAGTTTTTACTCGGTATGCTAGCACCTAAGTTCATAATAAGGCTACAAGAACATCAAATCCACCTAGAACAAGAGACACCAATGAAAACTATATAGGAGCTATACCAAGTCATCGAAAGTAGTGAAGGATTTGATGTGAACACAAAGTCGTACTTGGAAAAATTTCTATGAACACTATCATAAAATCATTCTACCCCAAAAAAAGAATAATAGACTATGAAAAGTAAGCCTAACCCTTTGAGATAGTTGTAGAAAAGGGCCAGTAAGAAGCATAAAACTCAAGGTCTAACTCTAGAAACCAGACAAGTGACTATACTAGTCAAAGAGTAGTCGCAAGCATAAAAAATAGGTATAATTTATCAAGTCCTATAACTACTTCTTCTACTCCTCTCATCCTTGCTAATGTTTCCTCCTCTTCTACTTCATCACATAATATTCCACCAATACCAATATTTCAAGATATGACATTACCCAAACCTCCTCCTATCATATCCACTTCACCAACATAAATCTCCACAAGTACTATCATCTCAACCTTTTAGAAAATTACTCCATCAATATTTCATGTTCTCCAACCCATATTTACAACACTACCACCTCCTAATCATCCATTTGTAATCACCATTAATAAGCTCAAAGAGATGAGCCAAAATGCACAAGATTGGTGGAAAGATAAGCCGCCATGGAAAGTAGAAGAGAAAGCACCTCCCAGGCTAATGACCATGGTTGATCCAACTACTTGTTAGAAATTGAGAGTCATAGCCACCCCAAAAGTTAACAAGCCAAAATATGAAATTAAAACTAGATGATTACCATATAGAAACACAAGTAATAAATATTGCCTGACTACCATTAGAATATTCTCTATTCAATGTGTAAACTAATACCAACACTATATACCTTCAAGGTGATAGACTAAGAGATAGATGCAATAAGTTGGAAGATGAAGTAAAGATATTGGAAGAAATGGCAAAGGAAGAAAATAATGTAAAAAAATATTTAAACAATGAGATTCAATGACTGAGAAAGATAATAATAAAGGCTTCAAGTTTGTAGTAGTTGTAAGAGAAAGACGAGATGAATCAAGTATTAATCAAACAACTATAAAATGTACAGTAGAGCTAGAAAAAGAAAATAAGAAGGCTTAAGCCTACTACTTCTCTTTAGAAATGCTAATACAAAGAAAGAAATAAAGTTGGGGAAAAATCCTTCAGATTTCTCTTGAAGTCTATCCAATCATCGACTATTTGCACTTTAGCATAGGGTTCACAAAAACTACAAAAATAGACCTAGCACTAGATAAAACTAAATTGGAGAGTAAGATAAAGTAAGCAGAGGCCTTAATCAGTTTGACTAGAAGAAAATTCAAACCAAAAGTAAGGGTTATAGAAAAAAAATAATGGAGTGAAGCGATGTATGTCTCAAAATGTAATAAAAGGAAAGAAGCTGGTCCAAAAATGATGGGAGATGACAAATTGACTACAACAAAAGGTAGAGAAAACGATGGGCTTGGCAAGGAAATATAGAGATATCATGTTTTCAAAGATGAAAAAATTTAGCTTTGCATGAAAGGAGATCCCTAGGCTCAAATAGAAGTAGTGGTCAATGATGAAGAAGAAATAAGTCAATGACAGGAACCGATTAATGAAGCCCAAGTACTTGCGTTCCTAAGCAAGCCAACTATGATATAAGCTAAACTTCAAGAAAACTATCGATGAAGAGATCAAAAAACTCTAGCACCCTACTCTAGAAGCCTAGGAAATGGTTTATCAAGTACTTAATAATTTGGAGAGCATCCTAGGGATTGAAGAAGGAGAATAACAGACTAGGTAGGAGGAAGGAAACAAAGTTGTTGAGACCCCTACCATCGAGACTACAAGGATAGATGTTGGTTAGAAGAAATTTGGCACACAAGAGTAGGGAGAGAAAATAATAGAACTAGAACATGATGCCTTAGCACCACAATAATAAAATAAGTGCAATATGTCCAAATTAAGAAAGGCATACTGGAAAAATACCATTAACCATAAAAATGGAACACATGAGAAATCCAACTACACATAGTAGGAAATGTTTGAAAAGAGAACCAACTTAGAAAGAGGGGCCTAGCCTACAAGTACTTAGAAAATCTACCTAAGGTAATTTAATTCTATTGTAAAGAGTTCATTCCATTTCCATTTCACCTCCATGTTCACCCCATTAAATGCATTCACTTATTCAATGATCATGTATTCCCCAAGTATGCACCTGTAGACACCTAAAAAGTGTCATATTAGCATTGGTTAAATGTTAATATTTAATAAATTTACAATTATTTTAATTAATACATTGCAACCTTATAAATATTAATATTGACTATCCTAGCCCCTTTGACCATCCTAAGCACCTTCCTATGCCTAACCCATGGTCATCATGAGATAATCCCCCCACATTAACCAAGGTCCACCTCACTTTAGTACTTAATCCCTTCTCTCCTCCATATTCCAAGCTCATTAATGCACATGGGTGAGGATTCCCTCCACCCAAGAACATTTATGAAGCATGTCATTTTTGTGGGTGAGGAATCTCTCCACCCAAGAGCATTAATGAGGCATGTCATAATACATCATAGTGTGTCATAGCCCAAATAGAGAATATTGCACACTTGTCCATCCAAGCAACCAAGTGGGAAAACTTAATATTCCCCATTTATTTCACCCAAACCACTTGTTTTTCATCCTATTTCACCCTCATAATTCTCCTCACCCTTAGAAAATATTATAAATATGCTCCCATTTCATTCGCTTCAAGAGAGAGTGCACAAAACACTACCAAAAATCTACCTAGATTTCATTTGGCCCTCCTTGTGGATATTTGAATTTGTGAATGTAGGTACCTCATTTAGAGAGCTCAATACCATAAATCATGGAGTCTCTTTGGAATTTGTTGCATTATTTATTTTGTAGCTGCATTCATCTTTGACAACCAAGAAATATTGAATCTACACAAGAAGCCCCAAGATACTTCCTAACTTGTTTTTTCCATAACTCACTCATCCAGACTTAGATCAATGTAAAATTTTGAGGGTCGATTCCTAACCATACATATAATATATAAATAAAATTTAATATTATTGGAGTAACATAGATATAGCCACCTTGTGTGGCCACACAAAGCTAGGTAGCTACCAAGGGCGGCCACACAGGAGCCAACAATTCCTGACTTGTTTTAGCCATAACTTCCTCATCCAGATTTATATTGCCAATAAATTTTTAGGGTATGTTATTAAAAACTATAGGAATATTCCAAAAAAATTTCATCCCATTGAAGTAATTTAAATCCACGTATCCAACCACCCTGTGTGGCTACACAAAGACAACCACCCACTATGACTATAAAAAGCCAACTGCCCTAGGCGGTTGGGTCCAAAGACAAAAAAAGACCTAAAATCAATAACAGGTAGTTAAGAAGGTAAATAAAGCATTTTAGCATAATTTTGTAATTGTTTACATGGTTTTTGTAACTTTTTATTAGTCTATTGATGAGTTTTGTAACTCTCATTTTCATGATTTAGGGCCTTATCTCGAAAGGCCCAATAGATGCTGCTAATAGCTTGTTGTGGATTAATGTGTAGGTATTTTAAGTAGCATGAGGTATAAGGTGGTTGAGAAACCAAGACACAAACCCATATAAGTCTCTTGTGTGATCGAGATGATCATTTGAGGCACCATTGATCTCATTTACAAAGAAAAACCTTCCTTTTGGGAGATCCATTGTAATCAAAGGGCTGATTTGTTACAAGAAAAATATATAATTACAATATCAAATTTAATTTTGTTTATTTAAATGTTATGGTGCATTTTCTTAGTCACATAAATGGTGATCATGGTGGGACCTGTTTGCCCTTAACGCACTTGACATTCATTATTTTGCTTAAGTTATAGGACTTGCATCTAGCATAGTATATCTTGTGTATTTTTCTTAGGGTTCCTCATGATTTCTTGCTTGTTTTGCTTGCTTTATTAAATTTTTGTTTTCTATTTCTATCATAGGTACTTAGGAGAAAAAAAGACATAGTTACCTCATTCAAACTAGGGCTCAATATTATAAGATCTACCCACTTGGACTTAGACACAACCACCCAAGGTGTCTACACAGACATAGACATAGACATAGAGGCACATCAATCTTAATTAATTTTATTTCTAGCATAGGCTCATAGGTTAGTAGCTTATATTCCTTAGTTTTGTGTAGAGGCTCATGTCATAGTCCATTTCTTTATCATTGCTTGTTTGAATCACAAATTTCTTTTAGTCATTCCTTAGTTTTCCATAGGTATTCCTCTCCTTAGCATAGTTTCTTAGTCTTCTTTAGTACCCCCATAAGCTTTTCTTATTTATATTAATTGCTCAACAAAGTTTCTTTAGTCTAGAAGATCTTCTTCTTCATAGTCTAAGTATTTATCCCTTCTTTAGATTTCCAATAGCCTAGCATAGTTGCTTTATAATTTTTGACATAAATAATCAAGGCTCATTGGCCCAATCATTGTTGTTTCATGACTCATTAGATTAAATAAAAGACTTAAGGCTCATTAGTTTAGTTATCATTTGATTTCAAGGCTCATTAGCTTAGTTGTTATTGCTTTCATGGCTCATTAGATCAAGTTTTATTTTCATATCTTATTAATATAAATGTTATTATTTTCATTGGCCCCTTAGGGTTAGATTTAGATCTGCATGGTAAATAGGCATTTTTAGCATCAAACAAAAAAACCAAAACAAAAATAAAAAAATAAAAAATAAAGAAAGAGAAAATCAAATCAAATCAAGCACACACTTTGCATGATATATTTCACAAAGAGTTTGTGAGGAAAAAAAATTGGGGATATTTGATTTCACCACCAACATTTGGTTGATCCTTAGACACCATAGCTAGTATGCATAGTTTCATAGATTTCATCACTGAGAGATTGGTTACCCTTAGGGCTAGCTCAAGGTAATTTTGAGGTTAGACATCCTTTTCTTGTGAGGCTTAATAATTAGTGAGCATGCTATCATTTTTATCAAAGCCTGATCAAGGGTGAATTGAAAGCTCGACTGGGCTAGTAGCAGGACTTAGACAACACGACTTCCTTTTGGAGGTTCTTTTTGTCCCCTTAGGTACTCAGAGTCAATCCCCACCCTAGGAAGCATTTTCATCCATTTTTGTACCACTTATCATAAGGGAGGTGGGCATAAACATGCCCTTGTAGATTCCACTCCATCCACCCCATTTGTAGTCCCTAGGTTTAGGGTACATCAAACACACCAAACAAAACAAAACTTTCAAAACAAAAAAATTCAAAACCAACATTATATGTTTGCTTAGTTGTTTGCATTGTTGTTTCTTTAGATAGCACCTCTCACCCATAAAAACCACCCAATTTCTTACCAAAATCATCTAAAATACCACCAAAACCTTCCACCACCTCTCCTAAACCCATTTATTTGCATCTTATTCGATTCCCTCTAGCCTATGGTATTGACTTGAAGTCAAGCTAAATCCCAAGCCTATCCTCCCATGGACCATTCTAAGTTGGTTCCCAACCCTTTGGTAACTCCTCCAACCAATTTGAGAGATATGTCTCCCATTATACCTAATACCTCCCTTATTATCTATCCTATTCCTTGTCCATCTACCAAGGCCCATTCTCAGCCATCACATTTTACCCAAGACCTAGTGTCACAAGCCACTCTAACCCAAACCCCTCCTAAGACAACCCCTTTGTCCTCATGGTATCAGTAAACCTCATGTATTCCACCTATTTTTCCAATCCCACCTCTTCCATATCTGCTTCCAATCCTACCTCTTCCATATTTAGTTCCAACCCCACCTCTTCCACATTTTATTCCAACATTGTATCTCCCTCCTCTTCTCCTGACTCCATACCCTTTACCTTATTCCCCTTATGTAGCCCAATTCCTACATCATAGTCACTCACCTTATCCTTTTGGCATTCATGTAGCTCAACCTCTACAACCTCACTGCTCATCATATTATTTATCTCATGCCCCTCTCATGGACCAACCCTCGAGACCTTAGCACTCACCTTATTATCTTCACTAACCTAATATTTCTTCATTTTCTCATTCCAACCAACTTAACCCTCACCCTATAGCCAAATCACTCACACCTATCTTACCCACTCTGAATCCAAACCTAGGTGATCTACAATGAATTATAGCTCAACTAATGAACCTCACACTCAAACTAAGTTATCATGAAGCCTCCACATTACTATTCCAACCTTCCTCCATCTAATATTCCTCCACTCCTTTAATTTGGCCCTCCAATCATCCTAAACCTCCTTATCACCCATTCCATCCTCGAACATCCCTATCGAAGCCAATGTTGATAATATTTAAAAAGTTATAGGACAAAATACTAATGCCTTTACTTAACATCCATTCAGTTAACACTAATCAACCTAAGCCTAAGGGGTATAAATAACATCACTATTATGTTTTCCATTATCAACAAGGCCATGACATTGAAGATTTTCGATGATTTCGGTGTCAAGTACAAGATATTTTTGATCAAGGGGAATTAACCATCTCATTCCCATGACCCTCTTACAACAATTACACTTTCCTTCCATCTCTTCCTCTTTATTAATTAGCCTCTTCTACCCATTTTCATATCACACATAAATACCAACTGACTTCATACTCTTAAATCCTACTATGCCACAACTCATTTCACCGCTCGAGTTGGATGACATTACCTTATCAATGCTATCATGAATATTGATGAATATTCAAAAATCTATTTTTTAGAATCAAAATTTATCTAAGAACCTTGCCTAAGACCATCATGAACCCTAATGTATTGGGCCAAAATGTAGAATTTATTTTCTCAACATACATTCTAATTAAATTCAACTTGTGACGTGCTATGTCTATGCTTATACAATATTTACATGCCTATGCTACATTGAGATGGTAAATATAAGACCACTTACAATTGATTGCAACATTGTAAGAACACCTACTAGTTTGTTTTCCAACTCTAAAGTGCTCAACAATATATCAATGATAAGGTTCAAAGATATTTATCCCTTCCATCATTAGGGCCTCCTACATTGATCATGATTCGAGACAATATTACATCTCCTTCTCAAGTGTAACTTCGGTCACATTGCATCCATCCTTAACCATTATCATTGCCCCATCATTCACCAATTCCACCCTACCTGCTCCTTCCTCATCACCTCTTCAATTTACTTCCCCTCTCTTTCTCCTATAGGGTCTAGGCTATTTTTTTATGATCATGCTTTGAGTGACTACATACCTATAGTTGGTTCCTTTCTTTTCTTCATCGTTCTTCATTTTCATCCAGCTATTCTTCAACATATTTTAGCTCTTTCATTTTCATCCAATCATTCCTCAACATATTTTAATGGCTTCATCACATATTTTTTTGTCATTCTTCATTTTCATCCCACCATTCCTCAATCTCCTTTCATCTAGCCTTGATTCATCCCTAACACCCTATGCATAACCATCCCTTATTGACTTGGGGAGTCACCCCTACTTCCACCCAATTTTATGCCTAAGGGAGCTTACTCTCTCCATGTCATCAATATTTTCACCTTGCATCCATTCATCGCATTGATCCACCTCACTCATCCATTACATTACCGTATACAACTTCTAGCATGTTAATTTTCTTTTCTTTTTGGTTTTGCGTATATGCATCTCCTAATTTTTATTGGTATAATTAATAAATGACATGAAACAATTATCCATACTATATACATTTCAACATATCATGTTATTTATACCATCTCTATCCATTATTTCTTGTTCGGTCATATGTCCTATCATTTGGTGCATCCATTATGTATCTTTTCTCTATTTGTCACATACACAACTTGTTTCAATTATCCCAAGGTCTTAGGTCACTCAAACATGAAGGCCATTTCGATTTTTTAGCCATACCTAATGTTCTAATCAAACTTCATCGAATATCATTAGTTCTTAAACTTTTGTAGGTCTCTCCTATTTACCTCGAGTTCAATTTAGGACCAAGCACATATATCATATATTAATTACATTTTTGAGTCTAGGAAATACTAAGCCATGCGTAGCTTTTTCCATAAAGTGAAAAATTTCCCTTGCTCATCCTATCATGCGCATAATCTAAACCTAAGGATCCAAATAGCATATATGTCAAAAAAATCAATCAAAATCAAAATTAGTAATAATATTTTATCATGGATCCTTAGGTATTTTAGATGTATCCATTGGGGCTATATATGTTTGGATGGTAGTGGAGCAATGTCGAAGGATTATGGGGCTATCTCCATCGAGGTTATAGATGGTTGACTGGTAGTGGAGTATACCCTCTGCATGGTGACATGTCTTTCATATTAGTGACCTTCTTTTGTATAGACTTATGATCACTCATGGATGAGCTAACTTATAATAGCTTGAGTTTTAATTGGTTAGTCCAACCTTACTCAAAATAAAGATGAATATCACTGCACACACTCTGGTCCTTAAGAGAATTGACTCCCTGGGATAGTCTAAGAATATTAAAGCACCTGATTTTCTAGGAGATGAGTTTGATTAGTTCCACAAGGGTGTATGAATTTTTTGAAACCCTTTTAGGTTTTGAAAACACTAAGATGTATGGGACAAAACAACATGTTACATACATATCATTCATCACACAAATGTCTTAATGTCTCCATTTGTCACATGTACTATACATTATTCTCCCCATTTTTATTATCATGTCTCATGTCCTCTTAATGTATCATTGCAATCACTACTTTGTCCTTGGTTAATTAAACCTACTTTTGATTAGGAAATGAATATGGGTCTATCCAAAACATGGTCAAACATGTAACTATAAATCACTACACATCATCATCCATCATATCCATATCTCACATCTAGGTCATATTATCTATTCAACCACATGCATCCATAAAGTACCACAATCTAAGCACCCTAAACACATGCCTCATACCATCCATACACCTCAACCATCACCTCATCATCATATCCCTCCTATGAATAAATAAATCCAGTCCATCACATATCCACATACATACATCATATTCATATCATTTCAAAACAAAAAATAAAGATCACATTTTGAAAGCTTTACTCGCCATCATCTCACATTCTCTTTTTATTGGGATAAAAGCAAAATTAAGTCAATTAAATAAATCTAATCAATCAATAAATCAAGCAAAAGGTTCAATCAATCAACTAATCAATCAAAAGACTCAATCACTCAATCAATCATCAAATGAAATCCAATCAATTGATAAATCAAATCATGCAATAAATTAGATTTACTTTCCTATGCATTAGATTAGCATTACTTTCTTACATTAGATTATATTTCCTTGCTTGTGCATTAGATTAGTGTTACTTTATTTCATGAGATTATATTTCCTTGCTTGCACATTAAATTAGTGTTAATTTATTGCATTAGATTAGATTTACTTTCCTACACATTAGATTAGCATTACTTTCTTTCATTAGATTAGATTTCCTTACCTACACATTAGATTAGATTTACTTTCCTGCATTAAATTATATTTTTTTACCTGCACATTATATTAGCTTTACTTTCCTACCTTAGATTAGGTTTATATTTCTGTGCATATATTAGATTTAATTTTATGTTGCAAGCGCATAGATTAGATTTTATTTCCTATTTCATGTGCATATATTAGATTTAATTTCCAAGTGCCTGCACATAGAGTAGATTTAATTTCTTTTTTGTGACCATAGACATAGACACAAATAGAGATGACCATCCCTAGTGGTCATATAGACACAAACATAGACACAAACATATATAACAACCATAGAATAGATTTAATTTCAGGCTCATAGAATAGGTTTAATTTCATGTTTTCTACACATAGATTAGATTTTATTTTTATGTTGGTAGCATGCCTATGCATAGATTAGATTTACTTTCATGTCATTGCCTACTTTCCTAGAATAGATTTACTTTCATAAAATTTCTTGTTTTCATAGACTAGATTTCCATTCCTGCATTTTATTGTTTTCATAGATTAGAGTTTATCGCTTTCATAGAATAGATTTACATTCATGTTTACCTAGCCTAGGTTTCTAAGTGAACCTCATACCCAGTGATCTACTCTACTACACTTGATAGTTGCAGTGACTGGTTATCCATGCAATTTGGTGCGATGGGTAGATTACCATAAGGACAGTCCTATTAAAAAATAATAAAAATACATAACTCAAAAAACCAACCCCCAATTATTTTCCTCCTCTCATGCCACATATCATTCTTCAACCATACCATATCCATTCTCCCATTACCTATTCGACCTTTTGTCAAGTATTTTGTTGTCATATTTTCCTTCCTCCATTAACTCGTTGCTTGAGGGGATAGACAATACCCATAAAACTGTGTCTCAAATCAGCTAAAAAACCTAAACACTCAATATTGGAGTCACTTAAGTCTAAGAATATTTTCTCAAGGCTATCATTAACCCCCTCTACTGGGGAAAATAATAAAACTCATTTTCTTCTCTCAAAATTCTAATCAAATCTCTAATACAAGGATTCAAAATTCTAATCAAAATGATCTCATCAATCTATCAAAGGTGAAGATTCAAGGGCATTCATCCATTCCATTACTAAGGCATCCTACATTGTTCTTGATTTGAGATAATCCTACGTCACTTCCCTCAAGCCAAAGGTCATTCTCCATCATTTGCCAATCATTGTCACTATCCATCATGAAGCCAATGATCGATGTCATCTATTTTTGCATCTTATTATTTTTACACACAATGTGGTACAAAAAGAGCATCTGTAGACACCTAAAAGTTTCATATTGGTATTGGTTAGATGCTAATATTTAATAATTTTTACAATTATTTTAATTAATACATTACAACCTTATAAATATTAATATTGACTATCCTAGCCCCTTTGACCATCCTAAGCACCTTCCTACACCTAACCCATGGTCATCATGAGACCATCCCCCCACATTAACTAGGGTCCACGCCACTCTAGTTAGCATTTACTCCCTACTCTCCTCCACATTCCAGGCTCATTAATGCACATGGGTGAGGATTCCCTCCATCCAAACACATTGATGAAGCATGTCATTTTTGTGGGTGAGGAATATCTCCATCCAAGAGCATTAATGAGGCATGTCATAACATGTCATAGTGTGTCATAGCCCAAATAGAGAATATTGCACACTTGTCCATCCAAGCAACTAAGTGGGGGAACTTATGATTCCTCCCTTATCTCAACCAGACCACTTTTATGTCATCCTATCACCCCCCTCATCATCCTCCTCACCCTTGGGAAAAAGTATAAATATGTTTCCATTTCATTAATTTTAGGAGAGAGTACATAAAACACTATCGAAACTCTATCCAAATTTCTTTTGGCCCTTGTGGATCTTTGAATTTGTGAAAGTAGGTACCTCATTTGGA
This sequence comes from Wollemia nobilis, assembly GCA_028583015.1. Taxonomy (NCBI): domain Eukaryota; kingdom Viridiplantae; phylum Streptophyta; class Pinopsida; order Araucariales; family Araucariaceae; genus Wollemia; species Wollemia nobilis. The sequence continues at coordinate 1,590,372 of JAQPPZ010016676.1, forward strand.
GAGCTCAAGACCATCAATCATTGAGTCTCTTTGGAATGTGTCGTAATATTTTTTTGTATCTATGCTCATATTCGACAACCAAATAGCACTAGATCTGCACTAGAAGCCTCGTGATACTTCTAGAAAGGTACAAATTTGAGTTTCAAGCCCTTGCTAAAACATAAAGCCAACCACCCTAGGCAGCTACATAGAGCCAACCACACTAGGCAATTGAGTCTAGAAGGAATATAAAGACTCACAATCAAAAAGCAGTCAATCAAGGTAAAACAAGTTAGTTTATAAGGTTTTGTAACCATTTTCCATAGTTTTGTAACTTTTGTAAAAGATTTTGTAAGCTTTTTGTAATATATTTTTCATGATATTGGGCCTTATATTGAAAGGTCCAATAGATGCTATTGATAATTTTATTATGGGATTATTTGTAGGTACTAGGATCAATATAGAGGCTTGGAAGGTTAATCAACAAGACTTCACAACCCTCCCCATAATTTGTTGTGTGATTGAGGAGATGATTTGTGGCACCATTGAACTCATTTGCAAAGAAAACCTTCCCTTTTGGGAGGTCCATTGTAATAAAAAAACTAATTTGTAACAAATAAAGTCTATAAATGCAATATCAAATTTCATTTTGTTTATTTACATGTTATGATACATTTTCTTAGTCACAACATGATTCAATATTACTCATCCATCACATCCCTCTTATAATTTTCCTTACAACTCAAAATTTTCTCACCATAAAGAAGCTTTGACTCTATACCCAATAAGATAAAGATTTCTAGGTTCTTAACTTTCACAAAAAAAATACCTGAGAGGCACTAAAAATGTAGGTCAAATTCATGATTTCATTTACAAGTTGCTTTTTGCCAATATATTCCATGCTTCAACCCAAAAATAAATCTCAAAGTCATTAGACACTTCCTTAGAAAATTGGCTAAGTCCCAAAATAAATTTTAAGATTGCACAAAGACAAAACAAAATGATTTTGAACTATTTTTGGCTATGACATCAACATGATATCTTGAAAGACCAAAAATACACAACTATGCATCAAGTTGAATGAAGCTAAATTTTTCAAGAACAAGGTAGTGCATCTCTGATATTGATCAAAAAAATCCACCCTCGACCCAAATCTGGAATGGAACAATCCTGGACATCTTTGAATGATGATTCCATCATTCCTACACCAAATTATGAGATTTCACAAAAGGTACTATATCAAAACAAAAATAGAAATCGTAACATAGAGATGCTAATAAAGCCAAGAGTGCACAAAGCCGAGAAAATAAAAATACTTGCCAAAGATGAATAAAACCATAATTTATCCAATGATGACATCATTAGACCATTCCAAAAGTTTTTGATTTAAGAAGTTTTCCAAACAATCAAAAAGCTCGATATTGTCATGAAACGAACTTTAATATGTATCATCCTAAAGTTTCCTTTAGAGCTATAATTACTTCAGTGCCTTCTAGCTATCTAAGTTAAGATTTTTAAGCTCGAGAATGATATCTTTGATAAAAAGTGGTAGTGGCCCAACCATTTGCAGAAGATAGTTGAATATTTAGGGAGCAAATTGCAAATAGATTTGAATTCAAATGGAAGGAAAAATTTGAATCGACCACCTTAGAAACACAAGCTTCCAAGAAGAGCCTTTGCCAGGCTGTTTGCCTAACAAAACCGTAATGACATTGTAAATATTACACTGCAAGATTAAAAAAGTAGCCTATAAATACCCCAATGCACCCCTAAGTGAGGGTTAGATTTGTAGAAATTTGCCTAGGTATATGCTATGTAATATCTACCAATTAGTAAAACAGAAAGTTGTTTGGCCTCAATTGCAATTGTGACTATAGGTTTTTATGAATGAATGTATATGTTTGAAATTATTTCTGTTACACTTGTAATTAGTTTATTCAGTCAAAGAAATTTTTTCTCTTTCAATATCTATTGGATAGATTTTTATTATAGTTGAAATGTCTTGCAACTGGATACACATCATTTGGTATCAGAGCAAGTTGGATCTTGCGGGGGAAGAAAAAAGAAGAGAAGAAAAAAAAAGGAGAGGAGAGCAAAAGGGCTCCAAGAAAATTGGCACTATGTGCAGTGCTTGTAGAAGGTTTATAAAACCTTGGAGAAAGAAATTGGCACTCTGTGTAGTGCTTGCAGGAGGTTTTTTAATGTAAAGCCTCAGAGAAAGAGATTGGCACTTTGTGTAGTGCTTGCAGAAGGTTTGTAACACCTTGGAGAAATAAATTGGCACTCTTTGTAGTGCTTGCAGGAGTTTTTTTATGTAAAACCTTAGAAGGAGGAATTGACACTTTGTGTAGTGCTTGTAGAAGGTTTGTAAAACCTTAGAGAAAGAAATTGGCATTCTGTGTAGTGCTTGCAGGAGTTTTTTTTTTCATGTAAAACCTTGAAGGAAGAAATTGGCACTATGTGTAGTGCTTGTAGGAGGTTTGAGATATAGAACCTCGGAAGGAGATTAATACTTTAAGGAGTACTTGCAGATGTGTGGCCCTATATGGAGAGCAATTATGAGTTTGATCAAAGAAAATCGTAGGAGCAGAGTTCTTTTCAACCAGAGGAGAATGATGCAGGAGCCTATGAGGGGTTTTTTTTAAGAAGTTTTAAAATAAATTTTTTATTACTCAAAATGGTATTCTTTGACGCAAAAATAATTATCTGAAAATGGTAATTACTAAAAAAGGTAAATTTTGATAAAGAAATAATTTTTTCGAAAATAATAATTACTTAAAAAGGTAATTTTTGGTGGAAAAATCAATTTGCCAAAAATACTAATTTTTTATTTTTAGGGATTTGAGTTTTAGGGTTTTCTTTTAGGGCTTCAAGATTTAGGGTTTTCTTTTAGGGTTTCTTTGGGGATATATATTCCCTTGGTATTGCATTGTAAAAAGGGGAAGTGAATCCAGGAATGAGAAAAGAAAAGTCTTTGGAATGGCTAAAATATATAATTATAGTTGAATAACTCTATTTTGCATTTGATAATGGCTAGTCTATTAAGTTTTAGTTGTAGTTAGTTGTATTAGGCTCTTGTGCCGTATGTACATGATTTTGTTACACTATACTCCCTCCATATTTTAGGAATTTCTCTAAACACTTATTCTCTTCTAACCCTTCCATATCTCACTTTTATTTTAATTTCCAAGGAGTTATCCTTCTCCAAAGGTTGAACTGAGAGAAATCTTAGTCATCAAAATTGGCTACAATTTACCCAAGTTTTGTAGGTGAATTGGAGAGGAGAGGGAAATCCTCTAAGGGAGGTTCCAGGTTCGAATCTCCACCCTACCAAAAAGCTGAATTGGGTACCCAAAATCCAATTGATAATGTTAGTGCGAGCAGGGCTGGGTGCGACTCCCGGGTGACTTTGACGGTGTAGAACCCCCTGTTCATGGTCTCTCAGACCAAGGCGGCCCCACAAGGGGTTTTTCTCTTAAAAAAAATTGGCTACAGTTTAGGGTGCTCTTCATAGACTTAGGTAAATTTTATGCCAATAGGTCTATAGTGCTACTAAAATAAGCTTCATAGATCTTATAAATATGAATAACTATCACACGAAGATATTTATCCTTCTTTTTCTTGTCTGACTACTTGCTCTCTTAAGAATTAGTCTATTGAGGTTCCTCATTTACATATTTGAGAAATCCCTTGTTGTGGAGCAAATATTCAATCTTGATTTTTCTAGTGGTATAGATTGGACCATTTAGCAAGGGCACATGCTAATCTAGACTTTTCCTACCAAAACATAAAATCCCACATGCAATTATAACTAAAAACAAGACTACCAATGCAAAGATCTAAAAAAAAACCATGCAATTTGAAAAAGGGCTCAAAATGCTTTGTATGTAAAAGTTATGGACTTTGGAAGTTTGACCCAAAACTCACACAAAATGCCTCTACAACCTTTAATTTTTTTTTGTAATTGTAGCAAATTAGAGGGTGACACATGTTACTACATAAGTGGTTGAGGGGGTGTCAACTATGCATGGATTGGATAGTGTACTAACAAATGAGGTGACACCACTAATCACAATCTAGGGTGCTAACTATGGAAGCCATTAGGTAGTATACTACCATACCAAACTATGCCACTTGTCACACTCTAATTTTCTCTACAACTTGTAAACCACATTGTACCGCTTGTCACTTTCTAATTCACTTTGAAATCCATGCTTCACCAAGTTTGCTAGTGAATTTGCAACTATATAGTCACTAGGATCAACGAGATGGTTGAATGTAATTGGTCAAATTGACATGTGGTGTTTTGTTTGCCATACCTACTTTTGACGTGTAGTCCCTTGCCATATCATCCTATATCATGTAAGCAAGTACCATATCATCACTTACTATGTCATATTGCACCACATCATCATGTTCCATATCACCATGTGCCATGTCATCAACTACCAAATCATCACTCACTATGCCATATTGCATTATCATCATGCACCATGTCAACAAGTGCCAATCATCATCCACTATGTCGTTAGGTGCCACATCCTCAATTGCCACATCACCACAAAATAGTAAAAATGGTTTATTTTATTAATTGCCATGCCATATTTGATTATTTTCAAGTTAGGTATATTGATGTTATCATTCTAGATGTTGATGTCATATTTGTTCAAAATGGAATTATGGGCTTCCAAATTATTACCTCTTAGACCCAATGTCCTAAGAGTGGATTCAGTAGCCACTAAGTCTTGGGATTCCTTTATATATAAAAGGTCCATAAGAGATACATAATGGAATTTTTTCTTTTATCCTTCTATCCTTTCCTTATCAAATGCGTGCCCACTTACTGATGTACATTTGCATCAATTTGATGCAATTTCCTATTATACATGTCCTTTCCTCCCTATTGGTTCTTGAATATTTTGTGAATTATTCCTTTTTAAATTGAAATTTTTGAAATATGGAGGGAAATGAGTGATTTTTTTATCATAGAAAATATATATCCATACACAAAATAGAGAAAAGTGTTGAACTGATACCCCTCTAAATTTTCACAGAGAATCCAAAAACAGTAATGGTTTGTTCATATATATCAAGATTTTACCAACATAACCTTTTTGTCAAATGCAACTAATTATGACATCCTCTCATGCCAATGCAACAAAAAATTTGTTAGGTCATTTCAACAACTTTATTAAGTAGCTTGAAGGTCTTTGCCATGCGTGGAAGTATACCCACAACTTCACTAGTATTTGGGATCTATTGAAAAATATTCAACCTCTTATTTTCTTCTTTCATGACATCCATGCAAATTGTCTTCTTATTTGTGTTTCTATTGGACATAAAAATCCAAAAGAGTACAAGAATTTTTTTTTTTGAAATATACATAAAAGACAAATAAAATTTTCAAAAAAGTCAATCTTGAAATTAGGGCATCCATCTAGATATATATAAAAAAAATTAAATGGATTAAGTGCCAAGAGAGGAATAAATATATTTTATCAATGGGATTTTCTTCTAGAGTAAATATCCTAAATCCAATGAAATCCGCATGATCTGAGTCCTCCTAGGGTTTATTAGAAAATCCCTTTTTAAAAACTATCAATAGCTTAAGGAAAAAACTTCTAGCTGCTCCAAAAGCTATTGCATTTGGGAGACATTGTAGAAGCTAATTTTTTTAAGACAACCAATTGAGTAATGGAGATTCACACCTAATCTAATACCATGTTGGATTTTTTGTTGTCTCTAGAAATGAATGCATACTATATAAGGGGTGTCAATGGATGCCAAATAATCCTACTCAGAAAAATAGAATAAACTCCAATTGATAATTAAATTATGGGTATGAGGGGGTATTTATAACCAATAACAAGTACCTTTAGACAAAGGTTAAGGAACCAACCTATAGGTAAAATAATAAAATATTACAAAAAATACCTTTACAAGTTTATAATGACCTAAAGGGATTATACATACAATACAATAGAAAGTTAGTGGTGGCCTCAAGTGAAGTTGAACCACCACAATTTAACAAGCTATTCCTTCCACTTTAGATCCTCCAGGGCAACATAAACCTTTAGAAGATAAGTCATATTATGAACAAAAATGAAAGAGATTGATGAAAATAAAAGTAATAATATGAATAGAAAAATAAATAAAGATCTCATAAGTAAGAAAAAAGAGAAAAGAAAGCTTAAAGGGATATTGTTTTGGAATACCAAAAACAAATATCGTAGGCGTTAACAGGAAGTGGGGTTAAGCCCATACATAAAAATAAAAAGTGAGGATAAGTATTTTGGAAGATTAAGGATATAAATAAGACATCTAAACAAATTTATTAAGGAATTAATAAGTTTTTATAGTCATGCATTATTTTACTCCAAGATATAAAACTAATTATTGAGGAATGTATAATAACAGGGGTAGAGTTTAAGGGAACATACACCAATGGAAGGATTCATGTGCTAGAATTTTATGGGTAGAATGGACAGGTAAAAATGAGTAGGAAGGTAGATGTGGGAACTAATTTTACAAATACTAGGTAGAAGTTAGGAGGGGAAAACCTTAACCTTAATGGAAACCCCATATAAGAAGTACTAAAAAATATAGAATGAAGTCTAGATAAACCCATGGATCTCATGAAATATCTATTGGGGGAGTTCTAAAGGAACCATAAATGATGAAGTTATATCGGGAGGGATAAGCAAACAAGAGAAGGTAGGAGAAATTTGGATGGATTGTGTTAAAGGAAAACTATTATTACATAAGGGAAATAAAGAAAAAAATTTAATCCCTATAGATATAGATGAGGAGGGCATCCTCTTGAAAATTTCAAATAATATATATGAGTAGAAAAAAAAAGAATGAGAAAAAGTTTTGTTGGAAAGTTTATGGGGGTGAGATCGATGGTGGAGAAAATTAAAATATGGGCCACCTCAAGATGGGGAGTCAAGGGGCATGTGGATTTTTCAACTACTTCCAAGGGATTCTTCCTAGTCACATTTATAGCAATAGAGGACTAGAATAAATATTTTAAGGGGACCATGGTTTATGGGTTGTTTTAGCTTATTCTTAAAAAAATAAGATCTTGGATTCAACCCTGAGATTAAAAAAGTTGAAGTAGCCCCTATTTGGATAAAACTTCCTTCCCTACTTCTAATGTTTTGGGATGAAGATATATTTAAAATTATAGGGAATAGTATTGGTAGATTCATGGTTGTGGATTATGTTACTAAAGAAATAAAGAGGGTCTACTTTGCTAGAATGTGTATCTTAGTAGAATTTGGCAAGACTTTATTGGAGAAAATTAAATTAACATTAAGTAAATGTGTATGGAATCAAGAATTTTTATATGAAATTAATACCTTTAGTTGAAGATTTTATGGGAAAATAGGTCATATTGCAAATAACTGTCTAGTTAGAAAGAACTCTTCTGAAAGGAAGGAAAAATAAGACTCAAAGTTGAAGCAAGCATGGATAGTAAAGGATAATAACAAGGTCACACCTAGTGATAATCAAAGAGCTAGGCAAGAACATGGATCAAATTCATGGATGAAAAGTAGAAAACGAGAATGAAGACATGAGGGAAAACACTAGAATACAAGTTCCATAAAAAATAGATTAGACATTAAAATATTCAATAAAGAGGATTGCAAAAAGTGGTGCAATGGATGACCAATATATACTGGCTAAGCTTGATACTAATACTCAAGAGGTTGTTCTATCTACCTTTCCATATATCCTAATAGTTCAAGAGTTGAAGCATGATAATTTAAGTCATGAGGCATGTCGTCTTGCACAAGTAAAAGTGGGAATGGGAAAAATAGATGAGGATGATGGGATAGTGCATCCCATAAAGGAGTGCGATATGATGGAAATAAAATCATATGTGGAAAGAAGGATACATCCACTGAGGTAACATCAACACCTAATATGTAGGTCATTAGAATCTCCTATTTTTTTTTTGAATTAAGAAGAGAGGAATCCAACAAAGTAGAAATATTATCATTAAAAGACAAGAGGATCAAAGAAATAGAGGATAAAGCTTATAGAACACAACATAACTAAAGAAAACGTATACAGGAAGTACTCAGATCTTGAAATATGAAGGAGATAAAATTATTAAGTTGGAATGTTAGGGACACGAATGCCCCTAACAAATAGAGGTTGGTTAAATATCTAATTAAGAACTACCAACCAAATATTCTACTATTACAATAAGCAAAACTTAATAAAATAAATTCTAGTAAGATACATGGAAAATGGAGGATTGGAGAAGGCTATCAAGAAGAAGCCCAAGGAACATTAAAATGTATAATTACAATATGGAATTCTAAATACTATGAAGGTGAAATACTATAAAAGAGTTTGGACCAATTAACAACTCTAATTACAACTAAAATATCCAAGTTAGCTTTTGTGATCACCAATATCTATACCCCTAACACTAATAGGGGCCAAAAGAAACTATGGAGAGTTGTAGATAAAATGGGTCAACAACTTAGAGGATTGAAATGAGTAGTGGTGGGTGATTTTAACACCCCTTTCACATCTACAAAAAATAGAGGAGGTTTACAAGAGTACACAAATAGTATGGAGGAGCCAGGTAAGTTTATAGTTGAAGTAGACCTTTTTGATGTAAACTTAAATGGAAACATGTTTACCTAGTTAAATAGAAGGATAGAAGATAGCTTTATTAAGGTTTTATTGTTAGAGTATATTACATTATTTGGTACATGCCGATGTACCACCTTGGGTACATTTCTAGAGTAGGAGTTTATCTTAGGGTAAGGTTTGAGTAGTTACTTCATGCAATGTAATAAATGCACAAGTGCTAGAATACACAATTATGTAAATGTGCATGTAGTCCACATGTACATGAGTCATAGGATATGTAGATGAAGAGTCATGGGTAGAGTAAAGGCCAAGGAACATATCTTCCTATATATAGGCTTTTGGTGGGTGAAGAGAGAAAGAGTGAGAGGAATGATATCAAGATAGAGAGTAGTGAGTAGGTACAATGTAGTTCTTCATTGAAAATTTTGGAGTGTTCATATCCTCCATTATATTTCATTGTACTATTTTCATGAGCTTTTATTAATGGTATATTACTGAGTTATTATATAATTTTATCATATAGTTTTCCTATATATTATAGTGCCATTATCATATAGTTATCATAGCTTTCTTATTTTACATATTGTGGTTGCATTTTATTTAATATACATCCTCAAAAGCTAACAATGGCATCAAAGTTATGGTAAATCAACATGAAATAGAGAGAGCCACAAGAAATATTGAGAGGAGATCAAAAATATAATTTTAGAATTTTTGAAAATTGCATTTGGCCAGAGTCTTTCCATAGGGTTGTAGAAAAACTCATGAAGACTAGGACTCAACATTGATTCCATTAGATTGAAAAATAAAATAGTGAAGATTTATTATCTCTATATTTAGATTTTCTTCCATTATAGTCATAATACTTTATTACAATAAAAGGAGATTCAAATAAAGTCGGGAAGCTTCCTACAAAGAGCTAGGAATAATATATTCTTTGGAATCAATCCAATACCTAAAGAAATAAACAAAAGATCAAATATTTGGAGGCCTAAGAAGAAGGTCCTATTGCAATATTGTAGACTTACACATTTTAGAAGAGAGAAAAAGGCTAGAGGAGCCTTATTGCATATTGAAGAAGAAGAGACTCCAGAGAAGAGTCTAGGAGAAGATTGAAAATATCCATTGAAGATTGAAGAGAAGACCCAAACGAGGTCTCATTGAAGAACTTCCATATTTGGAATATTGAAGATAGAGGACTAGAAAAAGTTCTATTCTAGATTTTAGAACCACTCGATTTTATAGATCCAAGAGGAAGATCTCATTGCAAGACTTCATAGTTGAATATTGAAGAAAAGGTCTCATTGAGAAGACTAGAGAAGCTGCAAAATTAAAGGGCCAAGAGAAGAGGTCTCAAGGAATTATTTAGGAGGAGAAAGAAGAAGAAGGCTAGGAAAGCCTTATTGTATATTTTAGAGAAGGCCATTGAAGGAGTTTTGAGGAGAACTCATTGGAAAAATTTACTAGCAAGAAGGAGTTCTTGATAAATGAGGTTTTGGGATAGTTATCGCCATCCAACAACAAGACAAAAAGGATAAGGATTTGGCAAGGAGTTTGCCAAATTTTAAATAAGAATAGTGAAGACCTCAAGACATTCAGATTCTTGAGAAGAAGGCCACTAGATAGACCAATTTTGAAGTCAAAATTTGATAAGGAGGTTGAAGGAGAAAAGGAGTTAGAAGAAGCCACCAAATCTAAGAAATTTGAAGATTGCCATTGAAGGCTTCTAGGAGAAGAGTTACAACTAATATTTGGAGGAGTTTCCTACCAAATTTAGGAGATTCAAGGATAACATTTCGAAGGAGAAATTGACTGTGAAAGGATAGCAATAAGGGCCACATTAATAGCTGCTGAGTTTTCAGATTTCAAGAGAGCATCTTGAAGGATAGTTAAAGCCATAAAACTACATTTTTGGGCAGCAAGTTAGAGGGTTTCAAAGCTACAAATTGGTGGGATAAATAGCTATTTCGAACAAAAAGAAAGAGTTACAATTTCATCTAATTTAGGGTAGCATTTAGGTGAATCTAATCATCAATATCTTCGTCATCTACAAAGGTCATTAAGGTAAGCAACTTTGGTGTAAAAGGTTCATTACTTGAACATTAGTTACTTGTTTTATTATTGAGTTTCATTAAGCACCATATTAGAGTTTAAAATTTTCAAGAAGAAGGTTGTATAATTAGTCTTCAAGAAAGTGCAGAAGATAGTTGCTACAAGGGTTATAAACTGAACACGAAAAGGAGGAGTTAGATATATTTCAAAAGAAAAAAATATCAACATCCTACCTTATAATAAAAGCAAAGAAGATATTATTCTTAAGTGAAGGTTGCATATATTAAGAGTTAATTAGAAGGAGCAATAAGGAGAAATTAATATTGCATCATACTAGTTATTAAAGGTGCATTAGGAAAACCCAATTATTCAACAGGTTATTCTGGGTTTTGAAGACAACAAATTAGGAAAACCCCCTCAAGGGATGGGGATAGGAAGAAATCCCAAAAAATCTAAATGAAGTTCCTCTCATGGAACGTGAGAGGCCTCAATGGCCTGCCCAAACACAGGGAAGTCAGTGCAATAAGAATTCAAGTGAATCCAACTATTATCATGTTGCAAGAAACAAAAACTGATGAGATCCAGTAAAAAAAAATAGCAAAAAAAATTTGGAATCAAGGGGAGATGGTTTGAAAATCATCCAGAGGAGCATCTAGAGGCCTTATGACTTTGTGGGATCTCTGGATAGTAGAAGGCACCATTATTCAGAAAGATGACAGGGTTCTTAGTGTTTTATTTAAGGAAATAAACAACAATAGGTCATGGATCCTTTTAAATATTTATGCCCCGAATTCATTTCAAGGGAGAGCTCTACTGTGGGAGTACTTAGGCAATCTGAGTGAAATCTTCCATAATGTCCCCTAGATTCTGGCTGGGGATTTTAACACTTCTCTTTACCCTTCAGACAAAATGGGCAAAAATGGACCACCTATCAGGAGCATGGATGAGTTCAATGACTTTGTGAAATCCAACATGTTGATGGATGTAAAACTTAGAGGAGCGAATTATACCTGGAGCAATCTACGGATAGGCTGTCATCTCATTCAAGAAAGGCTTGATAGTTTTTTTCTATCAAAGGAGGCTACAAATTTATTCGTTGATTCTACCCTACAAGCCCTTCCTAAAATTGCCTCTGATCATAATACCATTTTGTTGGAGATCCCTAACTCTCTTTCCTTCAAGAAACCTTTAATATTTCAATCTATGTGGATCAAACATTCCAGTTTCAGAGGTAACTTAAGTCAGTGGTGGCAGCAGCCTATCAGGGGTAGTGCAACTTTTAAACTTGCTGGCAAATTAAAGTTTGTTAAGGAAAAACTTCGAACTTGGAACAAAGAGGTCTTTGGGAACCTCTTTGAAATAAAAAATAGGTTGTTGAAAGTTTGAAGATAATTGATCAGAGGATCCAACATGGTGATGCTGATGAAACTACTAGGCAGGAGGAACGAACAAAACTAGCATAGTTTCATAACATTTTGGCCTGTGAGGAAATATATTAGAGGTAAAAATCAAGGGCTCTTTAGTTGAAATATGGAGATTCAAATTCTAAGTTTTTTCACGTCACCATGCTTAGAAACAGAAGCAATAACAAGATATATATTTTTAAAAAAGCAGATGGTTCTATTACTCAAGACTTAACAAAAATCAGAAAGGAGGCAGTAACTTATTTCAATTTTATCCTTAGTCAGGAATCACATTGCAATGAGGAGGCCAAATATATTCTCTTGCAATCCATTCCTAGCATAATAAATGAGGATATAAACCTTAAGCTTCTAGCTCCTTTTTCTGATGAGGAAATTAAGGAAGCCTTATTTAGCATGGATCCAGACAAAGCCCTAGGACTCGATGATTTTCCCCCTTGTTTCTATCAAGATTTTTGGGACATCGTAAGTGAGGATGTAATTTTTGCTATCAGAGAATTCCAAGCAAGCAATCATATCCCAAAAGGTATCAACTCTACTTTTATTTCTCTAATTCCTAAGAAGCAAACCCCTGAATCTATGGTTGACTTCGGGCCAATCGATCTATGCAATGTTTCTTACAAGATCCTAACTAAAGCCATTGCAAATAAAATGAGATATATTCTACCCCACATCATAGATCCATGCCAGGGAAGCTCTGTCCAGGTCAGGTCAATCTTGGATGGAGTTATCATAGTTCATGAAGCTCTGCACTCTGCTCATAAGACTAACAGATTTGTTTTTGCCCTCAAGCTTGATATGAACAAAGCATTTGACAGGCTAAATTGGGACTTTCTGATTGCTGTCCTCCTTAAGTTTGGTTTTCACCACAAATGGGTTAATTTGATCAAAGAATGTATTTCTAAAGCATGGTTCTTAATTCTAGTTAATGGAACAACTGCTGGTTACTTTCAAAGTCACAGAGGAATTCGGCAGGGGGACCCTATCAGCCCCATGTTATTCATCATTGTGGCAAAAGCTTTAGACAGAACCATAAAAAATGCTTGTAGTTCAAGGCTAATTTTGGGAATCAAGGCAACATCTCTCACTAGGGCTATTTATCACCAAAAATTTGTCGATGATACCATTATATTGACTAAGGCATCAGTGGTTGAGGTCAAAATAATTAAATACATCCTGTAACTCTACGAGGATGCTGTTGGTTAGAAAGTTAATTTCAGGAAAAGCAACTTATATTTCTTGAACACCCCCATTCAGAGGCAAGGAAGGATTGCATAAATTTTAGGGTGTGATATAGCAAACCTCCCCACTTCGTATCTTGGTCTCCCTCTTTTCATTGGTTCTTCGAGAGAGTCAATGTGGGATAGGGTTATTGAAAGAATTCAAAAAAAACTTGCTGGATGGAAAGGTCATCTTCTATCTCAAGTAGGAAATTTGACCCTCACTAAGGCCTCTCTTCAGAGCATTCCAGTATATTTCCTCTCCGTTTTCAAAGCCCCTATGAAGTTTTTCTAGAAAATTGAGAAACTCCAATTTTTTTTTATGGACTGGATTAGAGGAGAAAAAAAGGATACACCTTGTAGGATGGACCAAAGTGTGCAGACCCAAGGAAAATGAGGGCTTAGGTCTGAGGAGAATTGCTCATATAAATTTAGCTTTACTAGCTAAGCAGGTGTGGCATCTCATTTCTGGTGAAGAAAATGAATGGACAACTATCATCAAACAAAAGTATCTTCAAAATATGGAATTTCTAAGTGACTCAGTTCCAATAAGAGGTTTTGCTTTTTGGAAAGCAATTCTTAATTGTAAGGAAATCATCAAAAAAGGTTTAAGATGAGTTTTAGGCAATGGTGAGAGGATAAATTTCTGGAATGACAGGTGGGCTAAGGACGAACCACTTACGCAATATCCTAACTTAGCCCGAATCAGAGATATCACAGAAGAACTCATTGGAAGAAAAGTATCCGATTATATGGTTGAGGATAGAGGTAGAATGAAGTGGAAACAAATAAGAATTCAGATATTTCAAGCGGAATCAAATGATCTTTGTAACATTCTCGGGCAACAGTTTATCCCCATGAGACCCAAGGAAGATCAAGTGACCTGGGATCCTACGGAAAACGGGCAGTTCACTATTAAATAAGCTTACAAGATTCTGCTTGATGAAGAGGATTTTTTCCTCCAAAAGGACTTAGTTTGGATAAAAAATTTAATTCCAAAAATTGCAGTCTTTTCATGGCTGGTTATCTAAGGAATAATTCTAACCATTGATAATATGATGCGTAAAGGTATTTGTATCACTAATCATTGTTATCTGTGTAGGGCTAATTGGGAGACCATTTATCACATTTTCCTTGAGTGCCCTTTTTCCTTGACTATCCTAAGTGGGGTTTTTTAGGCCTTCAATATTTCATGGGTTAAACTAGCCATCATACTTGATTTGTTCATGCCTTACCCCTTTTCAAGCCAAAGACTTAGATACATGTGGAAAATTTGTCTCAATCACTATCTTTGGCAGGTGTGGTTAGAAAGGAACCATAGAGTCTTTAATGAGTCTATCCATGATCATCAAACTATCATTGCTAGGATCCTATCCTTTGCCAATGAGAATGTGAACCTTATCCCTTTTAATAGTTGTAAACCTCATCTGCAGGAGACCATGATTTCTCAATATTTAAGCTTAACGTTGTTAGATGAGTCTGTGCCTAGGGTAGTCAAGCCCAGAGCCAATGTTAAGTGGTCTCCACCTCCTATGGGTTGGTTTAAGCTTAATTTTGATGGAGCATCTAAGGAAAATACTAGCAGAGCTGGCACTGGTGGCATTGTGCGAGATCATAATAGGAATTTGATGTTTGCATTTTTTGAATATTTTGGAACAAGGAGGAACAATGAAGCTAAAGCTAGAGCTATGTGGAGAGGCCTTCAAACGACTCAAGACTTAGAAGGAAATTTGATCATAGAAGGAGACTCTATGCATGTTATAAATCTCCTCAATAATTGGAAAATACCTCCTTGGAGGATTAAAACAATTGTTGAAGAGGCTAGGATCCTTTTCCAGGGAAGACAAGACAGAAAAGCCCAACATGTCTTTCGGGAAGCTATCAAAATGGCTGATAAGCTGACCAATTTTGATGTCGATGGTCACAAACTTTTCAAATGGGAACATAGTGTCCCGAGTGAAGTAGAGGAGCTTATTCAACAAGAATTCCAAGAATGATAGTTGAATTTACCAATATGGAAGGCACTGTAAGTTCGAAGGCTAGGAGTATTCCCATTTCTTTTTTGAATTGGACTCACAATAAAAATTATCTGAGCTGTCAGTATTCGTGGATGATGCTTGGAAATACCACAAAGAATAATGGGGACAGTCACATGTCAGATAACATGGCTCCTAGTCATCTTAGTAATTTGAGGTTGGTTGATAATCATAGGGAAGGAAAGAAACGATAATATAAGACTTCAAACCAAAGCCACATGGACCACCAGATAGCCACCGCCATAAATCTAGCCAACAGGTTCACTTCTCCAAGGTTGATTGGACAAGAGAGTATGTGGTACCAAAGCATGTCATATACGGAAGAAAGCAATTACCAAAGAATTATTAAGAGTAACTATCAATACAGAGCTTGTGGGATTTTTTTCAGTATTCTGCTATGTGTGTCTGCAACTTTTTGTTTCTCCATTGTCTCAAGGAAGGGATCCTTGTTTGTTTCTATTTTGTAATTATGATGCATGTGTGTTTTCTTGGGGTATACCCAAAATGTTGTATGGGAAGTTTCTTTTTGATAACAAGCTATGTGCCTTACCGAATGTAATGGCTTTGGCAGCATGTAGATTTTACATATATAGGATCCTTAGTAAGGATATGTTCATCAACAACCTTGGGCTGATTTTTGTAAAAGGTTTTGGGTCAACCTGTAAAACCCGATATTAATGCTATAGTATATTATCTACCAAAACAAAATTAAAGGTGCATTAAGTATTTAAGTTAAGGTGAAGATTAGTGCAAAGTCAAGCCATTCAAAAGGGCATATTTGTTGCATGATTAAAGAGTTTGGATTCATTATTGCTAAGTTAACCAAGCAAAGGATATATAGGAGAGAGTTGTCTAGTAAGGAGGGCAACATCAAATCACCATTTGCCATCAAGGAGTAGAGCAAGAAGGAACCTCATCAAGGAAGAGATAAAGTTTTAAAAAAGGGAGATTTAAAAATCTTAGAGTTTAGGTGCAAGATTAAGGTATTTTATTCTAACTATTGCAAAGCTATTTACATTATATTATTGCACCATATTCCTCTTGTCCTACATAGCAAAGAGAGGATAAAAGCTAGAGTGTCTTAAGACACTAAAACAACAAGCATTCTACATCTACAAAGTGGCCATATCATCAAGTTTGTAGATCAAACTTCAAGTGAAGAAATAGAGCCAATGAAGGGCTCAATAGCTAAGTTTCAAGGTGTTTAAAGACACTAAAATATAGTGCCTATATTAGTATAACCTGCAACATCAAATATTCTATGTAAGGATCATAACATCCATTACAAATATATTTAAAGCAAGAAGTATAGAATAAATGATAACACATTACAAGCATAAAGAAGCAAGGTAAGTAAAAATCAAGGTGTAAACAAAGAGTGCATTACCAAAGCAATAACTTGGATGAACCACCAGCTAAGAAGATAGGTTTGAAGCACCTAAAGCCACCATTACTAGAGTAGAATCATCACCTAAGAGGGTATTGTTGGAGCACCATAGAACCACCATTTCTAGATCCAACTTCATGGGAGAGTAGCATCACCATTCACTCAAGAAAAAGCATTGAAGCCAAGACCAAATAGTTTGCATTCGTTGGAAAGAAGTACTTAGGGAATAGAAGACATTGAAGGCATCCTTACATGTAAGGAAAAGGATCACCACTTTCCATCTCAAGCCGAGGCATATTTTACCACTTGGTACAACAAAATAAGGCATATAGACATACCTTTTAATGCCTACGCAGGAAGGGAGCACCCATGATAAAGTAACACCATATTGAGCATTGAAAGTATCATTTGAAGGTTAGAAGGTATAATAATTATTGCACATTATTAAAAGAGAGATAAGAGTGTTTAAAGTACTTAAAATAATGTTCATCAAGATTGTTACCTCCACTTACCACCTAAAAAATGTATGCACCACGTGGCCAAATCTTCAAGAAGAAACAAAGCCTATTAAAGTGCCCAAGTTGAAGAAAAGCATAGATTTTGGAAGCACTAGATTGAGCATTGGAGATTCAAGATTTGAGTGGAGTCAAAGTGAATTTAAGGAGGAAGACTCATAAGGCACCCATGAGTAATAAATGCTCTCTACCATACATAGAAGACTAGCATTACAATTCCAAAGTTTGGATTAAAGAGTCAAACTAGAGGTCAATCAACATGCATATTTCACATTGCAAGGAAGGTAAAGATTTACATAATTTAATATTTGCTTTCTTAAGTATAAGGAGTTATAAGGAGCTTAATATAAGGTTGAAAATTATTTATTATTGCATTTAAGAACTAAGCAAATATTAACCTTAGAGAGTTACAAGGCAATTAAAGCAAGGAGAGTATATCTTAAAAGATATTATAATTTGCATGAGATTCAAATAGTAAAATATTTACAAATAATTAATTAAGAAATATAAGGTTTTCAACATTGGAAAATTGAAATACTAGTTTACGAATATTATTTGAAGAAATTTTTGAAGAAAATAAAGCAAAAGCATTAATGATAATAAATTTTGCCATTACAGATGAAATACAACCCTACATTAGTTCAACAAGAACATCTATAGAAGCATGAAAAATCTTAGCCAAAATATTTGAAGGGAAGAATAAAGCTACTATCTTAAATCTTCAAACTCAATTACATTCTCTGAAAGTGAATAGTGGTGAAAGTATTAAACTATTCCTAAGGAAAGTAGAAGATATAAAAGGAAAATTATTAACCTTAGGAGAAAATATTGAAGATAAGTTTCTTGTTCAAGTAACCCCGTGAGCACTTCTAGACAACTACAAGCACTTAGTTATATATTTACAAATCCTAAGTAAAGATACATATTTTAATGAGTTAGTCAATATTCATCAAGAATATGAGGTGGAAAATACAGTTAAATATGAAATGACTAACGATGCATTAGTTCCAAAGGATAATCCTGTAACATCCCCACTATTTGGTTAAAAATTTTACTTGAAGAATGTGATACTACTGAAGATGACGAGTCGGATGAGTTTAGCACCCACCTCTGGTAGAGATAGTGGTCGTATACATTAGGTACAAGTTTTCAAGCGAGCCGAACGAGTTTAGCACCCACATTTGGTGGAGATAGTTATCGTATGCATCAGGTAAGGTGGGAAATGATGTCATGCTTAATGCACCTTGGTCCGTGGGTACATGTAAGTCCATAGAAAGGAATTCATGTAGGACTTTCTGCATGTTGCTTCTATTTTATGCATTTTTTCTATTAGGTGAGACTAGTATATATTGTTCATTTTCATAAATGATGTATGATTTAAAATAAATATGCATATATATTAATCCAAAAATTTAAAATATACATAAATGTAAACATTAAATATAAAATATTATTAAAATGTGTATTAAACTATATATAAGAATAATAATATATATTAATAAACATAATAATAATAAAAAATAAATATATGAAAATAAAATAAAGTATGTGTAATTATACACATAAACAAGCAATTCATTTTATTAAAAATATTTGTGGTATGAAATTTCTCTCCTTCGGATGACCGAAGATCATGCCACCTGGAGATCGAAGAAATGACCATACTGCATGTTAAAACCTGATGTGTCTTCATGAAAATCCTTTCAAATTCTTTAAAAGAGGAAATGAAACTCATTTTGGATCATCTGATTTAGTACTTCTTCATCCGCGCTTGCGGTTGGATGGCGTATCTAGTTCATCTAATTTGTGTTCATCATCATTTCATATTTAGGTTGATCTATAAATACAATAGAGGTTATGCTGGTAGCTCTGTGTGTGCTTTTTGTATTCCATAAATTGATGTTTATTGTGATATACTAGAAATTATAATACCCATAAATTGAGTCGTGGTGTGAGCATGTAAACCATGTGAAACAGTATGGTGTCTATTAAATTGGTTAATTATCTAAGCTCAAAGTGTGAGCATATGGACTGTGTGAAACAGTAGGGTGTCTATTAAATTGGTTAATTGTATGAGCCCAAAATGTGAGCATATGGATAATGTGAAAAAGTAAGGTGTCTATTAAATTGGTTAATTATTTGTGCTCAAAGTGTGAGCATATGGACTATGTGAAATAATAAAAGAACAAATGGTGTTTATTAAATTGGTTCTCTATAATTATAATTTGATTTGAAGAGTCTGCACTCAAAGTGTGAGCATATGGACTATGTGAAACAATAAAAGAACAAATGGTGTTTATTAAATGGTTAACTCTAATTATAATCTTATTTGAAGAGTCTGCACTCAAAGTGTGAGCATATTGACTGTGTGAAACAGTAAAAGAACAAATGGTGTTTATTAAATTGGTTAACTATAATTATAATTTGATTTGAAGAGTCTATGCTCAAAGTGTGAGCATATGGACTGTGTGAAATAGTAAAAGAACAAATGGTGTTTATTAAATTGGTTAACTATAATTATAATTTGATTTGAAGAGTCTGTGCTCAAAGTGTGAGCATATGGACTGTGTGGAACAGTAAAAGAACAAATGGTGTCTAATAATTTGATTTGAAGAGTGTGCACTTAAAGTAAAAAGCTTATAATAAACTACCATTAACTATAGCTGTGTAAAAAGGGTTCACACTTAAAAAGAATATGCTTAATTGTATTCATTTATTTGTTATATATTTTGCAATGTTGCCTGTATATTGTAGTTGCATACATGAGGGCCATGCTGACCCAATATATTTATTACCCACTGTATTCCTACCATGAAGAAAATATAATGGAGCAACAAATATTTTGATGACTCTCAAACTTCTCAAAGAATGGATAGATGTGGAAAATAAGCCATATCACCACAAATATTTTGTATACTTTTGATCAGTCAACTTGCTATAGTAGATTTTATCCGGTTTTGGAGGACTAAGTTCTGGCTAGTCTTTTGTACATAGCCAAAATATTGTGAAAGCTCTTTAAAATAGGGTTTATGTGAAATATTTCATTTAGCTTATTTTTAAAATTAAAATTATGTCCAATTCGGTGTTTACTATTGCTTACTGTTCATTTTTGACTTAGAGTTGTACCACTATTTTTATCTCATAAATAATGTTCTTATTAAATGTTGGGGCAATGTTTACCGTAGTTGTAGAAATAATCAAAGGATTACTTTTCTTTATTTGTGCACTTTCATTCAAATGGCAATGTGACCAGTGTTGCTAAAATAGTTGAATGGAAGTATTAATTATCTTAGGTTTGATTAGATTAGATAACATTCATGTATATGGATTGAAACTTTTATTCTCAAAACTATCGTGGTTCATGTATAGTTCAACCGAGTGTAGGAAAATATGGCAAAATGATCAATGAATGTAAATAAAACATTATGGAAAATGATTAAGTTAGGTCATAATGGCGTCTTGGGTGTGCATGATCGTGGCATCCAATTGATATTTTCTTTTCTTCATATCAAGAGTCACCGTAGATTTAGAAGGTGTTATTATTATATCAAACTATAGAAGATGTTCTAAAAAGAAATATTATATTAATCATGTCAACCCTAAAAATTTCCAAACTGTAGATGTTTTTCCTCGGTGTTTGCTTAAACATGTAGTCAAACTATTTACCAAAAATCATAAACTCAGATCAATTAGAGTTTACTTTACCTAAATTCAATATATTTAAGAAAAGAACTATCATTTGAATGTTTAAAATGAAATTCCGTCTGGATTAAAGAATGACTAAGATTTAAAGTGGAAACATAATATTATAGTTGGTTATTTACGAAAAATATTTACATTCCTTGAAAAGTAGAATGGTAGTTCCTGCCAGCTTATTTACAAGGGACTATTGTGATAAATACTTTGGTATATTTAAATGTTTGGATAAATGAAATCATATTTATTTCCAATGACAAAATTGTAGTTATAGCTTGCATATACTTTGTTCCATGTAGTATAATGACGATTTGCATCCGTGGTAATTTCAAAATAAGTGCAAACCGTAGTTTGAAGTAATTCAAGTTCCATTGATATATTTTAATATAATTTTTGGTTGTTAATAATGATTACCAAGTAGGGGTATTTCAGTTGATGTTTTTATATAATTTTTTATTACCAAGTAGGGGTATTTCGGTTGATGTATTTATATAATTTTTGGTTAATGTTTTAGTTTTGTCTTTTATGGAATAAAGTTAGGGTAGAAACAATTTAATGTTTTAATATTGTCTTGATGATTTAGAGTTTATATATAAGTTTATTAAATGGAAAAGATAAAAAGTTTATAGAAATGCCTTGTTGTTAAAGTTAAGATTTTAATAGGAGTAATATTTGTAAATCTTTATATGTCAAGTACATATGTTTTAAAATACCAATACCAATGTTATGAATGATTAATAGCAAAATCCTTATATGAATTTATAAACTCATGGACTCCTTGATAGATTCAAAAAAATTCAACTGCATATCTTGGAAACAAACAATGTTGTAAACCTTTAGCGAAACCTAGATCCAATATTAACTTGATCGTGATAGTTCCAAACACTAGATAATTACATCAGACAGAGCTGGATGACTATCTTTTTTAGCCAATAGATCAGCTCAATCTTGTATGAAGGATGCACCGGTTCATGTGTATACATTTTAAAAATTGCAAACTCAATAATAGCTCTTGCCTTGTTATACGTCTCCAATTTTACCATCAACATACATGTTAGAAGCAATCCAAAAATTAACATTTTGTGTTTTACGCAAAATGAAAGGTTGGAAGAGTTGTCAGGTTTACCTTTTTAGATATTAAATTAATATTTAAAATTTTCTTCTAAGATAGGATTAGTTGTCCACTAATGTCCATTCAAAAGGTAAACTATAGTTCACCCTAATATTCGGAGAAGATTCACAAATGTTTAATAGAACATTTTGTTTATGACTTATGATTGCCTTGTATGTTTAGAAATATCAATTTTACCTAGGATCTAAATAGTTTAGAATCTTTTGGTCTTGGGGAGGACCTGTGCTTGTTGTCTACAACCTGTTAACCCTATGGCTCCTTCAATTTGGGTCCCTTGGGACCTTCCCATCCCTTTCTCATGGATTGTGGTTCTGCATTTGATTTCTCTATTTCTTTTGGTCTTCACGTAGCTCAACATTGTATGCAAGGGGATTTCATGGCCTGTGGAAATCCTTAGATTTGCTGCTCCATTTTCCAGGCCCTGTACGGGATGCTATTATGGTCCTATTTTCTTGCATCCTGATGTGTATCCCTACCCTCCCTGGGTGGGATGATCCTTCATGGTGGTTCCTCTACTCCATCCAGCTATTCGAGGTGGTTTTCTTTCTTGACATGTATCTCGACCCTCCTTGGTTGGGATGATACTTCATGGTGGTTCCTTTGCTCCATCTGACTATTTGAGGTGGTTTCTTGCTTGGAAGTTTTGCTTTCTAGATTTTCCATGGCGGGATATTGGTTTATGGTTTTTCCCCTGAGAAAGATTTTTCAAAATTGTATTCTTCTTGCATAGGTGAGAATTTTCAAATTTACTTTTGGGCAGGATTTTCAAATTTCCTGTTGGGCAGGATTTTCAATTTTGCAGGAGTTTTTAAAATTTTCTTGGTTTATTTTTCTTGCTTGGGTGGGATTTTTTTCTTTTCCTACTTTGGGTGGGATTTTATTGTGCTTTTCCTTTGGTCTATCCTTTGTCCTATCCTTTGGCCTTTCTTTTGGCCTTTCCTTTGGTCTATTGAATTGTTGTAAAAAGGTTTTGGGACCCCTTTCAAAACCCATTTTTAATGAAATTTTTACTTATAAAAAAAAAGTTTAGAAAGAGAGAATATATTATGAATATTTAAACTAAAAAGCCTTTGTTAATTTAGTTTGATTATCATATGCATGGATAATTCATAGCTATGTAAGATATTGACTTGTTTTATAAATTACATACCCTTGAATAACACTTTATGTTATACACTAGATTGTAAAAGAAAGATCCTTTGGAAGAGATAAAACCTCTAGAAATTTACCACCTGGTACATCAAGGATTTCCTCTTTAATAGTAGAGGATATGAAAGATATGGTAATAGAATTTATAGATTAAAAAAATATAGAAGATTTCTAATTAAATGTAGAATTTATCTTTGAAAGTGGAGTAACAAATAGATTTTATTTTTGAGATCTAGTTCCAAATATTTTAAGTCATTTGAAGAGAATATTTTTAACACTTGCTTTGCTAAGTAAAGTATTATGATTTAATTGGATTCACGAATGTTAGGAGAATTTCCAATAGAATAGGTAGACTCACTCAACCCCATTAAGTACACTTATGGATTCAACCTATTGATGCTTACCTCGAAAATCATGAAAGCCATTAAGAAGGATGTGGAAGCAAAGAATTGATGACATCGAGAATGATGTGTATCCACCCAAATCTGATAGTTCGTAGTGGTGGCTATTGTGATTTGGGGATAACCGTTCTCTAGAAATAATAGAAGGCTTAGTGCATCCTATGCTATGGAGAGTAACAAATGATGGAATGGGATGTCATTCCAGGTTATCGTATGAGGTAGTATGTGAGGGATCTCACAACTCATAATCTAGTTGCAAAATTTCTAACAATAACTCAAGACTAGGGGTGCTGATATTAAGGTTGGAAGGTCCAATGAAATATGGAATGGGATGTCTTACCATCAACTACGATGTGATCTAAGATATTTGGACCCAAAGCTAGAGTATTGGTGGGCCCTGATAGCATCTTAGTTGAAGGTCTGTTGTCAGGCACTAGGTATAATAACACTAACTCTAACATGGACTTAAAATCTTAATTATGAAATAAGACGAATATAAGGTCAGTGGACCACTAGGACAAAGATAAGGTTAGTAGACCAATGCCCTCCATGCTATGAGACAAAGAAAATAATGCGTCCACCCTTTTAGGTGTTATGGGCCCTAGAAGAATAACCTCTTTATGAGAACCTAGAACTCGAGACTGAGAAGGTAGGCCTCAAAAGATGGTAGCTTATTGCAGGATCTAGATAATTCTTAAGCACTCATGATTCCATTTGCAACAAATACTAATCTCAAAGTGTGAACATCTATCCCTATGTACTAATATAAATTTGGGTGTACAAAAGTCAAATAGTGGTTTTGTTATCATACTAAACAAAATTTTGTATTTGTATTTTTGACAACCAGGATAGCTAGACCTGGGTTGTTACAGTTGGTATCAAAGCATAGGTTGCAAAATCCTAGGCCATGTGTTAAGAAAATGACATAACTTTTTTGCATCTAGGCTTAATGGTGGGCTCCCTCAAGAAATTTTCTTTTTGTGTACTCAGATGGAGGATATTGCATAAAAGCTAGATATTTTCCCTCAGATGGACCAAATAAAATCACTAATAAAAATACTAGTGGACAGAATGGAGATTCAAAAAGATATTATGGAACTTTTAATGAAGCAACAAAATAAGAGATCCAAGCAAAATTTAAAAGTAAAATCTGCCAAAAAAGGCCTCAAGAGCATAAAGGAACCAGAACATAAGGAAAGACTCTGTAAGGATAAGGAAGGGAAAATGAGTGTACTATTATTAGGTTGCTTCATCTATGAAGGATCACATTATGCTATGAGAAAGCACCCAACAATATGATAGCTGAGGATATCAACCAAGATAAACAAATCATGATAAAAAATTCAAAAACAAAAGGGCAAACCAAGATTTAAAATTCATATTTAAAAATTGTTCTACTCTAAGAAATTACGGATTATCATGCAGTGGAAATATAGCCAATCTAGACTTTTGCCAACCATACTAAGAATTTAAGGGATGTTAATCAGTAATAATACTAGTTTTTGGTGAAAGGACTATTACATACCTAGAATGTATATTTTTCTATCATTTTGAAATGATAAGTTATATTGATGCCTTTTTTGAAGAATTGCAATTAAAAAATTATTTCCATATGTGTTTTTGTTCAAGAATTGTAATTAAAAAATTCTGTCCATATGTGTTTTTGCTAAAACTGTTAATAGATAAACAATAGAACAATTGAAGATTGGCTAGGACTAACAAGGTTTTAAACTCAACCAAGTCAAGAAGTGACTAAATTTAACTCAGGTCGAGCAAGGGCCTGATAAAAGCAAGAAAATTATGATCTCTACTACATCATTAAAGTAAGAAAGAGAAATATTTCCATCTGGTGGACTTTTCTTAGCCAACATTCCAACTTGGGCAAGGCATTGATTAAAAGCCCTATGTGGGCGTTAGTGTAGAACACCTTTAGTATAAGTTAATCCGAAAGATCGAGCAATAATCAAATCAAATACTATGAAAAAATAGAGGAGTTACTCCAATTGATCAAAGAAGCCACAAATCGCCTGAAGAGCTATGCCGATCTAAAGAGATCATATGTTGTTGGTGATAAATATTTTCTTCGAGTCACACTCATAAAGTATTCAATAAAATAGAATAAAGCTCATAAATAATTGTTGGGATATCCACTTTAGGGAATACATGTAAACATACCCCTTAAATCATGACTCCATACTTATTTCATAGTTTTGGGTAAGTTAGAAAGGGGAAATTACAAGGAAAGAAGGTAGAAAGGTAATATAGTAGATGAAAGAAGGGAACCAGAACCCTTGGCTAATGTGACTCATAATTTTACTACCCAAGGATTAATAGGGTTAGTCGACTCCTATCCCATATTAGGAGGATGAGTCTCTCCACCACATGCAATTAAGTCATTAGTGCTATTTTTACAAATATAGATCCCAAGGGAGCCACATAGAGATTTATGTCTATAGTCAAGTAAGGAAGCTTCAAATCAACATAAAAAGATATTGCGCCACTTTTTTTTTCTCCCTAATTCCAATATTAGAATTCCATGATTCTAAAATAACTATAGGTTTTGTATTATTTTCTAAAGTATGTGGTGAAATCATTTTGTTAATTGCTCATGTATCAATCAAGATAGAAATAAATATACCATAAAGTATACTTGATGTTTTGATGGGTATATTTTTATATTATGCCTATTGGTTATCCATGACCACATGAATGTAATTGGGCTACCATAGTGTTTGGGTTGGTGATTTTACTCTTGAACCATTATTTTTTTATGGGCACTAATTTACATAATGTTCTAAACTACAATTATAACACCCACATATAGGTTATTTTTTTACGTTTCTCTACCATAATGATATTCTTAAGACCTCTTAAATTGGCTTTGATACTAATACAACTTTCCATTATGAAAATTCTTATTTTCCACCTTCACATTAAATGGTTTTTTTCAAGAGCATTTTCTTAAAGGGTGTAGTAGGCTACTAATGAGTTGTATTTTGGTTTTCTTTTAGTTTCTTATGATAAACATAGATAGATTTAATATTATATTCTTGCTTAATGGCCTTCTTGAAGACTTGTTCTATAGTAAATGGGTCATGTAAACACACTTAGCCCCTATATGAGGGTTTAAACCCATAATGAACTTCTAAATATTAAACTTTGAATCTTGGTGATACCATAAAATATACTTTAGAAATTTGATGAAGGCTTTTCAATATTGGGTTATCGTCAAATTTACTTAGATTTTAAAATTTTATCATTTTATAATCAAAGCTTAACTAGGGTAACCACTTTGTCTAAAGAAAGTGGCAAATTGATTCTAATTAATACTTTCTACCTTCAAGATCTTATCATCCTTTATGTTGTTCCACCAAGACACTACTTCACCTATTAACTAGTAAGCCACCCATATTGCCTTGGTTTCTTAGGCAAAATATAATAGTTCA
The DNA here is from genome assembly GCA_028583015.1 of Wollemia nobilis. Lineage (NCBI taxonomy): Eukaryota > Viridiplantae > Streptophyta > Pinopsida > Araucariales > Araucariaceae > Wollemia > Wollemia nobilis. Next base: position 1,617,419 of record JAQPPZ010016676.1, read on the forward strand.
AAATATTTGCTCAACACAATAATTCAACATCTTCCCTATTATTGATGGTCTTTCCATCATATTTTGGAGGAGAAATCTTTGTGAGATCCTTCAACAATTTAGTTTTAAATCAGGTTATTTTGGATACTTGATTCTCATTCTAGACCTATTTACTTGTGTAGATTCTTATTTATCCTTCATTCCATGATGGTCTTTGGAAGATCTCACATTCTCAATCTAGGAATCTCCTCCATTCTCTGGTTCATTTAGACACTTATTCTCTAACAAGGTTATCCTGTCACATATTTCTTGTATAAGATTTAATAATTGATGAATATTATCAATCTCATTCTTGGTTTAGATATGTGGATTTACCTTTTTTTTTTCCTATACATATGGATGAATTGATAGGTGCTAGTGTTTAAAACTAGACTCTAATACCATATGTAATAATATCCCTTTTATAGTATCATAAAATAGTCATAGTTTTTTTTTATCTATTTTTAATTTCAATATATTTAAAATATTAAATCATCCTAATTAAGTTTCATCAACTTTTAAAACTGTAACATCCTAGGTCTACTTATAGGGTTATGGGTAAGGGGTCAGTCCCAAAATGTATTTATAAAAATTTGGTGAATCGGTTTCAAAATCCAGGTGAATAGTATCCAAACACATGTAGAAGGTTCACTATTATTAAGGGCAATGTTGGAAATTTAAGCTTAAACTGGTCGAATTATTATTAAACTAGGGCGAATCGACCCACAAAAAAATTACACCTAGAAATTTTTGGGTAATGGGCCCTAGTCAAGGGTCCCAAATATTAGCCAATTCCAAATTTTAAAAATTCTAATTTTAGCCAATTTGGTGATAAATAGCCGCTATGCATAACCCTGTCTAATCACCTAGTTTTCCAAAACACAAAGTAAAAATTTTCAATCAAAATCTTAAAATTTTAAGCAACATCCAACATTAAATTAGTACATAGGCATAAAGTTATCTATTTTAAGGTAACTGACCACTATAGATGGTCCCTTAAACGTTCAAGATTGGCCAAATCCCGTAATAGGTGCCATCTTGTGAACACATTCATATCCTTTACTAGAGGTCTATGTTCACAGTATGGGGTTGTCCTTCTAGGGTCTATAACACCTGAAAGGGTAGGCACATATTTTCTCGTCCCATAGCATGGTGTACTTAGGATCCTTATCCTAAAATTTTAGCTCAAAGCACATTTGTTCTTGTTGTATTCTCCATGCTAGGGTATAACGTTAGTATACCTAGTGCCTAGTTGAGAGTCCACCTATCTTGGATTCAACTAGGACCCACCATTACTCTAGCTCAGGACCAGGTATCTCAAGCTATGCAACGGTTGACGAAGAGTTATCCTATACCAACTCTCTGTTGGACCACCTAGTTTCAAGGTCTAGATTCCCTAGTAATACCTTGATAGTCTACTAACAATTCCCCAATCTAACATAGGATATGAGACCCCTCATGTACTACTCGTATATAAGCTTGGAGAGAGTGCCCTATACCACCCCTCGTTACTCATTCATGGTAATAGGACCTCCCGTATAGGGCAAGATTACCAAAAAATGACTGATTTGGATTCACAACATTTGCCCTACCTACAAATATCGGTGTTGGATGGATGCACATCCTACTCGATTGAACATCTAAATAAATTCAACCTTGTTTTAGTGCCACTACAATCCTTCCTAATGGTTGTATTAGGTTCAGGTTTATAATGTATGTCATAGATTTGGAAGCAATTCTCTTAATGTTTAGTGGACAACATATAAATAAAAACTCTATCAACTAAATTATCCCTTTTAAAGAAAATTCCATTACTTAAATATTTTATTATATTAAAGCAATCATATAGAGTATGACCATTAGACATATCACTCGAGAAGCCTCTCTAAAGAAAATACGCATCTACTTTCCATTATGAATCTACTTTCTATGTTTAAAAAAAAATGTTATTCTACTTTAGAGTCTTTTATTTTATAAGATCTTCTATCTATTGAGAATATATTCTCTAGATAATCAAGAAAGTAATTTTAAGAAACTATCTACTAAATATTCTAAATAAACAAGAAAGGAACTTTTAAGAAACTATCTAATAAAATTTCTCTTAAATATTCAAGAAAGTATTTCAACCAAAGTCAACTATTTATTCAACGTCATAAATAATTCAGAAAAAGTATAATATATACTTCTTTCTATAATATTAAAGAACAATTGATTTTATTTTAGATTAATGTATTAATTATTAATTCATTTTTTTAAAGTTTAACTAATCGTAAATTTTATTATTATTTAATTATCCTTTAATTATATTAAGAGAAAATAAAATATCACTAAAAATAAAGTATGTAACAACTGTATAGAGTCAAAGGTATTCCTTGATTTTTTCCAAATATATCTAGGCTTAACATTAATCCATTATCTTTTGTCTAAAAATGAGTAACTTCTCTAGAATATTTTAATATCATAAAAATATAATAATTTTATAACGAGCTTCGAAGAAATTTCTATAGAGTTGTTATAAACCATTTAATTTTTATCGAAACATTAAGAGGTTGCAATGATCTTTAAAATATTTTAAATGTAAATAAAATCAATATTTATCAGTCCCTGTAATGGTCTATTAGTTAGTTACATCTATTATTAAGTATGTAAAGTAACTTTCTTACTCTTTTAAAAGTCTAAGGGACACTTTTGACAACTTATAAAATTTAAAAGTAGTCTAAAAAAAGTAATGAATTGTAATGTTTTTTAAAATTACAATAGAATAATATAACACTATAATTTAAAAGGGACTATTAGAAAATACAGATTAAACGTGTGATCTATTCAAAATATACTAGCTCTATAATTAATTAAAAATTGTTTCTAGCTGGTTTTCATAAAGGAGCAACTCTACGTTTTATCCATAACCAAGACGAAATCAAAATTCTGATTTTCTATCAGACTAACTTTGTCGACAATATAATGATAGTGTAATAAGAAATAAAATTTTATCTTATTTATTTGCTACCACATAAGGCACACTAGTAAAGTTAATAAAAGTGCTCAATAGATTTTATTGAAAACATAACCACGCTAGGTTGGATAGGCGTACAAGAGATAACATTCTACGTTTTCATTTGGAATTGCGAGCTATTTTTAGGTTAATAAATGATATGCCCAAAACCTTATAATACCTGAGGATAAATTTATACAAGGTGATTTTAATGTACTCTACTTAGGCCCTATGACGTCTTTACCTTCGAGAGCAAATTAAATAAAAAGAATGACACTCGAAGAACCAAAAATACAGGCTTCACTAAACAAAGATTAACGTTGAACCTTTTTTATTATATATATGCACTCGATGCCCTATTGGGGTTGGCCAATACATCCAACGTAACTCTAAGCTTACAAAAGATAGCCAAAAATCTTCAATTCATAGCCAACTATCATTGGTTTATTCAAACAGTTTAATAACATAAATATTTTTAACAGGTTAAATATATTTAAACACAATCCTTTGCATACTTTTTACAAGAAACACTAAGGCTTACATGAAATGATGATTAACATATTTACAAAGTGATAATTTTTAAAAGCTATTTTCTCAGTTGCGACAGTAAGAGAAAATAAGATGAATGCTACACCATTTACGATGTTGCCTACCTTATACAAAAGGTTAAACAAGAGAATATAAAATTAAATACTCATATATCAGTCACTAACAGAGTTTAGAGTTCCCATAACAACATAATGAACATTGTGAATATTGTGTTATTCAAATCCCTTGAAATGTCATTACATACGGTCTTGGCGTAGGGTCCCAAAGTCCAAACTAAAGACCGGTTCTTGCTTGCAGTGCTCACTATTCGTTGAAATATGTGATAAGAAGGGCAAAAAGATAAAGGGTTGGGCATTGGGTCAGCATGGCCAATGAATGCAGACTACTTGAATACAAATACTAGCAAACCAAATGCATAAAAACTAGAATTGATAATCATTCTCAGACTTTCTTTATGTTATAAATATATTTTTCTTTCTTTATATCCTTTTTAAGAAATCATACGACCAAGAAAATACATCTCATCACTCATCTATTAAACAATTGTGTTTACTACTATCAATCAGACTACCATCTATTTTTTTAAGAAGTATGCTTAATCGGATATACAACTTTTCAGAATTATTTTTTTAGAAATTATTATGTATTTAACACAACATAGTTGAATTTATAGAGTAGGATTTTCTTCTAACAAAAGACATTATATTAGATCACCATTTATTCAACCAGCAATAATCTCTTCTTACTATCATGATAAAATATCACAAGAAAAAAAGAAGTGATATCAACTAATTAGAAGAGTTCGTTGGTGCAACACAAGACGTACTTCTCTATCCAATCCAACGTATTTCACAACACCCATATATGAAGATCGATGTTTTGATTATACCTTCTTTATAAATAAAAAGGATACTTTGGTTGGGTGACACGTAAAGATGACCATGCACCAAGGCTCACTTTGGATGATTGCTGGGTGGCCTAGGGTGTTGGCATATTTATCAAAATATAAAGTATTAAATTCATTTATTATATTATTATTATATCTTATTTATTTATATTATATATATTTAAATATTTTTTTAACCAAATAAATAATCTTACATGATACCACTTGTACATATTTAATTTTTAAATTTTTATTTATATTTATATATTTATTCTATATTCAGATGTAAACAAAGTCATTCATAAATACACATTCTTATCAGATTCTTCAAACAAACACAAGCATAGTTCCAGCATAAATGCCAAATAAGTATACACAAAATGTATTTCACAAGTGTTGAGAAGCAACACACCCCCACTAAAAAATGAAGTTCCATCCTTTGAAAGTTTTTACTTTGCATTTTTTTAGCAGGGACCCTCTTGAGTTTTTCGGGTTTTAAATTCCAAATTTTGCTTGCCTCCTTCTTCAAGTTGTGCATTTATCAAAATATCTAAGTAGGCTTGCATGGGGCATTGTTTTCAATTTAAAACTTTTGAAAGATTGCATGTAAATGCATTTTCTCTTAATCCCTGATGAATTCTAAAGTTCCGTTTGTCAGATTCGGGTACCCTTTTGCCTTGTTTAGATCCTTGCAAAGTTTCATCAAATTCTGGGCACTTTGAGTTTTTGTCATTTTTTTGCACCAAAAGAAGCAAGGCATGAAAGTGTCGCGAAATCGCGACGTCACGATTGAAAAGAAAAATCACGACAACGCGCAAAACGTGACAAGAAAGCAAAAGGCCCAAGGCCGAAAGGCACAACAACGTCACAAACGTGACAAGAAAGCGCAAAGGCCCAAGTCCCGAAAGTGTCACGATTTCGTGACGCCTTCAGGACGTCGCGAAATCGTGACAAGAAGAGAAAGTGCCAAGGTCCCGAAAGTGTCACGATTTCGCGACGCCTTCGGGACGTCACGAAATCGTGACAAGAAAGGCGCAAAGTGCCCAAGGTCCCGAAAGTGTCACGATTTCGTGATGCCTTCGGGACGTCACGAAATCGCGACAAGCAATGAGAAAGTGCCCAAGGTCCTGAAAGTGTCACGATTTTGCGACGCCTTCGGGATGTCACGAAATCATGACAAGAAATGAGAAAGTGCCCAAGGTCCCGAAAGTGTCGTGATTTCTCGATGCCTTCGGGACGTCGCGAAATCGCGACAAAAAATGAGAAAGTGCCCAAGGTCCCGAAAGTGTCGCAATTTCGTGACACCTTCGGGACGTCGCGAAATAGCAACAAGAAATGATAAAGTGCCAAAGGCAGGGTCGCTGTCGCGATTTCATGACATATCGCAAAATCGTGACATGTCGCGTTTTCGTGGCAGCCACAGGAAAAACAACAAAGAGACAACCAAATAGAAAATAGCTGGAAGCAAGTACGGGAACGTCATGTTGTAGTGACACGTGTCAAAATAAACCAAGCCGACAAGATAATGAGCATTAGGGTTTTAATTTAATTTAATTAAAGTACTAATCCTTGTTTTGTCTTTTTCAGAAAGCGATACAATTGCATGATGGTGGAAGTAATGACGAGAAAGACAAAGTTAAGCGCAGATTAATCGAGGACCGTCACATTAAAATTTGAGATGCCGAGAATTGTTGTTTCATCCAGATTTTATGGATCTGGCCGCAAAGAGACTTTACGGTGACTAAGCAGCTGCCCATTTAATAGAATATGTCGGCAATTGATCAAAAAATGAAAATATCTACACACGGTTACCGAAATTTGCCGATGGATGCATTTAATGAAAATTTATGGTAGAAGTAATGGCGTGCAGAGATTTTCAACTCAGAGATGGCTCTGCGAAGATGAAATGTCAGAGAAGTGGTGACTCATCCAAATTTCCCAGGGGAATTAATGAAGACATTTACACACAGTTAAAGGTGGATGCAAATAATATCAAATTCTGCCTTCTCCATTTATGGCAAGTAACTGCAATGAGATTTGTAGAATGATTAAGTTTTATCAAAACTCTATTTTAAAAGGCCTTATATTGTAAAACCCGGGTAGTAGAGTTTAAGGTGATAAGATTTAGGGTTTGAGAAGAAGATATTTTTGAAAAGATCAGGGTCTGTCTTGAGTCTATAAATACTTCTTATGAATGTAATTTCCGGAGGCGGAGACTTAGAAATAAAAAGCTATTTGAGCAATTTCTTGCAAATCTGATTTGAAAAGCTTTGTTCTGGACTTAGAGTTGGTGTGATTTTTCTTTTTCTGTGATAGCATGGCCAGGAGCCTAATCTGTTTCAGATTGTGATAAGTTCATCTTCTTTTGTTTTCGTTTCATTAAGGTTTATTTAATTTATGTTGTAGATCTGTGTTACCAGGATTGGATATCCTTGTTAGGCTTCATTTTCTTTATTGTATGTTAGGGAAAATTATAGATTTAAGGTTCGAGCCTGTTCTAATTGCTCTGTCCTCACTGTGCGAGCTAGGCTGCTGGTGAGAGATACCAATTTTAACCGACTTCCCTTCTATTTATAATTTTTTGTTAGATCTGTTTCATCTTTGTCTTATGCTCTTAGTTGAAAGTGATCTTAGAAAGCTGGACACTTTCCTCTTTGATTTGTTCTATTGTGAAGCTAACCGGTATAACTAAAATTGGTAGTTTTGGTTTTGCAGCTAAGTTAGATAAACTTCTCTTTCTGCCCTACCCTACTCTCTCTGTTCCATCATGAAATGATCCATTTTTATCTTTCTTTAAATTTGTCTTTTATTTAAATCTGCTAAAGTATAAAGAGCTAGATCAAAGAACTGATTGTAAATCTGATTATCCACAAAGATAACCAACTCCAAGAACATTACTGAACTGAAGTCCCGAGCCCGTTGTAAGGTAACAGACAGTCCACTTGAAACTATTCCAGAAGTGGAAAAGAGTGAATAGACATTCGACCCAACTCTGTAACTCACACCTTGGATATCCAGCAAGATCCTAAAGTGAGTGGGATTTATCCCGTATAAGTGTTATCGGTATTTTATGCTCATTCTTCACAGGGTGTGTATAAAAGTCGAACCAACATTTAAAATTGGCGCTAGAAGGAGGGCCTCACTGAACTCCATTCAGTATTGTAAGTTGTCTGTGCAGAGTCTGGTATTTTATCTTTTGAATCCTTTTCCCTCTTCCTCAGCCTTTTAAAACTTGTTTGTTTGAGTTTTTGCCTAAACAACGGAACTCAACACCAATATTTAAAATTGCTAGAAAAGAGGACCCGAAGTTCAGTAGTCTATTAAGGATTGTAAGGTTGTAAGTGCTGGTGAAAAGCTAGATTCTAATTATAGAGTAACAAGGTCCCACCCCAGAGTTGGAGAGCTCCTTGTGCCTGAGTTAGAAACTCCCAGAAGAAGCAGCCTCAGAAGGGCCAAGTCCTTGTCCGAAATAGTTTTATCACCACTTGTAGTTACTCCAACTGCAACTGAAAATATCATTGTCAATCTAGTAATAATGGCAAATTGGTTAGGTTCCACTGCCTTAAATATCTCGGGTGCAGCCCATGACCTGCCTAGAAATCCTGAGAGATATCTTCCCAGATATAAGCATGATGGAACTAGGACAGCGGAAGAACATCTAGTAGCATTCAAGAATGCTCTAAAATTGTTAAATGTACAACATGAAGATGTGGCTTGCAGATTGTTCCCGTTCACTCTCCAGGAGGGAGCTTACGACTGGTTTCTAAATCTCACTAACGATTCTATTACCAGTTGGAATGACTTGGAAAAGGTTTTTGTATCACAGTTTGGTGAGGTAATAGATCCCAGTGTATTATATCAACAGTTTTCTGGTATTAAAAGAGAAATAAATGAATCTGTCAGATCTTACAATGTCAGATTTCAGAAGGCTTATGGTAGACTGACTGGTTATTATGTGCCGAATGCAGACCTGGCATTAGAGATTTTTAGGAATTCTCTGGATCCAATGACTTCTATTTTCTTGAAAAGAGATCCCTCTATTACCAATTTAACAGAGGCTTACAAAGAAGCTTTGGTTCTAGAAAGACAGTTGGGACCCCAACCTTTAAATGCTCATCAAATTCCTTTGGTCACACAAGCTGCCCCTATTTTCAATCCCATACCACATCAGATGATGTTGCCAGTGTGTCAGACTCCACCATCAGGAAATCCATTGGCTGTAACACTTGCTGAAAATGTACAGAACCCAGGTAAAGAAGCTGATAATGCAAGAGTTGAAGAAGTGTCAAAAATAGTCCAAAAGTTGGCCAATGATTTTTTGAGTTTTAAAAGGCAGGTTTCTACTGGGGAGAACTCAAACAGGTATTCCTATCAGTAGAATAGATTCACTCGGCCCCCATACGAACCCAATAAGGATTACAAAGGTAAAGGTCATGATGTAAATATTTGTGATTTGGCTTTGCCTAACTGGTGCAGGATACATGCTACTTCTCAGCACGGGGAGTTGGATTGTTTGGAATTTTGTAACGCCTTTGAAGCTTTGTCTGGGGAGTTGATTTCTCCTGAACATCAAAGAAATACGGATGGCCCAAGTTCATCCAGCCACAGTGCAGCTATGGTCTTGGATTCTTTCACTTTCCCGGAGGAATCTGATAATGTAGTTGAAATGCCTATGGATGAGGTGCAGGCTTTTCAACAATACAGGAGGGACAACTACAACCTCAGAAACAGAAATCCGGAGCCCAACACTACATCTACCCCTCCGGACAACTCTCACAATGTTCCTCCAGATCCATCTTCAAGCAATAACCCATCTCCACCCAAGGGAGGAAATCCGAGGGGACCAGATGCTTTTGTCCCTCCACTCAATAAGGGATATAACATAGTGGAGGACATGAAGAAGATCAAAGCCAACATCACTCTTCATGAGTTGGCCCAAATTTCAGAACAGAGGGACAACTTGATTAAAACATACTCTGGGCCTACTACAAAATCTTTGGACAAGGGAAAGAAGATGGCAAATGCGAATGTAGCCATGTATAAAGAGAAGACTGAAGTTTCGCCTTTTCTACTGACTGTTCGTATTTTTGGGAAAAACTTACACAACTGTCTGGTAGATTCGGGTGCTTCAACTAATGTTATGCCTTTGGCCATTTGTCAACAGTTGGGTTTGACCCCAATGAAGTCTGAAAGAAGAGTTGTCCAATTGGACAAATCAGAGGTTAAAGTAGTAGGTGAACTTCAGAATATCCATATCCAGTTAGCATCTGAACCAAGGGCACAACACAGAATTGAAATTCAGGTGGTGGATATTCCTGTGGGGTACGGGATGCTTTTGAGCAGGGATTGGTCGAAATCTTTGAATGGATACTTGGCAACTGACTTTTCACACATGTGGTTGCCGTGGAAAGGAGTGGCAAACCAATTAAGGGTTGAAAGAGAACCCAGATACAAACATACGATCACTGAATATAATGCAGAAAATGAGACTGTAAATATTGCTGATGTAGATATTGGAGTGTATAATTTAACAACGGGACAAAATGAGAAGTTTAGTAAAGCTCATCCTGTTCATAGTAATGAAGTCTGGACGCTTCATGTGGATGGGGCTAAATCTAAACAGGGTTCTAGTACAGGGGCAGTCCTTAAAGGGCCTGAGAATCAGACATATTTTATGTCTTATCGCCTACAGTTCCCTTGTACAAATAATTTAGCGAAATACGAAGCACTGGTATTAGGATTGAAATTTGCTCTGGACAGAGGTGTAAGAAATATCCGAGTTTTTACAGATTCAGAGTTGGTGGCTAATCAAGTTAAAGGTAAATTCCAGTGTAAAGCATCTTATTTAAAAGGATACAAACACCGAGCCTGGGATCTCGTGGAAGATTTTGATGCTTTTAATTTAACGCACATACCTAGAGAGCAGAATTCACGTGCAGATGTCTTGGCTTCATCAGCCGCAAGTCTGAAACCACTGGAAGAATTCAAATGGAACAAGTTTTCGATCGAGTTAGTCCCTTGTCCTTCGGTCCCAAATAATGTGGATAATTTTTAGGTTTTCTCTGATGACCAGCAGATTATAAATTTTTTACAGAGTACCAAAGCGTTTGAAAATGCTATAATCGATGATGGACAAAGGGATACTCTCCTGGAGCAGTTAGACGATGAAAGGGGAATAATAAGGTTGAAAGATAACAGAATTCCAAAAGGGATGGTAGAACTGGAGCGGCTCTTTGATGTTGACCAAATCAAGCAAAAGGTGAATTCTGAGGATTCTATGGGCATAACAAACTAGTGAGACTGAGAACCTGAACGTGGGGATTGAAGAAGATCCCAAGCACCTCAAGTTGGCTAAAACTTGTGACCCAAAAATAAAAAGAAGTATGATTGATTTTCTTCACAGGTCCAAGGATGTTATGGCCTGGTCTTACAAAGACTTAAAGGTTTTTGATCCGAAAGTTTACACTCATATTATACCTTTAAAAGAATTTTGCAAACCTTTCCGGCAAAAACAGAGGCATGTCAACGCTCTGCTAGAGCCCCTCATCCAGAAGGAGGTAGAAAAATTATTGAGTGCCGCCATTATTTTTCCCGTTAGGCATTCTACTTGGGTGGCCAATTTGGTGCCGGTCAGAAAGAAAAATGGAGAGATCCGCTTGTGTGTGGATTTTAGAAATTTGAACAAGGCATCTGAGAAAGATAATTATCCTCTCGCCTTCTATGTATGAGGTGTTACAGATTGTCAATGGTTCGAAAATGATGTCTTTCCTAGACGGTTTCTCAGGGTATAATCAGATATTGGTTGAAAAGGAAGACAGGATGAAAACGCCTTCACAACCAAGTGGGGAACATTTGCCTACAAAAGAATGTCGTTCGGATTGATCAATGCCGGAGCTACTTTTCAACGTGCGATGGATCATGCTTTCAAAGGCCTTATGGGTAAGTGCATTGTTGTTTACATGGATGACTTAACAGTTTTCTCTAAATCTCGGTTTGACCATGTAAAACACTTGGAGTCTGTGTTCAACAAATGCAGGGAGTTCGGCATTTCTTTGAATCCGAAGAAGTGCATTTTTGGTGTAACGGAAGGAAAGCTCCTTGGGCACTTGATCACCAAAGATGGCATTTTCATGGATCCTGACAGAGTTGAAGCCATATCCGGCATACCCTTTCCCAACTCTAAGAAAGAGTTAAGATCCTTTTTTGGGAAAATTAACTTTGTCAGGAAGTTCATCTCTGGTTTTGCAGAAATAGTCAAGCCACTGAATGATATGCTAAAGGAAACTGCTCAGATTTCCTGGACAACAGAAGCTAAAACAACATTCCAAGAAATCAAGACTGCCATCAAGCAAGCTCCAGTTCTAGTGAGCCCAGATTTCAGTGCAGATTTTTACTTGTACACCTTTTCTTCTGAACACACACTTGCTGCAGTTTTGACCCAACGAAGAGAAACGGGGGAGCATCCAATTGCTTTCAAGAGTACCAATTTAAAGGGGGCTGAGCTAAAATATTCTCGCTTAGATAAACAAGCCTATGCCTTGGTGAGAGCAGTTAAGCAGTTCAGGCACTACATACTAAGAAGCAGAGTTCATGCTATAGTTCCTGACCCAGCAGTTAAATACCTATTAAGCCAGGACGAATTGGGTGAACTAAGAGGTAATTGGGTTACAAGACTGCAAGAATACGACTTAGAAATTTGGCCTACAAAATTAATCAGAGGACTTGGTTTGTCTCGACACATTGCCGAAATACCTATGCAAGAAGAAATTAATCAGTTGAATTCTGGATTCGATGACTGGTATGGAGATATTATTCATCTGCTGCAATTTGGAATTTGTCCATCTCACTTGAACAGAACCCAAAGGAGAGCACTAAAACTGAAAGCTGCTCATTATCTCCTCAAAGGAGGCAACTTGTATAGAGAGAATTATGCTGGCATTTTCTTAAGATGCATTTCTCAGAGTGAAGTCAATGAGGTGATGTCCAGTTTTCATGAAAAGTTAGGGGCAGGGCATTCCTCAGGATCTGCCACTGCGCATAAAATATTGAGAGCAGGCTATTATTGGCCTACATTGTTTAAAGATGCGCATCAGCATGTGAGAACTTGCCATCAGTGCCAAACTTTTGCATCCAAAGAGGCCAATCGAGCTCTACCATTGCAGCCTGTTGTAATAAATAAACCTTTTATGCAATGGGGACTTGATTTTGTGGGAGTGATAAACCCAAATTCTTCAACAGGGCATAAGTATGTTCTAACAGCTACTGATTATTGCACAAGATGGGTCGAAGCAGCAACCACCATGAGAAGTACAGCTCATGAAGTGATCAAATTTCTAGAGTCAAATGTCATAACCAGGTTTGGGGTTCCTCTGAATTTGGTGTGCGATAATGGACCAGACTTCCAATCATTAGAGTTTGCAGAATGGGCATACCAGATGGGGATAGTTATCAGATTTTCATCCAACTATTATCCCCAAGGTAATGGACTAGCTGAGTCCACGAATAAGAATTTAATGAATGCCATTAAGAAATCTGTAGCGGACAAACCCAGACAATGGCATACATTATTGAAATATGCACTTTGGGCTGACAGGATAAGATATAAAGTGGCTCTTAAGACTTCCCCATTTGCTTTGTTGTATGGTACTCAACCCATTGTTCCCATCTCTCTGAAATTACCTACTTATCAATTTGTCTTAGACTATTTTGAGGATCAAGCGGATGCAGAGGCTCATGTTTTGGATCTAACTAATTTACAGGATGAACGACTCCAAGCCCTGGAACATTTCGGTCGGCACCAAGAAATCGTCAAGCGCTGGTTTGACAAAAGAGCCAGAGTGAAAGCTTTCAGACTTGCAGACCTGGTGCTTCTATGGGACAAGGCCCATGAAAAGAAGGGTAAACATACAAAGTTGCAGCCGCTATGGATAGGGCCATACCAGATTGCTGAGATTCTAGGTAATAACGCATTTCGTTTATAGGACCTTGATGGTAATTTTCTGAACCTCCCTATTAACGGTCAATACCTAAAGCATTATTTCTCAGTTGTTCCATCCAATATATCATTTGAATGAATCACAAAGAAGTTGTAACATGTGTATACATTGTAAATGAGCTTTAAAGTAGTTTATTTTATTTTATTTTAAAGGTCTGTGTTTTATCCTTTGGGGTCTGTACAGTTTTATTTTATTTTAAAAGTCTGTGTTTTATCCTTTGGGGTCTGTACAGTTTATTTTATTTTAAAGGTCTGTGTTTTATCCTTTGGGGTCTGTACAAAGTAGTCTATTTTATTTTATTTAAGTAGTCTGTCTTATTTTATTTTATTTGTTTTTAAAGTTCTGTGTTTATCCTTTGGAGTCTGTACAAATTTCTTTAGCTTTTAAAATTCTATTTTTTAAGTTTTTCCTGAACATCAAAGAAAAAGTCAGCCTTCTAAAAATTGTTTTATTCTGAGTTCAAAATCCAGTGTTCATTATTCTAATTGAGAGATAGTCTGCTTTAACTGAACAGTGGAACTATTTTGTTATTCAGAACAACAGTAGAAAGATGATTGGATTTTGTGTCTTGCTTGCCACAGTTATTTTAATTATAAAGAAACTGCTATACTGTTTGGCTGGAGAAACTCCTAGGGAATCCAAGAAAAGTTGGTCATAAGAGGGGACTATGATTCGTGAAATTATTTGAGTATCCATAGAGGCTATCAGTACCCAGGCTGAAGCAGTTCCAGATTGATGAAATATTAAAAAAAAAATTGTTGTTCTTTTTTAAAGGCTTTTCAGATTTCGGTATATTTCAAAGAAGAGAGAGAGAAGGTGAAAGTTGAGCAAGACAACATAAAACTGGCACTCTGTTATTTCCTATAAAAAAAAAAAAAAAAAGGGAAGGAAAAAGTTATGTAATGAAAGAGGTAGCCAAGGCTTCAGAAGATGTTTTCTTTTACCAAGTGGTAGATACTACTTCACAGTTGTGGATCAGGGTCGTGTAAATCTAAAGAGTAACTCTGTCGGGTTGTAAAAGGCTAAACTAGTAAACAGAGCCCTACTCGGTTTCCCCTTTCACAACTAGGTTTCCCCTTTCTAGAAAAATCTGATATCTACAACATTCGAAGGCCTAGTCATTCTTGAAGAAAGTTTTATACGCTTATAATTGCACATCAAAAATCTTCCTTAAGTGATTCAACCTAGTATGTCCTTGGGAAATTTTAACAACTATCAGGTAGTAGTTAATTTATTTTGAAGAATATTTGTGGCAAGGCATGGTACATGGTCTATGTTGTTTTGAAACTAGAGTCCTGGATTCTAAAATAGTGCTACTATTTTACCCGCAGATATCGCCATTTGTTGAGAAGCAACACACCCCCACTAAAAAAATGAAGTTCCATCCTTTGAAAGTTTTTACTTTGCATTTTTTTAGCAGGGACCCTCTTGATGTTTTTCGGGTTTTAAATTCCAAATTTTGCTTGCCTCCTTCTTCAAGTTGTGCATTTATCAAAATATCTAAGTAGGCTTGCATGGGGCATTGTTTTCAATTTAAAACTTTTGAAAGATTGCATGTAAATGCATTTTATCTTAATCCTCGATGAATTCTAAAGTTCTATTTGTAGATTCGGGTACCCTTTTGCCTTATTTAGATCCTTGCAAAGTTTCATCAAATTCTAGGCACTTTGAGTTTTTGTCATTTTTTTGCACCAAAAGAAGCAAGGCATGAAAGTGTCGCGAAATCGCGACACGATTAGAGAAAGGCGCAAAGTGCCCAAGGTATCGAAAGTGTCGTGATTTCGTGACGCCTTCGGGACGTCGCGAAATCGCGACAAGCAAAAGGCACAAAGTGCCCAAGGTCATGAAAGTGTCACGATTTCGCGATGCCTTCGACGTCGCAAATCGTGACAAGAAAGAAAAGTGCAAGTGTTGAAAATCACGATGCGATTACGTCACGAAATCACGACAAGAAAGAGAAAGTGCAAGTCTGAGTGTCACGATTTCGCACGTCATGAAATCGCGACAAGAAGAGAAAGGCCAAGGGAAGTCACGATTTCGTGACATCACAAATCACGACAAGAAAAAGCAAGGAGCACGATAGTAGTCGCGAAATCGCGACAAGAAAAGAAAGCCAAGGCGGGGCAGTCACGATTTCGTGACATGTCGCGAAATCGTGACATGTCACATTTTCACGGCAGACAGAGAGAGACAAATAGAAAATACGAAGCAAGACATCGTGTTTAGTGACACGTGTCAAAATAAATAGAGCCGACATGTAATAAGCATTAGGGTTTTAATCTAATTTAATTAAAGTACTAATCCTTGCTTTTCTTTTGCAGAAAGCGATACAATTGCATGATGGCGGAAGTAATGACGAGAAAGACAAAGTTAAGCGCAGATTAATCGAGGACCGTCACATTGAAATTTGAGATGCCGAGAATTGCTGGTTCATCCAAATTTTACGGATCTGGCCGCAAAGAGACTTTACGGTGACTAAGCAGCTGCCCATTTAATAGAATATGTCGGCAATTGACCGAAAAATGAAAATATCTACACACGGTTACCGAAATTTGCCGATGGACGCATTTAATGAAAATTTATGGCGGAAGTAATGGCGTGCAGAGATTTTCAACTCAGAGACGGCTCTGCGAAGATGAAATGTCAGAGAAGTGGTGACTCATCCAAATTTCCCAGGGGAATTAATGAAGACATTTACACACAGTTACAGGTGGATGCAAATAATATCAAATTCTGCCTTCTCCATTTATGGCAAGTAACTGCAATGAGATTTGCAGAATGATTAAGTTTTATCAAAACTCTATTTTAAAAGGCCTTATATTGTAAAACCCGGGTAGTAGAGTTTAAGGTGATAAGATTTAGGGTTTGAGAAGAAGATATTTTTGAAAAGATCAGGGTCTGTCCTGAGTCTATAAATACTTCTTATGAATGTAATTTCCGGAGGCGGAGACTTAGAAATAAAAGCTATTTGAGCAATTTCTTGCAAATCTTGTTTGAATGCTTTGTTCTGGACTTAGAGTTGGTGTGATTTTTCTTTTTCTGTGATAGCATGGCCAGGAGCCTAATCTGTTTCAGATTGTGATAAGTTCATCTTCTTTTGTTTTCGTTTCATTAAGGTTTATTTAATTTATGCTGTAGATCTGTGTTACCAGGATTGGATATGCTGTTAGGCTTCATTTTCTTTATTGTATGTTAGGGAAAATTACAGATTTAAGGTTCAGGCCTGTTCTAATTGCTCTGTCCTCACTGTGCGAGCTAGGCTACTGGTGAGAGATACCAATTTTAACCGACTTCCCTTCTGTTTATAATTTTTTGTTAGATCTGTTTCATCTTTGTCTTATGCTCTTAGTTGAAAGTGATCTTAGAAAGCTGGACACTTTCCTCTTTGATTTGTTCTATTGTGAAGCTAACCGGTATAACTAAAAATTGGTAGTTTTGGTTTTGCAGCTAAGTTAGATAAACTTCTCTTTTCTGCCCTACCCTACTCTCTCTGTTCCACCGTGAAATGATCCATTTTTATCTTTCTTTAAATTTGTCTTTTATTTAAATCTGCTAAAGTATAAAGAGCTAGATCAAAGAACTGATTGTAAATCTGATTATCCACAAAGATAACCAACTCCAAGAACATTACTGAACTGAAGTCCCGAGCCCATTGTAAGGTAATAGACAGTCCACTTGAAACTATTCCAGAAGTGGAAAAGAGTGAATAGACATTCGACCCAACTCTGTAACTCACACCTTGGATATCCGGCAAGATCCTAAAGTGAGTGGGATTTATCCCGTATAAGTGTTATCGGTATTTTATGCTCATTCTTCACAGGGTGTGTATAAAAGTCGAACCAACAACAAGCAGAATGTCCCTATATGAATTTTGTCTCAGTGAGCTTCCATTTACTCATGGGCCATGGTGCTTTTTGAAGCACTACACATCATATCCTACCTTACCTTATGTAGAAAACCTCTATATTTTTGCCTAGAAGGTGGACACCAGATGCTACTGATTTACTTATTTTGAGGATGAAGACCTATTCCTACACTCACAAAGTTTATTAATAGTATCTCATTCTAAAAATAATAACAAGTAGACAAGTAGCAAAATAGAGGGGATATAAAATTTTCCCCCACCAGGGTAAAACACAGTCCTTGTGTTTGTAATAATATTTATGCAT
This sequence comes from Wollemia nobilis, assembly GCA_028583015.1. Classification (NCBI taxonomy): domain Eukaryota; kingdom Viridiplantae; phylum Streptophyta; class Pinopsida; order Araucariales; family Araucariaceae; genus Wollemia; species Wollemia nobilis. The sequence goes on from JAQPPZ010016676.1 coordinate 1,635,029, forward strand.
ATCCACATTAATACTTAGTAATTCATCTATAAGTAAAACCAAGAACATTCATATAAAATCCAAAACATGCATATACATACATATATCAATGTTCAAAAAAATATGGAAATTATTTTTTCATAATAGCCACATATTTCCTTGTGGTATTTTTATCAGAATAGTGGTCCCATTGGACCTTGCACTAATCTATATTCCCTTTTCTAAGTTGCCTTGTTTTGAAATCGAGAATCCAGACAAGGCGGACTTCAATGCATTGTGGGCCTGACATCTGCAAATAGGACTTCATACGTGTGAAGGATTAACCACATATTTTTGAAGAAGGGACACATGGAAAGTGTCATGGATATTAGACAAATTGAGTGATAGGGCCATTATTTAGGTAATTGGATTGAATTTATCAATGATCTCGAATGACTTACAAATCTATGATTGAGTTTGGTGGATTTGATTGAGATTTTAGATGGTTTTACTCTAAAAAATACTCTATCTCCCGCAGAGAATTCTCTTGGCATTCCCTTGAGATTAGCATAGCTATTTTTTTGATTCAAGGCTTCCTTAAGTTGCTCTTCCATTTGTTTAATAGTGGTCGAACCGATCACTACCCGATCCTCCAGATTATCCCATGACCAAGGTGTTATACACATACAATAATATTCCTTCCATTTACTTTGTTGATCCAGATAATATTTTTGTAGCATAACTACTACAATAGGTCATATTTTACCATAATTTTCTTGTTTCCATTAGGTCCTTACTCAACCTGAGTTAGAATCGATTCTTTCTTGACAATGTAGAGTTTACAACATTTTTTAACAAAAAGTGAGATCTAGACACCTCTCTTCAAAATTTAGGAGAGCCCTATGCACCTTAAGTTAGTCTATACTCCAAACATTATCAAATTAATATAAGGGAGCTAAATGCCGTATATTTTTTTCTTGAGGTATAGTGATTTGGGGATCCTTACTCGACCTTCCACCCATCTACCATAAATCCAAGCCTTTCCAATATATCTTATCAAACTAATAGAAATAAAACTATTGATAGATCCATTATCAATGAAAATTCAAACATCATATAATCTTCCTTTTAGAGGAGAAATGTGTAGTTTGGCCAGTGAGAGAAAAATTACCTATTACTATATTTTATGTGTAGCCTCCTTAGCTAATTTTTTCTTGTTAGCTCTATATGGGCATTAATTAAAATAATGTGCTTTAGTGCATATGTAGCAGCTATCAAGGGAAGCTTTGTTCTTCCTACCCTCTTCATTCCTACCTTGAAGTGGAGATTATTCCTCTGAATTATGTGTTGAATATTTTTTATCTTTTCTCTTTTCTTGTCTGCCTTTGTAGTTTTGGAATATGCCCCTATCTCTGTTTATATCATATATTCTATATTGATCTCATCCCTTGGAACTTTTATACTGGTCTCTATCCCCTCTTACTGGTATGGTTTCTTTCCTCTTCCTAGGATCATATTTGTCTTTCTCCATCCTTTGATAATAAGCCCTCTTATTTTTATGACTTAATTACTCATAACGATATGAATCATAGGCCTCAGACAAATCCTTAGTTTTCATTAAACCCACTAAATATCTAATCCTTGGATTTAATCCCAAGATAAATTTATGTACCTTAAGATCTTCCCTTTGATCGTATTCAAGTACATATTTTAGTAACTGAACAAACCTTTGATAATACTCTATAATGGATATGTTTGTTTCTATTATATATAGTCCACTAATCCAAAGCTGGTCCTTCCAAATGAGCTACTACCCATGCTATTTTGGATTCTAATGAGAGGGGATTAATAGCATAATATCCTTCAGCTTCACTTAGCCAATTTTATGTCACATCGCTATCACCCTTACCATCAAATTTAGAGATGTCAATTTTCTTTAAGTCCTTGTTTAATTCAACATCAAATTTCTTTCGACTTGAACCTTCAGGTAAATCATCTTGACCCACTTTTGGATCCTTCCTTTTGGATAAATTTTCAATCAATTTCTACTATTGGATTATCAGTTCTTGCTGTTGATCCAATTGTGCCCTTCATTTTTCCATTTGTTCAATAAACTGGACCCTTTGTTGTTCCATGTGGTCCCTCTATTAGGTTATTTATTCTTGTAACTGAATCCTTTGTTGTTCCATATGTTCTCTTTACTGATTCGTTTTTTCTTGTAGTAATTGTACTATTTTAGTCAAATTATCCTCCCTTTGAGGGGTTTTGCTGACTATAGGTTTCTTGTCCTTCCTAACAAGTCTACGGGATGTATCAACCCCAGTTTCCTTTTTGAATCCCTTATAATTATCCTTGGTCCCTTCCTCAGACCCTCATAAAGTACCTCTTGATGAACTAATGTAACATTTTTGGAAGAGCCCACCATTTTCCTAGATGCAACAAGAATTTTGTTAGTTGAAAGTTATGTATTTTTATATCAAAATGACCTAGAGTTTCTTAACTTAGTATCTGGTACCAACTGTAACACCCCAAGTCTACTCACTTGGTTGTCCAAAATACAAATCAATTTTTTTGATCACTCTTAAACGTTTAAGCAACACCCAACATTAAATTAGTACATAGGCATAAAGTTATCTATATCAAGGTAACTGATCGCTGTAGATAGTCCCTTAAATATTCGAGATTGGCCAAATCCCATAATAGGTATCATCTTGTGAATACATTTATCTCCTTTACTAGAAGTCTATGTTTATGGTATGGGATTTTATTTGAGGGTTGATAACACCTGAAAGGGTGGATGCATATTTCCCTGCCCTATAACATGGTGTACTTAGGATCCTTGTTCTCAAAATTTTGCTTGACACACATTTTTTCATGTTATCTTATCCATGATATGGTTAGTGTTAGTATGCCTAGTACCTAGCTGAGAATACGCAACTAGGACCCATCATTACTCTTGCTTGGTACCAGGTATCTCAGGCTATGGAACGATTGACAAAGAGTGAAGAACATAAGCTTATACTGAGAGGGGGGGTGAACAATATAAGATAAAACTTTTTACTTTTCAATCCAAATGATAACAAAAATAATATCAAAGCAGTAAATAATGCACACATCATCACACACATGAGAGACATGATTTAACGTGGTTCACCCAATGTGGGCTACTCCACGGAGAAAATATTCCTTATAAATTTTCTCAATGAATCTTTTGGGAATCAAATCCCTATTACAATGTTTATGGACCTCTATCCAAAGGAGACACCAATCCCCTTATGCTCTAGTTTGTGGATCTCTCTCCATAGGAGACCTCTGTCCCCACTACTCTAGTTTGTGGATCTCTCTCCATGGGAGACCTCTGTCCCCATTGCTCTGGTTTGTGGATCTCTCTCCACAGGAGAACTCTATCCCCTCTACTCTGCTCAACTCTGATCAGATCTGCTCACAAATCTGATCTAATCTACTCACAACACTATCTTAAACCTTCTCACAAATCTACCTCTAACCTTCTCACAAGTCTGCCTCAAATCTGCTCAAAAGTTTACCTCAAATCTAGTCACAAATCTACCTCAAACCTTCTCACAAGTCTGCCTCAAATATTCTCAAAATTCTACCTCAAATCTACTCACAAGTCTACCTCAAACCTACTCAAAAATCTACCTCTAACCTGCTCACAATATCTGCTCAAATGTGCTCTAAAATATGCTTATAACAACTCATAACACATGCTCAAAAGGATTTCAAAACTTATCTTCAAACATAGCACAAGTAGTTCACAATATCTAGCACAAATGTCTTAACCTCTTTCAATAATAGAAGCACATATTATTCTCAAATTCTATCCCAAATATTTCCAAAACATTCAACCATGAAGCACAAATCCTAACTCAAATATTTCCAACAATGCTTATCAAACAATCCTTTTCACTCCACCTTATGTTCCAAAATATTCACTTCAACAAAACACTTTAAACAAGGAATAATGTGCCCATACCTCTTAATTGCTCTTATGGAGATATATCTTCAAAAATCTATCTCACAAACAATTGATCTTTCTAGTGCCACTTCAAGAGTTAGATATCAAAATACTCTCTCAAAACATCCATATGAATTTTCTTCTCAAAATATATTTCACCATACAAAAATTACAATAAAATATCAAACCACTATAACACCTTATTACTCCTAATCTTGCATGACAATACTCAACAAAACAAACCAAAAATTACACACATAAATTTCTCATATACACCTTATACCTCCTTAATTAAAAAAATTCATAAAAGAATTATCAAAAGACCTTATTACTCCACAAAATCACTTTTAAGCAAAAATACATTTTCATAATATTTTTCTCCAAAAGAAATTACAAAAATAATAAAAAATTATTTCTCCTTATAACTCCCAAAGTCAACGATGCTCAAATAATCAAACACACCTCATGCGCCTAACCCTCAACCTTAGGCAATTAAAATTTTAATCAATGCTTACCAAAACTACCACAGGGAGATTCGAACACAACACCTACCACCTACCAGTGTGCTAGCACCCTTTGGGATACCGCTAGGCCAACCACCCACATGAGGACTAAAAGGCATGACTTGCACCTTATTCCCACAAAAACTTCCTTGCCAAGAAAAACTAAACAAAACTATCATCACCTAGATTCGAACATAGAACCTATTGTCTACCCTACACCTTAACACTGCCCAGTCTACCACTAGGCCAACCACCTAGTTAGATATAAGATCGAATGATCTTATATTAAAATCATCGATGCCTTCCCTTAGATAAAAAATTATCTTTTTCTTCTCACGAAGCGCACACAGGAGAAATCACATTGACCGATTTTATCATGCATCAAACACACACCATAGGGCATCAAACATTATCCATATTAATATGGATTTACCACCATGCTAAGGACATTGACGATGTTTAGAAGTTTAAAAAAAACTTTTGAATATTGGCACCAAACCCACTTTGGGTTATATAAAAATTATAATATAAATATTATAATTATTTTATAATGCATCCTTAGGCTTTAACCTTTGGGTCCTTTTAATTTTTAATTATTATAATTATTTAAATCTTCATAGATTTAAATATTATAATATTTTTTCTTCTTGGACCTTTTCTTTGGATAAAAAAACCTTCTTCCTTTTTCTTTTGCAAATGCCACCATGGTAAAACCATTAAACCTTTATTTTTCTTGACATAAATGAAAACCAATGTCATTAACTTATGACATTAATTATTTGACATCAATGACAACAATATACTCAAAATTTCCAACAATCTCCCCCTTTATCATTGATGGCAACCCTTTTCTAAAAATTCCTTTTTCCAAACCATTTGATTCCAAATCTGCTCCCCTGAGAAACTGCTCCCCCTAACTGAATGCTCTCCCCCTTACTCAAATCTCTCCCCCTTTGACATCAATGGCAAAGGGACTCCTTTGGGGCTAAATATAAGACTCTTAGCTCAGCCCCCTCCCCACCTCCTCTCCTTGAGGTGATTAATTTTGGGGTGGGAGTAAAACTACTCCCAATTTCCTTCTAAGATACTCAAAAGTTTCCTTTGGAAGTGGCTTAGTGAAAATATCCGTAATATGTTCCTTTGTAGTAACATATTCCAATTTGACTTGCTTATCCATCACCTGTTCTCTCAGAAAATGGTATTTGATCGGAATGTGCTTGGTCCTGGAGTGCATCACTGGATTCTTTGAAATGTTTATAGCACTTGTATTATCACATAGTATGGAGATGGGATGATCATGCTCTATCTTGAAGTCCTTTAAAGTTTACTTCATCCATAACACCTGTGTACAACAAGAAACCACTGCAATGTACTCTGCCTCTACTGTGGATAAGGATATTGATGCTTGTTTCTTGCTTAGCCAAGAGACTAAACAATCTCCAAGAAAGAATGCTCCTCCACTTGTGCTTTTTCTATCATCAATACTGCCTGCCCAATCTGCATATGTATATGCTATGAGAGTGAAATTATCACTTCTAGGATACCAGAGTCCAAAATCCATAGTCCCTTTTAAATACCTGAGAATTCTCTTTACTACCAGTACATGTGTTTCCTTTGGTGCTGCTTGAAATCTTGCCACCAGTCCCACTACCTGCATTATATCTGGTCTTGTAGTTGTAACATATAGTAAGCTACCAATCATAGATCTATACAATATCTGATTTGCCTCAGGAGATTCATCATATTTACTCAACTTGCATCCTATAACCATGGGGGTACTTACTGGTTTGCAGTCTTCTAATTTGAATTTCTTCAACATTTCTTTTATATACTTGGTTTGTGAGAGAAATACACCCTTCTCTGATTGTGAAATCTGTAGTCCAAGAAAGAAGGACAACTCACCAAGCATTGACATTTCAAATTCATTTTGCATACTCTTTGCAAATTTTTGACACATCTTATCATTATTACCTCCAAAAATGATATCATCCACATAAACAACCATAATTAGTAAGTCATTTCCTTCATTTTTGATGTATAAATTATTATCAACTATTCCTTTCCTGAAACCCTATTCCTGAAGATACTTATCCAACCTTGAATACCAAGCTCTAGGAGCTTGCTTTAGTCCATAAAGAGCCTTCTTTAATATGCATACATAATATGGCTTATCAGTTAGGTTGAACCCCTCAAGTTGCTCAATGTAGACCTCTTCTTCCAAGACACCATTGAGAAAAGTTGATTTAACATCCATTTGATATACTTTGAAGTTTTTGAAACTTGAGAAAGCTAAAAATATCCTTATGGCCTCAAGTCATGCAATAGGAGCAAATGTTTCATCAAAATCAATCCCTTCAACCTGTGCATAACCTTTGCATACCAATCTTGCTTTATTTCTGACTACCTGACCATCTTCATTTAACTTATTTTTAAAAACCCATTTAGTGCCAATTACATTCTTATCTTTTGGTCATGGGACAAGTTCCCAAGTCTCACTTTTTTCTATTTGATCCAATTCCTCATCCATTGCCTTGACCCAAAACTTATCTTCTCTTACCTCATTGAAATCCTTGGGCTCAATTTTAGACAACAAAGAAAGATTTGCATGTTCACTTGTTCCTATTATCTTCCTCCTTGTCTATCTTTCATCTGGATTTCCAATAATCAGATCTCTTGGATGATTTTTTTACACATACCTGGATGGAGTCTTAGGTGGTGTTCTTTGTGTTTCCTCTTCTTTTGATTCTTCACCTAATTCTTCTTGGCAACTTTCTTCTTCTTGATACACAATTTCTTGAGCTGGTTCTTTTGACCCTATCTGTTCATCAACTATCACATTTATACTTTCCATAATTGTATGTGTCCTCTTATTATAGCACCTATAGGCTTTGCTCTTAGTGGAATAGCCAAGGAAAATACCCTCATCACATCTTGAATCAAACTTACCCAAATTTTTCTCTTCCCATCTTATGTAGCATTTGCTTCCAAAATTTTTGAAATATTTTATAGTAGTTGGTCTCCCTTTCCAGAGCTCATATGGGGTTTTGTGATGATTTACTCTTACTTGAGCTCTATTGATGATATATACTATTGTATGAACTACATCTCTCCAAAAACCATCTAAAATCTTAGACTCATTTAACATAGCTCTAGCCATATTCTCAATAATCCTATTTTTCCTTTCAACTACTCCATTTTGTTGAGGAGTTCTTGTTACTGAATATTCTCTTTTGATCCCATGTTGTTCACAAAATTCTATGAATTCACCTAAAGTAAATTCTCCTCCTCTATCTGATCTTAAACACTTAATCCTTCTACCTATTTTATTTTCTACTAATTCTTTGAATGCCTTGAACTTCTCAAAGGCTTCTGAATTTTCTTTTAAGAAAGCTACCCAAGTCATTCTGGAGAAATCATCTATAAATAACATGAAGTAACTTTCACCTTGTAGACTCTTTGTCCTTGTAGGACCACATAGGTCAGTGTGAACTAGTTTCAATGGTTCAGATGACGTAAATTATTTTGAATTGAAACTTGTTCTTGTTTGCTTTCCATGCTGACATTGTGCACAAATTATGTTTTGTGGCCTTTTTATCTTGGGTAAATCTCTGATTGCCTGCTTGTTGCTTATTTTCACTATGTTGTCAAAGTTCAGATGACCCATTCTTCTATGCCATAACCAACTCTCATCTTCTTGTGATAAGAAACACTTTTCTCCCTTAATCTCACTTAGCATGTAGAGATTGTTTGTAGTTCTATTAGCATCTGCAATGAGCTTTCCAATTTTAGATTTTTTGATCTCACATCTATTTGGATGAAAAGTGACCATGTGCCCCTGATCACAAAGTTGGCTTACACTTAGTAAATTGTGCCTCAATCCCTTGACATACAATACATTCTTTGTCTTTGTTTTTCCATTATCTAAACTCAAGGTTCCTTTCCCACAAATTTTTGTTGAACCATTGTCACCAAATTTTACTGATCCTCCATTGATTTCTTTAAGTACAAGAAATTTACTCTTGTCCCCTATCATATGACTTGAACAACCACTATCAAGAAACCACTATTTTCTCTTATCTTGCACATGAAGAGTTGTTTGTACCAACATTGACTTCACTTTTTCTTGCTCTTTTCTCTCTCTCCTAATTGTTGAGGTTGTATTATTTTGAGCCTTCTGATCCTCCTTTTTTCTTAATTCAGGAAATACTATTTTACACCATTTGGCCTTGTGCCCAAAGTTATTGCATTTGTAACATATGATATTGTCATTCATGAGAGGTGCAAAAGAATTGAAATTTCTATCAACATTATCTCTCACATAAATAGTGCAATGTACAACTCTATGACCATATTTGTTACATGAAAAACAATAGCCATGGAAGAAATTTTGTAACCTATTAGAGTGCCTTGAATAATATGGTCGCATGCTTCTTCCTTTGTTATTCCTGTAATTGAATTTTGTCCATGGATCTTCTTTGCCTTCTTCCTTCTTGATGCTTTTGCCTTTCAATGCATTAGCATAAGTCATGGGCTCTTCTTCTTTTGATATCTTTGTTCCTTGGGAGCTTGACTCCTCTTTCTGTTTCCCTAACTTTATATCTTGTTGTAACTTACCCTTAGTCTTTTCAACTTCCTTTCTTAGAGAGACAATTTCTAATTCCAATCTTTCACATTCTAACTCTTTTGCCTTTAACTATTCTACCATATCCTATTCAATTTTCCTTCCCTCTTCAACTTTTACCTTGAGCTCTATGAGGTTTTGTAGAAGTTCCATCTTTGCTTCCTCATCCTCTTGGATTTGATCCTTCAAACTTGAATTCTTCCTTCTAACATTTTCCAAGTTTCTAAGAGCAGCAATAAATTCCTCTTTTATGTCGATCATGGCCTCTTCTCCATTTTTTGAGGTCATGTATGTTCTTGTGGGATCTTCCTTCAAGTTGTTAGGCTTTTCATGAAGGAACCCACTCTGATACCAATTGAAGAACATAAGCTTATACTGAGAGGGGGGTGAACAGTATAAGATAAAACATTTTACTTTTCAATCCAAATGATAACAACAATAATATCAAAGCAATAAATAATGCACACATCATCACACACATGAGAGACATGATTTAACGTGGTTCACCCAATGTGGGCTACTCCATGAAGAAAATATTCCTTATAAATTTTCTCAATGAATATTTTGGGAATCAAATCCCTATTACAATGTTTATGGACCTCTATCCAAAGGAGACACCAATCCCCTTATGCTCTGGTTTGTGGATCTCTCTCCACAGGAGACCTCTATCCCCACTACTCTAGTTTGTGGATCTCTCTCCATAGGAGAACTCTATCCCCACTACTCTAGTTTGTGGATCTCTCTCCATAGGAGAACTCTATCCCCTCTACTCTGCTCAAATCTAATCAAATATACTCATAAATATGATCTAATCTACTCACAACACTATTTTAAACTTCTCACAAGTCTACCTCTAACCTGCTCACAAGTCTACCTCAAACTACTCAAATCTACCTCAACTTCAAAATTCCTCTAACCTACTCACAAGTCTACCTCAAACCTGCTCAAAAATCTACCTCAAACCTACTCAAAATCTACCTCTAACCTACTCACAATATCTACTCAATTTTGCTCTAATACATGCTCATAACTACTCATAACACATGCTCAAAAGGGTTTCACAAAGATACAAAAACTTATCTTCAAACCTAGCACAAGTAGTTCACAATCTCTAGCACAAATGTCTCAAACTCTTTCAACAATAGAAGCACAAATTATTCTCAAACTCTATCCCAAATATTTCCAAAAACATTCAACAATGAAGCACAAATCCTAACTCAAATATTTCCAACAATGCTTATCAAACAATCCTTTTAACTCCACCTTATGTTCCAAAACATTCACTTCAACAAAACACTTTAAACAAGGAATGATGTGCCCATACCTCTTAATTTTCTCTTATGGAGATATATCTTCAAAAATCTATCTCACAAATAATTGATTTTTCTAATGCCACTTCAAGGGTTAGATATCAAGATACTTTCTCAAAACATCCATATGAATTTTCTTCTCAAAATATATTTCACCATACAAAAATTACAATAAAATATCAACCACTAAAACACCTTATTACTCCTAATCTTGCATAATAAAATCTCAACCAACCAAACCAGAAATTACACACATAAATTTCTCACATACACCTTATACCTCCTTACTTATGAAAATAATTCATAAAAGAATTATCAAAAGTCCTTATTACTCCACAAAATCACTTTTCAGCAAAAATATATCATTTTTCATAAATCAATTTATTCTCCAAAATAAATTTACAAGAAATAATTAAAAATTATTTTCCTTATACCTCCCTAAGTCAACAATGCTCAAATAATCAAACACACCTCATGCACCTAACCCTCAACCTTAGGCAATTAAAATTTTAATCAATGCTTACCAAAAATGTCGCAGGGAGATTCGAACACAACACCTACCACTTGCCAGTACGCTAGCACCCTTTGGATCTGCCACTAGGCCAACTTCCCACACAAGGACTAAAAGGTATGACTTGCACCTTATTCCCATGAAAACTTCCTTGCCAAGAAAAACTAAACAAAACTATCGCCGCTTGGATTCGAACACAGAACCTGTTGTCTACCGTGTGCCTTAACACTACCCAATATGCCGCTAGGCCAACCGCCTAGTCGAATATAAGATCGAACGATCTTATATTAAAATCGTCGACGCCTTCCCTTAGATAAAAATTTATCTTTTTCTTCTCATGAAGCACACACAGGAGAAATCACATTGACCGGTTTTATCGCGCATCGAACACACACCATAGGGCATCAAACATTATCCATATTAATATGGATTACCACCATGCTAAGGATGTCGATGACGCTTAGAAGTTTTTAAAAAAACTTTTGAATATTGGCGCCAAACCCACTTTGGGTTATATAAAAATTATAATATAAATATTATAATTATTTTATAATGCATCCTTAGGCTTTAACCTTTGGACCCTTTAATTTTTAATTATTATAATTATTTAAATCTTCATAGATTTAAATATTATAATATTTTTTCTTCTTGGACCTTTTCTTTGGAAAACCTCTTCCTTTTTCTTTTGCAAATGCCACCATGGTAAAACCATTAAACCTTTATTTTTCTTGACATAAATGACAACCAATGTCATTAACCTATGCCATTAATTCTTTGACATCAATGACAACAATTCAATGACAACAATATACTAGAAATTTCCAACAAAGAGTTATCCCATACCAACTCTCTGCTGGACCTTCTAGCTTCGAGGTCTAGCTTCCTTAGTAATACCTCGATAGTCTACTAGCAATTCCCCAATCAAACATAGGACATGAAGCCCCTCACGTACTACTCGTATATTAACCTAGAGAGAGTATCTCATACCACCCCTCGTTACTTGTTCATGATAATAGGACCTCCCATCCAAGACCAAGATTACCAAAAAATGGTTGATTCTAACTCACAACATCTACCCTACTTGCAAATATCGATGTTGGGTGAATGCACATCCTACTCGATGAAGCATCTAAATAAATTCAACCTTGTTTTAGTACCACTACCATCCTTCTCGATGGTTGTATTGGGTTCAGGTTTATAATGTATGTCCTAGATTTGGAAGCAATTCTCTTAATGTTTAGTGAACAACATATAAATAAAGACAATATCAACTAAATTATCCTTTTTAAAGAAAATTCCATTACTTAAATATTTTATTATATTAAAACAATATAGAGTATGACCATTAGGCATATCATTCAAGAAGCCTCTCTAAGGAAAATACGCATCTACTTTCCAATACGAATCTACTTTCTATGTTTTAAAAAAAATGTTATTCTACTTCAGAGGCTTTTTATTTTATAAGATATTCTATCTTTTAAGAATATATTCTCTAGATAATCAAGAAAGTAATTTAAAGAAACTATCTACTAAATATTCTAAATAACTTGGTTCATCCAAACCCCATAAGGGGGGCGGAGGTCCAAGGTTCAAATCTCGGACCTTGCCGGACTGAACGCTTGTCTGTTTCCTAGTGCTTTCAGCGACGTAAAAGGTTTAAAATGATTGTGGCATGGTGGTTATAGGGGCAGACTGTGCAAAGATCTGTGTGGCGGCTTCCGGGCGGACAACGCAGAATACTGTGGCGGCCATAAAACTGGACAGCCTGCCCGGATTCGTGGCGGCTACCAATTCCACCATGTAAATACAAAAAAAAAAAAAAAAAAAAAAATTCTAAATAACCAAGAAAGAAAATTTTAAGAAAATATCTAATAAACATACTCTTAAATATCCAAGAAAGTATTTCAACCAAAGTCAACTATTTAATCAACGTCATAAATAATTCAAAAAAAGTATAATAATATTATGAAACAATTGACTTTATTTTAGATTAACTTATTAATTATTAATTCATTTTTTTTAAGTTTAACTAATCGTAATTTTTTTATTATTTAATTATCCTTTAATTATATTAAGAGAAATAAAAATTTCACTAAAAATAAAGTATGTAACAACTATATAGAGTCAAAGGTATTCCTCGATTTTTCCCTATTATATCTATGCTAAACATTAATCCATTATCTTTATTCTAAAAATGAGTAACTTCTCTGGAATCTTTTAATATCATAAAAAAATAATAATTATATAACGAGCTTCGAAGAACTTTCTATAGAGTTGTTATAAACCATTTAATTTTTATCGAAACATTAAGAGGTTGTAATGATCTTTAAAATATTCTAAATGTAAATAAAATTAATATTTATGTCCCTATAATAGTCTATTAGTTAGATCTATTATTAAGTATGTAAAGTAACTTTATTACTCTTTTTAAAGTCTAAGGGACACTTTTGACAACTTATAAAATTTTAAAGTAGTCTAAAAAATAATGAATCGTAATAAAATTACAATAGAATAATACAACACTATAATTTAAAAGGGACTATTAGAAAACACAAATTAAACGTGTGATCTATTCAAAAGATATTGGCTCTATAATGTTTCTTGCTTGTTTTCATAAAGGAGCAACTCTACGTTTTGTCCACGACTAAGATAAATTCAAAAATTTTATTTGCTATCAGATAAACTTTACTGAAAATATGATGATAGTGTAATAAGAAATAAAATTTTGTATTATTAATTTGCTACCACAAAAGACACGTCGGTAAAAGTAATAAAAATGCTCAAAATATTTTATTGAAAACATAACCATGCTAGGTCGGATAGGCATACAAGAGATAACATTCTACGTATTTATTTGGAATTGTGAGCTATTTTTAGGTTAATAAATGATGTTTTCAAAACCTTATAATACCTAAGGATAAATGTATACAAGGTGATTTTAATGTACTCTACTTAGGTCCTATGACGTCTTTACTTTCGAGAGCAAACTAAATAAAAAGAATGACACTAGAAGACCCAAAAATAAAGGCTTCACTAAACAGAGATTAACGTTGAACTTCTTTTATTTTTTTTTTTTTTTTTTTTTTTTTGGTATATAGAAGCAATGGTTACAATCACGATTTTTAGTAACTACCAGCACAGCTGGTAGGGTTCAAACTATCTACGAAGGCTCCCAGGACTTCCACCGTCTCGGTACATGGTAACCCGGCGTGAGATGGGGACCGCCGGACGCACAGGGGTTGCACCGTCGTCATCAATCTGGCGCACCACTCAGAGGAATCAGATCTGGGCTACTGTCTGTGCATGGGCAAGCCCGTGGGATTGGAACCTTATTATATATGCATTCGATGCCCTATTAGGACTGGCCGATACATCCGATGTAACTCTAAACTGACAAAAGATAGCCAAAAATATTCAATTCATAGCCAACTATCATTGGTGTATTCAAATAATTTAATAACATACATGTTTTTAACAGGTAAATATATTTAAACACAATCCTTTGCATATTTTTTACAAGCAACACTAAGGCTTACACAAAATGATGATTAACATCTTTACAAACTGATAATTTTTAAAAGTCAATTTCTCAACTATGACAGTAAGAGAAAATAAGGTGAATGCCACACCATTTACGACGTCGCCTACATTATACAAAAGGTTAAACAAGAGAATATAAAATTAAATACTCATATACAGATCACTAACAAAGTTCAAAGTTTCTATAACAACATAATGAGCACTGTGAATACTGGGTTATTCAAATACCTTCCAATATCATTACATATGGTATTGGTGTAGTGTCCCAATGTCCAAACTAAAGACTGGTTCTTGCTTGCAGTGCTCACCATCTATCGAAATACATGACAAGAAGGGTAGAAATATAAAGGGTTGGGCATTGGGTTTAGCATGGCCAATGAATGCAGACTACTTGAATACCAATGCCAACAAATCAAATACATAAAAACTAGAATTGACAATCATTCTTAGGCTTTCTTTATATTATAAATATATTTTTATTTCTTTATTTTCTTTTTAAGAAATCATGCGACCGAGCATATACATCTCCTCACTCCTCTATTAAACAACTATGTTTACTATTATCAATCAGGCTACCGTCTATTTTTTAAAAAATATGCTTAATCAAATATACAACTTTTTAGAAATAGTTTTTTAAAAGTTATTATGCAATAAACACAACATAATTGAATTTAAATAGTATATTTTTATTCTAACAAAAGACATTTTATCATATCATCATTTATTCAACCAACAATAATCTCTTCTTACTATCATGATAAAATATAACAAGAAATCCGACCTGATAAAAGAAGTGACAACAACTGATTGCAAGAGTCCGTTGGTGCAACACAAGACATACTTCTCTGTCCAACCTAATGTATTGCACAACACCCATATATGAAGATCTATATTTTGATTATACCTTATTTATAAATAAAAAGGATACCTTGGTTGGGTGACACGTAAATATGACCACACACCAAGGCTCATTTCGGGTGATTACCAAGTGGCCTAGGGTGTTGGCCTTTTAATGAAAATATAAAGTATTAAATTCATTTATTATTTTATATTATTTAGTTATATATTATATATATCTATAAAATTGAACCAAATAACTAATCGTACATGATATCACTTATACATATTTAATATATATTTTTTATTTTTTTATATTTGTATATTTATTCTATATTTAGATGTAAACAAAGTCATTATGTATATACACGTTCTTATCATATTATTCAAAAAACACAAACATAGTTCTAGAAGAAATTCCAAACAAGCATATGTAAAATGTATTTCATAAGAAAAATGTTCCTCTATGAATTTTTTCTCAGTGAGCTTCCATGTACTCATGGGCCATGGTGCTTTTTGAAGCACTACACATCATATCCCACCTTACCTTACACATACAACCCCTATGTTAGGATCCTCAATCCTAACATTATTAGTTAGTATTATTAATCATTTAATTATTATATTATTAACTTATAAAGTGAACCATCACAACCCTTCATAACATGAACCATCACGTCTCTTCATACGTGAACCATCATGTCTCTTCACCAACGTAGCTTTAGGGTAGATATATATATTAGGTTATCCATCCATATCAAATCATCTAAGAAGAAGAAGAATAAGCATATATTCTAAGGAGGGAGCCCCCTATAGTGGCAAAGCGATTACAAGGGAGTCCCCTTTGAGTGGCCTGCGATTACATTTACATTAATTTGTTAATAATTTTATAGTAAGACCTTGGGGTCTTACCATTTGGTATCAGAGCCATGTGGGACTCAACCATGTGGGATTTGCTCAAGGAACTTCATCAAATCACTTTCGTCCGTGAGTATCAAAATCGGTTTGAGGATATCACCAAACACAACACAGGTTTAGATGAATCAATTCTCATCAATAGCTTCATTAGTGGATTGAAAGAGGAAATTAGAATGGAGGTGACAAGGTTCAATCCCTATACCATGATGCAGACCTATGGATTGGTAAAATTAGTTGAAGATAAAATCAATGCACAACAACGATTAGGGAAACCACTTATGGAAAAATCATCGACCACTTACATCGCTCCCAAACCTATGCATAATGGAAGGGCACAAAGCACTTACACAACCCCCAAATCTAATCAAACTTTACAAATTAAACATCTTAGCTTTGAGGAGATGAAGGAACGACGAGCAAAAGGACTCTGTGATAATTGTGATGAACAATTTGGACCCCACCATAAATGTGCTACACTAACATTGTATTTATTGAAGGAAGTTGATCCCTGTCTCTCCATAGAGAAAGCAGATGAGGTAGTTGTGTCCGAAGCGACCAGTGCACCTACTCACTGCAATAAAAACAATGAGGTCAATGTGCAGGAAGTGATTGATGTACCAAGCAAGGATGAGGTAGACATATCCAAAGTGATCAATGTTAGCCAAAAATGCACTCTACAAGACCTACACATACCTTCCTCACCAATAGTGATTTCTTACCATATGACCAAACCTATTCGGAACCAACGCAGAGTGACTACACACTCCTTCTCCGTTGGCTCTACCAAGGAACCAAAAAAGGATATGAAATCATTACCATCACTTTTGATGCATCATTTTGAAGTATTTGAGGAACCCCAAGGGTTGCCCTCCCATCGTCATCATGATTTTACTAAGGAAGATTATACTATTGTTCTTGGAAACCCCCCGCTAATGCTTCATCCTTCTCGATATCCCTACCTACGAAAGGATGCCATTAAAAGAGTCCAAGAACTTACACAAATCCTTCTTGAAAAACAAAGGATAAAGCTTCTCACTTTGAGCTTTGAGGACAAAGCTCTTTTTAAGGAGGGTGGCATGTTAGGATCCTCAATCCTAACATTATTAGTTAGTATTATTAATCATTTAATTATTATATTATTAACTTATAAAGTGAACCATCACAACCCTTCATAACGTGAACCATCACGCCTCTTCATACGTGAACCATCATGTCTCTTCACCAACGTAGCTTTAGGGTAGATATATATATTAGGTTATCCATCCATATCAAATCATCCAAGAAGAAGAATAATAAGCATAGATTCTAAGGAGGGAGCCCCCTATAATGGCAAAGCGATTACAAGGGAGCCCCCTTTGAGTGGCCTGCAATTACATTTACATTAATTTGTTAATAATTTTATAGTAAGACCTTGGGGTCTTACCACCCTATATTTCTACCTGAAAGGTGAACACCAGGTGCTATTGATATGCTTCTTTTGAGGATGAAGACCTGTTTATACACTCACAAAGTTTATCAGTAGTATCTCATTCTAAAAATAATAACAAGTACATAGATAACAAAATAGAAGAGATGTTACATTCTCCTCTACTATGGTTAAATACAGTCCTTGTGTTTGTAATAATAGCTATGCATATCTACATTAATACTTAAGCATTCATCTATAAGTAAAAACAAGAACATGCATATATACATATATATCGATATTCAAACAAATATGAAAAATGTTTTTCATAATAGCCACATAGTTCTTTGTGGTATTTTTATCAGAATAGTGGTGTCATTGGATCTTGCACTAATATATATTCCTTTTCTTAAGTTGCTTTGTTCTGAAATTGAGAATCCAGATAGGGTGGACATCAAATGTTTTGTGGGTCCGATATTTACAAATGAAAAATATTTTATGTGTGAAGAATCAGCCACATATTTTTTGAAGAAGGGACACATAGAGAGTGTCATGGATCTTAGACAAATTGGGTGGTAGGGCCATTCTATAGGTTTTTGGATTGATTTTATCAATGATATTGAATGACCTACAAATCTAGGGCTGAGTTTGGTGGATTTGATTGAGCTTTTGAATGGTTTTATTCTCAAGAATACTCTGTCTTCCACATAGAATTCTCTTGGCTTTCCCTTGAGATCAGCATAACTCTTTTGTTGATCCAATGCTTCCTTAAGCCTTTTGGTGCATTTCCTTTAGTTGATCTTCCATTTATTTAACAATGTTTAGACCGATCACTACCCGATCCTCTAGATTATCCCATGACAAAGGTGTTCTACACCTACAATAATATTCCTTCCATTTGCTTTGTTGATCCATATAATATTTTTATAGCATGACTGCTACAATAGGTCATTTTTAACATTATTTTCTTGTTTCTATCAGGTCCTTACTCGACCTAAGTTAGAGTTGATTCTTTCTTGAAAATGTAGAGTTTACAACCTCCTTTTACAAAAAGTGAGATCTAGCTACCTCTCTTAAAAATATAGGAGATACCTATGCACCTTAAGTCACTCTACACTCCAAAAATTATCAAATACATATAAGAGAGCTAAATGCCATCTAGTTTTTCCTTGAGGTACGGTGATTTAGGGATCCTTAATCAACCTTCCACCCATTTACCATAAATTTAGGTCTTTCTAATATGTCTCTTATCAAACTAATAGAAATAAAAATATCGATAGCTCCAATATCAATGAAATATGAACATCATATATTATTCCTTTTAGAGGAGAAAGGTGTAGTTTGGCCAGTGAGAGCAAAATTACTTGTTGCTATATTTTATGTGTAGCCTCCTCAACTGCTTTCTTCTTGTCAAATCTATGTGGGCATTGATTAGCATAATGTGCTTTAGTGCATATGTAGCAACCTTAAAGGGGAGATTTGTTATTACTACCCTCTTCATTCATACCTTGCAATGGATATTCTTCCTCTGAATTATGTGTTGAAGATTTTTATCTTTCCTTTTTTCTTGTCTACATTTGTAGTTTTGGAATCTACCATGTCTTTATTTCTATCATTGCTTTTGTATCGGTCTACTCCCTTGGAAATTTTATACTGGTCCCTATCCCCTCTTATTGGTCTGGTTTCTTTCCTATTCCTAGGATCATATTTGTCTTTCTCTATCCTTTGATAATAGGCCCTCTTATTTTTCTAACTTAATTCCTCATAACGAGCTAAATAATAGGACTTAGACAAATCCTTAGGTTATACTAAACCCACTAAATATCCAATCCTTGGATGTAATTCCATGATAAATTTTTGTACCTTAAGTTCTTCTCTTTTATCATATTCAGGTACATATTTCAATAATTGAACAAACCTCTGATAATGCTCTATAATAGATATATTTTCTTGATGTAAATTAGCGAATTTAGCAAATTTTTCTACATAAAATTATCGAGTTAGAAACCTATCTCTAAATTACTTTAGGAATGTGTCCTAGGGTACATCAACAACCTTGACATGTTTGTTTCTCTTATATGTAGTCCACCAATCTAAAGCCGATCCTTCCAATACTGTTTTGGATTTTGATGAGGGGCTTAATAGCATAATATCCTTTTGCTTCACATAGCCAATTTTCTACTACCTCGCCATCACTCTTACCATCAAATTTAGAGATGCCAATTTTCCTTAAGTCCTTGTTTAATTTAGCACCAGCTTTATTTCGACTAAAACCTTTAGGCAAATCATCTTAACCCACTTCTGCCTCCTTCCTTTTGGATAATTTTTCAATCAATTTTTACTGTTGGATTATCAGTTCTTGCTGTTGAGCCAATTGTACCCTCTATTGTTCCATTTGTTTAGTCAAATAAAACCTCTGTTGTTCCATGTGGTCCCTCTGTTGGTTCATTTGTTCTTGTGATTGAATCCTTTGTTGTTCCATATGTTCTTTTTGTTGATTCATTTGTTCTTGTAGTAATTGTACCATTTTAGCCAAATTATCCTTCCTTTGAGGGGTTTTTTTGACTACAGGTTTATTGTCATTCCTAAAAATTCTACGAGGTATCTCAACCTTAGTTTCCCTTTTTGAATCCCTTATAATTCTCCTTGGTCCCTTCCTCGGACCCTCAGCAAGTACCTCTTGTTGAACTAATGCAACCTTTTTGGAAGAGCCTGCTAGTTTCTTGGATGCAACAAGAGCTATGTTAATTGAAAATCATGTTATTTTATATCAAAATGACCTAGAGTTTTGCAAACTAATATTTGATACCAACTGTAACACCCCAGGTCTACTCACTTGGTTGTCCAAAACATAAAGTAAAAATTTATGATCTAACTCTTAAAATTTTAAGCAACACCCAACATTAAATTAGTACATAGACATAAAATTATACATTTCAATGTAACTGACTGCTGTAGACAGTCCCTTAAACGTTTAAGATTAGCTAAATCCCACAATTAGTGTCATATTGTAAACACATCAATCTCCTTTACTAGAGGTCTATATTCTTGTCATGGGGTTGTCCTTCCAGGATCAGTAACACTTGAAAGGATGGATGCATATTTTCCCGCCCCATAGCATGGTGTAATTAGGATCCTTGTCCTAAATTTTTTTCTCAAAGCACATTTGTTCTTGTTATCTTCTTCATGCTAGGGTATAGCGTTAGTATGCCTAGTGCTTGTAGAGAGGGAAAACTACCTTACCGTGTATAATTTCCAAAAGCTAGATCCACAAGAGATAAGCCTTGGGGTGAATTGTAGGGGTATGTTGTTCTCTACACTCGATGCTAGGGGAGGAAGGGTTCACTAGGAATGGTTTAAGGATTCAATCCAAGTCCTCTAGTTTTCAATAATGTTTGATGTATGAGATATAATATAAACACCTAGATTTGACCTTTCTAGATCTATGCTATAAAAGATAAAGGATAATACAAAAATACAAAATGCAAGAATACAAGAGCTAACCCTAGAATGATTCTTTCCTTTTATTGCTTTCAAACCTTAGGGTTTTAAAAAAACAACCTTTAAGCAAGGGCTCAAGAAGAGATGCACAAGCAGAATTAACCCTAAGTGCACACTATATGTTGTTTATCTTCAAATGCCTATAACTTAGTTCAATATATTTGTATAAAATTAGATCTAGGGTTTATAACAAAAATATAAAGCCCTCAAAAAATAACCTAAATACTAATTGGAACACTTAGCTTATTTGAGGATTTATCCTTACCTTTATCCATTTATCCAAAGCTATCAATAATTCTTGTTCCTACTAGAAAACTTAATAAACACTTGAAAAATATGATTAGTGTTAGGGGCTTGCTTAGGCTGATGTACATCAGTGATTTCAGGCACAATAGTCAAGCCCCCTAGGTCCTTTTAGCTAATTTTGATAAATAAAAGTAGAAATTGACCTTTGGAAGAAAATAAACATAATACAATACAACATAATATAATGATAGAATCATAGAACATAATGTAACATCAAGCTCTAAATGTAGCCTAGAATACAATGGTGAAGTCTGGTATAGCAAATTACTCTCAAATTTTACTCAAGCGAAGTCACACCTCATAACAAGTGAGTGTGACAATGCACAGGTAGAATCGTGCCCCATAGCAGACTGGGTGCGATTTCACATAAACTATGTGAAAAATAAAATACAAGTATGAAGAGCCAATTACACCATTCAAAAAATCTTGACATACATGTAGAAGAGTGAATTCACCAGCAGAGAGTGCAGAAGAAGAATAGAAGGGTTGAGATATTCTGAATGGTTGATCTCTCCTTACGGATTCAATACAAATCCACCAAGAGTGATCAATAGCAATCAATAATCCAATGCAGTAGAAATCCAATCAATCTTCAAGCTCCAAATTTAAGCTTACTTACAAACAAAGAAAAAGGATGCAAATCGAATAAGAACACTTTACGAGAAATAAGAAATAAAATTTTGGCATGTAATAATGTTGTATCGTGTTGTGTGTAATCTTGTGTGAAAAGTGAATTTAAACCCTCATTATATAGTGGATTTGAAGATGAACAAGGTGGGAAAAAAGAAGAGCCGACATAAATTTTGGAAATTTTGAGTTAGTTATGTTGTCATTAATGTCAAGAGTCAGTATCAGTGATCAGTGTAGGACTTGGTAAAAGAAGGGTTAAAATATTTATATTTTAAGCCCAAGAGATTTGGTTTAAGAGCTTCACATGATTGGTCAAAAGGGCAGTTAAATACCCTGAAGGAAAAGCCTAAAGGAAATAATATTATAATATTTATTATTATAATATTAAAGGAGGTCAAAAAAGGGCTAAGGGTGAAAGAGAAAAATACCTAGGCCCAAAGGAAATAATATTATAATATTACAATTTGTTGATGATACCCTGTTGTCCACCTTCACCTCTATCAATGAAGCTAAAATCATCAAGCGTATCCTTCTCCTGTATGAGGAAGCTGCTGGCTAAAGGATAAAATTTCAAAAAAGCAAACTATATTTCCTTAATACTTCTTTCAGAAGACAAAATATGATTGCCAACATACTTGAATGCTCCATAGCTAATTTGCCTCTCTCCTACCCGGGCTTACCTCTCTTTATTGGGACTACCAAAGAAAGCCTTTGGGATAATGTAATCGAGAGACTTCAAAAAAAGTTGTCCACTTGGAGAGGTAATCTTCTGTCCTAAGTGGGTAAAATCACTCTCACCATGGCCTACCTCCAAAGTATTCCTGTATATTTCCTTTTTTTGTTCAAAGCTCCTGCAAGTGTTTACCAAAAATGGAAAAAATTCAAAAGCACTTTCTTTGGACAGGATCCAAAAACAAACACAAATTCCATTTAGTTGCTTGGGACAAAGTTTGTAAACCCAAATATCAGGGAGGTTTAGGATTCATAAGGATATCTCTTCTCGACATTTCCCTCCTTTCCAAGCAAGCTTGGACGCTCATTTCCAATAAAAATGTTGAGTGGGTCAAGATCATGAGAAGGAAATATCTTTAGGCCTCTGAATTTCTCTATGGTGAGGTTCCCTCTACTGGGTCTATTTTTTGGAAATCCATCTGTGAAGCTCATTACCTTTTGCAAAAAGGACTCTGATGGCAACTTGGGAGTGGCAAATCCATTTTCTTCTGGGAAGACAAGTGGATTGGAGATAGGCCTATTATTCAAATTCCTATGTTTCAAAGGATAATAAACATAACCAAACATCTGGTTGGTCCTTTAGTTGCTAATTTCATATCCTATATCAATGGTATCATGTGTTGGAAAAGACTTGATGTCCTGAACCATGAGGAAGAAATTTCTTGTTTGCAAGCTCAATTATCTTCCATCAAAATTCTAGCTGGTGATCTTAAGGACCAACCTATTTGGGAACCTACTGATTCTGGAGAATTTTCTATCAAATCAGCTTATTTGCTTTCTCTCAACAATATTGAAACTCCTATTCCTTTTAAGCTGGTTTGGACCAAGTACCTGATTCCTAAAATTATCTCCTTTTCATGGCTGTGCATTCAATATCATATCCTTACTATAAAAAACTTAATCAAAAGGGGCATTCCTCTTCCCAATAGATGTTATCTCTACCTTTCTGATTGGGAATCTACTTCTTAGCTTTTATTGTTTTTTCCTTTTTCAATAACGGTGATAAGCAAGATTTTTCTTAATTTCCAGCTGGTTTGGGCTCAACCACCTTCCATCGTCGAGCTATTCCATCAGTGGCCCAATCCTTTCAAGAACCTAGTGCTTAAAGGACTTTGTAAATTCTGCCTACAATATTACCTGTGGCAAATTTGGCTTGAACACAATAGAAGAATTTTTGACAAAAAACCTTACATGCTGATATCATTACCCATAAAGTCATCCTCTATGCCAAGGAGAATTTCCATGTTTCCCCTTTTGATCATTTCCCTTGCTCCCATTTTGAGAAAGCCATTCTCAATTCATGCAATATCTTCCTCGATACTTCAAGACCTGTTAATCCTTCATCTTCGAGGACCAACATTAAAAGACACCCTCCTCCTATTGGTTGGGTCAAGCTTAACTTTTCTGGAGCATCTAAAGGAAATCCTAGCAATGCTGTAGTCGAAGGAATTTTGCATGATCATTCTGGTAATACTATTTTTGATTTTTCTGAACCTTTGGGCTTCATTTCCAATCATTCTGCTGAAGCCAAAGCTATTGGAGAGGCCTCCAATTCATCAAAAAAATTCCAGGGAACATTATTGTGGAAGGATATTCTCTAAATGTCATTAATTATTTAAAAACTTCAAAACCCAGTAGCTGGAGGATTAGAAAAATTGTGGAAGAAAGCAAACAAATCCTTGGTCAGCAGCATAACACCATTGTTCAACATTCCTTTAGGGAGGCTAATTCTATTGCTAATAGATTGAAAAATATTGGAGCTAACGCCCAAGAACTGTTGACGTGGACAAATACTCTTTCTCTTGAGGTGGCAGAGCTTGTCAGAAGTGATCAAAATAATGGTAATCATGTTGAATCTTGAAAATCTCATTCAATTCATTGCCCAACATTATGCCTTCAACATGAAGCATTGGGTTCATGTCCTAATTCCCTTGTTATCCCTTCAAGGAATATGCCCGACTTTAAAATTTGGATTCATGACCCATTATGTTTCGATTTTAAATTACCCATTTATGCATGTGCCTATTTCTTGATAACCGATTCCTCTTGGAATCCCAAGGTAAATCCTAATCATACTTCTCTCGTGTGTTTTGATATTCGTAATCTTGTTTCATCGAGAACCATCTTCCACTGTATGGCCAGTTCCATTGTCCCAAGACTTTATTGGGTGAACATCCCAATTATTTTTGTGTCTTGTGCTAAAATCTCTTTTTGGTTTCATTTTTTGATCATCCTCGATGGTCAACCTTTTCTTTTGACGTTGGTTTTCTAACTATTTGTCGCAACATCCGATGCCTAAAAATCTGCCTTATTATCTGCCCTAGCCAATCCCATTGCTTTAGGTGGTTTTTTCCCTTTTCGAAGCATCCTCTCTGGATTTTATGCAAAACCTAGAGTTGCAAAAATGCTTTTATTTTATATGACACTTTGCATGCTCTGCTTGCCTATCAGTGCATTGATTCTTTGCTTGTACCATTTATACCTAGCCATTTATTTTGTTCTCCTTCTTGTTGTTTTCTATCCGCAACCATGAAAGAAGGAAAACTTGTCTTCATTGAGCCTAAGGTGTTCCAACTTGAATCCATTTTCAGAGACATGTGGAAGGACAAAGGAGCACTGATTGATTTTTTCAAGTTTTTTTTTGGTGTTGATGAGGAAGTGAGAAAAGTCTTTGCTGAGTCCTGGAACAAGGGCCTGGTTACCATTCATGATGTGGAATTTTAAATTAATATTGAGCTACTGGCAGACCTGATGGGACAACCTATGGATGGCAAGATGATCATAAGGAATAAACATAACTGGGAAGTAGAGTTGATGCATTTTGGGAAATCCTCGAAGATCCATAAGATGGTCAAGAAATGTTTATACCCTAACCATCTTTCCACTCCCTAGAAAGAAATTATGAAACCTATAATGCAATACCTCATTTGTGATAATCCCAAATCCCAGCTCTATTGTTTCCATTTGGATTTTGTAAACCACTTCCACGAAGCCAAAATGATGAACATTCCTGCTGCCCTCTTTTGCTCCATAGATTACACCATAACCTCCTCCCGAAAAAAGGAGGAGGGTTTACCCTGTCATCAAGGGCTTTTTAAAGTCTTGTACAAATTTTTCCTTTTGAAATTCCCCAAAGGTAACATCCCCATCCCGGAGTCTGATGAAGAAAATTCTTCCTCAACTCCTAGTCCTAGAATTTCTAGACCCAAGAGGAAGGAGAAAAATGACAAACCTCTTCCTGATTTCAATGTTAGAAAAAAGGTCAAGGTTGAGAGTACGCCTGTTAGATGTTCCCAAAGGCTCAAGATTAAGGACATTTTTGAAACCCCTCCTTCTATGTCTGTTAAACCCGCAAAGGATCATTCCAATTCACATGATATTGTAGAGAAATACCTTCATAAAATTACATTCCAGGAAACCTCTGCCATAATTGATCATCTGGAAACAACTCATATGGCCATAGGTAAAGCAATTTCAAGGCTAAAGGATCAATGCCAAGCTCTCAGTATCCTATTCTTCTATGATACGTTCGAGGAAATTCTTGCCTTTTCCATTTTTGAGGGTCCCTCTGATGCCAAGGGTGACAAAAAATATGAGGACGTGGTGGAGATTGCAAAGGAAGTGTGTATTGATGTACTGAAGGATGTTCCTAAGGATGGACCGAAGGATGAAGCAAAGGATACCACGCTGGAAACCATTGCCGCTTCTCCTATGCATACTGATATTCCTATCTAAGCGAGGATGTGATTCCAACTGCTGCTGTCTTTGTCTCGTTCCTTCGGTCTAAAGGTTTTGGTCTGGTTTTGTCCTGCGGGCTGTAGGACTATTTTTTTGTTCCTTTCTGTTCGAGTTTGGCTTCTTTTTGTTGTAGTAGATTTTTTGCCTCTTTGTTGTGTTCCTTTCAGGTTCTCTTGGGTTCCTATTCTTATCTCATTGTTGTACAAGGCATTGGGGTGCATTTCAAATGCCCTATTTTGATAATTACAAATTTTTAACTTACCAAAAAAAAATATTATAATATTTTTATTATATTATTAAAGGTTAAAATTAAACCCTAAGGTAATATATAAATTATTTATAATATTTATATTATAAATTAATTTATAAAATAAGGGTTGGTTAATTTTTTTATTTATTTAAATAATTCATCCTCCCCACCGACGTTCGATGAGATTGGCATATGGTATAAATACCATAGGTCTTGCCAAACCAAAAGACAAGTCTCCGATTTATGCATGTGTGAAAAAGTGAAAAAGTCTAAGTGCAAAATTTGTGAGCATAAGAAGAGGATTTTAATTTTTTAAAAAGGGCACTAAAAAATATGATGAGTAAATCATTCACAATGTAGAGCTTTGTCACCAACCGACTGGTTGGGCTAGTTGCAAGTGGTCGGTGTGTAAGGTATTGGGAGAGCAGAGGTTCCACGTTCGAGTCTTTATGGCTGCGAAGGGGTAAAGTTTTATTTTTGTTTTCAATGCTATAACGAAGGTACTAAGTGCACAAGGAACTTTTACCTCCCAAGTGAGTGCCTAGATCACACATTAGTTGGGTCATGGATAGGGCATTGGCGGTAGTGTGACCTGGTATCGAATCCCACTGAGTGACGTGCAAAGGTATTTAATTTTTATTATTTTGCTTATTGAGTGCGTGGTCTAAGGTTGCATAGTGAGTGCTATTTGAGCGCGTGGTCTAAGGTGGTTAAGTGAGCGCCTAGGGAGATATAAGGAGGTTAAGGTAAATTTAATTTTTACCTTAGTTAAAAGGTGGTAAATGTTATAATTGTGATTTAAAGTAAAATTACATTATTTTTTATTTGTAATGTCAATTATTTTTGGAAATGCAATTTTTGAGTAGGGAGACATAAGTAAGAAATTTGGATTAATCTATGCATTCAATTTCTGAAGGAGGTTATAGTGAAAGTGTGTAATTGGAATCTTTGTTTGAGAAGTTTGGAGATTATAAGGTGTACTTAATATTTGATAATTTTTGTATAGGGAATTAATTTTTGAGGAGAATATTTGTGGAAATTTTGAGATAGATTGTTGCTATCTAACCTTAAGATTGGAAAAGAAGATCTGATTATGATTAAGACAGGTTTTGAAGATATATCTCCATCAAAACAAAAGGTATGGGCACATATTCCTTTTGAGTGAAATATTGTTGGATTGAATGTTGTGAAATGCATAGTTGGAGTGAAAAGGTTTGTTTGATAAGCATTGTTGGAAATGTTTGAGTGAGTTTTCATGTGCATGATTGGTGAATGTTTGTGAGAAAATTTGAGTGTGAAATTGAAAGTTATCTTGAGCTAGGGTTTGTGAAAAATCATGAGTATCATTGTTATGTGAATTGTTGGAAGTATAGTGAAACACTTGGTTATGGTTTGTAAGCAAGTTGTGTTTTATTGAGTGAATGGTTGAGTGAAGTTGGATGAGCATTATTGATTAAATGCATTGGAGTGATAGTTCAAGTTATGTGAAACAAATTATTCTTTATCCTAAATTGATTTGAAAGAGAGTTAGAAAGTGATTGAGTATTTTGTGAGTGTGAAACATATTGAGTCTTTAATACTTCTCTATATGTTTTTGTAGTTGAACAAAATTTTGAGTGAAATTTGTTTGTGTGATTGAAGAGGTTTTTGAAAGAGATTAAGTTGAGTTTTGTATGTAATTTTTGCAATTGATTTGAATAAGCTTTTGTGAAAGCTAGTGAGCAGATTTGAGCAAGTCCTAGAGAGGACTTAAGGACAGAGTTAAGCAAGCTTTTGTGAAAGCTTGTGAGCAAATTTGAGTAAGTCCTAGAGGGGACTTAAGGAAAGATTTGTGTCAGCTTTTGTGGAAGCTTACAAGTATATTTTAGGTAAGTCTTGGTGAAGAATTGTTGAGCAGATTGGACAAGTTCTTGAGAGGACTTGTTGAGCAGATTTGAGATAAGTCTTGGTGAAGACTTGAGAGCAGATTGGACAAGTTTTAGGGGGGACTTATTGAGAAGATTTGAGATAAATCTTAGTGAAGACTTGAGAGTAGATTGAGCAAGTTATTGAGAGGACTTGTGGATAGATTTGAGGTAAGTCTTTGAGAAGACTTAAGAGCAAAATTGATTGATTGATTTATTCAAGCTTTGTATTAAGGCTTGGGACAGATCTAGCAGAGTTTATTTGTGATTGGATCAAGCTGTATGTTAAGGATTGAGAACATATTTTAGGGTAGATTTGAGGATAGAGTTTCGTGCATATTTGAGGGTAGATTTATGCCAGACTAGAGACATAATTGTGAGTATATTTATGCTAGACCGAAGGATAATGTTTAGTGCAAATTTAAGATAGAGATTGAATAAATATGAGAGCAAGATTTGGAGGTGATAGAGTAGAGGATAGTAGTTTCTAGTGGATAGAGATCCATTAGCCAAGGTAGTTAGGACAAAAGTATTCTGAGTGAGGATAGAGGTCTTCAGTGGAGAGAGATCCACAAGCCAGTGTAGTGGAGGTAGTAGTCTTCTAGAGGATCAACAACTAGAGTAGAGGAGGAGTTCTCCTGTGGATAGAGATCTACAAACCAGTAGAGGGGAAAGAGTTCTCCTATGGATAGAGATCCACGAACTTGATTAGGAGATTTGTATCTTATTTGGACAAAGGTCCATAAATATTGTAATAGAGAAAGATTCCCAAGAGATTTGTTGAGAAAATTTTAGTGAAATATTTTCTCCGTGGAGTAGCCCACATTGGGTGAACCACATTAAATTGGGTCTCTATTGTGTGTGATGATTTATGCATTGCTTTGGTTACTACTGTTGATATTGCCATTGATTATATTGGATAATATTGTTTGTGAAAGAAAAGTAAAAAGTGATCTTATATTGTTCACCCCTCCCTCTCAGTATAAGCTTGTGTTATTCAGTAAAACATGCCAAACCCAAAGAATTAGGTTTTCCTTGAGAAAAATCCTAAAAAGGTGAAATTGCGCCCCATCAAGATTGATCGTGATTTCACCATGCAAAGTTACACCCTGTCAAGGACCTGGCATGATTTCGCATAGAGAGAGAAAACAAGCAAAAAAAGGGGGAAGGAACCTTACCTTTGCCTTAGACAAGTCTAAGAGGCCTCCCAAAGGGGTCTAGGAAGATTGCCCACTCATGTGGGTCAATTTTCTGTGTCTACATTTTACCTCCTATTTTATGCATTTAAGGCCAAGTAAATGCGTCAAAGAAAGATGTAGACTCTTATAGGAAAGAAGACAAAAAACATAGAAAGAAGTGGCCAGATTTAGGCAAAAGAGCGATGCAAAAGGGGTATCACGAAGGGCACTCCAAAATTTTACATGCTAGGCAAGACATTATTACCATTAATGCCTCTATGGATGGGGTTCCCTCTTTAGTTTTGGAAGGAATGGATATTCGTTAAGAAACTCGAAAGAGGTAAGGAGAGAGATAAAAACATGAAGAATGAAGCAAGAAAACAAATAATAGAGCAAAGATCACTGGGTACAACATGAATTTAATGCAGCTAACATGAAGTGCATAGATGAAAATAGAATAAAGGGAAAGAAAGAAGAACAAAAGAAGATGAACAAGAATCCAAAGGTCAACCATAGAAAATGAGACAAACTGATCAAAGAACCCTGAATGAAGGGTGTTATACCCAAAAGAATAATCCAGATGTGGAGTTAAAACCCGTTATGGGTTTAGTACTCGCTAATATGGGCAGATGGGTAAAATATGGAGCATAATCCATTATGGATGATTGCTCAAATAGTCAAATAATGGAGTATAACCCGCTATGGATGATTGCTTGCTAGTGACTACTATGGGGTGATTATCCAGTAGGATGTTTATTGAGGCCTGCTAAAATGGCCAAGGAGCTTATCTTTTAATGGGGTGTTGAGCCCGCTGAGTCAAAAGAAGCATAACCTGATAAGGGTGATATATTATTGTTGATGTGAATGATGTATTTAGCAAGTACTACCCAATAGGGGTGTGTAAGAATATATATAGACTAATAAATCTAAGCATAACACAATTTGAGTGTGTGCATGTGCTAGAAGAAAAAGAGGAAGAAAATGAGAAGCAAAGAATTGTGCGTGTACCCCTAGCTTGAATTTTCAGATATTGAAAATTCAAGATGGAGAAAATGTGCAAACAAAGGAGGGAAGAATGCATATCCTTATATGAACAAAAAAAATAGAGGATAAATAAAAATTAAGCAAAATACAAGGACATACCAAAAGAGGATCACATTCCTCGAATTTGGAGAGAAATGATGGCCATTGTGAAAACTTTCAAAGTTAAGGAGTACAAGAAGAAGAGAGAAGATAAGAAAAGAGCAAAGGAATATGTGAAGAGAAAAAGGGATGAAAATGCATGGGACCTATATTGGGGCTTCGCTAGACATCAAAATCCTAGTGAAAGTGCAATGTATGCGAGCTATGACCTAACTAGGTATCATCACATGCCATTGTCACGAATTACCAAAAAGCTATATGATCAAGTAGTCATGAACAAGCAACCATGCAATTATGACAAGTAGAAGTGCAAGAAAATAGAATATTAGGCAACCATGCAAAGTATAATAGGAAATCATGTAGTATGAGCAAGCAAGCAAATGCAATATGAACCTATGCTAAATGCATGCCTAATTAATGATTAATTTTATTTCATTTTATGTTTTATTAAACAAGCAATAAAAAGGATAGTCAAAACGCATTTTAATTGTGCTTCCTATCTTCACAAAAAGAACAGGATTCATGGGACTGTTTCATCAAAGAAAAATCTAGAAGGCAAGCGATATCGATGATTATAATCATGGAGAGGATCCTTCATAGCTTTTTCTTTGGCATCCATAACATGATAATCTACACACTCTTGAAAAAACCATATTTTTTTAACATGGGGAGGAGAAATCCCCAACTTTACAAGATTTCAATGAGAAGCATAAGATTTACCATTAGAACATACAAACTTTATCATATTACAAAATAAAATGTTAGAGGAATAAGGGGTATCCCCATCCTCATTACTCTGCTCTAAACCTTGATGAGATATATTCAAAAGAGGTTCTTAAAGAGACTGATTGTCTTGATTCCATGATGAATTGATTAGACGTTACTCACTCACTTTTAGATTGTTGAGTTGCTTAGATTTTTGAGATGAGTAATTTGGAGAAACCAATGATGAAACTGAAGGAAAAATATTTTTACCAAACTGAGCTTGTCCAACCATTGAAAAATATTTGAATGGACGAGGGTTTCCTAGAATGGTGACAAGTTGATCCTTAAATTTGAACTTTAAAAACTAATGAAGAGTAGAAGGGATGACCTTCATTGCATATATCCAAGGACATTTGAGAAGTATATTAAAATATGTAGGGTAGGTACCACATAGAACAATGTATCTAAAATATTAGGTCCAACTTTAAAGGGGAGAGATATAGTGCCACAAGCTTCTTGGGACTTGTTGTTGAATGTTTTGATGATTGCATCAGATTTAGTTAAATATTCCTCTTTTAATATAAAATTTTGGGTAAATTTATATGTGCATAAATTTAGGGAAGAAACATTATCAATCATAACCCTTTTGATAAAGGTTCCCGCAATAAATGCAGTAATGTAGAGAGAAGAATCCCTACATAGGTTTGAGGAAAAAATAACATCATCTGAGAATGTGATGTGACGTGTCCCAAGAGAGCTTACAATATTGGCCATATCACTAGGGGGAATATCTAGAGGGACAAATTGTTGTTTTAGAACATTTATCAAGGCTTCTCCATGAGTAGGAGAATTTTGCAAAATTTCTAAGAGGGAAATATTTGCTAAAAAAATTATCTCCTAGTGAGACCACTGGATCTATCAATTCTGCACCTACTGTTCTGAAGTAGCTGTTATCATACCAATAATAGTGTTATGAGAAGGTGGAACATTCTTATAAGATACTATATTAGCTACCTGTTGACCATACTTTGGTAATGAATCCTTGAATATTACCATATCCTGATTTGTTGTCAAAGATTGCTGAAGAGAAGGATGGTTATTGGATGACTGAGAGCTTCTTACATAAAGACATCCTGCATTAATTAGATCTTGAGTCACATGTTTCAACTTCTTACAAGAAATTTTCCAATATCCTTCTATTTTATGATATGCACAATGATGTCCTACCTTGTCCCAACTAGTTGTAGTATCAGGTTACCTTATGGGAGGTAACTCAATTGCGTTGGCTTCTAAAAGTTGTTTCAAAATTACTTTCGTAGACATATTAAGTTTTGTAAAAGTCCTTTGTGGAGGTTTATGAAGTATTATATTTTGTAGGTTGCTTGTAATACTATTGACAAGCCTACTATCCATTACACCATCACCTACCACATCATTATTCTTATACTGTGACTTATGGCTTTATCTTCTTTTATTTTGAGTTGTCCTCTTCTGATAAGAGCTTGTTCCACTTTCCTTGCTAACTCAATTGCTTGATCAAAATATGTGATAGTAGTAGTTTCTAATGCATAAGATAACCGTTCTTGCAAACATCCAATAAATATCTCAAGCATATCTCTATGAGGTATAGTATATCTCAAGCACCCAATTAAACTTCTCCAACGAGCCAAAAATTCTAAAAATCTTTCATCTTTACCTTATTTTAAATTATAAACATATTTTATGGTTACATATTTCTCAATATAAGCACCAAACCGTTGAACAAATAACTCTGCTATTTCTTTAAAATTATTTAGAGAATAATTAGGTAACTGGTAGTACCATTCCACTGCCATGCCAGTAAGAATCTTAGGAAACATCTTCAATAATAACATATCATCATATATGATATCATGGTAAATTGTTCTAAATCTTATTAGATGCTCAATCAAATATTTTGTTCGCTTATATATAGGCAAAACCACTATGGAAAAATGCTGAGGATAAGGTTTGGTAGCAGCTATAGGGTCTAGGGATTGATTGCACAAATATTTATAACTATAAGTAAAACTAGAAGGCTGAATCATCTCCAATTTTGAAACCAATTATTTTACCATATTTGGCAAATTTTGAATTTGTGTATTACTGTTGTGTAATGCCCCTAGATTCCCTAAGGGAGGGATATAGGTAGGTTTTTGAAAAGGAACTTGGCTTAAGTTGGAGGTATTGATACTACTGTGGTATGTGGTACCTTGCTGGAGAGGATAACTAACATTTGGTGGAATAGAGGTGAAATATTGAGATTAGAAGATTGAGGAGGAAATTGAAAATAATTTAGAGTGACAATACTGGTTGGAGGAATTTATGGCCCTCTTCCAACGTTGGTGGTTATAGTAGTGGCATAGGTTGGTTGATGGACAAGATTACCATGATTCAAATGCTCAAAAAAAGGGTTATCATGTACATGCCTAGGAGGGATGACTAGAGGAGAAAGAGGAATCTCACCTCTTTCAAGTCGAGCTTTCTGTTCCATAGCCTTAAGTAAAGCCTCCTTATGGTGTTTCATGATGAAACCCAAAACATGATCAAATGATGTAAAAGTGAAGCTGCCATTAGGCCCTTCAATGGGATCACAGTTTGTTTCAATTTCTTTATTTTCTTGCTCTTATGTATCAAGGTTAGGATTCTCTCTATCAATATGATCATATTTTTGGGGAACATGATCAAACTCAAGAAGCTTTCACTGACTTCTAAGGAATGGATCCATTAGAAGAAGTGAAAGGATAGAAGAGAAAACTAGAAAAAATACACAAGATAGTTTTTAAGATGTTATTAATGTTCTAAAACCAAACAAGCAAATTAATGGTCTTATTTAAAGTTTTTAAAAGAAAAGGAGGTGTTCATGTTGGGTTCACCAAATATGTAGAGGGGGAAAAATGCCCTACCGTGTACAATTCCCAAAAGTTGGATTCATAAGAGAGAAGCCTTGGAGTGAACCGTGGGGGTATGTTATTATATACACTCAATTATAGGGATAAGGGTTCACCAAGAATTGTTTAAGGACTCACTCCAAGTCCTCTAGTTTTCAAGAATGTTTGATGTATGAGATTGAAGACAAACACCTAGATTTGACCTTTCTATATCTATGCTCCAAAAGATAAAGGATAATGCATAAATACAAAATGTAGGAATACAAGAACTAATACTAGAATGATTGTTTCCTTTGAATGCTTTCTAACCCTAGGTTTTTAAATAGACAACCTTTCAGTAAGGGCTCAAGAAGATATGCACAAGTAGAATTAACCCTAAGTGCACACTATATACTATTTATATTTAAATACCTAGAACTTAGTTCAATATATTTCTATAACATAGGGTCTAGGGTTTATAAAAAAATATAAAGCACTCAACAAACAACCTAAAGACTAATTGGAACACTTAGCTTATCCAAAAATTTATCTTTACCTTTATCCCTTTGTCCAAAACTATCAATAATTCCTGTTTCTGCAAGACAACTTAATAAACACTTGAAAAATATGATTAGAGTTAGGGGGCTTGCTTAGGCCATTGTACAAAAGTGCTTGGAGGTGTAGCAGTCAAGACCCTTGGGTCATTTTAGTTGAATTTTGATAAATAAAAGCAAAAATTGACCTTTGGAAGAAAACAAACATAATACAATATAGCATAATAGAATGATGGAATCACAAAACAGAATGTAACATCAAGATTTAAATGTGGCCTAGAATGCAATGATGAAGTCTAGGATAGTAGATTGCCCCCAAATTTTACTCAGGTGAAGTTACACCTCATAACAAGTGAGCACAACAATGAACAAGTGGAATCATGCCCCGCAACAGATTGGATGCAATTTCATAGAAACTATGTGAAAAATAAAATACAAGTACAACAAGCTAACTACGTCATTCAAAAAATCCAGACATGCATGCAAAAGAGTGAATTCACCTAGAAAAGAGTGTAGAAGTAGAACAAAAGAGTTGAGATCTCTCGAATGGTTGATCTCTCCTTAGGGCTTCAACACAAATCCACCAAGAGCGAGCAATAGCAATCAAAAATCTAATGTAGTAGAAATATAATCAATATTCAAGATCCAAATTTAAAATTGCTTGCAAACGAAGAAAAAAGGATGCAGATCAAATAAGAACACTTTGTGAGAAATAAGAAATAAAATGTTAGCATGTAAGAATGGTGTATTGTATTGCGTGTATGTGAAAAGTGAATTCAAAGCCTCCTTATATAGTGGATTTGAAGATGAACAAGGCAAGGAAAACAAGAAGGACCGATGTAAAACATGCCAAACATGAAGAATTAGGGTTTCCTTGAGAAAAATCCTAAAAAGACAAAATCATGCCCCATCAAGGCTGATTGCAATTTTACCATGTGAAGTCACGTCCCGTCAGGGACCAGACACAATTTCACATAGAGGGAAAATAGCTAAAATTAGGGGGGAAGGAACCTTACCCTTGACTTAGACAAGTCTAAGGGGCCTCCCAAAGGGCTCTAGGAAGATTTCCCACTAAAGTGGGTTAATATTTCGTGTCTATAGTGCCTAGATGAGAATCCACCTACCCTGGATTCAACTAGGTCCCACCATTACTCTAGCTCAGGACCAGGTATCTCAGACTATGCAACGATTAACGAAGAGTTGTCCCACACCAAATCTCTACTTGACCTTCTAGCTTCCCTAGTAATACCTTGATAGTCTGCTAGCAATTACCCAATTGAACATAAGACATGAGATCCCTCATGTACTACTCATATATTAGCCTAGAGAGAGTTTCCTTTACCACCCCTCATTACTTGTTCATGGTAATAGGACCTCATGTTAGGGCAAGATTACCAAAAAATGGTTGATTTTGACTCACAATATCTGCCATACCTACAAATTTTAGAGTTGGGTAGATGCACATCCTACTCGATGGAGCATATAAATAAATTCAACCTTGTTTTAGTGCCACTACCATCCTTCTCGATGGTTGTATTAGGTTTATAAATTCAAGCAATTATCTTAATGTTTAGTGGACAACATATAAATAAAGACTCTATCAACTAAATTATCCTTCTAAAGAAAATCCCATTACTTAAATATTTTTTTATATTAAAGCAATCATATAGAGTATGACTATTCGACATATCATTCGAGAAGCCTCTCTAAGGAAAATATGCATCTACTTTCCAACACGAATCTACTTTATACGTTTTAAAAAAATATTATTATACTTTAGAGACTTTTTATTTTATAAGATCTTCTATCTTTTAATAATATATTCTCTAGATAATCAAGAAAGTAATTTTAAGAACTATCTACTAAACATTCTCTACTAAATATTCTAAATAACCAAGAAAGAAAAATTTAAGAAAGTATCTAATAAACGTTCTTTTAAATATCCAAGAAAGTATTTCAACCAAAGTCAACTATTTAATGAACATCATAAATAATTCAGAAAAAAAGTATAATATATACTTATTTCTATAATCTTATGGAACAATTGACTTTATTTGATATCAACTTATTAATTATTAATTCATTTATTTTAAGTTTAACTAATCGTAAAAAAATATTATTTAATTATCCTTTAATTATATTAAGAGAAATAAATTTTTCGCTAAAAACAAAGTATGTAACAACTATATATAGTCAAAGGTATTCCTCGATTTTTTCCCCAGTTATATCTAAGCTTAACATTAATCCATTATCTTTAGTTTAAAAATGAGTAACTTCTCTGGAATATTTTAAGATCATAAAAATATAATAAATTTATAACGAGCTTCGAAGAACTTTTTATAGAGTTGTTATATATCATTTAATTTTTATCGAAGCATTAAGAGACTGGAATGATCTTTAAAATATCCTAAATATAAATAAAATTAATATTTATAAGTCCCTATAATGGTCTATTAGTTACATCTATTATTAAGTATGTAAAGTAACTTTATTACTCTTTTTAAAGTCTAAGGAACACTTCTAACAACTTATACAATTTAAAAGTAGTCTAAAAAATAATGAATCGTAATGCTTTTTAAAATCACAATAGAAATATGTATACCCAAAATTTTTGCACCCCTTTCCTTCAAGCTAATGGATCCATACCTGAAAGGAGGAGGAAAAATGATGTGCCTACACCTTGGACAAGAAGCAGTTGAGTTGTGCTCTCCTTGGTGTTTGTCAATAAATTAGGTGGGGTTCACCAGAAAAAACTTTATGGCAGTTTCCATGCCTAGGTAGGGTGAGTGTTTGATGAATTACTTGACATATACACTCCTAGGATTTAGCCAAATGCAACTATACCTAACTATATGCACTTCAAATTTCTATGAAAGCAATGGTATACAATTTAACTAGAAAGCTTGTAAATTTAACTATGATGCAATGATTTCTTGTAGGTACTGAAAGCAAAAGATAGATTCTATACGATCATGTATATGTGTATATTTTTATTTTTATTTTTATTTTTTCCAACTAATAATACTAATATAAACCAATGCAACTAAGTCTATGTTTTTGTCTTTTCTTTCTTCTTCCTTTATGAAAAATGCTTTTTAAAATAGAATAATACAAAATTGAAGTATAAAAAACTGAAAGGAATCTAGAATTAGACCCTTACCTGATTTGAATATTTGCTATCATATGAATTTGGACCTGTATAAATGAATTCGAAAAGACAGAGCAAATATGGATCTTCGAAAATGCATTCAAAAATATCATGTAGATATCTGAATTTGTACAAGACCTGCAACTTCACAAATGGAAATTGAAAATTGTGGTTAGTGGTCTTCACAAATGGAAATTGAAAATTGTGGTTAGTGGTGAGGGATCTGCTTAAGCCACTGTAAGTTGATCTTTAGTGATGTGGCAGTCAGATCCCCTTGATTCCTTTAGTAAATCATAAATAAAATGATATATTTTCTAGTTATAATGTTAACATATGTAATCAAATATAAATAGTGAAACAATATATAATTCAGCAAGTAATGGAAGGTATGATAATCAAAATGTAATATCTAAAATGATGTGATAAACCTGAGAATCAAAATTTTACCCCCAACATATGTTTGCACAATTTCAAACGTCTTTGATGAATTTGAAATGTTTTGAATTCGTTCAAAACCTGCAACGGTTAGATTCATGAAATTGCATAGCAATTTTGAAAATCCTTCAGTGAATTTGGATGATTGAAGAGTCTTTCAAATTTGTTTAGATCCTGCAATTTAACAAATAGTGACTAAATATATGTAAACAAGGTATTTTAGGATTAAAAATATCCATCTTCAATATTATCACCAGATAACCAATTTATCTCTTAGGTATATCTATGCAAATTTAGACCATACAAAGCAAATTCAAAAATGCTCTGAAATGTCCAAATTCATTGAAAGCAAATGAATTTTAAATCTACAAATTCCAAATAATAAATTTAAAAAGCTAAATCAACACATAAGGATCGATGGTACCAAGTGTCATCTCAAATGATCTATGGAATGATGATAGGATGACAAAATATCTTCATAAAACCTACAACAAGGTATGAAAAACTCTTCTCCACCTTTTTTTCCCTGTAAAATCATCATTATCTTCCTTTGAAGATAGCCTGAAGCATTTAACAATTGAAGCAGATCAAGAAACATCAAGGAGGACAAAGATAGATCATAGTTGTTAGGAAAAATCTAGAGATTTCCCAATCTGGGCGAATTCGAAAGGTTTGAAATTCGCTAAAAATTTGGGTTTTTCCAAATTGGAGCTAAAATCTAAAAAATCTGCCAAAATTAGGTGTACATTTGATTTGATAAATTTGGATGATTCTGAATTTGATTCAATCATTCGAATTTGCTAAAAAAGGGGAAAAAGAACAAGAATAGGCTTTACGAGCATGAAAATAAAGGCAGAATGGGTCATATTATATATCGTTGGAAATCTCTTTTCAAGCCTAATACAATGGTATAGGTTTTGGAAAATTTGGAGGGGATTTTTTTAGGTAAAATTAAGCTCAAATATGACCTTACTTTTCTAGGAGGAAAACTAAGGAAAATGACTCATCTTAATGGGTCAAATTTTCATGTCTACATTTTGCCCCCTCTTTGGTGTATTTATTAACAATAAATGCATAAAAGAAAGGTATAGATGCTTGAGTAGAAGTGATAATGATTAACATGGATAAAAGAAAAGGAGTAGATGGTTTAGAATGAATGGTTCATGGGAAATTGATGTTTTAGAAAAATGATTACTAATTTACTGGCTAGGAACTCCCCTTGAGTTTCATGAGGAATGCAATATTCCTGATGGAACTCGAAATGAATGATAGAAGAGAAAAGTAGAAAATAGAAAAGAATGGTGGAGTATTAAAGAGAAATGGCACTTACTATCCATAGAGTGGAATTTGTGTGGAGAGACAATGATAAAGAAGCTAGGAGGATCCGAGTAAGGGGTAAATTACTTTGTGTGTACAAATTTTTGCTCTTTTGTTGATGTATGTTGTAAATGATCAAAATGGAAGTATGTGATAATACATGTGATTCTGTTGATTTTGATGCATGTTTTGAATGGTCTAAATATATGATGATTGCATATGTACTTTTTCTTGAGAGTAATACCATATTGCTATTTTTGTTTGATTTTTTGATTTTATGTGTTATGCAAAATGCAAAATATATTTATTGTTTTTATGATCTTCATAATCATGCTTATGGTCATGTTTGATTGCTAATGTTCTTTTATCATGCTTAATCAAGATATTGTTGTAGGAGAGTGAAGTATGATTTGATGTAATTGATATTTGTAATGTTGTGTGATGTAATTGTTTTGTAGAAGAAAATTTTATTGGGAAATATACCCTTACAATTTTTATTAGTTAGCAATAGACCTTGAGGATGTGTGCTTGTATATGACTGTTTATGGAGGATTCCACTCATGTTGGTCATGAAGCAAATCCTATGTGAGGTTTTTTTTGTTATGCTAACATCGAAGGGTTTTGATCCAAAAGTAGTTTGATATTTATTGATTAAAAGTGATATAAATGATGATAAGTAATGTGTGATTTTAAGATTGATTTTGATTAAATTTAAGAGAAGTATGGCACAATATGGGTGATTAAGCATGAAAAATAGAATAGAGGACTTTCACTAGGCATAATATTCCTAGTGAAAAGTAAATGGAGAGATTTTATTAGGATTATATCATATACCATCATCATGAAGTTTTTATGCAACTTCATGACCAAGCAATTATGTATGATCAATGTAAATTTTTTGTATATGGTAATTGGTAAGCAATCATGTAATAAGATGAAATGAATGCATTACACTAGGTGGTAGATATGAGATGCAAGATTTAATTGGTTTTAGGGCCAATTGCTTACGCTAAGAGTCATACAAATCCATGAGGATATAGTGACTTCAACTAATCAAAGCTCAAGGAGAATCTTGGTCATTTTAGGATGAAATCAAGTTTATCAAGAACCAATGTGTGATTTGTGTATTATTTTCCATCTTGATATTAATTATGATACAAAATCTCTCAAGGATAAAATGTGTATGTGTTATGAAGTTTATTTACCAATTTTGAGTAAGGTAATAATGTAAACCAACTTTTAATGTGTGTGCAAATAATGAATTCATTTACCATGATTTTATGCATGCGGTTGGACTTAACTACTTTGTAATACAAGCCACCAAAAGCTAGCTTATCCATAAGTGGAAATTGGTATGTACAAAAGAAGGTCACTAATGTGATAGACATATCACCATGCATAAGACTACCCCATTGCCAGGCAGGTTTCATTCAACCCATTGCTGTAATAGGGACCACTCCATGGTTTTCGAATAATTGAGGAATTTCAAGGATTCAAGCTCATTACCCTCTTCTTTTCTTTTTATTTCTTTGATTTAGGATTATTGTTCATTTTTTAGAAAGGGTATTTATTTGATTTGTAGTAAAATCATTTTCCTTTTTTTTTTCAAAAGGGATACTTGCTCATATGAGTGGAAGAGCAAGGGATTTTATTCAGGTAGGGGGAGCTTGTCCTTTTGTCAATTCTCAACATTCTTAAACCATGTGCATAATAGGATAGTAAGGGAAACATTTCACTTAAGGGACAAGGACTACTATGTAGTATCATATTTATTTGTGCAAAATCATTTTAAGATGTGTGTGTTTTGGTTCAAAAAGTGGCAAAATCGATTTCCAAAACTTAAAATTTTCTTAAAGAGCAATAGTGATTTTGGTTCAAGAGATATTTTTAATCAATATCAAGGATCAAGACTTTATTAAAGTGTGAATCCTGTGAGTGGTTCAAGATAAACTCTAAATTTCTTTAAAGAAAACCAATATTGACTATGAATCTTAACAACATCGGTCTAATATTTAAATGATATAATAACTGGATGTGACTATATGCCATATGCAATTGGACCAAAAGTCATGAGAGATATAAGATAAATGTGACTATATGAAATATGGTTTATATGAAATGGTTTATATAATACAATGTGGAGATGATAGTTGTGCCAGATAAGCTATATGCAAACCTAAATGACATGCATAGGTGAATGAAAACAAAACTTCAAAAGGCCAAAGAAAAATATGATAAGATGTGCTAAATTCACTATGATTATAGTACTTGCTAACGATTTAAAATAGAATAGATATACCTACTAGGATGTATGATTGCAAATGGTCGAATGGAGGTTGTCCATCACTCGTGACCATAAAGCTATCCACTATGGGGTGCTGAGATGATGGGAAAGATATTGCTAAATAAAGTATTAATCAATGAGGTTGTACATTAAAATACATGAATCAATGCCAATGAAGCAAAGTAAGAACTATATCCCTCACCTTCGGGAGATATAAGCAATGAGAATTTTCCCAAGTCAAGGGATATAGAATGGTATGAGAAAATACAATTATGGAAATGTAATTATTGAAATGCAAACTAGATGAGAATGCAATACCTATGTATAACTTTTGTTTGATTTGATTTTATTATATATTTGATTTTTATTTTTTTGATTTGTTTGATTTTTTATGACTTTTTGATTTTTTGATTTTTGATGATGGAATTGGTGGTATATACAAGATGATATTTATACAAGGTGATTTGAACATAGCATGTCTAATGTGGATTCAAAATCAAAGGAGCTTTTGAACAAGGAAGTTCCTTTATAGCTTTTTCTTCAGCAGCCTTTGCATGAAAATATTTGCATTCTCGAACAAAACCATTTTTCTTAATACAGGGAGGAACAATCCCTAATTTTGCAAGATCTATGTAATATAGCAGAGTAGGGATCTCTTGATATGTAAAAAATCAACTATCAAAATGTGTATAACTTATCATATTACAAAACAAGATATTATAAGGATAAGGAGGTCCCTCATCTTCCTCATTTTTTTCTAAGTCCCAATATTCTTCAATCCTCTCCAAGTCTTGATGATCCCTAGGAGAATGAGGCATGAGTAATAATGGGTCAATTATGGAAGGTGAATTAAGTGGATTTGAATGGGTACTACATGGTGAAGAAGGATGATCAAGTGTATATGAAATATGATAATGGATAATGGGCGATGATGGTGACGGTAAGGTAAAATAATATGGAGAATTAGGTGGCTTCACCATTGCACGAAGCTCAAATACTTGCAAGTCACCATGAATAGTGATAATTTGATTCTTGAACTTAAAATTCAAGCACTGATGAAGAGTGGAAGGGACAACCCTCATCTCATGAATCCAAGGGTGTCCAAGCAATAGATTATAAGTTGCAGGACAAGACACCACATAAAACAAGGTATTTAAGATCTCAGGTCCTATCTCAAGGGGAAGGACTATAGTGCCCCAAGTTTCTTAGGACTCATCGTTGAAATCCTTTATGATGATGTCAAGTTTGGTGAGGTCTTCCTTCTTTAATCCCAATTCTTGAAAGAATTGATAAGTGCATAGGTTAAGTGAGGAACCACTATCTATCAAAATATTTTTGATAAGTGTTTCTCTAATAAATCTTGTGATGTAAAGGGATGAATCTTCTTGCACATTTGGAGAAGGAATCTCATCATCATAAAATGAAATTTGATCAATATCAAAAGAGCTTGTGAAATTAATTGTGTATTTAGGGAAAATTATTGGCAATTCGAGTTATTTTATGTTGTCATTGATGTCATATGGATCACATTGAGTTTTGGTGGCCAAATGATATTTTGGAAAGCATGGATAAATATAGGATTTTTGTGAAAACCAAGGCAGGAAAAATAAAAGGTTTTATTTAAAACCATGGATGGCATATTTGAACTAGAATTTTCTTAAAACCCAAGTTGGCCTTTCGTTTTGTCGAATAAGATGCCCCGGTGATGGAGATATTTAATTTTTAATATTTAGTTTAAATTTTAATTATTTAAAATTAAAGTTAAAATTTAAAATTAAATATGCAAGATTTCCACTGATGTCATCGAAATAATAAGGAGGCTATATAAAGGAGATACCTAAGGTTCATAAACTGATCCTGGCTCATGGTTAATAATCATTGGCTAAGCATCCGAATTGAGCTCATGCGAAAATATTTTAGAAAGCAGAAGCAGCGAATAAACGAAGGTTGGTCGAAGTCCAAAGTCATCGTGGGAAGAGTGGCACATTGGTAGTTGGATTTTGGCTAAGGTGTGTGGTAGCACAAACATCAAGGTTTCGAATCCCCTTGACTGTGTTTGGAAGGTGTTGGAATAAAAGCACTCGAAGCGCTTTTGATTTTTGAAAATGGAGGAAAGGTTTTAAGGCACGTTGTGCCTTTCCCTTTCAAACGAGCGACTAGCTCGTGTGGTAACCTTAGCCATGGCTAAGGTGCTCATGGTGTGGGCAAGTTAGGGGTTCGAATCCCCTTGAGGAGGTAAATATGTTTTTGCTCTAATTATTTTTGTTAAGCCCTAAGTTGAATTTATAAGGTGGTTAGGAATAATTAAAGTTTTTAATTAAACTTTATTTTTATAAGGGCTGTGATTATTATTTCAA
This sequence comes from Wollemia nobilis, assembly GCA_028583015.1. NCBI lineage: Eukaryota > Viridiplantae > Streptophyta > Pinopsida > Araucariales > Araucariaceae > Wollemia > Wollemia nobilis. The sequence goes on from JAQPPZ010016676.1 coordinate 1,679,678, forward strand.
AGGTGGATGAGTTGTTGATTTAATTTGATGTTCATAAAATGGAGAATTAAGATTTAGGACAAATAAGGAGTTGTTATAAAATAATTTCTGAGAGGTTTATTGATTATTATTTTGATAAGGGTTTTAATTAAAAAGGACTTTGGTGGATGTGTTTATTAAGTTGGAGTAAAAAGGTGTAAATTGAGTTATGCTTTATCTTGTGATTATTATTTGAAGTCCACTAACCCTTATTGATATTGGAAAGAAAAGTTGTGTTTAGTGTGGCAGATTTTATGGATAACTTCTTGGCATCAAAAAGGTATGGGCACATTCTCCTATTGATTGTTTATGGTGGTTGATTTCTGAAATATCATTGGAGTGAAAAGGATTAATTGTGGTTTCCTTTTTGAAAGTGGTTGGTTGAATGCTTCAAGGTTTTTTGGTTTGAGATTTGTGTTTAAACCTTTTTTTATAAGCATAGTTGTTGAAGCCCATTGGTTATGTAAAGAACTTGAAAAGAACATGAGTATCATTGTTATGTGAGATTTGTGGTTGAGCATTGTTGGAAACATTTGAGTTGGTTGATACATGCTTGGACTAGGGTTTTATGAGAAAGAGTTGTCCCTTGTGGTGATTGGTTGAGTTGAGTTGATTGAGCCTAGTCAAGTAATTGAGTGGTGTGATTGTTCAAGTTCCATGAAACAAACTATTCTATAATTCTGATTTGAGTTGAGATTGGGATTTGAGTATAGAACATATTGAGTCTCTAACAATTCTCTTTATGCTTCTATGAGATTGATGAGTTGTGATTGATTTGAGTTGAGATTGGGATTTGAGTATAGAACATATTGAGTCTCTAACAATTATCTTTATGCTTCTAAGATATTGATGAGTTGAGATTGAGCTTAGAACATATTGAGTCTCTAACAATTCTCTTTATGTTTCTATGAGTTGACTTGAGTTGACTTGAGATTTGAGTTGAGTTGAGATCATTGTGGATCATTGTTGTCATCCATTGTAGAGTGTATTGCCATTCATTACTGAGTTCATATTTGAGCCTTGCCTTCATAGATTTGTGGATGAGATTTGAGTACTACTTGAGAATGATTGATTGAGCCTTTGAGAAGGCCTTTGGGATAGATTTCTGGATAGATTTGTGGTAGTTTGTGTATGATTGATTGAGCCTTTGAGAAGACATTTGGGATAGATTTTTGGATATATTTGTGGTAGTTTGTGTATGATTGATTGATCCTTTGAGAAGGCTTTGTGGATAGTTTTTGGGACAACTTTGTGGATAGTTTTAGATATATTTGTGGAATATTTGGGACAAATTTTGATGAGGTTTTGAGTGAGCCTATTGAGTAGAGTTGAGCAAGTTCTTGGTGAGCTTGCTATATCAATTTTGGAAAAGTTCTTAGTGAGCTTGTTGAAGCAGATTTGAGCAAGTTCTTGGTGAGCTTGCTAAAGCAGATTTGGATAAGTTCTTAGTGAGATTGTTGGAACAGATTTGAGCAAGTTATTGGTGACCTTTCTAGAGAATATTTGGACAAGTTATTAGTGAGCTTGTTGGAGCAGATTTGAGCAAGTTCTATGTGAGCTTGTTGAGCAGATTTGGACAAGTTCTATTTGAGCAGTTTTGGACAAGTTCTATGTGATATTGTTATGCTGATTTGGATAAGTTCTGTGTGAGCTTGTTATTACCTAGCTTTGAGTAGATCAAAGAAATTTGGACAAGTTCTGTGTGAGCTTGTTGAGCAATTTTGGACAAGTTCTATGTGAGCTTGTTATGCAGATTTGGACAAGTTCTATGTGAGCTTGTTATTGCCTAGCTTTGAGTAGATCAAATAAATCATTGTATTAGATAAGGATCCTTATTTATGTGTGAAATATTATAAGGATATTATCTTGTGGAGTACCCCACATTGGGGGAACCACGCTAAATCTTGTGTCTCAATTGCGTATGGTGACTTGTGCTCTTGCTTAATATTGATATCTGAGTTATTAATACACATTGTTATATTTGATTATTGTAATTAAGGACATTAATTGATATTAGTTTGTAAAGAAAGTAAAAGTGGGCACTATACTGTTCACCCCCCTCTTAGTATAAGCTTGTGTTCTTCAAAAAGATCACGAGGAACAAATTGTTGGCTAAATATCTTGAACAAAGTTTCCCTATGAGCATGAGAAATCTACAATACTTCTAAAAGGGATATCTCAGCTTGAGGATTAGTCAATTGTTGTTGGCTATCAAAGTATATTTTAGGTTGATATTTCCATGCTAAAGGTGGGATTTCTATGCTCATATTCCATTTTGGGTCATTCTCTAGAGCCAAAGGGAGTTTTGAAGGTTGGTCGAATGAAAAAATTATCTCTTGTTTATCAAATTGAGTTGGTTGATGAGTGTCATCAACTCTTCATCATTTAATCATTATGTGTCAATCCAGGGTGGTGTCCAAGGCTATATACGAAAGTAGGGGTTAACAGACTGATTTTTAGTTCATCTAGATCATGGCCTTATTCATGGAACAGTTAGTGTTTTGGGGGTGTCAGGTGTCCCTTTTAATCTCCTAGAAACTAAAACTGAGTGCCTACTTATCCTTGCATAATTGAAATTCACACAGTTGTAGAAAAGCAAATCTGAACTATTGCGGAATTGAAAATGACAGAATTTAATTGACAAAATTTAAAATAACAAAATTGAAATCACAGAATTAACTATAACAACAATGAAACTTTTTCAGAATTGAAACTTCACACCTGCAAAAAATGAAACCTAAGACAATGATGAAATTCAAAGGTTGGTAAGCAAATATTGCAAATCTGGAGCAAACTGAATTAACAAGAAATTCTCTGATGCAAACTGGAAATACAGACTGGAAATGCTAAAGCTGAAATAAAAAATGTTATGCTATAAAATCTATTCTAGATGACTTAACTATAATGCATTCATGTGCCACATGTTAGATGAAGTTTAATTCAATATTAACCATGCAAAAAGCTGTCAGATTCCTGCTGACCTGCTGCAACAAGAAATTAGCAGAACTCTAGCAGGAATAATCCCTCTTCTGGGCCTGGAAGTGGCCCTTGCTTCCTGAACCAAAAGAGGGAAAAAGTACTTGCTCTACACTATCAAATCCTCACACTAAACTCAGAAGCAAACATGAATGACAAATATTGCACCTTTATTTCATTCTCAACATATCAATAGTGCAGGGGAAGTTCTGCAGACTACTGATCTGCTATAGTACACAATTACAACACTTGGACTGCTCTATCTCCTAGCACCTATATCCTTTATCCTATATGCTCAACCAAATGGGAGCACTTTATTTATACTAGCAAGGTACAACAATGATAAGGTTTGGTGCTTCAATACAGGACTGTTACAACTATTGCAGGATTGTGTTTCCCAAAAATGCAGGGATCTGATCCATTAAACCTTATCCATTCCAGCTGTTGGCTTTATCTAGTGAGGGACAAGTGTTGGAAAGGATAGGGAGGTCCCTAGAATAGTTGCAACCACCGTTTACCTCCCTTTTACTGCAATTAAAGATGCATTTGACCAAATTTATGTCTTTTGCGCTTATTTCGGAGCTGCTCCGGAATATCAGGCAACAAAATAGAGTTGGCATTAATTCATGCAACAGAAGCATGTGTGACCAGTTGTGATGGTAGAAATAACCTCCATAGGTACCCAGATGACTGATTCCACCTTTTGTATGAGCTGGAGTGGACAAATTCCAAGCCATGTTGTATATGTACAACTGGCTAGAATTTGTATGGAAAAATTCCTGTTTTCTGCACAGTCAACTGTTGACAAAGTTCTTGGTGCATTTTTGGTTATTCAAAGTGAGTAAATGGTGGGAAAATATTGTGAAAGAAGCACAAAACCAAATAGATAGCAGCACCTTAATATTACAACATTAATTTAATGCAAAATATACTAAATAATACAGCTGAAACAGATTATAAAACATAGATAAATAGTCAAAACAGGTCATATGCACTTTATCATTCCAATATGCAAACATCATCATATAATGCATAGTATCACTAAAATTAGTACAAAATCATATCATAAGTGGTTCCAAATAGTTTAATAAGTTATCAAAAGCAGTCTTTGTATGAGGCAATGTTCTGCCTCATCATTTCCCCCCAACCTATTGTAATGCATGTCCTCATGCATTATGTTCTGCTACAGCAGCACAAAGATCTATGTCAAGATAGCGCTCAGCATATTTCCATAGTCTGCTTCCAACTTTGTAATATCCTTTGTGCTCTTTGATTTCCCTGAGCCACTCCTGGAATTGATCGTCTGATTGAGGGTCATTATCAAAGAAATATGGAACATGGGTGATAATTGTTGGATTCCTATACCTGAGACCTATCCATTGCTCCTTTACCTCAAATATGGTCTGGATTATACATTCTACCCTTCTTCTAGACCACATCAGGTTATTTGGTGAGATGGGTTCTCTCTTCTGTAGTGATATAGGTAACTCTCCCCATCTGTTTTTGCAAGCTGATAAAGCATCAACAAAAGATGTTGCACAAAAGGTTTGAAAACCATCTATGCATTTCTGCAAGTTCCCCAGATACATTTTTCTTACTCTGTCATCCCTCATTAGAGTATAGTGCTCATTGGTGGAGGTCCTATGGTTCAGGTGAACAGGCCTAATGAGAAAAACTTCCTGTAATTCCATGGCTTTGCTGGTTTTCTTTTCCTGCTCCCAATATATTTGATTCTGGAGTGTAGACTGAAAAGCCCTAAGCTGAAGATCACCAGTGAAGACATGGGGAAGGAAGATAACTTCGGTTGGCAAAAATAAATTATGCAGGAACAATTCACATAGCAAATTCTGGTGTTCTGCAGAACTTTGCCAAAAAGCTTCTAGAAACTCACTAGGTGTTTCCAATTTGTGAGAGAGGCCAGAGGTGATCCTCATCGTTTGCCAACGGAGGTATTTTTCTTTCAACATTAAGCTGTAGAATCTGGCTGGCCTCCGACACTGAACCATACACTCTACAATCTGGCATACATCCTGCACTTGTTCCTTCAATTTTTCAATTTCTGAATTTTTTTGTTCTAGCTCTTTTGTTAAGGTCTGTAATGATGAGACCTTTCCTTCTAATTGATGACATCTTGCCATCCAATATGCCACATATTCATTATATTTTGCAAGTGTGATTGTGTCTGGTGATCTAACAATTGGTTGCATTTGAGGAATGATATTAACCTGGATGCCTATATCCACCTTTTCAATTACAGGGGGCTCTGTTTGTGTTCCAATTTCTACTAGTTCAATCTCAGGTGCATTCAAATTATCAAGGTCTTGAGGAGACTGTGGTCTTACCTCTTCTTGTACTGCTATTGTTGTCTCTGTATGTGCTATTGGTTCACTCAGCCACTGTGGATCTTCAGAAACCTACACAAGTACTTCTGGATGTCCATCCCTTCTTTGATCTTGAGCCTATTGTACTTCTTGCACTGTTTCTTCTTCTTCTATTATTACAGCTCTGATAGGTGAGTTTCTTTCAGGATTTCTAGCTAAGTTCAGTAATAGATTAGCTAATTCATCCCTTGAGTCGGACTGAGGAGGTTGCTACTCCAGAAGTGTTAACCTAGCCTTTACAGTCTCTATCTCTTGCCATAACTTAGCGATAGTATCATCTTTCTCTTTCAGGGAAGCTTCACTCTTTTCAATCCATCCTGTATGAGTTTTTATGACACTCCTAGCTGCATGCAACTGAGTCTTTATGTCTATTTCTTCTTCCTCTTCAGTGCTCAAATCATCTTTCCCTTCCTCAGCTGCCTCAGATTCTTCCTCAGAATATGAATAATCCACAAGTGGTGCAGACATTTCTGCAATAGTGGTGTGTCCCTCTACTTCCTCTGTTATGGTTCTATCTTCTAAATCTGGTGGGTAATTGAGGGACATTGTAGGCATAGCCATATCTATTGCACTATCCATGCCCTTGGTACTTATATCTTCAACTTTCTCCATAGTTTCTTCCACCTGCAGGGTATCAACATGTGCAGTTCCTTCTTCCTTTTCCACATCACCTATGTTGGTGGATTTCTGAAGTCTTGAAGACCTTCTCAATCCCGAAGCTGATTGCTTTTGTTTCTTTTTAGATTGTGAAATAGGGCTTGTCAATCCTAGGGCAGGGTCTGCTTTAGGTGTTCCCTTCTCCATCTGCCCTTCCCTGCTTGAACTTCCAAATTGCTCAATGGACTGAGTGGGAAAAATAGTTACATTTTTAGAAAATGTAACCTTCCTCCTCTTTCCTACAGGATCAATCTTAGACTATTTCTCTCTTTGCTTCCTTGTCCTAGAGGATGGAGGTCCCTGTGGTGAGGAGGGAATTTCTTTTTTAGAGGATTCAGTTTCAATTTCATGTTTAGAACTTTCAATTTCTATTTTTGCTTCAGATTTAGGTCCTTCAACCTCTACCTCTTCTTCAGATCTAGGGATTTCAACTGCCTCTTCCTCAATCAACTCATTCCATGCACGAAAAAACCTATCAAAGCTTCTAGGGTTTCCCCTGAAGTGATGCCTGCATATAATCTTGATTAGGCCATGGTGTTTGGGAGACCCTTTTCCTGCTTGGTACTTTTTGGCCATATTTACCAACTCCTGATATAAATATAGAGGAAGATTTACCCTAAGCTTAGGGTTTGAGTTGCCATGGCGAAGATGGGTTAGAATTCTCATATGATGTCCAGAGAGGACAGGGAATTGCCCATCGCAGGTCAAAAACCTAATGACCCATACTGCAACTTCATCCCAAGGAGGTTGTAAACTTGTTCTTTTGACCCCCTTGCAGATATTATTACTCAATATAAACTCAGTGGGCCTATCCTCATTTCCCCTGAACTGATTTACAAGTTCAACTAAAGTATTTTTCCCTAATTTTCCAATTTGAACCCCATGCAACGACAATTCAATAACCTGGCTGAGAATTTTGGGGCTTACCTGGATGGTCATGTCGCTGATATGAATTTGGTTGTTGCAGAAGGTACGTGCGAACTCAGCAACCAACCCTTCTGAATACCCATCGAACTTGTGCAAGAAGGGCATAAATCCCCCTTCAATAAAAATTTGCATGCATTCCCCATATTTCTGCAAATATTCTATGTTATCTGGCTCAATTTTATTCTTCTGTCCTCCCATTATCAATGATTGGTGTTCTGTGTATCTTAGGCCTAAAAATTTTACTGCAGGTTTTTCTCAACTTTGGAATACTTGAGTCTATAAAGAGTAATGCTCGAGGGTGAAGAGTAAATGAGTGCAACGCCAGAATAACTTCCAAACGTGCTAGGTAACGTGAACTTGGCACGTGGTGGCAATTCATTGCATGCAAAAGTTACCATCAACCGGATGTTACTGTGTGTCATCATATAATTGCAGCTATCGGGAGTGATATGGGATAATTAAATTTTTACGAGAGTCCTCCTTTTCAACAGGCTTTGAGTTGTGTGCCATACTGGTCACATGCGACAATTTTTGAAACTCCATGCCCCCTCAAATATTTTCTTTGGAACTCAAATTTGAAACCTGCGTTCCAAATACTATTTCCAACCCAATTGGCACAAAACCTTCAAAAAATTTAATTTATTTGACTTTTTAGCCACGTGATTCCGGAGATTAATGAATTAACCTTTTTGTTAATTCATTCCAATTGGTTTTATCGCATAGTCCATTCCAGAGCATATACCCTTTTCATTCCGAAGCTAATTCTAAAGCTTCTTCATTCGAAAACTTGTTATGTGCAACAGGTTCATTCCAGAGCAGTACCTTTCAAGAGCATTTGAAGAGCCTTTTCTGCCTTAGACTACCTTGATAACTTTTTGGAACCAGACCTTATGTATGCTTTATACTAACTAGGGATATCATACACTACATAATAAATATTTACAATATTAAAATAGAAAAAGGCACATACCTGAAGAAACCATTCTATCTATATTTTGTATAGATGTTGTTTTTTGCTGATTTTAAACTGACTCCTCATAGAATGTAACAGGTGCAATCTGGAAAAAAGTGAAACAGAGGTGAGAATGAATGGAATGGTAAATAGTGAAACAATGGTGAGAATGAATGGAATGGTGGTGGGTTCGTGAGGCAAACATGCCAAAAAAATTGGTTTTCATGTAAGCCCAATTCAGATGTGCCTCAAAGAGGTTTTCACATTCTGAATTATTATTATTTATATATATATATATATATTTATTTTTTATATATTTTGGTTCATGTCACTTGATTGAGTCCATCTTGGAAGAAGTGGTTTCTTCCAATATTGATACATCCAAGTTTCCTACTTGCTTGAGAAACTCCTCCTTGGTTAACGGTTTGTGATATATCCGAAGACGATGACCATTAACCACCATCTTCCTTCTTGAATCATCTATTGGTGAAAGACGTACAACTCCATTTGCAAATACCTCCTCAACCTGATAAGGTCCGAGCCACCGAGTCTGCAACTTTCCAGGATAGTCTTCATATCATGAGTCAAACAACAAAGCCCAATCGCCTTGTTGAAATTTTCGTTGTTGGATATGACTATCATGCCACAACTTGCGTTGTGATTGGATCACCTCGGTCTGGTGCAATGCATCCCTCCTTAGCTCATCCAATGCATTGAGCTACAGAATCTAGTCTGTTTGTGCCTGTGACAAATCAATACCAACTTCTAAAGCAGTTCGAAGAGTTAGTAATTCAAACTCAATAGGCAAAAGAGGCTTTTTGCCATAAACCAATTCATAGGGAGTAAATCCAGTAGTGGATTTCCAAGTGGTGTTATAAGCCCAAATTGCTTCAGGTAACTTCTCCACCCAATTCCTCCTATGGGCTGCTATAGTTTTGGTTAAGATCCTCTCTAATTCCCTATTTGTCACTTCAACTTGGCCATTGGCTTGCGGATGGTAAGGTGAGGATTTTTGGTGTTTGATTTCATACAGCTTTGTAAAGGCTTCAACAACTTTTGAGGTAAACTGAGGTCCCTGATCAGTGGTGATGGATTGTGGGGCCCCAAAATGCAAGAAAATCTGTGAATATAGGAAATCAACAACTTTTTCTTCTCGAGCATGCTTAAAAGCATGGGCTTCTACCCATTTGGTTACATAGTCAATACATACCAAGATATGCACTTTCCCTTGGGAAGGAGGGTCAATGGGTCCTACAAAATCTAACCCCCACCTCTCAAATGGTTCTGTTCCTACTTGAGGTTGTAATGGCATTTCACTAGTGAAGGTAGGTTTTCCCATCCTTTGGCATGCATCACAATGTCTAACATAATTTTTCACATCTTTATGCAAATATGGCCAGTAATAACCAGTACCCAAGATCTTCCGAATTGTACTCTTGACTGAATAGTGTCCTCCTGAAGGTTCATCATGACATGCCCGTAGGATATCATATACCTCATCCTTGTGGATGCACCTACACAAAACATGGTCAGGACTGCATTTGAAAAGTAAACCTCCTATCCATTTAAAAGAAGAACTTTGCTTGATTAACTGTTTCCTTTGTTTAGGAGTAAAGTGAAGAGGAATTTTTCCTGTAGCCAAATAATTAGCTATATCTACAAACCATGGAGACTGCACAGAAATAGCAAATAGTTTCTCATCAGGAAATGCATCTTCAACCAACTCTCCTGTATCTTCATTTGGCAATCTTGACAGAAAATCTGCAACTACATTAGCTTTCCCTGGTTTATTAACTATAGTGATATCAAATTCTTGCAATAGTATTAACCAACGAATAATTCTTGCACTAACCAAAGGTTTATTCATCAGGTATTTAATGGCAGCATGATCTGTATGAATGAATACCTGATATCCTATGATATAGTGTTAGAACTTATTAATAGCATATACTACAACTAAGAATTCCTTCTCAGTAGTAGTGTAGTTCTTTTCAGCTCCTATCAAGTTTTTACTGATGTAATAAATGGCATAATGCTCCCCATTGTCAATTTGCCCTAATGCAGCTCCAATAGTAGTATTGGAAGCATCAGTTTGAATATGGAAGGGCAATTCCCAATTAGGTCCTCTCAATACAAGGGGAGTTGTTAACTTTTCTTTTAATTCCTCAAAAGACTTTTGACACTCAGTAGACCAAGAAAATTCAAAATTTTTCATTAGTAATGCAAACATTGGATTGGCTATGGTACTGAAATTGGCAATAAATCTATGGTAGAAACCAATGTGTCCCAAGAAACTCCTCACATCACTTTGAGTTTTTGGAGGAGGAAGGTTTTTGATGACTTCCACCTTTTTAGGATCAACCTTGATCCCATAAGAGGAGATATGATGACCAAGGACAATCCCTTCCTCCATCATTAAGAAGCATTTCTCAGGATTAAGAGACAAATGGTATGTTTCACAACGTATTAAAACTTTTTCAAGTTGTTCCAAAGTATATTCAAAACTATCCCCAAATACTGTGAAATCATCCATGTAAATTTCTACACTCTCATTTGTAAAATAAGAGAATATGGCCAAAATAGCTCTTTGAAATGTTGTTGGAGCATTACATAAACCAAAAGGTAGAACCCTATAAGAAAAGGTTCCCTAAGGACATGTAAAAGTAGTTTTCCCTAAAAAAAAAAAAAAAAACTTTCCTGGTTGTATCTCAATCTGCTTAATCCCTAGATAAATAGAGTTTATAGCCTCATATTTACTGATTAAAGCATTTAAGGGACAATTATGTGGCTACATAGTATGAAATACTCTTGATTTGGGTGTAAATGTGATACCTGATGGGATCATTTGCATAGGACAGGTGAAAGAAGTCAGAATATGATGATGCCATCCATGTGGCAATGTGAAGGAGCTTTCTTGTAGTGGAATAGATGACAGATGTTTAGTAGTTTGTTCTTCATCTTTCTATAACAAATGATGGACAAGAATTTGATCATCCCTAAGGCCTTCTTCTTGCAATGTTTTCACCAAAACTATTTCATGTTCAAAGATTTCTTTTTTTGGTGAATTAAGTTCTTCAATATGTTCCTTTACTACAACGGTGGCCAAGGTGACAATAGTTTCTTGTTCTTCATTAGACTCAGGATACCATATATGTCCAAAAAATTTGGCTGAAGGTTGGGCTGGTGGATACAAGGAAATCTTTTTCAGGTCTACACCATTTGAAATAGTCATCTCACCTGACCTGTAGTCTATAAATGTAGCTGGAGTGGCAAGCCAAGGTCGTCCTAGAATAATATGATAACCATTAGCTGAGTTTCTAGGCCGCAATACTAAGAAATCTATAGGATATTTCTCAAGAAGACACTTCAATGGCAACATCCTCTAGAATTCCTTCCAGTTTGGCCACTAACCTATCTGCCATTTCCAAAATTGTGGTAGTAGGACTAATATTTTTGAGCTACAATTTCTGCATGGTTTCCTTAGTCATCACATTGATTGCAACTCCTAAATCAATAATTACATTTGGAATTTGAACTAACCCAATAGTAATTGTAACTAATGGACTCCCTAGATCACCATATTTAGGGGGTACTAGTTTTCCAGAGAGCAGGTCAGCCAACTTACCTTCTACTTTTACAGTCTTAGAAAAGGCTTTCTTCTTCCTACCAGGTTTCCTAATGCACAGCTCCTGAATGGTTTTCTTAATCGGAGGTACATCCTTTATTGCCTACAAAAAAGGGAGTGAGATAGACATTTTCCTCAATTATGTGATTAATTCTGATTCAGGAGGAGTGATAGTGTGGTCAAACCTTTTAGGATACGAAAGGTCTGCTGAGGCAGGTTCAATTTTTCCTTGTAAAATTTACGTTTTTCCTTCTTTTTGCTCTATTTGTGGTTTTTATGGACTTGAAAATTCTTTCTTTCCATAAATTTCTTCAATAGTAGGTGGTGCAGGATCAGGTAAAACTTTACCTAAATGTAACTGGATGTTACTACAGTCAAGAACATGGACTGCAACAGTCTCTTCAAACTCAGCTCAATAAAAAGGGTTTGCTTGTCTATTGTTATTGGGGTTAGCCACAGGCTGAGCTGGAAGTGGAGGTTGCTTAACTGGTTGTGAATGTTGTGGTGGCATTCTTCCTTGAAAGTTTTTATTAGGAGTTGACAACAGGTTTTGATTTAGTCCTTTATACCACTACTGCCCTTGATATGATGGGTATTGTGGCCCCCATCTCTGCCCAGATTATTGATTCTGTGTCCAAGGTAGATTAACAAGATTCCATGGTTGATTCCAATCAAAATGTGACCAGTGTTTAGGGGCTAACCAAGATTGATTCCATGGTTGTGAAGGTGGTTCTGAATATCCCCAAGGCATATTCCAAGGATTTTATCCCCAACTTGTAGGAAAACGAGGGGCATTCTGGTATTGTGAAAAGTTATCTCATGGCCCCTGCCCAATAACATTAAGTTCTTCATTTTGGGTTTGCAAAACATTTTTAAGGTGAGGTAGGAGATGACACTTATCAGTGTTATGATCTTTTGAAAAAATGCCACAAATAGTTGAGATAGAGTTTCTATCCAAAGGACAATCATGTAGGGTATGCTTATTCCTGCATCTAGGACAATATATAGCTAGGGGTGGTGAAGAATTAGATTTTGCATTCCTTTCCCCTAATGCAATATTTAATTGAACAAGAATATCAGTTTTCATGTTAGCCATTTCCTCCATCAAATCTTTTATATCAGTATTACCAGGATTCATTTTCCTTCTTCTTTGCCTAGTGTGGGAATAATTTTTGCACAACTCTACAATATCATTAATATCAAGTCGATTTATATCTCATTTTCCCATTAAGTCTAATACTTCTCTAGAATCATCCTGCAAACCTCTCAAAAATATAGTTTTTAATAAATCAATTTCCACAAGACCACATCTCTTTTGGATAAAGGTAAATCTATCAAGATAATCCTCTAAGTTTTCATCCTCTTCTTGTCTTATCCGAAATAACTCATCCTTCCTATTTCTCACTCTACAATACTCCTGATACTTATCCAAAAATGTAGTTTCCATTTGATCCCAAGTGTGGATTGAATCTGGTTCAAGGCTCATAAACCATCGTAAGGCTGCATCTTTAAGTGTAGAGGGAAATAACTTCAATTTCTGGTTGTCATTGACATAGTCATAAGTCTGACATAGAAATTTGAATTCAAACAAAAATTGATCAGGATCTTCAGAAACAACTCCCCTAAATATTGGTAATACTAAGGGTGAAATTGTTTTCATAGGAGCATTCTGAGTAGGATTCGAACGAATAGGGTATTCAAAAGTTCTAACAGGAGGATTGTCAGCATCATGACCAATAATGTCCCTATCACGTTCTCCTTGTTCTACCATAGGTGCTTCTTCAGTTTTAATTTGTTCAACTAGTTCAGATGGATCAGCCCTATGGGTATGTCTAGAAGCAAGTGCCTCTAAGAGCTCTTATTGTAAATATCCTATAATTTCAATTGATGAAGAAGATGATTCTCTTTTAAGTCTTTCAAGAAGTTCATACACAGGCATATCTTCACTTGATCGTGAAGAACACCTTGGTGGAAAAGAGCCAGTTCTGATAAACCTTCCTCTTTTGTCTCTTAGCCTATGCATTCATGCCTATTTACTAAATTAACTAAACCTCAGGTGTCCAAAAATTGTTCCTTAAACATGATAGTTTTTGCACCGCTAGACCTCTCCTAACAACACCTAAGGGTCCTCAGAAACAATGCCAAAAATGATGAGTGTCATCAACTCTTCATCATTTAATCATTATGTTTGTCAATCCAAAGCGATGTCCAAGGCTATATACGATAGTAGGGGTTTAACAGACTAATTTTTAGTTCATCTAGATCATGGCCTTATTCATGGAACAGTTAGTGTTTTAGGGGTGTCAGGTGTCCCTTTTAATCTCCTAGAAACTAAAACTGAGTGCCTACTTATCCTTCCATAATTGAAATTCACACAATTGTAGAAAAGGAAATCTGAACTATTGAAAATGATAGAATTCAGTTGACAAAATTTAAAATAACAAAATTGAAATCACAAAATTAACTATAACAAAAATGAATTTTTTTTTCAGAATTGAAACTTCACACCTGCAGAAAATGAAACCTAAGACAATGATGAAATTCAAAGGTTGATAAGCAAATATTGCAAATCTAGAGCAAACTGAATTAACAAGAAATTCTCTGATGCAAACTGGAAATGCTGAAGCTGAAACAGAAAATGTTATGCTATAAAATCTATTCTAGATGACTTAACTATAATGCATTCATGTGCCACATGTTAGATGAAGTTTAATTCAATATTAACCATGTAAAAAGCTATCATATTCCTGTTGACCTACTGTAGCAAGAAATTAGTAGAACTCTGGAAGGAATAATCCCTCTTCTAGGCCTGGAAGTGGCCCTTGATTCCTAAACCAAAATAGGGGAAGAGTAATTGATATACACTATCAAATCCTCACACTGAACTCAGAAGAAAATGTGAATGACAAATATTGCACCTTTATTTCATTCTCAACATATCAACAGTGTAGGGGAAATTCTGCAGACTACTGATCTGTTGTAGTACACAATTACAACACTTGGATTGCTCTATCTCCTAGCACCTATATCATCTATCCTATATGCTCAAAAAAATGGGAGCACTTTATTTATACTAGCAAGGTACAACAGTGATAAGATTTGGTGCTTCAATACAGGACTGTTACAACTATTGCAGGATTGTGTTTCCCAAAAATGTAGGGATCTGATCCATTAAACCTTATCCATTCCAGCTGCTAGCTTTATCTGGTGAGGGACATGTATTAGAAAGGATAGGGAGGTCCCTATAATATTTGCAACCATAGTTTACCTCCATTTTACTACAATTAAAGATGCATTTGACCAAATTTATGTCTTCTGCACTCATTCCGGAGCTGCTCCAGAATATCAGGCAGCAGAACAGAGTTGGTGTTAATTCATGCAATAGAAGCATGCGTGATCAATTATGATGGTAGAAATAATCTCCATAGGTACCCAGATGATTGATTCCACATTTTGTATGAGCTGGAGTGGAAAAATTTCAAACCATGATGTATATGTACAACTAGCTGGAATTTGTATAGAAAAAATCCTGTTTTCTGCACAGTCAACTGTTGACAAAGTTCTTAGCACATTTTTTATTATTCAAAGTGAGTAGACGGTGGGAAAATCTTGTGAAAGAAGCATAAAACCAAATAGATAGCATCACCTTAATATTACAACATTAATTTAATGCAAAATATACTAAATAATACAGTTGAAACAAATTATAAAACATAGATAAATAGTCAAAACAGGTCATATGCACTTTATCATTCCAATATGCAAACATCATCATAGAATGCATAGTATCACTAAAATTAGTACAAAATCATATCATAAGTGATTCCAAATAGTTTAATAAGTTATCAAAAGCAGTCTTTGTATGAGGCAATGTTCTGCCTCATCATTGGTTGAGCTTGAGGTTGCTCACTTGTAGTTTCTGTTATGATATTAATGATATTGTCATGATGAGACACATTAGAATGTGATATTTGATTGATTTCTTGTTGTTGATGATTGAATAGGGATTTTTGGAATATCCCCATGTCTTGATTAGTTGTGGGTGTAGGAGGTTGATTGTTCATTGGAGGATTATGATCAAGAATAGGTTGAAAGTCCTCTACAACAAAATGACCTGCATCAATCAAGTCTTGAATCACATATCTCAACTTCTTACATGTTTGTGTCATGTGTCCATACACTCTATGATATTCATAATGTAGCTTAGGCTTATACCACTCTGCTATGGTATCAAGTTGTCATATGTATGGCAAATCAATCATATTTGTATCTAGAAAATACTTGAGTATTATAGTCATTGTTTGATTAATCTTAGTAAATTTACATAGAAGGTTTTTGGGGAATTTTGAGCATTTTTCTTACAACATTAGCAATAGCAGGATGTACTGGTTGTTCGATTGTTTTTCATGACAGTAGGTAGAATTATGATAGATAGGTTGTAAAGTATGATGTGAGTGCATGGTAATATTAGAAGAAGTATTTACTTATTACGATGAATGTGTTGTGTTGAAGGAAGAATGTTGAAATGGTTGTTATTGTAATAATGGTGAAGAAGGATTTTATGTGGATTAAAAAAAATGACATGGATGTGTGGTGGGAATAATACCATTATTATGAAGAGGTTGAGGTGAATAAGTGGTTTGTAAAGAAGAATATGGTAGTGATTGTGGAGGAAATTCTGATGGAAAATATTGTGGAAAGGAAAATTGTGAAGGGATTGGTTGAGAAGGAGGAGATGAAATAATATGAGGTTGTGATAAAGGTAATGTTGAATATGAAGGAATTTGTGAATGATGTTGGACCTAATTAACTAATACAGTTGGTGGAATTCCCCCAATATTTTTGATCGGGGTAATGACATAGACATGTTTATGTTTAATTGGATTATTTGCAAGATCCATGATCTCTTCATTATTTCTAAAAGTGATATTCATTTTTATTTTTAGAAAAAATAAAGTAAAAGTGAAAAATATAAAAAGAAATCTTAAAACAAAACAAAAACTTCTCTTCTAACTAAAAATTCCTTTTCGAATCGTTTTGCAAGTTGTAGGCTAGGTTGTCTCATTTTTCAATTAGGATTTCACCTGGATACCTGCAAACAGATTCTTGGTGATGAAGTCCAAGCCATAATGAAGCCCAAGTTCTACCAGTAATCACCTAGTTCACTGTGGATAGCGATACACCTCAAAGAGATGCGTGTTATTTTCCATAGTTATGATGATTATTTACCAATCAAATTTTAAAGTCTTGATTAAAGTTTCAAGTTTTTTGGGTAATCCCTTTCTGAATATTTGTAAGCCTTCACTGTATATCTTGTTATGTCTAGACCAGTCAAAGCTACGAAAAACATGTCATATATGGTTTTTTTTTTTTTAGGATAATAATTTAAAGAAAATAAAAAATGTGAAGTGTATTGAATTAAAAATAATTATCTTTTTATGTTCTTCTAATCTAAGCAAACAATTTTTAATGTCTTTTTTAGTTTTTTTTCAAAAAAAACTAAAATAACAAATTTAAAGTGATGGTGTTTTCATGTTGGATTCACCTAAGAATGTAGACCCAAAATTTTTGCACCATTTTCGTTCAAGCTAATGGATCCGTGCTTGAAAGGGGGAGGGAAAATGATGTGCCTACACCTCGGACGAGAAGCACTTGAGTTGTGCTCTCCTTGGTGTTTGTCGAAAAATTAGGTGGGTTCACTAGAAAACACATTATGGAGGTTTCCACGCCTAGGTAGGGTGAGTGTTTTATGGATTATTTGACTTACAAACACCTAAGGTTTAGCCAAATTCAGCTATACCTAACTATATGCACTTCAAATTTCCATGAAAGTAATGGTA
Organism: Wollemia nobilis; assembly: GCA_028583015.1. Taxonomy (NCBI): domain Eukaryota; kingdom Viridiplantae; phylum Streptophyta; class Pinopsida; order Araucariales; family Araucariaceae; genus Wollemia; species Wollemia nobilis. Next base: position 1,697,054 of record JAQPPZ010016676.1, read on the forward strand.
TACAATTTAACTAGAAAGCTTGTAAATTTAGCTATGATGTAACGATTTCTTGTAGGTAATGAAAGCAAAAGATAGATTCTATGCTATCATGTATATGTGTATATTTTTTTCTTTTTGTGTTTTCCAACTAATATGATTGATATAAAACAATGCAACTAAGTCTATGTTTTTGTCTTTTCTTTCTTCTTCCTTTATGAAAAATATTTTTTAAAACAAAATAATACAGAATTGAAGTATGAAAAACTGAAAGGAATCCATAATTAGACCCTTACCTAATTTGGATGTTTGATATCACATAAATTCATACATGTCTAAATGAATTCGAAAATACAAAGTAAATTCGGATATTCGAAAACGCATTCAAAAATATCATGTAGATATACGAATTCATGCAAAACCTGCAACTTCATAGATGGACAATAAAAATTGTGATTAGCGATGAGGGATTTGCTTAAGCCATTGTAATTTGATCTTCAGTAATGTGGTTGTCATATCCCCTCAGTTTTTTTTAGTAAACTGTAAACAAAATGATAGATTTTCTAGTTTTAATGCAAACATATGTAATCAAATAGAAATAGTGAAATAGAATATAATTCAACAATTAATGAAAGGCATGATAATCAAAATGCAATATCTAAAGTGATGTGATAAACCTAAGAACCAAATATTTTTCCTTGTCATATGTTTGTGAAATTCCAGATGTCTTTAATGAATTCATAATGTTTTGAATTCGTTCAAAACCTGCAATAGTTAGATTCATGAAATTGCAAAGCAATTTAAAAAATCCTTCAAAAAAATTGGATGATCGAACAATCTTTTGAATTTGTTTAGATCTTGCAATTTGATAAATAATAGCTAAAGATCTGTAATCAAGCAATCTCAGGATTAAAAATATCCATCTGAATATTATCACCAGATAAGCAATTTATCTCTTAGGTATATCTATGCAAATTTGAACCATACAAAGTGAATTTAGAAATGCTCTGAAATGTCCAAAATCATTGAAAGCAAATGAATTTTAGATCTACAGATACCAAATAATAATTTTAAAAATCTAAATCAACACAAGGATCAATGGCACCAAGTGTCATCTCATATGATCTTTGGAATGATGATAGGATGATAAAATATCTTCATAAAACCTGCAACAAGGTATGAAAAGCTCTTATCCATGTTTTTTTCCCTACAAAATCACCATTCTCTTCCTCTAAAGGTAACCTAAAGCTTTTAAAAATCAAAGTAGATCGAGAAAAATTGAGGACAAAGATAGATCAACGTTGTTAGGGAAATTTTAGAAATTTCCCAATCTGGGCGAATTCAGATGGTTTTGAATTCACTAAAAATCTAGGTTTTCCTAGATTGGAGTCAAAATCCAAATAATCCACCAAAATCAGGTGCACATTTGATTTGATTAATTTGGACGATTCTAAATTTAATTCGATCATCCAAATTTGCTACAAGAGGGGCAAATGACAAGAAAAGGCTTTAACAAGCACAAAAATCAAGGCAAAATAGATCATATCAAATATGTTGGAAAGCTCTTTTCGAGCCTAATACAATGGTATATATTTTGGGAAATTTGGAGCAGATTTGTTTAGGTAAAAGTAAGCTAAAACATGACCTTACTTTTCTAGGAGTAAACCTAAGGAAAATGACCCATCTTAATGGGTTATATTTTCATGTCTACAAAATATATAGCACTATAATTTAAAAGGAAGTATTAGAAAATGTAAATTAAACGTGTAATCTATTCAAAATATATTGGCTCTATAATTAATTAAAAACCATTTCTAGCTGGTTTTCATAAAGGAGCAACTCTACATTTTGTCCATGACTAAGTCGAATTCAAAATTTTTATTTGCTATCAAACTAAATTTATCGATAATATGATGAAATTGTAATAAGAAATAAAATTTTGTCTTATTTATTTTCTACCATAGAAGGTACACCGATAAAGGTAATGAAAGTGCTCAATATATTTTATTGAAAACATAACAATGCTAGGTCGGATAGGTGTACAAGAGATAACATTCTACATTTTTATTTGGAATTGTGAGCTATTTTTAGGTTAATAAATGATGTGCCCAAAACCTTATAATACCTAAGGATAAATTTATACAAGGTGATTTTAATGTACTCTACTTAGGCCCTATGATGTCTTTACCTTCGAGAGTAAACTAAATAAAAAGAATGACTTTGGAATATCCAAAACACAGGCTTCACTAAACAGAGATTAACGTTGAACCTTTTTTGTATTCTATATATGCATTCAATGCCCTATTGGGGCTGGTTGATACATCCAACGTAACTCTAAGCTAACAAAATATAGCAAAAAAATCTTCAATTCATAGCCAACTATCATTGGTTTATTCAAAGAGTTTAATAGCATCAATGTTTATAACAGTTTATATATATTTAAACATAATCCTTTGCATACTTTTTACAAGAAACACTAAGGCTTACACAAAATGATGATTAACATCTTTACAAAGTGATTATTTTTAAAAGCTAATTTCTCAACTGCGACAGTAAGAGAAAATAAGGTGAATGCTACACCATTTATGACGTCGCCTACCTTATACAAAATGTTAAACAAGAGAAAAGAAAATTAAATACTCATATATCGATCACTAACAGAGTTCAGATTTCCCATAACAACATAATGAGCACTATGAATATTGGGTTATTCAAATCCATTCCAATGTCATTATAGACGGTGTTGGCATAGGGTCCCAACATACAAACTAAAGGTTGGTTATTGCTTGCAGTGCTCACCATCCATCAAAATACGCAATAAGAAGGACAAAAATATAAAGGGTTGGGCATTGGGTCAGCATGGTCAATGAATGCAGACTACTTGAATACAAATGCCAGTAAACCAAATGCATAAAAACTAGAATTGACAATCATTCTCACTGTTTCTTTATATTATAAATATATTTTTCTTTATTTATTTTCTTTTTAAGAAATCATATAATCGAGCATATACATATCATCACTCCTCTATTAAACAACTATGTTTACTACTATTAATCAGGATACTGCCTATTTTTTTAAGAAGTATGCTTAATCGAATATACAACTTTTCAAAAATAATTTTTCAAAAATTATTATGCATTTAACACAATAGAATTGAATTTATAGAGTATATTTTTCTTCTAAAAAAAGACATTATATGAGATCACCACTTATTCAACTAGCAATAATCTCTTCTTACTATCATGATAAAATATCACAAGAAATCCGACCTAATAAAAGAAGTGACAACAACTGATTGCAAGAGTCCGTTGGTGCAACACAAGACATACTTCTCTGTCCAACCCAACATATTGCGCAACACCCATATATGAAGATCGATATTTTGACTATACCTTATTTATAAAAAAAGGATACCTTGGTTGGGTGACATGTAGAGATGACCATGCACCAAGGCTCACTTCGAGTGATTGTCGAGTGGCCTAGGGTGATGGCATTTTTATGAAAATATAAAGTATTAGATTCATTATTATTTTATTATTATATCTTATTTATTTATATTATATATATTAAATATTTTTTGAACCAAATAAATAATCTTACATGATATCACTTATACATATTTAATATATATATTTTATTTTATTAATATTTATAAGATCCGAGGTGTAGACCAATTGGTTCATCCAAACCCCATAAGGGGGGTGGAGGTCCAAGGTTCAAATCTCGAGCCTCGTTGGACTGAATGCTTGTCCCTTTCCTGGTGCTTTCAGTGGCGTAAAAGGTTTAAAATGATTGTGGCATGGTGGTTATAGGGGCAGACTGTGCAAAGATCTATGTGGCAGCTTCTAGGGTGGACAACGCAGAATACTGTGGCGGCCATAAAAAGTGGACAGCCTGCCCAGATTCATGGCGGCTAGCGATTCCACCATGTAAATTCAATTTTTTTTTATATATTTATTCTATATTTAGATGTAAACAAATTCATTACATAAATATATATTCTTATCGGATTATTGAAACAAACACAAGCATAGTTCCAATAGAAATGCCAAACAAGCATATGCAAAATACATTTCACAAGCATAATTTCCCTATATGAATTTTGTCTCAGTAAGATTCTATGTACTCACGAGCCATGTTGCTTTATGAAGCACACTCACAAATTTTATCAGTAGTATCTCATTCTAAAAATAATAGCAAGTAGATAGATAGAAAAATAGAGGAAATGTTCCAAAAACTAATTATATCATGCTAGATTTTTTTTGGTAAATAAAAGTGTTCATTAATTATCGGGTTTTACAGGTTAACCCAAAACCTATTACAATATCTAGCCTTCTGCTGAGATTGTAGATCCTAGTCATCCTTGAAACTTTCTTACCAGAAATTGTGTTGAATCCCCTACAACACCTTACTAACAAAGCACACCCATACCTAAACATAACTGTAAATATTACTTACATTGACAGGAATTGAAGTTTGGAACTTTGCACTTGTGAAACCTATTGCTTGCCCATTTCCTATTCTCTATCGGAATATTCCAAGGCTTACACCCTGTTACCTTCATTTCCAATTTGGTATGATTTAGAGGGAAACCCCATAGTTATTACCAGCTCCATGGGGAAAGAACACCCATTCATTTTTCTCCTTAACGGGTAGGTTTCTTTTCATGACTAATAATGTTTTCCACTTCACGTGGCACACCTTGTGTCCATGTCACCAAACTACCAACATCAACACCTATGTTGGCTAATTTTTCAACTGACCTATTGGCCTCAAAGTACACATGACGAGCCCTCCTGTTTTGTCTTATCGCAAAAAGGATCCTCACTTCATGGATGACTCCCTCAATTCTCCATGGAGGTTTTTTGCCATTGGTTAACAAGTTGATGATGTTCATAGAATCACCTTAAATCATCAAGTTACCTTGAGTTGCTTGGGCTACTTGAAACCCTCTCCAAAGGGCTCTAGCTTATGCTTCGTTATTAGTTCTGATTCCAAATGGTTTAGTGAAGGCCTCGACCAGATTTCCTTGATGATCCCTGATTATTCCTCCAGCTCTAGCTCTTCCCAGGTTCTCCTTGGGTGCACCATCAAAATTTAGTTTAAAATAACCCTAGGGGGGTGGCTCCCAAGAAATCCCATTTCTGGGATTGGGCAAAGGAATGGAAGGTTTGTCCTCAATACCTAAGGCCAGAGCTAATTGTTTTTCTTGGGGAAGAATTGAGTGGTTCTCATCCACTAAGGTGCTAAGGTTTTCTTTCGCAAAGACAATAATCCTGTTGAGGATGGTTTTTGGGTTGTGAATGGTATCCTTAAAGTCTCTATGGTTCCTTTCTAGCCAAATCTGCTAGAGAAAATGATGCCAACATATTTTCCATAGGTACTTAAGTTTTAGGCTAACAAAGGGTTGAGGCCATTGATGGAACACTTCGGATATAAGAGCAGGCTTAACCCATGAGATCCTAAAGGCTTGGAAAAGTTCATCCAAGATGGACTCTGCTATCGGACAATCCAAAAAAAAGTGTTGGGTTGTCTTCCATCCTTCCCTGCACATGTAGCAACGGTTAGCAATAACCATACCTTTGGATAACATATTGTCCATAGTGAGGATTTTTCCTTGAATCACCAGCCATGAAAAAAAGGATATTTTAGGAATTAAGCCTTTGATCCAAACCAAACTCAGTTGAAATTGTTGATCTTCCACATTGAGAAGCAAATTATAGGTAGACTTAAATATGAAGTCACCACTTTCAGTCTCAGCCCAAACAATGTGATCTTCATCCTATCCAAAGGGAATAATTTTTTGAGTTAAAATGTTATAAAGCTCTTCAGACTCCGCTTCAAAACCCTGTACTCTAATGTGTTTCCACTTGTTGATATTTATATCCTGCCACATATAATTTGCAACCTTCTTCCCAATATGCTACTCCATATGGTCTTGAATCCTAGCCAAACGAGGATTCTGGGATAACTCCTCAGCTCTCACCCACTGATCCTTCCAAAAGTCTATTGTTTACCCATTTCCTAGAATCCATCTAAGACCTTTCTTGACAAGATCCCTACTCATGAGGATTACCTTCAAAAAAGTAGACCACCTACTTGCTAAGTTGTCATTAAGGAAGTTCACACCTTGGAGGTATTTCCTCCTAACTATGGCAGTCCATTCATTATCGACCTTAGTCAATAACCGCCACGCTTGTTTGGCTAACAGAGTTGTATTGATATGAGCAACTCTCCTCAATCCTAACCCCCCATCAGCTTTAGGTTTGCAAACCTTGTTCCAACCTACTAAATGGATCCTTTTCTTATCCTCAGTCCCTGACCAGAGAAATTTTTTTTGAAGATGCTCAATTTTATGATACACCTTGCTGGGAGCTCTAAAGACTGATAGGAAGTAAATGGGTATACTTTGAAGTGAAGCCATAGTTAAAACTGCTTTGCCTACTTGAGATAACAGATGTCATTTCCAACCTGCTAGCTTGTTTTGGATCCTCTCCAAAACTAGGTTCCACATTGATCCTTCAGGTTTCCCCGTAAACAAGGTAAGACCTAAATAGGAGGTGGTAAGGGATGCAATCTGACATTCCATGATCCTTGCTATGTTTTTTTTCCTAGGAATGGGGGTATTGATGAAATAAAGTTTACTCTTATCAAAATTCACTTTTTTTCCAACCACTTCTTCATACATTATAATAATATTTTTAATCCTTCTTGCCTCAACCACAGAAGCCAAAGTCAGGATCAATGTATCATCAACAAATTGTTGATGTGTCACCGGGGTAGTTAGCGATGTGGCCTTGATACCTGATATGAGTCCAGCTACCGCTGCTGCCTTAATGGTTCTTCCCAAGGCCTCAACTACAATGATGAATAGCATAGGACTTATGGGATCTCCTTGTCTTAGACCACATTTGCTTTGAAAAAATCCTGTAGTAGACCCATTAACCAAAACTGAAAAACAAGGCTTAGAAATACACTCTCTTATTAACTTGACCCATTTAATGTTGAAGCCAAATTTTAATAAAACTGCCTCTAGGAATTCCCAATTTATCCTGTCATAAGATTTGTTTATGTCTAACTTTAAATCCATGACTACTTTTTTGGTCTGAGCGGTTGTATGAAGAGCCTCATGAACAATAATAACTCCATCTAAGATTGATCTTCCTTGTACAGAACTTCCTTGACTTGGATCAATGATAACCGGTAGAAATTTCTTCAAATGGTTGGCTAAAACTTTGGATAAAATTTTATAGGATATATTACACAGGCTAATCGGCCTAAAGTCAGCCATAGTCTTCGAGTTGGGGCCTTTAGGAATCAAAGCAATGAAAGTTGAATTGAAACCCCTTGGAATATGATTTGAACTTTGAAACTCCTTGATTGCAGCAATAACTTCTGCTCCAACAATATCCCAACAAACTTGGAAAAACCGCGATGAAAACCCATCCGACCCAGGAGCTTTGTCAGGATCCATGTTAAACAAAGCCTCCTTGATCTCTTCGTCTAAAAAAATTGTTGTAAGAGACTCGTTAATCATTTCATCAATGAGTTGTGGAATGAATTGAAGGAGAGAGTCCTTTGCTTGGGTATTACAGGCCCGTTCTTCACCCAATAATGAACTAAAAAAATTAACAGCCTCATCCCTGATCTCCTGAATGTTTTGAGTTGAGGATCCATCCACCTTAGTTAAATTTCTAATATTATTGTTGCTTCTATTGCTCAATGTGGTAACATGGAAAAATTTTGAATTAGAGTCCCCTTCCTTTAGCCATAATGCCCTTGATTTTTGCCTCCAATACATCTCTTCACAAGCTAAAATATTATAAAACTCACAAAGGGTTTCCTTCTCTTCAGTCCTTGTTGCCTCATCATAGGTTCCATTTTGGATTTTTGCTTTCTATTATTCTCAGTTTTTCCCCCACTGCTCTCTTATTCTCAAAAATATTTCCAAATACTTCTTTATTCCATATTCTAAGGTTGTTTTTCAACATCTTAAGTTTTTGAGATAGTTTGAAGGAAGCACTTCCATGGATAGGCTGCTGCCACCATTCCTCTATTCGTTTCTTGAAGTCCGGATGTTTAACCCACATTGACAGAAATCTGAATGGATTTTTAAAGGAGTTAGCCTGAAATGCCTCCCATAGAATAATATTATGGTCTGAAGCACATTTAGGAAGGGCTTGTAACGCTGAATCACCAAACATTGTTGTAGCTTCCTTGGATAAAAAAACTTGTCCAACCTTTCTTGAATCAGCTAACTTCCTATCCTCTTGTTACTCCATGTAAATTTGGCTCCTTTTAGTCTTACATCCATCAATTCATTTGTGTTAATGAATTCATTGAAGTCCTCCATTCTCCTTGAGGGTAACCCAGATCCTCCCTTCTTATCGGATGGGTAAAGGGGGGTATTGAAATCTCCCCCAATCACCCAAGGAATATCTTTAAAAGCTTGGCTCAAATGCCCCAAAAACTCCCACGGTTCGAGACCTCCCTTGGACGAGAGGTGGGGGCATAAACATTTGACATAATCCAATTCTTATTAGTATCAAAATCATGAAATAATACGCTTAAGACTCTTTCATTTGCCTGAATAATACTTCCTTCTATTTTAATAGGATCCCATAAGATCATGAGGCCCCAAGATGCTCCTCTCACCTGTTGAATGGCCACTTCCCCTTGCTTCCAAATCCTTCTAGCTATAAGTGCTGATTGTGCTGCATCTGTTTTGGTTTCTTGAAGAAAAATGATAGTAGGATTCCAATCCTTATAGACTTCACTATCCTTTGTTTTGGTGGTCCGTTAAGGCCTCTCACATTCTATGAGAGAACCTTCATTTAGACTGTTTGATATTTTTTCCTTGCCTCCTTCCCTGATCCAAAGAGGGTTTGTCAATTTTTCTATTATCCTGGCCAGGAATAGCTTGCTGTAACAATGTTCTTTGCTTTTCGTTTGTAATTTCTTCATTGATTCTCATTTTATAGTGCTCTGCTGTAGATATTCTCCCTTTCTTTCTTTCACTTCCATAATCTATCGAAGTCTTGGTAGTGCTTCTAGTCTATTTTGGACTGAAATGAGGGGGCATATACTGTGATAATCTAGGGCTTGAACCTTCTTCCTCATTTTGGGGGTTTTCAATTCCCTCTTCATCCTCAGCCTTGTTTTGGTTCACCTCTCCTATCTGGTTCCTAAATAGGGGGCTTTTCTTCAAGGAACCTTTTACCTTTGGGCTCGTATGATAAGGGATCATTTGCTCCACTACCGAATTAGGAGCTACATTCCTGGATTTTGTTTCCACAACTTCGACTCTTGACTCTATTTTTTCCATGTTTAAACTGAAATGACCTGGCAATTTTTCTTCATTTTGAGCATAGCTTTTGGGGCTTTTTGTCATAGTTGTGGATGGTCTCGATTTGGATGGGGAGTCTAGGGTTTCAGGAAACTTGACACTGATGGTATCATCCTTACTATTTTATTTTTCAACTTCTAGATTTGCTAGGATATCAAACATGTTCAAGCTGGGATCTTTATTACATACCTTATGATTTTTGCCTCCCTCATTATGTTGCTTTCCTTTCTCCTGGATTTTTGCCAGTTCTGTGTTGGCTTGGTCAGCCTGGTTATTCTTAACTTGTCTATATCCTTCCAAGTTAAGACACGGTCCTTGAAACTTTGGGATCCCTCTCCCGTTAGCTTTCTCAAGAAAACCTTCACTCGTGGCTTCCTTGTTTGCAGTTATTGTTAGACATTGGGATTGAAGGTGGCCCTGGGTTTTGCACATGCTACAAAATGTCAGCTTGTTCTCATACTCCATAGGCTAAATCCTTAGAAACTCTCCATATGCTAGTTCCACCTGAGAAGGTAGATCAGAATCCAAGTTTACATTTACACAGATCCTGGCATGCATTAGTCTAGTCCTTGCCCGGGTTGAATGGTCTATTACCACGAGCTCTCCTATCATCTTTGCTATGCCACTAAACTAGTACTCATTAACAAAATGGGCTGGGAGGTTTGGTAAGCGGACCCAAATGGGTGCTATATTAATGTTCTGCTTCTCAGGGTTGAAATCCTCCCCCCACTTTCTCAGAAAGAGGCTACGCCTTCCTAGAAACTAGGGTCCTCCTGTCAAGATATGCTCTGCATCATCTTTGTTGTTGAGTCTTATCATAAAAAACCTCTTGACATTGCTATGATTTCTAATTTCCTAGAGTTTTCCACTTTGCCACAACCCATGAGCGAATAGTCTCAATGTCCAGCCTTCCTCCCAAAAACTTGCCAACTAAGGATGATGCCTCCATATCCAATAATATTTCCATAATATCCACTGGATCAGTTAACCTGTTATTATTTGGTATTAGGGGTGGTAGTTCACTTATTGGCTCCTTATTTTTCCCTTTCAACATTTCCAAAAAGGTTGGGCCGTTGTTGCCAGCTCCCGAACCCCAGTGGGACCCTTTGTCTAAGGGTTTATCTGGAGGATCTATACCTTTAGCATTTTTGAACTGAGCTGACATGGAATCCTTTTCCTTTATAGCTACAACATTCTGCCCTACCTCTGGATCTTCTCCTTCCATTGGTTCAAAATTCTTGCCTGTCGTTTTTGCTCCTCCTCTGCTTCCTCCGCTTCCTCCACCGCTCCTCATCTCTCCCACCAAAGATTACATTCAATTTTAAATGAGCCAATGATATTTCCATTATATCATGCTAGATGATTTCCATGAGACCATATCAATTTACCATTTTTTGTAACAAAATTAATTTTATCTCGAACCCAAGAGATCCTCTCTCTTTTTAGACTTGATCAACTACTCTCCATTCTCTAACTATCCTTGGATCCCAAAGGTATTTTAACAAGATATCATTATATCACTTCAATAATATTTGGGTAATTACCCAATATAATGAAAGAAAAACATTTGATTTTGCATCAAATTACATATGTAAATACATAAAGCTTTTATTACTCTAGCCTTTGAGACATTTTATTCCATATTAACTTATGTAAAAATTAAGTACTTTATCTTACTCTATATTTTTTTAAAAGAGATTTAACATTTTGTAGGAGTAAAAATTATTAATTTATTCTCACAAGTTATTATTTATAAGTTCATTCATAACATCCATTGACCACAGCCAACTAGTGTTGACAAAGATGTAAAATTTTATATGAATTATGGCAATTAAAATTGCTTGATGTTTTAAACCAATGGAAGGGAAATGAATCACATAATTATGATATTTCATCTACTACTATAAAATTTAGATACTAATTTTAAGTGTAGCAGTTCTAAAGTAAGACTAATTATCAAGTAAAAGTTCAAGCCTATTTTTTTCATAATACATATATTTTGTTATTGTTCAACAATTATACAATCTAAACAATATAAATTTAACTAGGTATCATAGTTTTATTTTGAAATTAAAATATAGGTGTTTATAAACTGTTAGAGTATATTACATCATTTGGGTTATGAAAATGTACTACCTTTGGTACATAGTTAGAGTAGGAGTTTACTTTAGAGTGAAGTTACTTAGTTGCGCTATGTATTGTAATAAATGCACAAGTTTCAATGTGCAAGTTATTAATGTGCATGTAGTCCACATGTACATAAGTCCTAGGTAGAGTAAGGGCCAAGGAATCTATCTTCCTATATAAAGGCCTCATAGTGTGTAAGAAACATAAACACGAAGAGTAAAAGGAAGTGATTATACAGAGTGTGTGTTATAGTTTAGGAGTATAGTACAATGTAGTCCATTCATATATGTACATGAAGTGTTTATGTCCTCCATAATATAACATTGTACTATTTTCATCACTTTCATTAATGGCATATTTTTGAGTTATTTGCAGATGTTTATCTTATTACTTTCTTGCATATTATTGTGCCATTAGTTTACATTTATATTATTTTATATCTTGTGGTCATATTGCCTCCCATAAAAATATAATAGTGGTATCAGAGCACACGATATATCAGTTAGAGAATAGGGAGAGCCACAAGTGATACTGAGAGAAATTTAGAAATTTTATTTATATAATTTTTGAGATTACATTTGGCTAGAGTCTTTCCACAGGGTTATAGGAAAACTTGTGAATACTAGGACTCGATGTGGATTCCACTAGATTTACAAATCAACTAGTGAACATTAGGAATATCTGAATTTAAGAGAGTCATATATTTTAGCTTCTAACATCTTGTTGCAAGAAAAGGAGATTCAAGAGAGTCAAGAATATTCCTACATAGAGCTAGGAAGAACATCTTTGTTAGAATCATTCCAACACTTGCAGCAACAAGTAGAAGACTAAATATTTTAGATACCTAAGAAAAGGTCCCATTACTAGAGATTGTAGACTTGTAGATAGTAGAAGAATAAAAGGCCATAGTAGCCTTACATCTAATTTAAGAGACTCAAGAGAAGAGTCCAAAAGAATATTGGAGGTTGGTGATCTTCATTAAATACTGTAGATAGTATATTAAAGAAATTAGCTTGAAGAAATTGAAGAGACCCTTAAAAGGTCCAATTACATAATTACAATTTTGGAAGATCGAAGGTTGGTGATCTCCATTAAAATCTATAAATTATAGAAGTAAAGAAGGACAAACAAGGTCCTATTCTAGAATTCCAACAACAACAAATTTTAGAAGTTCGAGAGATCATTACCAAAAATTCCATAGTAGAAGGTTGAAGGAAAGGTCTCACTGGAAGGCCAAAGAAATTATGAGATTGAAGACCTTGGTGAGGTATCAAGGAGAAAAAAGAAGAGGGCTTAGTGAGACTTAGTTGAAAATTTAGAGAAGACCAGTAAAGAAGTTTCAAGGAGAAATCATTTGAAAAATCTACCAATGAGGAGAATCTACTGATAGAGCAAAATTTGGGATAATTATTACCATCCAATAACAAGCCCAAAATAAGAAGAATTTGGCAAGGAGTGACAAATTCTAGAGGAGATTGCTGAAGACCTCAAGACATTTAGATTATTGAGAAGAGGACTACTATTGGAAGTCAGAATTCAACAAGGAGGTTGAAGGAGATAGGAGCCTAACTCTACTACCAAACCTAAGAGGTTTGAAGATTGCCATTGAAGTAGGGTTATGCACAGTGGCGAATATTCATAAACTAGGCAAATATTAGGATTTCCAAAATTGGAAATTGGTGAATATGAGGACCCTTGATGTCGACCCTTTTGCTTGAAATTTTTTGAACTAATTTTTTCGTAGGCTCAACTCAACACAATGTATATTCAAAAATAGGTATATTTGTACTCATTGAAAATCTCTTTTCAAGATTGATATAATGGTGATATTTTTATGAAGTTATAAGATGATTTAATAGGTCAAATGTTGATCCAAATATGACCTTACTTTTTACGGCTTAAAATACCCCAAATTTTTGTGTGAAGATGATTGATTTGATTTCCTTAGGATCCGTATTTATTCACCTTGATTTCGATTAAGATTCACCATTTTTTTCCAAGTACATTTTGAGTCCAACCCCTTATGCATAACCCTGCATTGAAGGCTTGGAGGTTCATTTAGATATAGGGGTTTGATGAATCTTTAGAAAAATACTAAAGGGTTTTTGAAGGAAAAACTTAGCTACAATTTGGGGGAAGTCCTTACCAAATTTTTGAGTTTCAAGATCAACATTTCAGTGTAAAAATTAACTACGAGAGAGCAGCAATGATGACAACATTACTAGCTACAAAACTTCAAAAGTTACAGAGTCCATCCTGAAGGAGAATCAAAATCACCATACTATAGTTTCAAGCAGTAAGATATAGGAGTTACTAAGCTGCGAAGTGGTGAGTTAAGGAGCTATTACGAAAAAACAAGAAGAGCTACAAGATCATCAAGTCAAGGAGAGCAATTTGGTGAATCAAATCACCAAGACATCCACCATCCTTAGGAGTTATTAAAGGTAAGCAACTTGGGTGCAAAAGGTTCATTAGTTGAACTTTAAAACTACAATTTATTTAGAGATTCATTAAGCACCATATTAAATGAAATTTGCAAGGAGTGGATTCATTTTAAAGTCTTTGAAAATAAGTGTAAGGTTTATATCTACACATTAAAATATGATGTAGATCATCTTCCTATTATTTAGTTACAATAGAGAATACTACATCTATTTACAAAGATTATAGTTCTCTACAAGGAGCAATTACTAAGTGCATATTTTAAGTTTATTTGAAGGAGTAATAAGGTGATATTAATATTGCACTAAACTAGTTGTTCTTTAGATGCACTAAATACTTTTATATTTAGTGGAAATCAGTGCATACTTCAAGTTACCTTGAGAGTTCATTATTACTGCACTATAATTTAGTTAAAGTAAACAATAGTGCAAAGTTAAACCTCTTGAATAGCACATTATTTGCATACTTGGATTTATTCTTACTAAGTTATCCAAGTGCAAAAATTAGAGGTTAGTGTTATCTAGTACGAAAGGTAACATTTTATCTCAAGAAGATTATCTTTTCAAAGAAGTTAGAGTCATGGAAATGGAGACTTTCAGTCCAAAATTGGTGCAAGTTAAGGTATACTATATTAACTATTACAACTATATTTATAGTGATAAAGGAGCACCATTCTTGTCCTTTAAACAACAATAGAAGGACACAAGTTATTATTATTCAAAGGTATTACAATAGGCTAGCATTATATAGTCATCAAGCAACCACAAAATTAACGTCAAGGGGGACGAATATCAAGGTAGTAAGATCAAGCTATCAAAATGGATCAAAAGTTGATTTCCAAAGGTGTAGAGAAATTCCAGATCAATGCATATGTAATGAGAGCCTACAGTAAAGGAGATATAGAACTAATTGAAAGGCAGATAGCTCTAAGGATAACCAAGCATAGAATACAAGAGGTAGATAAGGGATACATTACCCAACTGATCACGTGGAAAAACTACCAGTGAAATCTATCAAAAGCTATCATTGATTGGAGATGAATCATCAGCTAGGAAAGAAGCAATCGAAGCAACCATCGATTGAAGCCATACCCAAACAAGTAGTGTTGGAGCATCCTAGAAATGCCATATTTGAAGCTAACCCTAAGGATAATATAGTCATCATTCATTAGAAAACACACAAGCTTGCACTCACTAGCAAGAAGGAGGAAAAACATTGAAGCCAAGATTGCACAACTTTCACCCACTGGAGAAGAAATAAAAAAGAAAAAGAGATGTTGAAGATGTCCTCACATGTAAGTGCTACTTGGAAAAAGAAAAGAGTGTGTTACATAAAACTTGCACAGGGAGAGAAAGTATTTGGAACATAATGATCATCGTGGAAGAGTTAAAGGTATCTTTCAAAGGAGTGAAAGGTGTAATAATAATTTCAACCATCCAAGAGCATTGAAAACTCATTAAACCAATGCTCGCATAAACCTTAACATCTATCTGCCATCCAAGCAATGAATACACCAAGTATCGAGAGCATCAACATATTACAAGGAGGATTAAGCATTGAAGAAACTTAATGTAACTCCCAAGTGATACTTGTCCAACATCAAGAGATGTTTGCACTATTTAAAGCACATAAATTCAAGGAGGAGAATAGCATATCCACAATGAGCTAGACAATATATCCATAGTGAGTAGAAGGGAGTGTCCATACATAATGAAAGAGGAATGAACAACATTAAAAACCAAGGTCAAGGGTCAAAGCAACATTAAAGTATAACTACTATTGCCATACATCTGCCATCGAAGAAGAGCAGCGCACAATAAGATAACATCCAACATTCATTACTTAGGATTTGGAATATTATAAGGGTAAGGGTCTTAAAAAAATTGCTTTTATTAAGGAGGTATAAGGAGTATAATATAAGATTGAAACTATTCTACTATTTACCTTGGAAATAATAGAAAAATAAATCATACATTTGAAAATAAAAGTAAAAGAGATTTTTATACTTAATAGTTTAATATTTGCAATTTAAAACCATTAGAGTTATAAGGGTTTCTACTTAAAAAAATTATATTCTATTATTTCAAAAGTTATTGTTTTCTAATATTCCAAATTAGGGAGTTATAAGGTATACTACACCAAAAATATATTACTGGAATTTAGAAACATTAAACTATTAATATCAAAGGGGTATAAAAGGAAGTTCTTCATTTACTTAAAGGAGTTGGAATTATATACTTAAACTTTTCTCATATATACTAAAGAGACAAAAGAAATCCAACTATAGATAACTTCAAAACTATGTTCATAGTTCAGTAGGAGAGATAAGGTGAAATAAAAGTTGATTATTGTTATTTACAAAATATTATAAAATCAACTCAAAAGGTGAACTATTATTTACTAAGAAATTTAATAAGATAATAGCTTACTAAACTAGGGAGACATAAGGATGCTACAAAACCTAAGCCTTAGATAGATTTATCAAATTTGTTCATTTACTCAATTTATTTGAGAACGATATAGTATTCTACAAATATTAAGGAAACAAAAGAATACTACATATAAAAAATCCATAGCTAGGGAGTCATAAGGTAGTCAACTAAAAATGATCAATTAAAAGTATAAAGAGCTAAAACTAAGAAATATGTCTAACTCAAGTAATACAATGAACAATGAGGTGAACAACACTATTAGAAAGGAAAGAGAAAGTGTCATAAAAATTGGAATAAAGAATTTACTTACAAAATCTAAAGAATATTTAGATTTTACTTCAAAAGTGATTCATACTGAAGCCTTAAGAGATAACTTTGAAACTATGGAATATTATCTATAGGCTCGACTCACTGAAGCAATTGATAATGAAAAAAGTGATATTCAAATTCCTTTAGACTTTGGTAGCATATTATACATGGTACTACTCATGCTCAAATGTTACAAAGATGAGAATGTAGAACAAAAAGGTTTGATAAAGTCACTTAAAAAGAAAACAAAAATGGATGCATCATATTTAGAGAAAATGTTTCAATCCTCATGCAACATTGATACTTCAATATCTACTAACTCAAAATCTTATCTTGATGCCTTAAGTACTTATGCAAAAGCCTCCATTCATGATAAAAAGGACAAAGACAAATAGAAGATACTCTTGCAAGAATCAAGTGATAGTACTACCACCTCTGAAAATACATAAATCAAAATTAAAAGAGGAAAGGAACTAGATCAAGGAGACACACAATGTGAAGATAATACAAAGGGCCAGATCAAGCTGAAGAACATTTGAAGAAGAAGATCCATATTGAATACTAAAGTCTTCAATATCCAAATAATGTAATATAGGGGGTGTTAGAGTATATTACATCATTTGGGCTATGTAAATGTACTACCTTTGGTACATAGTTAGAGTAGGAGTTTGCTTTAGAGTGAAGTTACTTAGTTGCTCCAAGTATTATAATAAATGCACAAGTGTGAATATGCAAGTTGTAAATATGCATGTAGTTTGCATGTACATAAGTGCTAGGTAGATTAAGGGCCAAGGAATCTATCTTCTTATATAAAGACCTCATAGTGTGTAAGAAACATAGACACAAAGAGTATAGGGAAGTTATTATAGAGTGTGTGTTCTAGTTTAGGAGTATGGTACAATGTAGCCCATTCATATCTATACATGGAGTGTTCATGTCCTCCATAATATAACATTGTACTATTTTCATCACTTTCATTAATGGAATTTTTTTGAGTTATTTGTAGATGTTCATCTTATTACTTTCATGCATATTATTGTGCCATTAGTTTGCATTCATCTCAGATTAGTTATTTTATATCTTGTGGTCATACTACCTCCCATAAAAAGCTAACATAAACATAATTCCTTCAACTAAACTAAAAATATATATTAAGAATTATCAATTACATAATTTCATGTTATCTAGAACAAAAATGGTTAATTTCATTAATAAAAAATACTTTTATTTCCTTATTGAAAGGAGTGATTCATAACGTTCTAAACCAACTAAATAACTTGCATGTCTATACATCAATATTTACAAATCATAAAGATCAAGTTGATCATAGAATTTACCTTTTTATAGCTAACACAAGAATGTATATTCATTCTACTTTCAAGTTCAAGTACATAATCAACAATCATATTACAATTTATACCTCAAATTCATCTCTCTATATTGTTTTTTAGCCACTTCTCAAAGGAAAGAAGGCATAAATTGAGCACTTTACCACCCAAACAAGTGGTATTCCCTATAATATCCCCATATCAACTTCACTTAATGAAGCTTCAACACTTTACAGAGGGGTAAATACACAAACCAACCTTGATAGAGAGACCATCATGTGCAATGCATTTATGCATACTTCCATGAATACCAATGAGTGTGTACTCATACTTTATATAGATTTAGTGGATTTATTAACTAGTCTATAGGAGATGCAACTACTATGCATAAATATAATAGCCTTATTTATGCTTGTACAACCCTAGTTCTCCCATATAATCCAAAATACTATACCTATATTTATGGTGCACTAGTTTAGTTCCAATATTTCTCTCTATCAATCAAGGATGAATTATTAGAGTGTTTCATAGTTGTATTGTAATGGCCCTACTTGGAAAGACTTGTTCTTGATATTTTATTATGTATTGATGTGTGGATATCAAATTCATAATCTCATCTTATGTTATAAATATGTGGTATTAGTTACAGTTTATGCTTTGATTATACTATTCTTAGAATATGGTACTGTTGATGAATATTGTTGTTGGGGTAAAAAGGGAAATGATGGATGCAAAATTTTCATCAACAGCTCAAGGGTAAAAGAATATCTTCATATAGATACATTGCATATATGTATGTTTGATTTAAATTCATCATCAGGCAAGGAGGTTGCTTTAAGAAAAAGAGTCATCCTTAGTAGACGGGTGATAATATTTTAATTATTGTAAAACCACCTACTCAAGGAATAAGCATTGTTTGTGCATATTAATAATTGAATTTTAGTCTAGCAATTTATTATTGTGATGCATTCATGTATGTATTTTGAGGATGGTTGTCTAATAGTTTTATTAAGTTAAAGATAGTATTGATGTTAATGGTTAGTATTAACATTTGATATTAATTAATCAATTCTAGGAGGTAAGTAATTGATTTAATATTAATGTTGAAAAATATCATTGGCATTAAAATTAATGAGATAGTGATTTTATTATTAAAGCTAGACCTTTGAGTATTAATAAATTAAGGTAAGCTTTTAATAAGTTGAACTTTAGAGGAAAGTTCATTTAATAAAATAAAGTTGGTAATGTTGGTATAGCTAGCAATATTTATGTAACGTAGTCTTGAAGATATTACTCCTGTGTAATGGATGTAATGCATGAAAGATCTACTTTCAATGTTAAACTCCTTGGAAATTATATGTTGGGAAATTGTCATGTTCTAGGGCTAGGAAGGAGCAAGCAGAGGAGAAGTTTTGAATTGAAAGTTTGAAGAAGGAGGTATTATTTGGGATGCAATTATAGAGTTAATTGCCCTATTTTTTATCATTTTATTAATGTTGTTATGCTATGTTTGATGTATTCTAGATGTACATATTGTTGTTGCTTTCATTTTGATCTCTAGGAGCTTTTGGGAGACTGTTGTAGAGGGTTTTTCTTCCTATGTTTCTTTTAGTTTGTCTAGCCTTGGTGGATTTTGAACTAATGTTAATTTACATGTTTCTTTTAGAGTGCAAGGCACCATGATTATGAGTATTTTATTTTATCTGCTTCCCTATAGAAGCTCATACAAATCTAGGTAGTCATTATGATCATAGGCTTCATCTTCATGTTGTTTTAGAGAGACGTATACTTGGCATCTGCAAGTTTGTTGGATTTCTTTGGGCTAGGGCAGGTGATTAGGAGACCAACTTTTGGTTTAATAAAATATTCCAGCCTTATAAAACTTTGGTATCTGAGAACCCTTTTGGTAGTTGTGGTTTTGGTGTATGTTGGTTAAACCTTTCCAATTGCACTTGAGAGGTGTTGGTGAGTAGCTTTGATGGGTTTAGAAGCTACCTTGATTGTAGATAGCTATGGTTCATATTTTTTTTTCCCATCAGTGTGAGATTTGGAGGCTATGATATTTTAGTATTATGCAAGGATTGATTTAATCCTTTATTTCTAATCTTTTTGGTCTTAGTGTTACATATTTTATTTGTGTTGATTTCTTACTAGAATCATGTTGTAGTGAAGGTTTTATCTGAGGTATTTTTTTTGCATGGTAATAGTATTAGCTATTATTTTTCTAAATCATTTCTTGTGGTGGCTTAAAGTATATTTATATACTTCAGTATGCCCTTGCTTTACATCTTTTGTTGTTGTGTTTCGTAATCTAGGAAGGTTTTATAGATTGATATGTTATTTTTGTTGTTGTGATTACATCTTCATATTTTGGATATTGATTTTTGTGTATGCTTTCTGGTTGTGGCATATTTTTTTATTAAGTGGTTGATGATTTATTTTAACCTTTAAATAAGAAACAATTTGGCTATATTTGAATAGTGGTGGAGTAATTAAGTTAAGAATATACATTATAGCAAGCATGTGAATTAATGAAGTCTTTGAGGCATAGTTGAAAAGAAGGTATTTTTGTTGATCAATTATAGTTAAATATTATATTGTTTTTTTAAGAAGTAAACTCTTTATATTTTAGATATATGTGAGTTGAAATTTTGGTAAACAAATAAAAATGGAACTTTAGGAATTAATGTAGTTCCAATGCTTCAAATATATGTAGATTTGAATTTGGAAATAAATAAAAAAAGTTATTGTAGAAGAATTATATAGTGGTTTCTTGAGGCTTATGTAGATAAGAAATCTATTATAGAGAGAAGTATGGGATTCTCTCAATGATGTTGCATGATTATGCTAATTTTGGTATGTTTTATTGCATAGTGTATGTAGGCTTGCATATGCATGTAAGAGTTAACTTGATCCCTAAAAATTCTAATCTATGTTTGTAGGAAATGAGCTATGCAAAGGAAGACCTTGAAAGGAAAAATGAAGTTATGTATCCTTTGCATTTTTATGTAATAGTGCTGAATAAAGAGTTGCTTGAGAGAAAAAACTATTTTGAATTGGAAAATGCACTTTTTTTAAGTATTTCAAGACTTGTTTAAAGATGATGAATTATATGGTGTTACTTTTTATATGTAAGTTCTTGGAATATTGGTTGTGTAAAATATATGGTTTATGATTATAAATCCTTGATTTTTGTGTAAATTATGGAAAATACTAAATGCTAGTATTATGGTTTGAAAACATTTATTTTCTAGTCTTTTGCAATGTGTCATAATGAATTGAATCTATGAATTATTATAGCACTTTATTTTATTTGGGAGAGATGTATGTTTCTTTAATGCTTAGACTCTTGGGTTTGTTTGGGGGTTCTAGGGCATGAACGTAGAGCCATATTAGTATCCTTGTGTTAAGAAGTAACCCAAATCCTAGGAGGAGTTGCAGTGATGTAATAACCAAGTATGTATTTGGAAATTGTGATGATGCAATAACCAGATAATTGTGAATGATACACCTTGAACGATGAGGCTTGAGTGTACCCAAAGTGGTAAGGATTTTTGGAGGTCCTAAGCAATAAGGCTTGGATGTATTACTAGTGGTAAGATTTAAGAATTATTCATAAGACATTCTAGTGGTGGCACCTTGAATGGTGAGGATCGATTACCCATGCTCATTACCAAGTGAGTGGTAAAGGCCTTAGTTAGTCCACAGAGGTGTGGTAACTAAGCACTAAGCCATTACACCAGAATAATCCTTCATAGATGGAATTATGTAGGGTTTGCGAATAGGCATCCCCCTTCAAGTGTTATGGGCCTTAAAAGATAATCCATATGTCATGGTCAAGTTATCCTATACCAGTGAGGGTATAGGAAAAGTGGGGGGACCACTATTGGAATCCTTTTTAAATTGAAAGGTTTAGAAAGGTGAACTCTAGAAGTATATGAAATTATCCACTCCTATCCACTTGAGTGTCATCTATAATGACAATAAACTCAAAATGTGGTTATGCCTTACAATGCTAGAAAATATTAGGACTTCTTTGCGAGTCATTCCTTGTGATATTAAAACAAAAAACATCTCTCTCCCTTGGGTTGGTTTTGGTGGGTTGTTACATGTATAACTAACATGAATCCATATGAAATTATTTCTTATCATATCATGTAAACACAAGTAAGATATATACAATTAACACTCATATAGTCATCAACAAATACATTGGATTGCAATTTTTAGTTTTCATGAATATAGTGATTCTCACACTTCAACAACATTTTAAAAAATTTAACAATACATACAAATTTATTTCCAACTCATTTTATGCCATGCAAAACAATCATGATGTTCTTTCACAACCATGCAATAATAGTCTATTTTTTCTTCAAGAGATGAATAGTCTAAAACCTTTAACATTGTAATGACAAGGCATCCAAATAAACACTCATGTAATAATTATAATTTCCTCTTCAAGAGTTGGAATAGGACAAAACCATTAATATGATAATAACAAGGTAGACTAAATGAAATTTCGTGTAGTAGTCATGATTTCAACATTCAAACTATCATTAAATTTTAATTTTAGTAAAGTGGAAATTACATATGTTCGAGTAGACAAGAATTTTGCTTCAACTAAGCATTAAGAAATGTATCTACAATTCCTTAAAGATCCATTTGCAACTAAAGTTCAACACATGATATTCTTATGAGTAAAAATATGGTGTAAACTAGTATCACTCCTTTTATCCTGTATGCTCTAATTTATTGGAAATAAGTGATTCCCATATAACATCCAATTAAAGTGGTCCAAGCAAGTTTTTAATCCTAATTAAAAATTAAAGCTCTAATTTTAATTGAGTTGATTAAATCAAAGACAATAATAAAAACTAAAATATATCAATGTATAGTCTTAAAAACATTAGGGTCAAGCATAACTAAGAGTATGAGACAAGACAAAAAGATGTCATGCTAGGACTAGAAAACCATGATATGGTAATGTCCAACTAAAAGAAACAAATTAAAGCAAGAATATAGTTTACTAGAAATACCAAAATAGAGCAAGAGTATACTCATCTAAAGTAGTAATTTATAGTAATGAAATAGTGACTAAATGCCTTTAAAAAAATAGTAGGATTATGTTTACTTCCATGCAATTTAAACATGGAGTGGAGTTCTATCAATACCCAACCAAGTGAGGTATTTTAAAATTAAAATAGAGCTTTTAGCTTTTGTACAACCAAATATTTGCTTTACATAATAGGGTTTTTCTATACATCTCAGTTGGATATAATGGTATAAAGCAAAGTGATTCAATGAAACTAATTAGCTTAGAATAAAACCAAATCATCAATTAAGAATACAATAGGGTAAGATAATTCAATAAGTAAAACACTAAAAAAACTAGGTTAAAATAGTGTATGATTCATTCTATGAGGTCTAATTAATAAAAGGCTCTATATTAGCATTATTCTCCTCCATGCAAACCTAGGTTAGTAAATCCCATATAACCAATTCAAAAACACTAATTATTAATCATGATATATCATACATTTATAATTTCATTTAACCTAATGATGGTGTACTTTGGATTGTAACATTGTTGGAGATCTTTGTCAAATTCTCTTAACAAATATTGCTACTAAATTCATCGCCAAGAGTTGCTAGTCCTTGTCGTCAAAACTCTGTCTTTGTTATCAAGACACAATTTTGAAAATTTTTCAAACTTCTGCCTTTAATTTCAACTTCTAATCTTGATCAGTTTCCAATTGCTTTTACTGTCTTCGAATTTGGAGAATTTTAAATTGATGTCCTTGTTGATAAAATAATGCTATCAATTTATAATGCACAAATTACTGTCAAAAATTGACAATTTATGCAAAAGTTGATTGTCAAGGTTTTCTGCCTTTGTTGACGAAATATATTGACAATTTTATAATGCAACAATTGTTGTCAAAAAAATTGACAACTTTTATAATTAAAAAATTTGTTGTCAAAAATTGACAATTTATGCAAAAATTGGATCAAGGCCAATGATAGCTGCGGACAAGATTTGTGAAAAGGGTTAGATGCTCATGTGACTGAAGTCACAATAGAAGCATTGTGACTTGGCAATGATATACTACTCACGTATATCCCCATGAAGGGTGTGGGACTAATTGCTCACTAAAAATTTAAATTCTTCAAACGAAATTCCCCATCGAATGAACATTAGGAATTATGCGGGGATTGAAGGATGATATAACTGCTGCCTTCCCGGTGACACAACACTTTGGAATGCCAAAGAAGTAGAGTTATTTCTAACCAGAACCAACTTCTTCAATACTGGAAGATAACCTTAAAAAAACATTTAATACTTTTTCAAAGAATAACGTTGATGATATTTCTCCTTTTTTTTTAACAACAATATTACCCCATAAAATTTAATTGCCTATTTAAAAAAAATAAAAAACTATGATCTATTTGGACTACACTTTGTCATCCTGTTTGTTGCTTAATAAATCCATGCGCCCTTCACATGATAATTTAAAGTCACTGATTGAATAGATAATGTAAGGTTGCAAACGTGGCACGATGCTTAAAGTGGATATTATCCCAGAAGGAAAATAATAATAAAAAATATATACGGTGGCTAAATTAAATAGGAACCACACGATAAACTGGAGTGGACAGATTTAAAGGGTGCCACACGTCAGAGAGGAACTGGCCCTAATCTAGGGTTGTATATGAATATTGAGACTTTAGGAAATGATATATGATAAAAAAGAAAATTAAGTTGCCTGTGTTTCTTCCAGCGACATTAATGGATTTGGTCTCTATCTAGTCATAATTTTGATTTAAACTGCTGGTTTGGGATTCAATCTTCTGGATGAAATCGAATGTGTCAGGTTTGGGATTTTATGTGCATTACCTGGCCTAAAATTTGCGTCGATACTAATTGCTTGATGCAAATATCCTGGGCTGATGATCTTAAATTGCTAACCAGGAAGACTCTTGCTCTATGCTATCATTACGGCCTGGAGGAATCGTACTAATCCAATGATTTCAATCGGATTCAGATCCCACATTGACCTAATCGCTGCTTGCGAACTCTACATAGAATATTCGCTGCTTAAAATAACCAAAATGCGTTGATACATGAAGTTGTTTTGATGTTGAAGAATCTATCCAGTGCGCACTATCCAGTGTTGATACATGACAATATAGTAAATTCACATCAAGCAATGAAAGTAGTTCTATTGAATTCATATTTAATATTGTTTAAGAAATGAAGAAGACACTAGCCAAAGTCAACATGTTAGAAGCTCTAGCATTATTAGGACAAAGATATTTACTCTAGGAAGCTCTTAAGGACCCTTAGAGAAGCTATGCCAAAGTGAGGGTTAGCTATACAACAATAAATACACCCAATCATGCAAAATATTTGTTAGCAAAATATCTATCATATTTCCATGTGAATAAATTTGTTAAGCCAAAAATATTAAACGTGTAACCATTCTATGTCAGATTAAAGAGAAAATTATCTATTAAGGAATTGTATTGTAGATTTAGGGTCCACTATGACCATAATACCTAAAGCCATGTGTAAAGAAATATAATTGCAATATACCAAGACTACCACAATTTCTCTCTAGATGGATGGGCCAAGAGTAAACATTGTGAAAGTGCTAAATAATTTTATAATGATAGTTGCAAAACATCCAAATCTTGTAGTTTCTCAAGAGGTTCTTTGGTTGACCAGTCTCTTTATTTTGGGATGCTTTTATCACAACAATGGATAAATAAGGTTGTAAGAGATGAATATCTAGCATTGTACTATACTCATATGAAGGTACCCAGGGACAACAAGATCATCAAAATAGAATTTGATCCTCCATGTAACTACCTCTTGCATAAGCTTGAAGATGATGGTGTGGTAAATTAAAACAAGATCCTTTAATTTGTACATGGAGAATCAACTAAAAGGGGTGTATTTCTAGGCTAGATATTGATAGGGATTAATCATATTGTTCACATTTATCATGTTTTGTAATAAATCATTTAATGTTTATTCACAAGTAGTTTTGCGGATAATATTGTTAACCAAAATAATTAAATGTCATATTATCCGATGGAACTTATATGAAAGCATTGTAATCCCTATTTATAATCATTTTTGGCAATAAAATTCTTAGTTCTTCATCATCAAACCTTGTCATGTGTCTATTTATGGGTGATGCCATATCAGTTGGTATTCAGAGCCAAGCACTGGTTTGACAAAAAATTTCTAGTGGATCTTGATTTTTTTAAGATTGCACTCTTCTACAATGTTCTTTAGTTTTGCTCCCACTAAGATTCGCATTCTACTATGTCTTCCCTAGTTTGTGTTCTCTGGTAGTCCCCTAATATCTCTTTGAGAACCTCTACATTTGCATTTTTGGCTGCATCTTATTGCTCACAAACATATTCAGCTTCTTGCCTAACATCGATTCCTTTGCAGCCTTGGAAACCCATTAAAGAACCTCTGCATTGATACTTACCTCTACACCACTACCTTTAGATAATTTCACTCCATCGTGATCTAACATAGACATCCACTTTAGCTATCACAACTCCCATACCTTTCCTTATAAATCTACGCTCTCTGCAATCGGTTCAAATAGTAATTGTTCGACTTGTTACAAAAATACATTGGTTGCTCATGCGAGATCACCTGTCTACAAGCCCCCAATTCTCAACCTTCACTTGATATTGTATCCACTCCCACCTCATATTTCTTATCTTGTGTGACCACCAGCTATTTTTCCACCTACATTGTCATCAATTCACAATTTGATGTGATTGCATAGTAGAGGCCACTCAAGGTTTTTGCATTACGAACCTCTAGAGCCAACGTGTGTGAGTAGCTAGCCTATGTAGGGGTATTCGACAGATGCTTGATTGATCTACTGGTGACATCCCTCACTACAATCACTATGCATCATGGTATCTTGGTTGTTTGATTTTTTTGTTTCCTATCTAGGTCGACCTCATTGTTTCCGTTTGTTCATCGAAGCTCTCCCAACTGTAGATCATTGCCACCAAAAATTAAAAGTGCCCTCCCTAACGTTGCATCTTTGGCCAATCATATTGTACACATCCAAATCTTCAATGTGATCCTAACATGTGGTAGCTCAACATGACTGTTATGGTAGCTTTCACCATTTTCAGTGATCCCCTACAATTTCCACCCATTTTTTACTATTTTGGTACTGTACATCATTTCGATCGTAAATTTCTATTTTTTGGTAAGGCATCCATGTTTGTTTTCCAAATTTATTTTGTGGGATTATCCCACATTCACCCTACTCAAGGCTTTTTATTCTTTAATTTACCTATTACCCTTCTATTATTTTAGCCATCTCTCACTGGCTCCTATGCCCACTATTATCTTCCCTATCCTTGCATTGTTCATCCTCTCGCCTCGCTTCATATTCTACAATGTGTTAGCATCCTTTAGCCTCATCAAATTTTTTATTATCCACACCGACCCATATTTGCTTATTGACCCTCATTCCTGATCAACCTTCATACCGTTTACCTCCATATCAACCTCATTGACCCTTGTGACTGTCACTAACGTCATCCCTATCACCACCTTCCACCTCTTGTATTGCTAACTACCATGTCTGTTAGCATAACATATTAGGTTTATTACATTATTAAAAATAGCGCTATGTGCTCTCTAATTTGGTTAGGCAAATGGTTATGTTGGTAGTTCATCAACCACCTTACCCTTGTATTTAATTAAACCTCAAATCAATTCAATGTTGTTCGTTGCTTGCATTTTATTCATGGTATTAGATCTTGGAACATTGGGCAAAGTGTAGTTGTTGGACAAGATGGTTACGTTAGTTTTTTCTCCACAACATATTCCAATATATACTCCAAGACACAAGAAGACCAAGTGAACATAGACTGTTGTAGGAATATTTTCACGTTGATCGAGGACTCTACTTTATACGTGGAGCAAGACCGAATGGGGTCGATCGAGGATAAGGGTAGAGTTTTTGAAGTGCGCTTCTTGAGGATGATGGATCCCAACATGTAAACTATAAAAATTCATGCAGATTGATAACTAAAAGTAGGCTAACATAGTAAGCAATGGTTGGCTGATATGGCAAGCAGTGGTAGTGTCTAGCATAGCAAGTAGGCTGACATGGTGAGTATCGATTGGTGATGGCTAATGTGGAGGCAGTTTGATAGGGTAGTGATGTATCGTGTGGCTGATGCGGAGGTAGTCTGATGGGGCAGTGATGTGTAGCTCAACGGTTGGGTGTCACAATATGGTTGAGTGTTGTAGGGGAAAAATTTCAAGCTTTATTACCCTAAGGCAATCAAATCTCTTCAGAGCTTCATCGTTGTTATATGTTGTCCATTTCCACAACATAATACATGTTGGAATAAATAGCCCCACATAATTTTTTTTTTTGCGATCGATGGGAACGATCATAAAAGAGACCTCCTATCCATTTATTCTCATCTGACCCTGTAGACGGCTTGGTTGGGTACCATATGAAAAGGCATTGATGTCCATGAGGTCATGGGATCCAACCCCGCCCAACAACATACACAAGATTTTTTTTTGGTGGACGTTTCAAATAACAAAAGGTTTGATGTAGATTCATCGGGACCCATAGCTAAGATGGTCGGGCAGAGTGTGAAAAGGCTTTCCGCTAGTGGTCGTGTGTTCAAACCATGTGAAGCCTCACAAATACCCATTTTTAAAAGGCAAAGAGGTATATTTTTAATACCTTGGTTCTATTTTTGCAAATTTCATTTTTTCTACAATTATAACCATCAAATTATTTTTTTAAATTGAAACTAGAGAAAAGGAATTATTTCCTTTGACATGGAGAGATAAGGCACTCTTGTTTCTTTTGCCATTTGAAAGGGTATTTCTCCATTCTTTTGTGCTTGTTTATTTTGCAACAAAAAGGGAGGAACAAAAACCATTTTCTTTTGCAAAATTCAAAGACAAATGGGGGAATAAAATTGTCAATTTGAGAAGAAAATTGTGGATTTGAATATCATTTTTTGCAAACCAAAAACTCAAATATTTTTGCAAAAATCATTGTAACAAACTGGTATTGTAATAGGTGCATTTTCGGTGGAAACCGACACCTAAGTGTTTAAATTTGTGGGCACTTGTGATTGTTTTTGCATTTAAATTTCTTGTTTTCTTGCATTTTAATCATAAAGTAAAATATACAAAGCAAAGAAAAGACCCCAAATTTTATACCTAAATGTGCATTTTATTGCACAACAGCGTTCGATATATACGGTACCTCTGGTCCACACTTACAGGTGATGTTGTGTGCTTGGAATATTGTATCTAACACCTAATTTAGCTACAAAAATGATGTCTGAGCTATTATTATCTATAAATAATCAGGGAGAAATAAGGAAAACCAATTTTTATAATACCCTAATTCTTTCAGGTTGGTTGGCTTAAACTCCAATTCATCAACCTTCTTCGGAAGGGTTTTGAGGCAGGTGCCATCAATTTGATTGAATTCCATTTCTTGTACTCTCTTCAAGTATAAATAAAGGGATATCATTTGGTGTTATAAGGAACCTTCACAATGGCCACTGTTCACAAATATTTGTAAGATTCATAGTTGCTCAAAGTTTCTAATTTTACACCATGGAAGATAAATATGAGAGCTATCCTTCAGGTTGAAGATTTATGGGAAGTAGTGACTAGCATTACAAAACATCCTACAATAGTAGGACCATATCAAGAGGATTTTCATAAGAAGGATAGAAGATGTCTCATGTTTATTTTGCTTGCTACTACAGATGAGGTCCAACCTCATATATGTAATGCCAAATTTGGTAAAGAATCTTGGGATGCTTTGATTACCATTTATGAATGGAAGAATCAAACTACTATTCTAAACCTTCAAACTCAACTACATACACTCAGTATGAAATCTGGTGATACAATTGACCTATTCCTATGCAAAGTGGTAGAATTGAAAGTCAAATTGAATGCTATGGGAGAGACAATGGTAGATACTCTCTTGACCTCAGTAATCTTGAGAGATTTTATAGAATCCTACAAAATATTGATCACATCTCTCAATGTATCTAGAAGACAAGTTACCTTTGTGGAATTGGTAAATTTGCTTCAAACTGAGGAGGCAAATCAGTTTCAGAAAGATGAAGTGCTAGATAATGCTCTCTACTCCAAACAAGGGGGTAGGAAGTAAGGTAATTTTTATAAGGGAGGATCTTCATCAAAAGGAAAATGGAAACAACCTTAGTAGAAAGACAAGCAATATTGCAAATTCTATAATATGAATAACCATGACACCAACAGGCGTTGGTTTAAGAATAAACAACACAATGACCAAGATCACAAGAAAAAGGGAAAGAGGAAATAAAAACCATAGAAGAAGAATAAGCAACCCAAGGGGAATGTTGATTATACCAAATTAGAATTAGATTTAGATTCTGAGTGAGCACACAAGATGCTTATGACCCACATATATCCTCAAGAGAAGGATATAGCATGGTATATTAATTTTAGTGCCAGTAAACACATGACTGGAGATCGATCATGGTTTGAGATATTTGAGGCAAAGGAAGGCAAGCTAGTGACCATAGCTAATGATAAGATCTACCAAGTCCAATATGAAGGTGATGTTTCCATAAGTCTTCCAAATGTAAAATATCATATTGAAAAGGTTCTCTATATTCTTGGATTGGCCAACAATTTTTTTTCTATCCCTCAGATCTTGGATAGACACATGGATGTTGTTTTTAGTGTTGAGGAGGGCAAAAAAAGATGTTTCATCACTAGAAAGGGAAAGCATGTAGCAATAGGATCATATAAGCATTGGTTGTTCATATTAGATGTTCTTTCTATGCCTCATGTTGCCATGGCAGCAACCACAAAGGAGGTTACTTCTCTTTGGAACAAGAGATATGGGCATCTAAGTTCAGGATATTTGCTCGAGTTGAGAAAATATGAGATGGTGAAATGCCTTCCCAAACTTTCATCCATATTTCTAGTATGCTTGGATTTCTTAGCAGGGAAGCAACACTGAGTACCATTTGAAGTTAGCTCTTCAAGAGCTAAGAAACCTTTAGAGTTGGTACACATTGATCTGTGCAGTCCTATGCCAAACAACTATGGTGGAAAGAGGTATTTTTAATTGTTTATTGATGATTACTCATGGAAGATGTGGGTTTTATTTCTATAATTAAAATTTAAGGTACTTATATACTTTCAACAGTTCAAGAAACTTGTTGAGAAGGAGTCAAGATGTTCTATAAAAACCCTCCACTCAGATTGAGGGGGGGAATATACCTCCAAGGAATTTTCATAATTTCTAAATGCACATGGGATTAAGAGATAACTGACAACCACCTATACTCCGTAGTAAAATGGAGTTGCTGAAAGGAGGAATCGTTCCATTATGAAAATGGTTTGATTTATGCTTAAGGGGGCACATCTTGAGCATGAGTATTGGGCATAAGTAGTAAGTACAACATCGTAACTCCTGAATAGAGCACCCACAAAAGCTCTATAGGGCATGACTCCACAAGAAGCATGGAGTGGTAGAAAACCCTCCATTTCTCATCTAAGGGTTTTTGGATGTAAGGCATTCATGCACATACCAAAATAGAAGAGGAAGAAGTTAGATGAGAAAACCTTACAATATATTTTTCTTGGTTACGATGAGCATTCAAAGGGATATCGGTTGATATATCCTATGACCAATAAAATACACACTAGTAGAGACATGGTATTTGATGAAGCTTTCACATAAGATAACACATATACGACTGTATACCTAGAGTAAGAGGAGCCTAAGAAAGAGACTCCACCCCCATAGCACAAGGTTCCAAAATGGTATACTAGCACATTGAGATATTCAAAGTTGACTTCACTTCCAGATCTAACTCTAGACCGACCCTATACTAATAGCATGACTCAACAGATGAGAGCAAAGGCATCAAATTTAGAGGTTGATGAGCTTTACCAATAGTTTGATGGACTATCTGTAGATGCATAGGAAGACAGAGAAGTAGATATGGATTATAAAAAGGTTTATATATCTACATTGGATGAGAATGAACCCACAATAGTTCAAGATGCACTTAGTGAGCCTTAGTGGAAGGCTGCTATGGATGCTAAACATACATCTCTCATGAAAAATAATACATGGAAGCTAGTTAATTTGTCTTTAGGAAATAAGACCATTGGTTGTAAATGGGTGTTCAAAGTCAAGTATAAGATAGATGGTACTATTGATAAACATAAGGCTCATCTTGTTGCAAAGGGCTATGCTAAAAAAGAATGCATAGATTATGAAGAGACTTTTGCTCATAATACAAAAATGACTACCATTCGAGTACTTTGTGCCATGGCAACTCAATTTGGGTGTAAGTTACATCATATGGATGTAAAAAATGCTTTCTTGAATGGTGACCTGCAAGAAGTGTACATGACCCAAAAAAAAGAATTTATGGTTGAAGGGCAAGAATAGAAAGTTTGCAAGTTGGTCAAATCCTTGTATGGACTAAAACAAGCTCCATGAGCTTGGTACATCAAAATAGACAGTCACCTAGTGTAGCATGGATTCAAAAGAAGTCCTTCATATGCAAATATCTATATCAAGAACAATGGTTCTGACATAGTGATTTTGGTACTATATGTGGATGATCTGATCATCATGGCAATTTAGAGAACATGATTTATGCAGTGAAAGATGATTTGAAACAATATTTTGAAATGATAAATCTAGGACTTCTTCACTATTGTCTTGGTTTGGAAGTGACTCATAAAAAGAATCATATTAGAGTAACACAAAAGAAGTATGCCAAGACATTGGTAAAAAAATATCTCATGATTTATTGTAAGCCTAAAGCAACTCCAATGGAGCTAGGGCTTAAGTTATCATGATATGATAAATATCCATAGGTATATGGTACTCTCTATTGCTAGCTAATTGGGAGTCTCATATATCTGACAAATACCAGGCCAGATCTCAATTTTACTATGGGTTATCTTTCAAGGTTCATGCAGGAACCTAAGGTGAGTCATTGGAAAGTAGCAAAGAGAGTTCTTCATTATGTTCATGGTAGTATAGAATATGGCTTGGAGTACAAGAAGAATGATAATTTCTTCTTACAGGGCTACAAGAACTAAGACTATGCCGAATCCATTGATGATCACAAGTTGACTTCTGGATACATTTTTCATATTGGATCTGGACCTATCTCTTGGCATAGTAAGAAGCAGTAGGTGGTTGCTTTATCTTATACAGATGCAAAAAATCATGCAGCAAGTGGAGCAGTCTATGAGATAATGTGGTTTAATCACATTCTTACAAATATGGGTCTTCCTAAGAATCTTCCACTTCATTTGTTTTACGATAATCAAGGTGTTTTGAATCTTGTCAAGAATCCATTATTTCATGAGTGTACCAAACACATTGGCATTCGATGTCATTTAATTCAATATGAAGTCCCAAAGCACCACATACAGCTCCAGTACATTCCTACAGATGAGCAAGTTGCAGATATTTTCACCAAGGCACTTGCATGTGTCAAATTTGAATTATTTCGCAACGCTCTTTGTATTTGTCAATAATATAATAAGGGGGGATGTTAGCATAACATATTAGGTTTATTAAATTATTAAAAATAGTGCTATGCACTCTCCAAGTTGGTTAGGCAGGTGGTTACTTGGTAGTTCATCAACCACCTTAGACTTGTATTTAATTAAACCTCAAATCAATTCAATGCTATTCGTTGCTTGTGTTTTATTCAATGTCATTTTTCATTGATATCACTTTGGCCCTTTCTATGTTTTATATCTTGATCTACCTACGCACTCCTCTACTTTATAATCTTACATGCTCATCTCAAATGTATCACATATTTTATAATTGAGGGTCACCTTAAACAATCTAGGTTAATATTATTTTCTACAACATAAGGGTCCATTTTGTGCCAACCTAGAAATATTTACAGTCATTTCAAAGCTTGTTTTGAGCCTCATAAATTCACTGTTACCATTTTTACTTTTATCCTTATTTGATAAATATTATTATGAATTGAATATCACCTTGGTCCACCCTTTTTTTCTCCTTGGATCAAACTCGCCATATGGGCACCAATATGGCCTTAGCCAAAAAATTGGTCGAATTCACTGCTCATGTCACTTCTTTTGCTGACACTTTTAAGGACCTCAAACTATAGTCCTCCTCTAATACTTCTCATGCAAGGTGTGAAATTAAAATTTATGAAGGCTCTCAAGATCTTGATATCCTTATTAGTTGGATTCTTGATATGGAGACCTAGTTTGCATTTAGTCAAACATTGAATGATGATAAAGTTTATTTTTTCAAACTCAAACTTTTTGGTATGGCTAAGGTTCTCATTACCGAATGCCACAAAAATCAAAACCCCATCATCACTTGGGATTATTAGGTTGTACCTTTGAAGGCCAATTTCTATTCATCCAAAAATTAAGATGACTTGCTTAATCAATGGCTCTACCTTCGATAGGGAAAACATCAATTTATCTAAGATTATGTTAATCAATTCAACCGTTTATGCATTTTACTTCATGTCCATGATCTTGTAGCTTCCCTCATTACTAAATTTAAGAATGAGCTTCTTGCACACTTTTATAGAGAGTTGAAATATACTCCTTGCACTACTCTTGATGTTGTTTTCAATCATGCATAACTTGCAGAGGAGAAGCTCATTGCACAACACACATGACCTCACTACTCTTCTAGAGGTTCGATGCAATCACCTCATTCGCATCAATAGGCATCATGGAAATCTTCTAATTTATCCCCTTCTTCTTATACTCTCTCTTCTAAACACTCCCCTAATTCTAAGCATACATGTCATGCTTCTTCTTCTTCTTCTTCTCATGTTAAGTCTTAAACTTTTTGTAATTATTGTAAAATAAAAGGGCATGACAAGTTTGAATATCGATAGTTACAAAAGTCTACGAAGAATACTTTACTTGTACAATATGATGAGGGCACATGTGATAACCCCATCAAGACTACTAGTGAGGGATAGGTTTATGAGGAGTTAAGGGGACAACTCAATCATGTAACTTTGATGAATCATCATTCCACTATAAATGATTGTGATAATTTGTTCATAAGGTGTGTCCACTTGCTTTATGCTTTTGCTATTGATTGTATCATTGAAAATGGCTCATAAAATAATTTGATAGCAAAGTGCATTATTGATAGGCTCAAGCTCCCTATTGCACAACATCCTCATCCTTAATCTCTTGGATAGAAGGATAGTAACACCAATTCAAAAATTACACACACATGCACCATTGCATTTGCTTTCAAACCCAAGTTCAAGGATAAGATCACTTGTGATGTGACCCCCATGAATTGTTGTGGTTTATTGCTTGGTAAGCCTTATCAATATGATAGACATTCTCACTATGATGCTTATAAAAACAACTATACACTCTAGGAAGATAATAAGCACTATCTCATTGAATCCACCAAGCATACAATTAATATTTTGCTTAGTTGTAAACAAGCAAGAAAAACCACAAATCAAGCATAAGTACTCGCACTCATATTCCTTCATCCACACCATAAGCAATCTTCAACACAAGCTTCTAAGTCCACTTAACCCACAACACTTGATGAAATATTGTAAAAATATGATTGTATTTTTTAGGAGCCCACTTCTTTACCTCCTAAGAGGGCCATTAGTCACAACATTGATATAATTCCAGTAGCACCTCTCACTAATGCACCCATGTACAGGAAATCACTTTAACAATATGATGAAATTTAGAAACTTTAGGACCTGTTAACTAAGGGTTTCATCAAACCCACAATTTCTCCTTGTGCCTCTCCTATTCTTTTTATTCTAAAAAAAAGATGGTACTTGGCATTTTTGCATTGATTTTCGGGCACTCAACAAAATTACTATCAAAAATTGCTATCCACTTCCCTGCATTTATGATCTCTTAGACCAACTTTAGGGTTATACATTTTCACTAAGATTTATCTTAAGAGTGGATACCATCAGGTCCACATTCATGCTAAAGATACATGGAAAACTACTTTCAAAACTAATATGGATTTATTTGAGTGGCTTGTTATGCCCTTTGGCCTCACTAATGCTCCTACTACTTTTATGAGGCTAATGAATGAAGTTTTTTGTGAGTTCTTGGATAGATATGTCATTATCTATCTTTATGATATTCTTATCTTTTCTCCTACATGTTAGGCACATTTGGAGCATATTGA
This sequence comes from Wollemia nobilis, assembly GCA_028583015.1. Taxonomy (NCBI): domain Eukaryota; kingdom Viridiplantae; phylum Streptophyta; class Pinopsida; order Araucariales; family Araucariaceae; genus Wollemia; species Wollemia nobilis. Next base: position 1,733,289 of record JAQPPZ010016676.1, read on the forward strand.
GCATGTTCTTTCCATTCTTCAAAAGCATCAGTTGTATGCTAATTTGCCTAAGTGTTATTTTGGGTAAACTTTCATTTTTTACCTTGGCTTCATCATCAATGAGCAAGGTATTCAAGTGAATCCTATAAAAATTAGAAGTCCTCCTTTATTGGCCTACTCCCATCAATGTCTTTGAATTACGAAGTTTTCTTGGCCTAGCTAATTTCTATTACAAGTTTATCCCAAGATATTTTACCACTGCTACTCACTTGCATCTCTTGATCGAGGCCAAATCTATCCTCCATTGGACTCTTGATCATACCCTTGATTATTTAACTCTAAAATATAATCTTTGTCCTACTCCTATTTAGCCATTTTTTACCTTTGAAAACCTTTCAAAATTGAGATTGATGCCTATCAGTTTACCCTTGCTATTATTCTCAGACAAAATGATCATTCTATAGCTTATTATTTTGAGTCCTTATCCACAACCAAGCAAAACTATTCCACATATGATGAGGAAATTTATGCCTTAGTCCAAGCCATAAAATATTGGTGTCATTACATCCTTGGAAAGGGAACCATTATCCATACTGACCATTACAGTTCATTCAATCCCAAACTAAGATCCAAGAAGCATGACACATGAAATGGGTTTATTACCTTCAACAATTCTACCTACTCATTAAGTACAAAAAGGGTAGTAAAATTATGTTGTTCATTGTCTCAGTCATCCTCCTTCCTCCCATGTCTTAACCATTGTCACTACCTCTCACTTGGGTTTTTAATCTTGGACTTCTGAGTATCCTCATGACCCTAACTTTACACAAGTTTATCAACATCTCCAGTATCGTTCCTCCAACTTGACCCTTTTCAAGACTATCATATTAAGGATGGTTTTCTTTACCATCTTGAAAAACTTTGTGTACTATTTTAGCATAGCTAATTCCTTCTTAATGAGGCTCATTATATCCTCTATGGTGGATATTTTGGTAAACATAAGACTCTCCATCATTTGCAATTTTGCAAAGATTATTCTATTGGCCCCATATGTAGTGTAGTGTTTTGCTCTACCTAAGATAGTGTGCCCTTTGTAGTCACTCTAAGCCATTAAACTTTAATTTGGGTCTTAGTATGCCTTTTTACATTACATCTCATACTTGGGAGAGGATTTATATGGGTCTTGTTAGTGGATTTCCTATGACCATTCATCAAAATGACTATTGAAGAACACAAGCTTATACTGAGAGGGGGGGTGAACAGTATAAGACCACTTTTTAATTTTCTTTCCCAATAAATATTATGCAATATATCAATGGCAATATCAATAATAGTAATTAAAGAAATGCATAAATCACCACACACAATAGAGACACCAATTTAACGTGGTTCACCCAATGTGGCCTACTCCACGAAGAAAATATTTTACTAAAATTTTCTCAACAAATATCTTGGGAATACTTTCCCTATTACAATGTTTATGGACCTCTGTCCAATTGAGACACCAATCCCCTAATCAAGTTTGTGGATATCTATCCATAAAAGAACTCCTTTCTTCGATGCTCTGGTTGGTGATCTTCTAGAAGAACTGCTAGCTCTACTACACTAGCTAATGGATCTCTATCCACTGAAGACTCCTATCCTCACTCAAAAGACCTATCTTCAATACCCTAGATAATGTACCTCTATCCACTAGATACTATCATCCTTTATACTATATCACCTCCAAATATTACTCTCATATTTATCTTAAATCTGCACTAAACACAGTCCTTCAGTCTATCATAAATATGCTCAAACTCTATCCTCAAATATACACTAAACACAGTCCTCCAGTCTAGCACAAATATACTCAATATCTATCCTCAAGTTTACACTAAACATAGTTCTTCGGTCTAGAAAAAATTTGCTCAATATCTATCCTCAAATCTGTACTAAACATAGTCCTTCGGTATAGCACAAATCTACTCAATATTTGTCTCTAGTCTGGCATAAACTTGTACTCAAATCTACACCAAAATCTATCCTCAAATCTATCTTCAAGCTTGAACACAAAGATTTTCTCAATCACAAATCAAATTTGCTAGATCTGCTCCAAACCTTAACCCAAGGTTTGAACAAATCAATCAATCAAATCTGCTCTCAAGTATTTTCAAAGACTTATCTCAAATCTGCCTTGTAAGATTCCACAAAGGCTCACACTCATCTGTCCACAAGTCCTATATAGAACTTGTCCAATATTCTCAACAAGTCTTCACCAAGACTTACCTCAAATTTTTTCAACAAGTCTTCACCAAGACTTACCTCAAATATGCTCAACAAGTCCTCACTAGAACTTGTCCAATATTCTTGACAAGTCTTCACCAAGACTTACCTCAAATCTGCTCAACAAGTCTTCACCAAGACTTACCTCAAATATGCTCAACAAGTCCTCACTAGAACTTGTCCAATCTTCTTGTAAGCTTTCACAAAAGCTTACTCAAATCAGTCCTTAAGTCCACTCTAGGACTTACTCAAATCTGTCCACTAGCTTTCACAAAAGCTTTATACAACTCAACTCAATCTATTACAAAAAACCTCTTCAATATCATAAAAAAGTTTCACATAGAATCTTGTTTAATCTCACAGAAACATATAGAGAATTGTTAGATACTCAATATGCTTCAAAATTACAATAATGCTCAATCACTTCCAATATCTTTCTCAAATCAATTTAGAATATAGAACAATTTGTTTTACAAAAATTGAACTATCACTTCAAATATTCCACTTGACTAGGCTCAAAAAACTCCACTCAATCAATCACTCAATGAAAAATTCCTTGCTTAAAAATCCTAGTACAAGCATATGAACACTCACTCAATTATTTCCATCAATGCTTATCAAACAATATCACATAATAATGATACTCATGAGAAACTAGTTCAATATAGTTCTCAACTTCACATAACAATGATACTCATGATATTGCACAAACCCTAATCATGCATATGAAGGTTCATTCAATGTTTCCAACAATGCTTATCAAACAAGGTTTTTATCATCAACTTTCACTCAAAAAATATTTAACAATCAAACTCAACAATGCTTATCAAAAAATCCTTTTCTCTCCAACTTAGCATTCACAACATCCAACAATCACTCACAAGGAAGATATGCCCTTACCTCTTGTTTGAATATGATTTGACCTCAAACACCTATCTTAATCACAACCACTCTTTTTGCCAATACTAGGGTTAGATACAAATATTTTTCCTTAATATATTCTCACAAAGATATTTCACCAAGTCAAAATATCAAAACTTACTCAACCTTATTTCTCCTTTCAATACAATTTTATTAACTTTATTTTCAACAAAAATATCTAACTCATTTGGCACACCTTATTACTCCTCTTAATAAGCTCAAAGCACTCAAAAATCAAACCCTAAAATAAAATAATACATATCCTTTTATCTCCCTCACAAAAACCTTATAGCATGCAATTTCCACTTTATAACCAAATAAAATATTTTCGCAAATTTTGGAACCTTTGCAAATTTTGGAACCAAACAATTTTAGTGCATACCTTAGTCCACAAAAGGTCCTTGATAGGTTTCGAATGTGCAACTTCTCCTTGTCGAGCACCTTAGCAAAGCACGCGCCCACCATGTGGGCTACGTGCCTCCAAAAAAAGGGAAAGGCTAGCACCTTTCCTTTGTCCTTTGCCTCACGCGTAGCTTCCAACAAAAACCTTCCTTTGCTCACCAAAAAGCAAACCACGGGATTCGATCCCTCAACCTCATGCCTACCAAAGTCTTAGTGCCACCGTTGGCTACCAATCGTGCTACACAACACCTTGGAATGTGATGTGGAATCCCCTCTACCTTGTCCTTTGTCCTTGCCTCTTAAATGCTTTAACACATGTGAATCTGCCACCTTTCCTTGTGCATGATTTACACTTGCATCGAATAATTTACATGGATAATATTTGCAATGGTCTTTGCCCCTTCTTATATGCAATGTGCCATGAGATTATAGACGTCGACGATTTTGATTAATTCGAATTATTTCAAATTAAATAAACTTTATGCCTTCTTAACCGTAACTTTTAGGGTTTTAATTTAAATCATAAACTAATTTATAATTAACTTATTATAAATAATTTATAATTAACTTATTATAAATAATTTATAATTAACTTAATAACTCTTAGAGTTAATCAGATTAAATTATAAATTAATTTATAATGAAATTATTATAATTAATTTATAATTAAATTAAATCTCTAGGTCTTGACCTTAGACCTTTTAATATTATAATAAAATATTATAATATTATTTTTCTTGGGTCTTCCTTTTGCCCTTTAGACCTCATATGACCACCTGGAAGTAGTCTTTCTTCTGCACTTGATTACAGAACCTGAAACTGATTCTACTCACTGAAACTGACTCTTACTGGTGCTGACTTCTTGAAATCATTGACAACAAAATCTGCTCATATTTCCAACAACTATATTTTTATCATAGTTGATCATTTTAGTAAGATGGCTAAGTTTATTTTTTGTCATAAAATCACTTCCACTGTCGACTTAGCCCAAATTTTCTTTGATGTTGTCTAGCATTCTTTTGGTCTTCCCACTAGTTTTGATCATTTCTAGCATTCTTTGTAGAAACTCTTAGGTGTGTCTCTTAATTTTCCATTACTTTTCATCCCTATTCTAATGGTCAAACTAAAGTCATCAACCGTACGCTTATCCAAACTCTTCACATCTTCCATCATTCATCTCCATCTAAATGGAATTTGAGTCTTACTCATATTGAGTATGCATACAATTGGGATGTCCATTTCTCCATAGGTCATTCACCATTTGAAGTGTGTCTAGGTTTTCAGACCCTAGTCCCATATGAGTTACCCTTATCACTTCCATCTCCTATCACTATCGACATGCACAAAGAACAAGATAAAGCCCACTCCTTCCTTCATTATTTGCAGTAGCTCCAGTCAAAGGTTGTTCACATCTTGTAAAAAACTTAGCAGCCATAAAAGCAGACCATGGACCACCATCGTGTTCCACATTCCTTCTAGGTTGGAGACAAATTTTGGTTGTATCTTGACCACCACCGGTTCCCAGAGAAGGCACATAGTAAGATAAAACCTCTTCATTATGGATATTACACTATCATCCAACAGGTGTTCGATAATGCATTTTATCTTAATATTCTAGCACACTTGGGAATCCATGATATCATCAATGTAGAATTACTTCGATCGTACCATGAGTCTACCTTGGAGATATCACCTGTCATAAATCATCCTATCGATGTTATACCTAATTTTTAGCTTCCTTTATAGGATTATCATCTGTTCAACACCAGGACCCACCAAACTTGTTAGGTATCTTCCACTTCCTACCTTGTCGATAAATAAGGATAGCTTCCACATCAGTCTCGATGGATCTCTTATAGCTAGATGGTTTGAAATTTTCCTTCCCTTTTGAATGCATTAGAGTTCAATGCTTCTATGGTGGGGAGGTATGATAGGGATTAATCATATTGTTTATATTTGTCATATTTTATAATCAGTCATTTAATGTTTGTTTGTAAGTATTTTTACGAATAATATTGTTAACCAAAATAATTAAATGTCATATTATCAATGTCATATTATCCGAAGCATTGTAATCCCTATTTATAGTCATTTTTGACAATAAAATTCTCATTTCTTCATCGTCAAATCTTATCGTGTGTCTATTTATGGGTGATGCCATATCATACATGGTCCTAGGAGTTTTATAAGAAGAAGGTGGTTTAAAATTAAAATCTAAAGATACTAAGCTATGGAATTACTTAATTTATGAGAAGCCTACCATGATCTCAAATTTAACAAGCAAAGATTTTTGAGGTCTAGAAGGCATATGGGCAATGCATTTTGATGGTGCATGAATAAGAAATAGAGTAACTGTTAGAATTGTAGCTAATTGATCCTCAAGGTATGCTATTGAGTTACAATGATAGGTTATTTTTCAATTGTCCTAATAATGTGGCTAAATATAAAGCACTATGTACCAATTTAAGAAAGGTTAAGAAGGACATCATAAACATAAAAATAATTGTTGACTCCAAGCTAGTTATAAACCAAGTTAACTTAGAATGTACCACAAAAATAAACACTTAAAATATTACAAGGATAGGATCTAGGAACTAATAGAAAGCTTTAATACTTATGAGCTCAAAATTATTTTTAGGGAATTGAATTCCAAAGAATATGAGCTAGCCTCTATGGTCACGAAATTTGACACAATGACACACATGTGGGATAAACCAAAAGAGCTTGAAGTAGTTCTTAAAATTATTGTCCTTGATAACTTGGATCATTGGCAAGTATTCAATAATGATGAAAAAGTTATAGAATTATTTATTAGAGAAGATAAACATGCAAAAGAGAACAAATAAGGGGATAATGTTAAGTAGGGGATAATTTAGCTAAAGACCAATCTATTTCCAAGAGAACTAATCATGCTAGAAATCTTGTTCAATCTAGATGATAGGTCTAAAAAATCAAACTTCAAAGTAAAGAGATCTTCATATCATCCTATTGAAGTCATAGAAGATATGGGCTTGCTCTTAATGAATAAATATACTAAGGAAGAGATAGATCTATTCAGATAACACATGGAAGGTATAGAGACATTATTGCCTAAACATATGAAGAATTAAAATTCAATAATAGGAAAATTATTGAGCACACCATTGAGATGAATCCTAAGGTTAGGTTATTTTGCAAAAAGCAAATGCCTATTAATTAAAAATTTTGGGCAATAAAAAAATGAGCTTTTTAATCTATTACAAGCACAAATTATCTTCTCTATTAAGCATTCTATGTGGGTGTGAAACCTAGTCCACATGCACAAAAAGAATGGAGATATCCAATTGTGTCAATTTTAGAAATTTTAATCGGGTATCAATAAAAGATCTTTATCTATTGTCATTGATTGATAAAATTTTACAGAAGGTGATAGGGCCACAATTGTTGTTATTGCTTGACAATTTCTCTAGATACAATCATATATGAGTCAAATATGATAAACACAAGATAACTTTAACCATAAAATGAGCATATTTGATTACCAAAGAATACCTTTGGCTTATCCAACATAAAGGTTACCTTTGAAAGAGTATTGGATAGTGCATTTGTTGTTTTAATTGATAGAGTATATATATACGTTGATAATATGGCCATTTTCCAAAGAAACAAGTAAACACATTAAACTTTTAGAATCATTTTTTAAGAGTGTGTGATCTCATTAAATCCTAAGAATATATTTTCATGGTTTAAAAGGAAAAAATCCTAGGTCATGTGGTGTCAAAATAAAATATTTGTATCATTCTTGATAAAATCAAAGCAATTCAAGAGGTACCTTTATCCTTATTAGTCAAAGATATCATATAATTCCTTGGGAAAATTCAATTTATGGATAAATTAATAACTGAATTTACACAACTAGTTCAACCTATTACCATGATGTTGAAAAAGGATGCCACCTTCACTTGGACTAAAGAAGGATAAATTGTTTTTCAAGAAATAAAATAAACTATCATAAAGACCCTAATCCTAATCAACGTAGAGATTTCCAAGGATTTTAGGTTATATATTTTTGGTACGGGTGAGAGTATTGCCATTGTACTAGTTTGGAAATATGATAAATAAGAACATCTCATTTGTTTCATCAACCAAATAGTTTTCAATTATGAAGAGTGGTACAAATGTAGATACCCAATTTTAAACACATGGTTAATATTCAAGTCTTCCAATCCTTTAGATCAACCAAATTTAATCAACCTTTCTTGTGCCCAAATTTGGAGCATATATTTCTCAAAAAGTAATAGCTTCAATGCATGAACAATATTGGCAGTTACGCTATTGCAACCTAGAGGTGCTTTTGTAAAACCTCTCAATTTTAACCTTTTCTTTCTTATGTTTGATCTCTAGTGGTCATGAGGTGAAAGGTCCAATGTAATAGTGTCAATGGTATTGGATTTTAAGCCTTACTACCATAGAATATCACAGGTCCCAATATAAAGAAGAATATAAAATTTATATCAATATTTGATTACAAAATAATACCAATGTAAACAAATCTCATAGTAATATTATTGAAATAAAAATACTCACAATATCATTCATGAAATAAATATACAATATTGAGCTTTGCTCTACATTCTATGTTTTATTTTATGGAGCTTTGTCTCCATAATATAGCTTGACAAAATGACTCTTCAAATTCTTGACTTTTGCTTTCCATATGAATTTTGATTCTTATATTGCCACTTGCATAGAAGACTCTTAGTTTTTTACTTACAGGACATATGTACATATCTAGCACATCCTAATTTATTAAATAATGTAATATTCTCTAACATTCCCCTATATTACATTATTTGATGTGAACTTCTCTTAACGTAATAGATGATTATGGAGTATCTAAAATTTGTTTTGTCCAAGTGCTTTCACAAAAATATCTACAATTTTCTCTTCAGTAGAAACATATCTAAAATATATGTTTTTTATTGTACCAAGAAATAGGTCCAAAATCAAGATAGAAAACATAACCTGATGTATATTTTCTATCATCTATAGATCCAATATAATCAGAATATGAGTACCCCTATAGATAGAACTGTCATCATACTTTTTATTTTGTTATTCCATATTCTATAGTCTTTCTAATATATTATAGTATTCTTTTTGTGGCTTTCCAATAAATTTCTTTAGGTTCTTGCATAAATCTTAAAAGATAATTTACAACAAAAACTATATTTGGTTTGGTATTTTTTAAGTATAGAAGAACTAATTGATGATAGATAGTGGCTGAGACTAAAGGTGTCTCAACATATCTAGATAATTGTAATCCTTCCTCTATAGGAGTATCTTTGGGTTTACGATTTTTCATCCTGTATTTTTCAAATAACAAGTTTGCATACTTTGTATATGTTATTGTAATGTTGTTATTATTTTAAAAAAATTATAAGCAAAGACAATAGTGAAGGAGCCCCAAATCTATCATTTCAAAATCCTTTTCTAAATCCCTTTTAACTTCATCTATCAAAATTTTTGAGCTTCCTATGATTACTATATCATCAACATATACTATAAGTATTATTCTATCACATCCAACATTTTTTGTATAAAAATTTGGATCTAATAAACTTCTTTTAAAATTATGTTGTAATAAATGATTATTAATCTTTATATACCATGCTCTTGGTGCTTGCTTTAGATCATATAAATATTTTTTCAACTTGCAAACCTTTTGTTCCTATCCTTTGATCACAAAACCTTCTAGTTGTGATATATATACTTCTTATTTTAGATCACCATTAAGAAATACATTTTTTACATCCATTTGATGGAGTTTCTATCCAAGTCATTATGTAATAACATAAATTATTCAAATAGTAGTCATTTTTGTTGTTGGTGCAAAATTTTATTCATAATCAATTCCTTCTATTTGGGTATATCCTTTTGCAACTAATTGAGATTTGTGTTTGTCTAGTGAACCATTTTATTTATATTTGATCTTGTAGATCCATTTACATCCTACTATTATCTTTCCTTGAGGTAAATCAACTATATTCCATGTTTTATTTTTTATTAATGCTACATATTCTGATTCCATGGCTATCTTCCATTTTGGATGATTTAAATCATTTTGAGTAGTTGTAGGTTCTACTACAAAAGTTATCAATCCTCAATTAATTCTTGTTAAACTATGAGTCTAAGGTCTTGTAGTGTTAGAACCTTGAATTTCTAATAAATTTAATCAATATAGTGATAAAAAAATGCAGAATGTAATAAACAAATTTGATCAAGAATCGGAGGCAACTTCAAGGGGGCTTCCTCCTAAAATATTTAATTAATAAAATATTATTCTTCTTGATGATTATTACCTTTTCTCAAACACATTTTTATATCTATCCTACATCAATTCACCTTACAAATGGTGGTTCATAATGATTAAATTAATTATACTATTTATTATTAAATAAATGAAATGTTAGGATCCTAACATGCCACCCTTCCTGGAAAAATATTTGTCCTCAAAGCTAGAATTGAGGAAATTATTATTGAAATTTATGAAGTGCTTCCAAAATAGCATCCTCAAGTGCCTAGCCCCACCACTGAATTAGAACTTCGATGATGGCACGATGGCAAATTTGACGGGTGCGTTGATCCAAGACAACTTTAACCACTAGGGAATCATCCTTGGTAAATTCAGGTAACTGAGTTTGTACCTTTACTTATGAGCAAATGATCTTCTTGAGGTAAGACACATGAAATACTGGATGAATTTTGAAGACTCAGGTAACTCCAATTTGTATGCGATGGGTCCTATGTGTTGCAAAATTTGTAAGGTCCGTAGAATTTTGGGGTTAATTTTTACGAACCTTTAAGCTTGAGAGAGGTTTGGTGGTAAGGTTGAAGCCATAGGAACACCATGTATCCCTATTGAAATTTGCATTCAACCCACTGTTGATCTGCCTACTATTTAATTCAATGTTGTGCTATGATTAAATTCTCTTTAAGAAGATGAATATTATTGGCTCGATTAGAAAGCTTAGAATCTATTGCTTGAACATTGGTGCTTCTAGAAATATAAGATGTGACTGTCGATGGTGCCTGGCCATACAAGGCTTCATAGGGTATCATTTTTATGGCAGTATGGTATGAAGTATTGTACCACCATTTTGCCAAAGGAAGCCATTTAACCCAATGAATTGGTTGTGTAGAAGCAAAGCAACGTAAGTCTCCAAATATTTATTAACAATATTCATTTATCCATAAGTTTAGGGGTGATATGTCAAACTCATATGAAGCTGAGTGCCTTGGAGCTTAAAGAATTCCTTCCAAAAATGGCTAGTGAAAGTGAGGTCTCGATCACTGATGATAGTGGATGGCATACCATGGATCTTGAAAATGTTATCAAGGAATAGTTGAGCCACATTGACAGCCTTGTAGGGATGGGCTAAGGAGCAAAAGTGTGCATATTTGGACAATCAATCCATAACCACCAGGATAACAGATTTTATAGAAGACTTTGGAAGGCCCTCGATACCTACGATCTTCTCCTTTTGTCACTGGTAAACTTCACATTTGGTAATAAATTTTTTGATATCCTGTTTAATTTTATCCCAATAAAAATATCAAATCATCCTCTTATAGGTTTTCAGAAACCTAGAGTACCCTATTGCATGTGTAGCATGTAATTCATGGAGTATCTCTGGCCAACATGAAGAGGTAGGAGGTAGTACAATACATTACTTGAATCGAAGCATTCCATTGATCCTACTAAAGTGAGGCTTACTATTGATATCTTGTTGGAGTTATTGAATTAATACCTGTGTTAAACTATCACTGAGTCATTCCTATTTTACCTTGTCTATCCATTGTGGAACGGGTGAAGAGAGTGCTTGTAATTATGGCAAATATTCAAATTTCCATGAAAGGGCATCAATGACCGCATTGTCCTTCCTTGTAGGAAGCAAATCCACCTCCCAAAAGAAGAAAAAGTAATCCAGGGATTTGCGTAGTTTTGTTTAATTTTGCTCAGTTTTGACGGAAGCGTATGAATTTCAAATCATACAATCAAAGAGAAAAACGTACAAGGATGCACAAGTACGATGTGAAATAAAATGAAATGTGATAAAAATAAAATTAGACCTTAATAAACCTTGTAAAAAGAATTGTTTTAGAAATCCATTGGAAATGGTAGTTGTAAATGATGTGATGCTTTAGAAACCACTTTGGAACGGTCTAGACATGCATTATATAGCCCCTATTATTCATTTTTTATTTGTTTTTTATGGTTCATTGTTGTTCATTAATTGTTACTATTGCAATATCAATATAGAATTCCTGGAGTATGGATTGTGGAGTAGAATTGTTGTTCAATAAGTTATGTGTTGTTGAATTATGAAATACTATTGATAATATGAATATAACATTCATTTCCTCAATTCCTTGTTCTTGTGAATTTCTCCATTCATTCTGGTTATTTCAGGTTATGTAGTTAATGTGTAGCACATAATTTAGCATGTATATGGATGGAATTGCATTATGAATAATCCTATTACTCTATAGACTTGGTGTGAAGCATGGAGTGGATTATAATATGAGTTATTATTGTATTTTAACATTTTTTAATAGTTGTACAATTTTTGGAATCATCCATGGTGAATATAATTCATTGCTAATGAATTAGGGTTTGCATGTTGTGAAGAATTGGAGCAATTGAGGCTTAGAACCTTCCCAAAATTTGTCTTAGAAGAATTGGTTGTATCAAGTGATAGATTTGGAAGATAGTTGTAGCAACAGTTTGTATAGACCGTACAAGGCTTTCTACAAAATCATACAAACTATTATTTTACTCGATTTGGTAATTAAGGTTGCAACCCAATTCTGCCAAATGAGAAAATAATGCTAGTTTGAGGAAATTGATTACAAAATTGATCGATTTGACCTAAAAATCCTATTCCAACTAGTTTGATGTGTACTAAATTGTACCAAGCATAGGGTTGTATGATTTGGATCATACAAATATACGATTTGAGGACCGTACGAGTTGTTTGTGCAAGTTGAACTAGTGTACGATGAAGACCGTACATGTTGTATGATTTGTACAATTTGGAGTTTGAGATCTTGGGGAACATTTCCATAGATTCTAAAGCCACCTCTACATTGAGAATAATATACTTTTAGCATCTACATTTGGTATTTTTTCCTTATCAAACTTTGCTATTTTTGTTAAAACGGGTCGAGAAGTGTTGCAATTAAGAAGATCATACAAGTGATAAACTTGAGTACATAAATTGGAGGTGAATGACAGATACCAGTCTACAAAGGCATAGGAGATGATATCAAGGAGAGAAAATCCTAGTTATAAGGAGCATGAGAATTTCTCAAAGGAAGAATGGTAACAACATGGAACATAATATAGATGAACCAATAATAGAAAAAGTGTGGATATCTGACAAAGTAGATATTGAAAGATTGGATACACTTCTGATTGATATGAAATACAAGGAAAAAGAAGAACCCAGAGTCGAGATGATAATTGAATTAAGAGAAGGCATTAACAAGGGAACTATATGAGAGCAAAGGAAGTGGATGGTAACACTTGAGAAAGTGGCAGATTGGTTGCAAAGGAGTGTGGAGAACAAGAGTCAAGAACCAGAGCAACAACACATGAGGTCTCAAGAGGAAGGACCAAGGTCATGACCTACATACCAACGAAGGAGGTCACGAAGTGAATATGCACAGGAGATCGATAGATGACTATTAGGTGAATATAAGATTCCTCGAGTAGACAATTCCAATTAATACTAGTAGAGTGAATCACCTATAAGGTAGAATCAGTCAAGGATTCCAAGTGATACTTCATAAAGTGAAGAAGAAACACCACCAGTGGTCCACATAGGTAATCATGCAGGAAAATAAATATGCCCACCCTTTATGGGAAAAGGCAAGGAATACCCGATAAGACACATCGAGACATGTATAATCATCTAGAGAGCAAATGGTGTAGATCAGTCGAATGAATGGTTATGACTATTTCCTATAAATTATGAGGATTGGCCATAAATTGGTACCTAAAAAGGTAAAACACACCAAAATTCCAAGCATGGAATACAATGAAAGATGAATTCATTGAGGAATTTCACCCCTTGAAGGATGATGGAGATATTTTCACTAAACTTTGCACCACTAAGCAGAAGGCTGACGAGGATGTGAAGTCATACAACCGGAGACTAAAGTAGTTGGTGGACAAGATGCAAATACCTTTGGAAGATGTGCTAGTAAAGTGATGGTTTGTAGATGGGTTGCTATCCAAATATAAGAAGAATATAAAGGCAGTACCATCAGCTACATATGAGGAAGCCTTAAAAGATGCAAATAATTTTGAGAGTGAGGCCAAACCAACAATCGCAGGGATGATAACAGATGTAAGACAATGATTTAGAGAGTGAGAAATATGATATAATCCAACCAAATAGTATAGTCATTCCAAAAGAAATTTGATAAATTAATTAAGGAGGCAAAAGGTAAATTTAAGTAATATCGAGAGCACATTTGGTGTATAGATTGTAAGACTAAAGGTCACATGGAGGTGACTTGTCCTTGCAATGATTATTGCCACATTTACAATGTGCTTGGACATAAAGTGATACAATATCCATTTAACGCAAAGGTGCATTCGTAGGTTCTCTCTATCAAATATCAGGAGGAGAAACCAAAACCTTAAGGGAGTGGCCAACAAGCCACTAGTGGTGGTTATAGGAATAATTGTAGAGGGGGAAGACAATATCAAGGTAATCGACAAGGAGGATAGAGTCACTTGTAGTATTATTCGAAAGGGCAACCAACCATACAATGTTGTAATTGCCAAGAGTGGGGGCACTTTACAAAGAACTATCCTTTACCCTAGAAATAGGAGATACAACAAACAAACACTACACACGTGTAGATGGTGTGGTCCAAGGAACTACAAGGAAGCAAATTTCCTAAAGCAGGCAAGTTCCAATAACCCATAGAATGTGAATTTTTTGGACATAAATGTACCTCCAATTAGTGAGGAGACCAAATAAGTGCTAGCCATAACAAGGAATCAGGCTAGGAAAGACAAGTACCCAAAACTTGCCAAAGACAAGAAACGATGGTAAGTGGAAAAGAAGGTACTTGTTGAAGAGGTAAAGAAGGAAAGAGAATTGAGAATAGAAGAAGAAAAAGAGTTAAAGAAACCATTGGAAGACATAGTGGTTGTGCAATTTCTGGTAGCACAATTTTTAAATATTATTATTAAAATTAGGATGGCAAGGTTGCTAGAAGCCATCCCATCATTGCGTAAAATTATGGTGAAATATTTGAAACCTCATAAGGTGATGGAGGTAGAAAACCAACCAATAAAAGAAGAGGAACAAAAGAACTATTTTATGGACCCCACAATATTGATGATTGATGTTGGGAAGAAACCTACATTGATCCATATGGAAATTTTGCAGCACAAATTGACACAAGTCATAGTAGATGGAGGATCTAGCATTAATGTGCTACCTGAGAAGACATGGCAAGAACTTGGTGCTCCATACTTATGGGCATCTAGCTTCTAATTATATGGTTCTCACCAGTATGGAATAGATACAAAAGGAGTCTTAACTACACAACAAGTCAAAATAGTTGACCAAGAGTTTATCTTGGATTTCATTGTGATTACAATGCAAAAGCCAGCATACGATACTTTGCTGGGAAGGGGATGGCTCAAAATAGCCAAAGTTAATCAAAAATAGGGAAAATATCAGATTAATTTTAAGAAATAACAACATAAATATATGATAAATTTGAATAACCCTAGGATTAGTGAGGATATGGCCATTACTGATGAGTCAGGTAGTTCTTCTAGTGATAAAGGTTACAAACCTAATGAAGAAGGTATGTTGTACCTAGAATACTGTAGTGAATATGAAGCTCAATATGATAGTGGATTGCTTCATTGGAAAATGGATGAGTACAAGGTTTTTTAGCCCACCTACCTCTGTATTAACATAGAGGAGACCACAAAAAGCAAGATGAGACAAAAGTCAGCACAGAACCTCAGAAAGAGGAAGAGGATAAATGGTCATTTCTTGAGCTTTACATAATACACAGTAGGAGATGCTAAAATTGATGCGATACTAGCATATCATATGAATGTGGAAAAGGTAGTGATAAATCCTACAAATATTAAGTATGAAGGACCTTGGATGGTGGATGTAAACCTAGAAATAGAAGGAGATCCTAGGATGATCCACTATGGCGATGACTGGGACCCAGTACTGAAAGCAACAACCATTAAGATATTATTGGAATACAAGGATGTATTTGCATGGACATATAAGGACCTAAAGGGGTAACATCTAAGCTATGAATCCATAATATTACACTAATACCCAGGGCACAACCAATCCTAAGAAGACCATATAGGATGAATCCTAAGTATGCAACATTGGTAAACATAAAAATTGAAAATATGTTGGAGGCATACATCATTTTTAGAATCAATACAGATGAATTGGTTTCACCTATTGTGGTCATCCTAAATAATGAAGTGGATAAAATCCAAATATGCATAGAATTTAGGAGTTTGAATGCAATCACAATTAAATATTCCTTCCCTATTCCCTTCACAAACTCCATTCTGGAATAGGTCACGAGACATGAAATCTATTCATTTCTGGATGGGTTTTCTGGGTATAACCAAATAAGAATCATTGAGGAGGATAAACTAAAGATCACATTCATCATGGAGAATGGCATCTATGCAAATAATCAAATGCCATTTGGGTTGTGTAATACCCCTGCTATATTTCAACGTATTATTCTGTACATATTTGATCAACTAGCCATAGGAAATTTCAAGGCATTCTTGGATGATTGGTCCATCTATGAAAAGATCAAATATCATCTACCTGGTCTCACGAGTGCATGAGTAGGTGTAGAAAAACATAAATCTCCCTAAATCCAGTAAAGTGTTTTATGATGGTATTGTACGGGAAACTATTGGGACATATAGTGTGCAATGAAGGGTTTAAGACCGATCCTGACAAATTCCGTGTCATACTACACATGGAAGAGCCATATGATGTAAGCTCTTTGAAAACCTTCCTAGGATCTATGGGATATTATAGAAGGTTTATCAGGAATTATGTGCACGTGTTCTACCCACTAGATTATTTAACCAAGAAGAATATTTATTTTAGATGGATGGAGGAGCACCAAGGAGTCTTTGAGGAGTTAAAGGCTAAGATGATAAGTAGTCCCATTTTGGTGTTTTCAAATTGGGATAGAGAATTCCATGTCCATATTGATTCCTCAAACTTTGTATTCAAATGTGCATTGGCACAAGGATAGTTCAGGCTGGATCAGCCTATATTCTTTGCAAGCTACCTATTATCAAGGGTAGAGAGAAACTATAGTACAACAAAACAAGAAGCGCTAGGGATGGTATATGTAGTGTAGAAGTTTAGGCATTACCTATTGGTGAATCATTTTATCTTATATGTAGACCATCAAGCCTTTTTGTACTTGATCAATAAGCTAGTTATACAAGGACAAGTTAGCAGATGCCTCATCACCTTACAGGAGTTCATATTCTGAGTAGTAGTGTGACCTGGAAAGAAGCATGTAATTGCATACTAGCTATCTTGGATACGATCAAAAAAACTTGCAAGAGTATGAATTCTATATGAATTATATGATGCTCAACTATTCATAATTAACGTTGTGCCATAATGGTACAAGTTGATTGGACAATACCTATCCACAAGGGAGTTGCCATAAGAGTTGACGACAAAAGAGTAAAAAAGATAATCATAAAGTCAACACCATTCTAGTTGATAACAGGATTGTTGTACAAATTAGGAATTGATGGTATCATGAGAAGATGTGTAATGGATGGAGAAATTCAATTCACTCTGAAATAAGCTCATGAAGGATTAGTAGGTGGACACATGGGTACCAGTGCCACTGCTCAAAAAATACTCTTAGCAGGACTATGGTGGCTCATAGTATATAATAATGCAAAGGAATACAAGAAAGCATGTGATACTTGCCAAAAAGCAGGTTAGACAATGCAAAGATATTTTATGTCATTACACCCATAACAACCCCAGGAAATATTTGAGAGGTGGGGATTGGACTTCGTGGGACCACTAAGAACAACTTGTAGGAGGAAGTGTCGGTATATCATGGTAGCTACCGAATACTTAACAAAATGGGTTGAAGCACAGACACTACCAGATAACTCGACAAAAAATATAGCATGATTCTTGTACAAGCAAGTAATCACAAGATTTAGCATTCCACTACAAATAATGAGTGATCATGGAGCTCACTTTGTAAATGAGATTATCAAGATGTTAACAATAGAATTTTGAATTTGGAACTCCTTGTCTAGTCCATATTACCCGAGATCTAATGGCCAGGTGAAAGTGACTAACAAAGTATGAGTGTCAACATTATACAAAACCTGTGGTATAAAGGTAGTAGATTGGGAGGAAAGGTTACCATATATTATTTGGGTATACCGAACTACCTTTAATCCAATGACAAACCATACACTATTTCAGCTAATGTATGATCAAGAGGTAGTAGTGCTAATCAAATTCTTGGTACCAAGTCTATGGATAGTGGTAGAGCATTGCTTAGGGGACCAAGAGAGTATGGAAGAATGACTAACAACACTGATTAAGATGGATGAGAGAAGAGTCATGGCATAATGTGTAATCGAAGTAGTTGTTGGAAATTTGAGCAAGTTTTGTTGTCATTGATGTCAAGAGGTTGTTGTTCAAGTTTCGTCATCATTAATGTCATTAGGTGGTTTTTCCAAAAGGCAAGGAAGAGGTTTAAAAGGAATAGGATATAATATTTATTTTTAATATTATATGCCTAAAGAGGCCTAAAAGTATGAAGACCCAAGGAAGGAGAAGCAGGTTTAAAATAAAATAATAATATTATAATATTTAATATTATAATATTTGAGAAAAAGGATGAGGTGAAGAAAACGAGGTCCAAGGAATTATTAAAAATAATTTATCCTTCAAAAGACCCATTGAGCAGTTGCAAAGGATTTAATTTAATTTATTTAAATTAAAATATTTTAACCTAAAGGTTAAAATTTTAATTTAAATAACTTTGGGCGCCAAAGTTAAAGGTTAAAAATTAAATTTATAATTCGAATTTCTAAAGTCGAATTTGAGCTGACGTCGAAGCAAAAAGGATAAGGTGTATTTAAAGGGGAATTAATATTTTAATTTCCCCATCCATGCATTCGAATATCAAAGGTTATGCTAACATCGTGCGTTGCTTTGTTGTGAGTAAGAAGAGGCTTTCACGTTTTTAAAACCATTTGGAGGGCAGGCATTTGGATAAATGCATGTGGCATGACCAAAGTGTTTCATAATGTTGGTTAGCACGATTGGTGGCCAAGGGTGTGTTAAGTCATTCGTAGGGCAGAGGTTGGGGTTTCGAATCCCCACACGATCATTTTGAGAAGGCAGGAAGTTTTGTTTTTGATCATCAAAATCTGTGGAGGTAACAAGTTGGAGCACGTGTGTTTAGGTGCTTGTGTGGGCGTGTGGCCCAATGGCTATCTAGCCTTTGGCTAGAGCACCATGGTGGTAGTTGGTCATGGGTTCGAAGTGCAGCCAAGGCGTGCGCTATTGTTTTTGCAATGTGGGCCAAGGTGTATAAGGTAAGCGCATTATAATTTTTTATTTATGTTTTAAATTGTGCCAAGGTTGGGAAGCGCTTATGGTATTAAGGCCACGTGATATTTTAGATAGCGCCTTGGTGAAATATAGGGAGTCATAAGGGTATTTGGATATTTTATATTATTTTGTGCTTAGAAAAAATAAATAGAGGTTGGAGTAATAAGGGTTAAACAAGGGATTAGTTTTTATAGGTTGAATATTATTTTTGGGAGTTTATAAGGTGTTTATAAAGGGACTTGGTCTTCTATGCATTGAATAGTTTGGAGTTAATAAAGGAAGGTGATTTTTATGTGTTGAGTGATATTTTGAGAAGTTTGGAGGTAATAAGGTGTACTTGAGACTTGTTAATTTTTGTAATGGTGAATTAATTTTTGAGGAGAATATTTGTGGAGATTTTGAGATAGGTTGTTTCTATCTAACCTTGAAATTGGCAAAGAGGATTTGATTGTGATTAAGACAGGTTTTGAAGACATATCTCCATCAAAACAAAAGGTATGGGCACATCTTCCTTGTGAGTGAAATATTGTTGGATTGAATGTTGTGAAATGCAAAGTTGGAGTGAAAAGGATTGTTTGATAAGCATTGTTGGAAATGTTTGAGTGAGTTTTCATGTGCATGATTTGTGGATGTTGAAAGACCATGAGTATCATTGTTATGTGAGATTGAGAACTATCTTGAACTAGGGTTTGTGAAAGATCATGAGTATCATTGTTATGTGAGATTGAGAACTATCTTGAACTAGGGTTTGTGAAAGATCATGAGTATCATTGTTATGTGAAGTTGAGAACTATCTTGAGCTAGGGTTTGTGAAAGAACATGAGTATCATTGTTATGTGAATTTGGAATCATCTTGAGTCAAGGTTTGAGTTCCATAGTGTGAGTTGTTGGAAGTATAGTGAAACACTTGGTTAGGGTTTGAAAGCAAGTTGTGTTTCATTGAGTGAATGGTTGAGTGAAGTTGGTTGAGCATTATTGATTGAAAGTATTGGAGTGATAGTTCAAGTTTTGTGAAACAAATTATTCTTTATTTCTGAATTGATTTGAAAGAGAGTTTGAAAGTGATAGAGTGATTTGTGAGTGTGAAACATATTGAGTCTCTTACCATTCTCTATATGTTTCTATGGTTAAACAAGATTCTGAGTGAAACTTGTTTGTGTGATTGAAGAGGTTTTCTGAAAGAGATTAAGTTGAGTTTTGTATGCAAGTTTTGCAATTGATTTGAATAAGATTTTGTGAAAGCTAGTGGAAATTTTGAGTAAGTCCTAGAGGGGACTTAAGGATTAGTTTGTGAAGATTTGAGTAAGTCCTAGAGGGGACTTAAGGATAGAGTTGAGTAAGATTTTATGAAAGCTTAAGGATAGATTTGTGTGAGATTTTGTGGAATCTTACAAGCAGATTAGAGGTAAGTCTTGGTGAAGACTGGAATTGCAAGTTCTAGAGAGGACTTTTGGAGATTTGAGGTAAGTCTTGGTGAAGACTTGAGAGCAGTGAGAGCAAGTTCTAGAGAGGACTTGTTGGGCAGATTTGAGGTAAGTCTTGGTGAAGACTTGTTGAGAAGATTGGACAAGTTCTAGGGAGGACTTGTTGAGAAAAATTGAGGTAAGTCTTGTGAATACTTGAGATTGAGCAAGTTCTTGAGAGGACTTGTGGATAGATTTGAGGTAAGTCTTTGAGAAGACTTGAGAGCAGAGTTGATTGATTGATTTGTTCAAGCTTTGAGTTAAGGCTTGAAGCAGATCTAAGTAGAGTTGATTTGTGATTGGATCAAGATTTGTGTTAAGGCTTGAGGATAGATTTGAGGAAATTTTGGTGTATTTAAAGGTATATTTATGCCAGACTAGAGATAGACTTGTGAGCATATTTGTGCTAGATCGAAGGACAATGTTTAGTGTAGATTTGAGATAGAGATTGAGTAGAGATGAGAGTAAGCTTTGGAGGTGACAGAGCAGAGGATAGTAGTCTCTAGTGGATAGAGATCCATTAGCTAGGGTAGTGAGGATAGAGGTCTTCGAGTGAGGATAAGGTCTTTAGTGGAGAGAGATCCACAAGCCAATGTAGTGGAGGTAGTAGTCTTCTAGAGGATCACCATCCAGAGCAGAGGAGAAGGAGTTCTCCTATGGATAGAGATCCATGAACCAACAGAGGGGAAAGAGTTCTCCTATGGATAGATATCCATAAACTTGATTAGGGGATTGGTATCTCCTTTGGATAGAGGTCCATAAACATTGTAATAGGGAAGGATTCCCAAGATATTTGTTGAGAAAATTTTAGTGAAATATTTTCTCCATGGAGTAGCCCACATTGGGTGAACCACGTTAAATTGGTGTCTCTATTGTGTGTGATGATTTATGCATTGCTTTGATTACTACTATTGATATTGCCATTGATATATTGGATAATATTGTTTGGGAAAGAAAAGTAAAAGTTGGTCTTATATTGTTCACCCCCTCTCAGTATAAGCTTGTGTTCTTCAATTGGTATCAGAGCGGGTTCCTTCGAAAGAGTTTAACAGCTTGAAGGAAAATCTTACAGGAACACATATGGATTCTTAGAGTGGATCTTCAGGGAATAAGGCACCATTGTTCGATGGGAACAATTATGCATTCTGGAGTGTGAGAATGAAGATTTACCTAATGGCACTAGGGAATGATATATGGTAAGCAGTTGAGGATGGGTACACACCACCAACTACTCCACCTACAGATAAATATGGTAAGCTCCTACAACTAAATAATTCAAAGGCAATGAATGGAATCTTAAATGGTTTGCATGAAATAGAGTTTGTAAAAGTTATGCATTGCACATCAACAAAAGAGATTTGGGAAAAGTCTAAAAATATATATGAGGGAGACAAAAAGGTCAAGATGGCAAAATTGCAAAATCACAAGAAAACATTTGAAGACCTAAAGATGAAGGATGAGGAAGATATTGCTACATACCTACTTCATGTGGATGAGGTTGTTAACTCCATGCAAGGACTTGGGTTTAAAGTTGAAGAAACAGATGTTTGTCAAAATATTTTAAGGTCACTCCCTAAGAGGTATAGTGAAAAGATTTCAGCCATAGAAGAGTCAAAATATATTGAAATTTTGACAAGGGATGAGTTACATGGAATTCTCACAGCTTTTGAGATGAGAATAAAAGAGGAGTCTATCCCCCAGAAAGAAGCAGCCTTCAAAGTTACAAAGAAGACAAAGGGTAAGAAGTCAGATTCAAGTAATGAGTTATCCAGTGATGAAGAAGTAAACTATGGTAGAAGGAACAAGGACACAAGAAAGTATAAAGGTACAAAATTAGTTAAGTGTTTTAATTATGGTAAATATGGTCACTATGCATCTGATTATCTAGAAGCTAGAAGTAGCAATGATGAAGAGAAACAGGATCATAAGAACAGGGAAATAGGAAAATACAAGTATCAAAATAAAAGTAGGGATGGACAAGGCAAGCAAGGAAATAAGTTTTTCCAAAGGTATAAGAAGAGATTTTATGCAGATAAGGTAGGTAAGAGTTCAAGTGATAGTGATGGAAGGTCCTCAGATAATGAAGAAGAAGAAATTCTATTTTTGATAGTAGAAAAAGAAGATGTTAGAAAAAGGGCACCAATAATTCTCAAGTGTTTTAGGTGTGGTAACTTTGGTCATCTTGAAGATAGTTGTACAAGGAATGGGTTTAGTTTCAGTGAATATGAATATGAAGATGCTCTTGAAGGTCCAGAAGAAGAAAGTCTACTTATGGCAATAGAAGAAGAAGGAAGTGCTCCTATTGAAGATAAATCAGAAAGGAATGAAGATGATCTAAAGGCAAAGGAATAGAGGTAGAATAAGAGGAAGGAGAAGTTGATCTTGAGGGTGAGCTTATTTCTGCTCTTAAGGAATTAAGGAAGGTAAGAAAGTAGAACTCAAAACTCAAGCTTCAATTTCAAGAATGTGATGAAGAGAAAGGAAAGCTTATAGAAGATCTAACCAACTCAATAGCTAAGACAAGGAGATTTAAAGAGAGGTTAGAGGCAAAGGTTTTAGAATGTGAAATATTAGAGCATGAGGTAGCTTCACTAAGGAAGGAAGTAAAAGAGTCTAAAAACAAGCTACACAGGTTTGGGAGAAGCTCAAAGACCTTGGATAAGATTATCAAGGTACAAAGATCTTCATCAAACAAGACAGGACTTGGTTTTGAAGAAGAACAAAGAGAACAAGGAGAGGAGTCAATCTCAAGCTCCAAAGAAGAAGAAGCTTCAGAAGAAGAGAGTGTAAGAGAGAGTGAGACTTCTAAGGATAAGTTGGACAATAGAAAGTTCAACAAGGAAAGGAACAATGCACAAATAAGGAACAGATGGAATAGGAAACATCATAGGGAAGAAGAGACTAAGAGACCAATGGGGTCAAGGCAAGGTTTCTTCAATGGATGTTGCTTCTCATGTCATAGGTTTGGTCACAAGGCTACGTAGTGCAGGACACATGAAAGACAAGATATGGTTTCACCAATAGAAATTTTAAAAATGGGCATCTCTTTCAAGGGTATTGCTACTCTTGTAATCAGTTTGGTCATAAGGTAGTAAATTGCAGGGTTCATGATAGGAATGGATATGGCTTCACCAGGAGGAACTTCAAGATATTTGCACCTTCAAGGAACCACAACATTAAGTGTTATAAGTGCAATAATGTTGGGCATATGGCTAAGTGGTGTAGAGCAAAATTTCTAGAGACAAGCAAGAACAAGAACATTCAGAGGAATCAGAAGGATCAGTTGAGGAAGAAGGTGGACAAAGGTAAATATCAGTGTATGCTAGGAGTAGAGATACTCCCACCCCAAAATTAACCACCTCAAAGAGAGGAGGTGGGGGAGGGGCTAAGCTAAGAGTATATTTAGCCCCAAGCCCCAAAGGTGGCCCTTTGCCATTGATGTCAAAGGGGGAGAGATTTGAGTTAGGGGGAGAGCATTCAGTCAGGGGGAGCAGTTTCTCAAGGGGAGCAGAACTAAAAAAGGTAAAAGAAATGGTTAAAGGAAAAAGGGTTGCCATCAATGACAAAGGGGGAGATTGTTGGAAATATGAGCAAGTTTTGTTGTCATTGATGTCAAGAGATTGATGTCCAAGTTTCATCATCATTAATGTCATCAGGTGGTTTTTCCAAAAGGCAAGGAAGGGTTTAAAAGGAATAGGATATAATATTTATTTTTAATATTATATGCCTAAAGAGGCCTAAAAGGTTGAAGACCCAAGGAAGGAGAAGCAGGTTTAAAATAAAATAAATTATAATATTTAATATTATAATATTTTGAGAAAAAGGATGAGGTGAAGAAAATGAGGTCCAAGGAATTATTAAAAATAATTTATCCTTCAAAAGACCCATTGAGCAGTTGCAAAGGATTTAATTTAATTTATTTAAATTAAAATATTTTAACCTAAAGGTTAAAATTTTAATTTAAATAACTTTGGGCGCCAAAGTTAAAGGTTAAAAATTAAATTTATAATTCGAATTTCTAAAGTCGAATTTGAGCCAACGTCGAAGCAAAAAGGATAAGGTGTATTTAAAGGGGAATTAATATTTTAATTTCCCCATCCATGCATTCGAATATCAAAGGTTATGCTAACATCGTGCGCTACTTTGTTGTGAGTAAGAAGAGGCTTTCAATTTTTTAAAACCTTTTGAGGGTAGGCATTTGGATAAATGCATGTGGCATGACCAAAGCATTTCATAATGTTGGTTAGCATGATTGGTGGCCAAGGGTGTGTTAAGTCGTTCGCAGGGTAGAGGTTGGGGTTTTGAATCCCCATGCGATCATTTTGAGAAGGTAGGAAGTTTTGTTTTCAATCTCCAAAATCTGTAGAGGTAACAAGTCGGAGCATGTGTGTTTAGGTGCTTGTGTGGGCGTGTGGCCCAAAAGCTACCTAGCCTTTGGCTAGAGCACCACGGTGGTAGTTGGTCATGGGTTCAAAGTGCAGCCAAGGTGTGCGCTATTATTTTTGCAATGTGGGCCAAGGTGTATAAGGTAAGCACATTATAATTATAATTTTTGTTTATGTTTTAAATTGTGCCAAGGTTGGGAAGTGCTTATGGTATTAAGGCCACGTGATATTTTAGATAGCGCCTTGGTGAAAGATAGGGAGTCATAAGGGTATTTGGATATTTTATATTATTTTGTGCTTAGAAAAAATAAATAGAGGTTGGAGTAATAAGGGTTAAACAAGGGATTAGTTTTTATAGGTTGAATATTATTTTTGGGAGTTTATAAGGTGTTTATAAAGGAACTTGGTCTTCTATGCATTAAATAGTTTGGAATTAATAAAGGAAGGTGATTTTTATGTGTTGAGTGATATTTTGAGAAGTTTGGAGGTAATAAGGTGTACTTGAGACTTGTTAATTTTTGTAATGGTGAATTAATTTTTGAGGAGAATATTTGTGGAGATTTTGAGATAGGTTGTTTCTATCTAACCTTGAAATTGGCAAAGAGGATTTGATTGTGATTAAGACAGGTTTTGAAGATATATCTCCATAAAAACAAAAGGTATGGGCACATCTTCCTTGTGAGTGAAATATTGTTGGATTGAATGTTGTGAAATGCAAAGTTGGAGTGAAAAGGATTGTTTGATAAGCATTGTTGGAAATGTTTGAGTGAGTTTTCATGTGCATGATTTGTGGATGTTGAAAGACCATGAGTATCATTGTTATGTGAATATTGAGAACTATCTTGAACTAGGGTTTGTGAAAGATCATGAGTATCATTGTTATGTGAGATTGAGAACTATCTTGAACTAGGGTTTGTGAAATATCATGAGTATCATTGTTATGTGAAGTTGAGAACTATCTTGAGCTAGGGTTTGGAAAGAACATGAGTATCATTGTTATGTGAAAACTAGAATCATCTTGAGTCAAGGTTTGAGTTCCATAGTGTGAGTTGTTGGAAGTATAGTGAAACACTTGGTTAGGGTTTGAAAGCAAGTTGTGTTTCATTGAGTGGATGGTTGAGTGAAGTTGGTTGAGCATTATTGATTGAAAGTATTGGAGTGATAGTTCAAGTTTTGTGAAACAAATTATTCTTTATTTCTGAATTGATTTGAAAGAGAGTTTGAAAGTGATAGAGTGATTTGTGAGTGTGAAACATATTGAGTCTCTTACCATTCTCTATATGTTTCTATGGTTAAACAAGATTCTGAGTGAAACTTGTTTGTGTGATTGAAGAGGTTTTCTGAAAGAGA
Organism: Wollemia nobilis; assembly: GCA_028583015.1. NCBI lineage: Eukaryota > Viridiplantae > Streptophyta > Pinopsida > Araucariales > Araucariaceae > Wollemia > Wollemia nobilis. Next base: position 1,759,746 of record JAQPPZ010016676.1, read on the forward strand.
TTAAGTTGAGTTGTGTATGCAAGTTTTGCAATTGATTTGAATAAGATTTTGTGAAAGCTTGTGAAATATTTGAGTAAGTCCTAGAGGGGACTTAAGGACAGAGTTGAGTAAGCTTTTGTGAAAGCTTAAGGATAGATTTGTGTGAGCTTTTGTGGAAGCTTACAATGAGATTAGAGGTAAGTCTTGGTGAAGACTTGTGAAATTGACAAATTCTAGTGAGGACTTGTTGACAGATTTGAGGTAAGTCTTGGTGAAGACTTGTTGAGCAGATTGGACAAGTTCTTGAGAGGACTTGTTGAGAATATTTAAGGTAAGTCTTAGTGAAGACTTGTTGAGAGATTGGACAAGTTCTAGGGAGGACTTTTAGATTTGAGGTAAGTCTTAGTGAAGACTTGTTGAGAAATTGGAAAAGTTCTAGGGAGGACTTGTTGAGTAGATTTGAGGTAAGTCTTGGTGAAGACTTGTTGAGTAGATTGAGCAAGTTCTTGAGAGGACTTGTGGATAGATTTGAGGTAAGTCTTTGAGAAGACTTGAGAGTAGAGTTGATTGATTGATTTGTTCAAGATTTGAGTTAAGGCTTGAGGCAGATCTGAGCAGAGTTGATTTGTGATTGGATCAAGATTTGTGTTAAGGCTTGAGGATAGATTTGAGGATATATTTGTGCTAGACCTAGAGATAGACTTGTGAGCAGATTTGTGCTAGATCGAAGGACAATGTTTAGTGTAGATTTGAGATAGATATTGAGCAGAGTTGAGAGTAAGATTTGGAGGTGATAGAGTAGAGGATAGTAGTCTCCAGTGGATAGAGATCCATTAGCCAGGGTAGTGAGGATAGAGGTCTTCTGAGTGAGGATAGAGGTCTTCAGTGGAGAGAGATCCACAAGCCAGTGTAGTGGAGGTAGTAGTCTTCTAGAGGATCACCAGCCAAAGTAGAGGAGAAGGAGTTCTCATGTGGATAGAGATCCATGAACCAGAAGAGGGGAAAGAGTTCTCTTGTGGATAGGGATCCATGAACTTGATTAGGGTATTGGTGTCTCCTTTGGATAGAGGTCCATAAACATTGTAATAGGGAAGGATTCCCAAGAGATTTGTTGAGAAAATTTTAGTGAAATATTTTCTTCGTGGAGTAGCCCACATTGGGTGAACCACGTTAAATTGGTGTCTCTATTGTGTGTGATGATTTGTGCATTGCTTTGATTATTGCTATTGATATTGCCATTGATATATTGGATAATATTGTTTGAGAAAGAAAAGTAAAAGTTGGTCTTATACTGTTCACCCCCTCTCAGTATAAGCTTGTGTTATTTAGTAGCCCATAAGAGAAGAAAGTTGTGGCATGATAGAAATCTATAGAAATTAGAACTTAAGTAGGGCGACTTAGTTCTAAAGTTTAATGGAAAACAAGAAATCAAGCTAGAATATCTAGAACAAAGGCAACAAGCCTGATCCAATGACCAACAAAGTAGAATCCAAGGCCTACCATGAGAAAAATTTGACATGGGACTCGCACAACTATTCACAGAAGAGGAGGATATAGGACCAATTTTTTATTAAGAAGAATTGGTACCTAGACCCGGTGAGAGAAAGAGAACATGAATTCATGTAAGGTTTGCTGATGGGACTAGAAGGCTTGAGAAAAACCATGAAAAATGGATTTCTTCAAGAGAAGGAAGGAATTTAGGGAACCAAGAGATGGTGTATCCATAGTTGGAGCATAGCAAGTTACCCCAACCATCATAAGACCAAATAATAATGAGACTAATAGTCTGATATGTAGATAAAATAGATAACTTTGATATGTAAGCTCTAGAAGAGATGGAAGATGATACCATGAAAGAAGAACTCTCCCCATTGGCTCAAATAGAATGATTGCAATATAGGATATGATACCAGATCCAGTAGTTGTAATAGGAGTATGAATATTTGGAAGATCACATTGAAAGACTACAAGAATGGACTATCCAAGATTTGGATGATACGATGCAAATGATAGAGGAACAAAGAGCAGTGAGGTTGCAAGAAGGAGAAAGCAAGAGAAAAGAACATGAGATGATATTACAAGTGAGTAGTTCATGATATGATGGTGCAAGTACGATTAAAGGAGAAGACTCACAAAGAGCACCTCATAGGATGCCCAATGACCCATCAATAGCAGAAGAATATGAGGATATAGATTGGTGAGACATTGAAGAATATTTTCCACCACCAAGACCACAAGGCAATATCCATAAGAATTCATGCAAATCTAGTGATGAAGGGTTGCCTTAGTTAGTAAGAGAAGAAAGTTTTGATAGTGGTGATGAGGACTTCTTGAAACTATCGATACCTCATGTGCAGCCTGACTCGGAGACCTATGTAATCGCCTATCGATAGTTGAGGTGACAAAGGAGAAAAGTATGAAGACTCCAAAGATTAATGTCCTTACCAGTAAATTGATTAGAATAGAGAGAGGATGAGCGTAATGATTCAGTTCTATGTCTAATTTTTTGAAACCATATAGGGAGACACTGGAAAATGTGTCACCATAATGATGTTGGGAGCAAAGGTGATGGACATGATGACTATTACATGCAGATCAAAGAGTGAGAGAACTACAATAGTTATCACATATAACACAAGGAAATGAAGATCACTTGGAAAATATGGAATTTGTGGACATAACCCTAGTAAGAAACTATAGCACCCTAAAATTGGTGCAGTTAAACCATCAGTAAAAAGTAGAAATTTGAATTTTAACCCCGAAACCGCCCGTTAACCGCTTACCTCATTTTTCATGCCATTTTTAGAGGTTGTTGTGACCGTTGGACGATATCATCGTCGATATGACGATATCGTCCCAAATCGGATGAATTCATCTGGAACAGAACGTCCAGACGATTTCATCCCAAAACCAAATTTTTGCAATTAGCTTATGTTCCAACGACCTCTCCAACTTGGGCAGAAGCGTGTCTACATGGTTGGAGATTCCCACATTGAGGATCTCCCAGATTGGGATGATCCCCAACCTCCTAACCTCCCCCTAATCCTATATAAACTAGGATTTTCCTAGTTTATCCCCCTTCCTCCCGACTCCCTACCTTGCTTGATTATTTCCCTACAATTTTAGTTTTTGTTATGATCTCCCATCATTTGCACTTGTGTTTTCAAGTTTTGTTGTAGGATTTCACTATGTTTCAGTCGGAGGTAGCTCGGATCATCGTAGGTGATTCAACTACAATTTTAGATGATCCTATCAAGATCGGTGATGATCTTGTATGATTACAGATGATCCGGTCTACAATTCAGCTTGGGGGCAATCAGAGCCCTGAGTTTGCATTCTCTATCTCATTTTCCTTATTTATTGGTGCATTAGATTAATTTACTTCTATTTTGCATCTTGGAGTTCACCTCATTTAGCATAATTGCATGATAAAATTCAAAATAAGTTTCCAAAATAGTGCATCTCATTTAATTTGATATCTAGATTTATCATTCAAACATCTATACTCTTATTTCTATCATTTTGCATCATTCTTGCAATTGTATTTTTGGTTTTTGGTGTCTATTTTCTTGATTGCAGGTTTTTGATGAATTCCTGATGAATTCGTCAGGTCGTTGATGATCTTGGGTGATCTCGGATGATCTCCTATGATTTGGGATGATTATGTACAATTACAGATGATCCTATCATATCCGAGATGATCTGGACTCCTACAAGCTTCAGAATCTTCATCAGACATCAGAAATCAGGTGTACTCTTCTCCATTTTATATATTCTCTATATTCAATCACATTAGGATTCATTTATGTCTTTTGTCTTCATATAAATCAGAATCTTCATATAGAATAGCTTAGCTTCATTTTGGCCAACCTAGGAATCTGAATGATTGAACATAAAATGAACAAATCAAACCCATTCTCAACCTAGGCATGGAAACTGCCACTCAAAGTTTCCTAGTGAACCCCACCATCCATCAAAAATTCACCTTTATACCCCTCCCCCAAGAGGCGCGACCTTCAAAGGGCCTCTCCATCCGAGGTATTGTTCCATCCTTTTCTCACCCCCCTTCTGGGTACGGATCCTTTAGCCTGAAGGTAAGGGTGCAAAAAATTTGGGCGATACATTTTGGTGAACCCGACGTGAAACTAAAAACACCTTTTGAAAACAATCCAAAAAAAAACACATTATTAAGAACATCTAGAATCATTAGAAAACTATTAAATTTGCATATCATACTTAGATGGTAGATTATAATAGAAGACGAGTTGTCTCCATAAATGTTGAAAATCAATTAACGGCCATAGAGATTACTTCTGTGCTTAGAGTACCTCAAACATATAGAGCCCAACCTTTGTGGGATGAACTTGATAGGAGATTGGGTATTATTGAATCTAGATCTGTAGAACTTAGGCAAATTAAGAGGTTTGTCCTAGATAGAATCCTGGATCCTGATCAAGTGACTTTGTATCATGAACTTTAGAGAGCTTGCCATAGGTGGTTAGCCGATAAAAGAGCACTTGTGTCTTCTGAATTATACACCTTTGAGGAATACCTTGAGAACGCGGTTGTAGTACATAAATTTCTATCTCGTGTAGAGGATCAAGAAGTCATTCTTACGGATAGAAAGAGATGGAATAGAGTTCCTAGAGCTGTGTTGTATCGAGAGTATTGCCATGAACTTTATTTTTACATGTCAGAGTCTAAAATAGATCATATTACCATAGCACACTTTGTCAAGTTCTTGAAAAACAACTTCCAATTTGAAGAGGAGCATTTCATGACTCCTGATGAACTTGACCCTATCAATGATATCCATAAACTATTCATAGAAAGCTAAGTGATTCTTTCTACTATTGTTTCTTACAACTAGCATGTTGTTTGTTATTTTTATTCTCGCAAAATAATAATATAATAAAATCACAAAAAAAAAAAACAACAAAACATTTCCTTTTAAAGTATTATAGTAGGTATATAGTTAAAATATATACCTCTCAACCCTATCGCATATATATATATATATATATATATATTTGCTAAAACCTAAGTTTAGCACAATGCCTAGACTTAGGAATGGAAAACAAACCGAAGAAGATGAAGATTGGTTAGGAAGACCATTAACTGACCAAAATGTCCCTCCTGAGGACCAAGTTCAGGAAGAAGAAACCCTAGACCAACAAGAAGAAGAGCTTGTTGTAGGAAATGAACAAGAAGAAACTATTAGAGAGGAAGGATCCTCATCCCCTAAAATGTCTCCGGGAGGAGCTATCACTTTTGAGAACATGGAACAATTTTGGAAGTTCATTAACACTAATATTGGTGTTTTTAATAGAGCAGCCCATATGGACAAGGATCGAATTAGTGACACTCAAGCAACTCTAGAAGAAGTATTTCAAACACACACTAATCCCTTGTCCTTTATTGAACAAGAGAGTGATCAAGTTGGACCATCCAATTTGGATATAGTAGCTACGATCCAGAGCATGCAACAACAACAGGTTACCCAACAATCTAAAGTGCCTATTAACAAGCCTAGGGTCATTCCCGCACAAAAGAAACCATCATTTACTGCTCTATTTTACCAAGCTCTTGATCAACATACCTCAAATCAACAAAAACCCAAAACAAAACCGAACACCAATTACCAACAATCTAAGGTACAACATAATACTATTACAAATCCCCTTCATAATACTCTTCCTACCAACACTTTGCATAATAGCAATATAACATCTAATCCTTATGTCACACCATCATACACTCATAGATCCCATACCTATGTGCCACCGAACCAATATGGTGGACAAACTAGCAATCTTGAAGCCGTGGTGAAACAGTTAGTTTCCCGCATGGACCAGATAGATCCCTACCATCCCTCGTACAATTATCGAGAGATGTGTAGTCAGCCTTTAGATCCTATAGTCGTAGCACAGTCGTATCCTAAACATTTTCCTATGCCTATTCTTCCCATATATAAAGGAACCGAAGATCCCATAGAGCATCTTCGTATGTTTAGGATAGCATGTCATGATATATCACATGATGACTTGTTATTACTAAAAATGTTCCCGAAAATCTTGGGAGGAATGGCATTAGAGTGGTATTATCAATTACCCACTAATTCTTTGAGGAATTTCGAAGAAACTATCGAGTCTTTTGTTCATCAATTTAGTGCCTACATCGAAAGATATGTGACCATTAAAGATTTGTATAACTTAAAACAGGGCAAAGATGAATGCTTTGCTGATTTCCTAGCTAGGTGGAGACAGTTGATAGGAAAATTGCACTTTGTGTTACCTTATAGGGAGATGTTGGACATCTTTATTAATAATTTGCAAGAGCAACTATCTTACGAATTATCAATTGCTACCTTGACCACCTTCGATCAGGCTATAGACTTAGCCCGAAGAGTGGAAGATGCTCTCATTAGGAGAGGCCAGCTTAAAAAGAGAGACGATGAGAAAACATCCAAAAATCAATATAAGAATAAACAAGTTGTGGGTGATGGAGTCACCGATAGCAAAAATATTGCTAATGTTAATGCTGCGAAGACAACGGAGAAGTTTGTACTGAAACCTCTTGATAGACCTCCTCGAGAATTTACTAGGTTAAATCAACCTTTATCAACTATTCTACCACAATTATTAGAATGAGGTTTGATTCAATTACCAAATATTCGGGAACCTGATCCAACTATACCCGGATACAGAGCAGATTTACACTGTGACTTCCATAGAGGACCTGGACACACTACCAACTCTTGTAAAATATTAAAACATAAAATACAGGACTTGATTGATAACAATGAGATGGAGGTGCAAGCCTTTCAACCTAAGCAAAATCCTCCTAATAATGTTCAAAAGAACACCCCACAAAACCAGAATCAGAATGCCAATCAGTCATTGGACATATTTCAACATCCCTTACCAAAACATGGTAAGGAGGTGGCTAATCAAGTTGAACATCATAATGTCCCTCCTCCTGCCCGATATGTAGGAACTATTAGTGGGCATTTACCTATTCATGATCTGGAAATATTTGACACAACTTTATCCGTGGTTACAACCAGGCCTCTATATAATATTCAGATACCTGATCTTAGTGATACAGAATACGAGACTGAGAGTGATATGGAAATCACATCAAATCAATCGAATAGTTCTAAAGATGAATCAGATCCTATTCACCCTATCACAAGTTATATGGTTCCAGAAGAGCCATTTCCAAGAAGAGTCACTACTAGACCATCGTCTCACCGATTACTTTCTAATGAGCTAGCTATAAATGCTAGACCAAGACCCATTCATCATCCGCAGAATAATATTGTGGGTACCATCGGAGCTATTACTAGACAACAGGCTCAAAATTCTCAACAAGATCAAATTCAGAATGGTGGATCAGCTCCATTTGTTTTGAAGGTTCCTAATAAAGGGAATCATTCACCTAATGTTCAACCTAAACCTCCTTATAATATTAATGAACAATTATCAAATATTACAACTAGAATTTCTCTCTTGGACCTTTTAAGATCTTCTCCTACACATAGAGATGAATTAATGCTCACATTAAGTCAGATGATGGTACCACAAGACATTCAACTTGAAGCCATGGCCGATACTATAATAACTCATGAAGTTGATTGTATTGACTTTCGGGATAGAGACATACCGCAACATAGTTTACATAAAGATAACCCCTTGTATATTACTGCCTTAATTGGAGATGTAGCAGTCAAACGAGTTTTGATTGATAATGGTTCATCTTTAAATATCTGCACTTTTGACTTCTACCAAATATTTGGGTTTAGAAGTGATGAAATGAAAAGAACTGATATGATCATAAAAGCTTTCAATGATGAAACACAAGAAACGTGTGGAGTTATTACCATTCCATTGCAGGTTGGTCCAAGAACCTTGGATACGATTGTGTTTATTGTACATTGCCCTGCATCGTACAATATACTCTTGGGTCATCCTTGGATCAACGCGATGCGAGCTGTTCCCTCAACTTTACATCAATGTGTTAAGTTCGAATTTAAGAATCAGTTGGTTACCATTCATGGTGATCCAAGACCCTTTGATATGTGTGCTTTGGCAGAACCTATTGGAGTTCAATTTTGCCCCGCTCTGTCATCCACACATCCTAATTCTCATTATCCATCTAAACGTGTGAAACTCACACCCACAACGTCATCTACTTCTTCTCCATCAGTTGCACCTCCACATATAGCTCAACCATATTCTGAACAAACCGCATTAGGACCTAAGAAAGATCCTAATCCCACAACCAATGTCTCTTGTTCTACTCCTATAACTTCCATACCTATAATAGACCCATCTATCGACACCTCTACACCGTCTACATCCACCAAATTCATATTTTCTGCATCGAAAGACGTAGGGAATGTTCCTTCTACCTCTTATGCTCTTACTTGACGAGCTCTTACCCGATCTATCTAAAATTCTTATATCAGAAGAAACGAATGCTTCTATGCAAGATTCCCTTATTTTAAATAATTTGCCACCATCTCCTCATACCTTGGGCCTCCCACAACCTATGGGAAGTATTTACCAAGTCGGGAGCTATGCCTTTATTTATAAGGGATATGACTGGGGTAGAATACCCAGAAACATCAGAACTCATTATGATGGATATGCTCGATGTTATTTTACTAATGAGTATATTAAAGCCAAACCTATAATGCTTAAATTGGGATATAAAGGGAAAGGTTTGGGACCTTTCCAGAATGGTATGAAAGAACCTTTTGAGGTAGAAGCGTGGCCCACCCGATGTGGTGTGGGCCTATTTTCTAGTAAGGGTCAGCCATTCCCATTTGAGGATGATGACCATCTTATATGTTACCAAGATTATTTAGATGAACGTGATGCTTTGCATTTAATGAATAAGACATTCACATGTAATATGCTATCTATAGCTTATCCTGAGATGATCGCTGAATTCGATGATGAGTTGGAGGGAGATATCTTTCACGATGTCTCCATTGAGGAATTATTACATAATGGATTTTATTTTGATGGCTCTATACCTAGTATAGCCCAACTTGAGGCCACGACTCCTCAAGATGAATTATCCAAGCTAACCTTGGAAGAATTACAAGAATTGGGCGTTTCACCCGCCCCACCTAATTTTGAGAGAGATCTACACATGGAAGTAGAAAATGTCATAAAAATTAACATTGGAACCGACGATAACCCTCACATAATCAACATTGGATCAGAATTGAGTCAAGAAAAATAGGATAAATACATTGCATTTCTTAAAGAATATGAAGATGTTTTTGCTTGGACATATGAAGATATGCCAGGTTTAGACCCTTCTGTAGTTATGCATCACCTAGTAGTGCATCCGGATGCTAAACTTGTTAAGCAGAAGCTTAGAAAAATGCATCCTAAAGTGGCCTTACTAGTCAAAGGGGAGTTAGAAAAACTCCTGAATGTTATTTTTATACAAGCCATTGATTATGCTTGAATGGATCTCGAATGTAGTTCCAGTAACTAAGAAAGAAGCTACTAAGATTAGGGTTTGTACAGACTTTAGAGATATTAATGTTGCATGCCCTAAAGATGATTTTCCCCTTCCCAATATGGATCAGATCATTGATTTTACTATTGGGAGTGGAATGATATCCTTAATGGATGGATTTTTTGGTTATAATCAGATCAGGATAGCTCCTGAAGATCAGGCTAAAACAACCTTTATTACCCCTTGGGGGACTTTCTATTGGAAAGTGATGCCATTCGGTTTGAAGAATGCAGGTGCAACCTATCAACGAGCCATGACTTATATCTTTCATGATATGATGCATGATATACTACATGATTATGTAGATGACATTATAGCTCGTTCTACTGAAGAAGATGACCATTTAGATGACTTGAGAAAAGTATTTGATCGGTTAAGGGAATATCTTATCCGATTGAATCCAACCAAATGTATATTCGGAGTTAAGTCAGGTAAATTATTGGGGGTTATAGTTTCTTTACGTGGCATCAAAATTGACCCTCTCAAGATTATGACTATCACTGATATGCCCGCACCTACAAATATATCTGAATTACGGAGTCTACAAGGTAAGCTTCAAGCTATCCATCGCTTCATCGATAAGCTGGCGGATAAAACTGGACCCTTTCTTAAGCTTCTTAAGAAGGATGTCTCTTTCCATTGGGATGATGAATGTAAGGAAGCATTTGAACTCCTCAAACAATATCTTCTTAACCCACCTATACTTTCACCACCTAAACCTGATCGCCCATTTATCTTGTATATTTTTGCTTCAGATTTTGCTTTAGGAGCTATGTTAGCTCAACTTGATGATGAGAAAAGAGAGCGTGCTAATTATTACATTAGCAGAACATTAATTAGTTATGAAACCCGCTACACAACATTAGAGAAGTTATGTCTAGCAGTCATATTTTCTACACAGAAACTATGCCATTATATGCTCAATCAAAAAACATACGTTATTGCTAAATCCGATCCCTTGCGGTATCTCATGAGTCGACCTTATTTATCTGGTCACACAACGAAGTGGGTTCTTGCTCTAAGCGAGTTTGAACTCACATTTATAGGACAGAATTCTGTTAAGGGTCAAATCATAGCAGATCAATTAGTTGTTGCACCCTTAGAGTCCACCCATCCCCTCGTCATTGAGTTTCCTGACGAATGCCTTAACCTAGAGGCGGATCATTCAGAGCAATGGTCCCTATACTTTGATGGAGCCCGATGCATGAGTGGGGCTGGTGTAGGTATTATTTTGATATCTCCATAGAAACATCTCATACCTCTATCCTTTAAATTAATGTTTGCCTGTACTAATAACACTCTTGAATATGAGGCTCTAATCCTTGGATTACGAGCTGCCCTAGCACTAAAAATTAAAAATCTATTAGTTTTTGATGATTCTCAACTTGTTATAAATCAAATTAACGATGTTTATCAGACCAGAGATGATAAATTGTGCCCATATAAAGCATATGTATTACAATTAATATCTTTATTTGATCAAGTTACCTTGGAAGCTATTCCTAGAACTAGCAATCGTGCGGCTGACGCTATGGCCGCAGTTGCATCTCTTTTACCCTTGGAGTTAGATGACGAATATGCTACCATCATTATTCATCGACTCCAAGAACCCGCTTCAACTAAATCATGCTTGGAACCTTTGGACGTGTTTCTAATCAATGAAACTATTCCTGAACTTTGGTACACTGACATCCTCAATTTTCTTCAAAATGGGACCTTCCCTGAAGGTTTTAATAGAAACCAGCATCGGTTATTACGTAGACGAGCAAGTCACTTCGTAATAATTGGCAATACATTATATAGGAGATCTTTTGAAGGTATCCTATTGAGATGTTTGAATCTAGAAGAGTCTAGATCAGCTTTGAGTGAAGCCCACGATGGATCTTGTGGGGGACACTTTAGTGGTAGCGCCATTGCTAAGAAGCTCCTTAGGATAGGATATTTTTGGCCTACCATGGAGAATGATGCACATGATTACATGTGCCATTGCGACAAGTGCCAGAAACATGCTGACCTTGTCCATGCGCCTGCACAAGAACTGCAGGCTATTTCATCTCCTTGGCCCTTTTCAAAATGGGGCTTAGACATCATCAAAAAAATCAATCCTGTGTCATCTGATGGACACAAATTCATCATAACCACCATCGAGTATTTTACGAAGTGGGTCGAAGCTATGCCCTTAGCTTCTTGCACTGGAACGCAAGTTTCCAAGTTTATTCTTAATCAAATTATTTGTAGGTTCGAAATTCTTGCAAATCTCATCTCGGATAATGGAACTTGTTTCAAAAACAAATATGTAAAGAAACTATGTCAAAAATATAAAATTCAACATCGTTGGTCCACTCCCTATTATCCTCAGGGTAATGGCCAAGCAGAAGCATCTAATAAAACATTAATTAAAATCCTCAAGAGACTGGTCAATAAATATGGCCGTGATTGGCACATTCAATTATATCCTGCTTTGTGGGCTTATCGAACTAGCATTCGTACTCCCACGGGCACTTCACCTTTTGTTTTGGTTTATGGCGTTGAAGTTGTTTTTCCCTTTGAACTAGAAGTTCCTTCTTTGGCTCTGCTACTTCAAGATACTGAAGTAGGAGATGAATATCATGCTGGCAGATTTAGTCAGTTGGAACTCCTAGATGAGAAGTGCATTAATGCTTTGGAGCATCTTCGTGCCTACTAGAACAAGCTCAAACGAGCATATCTCAAGAAAGTTCATAATCGATCCTTTGAGATCGATGACCTCGTCTTAAAAGAAAATAAAAAAATACTAATGCAACTAAAGACCTTAAAGGCAAATTCGAGCCTAACTGGCTTGGGCCATATATTATCACTGCTAAATTTGGATCGGGAGCATACAGATTAGCTACCTTAGATGGTAAAGATCTTAAAGAACCTATGAACATTATGCATCTTAAGCGCTATTATGCATAAATATGGTAATTTCGTCACTGTATATATTATACATATTGTCTCATATTAGTAATTCATATAAAAATTTCAAAAAATAGTAATATTATGTATTCTCTCAATTCATAAATTAAAATCAAAATATAAAAAAATCAAAATCATCAAAATCCTCAAAAACATCTTCTATTTTGCACCTATCAATTCTTGAAGTATTGCAGTTATATTTTCAATTATTTTGGATAAATTAGCATTTATCTGGAATCCCTCACTTTCACACTCACATGAATAAATATCTTGATCTTATTTGGTATGATTATTAATCTCTCTTATATCGAAGTCCACAGTTGAATTAAATAAAGTTTTGAGCATAGAGAACTGATCTTGTTATTTACTTGAACCAAGTACACCTTTTCACATTAAAATGATTTCATTGCAAATTCAAAATGATGCTACACAGTAGAAGTGGTCTCTTGAGCGAAAAGTTTCCCCTGCTATCCTATCATGCACATGGTCTAGAATCTTTGAGAATTGACAAAAGGACAAGCTCACCCCTGCCCAGAATAAAAATCCCTTGCTCTACAACCAATCCGAGCAAGTATCCCTAGTATAGGAAGAAAAAGAAAAAGAAAAAGAAAATCAAGAAAAATCATGAGAAAAAGAGAAATTATTCAGAAGCATTATTTCAGTATCATTTTGTACCATCTCAACAATATTTCAGCATTATCTCAGTGTCAAGCAAAAAAAAACAAAAAAAAAAAATAGAAAAAAAAAGAAAAGAAAAAGCAAAAAGCAATAAATCCTCTCCCCCTTTTGAAAGAAGGAAGTGTGAAGCTTGAATCCCTGGAATTCTCAATTATTCGAAAACTATGAGGTAAACCCCATAACAGGTGATTTGTGCCCAACTTGCTTGACATTGGGTAACTCCTAGCGTGGTGATATGTCTATCACATTAGCGACCTTCTTTTGTACAGACCTATGTCCGCTTATGGATCAGCTAGCTCTTGATGACCCGACTTACATAGTAGTCGTTGTACGGTTACATGCATATAAATCATGGTCAACGAACACTCATTTGGTTAATTCAAATTACTTGTATCAAATTATCTTGCTCAAAATCGGTAAATGAACATTACAATTGCACACACATTTGTGTTTGAGAGATTTTGTATCATTATGATAGATCAAGATCGGCAATGAACTCACGTATGCACACGGGGTTCCTTATAAATCTAAATTTTGTCTTTGAGATAATTTAAAATATTTATTCAAATATTCTGGAATAATTTGACTTTCTTACTTGAGAATATCTGCTTAGCGTAAAATCAATTAAATACATTTTTTTCAAAAATCCAAAATTTTCTTGCAAAACATGTTCAAAAATCTAGCAATAAAGTCACATTTATATATTTTTGACTTTCGCGATGATGGTATAGTTCCTAAACCTAAATTGGAATTTTATGCCTAGTGCAAGTCCTCATTTTTATATTTTCTATTTATCTCAAAATCAAAAATCAACTATGCAATAAAACTATTATATCAATTTCTTCTTTGGATTTCGTGATGATGGTATAAGTCTATACCTAAAATTCTATGCCTAGCGCAAACCATCATTCTAATTTTATTTCCCATTTATTTAATCCATAAAAGCATATGGCTTAAATCATTATGTTACACAATTGTGCTTTAAAAAGAACGAAAACTTTCCTATTTCATTTCATTATGTCAACATTCATTTTTTTTGCGACGATGGTATAATTCCTAGGGAATTGTTCAAATTTCTATCATACTTAGGAATTTTATGCCTAGAAAAAATCATATTTTTAATATTTCATGCATAATATTTTCATGGAAATCTGAAAACAAATCATCACTATCATCATTTTTCATCATCACAACACAAAGTCTTAAGAAAGTCTCTTAAGCACCCTTTTACTTTTAGCAATATTTCTCTCATACCGGGATTAGCTTGATGACCTAGCGAGCGGTGACTCCATGAAATGGTCATGTAACAATGACAATGTCCTTTGAAATTATTGTTAGAAGTCACTTTATTTTCATCAAAACACACCACAACAACCGGTTTGTTTACATCAGATTATTTCATTTAATTTTATAGCATGACATAAAATTATAATATTTTCAATGACATAATTACATGAATAGTCAATCAACAATTAAAATATTAAAGCATCATAAAACATATGCACAAGTCATATCACAAAAATAACATCATATATATATCAAGAAGTATATACATCATATCAAAATGGATTGGTATGCCACAATCTATACCCTGGCATACTCAATCATCTCAAAAATAGTCTATGTACAATGTGCATCTAGTCTCGAGAAGACCTCGAGCTCTCAACCTCATCTCCTCTCCCACCCTGAGGTGGAGGAGGTGGTCCCATCGAAGCCCATCCTGTATCATGGGTCCTCGACGTCGATCATGATGATGTCCTCGATGACCCCATCCTGATCGGCTCCGTAATATCGACTGGCAACTATATCCTCTAGCCCTCTAGAACCAGTTGGTAGTACACTCCCTGATAGAACATGGTCTGAGCAACCGACCATGCCAGCTCCAGAATGCTCA
The DNA here is from genome assembly GCA_028583015.1 of Wollemia nobilis. Lineage (NCBI taxonomy): Eukaryota > Viridiplantae > Streptophyta > Pinopsida > Araucariales > Araucariaceae > Wollemia > Wollemia nobilis. The sequence continues at coordinate 1,774,774 of JAQPPZ010016676.1, forward strand.
CCCCTCCACTCCGAGCCCTGAGCCATGTAGCCTCATCCTAAGAGTCTGCACCTGAGCTCGTAGGTGGGCATTCTCCGCCCGGAGAGCTGCCATCTCGCTGCTCTCCCCCACCTCGACACCCTTGCCCCTATCGGGCGATGGTGGCCTATCCCTCTACTGAGGAGGGAGTCTTTCTCTCCTCTCCTCTCTCCTCTCCTCCCTCCTCTCTAGCTACTATTGTCTCTCTAGAGCCTATGGTACTCTTCGACATCTCTCCTAAGGAGGTCATCATTGATCCCTCCCTCCATGACCCCTCGTTGCATCGATGGTAGCCTAGCACCGCCTCTCCATCCATTGCACTACAGCATGCATCGAACCCTATGCCCTCATCATCCGAGGAGGGTGGATGCCTACATACCAGGCATCATATCCATCTGCTATCCTCGCATCATCCCCATCCATTAGCTGAATGGGGGCATCATCAGCATCCTGACTCCAAAACCATTGCATGTCTAGAGCCCCGCTCAGTGTGGTACTATCCCGCATAGTCCAAGAGTACTCATAATCCCTAAGAGTAGGGATCCCCTACTATAGACCGAACTACCTCAAAACTCGATCATAGCGATGGAGCTCTACCTCTCCCTACTCTGTCCTCAACCATATGACTCACCTGATGTGAGCCAACTCCTATCCATCCTCTACCCACCCTGGATGCTCTCTCCATGGTCTCCAGGTGATCCGATCTAGGGTGAGGTCATCCAACAACCTTCGAGACATCGATAGATCTATCCATCATTATGACCCTCTCTAGAGCCACCAATAGAAAACCTAGGGTCTCTCCCGATCAACTCCTATCAGTGGAAGCCCTATCGGCCTCCGCACCACAATGTGCTCCCAGCACCAAACCTATAGAAGTGATGTCAGCACCAGACATCGACCCCCCTTGTATACGACCCCGTAAAGGATCCTATACAAGCGGCACAGTACAAAGCTACCCCAAGCAAACCTATATCCATGGTCTCTCATGTCACAGACCACATCTGAAAGTAGCCATGGTAATCTGCATCCACTCTGGTGGCATAGAAGAAGGCCACCCACCACCCCTACCAAAACTTGGGTCAACCGAGATGCCCTAGGCATCCGCCTCAAAGCCTCGATGTTCACTCCGCCCTTCTCCAGGATGAAGCTCGGGTCCTCGCACAATCTCATCATAGCGTGGCCCTGATTGGCCGAAGGGGTCATGAATCGACCATGTATGGGGATCCTCAAGATCCTCCATACATCCTCTAGAGTGGGAGTCATCTCCCCTATCGATAGCCAAAAGCAGGATGACTCCGGATACCATCTCTCTACTAGGGCTGTCAGTAGCCCCATGTCTGTAGGAATTTGTGGCATCTCTACCACATGCTGTAGTCCTACCTCTACCAATCTATCTCGCTCGACCTGATCGAGCATGGCCAAATCATCTCTTAGACCTCCGTATTTCCACTCCCGACTCTTTAGCAATCCCCTCTACAAAATAAGCAATAAAACAACAAAAATCATTAGTACATAATCATTAAAAAAAATCAATTAAAATCAAATCATCCCATAAAAGTTGATATCGCCCATTATTGGATGATATCGTACCAAATTTAGATAAAATCATCCTTAATAGGATGAAATCATCTTCATTCTTCAATTTGGGGATCGCCCCTTATTGGACGGGATCGCCCCTATTTCTTCGATTTCGTCCCTAGACGAAATCGGCAATATAGAGACGATTTCGTCGACGGCCTAAAAATGGTCGCGACGCCCAAAAAAACTTAAAATTCAAGTCAAAAATCAAGTAAATCAAGTTAAAAACATAGTAAAACTAGGTTTAGATCCTTACCCGCAACCCGCATCGGATCTCTGTCGATCTGTGTGTCGTTTCCACCATTTCGCTTGCAGAGCTCTGAAACAGTGAAAGTGAACAGTAAAAATGAATTAGGGTTTTACCCTATTTTTCTTATTTTTATTCAAAATGACATTTTTTTTAATTTTTGCTTTTTCATGCTTTTACCTCAAACGTTCGATTTGGGTAAAAACTCGGAGGGGGCACCATAGCAAACAGTCGTACGATTCGACCTAGAATCATCATCTAAAAAATGGAATAAATTTTTGCTTTCTCATAAAGCATGAAGAACTCGTCTTTAACGCATTTTTTTAGAAAATTTGCTAAAGAGGGGGCAAAATGTAGCACCCTAAAATTGGCACAGTTAAACCATCAGTAAAAAGTAGAAATTTGAATTTTAACCCCGAAACCGCCCGTTAACCGCTTACCTCATTTTTCATGCCATTTTTAGAGGTTGTTGTGACCGTTGGACGATATCGTCGTCGATCTGATGATATCATCGTCGATCTGACGATATCGTCCCAAATCGGATGAATTCGTCTGGAACAGAACGTCCAGACGATTTCATCCCAAAACCAAATTTTTGCAATTAGCTTATATTCCAATGACCTCTCCAACTTGGGCAGAAGCGTGTCTACGTGGTTGGAGATTCCCACATTGAGGATCTCCCAGATTGGGATGATCCCCAACCTCCTAACCTCCCCCTAATCCTATATAAACTAGGATTTTCCTAGTTTATCCCCTGACTCCCTCCCTGACTCCCTACCTTGCTGGATGATTATTTCCCTACAATTTTAGTTTTTTTGTGATCTCCCATCATTTGCACTTGTGTTTTCAAGTTTTGTTGCAGGATTTCACTGTGTTTCAGTCGGAGGTAGCTCGGATCATCGTAGGTGATTCAACTACAATTTTAGATGATCCTATCAAGATCGGTGATGATCTTGTACGATTACAGATGATCTGGTCTACAATTCAGCTTGGGGGCAATCAGAGCCCTGAGTTTGCATTCTCTATCTCATTTTCCTTATTTATTGGTGCATTAGATTAATTTACTTCTATTTTGCATCTTGGAGTTCACCTCATTTAGCATAATTGCATGATAAAATTCAAAATAAGTTTCCAAAATAGTGCATCTCATTTAATTTGATATCTGGATTTATCATTCAAACATCTATACTCTTATTTCTATCATTTTGCATCATTCTTGCAATTGTATTTTTGGTTTTTGGTGTCTGTTTTCTTGATTGCAGGTTTCTGATGAATTCGTCAGGTCGCTGATGATCTTGGGTGATCTCGGATGATCTCCTATGATTTGGGATGATTCTGTACAATTACAGATGATCCTGTCATATCCGGGATGATCTGGACTCCTACAAGCTTCAGAATCTTCATCAGACATCAGAAATCAGGTGTACTCTTCTCCATTTTATATATTCTCTGTATTCAATCACATTAGGATTCATTTATGTCTTATGTCTTCATATAAATCAGAATCTTCATATAGAATAGCTTAGCTTCATTTTGGCCAACCTAGGAATCTGAATGATTGAACATAAAACGAACAAATCAAACCCATTCTCAACCTAGGCGTGGAAAGCGCCACTCAAAGTTTCCTGGTGAACCCCACCATCCGTCAAAAATTCACCTTTATACCCCTCCCCGAGAGGCGCGACCTTCAAAGGGCCTCTCCGTCCGAGGTATTGTTCCATCCTTTTCTCACCCCCCTTTCGGGTACGGATCCTTTAGCTTGAAGGTAAGGGTGCAAAAAATTTGGGCGATACAAAAACCAACGAGAAATCCCAAGACAATAATAAGGACAAGGGGGGAGTATGTCCATTAAATACTGGGAGAGGTAGAGGATATTTTCCACCTAGAAGAGGTAGAGGGTGGGGAAGGATTTGACCCCCTACGCCTAGATGGTTGAGGGATACACCATTAGCCTATTTGAATTGGACCAAGAACCTGTGAGGCATCCCTTGGTTGAGAGAGACTGTATCCAACTTGAGAGGAAGACAACCATGGGGATAACCTCCATTAAATCAACCCAGACCAAGAAGAGTGGAATCTGGAAGAGGATGAGGTCAGGAAAGGGAAGTTCTAGAGAATGTTCATTGAGGTTCTATAGTAAGAGGATGTGGTTGAGGAAGACTTAGGCAAGAAAGAGACCTTGACAATGGAGGAAGAGTACACTTTGCCAATGAAAGAAGTTAAGGACTACAAATAAATCATTCACCGAGCTTAGAAGTAAAATTGATACGAGGATATAGACAGAGAAATAACTCTAATGATAGTGAATTATTGAGCATAAACTAGTAAGACCCCAAGGTCTTACTATAAAATTATTAACAAATTAATGTAAATGTAATTGCAGGCCACTCAAAGGGGGCTCCCTTGTAATCTCTTTGCCACTATAGGGGGATCCCTCCTTGGAATATATGATTCTTATTCTTATTATTCATGGATGATTTGATATGGATGGCCAACCTAATATATATATCTACCCTAAAGCTACGTTGGTGAAGAGACGTGATGGTTCACGTTATGAAGGGTTGTGATGGTTCACTTTATAAGTTAATAATATAATAATTAAATGATTAATAATACTAACTAATACTAACTAATAATGTTAGGATTGAGGATCCTAACATGCCACCCTCCTTAAAAATATCTTTGTCCTCAAATCTCAAAGTGAGAAGCTTTGTCCTTTGTTTTCCAAGAAGGATTTGTGTAAGTTCTTGGACTCTTTTAATGGCATCCTTTCGTAGGCAGGGATATCGAGAAGGATGAAGCATTAGCGGGGGGTTTCCAAGAACAATAGTAGAATCTTCCTTAGGAAAATCATGATGACGATGGGAGGGCAACCCTTAGGGTTCCTCAAATACTTCAAAATGATGCATCAAAAGTGATGGTAATGATTTCATATCATTTTTTGGTTCCTTGGTAGAGCCAACGGAGAAGGAGTGTGTAGTCACTCTGCGTTGGTTCCGAATAGGTTTGGTCATATGGCAAGAACTCACTATTGGTGAGGAAGGTATGTGTAGGTCTTGTAGAGTGCATGTTTGGCTAGCATTTATCACTTTGGGTATGTCTACTTCATCCTTGCTTGGTACATCAATCACTTCTTGCACATCGACCTCATTGTATTCATTGCGGTGAGTAGGTGCACTGGTCGCTTCGGACACAACTACCTCATCTGCTTGCTCTATGGAGAGATAGGGATCAACTTCCTTCAATAAATACAATGTTAGTGTAGCACATTTATGGTGGGGTCCAAATTGTTCATCACAATTATCACAAAGTCCTTTTGCTCGTCGTTCCTTCATCTCCTCAAAGCTAAGATGTTTAATTTGTAAAGTTCGATTAGATTTTGGGGTTGTGTAAGTTCTTTGTGCCCTTTCATTATGCATAGGTTTGGGAGCGATGTAAGTGGTTGACAATTTTTCCATAAGTGGTTTCCCTAATCGTTGTTGTGCATTGATTTTATCTTCATCTAATTTTGCCAATCCATAGGTCTGCATCATGGTATAGGGATTGAACCTTGTCACCTCCATTCTAATTTCCTCTTTTAATCCCCTAATGAAGCCATTGATGAGAATTGATTCATCCAATATTGTGTTGTGTTTGGTGATATCCTCAAACCAATTTTGATACTCACGTACATAAGTGATTTGATGAATATCTTTGAGCAATTCCCACATGACTGGGTCCCACATGGCTCTGATACCAAATGGTAAGACCCTAAGGTCTTACTATAAAATTATTAACAAATTAATGTAAATGTAATCGTAGGCCACTCAAAGGGGGCTCCCTTGTAATCGCTTTGCCACTATAGGGGGCTCTCTCCTTGGAATCTATGATTTTTATTCTTATTATTCATGGATGATTTGATATGGATGGCCAACCTAATATATATATCTACCCTAAAGCTATGTTGGTGAAGAGACGTGATGGTTCACTTTATAAGTTAATAATATAATAATTAAATGATTAATAATACTAACTAATAATGTTAGGATTGAGGATCCTAACAAAAACCTACCTCACGATCAATCAACAACATGATGAGAATAAGTATTTCTAAGAGGGAGTCCTACACATTGAAATTGCACAATTCTAAACTGTACACAACAATCAAAGAGAAGGAGATCGAACAGAAGGTTAGTTGGCTCTTAGTAATGCGATCACCCGTAATGTAGAAATTGGGAACCTAATTTATGAGTCAATAGATGGTATCATACAAGTGAATATCACTATACAATTTCCATGATGATAAGCATCAAAATAGTTATTAAAAAAATAGAAAAGTATCTTAATTGCAAAAATTCTTCAAGATGCAATTAAGATGGAAGGGGTTGAAAACTAAAAACAGTGACCCCTTCTAGGAAACAAATTATCTTAATTGTGAAAATCCTTCGGGACGTAATTAATATGGAGGGTGATTAAAAACCAGTAATTGTGGTCCCCTCTAGGAAAGAAAAGAAAAGAAAAAGAAATAAAATAGGCAAGAAAAGGATAAAATAAGGAAAAGGATAAAATTGCATACACTAAGGTGACAAGTTGTCAATAATCAACATGCATAGGAGCTAAGGTGGTGAAAATTTAGCGATGAATATGTTAGGGTTAAAAAAGTATAAAAAGCAAACGCCATGCATAAATTTTCTTTCCCACTCATAGATCGTACAAGGCAACAATGAAATTTCGAAGAATTGAAGGTAAAAAGGGTGCAACTGAAGAAATTTTCTATATGGGAAGTGGAAATTCACCAAATTACTTAAGGATTTTGTGAACCATTTTATTGTGCACCACAACAATTTTTATTTTAGAAAACCAACCTATTAGGAGGAATAAGTTGTCGTAATTAGTGTTTTACTCCAGAGAAAATAAGTTTTTTTAGAAAATGAGTTGCAGTTTACAATAAGTAGTGGTACAAGCGAGGGTTTGAGGAAAGGGAGCACCCAGTAAAACCTTAATATAGAACAATAAATCTATGGTTTGATTTTCCAATAATAGAGAAGAAAAAGTTGCATGGAAGGAAAAATAAGCAAACCCTGGAGTAGGAATTCGCCATAAAAAGCATGGACAAATTATTGAGGCCAGAAATTGCCTCATTCATAGACCATTTTTGGATATTTCATAAACTATTTGATAGACCTTATGCTATGTTTTTATGCTAATTTTGATGATGGAATGCATTATGTATTACTATTTACATGTTTAAATGTTCAGGAGCATAGTACTCTATTTTGACCATTTTCTGCATTTTTTGCACTATTTTAGCTGATTTACCTAGCAAATAAATATTTATTTGAATATGTAATAATGTATGTTGATATGTATTCCATTCTGGGATCATGTTATTTGTTTTCCTTGCCTTCTAACCTGTTCAAATTGCAAAAAGGTGCCAAAACCTGTTCAAACTGGTATGACTGTGCAGAAAATAGAATTTGACCATACAAATTCCAGCCAATTGTGCATAAACAACATGGCTTGGAATTTGTCAATGCCAGCACATAAAACTTATGGAATTAGTCTTTTGAGGACTTAAGAAGACTACCTAGCCGGTCAAACCCATCGTCCTGAGCAATTGATGCATGGATAAGCATCAAAACTGTTACATTGCCTGATATTCTAGAGCAACTCTAGAATGAGCGGAGCAGGACCAGTTTTGGTCAAAACTATCAACAGAATGGTCAGAAAGGTGGAAAATGGTGAAATGAGGATGGATACAACTGTATGAGGGGTTTTCTCACCTCTTCCAACGCATTTCTCCCAATGGATGATGCCCAACAAGGAAAATGGATATGTTGTAGCAGAACAGTTTCTTGCATTTCAGGAAGACAACTCCAGAATAGTTGTTGAATCCCTAAAATGCAGCAACAGAATGAATCAGCATATGTAATAGAATAGTATAAATAACCAAGCTCCCATATTGGTTGAGCATATAGGGAAATAGGGATAGAGAAATATCAAGATAGATAGACATTTTTGTTTCAGCTATAACAGAGCAGTAATTCTACAAGATTTCTCCTGCATTGTTGTAATGTCATGTCATAATCAATAAAAGGTGTAGTTTCTTCATTAAATTTAGTATCTTGAGTGGATGTGTGAGCATTAGGTAGTTTAGAGTAGTCTTCTTGCCTTCTTCTAGATCAGGGAGCAAGGGCCCACTTCCAGGCCCAGGAGAAGGATCAACTTTTGATAGGTTTTCTATTCATTTCTTGCTACAACAAATTAGCAGAAACCTGACAATTTCCATTTCATGTGCTAAATTTGTTGTGTTTGTAGATGCATGTAGTATTAGTGTTATAGATGTATATTCATGGTAGTTGATCACCTAGCATAGTCTTTTGAATCTTACAACACTTTTGATATTCCCCTATTTTTAGCAATTGTTTCCAGTTCTTGGTATTTCCATTTGTGTTAATTGATTTCCAGTTGTTTCATTTCTGCAACATTTTATTCTAGCATTTTAATTTTGTTAATGTAATTAGGATTTACTTTCTATAAAACTATTATTTCTATCATTTCCATTTTGCAAGCATAAATAGGTTTCATTTCTGTTATTTCTGATTCTACAAGAGTAATTAGTTTCAATCTTCTACAATCTTTCCATTTCTACAATTTTATTTTAGCAATTGTAATTAGGAGTTCAATTCAACTCATAGGATTAGAGGTGACACCAGAAACCCCAAAACTAACTAGTCTTATCAATAAATCTATTTCCTGAGTAAATTGACCTTCAAGTTGCTTACCTCTGCTATCGTATACAACCATTAGGACACCACCCTGGATTGACAATTATAATGATTAAATGGTGTGATTGATGACACTCATAATTTTTGGTACCATTTTTAGGGAACCAAGGTGTTGTTAGGAGAAGTAAAGCAGGCCAAGAATTGTTATCTTGATACAAGTAATAGTTCTTGGAAACTTGTACTTCAGTTTATTTAGCAAATAAGCATGAATGCATAGGCCAAGAGATGAAAGAGGGAGGTTTATCAGAACCAGCTCTTTCCTAGAAAGGTGTTCTTCATGATCAGGTGAAGACTTTCCTATGTATGAAATCCTTGAAAGACTTAAATGAGAATCATCTTCTTCATCAGCCAAAATTTTGGGACCTTTGGAAGAAGAACTCTTAGAAGCACTTACTTCCAGACATCCCTCTGGACCTAGTCCATATGAACAAATTATAAAAGTCAAAAGTGAGGGGGACACTATGGTAGAAGAACGTGATAGGGATGTTATAGTTCAAGGTGAAAACCCTACTAGGACTTTTGAATATCCTATTCAGCTGAATCCTACTCAGAATGCTCCTATGAAAACAATTTCACCTTCTGTATTGCCAACCTTTAGGGGAATTGTCTCTGAGGATCTTGACCAATTCTTGTTTGAATTTAAGGTTCTGTGTCAGACTTATGACTATGTAAATGATAATCAAAAATTGAAATTGTTTCCATCTACACTTAAAGATGCAACTTTACACTGGTTTATGAGTCTTGAACCTGATTCAATCCGCACTTGGGAACAAATGGAAACTGTATTCTTGGATAAATATCAGGAGTATTGTAGAGTGCGGAATAGAAAGGATGAATTATTTTGGATTAAACAAGAGGAGGATGAGAATTTAGAGGACTATCTTGATAGATTTACCTTTATCCAAAAGAGATGTGGTCCTGTAGAATCTGACCTGTTGAAGACTATATTTTTGAGAGGTTTGCAGGATGATTCCAGAGAAGTATTATATTTAATGGGAAAAGGAGATGTGAACCAGCTTGACATTAATGATATTGTAGAGTTATGCAAAAATTATTCTCGCACTAGGCAAAGAAGGAAGAAGCGGAGTCCTAGTACTAATGATATGAAGGAATTAATGGAGGAAATGGCTAACATGAAAACTGATATTCTTGTCCAATTAAATTCCGCATTAGGGGAAAGAAATGCAAGATCTAACTCTACACCTCCTTTGGCTATCTATTGCCCAAGATGTAGAAACAAGCATGCCTTACAGGACTATCCCCTGAACAGAACTTCCATCTCAGCTATTTGTGGCATTTTCTCAAAAGAGCACATGACTGATAAGTGTCATCTCTTGCCTCAACTCAAAAACATTTTGGAAACTCAGATTGAAGAACTTAATGTTATTGGGCAAAGGCAGGGAGGTAACTTTTCACAATATCAAAATACCCCTCACTTTCCTATAGGTTGGGGATAAACTCCTTGGAATATGCCATGGGGATATGCAGAACCACCTTCACAACCCTGGAATCAATCTTGGACATCTCCCCAAGATTGGCCACATCCACCCTGGAATCCTGTTAATCCACCTTGGACACAAAATCAACAATATGGGCAAATATGGGGGCAACAATACCCATCATATCAAGGGCAACAAAGGTATCAAGGACAAACTCAAAACCTGCTACCTACTCCTAATAAAAATTTTTAGGGAAGAGTGCAACCACAACAAGCACAACAGGTAAAACAACCTCCACTTCCAGCTCAACCTATGGCTAACCCAAATAATACCAGACAAGCAACCCCTATTTATGGAGTTGAGTCTAAAGAAACTATTGTAGTTCATGTACTCGATTGTAGTAATATCCAATTGCATTCAGGAAAGGTCTTACCTGACCCTGCTCCACCCACCATTGAAGAAATTGATGGAAAACAAGAATCTTCCAACCCTAAACAGTTACCAACAACTTTGGAAAAGGAGAAAGAAAAATAAAAAAATGTGCAGGTGAAAGATGTACCCCCTACAGGAATGATACCATATCCTGAAAGGTTTGATAATACTATAACTATCCCTAAATCAGAGTTAGTCACAGAACTTAATAAAATGACTATATCCCTTCCTTTGTTGCAAGCAATAAAGGATGTGCCATTAATTAAGAAAACCATTCAAGAGTTGTGTATTCAGAAACCTAGCAGAAAGAAGAAGGCCTTTCCTAAAACTATGCAAGTAGAAGGGAAATTGGCTGACCTACTATCTAGAAAACTTGTTCCTCCAAAATATAGTGATCCAGGAAGTCCAATTGTCACAATCACTATTGGGCTAGTACAAATTCCAAATGTATTGATTGATCTTGGAGTTGCAATTAATGTAATGACTAAAGACACAATGCAAAAATTACAGCTCAATAATCTCAGTCCTACAACTACAGTTTTAGAAATGGTTGATAGGTCAGTTGCAAAACCAGAAGGAATACTGGAAGATATTTCCATAGAAGTCTCTTCTTGGGAATATCCTATAGATTTCCTGGTATTGCAGCCTAGAAACTTAGCTAATGGCTATCCCATCATTCTAGGATGACCTTGGCTTGCCACTGTAGCTGCTTTTATAGACTGCAGATCTGGGGAAATGACTATTTCAAATGGCATTGATCTCAAAAATATTTCCCTTTATCCACCTGCCCAACCTTCAACCAAATTTTTTGGATAGATATGGTTTCCTGAGTCTGATGAAGAATAGGAAGAAACTGTTTCCACTCTAGCCATAATAATAGTAAAGGAACATATTGAGGAAATCAACTCACAAGAAAGAGAAATATTTGAGGATGAAACTATCCTAGTTGAGACATTACAAGAAGAAGGACTTAAAGATGATCAAGTCCTTGTTCATCGCTTGTTGTGGAAGGATGAAGAACAGACCTCAGAACATCTGTCATCCATTCCAATACAAGAAAGCTCTTTCACACTGCCACATGGATGGCATCAACATCTTCTTACTTCTTTCACATGTCCTATGCAAGGAATGATTCCATCATGTATTACTTTTGAAATAGAATCTAGAGTATTTCATACTTTGCAACCACATCACTATCCATTAAATTCTTTGATCAGCAAGTATGGAGCAGTCAACTCCATTCATCCAGGGATTAAACAAATAGAAGTACAACCAGGTAAAATTTTGAATATTAATAGTTGGTTGACTGATGAACAAGAAGCAAAGTTATTTGTTGTCCTACAAAAACATGTTCAAGATTTTGCTTGGAGTTACAAGGATATGACTAGAATTCACCCTGATGTGTGTACACATAGGATATACACTGAAGATGTTAAACCTGTGAGACAACCTCAAAGACGTTTGAATCCTGCTCTGAAAGATATTGTCAAGGAAGAAATTGAAAAACTTTTAGATGTAGGGTTCATTTATCCAATTTCAGATAGTCGGTGGGTTTCTCCATTGGTTATTGTTCCAAAGAAAAATGGGAAAATGAGAGTGTGTGTAGACTACAGAGAGTTGAACAAGGTCACACATAAGGACCATTTCCCATTACCTTTCATAGACCAAGTGTTAGATACCCTTGCTGGCAAGAAATTCTTCTATTTTCTTGATGGATTCAGTGGATATAATCAGATACAAGTTGCACCTGAAGACCAAGAGAAAACTACTTTCACATGCCCTTGGGGAACATTTGCTTATAGGGTCTTGCCTTTTGGTTTATGTAATGCTCCAACAACCTTTCAAAGAGCTATTTTGGCAATATTATCTGATTTGACAAATGAAAGTGTGGAAATCTACATGGATGATTTCACAATATGTGGGGAAACTTTTGATTATACCTTAGAACAACTTGAAAAAGTTTTAACACATTGTGAAACATACCATTTGTCTTTAAATCCTAAAAAATATTTTCTAATGATGGAGGAAGGGATTATCCTTGGTCATCATATTTCCTCTCATGGGATTAAGGTTGATCCCAAGAAGGTGGAAGTCATCAAAAACCTTCCTCCTCCAAAAACTCAAACTGATGTAAGGAGTTTCTTGGGACATATTGGTTTCTACCGTAGATTTATTGCAAATTTTAGTACCATAGCCAATCCAATGTTTGCATTATTGACTAAGGATTCTGAATTTACTTGGTCTACTGAATGTCAAAAGTCTTTTGAAGCATTGAAAGAGAAATTAACAACTCCCCCTATGTTGAGAGGACCTAATTGGGAACTGCCATTCCATATTCAGACTGATGCTTCCAATACTGCTATTGGAGCAACACTAGGTCAAATTGAAAATGGAGAACATTATGCCATTTACTACATTAGTAAAAACTTGACAAGAGCTGAAAAGAACTACACTACTACTGAGAAGGAATTCTTGGTTGTGGTATATGCTATTAATAAATTTTGACACTATATCATAGGATATCAAGTGTTCATCCATACAGATCATGTTGCTATTAAATACTTGATGAATAAACCTCTAGTTAGTGCAAGAATTATTCGTTGGTTAATATTGTTGCAGGAATTTGATATCACCATAGTTAATAAACCAGGGAAGGCTAATGTAGTAGTAGATTTTCTATCAAGATTGCCAAACACAGACACAGGGGAATTGGTTGAAGATGCTTTTCCTGATGAAAAATTATTTGCTATTTTTGTACAATCTCCATGGTTTGTAGATATAGCTAATTACTTAGCTACAGGAAAAATTCCTCTTCACTTCACTCCTAAACAAAAGAAATAGTTAATCAAGCAAAGTGCTTCCTTTAAATGGATAGGAGGTCTACTCTTTAAATGCAGTCCTGACCATGTTCTACGCAGGTGCATCCGCAAGGATGAAGTGTATGACATTCTTCGTGCATGTCATGATGAACCATCTGGAGGGCACTATTCAGTACAGAGTACAATTCAAAAAATCTTGGGTGTTGGCTACTACTGGCCATCCCTGCATAAGGATGTAAAGAAATATGTCAGACATTGTGATGCATGCCAAAGAATGGGAAAGCCTACCTATACCAGTGAAATGCCATTGCAACCTCAAGTAGGTATAGAACCATTTGAGAGGTGGGGGTTAGACTTTGTAGGACCTATTGACCCACCTTCTCAAGGTAAGGTGCATATTTTGGTATGTACTGATTATGTGACTAAATGGGTAGAAGCGCGTGCTTTTAAGCATGCACGAGAGGAAAAGGTTGTTGATTTTCTGTATTCACAAATTTTTTTGTGTTTTGGAGCCCCACACACTATTACCACAGATCAAGGACCTCAATTTACATCAAAGGTTGTTGAAGCCTTCACCAAACTATATGAAATCAAGCATAGGAAATCCTCACCTTATCACCCTCAGGAGAATGGTCAAGTTGAAGTGACAAATCAGGAATTAGAAAGAATCTTAACCAAAATAGTAGCTTCCCATAGGAGGAATTGGATGGATAAACTACCGAAGTAGTTTGGGCTTATAACACATGGAAATCCACTACAGGATTTACACCTTATGAATTGGTTTATGGTAAAAAACCTCTTTTGCCTATTGAATTTGAATTACTAACACTTCGAACTACTTTGGAAGTTGGTATTGATTTGTCATAGGCACAAGTAGACCAGATTTTGCAACTCAATGCATTGGATGAACTACGAATGGATGCATTGCACCAGACTGAGATGATTCAAGCACAATGAAAGTTGTGGCATGACAGTCACATTCAACAACAAAAATTTTAACAAGGTGATTGGGCTTTGTTGTTTGACTCTCGTTATGAAGACTTTCCTGGGAAGTTGCAGACTAGGTGGCTTGGACCATATCAGATCGAAGAAGTGTTTGAAAATGGAGTTGTTCACCTTTCACCCATTGATGATTCACGTAGGAAGTTAGTGGTTAATGGGTATCATCTTCAGATATATCATAAACCACTAAATAAGGATGAGTTTCTAAAGCAAGTGGAGCAATTGGATGTACGCATGTTGGAAGGAACCACTTCTTCCACAATAAATTCAAATAAAAAAAAATATTAAAAAAATAAAAAAAAAAAAAAAAATAATAAAAAAATGAATAATTCAGAAAGTGAAAACCTCCTAGGAGGCACTTCTGAATTGGCTTGCATGAAAACCGGTTGTTCGACATGTTTGCCTTGTCAGATTCACAATCATTGTCCCATATGTTCTCACAATCATTGTTTTCTCTATTCTCAGAACTGCACCTATCTTATTCAGTAGAAGAGCTAGCTAGTAGTCAGCAGAAACAACCATCTGTACAAATGTAGATAAGTGGTTAAATCAGGTATGTGCCCTTTACATTTTAAACATTGTAGATAGTTAGTATGTAGTGTGTAAAGTCACTAATTAGTACATAAAGCATTCATAAGGTTTGATCCAAAAGATATCCATCTAGTCAATGGGAGATAAAACATTTTAGGCTATTTTAAGATGAAGGAAACAGAAAAAGTTGGAAAAAGAGCTTTGAAATAATGTGATTCTCCAAAATGAGAATACTACTTAGCTTCAGAATGATGGAAGCTCCAGAATGAGATTGTTGCTTCTAAACAAAAATAACTTCAGAATGAAGAGGGTTTGTGCTCCAGAATGAGGAAGGATTTTTTACCTTCGAAATAAAATAATGTCATGCTTCAGAATGAAAAATAAACTTCAAAATGAGCAGGGGCAAAGGACGAAATGTCATGTGGCATAAGAGTGTTTTTAATTTCATCATTTGAAGTTGGAAATAACAAATGAGGGCACACATTCCAAGCATAGTATTTCAAGGCTGCAATGAGAAAGATATCATGGGGAACTATTGCGTGCTTCACGATATGCGAAATCATTGGCACATGCAACAAGGCACTTTGGTAGAAGGAAACTCTACACGTTGTACATGATGAAGCCAACGATTAACTGCCACCTCAACAAGCCATAACCATTTAATCACAAGTAGCAAAAAAATATAAATCATGTTCCTATAGGGAATAGGAGTCTGCCACGTGACGAGTAAAAGGGGATTTAATTTTTCAAACACTCCGACATATTCCGAAGTTGGTTCCTGCATTGAGAAAAATTAAATTTCGTAGCCAAAAATATTATAGCCCCCATAGATGCAAATTGTTCGATCCAAACCTGAAAATGACCTACTCCAGAAGGCTAAGAGAAAATAGAGCATAGAAAATTGAAATGGGGGAAAGAAGAATAAAATTGAGTCAAAAAACGTAGATTGTCTATGAGGAGATCCTGAGTCGCTACATATCTTTACAGAAGTAGGATTGATGTCATTTAAAATTTGTACACACTCTCAGGGACAACCAGGCTCACATCAATGGCATGACAATCCAGGTAACACCAGAAATCCTAAGCCACATTACTGAATTACCTCTACAAGGGTTACAGATTTTAAAAGCTGGTAAAAATGCCCTAACTAAAATAGTTAACCAGTTTAAGGAAGAAGGGGATAAACCAATTGAGTTTTTAATGAACAATAATGTCTGCAAAGGGGTAAAAAGAACCAGTTTACAACATCCTTGGGAGAATGTAGCAGTCTGGGTAATCATATTTCTGACTTGTGATGGGCAATTTATCATTTTATCTGGACACCATATTAGAATTTTAAACCATTTGAGGCATGGTGGTTCAAACCCAGAATTCAGAATAAATATCCCTCTATATTTATACCAAGAGTTACAAAATATGGCCAAATGATACCAAATAGGGAAAGGGACTCCTAAACATCATGGGCTCATTAAGCTAATTTGTAAACATCATTTTAGGGGAAACCCTAGAAGTTTTGATAGATTTTTCTCTGCATGGAATGATTTGGAAGTTGAAAGCCTAAGTTTGAAAGCCCTAAATATGAAGAAGAAATAGAAGATAAAAGCCCTAGAAACCCTGAAATTGAAATTGAATCCTCTAAAAATGAAATTCCCTCTTCACCACAGGGACCTCCATATTCTAGGACCAGGAAGCAAAGAGAGAAACAATCTAAGTTTGGTCCTATAGGAAAAATAAGGAAGGTTACATTTTCTGAAAATGTAACTATTTTTCCAACACATCCCACTGAGCAGCTTGGGAGTTCAAGCAGGGAAGAGTAGATGGAGGAGGAGACACCTGGAGTAGAATCTACTCCAGAATTATCAAAATTTGTTCCAAAATCCCCTAAAAAGGTCAAACACAAACAATCTACTATGGGGTTGCGAAGGTCCTCTAGACTTCAGAAGTAGAAAGTAATGGAGGAGGTAGAGGATGTAGAGGTAGTATCACTGTCCCAACAAATAAGTGTAGAGCAGGAAAAATATATTGATACATCTGATAAAGTTATGTTGCAGGACGAAGTGCTTGTAGATGATATTACAGAAGAAGCATATATAGGCTCAGAGGATGCAAAGGTAGGCACAACAATTATAGACAGATACAACAATACCTACAATGCATATCCCACTGGTTGATTATTCTGATTCTGAAGAAGAGCCCATAGCAGAGGAAGAGAAGGAAGATATACAAGAACAATTGCATGCTGCTAGAAGTGTCATTAGGACACAGATGGGTTGGATTGAACAACATGAAGCCTCTATCAAAGAAAAGGATAAACTTATTGCTGATTTGCAGTAGGAGGTAGATGAATTAAAGGCTAAGTTGTCAACTCTGGAGCAACAACCTACAGAATCTGATTCTAAAGATGAGTTGGCTAGAATTCTATTGGAATTGGTAGAAGAGCATAGGGAGGGAGCTATACCTGAAGAAGAATCACCTATCAGAGGAGTAGAAATAGAAGAGACAGCAACACAAATCTTCCAGTAGGATGTAAGTATGACAGAACATGAAGATTCAAGGGCTTTTGTAGAATATTCTGATAATTTTCCACAACAAACATCATAAGCAACAATGGATGCCAGTGAACAAGAGGAAGTATAGGAACAAGTAAATGTGCATTCCCCTCAAGTTTCTGTTGAATTGACTACATCTGGTTCACCTCAAATTAAAACAATAGATATTGGGGTGCAAGTGGATTTACCCCTTATGGACACAACAGAAATTGGAATACAAGTAGATCTACCTCCAAAAATGCAACAGATAGCTAGGCCCCCACAAACAGTTACACTAACAAAGTATAATGAGGACATAGCACATTGGATGCTTAAGTGTCAAAGAATGGAAGCACAAATTGCATCTTTGAAATCTATGGAACAAAAACTTGATGCTCAAAGTGCACAAACAAATAAGTTGCAAGGACAAGTTCAGTATCTTTGTCAGGTTGTAGAGTATCTAATTCAGTTTCGAAGGCCAGCTAGATTTTATAGTTTAATCTTGAAAGAAAGGTACCTCCATTGGCAAGTAATGAGAATTTGTTCTGATCTCCCCTATGAAATAAACATCTAGAAGAATTTCTAGAAGCCTATTTGCATAGTCCAGAAGAACAGAAGAATTTGATGTGTGAATTGTTCCTGCACCAGTTTCTCATACCTAAGAATGTGACATTCTTGCCACATATCTTCATAGGAGATATACAGTTGAGAGCTTTCATATCTACATTAAAAAATCAGATCCATTGGGAGGAGGAGAAAAAGGTAAGCAAATAAATGGAGTTGAAAGTTGAACTGCTAATAAGACCTTCCCATGCCAATTATAGGACCTCCATAAACCAACATTTCACTATGATGAGGGAGCAGAGAATCAGAGAAGTTTATATAAGCAATCTTACTGATTGTGTAATGAGTTTTTAGGTCTTTTGTAACCAGCATTTTAGTAATGCTCTATCAGCTTGTAAGAGCAGGTGGGGAGAGTTGTCAATATCACTTCAAAAAAGGGAACCTATCTCACCCAACAACTTGTTGTGGTCCAGGAGAAGAGCAGAGGGCATAGTGTAGGTCATCCACAAACTAAAATATCATTGGATAGGTTTGAGATATAGGTTACCAACTGTTATAACCCCTGTTCCATATTTCTTTGATAATGATCCCCAACCAGATGAGCAGTTCCAAGAGTGGCTCAAGAAAATACAGGCAATCAGAGGATACTATCAAGTTCTAGGGCAAAAACTGAGTTATCAAGAATAGAATCTGGACATAGATCTTTGTGTTGTTGTGGCTTCACAGAATGCATGAGGACATGCATTACAATAGGTTGGGGGGAAATGATGAGGCCAAAAATTGCCTCATTCATAGACCATTTTTGGATATTTCATAAACTATTTGATAGACCTTATGCTATGTTTTTATGCTAATTTTGATGATGGAATGCATTATGTATTACTATTTACATGTTTAAATGTTCAGGAGCATAGTACTTTGTTTTGACCATTTTTTGCACTATTTTAGCTGATTTACCTAGAAAATAAACATTTATTTGAATATGTAATAATGTATGTTGATATGTATTCCATTCTAGGATCATGTTATTTGTTTTCCTTGCCTTCTAACTTGTTCAAATTGCAAAAAGGTGCCAAAACCTGTTCAAACTCTGACTATGCAGAAAATAGAATTTGACCATACAAATTCCAACTAGTTGTGCATAAATAGCATGGCTTGGAATTTGTCAATGCCAGCACGTAAAACTTATGGAATTAGTATTCTGAGGACTTAAGAAGACTACCTAGATGCATGGATAAGCGTCAAAACTATTACACTGCCTGATATTCTGGAGCAACTTCGAAATGAGCAGAGCAGGACCAATTTTGGTCAAAACTATCAATAGAACGGTCAGAAAGGTGGCAAATTGTGAGATAAAGGTGGATACAGCTATATGAGGGGTTTTTTCACCTCTTCCAATGCATTTCTTCTAATAAATTGCACCCAGCAAGTAAAATGGATATGTTGTAGAAGAATAGTTTTCTGCATTTCAGGAAGACAACTCTAGAATAGTTGTTGAATCCCTGAAAATCAACAACAGAACGAATCAGTATATGTAATAGAGTAGTATAAATAACCAAGCTCCCATATTGGTTGAGCATAGAGAAAAAAGGAAAGAAAAAAAAAAAAAAAAAAAAAGATTTTTTTTTTTTTTTTTAAAAAAAAAAAAAAAAGTAGGATTTCTCCTGCATTGTTGTAATGTCATGTCATAATCAATAAAAGGTGTAGTTTCTTCATTCAATTTAGTATCTTGAGTGGATGTGTGAGCATTAGGTATTTTAGAGCAGTCTTCTTGCCTTCTTCTAGATTAGGGAGCAAGGGCCCACTTCCAGGCCCAAGAGAAGGATCAACTTTTGACAGGTTTTCTATTCATTTCTTGCTGCAGCAGGTTAGCAGAAACCTGACAATTTCCATTTCATGTGCTAACTTTGTTGTGTTTATAGATGCATGTAGTATTAGTGCTATAGATTTATGTGCATGGTAGTTGATCACCTAGCATAGTCTTTTCAATCTTACAACACTTTTTGATATTCCCCTATTTTTAGCAGTTGTTTCTAGTTCTTGGTATTTCCATTTGTGTTAATTGATTTCCAGTTGTTTCATTTCTGCAACATTTTATTCTAGCCTTTTAATTATGTTAATGTAATTAGGATTTACTTTTTGTAAAACTGTTATTTCTGTCATTTCCATTTTGCAAGCATAAATATGTTTCATTTATGTTATTTATGATTCTGCAAGAGTAATTAGTTTCAATCTTTTGCAATCTTTCCATTTCTGCAATTTTGTTTCAGCAATTGTAATTAGGAGTTCAATTCAGCTCATAGGATTAGAGGTGACACCAAACTCCCCAAAAACTAACCTATTCCACCAATAAAGCCTATTTCCTAAATGAATTGATCTTCAAGTTGCTTACCTCTGCTATCACATACATCCATTAGGACACCGCCCTGGATTGACAATTATAATGATTAAATGGTGTGATTGACGACACTCATCAGAAATTATTTTTAAAAATTTGCATGTGTGAAGAAGTTCGAAGGGACAGTCATATAGTGCTACCATATTGTGAGAAAACCCCATTTTGAAAAAAAATTGCGCAAGGGAAGGAGAAATTGCATGTGTTACCCTAAAATTGCATTAAACAAGGGGATTCAAGGATTTTGGTAAATGGGTTTCACATATTTTGTACTTGTAAAAGAAAACAAGGGTTTTTGACCAAGTGATGATTTTTAAAACTATATGTATAATTTGGAGCAGTCATGGTATGATTCTGAGAGATATTGTATGGATTCTAAGCTCTCGATGATCCATTTTGTGCAGTTTGAAGGCTTTTGTATGGAATTTTTCATAGTGGTATAGATCTTGGTGAGTGTGTATAGAAGGGAGGAACCCCTATATGATTTAACATCAATTAGTATGATTTTAGATCAAGCTTGTACGATTTTGAGTGCCAATTGTGCGAATTACTGCAAGTGTATGAAATCGAGTCCAATTTAATAGATCCGGTTGGAGTTGTACGATCTAGATGGAAGTGTATGATTTGAAAGCATACATGTACAAATTGGTTGAGGCCTTGTATGACCTTGATAGTTTTTATATATTTTGGAGGCATCTATATGAACTTTTGTAATAATTTGGTGTAGTATTGTTTTGAATTGCTGAATCAGGGAAAAAGTATGCAAACGAGGATTTCATTCAGTGATGGCTGAAGTATGAACTCACAAAGAGACTATCAAGCTCATTTTGATCGTATTGCAGCATCTAGGGTTGATAGATCACCAGGACCATTGCACCAAAGATAACCATGACCCAGGTGATCTCCCCTACTTTACCCCATTCGAGACCAAGGATGATAATTCCAGTCACCGAGAAAGCGTGGTAACTATTCTTGGAGAGGGAGAGGAGGAAGGTCATGGAGGGGTCAGAGGCACTAGTGTGGTGGTAGAGGAAGATCACCACAACAATTCAAGAGGGAATATATGGAACCACTTAGGGAACCTAGAAGATAACTTTGTGGTGAAGTTCACTGAGAAAATATCCCAAAAGAATAGGAAGACTTACCCAGTGGAACATAGGAGGAGAAAGTGGACATCAAGGATGTCACTTTTGGGTAGCCAATGGGAGAATTTTGTAAAAAATGGTGGGTGAGTGCTGACAATAAACATCCATTGAAGGAGGCACTAAAGAAGGTTGGAGTGAGTATTTTAGTGCAAATCCCACCATAAGATAAGGTATTTTTCAATGAGTGCTTATTGAATATTCTCCAGTTATAAGAACTTACTAAGAATTGCATGATCATACGAGTAGGTAACCGGTATGTGAATGTGGAGTTCATGGTAGAGGCATTTCTATGGAAATTCGGATTTCCCATGAAAGGAGAGCCAGTTGTGAAGAAAATAGTTGATCCCATTGAGACGCACAGGTTGATCACGACACTCACATCGATGAAGTCACGTATGGCAACCAAGATTTTGGGTACTAGAACCCTTGGGATTTAAAAAAATTAGTTAAAGACAGATGAATTGGCTCGCATGATGAATGTCTTTATGGCTTGATTGTCTATAGAATCACAAACTTCGAAGATACCAATATGGATGGTACAATATGTGGAAGGTGTTTACAAGGGCTTGAAGTATGATTCATGAATTTTCTTGCAGGAATAGATGTAGTAATCATTGCAAGTGAGAATAAATATGTTTAACATTACCTTTCATGCCATTGCATTGTTATTGGATGTAGTTTCGAGATTGGGAATTCACTTTCCAGGGAGATCCCAACCAAGGAAAATAGCACCTAGTTAGCGAACCATAGTGCAATGGGTAAATATCATACCTTTATTGAAAGCCACTCCATATAAAAATAAGGCTAAGAAGATTACAAAGCAACCAAAACCACCAATTTAGGATGAGTCTAAGACTGCATCAAATAAGGATGTCCATACAAAGAGAAATAAAAGGCAATAGTTGGAATCGGTCTTCGAACAACAGGTCCAAGACCAAAAGTTGTAAAATTAACCTAGCGCTTTTGTAGAGGAGAAAGTAGATCAGCAATATAGCCCTGTATAGATTCAAACACAATGATAAAAGGATAAATAGGTGAAGTCAGCATCGAAAGTACAACCCGAGTCAACACCAAAAGAAGGGTGCTCTGATTTGGAGGGGTTAGATCTATTGAATTTGAATTTACCAAGTCTAGAAGGAATGGGAAAAATAATGGGATCCCCAAAATTACTACAGACCTCTAATTTTGAACTTTTGGATTCATCTAGATACTTCACCAGAATGGTGATAGTACCACCAGTTGCAAAATCAAAGCTCGTACTGGAGGTACCATTGGAAGCACCTAAGGAGATAAAGAAAATAAAAATTATGATGAGAGGCAATCATAGCCAATGGGAGAATATGACTATACAGGTAACATAAGAAGATCATGTTCATGACAAAATGATTTCAACTCAAATGGAAGTGCACCCAAACCTGCAAGATGAAGGGTTGACAACCAAGAAACAAGAGGACTTACCTAAGTTGTAGGAGGAAGTCCAAGTACTGGTGGAAGAGTAGTAGTTTCAAAAGAAGTCATTACTATCGAGAAGATGCAACCATCGGCAAAAGAAGAGATAAGTAAGGTGGTAGTACACAACCCACCACCTGAGAGAACAATAACCAGCATGACGAAATAAGTCGAAGGAAGTTCTCATCAAGGAGAAGAAGAAGGACAAATACCACCACAAGATAACATTGAGGAGCTTTGTACAAGCTTCCTAGTGGAATTATTTCACTTTGATCAGGTGGAGGATGTGGGTGAAAACACTAATGAATAGGTGGAGTACTTATTTCGACAGGCTAGTGAGATATTTGCTAGTGCTAGATTGCAGTTTTGTATTGGTAGCATGGAGCAATTAAAATAGTGGAGGGAGCAAACCTTTGCTGAATTGTAAAATATTGTGGAATGGGTGTGCAATAAGGATTGCATGAGGTAGATAGCACACATCCATTCACAACACCCATGGTTATTACCAGGAGGAGACATAACCATGATGCTTGATAGAAAGGATTTACTAGGAGTGAAGACCAATTATCGTACAAATCCATGAGTGTATTTGGATAGGACAACTTGTCAGACCTATCCATTGAATACAATAGGTATAAAATTTCAAAGAGTACCTTGGGAGTTGACCTTCATAATGAGGAAATTGAATTTCCTATCATATTGGATCGAGTGGCTCAACTTGGGTCTTGAACATGTTTACTAGGCTAAAGAAACATAGAGAGAGGAGGTAGAAGCTACTCAAAATGATATGGTTGCAATGGAGGATGAATTGAATCACAAAAAAACCATGACTGAGGAAAGAATAAAGAAAGTGGAAATAGTGTTAGCAAGCATGAAGCAGATTTAAGAAGAACAACTCCATTTACAGGAAGCTTAAAAATAGCTTGTGACCCAACAAGTAGAAGAGCGTACGAAGCATGTTGAAGCTCAAATGGTAGCACAGAATAAGCGGTTGGCTAAGTAGGCTACTCAGTTGAATATGGTAGAAGAACAATTGTAAAAACAAAATCATAAAATAGAAGAAATAGAAAAGGATACGACATGCTATAATAATATTATTCTAGATAATAAGACTATGTTCAAGGCTAAGGACGAGACTTTGGCAACAATGGAAGCTGACTTGCATTAGCATTTGTAGGTTATTACTAAAAACAACAAGAATTTAGCCATAGTAGCCCGAATGGAAGCAACGATGACAGATAAGCTATACAAGGGAGCATCCAAGCATGAGAAATATTTGGGAGTACTATTGACTATTATAGAAGAGAAGGCTAATGAGTATGGTTTGAAAGCCCTATAAGTTAATCAGTACGCACTCGCTTGAAGGATGAGCATATTGCATTACAACTTTTGCTTGTTTATTATCAAAAATAGGCCTCAAAAAAGATAAATAAGATTGAGATGGTGAGGACACCATTTGATTTAAAGGGGAGGGTAGATGTAGGTAACAAATCCATCTCCTAGAAGAAGAAAAAGTAATCCAGGGATTTGCATAGTTTTGTTGAATTTTACTCAATTTTTATGGAAGTGTACGAATGTCAAATCGTACAAGAAAAAAACAATATGTACAAGGGTGCACATGTATGATGTGAAATGAAATGAAATGAAGTTGGAATGTGCATTTGGGGTTAATTTGATTAATAAACCTTGTAAAAAGAATTATTTTAGAAATTTATTGGGAATGGTAGTTGTAAATGATGCAATGCTTCAGAAAATGCTTTATAAAAGTCTAGGAATGCATTATATAGCCCCATTTATTCATTTTTTGATGGTTCACTATGGTTCATTAATTGTTGTAATATCTATATAGAATTCCTAGAGTATGGATTGTGGAGTAGAATTGTTGTTCAATGAGTTATGTGTTGTTGAATGATGAAATACTATTGATAATATGAATATAATAACCATTTCCTTAGTTCCTTGTCCTTGTGAATTCCTCCATTTATTTTGGTTGTTGCAGGTTGTATAGTTAATGTGTAGCACATAATTTAACATGTATATGGATGGAATTGCATTGTGAATAATCCTATTACTCTACAGACTTGGTGTGAAGCATGGAGTGTATTATAAGATGATTTATAGTTGTATTTTAATTTTTTCCAGTAGTTGTACAATTTTTGGAATCGTCCATGGTGAGTATAATTCATTGCTAATGAATTAGGATTTGCATGTTGTGAAGAGTTGGAGCAATTGAGGCTTAGAACCTTCTCAAAATATGTTTTAGAAGAATTGGTTGTATCAAGTGATAGATATGGAAGATAGTTGCAACAACAGTTCATACAGACCGTACAAGGGTTTCTACAAAATCATATAAACTATCATTTTAACCAATTTGGTAATTAAGGCTGCAACCCAATTTTGCCAAATAAGGAAATAATGCTAGTTTGAGGAAATCGATTACAAAACCGATCGATTTGACCTAAAAAACTTGTTCTAAATAATTGGTTGTGTACTAAATTGTACCAATCATAGGTTTATATGATTTTTATCGTACAAATATATGATTTGAGGACCGTACAAGCTATTTGTGCAAGTTGAACTAGTGTACGATGAATACTATACAGGCTGTACGATTTGTACGAGTTGGGATTTGAGATATTTGGGATCATTTACATAGCTTCTAAAGCCATCTATCCATTATCAATACTACACCACTAGCATCTACATTCCATTTATTATACACAATCTCAAAATCATATCCCAATAGTTTAGTAACCCATTTTTGTTGCTCTAGGGTGGAGATACGTTGTTCTTGAAAGTATTTCAAACTATGATGATTGGTATGGATAATGAAATTTTGACCAATGATATACAACCAAAAACATTGGATGGAATGAAGGATGTCCATCATATCTTTCTTATATGTTGATCATGCCAAATTCTGTCCTAAAAGTGCCTTGCTAGTGAAAGCCAAGGGTCTACCTTCTTGCATGAGAACGACACCAATTCCCAATCCAAAAGCATCATTTTTTATCACAAAGGTCTTCGAGAAATATGGCATGGATAATATAGGGGTGGAACACATGGCTTCCTTCAATCTATAAAAATATCATTAGCATTTGTGGACCAAAGAAAGGCATTCTTTTTAAGTAAAGTTGTCAATGGAACTGCAATCTTGCCATAGTCCTTTACGAACTTACGGTAATAACAAGTCAATCCAAGAAATCCATGCATTATTTTCAATGATTTTGGGATAGTCCTATTCTACATATCTTCAATTTTTAGGGGATACACCTTAACCCCATCTTCTATAATGATATCCTAGATATTCAATCTCCTTCCACCCAAAAGAATATTTTTAGCGTTTGGCATATAATTGGTTTTTGCCCAAGATTTGCAATGTTTTTCCAAGTGAACCAAATGGCCCTCCCAAGCATTGCTATAAACCAAAATAAATTTCCTAAGATAAGGGTAAAATACCTGGTTCATAAAGCTTTGGAATGTTGAAGGAGCATTGGTAAGGCCAAAAGGCATGACCAAAAATTCATAGTGTCCCTCATGGGTGTGAAAAGTTGTTTTAGGAATGTTGTCTTCTCCGACTCTAATTTTATGATACCCTAATCATAGATCCAAATTTGATAAATACTTAGCGCCATGAATCTCATCTAGTAACTCATCAATAATAGTAATTAGGAATTTTTCCTTGATTGTGAGCTTGTTGAGGGCATGAAATCGATACACAGTCACCATGACCCATCCTTCTTATGAACCAACAAGAATGGAGAACAATAATGGTTGAAACTTGGTCGAATGACACCTGCTTTTAATATTTCTTGCACAAGTTTCTCAATTTCAATTTTCTATAAGTAGGGATATTGATAAGTCTAAATATTTAGTGGTTGATTCTTAGGAAGAATTTGTATAGCATGATCATGACTACAATGGGAAGGGAACCCTTTTGGTTATTCAAATACTCTGGAGTGACATGTCAGAATTTGTTATAACTATTCCACTTCATCCTATTCTGCCCTTGTTGATTGAATGGAGAATAATTGTGTGACCATTCCCTTGCCTCCTTTTTGAATAAGTTTTTCCATGCGGTGAGAACTCACTATTTATGAGGAACCTGCTTGGAGTCCTTTTAAAGTGTATTTTTGACCTTCAATTGTGAATTGCATCCATAATGTATTAAAATCCCATAGTATTAGCCTGAGTATTTGCAACCATTAAGCCCCTAGTACAACATCACATCCACCCAACAAAAGTGCATACATGTCACTTTTCATGTTGTAGTCGCCCATGGTGAGCTTGAAATTTTGGCACTTCCTCTTATAGGTAATCTGTCCCCATTACCAATCATCACCTCAAATATATTGCAAGGTTGTATATAATAATTAGCCTGTTTTTCCACATGTGGGTCAATGAAATTATGTGTACATTTAGAGTCAATGAGCACAATGAGGTTTTGTAATTTGAATTATCCTCAAAATTTCATAATTTTTGGAGAAGAAAATCCTATGAGAGCATTGAATTTTGTTTTTGAGATATCCTCATTGTTGTTATCAGGTGTGTCTATCACTACTTCCACTTCTACCTCATCTTCTTCCTCTATTGAGTTACAAGGATCAGATGCATACAAAAAATATAACTTCTATGTAGTGCATCTATGATTTGGCCCATATCTCTTATCACAATTATAATAGAGGCCTTTCACTCATCATTCCTTCATTTCCTTATGGCTGATATGCTTAACTTGCAAATGTCGGTTAGGCTTTGGGGTAGTGTGAGTGATTTGTGATTTTTCAATAGGTGGCTTCCCTTGTCGATGTTGAGCATTGAATTTATCTTATGTTAACTTAGCTAATATAGTGAACTCCATCATGGTGTTGGTATTGAACATATGTACTTCCACCCAAATTTCTTCATTCAACCTACTGATAAAGCAACTTTTGAAAAATGGTGCATCCAACCTTGTTGTGCAATTTATGAGCTTCTCAAATTGAGCCTGGTATTCGTACACTAAAGTATTCTTATGTAATTTTGTGAGATCTTGTGTGAAGTATTTAAATTTACTTGGGCCAAACCGAACCAACATATTATTCATAAAGTCATCACAAGTAGGAGGAGTACCATTGGTACCGTTGGATAACATCATGTTCGAGGTGGAATGATGCAATACAAAATTTTTGTACCTTAGGAATATGGTTCAGTGAGAAATATTATTCCACCTGATAGACCCAACTAGTGGGATATCCTCCCTCAAATTTGGGGAAATCCACCTTAGTTTTTCTTGGAAGTATGAATATTTTTTTACCCCTAAGGGGCATTCTATGCATGGATCCTCCAACTGGTCCTTAATACTGCAAGGAAACAAAACCTTGAGTGTTTTGAGACTAATTAGCCATATCTAATTGTGTGATTTGTTGTACTTGTGCCAAATTTTGATTCAAAGAGTCATATTTAGCATTTAATCCAACCATCCTTACCTCTATTTCCTAAAAAGTATGCTTGAGATTAACTTTCAAAAGTAGGTCCTTGATTTGTTGAATATCACAATCCAATTTTTCTAAACTAGGATCTAGAGATCTTCTTCCCTCATCAATTTAGGTAATATTTTATAAAGGTTACACCAAAAAATTTAATTTGAATTTTGAAATTTGGTGTGGTCAAAAAATAAAAATTGAAATTTTTTTTGTAGTTCTCCAACGGTCAATTCTGTTTGAATTCTCCAATGATCAAATCTGTTTGAATTTTCAACAAGTAAATTTTGAATGTAAGCATTGAGCTGATAGGGTACACAATTGAGGTTTTAGTGGCCACAAGGGATGATACAATTGGGTTACAATGAGTGCAAGGAACGAGGACACATGGATAGGGTAAGGAATAACAAGACAAGTAGATATGGTACAGACTGATAGGACCAGTAGACAGGGAATAGACTAATAGGATTAGTAGATAGAGCACGAAGGATAAGATGTGGGAACATGAGATTTGATGATAGACACAACACGGATGCATGATGTGCAATTCAAATAGGATAGTGACTAACAGTGTGGAGGACAGTGATCAGATAATAGCGAGGATAATCCAATGATAGACAAGGGGAATAGACTCAAATATGAAACAAGACACGAAAGACATGGAGTTTCAGAGTGGTCATGGATGCGTGAGATAGAAGAGAGGTGACCACCAAGTGGTCACTTAGTTATAGGTATGAAGGCACTTATAAATAAGTGAAATTGCTTCATGAGATCAATGTAGGATAATCCCACGATATTAAAAATTTGGAAATCCTACAAAATAAGCCAAGATAATTTTACAGCTAGTTGGAACCCTAATTCCACCACAGATGGTAAACTGTAATTGGAAAAAACTTTTTGAAAGCCAAAAATGTAACAAAATCCTACATCCTTCTACGAATCAAGAAGTGCCACATGCAAACCTCTGATTGGTAGATTAAATTTGTAAGGTTTGTGATTTAATTTTTATATTTCACGCAGCACTTCCAAAAGTTCTATCTTGGTGCTGCAACTGCGTCCAAGGCCATCTACACACAATTTTCGTTCGTAAGTTGATCACTATTTCAGATGAAATTGGAGACCACACACACTAGGGAGGATAGGGAGGGGGAGTCCCCTCGGTGTTGGTGGTCAAGGTGACTGTCGAAGTCATTTGTATCGATAGCAAAATTGAGGTGAAATATAGTGAACCAAATGCAAATCGCTAGAAAATGAGTAATGCATGACTATTGCTTCTCTACTATTTCATGTTTTAACGGCATGTACTATCATTTTTTGTTGTTGGGTACGAAGAATATTGCCCACTTAAATTTCTACGTTCTAGCCAAAATTGTCACCACCTTCAAAAAAAAAAATTCCAAAAATATGGCTCTGATACCAAATGTTAGAACCTTGAGGTTCCAATAAATTTAATAAACATAGTGATAAAAAATCATAGAATTTAATAAACAAATTGATCAAGAATCACAGGCCACTTCAAGGGGGCTTCCTCCTAAAATATTTAATTAATAAAATATTATTCTTCTTGATGATTATTGTCTTTGCTCATACACATGTTTATATTTATCCTACGTTGGTTCACCTTACAAACAATGGTTCATAATGATTAAATTAATTACATTATTTATTATTAAATAAATGAAATGTTAGGATCCTAACATGTAGTAGTGAGATCTAGCATTTGTTCTAGTTTTGAGTCCTTAATTGTATCTTTAAGCCATGTTGGTTCTTTCCTTTGAAGTGTTGTAGTAGTCTAAGTTTTCAATTTATTCATCCTATATGTTTGCTTATGAGTCTTTTCTTGATGAGTCTTCTAAAAATTTGAGAATTATCCTTGAATCAACATTTTGTTATTTAATAATATTTTTGTTTCCTTTGTCAAATAGTACATCTCTAGTTATGTAAATTTTCTTTGTTTTTCGATCAATTACTCTGTAACCTATTGAATCATCATCATAATCAAGAAATATTCCACATATAGTTTTGTCATCTAGTTTAGTTCTTCTTTACTTTGGGATATGCATGTATGCCTTACATCCAAATATTCTTAATTGTTCTACTATTGGTTTTTGTCTTGACCATACTTCTTTAGGAGTAACATTTTTTAGTATCCTTGTAGGTGATATATTCTATAAGTATATAGTTATTTCAATACTTTCACCCAATATTGATGATCAATATGTGCTTATTTTAGCATACAACAAACCATTTTCATAATTGATCTATTTATTCTTTCTACAATACCATTTTGTTGTGGTGAATATGCTATGGTAAGTTGTATTTTTATGCCATTGGTTTCTAAAAATATGTTAAATTCTTTTGACAAAAAATCACCTCCTCTATCTAAACAAAGATTCTTGATTTATTTCCCTATTTCTTTTTCTACTAGGAGTTTGAATTGTTTGAAACAAATGAATGCTTCAGATTTGAATTTCATAAAGTACATCCACAATTTCTTGGAGTAATCATCAACAAGTAGTTAAAATATTTATGTCTTCCAATACTAGTAACATTCATTGAACCACATAAATATTTATATATTAATTTCAATGGTTATTGAGTTCTATGTTCATTGAGTTCAAAGGGTATTATATGTTGTTTTCCTACTAGACATTCTGGACAGATTGTAGATTCTCATGAAATTTTAGATAAACCTTTGACCATTTGATGTTTACTCATCTTATTTAATGAAGAAGCACTTATGTGTCCTAGCCTTCTATACCATAATTATCTTGTCTTTGAAGTCCTTGTTAATAGAGAAATATTTGGAATTGTATATAAAGTAAACAAGCTATTTTCATAAGATATAGAAGCTATAACTCTTTCTTGTTTGGTAATAATACTTTTTTTGTCTTTAATAGTTTTGAATTCAATTGCTATGTTTCGATCCATTGGTTGAGATACTGAAAGAATATTAGCAGTCAATCCAAGTACATATAGTACATTGCTAATTATTATTTTTCAATTTGATATATCAATTAAGACATCTCCTACTCCTTTAACCTCATAAGTCATACTATCTGCAATGACAACTTTTTCATATTTCTCTTAGAAAAATTTAGACCATTGTTTATTTCTAGTCATATCCCTACTTGCTTCAAAATCAATATACCAACCATCCATGGCAAACTCCTTTTGAGTTGAAAAAATTATATCTCCAAAGTTAAATAATAACTCAAATAATAAATTTGCAAAGTTTTAAAAATTTCCAATCCTTTTTATGTAGAAATCATTTTAACTCCCTAATAAAATAAATTTGCAAATTTTCAAAATTCAAAGTTTGTCAAATTTTCAAAAATACTTAAAAAAATTTCATATAGCTTTAAACCTTCAAATTTCAAAAAAAACTTTTCAAAAGCTAAAATCAAAAACTTAACTTCTTTTATCCCTAGATATCTATTTTAAAAAAAAACTCAAATCCTTAAAAAAACTTTAATAAACTTCAAATTTACTATTCTTCAACTAACAACATTAAATCTTGTAGCAATCCTTATTACTCCATATCTAATAAAATAATCTTATAAGAATTAATAAATTTCCATTCCACTTAATTTAATTTAGATTCAAACTTTCCTCCAAGTATTAAATAAGCACCAAAAATTATGAGTGTGACGTATTTACATTACCTAATATGGCATCGATGTTCCTCATGTTCGTCAATGCTCCTTAATTTTCCTTACCTTTCATAAATTTTTCTCAATTCTGACCAACTCTTCTTAACTCTACTTATATTTTCTCAAAGCAACTCAACATGTCTATTCTTGTAGTGGTCTTGTAACGCTTGAATTTGCATGCCTATGAAAAAAAACTACCACTTACTTTCTCAAGTGTTACCTAATGAATCCTCCACTCTTTGTCTCACCATTCTTTCTCAAGTGTTGCATGTTGATTGTTCACTCTATGTCTCCTCATTATCCTTAAGTGATATTCTGAGTCTCAAGTGGTGGCTCATTGTATGTCCACTCCCTGGTAGCTCATTGAACAGTTTATTATATGTGCTCTTTGCTTGGTAGTTTTGTGAATGGCTCACTATATGTGCTCTTATTATCGTAACTTGGCGTATAATGCACTCTTGTTAGCACATTTATCTCTTGTTTCCAATCATAATGTATTCTCCCTAAATATCATGCTCTAGACATGATATCTTTTACCTTGAAGATAGCGCTTTGGTCATGACATCTCCTTGAAGATAGCGCACTTTAGTCCTCAATAATCACATTGAATTCTCTCTATTCTGTCTAAAATATAGTACATTCCTAGTGCTAGAGTCAACTCTATATTAATAGTGCTCTTAGTATTCATAGATAGCACCTTACTAGCACTAGATTCTTTTATCTTAACAATGCTTTTGTTGTTCATGGTTGTGCTCTTAAAGTGTCATCTTAGTACTATTTTCCAAAATGTCATCTTAATACTCTTTTCCAAATTAATCTCTTGACCTCTATATGTAAATGCATTGTTGCACTAATAACTTCAATGGCTAATATGGCTACTCTGCTGAATATTACACCAAAACAAAAACTTATCCAATGCCAAGACTAAAATTTAGGTATTTTTAATCAGGCTAGTTCTTTAGTGTTACCTTATCTGGGAAGCTTATAATTCTTCCTTCTTCTATGTGCTTACTTATTCTCTATTCTGTAGAAGCTTTGTGTTGCTTATCCTTGATATTCTCACAATGACATTGAGAGGGGGGGTGAATCAGTGTAGCTAAAAATCTGATTTGCAATTCTTAAAACTGAAGCAAAGAGAACTAGAAAACAGATAAAGAAATAATCACAAGAGAGCACACCACAACACACAATGTAACGAGGTTCACCAATTTGGCTACTCCTCAAAAATGATTGCTTGGACTTCAATCCAAATCCAACCTTTGCAAAACACCAATTTTACAAACACTTTACCAGCACCCACTGGAAGGAGCACCAACCCCTTGTTTTTCTACTACAACAGATAGGAGAACCAACCCCTAATGCCAAGCACCAACTTGGACTACAATTTTGATTTAATTCAGTGACATAAAAATGCCTTCATTGTTTACATGACCCTGACTGGTCTGTAATTAATTAAACTTGATTAAACTCTGCACGCTCTCACGAATCTGCTTATATCTCTCTCGGCCCTCTTCTAACCCTCTTTACGTAGCAAATTCTCACTTACAGTAGCAGCAATAAACTTCACGCAGACCTGCTTTTATAAAAAATAAGTCTCTATTTTTAGCTTCCATATTTATGCATGCAACCCATAACTGTTCTTTTAATATTCTCTTCTGCCACTTGTCAACTGTAACTCCTTCTGTATTTATAGAGTGTGCATTATTACGTTACATGCAATGTATATCTCTACCATGACTGTACGAATTCATTTCTATGCATGCATGTATTTTACGATTCTATTAATACGATTGTTCGATTTACTCCAGTTAACTCCAGTTCTTGAAAAGCTGCATGACTGCATCTATAACTGTCGCATTTACTCCAGTTACCTCTTCTTATTTCGACCTCATGCTTTTCCTCTACAACTATGCTTTTAACTATTGTTCTATTCTAGTTAACTGTTTGTTATCGTGCTATTGCGACCTGTCATGAAATTGTGACACTTTTGTATCTTTCTGCCCTTCTTGCCTTTAACCCGCAAAAATACATGTCACAAAATCATGACAGTTTCCGCCTCCTTGTCCACTTCTTCACTTGCACTCACGAAAACTAGACATGTCACGAAATCGTGACACATTCGCCTTCTCACTTCTCTTCTTGGCTTGCTCTAGCGAAAACCAGACATGTCACGAAATCATGACATCTTTCTCTGCCTTCTGCATTTTCTGCCTTCTGCTCGTGAAAACGGAACATGTCACGAAATTGTGACATCTTTCTCTGCCTTGCGCCTTTTCTTCCTTTTTCCTGCAAAAATGGAAGATGTCACGAAATCGCGACATCTTTCTCTGCCTTGTGCCTTTTCTGCCTTTCACCCACGAAAACAGAACATGTCACGAAATCGTGACATCTTTCTCTGCCTTGCGCATTTTCTTCCTTCCGCCCGCGAAAACGGAACATGTCGCGAAATCGCGACATCTTTCTCTGCCTTGCGCCTTTTCTTCCTTCTGCCTGCAAAAATGAAACATGTCACGAAATCGTGACATCTTTCTCTACCTTGCGCCTTTTCTTCCTTTCACCCACGAAAACGGAACATGTCACGAAATCGTGACACTTTTGTTGCCTTGTGCCTTTTCTGTCTTTGGCCAGCGAAAACACAACATGTCGCAAAATCGTGACACTTTTTGTTTCCCTGCACTTCTCTTCGACCCTGTCGCAAAATCGTGACACTTTCTCTCCTTGGCACTTTCTCTTCGATCCTATCGTAAAATCGTGACACTTTCTCTCCTTGGCACTTTCTTTTCGATCCTATCATGAAATCGTGACACTTTCTCTCCTTGGCACTTTCTCTTCGATCCTGTCGCGAAATCGTGACACCTTTCCTTGTGCTAACTAAACATGTCACGAAATCATGACAGTCTTCCTTGCACTTTCTAAACATGTCACAAAATCATGACAGTCTTCCTTGCACTTTCTAAACATGTCACGAAATTGTGACAGTTTTCTTTGCCTGTGCCTCTTCTTCAAACATGTCGTGAAATCGCGACAGTTTTTCTACTTGCCTCCTTCTCTGCCAACATGTCACGAAATCGCGACAGTTTTTCTACTTGCCTCCTTCTCTGCCAACATGTCGTGAAATCATGATAGTTTTCCTTGTGCCTTCTCTCTCCTCGTCCATGTCATGAAATCATGACAATTTTTCTTGCGCCTTCTCTCTCCTCGTCCATGTCGTGAAATCACGACAATTTTGCTTGCACCTTCTCTCTCCTCGTTCATGTCGTGAAATTGCGACAATTTTGCTTGCACCTTATCTCTCCTCGTTCATGTCGTGAAATTGCGACAATTTTGCTTGCGCATTCTCTCTCCTCATTCATGTCGTGAAATCATGACAATTTTTCTTGCACCTTCTCTCTCCTCCGATATGTTGTGAAATCACGATGTTTTTCTCTCTTCCTTCTTTTTTCTCAACCTGTCACGATATCGCGACATAAATCATGTCGCGATATCGCGACAGTTTTCTTACTTGTATTTTTCT
Source organism: Wollemia nobilis (assembly GCA_028583015.1). Lineage (NCBI taxonomy): Eukaryota > Viridiplantae > Streptophyta > Pinopsida > Araucariales > Araucariaceae > Wollemia > Wollemia nobilis. The sequence goes on from JAQPPZ010016676.1 coordinate 1,810,314, forward strand.
TTGATTTTTTGAAACTGGGCCACTTCTGTCTTCTTGGAAATTCACTGTACATGTTCTGACTAACCTCCGAACTCCTCGTCCACTCGCATCAAGCGATCTATCCGTCCGTGTTGACAACAATGAAAATACTTTTGCTGCACCTTGCTCAACAATCTCCCCCTTTGGAATTGTTGGCAACACTCATGCACTCTCTTGTAATTCTTCTCCCCCTTTGACAATAATACCAAAGGGCTGTTGCAGACTCCCCCTGAGTCTATGCACAACATTCTCAGATACACATTGTTATAGTTAGTAAAAATCATGAATATGAGCAAAACTATAAACATAGGCATAAAGACTCCCCCTGAGAATGTGATCCCAATTGATAGTTAGTTCTTGAGAAATGTGACTACTCCCAACTTACTCCGAAGGTACTCAAAAACTTCCTTTGGCAATGGTTTTGTGAATATATCTGCTACTTGCTCTGTAGTCGAAACAAAATCCAATTTGACCTCACCTTCTGCAACTTTATCCTTCAAGAAGTGATACCAGATTACAATATGTTTGGTTCGAGAATGCATAATCGGATTCTTTGATATGTTTATAGCACTGGTGTTGTCACATTTAACTGAAATTGGCTCTTTGAAGTGAATACCAAGATCTTTCAGTGTTTGTCTCATCCATAATATCTGTGTACAACATGTTTTTGCTTGCAATGTATTCTCGCCTCTGCTATGGATAGAGAGACCGATTCTTGTTTCTTGTTGTGCCATGCTACCACTTGTATCCAAGATAAAATGCTCCTCCACTAGTACTCTTTCGGTCATCAATACATCCTGCCCAATCCGCATCAGAATATGCAATAAGAGTGAAGTCCTTACCTTTTGGGTACCACAACCCATACTCCATAGTACCCTTGAGGTACCTAAAAATCCTCTTTACAACTGTCACATGAGTCTCTTTGGGACTAGCCTAAAATCTTGCTACCATAGTATAATATATCTGGTCTAGTGGTTGTCAAATACGATGAGCTTCCAATCATAGACCTGTACATGGTTTGATCTACATTTGGAGATTTGTCATCCTTGCTCAACTTGCAACCTGTTGTCATGGGAGTGCTCGATGAGTTTACTATCCTCCATTGTGAACTTTTTCAGCATTTCTTTCACATATTTTGCTTGAGAGATAAAAATGCCCTTTTTACTTTTATTGACTTGCAGTCCGAGGAAATAATAAAGTTCACCAATTTGGCTACTCCTCAAAAATGACTGCTTGGACTTCAATCCAAATCCAGCCTTTGCAAAACACCAATTTTACAAACACTTTACCAGCACCCACTGGAAGGAGCACCAACCCCTTATTTTTTTGCTGCAAAAGATAGGAGCACCAACCCCTAATGCCAAGCACCAACTTGGACTGCAATTCTAATTTAATTCAATGACATAAAAATGCCTTCGCTATTTACATGACCCTGACTGGTCTGCAATTAATTAAACTTGATTAAACTCTACACGCTCTCATGGCTCTACTTATCTCTCTCTTGGCCCTCTTCTAACCCTCTTTACACAACAAATTCTCACTTACAACAGCAGCAATAAACTTCATGCAGACCTGCTTTTATAACAAATAAGTCTCTATTTTTAGCTTTCATATTTATGCATGCAACCCGTAACTGTTCTTTTAATATTCTCTTTTGCCACTTGTCAACTGTAACTCCTGTATTTATAGAGTGTGCATTATTATGTTACATGCAATGTATATCTCTACCATGACTGTACGAATTCATTTTTGTGCATGCATGTATTTTACGATTCTATTAATGCGACTGTTCGATTTACTCCAGTTAACTCCAGTTCTTAAAAAGCTACATGACTGCATCTATAACTGTCGCATTTACTCCAGTTACCTCTTCTTATTTTGGCTGCATGCTTTTCCTCTACAATTACGCTTTTAACTGTTGTTCTATTCCAGTTAAATGTCTGTTATCGTGTTGTTGCGACCTATCGTGAAATCGTGACACTTATGTATCTTTATGCCCTTCTCACCTTTAACCCGCAAAAATACAACATGTCATAAAATTGTGATAGTTTCTGCCTCCTTGTCCACTTCTTTGCTTGCACTCACGAAAACCAGACATGTCACGAAATCGTGACACTTTCACCTTCTCACTACTCTTCTTGGCTTGCTCTAGTGAAAACCAGACATGTAACGAAATCATGACATCTTTCTCTGCCTTGTGCCTTTTCTGCCTTCTACCCGCGAAAACAGAACATGTCACGAAATCATGACATCTTTCTCTGCCTTGTGCCTTTTCTTTCTTCCGCCTGCAAAAATGGAAGATGTCACGAAATCGCGACATCTTTCTCTGCCTTGTGCCTTTTCTACCTTTCGCCCGCAAAAATGAAACATGTCGCAAAATCACAACATCTTTCTCTGCCTTGCACCTTTTCTTCCTTTCGTCCGTGAAAACGGAACATGTCACAAAATCGTGACATATTTCTTTGCCTTGTGCTTTTTCTTCCTTCTGCCCATGAAAACATAACATGTCATGAAATCGTGACATCCTTCTCTGCCTTGCGCCTTATCTTCCTTTCACCCGCGAAAATGAAACATGTCATGAAATCGTGACACTTTCGTTGCCTTGAGCCTTTTCTGTCTTTGGCCAACGAAAACACATGTCACGAAATCATGACACTTTTCGTTTCCCTGCACTTCTCTTCGACCCTATCGTGAAATCGTGGCACTTTCTCTTTGATCCTGTCGTGAAATCATGACACTTTCTCTCCTTGGCACTTTCTTTTCGATCCTGTCACGAAATCGCGACACTCTCTCCTTGGCACTTTCTCTTCGATCCTGTCGTGAAATCTTGACACCTTTCCTTGTGCTAACTAAATATGTCATGAAATCATGACAGTCTTCCTTGCACTTTCTAAACATGTCACGAAATCGTGACAGTCTTCCTTGCACTTCCTAAACATGTCACGAAATTGCAACAGTTTTCTTTGCCTGCGCCTCTTCTTCAAACATGTTGCGAAATCGTGACAATTTTTGTACATGCCTCCTTCTCTACCAACATGTCGCAAAATCATGACAGTTTTTCTACCTGCCTCCTTCTCTGCCAACATGTCATGAAATCACGACAATTTTCCTTGTGCCTTCTCTGTCCTCATCCATGTCGCGAAATCGCGATAATTTTGCTTGTGCCTTCTCTCTCCTCGTCCATGTCGTGAAATCGTGACAATTTTGCTTGCACCTTCTCTCTCCTCGTTCATGTCGTGAAATTATGATAATTTTTCTTGTGCCTTCTCTCTCCTCGTTCATGTCACGAAATCACGACAATTTTTCTTGTGCCTTCTCTCTCCTTGTTCATGTCACAAAATTGTGACAATTTTGCTTGCGCCTTCTCTCTCCTTCGATATGTCGTGAAATCGTGACATTTTTCTCTCTGCCTTCTTTCTTCTCAACCTGTAGCGATATCGCGATAGAAAACATGTCGCGATATCGCGACATGTTTCTTACTTGTATTTTTCTTTGTTTTTTGAAACTGGGCCACTTCTGTCTTCTTGGAAATTCATTGTACATGTTCGATCGACCTCTGAACTCCTGTCCACTGCATCAACTACATCAACTGATCTATCTGTCTGTGTTGACAACAATGACAATACTTTTGCTGCACCTTGCTCAACAATCCTTCCCTAGAATCCAAGTCCCATCTCTTGGAAGCTTTAAATGCTCCTCTAATATCTAAAATCTTTAAATGCTTCTCTATCTTCTGGACTACAACTCTGAAATATTCCTTCAATGTCTTATGTCACACCTAAGAACAAAATATGATTCTCATTTTTTCTCCTAGATACTACAAAAATAGTATCAAGATGAATATAACCTGTATTACCTACTTTCTCCTAAGTTACTTCTATCTCTTAATGTCCAACTTTTCTTTTGAGTTGGTTATCAATCTCAATGTCCAACTTTTTTTGAGTTGGCTATCATTCTCAATTTTCAATTTTCTTTTGAGTTAGCTATCAATATATCTTAGTTTAGTCCTAGTCTTCACTGGTTTTCCTTCAACCAAGCAGAAATAGAGTCCAAATCTTCACTACTTTCAAAGTGGATAGACTCTTCTATAACTCTATCAAGAATGGATAAAGTTAAATGATGGCTAATAAAATAACTCTATCAAAAATGGATAAATTTAGGTGGTAGCTTTGATACCATTATTGGATTTTAAGCCTTACTACCATAGAATATCATAGGTCCTAATATAAAGAAGCAGATAAAATTTATATCAATATTTAATGATAGAATAATGCCAATGTAAACAAATCTCATAGCAATATTATTCAAGGAAAATTACTCACAATATTATTCATGAAATAAATATACAATCTTGAGTTTTGCCCTACATTCTATGTTTTATTTTATGGAGCTTTGTCTCCATAATATAGCTTTAAAAAGTGACTTTTCAAATTCTTAACTCTTGCTTTCCAATGATATTTGGATTCTTATCTTTCCACTTGTGTAGAAGACTCTTATTTTTCAACTTACATGACATATGTACGTATCTTGCAATCCTAATTTATCAAATAGTGTAATATTCTCTAACAATCGATGCTATCACATCCTAGAATTTTTTACTATTGTGTGCCAAAATCATGAAATTTGACTTCTTGTCTCTTTTAAGTCACCTACCATTAATGAGCCAAATCCCCAAAATCTAATCTAAAATACCTACAAGAATTCCCAAACCCAAGAATTTCCATTCTCATGCTCTTCCATTAATGGCTTCTTGATCTCTTTTCAAATTCTTACCTTCTTCAATCTTGTCATCTTCAATGTAATTCTTCCCCCAAGGAGCCATGACTTCTTATAAAACCAACACTTGAGAGATATCAATCCATGATTATTTTGGGTAGAAAAGCTACCCATGGTCTTTTGGAAGCAACAAAATTTTACCAAAATATCTCTAGAATCATAGCAATCAAGCATTGTGCATGGCAAGATTATACCAAAATCTTACCATAATCTTGTTAAGTTCATACTTACATGCACTTAAGCTCTTGTTCTTACAAGCATCCAAGTATCCAACCGAGTTTCCAATCATATCTACAAGCTCTTAAGAAAATATCAAGCATCAAGCCTCTAAGCCTCCAAGCTCAAGCATTTAAGTGCCATCAACAAGAAAACTAGCAAGATTTAATTAAGCTTTCAATAAGGAGGAAAAAACCCTATGTCTTGGATTGTGCTCTTTTCTCTTATTTTTTTTGGCTCTTTCTTGTCTTTGTAGCTTTAGGTATTTTATCTAAATACACTTGGAGCTAATCTTACATTTTGTATTTGCATTTAGTTAATATTTCATTCTGTCATTTAATCTTCATCTTGAGCAAGTAAATCTATATTTTTTCTACTATTGTACAAAACATTTATACTCCCAAGTCAAAACTCTTCATCATAGTTATTATAACCTTAGCATATCTTGCATTTAATCTTGTTGTTCTATTGTTAAAATTGAAAGCACCTCTAGATTACAAGGAGGCGACACTCACTCTTTGGATTACATAAAGTAAAATCCTTGAAACTAAGTGAAAGTGCTATTGTTTTATCACAACTTGGTGGTGCTTATTCCGCCAGGAATTTATTTTTTGCATTTTTTATTTTTATCATATTTCTCTATCTAATTAAGGGTATGATTACTACTCAAGGAATTCTAACCTCGTTTTTCAACTCAGATAGGCCCCTCTACTACTGACTATATATTTTTGTTAGTTTTATAGGTTAAGCAATAACACCATTGACAAGAGAATAGTGCCAACAATTCTTTTACGATTTGGTGGTACTTTTTCCTTTGTGGCAAAAATAGGTCTTTTTACACCTAAATTTTTTTATTTAAGCATTTAGAATTTATATTCTATTTGTTGTCCGTGTAAAATAGGCTTTGTTTCTTATTTATTAGTGAAATATACAAAAAGGAAAGAAATAACTAGTTTAGTCTTAATTGTATAGAGGATCAATTTAATTTGTAAACTTTAGGATCAAACTGAAATTGCATATAATTGCATCTTAAGCTTTTTTTGTTCTATCTTCTTGCACCCTTTCCTCTTAAAATAAAAATAGTTATTTCCTTCTATTAGGAATTATTACATCATATACCATGTGAGAATTCAAGTGGTATAACCACCCCTCATAAGGTACATGAGGACAAGGTAGTTGTAAGTTTGTTTGAATATTCTTGGAGGTTTATTTTGCCTAAAATATGCATCCTATGTACTTAAATACCCTTCATTTCCATAAGACAAGATACTCGAAGCATTAAGATATAACATGTGGTATCAAAGCAAGTAGAAGAAATAAATAATTCTTCTTTTGATCCTACTCTAGCTTTGACACAAGCCAAGGTGCACTTTGTTTCAAAAAAAATTCAAGTGTGAGATAATAAGTTTTAAGGGTAAAAATTACCCTATATAAATTTGTCATCATGAAGCAAAATTCCATGGTATTATTAAAACATTTAGGGTGGAAAATTCTTGCCACAGGTAAAGTTCTGAAAGTAAATAACAAGGTCAATGAATAAAATATTGGAATCCATTTGAAGCTCCTTAAAGGTTACAAGAAAAAGGAAGCCATAGAATCTCCTTAAAATTGCAAAGAAGAAATCCATATGAATCTCCTTAAAGGTTATAAGAAAAGAAAGACATAGAATATCCATTTAAAAATTACAAAGAAGCCATTTAAAAGGCATTGAAAATAAAATTGGAGAAGATATAGAAGGCTCACAAATTAAATCCCATTGAAACCATTTTTTGAAAGGATTTGAAAAGAAGATTGAAGAAGATATAGAAGAATCATAAAAATATAGCCCATTGAAGCTATTTGTAACATTACAAATTTTCCAAGGGAATGTGGTGAAGGATAGAAAGAAAACCTTAAATTTGCTTAAAAAATTATATAGTAGAAACACAAGGAGGAAAGAAGTAAGGCATTTTGGTATTTTTTGGAACATAGATCACAAAGAAGCAGTTTGCATCAAAGAAAATATTCCAACTAGAATGCCCATTGGAATTAATAGTGTGAATAAAAGGAAATAATATGGTGATTCACAATTAAAAAGGATTCACATCATAGCAAAAATATCAAGAAAAAATACCAAAGACTTCAAATTAAATTGGAAAAATATTCAAATGATAAAGCCTCATGAATTAGAGCAAGCAAAACCATACTTGGAAAAATAAGTCAAAACCTCATGAAGTTGGATGATCACCAAGATTGTAACCTATTATTACAATGGTTAATCACAAGTGCTCTATGAAACTTAAAATGCATGTAGCTATAAAATAAAGGATATATTCGAAATAAAGGATAGGAGACTAGAGTTCTTTATTGCTTCAAGATGCTAGAGAATAAAAGAAAAAAGTCAAGATGAGAGGAGAGTCCCTTCCATAAGTACATTGTATTTATAGTGCAAGTGATAGTAAAAAGTGCAAATATGGACATGAATAGGGAGCAACCAATGAATAAAAAATTCTCACTCATGTGATTGAACTCTTGATGAATCCATGGGAAATCAATCAAATTCTAGTAGAAAAAGGCATGATCAAGGTGATCAAAGAATAGAGAAGGAGATAATTTAAATCCTATTAATTATCCACATACACCAATCTTGGAAGTACTTTATGATCAAAATTAAGGTGCCACCAAAGGTCTCAAAAGGCACCAAGGACTAGCCAACTCATTATCTAAAAGAATGTGTATAAAGTAAATGGAAGTATAATGGGTTGTATTGTTTCCATTGTTATTAAAATCTAACATGTCCACATTCAAGTTAAAGTACCTACAATAGGAGAAAAAAATCCAAATAGAAGAAAGGGTGTTCAAAAGAGTTTCTTTATAAATAGGGTAGATCTCAGATGCTTGGTTACCCAAACAACACGTAGAGGTCACACAGATAGCTTATAATAGTTATATCTTAGAGAAAAGATACATGGAAAAGCATTGTGGATAACATCAATGCTAACTAGAATCAAGTTATCAAAGAAGATTTTAAATTCAAGAAGAAAAGAATAAGAACCTTTTGTTAGTGATAATCAAAGAGCACAAGAATTAAGGCACCTATCAGTTTTTACCATTATAAAATTAAAGGTTGAAAGAAACTCACCTGGAAAGCAACACATGGACCAAAAAGAAAATGCCACATGGATATTTTCAAATAAAGAGAAAAAATAAAATATAACATTTTAAGGAGAAAAATATTCCAAGGAAATATTCCATAGAGGGAGAAGCATTCCCTCTACCTTCACTCATTAAGACAATTCATTCTCATGACTTTTGAAGAATCAATTGAAATTTAAGTATAAGCATATATATATATATATATATATATATATTCGTCAAAAAGAGTTTTTCAAAGAGGACTCAATTAAAGAAAGATATTTGAATTTTGTGAAAAATTACCATGGCTAGTGGAGCATTAAAGTTCTTGTTATCAGATTTCCAATTACTAAGTGGAAATAACTATACTTCTTGGAAGACCAAACTCATGACATATCTTGAGTTTGAAGAAGTATGGAAAATATTATATGGAAGTATTTCCTATCCTACTATAGAAGGATAAGATCAAACAAGTTTAATAAGACATATAGAAATACAAGATTGATCCTCATGTTTGGAGTAGCAAATGAGGCCTGAGCATACAATAGGGATACAACCACAACCAAATATGCATGAGAGAAGTTGAAGATGATATTTGAAACCAAAAATAAAAATCAGATTCTATTCCTCTATAGACAACTCCATTGTCTAAAGATGAAGAGTGGAGAAAAGTTGGAATCACTCATGAGAAGAATAACATAATTACAAGCATCATTGCAATCATTAGGAACTCAGGTATCTGATGAAATATTAAGATATTATTTTGAGATCACTCCTACCAAAGTATGATATTTTTGTACCTACACTAAATATTAGTGAGCAAACACCAATCTTTGAGAAGCTAGTGAACCTACTTAAAAAATTAGAGGCCTCACAAATAATAAAAGAAGAACAATTACTTGTTACAAGTCAAAGAGGAAAGCAACCATTTAGAAGAGGCATGAGACCTCCATAGCTTCCAACAAAGAAATAATTTCCAAATATTTTAGAATAAGAAAAATAATTCTCAAAGGAGTAATTTCAACATGCAAAATACATGTGAACATTGTGGTAAAAATGAACATACCGTGAGGGAATGTTGCATATGCCATTAAAAAATGGATCTCCTTCATAAGAGATGAACCAATAGCAAAATAGGTTATCTTAAAAACAACAAAAACAAATTTTGAGAAAGGCACATCAAAGTAATATAGCCAAAGAGAATAAAGTTAAAGAAGCAAAAAAAGAAGTTCAATAAGAAGAAGAATATGTTAGGATATTTTATTACATTATTATTATATCATATAGTACAATCTAGAATATTATTGTAATATTTATTGCATGTAATGATATCCTAAATTGGGAGTATCAATATTCTAGTTTGTAACCCTAAAGCATGTATTAAATAGAATCTTGCCTCAACAAATGAATTAAGCTTTTTTCTATCATTGGTATCACAGTAGGAAAATCCAAGTATGCTCTAAGCCTATTACATAACACTGATATGGTTTATTAGAAAGGATTACTTGGTTTGAACCATCACCAAGTGTATGAGGTTTGATAAGGGATAATAGTCACACTATCAAATAGCAAGCCCTTTCATTTTTTTTTGTGTGTAGGTTTTATTATTTGTAGGTTCTATTTGTGAAAAAGATATACATTGATAATAAGAGCCTATGCAACCATGATTTGGTATTGCACATAATTTTAATTGTGGGAGCTATATTTTCCTTTATAGTATTCAAATTCAAAATATTCTTACATCATCGCACAAATCATTTTGAGTACTAAAAAAATGAGTTGTCATATGCCAAATTATGAGCATTGTTGAAAAAGTTATGATTGTTTGAAGTTGGGCTATCAATGTTGTTTTTTTTTTTGTTGTGCAAAAATTCATTAAGGAAGAAAAATTCATATCTCTCAATCCAAATCTAAATCCAGATCCAAATATAGATACAACCCTAGGTTTGCAAGTTTACAATATTTCTTGATTTAAAAAAAATAAAAATCTTTATTATTTTTAGGTGTTTTATTAATTTTAGGAAAAAAAAAGAGCAAAGTTTTTTTAAGAAAAAAGAAAGAAAAATACTTCTTTTTTTTTAAAGTGCTTTCCTTAAAAAAATAAAGAAGATCTTATTAAAAAAAATAGAGCTTATTATTTATAAAAATGCTTTCTTAAAAAAAAAGAAAAGAGAATAGCTTATTTTTTGAAAAAACATAAACCTTATAATTTTTAAAAAAATGCATTATTAAAGGTACTTTATTATTAAAGTGCATTATTCTAAAATGGGGCCTATTTTATACGTTTTACTTAACCAATTATATAATTATGAAATTGTGATTGTAAGGTGCAAAATCAGCGGAGTTCGACACCACCTCCTATTTGCAGTTTTGCCGGACTAAAATTTTGATTGTAAAATTCAAAGATTATGAGATGAATGATGCAGTTGTTGTGATTTTACTGTTTTAATGTAATATTTTTTGTTTCCCTCCTTTGAGTGATTTCACTAAATAAATAAGGTTGATTTCGTCCCTGCAAATACACAACAAGTTTTTATCGATAAAAATTAATGCAAATCGTAGGAAAAATATAAAGGAGAAAATATATGGAAAAGAACATCTCAGAATCGAAGGAGCGATGAAAATGGTCTCAAGCTTCGGTAATTTTTATTCAAAGGAAAAGTGCAAGTGAAGATAAATAGGAATATGTTTTCACCCTAGGGAAGGGGCAAAAACCAAATTTTCCCTTCTCTTGGGTGTAAATACCATGACAAAAAGATTTTACCCAAGTGGTAGTAAAAAAATGAAAAGTGCTTGGTTTAAAGCAAAGGCAAGATTTTACAAAGTGGAAAAGGTACTTTCGCCCAAAAATTATGCATTTAAAGTGATTTCACCCTTTTGTGGGAGTGAATTACTATTTTAATTAATTTCGGGGTGAAAATGATGGATGGGAAACTGGTCAAAGTCAAAGTCACCCTTAGGGGGGCAAAAATAATTTTTACCCTTATTTAGGGTAAATTTCTAAATGAAGATGTTTCAAAGCGAAAATCAAGAAAAACATGTGCCTTGTGAAGTTAAAGTTAAATTCACCTCAAATAAGGGATGAAAATCATTTTCGCTGCTCTTTTGAGTGAAATCCAAGTTGAGGATGCTTTTTGGAGTGCAAATAATGAGGTGATGTCGTTCACATGAAAATTGCTCCGGTTAAATTCAAAATAAATTTAAAGAAGGTGTGTGCCAATGTAATTTTACCCCATTTGAGAAGAAACATTGATTTCACCCAATTTGGAGTGAAAACCCTAAAACAACATCATTATATGTCTGTCAAAGTCAAAGTCACCCCAGGTAGGGGACGAAAATCATTTTTACCCCTCTTGAGGGTGAAATCAACAATTTTTTCCCGGTTTCTCATAGAAGTCATTTCCATTCCATTTTCTGGTGAAGTTCTCTATTTTCGGGTGAAATTACTCAGGAGAAGAGTGAAAGCATATTGATGGGCGAAAACACCAAATTTTTTGGGCAAAATCAATTCTTGCCCCTCCCTTTAGCAAATTTTTCTTTCGAAGGCACCACTATTGCTAATATCTTTCGAGAAAGATCGAAGACTGGTGGAATTTAATTCTTGAAGAAATGAAATTAATATTTCCATAATTCCTGCTGAAGAGATACCAAGATTAAATGCTACATCCCGGATTCTGGTGCAATCCTTTTTATTTTTGAGGTGCCCTCCATTGATTTTGTTTCTTTTTGAAATAAAGTTAATTTTCATTGGGTCTCCACTGGCGAGGGTAATATTTTGAGGTGTAAAGTGATGGAATGGTGTCCAGAATTTAATATCCAAGCTCCTATTTTTTGTGTGATGTTACTGAGTTTTGATGCATCGATGCTTGGAACATTTTTCCTACTATCCATTTTTACTAATTTCCTGAGTGCACTCCATGAAAATCATATCTTCGCTTCCTAAGGAATATTCTGATTTGAGCATTGCTATTATCAAGGAGAGAATTGCTCTGGCTAGTCTTTGCCTAGCTAGTATTTTGTTTTTATTTACATTTAATTTTAGCGGTGAAATTCTCTATAAATACTAAGCATTTTGATGAAATGATGGAGGATAGATATTCTACCAAAAAATTCTTTGAGTTATCTGCATCAATTGAAATATCGTTGGCTTCTATTTCTTGGAGCAGTGTTGTGTGCTATCACTTTCTGCCTAGCATTTCTGTTATGTTCATTTCCATTATTAGATAAGTTTAAATTCTGCATCTGAATTTAAGTCCTGATAAAGAGATGAATACTACAATGTTTATTGGAAGTTATATTTACAGTCTATGAATGGTTTTGATGCTTTACTTTCTGTCACATGCTAATTAAAACTCGATTTGATTTTTGGCTATTAGTTTATCCCCATCCAACATTTTCCTGCTCATAGCCATATTTCCCATTTCTTTTTATCATTTCCCAGCTCTTTTCTATTACCCTAAGCTTTAAAAAAAATAGATTAGTAAGGGAACCAATCCTCTTTGGAGATTGGCCCGAAGGACATCTCTCTCCTTCAGCCTTTCAATGTTGGTTGGGTCTAGGGTTCATACATTTTATAATTAGGTATATTTGTGATCAACAATTTTTGGTATGCCCGATGGGACTCAAAAAAATTCCACTTTGAATAGTATCAAGGTTTGATTTTCATATTTTTATTTTCTGATTAGAACATCTGGCAACTCAGTTATGTGAAGTGAGCGAAATATTTTCTTCATGATCTCAATATTGAAGGTCAAAATTTCTAAAGATCCCATTGAGTTTTATGAGCTTGACACCCAAGTGTTAGGAGAACATCCTAGGTTAGTCACTTCGACTATCCCATTAGTTGTAACTTCTTCACAGGTAGCTAGTGTGTTTTTTGTTCCTTCAAGTCTAGCTAGCACAACCACTAGCTTTTCTCCTCCCCAAGAAAATACTCTAGTCCAAATGGCCAAAAATACACCACCCCAACCACCACGATAGTTCCCAGCCTAGAATCACTCTGGAGCTTTGAATCTGCAAGCTCAAAATCTGGTTCTGTAAGTAGTGTTAAAGGTGTAGACACCAAAACCTAGCCACTTGTCATCCATCCTGGTACTCCCACCATTTTTACCATTTATCTATATATATTTAGGCATATTTATTAAATATATATTAATATTAATATTTTAATATTATATTTTATATATATTTAATAAATATAAATATTATATATGTGAATAAATCCTAACCATCTAACTTAATCCTAGCCATCCATATACATCAATCCATTTCACACACCTAAAATTAATATCTACCCTCCATTATGTTTTAATCCAAGCCACACAATTAGTGTCGCTCAAAACCCTAACATACCCTAGTGTGGATTATTAATAGGAGCTATTTTTATGGCTCAACCCCTAAGTCTTAAGCCTTGAGTTTTCTCTGAGTTGAAGTTTTCCTGCATCTTCTTGAGCAATCCAAGTATCCTTGCATTCTCCATCCATCCTCACTCGACATAGCCCTCACATCTGTTGCCACACCTCTCGCCTAGACAGATTTGCTTCTACAAATTTTCCTTCAGATTCTAAACACCTTCAGGCGCTCCTTGTCACTACTGAGCACCTTCGGGTGCTTCTCTTCTACCACCAAACACCTCTAGATCCCCTCCACCATTCTCAAGCACCCACGAGAATTTTTTGCTACTGCCAAGAACCCACAGGCGTCTTACACTAGATTTCTACAGTCCTCCTAGCCCTTGGGCGATGCTAGGGCATTGTCACACCACTTCCTGCAACAAATTACACCAGATCAAAATATGACAGATAATCAAGGTAAATCTAAATCAATTTTGTTATATTCTATTATGTTATTAGAATCTGTTCACATTCTTTTATTGCATAGCTACGATTTTATTTCAATTTGTGGATCTCTCATTGTTATTACTAAATCATTTGCTATTTTATTGTGTGCAAATTTGGTAGCATTACACTAGAATTGGACAACTGTTTAAGTTGGAGTGGCCCAATATCAAATAACTAGAAGCCCACTCATTTCTATTAGGAGAAAGGATGCATTCTGAAGACACCACCAACGTTGTAGCTAGGGTTTCGAAGAATCCTAGTATTGTGTATATTTTTTATGAAAGGATTAAAATATTCTTATTGTAACAATGGAGTTTTGAGGCTCCCCCCATTAATATAAAATCATTCATTGTGCAATATTGTATTTTGAGTTCAATATATATCTTGTTATTTGGTGTTGCATTTTTGTCTCTACAAATGACAATCATGGTGGGACCCCCTAAGGGTTTCTTACTTTGATTTATCTTGTTTACTATTTTATTGTTTTTTGTGTCATCTTATAGGGTTTCTAGAAGCGTAGAATTTCCAGTTTTTTCTGGATAAGATTTTTTGGAGATTTGTAGAAGGTTGCAGAAGGTGCGCGAAAGCTTGGTGATGCTTGAGGGACATCTAAAAATACCCAGGTACATTTCAAAAGCACCTAGGGGCATTTTACAGAGAGTTAGAGTAGAAACGTAGGCCTCCGAGTAAGTTTATTGTCAAACACTAACTTTTTATTTTTACATTTTTTGACACTTATGTTTTTTTAGATTTGGGATTAAAATGAACATCATTAATAAATTTGGTAAAAAAATCATGTTAGTTGCATTTTAGACATTAGATTAACAATTGCATTCATCCACACATTTTTTGTTTAAATATTTATCAATTTTTTTGATGTGTTGCATTATTGCTTGCATTTGAAATATTAAGTGCATTCATTAGTTTGCATCCTAGGGTTAAAGGTTTCTATTTTTGTAGGTCTAAATAGGAACATTTTACAGATACCAAAAGTATCCCTATACTTGGGTGATTCCATACAGAGGAGTAGACGAACCCCCTAGCTATCTAGAGCAGGTTTTAAATGGTGTACTTTACATCCTTTGGAAAAATTGGTATTTTGAGTAGTGGATTCTGATTTAGATTGTTGAAAGTAGTTATTCTTCTAACATTGTATGTACACAATAGTGTAGACACCTAAAAGTTGCACATAGCTACCTCTACATACTTGTAGATCCTTTAATACACTTGTAGGTTTACAAAGGTCATCCTAGACACCTCTAGGCTATTGTAGATCGGCGTAGACTATTGTAGATCCCTCTAGACCTGTGTAGACTATCGTAGACATGCATAGACATGTGTAGAATACTATAGACATGTGTATACTAGCATAGATCACTCTAGATTAGCATAGCATATCATAGACTTACATAGGCTATTCCATTAGTTTATAGGTACAAAACCCTATTAAACTACTCAATCCACATCATAACCACCTTTCATCCATCAAAAGACCACTTATCAATCACCTAAGGTAACCTAAGCTCTTCCTAGACCTAATTAGGACCCCATGGGACTATTAGTTCCTAGAAAGGCTTAATTAAAGTAAATTCCAATTCTAATTTTAAAGTGACTTCACTTAAAGTACACTTATTGGATTAAAAAGGTTAATTAGGTTTCTAAACCCTAATTAGTCCTAATTATTACCTCCCACATGTGTGTGCACTAGGTTAGTTAGGATATTTCTTAGAAAATCCTAATCTAACCTTAGAGTTGACTAATCCTAGTTAACCCTAATCTCTCCTCACACATGTGTGAGGATGAGATATTTCTTTAGGGAATATGGGGATGACACCTCACAAACCCTAACCTAACCACCATAGAACCTGATCTTAGAGTTTAGTTATCCTAACCACACCCCCTATATCTTAGGTTTGTCTATAAATAGTGGACCTAATCCCTCATTCTATCTCTCTCTCCCCTTTCAGTTGAAGTTCAAAAAATATATCAAAATGAAATCAAAAGTGCAAGCAAGGACATTTGATCTGTACTAGCAATATTACAGCACCTGAGGAGCCCATTCATGAAATGATTTCCAGCAGAAAGTTCTTATAGTGCAATTTGCTCCTCGACTTGCGAATCTAGCACCAATTCACCCCCCGGCCTACGAGTTGGGTCTACAGGACTCATTTCACTCCAAATCTTGTAGGTAAGCTCCATTTGATGTTTTTATGAGGTTTTATGCAATTTATTTTAGTTTTCATTACATGTTTTGATTTGATTTGTCTTTTCTACCATGGGGATTGACTAAGGCAAGGCCACAAACATACTAACTCCATTTTGTAGGTCTAGCATAGATGCAAAGAGAAAAATAACAACAAATACAACCAGCGGTGGCACACATTATGCATGAAGCCCACCTACATTAAGGAGCCCAAGAGAAAGCATCAAAATTATTGTAAATTCATGAAAGAAAGAAAGGAGAATTCCTCCATTTGTAACACAAAAATTAATTCAATCATGAATAAAATCAATAATTATGTATAATATGTGTTTTAGCAAATTATTAGATCAAATGCATTTCTTTTGTACATTTCATTCAGGCACGCCCGGTGGGACCCCCACAAAGGATTGATGTAGAAACCAAATGTGAAGTTGGTTTATTATTCAAATGCATAGAATATATAAGCAATACAAAGAATCTCATGTGGTTAAGTGGTTGTAACAAGTTTCCAAACATGGCCAACCACTTAACTAACAAATAACCATCTGCTAAACAAAGGTGACAACTAACTGCTAGAAGACAAAGGAGATCTCTAACAACTAACTAAACACCCAAACCACTTAAAAACCTATTTCTAACATGGGAATACTATGCCTCACGTGAATACAAAGTGTAAAGAAATAGGAAATTAATATAATAATAATAAATTAACTTAGGCTTAAGTGGATAAGCCTAAGTTATCCTCAACACTCCTAACCATATAAGCATTGGACCCCAATGCTCTCAACAACTGTAGAAAGTCATGGTCCATATAATGGTGAGGAATCTAGTGAGCCATGTGTAGAAAGTGGTTGTGAAGAGCGATAAGGTATGAAGTGGAAGAACGCTATCCAGTGTGATGAGTCTTCATCTTGAAAACTCTATCTAAAATGAGCGGAAGATGAAAATTAGGTGACACTGCTGTTGTAGGGCTAAAAAAAATATCAGGTACCAAAAGAGGATCCTAAAATGGTGTCTCTAGAAAGTAGTGCTTATCCAAGGGAACTCAAAATCTGTCTCCAACTTGTGATGAGTGAGGATTATGGTGCTTACGCACCACTCCCTACGGAGTCTCCTACAAGTTGTGTGGTATCTTGCCTAGAAGGCTCTGCTGGTGCTCAATAAATTAAGCAACCTTAGCTTGCTTCTCCATGTGTGCAATGATGGGACCGATCAAAGCCAAAGGTAACTTCTATGGAATAAGTGGTTGGTAGCTAGAGGTGTACCCAAAATTATACCAATGGAGTGCGTGGAATATTTCTCATGAGTGAGAATGATGGGTTCCTTAACCACTTGCTCTTGTGATTTTTCATTAGGTGGGAGTGAAAATTCTTCATTTTCTTGTGCCTTAGATGGTGCTTGTTCTTCATTTTGTGTGGAATTGATGCTAGTAGGAGCCAAAATGAGTGCTTAAATTAGTGGCTTCCTTACTTGCCTATAACTTAACATCAAATTGGAAGTAGGTGTAGTGCTTTGTATTAAGTAGGTTTTATCATGCAACTCTAATGTGTGGGTGTTATTTTTAACATGATAAATAGCATTCCTATCAAATTGATAGGGTTTTCCTAGAAATAGCCCACAATAATCCATATCTGTAATATCACACTTTACTTTATCCATAAAATTTTCACCAAAAGCAAACTTCAAGGTGCAAGTTTGGGTGATGTTAGATGTAGAGTCTACATCTTTCCACCCAGGTGCATATGGTTGGTGATGTAGCTTTATGGGAAGTTTCAACTTCTCCATAATAGACTTCGCAATGAGGTTCTTTTACAATCCGTTATCTATGATACAATCAACATAGTAATCATGTATAAGGTGGGCTCTAGTGACAAACAAATGGTCACAACTCCCTTGAGCAAATACATTTGACATAAGGGTAACTTTGTTCAGTTTACCCTTTAAGGTAGGATACTCTTCTTCCATCCCTGTAGCCACAATGGGACCATCATGTGGTTCCTCATGTGTAGGTTGTACAAATAGGGATTTCTTCTTCTTAAATTTTTCAAAAGTAAAGCATTTGGATTTTACATGACCATGCTTTTTACAAAATTCACAATACAATGAAGAAGAAGGATCTTTAGCATGAAAAAAAGAAGAATGTGCTATAGGATAAATAGGAGGAGAATAATAATGAGGGGAAGAATGAGAATTGTTCTTCACCTTCTGTTGATGTTGATTCCTACCTCTGGAAGAGCTCTCATGTGATGAATGATATTTGTGATATGCACCAACTTTATCCTCTACAAGAATGGCATGATTGAATGCCACATCCAAGGTGAGGAAAACATTGAAATTTATTTCCCTAAAAATTTGATCTTGCAAGCCACAAGTGAATTTGTTAATCAAGTCCTCTTATGAATATTTCACACCAAGAAGTACCTTTAGCTTATTGAATTGGAAAATGTAGTCAGAAATAGACATACCATAGGCTTACCTCAATCTATACCACTTGGTAGTGAGGTCACTTTGGTAGTTTGGTGGAAAGAATATGTTTTTCAAAATTTGGATTAATTCTTTCCAAGTCATGGTGGCATTATGGCTTTGTCTTTCTACAAGTAAGACTTTTGCTAGGCCTGTAAGTTTAACTGTAGCAAATGCAACATGTTCATCCTCAAGAATTTCACCATTAAGTAAATCAAGTTTGCATATCCAAAATCCATGTAGATACGACATCCAGATCCCTAAATCCGTCATATAATTTGACCTCAAATTTGGCTTTACTTGGATGATTGTGATGAATTTTTATATCTCCTGGATTTAATTGGACCACAATATCTTTAACCTTCTCTACTAAAATGTCTACTGCAATAGTAAGGTTTTCCATATTTTATTTGAGGTCTTGATCCATATTATTCTGAGTATATGCCAAACTAGGAGGATTACAAAATGGATGCAAGAACTAATCTAGGCTTAGGAATTTGACAAATTTTCCTAATGCAAGAGTTGCCTAGATTTTTACAATCATTTGCCTTCCAAATTTTCCAAAAATGGGCTATTTAAAGTGCTTTTACAAAATTAAATCAAATTTTGCAATTACAAATTAGCACTAAAAATTTGAAAAATTAGCCCTTACAATGCCAAAAATTGGTTAGGAGGCAAAATAAAAGGTCAATTTACAAAAAATTGCTAAAAATTGCAAAAATATTTGACCAAATTTGAGCAAAATTTCACCTTGGTTTGCTTGTTGTCCTGTGTTGCAAGCTTTTGGTGCCAAAATTTTAAATTTAAAAATTCAAGAATTTTGAAATTCAAGCGGCCGAAAGGTTCTCCCACCAAAATAAAAAATTATTTAAATTTTCATCCCTTCGGTCAACTATGGAGTCAATGGGAACACTCGTCAACTATTCCTTTGCCTCTCCAACCTAGGCTAATACAGGACACCTATTCCCTTTACCACCAACAGGCGTGAGCGCACTATCATGCGCACGAGGATGACCATTGAGAGGTGGTCACCTCTTTGCTTGTGCAGAGGGGTTTATAAATTCATGAAAATCCTCCACACAATAGATATGGGATCATTATCCCACAGGTTTTACAACCCTTTTTTTTGGCATACCGTCAAAATTTAATCATCGAGAACTGAAAGATATTCTAGAAATTGGAATTTGCATCAGAAAAATAAAACCCCATCCGGTGCCACCTACTAGTGTGCTATTGGAATAGGGCAGATTCTCCTCACGCTCGAAGGCACCATGTGTCACTCTAGTATTAGCTGATTGTATTAGGGTTTTATTGTATTGGTCGATGAATTAAACCTTAGGAACATGGTTTAATTTTCTTGCTTCGACTGTATTTTTTTGTTGATTGATGCTCGCTTGGAATGATGTACCGTCCATACCTCTATTAATCAAACCTCGATATTCTATGAATTTAATCGAACCTCATATCTCTCCTTTGGAAGTTTTTTTTCTTTGCAACTCATCGCTGTAATTTTTCACCTACAGTTTATTTTTATTCAACCTACACACTACGATATTTCCTATGATGCTCCTGTGTGGTCTCGATGTGGTGCCCCATTCATGTCTGCGTTCAGCTTGGTCGTCTATTGATATTTAAACGATTCCTTACCTATAACAATGGTGTTGGTGAAACAATTACTGGTAGGTTGGTCGGTAGGGCAGTTGCTCTACTTATCATCTGATATGGTCTCAGCATCCCACCATTTTATTGGTCTACCAAAATAGTCCGTTCGACGTCAGCTATTAGTGGTTGCTGGCTGGTGATTAGGGTCCAACGAGGTGAGCCATCTTTGAGGTAAGGGGATGTCAGCAAGGTGGCTGTCGGTTGGTGTCAGGTTGTCATCTGATGATCAGCGATGATGGGGGTGGCCAGTAGCAAAGGCAACCTGATCATCGAGGAAAAGCTATGGTCCTCGTCTAAATCAGGGCATTGAGTACCCAAAATAGGCTAAACGCCTATTGTGATAAAATATTAATATAAAGAATATTAATACTTATACAAGGTTTTTTTAAAATAAAATATTAATATTTTATAAAAAAATTATATTTTCATGCATAAATAATTCACTTTTCATATAGAACAATAGTGAATTGATAGAACTTCTTTGCATGAAAAATATGAAGCCAAACTTTTGCTTCAAAAAAACTCACAACCTTCTTGGAAAACTAGAGCGAGAACTGATGCTTCCATGGTAGGCTCTTTGACAACCCTTCTTCTTGGTCATAATTTGGCCTCAAAAGTATGGAACTCCTCGTAAAATATCTTCTCAGCTCTTTGATCTTCAAAGTAGATAACTACAATCTCCAAATTGGATAATTGCCAAATGATTACCTTCAAGGGGTAATCTGATTTACCCTCTAACTTATTGTCATGGGTAATTGGTGCAGGGGTAATTTTACCCTCTACTACCTCAGCTTCACTTGATGTTGTGGGTGGCCTCAAGCCAATTTCCACTAACACCTTCCTAGGATCTGATGCACTAGCAATCTCACTAGGCACCTCACAAAAAGTGGAAACTTGTCCTCCTTCCTGCAAAAAATAAATCCTTATCTTTGATTACCAATGATGTAGAAACCAAACATGAAGCTGGTTTATTATTCAAATGCATAGAATATATAATAAATACAAAGAATCTCACATGGTTAAGTGGTTGTAACAAGTTGCCAAACATGGCCAACCACTTAACTAACAGATAACCATCTGCTAAACAAATGTGACAACTAACTACTAGAAGACAAAGAAGATCTCTTTCAGCTAACTAAATACCCAAAACACTTAACAACTTATTTCTAACATGGGCATACTATGCCTCATGAGAATACAAAGTGCAATGAAATAGGAAATTTATATAATAATAATAAATTTACTTAGGCTTAAGTGGATAAGCCTAAGGTATCCTCAACAAGGATTGTGTTAGAATAGTTTTATCATGAATCTAACTCAATCTACTATTTTTGTGTTGTTGTAGGTACCAATCTAGACATCTCAGAGACCCTTGAAGCCCTGACAACCCCCTCAGACCCTCAGAATAGGGATTTCAGGCCCCTAGATCTGATTCACCCCTCGACCTATGAATCCAGATCCAATTCACCCCTCGACCTATGAATTGGTCCTACAAGCCTCAAAAACCCTCAAACTTGTAGGGGTGAGCAGCAGAGAAGCAAAGAAGACCACCTGTAGCATCAAAAACTAGGTATTCCCCAAAAATTTCTCTGTTCTGACATTTATGTGCGAAGAAATATTTACTAGTAAATGCATCGATACATTTGGTAAATTTTCTTTTTCTTACGCATCCATCATGCTAGAAATGTTTACTTTAGTTGCAGAAACCTGCACAAAACCAGAAAGTTTGATTTCATCTATTTTTGAGAAATTTTTTATTTCTTTTTGCAAATCGCATGTTGCATAAGTTTTGCATTTATTTCTTGTCCTTTCACATCAATTCCCCTTTACAAGCATTTCATATTTTAGTTCTAATAGTCATATTTAGAATTAGAGTTTTGCAAATCCCTTTTGCACATTTCTCTTGAAGCAATTTTGAATTTCTTTGTTGTACAAAAATCAAAGTCAAATTTCTTTCATGCATTTAAGAATTAGGATTTTCCAAATTTCTTTTTGCATATTTCAGATTCCTGTTTGCAAATACAAATTTTAGATCCTTTCCTTTCTTTTAATTAGGATTTCCCATCTCTTTTGCAAATCCCTCGGGTAAATCACAATTGTCATATTTCTTTCTACATCTTTAGTTTAAGATTGTCTATTTATCTTTGTATAAATATTTCTTACATTTCTTTCATGTTCCAAAATTAGGGTTCCATAAATCCCTCTTCTCACATATTGTCACATTGCTTGTTTACACGCTTTTATAGAATAGGTCTTAGTTTCCTTTCCAAAAAGGCACATAAGACTAGATTTATTTTACAAAATGCATCTTACTTTAGCCTTTTGCTTCCAAAAAGTGCATCTAGGGCTAGATTTCATTTCAAAAAAGCATTTAGTTAGATTTCTTGCTTTATACATCATCATTAGAAAACTCAAACCCACACACACACATGGTTCAAAACAAG
The DNA here is from genome assembly GCA_028583015.1 of Wollemia nobilis. NCBI lineage: Eukaryota > Viridiplantae > Streptophyta > Pinopsida > Araucariales > Araucariaceae > Wollemia > Wollemia nobilis. Next base: position 1,833,050 of record JAQPPZ010016676.1, read on the forward strand.
TGGTGAGATTGGACTTCATCCCCAATCCATCGCTCGAGACTGGTGTGGCAGGAGTAGTACCCTCCACCATCTCACCTCCTTAGACACCTAGAATCCCCATAGGAGTGGTTTTCTAGACTTCATCACCGAAAAACCCCCCACTTTTGAGACTAGGCTTCTAGATTTCATCACCAGAAGTTACCTTCGAAGTGGGATAGGATTAGATGCCTTTGTCCACAAGGCTCACATAATTTGTGGACATGGTAACTATCATTCTTGACTAAGCCCACCCGAGGGTGAAGTGAAAGCATGGGGTTGTTGACCATGCCTAGCAGGTCTTAGATAGTGCCACCTCTTCTCATGAGAGGATATAGTGAGCTCATTTTAGCATATTGAGTTCTCCCCTTTAGGTTATCATTTTACTGTACCTTCCATATAGGTCACCATTCGCACGTCATGATATTGTTCTATTATGTGCATCTTTGGGTGTTGTAGGAGGTTTGATACCGATGACACTCCTGATATTCTAGAGTATTCACTCCACTACCTATGATTCTACCTAGGAAGTATCAACATCAAAACACACTAAAATGAACAAAACACTTTATTTCTTGCATTTAGAACTGATTCTAGTTTTGCATTGTTTGCATGATCACAAACTGGTTTCAACACATCACACCACGTAGCACTTTGTTTTTTAGCTCCACATAGCTTGTCACTTTAGTTTGAGTCCACACATCATAGGGTTATTCCCAACCCCCTTTACACATCAAATACAGAACCACAAATTCTAGTTTCTATGTGATTCTAAAGCTTCACGACATGACACACATCATCATGCCTATTGTTACCCATAGTCATGTGCATGAGCAAGTGCACCCTATAGAGGAGGCACCTAGCACCCCTTCTAGTTAGGCCATCCCTCCTCCTTTGATCACGAAGGGGAAGTCCACATACACACATGATCCACTCATAGAGTTTGATCCATGCTATACACACACGATGGCTCATGGTGAGACATCCACTTTGAGTGAAGCCCTCACCACTTCACTCATAGAATATTATCCACTCCTTTTCCCTATATCATCACCTAATCCACCTACCACATTCTATGATCATGTGATCTACACTACTCTAGGACAACCTAACCCATTCTTCACCATAGATGAGGAGACTCCACCTACGTCCCCCACCTTTGCACACCCTTTCTTCCAGAGTTTATCTCAATCCCTCTTTGAGAATGACTCCTCCCTATTGAACCACACTCACCTCGAGGTTGCATCATTTACCCCTACTATAGGAATGATCTCAGACCCTTCCTCCTCTACCATAGGTACCTAGATGCCATCATTCCAAACCACACAACAACAACCCTCCTTACAGGAGCAACAAGCACCCCTTCAAACATCACACCCATACTCTTCTCAAGAGTCTCAACCATCATCATCCCAATCACATTTCTTCCCAATATTTGAGGACCTATCATAGCCACATCTTCAAACCCAAACCACACAATATCAACAACAACAACCAACTACTCACACCCAATCGGGAGTGGACACATTCCTCACTCCAACTTCCCAAGCTCCTACCCTAGAAGCTTACCCTCCTTCCTCCTCATCATTCCCACCTCCATCTCAGGTGTCTGGAATGTACCCTACCCAATCCTTTGCTCAACATTCATCTACATCGACATTTAGGTTACCTCCTCCTCCTTTTTAGGCCCCAACTGCTAGTCTTCTTCCCACCTATGGATCAAGACCCATAACCTACACTCCTACCTCTCTAGGCTACTCTACATAGTTTAGTTTTACCACCTCCCATCCTTCGAGATAGAGATAGGTCCCATCCTTTGACACCTTATCTTGACCACCCCTAGCACTAGTAGCCTTGATACCTCCACCATTACCTACTAGATCTACATTCTTTACGCCTCCCCCTTTGTGGTCATCATCACCTATGGCCCAACCATTACAATAAGCTCCTACCCAGAAGGTACCCATGCCACAACAACACATCCCACAATCACAATACTACTATCCCCAACAAACATCTATTCCATAGCCTAGTGTCCCACTAGCCACGACATCATACGTCGCCCAACAGCAACCTTACCAGGACTAGTTGCCACACTTCCCCCCTCAATACTAGGAAGAATAACAACTCCAATACCCACCACATTCCCAAGCTCAACCCACCTTAGCACAGTCCTCCATGCCCTTAACACCTAAGCTTCAGCTCCTACGAGATGAAGTCAAGATGTTAAACCTATGCATGACCAATTATGGACCACAAAAACCAACATATGATGAACTCTATAGTGAGCCAGTTCATCCATCAGTTCCTATCCCACCTTACCCCTATCACTTTGAGATCCCAAAGTTTGATAAGTACAAAGGTAAGGAATATCCTAGAGAACACATCAGTAACTATCACTCAACTTGCTACCAACTTCATAGTAGCAACCCCCTTATGTTACGTACCTTCTCCCTCTCACTTGTGGGACAAGCCTTAGACTGGTATAACATGCTCCCATACCATAGCTTATATACCTTCGAACAATTGGCCAACTCCTTTTTAGAACACTTCTCCATAAATATTAAAAAGAAGACTAACTTCTCAGATGTCTACGCCTTACGATAGGCTGACGATGAACCCATCACCAAATTTGTGTCAATATGGAGATCGATCATCCATGACCTCACCCATAGCCTCCCTACCATTGAGCTAGTGACACTCTTCTCCAAGAGTTGCCACAAACACATTTCCACCTCCCTACAACTTCACCAAAGTCATACCTTTGAAGAAGCCATTGCCCAAGCCAAAGTAATTGAGGACATCAAGGTCCAATAAGGCAAAATCAAGTTAAGATAGAAGCCCAACTACAATTCTAACTTCCATTTTAATAGAAATACTCCCAACCAACCCTTCCCTCGACCACCACAAGCCAATCAAGTGGTAGCTACTACCTTAGCACCTACATTGATTCCACAACCCCCTCTTCCTCAATGACAAATCTTTCAAACCAATGTGCCTCCCCTCCTAGGCCTCAACAACCTCATGGCATGCACCCATAGGCCCAACAACGCAATCTCACACCACTTTCTAAACCTTTTCCAGCCCTCTTCTAGAGGTTATATGAGGGAGGTCACATCCTATTTCCTGAGATCCGACCATTGGATCCAAACCTACCTAAGCCTCATGGATACAATGAGCAAGCCTTCTACCAATACCATCGATAGCGTGACCATGATATCGATTCTTGTCACTCTTTCCATGGTCAAGTCCAAGACCTAATTGATAGGGGTACCATCCAAGTTTCAAACCCCCTTACCCCACAAAATCAAAACCTAGGGATCTTCCAGAACCCCTTACCTGACCACAGGGGAACTAACCCCCAAAGACCACCATTCAATCCTCTAGGGCCACCTAGGCAAGTAAATAATGTCCAACATGATCCCCCATCACATGTGATGTAGTGGGTATGATCAACCTTACTACTCAAAACCAATGATACCCATCATACCAAACAACACCTATTATTTCCCCACTAGTCCAATTCACATCACCATAGTCCTCCATGACTCCTAGTGCCATACCACCTCTACCACAAAATATCATTACAATCCATGGTAGCCTTACCCACCAATTACATAATGCCCTCACTTGGCTATCCATTTTTGACCTCTTACAACAATCTCAACCCCATCATGAGGCATTGAATGACATCCTACATTCCATCGATTTGGAGACACATGACATGAATGCCTTCATAAACTTTATAGGGAACATCCCATGATGCCTTCAACCCTCCATTAGTTTCCATGATCATGAGATCACAGAACTGGTAGGAGAAGGATTAGATCCTCCTCTCCATATCCAAGCAACCATCAATGACATCACCTACAAGCGTGTCCTCATTGATACTGGTTCCTCCATTAGTATTATCTCCATAGTGGCATTGCATCACTTGCATATCCCACCAGCCCATTTTACCACTCCATCTCTCGACCTTCATGCATTTGATGGTTCCATGAGACCCATAGTAGGATCCATCATCTTACCCATCCAAGTAGGTATCTGTACCATCTCCATCCTTTTCCACATCATCCAAGGTGAGATGCAATATAACATCCTCCTTGGTCACCCATGGATCAGGGACATGCAGTGCATCCCTTCCACACTACATCATTACATTAAATATATCCATGATGGACTTGTCCATTGCATTCCTACCGATGGGGATCCCTTCAAATTCTGCAACATCATAGACCTCCCACCTACACCTTCCTCTTCTTCCATGCAACTCTTTCCCATCTCTTCCCATCAATCTGTTGGAGCATCGACATCTTCCCCAACATCCACTTCGCTACCATAATCCTCATCAAGGACACACACCTCGATGTCAGCACCATTAGCACCACCTTCTATAGCACCTAACCCTACTACCATACCTTTCTCACCACCATCCTTATGGCCACCACCACCATCGCAGCCATCATCATCCACAATTCCACCCATGATACCACAACCATCATCACTTCCTTCCTCACACCCTACCGCTCCACCTCAACCATCTTCCCCATAGAAACCCCTATCCTCCCTACACCACAAACACCTCCCCTTCCATTTCATCCATGACCTAGGTCATTCACCTCCTTGCATAGTCCAACACTAGCACCCTCTCCTCCTCCTTCATAATTCCCATAGGCAAACCATCCTATCCCAACTACCACAATTGAATGCCATGAGTGGGAGCAATGAGCTTCTCACCTTGATGACCAATTACTACACCCCTCTACTACCACTATAAGAGAATCTTATATTGCACCATCATCTTCTGATTTAGATTCACCACCTCATTCACCATCACGTACATCACCATGCATTTCCATATTCATGACAAATTTAGGCCCAAGGGATTACAATGTGCATGATGCCCACATACGTCCACCTATTATTCAATTCACACAAGACTTCAACCATCCCTCAACCTCGATTTTGACCATCAAAACCATTATACAATTAGGATCCCCTAACAATCATACCAACTTTATCTATGTAGGAGTTGATTCTTCACTCCCACCTATAGTCCCTCCACCACCACAATCTAGCTTTTATGGTACACTTGATCACATGGCTAACCCCTATTTCACCTTACACTACCTTCGATATTTCCATTGGCATAGATTTGGATTAGGCCACTATGAACAAGGGTTGCATACACCCATTAACCCTCATGTACAATTACCTACGGATAAATCTAGATTAGGTTATCACCCAACCACCATTCACACATTAGAGGATGAGCTCCAAGACCTCTCCCTACATCCTTCCCCTCTTCCAACACACACCTTGGAAGAATACATTGACATGGACATCCTAGAGGACAACCCATCACCTCACTCTACCATCATAGTTCCATATGATTTCTTCCAAGAAACCCCTTGTTCTGACACCACATCATCATGTTGTGTCGATGAATTGATAAGCCAATTTGTTACCTTATCCTTAAATGCTCATCACCTAGAGCATGACATGACATCTCCACCACCATCACCAACATATTTAGCCACATTTCTACCTATACATCAACAACTCCATCGATCTGCTACTCGACCATATTCTCCATCAATTATCTTGCACCCTCCATTAAGCCTCTTAGGATGTCCATAGATTATTGAGTCTTCATCATCAGACTCTTCACCACCCACATCCCCCATAACATTAATTAATATGGTCGATGTGGATCTCTTCTCCCCACTTTGATACACACACCAGCCAACCCGTGATGACACACCAAACCCCAATTTCATTGATCTCATGCACATCTCACCCATACCGATACCCCAATATTTCCTACTTTCACCTCATGTCTTACATGCTGCAAATGCTCCTTCATCCTCTACACCACCTCACATCCCATAGGTGCACCACACAGACATCTATCTAGATGATGAGTATGACATTATCGAGGCCATCGATGACCTCCACCTCATTCCAGTTCTAGAACAACTGCATGATGGTTCTCACATGCTCATAGAAGAAACCATCGATGTAGATATCGATGATGACCCTAAAAATCCCCACATCATTAAACTAGCCACAAGCCTTTCACTCAAAGAGCACATTTTATTCACTACTTTCCTTTGAAAGTATATCAAAGTCTTTGCATGGTCCTACAAGGATATGCTAGGCCTTGATCCCACCCTTGTAGTCCACAACCTCATGCTAGACAAAGATGCTAAACCTGTAAGACAAAAACTATGATGCATGCACCCAATAGTTGCATTACTCATCAAAACTGAGCTACAAAAGCTCCTTGATGTAGATTTTATAGTACCCATAGATTACCCCGAATGGGTCTCCAACATGGTTCCAATACCAAAACCATCCGATGAAGTTTGTGTCTACATTGAATTTCATGATTTAAACAAAGCTTGTCCCAAAGACAACTTCCCACTACCTAACATTGACTCACTCATCGATTCTATCATAGGCCATGAGATGATCTCCCTCATGGATGGATTCTCTGGTTACAACCAAATCAAGATCAACCTCGCTGATCAACACAAGACATCATTCACAACCCCCTAGGGGACCTTTTGCTATAAGGTCATGCATTTTGGCCTTAAAAATGTTAGGGCAACCTACCAGCATGCAATGAATTATATCTTTCATGATTACATGCACAAAATCATGGAATATTATGTAGATGACCTCATCACAAAGTCTAAGAAATGCTCGCAACACCTAGATGATCTTCGCCAGATCTTTGACCATTTATTAGAGCATAATGTCTACCTTAACCCAAAGAAGTGTGTCTTTGGAGTTACTTCAGGAAAAATATTAGGGTTCATTATCACCCAACATGGCATTGAGGTAGACCCTAACAAAGTAAAGGCCATCATCGAGATGCCCCTACCTACTACCTTAAAACAACTGCATAGCCTCCAGGGCAAGATAACCTCCATTCATCGCTTCATAGCACAACTATCAGACAAGTGCAAACCATTCAATCATATCTTGCAAAAGGGAGTCAATTTTAAATGGGATGATAACTACCAATAAGCCTTTGATGCTATCAAAACTTACCTCACTTCCCCACCAGTTATGTCTCCCCCACACCCATAACTACCGCTAATTTTGTACATCTCAACCATAGATTTTATGCTAGGTACATTGCTAGCTCAAAATAATGTGCTCGAAAAAGAGCAAGCCATATATTACATAAGTCATACGCTAGTCAGCTACGAAGTTAGATATGGGTACATGGAAAAGCTATGCCTAGCTGTAGTCTTTGCCACCCAGAAACTTCACCATTATATGTTAAATCACACAACCTTTGTCATCACCCAAGACAATCCCCTTCGATACATGATGAACAAAAGTTATCACAACTCTTGAACAACAAAATGGATCATGCTCCTAACTAAATTTGACCTAGAATTCATTTCACAAAAATCCATTAAAGGATAGGTCATCGCAGACCAACTTGCAGAAGCTCCCTTGCTTGATGACCAACCTCTCCTCATTCAACTTCCTGATGATTCCATATTCCACATAACAGAAGTTGAAGAGTATGTTGAGCCAGAGTCATCAGCTGATTTAACCCTATTCTTTGATGGCTCTCGATGCACTCATGCTGGGGGTGCAGGCATTATTTTCTTCACACCCGAAGGGGAACCACTCCCCTTCTCATTTAAATTGGACTTCCCTTGTACAAACAACAATGCAAAATATGAAGCCTTAATCCTAAGATTAAAATAGGCCCATGCCATGCATATCAAATACCTCCACATCATAGGTGATTCCCTCTTGATAGTGAACCAAGTGAAAGAGATCTAGCAATGTCATTGTCTAGTTCTCCAACAATACAAATAGATTGCACAATAACTTCTTACCTGATTTGAGTGGTATGATATCGAAGCTGCTCCATGATCATCAAACCATTTTGTAGATACAATGGCCTCCTTAGGATCATTAATACTACAAAACCCATCATCAGACACTACATCTGTATCCATTCACACACTCACCCAATCTACCATATCGCCTACATCTCCTATAGATGATGGTGGCATTCATGTGGTCGATACCGAACCACATGACCCTTGGTTTGCACAGATAAAATATTATATCAAGTTAGGATTCCTACCATGCGACCTACCACATGCTCATCATCGAGCATTCAAACAAAGAGTGATTCACTATACATTGTTGGGGGACATCCTCTATCACCGTAGCTATGATGGCATCCTCTTGCATTGCCTAGAACCCCATGAATCTCAGTGGGTTGTACAAGAAACCCATGATGGTACTTGTGGTGGCCACTTCAGTGGCATGGCAATCACAAAATGCATCCTTCACATGGGATATTACTAGCCAAATATGGAGCATGATTGTTGTGAATACGTGAGGCATTGTGTCAAGTGCCAACAACATGCAAACCTCACACACCTTCCATCTCAAGCGCTCCAACCGATCCAGTCCATGTGGCCTTTTTCGCAATGGGGCCTCGACCTTATTGGAAAAATCACACCCGCTTCATCAAGCAATCACAAATTCATCATTACAGCCATAGAATATTTTACAAAGTGGGTCGAAGCCATCCCACTTGTCCAAACCATAGGAGCTAAGATCATGATATTTATCATAGACCATATCATATGTCACTTTGGAATTCCTTCCCAAATTATCTCTGATAATGGGAAATCCTTCAAGAACAAAACTATTCATGCCCTCTATGCCAAATTCAATATCCATCATAGTTTCTCTACCCCATACTACCCACAGGGTAATGGCCAGGTAGAAGCTACAAACAAAACAATCTATTCCATACTTCACAAAATAGTAGCAGAATCTCATCATGACTGGCATAACCAAATACCCTTAGCTTTGTGGGCTTACCATACGAGCATACATACTCCCACTAGGGCAACCCCTTTCTCACTGGTCTATGGCACCGAAGCCATCATACCCCTTGAACTCGAGATACCTTCCTTATGGGTATCTATGAAAGAATTTATTGATGATGACACCGCTCATCAAGCCCACCTCGATCAACTAACACTCCTCGATGAGCATCGTATCCATGCCATCGAGCACACACATGTCTACCAAGATCACCTTCATCATGCCTACAATAGTAAGGTGCATCAATATAAATTCCAAATTGGTGATCTAGTTCTCAAAGAGAACCAACAAATCACAAGTCAACCTCACCAACAACGAGACAAGTTTACCCCAAACTAGTTGGGCCCCTTCATAATCACACACAAATTTGGTTTAGGTGCCTACCACTTGGCTAATCTCGAAGGTCTCACTAAACCTGAACCTATTAATATCCTTCACCTATGTACATTCAATGCCTAGCCCACATAGGCATTCACTATCACAAATAGTACACATTGCTATTCACAAACACATCACCCACTATGCACATCATGATACATGCATACCTTTTATTTTATAGTTGCATTATACATGTACTTTTGCTTTTTATGTCATTTATATGTTATTGGTATCTATTTCTTTTTGTAGGATTCACATCATCTACCACTATACCATCAGTAGAGATACGTGACCATACACACTTGCTACCAGCATCCCAACATCCCACCATGCAAGACCATCCAACACCACCCCTAGTATCGATCACACCGACTGATCTAGCTAGACCACCTACTACTCTTCAGACCAGATAATCTTCACCTTCCTCCCATTTAGACCATCACACTCCACCCTGACACCTTTCACCTCACCTTAGAGGGTCATCCTACTCACCTCATTCAGGAGACAGTCAGGTCTCCCTATCCTCCTTTGATGAAAAGGAGGAAAGCTCCCATATTCACACCCAAGGGTCTCCTCCACCTCCACATGAGGATGCAAGGAACCCCTACTCACCATCCTCTTCCCCTCACCATCCTTTAGGAACCTACCACCCTCCCAATCGAGGATACACACCTCATCCTACATGTCCTTCATGCCTACCTCCCCCACTTCTGAGTGGGATATCTCCATATGCTCAAGCCCTTCAGTCACATGCTTCCCAAGCTACTTCTACATGTATACCTCCATCCCACACATGTTGTTATCCATAGCCATCTCCTATACCACCCATCCTCCAGATGCCACCTTCACCACTTCATGGCCTACCATTCTAACCAACCTCACAATCTATGAATTTATTCCACTCACCCCCATTATCACCTCATGCAAACTCTGCTTCACACCCATACTTCACCCCTTATCCATTGGAGTCTCACTCTCCACCTTCTCCAATCCTGTCACCTCCACATCCTGATATCCAACACATCTTAGCTCGACTCGAGGCTCTCGAGTTACATTTGAGCCATTGTCATTACCTCACATCTACTCACCAGTCCACCATACCCCATACATCTTCACCTCCCCCAGGTCCATTCCTCATCCTAGGGTTCACCCCACATCCAAATCTTGACCCACTCCTCCACCATTCAACCTCACTCCATCCACTTCCCACACACCTCCCATGGATCCCTACATCTACCCCATGCCTATCCCATCTACACCATTATCCAAAATATTTCACCATCTCCTTCACCAAGGCCTCCTAGTATTACCTAAAATTAGGCCTATTGACCCATCACATCCCAAACCATAAAATTACCATGAACATCAATTCTGTATATACCATCGATAACCAGGTCATGACATTGATACCTACCATACATTTGAAACCCTGGTAGACAACATGTTGATTGGTGATCATATCCCATCATCTGAGCATTCCCATTCATCCACCCAACTTCAGAGTCCCCCACATCACATCATTCCTCAAACTTTGCCATCACATGAATCTTTGATAGTGCCATCCCACTACATTCACCATATGTCCAACTACACAAACCATCAAAGCCCAAGTAGCATCATCACTTCACCTCCTCACTCATGACCTGACCCACATCACTTCACCCATCAATAGTTTCTCTTCATATTCCTCCTTACCTCTTCTTCTACTTCTTCTTACTTCCTTGCATAGTTGTATGGTCACGCTTCGAGTAGCTACATACCTACGTTGATCTACTTTCTTTCTTCTATCTTCATTTGTCTTTGGTAATCCCCTCATCTTGTTGGTTACCAATGCCTATTTCTTCTCATTTCTTCCATTTGTAAATCCCACCTTCACATCCTTCCTCTTTTTGTCATTACCGCATACATTCCCATAGGTCATAGTTTATTTACCTATTACACACACACCCCACACGTTGGGGCAACCATTATCACATCATCTCACTTTTGTCATGATGATACACCATACTCATATATAGATAAGTTTTCCAAACTTCTCCCTCTACACTTCATGAGCTTCCTCTTGTAGATATTGCATTCCCCACTTGCATCATTTACATTACACCCATTGCATATATCCATATGTTTTTCATTATAATTTCATTTCAAGTTTGTATATTCTTCCCCCAAAAATGTGCCTTCAATAGGAGTAACATATGCACTTGTTAGCATCACCACCTGGATGTCCATTCCCCCTTTTTAGGATTAGGGTATACATAGGTGTCGTGTTAAGCTTTGACCACTCACTAGTTCAGTCAATCAAATGTCACCTCTAGCTAATAGGTTTTACACACTCCTTATAGTTCTTTAGGTTGGTTCAACTTCTCTCATAGACCATTCACACAGGTTACACATTAAACAAGTTTTGAGTCTAGGGAAGATAACACCTTGCGTAGATATCACCATCTAGAAAATGGTTTCCCTGCTCATCCTATCACTTGCATGGTCAACATACGACCTAGGGATAAACAAAGGGATAAGCATAAGCAAAAATAAGAAAAATGGGCAAAAAACAAAAGCCAATGCCCATACAAAAAAAGAAAAGAAAGAAAAAGAGCACCACAAAACATACACAAGCAATAAACGAGGGGTAGAAAACAAAAGGAAAAGCCTCCAGATATCACCATTGTTATGCTTCATCACCTTTGGTCCTTAGGTTCAACATAACATCATGGGATGATTTCCATCGCTAGCAATAGGCTCCAAGAGCCTACCTACCAGTGGAATAGTCTTACAAGTGGTGACATATCTATCACATTAGTGACCTTCTTTTGTATAGATCATTGTTCACTTATGGATGAGCTAGCTAGTTTGGCCATGTCTACAATGGGTTAATCCTACCTCCCTCAAAATGGATAAATGAACCTCACTCATTTACACACATAGGTCCATGATAGACTTTGAACCAGTCAGATTAGTTATGAGTTGTCACAAATACTTGCACAATTTTGGGTCTGAGATTTGATTACCAAAACTACATTGGTCAAAGTCATTACATATACCTTATACCATCCTACATCCCTGAGATCATGGAATGGATCACATTCACATAGGTACATGCAATGATACAAGTGCTTCCTTTGCACATTTTAGTCCTCTCATACATGCATCTATGCATCTATGTTACAGTCATAGATTCATATCACATTGCATCATCACATCTATGTTACATACATTTACTACAAATTTCATTCACATCACATCACATTGCATTGCATTTAACATACAATCCTTCACATCATTCTACAATATATCTACACTACAGTATGATCATACATCTACACCCTACCACATATGTATATCCATGCATTGTACATTTACTCACACATTATACTATGCTATCTATGCAAACACAATTCAAACACATTCAAATCAACATCAAAACACATGTATATATAATAGCCAAAACCAAAAGGTATATATATGTAATCCATCAAAAATACCCATAGGCTACAACCTAGGACCATGCCCACCATACATAATCCAAAACTACCCATAGGCTACAATGGTAATCAACCTAACTACCACTAGGAGCCTCTCCACTCCCCTCATGGCTCGCCCTCCCTGGTGCTATCCCATGTGCCATTGTAGCTCTACTAGACTCTACCCTCTCTCCTAATCTCTGAGCCCCTACAAGAGACAACACCACTCTCAAACCAACAACCACATCTCTACCCGATGCCACATCCTTATCTCAACCCTCATGCCTCTCCAACCCACTAAAGCTACACTCTGATGACTCCACTGAGACTATGTCCATACACATGACTATGTCCTAGACTATGACACCACCTAGTCATAATCAAGGAGTGAGATCCCATGCATCCCCAAAGAATACTCACAAGCTACCCACCTTGCTACCTCCACAACCACCCTCCCAAACTCAATACCCTTCTACAACTACTCTAACTCTGCTCTTAGAGCAACCACATCAACTAGAACCTCCCCTACCACCTAGGCTCCCTCAACCTCCTCTCATACCTACTACTACCTCACCATCTCAGCTCATAGCTCCATAATATCTACATCTCAAGCTACCACTATAGATCGATCTCTCTATGCCTCTACCCTCAACTACTCCATCTCCTCTACCATCTTAGCACATCTATCCTCAAAGGCCTTCTAAGAAATCTCACCAATAGTCTCCAAGGCTATCAACCTCTCCTCTAAATCTATCACCTCTACCAGCCTACACCTCTCACTCTCATGGAGCTCTCCCTCTAACTATCATACTCGATCACATAATAACAATACCTCCTCCTCTACCTCCTACATCTCCTACTACTCAATGGGAATCTCCTCCATCCCATAAAAGAAACCCATCTCCATGGTGTCATCAAATCCACCCATAGCCATACCCCCACCTACCTCCTCCATGATCACTCTCTCCTCCATAGGTTACACTCCACCACTCACAAGAACCTCCTCCACTCTCTCTATAGATGAACTCAAGGTGCCACCCAATCATCACCTAGATCATCATAGAGGTACCTCTATCTCACTACTAGATCTATCCTACAACCTAGCCCGAGTACCTCTCATTACCCTACCCCTTACTGTAGGTACCCCACCACCAGGTGGTACCCATCGATCAACTACACCAACACCTAGCTCCTAGCTCTACATCACCCACCAGGCATCAAACTCTAGTGTCATCCCAACATTACCCACATCTAGGATCACCATCGATGGGTCCCTCTCACCAATCCATGGTAAAACTATAGGTGGCTACCCCCTATCACCCCATCACCTATAGTATACAATAGGTACCTCTAGAATATCCTATCATAAGCCAAACTACCACATGACTCGACCAAACTAAAATAACTCAACCTATCGAGTATATCATCCAACCAACCACCTCCCCTGATGAATGGCACCCAACTACTCATCATCCTTCTCCCATGTCACCCCACCCATCCAAGGCCTCCACTCAATTACACTAGGCACCAACTTCCCAAACTCCACCCTCCAAAATAGAGGATCACCCTCATGTGGCCTCTTAATACCCTTCTCCTCATAAGTCCTCCATATTAAAGCATAAGGTAAATGTGTTTATCCCTCAACATGAGCATCATAAGGCAACAATGATGGCCTCTCAATAGATATATGCTCCCATGCCCATACCTGTAACAAAGGAGTCCAACTCAACCCCTTTCACCCAGCATGCACCACATCATGCAACTCCCTATACACCTGGGCCAACAATGTAGGTGCCCATGCAAACACAACATTGTGCTCCACCATATCACTCACCACATCCAACATATTCTAGGTAAACAATACCCCGGAAGTGTCAGGCAAAGCATAAGTGGAGATCATCATCATCGCCGCACACTAGTGCTTAGATATCATCTCATTATTCCAAAGCAACTCATAATCCATCTTCTTTATATCCACCTCCTCCCACTTATCACCAAATAATCACTCCATCACAACTTCCTTACTATCATCTGGTGCTACCCTCACTCACACCCTCGATAGGCAATTTATATATCCTATATACATCCTCCAGGGTGATAGTCATCTCACCCATTGAAAAATGGAAAGTGTTATGATCTGCATCCCATCACTCACACAAAGTAGATATATATGCCCTATTGGCATGAATGCTCTTGCATTCCCACACACCTCTAAACCATACTACATCCAACCACTTCTCATCATCCTCATTCCTCATCAGCTCATCCAACTCACCTTTCATCATACGAACATGATGACGTGGCTCGATCATCTTCACCTATTCATACACAAACAAACAACAAAAAAATTCACATTAGTTCAATACACAATCCTCCAATTAAATAAAATTCAATTTTATTTAAACACATTTCACACACAAATTAATTTATTTTAATTTATCATGCAATTCGAGACATAAAACATACACAATCCACATATCACAACAAATAAAAAATATAGTCACATATTTGGATACCCATTTTGCCATTTCATGGTAAAAGTTCAAACAGATGCGAAAAATAGTACATATTTGGCTCCCAATAGTCAAATTTAAAATTATCCACATACTCACTATGGCACAAAATTCAAAATCACATCAATCCACCAGACATACAAAAACAAAATACATTTTTGAACACCCATTTGCCCACTTCACGATGAAAGTGTCGACAAGTTTCAAAAATAGTATACAAATATGCACAAAGTTCGAGGTTAAAGTCACCACAACCCCACCAAAATAGTGCACATGCCAAATCACACAACATCAAAAACACAATCACATTTTTGAACACCCATTTGGCCACTTCACGATGAAAGTTCAAATAGAAATAAAAAATAGTACATATCGGGCTCCCAACAACCAATTTTAAATTCAACCCTATCTACATCATGGCACGTAAATCAAACATACACCAAATGCAATCACACACCAAAACAAATCACATTTTTGGATACCCATTTCACCCTTCTACGATGAAAGTGTCAACGGTTTCCAAAAATAGTATACCTATAGTGGAAAACTTAACAGTCAAAGTTTTCTAATTTACATCCTAATGACTCACATTCAGATAACATGCCAAACGAGGATAAAACAAAAACACAGTCACACAATCAAATACCCATTTCCTACTTTTATAGATGAAATTCAACCACATTTCAAAAATAGTGCACCATCGCTCCAAAAATGGAAAGTCAAACTACAAGACTACCCTACCCATCACCCAGTCAAACTACAACAAAAACTAGTCAAACCTAAAAAGTGATCACACTTTTGGGTACCCATTAAGCCTGTTTAACACTTTGTGTTCCAATTTTAATTAAAATTTACCTAAATTTTAAAAATAACATGAAAACCTCCCCCCCTATTTCACGCTTTTTGAGAAATAAAATTGAAAAATAAATAAAATAAAGAGCACTTACCGGTGGGTCTCCACATCGAGCTCCAGCACTAGTGCATCCTCTCACCATCCTGCTACTCAAATCGATCAACTACAAGTGCTTCGCATCACCAACCATCACTCGCTCCTCACTCTCCAAGTTTGCCACCATCAAAATGACCCCCCACGCTTCCAAAAAGGTTTAAATACACCTAAAAACCCTAATTAGGTCCAATTCACCCCCGACCTATGAATTAGACCCAATTCACCCCTCGACCTATAAATTAGACCAATTCATCCCCCGACCTATGAATCCAGATCCAATTCACCCCTCGACCTACGAATTGAGCCTAGAAGCCCCAAAATCACCCAAATTTGATTCCAAACCCTAGGAAACCTGCCCCTCTTCCTATCCATCTGATTTTTCATCAATTTCATCATGCATTTTTCTTCTATCAACTGATTCATCACCACATCACCACATTTCATTCACCTCATTATTGATTCCTCATTTGAGGGGGTATTCATATCCAAAATTCAGCTTTACATGCAACCAAACAACCAAACATCCAAATCATGGATATCACATCTATCTACAATTATTTTTTCTGAAGATTATCTTATGATTATAATCTCAATCCCAACCAGATATTTGTTAGATCACGAGAGTTATGTGTAACAATGGAGAGGTCACTCTGGCATTCATGATACATAATGAATGACACGTTTGACTAACCCAGTGCAACATTTGGAGATGTCACTCTGGCATTCATGATACATAATGAATGACACGTTTGAATAATCCACATGTTAACTAGCTCAAATGGTTTGACACTTGTCACCATGCACTCATCAATCAATCAACAACAAAAATTTGAATAGGCATTTGTTCTATTCATACTTTGGACCATCCTGCATTGGTCGCAAAAGCAAAGCAGTCAAAATTTGCCACCCCCAAGCAACCAGTATGACATCGAGAAATGTCATACAGACTCAACAAAATCATCGCATTGCATCCACAATCATCCATTTCCATTCATCGACATTGTTTTTCATTTTCTTTTCTTTCTTTCTCTTCTCTCCCTGGATCCCTAATCAATGTTGTATGGTCATGCTTCGAGTGGCTACATACCTTTGATTAGATTCCATTATTTTCTCTTCTCTCCCTAGATCCCTGATCAATGTTGTATGGTCACGCTTCGAGTGACTACATACCTTTGATTAGATTCCATTATTTTCCCTTCTTCTCTTGGCTATCGATCAATGTTGTATGGTCATGCTTCAAGTGGCTACATACCTTTTGATCATCTAAAAGGAAGATGACTACATACCTTTTATTGGATCCCATTATCTTCCCTTCTTCATATTCTACTTTATCCCTTCACATTTTTGTATTAAACTATGTGCCACACAATATAGTACAAAAAGGGGTAAAATGTAGACACCTAAAAGTCGCACATAGCTACCTCTACGTACTTGTAGATCCTTTTGGACACTTGTAGGTTTACATAGGCCATCCTAGACACCTCTAGGCTATTGTAGACTAGTGTAGACTATTGTAGATCCCTCTAGACCTACATAGACTATTACATGCATAGACATGTGTAGACTACTATAGACATGCGTAGACTAGCGTAGATCACTCTAGATTAGTGTAGCATATCGTAGACTTACATAGACCATTTCACTAGTTTATAGGTACAAAACCCTATTAAACTACTCAATCCATATCATAACCACCTTGCATCCATCAAAGGACCACTCATAAATCACCTAAGGCCACTTAAGCCCTTCCTAGACTTAATTAGGACCCCATAGGACTATTAGTTCCCAAAAAGTCTTAATTAAAGTTAATTCAAATTCTAATTTTAAAGTGACTTCACTTAAAGTGCACTTTTTGGATTAAAAGGGTTAATTAGGTTCCTAAACCCTAATTAGTCCTAATTATTCCCTCCCACATGTGTGTGCACAAAGTTGGTTAGGATATTTCTTAGGAAACCCTAACCTAACCCTAATCTAACCTTAGAGTTGACTAATCCTAGTTAACCCTAATCTCTCCTCACACATGTGTGAGGATGAGATATTTCCTTAGGGAATGTGGGGATGACACCTCACAAACCCTAACCTAACCACCATAGAACCTGACCTTAGGGTTTAGTTCTCCTAACCACACCCCCTACACCTTAGGTTTATCTATAAATAGTGGACCTAATCCCTCATTCTACCTCTCTCTCCCCTTTTAGTTGAAGTATAGAAACTCTATCAAAATGCAACAAAAAGTGCAAGAAAGGACATCTGATCTATACCAACAATATTACAACACCTGAGGAGCCCATCCATGCAAGGATTTCCATCAGAAAGTACTTACAAGTGCAATTCACCCCTCGACCTATGAATCCAGCACCAATTCGCCCCCGACCTGCGAGTTGGGTCTACAGGACTCATTTCACTCCAAATCTTGTAGGTAAGCTCCATTTGATGTTTTTATGAGGTTCTATGCAATTTATTTCAGTTTTCATTACATATTTTGAGTCGATTTGTCCTTTTTACCATGGGTCCTGACTAAGGCAAGCCCCCAAACATACTAACTCCATTTTGTAGGTCTAGCATAGATGCAAAGAGGAAAACAACAGCAAATACAACCAGCAGTGGCACACGTTATGCATGAAGCCCACCTACATTGAGGAGCCCAAGAGAAAGCATCAGACTTATTGTAAATTCATGAAAGAAAGAAAGGGGAATTCCCCCATTTGTAACACAAAAATACTTCAATCATGAATAAAATCAGCAATTTTGTATAATCTGTGTTTTAGCAAATTATTAGATCAAATGCATTTCTTTTGTATGTTTCAAATAGTTAATTAGAAACTTTGAAAAGAATCACACACTTAACGCTTCACATTAAACAATAGTGGTTGGATTTCATAATCAGCCATTGCTTGATATTTGGTGACAGTGGCTTTCAACTTCATCTACCAATCTCTACCCTTATACACCTTAGATTACCCCTAAGCAAACTTGCTAGATTTCATCACCAACAAGAATCTCGTTGCCCATCCAAGCCATAGGATCCACCCCATTTAATTTATATTAGCACATTGAAACACACAAGATAAAAATCTAAGAAAATGAATTCACATTAAAATGAGATAATCAATGAATGAGGTAAGACACACTTGTTGAACAAACTTAGCATTGATTGTTTATTCTTCTTGTGAAATTATAGTTTTGTGTTTTATTTTACTGTATAATCTGTATTTTGGTTTAATTTCTTATGGTATTAACAAGGAAACAAAAGAAAACATTAAATCAAGATGAAAATTCATCCACCTTCCCCACCACTTTTATGGTAGATTTCCTAAATGTGACACAGGCATATTTATATGCATGTCCCTCACATTCCTTGTCACCCATATCCTTTCATATGGTTGTTCCCCAAATAGAGTCAATATCACCAACATTTTATCACCACATTACCCACATAGATATGGCATGATTAGAATCTCTCATGAAGTCTTCTAACTATGTCTTAGAGTCAGTCCCCAATTCACCTAGACAAGATCCTAATTTATAGCAGGAACTTATTTATTCCCAACCACCATCCAACTTTATCTAGGTGTACACTAACCCTATTTTTGATGCATCAATTGCATCTTCCTCTCATATGTGCATTCCCCAGCCCTCATGTACTCCTAGTACTTCATACACATCCACATACACTAACCCCTTGTATGAAGCACATGTAAATGGTACTTCACAAGTTTCAGCCTCCCAAATTACCATACCAAGTGTAACTTGTCCCCCAACCACATATTGTATAACATCTGCTTCCATAACCTCCATTTTTGATAGATAGATTAATAAAGCATGGGAACATTTTAACAAATTGCTTAAGCAACATCAAAATGCTCAACAACAAGTGCAAGTGAACCCTAAGACTCTACCAAGCTCTACTCAGATAGTCCTTGTTAACTAGGGTCCATCATGGACACCATAGTCTTATGTAGTTTCTATCCCTATTCCTCCACCAAGTCATACCAATACCCATACTATTCCCATTGGCCAACCTAGCCATAACCCTCATACATTGAACCCATTCCAAAATTCTCCATCTCTTCATCATTAGTCTCCCCTTCATCAATTTCCATCACATTCACCTAGTCATCATCACCAATCTCATCATCATTTGGTCACCCCACAACATTTTTCCACCTCACCTCAAAATCATCAGGTAATTCAAGACTTCCACATTCCTAGGGAAGACCCTCAAATTAAGGCCATGAAACAACAAATATATCAGTTGATACAATATACTCCTAGTTTGAAAAACCAGGATCCAACCTTATGTCAGCTGATCAACCAACCCATTCATCCTTTGGTACCATCGCCACCATATTCGACAGATTTTATGATACCTAAGTTTGAAAAATTCAAGGGAACTGAGGATCCTAAAGAGCATGCGAGCACATTTGTACACTCATGTTTTAGAATCCAAAATGACAATGCTCTCATACTCTAAATTTTTCGTCAAACATTAGGAGGAGATGCCATAGAGTGGTATAACCAATTACCTAGTCATAGTATTTATTATTTTGAACAATTGGTTGTCCAATTTGAGCGTTTTATCCTAAATGTTAGAAATAAAGTCTCATTGTATGATGTCTATGCTTTAGGACAACATGACGATGATTCTATCTATAATTTTGAAAACTATTGGAGGGTTGTCATTATCAAGTTGCCATTCACCCTACCAATGGAAGAGCTTATCGAACTATTCACCAAGATTTATTTAAAATCTATCTCTTGGATGCTTCAATTACAGACTTATCGTTCATTTGAAGAAGCTCTAGCACAGGCTAGTGTCATTGAGGAAATAAAAATCCAAGAGAGCATACTTAAGCCTAAGAAAAATTAATTGCAAAACAAGGTCCAATATAAAAGCAATTATTATGGTCGAGCAAAATCAACACAGGCCACTCCAGCCAATCGGTCTAATCATGTTAATAAAGTGGTCATGAGCCAGTCGGTAATGGCTCAAAAATAATCAGTGTAACAGTCATCACAATAAATTGCTTATCATGCAGTACCCTCAATAACTCAAGCCATGCAAAACATAGTGCTAGCTGTAGATAACCGTCCCTGATGATAGTCTTTCTGACAGAATCACCAATATACCCCCTTGGCCGAGTCATATGCTTCCATTTTTTGAAGGTTCTATGAGACAAACAAACTTGCTTTGCCTAAAATCAGACTAGATGATCTCGCTAAAGGTGGAAAACATTATCATGAACAATTATTTTTTCCTTACCATAGGCAAAATGGGCTTGATATTAATAATTTCCATGTATTCAAAGACATTGTTCAAGAACTAATTGACTTTGGGGCCATCAAGCTTAACAACTCCCTTGCTCAACAAAACCAAAATCTTGGTATCTTTCAAATGCCACTTCGTCACCATGAGGAGGTGCAACCAAATATGGGAGGAGCTAAAATCAAAACTCCTCCTAACCAAGTTAATCATGTCCAACAATACCAAGGGTTTGTAGGTACCATTCATGTGGTTATTAGAGGTCAACAAAACAATAAACAAAATGCAAGGCAACAACCTCAAGCAAGTGCGTCACAACCTCCCACATCACCTCCCATCCAAAATTCCCACAATCCTTCATCGCCAATCCATATTCCTAGACAATCAAATCCACCCATCAAGCATCCACCATGACCAGTTATCTCATTTAGTAGACGGTTAACCACAAGTCTAAAGATGACTTCTACCAAATTATCAATTTATGAGTTAATTCAACAATCTCCTCCACATTGTGAGGCATTAATGGACATTCTAAAATCCATTGAATTACAATCTCAAGATCCTAATGCCTTCAACAACTTTTTAGGGAATATTCAAACATGCATGGAGCCTTCCATTACATTTTATGACTTTGAGATTAAGCCAATATCATTGGAATCAGTAGATTCTCCATTGCACATCATGGATATAATTAACAAGAAGTCATTTAAAAGAGTTCTAATTGATATCGGTTACTCCATAAATATCATCATCACATCTACCCTTCATCATTTGAATCTTCCTCTATCTCATATTACCAAGTATTCCTTCACCCTAAAAGCATTCAACGATGCTTTGTGTTCCATATTTGGCACTATTTTTTTACCCATTGAAGTAGGGATCAAAATTTTGCACACAATGTTTCACATCTTGGAAGGATCCATGGTATACAATATACTCCTTGGAAGATATTGGATGAGGGAAATGAGATGTGTCCCTTCCATTTTACATAAATGCTTGAAATATGTTCATGAGGGACAAGTACATTGCATACTAGCGGATGTTGAATCGTTCAAGTATTGCAATTTCATTTCAAATCCTTATGAATCCATGCTTCCTTCCACCCACATTTTCCTATCACCGTTAGCCAATCCATCTACAACTCAACACATTTATTCATCAAAGGCTCCCATTCCTAAGGACTCACTTATCACCAATTATTCATCATCTTCATCATTAACTACATACACATGTGGTCAAAGTTAATCCATATCTTTGCCTTCCACTTCATCATCTCCAACCATTCAACAACCTTCCCAATCTAATCCATATCCACTCGAGTTGATGAATTGTGAGACATATCCATATTCACCATTCCCCAAGCCATTATCCAATCATGATCCTTCCACATTATCCCAAGTTGAAGTCCACATCACTAATCTTGGTACTGGTGAATATGTGATCCAAGACATCATCGTCATACCACTCACCATTCCTAATGCTAAGGATTTTGATCACCCACGTGACCCACCTTTATCCATAGGAGTAGTATATGACATGGATTCAGCTCCAAATAGCATAAATTTTGTATATGGGGGGATTGATTCTTCATCAAATCTAGCTCCCCTAGAAGAACCCAAGAAACAAGCACTTGCCAACATTCCAAACATATCAAGATTTCCATCCTGCTATTTTCACATAGTTAATTGGCAAGGTCATGGTCTAGGATTGCATGAATAGGGAGTGTCTTAGCCTATTGATGTTCCATATCATGAAGTAAACAACTGTTTAGGTCTAGGTTATCACCCACTTTCCACCACCTCTTCTCTTGAACAAACCTTCCAAAGGCTTAATCTAAATTCAAGAGAAGAAACCCTCCATCCCGATGATTTTGACGATGAAATATATGAAGAATTCAAACTTATGTTGATAATTTTGAATGAATCTAAAGAAGAATTGAAGCCCATTATTCTCCATACCAAAAAATATGAGTTTTATCTCAAAATATTCCCCATCCATGAGCCCATCTTTCACTTGCTTCTTTCGCAAGAGTGAACCGACCCTATCGGTGAACCACCACCCCCACTTCATTAATCCATTTCATAAGACAAACTTGTAACATATATATATAACACAAAAACAATGGTTTTCACTGATGAGCCCTAAAAATGCTCATTTTTGTATAAACTTTCCATATATATTGCGATATTTATTTTAATAGAAATATGTGTTTCTATGCAAATTTTATATGTATTTAACATTAGATTATTTATATTGTCTAATATTTGTTTTTAAGTGGATTATGTGTAAATGCAATAGATTTTATGGTCTTTTGGCATGTTTACGTTGAGGTCCTACTTGGACCTGGCACTTTCCATTTATGATGAAAAATTAAAGGTAGAAATTTTTACAAAAAAACAATGAAGTGCTAAGTCAGATGCCTGACTCCCATCTAGGCACCCGACTCTCGTTTGGCACTTAATTTTTGAGTGTCTGATTCTTATTTGGTGCTTGACTCTCGTTTTGGTACCTACTTCCCGAATTCTATAGATAAAGCACCTGATTCCCATTGATGCATAATTACAACACAACTCCTATTGTCAATAAAATAGAATGGTGATTTCAGCGATGGATGTGGATGGATTCTCAGCAGCGGAAGCGGACCAAGGACAACATCAAAGATCATCAATTGTCTATTTTTTAGTAGTAATGTAAAATATCGATGTAATCGAATAAGAGTGAAAATATCAAATGTATTCTATTTTGATAAAATAGAATATGTTGATTGGTTTGAAACTAATATTTTATTCAATATCCTTCTGTATCGCTCCAAATTTTTCGCATCCTTACCCTCAGGCTATAGGATCCACACCTGGAAGGGGGATGTGAGAAGGATGGGACAATACCTCGGACTGAGAGGCCCTTTGAAGGTCCCGCCTCTCAGGGGAGGAGTATAAAGGTGAATTTTTGATGGATGGTGGGTTCACCAGGAAACTTTTGAGTGGCAGTTTCCACGCCTAGGTTGAGAATGGGTTTAATGTGTTCATTTTGTACTTTAATCATTCAACTCCTAGGTTTGGCCAAGATGAATCTAAACTATTCTATATGCCAATACTGATTTAAATGGATACAAAAAATAGAAATGAGTGCTAAACACAGAGAATATGCAAATTAGGACAGATCATACCTGATTTCGGATGTCTGATGAAGGTTCTGAGTCTTGTAGCAGTCCGAATCGTCTCAAACTACACATAATCATCTGAAATGAGACATAATCATCTCAAATCACAGTCGGTCATCTGAGATCAGACGGAATCATCTGAAATCTGATGAATTCGTCAGAAACCTGCAATCACAAAAATAGATACAAAATACCAAATATGCAACTGCAGAAGCAATAGAGAATGATAGCAATAATAGTAAACGTGCCTAAATAATGGATTTAAATAACAAACAAGAGAAATGCAATAGATTTAATGTTTGATTTTAACTTTATCATGCGGTTATGCTAAATGAGGTGAACTCCAAGATGCATAAACATAATAACTTAAGATAATGTAGAATTACAAATGGGAAAATACAGAAACAGTTTAAGAAAATGCAAACTCCGGGCTCTGATTGCCCCCAATCTGGACTACAGTCGGGATCGCCTCCAATCGTACGAGATCGTCTGCGCTCCTCGACAAGATCGTCCGAAATCGTCCGGGATCGTTTGCGACGATCCGAGCTAGCTTCGACTGAAAAATAGTAGAGTTCCTGCAAGAAAACACGAAATACAGGATGCAGACAGTAGTGCGAGGATGCTCTAGTGTATAAGGAACTAAATCTGTAGGGAAATCCATCAGCTAGGGGGTTCAGGAGAGTCAGGGAAGGGGAGTCAGTGGGATAAACTAGAAAAATCCTAGTTTATATAGGATTAAGGGGAGGCTAGGAGGTTGGAGATCATCCCAATCTGGGAGATCTCCAACGGGGGAATCTCCAACTACGTAGACGCGCTTCTGCCAAGGTTGGAGAGGCTGTTGAAACAGAAGCTAATTATGAACATTCGGTTTTAGGACGAAATCGTCTGGACGCTCTGTTCCAGATGAATTCGTCAGATCGGGGACGATTTCGTCTGATATGCGACGATATCGTCCAACGGTCAAAACAAATCCTAAAAATGGCACGAAAAAGAAGGGAAGCGGGTAACAAGTTTGGGGCGGTTTTGGGGTTAAAATTTAAATTTTTATCTTTTATCTTTTACTAAGGGTTTAACTGCGCCAATTTTAGGGTGCTACATTTTGCCCCCTCTTTAGCGAATTTTCTGAAGAAAATGCGTTAAAGACGAGTTTTTCCCGTTTTACGAGAAAGCAAAAATTTATTCAATTTTTTAGATGATGATTCTAGGTCGAATCGTACGACTGCTGACTATGGTGCCCCCTCCGTGTTTTTACCCAAATCGAATGTTTGAGGTAAAAACATGAAAAAGCAAAATTAAAATGTTGTTGATTTTGAATAAAATTAAGAAAAATAGAAAAAACCCTAATTCATTTTTTACTATTCATTTTTACTGTTCCAGAGCTCTGCAGAGAGAAACAATGGTGGAGACAGTGCACAGAGCGACAGAGGTCCGACGCGGGCTACGGGTAAGGATCTAATCCTAGTAGATTAGGTTTGATTTTACTTTGTGCAATTTTTTGTTTTAAATTTTGATTGTTTGGGGCATCGCGGCCGTTTTTAGGCCGTCGACGATGTCGGGACGAAATCGTCCCGATTTCATCGAAATCGTCCCTAGATCATCGATTTCGTCGGAGGGCAAAATCGGTGAACTAGGGGCGATCCCGTTCAACAAGGGGTGATCCCCAAGTTGTGAAATCGGAGATGATTTAGTCCTACAAAGGATGATTTTGCCCAATTTGGGATGATATCATCCAATGGTGGACGATATCATCTTTAAGCTTGATTGAAATGTGTTTAATTTGATTTTAATGATTGGTTATTAATGAAATTTTGTTGTTTTATTGTTTGTTTTGTAGAGGGGATTACTAAAGAGCCAGGAATGGAAATACGATGGGCTAAGAGACGACTTGGCCGCTATCGACTAGCATAGGTCGGGCTACGGCATGTGGCAGAGATGCCACAAGTACCGACGGACATAGGGCTTCTGACAGCCCTAGCAGAGAGATGGTATCCGGGGTCATCCTGCTTCTAGCTACCGATAGGGGAGATGGCTCCCACACTAGAGGACGTATGGAGGATCATGAGGATCCCCATACAGGGATGGCTCATGATGCCTGTGGCCAATCAGGGCCAGGCGATGATGAGACTGACCGAAGACCCGAGCTTCACCCTAGAGAAGGGCGGGGTGAACATTGAGTCTCTACGGTAGATGCCTGGGGCATCCAGGCTGACTCGAGTTTTGGCAGTGGTCGGTGGCTTACTGATGTGCCACCAGAGCGGGTGCAGACTACCATGGGTGCTCTCAGACATAGTTTGCGACATGAGAGACCACGGGTACAGGTTTACATGGGGTAGCTTTGTACTATGTCGCTTGTATAGGATCCTGCATGGGGTCGTATACAAGGGAGGTCGATGTCTGGTCTTGACATCGCTGCTACAGATTTGGTGCTGGGAGCACATCATGGTGCGGAGGCCGATAGGGCTCCCATTGATAGGGGTTGACCGAGAGAGGCCCCGGGTTTACTATTGGTGGCTACAGAGAGGGTCACAATGGCGGATAGATCTGTCGATGTCACAGAGGTTGCTGGATGACCTCATCCTAGACCAGATCACCTGGAGGCCATGGCGAGAGCACCCCGGGTGGGCAGAGGATGGGCAGGAGCTGGCTCGCATCAAGTGAGTCTGCTGGTTGAGGATGGAGTGGGGAGAGGTAGAGCTCCACCGCTATGATCGGGTACTATGATAGTTCGATCTACAATAGGGGATCCCTTCTCTCAGGGATTATGAGTACTCCTAGACTATTTGAGATAGTACTACACTGAGCGGGGCTCCAGACATGCAGTGATTCTAGAGCCAGGACGTTGACGATGCCCCCATCCAGCCAATGGATGGTGACGATGTTGGGGTGATTGATGGATATGATGCCTGGTACGTAGGCATCCATCCTCCTCGGATGATGAGGGCATAGGGTCCAGTGCATGTCATGGTGCACCGGATGGGGAGGCGGTGCCAGGCTGCCATTGAGGTAGCACGAGGTCACGATGGGAGAGAGCAGTGACGGTCTCCATAGGAGAGACGCCAGAGGATGGCACGGGCTCCATAGAGGCCACAGGAGATAGGGCGGAGGGAGGAGAGACTCCCTTCATAGTAGGGGGAGAGACCACCATCACCTGATAAGGGCAAGGGTGTCGATGTAGGGGAGAGCAGCGAGACGATGGCTCTCCGGGCTGAGGTTGCCCACCTCCGAGCTCAAGTGCAGACGCTGCAGGATGAGGCCACATGGCTCAGAGCTTAGGGTGGAGGAGCGAGCACTCGAGATCTGGCATGGTCTATTGCTCAGACCGCATTCTACCAGGGGCTATACTATCACATGGTTCCAGAGAACCAGAGGGTACCACTGCCAGCCCCGATTGCAGAGCCGATCATGATGGGATCATCGAGGACATCCTCACGATCAACGATGAGGACCCGAGACACAGCCCGGACCTCTATGGGACCACCTCCTCCATGTCAGGGTGGGGGAGTAGATGAGGCTGAGAGCTCGAGGGCTTCTCAAGGATAGCTGGCTATAGACTGCATAGAGATTGTATAGATTTTTGAGAGGATTGAGTATGCCAGGGTATAGATTGTGGCATACCAATCCAGTTTTGATATGATGTACATAATTTGATATATATATATATATATATATATATATGGTCTTGTTTTTGATGATATGACTTGTGTATATGTTGTATGATGCTTTAATTTGTGATTGAATATTCATGTAATTATGTCATTTTGAAATATTATATTTTTGATATCATGGCATAAAATTGTAAATGAAATAATCTGATGTAAATAATTTGGTTGTTTTGGTGTAATTTGAAAAAATAAAAAGGACTTCTAACAATAATTTCAAAGGACATTGTCGTTGTTATAGACCATTTCATGGAGTCACCGCTCACTAGGTCGTCAAGCTAATCCCAGGATAGAAATATTGTTAAAAGTGAAAGAGTGCTTAAGAGACTGTCTTAAGACTTGATGTTGTGATGATGAAAATGATGATGGTGATGATTTGTTTTCAGATTTTCATAAAAATATTATGCATGAGATAAAAAAGAAATATGATTTGTTGCTAGGCATAAATTCCTAAGTGTGATAAAAATTGTGCATAAGTTCCTAGGAACTATACCATCATTGCAAAATTGAATGTTGACATAATGACCTGAAATAAGATAAATGTGCGTTCATTTTAAAGCTTAGTTATGTAACATAATGATGTAAGCCATATGTGTTTTTATTAAAATGAATGGGAAAATAAAATTAGAACAATGGTTTGCGCTAGGCATAGACTTATAGGTATAGACTTATACCATCATCGCGAAATCCAAAGAAGAAATGGATATTTTAGTTTTATTGCAAGATTAATTTTTGACTTTTAATAAACAGAAAAATAATAATATGAACATGTTGTTTGAAATCATTTTGTGATTTTGTGAAACAATGTATATAATTGTTTTTATACAAAACAAAAATTCTGAAATAAGAAGATAAAACTATTCCGAAAAGAATTACAAAAATATTTTAAATTATCTCAAAGACAAATGTAGGTTTATAAGGGATCCTCATGTGCAAATGTGAGTTCATTACCGATCTTGATTTATCATAATGATACAAAATCTCTCAAATACAAATGTGTGTGCGATTGTATTGTTCATTCACCAATTTTGAGCAAGATAATTTGATACAAGTAATTTGCCTTAACCAAATGAGTGTTCCTTAACCATGATTTATATGCATGTAACCGTACCAGACTACTATGTAAGTCGGGTTATCAAGAGCTAGCTAATCCATAAGCTGACATAGGTCTATACAAAAGAAGGTCGCTAATGTGACAGACATATCACCACGCTAGGAATTACCCAAGGCCAAGCGGGTTGGGCACAAACCACCTGTTATGGGGCTTACCTCACGGTTTTCGAATAATTGAGAATTCCAGGGATTCAAGCTCATTCACCCTTCTTTTCTTTTCAAGGGGTAGGGAAAGGGATTTTATTTCTTTTGCTTTTGCTTTTCTTTCTCTTCTTTTTTTTTTTTTTGTATTTTTGCTTGGAATTGAGATAATGCTGAAATATTGTTGCGATGGTACAAAATAATATTTTTCTTCTTCTCATTTTCTTTGACTTTTCTTTTTCTTCCTATACTAGGGATACTTGCTCGGATTAGGCTGTAGAGCAAGGGATTTTTATTCCGGGTAGGGGTGAGCTTGTCCTTTTGTCAATTCTCAAAGATTCTAGACCATGTGCATGATAGGATAGCAGGGGAAACTTTTCGCTCAAGAAACCACTTCTACTATGTAGCATCATATCGAATTTGCAATGAAATCATTTTAATGTGAAAAGATATACTTGGTTCAAGTAAATAACAAGATCAATTCTCTATGCTCAAAACTTTATTTAATTCAAATGTGGACTTTGATATAAGAGAGATTAATAATCATACAAAATAAAATCAAGATATTTATTCATGTGAGTGTGAAAGTGCGGGATTCCAAATAAATGCTAATTTATCCAAAATAATTGAAAATATAACTGCAATACTTCAAGAATTGACAGGTATGAAAATAAAATATGTTTTTGAAGATTTTGATGATTTTGATGTTTTTATATTTTGATTTTAATTTATGAAATTGGTGGTATATACAAGATGATCTATATACACTATACAAGGTTATTTGAGTATAGCATGTCTAAGGTTGCTTCAAAATCAAAGGAGGTTTTGAAGGATAATTTGGTTGTGGTGAAGGTAAGAACAAAAGGTGATGAATAAAAGGTAGTGATAACAAAAGCTTTGTTATAATGTAGAATAATGTAGCAAAAGATTTTACTTTTATATGTGTAAAATTGATCATGTTACAAAATAAAATGTCAGAAGGATAAGAAGGTTCTTCATTCTTATCACTATCTTCCAAGTCTTGATAAGATGGAG
Organism: Wollemia nobilis; assembly: GCA_028583015.1. Lineage (NCBI taxonomy): Eukaryota > Viridiplantae > Streptophyta > Pinopsida > Araucariales > Araucariaceae > Wollemia > Wollemia nobilis. The sequence continues at coordinate 1,863,617 of JAQPPZ010016676.1, forward strand.
GGAGCATATGTGAAAGATATGCATGGGTGTTATTTGGTAAACAAGGATGATCATATATGGATGAAGAAAAGTGATGGATAGAAGGTAATTGTGACAATGGAGAATGTATAGAACTTGATGTTTCAACCGTTAAATATTCTTCAAATGGTGTTGGGTCATTATGTATGGTAACAATTTTACTTGCAAGTTCAAACTTTAAACATTGGTGAAGAGTAGAAGGGACAACCCTCATCGTATGAATCCAAGGACTTCTGAGAAGTAGGTTGTAAGGTGAAGGGCAATATGCTACATAAAACAAAGTATCCAGGATCTTGGATCCAATATTAAGGGGAAGAATTATAGTACCTTGAGCTTCTTGAATTTCATTGTTAAAATATTTTATAATAACATTTGATTCATTAAGATCTTCTTCCTTTAATTTGAGTTTTTGGAATAATTGATAAGTGCATAAATTAAGAGAGGAGCCATTATCTACCATGATAGTTTTAACAGGTGTTTCTTTACTAGATCCTGTAATGTAAAGAGAGGAGTCTTCTTGTGGAGTAGAGGAAGGAATCTCCTCATCATAGAATGAAATATGGTTAACCTCAAGAGGGCTTACACCATTAATTATGTTCTTAGGGAAAATATCATGAGGAACAAATTGTTGGCTAGGTATCTTGAACAAAGTTTCCTTATGAGAACTTTGTAATACTTCTAAAAGGGATATCTTTGCTTGAGGATTAATCACTTGTTGTTGGCTATCAAAGTGGATTTCAGATTGAGATTTTGATTCTAAAGATGAGCTTTCTATGCTTACATTCCATTTTGGATCATTCTCTAGAGCCAAAGATAGTTTTGAAGGTTGGTCAAATGAGGAATCCATATCTTGAATATCAGATTGAGTTGATTGAACTTGAGGTTGCTCATTTGTAGTTTCTGTTACAATATTAGTAATATCATCATGATGGGACACATTAACATGCAATATTTGATTGGTTTCCTATTGTTGATAATTGAATAGGGGTTCTTGGGAGATCCCCATGTCTTGATTGATTATTGGTATTTGTTGTGTAGGAGTTTGATTGTTTACTGGAGATTTATAATCAGTTGTAGATTGTAATTCCTTTATATTAAAAAGACCCTCATCAATCAAATCTTGAATTGCACATCTTAAATCTTTACAATTTTGTGTCATATGTCCATCTACTCTATGATATTCACAATGTAGCTCGGGTTTAAACCAATCTGCTGTGGCATCAAGTTGTCTTATGGAAGGGAGTTCAATCTTATTTGTATCAAGTAAATGCTTGAGAATTATATCCATTGGTTGATTGAGCTTTGTAAATGTACGTGATGAAGGTTTTCGAGAGGTTTTTGATAAGTGCCTTAGGAGTTCAGTCATAAAAGGACCTAATGGTTTTTTACCTCTCTTTTCTTTGTTATGGGTAGAATGATGATAGGAAGATTGTGAAGTATGATGTGAGTGCATGGTAGGATTGGAAGAATAAGTATTTTCTTGTTGAAATGGATGTGTTGTATTGAAAGAAGAATATTGAAAGGGTGGAGGAGGATTGTATGTGGATTGATAGACATAATATGGATATATGGGAGAATAGATAATATCGTTATGAAGAGGATTGGAAAAGGGATTGTCCTGTTGGGGTAAGGATGAAAAATGAGAAAAGTGTGATGGAGGTGATGTTGAATAGGGATGAGGTTGGTCATAATCAACAAATGTATTTGGCTGAATTCTTCCAACATTACCGATGGGCTCATATTGATTTGAGTAAAAACTCATGGTTTCTTTAGTACTTCTAAAAGTAATATTTAGTATCTACTATTTAGAATTGAATCTAAAACATACAAACTTGAAATGATGATTTTGTTTTTGTTTTTCTTGTATACATATGTATATTTTTTTGTTTTTTATATTTTTGAATCAGAAATATGCCTATGTTATTCACGTCGGGTTCACCAAAATGTATCGCTCCAAATTTTTTGCATCCTTACCTTCAGGCTATAGGATCCACGCCCGGAAGGGGGATGCGAGAAGGATGGGACAATACCTCGGACTGAGAGGCCCTTTGAAGGTCCCGCCTCTCGGGGGAGGAGTATAAAGGTGAATTTTTGACGGATGGTGGGTTCACCAGGAAACTTTTGAGTGGCAGTTTCCACGCCTAGGTTGAGAATGGGTTTAATGTGTTCATTTTGTACTTTAATCATTCAACTCCTAGGTTTGGCCAAGATGAATCTAAACTATTCTATATGCCAATACTGATTTAAATGGATACAAAAAATAGAAATGAGTGCTAAACACAGAGAATATGCAAATTAGGACAGATCATACCTGATTTCGGATGTCTGATGAAGGTTCTGAGTCTTGTAGCAGTCCAGATCATCTCAAACTACACATAATCATCTGAAATGAGACAAAATCATCTCAAATCATAGTCGGTCATCTGAGATCAGACGAAATCATCTGAAATCTGATGAATTCATTAGAAAAATTCGTCAGAAACCTGCAATCACAAAAATAGATACAAAATACCAAATATGCAACTACAGAAGCAATAGAGAATGATAGCAATAATAGTAAACATGCCTAAATAATGGATTTAAATAACAAACAAGAGAAATGCAATAGATTTAATGTTTGATTTTAACTTTATCATGCGGTTATGCTAAATGAGGTGAACTCCAAGATGCATAAACATAATAACTTAAGATAATGCAGAATTACAATGGGAAAATACAGAAATAGTTTAAGAAAATGCAAACTCCGGGCTCTGATTGCCCCCAATCTGGACTACAGTCAGGATCACCTCCAATCGTACGAGATCATCTATGCTCCTCGACAAGATCGTCCGAAATCATCCGGGATCGTTTGCGACGATCCGAGCTAGCTTCGACTAAAAAATAGTAGAGTTCCTACAAGAAAACATGAAATACAGGATGCAGACAGTAGTGCGAGGATGCTCTAGTGTATAAGGAACTAAATCTACAGGGAAATCCGTCAGCTAGGGGGTTCAGGAGAGTCAGGGAAGGGGAGTCAGGGGGATAAACTAGAAAAATCCTAGTTTATATAGGATTAAGGGGAGGCTAGGAGGTTGGAGATCATCCCAATCTAGGAGATCTCCAATGGGGGAATCTCCAACTGTGTAGACGCGCTTCTGCCAAGGTTGGAGAGGCTGTTGAAATAGAAGCTAATTATGAACATTCAGTTTTAGGACGAAATCGTCTGGACGCTCTGTTCCAGACGAATTCGTCAGATCGGGGACGATTTCGTCTGATATGCGACGATATCGTCCAACGGTCAAAACAAATCCTAAAAATGGCATGAAAAAGAAGGGAAGCGGGTAACAAGCGGTTTTGGGGTTAAAATTTAAATTTTTATCTTTTATCTTTTACTAAGGGTTTAACTGCGCCAATTTTAGGGTGCTACACCTTCATTTATGCATACTATTGTAAAATAAGAATCTGAATTTGATTTACCTTCATGATGTAATAGGGTATGGCCGCATATCTTATAAATATGCAAGCCACCCCTGAAATAAAGATCTCAGATATTTTGTAACTTTCTCTACTACAAATTAATAAAATACACCTACATATTTTCATCCATCTTCTTTAGTATCTAGTGTATGATTGAATGTGGGTGGAATCTACTGGAAGCGTGGGCCCACTCTCAATAGTATTCCTCCCTTCTCTTTTCTTGTTTTCTATCATTTTTAATCTAGTTTCCAATTTTTTGTACTTAGCTTAATTTTTGTTATTTTCCCTATTTTCTATAATTTCCAGCAAGTGTGCAATTTTGGTTTCTGAATATAGTTTAGGCATGTCTTGATAATTTAGGATAGATTAGTGGTTTGGAAACTAAACCAGAACTCCAAAGAAACAACAACACCCCCCAAACCATAAATCTGAGGGACTCATCTCATTGGAGGGAATTACAAGCATATATTGTGCAAGGTTGCTCACATTAGAGCACCCCGGGGAAAAAAAAAAAGGGGAAAAAAAAAAAAAAAAAAAAAAAAAAAAAATCCACAAGGTTGCTCAAGGGGGAGTAGCCTATTGTAATTTCTTGTTCTGAAGGAAGCATGTTAGCAGTAGTTTAGGTTGCTTTCTATAGAACCTCCATTTTAGCTTTGTATGAGTCCACCTAAGAATAGAGGACCGGATGATCATTTTGTTAAAAACAAAGATGTTTCTCAAAAGTCTTCTGCTTCAGCTGTACCTGATCCTAAGACTGAAACCTCTCCTCCACAATCTCCACCTATGCATTGGCTTGAACATCCAGTATTTGCATAGGATCCTTCTAAAACAAATCAACAAAATCTTAGAGAAGGATCTGAGATAAGTAGAGTTCAGTCTGAGGAAGACTTATTGAACCTTCAATGCTGGAAAGTAGTTAGAGAAGGAACTATATCAAACACAGATCTAGTAATCCTTCTACAGGATAAGAGAAATGAATTAGAAGCCTTGAAAGCTGCTTTGAACATAGCTGGTGTAGATACCCTATTCACAGACAAGATGGCTGATGCAGAGGAAGCATCCACTAGTTTTAATTTTCCCATAGGAGAGGCAGGAGGAGACCACAAGATGAAACATATCTCCCCTGCCCACCTTCCAATATTTAGAGGACTACCAATAGAAGATCCAGATCTATTTCTATTTAAATTTGATGTCCTATGCAGATCAGTGGATTATACAGCTGATGCCCAAAAACTAAAGTTGTTCCCTTCCACTCTTGATGATTCAACTTTACGCTGGTTCATCAGTTTGGGGAATAAATGGATAACTACCTGGGAAGAATTGAAGAAAATTTTCCTAGATCAGTACCAGGATTTTGGTAGAGCACGTGATGCAAGGGAAGAAGTCCTAGATATGACACAAAAGGAAGGAGAATCTATGGAGGAATATTGGGATAGGTTCAACTTTAATTTGCAAAGATCACCCCATTCGAAACTAGGAGACAGGTCCCTAAGAAGTATTTTCTTAAAGGGACTTACAAATGAATCTCTAGAAGCCTTAAACATGATTTATAGAGGGGATATTTATCAACATCAAATGGATGATATTCGATAGTTGTGTCAAAAATTTTCAAGGAGGAAAGGTAAGTTGACCCCTAGAAATATCAAACAATCAGCCACTATCACTAAAATAGAAATAGGCAATATGCTTGAAGACCTCAAGAGTGAGATGTTATCATATCTAGATCTTCAAATGGACACCCTTCTACTTCAAAAAAAGAAGTAGGAAAATGAGGTAGCATTGGCCTACTTTTATCCTAAATGCAGGGGAAAACACCCTAGAAATGAATGTCCTAAAAATAAAGTTTGAGTGTGTGTTGTATGTCAAAAGGATCACAAAATAAAGTTGTGTCCATAGTTATCAAAACCTAGAGAGGAACCTGAGGTAGCAGAAGCATACTTCATGGGTAATAGGAGAAACTGGCAGTAGTCTCCTATGGGAAACAACATGCCAGTAGGAATGCCATCTTATGGGGGCAGCAATTTTTAGAACCAAGGTCAAGTTCAACCACCCAACATGGGTTGGTGGGGACAACAACCTTGGAATCAGTATCCCCAAGGAGAAAATCCTTACAACCCCTACCCATGGATGCAATACCAGCAGCCTGGGTAGTAGTGGAGGAACCAGAATGCTTGGAATCAAAACCCACAACATGCTGCTCTAGTTCCACTACAGCCAACCCTGCCAGCTCCTCCTACTTTCAAGCCTGCTCAACTGCCAACATAGCCTACAACCAATCCAAATAACAAACAACAGCCAACTTATCAAATGGAGAATGAGATGTACCCCATGTACAATATTAAAGTAGATTGTAGTCCAATACAATTAAGGTCAGGGAAACAAGTAGGTGTAGAAGTCACTCCTCTGGTAGAAGAGGAGGAAAACATAGAATTAGGAAAAGAGGAATCACCTCTTATAGTAGAAGTAGAAGAAGAATCAACACCTGTAAATAACAAATAAGGGGTTCCACCTTTTCCACAAAGGTTGCAGGAACCCAAGAAGCCAGTACAATCAAAATTTGATATTCTCTCTAGTCTAAAGAACCTGACAGTCACAATCCCTCTCTTTCAGGCCATCAAAGATATTCCTATCTATGGCAAGGCCATAAGAGAATTGTGCCTAAAGAAACCAAGAAGAAAACCTACAAAGTCAATCAGTTTGGTGGGTCAGTTAGCTGATCTTATGTTAGGGAACACCTACAACCAAAAATACTCAGATCCAGGAAGCCCTATCCTAACTGTACAAATAGAGGGTTGTGTTTTACCCAATACATTAGTATATTTGGGGGCTGCCATTAATGTCATGCCCAAAGAAACCATGCAAAAGCTTAAACTATCTAACCTGAAGCCAACCAAGACTATTTTATAGTTGGCAGATAGGTCTATAGTGCTCCCAAAGGGAATGTTGGAGGATATCACTATTACAGTGGATGCATGGGAGTATCCAACAGATTTCTTAGTGTTACAATCCAAGTCTGGGTTGGGTGGATATCCATTAATCTTAGGTAGACCTTGGATGGCAATAAATGATGCTTACATAAGTTGTAGAGATGGGCAAATGACCATTTTTGATGGTCAGAACATAAAAAAATTGATCATCCATCCACCTGCACAATCTGCAGAATTGTTGGGAGAACCTAAAGATGAAAACCAGAACTTTGGTGGTCTATCAATGATCCAATATATCATGGCACTTGATGAGTTGGAAGATGAGAGTGATGAGGATAGGGTAATATCAAAATTTTTCCAAGGAGAACCCTCCTGTCCTCCTCTAGAGTTGCCATTAGTAGGGGGCAAAGACCACCATATACAACAAATTGAAGTTGCACCTAGAAGAGTCTTAAACATAAATGATGGGTTGATAGCTGAACAATAGAACAAACTGAGGGAAACCTTAGTCAACCATCAAAATACCTTTGCTTGGGAATATTCAGATATGAGAGGAATAGCTCCTAAAACCTGTACTCATCGAATATATCTGGAAGATCAAATTAAACTAGTAAGGCAACCATAGAGAAGAATGAATCCAACAATGAAGGAAATTGTCAAGACTGAATTGCAGAAACTCCTCACAATTGGGTTCATTTACCCCATTTCAGATAGTGAATGGGTATCACCTTTGGTGGTGGTGCCCAAGAAAAATGGCAAGTGGTGAATTTGTGTGGATTATAGGTTGTTGAATAAAGCAACTAAGAAAGACCACTTCCCCTTACCCTTCATAGATCAGGTCCTTGACACCTTATCAGGTAAGAAGTATTTTTCTTTCCTGGATGGGTTCAATGGATATAATCAGATTCAAATAGGGGAAGAAGATCAAGACAAGACCACATTTACTTGCCCTTGGGGGACTTTTGCTTACCGAGTTTTACCTTTTGGTCTGTGCAATGCACCTGCCACATTTTAGAGGGTAGTTTTGAGCATCTTCTCTGACATGATTGGAGAAACTATGGAGGTATACATGGATGATTTCACTGTATATGGTGAAACTTTTGAAACAACCATAGAAAATTTGGAGAAAACACTTAAGCGGTGTGAGGAAACTAACCTATCCCTAAGCAATGAGAAATGTTATATGCTAATGCAGGAAGGGATAGTTTTAGGACATCATATTTCTATATATGGGATCAAAGTAGATAGGAAGAAGATAGAAGTTATCCAAAACCTACCTACTCCCAAAACACAGAAGGATATCCATAGTTTCCTGGGATCAATTGGTTACTATAGGAGGTTTATAGAAGACTTTAGAAAAACTGCTAAACCCCTGAGCACATTGTTATCAAAGGACATAGAGTTTGTCTGGATAGAGGAATGTGAACAAGCATTTAACACCTTAAAGGAAAAATTGATTACTGCTCCAATACTGAGAGGTCCAAATTGGACCATACCTTTTCACATATATGTTGATGCATCTAACAATGCAATAGGGTCAATGTTGGGATAGAAGGATGGTGATGATTTCTATGCCATCTATTATGTCAGTAAACACCTCACAGGTGCTGAATTCAATTATACTATCATAGAAAAGGAATTTCTTGTAGTTATACATGCTCTTAACAAATTTCATCATTATATCATAGGATATCAGGTTTTTGTACATACTGATCACTCAACTATCAGATACCTGACAAACAAACCTAGGATTAGTGGTAGAATTATTAGATGGTTGTTGCTTCTATAGGAATTTGATGTGACAATAGTAGACAAGCCAGGTAAGGACAATGTGGTAGTTGATTTCTTGTCTAGGTTGACACCTCCAGACCATGCAACTATAGATGATAAATTTCTAGATGAGCATTTGTTTGCTCTGAATGAATAGATACCATGGTATACAAATATGGCTAATTATTTAGCCATTGGTAAAGTATCCCCTACACTTTCACCATGTGAGAAATAAACTTTAATTGAGAAAAGTGTAGACTTCTCATGGATTTATGGGTGCCTTGATCAGATCATGAGAAAATGTGTTGCTGATAATGAGATAATAGAAATACTGAAGGCTTGCCATGATGAACCTTGTGGTGGCCATTTTGTAGGGAAAAGGACTGCATTCAAAGTGTTGCAGGCTGGCTACTACTAGCCTTCACTATTCAAAGATGCAGCCAAGCATGTGAGCCAATGTGATCAATGTCAGAGGATGGGTAGACCAACTCTCAGAGATGAGATGCCCCTCCAACCACATGTACACATAGAGCCATTTGATAAATGGGGGATGGACTTCGTAGGACCCATTAATCCATAGTTAGTAGGTAAGAGGTATATCTTAGTTTGTACTGACTATGTGACCAAGTGGGTTGAAGTGTAGGCATTGCATGATTCAAAAGAGAAGACTATGGTAGACTTCTTGTATTCATCTATTTTCACAAGGTTTGGGGTTCCAAGGGAGATCACAACTGATCAAGGACCTCAATTTACTTCAAATATGATTCAAGAACTCATGCAACAATATAAAATCAGGCATAACAAAACCACTCCCTACCACCCATAGGAAAATGGGCAAGTTGAGGTAACCAACCAAGAATTGGAGAATATCTTGACAAAGATAGTACAACAACATAGGAAGGACTGGGCCACTAGATTACCAGAAGTAGTGTGGGCCTACAGAACCACCTGGAAGACTACTACTGGTTTCACACCATTCCAACTAGTATATGGGAAGAATGCTATGATGCCCATAGAGTTTGAAGTTAAAACACTCAGAACTATAGTAGAGTTGAATATAAACCTGGATGATGCATAGAAGGAATAGATTCAATAGCTTAACCAGCTGGATGAATACCGAAGAGATGCTCTACAAAGAATAGAGGTCATCCAAAAACAAAGGGCCAAGTGGCATGACCACCACACCAGGCCAAAGTAGCTCAAAGTGGGAGAATGGGCATTACTGTATGACTCTCGATTCTAAGAAAGGAAAGGTAAGCTCATGCAACATTGGATGGGGCCATATGAAGTGATTGAAGTCATCAACAATGGAGTTGTTAGGATCAGAATAATTGATGATAGCAACATTACATTAACAGTCAATGGTCACCGCCTACATCCATATCATGTGTCTGAAACGTACATGATGAAGTCCATATTAGGCATGGGGGAGACCCTAGTTGATTCTAGTTTCAAATTGAGTCAGTAATATGTGGACATTGTCCACATGGTCCCAAAAATAATTATTCTTTTAAATTTTTTTTAGTTGTATTTCTATTTTGCAGGAATGATGCCTTGAGTGCAGTTATTAGGCAGCCTAGGAAACCTAGGCCTAACAAGCACAGGATCCATGAACCTACACCTTCCCATATTTCTAGAAGAATTGTTTGTAGTAGGAGTAGTTTATCCCCACTTAGAAAGGGGGATACTATACCTGAATCTGTACATGAGTGTTTGGGTTGGTCTTTATGGACAATAAAACACTCAACTACTGGTTCAGGTAGCAGATGTTGATTTTGTCCCTGTTCTTCAACCAGAGTGCTAAAGGCCTGATCAACCTTAAGCGTACATAAGTGGGCATATCAAGAAGATATTGAAATAAAGGAGGAGCACCTACTTTCCATTTTATGAAAGAAGGCACCTAATTCCTATATTTTGAGAAGGTGACACCCAATTCTCATTTGTATGGTACAAGGCACCTGACTCCTAGTATGTCAAGGAAAAGATCCTGCATCCCATTTTTGGTAGACCGATGCCTGATTCCTATTTTTCCAAGGAGATGGCACCCGACTTCCACTTTTTGAGAAAGCGACACCTAATTTCCTAAACATATCATCAAAAAAAGGTTGTATATAAAGTTTAAGTTTTGTATAAATTTTTCTTTAATTATGATGCCCAATTACCAATAAAAGGTGTCTACTTTCCATGTTAAGCACGACGCCCGATTGCTAAGGCACCTACTTTCTATTTTCCAAGCACCTACGTACCTTGATTCAAAAGAAGGTGCCTAATCTCCACACAACAAAAGTGCTTTCTATTTTCATGGGTGTTTGTGCCTCATATAAATAATCTTCAGCATTGGGAAGTGGCCCGAGCCACGTCAACATTCCACTCACATGCAAAAGTCAAACTTCAATGGATAAAATTATTTTAATTTTTCTATTGAAGATTTGTGCACATTCCAAAGTCACCAGCAACAATTTTCAAGGAGGGGATGTTTGTCATCCCAAGAAGACATGTTTTTCTAAATTTTTCTTGAAAATGTGCAGGAATTCTCAAAGGTATCAAATGGCAGCAATCGAGAACCAATTAAAATGGAGAGAAATTCATCGCATGGAAAAATGCCTATCATTCTTTGTTCTAGAATGCCTAGTCATCATCAAGCAGCCAATGCTAGTGCACCATGAGTGTCTGCACATTATACACGCATGAAACATAATACGGGTACGTGCGTAATTTTTTGTTTTATGTATATATTATTTTCATAGGCATATGTTTCTAGAAAATAATGTTGGCACAACCCCCATAAAATTACCAGCCACCCATCTCTCTCCACTTGGCATTTTTTTCACGTGTTGATGCTCTGATTGGGGAAAACACTCATGGTCATCCTCTACAAAAAATCTGGCACACGCTTTAACGAGATTTCACATAGATAACCGTAATTATTTCTAATTACGAAAATCAGGCACTTGCATTCACGGATGCAAGTGATTTAAACCATGCATTGGCAAAACTCTATGCAAGAAAATAATAGAGTTGTAGGTGATAGAAACTCAGAGCAGAGAGAAATCTAAACTTTGCCATGGGGGGAAAATCGACCAACCACTTATTGAAAAAGAGTGAGCCTACAGATTGTTCAAGCATCAGTGAGGATGTACGAATGCAATTTGATATCGTAGGATGGTTGGACTACTACCATCTGGTTAGCTAGAACCAGGATGCAGAGGTGGCTAACAAATTTATGGCATCCATGAGGGATAGAGTTGTTCGCATGTGAGGACTAGAAATCCTAATCACCAAAGAATACATTATCATAGTAATAGGCCTTCCCCAAATAGGGGAACATACATATAAGGAGGACAACCCTACACTCTATGTACAAATATTCTTTGGCATCCAATGTAGTACCTGATGCACATTGGTTTGCCCAAGCAACACATCCTCGAGCTCTAGAGGTCAATTTTTGAGTAGATTACCTGATTCTTCACTTGCATAAGTAGGCTTTCCAAGCTAAACTCTAACCATTTTTATTTCCTCAACCATATACTACATGGGGACAAGATCAATGTCCCCCATTACCTTGCATGTGCACTCAAATATGAGGCCAAATGGTACTAGGTAGGCACAACATCTACCTTGGCTCACCATGGCCTAATTTTAGCCTTGGTATGATATGTAGAGTCACACAAAAATGTGATGATTGAGGAAGCTGAGGGTAATAATGCAATTTTAGGGGTAGAGGAAGAAGTGGAGGTGCTAGAATAGACTGATCAATCGATTGATAAGGTGATAGAGCAAGAAGAGATGATGCCTGCATCCCTACCTAAGGAAAATACATGAGAAGCAGGACAAGCCTCATCCCCTATTTTTCCCAATTATGATGAGGAAGCAGGATAGGCTTCATCCCCTACTAGCCCTCAATTTGATGATGAGGTAGGGCATGATCCACCAAGCCCTACTTTCATGCTAGTTTCCACCAAACTAGAAGTAGAAGGATGAAGGCATCTATGGTGGTTTCTAGCTCATCAGATGATGAAGCAGCAATTGATGAGCTGAACAAGGATGAGTTCATGGTCCACATATTATAAGATTTATCTAGGGGTCATACTCCTCAATAGGAAATGCAAACAGAGGACCTACAGTAGTAACTATAGATATTGAAAGAACAGGCCTACACTTGGGAGGCCAAATACAAGGAAGAGCAGGCTCTTTTTCAAGAGTCCCAAAAAGTAGCTACAACAAAATTGTAGGAACTGTATCAGACTATCCATCAACTATAGGAGACAATATCAAAATTGTAGTTATAGGCCCAACAAACTAGGGCTAGATGACCAACCAGGGTAGAAGTGATAGTGCAAACTGACTAGGCTATGGAAGTGCCCACTAACTCTCTAGATTCTAAGGAGAAAATATTCTCCTCTAGCCCTTTTGATCAGATGCAAGAAATTATAGCTAGGAAGCTAAGGCAGGAGACCAATCAATGGCTTCTACTAGAAATATATCTACATAAGGAAGCCCTAATTCTTGAGCAAGAACCCCTACAATTATTATTGAAAGTGTAGATGAAGAATCAACCCTAAAATCACATGCAAAAGTAGAGCAGGAAACAAATGAAGCAATGGAGGTTGAACAACCCCATTCACCAACTTACTCTATAGAACAGGGGTAAGATCAAGGTCCTGAAGTTGATATGGGATAGTCCCCAACATCATCTTCCTCTACAGATACAAAAGTAAACCAGGAGGATGAAATTGAGGTCGAAGAACCTCAATTTTTAGCAAAATCTATAGAGGAAGATAGAAAATAGGAAGATGAAATTGAGGTTGAAGAGCCTCAAATTTTAGATAAGGCTATAGAGGAGGATCAAGGGGTTGCAAAATCCTAAGAGTCTACTCATTTTGTAGACCAAGAACTAGAGAGAGATGTAGGGACTGAGCCTGAACAACTTTAAGTAGAAAAAGAAACTCCAACAACTACAGAAGCCCCAACAATAAAAAATAGAAGGAGGAAATCCCCCTACTTTGGATATACCTATAGGCCTTGCAAGATAGCCCAAAAATCTGAGACCAAAGAGGAAGGTTGTAAGGGGATCTCAATGAAGACCCAAGACCAGAGCAAGGACTACATAATTAAAGGAATCAGGCATGAATTTCAATGAGGAATGGGTAGAGACCTTGAAGTTGTTTGATAAGTAGAGATAGAAGTTTGAATAACTCAAGGTGGATATCAAAGTAGATAAAAAGGAGTATAAGAAAGCCTCTAAGAGAGTGGCCAAGGAAACTAGAAAAGAGGCCAGAGAGGCATCCAAAACTCCTTGGCCAAAAATCAAAGTTGCTCGACCAACATAGTTCTAGGACTTGTATGGGTCAATAGGTAATCAACCTTCAAATATGAAGGTATATTTCATGAAGATGGGACTGTTAGGTCCTATACCACCTACAGATCAAGCAACAAGTAGCAAAGCCCCTCTGGTGGAAGAAGTAGAGTCTAAGGATGATGCTAAACTTGACCCAATAGGGGCCAATCTACCCAAGGCCAAGGTTGCTGAGAAATCCAACATCCCATTTGGTGATGAATTTATAGTACCAATGGGAGAACGTTTACCCCTTCACCATGAATACTAGAATATGGTTGAGCCCACATTCTAGAAGGATACCTCCACTTTTACTAGCTACTACTTGAAAATTGAGAAAGGAAAGAAAGCCTAGACAAGGGAACAACCAGGTAAAGGAGCAGGTCCAAGTCAGCCAATTCAACATAGCAAGCACCAGAGATAGCAAGAACAGGAGGCAGCCACTCCCAAAGCACCGAAAGGGTGAAAACCCAAGGATAAGGAAAAATCTAAGGCCACTACAAAGAAGAGGAAAGAAACAATCAGGGCTTACTAGAAGGTTGTGAATGAAACTAGTAATTACCAGTATAAAGTGGCACAGGGACGTGCCAACCCTTAAGCATGGGGGGATGATGAGCCCTAAAAATGCTCATTTTTGTACAAACTTTCCATATATATTGTGGCATTTATTTTAATAGAAATATGTGTTTCTATGCAAATTTTATATATGTTTAACAATTTATTGTGCATGTTCTTTAATATTTGTTTTTGAGTGCATTTTGTGTAGATTTCATAAAATTTGATGTTGTTAGCATGTTTACATCGAGGTCCCACTCGGACCTAGCACTTTCAATTTTATGATGGCAAAATTAAAGGTAAAACATCTACAACACACCAGTGTGAAGCGCTAAGTCAGGCGCCCAATTCCCTTTCAAGCCCGATTCTCATTTGGTGCTTGACTATCGAGTGCCTGATTCCCATTTGGTGCTTGACTATCGAGTGCCTGATTCCCATTAGGTACCTGAATCCCATTTTGGTGCCTACTTCTCGACTTCTATAGATAAGGTGCCTGATTCCCATTGATGTAGAATTACGACATGACTCTTATTGTCGATAAAATAGAATGGCAATTTTAGCGATGGATGCGGATGGATTCTCAACAGTGAAAGTAGACCAAGGACAATGTCAAAGATCATCAATTATCTATTTTTTAGTAGTAATGTAAAATATCAATGTAATCAAATAAGAGTGGAAATATCAGACGTATTCTATTATGATAAAATAGAATACGTTGATTGGTCTAAAACTGATATTTTATTCGATCTCCTTCATTTATGCATACTATTGTAAAATAAGAATCTAAATTTGATTTACCTTCATGATGTAATAGGGTATGGCCACATATCTTATAAATATGTAGGCCACCCCTGAAATAAAGATCCTAGATATTTTCTATAACTTTCTCTACTACAAATTAATAAAATACACCTACGTATTTTCATCCATCTTCTTTAGTATCCGGTGTATGATTGAATGTGGGTGGAATATACTGGAAGTATGGGCCCACTCTCAATAGTATTCCTCCCTTCTCTTTTCTTGTTTTCTATCATTTTTAATCTAGTTTCTAGTTTTTTGTACTTAGCTTAATTTATGTTATTTCCCCTATTTTTTGTAATTTCCAGCAAGTGTGCAATTTTAGTTTCTGAATATAGTTTAGGCATGTCTTGATAATTTAGGATAGATTAGTGGTTTGGAAACTAAACCAGAACTCCAAAGAAACAACAACACCCCCAAACCATAAATCTGAGGGACTCATCTCATTGGAGGGAATTACAAGCATATATTGTGCAAGGTTGCTCACAAGTTTACGAGCTACCCCGGGTTGACAAATTAAATGAGGCAATGAATCTGAACGTAGAAAACTAACCAATTTTTTTCCCAAAATTCACCACTACCAAAAAAATAAAATAAATAAATAAAACAAAAACATTTTATTTTTTAGCATTGCATGTATATATCATTTAGTTAAATGCATTTATTTGTGTTGCTTGTTGTTGTCCAGGTTTACCAAGCTCCTAGCACCGGTTCTTAGGTTCCATTCATTCCATCCGACCTTATCCACTTTGCCCATAAATCAACATGAATCCTGTTGATTTATTCACCCCACTCTGTAATCCATATGATCCGGCTAAACCAATTCCAATTGACATGAGTCTCATTGATATGGACCAGATTTCCTCACCTCCATCCTTTTCTGAGTTTGTCTTATCTGAGGAATTGTTAAGGGCTTCAGCCAACTACATTCCTCCATCCCCTCCGCCTTCACCTTCACCTTCACCTTCGAATCCTAAGGTTTTCCAGGTAGACATAGATGAGGATAAGTCAGAAGAGTTTGATGACATCTTAGATGACATTCATCTGATCCCTACGCCCCATCAACTTGAGGAAGGTTCCCATATGTCCATTGAAGATACCATCGATGTGGACCTTAGTTCAGACAAAGACAATCCCCAAATTGTCAAGCTTGGAAAAATCTTATCTAACGATGAACAAGAGCAATTAATTGCTCTCCTCAAGAGGAAAAAGGGTATTTTTGCATGGTCCTATAAGGACATGCCTGGTCTTGACTCTAGCTTGGTTGTCCATAATCTCACCTTACATCCCGATGCTAAGCCGGTCAAACAAAAACTTAGAAGGATGCATCCTACCATTGCCCTCTTGGTCAAAGAAGAGCTCCAAAAGCTTCTAGATGTGGGTTTCATCGTACCCATTGATTATCTCGAGTGGCTCTCAAATATGGTACCCATTCGTAAGCCTAACGGGGTGATACATATTTGCACTGACTTTCGAGATCTTAACAAAGCGTGTCCTAAGGATGACTTTCCTCTCCCAAACATCGATACTCTTGTTGACACTTGCGCTGGCCATGAAATGCTTTCACTCATGGATGGTTTTTAGGATACAACCAAATTCGAATAAATCCTGATGACCAACACAAAACAACATTCACTACACCTTGGGGAACTTTTTGTTACAAGGTGATGCCCTTTGGCCTTAAAAATGTAGGTGCCACTTATCAACGTGCCATGACATACATTTTCCATGACTACATGCATAAGATTATCAAATATTATGTGGATGATCTCTTGGCTAAATCTAAAACTCGACAAGAGCACATTGGTGTATTGGAGAAAGTTTTTGACCGACTTCTAGAACATAATGTAAGGTTGAACCCCAAGAAATGTGTCTTTGGTGTTACCTCGGGAAAACTTCTAGGATTCATTATCTCCAAAAGAGGCATTGAGGTGGACCCAAACAAGGTCAAGGCCATCATGGAGATGCCTCCCCCAACTAACTTAAAGGAATTGCGTAGTTTACAAGGAAATATTCAATCGATCCATCATTTCATTGTGCAACTTTCTGACAAATGTAGGTCATTCAATCACCTACTACAAAAGGGGGTACCATTTTCTTGGATAGATGAGTGTCAAAAAGCCTTTGATGACATTAAGCAATACCTAGCTTCTCCACCAGTCTTAGCTCCTCCTCATCAGGGGTCCCATTCTATCTTTATATTTTAGCAATGGACTTTGCATTAGGGACAATGCTTGCACAAAAGAATGAAGAAAATCGAGAGCAAGTTATCTACTACATTAGTCAAACATTGGTAAGCTATGAAACTAGATACGCTTATGTAGAAAAATTATGCTTAGAAGTGGTTTTTACCACTAAGAAACTTTGACATTACATGCTTAGTCACACAACATATGTCATAGCTAGAGAAAATCCTCTGCGTTATATGATGTCTCGCACTTACAATAACACCCATACCGCTAAATGGATAATGCTCCTTACTGAATTTGACCTTGAATTCATTAGCCAAAAATCCATTAAAGGTCAGGTAATAGCCGATCAACTTGTGGAAGCTCCACTACCTAGTGATCATCCTTTGATTATTGAGCTCCCAGATGATTCGGTATTTGCTATCACCGAACAAGAAGAAGATGTCATTCCGAAGGAAGATATCGATATCACACTATTCTTTGATGGCTCTAAGTGCATGAAAGGTCAAGGTGTTGGAGTCATGTTTCATACACCCCAGGGGGTACCTATCCCCTTATCATTCAAACTTGACTTCCAATGCACAAACAACACTATAGAGTATGAAGCCTTAATCTTAGGTCTTCAATCAGCTATAGCTATGAGCATTAAGCGTATCAGGATATTTGGTGATTCTCAACTTGTCGTTAAGCAAATCAATGGAGAATACCAATGCAAAGAACCTACCATTAAGCTTTATCATGAAGTAGCAATGAAATTGCTCTCTAAGTTTGATTGGTATGAAATCAATAGTTTGCCATGTTCGACTAATAGATTTGCAGATGTGATGGCCTCCCTTGGATCATTGATTCCAAAAGACTCCTTTGGAGAGGTACAACCCCTTATAATTTCAATAGTCTCTAAATCTACAATTGTTCATGTTGAATCTAAAGATGAAAAGGATGTTTGCTTTATCCAGTCGGATCCATATGAGCCTTGGTCAAGCCAAATAGTAGCCTTTCTCAAGTTTGGAACACTCCCATCTGACATGTCTCGAACTGCTAAATGCACATTCAAGCAAAAAGTAGCTCATTTTCATTCTCTTGGGGGATGTGTTGTATAAACATGGTTATGATGGAGTCCTCCTTCATTATCTCGAGTCTAGTGAGGCACAAAGAGCCATAGTTGAAGCCCATGATGGTACTTGTGGTGGTCATTTTAGTGGAATGGCCATTGCAAAGCGTATCTTATGCATGGGTTATTATTGGCCCATAATGGAATGTGATTGTTGCACTTATGTTAAACATTGCAAGAAATGTCAAGAACATGCTAATTTAACTCATGTACCATCACAAGCTTTACAACCTATTCAAAGCCTTTGGCCCTTTTCACAATGGGGTCTAGATCTAATTGGTAAAATTTTACCTCCTTCATCAGGACAACATACATTCATCATCACAACCACTGAATACTTCACAAAGTGGGTTGAGGTAATTCCTCTAACCAGTATGACAGGACCTAGAATTGTGGAGTTTATACTTCATCACATCATTTATCATTTTGGTATCCCCTCAAAAATCATCTCCGACAATGGTAAGTCTTTCAAGAACAAGGATGTTCGAGCACTTTGCAAGAAATATAACATTCAACATAGTTTCTTGACTCCTTATTACCCACAAGCAAATGGACAAGCTGAAGCTTCCAACAAGACCTTAATTGCTATTCTCAAGAAACTTGTTAAAGAAAATCATAGAGATTGGCATACACAAATTCCCTTGGCATTATGGGCTTATCGAACAAGCATCCACATGCCTACAGGGGCAACACCATTTTCACTGGTCTATGGAGCCGAAGCAATCATACCTCTTGAGCTTGAGATCCCCTCCTTGCAAATTTCTTTGCAGGAATTCATAGATGATGACACTGCTAGACAAGCACATCTTGACCAACTCACACTTCTTGATGAGAGGTGAGTCAATGCTTTAGAGCATTTACGAGTTTATCAAGACCACCTAAAGCGTGCTTACAATGCCAAAGTTCATCTACATGAATTCCAAGTAGGAGATCTTGTCCTTAAAGAGAATCAACAAAACACCAATGCATTACCGCATCTTCATGATAAATTCATGGCTAATTGGTTAGGTCCATACATTGTTACTCAAAGAGTGGGTAATGGTACTTATAGGCTTGCCAGTCTAGAGGGAGAGGAAGAACCCGAACCACTTAATGTTATACACTTGAGAGCATTCTATGCATAATTATATATATATATATATATATATACATGGCTAATACACAAAAACATTGCATTTCATTTGCATACATTTCATTCCAAAATATTGCATTTGCACACATTTCATATTGCATTTCATACATTTCATTTCACACATTCCATTCCCATTTCAAATTTCATAATAAGGATCATTTATTAAGTTCAAGATTTTAATTGGTCCAATAAAATCATGTTGCCTTAATCAGGGGCACCTTCACATCATCATCCATTTTTCCACCAAGCCAAATTATCATTAGCAAAATACATGTTCATAATACCTAGGTGTTTTCGGTCACTCAACCACTCCTAGTGTTTTAAGAAACCTCCAAAATACATGTCAAGTTCCTTTTAGGACCATCACACATATACACTAAGAAAATCTTGAGTTTTGGGAATTGACTCCAAAACATTCTTGAACCAAACACAATTTCACATCTTAAAAACATCTTGTGTCAAAGAGGGATAACACCATACTTGGTATGAACCTCGAAGTGAAAAGGGTCATCCTTGCTAGTCCCATCATGCAACATAGTCCACAAAAATAGTGGTTTTCACCACTATCACAATTGCTTCCAAATTCAAAAGATAGAGTAGTAAGGATAGGGTACAATTCTCATCACACTTAGGTTGAGAATCTGATTCCCCAAAGCTCTAAATATTTTACATCACACACCACTGATCATTGGGTTGTAAGGATCATACTACATTTCTAGTCAGACGGTTAAGTAGTCATCCCCAAAACTTAAGAGATCAAAACACAAATCATGGACTATGGAGTTAGCCTCCACTAGAGCTATAGATGCTTGACTGGTAGTGGAGTACGCTCATGCATGGTGACACATCTCTTTTAAAGAGACCTCTGACCACTCATAAGGACAAGCTAGCTTCTTGGTTTCATCCATAATAGGTCATACCCAATTTACTCAAGATGAGTTAATGAACTCACTTGCACACACATTGGTTCTTGATTACCTTGAGTCATTACCATGCTCTTGATTCGGTAAATGAATTCACTGCACACACATTTGGTCCTAGAGGGATTAGGTAGTTTTAGTGAGTTTGTTTGATACCACTAGTATGTCTGAGTCTCTACAAAATAGTTTTTCCATATCAACATCCATATCTTCTTCCATATCAACATCCATATCTTCTTCCATGTCAACATCCATGTCACTTCATGAGTCATTCACCCCACATACCACCAAGTTTGGTGCCCCTGATTAAACAACAATGCTAGAAACATGGCCAAGCAAGATCTAAACTATGAATGATCATTAGAACATCTGCATTCCATACCTTGCATTAATCATCCATAACATATCATATGCATTCATCATCCATATAAACATGCATTCCACAAAAAGCATTCACAAAAACATATAACACAAAAGGTAAAAGCCATGTATATATATGTATAAATATCACATGTACAATGAGTGCCAAAAGGCTACATACAATGGAGCACCAAGGCTCATATACAAAAAGTGCATCTAAGCACTAGCTACACCCTCCAAGAGGACCCCTATGACCTAGAAGGAGCCCTAGACCTAGAGCTATGCCTAGACTCGCTATGCCTAGCAGCCTCGGATACAGATGAGGTTGGAGGATCAAGAAGTGGAATATGATGCTCCATCAACCTATCCTCCAATGCCTCGATATACCTATGTCGAGATCGAAGGTGCGCTATGTCAACATTATGTTGATGCTCCCTCTCTAGTAGCTCTACCTAGAGCCTCATGATCCTTGCATCCTGCTCTGCTACCTACTACTCCAGCCTCACCCAATCCTCCTCGCTCTGATCTGGAGGTCCATCCAGAGTCTCCTCCACATCATCCCCATCTCTACCATCTCCTCCACTCTCAGGAGCCTACCTAGCTGCACCCTTAGTCCTCCTCCTTTGACTATCTGATCGAAGGTACCACTACCACTTAGGGGCCTCATGGGTCCCCTCATCCTCAGCCTCATCCCCATATCCACCAACTACTACTAGAGTTAATGCCCATGGTGGTTATGTAGCAAACCATACATCATACTCTAGAGTAGTCCTCACATCATCTACATCAAGGAGATCCATCTCCTCATCATCCTCATAAACCTCCCTCCATGGCTCTACACATGGTAGACCTATCTCCTCTCGATACCTCCTATAGAGCATCGACTCATCTAAAATCCCCTACCTCAAGCTAAACTATTAAAGTACTTATGAGAACTAAAAATACTCAACCTCACTCTGATATCTCCCAACCACCCACCTAGCCTACCGCACCCATCATAGATGCTCTCCATATCTAGTCCACCTGCTACCCCACCATGGCCTCCATATCACTTGGGTGGATGTCAATCCAACCCATAAATCCTAGTACCACTAGCTCATCTACACAAGTCAACTCGACTGTACCTCCTTAACCACCACCCATCTCCTAACATAGGGCTCCTCCCTACCCAAGCCTACCACTGGTAAGCCCTCCGATCAAGCCACACTAAAGTGCTCCCATCCCCAACACTACAGCAACAAGCTGCATCCTAACCCCTTCCTCCCTTACCTCCTCACCTCATAGAGCTCTAGTATACCTACGCCAATAAGGTAGGAGCCCATGCATACACCTACTGCATAGTGAGCATATCACTCACTAACCCTATCAAGTTCCAAGGGAACCTACACCATACTATTAAGGCCATGATGTTGGCCAACACGAACATCACCAAGGCATGGAGGGCATCCAAATCCTTGTCCACATACATGGACAAGTAGGGAATACCCCCACTCTCCACCCTCACACTCTCCAACCATCACCAAACATCTTCTTCATATTCATCCCTCGATCGCATCCAACCTCGATGAATCCCCTCCACTAGCACCTTGAGGATGTGGTATACATCCTCAAGTGTAAGGGTCACCTCTCCCATGGGGAGCTAAAAAGTTCCCCTATCCGGATCCCACCTCTCCACCAAGGTAGAGAGGTACCCCTCATCCACCCTAATCACATCAACCTGAGCTACCTCCGCTAGCCCCACAGCCTCCAACAACTCCCACTCCTCCTCCACTAGCACCTTCCTCATCCCAAGAATGTAAGGTGAGAACCGATGTCGAGCCTCCAAAATCCTAAGTTGCAACACAACACAAAATATTTATCATTTACACAAAAAAAAAAAAAACATAAATTTTTGCACAAAAAGGACATTACCTCAGCCACTCACACTCTAGCTCCACCCCTACATCTACTCCTTCCACCACCATAGCTTTCGCCCAATTCACTTCACCTCACTCCACTCCACTCCACCCAACTCTCCCAGACGCAGCTTCTCAAACTCACAAACGCACAAATGAGCTTCAAATCTCATCCTAACAAGCTATTTATAGCTGCTTCAAGCACCTTGAGATGCCCATGGGTATTTCCTGGTGCACTGAAGTGCACCAGGGCATTTGCAAAATGCCCAAACATCGATGGGCATCTATGCATGCCAAAAGCGCCAACCGATGTTTGGCATCAATTTTGACAAAAGAATAATTTTTTACAAAATAGTGGCTTATCCCCACCAAATCACTTCATATTGCATTCATGCATCTATTTCATCATATTAATAAGTTTTGTGAAGGTTCCAACTGATTTGGATGCATAATTCTCATTTACGACCACAAATTGCAAATCCCTTAACAAGTTACAAAAGCACTCCAAAATGGTCCAAATCTTCACAAAATGATCATAATCATCATTCTCATCATTAATACATCATTTTCACATCATTCATCATCATTTGCATATTTTCCAAGTTCAAACAACATTCAAGTGAACCTTGTATCTAGTGGGTTATTCTATATACTTGGTGATTGCAATGATTTGCATCCATGCAATTTGGTAAGATGAATAACCTACCATAAGGACACTTGGTCATTTTCATCATTCCATATCTCCTTGTTCGAAATCACAATCACATTTGGTACTTCACATTTTGGGTGAAACTTTGCCAAGACCAATTTGCACAAAAGCTATCATTGATGGCCTAGTTCATGGGGCTTAAAA
Source organism: Wollemia nobilis (assembly GCA_028583015.1). Classification (NCBI taxonomy): domain Eukaryota; kingdom Viridiplantae; phylum Streptophyta; class Pinopsida; order Araucariales; family Araucariaceae; genus Wollemia; species Wollemia nobilis. The sequence goes on from JAQPPZ010016676.1 coordinate 1,886,936, forward strand.
CATGGACAAAATCACATTTCATCATTTCACATTTCCTTGACAGTCATCACAGAGATAGGCACTAGCTAGGGTGATTGGTTCCAATCATGGGAATTATTCAATAGTCACTAGTAGGCCCTCCAAAGTTGACTCTTTTTATTTTTCTTTGCATCTTCATCTTTGCATATCAATGATGTCGAAAGGCACATTCTTCAACAACATCGAATCACCCCAAATTTGGGGCAACCACATTTGGTTTTGACTTTCCCACAATGGGATACATCTTACATGATCATGACATCTATACTTGGCAAAAATCCCTTCATCTGTTGGGGCAAAAACAGACACATTTTTCATCACATTTCAAACTTCATATGAAAAAAACCCTTCATCTGTTGGGGAAAAATAGATGCATCATTTCACATTTTTCACCAATCCCCTTCATACCATTGGGGAAAAATGGTATTACATCATTCATATCATCCATTCATTTGCATAGATTTTTCAATTGGCTCATGAGATTCATCCACAAACTCACTCACCAATTGAGGGGGTAAGCTACGCAAAATCCAAATTCTTTCATTCTTTTATCTTCAAGCTCACATTTCACATCTCAAGAGAAAGTTGCTTCTGCACCTAGCCAAAATAGGTGTCTTGTGTTTTTGCACTACATTGTGTTTCACGCAACATAGTACAAAAAGGGGCATCTATAGACACCAAAACCTAGCCACTTGTCATCCATCCAGGTCTTCCCACCATTTTACCCATTTATTTATATATATTTAGGCATATTTATTAAATATATGTTTAATATTAATATTTTATATATATTTAATAAATATAAATATTATATATGTGAATAAATCCTAACCATCCGATTTAACTTAATCCTAGCCATCCATCTACATCAATCCATGCCACACACCCAAAATTAATATCCACCCTCCATTATGTTTTAATCTGAGCCACACAATTCATGTCACTCAAACCCTAACATACCCTAGTGTGGATTATTAATAGGAGCCATTTTGATGGCTCAACCCCTAATTTATTTTTAATTTCTTAAGTTCCTAAGTATCCAAGCACTCTCGCCATCCATCCTCACTTGCCATAGCCCCCACATCCATCATCACCCCTCTCGCTCAGCCAGATCTACTTCTACAGATTTCCCTTCAACCATCGAACACCTTCAAGTACTCCCTATCACTATCAAGCACCTTTAAGTGCTTCTCCTCCACCACCAAGCACCTCTAGGTACCCTCCACCATTCTCGAGCACCCATAAGCATTTTCTACTACCATTCGAGCACCCATGAGCATCTTACACTAGAGCTCTACAGCCCTCCTAGCCCTCGGGCAATGCTAGGGCATCATCGCACCAATTCCTACAACAAATTACATTAGATCAGAAAATAACAGATAATCAAGGTAAATCAAATCATTTTGTTATATTCTATTATGTTATTAGAATTTGTTCATATTATTTATATTGCATAGCTAGGGTTTTATATTGATTTTTGAGGGTCTCACATTGTGGAGCCCTCATAGTTATTACTAACTCATTTGCTATTTTCTTGTGTGTAGATCTGGAAGTATTACATTAGCATTGGACAATTGTTTAAGCTGGAGTGGCCCAACATTGGATAACCAGAAGCCCACTCATTTTTATTGGGAGCAAGGACACATTCTGAAGACACCACCAACATTGTAGCTAGGGTTTTAGAGAACCCTAGCTATTGTGTAAATTTGTATCAAAGGATTCAAATATTCTTATTGTAACAATGGAGTTTTGAGGCTCCCCCCATTAATATAAAATCATTCATTGTGCAATATTATCTTTTGAGTTCAATTTATATCTTGTTATTTGGTGTTGCATTTTTATCTCTACAAAAGGCTTTGCCTACTTACGATGGTACGAGGAAGACAGGCTTATGAGCATGTCCAAGATGTGGCTGCCTTGGTGATAATCCATAGCATCACATATGAGGATATCATGGTAATATTACTCATGCTCTCTCTCAGAGGTAAGTTGCTTTACTAGTACCGATTATTATAACCTACCACCATTACCACATGGGACCAGTTGGCTGAATTATTAATCAAAGGTTTCAATGAACAAGTGAATCCGTTCTCTCTATTGCATCAATTTACCACCATTCAAAGGTATCTGTAGGAGGAAATCATGGACTTCAATATCAAGTTCACCCAAACTTGGCAGAGAGTTCCTGATGGTCTTCGATCAACTCCTGAGCAAGCTGCATTTTACTACCTCTAAGCTTTCAACTCTGACATCAGTATGGCCATCCGAAAATCCAATGTCAACACATTTCCTGATTTATATTCTATTGTGCAAAAGGCGGAGGCTGACCTGATTGCTATCGGTAAGATTTCACTAAAAATGGTGATGCCTATTTTTCTTGATATTCCATAGTATTTGTATGCTAATGCATCTTCTCAGCCCTTGCCCATGTCCCCCATGTATCCAATCCCTTCATGGAGTCCGAGTTCATCTCAAACCATGACAATAGTTTCTATCCCGCAACTACCTGCTCCAACCATTCCACAGTTACCCACTCTAGTTCCATTCCTAGCACTACCATCTCTGCCTATACCACTTCCATTACCAACTCCTCCAGCACCCTCAAATCCTGATCCACAAGAGAAGTTGCTTAAGGAGATGCAGTCAATGAACTCGACCATAAGAGCGATGGGCAATGAGATCACAATTATTAAGAGGAAGTAGGTTGAAAGAGATTTCTAACCTAGGAGATTTCAACCACCACCGATCACCAGGGAGCAAGCAACTTCAACCAGCAAGGCACCTGAGAGAAATCCGATTGTATTGGCAAATGAAGAAGTTGGCACATCAGACAAAGCATATTGGTGCTCTACCTGCAATGATCCACATGGTGAGGAAACTTGCATGGTTCACCTGAACTACGTGCAGACATTGGTAGAAAGTTCTTTTGATGGTCAAATCAACATGATCACAGAAGTCGATCATAATTTCATGGTCCCTTCTGAAGAGCAAGTTTCAGTTCTCACGAAGAGTTGGAAGGAAACCCATCACCGTGGACCTAGCTGAGATGGAGCCCCTGAAGGTACCTACTGATCCAAAGGTGCAAAATGAGAAAAAACAAGTGCAAGTAAAAGTAGCTATTCCAGCGCCCAAGCCAGATGCACCTATCCTATTAAAATATCTTTTACCTCCATGAGTGAAAGAGAGAGTGCAAGAAAAAGCTTCAACTTCATAGGCAAAAGTTGAAATGGAGGAACAGACCTAGGAAAAGCTCAAATACCCATCCTTGACCAAGCGTTAGAGGGTAGAGGCTACACAATAGTATCAAAGAAAATATGAGGCTACCAATGAAGGAAAAGAGTCCAGTGCATCCACGTATAACATCGTTGAAGAGCTAAAGAGGATTCCAACCAAGGTGAGTCTCTATGATGCACTGCAATTGCCTGGACAAGTGGACTTGTTGCAAGAATCACTAAAATTTGTGAAATATAAGGGGAAGAATCTAACTCAGATAGTGTTAGCTCAAATACTGATGACTTCTACCACTAGAAAGAATAGACCACCCCCTTTCTACTTGTCTCTCAGGATGGAAGGTTGGATTGTGCATAATTGCATGATCGACTCTGATGCTGCAATGACTATCATGCCAAAGGTAGTTTGTGATGTTATGGGTATGGAATATACAAGAAGAAGCCCTAGAATTTTGCAATTATATGGAACCCCTATGAGGATAGTGGGGGTCATCAAAGACATCCCCATTGTGTTGCATAAAATACCTCAGATCACTATGATCCAAGAGGTGGTTGTGGTTGATCTGGAGCCTTACTTCAACATGTACCTATCATGGGAGTTCACTACCAAGTTGGGAGGCTACCTTTCTCTAGATTATTCTCATTTGGAGATTCCTATCAAAGGGAGGAGAATCTAAATTTATAATGAGAAGCCTTCAACTTATCACATAGAGAAGATTGAAGAAGAAGATAAACCCATGAATTTTATCAACTTGATGACCGAAGAATTGGAGGAATTAGATTTGATGGAAGAAGTTCTGGATGAGCTTCGGACAGAAGATGAGTTTTCAATGCTCGATTTTAATGCCATGATGGAGATCGAAATCAATTGTTACACCATTACTAAGCCTGAAAAAGCTGAAGCGAAGGTGTCTGATGATCAAGATCCTACTTTGGATCAATTATGGAAGTTGTACTTCGATGGTGCAAGGTGTAAGAATGGTGTAGAGGGTAGGGATCGTTCTCATTTCTCCTTCTAGCATATAAAATATGTATTCATACCGGTTGACCTGGAGCTGTACAAACAATACCATCGAGTATGAAGCACTCTGCCTAGGCTTGAAGAAGGTAGAGAAGCTCGAGATCAAACAATTGTAGATTTTTGGAGATTTTGAGCTAATCATCAACTAGGTAACTAGTAAGTGTATTTCCAAGCAACATTACTTGAAGGTGTACCATAATAAAGTTTGGGATCTATTTGAGTCTTATACAACATTGAACATTCAAGCAATTTCATGAGAATAGAACAAGCATGCTGATCTCTTGGCATCCCTTGGTGCTAATTTTTCTCTAGTTGAGCATGTGGTGAGAAAGCCCAAGACTGTGAGGTTAGTTTACAGACCTTCAGTCCCTAACAAAAATATCTTCTAGCAAGTGTTTGATAGTGATGAACAGATTATAAATTTCTTGATAAGAGAAGCTAGTACTGTGGAAGAAAGAACACTTGATGAGGAAGAAGTTGAGGGTTTGATCCAGTTATGGAATAATCATATCCCAAAGGGATTGATTACACTTGAGAGTCTCTTTGATCAGAATGATAGAGCAGATAAGCATAAGATCAAAGTGGATGAAAAGGAGTACATTGAACTACAGTTGGGACCCGAGAAGTCGATCAAAGTTGGCATCGATTGCACTCAGGAAGAGTTGGAGCAGATCAAGGAATTGTGCCATGAGTACCCAGACATTATCGCTTGGAGCTACCAAGATTTGAAAGGCTACAACAAAGATGTGATCCAACATACCATTGAGTTGTAGGAAGGAGTGAAACCCTTCAAGCAAAAGTAGAGACCAGTCAATCCCAAGATTGAAACCCTGATGAAAGCAGAGCTACTAAAAATACTAGAAGCCAAAATCATTTACTCGATTAAGCATTCTACCTGGGTAGAAAATCTGGTCCCTATGAGGAAGAAGAATGGAGATATTCACCTGTGCATGGATTTTTGAAATTTAAACTAAGCATCTCTAAAGGATCACTATCCGCTACCGCAAATTGATCAGATTCTTCATGTAGTTGTTGGTGCTCAGAGATTCTCTTTGTTAGATGGATTCTTCAGCTATAACCAAATTTGGGTCAAGGATGAAGACCAATATAAAATGGTGTTCACCATGAAATGGGGAACATTTGCTTATCAATGAATGTCATTTGGTCTCTCAAATGCTGGCGCAAATTTTTAGAGAGTGATGGACGTAGCTTTCGGTGAGTTGTTAAATCATGTTATTGTGATTTATTTGGATGACATGATTATCTTTTCTCACAATAGGAAGGAGCATAGTCTACATTTGAGACAAGTGTTCGAGAAGTGTCGAGAGTTTGGAATATCAATCAACCCGAAGAAGTCCATCTTCATGATAAAATAAGGAAAGCTCCTGGGCCATGTTATTTCAAAGAAAGGTTTGGCTATAGATCCAGCTAGAGCTGAGGCTCTCTTAAAGCTTCTATTTCTAGCTAATAAGAAGGATTTGTAATCATTCTTTGGGTAGATAAACTTTATTCAAAAGTTTATTGTAGATTTTACCCAAGTGGTAAAGTCGATGACTGAGCTGTTAAAGAAAAATGTTGAGTTCAAATGGACTGAGCAAAGGAAGCAAGCATTCAAGGAAATCAAAGAAAGAATTGCTCAAGCCCCGGTCCTGGTGAACCCTGATTACTCAAAATATTTTATCCTGTATGTCATTGGTGAACAAGAGAGCTATGCAACGGTGCTTACGCAGAAGGGAGATGATGGAGATGAGTGATCGATTACTTTCTTAAGCCAAGTCATCCAACCACATGAAGAAAAATATAATTTCATTGAAAAGCAAGTATATGTGATGATGAAATCCTTGAAGAAGTTTCGACATTTTGTTTCCTAGAGCAAAACAATAGTTTATGTTGTTCATCCTAGATGTCTAGAAGTTTCATCATTCAAGGAGAGCTTGGAGACAAGAGAGTTGGTTGGGTTTCTAAAATCTAGGAGTATGATGTTGAAATTCGACCAACCAAGCTAGTTCGAGGTCGAGCATTATGTCAAGAGCTTGCAAAAAGCGTTGCATCCGAATCCATGGTTTGCCAACTTGAGGATTCAGTAAGCGGAAGTAATTTTGCTAATCGCTCTGTAGGTGATCGTGATTGGATAGAGGACCTTGTCGAATATTTCCATTCAGGAAGATGTCCTCCACACCTCAATGCTTCACAGAGAAGGAGATTCAGACTTCAAGCCCTTAGGTACGTGATGATGCCAAATGGGTTATTCCATAAGAATATTGATGGAGTACTTCTCAGGTGCATCCGAGAATCAGAGAAACAAAGAATCCTAGAGGAGTTTCACTCTGGTTTATCAAGAGGCCATTATGCAGGGAGGCCAATGGCATTGAAGATCATCAAAGTAGGATATTTTTGGCCTACTCTCTTTGTAGATGCTTTCAAAGTTAGCCAGAGTTGTGACAAGTGCCAAAGATATGTCGGTAGAAGAAAGAATGCATCATTACCCCTTCATCCGATTCAAGTAGAAGCACCATTTCAGCAATGGGGCTTAGACTTTATTGGGGTCATTGATCCCAATTCCTCTATCGAACACAAATACATCCTGACTGCAATCGACTATTTCACCCGATGGTCAGAAGCAATCCCGACCAAGAAGGTAGATCAGGCAAATAATTATCTCTTTCCTTGAAGGTTTAATCACTCATTTTGGCATACCAGATGCAATCATAATGGACAATGGAACTCCCTTCATCGGTGCCAAGATCAACGAATTCATGGGTAAGTACGAGATTTATTTGAAGATATCATCTAACTACTATCCATAGGGGAATGGCTTGGTTGAGTCCACAAACAAGAATTTGTTGAGAATTCTAAAGAGAACCCTTGGAGACAATAAGCGTAGTTGGCACTTGCTCCTGAACCAAGCATTATGGGTCGATCGCATCTCCATGAAAAAATCCATCAAGACATCCCCTTATTCCTTGGTATACGGTAAAGAAGTAGTCTTGCCCATTCATATTGAATTGTCGACCCTTCAATCATGGCACTTGTTGTATGGTGAAGACGATGAATCTGATCCCATGAGCACGAGATTGGATCAACTTTTACAGTTGGAGGAAGAGAGGGAGAAATCATACAATGCCTTCATGGAACATGCCCGGATGACACAAAAATGGTTTGGCAAGAAAAATTTCAAAAAATCATTCGAGGTAGGTGATCTAGTGCTAAAATGGAACGAAAACAAGGCTAAGCCTAGCAAGCATCACAAGTTTGAAGTGATATGGGAGGGCCCATTCCAGATTTCAGGTGTGAATCAGGTCAACTCATTTTATTTAAAGGATATGGATGGTCATGTGTTGTCAATTCCAGTAAATGGTCTTCATTTGAAGGCCTATCATCAGTGACAAAATTTTGATCAAGTATGTATATATGTACATAATTTTTCTCTATTATTTTACTCTAAGTCAAGTATTTTTAAAAAAGATATATAAAAAAATGGATGAAATATTTTCATCGAGAGAATTTAATTCTATTTCGAGCAAGTGTTTTCACCCCGAAATCACGTCTTTACTAAGTAAAACGTTTTCACCCTAAAAATATTTAAAAAAAGGGCTTTTCAGTCATATGTTGGGCGAAAATCTATAACACAAATAATGATATAATTCTTTGGCAATTAATTTTGGAGGCAAAGTCAAAGTTAAATTTTAAAATTTGTCCAAAGGCATGATTTGCTTTAAAAGCGCCCCTATTTTTAATTGCCAAAAAAGGAGATAAAAGATAAAAAAGGGGATAAGAGAAAAGCAAAAAGGTAAAGCAAAATTAAAAGATGAAGACTTTTATTTTCACCCATAAAAAGAAAATTTGTTATGTTTTTTCTATTTTCGGGGTGAAATCCTCATTTATTTCCCCAAAGATGTTTTCGGAGCGAAATTGCAAGAAAAGATAAAAAAATCACATGCTTTTTCAAGAACTCCAAGTGGCAAGATTATTTTTGATAGGGAAGGGGGCGAAATTAATTTCACTTCACTTTTTCAGCAAAGCACTCTCAGTTAAAGCTTACTTTTTAGCAATAAGCTTTTTTGGGGTGAAATTAAAAAAGATAAATTATTTTAAAAGGGGTTGCCAAGCATGTAATTTCACCAAGCAAGCAAGGAAGAGTATTTTCAGAGCATATAATTGCATTCGTGGTATTTTTACCCAAGGACATTTTTGGCAAAGCAGGCACTCTCAATTGACGTTTTTGATTGGCAGTAATTAAATTTAGAGCAAACTTTAGTTGGATGCATGGAATTGAGCTAATTTCATTGATGAAACCCTCAGAAGATATTTTTGATATTATCATGCAATGAAGTTAATGGTTTTCACCCTCAAAAAGTGCCCATCACTCCCACGTGGCGTTTATTATTCCCAAGATGAGTCATTAAATACCTAGATTGCACCCTCCAAGACAAAAAGTAGTTGAGTACGGAGTTCGAGGAATATTTACAGCATGAGGGCATTATTGGTAGTTAAGGACATCATGAAAAAGTGTGTCAGGTGAGAGAACCAAGGGAGCATGTTCACCCGATTTCATCAAAAGCATGCCACTTGCATTTAATTGGGTAGTTGGGAGCAAAAGTTTTAAATACGATGAACCAGAAGCTTGCAGTTGAAGAGAGATTGAGATTATTTTTCTGGAGTATTGCTAGATTAGAATTCAGTTACCCCGAATTGCTGCTTTGTTGTAGGATTATCATATTATTGTAGAAAAGTTGATTGTACGAATATGGGAAAGAAAGTTATTGAGTCAACAAAAGTTATAGAGCCAAAGAAAGCAAAAGGAGGCAAAAAAGCTAAAAAATCTAGGCAAAATGAAAATATAGAGCTTGACCCATATTATGATGCGTTGGCTCAGATTGGAGACTGTGCTATTTCAAACAAGGGCATGGAAAAATTATGCCAGGATGTGGAAGCTATTATCGAGCAAGGTTTGACACCAGAAATCCCATTAACTATTGCCTATCATGCATAACTTTCCTGGTACCTGTGTACACCTATTCATCCTTACCCTAAGCTGGTGATGGTGATTTCAAAATTTTACAATCCTGCCACAAGGGTTATCCAAAATATGAAGGGAGATAAATTATTCACCATTTCACCCAACACAGTCAGAGAGGCATTTTCTTGTGGGGTGAAGCCTTCCTCGGATGTCATGTTCAAAAAAATAAATCTCAAGGAGCAAGAGGAGAGGTACCAGTCAACTATGACATTGCACCAGTTCATGGAGAATCAGTTGATAAAGATACCCTAGTTTGAAGAGTTATCGACTTTGCCAAAGCCTCTAATAGAATTTAAAAGTCCAGACATGTTTTCCATGTTGGCTTGGGTGTCCAATCTTCCTACCAACTCCACAATGTATAAATGGTAAGCAATGTTGGTACAATGTATTTCATAGGTGGAATTTTATGCCCCAACAACAATGCAAGCAAGCACAAACCCGATTTTCTTTGATTGGGTGGATTACGTGGCTCGAGCAATGCATACCCAGTTGGAGAAGATACAGAGCGAAGGAGTAGTATCATTCAGGCACACTTCATTTTTGGCCTGGTATTTCTTCTTCCACATGCACCGACATTTTTCTTTCATAGCGGTCAAGCAGGTTGATGAGGTAGACAGGAAGCTACCAGTTTATTTGTGGACTCCAAGCTTGTCCAAGGAGTCATTTTACAATTTTAATCGCATGTTTTTGGGCCCTACCCTCGAACTTATTTTTGGCACATGTGAGAGAGTGCCAAGGGCGATGAGGGAGGAGATCATTGCGAAGGAGAAAGGAGATATTTTCTTGTTGATGCAAGGCATCGTGGTACAAATTTTTGGCTTCACTGGCAAGCCATTTCTCCTTCCGTATTTTACTACAGAGCACCTTTTTGCGATGGAAGTTGTCCGCCAGATCGACTTCATCAATGACGTCTATGGGGTAGGACGAGGAAAGAAGACTACATGCACCATGCCATTTCGCTTCGACGATATTGAAGTAGACCAGGTTGGCCAGAATAAATTGATTAATGAAGCTCTCTACGACATGGGTATGGTGGAGTTACCTCAACGGTGGAAGTATGACCCTTTGGGTCGGTTCGTGGCATTGATTAAAGCCAAAAGTTTTCATTGCTACCCCTAGGTGAATATTGAGCAGTAGAGAAATAATCTAGAAGGGCATGATCTCGAATGGCACATTGAGCAGATGATGATGTTCCCACCATGGCATGATTTTTATGAGATGGAGGCTGAATATAACCCTGCAGTTCACAAGCACCAGATTCCTCCTTCGGGCTTGTTTGGAAAAATGAAGGAACAATTGCCCGCTTGGTCCGAGGAGAAAATTACCAACTGGTGGGTTATGAGGGCCCACCGAGGGAAAATCAGGTCAACTTATGGCCTGGCAATGGATGATGCATTTTCGAACGTATATGATGAATACTATGATAGTTATCAATCGATATCTTTCGCTAAAATTGTACCTCAAAGCTTTCAAAGATCTGACAATGAAGAGATCATGGCTGGATAAGAGCAACGAGTGGTTGAGGAAGCGCCACTTGTGGAAGAAGAGAAACAACTATCATCGAAAGTGCAGCCCCAATAGAAGAAGAAAAGTAAGCGTGAGGCACTTCCTTTTCCTAAGATCTCCAAGAAGCCAAGAATAGGTGTAGTTTCTTCATCAGGTGCGAACCCTCCTCCTACGGTCGAAGCCACACAGGCTGACATTTCAAGAAATCCTCCTTTGGTTTAGGTAGGACAGCTTGGCCAGCACATAGAAGTTATAGATCTGGAGAAGGAGACAGAGGAGGAACAAGACAAGGGTGAACCAGTGTCACAACCACCCTCATCATCGACTCAAAAGGTGTCGGAGCTCGAAGGTACATTTTCTCTACCCTCTTCCCTTTCTCTTGAGCATTCGATGACTATTGCACCCCATTTTGTAGTCATCGCTTCCATCTCACCTCCATTCGGTATACCCTCCACTTCCATTTCGCTTCCTATTTCCTAGTCCCCAATCACCGATGCTCCCTCTTCTTCTATTCCCGCTTCTACTATTTCCCTTTCTTTCAGTTCTTTTGCATCTGGTCCCAATCCATTTTCATGCCCTTCATCCTCCATTCCAGTAATTTCTACCATGGCTATAAGTACACAAGCTCCTCCTCGAGTAAGTGTAACTGTAGCCGAACCCCTCACTTTCGTCCCCTCAACCACTTTCATTCCACCAACCATTCCCGTTTCTACTTCCCTTCCCGAGCCAAAACCTCAGTAGGCTCATTTTCCCCCTGCTCCATTTATTGAGTTGTAGGTGCTGCTAGAGCCAGAGATGGAGATTGTGCCAGAGCATCCTGTTGCAGCAAAAATGAGTCGAGCCCACCAAAGTTCATCGTAGTGGCTGAAAATTCGTAAGAGAAAAGAAGCTCAAGCTCCAGAAAAGACATTGAAGAAGGTCACTTTTGACCCCAAAGCTATGGAGTCCCACACTATAAAAATGATTCCCTAGGTCCAGAAGCCTCAAGGAGAAATGGCCCCAAGTGATTACACTTATGAAGTCATTACAGAGGACCTGACGAAGATTGATACTACGGAGAAGATGGGGAATATACAGGTGGATATGAGCTCTCTTTACCTGCATGATGAGCATTACAAGAAAATATTTTTTGAGGTTGAGGCGAAGATTGTTGAGTTAAATGAAGCTCTGGCTAAAAATAGGGCACAGTTGGAGATAGCGAGATCAGAGGCAGAGCGTTGGTAGTAAAAAGTGGAAGAGTTGGAGAATGCAGCCAAGGGATACCAGACAGCTTGGGTAGGAGCAGAGAAGCAAGTGCAAGCATTGACCGCCCAACTTGAAGCTTTACAAAAATAGTTGGCCAAAAAAGCCACACAGTCAGTGGGCTTCTCCAAGGAGAAAATCAAAGAAGCTCACCACCATTTAACTAAATATTGTGTGACATTGGTGGTAGACATGCTCAAGGTTCTGTTGTACATTCATGAGGCTCGGATAATAATTTTCATTGGTGATCGGACCTTGGAGTATGTCGAGGAGCAGTTGGAACCCAAGTTGGAGATGGCACTGAAGATTCAAGCGTTAGCTCAGTCTGACTTCCAAGTTAAGACACTGAGTGGGATGGATCGAGCTTGGGCCAGTACCAGGATTATGTTGCGTAGCTTCTTTTCTAGGTTGGATCTAGCTAGAGAGGGCCAAAAGCTAGCTACTATGTTTGAGCAGGAGCGTTGCGTTTCACTAGTTTATTTTGAGGCTCTAGCCGATGTTGGGTTTCTAAGCTTCACTGATGATCAGGGGGAGCTTCTACCAAAGAAAGAATTGGAGGTGGCCTGGAAAATTTTTGTCGAAGATACTTCAGAGATCGATAGCTGGGAGGAGCCAATCATGGAGGAACAAGTACTGCCATGCATGGAGAGGCTCACCCGCATCGAATCATCTCTATTGGAGCTCAGTCAGATAGCTAATCGCATCAGCCTGGACCACGTCGAGACGTTGTGCTTTGTCATTGATTCACTCTAGTATCCTTCGAAGCTTGATGAAGAGTCTTGGGCCCAGGTGGTTGCAGTATATGAGGTTACCAATGCAAGTCTCGCCAAGCAAGAAGCACGAGCACGGGTGGAAGCAGAGCAAAAAGAAGCTGTAGAAGAGTAGGAGAAATAGGCACAAGAGGAAAGAAAAAAGGAGGTTGCTGAATCAAATGTACCACCTGATGCAGCCAACGACGGTGACAGTTGAGCCCAATGGATGAAGGCCTGGGGTCGATTGCATCCAGATGAGCTGAATACCCCGAGAGCCACCAAAAGTGTTGGCAGTTTTGCCACACTAAAATTTTGATTGTAAAAATTTGAAGAATATAAGATGAATGATGCAGTTGTTTTGATTTTACTATTTTGATGTAACATTTTTGTTTCCCTCCTTGAGTGATTTTATTAAATAAAGAAGGTTGATTTCATCCCTGGAAATACAACAAGTTTTTGTCAATAAAAATTAATGAAAATCGTGGGCAAAATATAAAAGGGAGAAATGTATGGCAAGGAACGTCTCAGAATTGATATATGGGATAGTGTCCAAGAGGGAGCAGCGATGAGCGGGAAGGTAGCGGCAGGAGGGCACGGGAGTGGGAGCGCCAGCACTGTGAACCTGGGCATCGGCAAGTTGGAGGGCCGCTGCAAGGCAGAGGAAGGGCAGTCAGAGAATGGAGGCTCGACGGAGTTACTCGAAGATGGAGGCAGACGAGGGAAGGATCCGCCTAACAAAGGGAGAGACTGCCAACAGAAATAGTATGCAGAGGCAGCGGCTTTTGAAACCCCAAATGGTATTTTCACTAAGGACCTCTTTCCGTCCGGGGATGAACTGGACATCCCAAAGGAAATCCTATCAAGTTTCATCAAATTTGAAAAATTTACCCTAATCGAGAAGTTTATTGGAGGGCGTCCCGATATGGAGACCATCCTCAGGTGGGCGGCAGGAAAATGGCGGACCTTAGGTCATATGGAGCTGGCTGCCCTATCCCGAGGTTTTTTTGCAATTAGGCTGAATAATGTGGAGGATTACTATAAAATTTTGGTTGGAGGCCCTTGGTTTCTGGGACGCAGGAGTCTCTTTCTCAAGAAGTGGGGGATGGATTTTAACCCCGAAACCCAGAGTATTAATATTGCCCCAATATGGGTTAGGCTGCCGAACCTTCCCCTTTTCTCGCTGGCATGAAAATGTTATCAGGGGTATCACCCATTCCATTGGTGAGTTGGTCACCATTGACCCTCCCACTCGGGCCCGAACCAAATTTGTCCAAGCTCACTTCTGTGTCCTGGCAGATTTGGAGGCGAACCTTCCATCCTCCATCACTCTTCGGTCTGGAGGCTCTGTTCTTCATAAGCAAGTCATTAACTACAAAAATAGATCGGCCTTTTTCCCTCGATGCAGTTCCCAGGGGCATCTTCAGTCAAATTGTCCTCTTCAAAAGCCGAGGATGAAGGGTGGGGCTTTTGGCAACCCCCCGAAGCAAGAAGGAAAACAACCGAAACACCCTGTACTGACAGTGCCTGAGTCTCCATATCCTTCTGGGGTTCTCCCTGAGTCGAACGTCATTCTGTGCAATGCAAGTTCCCAACCAGAACCTCAAGTGGAAAAGGATCAGTCTCCTTCCCATATGTCTGCTCAGGCTGATTCCCCTATTTGTCAAAACTAGAAAACTCTCGAGTCCTTGCTGGAAGAGTATCTGCTAGGCAAGAGGGACGAACAACATGGCAAAATTAGTCCATGAAACACTAGAAGCCGAAAGTAAGGGGTGGATTTTTACTGTGAAAGAAAATGAGGCGACCTCCTAACAAAGAAAGAAGGGATAAGGAAATGGCAGTAGACATTGCAAATGGATCCCAGCGGTTGCTTTTTCAAGAATATTCTGACTCCCTTATGGGTGATTCGCCTATCCAAAAACCTCCCATCCAGCAGGGAAAGGGAGACAAGAAAGTCTTTAAAATGTCCAGATGAAAATCCTCTCATGGAATGTGAGAGGTCTTAACGGAGCGGCCAAACGTAGGGTGGTGGCCGATCTTCGAAAGAAGTCTAACCCATCCATCCTCATTTTGCAGGAGACTAAGTCTGATGCCTCTGCCTCTGTCAAGGTTGTCAGGGCCATTTGGGCCAAGGCCAAATTCCTTTCCAACCCTACAATAGGTTTTGAAGGTGGTCTCATGGTGTTGTGGGACTCTGACAAGGTCGAGGGTAGTCTTCTATCGGCTTCCAGCAGGACTATCAATGTCCTATTTCACTCCAAGGTTGATAATTTTTCATGGATTTTGACCAATGTTTATGCCTCAAACTCTACTTCGAAGTGAGCTGAGTTGTGGAAAACCATCTCTCTGATGAGGGAAAGTTTTAGTGACTTCCCGTGGGTTGTGGGAGGGGATTTCAATTGCCCTCTTCATCCCTCTGAAAAGAAGGGAGGCACTGAGCTGGCCAGCTGTAGCACAGAGGATTTTAGAGATTTTGTTTCATCCAATAATCTGCTAGACATCGAACTTAAGGGGGAGTCCTTCACTTGGAGCAACAGGAGGATTGGAAGCAATCTCATCCAGGTCAAGCTCGACCGGTTCCTCATTTCCCACGAAGCTATTCCCTTCCTTGGTGCTGCAACTCTCTCAGCTTTGCCAAGAATCGGGTCGGACCATAATCCCATTCTGTTAGAGGCCACTGGTGGGCCTAGGTTTAAGATCCCTTTCATATTTGAGTCCATGTGGATTTCCCACAAGGATTTCAAACAATTGGTTTCAGGATGGTGGCAAGTGACGGTGGTTGGTTCAACGTCCAAAAGACTGGCCCTAAAACTTAAGATGATTAAAAAGAACTTAAAGGCATGGAATAAGGAGGTTTTTGGCAATATTTTTGAGTCTAAAAGGTCCATCTCTTAGCGCTTGAAGAGTTTAGAGGAAAATATGGAGGTCGAATGGTATTCTGAAGGCCTCAGAGAGGAGGAACGGAGCCTCCTGGTGGACTATCATTCCATTCTTGCCAATGAGAAAATGTTTTGGCGTCAGAAGTCTAGGGATCTCTGGCTGAAGAGCGGTGATTCAAATTCAAAGTTTTTCCACATGTCTACCATGAGACACAGGGGGGCCAACAAGATCAAACAGGTGCTGTGTAAGGATGGGTGCACTACTAGGGAGATTGAGGAAATTCGAAGCGAAGCAGTCGATTTCTTCCAGGATTTGCTGGGTGCTCCTCTTGATAGCGTCCTCCAAGTTCAGAAATCCTTGCTTGCTAATTTCCCTACCAAAGTCCCCCATGAGGCAAGTATTAAACTCTTGGAACCTTTTTCCCATTCTGAGATTAAGGATGCTCTCTTTTCCATGCAACCAGATAAGGCCCCCAGGCCTGATGGGTTCCCCCCCTGATTCTTTCAAGTTATGTGGGATGTTGTGGGGCCTGATGTCTACGAGGCTATCTTAGAAATCCAAGCATCAAGATCCATCCATCCGAAGATCAAATCTACCTTCCTAGCTCTCATTCCTAAGTTGCCCGCCTGCAAAAGTTTTTCTGACTATCGTCCCATAAGCCTTTGCAATGTTTTCTACAAGATTTTTATCGAGACCATTGCCAATCGTCTGAGATCCCTCCTCCCCTCTTTGGTAGGTTCAGCTCAGGGGAGCACCGTTAAGGGTAGAAAAATCCTTGATGACATCATTACTATTCATGAAACCCTTCATACTGCCCAATGTTCCAAGAATGATGTGCTTTTCCTTAAACTAGACATCAATAAATCTTTTGACAGAGTGGACAGGAGGTTCCTCTGTGTTGTCCTTTGCAAGTTGGGCTTCCATCATCACTGGATTGACCTTGTGAACAATTGCATTTCCACTTCGTCCTTTTCTATGCTGATCAATGGGTCCCCCGTTGGATTCTTCCAGAGTGCTCACGGCCTCAGACAAGGTGATCCTCTGTCTCCTATTTTATTCATTCTTTTGGCAAAGGTCCTTAGCTGGTATTTGAATGAAGCCCTCCGTCGAAGCAAGATTTTTGGCATTCTGCCTACTTCCAGAGTTGATCCTGTCACTCACCAACAGTTTGTGGATGACACGCTCATATCCACTGGAGCGTCTGTCACTCAGGCCAAATCTATCAAGCGCATTCTATCCCGATATGAGAAGGCTTATGGACAAAAAGTTAATAATTTGAAGAGCAAAATTTATTTTGTTAATACCCCTCTACGTAGACAAATTCGCATTGCCATAATCCTCGAATGCACTATTGATTCCCTGCCTGCAACTTATTTGGGGTTGCCGCTAGTTTGCAATGGGCGAGGCGGTGGGAGCATCTGGAATTCGATTTTGGAATGGCTTCATAAGAAACTCAGCACTTGGAAAGGCAAATTGCTATCTCAAGCTAGCAAGGCAACCCTCACCAAAGCCTGTCTTCAAGGAATTCCCACCTATTTCATGTCTATTTTCATGCTTCCTATGTTTATCCATTCCAAAATCGAGCAGATTCAAAGGAATTTTCTCTATTCCGGCAACGAAGAAAAATCCAGATTTCCTCTGGTGGCGTGGGATAAGGTTTGCCTTTGAAAGGACCAAGGGGGCATGGGATTGAGAAGATCTAGGCTCATGAACACTGCCTTAATTTCCAAACATGCTTGGAGAATTCTTATTTATGCACTGGCAGAATGGGTCAATATAGTTAAAAGAAAGTATCTTGGGGAAAATTATCTCCTGGAAGTTGAGTCTCCTCATGAAGCTTCGGCTTTCTGGAAGACGGTGCTTCAGGGCCGTTCGGTGATTAACAGGGGTGCTCGTTGGATATTGGGGGATGAATCCATGATCCTTTTTTGGAGATACATGTGGGCCACAGATGAAGCTCTCGCTGTAAATCAGAACTTGGCTGGCTTGAGGGCCCAAATTGATCCAAACAGTCATCTCAAGGTTTCAGATTACATTGACCGGAGTTCCCTTCCCCCTCGGTGGAAAATTTTGATGGTGGATGGGTTTGATAATGAGGTGAATTTTTTTTACAGTGTCCTCCAATCGATGTTAATTCCTTCGGTCATAAGAGATGACAGAATTATTTGGAGCAACACGCAGGATGTGCAGTTTTCTGTTAAGTCCACTTATGATATTCTGTCGTGTGAGGCTGCTGTGGACCCCCGATGGAAAGCAATTTGGAGGAAAGGGATTATTCCTAAGATAAATTACTTTTCTTGGATTTCCTTTTATAACAAAGCCCTTACCATAGACAATCGCCACAAGAGAGGCCTTGCAATTCCCAACAGGTGCTATCTTTGCTTAGCTGACTGTGAAACATCCGATCACTTATTTTTGCATTGCCCCTTTTCCCATTCGGTCCTAAGCTGTGTGTTGTATTCCTTCCAAGTACTCTGGTGCTCCCCTCGTTCCCTTAAAGACACCTTCCTTCAATGGCCCAAGCCCTTTAAGAATTCTAAGCTTCAATTCCTTTGTGAGGCTGCCTTTCACCATTCCATCTGGCAAATTTGGCTGGAGCGTAATGCTAGAGTCTTCGGCAAGATCCCTAGAATGGCTCCCTCCGTTGCCCGACGTGGCCTTATCCTTTGTTGTCGAGAGTTCAAAAACTATTCCCAGCTCCCGCCCTCACAATCCTTAGGAGGCAATTATTTTCAAAAGACTGGACCTTGGCTCCTCTTCCAGAGTTGACTTAGTGAATGGCCGCAGGGAGGTCACTTGGACCAAACCTCCTTTGGGGTGGATCAAACTTAATTTTGATGGTGCTGCTAAAGGCAACCTGGGGCCCGTTGGTTCTGGGGGGCTTGTTAGGGACCATAATGGGAAGCTGATCTTGGCCTACTGTGAAAATCTGGGCCCTCAGACCAATCATTTTGCCAAAGCCCATGGTGTGTTGAAAGGGTTGTAGGTCATATCGAATGATCCTAGGCCTTTAATTATTGAAGGTGATTCTCTAAACATTATCAACTACCTTCGTGGCTCCAAAGACCCATCGTGGTGGGTCCTGAATATCATCCTCGAGGCTAGGATGCTCCTCTCTCGATGTGCCAGGTGGAAGGTGGGGCACATCTACAGAGAAGGTAACTGGGTGGCGGGTCACTTGGCCAAAAAAGGGCTGATGACCACATGCCCGATTGTTTGGCGTTCTCGTTTCCCAATCGAGGTGGACAGTTTGGCCAAGGCAGATATTCCCTCATGATGAAGAATTTGTAGGTCTTTTCCCAAAGTTTGTTGATATATTGTCTTCGGATATTATTCTATTTTAATGTATTTCAAGATCAAGATTTCTAGGACCGTCCGCGTCTTCTGGGGCCCTCGGGCATTTTGTATTTCCCTGTCTTTTTACGAACTGCTCTATTTACCCAGCCATCCGGCATGAAATATCTTTTAGCAAGGCTGATTTTGTACATAAGGTTTTGGGATCCTTTATAAAAACCCACAATTAATCTATTATTATAATTACCAAAAAAAAAGAACGTCTCAAAATCGAAGGAGTGATGAAAATGGTCTCAAGCTTCAACAATTTTTTTTATAAGTAAATGCACCAATGAAGATAAAGGGGAAGACATTTTCACCACAGGGAAGGGGTAAAAATCATTTTCGCCCTTCTTTTGGTTGAAAATACCATGATAAGGAGATTATGCCCAAGTTGTAGTAAAAACAAAGGAAAGTGCTTGGTTTAAAGCAAATGCAAGATTTTAGAAAGTGGAAAAGGTACTTTCGCTTGAAAATTATGCATTTAAAGTGATTTTGCCCTTTTGTGGGAGTGAATTACTATTGTAATTAATTTTGGGGCTAAAATTATGGATGGGAAATTGGTTAAAGCCAAAGTCACCCTTGGGGGATTTTTGCCCTTCTTCAGGGTGAATTTCTAAATGAAGATGTTTCAAAGCAGAAATCAAGCAAAACATATGCTTTGTGAAGTCAAAGTTAAATTCGCCTCAATTAAGGGGTGAAAATGATTTTTGCCCCTCTTTTGGGTAAAATCCAAGTTGAGGATGCTTTTTGGAGTGCAAATAATGAGGTAACATCATTCGGGTGAAAATTTCTCTAGTCAAATTCAAAACAAATTTAAAGAAGGCACCTGCCAATGTAATTTCACCCCATTTTGAGCAAAAACATTGATTTCACCCAGTTTGAAGCAAAAGTCTTGAAATAACATCTTTATATGTCAGTTAAAGTCAAATTCACCATAGGTAGGGGGTGAAAATCATTTTTTCCCCTCTTGAGGGTACAAGCAATCATTTTCACTCAGTTTCTCACATAAGTCATTTCCATTCCATTTTCTAACGAAGTTCTCTTTTTTCGGGTGAAATTACTCGATAATGGTGAAAGCATATTTATGGGTGAAAACAACAAATTGCTTGGGCAAAATCAATTCTTTCCCCCTCCCTTTAGAAACCTTTTCCTTTGAAAGTTCCATTTTTGCTAATATCTTTCGAGAAAGATCAAATATTGGTGGAATTTAATTCTTAAAGAAATGAAATTAATATTTCCATAATTCCTACTGAAGATATACCAATATTAAATGCTACATCCTGAATTCTGGTGTGATCCTATTTATTATCGAGATGCCCTCCACTGATCTTGTTCCTTTTCAAAATAAAGTTAATTTTTTTTGGGTCTCCACTGGCGAGGGTAATATTATAAGGCGTAAAGTGATGGAATGGTGTCCAAAATTTAATATCCAAGCTCTTGTTTGTCGCGTGAAGTTGTTGAGTTTTGATGCATTGAAACCTAGAATATTTTTCCTACTATCCATTTTTGTTGATTTCTCGGGCGCACTCCATGAAAACCGTATCATCACTTACTGAATAATGTTATGATTTAAGCATTACCATTATCGAGGAGAGAATTGCTCTGGCTAGTCTTTGACTAGCTAGCATTTTGTTTTTATTTGCATTTAATTTCAGAGGTGAAATCCTCTATAAATACTAAGCATTTTGATGTAATTATGGAGGATAGATATTCTTCCAAAAAACTCTTTAAGTTCTTTGCATCAATCAAAATATTGTTGGCTTCTATTTCCTGGAGCAGTGTTGTGTGCTATCAGTTTCTGCCTAGCATTTATGTTATGTTCATTTCCATTATTAGATAAGTTTAAATTTTGTATCTGAATTTAAGTCCTGATAAAGAGATGAATACTATAATGTTTATTAGAAGTTATATTTATAGTCTATAAATGGTTCTGATGCTTTACTTTCTGGCGCATGCTAATTAAAACTCGATTCGATTTTTGGTTGTTAGTTTATCTCCATATAGTGTTTTCTAGCACATAGCCATATTTCCCATTTCTTTCTATTATTTCCCATCTCTTTCTTGTTACCCTAAGATTTAAACTAAATTAGATTAGTAAGGAAACCAGTCCTCTCTCGATATTAGCCCGAAGGACATCTCTCTCCTTCAACCTTTCAATGTTGGTTGGGTCTAGGGCGCATACATTTTATGATTAGGCAGATTCGTGACCAAAACCTCCTTGCAAAATTCATCAAATATTGTGTAAGGTGCAATATCGGTAAAATTTAACACCTTTATTACTATTATTCCATATTTTCCAGTTTTTATAGGTGATATTCTATAACTTTACACAGATGGTCTCTCCCAAAGTGTTTCTCATAGATTCTCAGATCCTAAAAAGACCCAACTTCAGAGCATAGAAGACATATATGTGGACTATCTTAATAGTGGATAATCTATGGGACATTATGATGGGCATAAAAAAATGACCTCAAGATATGGACCAAGCAAAGAAGTATGATGAAGCAGATCAACAAGCACTCATGCTAATCACCCTTGATATAGTTGATGAGATCCAATCATGCATTTATGATGCAAAAAATTCTAGTCAAGCATGGGATGCTCTTATAATTATTTATGAAGGAAATAATCAATCCACTATTCTTAACCTTCAATCTCAACTTCACACATTACGAGTGGTAGATGAAGAGACTATGGAGCAATTTCTTTATAGAGTGGCAAACTTGAAGGGAAAACTAAATGTTATGGGTGAAAATATGGATGACAAGATCTTAGTTCCCATCATACTTTGAGCTTTACTTGATTCCTTTTGGGTGCTTATTACCTCCTTATAGGTCTCCAACTAGGTATTTTTCTTTAAGGAGTTGGTCAATATGCTTCAATAGGAAGAAGAAACCAACAAATTGAGGGATCATATTATCAAATAGTGTACTCATAAGCCAAAAATATATAAGTCAAAAATCTGGAAAACATAGAAGGAAAAAATGTTCTTCGAACAAAGGTCCTTCGTCCTCATCATCACAAAAACAACCTCAAAACCAAAATAGGTATAGTCAGATCTATAAATGTGACAACCATGATACCAAATATTGTTGGTACAATGCTACCCCATGAGGATATCAGGTTCACAAACCTCAACATAAGCAATAATAGTATAGGCCATGAACCCAAAAGTAGTAGTAGAAAGGGCATGTTGAAGTTCTAAATTTAGACTATGAATAAGCACACAAAGAGTTAAATTTAGATTCTAAATAGGCTTACATAGTACTCATGAAAAAAGTTATCACCAAAACCAAGGATAATTCTTGGTATATTGATTCTAGTTCTAGCTAGCACATGATAGGGGATAAAGGATGGTTTGCTACCAATGAAGCAAAAGAAGGGAAACTAGTGATCATCATCGATAATCAAACCTATAATATGAAAGGACAAGGTGATGTTTCACTTCATCTTCCATATGGGACATGCACCATCAAATAGGTCCTATATATCCTCGAACTAGCCAATTAACTTGTTGTTTATGCCCCAACTATTGGATAGAAATATGAAGGCTGCTTTTAGAGTTCAAAATAATCAAAAGAGGGGTTTTTTAACTAAAATAGCAAGCATATAGCCATTGATTCCTAAAAACATATATTGTTTGCTCTAGATATCAAAATTGATCCTAATGTAGCACCATTAGCAACCAAGATAACTATAATATCCTAACAATAGACCTAAATGCAATAAACCTAGAGGAAGCAAACCTAGAGGTAGGCCTAGAGGAAAAAAACCTAGAGGCTAACCCAATGGTCAACCTAGAGGAATATCCAATGGAAGACCTAGAGGTGGTTATCTAACAATCAAATCGGTTAGAGCTTGAGTAGTCAAAGCCAAGAGCCAGACCAGCTAAAGTCAATGCTAGATCTAGAGCAACCAAAGGAAATGCTAGAGCTAGAGCCAAGAGCCAAAGCCAATAGTTAGAGCTAAGAGCCAGATCCAAGAACCAAATCCAAGAGCTAGAACTAAGAGCCAAAGCCAAGAGCTAGAGCCTCGACCTCTCTAAATTAATGGGGGTCCTAATATTTTCTAACTCAGATAGTGTAAAAAGGGAGGGATTTTAGGATATTTTATTACGTTATTATTAGATCAGACATTATTAGCTGAAAGGTTATTATTAGATAAAATATTATTTTAATATTTCTTGTATGTAACAATCTCCTAAATTGGAAGTATCGATCTTCTAATTTGTAACCCTAAAGCATGTATTAAATAAACTCTTACCTCAATTAATTAATTAAGTTTTTAACCATCAGAACATGTGTTTGTCGCATAAGCAAAGATAAGACAACACAATAATGTTTGGTATACCTCCAAACACATGATAGGTCAAGAAAATTGGATGCATTCATATCATCCAAATTGTTATTCATACAATACAACCAAGAAAATCAATAATCAAACACCTAAGAGTGAAGATATACACTCAAAATGTGATTCTTCACCATTAGTAGAAGTGTTTGATAGCAAAGAAAATGAAGAAACAATGCAACATGAATTAAAAATCCAACTATTAACCACACACTAGTGAGAAACATTGCTTACCATATACATCTTCTCCTCTACAATATTCTTGATGATTATGAATGGAGCTATGATAGGGTACTTCAAGATTCAAAGGGGACTGCATCAAGAGGATCTCCTATAACCCTACCTCTTCATAATCATGGTTGAAGATTTGCGTAGGAAAATCACAATGGCCATATTAGCTAGTATAATTAAGGGAGTTTGCCCAACTACTACCCTAAACCTAATTTCTCACCAATAATTTATGGACGACACCGTACTGGTAACCAACTCCTCAATTTCCCAGGCAAAATATATTGAAAATTGTTGAGCATCTATGAGACGTTTTTTGGGTAGAACGTCAATTTCTCTAAAAGAATAGTATTTTTAATTAACACCCCCTAAGGAGGTAAGCACAGATTGTAAGAATTTTTTATTATGAAATAGAATATCTTCCCTCCACCTACCTAGGCATGCCCCTCTTTAAAAGGAGAATGAATTAAAACCTTTGGAACCCGATAGTGGAGTGAAGTGGACAAAAATTTGTAGGATGGAGGGGCTCCCTCCTCAATTAGATTGGTAAAGCCCAATTGGTGAAGTCTACCCTTCATAGCATACATGTTTACTTTATGTATCTATTCAAAATACTTGTTAGAATATATGAGAAAATTGAGCAAATTCAAAATAATTTCCTTTGGTCAAGAGTGGAAGATATAAGGATGGCTTTAGTAGCTTAGGACCAAGTTTTATCTAGAAAAGAGGTAGGGAAACTTGGTTTCAATACAATGCACAAAATGAACCAGGCTCTCATGGCTAAACTAGGATGGAAGCTACTTACTAAGAATACTATTGGATGGATCCATATCCTTAAGATAAAGTATATTAGATAGGGTAGAAACCTCATTAAGGAACAGAATCCTCTAAAGGGCTATTTCTTCTGCAATCATCTTCACAAACAAAAATCCTTATAAAAAATAAAATAATATGGAGAGTAGGTGGCAGAAGGAAGATATAATTTTGGAATGATAGTTGGATCAAGAACACTCTGCTGATTGAAGATATAAACTTGGCCATTTTAGAACCTATAACATCTCAGCACTTTGGCATTTGGATTGCAGACTTCATTGTTGAAGAAGAGGAAGGGAAAAAATGGAAGACTATCCATATAAATGGACTGAATTCTAGAAGAGAACAAGCACTAAGGAAGCTAAATAATATGTTGATATCCCAAGTCATTAACCCTAACAAGGTATATGATTCAATGATTTAGAAGATGTATAAGAGGGGGCTTTACACTATTAAATTAGCCTATTATGTTATTGAAGGAGATGGCTGGAGGTGGTCACCTATCTCCAAAGTATGGCTCAATAATCTAACTCCCAAAATAAATTTATTTTATTGTCTTGCATTACTGAACAAGGTCCTCACTACAGATAATATCCTCAAAATAAAAATGATGATTCCAGATAGATGCTACTTATGTGAAGAGAATTTGGATAATATCCACCACCTAATTATTGAATGCCCTTTTTTTTAGAGGTCTTCAATGTGATCCTAAGCAAATTTTTAATTTAACTTAGAAGAAAACATGGCGTAGTAGTACTCTATTAAAAAAACATGTGCTAGTTTTTTATTCACCAGATCACGTTATGCGGCAAGTGAAGAGCATACTACTAGTGGCAGAGGCTTTTTGGTTCACCAAATTGCGTTACGCAAAAAATGAAGAGTATAATAACCACACCAAGATGTTTTTACTGGGGTCTTTTAGATAAATATATAAAGAACGAGTTAGGAAGGAACAAAATTTTTGAAAAGAATTTTTATTCTAAAGAAAGGAATTATACAACCAAAAAACTCTGAATGCATTTCGATATTTTGGGTCTCATCAACTGAGTGTGAGTCTTAGAGAGGTACAATATCCTCTTTTTATATTCCTAACTCTAGGGGGAGCCAAAAAGTAATGCATGTGGGATAAAAAATTATTCCAAACATTAAATACAAACCACAGGTTTACAGACCAAATGGTAAAAATACATATTAAATATTCCCAGGCTCAACCCCCCAAAAAAACCCACCCTGTTACAAAGGCACATTAAAAAATGTGAGAAACAAGATGGATAAAAAGTCCCCTTACAAAATTTTGTTCTTGCAAAGATAGGATCTGAGAGGTTTGTGATTCCTCCAATAGATGATGGCTCATGCAATATGTTTAAGTTGCCTATCCTTACTCCACTTTTCAAACATGGGAGAAATAACATCTTTACCCAAGTGCAAACTCCTAGCAAAATCACAATTGTCTAACTTCAAAATAAGTGGAACATGTTTGGCTTTGGTGCCTTGTCTATGTATAAATATTTCAATAACTCTAGCTAGGAGAGAGGGTCTTCCATCAAATTTAACTTTTTCAAATAGTGAAATAAAAACACTGATCTTATACCCTCTAGCCCTAAGTCTATTAAAAAACCTATTTTTAATAGAAATAAATCCCTCTCTCAAGCTTTCTCTGACTAAGAACCTGTTGAGCTCACAAAAATTTAAGGCCTTCTACTGGTGGATAGGATGATGAGAAAAATCTAGAATGTATTGATAGGTGTTCATTAATTTCTGTAACAACTTTGTACACAAAATTCCTATATGAACAAAATTAGGTCCTTTAAAAAAATAGTATCCAGCAAAGTCACTTTCAAATCTGAAATAGATGCTGATATTTTAATGCTCGGGTAGAAATATCCATAAGCAACCAAAAATTTATCAAGTTTTTCCCTCGAGCCATGCCAAACACCAATGGCATCATCAATGTATCTTTTGTAGAATAAAATATTGTCCACAACAATATTAACAAAAACTTGCTCCTTGAGATGGTAAAGAAATAGGTAAGCATAAACTACTACAAAGTTACTCCCCATGGT
Source organism: Wollemia nobilis (assembly GCA_028583015.1). Classification (NCBI taxonomy): domain Eukaryota; kingdom Viridiplantae; phylum Streptophyta; class Pinopsida; order Araucariales; family Araucariaceae; genus Wollemia; species Wollemia nobilis. The sequence continues at coordinate 1,913,392 of JAQPPZ010016676.1, forward strand.
TGTTCCTTTGATCTGTCTATAGATTCTACCTTTGAATTCTAGGTAGTGTTGTGTTAACACTAGTTCTACAAGCTAGATGATGAAATTTTTCTTATATGGGTTAAATTTATCCTTCAAAAAATATCGAAGAGCCGATAGAACTTCTGCATTTTGGATGCTAGGATATAAGCTATCGACATTAAAGGAAAACAAAGTTGAGGATAGAAGTTTTTAATGATATGTGGCTACAAATATGTACTCAAGCCAATAAAGTTGCTATGGAGTTGGATCACCTGCAAGTTCTTCTAGCACACTGGGCCAATTATCTATGTACATTCAATCAAATCCTCCTAGAGTGGTCTTCTCGGGAGTGTTTTCAATCCCACTCTCATCACCAGCCTCCATCATATGCAAGAAGTTCTACCACAAATAGGTACTGGTCCTAACCCTCACCAGTCAGAAAGCGACCTAATGATTGACATTGCTTGTTCATCCTTCCAGGTTGGGAGGTGGGATGATGTTCAACCAATTTCACTTGGGTCAATTGTTGGTTGGAGCAACATGGGTACTAAAAGCCTTAATCACAATGCATAGGGGTGAATTCCTATCCCATAATCACTAGAAATTTATGCAGGACAACACACCAAGGCACATTACTCCATATGATATGCTTTATTTGATGTAATGATCATCAATGATCATGATTGGTAAACTTGTATTTTGTTGGTGGTTTTGTTTACTAACCCTTTTCAATGAGGGTTAGTTTGATTCCCCATGGGGTGTGTTAACCCACCCACTTTTTTTTATTTTAAAGGATTTTATCTTAATTTAATCTAAGTTTATTTTTTTCATTAAAAAAATTGGTTTTTTATGCGTTCCCCCGAATAGTTTCACTAACTTATGCATCTAATGGGAATCGTCCTTTCAAAGTAAGAGTCTCAAAACACTATGAAATTTTAGACTCTCTCATTTTATTTGGGGTAATGGAAGGAAAGAAACAATTAGACCTTCAAATATCATAAAAGAGATCCTAAATCAGTTGAGGTTAGAGTCAGTAATGCAGTGGTAGAAAATGTACAAGTGATAATTTTTAAAGACTTCTGGCAAAATGATAGTGAAATAATGGTTGCTTCCCATTGGGGATTAGTAGGGGTGGAAAACTCCTCAAGACCCACTACACAACTCACTCAATATCAAACTAAATGGAAGGTTCCTCCATTAGGTTGGGTAAAATTGAATTTTTATGAGGCTATGAAAGGCAACCTAGGTAAGGGTGGAGTTGGGGGTGGTCAAGGATGATAAAGGTGACATATTACTTGCTTATGCTAAAATTTTGGGAGTTAAAACCACCCGTTTTGTGGAGGTAAAGGCCCTATATCAAAGTACCCTTCTTCTTAATAGATTGAACATCAAAAACATAATCATAAAAGGGTACATGCTAAATATCATGAATTCCACTAAAGACATCCTTTAGGTTAGCTAGAACATTGAAGACTTGATTGAAGTGGCAAAGGAAAAAATTCATGGATAATTCACAGGTGAATCATGTCTATAGGGAGGGAAACCAAGTGATGGACCTAATGGATAATATGGGTATCAACCAGGAAGAATTAGGAATTTGGGACATAATTTCCCCCATGAGTTGTTCAGCATTGCAAATGAGGAGAAACATGATGCAGTTGGGGAATATATCAATACGTAAGACTATGGTTGGAAGATATTAGATTTGTTGGAGCCCACATTAGAAGCATTGTCAACAATGGCAATTTGGGCCAATCATGCATCAGATCATTCTATTTGAATATGCCTTACGGAGTAGTCAAAAACTTCCTTTCTTAAAACAATCTTTTCCTTTTAAGTTTTTAATACTCTCTCTTTTTTAAAATTTAATATTGTCATCCAATGGATTTAAATGAGTATATTGACTAATTGCACACCTACTAGTTCCAAGGAGATCTCATTCACACCTTATTACACTCATGAGTTTCTAGATGGTAGCTTTAAATGGATGCAGTGCATCTAAACTCAAAATCAACCTCAAGGTAAATTATGGCATGTCTCACATGCAACTCATGTCCACTTCTCTTCTTAATACTCACCACCTCACTAGGCTAGTGCAAAAATAACTAGCTCTCAGTGAGGAATGACAAGCATATCCTAGACCAATTAGAATTTCTTAATCTTAGTGGCAAAATATGGAGGGACCTTCTGAAACTAGATTTTTAGCCTTTCAAAGGTTTACTCATTCAGTGTTTTACTAAGTAATGGTGTTTGTGTAAGGTTGTATATTTTGTATCTAATTTAGAAGCCTTAGTTTTAATTCAATTGGACTAGTCTTGGGAGCTACCCTATGGTGGAAATTGCCTTACCTAGTGGAATGACCATAGGATGTCTTTATGTTGCACCATTGCATACCTTCGATGTTATCCTAGGAATGGATTGGCTACAATCCCATAGGGCTATGGTAAACTTTCAATATAGATGGATAAAGTTCATGGAAGATAGCAGGAAGGTGTAAAAGGTGTACAGCTTGCAAGGAGCTTTCCAACCCCAAATCCTGGTAGACTTCTTTTTATTGATAGAATATTAAATATATGTATGATGGATACTTCTAGTTCAGCTATATACCTTTTTCTAATCAAATAAATGATTGACAAATGGATGTTCAATTTCTACTTCAGCTACGTATGATGGATGCTTCTAGTTCAACTATATAGCATAAAATATTTGGTATTGATTTTATGTTTGATTCCTTTATGAGGATGGTATAGATGAACATAAGAAATGATTTTCATTCCAGGTTTTTATATTTTTTTTGATAGGTAACAGTATATTTACAGCGGGTTTTTTAAATAGGATCCCAAAACCTTAATTACAGTAGTAGCCGAAGCAATGAAAAAGAAAACAGAAATAACGTCCCCGCCCCGGGGCCCTGGAAACTACAGAAAACAAAACGCTCCCAAAAAACTTTTGCAACCGAGATTCTCCAAAAAGAACAACCCCAAAAACAAGACACATTGAAACGGCAAATGCCAGGGGCCTAGTTAACTGGGCCCTGAGCCATCCTCGGCCCGCTCAGACTGCTGTTGGACCTTGGCAGAGTTTTCCTCCAGCTTGCGACGGAGCTCGGACAACGCCTTGGCGGCATGAGACGCGGCTTGGGCCGCTGTGTTGAGAGAACTGACCGCAGTATCCAGGAGGCCGTGGAGTGCCAGCTTCTGCAAAGCATCATCTGACTCGGAGCTGATCACAGTGGACTCCGGGTTCTCTGGTTTGACCTTCTTGGAGCTTTTCGCAGCCCAGGTGGGCCCGGGGGAAGCCCTTTTGTGGCCTGAACTTGGAGGAAGGGCCCCGTCAGGGCCTTTGCTCGACGCTCTGCACTTGCGCGTAGGCCTGCGACGCTTCAGGGAAGAATTGTCTGGAGCGGGGGAGCCTTTGCCGACAGGGGAACCAGGGGGAGAAATGTCTATTTCAGGGGGCGGGACAGAAGAGAGGGGGGGAATGCTCTGCAGTTGGGGTTGGTTGGCCAGGGCATGTCTATAGAGGACAGCCATGAGCCCCTGGTGCATGGGCCGGGAATGGTTCTTGCGAGCACGCTCAATGGTCAGACCCAAGGAGTAAAAGAGGAAGCGCGGGGTGCTGATGAGAGTAGCTCCTCGGAGGTGGTTAAAATAACTTAGATGGAAGCTATACAGCCATTGCTCAGGATCGTCACAGGTAATATATTGCATTACCGGGACGATGGCTTCGTCGAACGACGTCGGGAGGTGGGAGCGGAGCAGGTTGGCTTTGTCCCACTGGTGGTCTGGGAAGCGGGAGAGCTCCTCTTCCCAGTTGTGCTTGTCTCGCCTGACAACACGGCCTTTCTCTTCGTGGTGGAGGCCGGTGACCTCTGTGAGGAAGTCCTTGGAGACTTTGAAGTGTAAACCCTTGACTGCAACTTCCCCGTCGTTCCACGTCTCCAGGAACCCCTGGGTGATCTCGTCGTCATGGCCAGCGAATTTGCTAAAAAATGGCATGAATTTCTTAGCGTCGGAGAATAAGCGAGCAGGACCGCTCAAATCAAGGACAGGGGGCTCCAGAAAGACAGCTTTGGACGCCATGGGGGACGAGCTGGCAAGGTGGGGACAAAGGGGGCAGAGAGTGCCAGACCGGGGAAGAAAGAACGGGGGAAGGAGAATGCGACGGCGGGATGGGACAGACGAGGGGAATATAAAGGCCGTGCGGGGGCTTGAGAAGGGGGAGCGCCGCCAGCTTTGGAAAGTAGCACACGCGGTTGGGATCGACACGACGGGGAGGGGGCTGAGGGGGCGCACCAGGCTGCTGACACGCGAGGATGGGAAAGGCCCATTGCCAAAGCGCCAGTTGGCGGACGCTGAGCGGAGGAACGCCGGGAGAGGGCCGCGCCGGACTTGACCTCGATCGGGTTGGCATGGCACGGGAATCAGGCGGCACAGAGATCAAAGCAAGAATGACGAGGAGGTCCGCCATGCACAAAAGAGTGGGGCTGCCAGGGCTGACAGCTGGCCAGCACGGGCAGCTGACAAGGCAAGGGGCGCGGGCTACCGCGAGGAGGGCCGGGGTGATCCTCTCGCGGACAGGGTGGCGAGCCGACGGGTTGACACGGGGGCGAGAAGCACTGGTCAGCAGATGCACACGCCGGGGGGACTTCGTCGCCCTGCCACGGGGAAGACTAGACGCCCGAGAAAACAACATGGTCGGGATGGTCCTGCAACGCAATTTGGACTAGGCCTGCAGGGAAGTGCGAGGTCCAGGTGGTGAGTTCTCCAACGGTAATGCCTAGATTTGCCATGAAGTCAGCAGCCCTGTTGCCTTCTCTGAGAACATGTTGGAAGGTGTGATCGGGGAAGCCCTGGAGAAGGAAGAGGGCCTCCCGGATGGAATTCTGGAATCGCCAAGAACAGGACTCGGGCTTGCTGGCGCCTCTGATGATGACTTGGGAATCGCCTTCAATAATAATTTTCGGGGAGGAGCCCCTGAGAGCCGACAGGCCACTGAGCAGGCCGACAGCTTCGGCAAAGTTGTTAGTTTGCCTGCCCAGCGGAACCGCGAAGGCAGTGACCAGATTCTCGGAACCATCTCTGATAACCCCGCCAGCCCCAGAGGGCCCGGGGTTGCCTTTGGAGGCACCGTCGAAATTGAGCTTGAGCCACCCGGGGGGGGGAGTCCACCTGATCAGGGATCGTCGGAAGGTGTCAGGAGGGGAAGTAGGGGGGGAGATCTGGAAGCCGAGGGAGGAGAGAAGGGAGGCTTCGCTCGACCGCCTGGGTACCGCAAAAAGGGGAATGAAACGGGAATTCTCGGAGGCAAAGGAGACTGCTTTGGTCGCTACCCACTGGGGGGAGCAGGCCGGGGAGGAAAAGGCTCACCTGTTACGCTCAAGCCAAATTTTCCAGAGCAAGTGGGGAAGGCAGGCCTTCCAGAGGAAGCGGAGAAAGGGATGGGCAAAGGGGGTGGGCCACTGAGACAGGAGGTCAGAAATGGAATTGGGGGCCGCCCACTGAACGGAGAAATGGGAGAGGATGAGGCCCAGAACTTCGGAAGAGAAGGCACAGTTTAAGAAAAGGTGGTTGGTTGACTCCCAAGCGGCACGACAGAGGAAGCATCTGTTGGGGATTTGGAAGCCTCGCTTGATCAGATTCTCGATCGTGAGGATTTTGTTTTGGATGGCCGCCCACACGAAATGGCTAATTTTGGGGATCAATTTCTTGGCCCAGACCATCTGGGTCGGGAAGGTGGTCGCTCCCGGGGTTCTCTGAATATGGTAAGCAGACTTGACTAAAAAAATGCCGTTGGGAGAGCCATGCCACACGCATCTATCACTGTCTCCAAAAGAAGGGATGACTGTCGCACTGAGGATGCGCTGAAGTCTGGCAGCTTGAAGCGGGAACCTGGGGTTCAGGATGGGTTTCCAGGTGATCCGCCCCTGGCGTTGAGTCATGTAGTCAGACACTCTGGGCCCACGGCCCGCTAGCCCAGGTTTGAGAAGAAGGAGTTCTCTGTCCGAGCTCAGGGCTTCGTCGAGAATCCATCTGTCCTCCCAGAAGTCAATCTTGGCACCGTCTCCAAGAATCCATCTGGTCCCTTGCTGAACAATATCTCTGGTGGAGAGCAGGGCCTTCCAGAAGGCAGAACCATCACGGGGCTGGGTATCCCCGAGGAAGGGGTGATTGTGGCAGTACTTCCTACGCACAATGCAAACCCATTCGTCAGGGGTGTTGGTATGAACCTTCCAGGCATGTTTGGATAGAAGAGCCTTATTCATGGGCACCACCCGTCTGAGCCCGATCCCTCCCTCATCTTTGGGGCGGCAGACCAGGGGCCGAGGAGACCAGGGGAATCCTTTTCTTGTCATCGCCTCCCGACCAGAGAAATCATTTTTGAATTTGCTCAATGAGAGTAGCAATGGAGGCCGAAATTCTGAAGACCGACATGAAGTATATCGGAATGCTTTGGAGTACAGACGCCAAGAGAGTGGCTCTGTCGGCCTGGGAGAGAAGGTGGCCTTTCCAGGGGGCGAGTTTTCTTTGAATCCGCTCAATCACCCCATTCCATAGCACCTTAGAAGACGCCCCTGTGAACAGTGGAAGCCCGAGGTAGGAGGAAGGGAGGGAGCCGGGGGAGCAGCCCAGGATCCGCCCGATTTTGATTTGCCTAGCCACGGGGGTGTTGATGAAGTAAATCTTGCTTTTTCGCAGGTTGATTTTCTGCCCAGCTGCCTCCTCATACAGAGTAAGGATGCTCTTGAGGGCCTTGGCTTGAGGGATCGAGGCCGAGGAGGCAAGAATGGTGTCGTCCACAAACTGTTGATGGGACACGGGGGGGAGGTCCTGCGTCGGCTTGATGCCCGAGATGAGACCGCGAGAAACAGCGTTCGAAATGGTTCGACCCAGGGCCTCGGCCAGGATAATGAAGAGAATCGGGGATAGGGGATCACCTTGGCGGAGACCTCTGGAACTGGGGAAGAACCCGGTCGGGGACCCATTGACAAGGATTGAGAACCAGGGGGAGGACACGCACTTGTTGATGAGATGGACCCAGGAGGGGTGAAACCCAAATTTGAGGAGGACCTTGGACAGGAAGCTCCAATCGACCCTGTCAAAAGCCTTGTTCATATCAAGCTTGAGCAGGAAATGGGCCTTTCTGGATAGGACAGCTGAGTGGATGGCCTCATGCATGATTATGACCCCGTTTGTAATCAGCCTGCCTTTGACGGAGCTTCCCTGGCAGGGGGAAATGATCAGGGGAAGAATGTCTTTGAGGCGGGTTGTCATGGCTTTAGTCAGGATTTTATAGAGGACATTGCACAAGCTGATGGGGCGAAAGTCTGACAGGGATCTTGCCGCCTGAGTCTTCGGGATCAGGGCTATGAAGGTGGTGTTGATGCCTCTGGGGATGGATCTAGCAAACTGCAGGTCCCGGATGGCAGCGCACACATCATGGCCCACGATGTCCCAGAAATACTGGAAGAAGCGGGGAGGAAACCCGTCCGGGCCCGGGGCCGCTTCAGCCTTCATGGAAAAGGTGGCAGCGTGGATTTCTGAGTCAGACAGGGCCTGAACCAGCTTTGCATTAGCCATGGCCGGGACGGACGTCGGGATGTGATCCAGAAGGGATTCGGCCGCCTCCGAGGACATAGGAGGTCCGTCGCCCAGGAGCTCTTGGAAGAAGTGGACTGCCTCGGCTTGGATGTCCTCTTCCTTGTTGATGATACTACCATTGCTGTCAACCAGCTCGACAATTCTGTTGGAACCCCTGTTTCGGAGGGTCGAGGCATGAAAGAACTTGGTGTTTGCATCGCCATCTTGGATCCACAGAGCACGCGACTTCTGCCTCCAAAAGGTTTCTTCCCTAGCTAGGATATTGTGGTACTCGCTGAGGGCGGTGCGTTCCTCTTCCCTGAGTCCGGGCTCATGAGAGCCAGCTTGGAATCTGGACTCAATCTCTTCGAGTTTATTTTTGATAGCCTCCTTGCTTTCAAAGATGTTACCGAACACCTCTTTGTTCCAAGTCTTGAGGTGCTCCTTGAGGCGTCTCAGCTTGTGGAAGACTTGTTCGGCGGGGCGGCCAGGGACAGGGGGAGCCCACCAGCGGCTGACCTGGGCCCGGAGGTCGGGGTGGTGAAGCCACATGGACTCAAACCGGAAGGGTCTCCTGGGGGGGCGATGATCAGTCTCGAGGAGGAGGGGGCTGTGATCGGACCCGATTTTGGGGAGGGCCGGGGAGGGAGGCGTCGGCAAAAATGGGGAGGGCTTCCTTAGACAAGAACACTCTATCCAACCTTACCTGGATGTGGTTGGGTCCCGCTCTCTTGTTGGACCACGTGAACCGGGCTCCCTTCAGGCTGACATCCATGAGCTCGTTGTGGGCGGTAAAGGCCCCAAAGTCGTCCATGCTTTTGGTTCTGACCTTCGAGCCCCCGCATTTGTCAGAGGAAAATAGGGGGCTGTTGAAATCCTCGGACAAGATCCAGGGCAGGGGAGCGAAGGCTTCTCTCATCGAACTGATTTCCTGCCAAAGCCTTGCTTTCTCAACGGGACTGTTGGGAGCGTAGACGTTGGACAGGATCCACGATCGCTTTGAGTTGAGGCAGTGGACCAGAATGTTCATAATCCTGGGCGACAAAGAAATGAGCCTTCCCTCGTAAGATCGAGGGTCCCACATGCACATGAGGCCCCCGGCTGAGCCAGCCACGGGGGTGGAGAGAAGTTCGCAGTTGCGCCAGGTAGCATGGGCTATTCTCCGGGCAGCGGCGTCATCTATCTTGGTCTCTTGGAGGAGGATGAAGGACGGGCGGTGGTCCCTGCGGAGTTGACCGAGGATCCTTTTCTTGGGGACCCCATTGAGTCCCCTGATGTTCCAGGAGATTAGCTTCATTTGGCACCCTTGGGGGGTCGCCTGCCCCCCTTTCCAGCCTGGGCGGGGGGTTTGGATCGGGCGTCGTCCGCCTTGCGAAAGCTCGTGCCAACGTCAGGTAGTGTAGTCTGGGAGCCGTTAGCAATGTCGTCCTCAGTGAACCTTGACCGTTGTTCGCACAGGGTGGGCCGCCCTCGTTTAGATTTGCTGCCAAAATCTATGGCAAAGGACCTGCTTCGGGTCATTTTGGGGCTGACTTCGTCGGACTCGGATGGAGAGCTGCCTTCGGTCTCATCATTAGATCGCTCAGACCCACACACCAAGGGGGTAGGTTTCGGGAAGGATGCCTAGGGGGCCGGGGTCAGAAGGGGTTGGGGGGGAGGATTGGGTCCCGGTAGCAGTCGGGGCTTGAGGGGCCAGAATGGGATGCGGGAGGGGATCTGGGATCGGGTCCCCGAAGGGGTCGTTGGGACTGGGAATCTGGGAAGGGGCGCCCTCCGAACTAGGCTCGAGGGCCTGGGGGCCCGAAGGGGAAACCTCCTTGAGGGGAGCGCTAGGGTTGGGACGAGATGGGTCCTGGGAAGGGGCCCGACCAGAGCTGGGCGGGGGTTTGGGATTAGGGCCTTTCGCCTTCCTGGAAGCCGGGCATTGGTGAGGGAGGTGGCCTTGAGAGCTGCAGGAGGTGCAGAAAGCAGGTTTATTTTCATAAATAAGGGTTTGGCACCAGAAGAAGGATCCAGAAGAGATGGTCACCGAGGAGGGGAGCTCAGATTCGAGGTTGGCGTTGGCACAGAACCTGGCGTGCACCATGCGAGAGCCAGCCTTGGTCGCAGGATCAAAGGCCACCAAGTCTCCAACCGACTGGGCGATGAGCTTTAGAACGTCTTCTCGCCACAGATGGAAGGGGAGGTCCGGGAGGCGAACCCAGATCGGGGCAAAGTTGATGCTTTGGGAGCTGGGGTGAAAATCTGCACCATAACGCCTGAGAAAAAGGCTCTTGCGACCCAAGAACCAGGGCCCGCCAGACGGGATCTTCTCAACATCCTCGTTGTTGTTGAGTTTGATAATGAAAAAGCCTCTGGACAGAGCAACCAGCTGGATATGGCCGGAGACCTTCCATTTGGTGGCCGCCCATTTGCGGATCGTCTCCATGTCTGGGCGCCCGCCCAGGAACTTCCCAACCAAGGAGGACGAAGAATCAGAAACCAGGGTTGTGTAAACCTCCTCCTGGATGGAAATGTGTGTGCCTTGGAGGGAAAGCCCAACACCCAGGGCCCGAGCAGGGGTCCTGGAGCCCGCCAAAACCTGTTGGTAGGAGGGTTTATGTCCTCCCGGGGCCCGCCCTAGCCCCGGATCGGGGATTGCCTTCCCAAGGCCATCCGACGTGACAAGGCCAGGCAGGGGGCGCGGGCCCAGAATCTCGACCCCACCAAACCCACCGCACTGCTCGAAACCCCCGTCCGACCTCGCCACGGATCCGCCTGGACCAGGCCCGGGCCCGGACGAACCTGAACCCCCTGGATCCGGGCCCGCCCAGGAACCTGTGCTCTGCTTTGGATCCGATCCCAGCCCATCGTCCGCTTCTGCTCCAACCTGCGCTCCAGCTGCCGCTCCCGCCATCCTAACCCCAAGCGTTCAGCCATTCCAAGTTTTTATATGATAGCATGAAATATTTGGTATTGTTTTTATGTTTGATTCCTTTATATGGATGGCATAGGTGAATGTAAGGAATGATTCACATTCCTGGTTTTTATATGACAATAGAAATATTTGTGAATTGATTTTACGTTCATTCTTTATGTGGTTGGCATAAATGTATCTAGAAATGGATAAATGTTCCAAATTGCTATATGGTGGATAGCATCTATATTATGCTGTGAAATGGTTATTTGCTTTCGATCTCTTTATGTTGGATAACGTAGATGAACGTAAGAATTGATTGCATTCTAGTTTCATCATGAATAGAGTGCATAAATGATTTGGTGAAAATAGATATTAGTTCTAGTTCTACCTTTTGCTTGGTTAGTTAAGAGAACTTATGTTATGGTTGTCTCGGTTGGGGGAAAAATGACTACGCCCATGTTAGAGAAGGACTTCTAATTGGGAGTCATCGTATTGGTCTTGTCGGATGATAATAACCAACTGGTTGTTGCAGCTGATGTACCTTTAATTAATGGACCTATTTAGCCAAGTGATGTGCTAGGTTGGAAGGTAAGAGTCTTCTGGTTTGCCTTGGGCACTCATCGAGTGAGATCTACATATTCCAACTTTACCATGATGGCATGTTTGGAGATAGGAACGGGTTCCAAGATGTAGATAGCACAACAACCCTATGTGATGATGGACTATCTCATAAAAGGGGACTTGAATGTTAAGATAGGAGTTTCTCTGGTTAAAGCTCGGATAATATGGGTTGTCCATTTGCAATGTAAGAAAATAGCTTGAATAATAAATTAATAATGGATTGTTTGAGGTTGGGTTTCCCCATGGGGTTTCTCCCAGGATAAACCATGTGTTGATTATGACTTGTGTGATTTTATTTGGTTTAAATATTAAGTGGATATTTACATTAGATATGGTTTCCTTTGCGAGCTTCTATATGAGTTGATTAATTTATTAAGGTGGTAGAGGAAAATGGAAACTCTTGTGTTACTTGGTAAAGGATAATTCTTGGTAAAATTAAGATTTTTTTTAAAGGAATATTATTGTGCTAAAGACTTTAATGTGGTTGTGACCAAAGCTTTATATTTATGGTTAAATGGAGTAATCTAAGTAACTTAAAAGGATGTGAACAAACTTAATTTATGCTCTCTTTAAAAAGGAGATAAAGGTAGGGATGGTAGTGATCAAGTTTAAAGGAGGATTAAACCTCGTGTTGTCAAGTGTTTGCTTAACGGAACATAAGATTGAATAGGTAAATAATACTACACTTCTTAAATGGTTTAGATGGGTGTGCTTGGATAGCAAGTTGAGAGTTATCAATTTGTAAAAAGACTAAGGGTTTGAATCGCACTCATCTAGATAGATATGGATGAGCTAGTTCAATTAGAAAGTTGGTTACTTTCCTGCCCCTTTGTAGATGACAATGTTTATTTCTAGAAAATCTAGGGAGGGGTTACATTAAAAGGAAATGTCAAGGAAAATAAAGTATTGATTAGCTCATATTTTAGATGAGAGAGATAGTCAAGTATTATACACTCTAACTCTTCTCAAATAGACCTGAGAAGTAAATGATGTTCATACAGAGTGCTTCTTTCGATGGAATGAAAGGAAAGACAAGTTAGCTTGACTGGCCAACAAGAGGGATAACTTGTAATCTATAGCTTTGCACCTAATACATATGTGTAGCCAGACTTACACATGATGTAGGGATGGGTGTGCCTTGAGTAAGTTTAAGAATTAAGGTGGGGATTTACCTTGTATCTGAGACTTAAAAAAAATGGATAGAGAAAATGGGTTGTGACATTTGGTATCAGAGCCTAGGTTCATAGTGGAATAGGCTCACTATGCAAGGCTAATTGGGGAGTATGATAGAAAACACACCTTAGCAAGGTTACTATTCTTCCAGGATAAAATGACTAGGAATATAGAATGACTAATAGTCCAGTCACTACAATGAATTGACTCCTAATGACTCTTCTGTGTGTGGCCAGGGATAATGCCACCGAAGAGAAGGAGAGGAGGTGCTACCCCAATGATGAGGCAGACACGACAGACCAATGTAGAGGGTGGGACCCCATATTTAGGTTTAGAGAACCCTAGTGATGAAAGAGAGGACCTCACGATAATAGTGGCCCAACTTTGGGAATAAGTAGAAGCATAGAGATAAATGTTGGATACCATGTTGAACCAAGAAATTCTAGCTAGAAACTCTAGAATAGAATAGGCAAATGAACCCCTCATGGAAGCACAATGGGCTAGGATTCGTCTGGAAGCCAAATTGGGCAAAGATATGAAGTACCTAAAATCTTCCAAATTTAATGGAGAAGAAGATGGTGACAAAGCCAAATCTTGGTTGAAGGAAATAGAAACCTATTGTGTTTTGAAGAACTACTCCTCTGGCACCCGAACATCCTATGCCACTCTGCACTTGCAAGGTGATGGTGCAAATTGGTGGGAGACCTATAGTCAAGGACTAGGACTTGCGACTATAGTTGATTTGAGTTGGGAAGCTTTTGTGAAGGCCTTTAAAGATAGATTTTTCATTAAAAAAAATTATTCCTAGAAATTTGGGGAGTTCACTAAGCTTTGACAAGGAATTAGGACAGTGGAGGTGTATCATCAATGATTTGTTAATCTCCTAAAATATGTTCCTGCATACAATGAGAAGATGAAGATCCACAAGTTTATAATTGGAGCAGACCCAAGAATAGGTCAAGAGGTGGATATGCGAGAACCTGCTACACTATAGAAGGCTTATGATTTGGCTAGAAAGGCTGAAACCTATCTCAAACCCATATTTGATTATGAATGGGTGGATGAGGAGGGCAAAGAGGCACTAAGGAAAAGGAATAGTGCAGGGTTTGTAAAGTGGGAAGGAGAGCAGGTAAATAAATATTCTCCTAGATAGGATCGAAGGAATGATAGGAAGTAGGGGAGGTTCAAGAAGTAATTTCAAGGAAAGAATCACAACTCTAACAATCACAATAATGAAAACAATAGATCATCTCAAGGATAGGCTAGTCCTCCCATCACAATAGAGAAAGCAGTTGAGGGGTAGAAGTAGAAAATGCACCCAAGACCCAAAGTCGGATGTTTTGATTGTCATGGACCGCATTATGCTAGTAACTGTCCACTCAGAGTAGGAATGAATTCGAAAGGAAAGGAACCAATGTACAAGGAACCTTCAAGCAGGGAACCGACTCACAAGATTTATGCAACAATGGGAAAGTAGGATCTTGATGGGTAAGCCACTCCATTGCTAATAAGGGGTAAGGTCTTTGGTAAAAATATTAAGATTTTGATAGATAGTGGTGCTACGAATAGTTTTGTTTCCACTAATTTAATTAAAGACATACCCGAAAGACCTAGAATCTTGGCACAAGGGTGGAAGGTTGAGTATGGATCAGGGTAAACCTACTCTATGAGTCAGTGCTACCCTATGGCATAAATTGCCTTACCTAGTGGAATGACCATAGGATATCTTTATGTTGCACCATTGCATGCCTTCGATGTTATCCTAGGAATGGATTGGCTACAAGCGCATAGGGTTGTGGTCAACTTTCAAGATAGATGGATAGAGTTCATGGAATATAGTGGGAAGGTGCAAAGGGTGTACAACCTACAAGGAGCTTTCCAACCCCAAATCCTTTCGATGATGCAACTCAAGAAAGCCATGAAGAAAGGGGGAATGGTATATGTTGTTAAGCTAAATGAGATAGATGATGAAAATAAGGAAGAAGTGTTTGGAAGACACCCACTTCTATAGGAGTTTAGGGATGTATTTCCAAAATATTTACCTGGATTTCCACCTAAACAAGAGTTCGACTTCACAATTGAGCTCCAACCTAGAGCAGAACCCATACATAGAGCTCCCTATAGAATGAACCCCATAGAAATGCAAGAGCTGAAAGTGTAGCTACAAGGGTTACTGGAGAAAGGACTAATCAGACCAAGTGTGTCACCTTGGGGTGCACTAGTTCTATTTGTTAAGAAAAAGGATGGTTCCTTAAGGTTATGTATAGATTATAGAATGTTAAACAAGGCAACTATCAAGAACAGGTATCCCCTACCCAGGATCGAAGATCTCTTCGATCAGCTAAAGGATGCCACAATATTTTCAAAGGTTGATTTGAAATTTGGATACCACCAACTAAGGATCCAAGAGGAGGATACTCACAAGATAACCTTTAAAACTCACTATGGACATTACGAGTTCATGGTTTTACCTTTTGGTTTAACGAATGCTCCAGTTGCATTTATGAATTTGATGAATAATCTATTTAGGAAGCATTTGGACAAGTTTGTGTTGGTATTCCTGGATGATATCTTGATTTACTCCCAAAATAAGGTAGAGCACGATGAGCACCTTAGGGTTGTGCTAGAATTGCTAAGGAAAAATTAGTTGTATGGAAATTTATCCAAGTGTGAGTTTTATGTGTCTGAAGTGCAATATCTGGGACACATTATTTTAGTAGAAGAGATCATGGTAGATCCTAAGAAAATAGAGGCTATTTTGAATTGGTCACCCCCACTAGTGTGATAGAAGTTTAGAGCTTCTTAGGATTTGATTGGTTACTATAGGTATTATGTGAAATACTATGCCAAGATCACTTCACCAATGACCAACCTACAAAGGAAAGGGAAGGAATTCAAGTGGTCAGATAAGTGTGAGTCAAATTTTGAACTACTTAAGCAAAATCTTACCACACCTCCTATATTAAAGGTACCCAATCCTCAAGGAAGTTTTTTGTGTGTACAGATGCATCTCTAGAAGGTTTGGGAGGAGTGCTTTCTCAAGAAGATGCAGTAATAGCTTTTGGGTCAAGGAAACTTAAGTGACATGAGGTCAATTATGCAACCCATGACCTAGAACTAGCAACGATGGTGTTTACCCTTAAGAGTTGGTGATACTATTTGGTAGGAAGACCTTTTGAGCTAAGGATAGACCATCAAAGTTTACAATACATTTTCACTCAACCTCTACTTAATGCTAGACAGAGAAGGTGGATGGAATTTCTCACTGAGTATGACTTTGACATTGAGTATATTAAAGGAAAAGAGAATAAGGTTGTTGATGCACTAAGTAGAAGGAGACACATAGCTACCTTGTCTCGCATTCATGTAGACTTGATGGAACAAGTCAAGAATATGCAAAAATAGGATGCATACTACAACCAAATTTTTGAAAATATGGAGAGGAATCTAGATGATAACAAATATTTTAGCTTCAAATATGGATTCCTATGCTTCAAGGATAGAGTAGTTATTCCTGAATCTGGTGATTTAAGAAATATGGTCCTGAGTGAAGCTCATAGATCACCATATTCTGCTCATCTAAGAGGAGCAAAGATGAGAGAGAACATGAAGAAAACTTTCTATTGGCCTGGGATGAAGAGGGACACAACTGAATTTATCACTCATTGCCTTGAGTGCCAAAAATTTAAAGCAGAATGTAAACATCCTATGGGACTTTTGTATCTGCATGATGTACCTATGCAAAAATGGCAAGTAATTGCAATGGATTTCATTGTTGGGCTACCTAGAAACTGATTCCAACATGATGTAATTCTAGTGGTGGTCGATAGATTGACCAAGGTTGCACATTTTATACCCAAAAACACTAAATATGATGTCGTGGTTGTGGCTAATAGATTTTCCAAAGAGATATTTTGACTTCATGGTTTTTTGGAGGTAATTATATCAGATAGGGATTCAAGATTCACATCCAAGTTTTGGTAAGCTTTGCATCATGCCATCGGTACTAGATTGAATATAAGCTCAACTTATCATCCAAAAATTGATGGTTAGACTGAAAGAGTGAACCAAGTGTTAGAAGATATGCTTTGCATGTACTGTATGGATTAGAAGACCCATTGGGAAGATTACTTGCATCTGGTGGAGTTTGCCTACAATAATGGTTACCATTCCACCTTGGGTATGGCACCTTATGAAGCACTTTATGGTAGGAGGTGTAGGACACCCTTATCATGGGATAATCTAGAATATCGGATTGTACTTGGTCTAGACATGGTCAAAGAAATGGAACAATAGTTAAGGATGATCAAGGAATGATTGAAAGAAGTCATGGATCGACAAAAGAGTTATGTCGACTTGAAGAGATCACCATGTGAGTTTGTTGTTGGTGATAGAGTATTTTTGAGGGTGAGACCGATGAAGAGTGCTATTAAGTCCATAAAATTGGATCCCCACTTTGTTGGACCCTTTGAAATCATAGAAAATATTAGTCTTGTGGCGTACCAACTTGCCTTACCACCCAGTCTGTCCAAGATTCATGACACCTTTCACATTTCTTTGCTTAAAAAGTACATTGCTAATCCTGAACATGTGTGGGACTTTTCCAATTTGTAGATGGTGAACCCCGAGGCCATAGAGGTTCAACCAGTAAAGGTCCTTGAGTTTTGATCCAAATCAATGAGGAAAGGAACTTTGGAGCAATGCAAGGTCCAATGGGACCACTACTCAGAAAGAAATGCTACTTGGGAAAAAGTAGCAGACATGCAAAATCATTTTCCATTCTTATTTGAAAATGTAATTTGAATGATAGTAATGACTATGAACTTTGATGATACATAGAGGATTATGTTAAGCCTATGGAGGGGAGGATGTCATGACCCTCTCCTGGAAGACTTATTTTTATTGGTAGAATGTTAAAGATATGTATGATGGATACTTCTAGTTCAGGTACATACCTTTTTTCTAACCAAAGAAATGATTGACAAATGGATGTTCAATTTCTGCAAGTATGGGTTTTAATGATAAAGTATTATGTTGCTAACAAATTTGTATTATTGTAGGATTGAGTTATCTTATAAAAAGGCATATTCTTGGTAGAAGAGCAGTTGGATAGATGCTCTCTTCTCACAAAGTGACTAAAGCATAATTTTCTCATAAGAAAGTAGTTCAAATTTGTTTGCATGGTTATTGATCATAAATCCTTTAGTGGTTATGTTAAGTCTTACTATGCTCTTAAATATTATCCCTTCAAAGAAAAAAATAGAGAATGAAGGGAAGTTATGGAAAAGCATGATTTAATGAGGTTGTTTCCATCATTTCATTTGTAAGACTATATCTTTTGGTTGGCTTTCCCTTTGTATAAAAATAATGTTTGTTTTAAAAAAATAAGAATATTGTTGCTAATTTGGAAGACGTGGAACCCAGCATAGACATGAGAACAAGGTGAAAGAACTTAATGTTATTTTCCAATTGAGAACCCACGTTGGACTCCCGAGATGTAAGGTGATGGAGTAGTGGAGTAGTGCAGGGTTGGGTAGTTCCATTCTCAATTCCCAAAAAGGAAAGCTAGGTAGAGGAAGTGGTTGTTGGTTCTTGGAGAGTGCAGGGAAGAGAAAAAATAAAAGTTGTAGATGCTCTATGGGAGGAGCTGGAAGGTGATGCTGAGTGAATGATTGGTTTACTGCATGTCCATCGATCGTAGGTAGGTTTACTTTTGTTAGACCATTATTTTATCTTTTTCTTATGGTTGAGGAAGAGAATTTAAAGCTTCTGATAGAAGTGCTAGTCTTTATAATAGTAGTTTTCCTTTCACCACACTCGCTATCCCAGTGAATGGTGTGCGCTCGACCCGAAGAGATGACTTATTTCTTTAGGGAAGAAACCTTAGAGTTTGCTCGATCGAGTTGATAAAATTATTGGTAGGCTTTACTTCTATCAAGTCTCACCATGAGGTGTAGCAGTAGTTCAACTGATCATCTTTTGGACGTTAAGGAGGAGTTGTTTGTGTGAGTTGTTCAACCGCTACATGCATTCCGATTGGGGTTCTTGCGGGTTGGGAAAATGTTACTCTTATACATCTAAGATTTTGTAAATACCATGAAGAGTTATCTTTAGCATTGAACACCTTCTTTCGAACACCAATTACCTTTGGAAAGTACCACTGCTACCATACTTTGGCTATTGACCTTCATCCCTAATGATAGAATTCATTTTGTACCCCCCCCACCTTGTAGAATGTGGTTTTGCATTCTAGGTTTTATATGATAGCATAAAAGATATGGTATTGATTTTATGTTCGTCTCCTTATGTGGATGGTATAGATGAATGTAAGAAATGATTTGCATTCCAGGTTTTATATGATAGCATAAAATATTTGGTATTGATTTTATGTTCGATCTCTTTATGTGGATGGTATAGATGAATGTAAGAAATTATTTGCATTTCAAGTTTTTATATGATAGCATGAAATATTTGGTATTGTTTTTCTGTTTGATTCCTTTATATGGATGGCATAGGTGAATGTAAGGAATGATTCACATTCCTGGTTTTTATATGATAGCAGAAATATTTGTGAATTGATTTTATGTTTGTTCTTTATGTGGTTGGCATAAATGTATCTAGAAATGGATAAGTGTTCCAAATTGCTATATGGTGGATAGCATCTATATTATGTTGTGAAATGGTTATTTGCTTTCGATCTCTTTATGTTGGATAACGTAGATGAACGTAAGAATTGATTGCATTCTAGTTTCATCATGAATAGAGTGCGTAAATGATTTGGTGAAAATAGATATTAGTTCCAATTCTACCTTTTGCTTGGTTAGTTAAGAGAACTTATGTTATGGTTGTCTCGGTTGGGGGAAAAATGACTACGCCCATGTTAGAGAAGGACTTCTAATTGGGAGTCATCGTATTGGTCTTGTTGGAGGATAGTAGCCAACCGGTTGTTGCAGTTGATGTACCTTTAATTAATGGACCTGTTTAGCCAAGTGATGTGCTAGGATGGAAGGTAAGAGTCTTCTGGTTTGCCTTGGGTGCTCACCGAGTGAGATCTACATATTTCAACTTTACCACGATGACATGTTTGGAGATAGGAACGGGTTCCAAGACGTAGATAGCACAACAACCCTATGTGATGACGGACTATCTCATAAAATGGGACTTGAATGTTAAGATAGGAGTTTCTCTAGTTAAATCTCGGACAATATGGGTTGTCCATTTGCAATGTAAGAAAATAGCTTGAATAATAAATTAATAATGGATTGTTTGAGGCTGGGTTTCCCCATGAGGTTTCTCCTAGGATAAACCATGTGTTGATTATGACTTGTGTGATTTTATTTGGTTTAAATATTAAGTGGATATTTACATTAGATATGGTTTCCTTTGCGAGCTTCTATATGAGTTGATTAATTTATTAAGGTGGTAGAGGAAAATGGAAACTCTTGTGTTACTTGGTAAAGGATAATTCTTGGTAAAATTATTGGTTCAAAAATAGGCATTGTACGAGCAGGAGATGTGCCCAGTGGTCCTCGACCAATATTGAACGGTCATCGATCTTGGGAGATGCAGGGCGATCGATCTCTAGAGAAGGCCTACTCCTTAAGTTCCAACTACATATGTCGTAAAGTGCAAAGGGAGAAAAGGAAATGAGAAAGAAATCAAAGGGAGGTTATAGCTAGAAGTAACAAGGATGGGATATGGCCACATCAAGATACACACATTCGACATCGCTAGCAAAAATAGTAGCATACCACCTAACAGATCAACTCAACTCATCCTCATTTATCATTCAATGTAGTGGGTAAGGGCAAATTCTAAAACTATCGAGAGGGTGTATGAAATCCAGAGTGCAAAATTAGAGCGCTTCCACCTAATCAACTTTAGAAAAAATAAAACCTCAACACCAAAACGTGAATGTGAATTCTAGGACCATCTAGTGAGACCCATAAAATCTAGAATATAGAATTAAATGAGCAAGCTTAGATAGCCATTGTAAAAATAAGCACCCAGATTTAATCAAAAATAAGTGAAGACAAATTGAGAGATCAAATAGTGGTACACTTATATTTACAATGCCATAAGAATTACATATGAATTGTAATGGGTACAGAGGCACCCTATGAAATGATGAGCATTCTACTATTTATAAAATATTTTACAATGAATTTAAAATACAACATTGATCGCATCAGGAAAAAAAATATCATTGGAACGATCGAAAGATCTGCTATGGTTTTGTTCCAAAAATGAAAGGTAATTGTGCAAAGGAAGGTAGGTGCTTCTGCATCAATTTAGGCCTTAGATTGTTTTGACGTTCCTATCAGGCCATCAATTCTAATCTACTTTACCCCTTTCGATGGATGGAAGGCCAAGGATTGATTACCTCCTCTAAGATGATGCATTCCCCTTCGTATCGATAGATAACTTATGTAAAGGAAGTTGAGATTATTAATGCCCCTTCATAGGGATTCCTAATGCTTTCTTCTTTATGAATGATGTCTTTACTTCAAATGAATATTTCAACACTCTCCTTTGTCTACCAGTTTTCCAATTTTTTTCCCACAGCTGGGTAATTGGGCTTGGATATTTACTACTACCTTCCCAAAGTTCCATCCATTCTTGATCGAGAATTTGGATATGAAGTACTGCCTTTTGTTTTCCCGATCATTCATTCTTTGAAATTATTTTCTAGGGACGAGAATTTGGGATCTGCCTTCTCTACCCATTTATCCATTTGTCTTTCTACCTGGCCTCTAATGCTTTAAAAATTGGCCAATATTCAATATGCCATCATATTTTTTGCTTAAAAATAAGAGTGGGTGAAGGGGCACCAAAATTCACCCACACTCTTGGTGACTCACAGGGGATTTCCACTTGGTGGGAATAGAAACCCAATGAGCCCATTTCTTGAAAAAGCATAACAAACTGGAAGGAATGGGGACCAGGACATAAGGGAGAGATAGAGAGAATGAAACTAGGAAAAGTTACAATACATTGGGTAGAGGCGAGTCAAAGGTGGGGAAATATTCCTTTGACAAGACGAGACACAATGGGGAAAATGAGGGTATAAGAGGAGAAAAAGAAGCATACAAGAAGAGAAAAATGCCAGAGACATTAGTAATAGTTATTACACAGGGAAGAAGAGGGAGAGAGAGATATTGAGGGTAATAAGGGAATGAAAGGGTAGATAGCCTTGGGGATATCCCCAAAGAATACACTTATATTGATATACTTTGTTTTGGCCCATGGCTACTTCAATAATAAACAAAATTCTAGAGATATTTATCTATGTTGGTGCAACCCTTCTTTTTTATAGAATCTAGTAAATATCTTCTTAGCTTGTTAGCATGCATCCTGAGGACTTTTTGCTCTTGTCTTAAACTATTCCTTGATAATACTATCCATAAGGTCTTTTATAGAGCTATATCTTAGTCCCAGAAGATCCAACACTTTCTTTGAAATATTTGGCTTGATGCAAATATGGCTTATAGTACTACCAAATCCTTATATTTTGGGAAGATGAACTTGCTATGCTAGATTGCAAACTCTAGGAAGGTTTTTCATTGGGCTACGGAGTCACTAAACATAATATGGACGGAAGAAGGGAAAATACCTTTTCAATTGAAGGAGCATCACCTGGAAATCAAAATAATGAACACAGATACCTTGTGGTCAGCCCTTGAGATGATGTTAGTGATCATGCAACTTCACACAAATTGCATCCTTTATTTATCTATTGGCTTATTTACATAAAATTATGGTGTGATCGACATGCCACAACCACAGACTCATCTTAGAAATCATACATTAAATCTGAAATGTCTAGACTAGACTATGTTGAACTTGAGATGCAGCATCACAAAAAAAAATTCCAAGCTGCAAAGAGGTCACAACTTGGTAGATCATCATGCATACCAGTATTTATGCAATCGATGATCAATGTGAAAATAAATTTTACAATGCGAGAGCCTTTCTCAGGTACTGGTTCCTCTAGAAATAGGCTCTAGTGTCACCATTCCCTGGGGTCCACCTAATGTGAACTCCCTGTTATGTGTGTCTTCATCGTTTGATAGCAGGGCTCATTGATTGGCATCCTTGTTGTTAGGCTCCTCCTAGGACTTTCCTCTTGATTGATTAAGCACTTTTACTTAGAATGCTCCTGGATACAAAAAGGGTACAAAATTATATCCCTTTTGTCAAAAAGACCCTCCACTTGGTCCAAGTCCTTTATTTGTTGGGAGAAGTTGCAAGCAACAAAATTGTTCATTGTTGGAATGGTGCTTGTATCTCCTCTATATGAGCCCAAGAGAGTACCCACACTTTGTATTTCATAAAATTGTGGTCTTGGCTCATGCACATCTTCAAATGGCATCCATGGTGGTTATTGTGCAGTCAAAAGGGTAACAGTAGTTGATGGAAAATGGAATGGGGGGGCAGGATCTCTTGAAGATATCCTTCTTGCTTGCAGCAGGAGTCACTCAGCCTGTAAAGCCTCCTAAAATATTTGAGGGAATATCATTTCTCCTAATTGATACAGTAGGAGGCTTATTACTAAACTAAAAGCCCAGACATAATACAGGTGAGCTTGGGATGAGGGACATCTGGTATTCAAAAAAATCCTCTCCCAACTCCTAAATTATATATTGAAGTTTGTGATAGATTCAAAAGGAGCCCTCTTAATGAATGAGAGGTGCATCAATAGTTGTAAGGGATACATGGAGCCGTAAAATGTGTTAATAAGAGCCCTTTCCAAGTTCATCCATGAGTAGATGGTCCTCCGCCTAAGGGTACGGTACCACAATAGTGCCCTCTCCTCTAGAGACAATATCAAGAGCTTGATCATGACATCTTCATGTGTTATATCATGGAGGGGTGCTAGTGCAGCGATATCTTCAAGGTGTTCTTAAGAGATTCCTAAAGTGACACCATATTTTGTTAGGTTCTTCAAGGCACTTTCATGAATCTCATGTTAGCATTTAAGATTGAGTGAATCAAGATCGTTCCATTACAGGAAGCATTACTAGGCCATTGAAGCACTGGCCTTCAGAAGGCTTGATTCATTTGTCAAATTCAAAGTGTCTAGATGAACATATTTTCTCCGCTATCAAGGTCAAGGCTACTCATCAAATCTTGATTCCTCTAGGATATAGGAATCTTTCAGCACAAAAAATTAACTAATCTCATGATCTTGATATACCATGCAAAGGAGTCATCAGGTGATTGTGCAGGATATGGGTAAAACAAAATGTCACTAAACTCTCATATTATTAAACAAAGGAGATCTTTTGGGTCCCTAGTAGTGTTGCCAAAAACAATTGGTGCAAAAATAGGCATCGAATGGGCAGGAGGTGCGCCTAGTGGTCCTCGATCAATATTGAATGGTTTTTGGGCCCAGGAGAGGTGGGGCAGTCAATCTCTAGAGAATATTGTCTCCTTACGTTCTAGCTACCTATCTTAAAGTGCAAAGGGTAAAAGGGAATGATATAGAAAGAAAATGGAGGCCATAGCTAGAACTAACAAGGATGAGATATGGCTACATCAAGACACATGCATTCGATGTCACCAGTAAAAATAATATCACACAAAATAACAAATCGGCTCTTCTCATCCTCACTTATCATTCAGCATAGTGAGTAAAGGTGAATTGTAGAATTGGCAGGAGGATGCATGAAATCCAAAGTGTAAAATTAGAGTGATCTCACCTGACCAACTTTGGCAAAAATAAAACCTTGACACACAAAGGTGAATGTGAATTCCAGAACCATCCAACAAGACCTACGAAATCTAGAATGCATAATTAAATGAGCAAGCTTAGATAGCCATCGCATAAATAAGCACCCAAATTTAATCAAAAAGAAGTGAAGATAAATTGATAGACCAAATAGTGGTACACTTATATTTACAAGGTGAGAAGAATTACATATGAATTGTAATGGCCACAAATTCACCCTCTAGAATGGAGAGCATTCCACTATTTATAAAATATTTTACAATGAATTTCAAATACAACATTGATGACATCAGGCAAAAAATCTCATTGGAACGATCGGAATATTTTCTACGATTTTGTTCCAAGAAGGAATGGTAGTTTTTCAAAGGAAGTTAGGTGCTTTTGCATCAATTCAGGCCTTAGATTATTTTGACATTCAATTCGGGCCATAAATTCTAATCTACTTTACCCCTTAGGATGGACGAAATTCTAAGGATTGATTACCTCTAAGATGATGCATTCTCCTTCGCACCCATAGAAAACTTATGCAAAGATAGTTGAGATCATTAATTCCCCTTCCTAAGGATTCTTGATGCTTTCCTCTTGATGAATGATATCTTTACTTTGAACAGATATTTGGGCACTCTCCTTTGTCTGCCAGTTTTCCAAATTGTTATCCCATAATCGGGTAATTGGGCTTGGATCTTTACCGCTGCCTTTCCAAATTTTCATCCATTCTTGGTTGAGAATTTGGGTATGAACTACCCCCTTTTGTTTTCCTAATCATCCATCCTTTGAAATTATTTTCTATGGATGAGAATTTGGAATCTGCCTTGAATACTTGTCTACTCTACCCATTTATCCGCCTGGTCCTTTTTCCTAGCCTCTAATGCTTTAAAAATGGTCAATATTCAATATGCCATCATCTTTTTTATTCAAAATAAGAGTGTGTGAAGGGGTGCTAAAATTCACCCTCAAAAAATATTTTTTTTTTAAAGTAATATTATTGTGCTAAAGCCTTAAATATGGTTGTGATCAAATATTTATATTAATGGTTAAATGTAGTAATCTAAGTAACTTAAAAGGATGTGAACAAAATTAATTTATGCTCTTTTTAAAAAGGATATAAAGGTAGGTATGGTAGTGATAATTTTTAAAGGAGGATTAAACCTCGTGTTGTCAAGTGTTTGCTTAACGGAACATAAGATTGAATAGGCAAATAATACTACACTCCTTAAATATTTTAGATGGGTGTGCTTGGATAGCAAGTTGAGAGATATCAATTTGTAAAAATACTAAGGGTTTGAATTGCACTCATCTATACAAATATGTATGAGTTATTCCAATTAGAAATTTGGTTACTTTCCTACTCCTTTGTAGATGACAGTGTTTATTTCTAGCAAATCTACGGAGGGGTTACATTAAAAATAAAATGTTGAGGTAAATAAATTATTTATTAGATCATATTTTAGATGAGAGAGATAGTCAAGTATTATACACTCTAACTCTTCTTAGATAGACTTGAGAAGTAAATGATGTTCATATAGAGTGCTTCTTTCAATGGAATGAAAGGAAAGACAAGTTAGCTTGATTGGCCAACAAGAGGGATAACTTGTAATCAATAACTTTGCACCTAATACATATATGTAGTCATACTTACCCATGATGTAGGGATGGGTTTACCTAGAGCAATTTTAGGAATTAAGGTGGGGATTTACCTTTTATTTGAGACTTTCCAAAAAAATGTATAGAGAAAACGGGTTGTGACATTAATGTTAGATCTTTATTTCAGTTTGTAAAAGGGTTGGGTCCATTTCAAAAATCCCTTTAGAAACTTAATAAAAAAACAAATGTCTTCTCCATATGAACCATGCCAAAAATAAGTAAAATATTATTGATATCACTCCGTCAAGATACAATCAAAGATTGAAATGGAAACTAGTTCAAATAGAAGATATAACAACACATAAAAAGTTTTGGAAACTAGTCAATTATATGATCAATACAGTATGCATGGTAGCACATCACGTAGAAGACCCAATGATGCAATAATATGTCATGAATAATGAGAAAACAAATGAATCCATTGTAAAGAAGAAGAGACAAGAGGTAATTGAACTTACCACAACAAAATATATTGATCAAGACAATATTTGGGAATAGGTATATGCAACAAGAGAACACTTTATCTCATCAACACCTGACATATTTAATATAGATCCTCCACATTGAGGAAACACATGTTTCACTTGAAGACATTGAAAAACACAATTCATGCAAATACATAAGGTATTGAATAAATATTTTATATTTGGAGTGCATGATCAGTAGAACTTGAAACTCCTAAAGTATCTAAGTAGTATGTCTACATTAAAAAGGGAAATTTCTCTCTCAAATTCTTACATCATCCTAGACATTATTCTTTGGTCATGAACAAAATATAGCTTTTGACTATGATGTAATAAGGAGGGATATATTAGGATTTATTACATCATAGACAATGTAAGAAGTCAAGTGGTATAACCACCCCTCAAAAGGTACATGCATGTAGTATAGGACAAGGTAGTTGCAAGTTTGTTTGAGTTTACTTGGAGGTTTCTTATGCCTGAAATAGGCATCATATGTACTTAAATATATTTCATTTCCATAATACAAGATACCCAAAGCATTAAGATCCAACACCTTTCTCATCAAAATCAAAAGAGCATTTAGTTTAGGCCTTGATTGTTACATTTGTATATGTGTTAGGGCTAGATTAAGGTTAAGCTTAGACAAAGAAGTATCTTAGGAGAAATGTAGGTGTTCTTCAACTAATCCAATAAAACTACACTTTAAGCTCCCAAACTTCCCCTAGTCTCAAAGTGATGTTGAGGAAAGAGGAAGAGTGTTGGTAAGAGGTCCTTCATGATACCTTTACTCTTTTCCCCCTTCTTATAACACCTTCATAGAAAAACAAGGGTGTGCTATGATGGATTTTAGTAAATTTAGGTGCTACTTGTCCTAAAAAAAATATTACCATCCTTGCGATTCACCCAAATATAATATCTACAATGCTATATGATGTCTTGGAAGAAAAGAGAGTAGGGTAGATATAAAAAATCCAAGAGTTTGATATAAAAATGAACCCAGCAAAGTTGGTTAAAGGACAAGCCTTATGTGAAAACCTCACTATGTCAACCCTAAAGGAAAAAATAGCATTAGTGGAATAACTTTATTTGAAAGGTCAAGTAGGATAAATAGGCAATATCGAAAGATATATGATGACAAGACAAGTCCCATTAGGATTAACACCAAAAGGGTTAGATTAAGATAAAAGTGACCCATTACACTTGGAAAAACAACGTTCTTTTTTTAAAAGGATATGACATGGTATTTTATAAAATGTGTGGAAGAAGAAAGAGTAAAGACTTTGGTAAAGGAATATCATGATGGAAGTGTCCACTAGTCAACACAAACCATAACTCAAAATTTTAAAGTTGTATATTATTGGCCAAATTAGTGGATAAAGGATTGCAAATCTTGTTGTGTGTTTATGGGAAAAATAAGGAAATATCTAGTGTCTTTGAATCCTATAACCATAACAAAATCTTTCCAACAATGGGGTCTTGATCTCATTAAAAAAATCAACTCTTTGTCAAGTGTCAAGCATGGAAGGATTTTAACTGTTACCGATTATTTCAG
This sequence comes from Wollemia nobilis, assembly GCA_028583015.1. Classification (NCBI taxonomy): domain Eukaryota; kingdom Viridiplantae; phylum Streptophyta; class Pinopsida; order Araucariales; family Araucariaceae; genus Wollemia; species Wollemia nobilis. The sequence goes on from JAQPPZ010016676.1 coordinate 1,941,056, forward strand.
AAGGTGGACCAAAGAAACACCAATTAAATCAACAAACCAAGAAGTTATATAACTTCTAGATGATATCATCACTATATTTTGGGTGTCTTCAACTATAGGGAGTGGCAATACCACAACCTTTACGAGAATTAAATCAATGCACTTCATGCTTGAATGTGGATCTAGAATGAAAACTTCTTCTAATTACTAATCCCAAGGCAATGGTTTAGCAAAATCAACTACTAAAAATATTATCAAGAAAAAAAATAATGGTTGTTGAGTCACAAAGGGACTGGCACAAAAATCTAAAAAGGTTATTATGGGCATATAGGGTAACACCTACAAATTCTACTGGATAATTCCCCTATGATCTCATTTTTGGTTAAGAAGTTGTGTTGTTGATAAACTTGGAGCTTCCTTTCCTCCAAATGGATCAATAATTGAATCTTGAAGACATCGACATTGCCCTTATATAGGCTCATCTAAACGCTCTATTATTATTGGAAGAAGAAAGAGAAAATACCTTGCAAAGGTTATTCTAGCATCAATTGGTAGTCAATAGGTGGTTTAACTAAATGGAGTTTAAGGAGACCTTGTTTTTAGATGGGATGAAGATAGAATAATGTACTATAACCAGAGTGCCTCACATATAACATCTTTTACAACATGATATTTTTCTTCTATGGATGAAAGTGCTACTACATGGTGTTTCTTACTATGCCATGAAATAGAACCCAATCCAAGATGAAATGCATATCTTGATGTTGATTTTTTGTCATCTATAGAACCTGCATAGTCTAAGTCTTAATGTCCATATAAATAGAAATTATCATTTGTCTTGTACTCTAAACCATATTTTGTAGTATGATTGATATAATGTAGTATCGTTTTATTGCTTTCTAATGGCTTTATTTAGGATCTTGCATAAATTTGGAGAGATAATTTACAACAAAAAAATATCTGGTTTGGTGCTTATTATGTATAAAAGACTTCCAAACAATTGACTATACATAGTAGTAGATACTTGTGGTTATATATCATATCTTGATAATCGTAGTCCTTGTTCCATGAGGGCTTCTTTAGGTTTTTAGCTTATCATTTTATACTTTTTAACTAATTTTCTTGTGTATTTAGTTTGAGTTAGTGTGATACTATTCTCCTTTTGACAAATTTCTAGACCAAGACAATAGTGTAGAAGTCCCAAATTTGTCATTTCAAATTTCTTTGTCAAATCATTTTTCACATTGTCTATCAATTTTTTTGAACTTCTTGTAATTACTAGATCATCAACATATACTACAAGAATTACTATTTCAGATCCAATTTTTTTAATATAAATATTTGAATCAAATACACTTCTTTTAAAATCATGTCATAGAATATGGTCATTGATTTTAACATACCATGCTCTAGTGGTTTATTTCAAACCATTTAGTAATTATTTTTAATTTACAAACCTTTTGTTTTTATCTCTTAGCAACAAATCCTTCTAGTTGGTTTATGTATACTTTGTCTTCGAGACCATCATTAAGAAATGCACTCTTAACATCCATCTGATGTATTTTCCATCCAAATTGAGTTGCTAGTGCACAAATTTTATGAATAGTGGTTATTTTTTTATAGGTGTAAATGTTTATTCATAATCAATCCCTTTTATTTGAGAAAAATATTTTGCAACCAGTTGTGACTTATATTTATCAATGGAACCATCTACTTTGTACTTTATCTTGTAAATCCATTTGCATCCTATAGTTTTCTTGCCTTTGGGTAGATCAACTAAATCCCATATTTTATTCTTTATTAATGTTGTATATCTGGATAACATTACTACTTTCCATTCTAGATGACTTACCGCATCTTGTATTGAGTTAGTTCTATTATTGAGCTCATTAGTCCCATATTTGTTCTCTCTAGTCATTCTGCAAGTTTGGGTCTTGTAGTGGTAATATCCGGTAGTCTTTCTAGTTTTAGTCTTTAAGAGTGTTTATATACCATTTTACCTCTTTTTTGTTGTGGTGAAACTATAATTTTTGAGTCCTCAATGAGTTCATTTAATATAATTGATTATTCTTTTGAAGATTTTTCTTTATCTAGAGTAATATCTAAGATAGGAATTGTAGTGTCCTTTGAATGTTCAATATTTGCTTTTCCTTCATCAAATATTTACATCTTTGCATACAAAGATTTTTTTTATGATTGGATCAATTATTCTATAACCTTTTGATGTATAATATTTTTTTGTGGAAAACATCCCAGAATGGATGCCACTTTCAAGTAAGACCCAAGGAGGTAGGGGTATCTCTTTCGTAAAAATTACCTAGGGCTCGCACCTGGCCTACCACCTTTGACATACTTAAGGAGAAAACTTGAAACAACAAAAAACAACAACACATAAACACAAACACAAACACACAATAAGATTAAAAAAAAAATATGCTCCTTGAGTGTGTCAAAAAGATAAAGCACAATCAAACACACATACAATAAGATAAAAAAAACCCAACACAAACCACACAAAAAAACACAAGAACAACATAACAAAACACAAACAAGACAAAAACAACAAAACACTACAAAGACACAACCAACAAAAACATGAAAAACAAAAATAACCAAAACCTAAAAAATAGAACTAAAATAAAAAATAACCAACAACAAACAACAAACAAAAACATAGAAAACACTCACACACCAAAACACAAAAACACCAATTAACACAAATATATAGAAACACAAGAACAAGAACAACAAAAACATAAGAACAATAACAAAAAACACAAAACAACAAAAACACAAGAACAAAAAAAAACAACACAAAAAACATAAAAACAAAACAAAAACACACACACACACACACACCTCAAAAAACTAAACAAAAAAAGAAAAAACAAAAACAAAAAAATTGAACACAATAATGACATTTCTAGACCAAAAGACTTTTAAGGCAAGAATCAACAGAGGAAACAAAATAAATATTAGTTTGAGCTAGGGAACTAAAATACCTTGACCAAACCAAAGAGAAACAAAAATAAAGCAAGAAGAAAGCAGGTACCTCCAAAATTGGAGTCATCCAAAGAAATGATAGAAAGAAGAGCTTCCCTTATTTGTGAAGCCGACCATCTAGGAGGGTGGTCGTATCAAGTAAGATCACCTTTGTCCAAAGCCCAATTAGCTAAAGCATCAACACTCTTGTTCTGATCTCTGACCACATGATTGTAATCAACTTTCAAAAATTCCATCTGGATTAAATGAATCTTCTCAATAATTCTTTTTATTCTCCAATCAACCTTATGATTCTTAGGAGTCTTCAAAAGAATAATCATGAGTTGGGAGTCAGACTCAACTAACACCTTTTCCCATCCAACCTTAGTAGCCTCTTGAAGGCCTTTGAGGATACCATACCCCTCAACAAGGTTATTGGATAGAATACCCAAATTCCCAGCAAAAATAAAAACTAGGGATCCATATGAAAGTCTACCAATTCCTCCCGCACTAGTTTTTCCAAGGTTCCCTCTAGAGGCTCCATAAGTATTGACTTTTCCAAAATATGTAGGAGGAGGTTGCAATTCCTTGTTCTATCCATATTTTAATTACTCACATTCCCTTTAAGTTGGTTGCCCTTAGAAGAGTTAATATTCAATCTTTGCATCACTTTATCCCATCTTTGGTGGAAGTTTTGGGGGTGATTAAGGAGATGTTGGACCTTTTAAAGTATAATCATATCCAAGGAATATGCCACATAAAGTATTTGTATCTAATTTTATTTTTATTTTTTATTTTGGAATGTGCATATGTGCTTTACATCCAATTTTTTTAAAGTGTGCTACTAAAGGTTTTAGTCCTAACCAGGCTTCTTTAGGAGTATTATTTCTAAGTATTCTTATGTGAAACCTAATTTTGGATGTATATTGCAAGTACTAACAACCTCTGCTCAATATTGATATCTAATATTTGCTTCTTTAAACATACATCATACCATTTCCATAATAAAATAATTTATTCTTTTAGCTATACCATTTTGTTGTGATGTATCTATAGTAAGTTTCCTTTTATAGCATTTTGTGTTAAAAATGATTCAAATTCTCTAAACAACTATTCACCACCTCTATTTGCGCAAAGAATTCTGATTGATTGTCTAGTTTTTGTTTTTATAAGTTGTTTGAATTGCTTGAAGTATATGAAGGCTTCATATTTAAACTTCAAGAAGTAAACCCACATTTTATGAGACTAATCATAAACAAATAGTTGAAAATATGTGTCCTCCAAGACTAATTGTCATTGGCCCACATAAGACTGTATGTACTACTTCTAGTGGTTCCCTGGCTCTATGTCAGCTTATTTCAAATGGTTTTCTATGTTGTTTTCCTACTAAGCATTCTAGAAAAATTGTAGGTTTCCATGTTAGATTAGGTAAACCTGTCACCATTTGATATATGTTCAACTCATTTAAGGATGAAACACTTATATGCCCTAACTTCTTATGCCAAATATATCTTTCTTTTGATGTTTTCACTCGTAGAGCAATATTTGACAAAGTATCAAGTGCAAATAGACCATTTATGATCAAGTGGCATTAGCTCAACCAATTAAATTCCTCAACATTTAAGGAGGAGACCAAGGTTCAAATATTGCCAAGCAATACATGGATAATATCCAAGCTTTGTTGTAATACCACTATGTGGTGATGATGTAATACGGATGGGGCCTATTTCAATCCCATATAACCATTTGAAAAAAATAGATCATTTATGAAGGATCCGGTAGATGTAAATTTTCCTTGTTTGGTAATGAAACATTTTTTTGTTTTCAATAATTTTGAATTCAACCATGTTATTTTAGTCTAACATCTGAGATACAATAGATTAACAACTAAACCTGGTACATATAATACATTCTTTATTAAGCATCTTCATTAAGTAGGTTGAATGATATGTTTCCTATGCCTTTGACAACATATATTTTATCATTTGTAATTGCAGCTGGTTTTTCATATGTTTCTTAAAGATATTAAACCACTATTTATTTCCAGTCATATGTCTGCTTACCCCTAAATTAATGTACCAATAATTATATTTTGATTTTCTTATGTCATATGCCCTTTCAAACTTTTATTTTGAATTTACTTTCTCATTTTCCTATTGAAAAAATGTACTAGTTTGACCCATTTATTCTTGTTGTTCTTTGAGATTAAATTTTTGAAATTTTGATTCTTCAAACACATGAGATATTGTAGGAGGTGTTTTTAATGAAGCCATGATTTGTAAAGACCTTAATCAATTTTGATTCTTTAGGTTTTCTTCAACTATATAGTAGACCTTTTATCTCCCTAATTCAATGTTTTAAATCTTCTTTTTCTTCAATCAATTATTCTTCTCTTCAAATATATTAATAATTTTTCTTCAATTAATAATCAACTTTTCCTTCTTATATTTTTATATTTCTTTCTTTTAATCTTCTTTAATATATATATATATATATATATATATATATATATATATATATATTTTTTTTTTTTTTTTTTTTTTTTTTATGAGGAACCCTTTTATGTACAACATATCCGCAGCATGTGAGGGGAGAGATTTGAACCTGGGCCTCTCGATAACTGGAGAGTTTTAACTACTTTAATAATTTTTATTCTTCTCACCTTAATAATTTCAATCTTCAATTTTAATTTTAATTTTTATTCTTCTCACCTTAATAATTTCAATCTTCAATTTAAATTTTATCTTCTCTTTCTCCTTATAATTTACTTCCTCCAATTTTCTCCTAATAATATATACATTTCCAATACAACATTTTCTTCTTAAAGTTTAGTGAGTATATGCTGAACACTTTATTTTTATTAAAAAATTATATCAGCAAGGGGTCTGTAAACTTTAAGCAAGCATCATGTGACATGGTTTTCTTCTCTAATCTTTTAAAATTAAAATTCCATCAATAAATGCAAAGGTTAATAATATGTACCTTCGTTAATCATAAATTCACCAACTCTGCATGTGATCCCTCCCTTCTCAAATGGCACTCACCTAAACACATGATGTTTTCTTTCTACAGTTGATGTTCTACTTTCTTCCTGCTCACGCCATTTGTTGGTTTGTGTTATTCTCCTTATGTAGCATACGTTTCAAACTCAATCTCCCTTGCAAACGTTTGCTTTCTCCAATCTGCTCCCGGATGCTCTCTTTAACACTTTTTCATCCCACTCAACTCATTCAAACGTTCACTCAGGGATTCTTCTCGGCAACTTCCTCCTAGCAAATTTAAAAAAACAACTCAAACTCTCCTTCCTTAGGCTTACAGTCTCGAACACCTACATTTGGACGCTTGCACTCGAACCTTTCAAATTTGCCTCTCTCAGCTCTTTGCTTCAACAACTCCTCAATATCTCCTTTCTCAACACTTTGCTACAATACCTCCTCAATGTCTTCTCTCTCCACAATAATGGCTTTGCACAATGGTGGCTCTGATACCACTATTAACAATTCAACCATGTTTTCACAAGATATAAAAATAAAACATTTACACAATTACATTCAATAGCAATCTTATTGAATTATATTATTGATGAATATATTAAGTAATGCAAATACAATGTATTACAAGGCTTGTTCTCACACACTCATTACAATGTTTTGTTTTCAATATATACAACTTAAGACAAGAGACTCTTCACATTCACAAAAATCTTGACCTTTTTACTTTCAGCAACTCTTCATCTCCTTAAAGATCTAACTCTTTGTATTTCTCATAGGAAAAATATTTTATTGATTTCTAATAATGACAAACCTCAAATAATTATGCACACTAAAAACAAACATTTAAATAACTTTTTCCATACCACATATTTACAAACTTTAGACTTAAATATTTACAAATTAATTACAAAGTGCTTGCAATATTCTTACAAAATACCTAATAATATAAATTTTAAACCACAAAAAGTTTAATTACTAAAATGAACTATATCAAATAGTAAAAGTTATAAACACTAATACTTAGTTGATGACTCTTGATTGGATGTAAAAAGTTATAAATACTAATGCTTATAAGTTGACGACTCTTGATTGGATGTTACCACCTACATCTAAAACTTGATTAAAATCCAAAAATAAAAACAATTATAAATATATACATAATAATTTTTCTTATTTTAAAATTTTCCCATATTTTATTCCTATTTCAAGTTTTTTTTTTTATAAAAAATTATATGGGTTTGAACTTTATAATAAAATAGTTTTTAAGAATCATAATGTCATAAATAATAATAAAAAAAAATCATAAATTATGGGATAGTGTAATAGTGCAATCGTACGAAGTTTGGTTTTTCTTTGAGAGGTCGAAGGTTCAAACCATGACTTGGGCAAGTGTGAGAGGGGTAGGTGTGTGTATAGTGGTGTGTTTGGACCCTATTGATAAGCTCAACTCTCACCCTTATCTTAACAGAAAGATACCCAACCCTAAATGTCAATGTAAGGGTTTCTCACACTAACCTCAATCAAAATAATAATTTCATAAGTTATATGAAACGTATTAATACTATTAATTTCATATTATATTCAACCAAATTCTTACTAGTGAAACATAATATAGCTAGCTAAGCCATAGGTCATGTTTGGTCAGGCCCCTTTTGACTTTTTTTTACCTAAGCAATAGGTTGATTGGTAATGTTTGGTCGGGCCGCCTTGACTTCTTTTTACCTAAGAGATAAGGGTTTATAGTCGATCAAAAATCATACCCATATAACAAAAAAAAAAAAAAAAATGTGTTATGTGGGTTACAAATCACACCCCAGGATTAAAAACCATACCCCATATAAGACAAAAGGTGTTATAAGATTAAAAACTATACCCCATATAAGACAAAAGGTGTTATAAGGATTAAAAATCATACCTCATATAAGACAAAGAGTTATGGGAGCAGTTCCCATATTTAAACCCTGTTTAACAGTATGAAAAAAAATTATATAGATGTAATCCATTTCCCTATAAAAAAACAAGTATTACCTATTTTTAAGATTGTAGATGTAATCAATTTCCCTTAAAGAAAAGACAAGAAGACAAGAGGTATTCGTCATTCCTTATGGAGAAAAGAAAAACATAACATACACCTCACCCCATATAAAATCCTGGAATAGAGACTATTGAAAGGGATAAGGTGGGCGTACAGTGAGCAGAAAACGCCATCAAACCAATCCCAAAGTTTATCTGGTCACGGGGAACATTTCTGACCTGTGAAGTGATCGGTATATTGTGCTCTCCGACATCCCATCAAGACGGCGCCTCAGGGTCTCAACAATGACTAATGAGAACAGGCATGGGCAACGGGCATTGGTGATGCGGTCAAGACCTGCAGCCTTTTCCGTATCATATTGACAATAAGTCTGACGGAACCCTAGCTGAAGATCCAAACCACAGCTGTCTGTCTCAAATTCAAGGGTTTTAAACGCTCATTTATTAACTTCTGTGCCCTTTTTTTTATTAAAACAGGTGAACTTTTCTGCGCCGGACGCGGTTCGTAATCTACGACGTCATTATGTTGCCAGCCAGGGCTTTAACAGCTGCCTGTCTACATAATTCAACATCTCTCAACCTAACATTCTTTATCAATGCAGTTATCCTGCTGTGGCTGAAACCCTAACGGAGGAAGGCGGGTTGAGCCTGAAACCCTAACGGAAGGCGGGTTGAGCCACTGTAACGTTCTGGAATCGAATTTGAATTACATAAGGTAGAGTAGTTTTTTGGTGGAGAATTTTTATAAATCTTAATTTGTTGAGGAAAGACGAAGTACTGTGTCAAGAATCAAACTGGAGCAGTCCTTGAGGTATCAACTGACCTATTCCATTCTGATAGTAGTTTTTAGCAAATGGCACTTCAAGTAGGATTTTTTTAACATATTTAAATAAATAAAACAGCCCTCCACTCGCTGCTGTCAAATGACTTATTCTTTTTTTCTTTTTTCACCAATTCAGATAGGTTGTTGGTTTTTATGGCCGTCACAGTATTCTACGTGTCTGTCCCAAAAGCCGTGACACAGTTCTTCGTACAGTTCGCCCCTATAACCACCATGTCACAATCATTTTAAACCTTTTATGCCACTAAAAGCAGGAAATGCCATTGAAAGCACATGAAAGGCTTAAAAGTTCTTGAACCTCCGCCCCCTTATGGGGTTTGGTCGAAACAATTGGTGTACACCTAGGACCTATTCTTTTTTGGGTTTGGTTGAACCAATTGGTCTACACCTCGGACCTATTTTTTTTTGGTAGTAATTTTTCTAAGCAAATGGCACTTCAATTAGGATTTCTTTGACATATTTAAATAATTAATGAATGGTATACTCATTTAAAAGTAGTAATTTTTTTTACACACAATGCACCAACACACACGCTGTCGTCCGAGCCTTGGGCCTCCCAAAGAGAAGCAAAAGCTCTAACCAATTCAGTCTAACAAGGACAACGCACGCTGTCGTCCGAGCCTTGGGCCTCCCAAAGAGAAGCAAAAGCTCTAACCAATTCAGTCTAACAAGGACAACGCAGTGGTTAGGGCTTTGGTTTCTCTCTAAAAGGTCCAAGGTTCAAACCATGACATACCTAGAACAAGATACGTTAGATAGTAGTGGTCAAGGTCCTGTTGACTATGTTTAACCCAACGAACTAAGGTTTATAATAGCAATGTTTAATGATGCTAACAATTCTCTTATATAACCCGCGTGTTGTAGGTGAGTTGGAGAGGGTAAGACAATCCTCCAAGGGAGGTCCCCGGTTTAAATCTTCACAGGCGGCCCGTGCAAGGGGTTTTTTTTGTTAAATTAAAAAAAAAAACAATTCTTTTATATACCAATTTTCACAAAGTATAAATATTCAAAGTCAAGTGATCTCACCTTAAGATCCTTTTTACAAGAACCTAAACAACCTTTTTATATGTAATTTATCCTTATCTTCTCGTGTATGACACTAAGATAAAAGGTTGTACCACTAGTACATTTTATAAAGAGTGAAGAAGTTGTAGTGGTAGTTATAATATTAAATAAAAACAAATTAACAAAACCATACAAAATGGATAATAAATGTTAAGCGATGTTTTTTATTATATTTATAAAATTTAGATAGTAACTAAGTTGTATAAATATGCACTTCACATATGTCTACAGAGTTTAATCATAGAACTTGGGTTTTCAATTTCTTATGACTAAGGTTTATAATGGCAACATCAAATGATATTAATAATTCCCTTGGGTTTTCAATTTCTTATGAGTAAGGTTTATAATGGCAACATCAAATGATATTAATAATTCCCTTATGTACCAATTTTCACATAATATAAATGTTCAAAGTTAAGAGATCTTACCTTGGGATTTTTTTTACAAAAACCTAACCAACATTTTTATATGTAGTTTATCCTGATCTTTTCTTTTATGATAGTAAGATAAAAGGTTGTATCACTAGTACATTTTATAAGGAGTGAAGAAGTTGTAGTGGTAGTTATAATATTAAATAAAAACAAACTAACAAAACCATACAAAATAGATAAAAAATGTTAAGCAGTTTTTTCTTTTTATTATATTTATAAAATTTAAATAATAACTAAGTTGTATAAATATGCACTTCACATATGCCCATAAAACCTAATATAGAACTTGAGTTTCTAATTTCTTATGACAAAGGTTTATAATGGCAACCTCAAATGATATTAACAATTCGCTTATGTTCCAATTTTCACATAATATAAATGTTCAAAGTTAAATGATCTCACCTTAAGACCCTTTTTACATAAACCTAACCAGCATTTTAATATGTTATTTATCCTTATCTTTTCTTTTATGACAGTAAGATAAAATAAAAGGTTGTATCACTGGTACATTTTATAAAGAGTGAAGAAGTTGTAGTGGTAGTTATAATATTAAATAAAAAATAAATTAACAAAACCATACAAAATAGATAATAAATGTTAAGCAGTTTTTTTTTTTTTTATATATATATTTATTAAATTTAGATAGCAACTAAGTTGTATAAATATGCATTTCACATATGTCTACAGAGTCTAATCATAGAACTTATGTTTCCAATTTCTTATGACTAAAGTTTATAATGGCAACATCAAATGATATTAACAATTCCCAATGTTCAAAGTTAAGTGATCTCACCTTAAGATCTTTTTAACAAAAACCTAACCAACATTTTTATATGTAGTTTATCCTTATCTTTTCTTTTATAACAATAAGATAAAAGGTTGTATCACTGGTACATTTTATAAAGAGTGAAGAAGTTTTAGTGGTAGTTATAATATTAAATAAAAATAAATTAACAAAACCATACAAAATAGATAATAAATGTTAAGCAGTTTTTTTTATTATATTTATAAAATTTAGATAGTAATTAAGTTGTATAAATATGCACTTCACATATGTCTATAGAGTTTTATCATAGAACTTGGGTTTTCAATTTCTTATGACTAAGGTTTATAATGGCAACATCAAATGATATTAACAATTTCCTTATGTACCAATTTTCACATAATATAAATGTTCAAAATTAAGTGATTTCACCTTAAGTTCATTTTTACAAAAACCTAACCAACTTTTTTTTTTTTTTTGGTAATTATTTTAATAGATTAACAGTGGGTTTTTATAGAGGATCCCAAAACCTTATGTACAAAATCAGCCTGGCTGGAATGTGCATCATGCCTTGTGGCTGGAGGAATAAACCTGATGACAGAAACCAAAAACTGCTAATTGCCCGAAGGCTACAAGTAGGGCCCTTATGCCTGAATATCCTGGAAACAAACCACATTTTACTAAGGAAAACAAAAATACTAGTCGGAGAAATTTGACCATCGAAAGCAAAAACAACCAAACCAAACGAATGACCTTCTGAAGCGAGGAGAACATCATGAGAGGATATCCGCATTGGCCAAACTCGCCACCTCAGACGGGAAGAATGAGCACCACACAACAGGACACGTGGTCACAAGCCCTTTGTTGGCCATGTGGTCTGCCACGCGATTTCCTTCCCTGAAAATATGGCACGCCTTCCACCTATCACGTTGAGATAGGAGAATCCTAGCCTCAAGAATGATGTTGTAGACCCTCCAAGACGAGTCTTTAGAGCCTAGCAGATAGTTGACTATATTGAGCGAATCACTTTCGACTATCAAAGGCCGAGGATCCTCGGAGAGGATCTGGACACCTTTCAAAACACTTCTGACTTCAGCATAGTGATTAGTTTGGGCACCCAAATCTTCACAATAAGCCAGCACAAGATTCCCGTTATGATCTCTAACCACACCACCAGAACCAGCGGGGCCAGGATTGCCTTTGGCCGCATCGTCAAAGTTTATTTAATCCAGCCCACAGGGGGCTTGGTCCAAATAACATCCCCACGCTGAGACTTAGAAACACCATCATGAATAGGGAAGAGGCCCAAACTTTTGAAGATCGCTGCTTCGCCAGGAAGGCGGGGACGGGAACTAGGAACAACTTTAGAATTCTCAATGGCGAAGGATAAGGCTCTCTGAGCGACACAGGGAGGTACTCTAGGGACCTTGTCGAAGACTCTGGAATTCCTCTCTAGCCAAATTTGCCAAATGGAGTGGTGGAAAGAGGCCTCAAGAAGGAAGCAAAGTTTAGGATTCTTGAAAGGATTGGGCCATTGGTGGAAGGCATATTTGAGGGAGCGGGGAGTGCACCAAAGGATTTGAAAGGAAGACAGGACAGTGCCGAGGACAGAATGGGAAAAAGGACAGTGCAGAAATAAGTGGTCTGTCGTCTCACAATCAACAAAGCACAAGAAGCACCTGTTGGGAATAGCAAAACCCCTCTTATGGAGGTTGTCGATGGTTAAGGCTTTATTATGAAAGGCAATCCACGCAAAGTAATTAACTTTAGGAATAATACCCTTCCTCCAAATCACTTTCCACCGATGATCCATGGCAATCTCGCAAGTAAGAAGGTCATAGGCAGTCTTGACAGAGAATAGACCATCCTCTGTGCCACGCCAGATGATTCTGTCATCTCTTCTAACAGATGGAATTAAAACAGACCGAAGAATATTAGACAAAAAAGTCATTTCATTGTTAAAGCCGTCCAAGACTGGCAAATTCCACCGAGGGGGAAGAGAGCTCCGATCAATGAAGTTCGCAACCTTGAGTTGGGAATTTGGATCCACCTGGGATTTCAGGCCAGCAAGGTCCGCTCTCAACTCGAGAGCTCCATCAGTAACCCACCTGTCCTTCCGAAGAGAATGGAGTTGCCATCACCCAAAATCCAGCGAGCACCGAGCTGATCAGAGAGCAGAGCTTGAAGCACCGATTTCCAAAAGGCAGACGCTTCGGGAGGAATCCCGACATCAAAAAGAGAACTCGATCCAAGATACTTCCTCTTAACCAGCTTGACCCACTCTGCTGGGTCATTAGTCAGGATATTCCAAGCGTGCTTAGCGATCAAAGCAGTGTTCATGAGTCTTGATCTCCTCATTCCCATGCCGCCTTGGTCCTTTCGTAAGCAAACCTTATCCCAGGCCACAAGAGGAATTCTAGATTTTTCTTCATTGCCAGACCACGGAAAGGTCCTCTGAATCTTTTCAATCTTGGAATGGACAAAACGAGCAAAGATGAACACAGACATTAAGTAAGTTGGGATTCCTTGGAGACAAGCTTTGGTAAGGGTGGCTTTCCCAACTTGCGATAGGAATTTGCCTTTCCAAGTGCTCAGCTTTTTGTGAAGATGTTCCAAGACCATGTCCCACAAACTTCCATTGGCCCGGCCATTACAAGCCAGAGGCAAACCTAGATAAGACGCAGGCAGGGAATCAATAGTGCATTCCAAAATTTTGGCTATGTGAAGCTGCCTTCGCATAGGAGTGTTAATAAAGTAAATTTTGCTTTTGATGTAATTGAATTTCTGTCCAGCGACCTTTTCATAACGGGAGAGGATTCGCTTGATGGATTTGGCTTGAGTGACGGACGCCCCAGTGGAGATGAGGGTGTCATCCACAAATTGCTGATGAGAGACATGATCGACTCTGGAGGTGGGAAAAATGCCAGAGATCTTATTCTGGCGAAGAGCCTCTTTCAAAGACCAACTCAAAACCTCAGCCAGAAGGATGAATAGAATAGGAGACAGAGGGTCACCTTGTCTGAGGCCTCTGGCACTTTGGAAATACCCAACAGGGGATCCGTTGATTAGAACAGAAAAGGAGGGAGTGGATATGCAACTAATGACAAGGTCAATCCATTGAGGGTGAAAGCCGAACTTGAAGAGGACAGCATAGAGGAACCTCCTGTCAACTCTGTAAAAATATTTATTCATGTCCAGCTTGAGGAAAAGAGCAACATTTTTGGAGCGATGAGCAGAATGGAGGGTTTCATGGATGGTGATGACACCATCGAGAATGTTTCTGCCTTTCACGGTGCTTCCCTAAGAAGGACCAACCAAGGAGGGAAGAAGGGACCTCAGACGGTTGGCTATGGACTTGGTTAAGATTTTATAAAAAACATTGCACAGGCTAATGGGACGATAATCAGAGAAACTTTTACAGGCGGAAGACTTAGGGATGAGAACAAGAAAGGTAGAATTTAGTTTTGGATGGATGGATTTGGAGGCTTGAATCTCCTGAATTGCTTCGCACACATCCGAGCCCACAACATCCCACATAACTTGAAAAAAATAGGGGGAAAACCGTCAGGCCCAGGGGCCTTGTCTGGTTGCATGGAGAACAAAGCTTCTTTAATCTCAGACATAGAAAAAGGCTCCAAAAGCTTAAAGCTTACCTCGGGAGGAACTTTGACTGGGAAGTTATCCAACAGAGATTTTTGAACCTGGAGATCACTATCGGGAGGAACACCGAGCAGATCCTGGAAGAAGTCAACCGCTTCACTTCGGATTTCCTTAATATCCTTGGTAACACGTTCATCCTTGCACACCACTTCCCTGATTTTGTTAGCCCCTTTGTGTCGCAAAGTTGACACATGAAAAAACTTCGCATTGGAGTCTCCATTTCTCAACCAGAGGTCCCTAGATTTTTGGCGCCAGAAAGTTTCTTCCCTTGCAAGAATAGAATGATAATCCACCAAGAGCCTCCTTTCCTCCTCCCTGAGGCAATCGGTGTAACCTTCGAGCTCCATTCTCTCCTCCACCAATTTTAGGTTTGCAGAAATGGACCTTTTGGACTCAAAAATGTTGCCGAACACCTCCTTGTTCCATGTTTTCAAATTCCTTTTGATTAACTTGAGTTTTAAGGCCACTCTCTTGGAAGCGGAACCTGCTACCTTCTGCTGCCACCAAGTCTGTAACCAACCCTCTAAATTCCTTGTGAGAAATCCACATGGACTCAAATCCGAAGGGGGTTTTAAAAATAGGCCCATCAACCGTCTCCAGGACAATAGGATTATGATCAGACCCAATCCTCGGTAAGGCCGAGAGAGTTGCCGCACCGAGTATGGGAATAGCCTCTTGGGATATGAAGAATCTGTCAAGCTTGACTTGAATAAGATTGCTCCCAATCCTCCTGTTGCTCCAAGTGAAGGATGCCCCCTTGAGGTCAATGTCAAGCAAGTTATTAGTAGAAACAAAATCTCAAAAGTCTTCCAGACTGTGGCTAGAGTGGTCCGATCCTCCTTTCTTTTCAGATGGGTGAAGAGGACAGTTGAAATCTCCCCCTATAACCTAAGGGAAATTACAGAACGTTTGCCTCATATGGGAAATAGCCTTCCACATTTCTGCTCTCTCCGAGATAGAGTTTGGGGCATACACATTGGACAGGATCCAAGAAAAGTTAATGGCTTTGGAATGAAACAAAACATTGATAATCCTGCTGGAAGTTGAGAGAAGGCTGCCCTCAAAAATCTCTCGGATCCCAAAGAATCATGAGACCGCCTACCGTTCCCACCGCGAGATCGGAGAGGAATTTTGCCTTAGCCTAAATGACCTTAGCAGATCTGGCAGAAGAGATAGCATCGGTCTTAGTCTCTTGCAAAATTAGGATGGACGGATTCGTCCTCTTTCTGAGATCAGCCACCAATCTTCATTTGGCATCTGCATTAAGCCCTCTCACATTCCATGAGAGGACTTTCATCTCAACAGTTTGATATTCTTCTTACCTCCCTTTCCTTGCTAGAGGGGAGGTTTTGGGACAAGCGAGTCACCCATCTGGGAATCAGAATCATCCTGAAAAAGCAGCCGTTGAGTACCATTTGCAACATCTGTCGTCGTCTCCTTGTCTAGCCTGTCTTTTTTGGGGGGACGACCTTGCTTCCTTTCGCTACCAAAATCAACACCTTGCTTTCAGATTCTCGTATTGCGAGGGCTGATATTACCAGACCGCTCACCCCTTCTTCCTAGTAGGTAATCTTCCAACACATTTTGGGACTCGGGGTGGTTATGGTCTAGGATTTTGGGTGAATCTGCCTATGCGGTGATTTGGGGAAGGGACTGGTCCTTCTCCTCCTGTGGTCCAAGGTGAGGGCTTGCACCACACGGCTCAGAGACCGTTTGGGGGGAGACTGCTTCCATCGGGTGGGAGGATTCGGGATGGTCCCTAGACGGGCCTGGAGATTAATGCCCTTTTGCAGCAGGGTGCTTTGTCTGACCTTCATCGTGTTCCAAGGGGTTGCTGGAATCTTGTTTCTTCATCCTTGGATTTTGAAGAGGACAGTTGGACTGGAGGTGCCCTTGAGAACTACACTTGGGGAAAAAAGCCGGTCTGTTCTCATACACAATGGCTTGCTTGTGAAGAATGATATCTCCAGACCGAAGAGTGATGGATGATGGAAGGTCAGCCTCCAAATCCGCCAGAACGCAAAATCGAGCTTGAACAAATCTAGTTCGAGCTTTGGTGGGAGGGTCAATGGTAACCAACTCACCAATGGAGCGTGCAATTCCTCTGATTACATTTTCATGCCAACAGAAGAGGGGGAGACTCGGGAGTCTAACCCATATTGGAGCAATGTTGATATTTTGGGTCTCGGGGTTGAAGTCCATACCCCACTTCCTTAGAAAGAGACTTCTCGACCTAGGAACCAAGGACCACCAGCCAGGATTTTATAGTAGTCCTCCTTGTTATTCAGTCTAATCGTGAAAAAACCCCGGGATAAGGCCGCCAACTCCATGTGACCAGAGGTTCGCCATTTACCTGCCGCCCACTTGCGAATGGTCTCCATGTCGGGATGGCCGCCAATAAACTTACCGATGAGGGTAAATTTTTCGAATTCCACAAAGCTTGAAAGAATTTTCGTCGGGATGTCCAACTCGTCCCCGACAGGAAACAACTCCTTGGAGAGCAGACTGCTAAGGGTTTATGAAGTCGCTGCCTGAGCGTACGACTTCTGAGGTCCACCTCCCTATTTGTCTGGTGGATCCTTGTCATGACCTACATCCTCTTCGGTTGGAGAGGACTCCTTAGCACCCCCGATCTCTGACTGCCCTCCCTTCGCCCTGCTGTGCCCCTGGTTCAGTCTGTTGGCGTTCCCGTGCTCTCCCGCAGAAGCTTTCCCGCCCGCCGTCATCTTGGCCGTCCACCTAACCAACTTTTTTATATATAGTTTATCTTTATATTTTATTTTATGATAGTAAGATTAAAGGTTGTATCACTAGTACATTTTATAAAGAGTGAAGAAGTTGTAGTTAAATTAAATTTTTTATCACTAGTAAATTTTATAAAGAGTGAAGTAGTTGTAGTGGTAAATATAATATTAAATAAAAACAAACTAACAATACCATACAAAATAGATAATAAATGTTAGGGAGTTTTTTTTATTATATTTATAAAATTTAATAAATAATTAAGTTGTATAAATATGCACTTCACATATGCCCATAGAGCCTAATTATAGAACTTGGGTTTCCAATTTCTTATACCAAAAAGTGTTTTAAAAGATATATATATATATTAAGAATAAGCTCTTCAAAATCTACAATTATGAAAATGAAGTGGAAGTTGAATATTTTATTTGGATACTTTAAAGTAAAGTAACAAGGTTATTGATCATGTAAGATAATGTGGTTATCTAAATATTTAGCTAATTATATTTTGTATGTAATTTTATTTCTTTTTGGATTTGAATTTTAAACCTTTTATACAAAGTTTCAAAGTTTTACCATCAAGCTTAATAGGTTATTCACTAATTAACCAGGCTAGTACAATTATATGGTTGGTAAATGTCTTACAAGTTGGTCAAATATTTACTAATTAGATAAAGTAGTTGTCAATGAAAGAGTGGTTATTATGAGTTTATTTAGCTAATTATATTTTGTATGTAATTTTATTTCTTTTTGGATTTGAATTTTAAACCTTTTATACAAAGTTTCAAAGTTTTACCATCAAGCTTAATAGGTTATTCACTAATTAACCAGGCTAGTACAATTATATGGTTGGTAAATGTCTTACAAGTTGGTCAAATATTTACTAATTAGATAAAGTAGTTGTCAATGAAAGAGTGGTTATTATGAGTTTATTTTATTCAAATAAACTACGTAATGTGTTTGTTTGTAAATATGTTTTACTTTTGTTATTTTTAAAATTTAAAGAAAATATTTAACTTTTTTTTATTGAGTAAATACTTCTTATACATATACATATATGTCGTGGGGGTTGAACCCGGGTCACATAACCGACTGTGACGGGGTCAGGCCTTCACAGACCGTTCTCACACCCGCCCGACACCGCTCACGTCTAAACTGGCTTTAGATGTCATAGAATACGCCTCAGGCAGCTTCAATCCGTAGTCCCTGCACAGCTCAGCATAACAACATCAACTCACTTGTTAAGTGTTAGCGGAAGCATCCATTCATCCATACATACAATGTATAACATTCACACGAAGAGAGACGAGATATTCGAAAAGAATCCTTATATTGATAAACAAGGCCAAAGGCCGATCATTACAATACCGGGGTCTATAGGCCCTCACAGCTTAACAATATTACTAAGTGCTCGATGGACTCGCAGGTCTCGAGACTTGGCACAAGGTCATCCTTTCCTCTCGCCCAAAGGACTTGGCCCTAGCGGCAGGTTGTCGGGTCTCAAGTCCTTTCTTCGCTCCTTGTCGGGTCCCAACCGACGATTTAGTCCAAACTCACCATAACGACAATACCGAATATTTAATCTTTTTAATAAGTTATGTGGTTTCTATTGAGGCCATTCCCATCAAAATAACAAAATATTTTATTGTTGACTATATTGCTATAAAGTTAATTAAACCAGTCCAGTTTGTTTTTGTATCAAAGATATTCTTCGTTTGCCTTTCTATTAAATATAAGGAAAATATTTAGTTTTTACAATGGTAAGTTTTCATAAACTCGTTATAATTAAGTTATTTTATTTTTGAATTCATGTTGCATACTAAAATTTTATCTTTTAACATGATTTATAAATTTTAAAAAAAGGTCCTTTATGAATAATAGGATTAGTTTATTTATCTTGGGAAGATGTAATTGTCCATTCTTTTTTTTTGTTTGAGATTTGGTTAGTGTGAGAAACCCCTACAATCAACGCTCACGGTTGGGCATGCCTATCCCACCATGACCTCTCATAAGAGGGAGAACCGACCTTATCAATAAGGAATTTAAGACACATTATTATGAGAGAAGTTAAAATTTAAAATGTAAATATTTGCTTTAAAGGTTTGATACACATGTCATACGAGTCTCATATTATTGCTAAAACAATTCACAATCAAAGTAAATAAAGATTTAGAATTACTTGTAAACAACTTTTGATAGCATAAACACAAAAAAAATTGATAAGATACTACATGGTGAGGAAAGTCATCCTTAAATATGACACACATGAAGTTCTTTAAAGTTTACAATAAAAACTAGCACTTTTGTAACTGAAGTCAATTTTTTTTATATTGATATTAATATTTGTTCAAAGAAGTTTCAACTTTGGTAACATGTTGCATTATGTGTGTTGTCATAGTGTAAGATCTAGAGCTTTGACCCTATTATCTACATGACAAGGACTAGGATCAAATGCTTTTTCATGCCATTAGCCTAATCTTTTTGACAGTTGGAAACATTTTATAAAAAGTTATTTGAACTAGCTTCATGGATAATTTTTAATGATTATAGTAGTTATTGCTTTTACCAAATGTCCATTCAGTAACCAGATATTAAAGTTGTTATATGTGAGTCCCTTGCATACTCAAAAAATTTCATCCCATCATTGCAAAATTGTTATCAAGCTTAGGAAAACCTAGGTAAATGTACATTGCACCACCTAAACTTGGTTGAAGCAATTTACTTAGCCAACATGATATGCATGAAACATCTAGTGATAACATTTATCTTATAAAATGCATAGCTCTTCTTACATTTTTGCCTTGATGCTTTCTTTTATAACAGATGTATGGGGTTATAATCCTTTAGAAAGTGTAATGCTCACTTTGTGCATGATACCATTCAAGGACAATCTAGAGTATTATGAGTGCTATAAACTATGATGCAATGACATAATAGATCTTGAATGGTGCTTGTCAAAAATATTAGATAGCCTATGCAACCTACTAAACATTTTGACTTGGAGTAGTCCACTTAAAATCTTATTACCAAGCACAAGGGGTTGTATTATCCCCATCCATTACATAAATTAATACATATTATTAATAATCAATATTTTATCTTAATATATCATGGTTTTTTTGTTCAAGGTGGACTCTAAATAGGAGGGAAGAGTCTAATTTAAGATAATGGGACACAATAAGGATGAGTAGAGGATATGCTAGTAGTGTCAACAAAGTTGAAGATATAAGGAAGCAACGAGTTACTGAGGTTGGCATACCTCTGTTCACCTAGTGTAACAAACCAAGTCCTACCCACCTAATTGTTCAATCCAGTCCTTCCTATTGGAGTTACAAAGAAATTTTTTTGGTCAAGACTCAAGGTAAAAAGGTGTTTTAATGATCACCCAATAGTTAATTAGTACGAGGTATGTAAATTCTCTCACGTTTGGGAACCTAGATCACTGCAGACGATCGCCCAAGTGGTCAAGACTGGCCAAGCCTCGTAGACTAGTGCCTATTAGTGAACTTATCCTCTCATCACGAGATCCCAAGTTCACAACAAGGGTTTCTCCTCTAGGGCCATTTCACCTAGAGGTTGGATGCGTAACTTTCCCGTCCCTTAGCATGGTCATTTCAAATCCCTTGATCATAATTTCTATATTTTAAATTGCCATGCTGAGTAGCATGAACATACCTTGTGCCTAGTTGAGATTCTACCTTCCCTAGAATTCAACTAGGGCCCACCAATACCCTAGCTTGGGACCAGGTATCACTTGACTTGGCACGATTGATGATGAGACATCCCATACCATCTCAATGCTAAGTAATTACTCCTAGTCGTACAATAATCAAGTGATCCTTCATAGTACTACTCGTTCGACAATCTAAGAGTGATGTCCCATACCATCCTCTATTACCTACCCGACCTAACCCTTCCCATTAGGAGTATAGTTGCCTCCAAAGGAGTTGGTTTACAAGGGCGGTCTTTCAGTGTATTTGTAATCAAAGTGTTTTATTCAAATTAAAACAGTGATAAATAAATTAAACATACTCACATTAGTATACCTGCATTTCCAGACAATATTTGATAATCTATTTATTTAATTTTAGCATCAAATATTATTCATTACATAAAAATTCAATATAATCAACCAGTTATTTTTCAATATAAGGCTATTGTCACATAACTTTTAGAAAGAAAGCATGTTACTTTAAAACGATTTACTGTAAATCATAAAATATTTTAGCCTCTAATTTCAATGAGTTCTAAAAATAAAATAAGGACTATTGTCTTCCTATGCATCCATTAATAAAAATAAACTTTCTTTGACGAAGTAAACATAACACATTACTAACTTTAACATATGAAATAACCTTTTAAATAAGAAATAGCTATTTCCATTTAAACTTTCAGTATAAAGAAAATAAACTTTTAATATAATGTTATTTAGTATATATATTCTCACTATAAAGCTATTAATTTTGAAATAAATGGTAAAACACCTAAACACTTACGTCTATACACACGTTCAATTGAATGAAGGATTTTTTTTATAATATAAAATTCTAAATAAAGTTACACTATCCCATTTTGAATTTTTTCATTTTAATCTTCACTTAAATTAAAGTTAAGCGTGTGCAAAAGAAACTAAAATCAAATCATCTGCAATAGTTTTTGCTAGGGATCTTTCGACGTTTGCATAAAATATCATATGGTTTCCTTGAGTAATATTTAGTAGAATATCTTTATTCGTGCCATTCAAACTTTGTTAAACCTAGCTCGTTTATAGTCTTATTGAAACAATTTGCAAGAGTATACTCGGTTTGTAAAATACTATGACATGATACCTAGTACATACAGGAATTATAACCAATGGTTGTTAGTTTTTCATCATTCGCTTTAGAGGCGATTCCAGGTATATGTATTTCTTAAATTCTAACAAGGGGGTGGTAGCCACATTAGGGTATCTTTACATGACGAAATCCAAGAGAGAGAGTACTCCAAATATTATTGTTTTTTTAAGTTTTCCTAAAGGTGCTATACACTAAACATACTTGTAAAATTACAACAAGCTTTGCCCGACATCAATGTCGCTCATCAAAATAAGGTTCATATATAGCATATCTAAGGATGGGGGTTTTATTTCCAAGAATTGTAAATGAAAATTTTATCATGGAACATTAGGGGCCTTAATGAGCTACCTAAACATCGTGCATTAGAATCCATCAAAAAATATTTTAAACCAGATATAATTTTACTGCAACAAAAAAATGTATAGTAGTAGTGCTGAAATAGTTAAGAGGAAGGTTTGGAAGGAGGCTGAGTTTGTAGCTAACTCGGATAATGGTGCCTCGGGGGGTCTCTTGTGCATGTGAGACCCTAAAACCACTGATGGATCGACTCTGTTCATATCTTGCCGAGTGATTAGCATCCTGTTTCGTTCCTAGGAGTCAGGATTTAAAAGGATAACCTTGAATATTTACGCCCCAAATTTGGGACCCTTTAGAACCATGCTTTGGGATTTCCTTGGTTCTATGAGAGAATGTTTTAAAGGAGAGGTTTGGCTTTTGGCGTGTTATTTCAATACACCCTTATATCCGTTTGATAAAAAAAGGAGGAACCCGGGTGCTTA
Source organism: Wollemia nobilis (assembly GCA_028583015.1). Classification (NCBI taxonomy): domain Eukaryota; kingdom Viridiplantae; phylum Streptophyta; class Pinopsida; order Araucariales; family Araucariaceae; genus Wollemia; species Wollemia nobilis. Next base: position 1,964,160 of record JAQPPZ010016676.1, read on the forward strand.
GTAGCATGAATGAATTTGCCTCTTTTATTTACTCCCAGGAGCTGATGGATTTGGACCTAAAAGGATCAAGATTTACATGGAGTAATAGGCGAACTGAAAGTCAAAACATTCAGGTTAGGCTGGATAGAATGCTGGTGTCTAAAAAAGGTATCTCATTTTTTGGTGATGTGTCCTTATGCTCTCTCCCTAAGCTGGCCTCGGATCACAATCCAATTTTGCTTGAGAAGACACAGGATTCGGCCTTCTTTTCCCAACCATTTAGATTTGAAGCAATATGGCTTCAACACCCTAGTCTAGAATCCAACATTGAGGAATGGTGGAGTCACAGGTTTTTAGGTTCTTGAATGGCACAAATAGCCTCCAGGTTGAGATTTATAAAGGTAAAGCTGAAGGATTGGAATATGCAGGTTTTTGGAAATATTGTTGCTATAAATATGGAGATTCATAACCAGTTGTAGGAGGTTGAGCAGATAGCTGCAAATTAGGGTTACTCTACAAAATTAAAGAGGCAAGAACTATCTATTCTCATAGAGCTCCATAATGTTCTGGCAGGGGAAGAAATTATGTGGAGGTAAAAAGCTAGGGCCATGTGGCTTAAGGAGGATGATTGGAACACAAATTTTTTTCACTCCACTATGTTGAGGCATAGGAGTAATAATAGGATCAGGGTAATTACGAAAGCAAATGGAGAACTCTCAAAATACATCAAAGAGATTAGATCTAAGGCAGTAAATTTTTTAAGGACCTCCTGTGTTCCACGACAACAAAAAATCAACATGCTAAAGCTCACTTACTGAATAACATACCACATCTAGTCTCTGTAGATATAAATAATGTTTTGGATACTCCTTTTTCAGATGATGAAATCAATAAAGTAGTTTTTATAATGGGCAAGCTCAAAGCATCGGGACCTAATGGGTTTCCCCAATATTTTTTTAGAAATTTTAGCAAATTTTAGGGCCAAAGATATGTGATGCCATCAGAGATGTTCAGTCTTCGAAATAGATCCCTTCAAATATCAACTCTATGTTTTTGGTGTTTATCCCTAAAACAACTGATGCTAAGGATTTTGCAGCTTATAGGTCTATCAGTCTATGCAATACTATTTTTAAAATTTTGACGAAGACCCTGGCGAACAAATTGAAACTTTTATTACCAAGAATAATTGATATCCCACAAAGTGATTTTGTGGTTGGGAGGCAAATTCTGGATGGAATCATTGCAGTCCATGAAATCATCCATTCGGTAACCAAAAGCAGTAATTCTGGGACCTTGCTCAAGCTGGATATGAATAAAGCTTATGATAGGGTTGATTGGAAGTTTCTCTTCAAAGTCTTGCATAAATTTGGCTTTAGTTAGGAGTGGATAAGTTTGATAAAATCATGTGTCTCTTAAGCCAAGTTCTTGGTTTTGGTGAATGGCTCTCTGGTCAAGATATGTAAGGGAATTCATCAAGGAGATCCGTTGTCCCCATACCTTTTTATTTTATTGGTAAAATATCTGGGGCAGGCCATCAAAGCTTATTGTTCTATTGTAGGCCTTAATCTAGCTATGTTCATCAGTCCCATATCCCATCATCAATTTTCCAATGATACTCTTTTGTCCTTTCAAGATTCAATTTCGCAAGCAAAATCAATCAAAAGTATTTTGGAAGATTATGAACAAGCGGTAGGTCATAAGGTTAATTTTAAGAAAAGTGTTATTTTTTCATCAATACTCCTCCAGCAAGGCAGTTGAAGATTGTAGATTTTCTAGAATTTAATATTGGATCTCTCCCTTCAGCCTACCTAGGGATGCCAATGTTTTTTGGGGTTTCAAGATCATCCCTGTGGAAATTGGTTGTGGAGCATGTCTAGAGAAAGCTTGCAAGCTGGAAAGGGGCTCTCCTAAGCCAAGTAGGAAAAGTGATGTTAGTTAATGCCACACTTCAAAGCATCCCGATATAATTTATTTTTATATTTTGAATCTTGGGTAAGATTATTGAAAGAATAGAACAGATCCAATGCTCATTTCTTTGGTTAGGAGCAAGTGAGAAAAAATAAATTTCATCTAGTGGCATGGGACCAAGTATGCAGCAAGAAGGAGGAGGGAGGTTTAGGCCTTAGAAGATTGAAATCCATGAACAAAGCTCTTGTTGCCAAGCAGGGTTGGAGATTGGTTCAAGAGGAGAAAGTGGGATGGATTGATATTGTCAAAGCCAAATACCTAAATTATGGAAAGTAGTTTATTAGAGACCCATTACCCCTCCATGGTTCAACTTTCTGGTTTAGCCTAATTTGGTGCATATCGGATATCTATAGAGGGGGTAGGTGGTGTTTGGAAGATGGCAGGTCTATCAACTTCTGGAGTGACGTGTGGGCTATTGAGGTTCTGTTGGAGTCAAGATCAGAGCTGGATTTAGTTAAACCAATGACAAATCATTTTTGGGGTAATAAGTTTATCGAAAGGATTAAAGACCATCCTCGATGGAAACCATTTAACTTCTTAAGACTTTTGGTGGAGGAAAGGAGGGCATTCGATGAAATTTTTAATATCATTAAATGGATTATAATTCCTGGAAGAGAAATTTCGTATATATTCATCTAGGGTTTAGAGAAGGATGGGAAATTCTTTGTCAAATCAATTTATTTTGCAGTAGAATGGTCCTTCTGATCCTTGGTTTTTGACAGATAAAATTTGACTGAAAGGACTGACTTCAAAAATCAACATATTCTTTTGGCTGGTCGTACAAGGAAAATTTCTAACTTTAGAAAATCTCAAAAAAAGAGGTACGATTTTACCTAATGCTTGTTTCTTTTGCAGAAATGTGGAGTAATCCTTGCTCCATCTTCTTTTTAGTTTTCCTTTCTCGTAGAAGGTTTTCAGCTACTTTTTCAAAGATTTGAACATTCAATGGGTGTTTTCGAACAACCTAGAGGATGTACTAACCCAATGGATTTATCCCTTCTTGTCTCTCCACCTTCATTGGTTTTGGAAATTCATCCTTCCTCATATCTGGTGGTGAATTTGGAAGAAAAGAAACTCAAGGGCATTTAAGGATGCTGCTCATTCAGCTAAAGTTGTGGCTTTACAAGCAATTTTTTTTTCATGGAGAACATTAGAACCCTAAATTTGAATGTTGTGACTACAGAGTAGGAATGATCAGTAGAGAGATATTGGATTCAATGCAAATACTCAACTAGTCATACTTGTTGTACCTCCAGATAGAGCTAGGGTTAAGTGGGAGCCACCTCCAATTGGTTGGATGAAGTCGAATTTTGATAGTGCATCTAAAGGGAATCTAGGTCCTGCAGGTATTGGAGGGATTGTAAGGAACCATGATGGCTTGATAATTTTAGCCTTTACTGATAATTTGGGCCATTAAACCAGTCACTTTTTTGAAGCCAGGGCCCTGTTCCAAGGAGTTTCTCTATTGGATTTTTAAGTTGCAGTAAACTAATCATTGAAGGGGACTCCCTTAATATTATAAATATGGCAAGAGAGACTCAATATCCTACCTAGACTATTTCAAACCTTCTTCTGGAAGTTTAGAGATACATCTAAAATCTGGAAGAGGTTCAGTTTAAGCATACATACAAGGAATGTAATCGAGTTGTTGATATATTGGCTAACAAAGGAGTTATTCAAAATGGTTTAGTGGTGTGGTGGGATAATTTCTCGATGGATATTGCTTCTATCGATAATGACCTCATACAAAATTAGTTGCTCTGGTCGAGTTGTTGTTGATGACTTGGTTGTAAAACTTGGGGGCGCTTGTTGATTTTGGGTTTTCACACCAAATTTCATATCTCCAAGCTATTTTTTCCTCCCTACAAGCCACAATCTCCAATGCAAAATAAATTATTACCCTGATGGGTTGGCAGACCTGGGAAAGCAACGAACTCATGGGGGAGAATGGGACTATTGCATGGCTCGGTTCGTGGTTCAGGTCCTGCTACTAATCTATGTTCGGGATAACTCCTTTGATTGGTCATTCCTTGATTATTATTAGATGTAAGTAATTTTGGCTCCCTCTTTTCGGGCTGGGTTTAGTCTTGTTGAGTGGTATTTTCACCCCATTGTGAAAATACACTCTCCTTTAGGATTTGGGTTCCAAATCCCCTCTTGCAAAGAAGTTAAACAAACGACTTCTCCAAGGTCTCCGCTATATTAGCATTTGCATATGTGTATTAGTAATCTCAAATAAAGATATTCAATTTAAATGCTTGGAACACCTTAGTGATTGCAAGTAACTCGTAAACAAGGGGCAATGTTGGTTTATTTTACCATGAAACTTCAGTGATTGTTCATTGAACCAAAATAAAGCAAATGTGAGTTGGCCCTCATATGACCACGATGTAGTGCTCAAATTACCCCTCTTTCGTAAAATTAGAATTTTTATGAAGAGAGGGTAATTTTAGGCTCAAAAAATGAAAATTTGTGAAATGCCATAAAACATAACTCCTTCAATGAAATTGGAATTTTCATGAAGGGAATGTCATCATAGGCTCATGAATGAAACATGAAACTAAAAAAAAATGAAATTCCGGCCCAAAATGGAAACTTTCTATTTTCGGATTTTTTAAAATCTGTAATAAAATAGCAACTTCGATGAATTTTTAAAAATACTAAACAACTCCGAAAATGAAATTTTAAACTGCATATTGGAATTCTGTAGTATAACCTACGCAATGGTGAAATTATTTTTGGATTTTGACATTTTTTAAATGTTTATTTTAATGCCTGAAAATTTAAAAAAAGTTAAAATTTCTAGAAAATAAAATGTAGAAAATGAAAATGAAATGCAAAAAATGGAACACAAGATACATTCAGTTTGATGCTATCCTATTCTGACAAAATCGAAGATGTGAGGTTTTCATGCATGCAACCTAACCTATTGGACTTGCAAAACAAGCACAATCCGGATAAGCTAAGTGCTGGCTCCTAGGGTTTCAAATGAGGTTTTCAGATTTAAACATTTGCATGAAGCAACCAAGAAAACTTGCATAAACTCCATTTACAAGCCTAAAATCTGAAAAGGGGAAAAATAGACATTTAATATTGCATGCAGAAAATGACTCCTTTCTTGTCCATAAAATGCAACTTTCTAAAACTCTCTGTATTAAAAATTTGTCATTTTACAATAACAGAAATTTCTGGTTTTCCCAAACCAGTCCATGGAAGAAAAACAGCCCAAACAGGTCCATAATGACCCTCTTGCCTTCAAACCTGCAACTCTGCTTGTAGCAATTTCCAACCCCTCAAAACATCCTTGCCTGGCATATTTAAAACTTTTCAGGAAGCTTTTCGCTTCATTTTACAATGGTTGTTCGTTTCATCTTCCTTTGTGCATGCATGTGTTTCGGTTTCCAAAAAAAACTTTTTGTTTCTATTTTGTGGCCCTTCGTTTCATTTTCTCCACATGGGCTTGCGTCCGTTTCCTTCCGTGTGTAATGACCATCTTAAATGATTTCAAATCATTAAAGATTCCTTATGTAACATTTTGTCTTATTCATTGGATTTTGTCCTTATGTCCACGTCATTATGCAGGTCTGTTACCTTGGCAAAAATCGAACATGTCGCAAAATCGTGACACTTCTTGTTTCTCTGCTTGCCTGCCCCTTTTGAATTGCAAAAATGCAACATGTCGCGATATCACGACACTTTTTCTTTCTTGTTCTTCCTCTTCTCGTTTGGCCGCGAAAATGCAACATGTCGTGATATCGCGACACTTTTTATTTCTTTTGTTTTGGCTGCAAAAATGCAACATGTCACGATATCGCGACACTTTTTCTTTCTTGTTCTTCCTCTTATGTTTTGGCTGCGAAAATGCAACATGTTGCGATATCGCGACACTTTTTATTTCTTGTTCTTCCTCTTCTGTTTTGGCCACAAAAATGCAACATGTCGCGATATCGCGACACTTTTTCTTTTGGCCGCAAAAATGCAACATGTCGCGATATCACGACACTTTTTCTCTTTTGGCCGCGAAAATGCAACATGTCTCTTTTAGCTGTGACGACGCAACATGTCGTGATATCGTGACACTTTTTCTCTTTTGGCCGCGACGATGCAACATGTCACGATATCGCTACAATTTTTCTCTTTTGGCCGCGACGATGCAACATGTCGCGATATCGCGACACTTTTTCTCTTTTGACCGTGACAATGCAACATGTCGCGATATCGTGACACTTTTTCTCTTTTGGCCATGACAATGCAACATGTCACGATATCGTGACACTTTTTCTCTTTGCTCTCTCCCTTTGCTTTGGACCGCAAAAATGCAACATGTCGTGATATCGCGACACTTTTTTCTCCTTGTGGTGTTTTGCTTTTTCTTTGATCTTTAGCATATGGGCCACTTCGGTCTTCTTGGAAACTATGCAAAAGGGGGGTCCCCAATTTTGGGGTACATTGTGGAGCAGCCACAACAAATCTCTTTTGTACAAGGTTTGGAGATCCTTTCAAAACTCCTTCATCCATATAATCAAAAAAATATGGAAGCTAACAAATCTAGAACTAAATTATATTGGAATGAAATTCGAATACATTATTTTTACTATCTCCTTTGTTTAAATGGTTTGGTTGCTTCTGGTTAAATAGTTTCAACAACGTCAAACAACAACACAACCACTAACATATCACCCAAAATGTATTTTTCTCATCGGATATCATTTGGCTTGCTAAGATCATTTAATTCTAAAAACATTGGAGGATGACATCTAATGACTTATGGGTAGGTTACCAAGGTCTAACAGTCTCATCTTCAATGAAATAACATTGATGAAGGCATTGCATTCATATCACTCAGTAAGAACAATTCATTTCAATCGATAACCTAGAAAAAGAAAAGGACGACATCAAAAATGTTGCAATAATCGATGACGTCGCAAAAGAAAAGAAACCACGAAGTTATTAAGCAAACATTATGATTTTATATGCTAAACCATCAATCCTATTCATGTGTTCAATACAACTCAATTGGATTATAAACCAATGACGGTAGGTCTATCGTCATAAAAGTTGGGATTTAAACTCTTATTGATTGCTACAACACTCTCAAAATTATTTTTTAATTATTATTTACACTATTAAACTTATTCTCTAGGGACGTCGCCAAAGAATTTATTCACGACAACAAAAAATGTTGGCAATAAGCACACCTTCAACGAAGACACAATAGAGAGACCCAATCAACTCAAGATAATTTCTTTCAGTCGTTATAGCCAAAACATAAACTCAAATATCACGGAGCAACCAACATATAAAGTAAAAAAATTATAAATTTACCAAAATTTACTTGTCCATTAAATTGTAACACCATACATATTTCACACCACACAAATGGTATTAAAGTGAACTCTTAACTATGAATGAGTTAATAACATTTAAAAAAATTGGAACGTATCCCAAATGGTAGAGTATACAGTACAAATATTATTTGAAAGATACAAAAGTTTTACATGACATTTGAGAGAATAATTTCCATCAAAAATTTCGTAGTGTCACATTTTATGAATTTCCTTCATTCGATAGGAGGCAAACGACTCAACGAAAGAAAATGGATTTCAGTTCTTCCAGGTAAAATCTTAGAGATATCTACTCCTTAATAACCTTTGTGGCTAAACTACGGTCTCTACCATTCGAGATAGCATACAGCAAACCTCCAAGGATTAGAGTGGCCAATTCTAATGATGGATGCATTCTAATCCTTTTATGCAAATAATCTAAAGCAATTTCTATATTAATATTTCATTGTCAATCACTTTCTTGCAATCATTTACTGCTATATTTGAATAATTAACTCCAAATATAATTATGTAGTAATCTATGTCTTTTTAGATGTGCAATATATACAACACAAAGAAGTTCGTTCCCTCAATAATTAAAAAAAAGACACAAAGAATGTTCAATTTATTATATATAACCATATCTTAAATTCCTTGATGAACTTCTATTCAACATTTATCCAAGAGTCTCCATACTTCATATCAACATCATAATCAAACAGTTAGGATTTTCCAACTTGACAAAACTACTGTTGAGTGATTTTTTGATCACTGTCGTCGTCTCCACTTCTTTTTAGCCAAACTAAGAGAGTGCCAATTGAACTTTGTTTCTCCTTTTAATAGATGGTTTATACATAATTCTAAGTGACATTTATAATGTTCCATGCAGTCATCCACCTTCATGGTCTGCCAGGTGTATTACGGTAGGTATACATGGCCAAAGTAATTTAAATTTACATTTTAAATTCTAACTTATATTTAATTTATTTAATTTTAATTAATTTTTAATTTAATTTAATTTATATTTTATTATATATGTTATTATTATTATTATTATTATTATTGTTATTATTATATTAATATATATTTAATATTACTAAAAGAAAAATATTATATTAGTTTTTAGAGAAATGCAATCAATGATCCAAAAACAAGGTACAAAAAACCTAAATGCAGATACATGGATGCAACTACATGGACCTCTTGACGGGTGTATTGCAAATATGATCTTTCATACCAATAATTGCAAATACCCCACCGCTCATCATATCCCCTTATCTTACATTTGCGTCATTGCTCTTCATCTGCCAACAGGAGGAGGTATCTTTCTCTCGATCTGCTTCTTCTATGAAAGGTACCTGTTACTGCAACCACAAATTGATCAACAATATCTCATCTTTGCAGATGAAGTAAGCATACTGACAGCTAAATTTTGGAGGGATGTTACATTCTCCCCTCTAGAATAAAACACAGTCCTTGTGTTTTTAATGTTCATTCAAATATGACATAGCAAAATATTAATTCATCAACATGATAACTATATTCACATTCATTCATTACTAAACAAAAGATATTATATTATTTTTCAAACAAAATAGAAATTGTCTTTGCATAGTAGCCACATCTTCCCACGTGGCATTTTTTCTTCTGAGCATTGGTCCCATTGGACCTTACATTGTTCAACATTACTTTTTCTAAGCTGCTTTGTTCTAAAACTAAGGATTTTGACTGGTCTTACTTCAATGCAGAGGGGATCGACCATCTACAAATGATCAACATTCCAAACATGTGAGGGATCTAAGATATATTTCTTGAGGAGGGACACATGGAAAGTATTATGGATTTTCGACAAGCTAGATGGCAAGGCCAACTTATAGGCAACTGGGCATATTTTATCAATAATTGCAAAAGGACCCATTAATATAGGACTAATCTTAGAGGATTTAATTGAGCTCTTGTATGGTTTAACCCTTAGGAATTCTTTGTCTCCCACAGAGAATTCCCTTGGTGTTATTTTAAGTTTTGCATAGTTCTTATGCAATCTAAAGCTTCTTTAAGCCTCTAACATATTTCTTTAAGTTGTTCCTCCATTTCCTTAACAGTAGCCAACCCAATTACTACCCGATATTTTAAATTATTCCAAGATAACGACATCCTGCACCTTCTCCCATACAGGACCTCAAAAGGAACCATGCCTAATGTGGTATGAAAACTGTTGTTATATGCAAATTCTACTAAGAAGAGGTAGTCTTCCTACTTTTTATGATGATCCATACAGTACATTCATAACATATCCTCTAAGACTTGATTAACTCATTCAGTTTACCCATTAGTTTTTGGATGATAGACATAACTAATTTTAAGCTTTGTGTCCCATACCCGGTGTAATGCTTGCCAAAATTCAGAAGTAAAATGAGAGTCCCTATCAGAGATGATTACTTTCGAAAAAAAATGTAGCTATACCACTTCCTTGAAAAATTTATGTGCTACAGTAGATGCATCATCTTTTACATCACCAGGTATAAAGTGTGCCACCTTAGTTAATTTATCGACTACTACCAGAATGATGTCATGTTTAAAGAGGGTTTTAGGTAACCCAACTATGAAGGCCATAGTAATGACCTACCATTTTTAGTAGGAATCTTGTGTGGGTATAAACATCCGATAGGGTTAAGTGCTCTACCTTAACCTTATGACATTCTAAACATCTTGCCACAAATTCTATAATATCCCTTTTCATCCCTAGCCAGTAGTAATTCGTTCTCATATTCTCATGCATCTTCACCCCTCTTGGATGTGCTGATTAAGGAACGTAATGTGCTTCCTACATAAGCATATTTCTTAGGCCTTGGTTATTTGGAATGACCACTCTATCCTAAAATATAGCGTATCATCCTTAATTTCAAAGTCTTTTGCTTTTTCAGATCCTTGCCTAATTAGACCATGACATATTTAACAAAATTAATCTTTATTTTGCAATTCTCTTATTTGCTCAACTACCCCATATTGACATTGGGATATAGCAGCTATATGCATTCTCCCACTCAAGGATTTTGCCAATTTATTCTCTTTCCCTTTTATATACTCAATGCCAAAGTCATATTCTGCTAGAAATTCCATCCAACATCGTTGTCTTGCATTCAAAAATGGCTGAGTGAAAATGTATCTCAGGCTCTGGTGATCTGTCTCGAGCTCAAAAGGTTTACCAAGTAGGTAATGCCACCAAATTTTAAGAGCATACATGATCACAGATAATCCCAAATCATATGTGGTATAGTTTATTTCATGTTTCTTAAGCTTTACATATTCATAAGCTATGACACCCTCTTCCTACATTAGAAATCCACCTAATCCTTCAATGGATGCATCAGTGCAAACTGTAAATGGTAGGTTAGGATATGGTATTTTAAGAATAAGAGTAGTTATTAACCTCTCCTTAAGATTTATGAATACTTATTCACACTGATTCGTCCATTTAAAGGCCTTTCCTTTCTTTTGAAGGTTAGTTATTAGATATGCAAGTTTAGAAAAACCTTTCACAAAATGTTTGTAATATCCTACCATTCCCATAAAAATTTGCACTTTAGTGATGTTTGTAGGTGCAGACCAATCTATGATGGCTTCTATTTTCTTTGGGTTGATGAAAACTCCTTCAAAAAAAATCACATGGCCTAGATATTGCACTTGTGGAGAATATAACTCACATTTAGACAACTTACCATATAAATGATTTTTCTTGAGAACCTCGAGAACAACCCTCATATGCTGATCATGCTCTTATTTTCTCTAAGAATAGATTAATATATCATCTAAGAATATGAGCACAAAATGATCTAGTTGTTCTCAAAATACACTGTTCATCAGGTTCTTAAATATTTTTGTAGCATTAGTTAACCCAAAAGTTAATACTGTAAACTCATAATGGTCGTATATGGTTCTAAAGGCAGTTTTGTGGGTGTCTTCCTCCCGAATCCTTAGTTGATGATAACTAGACCTGAGGTCAATTTTTGAGAATATTGTGGCCGCTTTTAATTGATCAAAGAGGTCATCAATTCTATGTAGGGAGTACTTATTTTGATAGTCATCTTATTGAGCATTCAATAGTTGATGCACAGTATTAATGACCCATGTTTTTTTAACGAATAGAACTAGTGCACTCCATGGAGAGACACTGGGATTAATAAGTCCTTTCTCCAATAGATCATGAAGTTGGGTCTTAAGTTCCTGTAGTTTGATAGGGATAATTCTATATGGTTATTGAGCAATGGGTGTTGCTCCAAGCAAAAGCTATAGAAAAGTTAAATTCTCTTTGGGACAGAATACCTGACAAGTCTTTTGGAAACACATATCAAAACTCGTTCAATAATAGATATTTTTGGAAGAGGCCTGAACTAGACTTAGTTTCCTCTTTTTTATTAAGTTTGACTACAAATATCATTACACATTTCCTTATGGCATTTTTGAATTGCATGGAAAAAAAATATGTGGTTCAAATGAATCTTGTCCACAATAGATTTGAACTCTTTGCTTAGTGTCATTAGTAAATTATAGCCATATCTCTTCAAAATTCACTAGGGATTTATGGACCTTAAGCCAATCAACACCTAGTATAATGTCGAAGGCATGTAATGGGGCTACATACAAGTACCAACTTGTTTTCCCTTGTGGTAAGGAAATATGGGGGTCAAATAGACACTGACTAATGGTATAGGTTTGTCTAGACCCATATTCAACCTTCCACCCATTTACCATAAACCTCGGCTTTTCCAGTATGTCCCTCAAGATGCTAGAAGAAATAAAGATATTAGTTGCTCCACTATAAACTAAAATGCATACATTACTATCATAAATATTATCATTTATTAGAAAAGGTGTTGCTTGACCATCTCACTTAGAGTTACCTGTAGCAGCATAATATTTATGCGCAGGCTCCTCTAGTTATTTTCTTCTATCTACTCTTTGGGGATATTTGTCAGCATAATGTGAACCCTGATAGATATATCATCCATATCATGGAGCTATTTCTCTTCTATTGCCTTCATCACATTCCTAGGTGGTTGATCCTTGTACATGAGTTCTCTAATCATTTCTTTCTTTGTAGTTTCTTCTATCTTGATTACCTCTATTATTCTGATACCTGTCTTGACTGCCCTTGTTTCCTTGGTATTTGTTTATGTTCCTATAAAATATGGACCTATATCCATCCTTACCTTTATTACCAAGATATTTTCCCCACCTTGTTGAACCAATACTATTTTTTTGAGATTCTTCTCTTTCAAATACTTTTTTATAATAGGCCTTCCTGGCCTTTTGGTTATTCTCCTCTTGATGAGCCAAATCACATGCTTCAGTGAGATATTTTGGTTTTAACAAAGTGATCGAAGATCCAATATTTGGATGCAGTCCTAAGATAAAATTTTTCACCTTGATTTTTGTTCTCTTTTCATATTCATGCACATATTTTAACAACTTCACAAATATTTGGTGATATTCATTAACCATAATGTTTTCTTGACTCAATTTCGAGAATTCACAAATTTTTCAACATAAAATTGTAGAGTTAAGAAATTTTCCTTGAATTATTTTAAGAATGTATCCCATGATACATCAACGACTTCAACATGATTTATCTTCTTGTAAGTATTCCACCAATCGACAACTAGACTAGTTATATGAAAAAATGCCCAATAAGTCTTTGATTCAAATGAGAGAGGTTTAACGACAAAGTAGGCATCAACTTCATTTAACCATCTCTCTGTTGCCTCTCCATTTCCCTTGCCATCAAATTTTGAAATATCAAAATTTCTCATATCTTTATTTAATTCAGCGTCCACTTTCTTTCTTCCAACTTCCACAGATGCTCCTTCCTCTACATTCTCGGGCTCTTTTCCCTTTGTCAAATTTTCTATTATCTTCTATTGTTGTGCTATCAATTCTTGTTGTTGAGCTAACTGGCCCCTTTACTGGTCCATATATTCCATAATTTGATATTTTTGTTGCTCCATATGTTCTATAATTTGGGCCTTCTGTTGCTCCATATGCTCATTTTGTTGACTCATTTGATCTTGTGACAGTTGAATCATTTTGATTAACTTGTCATATATTTGGATAGGTTATTTTTCTTTCCTAACTATTCTGTGAGGTTTCCCAACCTCTTCCTCAGTTATTGTTCTCACAATCCTTCGAAGGAATCTTTTATATTTTTAGCCAACCCTTCCTGTTGGGCTATAGTAGGTCTTTTTAAGGAGCTTAATATCACTCCAAATTCCATTTGATTGAAAGAAAAAGAGTTATGTTAATTTTTTGGGTTAGACCTTCCAAGTTGCTATAGTCAAGATAAGTTTTCCAAAGTTTCATAGCCTAGGGATTCACAACCTAGGAATTTGATACCAATTGTAACAACCCAAGTCCTACCCACCTGGTTGTCCAATCTAGTACTTCCTATTGGAGTCACAAAGCAAAATTTTTGGTTGAGACTCAAGGTAAAAAGGTGTTTTAATGATTACCCAACAATTAATTAGTATGAGGTATGTAAATTCTTCCATGTTTGTGGAACCTAGATCGCTGCAGACAATCGCCCAAACGATTGAGTTTAGCTATGTCCCATATAATAGTGCCTATTAGTGAACTTATCCTCTCATATCGATATCCCAAGTTCACGATAAGTGTTTACCTAGAGGTTGGATGCATAACTTACCCATCCCTTAGCATGGTCATTTCAAATACCTTGATCATAATTTTTGTATTTTAAATTGCCATGCTAAGGAGTAGCGTGAACATACCTTGTGCCTAGTTGAGATTCTACCTTCCCTGGAATTCAACTAGGGACCACTAATGCCCTGTCTTGGGACCAGATATCACTTTACTTGGCACAACTGATGACAAGACATCCCATACCATCTTGATGTTGAGCAATTACTCCTAGTCAGCCAATAATAAAGTGATCCTTCATAGTACTACTCGTTTGGTAGCCTAAGAGTGATGTTCCATACTGTCCTCTTTTACCTACTCGACATGACCCTTCCCGTTAGGAGTACAACTACCCTTGAATCTCAGTAACTGACCTTCCCTCAATTATTGGCATTGGGTCAATATTTTCTTCCTTCCTACCTAATGAAAAGTAGTTGGTTTACAAGGATAGTCTTTTAGTGTATTTGTAATCAAAGTGTTTTATCAAACTAAAATAGTGATAAACAAATTAAACACACTCACATTAGTATACCTACATTTACAGATAATATTTGATAATCTATTTATTTAATTTTAGCATCAAATATTATTCATTACATAAAAATTCTATATAATCAACCAATTATTTTTCAATATAAGGATATTGTCACATAACTTTTAGAAAGAAAGCATGTTACTTTAAAATGATTTACTGTAAATCATAAAATATTTTAGCCTCTAATTTCAAAATAAGGACTACTATCTTCCTATGCATCTATTAATAATAATAAAAACTTTCTTTGACAAAGTAAACATAACACATTACTAACTTTTACATATGAAATAACCTTTTAAATAAGAAATAGTTTTTTCCATTTAAACTTTCAATATAAAGAAATCAACTTATAATAAAATGCTATTAGTATATATCTTCTCACTATAAAGCTATTAATTTTGAAATCAATAGTAAAAGTACGTCTATACACACATTTATTTGAATGAAGGATTTTTTTATAATATTAAATTTTAAATAAAGTTACACCTATGCCAATTTGACTTTTTCATTTTAATATTCACTTAAACTAAAGTTAAACGTGTGCAAAAGAAACTAAAATCAAATCATTTGCAATAGTTTTTGCTAGGGATATTTTAATGTTTCCATATAACATTAGATGGTTTCCTTGAGTAATATTTAGTAGTATCTCTTTATTCATGCCATTCAAACTTTGTTAAACCTAGCTTGTTTATAGTCTTATTGAAACAATTTGCAAGAGTAATACTCTATTTGGACAATACTGCGACATGACACTTGGTACATATAGGAATTATAACCAATGGCTACCGTTTTTCCATAATTCACTTGGAAAATTCGAAGGCGATTCCAGGTATAGACATTCCTTAAATTCTAACAAGGGGGTGGTAGCCACATTAGGGTATCTTTACACGATAGAAACTAGGAGAGAGAGAGAGAGTACTCCAAACATTATTATTTTTTTAAGTTTTCCTAAAGGTGTTATACACTAAACATACTTGTAAAATTACAATAAGCTTTGCCCGATAACAACATCACTCATCAAAATAAGGTTCATTAACATATTTAAAATATGGAAGCTAAAAAATCTAGAAGAACTAAATTGTATTGGAATGAAATTCAAATACATTATTTTTACTATCTCCTTTGTTTAAATGGTTTGGTTGCTCCTAGTTAAATATTGTCAATGTATCAAATGACAACAAAGCCACTAACATATCACCCAAAATATATTTTGCTCACCATATATCATTTGGCTTGCTAAGATCATTTAATTCTAAAAACATTGGAGAACGAAATCCAATGACTTATGGGTAGGTTACCAAGGTCTAACAGTATCGTCTTTGGTGAAAGAACATTGGTGAAGGCATTGCATTCATATCACTCAGTAATAACAATTCATTTTAGTCGATAACCTAGAAAAATAAAAGGATGACATCAAAAATGTCCCAACAACTAATGACGTCGCAAAAGAAAAGAAACCACGAAGTTATTAAGCCAACATTATGATTTTATATGCTAAATCGTCAATCCTATTCATGTGTTCAATAAAACTCAATTGGGTTATAAACCAATAGTGGCAGGTCTATCATCAACAAATATGAGATTTAAACTCTTATTGATTTCTACAACACTCTCAATTTTTTTTTTTACTATTATTTACACTATTAAACTTCTTCTCTAGGGAAGTTGCTAGAGGATTTATTCACAGTAATGAAAAGCATTGGCAATAACCACATATTCAACGAAGACACAATGGAGAGATCCAATCAACTCCAAATCATTTTTTTCAGTCGTTATAGCCAAAACATAAACTCAAGTATCACGTAGAAACCATCATATAAAGTAAAAAAATTAGAAATTTACCAAAATTTACTTGTCCATTAAATTGTAACACCATACATATTTCACACCACACAAATGGTATTAAAGTGAACTCTTAACTATGGATGATTTAATAACATTTTAAAAAATCCTAGAACATATCCCAAATGGTAGAGTACACATACAAATATTATTTGAAAGATACACACGTTTTACAGAGCGTTTGATAGAAAAACTGCCCTTAACAATTTCATAGTGTCACATTTTATGAATTTTCTTCATTCGATATGAGGCAAACGACTCAGAGAAATAAAATGAATTTTAGTTCTTCCAGGCAAAATCTTAGAGACATCTAGTTCTTAATAACCTTCATGGCTAAACTACAGTATCTACCATTCGAGATAGCAGGCAACAAACCTCCAGGGATCAGAGCGGCCAATTTTAACTATGGATGCATTCTAATCCTTTTATGCAAAAAATCTAATGCAATTTCTATATTAATATTTCACTATCAATCACTTTCTTGCAACCATTTACTGCTATATTTGAATAATTAACTCCAAATACAATTACGTACTGATCTATCTTTTTAGATGTGCAATATATACAACACAAAGAAGTTCGTTCCCTCAATAATTAAAAAAAAGACACAAAGAATATTCAGTTTTTATATATATATATATATATATATATATAACCATATCTTAAATTCCTTGATGAATGTCTATTCAACATTTATCCAAGAGACTGTACTTCATATCAACATCATAATCAAACAATCAAGATTATCCAACCTAATAAAACTGCTACTGAGTGATTTTCTGAACATTGTCGTCGTCTCCACTTCTTTTCAGCCAGACTAAGAGAGTACCAATTGAACTTTGTTTCTCCTTTAAATAGATGTTTTATGCATAATTCTAAGTGATATTTGTAATTTTCCATGCAACCATCCACATTCATGGTCTTCCAGGTGTATTACGATAGGTATAAATGGCCAAAGTACTTTAAATTTAATTTTTTTAATTCTAACTTATATTTACTTTATTTAATTTTAATTTAATTTAATTTAATTTTATTATATATATTTATTTATTATATATTATATATATATTTAATATTACTAAAAGGAAATTTTTAGAGAAATATGATCAATAATCCAAACACAAGGTACAAAAAACCTAAATGCAGCTACATGGATGCAACTACATGGACCACTTGATGGGTGTATTGCGAATATAATATTTCATCCCAATAATTGCAAATACCCCGTCGCTCATCATATCCTCCATATTACCTTTTCATCGTTGCTCTTCATCTTCCAATGGGAGGAGGTATCTTTCTCTCGGTCTGCTTCTACAGAAGGTACATGTTCCTACAATAACAGACTGATCAATAGTATCTCGTCTTTGCAGATGAAGTAAGCATACTGGCAGCTAAATTTTGTAAGGATGTTACACCTAGAATTTATATTAATGTAAGTCATTTTTTCTCTTAAATATCTAATAGAGATTTTGCTATCTTCATTAATATTGAAAGCATTTTTAAAAGGTTTTACTTATATGTATTAGGTGATACAACTATAACAATAAAATACTATCTATTGTAAGTTGTACTTATTTTAGTCTTCATCCTACAATTGAACATTATGTAATGAGAAAATTAGTTGGTTTTCCTAGTGTTATAAAATATATCAAATGGCATTAGCTTAATCAATTAGATTCCTTGACTTCCAAGGAGAAGACCAAGGTTCAAATCTTGCCAAATGATACATGCATAATTGCCAAGTTAGTGTTAAACCGCCATGTGGTCATCATGTAATACAAGTGGGATCTCGTTTCAATCCCATTTAACCCATTGAAAAGAGTTACTCATGGAATATATAAATCTCCAACAATGAATGGAGCTAATAACTATGTAGATCTTACGATTTTTTTATCATATTGAAGCTAAGATAAAAAAAAAATTCTACCTAATACTAGTGTTCATTACAAGCCTTAAGAGTATGCTAGTTTTCATTTATAATTATTCTTTAGTTTTACTTGACTTATGAAAACTTGAGCACCTTAAGAAGATTCATAATAACATGTAAAATAGTATTGGATTGTTCTTTTTTTTTATATGTTTAGTAGGAAGTATATAATAGCAATCCCTCCTTTATCTTTAGTAGCCCTTGTGATCCTAACCATAGTAGTCAACGTGAATAAATTTGCAATCCTTTTCAATGGTGCTATTGGATTGGAACTTGAGAGTATTACAACAGAGAGCCCATAATCCCATAGAACACTTTGGGATCAAAATTACAACAAAGAACAATGATTACATTGTATTTATTTAGTTCATGCATTGTGTGTAAACACAACATAGTCTAATAAACTCTCATTAGATAAAGCTTTAACAAAAGTTAAGCAAACATATACTTTGGGAGCTTCCATATTATGTATTATAATTGGATTAGGAGTGGCACAATTTGGCATGTCAAGTGCAGACACCTGAAAGTTACACATTACCACTTCTCCCATCATCACGGTTGATCAATTTGCAAAACCTATAAAATTTGCATATATTAACCTCAAAACACTATTTATTTATCAAAAACCCTATTTTTGCACTATTCATAAGCCCCCTTGGGTCACTTAAGCCCTTTTCTATGCTTAACTTTGGGTCCCCATGCGACCAATCATCTTTGACTAACCTTGGTCAAAGTCACTTCATAGTCAAACTCCATCCCATGGTCAACCTAACTCATGGCCACCTCACCTAGTCTACTCTTTGACTAGCCTAGGCTCCACCTCATCCATTTGACCTTAATATAACCTAGGGTCAACCTAAGTAGGGTTAATCTTAACCCTTGATCCACACATCTTCCCATGAACATTTAGGGCCTTAAATAAATTTTGAAAAATTTTGTGTCCCAAAGCATGGGAGGTATGGTGAGTCACCCTCCACCTCACCCAAAAGTCAACATCTAACCTAGGGTCAACCTAACCCTAGTCAGACTTAACCCTTGCTCCATTTCAAATCCCCATGTGCATTTAAGTTCATAAATGACATTTGAGGACTTTTGGATTTCAAAGCATGGGGTAAGGGTGAGTCATATTCCACCTCACCCAAGTCAAATCTTAACCCATGGTTAATCCTACTATGATTAGGATTTAACCCTTACTCCACTCCACATCCCCATGCTCATTTATGACATGTAGGTGGGTGAGGGATTCTCTCATCCAAATACACTTATGAGGCATGCCATATCAGGGGACACCTTGTAGGGGACACCTCAGGAGACACCTCATGGGACACCTCAACCCCCTCTAACCTCTCCAAATTCTATAAATAGAGTTTTTTTTCCTCCATATTCAAGAATCCACAATTTGCATACCTAGACTCTACCAAAATCCATCTAGGCTACACTATATTCCATCACTCACTTTGCTATCAATCTCCATCAATCACCACATAAAACACATTTTTGAACCCTTTTATGTCCCAAATTGCTCTTTGTTATAGGTCCTAAAGGTGACACAATGAATACAAGAGCTCCAACATCAATATAAGACCATTTTACACCACCCAAAATTCTATTGGGATATCACATTCAAGGTTGCAAGGTAACTTGCAACCCAAATAGTCGTACCTTAAGGTGCGACCCTTTTCAAGGGCTAGTTTCAAACACAAGAAGGGTAGCAAACCCTCCAAGTAAGTAAGTATCACTATTCAAACTAGTTTTGAAAATATTTTTCATGCTTTTGTAATGAACTAGTTTCATTTCTAGCATCATTTCTTCTATAAACATGAGGGATTTGTTGAGATAGGCCCCAAATGTTCTAACCCTTTTTTGTAGGTCTTGAGGAAATTTTTGAATTATAGTTGCACACAAGCAATAAGCTCACTCATATTTGAAGATTTTTTGGAAGACCTTTGGGTGTTGTTGACCCCATCACTGGGAGAGGGGCTTTCACCTCTTAAAACCCTATTTTATGGCCTCCAAAGGCACTTTTGTAAAAGGGATTTTTTTTAACCCCCTTAATCATAAATTGAAAATAGCATCAATTTTTCATCAGTTCATTTTGGCATGCCCTATGGGATCCCCACCTTGTTATTTATTTTTTGCTAACTTTTTAGCTTGATAATTGATATTTTACTATCTTTTTGTGCTACAGGTACCACAAAACCAACATAGAACCTTAAAAAATATTGAAACACAAATCAGGTACAAGATAGAGGTCTTTATGGTCTATGAGCCAAGGCCACATGGTAAGGTGTGACCATTTTAGTCATAATATATCCTGCAACTGCATAAAGTGCTCCTAAAACTAGTTCAAAAATCAATTTCTACACAACCAACAACTCCATATTTGCACGTAAGTATGGGGGATTGATTTTCCCTCACAAGAGATTGCTATCTCCATTGCCACTAGACCTTATTAGGCCAAACTACCCAATTATAATGACATCCCCATAGGTGTAATCGATCATCTTTATCTTACTTTTAGCTTTTGCAAAACTCAGTACCACACCATCTTGCAATGTTTCACTTTGTAATTTCATTCATGTTATGTAGAGAGTTTTTCATTACCAAAACTATCATTCTATCTTTTGTTGTTCTAGGTAACCTATACAAAAACTAGCTACCATACTACATAGACTATAAACAAGCCCAAAATTGGAAAAAATCCACTTTTATTTGGGTCACAAGTCAAGGTGCGACCATTTGAGTTGTAGGGTAACCTGCGACCAAATATGAGATATAGTTTAGATCCAAAAATTTAGTCACAGAGATATTCAAGAGTTGGGAACCACATGTAAGCTCAAAAAAACCTATATATTTGGTTAAAAAACAACAAGTTTAATTTAAAAATTTTGGCATATTTTGCTTTTACAAAAGCCCCAAAATCACTTTAGGCAATTCACAAAATGCATCTCTTTTACTTTTTAGCTTTACAAAATGCTCCAAATTGATTTGGTCACATTTTTTTTTTATCATTTGCTTAAAAAGGCTCCAAATCACATTGGTCAACTTTCAAAATCTCTTTATTTTGATTCAATAGATGTTAGTTAGTTAAATGCTTGCATTACATAGAATTTAAACACTTGCACAAGGTTTTAAGAGGCCTTATAACATCTTCATATTTATGAGTTGAGAACAAAACTTGAATTGTCTCATATATAAATCTCTAAAATACATCTAGCCATAATATTAACAAGCATATCTTGGCTAGTGTAAACAAATTTACGCCTAAGCAAGTCTTAGAACAACTCATTGAAATCAAACAATTTTCCTTGTTTCTCCTTAGCATAAGTTTTATCTTTTTACAAAACACAATTTGCATTGCTTGTCTCACATTCCTTTCATTTCCAAAAGGTATTCTATTTCACACAAAAAAATAAGTCAAAAAGGCATTACTCTTGCTCAACTTAGTTTATTTTTTTTGCATTTCAAGATTTCTAGGTAAACCACTCACACACTTCATGTATTTCATATATTGGTAAGGTTGGATTTCATCACCAACCCCCAATCAAGACCAATGATATTGGAATTCATATCCTTCCATTGGCTCACCCCCTAAACACCATAGTAGCCCCCACGAGTGATTTTCTAGACTTCATCACCAGAGAATCCCCTACTCTTGAGATATCCTTAGGGTAGGTTAGGATTAGATGCCCCTGCTCATAGGGCTTCATATAATTAGTGAGTATGCAATTATTGTTTATGACTAATCCTATCCGAGGGTGAAGCGAAAGCTCGACTATGCAACTAGCAAGTCTTATAGAGTGTCACCTCTTTCTTAAGAGGTTCTATATATCTCCCCTCTAGGTTACCTAAGCCATTGCCTTCAATAGAAGTTATTTGCCCATGTGTGCATAGTTACCCATCGCATGCCTTTGGGTATAACAGGAAACTGCATGTGAACATGCCTTCATAAGTCATATCCGCTACCTATTTTTCTATTTTAGGGTTTGTTACAAAATCATAAACACACTTTGTTATAAAAAATTCTTGTTAATTGCTTTAATCATTAAATAGGCTGATTTCTATTGGAAAATTTATTACAAAATCTCAAAAATAGGGTTCCAAACAACCCCAAAAATAGTCCAAGCAATTCTTTTATCACTATAACTAGTTTTCATCATAGTCATAGGTTAAGGTACAAAAAAAATAGTTACAAGTTAACTTGTGACCGAAACCTTTGTCTCATAGATAAACTCAAACACCACAAAAACACTCATACAACTATCATCTTGGCCTAAAATTATCAAAAACTTAGTTTTTCAACCTATCAATCTTCAGTCACTATCCTTACCCAAGGTTTAATCTTGAGTGAAAATACTCCTAGCTATGGATATTTCTCCCATGATACCTTATTATCCAACTAATTCATCAAGGCATTCAAAGGAAACCACCTCTACCCATTATTGGAATTCATCTATTTCCTATCATTCCTCATGCCTAACTCGTATGTCAAGCAATAGGATTTCATCCTATGATCATGACCTCAGGTATTGAGCTAGCCATATCACTCCCCCTATTGAGCTCTCATGTGAGAACTGATATCTCCTCTTTGTATCAATCTCCATCACATAATTTGCACCCTTTTCAAGTACCACATTCTCCACCTCTTCTTATATCATCTCATTTTCCATTCCAATAGGACCAATTGATGAGCATGCCATAACCTCCTTGTCCTCATTTTTCTCCTTCATCTTACTCATATTCACATTCTTACCCATATCAATCAATCTCAACCCCTCATTTTATTTATATGTGACACATCTTAGAGTGCCTTAACAATATTGAGTTGCGGTTGAGTGATTATCGATGTCATACACTTGCCCATTTTTCTAGCTATGAGAGCTCGTAGAATGACTCCATTTCAAAAAACTTCTCATCTTCAATGGTGGTGTTGTTTGCAACCTAGGCAAGCAATCACACCATTGCCACCTAATCAATATCTCACTTACCAACAATGCCCTTCGCATTCACCTCATAATGGGCCCCTCTCTAAGCCTTTATCTCATATTTTTCAATAATTGTATGACATAAAATTCATGATCCAAATTGTCAAATGCCTTGAACCTACAATGAGCATCAATTTTACATCTATCATCGCCAGCAAGGGCATGATATTAAAAACTATCACATTTTAAAACTAGTCCACAATATGATTGTTGAGGAGGAAATACAAAAAAATGATCCTACGTCATCTTCCAATGAGAATTTTGATACATCTCCAACTCAATTTTTTCAACCAATACCACCATGACCACCAAAAGGCACTTTCACATCTCCTCATATACCTCAATAAGTTCATAATATCAATAACTGTATTTTATACCAAGATGTTAGTCATACCAATATTTTGACTAGCAATCCATGACCTATTAGACGATATCTTTCAACAAAATAACATTTATTTTGCTTCACTACACTCATCATCCATTGTTTTCTCAATTATATTCTAATTGCTTGTACTTCCCTTCTCCAAAATTCTTCTCTTCTCTCTTTCACAAGTTTCATCTCTTGGTTGTATGATCACACATGAGTGGTTATGTACCTATGAATGGTCCTTTTATTCTCTTTCTTCTTCTCTTCTTATTTCCCCTCCTATTTCATAATCTTCTTCATCCCTTATTTTCCTTCTCTCCATTTACCTTATTTTCATCATCAATTATTTATATTATTTGCTTTAATTTCACAACTGGGAGAGTTTCTTCTTTTCCAACCAATTTCTCATTATTACGGGAGTTTCCTTCCCTTAAATACTTCCATGACTGGGGACTTCACCTTCTTTCCAACCAAATTTCTATCTAGGGAATTTCTTACCTCTTCTAACAAATTTTGTGATTGCTAGAGTTGGCATATTCCTCATATCTTATCATTTAGCATGTACTCATGTTAATATCACCAAACACACTAAATAAATCATAAGGTTTAAGGGTTGTGCCCTTTGCCTTGCATTCACATCTCAAGTCAATCAATTTCTAGGTTCAAAAGGTTGCATCCTTTTGTCAAAGGTTGCACTCTTTGCCTTGTCATCATAAATCCATAAATCACTAGGTTCAAAAGGTTGCATCCTTTTGTCAAAGGTTGCACCATTTGCCTCACCTTCATCAATCGACCAATCATTAGGTTCAAAAGGTTGCATAATTTTTTCAAATTTTGCAACCTTGGCCTTGGCTTCATCAACAATCAATCACTAGGTTCAAAAGGTTGCATCCTTTTGTTAAAGGCTATGCCCTTTGACGTGCCATCACAAATTATTGCTTCAAATAGCAATTTTTCATTCCTTGCTTATCCTAGATATTACTTCAGACAATAATTTTGCATTCCTTGTTTTCATTCATTTAAAAAAAATGGTTTCTCCAAAAACCTCAAGCCATTTGGAACATTCTTTATTTATTATCTCTTAGCAGAATTGTTTCCCAAAAACCTCAACAAAAATTTGGAAAGGTTTCTCCAAAATCCTCAAGCCATTTGGAATATTCTTTTTAAATCTCTTAGGAAAATGGTTTCCCAAAAATATCAAAAAAAATTTGGAAAGGTTTCTCCAAAATCCTCAAGCCATTTGGAATATTCTTTTTAAATCTCTTAGGAAAATGGTTTCCCAAAAACCTCAACAAAAATTTGGAAAGGTTTCTCCAAAAGCCTCAAGCCATTTGGAATATTCTTTTTAAATCTCTTAGAAAAATGGTTTCTCCAAAAACCTCAAGCCATTTGGAATATTATTTTTAAATCTCTTCAAAAATGGTTCTCCAAAAGCGTCAAGCCATTTGGAATATTCTTTTAAATCTCTTAGGAAAACGGTTTCCCAAAAACCTCAACAAAATTTTGGAAAGGTTTCTTCAAAATACTGAATCCATTTGGAACATTATTTTTTAACTCACTTAGAAAAATGGTTTCCCAAAAACCTCAACAAAAAATTGGAAAGGTTTCTCCAAAAACCTCAAGTCATTTGGAATATTGTTTTTTTAAATCTCTTAGTAGAGCAATTTCCCAAAAACCTCCAAAAAAAAATGGAAGGGTTTCTCCAAAAACCTCAAGCCATTTGGAAGATTTTATTTTTGTCTCTTAGAAAAATGGTTTCCCAAAAACCTCAACAAAAATTTAGAAAGGTTTCTCCAAAAGCCTCAATCCATTTGGAATATTCTTTTTTTAAATCTTTTAGTAGAAAAATTTTCCAAAAACCTCAACAAAAATTTGGAAGGGTTTCTCCAAAAACCTCAAGGCATTTGGCTAATTCTTTTTAGAATCTCTTAGCAAAAAAGTTTCACCATAAACCTCAAGATATTTGGCCAACTATTTTTAGAATCTATTAGCAAAAAGGTTTCACCATAAACCTCAAGACATTTGGCTAGTTATTTTTAGAATCTCTTAGCAAAAATGTTTTTCCATAAACCTCAAGTTATTTGGGCAATTATTTTTAAATATTTGCATAAGGGTTTCTCCATAAAACTCAAGATATTTTAAAAATTCTTTTTCAAATCTCTTAGTAAAGGAACCAAGCCCCTTTAATTATTTCAAATTTAATTAAAAGAGAACCAGCAAAATACAAGCCAACCACGCCATCTACACGATAAATTTATACCAAACTGGTTAGGACCATATATCATCATGAGTAAATTTTGTTCTAGGTTTTATCGCCTTGCCAATATTGAAGAAATTAAGGAACTTAAACCCATCAACATCATCCACCTCCATGCATTTTATGCTTGACTAATGTCCATCAAGGTTCTCAACTTTCTGTAGATCTAATATCAGCTATTACAATTGTACAAAGTTCAAAATAATAACAATAATAAAAACAAAATAGAATCCAAACTTTCCACCTACCCTCTAATTCTTTCCACCTCCCTCTCTACATCACCTCTCCTTGACATGACTATATCTCTCTTGGCTAGTGCTTGGTCTCTCTCCAACACCAAAGAGACCCTCTCCTATGTCCAAGCTATCTCTTGATCTTTAATCAGGGCCTCCACTTGGTGCACTTTATCTCATAACATATATGTATCATCCAATGCATCCATCATGTTGTGTAAAAAAATACTCAAGTTGACCTCAAGTGCCATCAAATCCTCAATCACATCTACATCTACTAGCATCTTGACTACACCCTTTCCACTAGCCTCAAATGGGTTTATCCCACTATCAAGACAATATCATACACATCATACAAGCTCTATTTCAAACTCCTCATTGACCTCCTCAATCTCAATGTTGAATCCACCTATTGCTACACCTGAGCTACTAGCCCCTGCTTTTGCTCCTCCACCTAAGCCACTTACTTCTCTTGTGGAACCCATCCCATCCCACTTTAGTCCTCCATTTGTTGTTGTTTCTACCTCTCCAAATCCATCTATGACTCCTCTCTTGAGTTCCCATCTCTACATAGTCCTCTAAGAATCATACTTAGGTATCATCCCTGGAACATCCACACCAGGAATGATGATATCCTCATCCAATTTTGTATCTAAAGACCCCATTTGTAGTAATCTCCCTTGATCTTCCTTGATCCTCCAAATAGCTCCTAGTATATAAGGCAATTCCTATCACAACCCAAACTACCTCAAAACCTGAGTGAATGGAAAGTACTTTGTCTATGTTTCCTCCTACCCAATCACCCATCATTCATATCTCATATAATCTAGCTTAAATTTTATATCACCCATGATGGTGCCCCTCTCCACGAGCACTAGATAATGTCTTGTGGTCTTAGGCTATCAAATTCTCCTCTATAATATAGTGGTTATCCCTTATGTGGAATCCTTAGATGCACCTCTATATCTTTTTCCATCTCAATGCATATGGAAAATTATTTCCCATCAACTCATGTGCTCTGTATGGTAGCCCCTCTAGCCTCAACATCACTATGCGCTCCCAACCCCAAATTTGTAGTAGAAAACTCCTACCCAACCATATCTATCACATCATCCATAATGCATATAACTTATTGAATGTCCATGCCAATAATGTTGGAGCCCATGCAAATCGATACCCTTGATCCACCATATCACATACCACCCCCATCATCCTCCATGGGAATCTACATCCAAAAGTGTCAGGTAACACATTACTTAAAATAAAGACCATCACTAGGCAATGCCTTAATGATAACAATTTATCCTTCCAACACTCCTCATATGCTATGCCACTGCTCATCACCCTCACTCTCTCCCATATGTCTCCAAAGGTTTGCTACAATATGGAACTCCTCTACCCTCTCCCTACAAAAATCACTATAAAATTTTCCATCGATAATCGATATATGCCATATATATCCTCCAATGTAATCATCATTTACCTTATCAAGAAATGAAAGGTATTTCGATTAGGATCCCACTGCTCACACAAAGTGGCCAAATACAAATGGTCATATTGAACCATCACCATATTTGCCACTCCCTAAAATCCTACATCTTGCAACCATTGCCTCTCTCCTATACCCCATATATTCTTCAAATCCATAAGTAATGGATAAAATCAATGCCTCGGCTCTACGTCCTTGACCTACACCAATCCAACATTTTATCATAAAATAATTTTGTACAATTGTACGATCACAAATTACCCTACGACCATATGATTGCAAGTTACCCTATGATCATACAATCACAAGGTAACTTGTGACCATACAGATACAGATAGATTTGACTACCCATTTTGCTCATCTCAAATTTTTTGTCAAAAAATGTGCAAACATGCAAACACACACAAATGAATACACGCACATCAAAAATCATGTTAATAAAAAATAAACACACACAAATACATGCATATATTTCACCCCACTTTTATTTTTTACTCCCCCCACACATTACCTTCACTATAGTTTCATTTCACTAAAAAGGTCCCTATGGTTCCTTTTATTCCTCGAAATTCACAAAAGTGATCTCCATGATCAACTTACCAAAACCACACACCCTCCAATGCTTGCTTGTGCAAAACCTATGACCATCTCATCCACCTCGATCTCCAATCCGATAGTGCTTCACTTCACAAACTCCCTCACCCTCTCCTCACCTTGTGACTCTCGTCCATCACAAGTCATAAAATGAATTGTGTGCCTTAAAATTGAGCCTTTATAGGTGTGTACCTCAAGGTCGCAAGTAACCTTGCAATCGTACAATCACAAGGTACCTTGTGAATTTTTGGATTGTAGGTTACCTTACAACCAACATAAAATCCCATAAAAATTTTCCACACAACACAAAAGCTATGATTTTCACTTAAATTACAAGCCATCTCTTCATAATTATTCAGTTCTCATGCATTGGATATATTCTATCACACCATAAACCACTCTGTCTAGTCTTTTGCTATTGCTTTACATCCTCTTTTCCCATTGACTCATCGCTTGAGAGGGTAGACATAATACAAAAAAATGACCTTGCACATGATCAATAATCAAAAACTCAATATTTGAAATTGAGTTTATCTAAAAATATTTGCCAAATATAATCTCAAGCCCTCCTTTGATAGGGCAAACAAAAGAAAAATTTATCTTCTCAACAAAACTCTAATTCAAACAAACATTTGGTAGACCCAATGCTTGAGCATGTAGGTTAATCATGGATTCCCTTCCTCAAAGTGGCATTCATAAGACCACACTCGAATGAAGCACCTAACACAAATCTACCAAGGGCTAAATAACTTACCAAATCAAATCAAGCTCAACAATTCATCAAAGGTAAAGTTTCAAAAACATGCATCCCTTCCACAATTGGGGTATTTTACATTGATCATGATAGTAAGAAAATATTGCATCTACTCTCCCAATAATCGTCATAGCATGACAAAGTCCGTAATCACCCACGATCATCCATCACAAATTCTTCTTCTTCAATATTAAACCACCATCTGGTGTCACAAGTTTTTTTCTACACTATATCTCCACATAATGCAGTACAAAAAAGGGTAAATGTAGACACTCAAAAGTTACACATTGCCACTTCTCCCATCATCATGGCTGATAAATTTGTAAAACCCACAAAATTTGCATATAATAGCCTCAAAACGTTGTTAATTTATAAAAAATACTATTCATTTATCGAAAACACTATTCATTCACTATTCATAAGCCTCCTTGGGCCACTTAAATCCTTTCCTACGATTAACTCTAGGTCCTCATGCGACCATCATATTTTCCTAACCTTGGTTAATCTCTAACCTTGGTCAAAGTCACTTCATAGTCAAACTTCACCCCATGGTCAACCTAACTCATGGCCACCTCACCTAGTCTACTCTTTGACTAGCCTAGGCTCCACCTCATCCATTTGACCTTAATCTAATCTAGGATCAACCTAAGTAGGGTTAACCTTAACCCTTGCTCCACACATATTTCCATGATCATTTTAGGTCCTTAAATGGATTTTGAATACTTTTGTGTCCCAAAGCATGGGAGGTATGGTAAGTCATCCTCCACCTCACCAAAATTCAATACCTAACCTAGGGCAACCTAACCCTAATTAGACTTAACCCATGCTCCATTTCAAATTCCTATGTGCATTTAAGTTCATAAATGACATTTTAAGACTTTTGGATTTCAAAGCATGGGGTAAGGGTGGGTCATCTTCCACCTCATCCAATTCAACTCTTAACCTAGGGTTAACCTTACTACGGTTAGGATTTAACCCTTACTCCACTCCACATCCCTATGCTCATTTATGATATGTAGGAGGGTGAGGAATTATTTCACCCTAATGCACTTATGAGGCATGCCACATCAGGGGACACCTTGTAGAGGAAACCTCATGGGACACCTCAACCCCCCAAACCTCTCCAAATTCTATAAATAGAGGCTCTCTTCCTCCATATTCAAGAATCCATCATTTGCATACCCAGACTCTACCAAAATTCTCTAGGCTACACTACATTCCATCACTCACTTTGCTATAAATCTCCATCAATCACCACATAAAACATATTTTTACACCTTTTTTGTGTACTAGATTATTCTTTGTTGTAGGTTTTGAATATGACCCGAAAAATACATGAGCTCCAACAGTAGCAAAATACCATTTTGCACCACCCAAAATTCTGTCAGGATATCATAGTTAGGGTCGCAAGGTAATCTTCAACCCAAACAATCACACCTTAAGGTGTGATTCTTTTCAAGGGTGAGTTTCAAACACTAGAAGGGTAGTAAATCCTCCAAGTAAATAAGTATCACTATCCAAACTAATTTTGTAAATGCTTTTCATGCTTTTATAATGAATTAATTTCATTTATAGTATCTTTTTGTTTGTAAACTTGAGGGGTCTGATTGAGATAGGCCCCCAAACATTCTAACCCTTTTTTGTAGGTCTTGTAGGTCTTGAGGATAGGTTTGATCGATAGTGGCACATGAGCAATAAGCCCACTCCCCTTTGAGGATCTTTTGGAAGACCTTTGGGTGTTGTTGATCCCATCACTAGAAGAGGGGCTTTCACCTCTCAAAACCCCATTTTGTGGCCTCCAAAGGCACTTTTGTAAAAGGGCTCTTCTTGTAACCCACTTAATCATCAATTGCAAACATCATAAACTTTCCATCAGTTCATCAAGAAACATTACCAAAATTTTTTTCATCTAGAAATGGAATCAAGTCAATTATGCAATTATATATTTTCCCTATTTTATGGAGCTTGTGCATGGGAAGCAAGCACATTCCCTCTCTTAGAAGAGAATGTATATTATTATATATCATATGGAATTTTTTGTAAGCATATTCCATAAAAAATCTATTATGTTCCAATATGCAACATGGAAATAATATGCATTAGGATTCCTTATAATGATGGTTACTTTTATTCCCAAGTAACTTTATTAAACAAACATATAGTTTTTCTGCAATTTCTAAATGCTAAAATTAACTTCAACAAATATTGAAGAACACCAAATGATTGTAGGTCGATTTTAATATTTGGTGACTTATTCTACTTGCTATATGAATTTGGTGCTTAAATATCAATAAGTATCATCCTCTATTATTTTCTTCAATGCACCAATTTGGTTTTATCTTTCAACAAGTTATGAAAATTATACACAAGGGATATCTAATTTGCATGCTACAAATTTACATTTTTTATATAGTTTTCTCTTTTATCAGTCTAACCATTACAAAAAAGATTTTTCTCATGATATCTTAAATCTCTTTGATCACCATGTATTTACTTTGGCATTCTTGTCAATTACATTTTCTTGTTCTATCAATTTTATAATTGCTATTTTTGTCTAAAATTCCATATAAAAATAGTATTGAATGTTGAATACCATATTCTAACATAATTAGATTTTTTCATAGTTTGATGTCCAAAAACTTGAGCCAAAAAAATGCATAGCTACCAAATTCATCTCATATATAATATCTTAAGTTTTTAGCATATGGATTCATTGCCATATAAATTATAAAATGAATGCATTCTATATTTCCATTATAGAAAAATTAAACAAAATATAATTACTCAACTTTTTTAGCTACTAGATTAGCTGCCATTTTAATTACAATACTAATATAATATTTATAATCTATAAAAATTAAAAGAATTGTTATATTAAATTAGAAGCTCAATTTTTAAAATATTTTGTATGATTTTATATACGAGGATGAAAATAGTTGTGTACCAATATAAAAAGCATACACCTAAATAGTGCACCAATTAAAATTGAGTATTAAAGCATCAAAATATGATAACAATGAATTTAACAAGAAAGTAAAGTTTATTTTCTTAAAACTTTGCCAAATCATGATTACATATACGTCCCTCTTAGGGATACTCAATATTTGATACAATTGATACAATTTTTGAAGATCCTCTAAATGAGGGGTGGTGTAATCCGCAGACTTTTCAGAATGGACACGAACTGCTCAAGGCCAAAGATAGCCTTCTTATCATGCAATTGGAAGCATATGCTACCTTGAATGCCTTGAAAGTGATTAGGTCCTATAAATCATATGTTCAAGAAACAACATGAAAGGGGTTAATGACAAAGGAGGCCTCTTTTGATGAGGCTTTTGAGACAATTACATAAATTGATGATAAAGAAAGCAAGATAATATGTAAATCTATGAAGATATACAAGAAATCACCAAATTACTATAAAGCATGTAAAGAAAACATGAGATATAACTATTATGCATCCTAATTAGCCATTAGAACTTGAAAAGCATGCGACTTCAAGAAACTAGTCTAGATTGACAAATACAAGGAAATGAAAGCAAAATCTACCTATGGTCAAATGTCTGCTACAATGTTAATGTATGCTATATTAAGATATTTGCATAACTAGAAATAGAAATCTATTGCTAAATCAAAATAAATTAAAGATCAACCCCTCACCACGGGTTTGAGGGGTAGTTGGCACTATTAGGCACGACTGACAACCGTGGCTAAGCCAAAATTATTCTTGCTCTTGTAATCATGGCTTGGATCTCCGATTCCCTCCATTGAAATGATGTTCAATGGTTTCTTGTGTGTTCTTGCATAGATTTACGATGTGAATTATTTGGATTTGCGATGGAAGTGGCTCAATTGTGGATTCTTGATCTCCTTAGCCTCTTGAAACTTTCACAGCTTTGAATGTAGTCATGATTGTCAAATGGGTAGCAAGAAAGAACTCCTTAAGGGTTTTCTAGTGACTCCATAATTCGACAGAGCTTTGCTACGATCAATTCAAAACTCTTCCAGATTTCTCCCCAATTTGAAGGGGTATTATAGAACTCCTAATCCCTAATCTTGGCTTACTTGGGAAGCCAAGATCAAGATTCAGGAGGTTGGATCAGTTGGGAGGAAAAATATCAAAGCTTCCCCACCCAAAACTGTTTGAACTTCATTGCCCAGACCATTGTAACCAATTTTGGCTCGGTTCGATATTCAAAATAGTTTCAGTGCTAGTCGTGGGTCTAAGGTACGACTAGCTTTGTTAGTCGTGAGTGTGAACTGTGGCTAAGGTTGAGTATGCCAACTCTACCTAAATTGAGTGGTTAAAACCACTACTTCACCTTGGTATTTTCCAAGATCCTTCATATGTTATGCTAGCATGCCCATATGAGTAGTCCCCTACACATGACACGTTTTAGGTGTCTATAGATACCCCTTTTGGGATGCATTATGAGAAAAAATAATGCTGAGAAAAAATAGACCTCCTAAAACCATATCATAGGTTGAATGATGATCATTGATCTGATAAACATTAGATGCCCATTCCTATAAAAGGACGTGCATCTTAGAACCATTGCTTCCAACTGAGGGAAGGCTTAATTTGCAAAGCGTTTACAAGCTCCACGGCGATCGGGTAGTTAGCGCTACAATCGTACTGATAGATGGAGAGCTACTAGCTTAACTGTCATATTTTTTTTTTATCCTAGGAAAGGGTAAGCTTATGATAGTTGTTGGCAATGATTCGTAAGATGAATGCAATTTGACAAGATAGAGTGATATCCTATTGAATTTGATTTTGATTATTGATATTATGACTACCCCCTCAAGCAACAAGTCGATGAGGTTAGGGCATTTAATGAAGTGACGAGTCACTTGACCAACATGATTAATTTGAAAAATTAAAGACTTTTACACTTTGATATTTCTTGGCAAGGCCTAATTCAACCATGATTACAACTATTAATAGTAATTGTACATCTCTATCCTGTGGAGCAATCCAGCTGTAATAGCCTTCTTAGAGAATCAAGATGATAGTAATTCTAATTAGGCTTGTGATGAATCATAATGCTCGATGATCTGCTAAAAGTGTCATAGAATAATTGAGATAAATCCTCGTTCCTGTGGGGTAGTCCGACCGCTATGGCCTTCTTAGGGATTGAAGTGAAGCATATCAATTCAGCAATGACTAATTTACCTCAAATGGCCTTATAGTAATTTACACATCTTGTTGGGTTGCATGGATCGCAAGTCGCTACAACCACCAAGTGTATAGGGTAAATTACTGGATACGAGGCGCATTTTATTTTTTGAATTATGTAAAAAAATTTGTTATTTTTGAAATTTTGATATTTTTGGATGGTTGCATATTTTTGATTTTGCATTTTGAAGCTCCTCATGATTGGATTTTGAGAGTATTTATTACTGGATGTTAACTGTGCTTGTCATCCGTAGCCAGTTTTGGTAAATTCCTTAGTCAAAGCTCTGACCTGCGGTTGACAAACCCTAATTATGTGCCCACGTCTAACAGGCATGGCTATGGGCCAAATGGGAAATATAAAAGAAAATTTAGCATTTTCAAAATTCATTATTTCCATTGCCAACTTGTGAAACTGAGAGCTTTGAGAGGAGAAAGTAAAAATTTGACCCGAAACACTACCAAAATGCACACTCACCCTTACCGATGGTTGATCAACTAGAGGCATCTACTAGTGGCAGAGTCAGTGCCATGAAGGTAGCATCGCAAATCTTACTAATTTGATTACCAACTTAAAATGAACCACTTTAAGAAAGGGGTTAAATGAACCAAATTAAACTGTTGGTAAAGAACCTCACCTTAGTTATGTTAGTTTAGGTAGCTTAGTGGGTGGGAATTTAATGTTTGGGGCTACTCATGATGGGAAGTGACATCTAAATGGGTGCTTCTCTTAGTCGTGGGTGTCAAACGCGGCTCCCAATTGACAATTTGGGAGTTGTAGCTATCAACTGTGATGAGATTCAAATCCCAACGGTCAGAAATTTGATCGTTGTTGTCGACCACGGGTCCTAGACGCGACTGAGCAACTTTAGGGAATTTTTTGTAATTTTTTGATTTTTTTTTTTAATTTTGACTTATTTAATTGATTTTTTTTACTTTTCAAAGGTAATTTTGATTTTATTTTTAATTTTTTGCATGTATTTATGAATGTTTTTGTCTTTTTGAAGATTTTTTACTTTTGAAGTACGTTTTTTTGATGTTTTTGATTGATTTTATGTATTATTATTTACCCTTTTAGCTAACTGCCAGAGTGAGGGAGTCTGAGCTCTTTTGTGGTCTCCTTTGTTATATTAGTGATGTTGACCAATACTGGTTCACCGCTATAGGCCTTGGTTATGTATTGCGATTGTTGTCCATCTGGGCAGATCAGGTGTACAACTGCTTTGGCCCATCACTGGGATGCATAGACCAACACATTCAATTTTTTGATTCGAGAGATCATGATTACTTTGGAGGATGTTTACCGCATCTTTTGCATCCCTATCAATGGCGAGGCCATCAACTATTTTCCTACCATAGTGAAGGTTGTAGTATTTTGCAAGATTTTGAGCACTTAGAGTGATGTTATGCTCGAGGATATTGACCACAGGGGTGTGCCCATTGAGCGTCGATATAGGGAATGGGTATTTACAGAGTGACAAACTATCCTCATGTATCTGTGCATACATGTCCTACTCCAAGATACGTCTAGAGCAAGGTTTCCTTGGAACCTCTTAGATAGGATGCATGACCTTTTGTGTAGTACTACAGAGCAACCATTGATTCTATCATGGGGTTGTACCCTACTTGCACATCTCTATGATGAGCTGTATCAGATCACATACCTAGGCCACATTCGAGTTGCCTATAGTCTACTGCTCCAAATATGGGTGTGGAAGCACATCACCATTGACCATTCTAGAGGACTTCCACTACAGATCGAAGACATTGCAGAGGCTTCTCAGTGTTATGTTGCTTGCTGGCCTAGAGAGGCCAAGCATTTTAGGAGCAAGTCTCACATAGAGGACCTCCAATACTACTTAGAATGATTGACTGCACTATGGCCAGGGTAGGTTCTATAGTGACCCTACATGGATTATCCTACATGGGGGGAGGTAGATAGTTATTTGAGGCAAACACACCGAGATAGATGGCTCCTCAGGTGTAAGCCTGACATGCTTTAGTTCTTCCACTTCTCGCATGTCACTAGGTAGTTTGGGATCTACCAAGATATTCCACCACCAAGATATGGTAGGGTGGCATCCCACTAGGTAGATTTGGGGATAGAGTAGCCAAAGCAGAGGCAACTAAGGTAGATCTAGAGGGGCACTCTATTTTCCAAAGGATAGAGGGTGGATTGGGTGAGGGCACATCCATAGAGGAGGGACCCCAAGTTAATGAAGAGGGAGAGGAGGAGCTAAATGATGAGGTCTCATAGCTTAGAGCTCAGGTGGTTAGTTTATAGTCACAATTATGGATCACCCAGATGTAGATTTTGGGGAAGGACACCTCCATTGCCACCTTACAAGCACAAATTAGAGTAGCTGAGGGTTAGCTTTCTGAGGTTCAGGTATAATGGCATGGATACAAGGAGGAGAGGGCAGCTCTTTGGGCATAGATTGCCACTACAGACACAGAGATAGAGAAGATCACTGCAAAACATGATATTATCCATGCTCAACTAGATGCTATGACCACAGAGTAAGACTTGCTTCAGTTAGTGAGGGGAGATCCCTTGAATTCTTAGGTTGCTCCTATTGTTCCAACTATACCAGGATTACTAGGCTTGGATGTTGGTGTAGAGATTCAGAGATTGTGTGCCCTCGTCCAAGAGGGTAATACACAACACTCTTCATATGTGGCCTGCATCACTCTCTTGGAGGGAGAGATTAGACTACTTAAGGGTGAGGTGCCAGAGAGGACTACTATTGTAGGTATGTAGCAGACTAGGACATGAGATACAGGGTAGTCCTCAACATGATCTAGCCATAGGACTCATCGAACAGAGAGGTCCACAAGCACCAGATCTCAACGGACTCATCGAGAGGGTGGAGGCGATGGAGATATAGGGGGTGTAGGCCCTAGCTAGAACAAATATTGTCATATATATGTACTATTTTTTAGTGTAAGGTCTGATGAACTACATATTTTTAGCCTACAAGCATTTTGGACACATGCCTATGTACTATTTTTGACACATATTTATATGATATGACATTTATTTATGACTCATTATATATGTACATTTATTTATTTTATGTTTATGAGATGCATATGGATTCAATGCTTATATATTATGTTTATTTGATGCTATATGATGTGATGTATGGATGACATGCACTAGCTAGATGATGGATACATGACTAGATACTGTGATCTAGATGTGTAGATAGACTACTATGATGTATGCATATGGATGCACTTTTAGATGTTAGATGCATATTTGATTTGATTTACTTGTATGCATTTAATTTAAGATGTTATGATATGATAAGTGCAATGTATGTAATGCATTATTTACATGATGTGATCTAATATAAATGAATAAGTATGCTTTAAATACATAAGGAATGAATGCAATATGAGCTAACAATATAATGGGTGACACCAAAGAATGTATAGTAATCATGTACATAATTGATAACTCTTATCATAAGATTTAATCAATTAGACATCCATATGTGAGATGAAATGATGTATTATTTCTATTCATAAGCTTTTGTGAGTGAAAAGATATGCACAAAATAGTCAATGGCTATCTAAATATCATTGTTGATGTTCATCCGGTATCTGTTCTATGTTGTGAACACCCCTTAATAAACACAATCTCATAAAAATAAATTGATGTTTGATGGTTGCATTTGATTTGTTGCTATTTGGGAATTTTTGAGGTTTTCCATGATACTCAAACACCCTAGTTGACTTATCAAAACTTGTATAATGACTATACTAGACTTCTAAAAGATAAAGCTTTTGCTATGAATGACCAAGCTATTCATTACTCCTATGTGTAAAAATTAATATATTAGATGAGACATAAGACTACCTCATTGTCAGGTGGGATTCATTTAGCCCATTGTTGTAATGAGGATCACCATATGCTCACACGATCCTAGATTTGGACTTAGTTAGACTAGACCACTAGGCAATATAGGACACCTAAAGCTAGCTCATTTATGAATTGCTAGACCTACCCTAATGTTAGGTGGGATTCATTTAGCCCATTGTTGTATTGGGGATCACTCCATTATTTTTGAGTATAGACCATTACAGGGATTTAAGCTCTCACCCCCTTCTTTTCTTCAATTTATTGGGATACTTGCTCATATACATAGTGATGAAAATCACTGTTTATTTTGTATATTGTGTTTTTTTTTAAGAGCAAGGGATTGGATTTGACTATGGGATTTTTTCTCCTTTTGATGTAAGCAAGGGATTTCTTTGGGTGGGGAGAAACTTGTCCTTTTTCCAATGACATCTACTCTAGACCATTGCACCTCAAAGATGAGCAAGTAATTAAATCTTTCACTAACAGTGGCTAGGATTGCTTTGTAGTGTTCATATTACCTTGTCCTAATTAGGATTTTTAATGTGTTTAGTTAGTGATGGGATTTTGATATGCTAAGTTCTATCAAAAATAGACCTCATCTACAAAAGAAAAGCAAGATTTATACTAAAATTAAGAAGACCACTAGGTATGGCTAAGTGACCAAAAAACCCTAGTATATTCTTCATAACAACATGAGGGGTTGTGTTAAAAAACACAATTACTCACAAGGGTGATGGATGATGATGATGCATAGATGCATGATTGAAATACAAACGTGGTGTCATTTGTAATATTGCAAACATAACCTATCCTAATGTAAGTGCGATGGATGGAAATGCCTAATACAATGTAATTAAATGAATGCAAGTGCAAAATGAAAATGCATGATGCAAATATTTTTGAAGTTTTGAATATTTTACAATATTTTTAGTTTTTATTGTTTTTTTATGGATTTTGAAATTTTCCATATTTTTAAATTTTTGAATTATTATGGAATGCCTTAAGATGAAGGATATTGAGAGGTTTAGGCTCTTCAACCCCTTCAAGTGATGTTAGGTGATACATTCCAGGTCTAATATAATCTGAGATGATATATGGACCTAACTAGTTAGCTGCAAATTTATATTGCAAGTGCGATGACAGGTTTGAGTTATGTTGGTTCTCTTTTAGCACAAGATCACCAAATTTAAAGTCCTTTAGATGGACCTTATTATTGTAAGCTCATTTTAAGAACTCTTGAAAAATGTGAAGATGCTCGAGGGCATTCATGTGATGTTCATCAAGAAGTATCAATTTATCAAGGTGAGCTTGTTGTACAATATCGTCATTGATGAACTCTTTCAATGCAAAGCGTAGCATCAAAATTTCCAACTCTAAGGGAATAATGGCCTCAATGCCATATACTAGTGAAAATGGTGTTGTCCCATTGGGCATCCGTATACTAGTCCTATAAGCCCGTAATGCAAGGGGTAACTAGATGTGCCAATATTTGTGGTTTTCTTGTACCATCGTTTTCAATATGGCTACCAATATCTTATTTGAAGCTTCAGCTTGCCCGTTTGCCTACGGATAGTATGGAGTCACAAAACTGTGTTGTATATTGTACTTGGATGTTAAATCCCTTACAATTTTGTTCTTGAATGGCGTTCCATTATCTGAGATTATTTTGGATGGTATCCCAAAATGACTAATAATATTGTGCAGTATAAACTCCATAATACGTGCTTCAGTTGTTTTTTTTAAAGGGATCACTTCCACCCACTTAGTAAAATACTCAGTAGTCATTATAATGAATGTATTCCAGACCGATGATGG
Source organism: Wollemia nobilis (assembly GCA_028583015.1). NCBI lineage: Eukaryota > Viridiplantae > Streptophyta > Pinopsida > Araucariales > Araucariaceae > Wollemia > Wollemia nobilis. The sequence continues at coordinate 2,003,963 of JAQPPZ010016676.1, forward strand.
GGGAGAAATCTTACCGATTAGATATAGTCCCCACTAAGCAAATGGCCAAGCCGCTTGAATGGATTGTAAGACCTATAATGGCAAGTATGTAAGATTAGCATGATGCTAATATTTAACACATTTCTTGACACATGTCATCTGTACTGATATAAAAAGCATACACCTAACTAGTGCATCAATTAAAATCGAGTATTAAAGCATCAAAATATGACATCAATGAATTTAACAAGAAAGTAAGGTTTATTTTATTAAAAATTTTCCAAATATTGATTACATATATGTCCCTCTTAGGGATACTCAATATTTGATACAATTGATACAATTTTTGAAGACCCTCTAAATGAGGGGGTGGTATAATCCATAGACTTTTCAGAATGGACATGAACTGCTCAAGGCCAAATATAGCCTTCTTCTCACGCGATTGGAGGTATATGCTACCTTGAATGCATTGAAAATTATTAGGTCCTATAAACCCTGCATTCAAGAAACAACATAAAAGGGGTTAATGACAAAGGATACCTCTCTTGATCAGGCTTTTGAGATAATTCCATAAATTGATGATAAAGAAAGAAAGAAAACATGTAAATCTATGAAGATATGCAAGAAATCACCAAATTACTATAAAGCATATAAAGAAAACATGAGATATAACTATTATGCATCCTAATTAGCCATTAGAACTTGAAAAGCATGCAACTTCAAGAAAAAAGTCTACATTGATAAATACAAGGAAATGGAAGCAAAATCTATTTGCGGTCAAATATCTGCTACAATGTTAATCTATGCTAGGTTAAGCTATTTGCATAACTGGAAATGAGAATCTACTACTAAAACAAAATAAATTAAATATCAAACCCTCATCACGGGTCTGAGGTGCATATGGCACTATTAGCCACAGTTGACAGTCACGGTTGAGCCAAAAGTATTCTTACTCTTGTAATAATGGCTTGGATCTCTAATTCCCTCTATTGAATTGATGTTCAATGGTTGCCTTTGTGTTCTTGCATGGATTTGCAATGTGAATTCTCTAGATTTGTGATGGAAGTGGCTCAATTATGGATTCTTGATCTCCTTAGCCTCTTGAAACTTCCATAGCTTTGAATGTAGTCATGATTGTCAAATGGGTAGAAAGTAAGCACTACTCAAGGGTTTTCTAGTGACTCCACAATTTGGTAGAGCTTCGCTACAATAAATTCAAAAATCTTCCAAAATTATCCCCAATTTGAAGGGGGTCTTATAGCACTCCTAATCCCTAGTCTTGGTTTGCTTGGGAAGCCAAGATCAAGATTCAGGAGGTTGGATCAATTGGGAGGAAAACTCTCAAAATCCAAAGCCATTTAAACTTCATTGCCCAGACTATTGTAAAAAAATTTGGTTCGGCTCAGGATTCAAAATAGTTTCATTGCTAGTCGTGGGTCTGAGGCACGACTAGCTCTGTTAGTTGCGTGTGTCAACCGTGACTAAGGTTGAGTATACCAACTCTACCCAAATTGAGTGGTTAAAACCACCGCTTCACCTTGGGATTGTCCAATATCCTTCATATGGTCTATTAGCATCCCCATGTGAGTAGTCCCCTACACATGACCCATTTTAGGTGTCTACAAGTTGTAAAATCCAAACAACATTATTTTCTCTGAAATTGGTTGAGCATTGTTTAAAAAATATAATCCAAGCATATGCAAACCACCCATGCTGCTATTGGAGGAGCCATTTCATAGATAAAAGAGCACAGGAATGCTCTTAGCCTTCTGTTCTATTGTGACATCTTTGATGAAGATACTCCCACAAAATCCATCAATGTTGCTAATCTTGAAGATAAGGAGGATGAAGTTGTGGAGATTGCTAAGGATATCTTTAAGTATTACCCTAAGGATGACATCAAGGAAGTGAAGGAAGTGAAGAAATAGAATGTTGTTGAGCCCACTACTGCCTGAGTGGCTTCTTTGTTGTTGTTTTTTTCCCTTTGGGGTTTCTTCCTTTTCGGTTCTTAACTGTTTTTGTTTTCCTCTGCTAAAGTTGGTCCTCTAGGATGCTATTTTTGTGAATTATGCATCCTTTTCTATCCTAATGTTATAATGTGTTAGGGCGCCTTTAAAATGCCCTCTTTAATGAAATATTTTAACTTACCAAAAAACATTATCCAAGCATATGAAAATAACATTAAACAATAGGTGCTTGTACAAGTCAAAACAAAAAATATAACTCTGATAGAGACTATCCATTACATGTTCCTTGTTCAATTTGAGGAGTTCGAGACAAATTTTTTATTTTTATTATTAGCTTTTTTGGTTTTTTATTTATGGGTTATGTATTTACAAATCCTCCATATTGATCATATATTAGTTCCACTTCAACATTAATAATAAGATCAATGCTTGCATATATTGGTGTAGAGATATTTTGACATTAGATACTTTTAAAGAGTTTTTACATGAATTAATTTTAAATACCAAGTTCTTAATACATTGTAAGATTTTTTTTAATAAGCTATGTGTGGCTTCTATTGGAAGCCACTCCCATTAAAATAACAAAACATTACATTGATCCCATTCTATTGCTACCAAGTTGACTAAACCATAATCAAATTTTCTTTTATCAAATATAATTTTTATTTTCCTTTCTATCAAAGATATTCATCATCTTCCTCAAATTGTTCTATTTTTGCAATCAATTCCTTGATATATTTTTTATTTAGAGATAAATTGTCACTTGTCTAATTGCCTTCTAAAATTTAAATTTTGCCAAGATAAAAATCAACACCATAAATAACTAAAATATTTACTATCCAATTTTTATATTTATAAATATGTTGTCTATAAGGATGTGACCTAGCAAACACAAATATAGTTTTTCTAGCATGCTTTTGGTACTATTGCTACTTTTGGGATTTTTTTGTGCTCTCGATGTGACTGTATGCTACTGTTATTAAAGCAATTGTAGTTCTAGTGAATTCTACTGTAGTGTGCTTTCACTTTTGTTTCTGCTACTTCTATTACCTATTGTTGAGAATTGGAGCAACTACTAGTACTATTGGTGTGGAAGGAAGGAATAAATAACAGTTGGGTCAACCTGTGTTCCTTTGCTAGAAATGGTTTTTGATATCAGCTAGAGTGTCATTTTTTATCTGGTTCTATTCTAGGATTTTTGCTACAACTTTGTTTTTATATCATGCTACAACCTTACATCTCCTTTTGATGCTATTCAATGAGGAGGTTGGTGTTTATTTTGTAACCTTGGAAAGATTATTTGTGTAACAGGGTTGGGGCCCTTCCAAAACCCTTTGTTTTCACCATTACCAAAAACAAGAATATGTTGTCTCTAATAACCTATCAATTATCTAATAACTCTTTTTTTAGGGGTCTTATTCATGCCCCTAATTTCCAAGATATCATTTTCATAATAAATTTTTATTTGTGGGTTTAGCCAATTTTTTGTTAACACATTTGCTTTTATTTTCCCATATCAATATCCCTCTAAGTTTATTTTTCTCTTTGTTTTTGCTTCTTGGATATTCCGCTATTTTTTTATTCCAACCAACATTTTCATCTTCATCAATCTCTTCAATTTTCACATTGTTCATAGTGATACTTATCATCTGTAGGTTTATCTTTTTGAAGGTTTTGAAGTGCAAGGATTAACCTCAAAAGCAATTTATTTTGTATGATATCCTAGAAACCCTAAAGTGCAGGGATGCTCCTCCATAGAAGTTATCTTCTTATGCTACCCTAAAAACCCCAAATTGCTATGGATTTCCTCCATATTCATTTCCTTATTATGCTTCTCTTGAAACCCTAAAGTGCAAGGGATAACCTCTACTCTACTGTCATCTCTATTGCCAAGAGAGGCTTCCATACTACTTGATAAAAATGAGGGATAACTCTTCTATCACCTTTAATTTTCCTCCACATCTTCCTTTGTACCTTTAATTCCTTCTAAATTTGAACTTGCACATTGCATTTTCTCATCTATTGTGTCCTTTATTTCTTCTAATAGTTGATCCAAGTGAACTATGGTGGCCTTTTCCATATGATGTTCTAGATAGGCTTTCTTTATCTCTTCACCTGGAATGGAATATCCTTGATGCAATTCAACTTATATTATAGTATGATTTCATTGCTTCATCTTGAAGTTTATCTCATGACCAAATTTTTCTCTCTTTCCATCATTTTCACTTTGCAATTTATTTCCTTGTGTCTAGTCTCATAAATATTTATGACATCAGAATGCAATGTTTTAATAATCCACTTGTTGATCCCATTATCTTGATTTAGATTTAATCTTAATGTATTTGACAAAGAATTTGAAAGGCCTATAACAACACATATCTAGGTATATATAACATTATTTCTCTCCTTATTCATTGGTCCCTCCTTGATGAATTATCTTAGGGTATTTTTAATATTCTTCAATAAATTCGTATTGATGAGCTGATATGGAAGTCCAAAAAGCCTATCCCACATAGAAATATTTTTAATGGTTTTTGTATTGATAGAAAAATTCTCACTCCATGATCTTAAAAAAAGGGCATCTCTCCCCCTAAATCATGGGCCACCACCCATTATTTTATCCTTTATTTTTGAACTAGAAAATATGATGAGAAAAAAAGTCATAGAGTAATTTGAACTCAATCCCCACTTCCACTTGGTCCAATCTTGAATCTGTAAAAACCCTAGCTAGTATCCATGGAACTTACATATTAACCATCTACTTTTAAAACTTATTATATCATGCTTGATCATATCATCCTTGATAATCACTTTTGGTGTAATATCTTCTATTTGGATCAAACTTGCCATATATATGCTCTTCCTCTTATCTCCAACTTGGGAATCCATACTTCTAGCTAGGGCATATTGAATTCCCATTAGGGATTTCAAATATGAATTTCCTTCCATTCTACCTAGTGATACTTGCTATTGGGTCACACGCACTCTGACTCACACTTACTCCAAGCTTGCACTATAAAATTTAACAAGTTAAATTATTAAAATTTTAATATAAAAAATAAATGTATGTGTGTCTATATATATAATTTAATATATTTATTATTCTAAATTACCTAAAAAAGCAAGCAAGGAGTAAGTAAGAGTAAGGAATGAGCCTCAACTCTATATATTTTGCACCAATTTTTTTAATAAATTAAAAAATGAAAAATAATCATGAGAAAATATTAGTTAACAAGGAAAAAATGTAAATTTTGGAATCTGTATTTGAAATAAGAATGCCTTGGTTGGAAGTAAGAATGCCCTAATTTAAAGAAAAAAACAAAGGAAAAAAAGCTATGGTAATTCCTATCCATCAAAAGTGATTATCAAGCATGATGTATTGGTTCTTAAATGCATAACATTAATATGTGACATCCATGGATACTAGTTAACTTATTTAGAAATTAAAAAATAAATTAAATGAAAATGGTGATCAAATTAACATTATTCCATGACTTTCCCTTGAAAAATATTTTTTCATTATATTCTTTAGTTCAAAATTCATGGATAAAATAGTCGACAATAGCCCATGGCTTAGGGAGAGATATGAATTTAGACATATATGGTAGCTTGGATAATAGATCATAGAGTAATAAATTTTCTCTAAATATGAAATCTCTGAAATGGTTTCTAGTGTTATAAGGTGTTTCGGACTTCCATAACAACTTATAAATAAGAAGGTTTAAATAATATCAATAATACTCTATGGATATCCATCTAGGCTAGTCTATGTACTAAGAAGTGAATACATGCTATGTATACCTAGATATGTATTGCCATGTACATTTTAAAACCTATACCAAAATATATCAAGATTAATTCTAAATAAATAGAATATGATCAAAATGTGTATTATAAAAGCATTAAATTTCAATGTTGTAAATGTTATGAGACTGAACACATGCTACAAACTCAAAGAAACGAAAAGTCTTAGTCATGATACAAAATCAAATATGAATCAAGGAGATCATATTATACTAGATACTAGATTACCCAGGTATTGTAGGTGAGTTGGAGAGGAGAGGGTAATCCTCCAATGGATGTCCCAGGCTCGAATCTCCACCGTACCAAAAATTTGAATTGGGTACCCAAAATCTAATTGATAATGTTGGTGTAGGCAGGGCCGGGCGTGACTCTCGGGTGACTTTGACGGTGTAGAACCCCCTGTTCGTGGTCTCTTAAAAAAATACTAGATACTAGCTTATCTAAGGATTTTCCACTTTGAAAAATGTGGTAGATAAATCCTTACCCTCTGGTGAGCAGAAAATGGTGTTCTATAAAACAATTATTTCCTTTCTATTTAATTATCAATTTGGGAGTCTATAAACTTACGAGTACCTATGCACAATATATGTCTGTAGTAGTTGGGAGATGAGTCTTATATATCAGTCGGTTTGGTGGGAGGTGTGTTGTTCATGTAGTTCAATTTTAGCCAAACCAATAAAAACTAAATGCAAAAAAATAAAGCACACAATTGAAATAACTGCAGGAAGTAAATTGCTCACAACTGAAATTAAAATGTTGAAATCCAAAATATGGTTGACAGGGAAATTACTAAAATTAAACACATAATTGAAAGTAAGAATGCAGAAAATAAACACACAACTAAAATAAATAAAACAAGAAATAAACACAGAGCTAAAATAAATAAAGCAGAAAATAAAATAAGCAGGGGAGGAATACTGCTTGGAATGGGTCCAAGCTCCTGCAGACGGTCTATCAAGTTAGTTATGCAAAAATCACTCTTCCAAGTACACGTGAATGGACAACACTCGAAAATTTATTAATATTTATGCAGTATAAAATAATAAAACTAGGTCCAAGATGTAGACCAATTGGTTTGACCAAACCATGTAATGGGGGTGAAGGTCCAAGGTTTAAATCTTGGGCCTCATCAAACAGAATGCTTGTCCCTTTATTGGTATTTTCCATTGCATAAAAGGTTTAAAAATTATTATGGATATATCCTCATGTCACCTTATGCTGATAATTCCCTATTTTATTGATGACCTTCCAATGTGCTATGTTTTGATGTTGTCGCTCTTGAGTCATGGCCTTTTCTTTTTCCTTATTTTATTCACATCAACCACACTTGTTGGGTTGGTTGGGACCTATTTTACTAGCTTGATACTTCTCACGCTACCCATGCTAGTTTGTTTGGTTGGGATCTATGTCCGCTTTGGGTGTCCCAAAAATTATAACTGCATCTCTTTCAAGGGCTGGTATGACCTACTACCAAAGTAAATGATTCATAGGATGTCATTTTATCATTTTAATTTCTAGCATTTACCATGGCTAAAACTATGACATATCGACCATCATTTGGTTCCCCTACTGGTGTTCCCCTATATACAATATCATCTTAGGACACAACAGCAGAGGTTAGGTTGTTCTGACTGGTGGTGGCATTGCAAGTTCCTTCTCAAATATCCCCATCTGATGAAAACATTCCATTATTCATAATGGATATCCATTAATAGAAGTATACAAGGCTTTAAATAATGTTGGGTGTGTTGGGTTTGCATTGATGCTTGACTCCTTGGTTACCCACTTGTTTCCTTATCTTTTTTTAGTCTCTCCTTAAGCACGGTGAACTCCTATCAGTGGATTGAAAAAGCTTCAAATGATATAACCCACTCTTCATTAGATTTGGGATCATGTTGTAGATTTCTTTTTCTGCCCCATTGTCATCTTTTCATAGCCTTCTACTTTTTCTTCCTTATTGTTTATGGGGCATCTGCATTTTTTGGTGCTACGATAACAAGCACCACTTCTCTCCTTGGAGGTGATTTTTCTTAAACAATAGATGGTTCTATATATAGTGCACATTGGTTCACAAGTAAAATAGCAAGAGGTTTAGCTCTTGTGTGGCCAACTTCTGGTTGACCAATTTACTAGGAAGCAACATAAAGTTCTACAAACTCCCCTACTAACTATGCAAAATTATTGTACTTGGTTGACTCCCTAACTAACTAGGAAATATCATGGTGGGTGTCTTACTCTCCAACTAACTAAGCAACATCGTTGTGCTCAGTTGACACCCCAACTGATTGGGTGGCATCCAATCAGTCAAATTTAAGTTGACTGAATGATTGGAAAGTAGTAGAGTATTTCGCTAACTCACCAACCAACTGAGTAGTCTCAACCTCCTCACTATCTAAATGTCCAACAAACATGGGTCCACTTTGTAAAATAGGGCTTCCCTATTCCTAGGAAGAATCTACCACTAGTGCTTCTAACTACTCCCCTGCATCCAATAGTTGGGCATGTAATGCCCTCCTGGCATTGAAATGATACACTCCCATGGAAACCATCTTATCTTTAGAGTCAATGGAGTAAACTATTGGGTCCATGGCCTAGTCTATCTACATAGTAGCATCAGCTCTATTTTCCTTCGTGGTGAGCAATTATTGCAATTGTTGCACTATGATCTCTAGTTTTTGCACAATGTTTGTTAACTACCACATAATATGGTTTGATTCTTGCTATTTAGATACAACAACCCATTAAAATTCTTTAAATTTGGCCTATAATATGTGAAATTTTTCCTCCCAACTGGAGGCTCATGCTTTAATTTCCTATGACTAGCCATGGAGGTCTTCCTCTAAAAATTCATTATAGGGCACTACAACACCTGGGTGGCTTGTTAGTCCTTTATGGTGTGGTCCTCATTACCCTCTGATGAACTGTAGTTGACCAAAGTGTCTATCATCACCTCACTTTAGGATGTAGGCAGTGATGTTGCCTAAAATGGGCTCAATTCGGGTTGCTCTACCTCCCCATATGAATGACTGTGTTGGGAGGTAGGCACCCCTATTTCTTCATCCTAATTATCTTCATGTCACTCACTAGATGATTCAGATGTAACTTCCTCTACTGCAATGGCTAGTGGTGGTAGTGCAACCCTCTATGCTTTGGCATGCCAAATTAGGGCTAAAATTAGCTCATGATGTCCTAACACCACCATCATGCCTACCTGGTATCTATTGGCCTCATCCCATAGGGCACTCATCAGATAAAATGGGATGTTGATATGGTCCCCATGCAACAAATTATTTAAGAAATGAAAGTGGTTGGCATTGAGCCAGGAATATCTTCTAATGTAGGTGAAGAACCATGCCAATTGTTCAAACACCTATCACCATGCTTCTGGGACATATTATTTTGGCAACCTCGATCGCATCAACTACATCATGGGTTACCCAAAGAATCATTGAGTACATCGCTCAATGTTATCTCCCTTGTACGTTTGGTCCCCTATGCATGGGAGGTCGATGAATTTCACTACATACTCCTCTATCACTAGTATTACCAGCCCTTGCATCCGCATGACCCCATTATCCATTGAAGCCATAAATTATTGTGCTACCATGAGGTCCTAGCCTTGGCTAACCAAGCGATAGTAATCCAACCACCCTGTAGCTTCAAATTGGTCCCGAACAAATCTTGTGATGCTCGAGAGATTCATTGGCTCATATCTCTTCTGTGCATGATTTTATGAAGGTCCTCCCATGATATCTACTCTATTTTTGGCCTTTCTAGTGGTGAAGTAGGCAACTATATCCATATTTAACATGTCAAAGCATGCGACTATATATATGCATATAGTGGGCACCTATACCCTCGTAATTAGCAATAATTATAAAATTTATGTAATTAATCTTGAAGCATGCACCCAGATATAGTTGGATATAGTTGCAACCTCCCCCATGCCTGATTGGTGCCACATGGTGAATTATTGATGTGGGGTTGCATGATTGGACAATAAAAATGTGGGGTATGTACTAGCACGTAACACAAAAATATTTTTTATGATAACTATGCACATAAATAATAAAAAAATTAGTACATACCTAGGTGAGTTTTTATGAAACATGATGTGTAGACACCTGGTGGTGCAACTTGATTGATCAAAGCGTTGATTACAGTGTACCGGGGTGAATCAGGGACTTGCATTTTTTATGCGGAGCAATCTCATCAAAGTAATTTTATTGGGTACTATATTTTATTAGTTTTGAGGTCTCATGCTAAAAATAAAACCATGATTATTCATCATGGGACAACACACTTTCACATTGGAATTCAGAAGTAGTGTATCCCATTGTCAACATCTCAAGAGTAAGCATACTCTAGTGTCGATGACCAAAAAGTAGGTATACTCCATCCATAAAAAAGTTGATTTCGTCATATGCGCATGGATATAGGCATCACTTCTAGATAGGCATCACTTCTACTATAGATATAGGTGCTTTCCTTTGGGTGGAAGGTAGGTGCTTTTGCTACATTTGGATATAGGTGCCTTCATTGCTCTGTATATATATGCCTTCATTGTTATGAATATAGGCACTTTCTATATTCTAGATACACCTTCTATCTAAATATAGGCATTCTCTGGATATAGGCACCTGTGTTCTACCTCTAAAAATAGGCATCGAATATAGGTACCTTCATCTTGGTTTGGATATAGGCATCACTCCCCCTAGTGGAAGATAGGCACCTTTGTGGTGGCTCGAATATAGGTGTCACCCTCCTGGTGGGAAGTAGGCACCTTTTATGTTAGCCATACACGCATCATCCTCTTGGTGGAAAATAGGTACCTATCAATTGGCCCAGGTATAGGCATCACCCTCCTAGTGGGAAGTAGGTGCCTTTTCCACATTGCTACACTCCTAAAAATGGGGAAAACATAGCGGTGTAGCTTCATGCCTGATAGGCCCAATAGTCAGATGCCTACAACTCTACAAATAACTCCACATAGCCCTACAAAAAAAAAAAATAATAAAAGAAAAATAGGGCAACATAGCTTCATGCCTGATAGGCCCAATAGCTAGATGCCTACAACTCTACAACAAATTCCACGTAGCCCTACAAAACAAAAATAATAAAAGAAAAATATATTCTAAAAACATTAGAAATACATATATATATATATATATATTTTTCTTTTTTCTCTTTCATGTTTTTTTTCTTTTTTTACAGCGAATGCGTAAGCGTTCATCAAACTGACAATTTTTTTAGAGAATGGGGTCTCCCCCATGCCTACATTTGAGTCGATCACGTGAATTGGAGGTGCATGGTAAGGTCATAAGTGATGTTCATTGACCATAAAAACTATGCCACTATCATCAATGGTTCTAACATAGATAACTCCATTGTTGATTACTTCAATCACCTCATACGGACCCATCCACCTCTACATGAGCTTTCCATTTTACTCCTAGAATCAAGAATCATATAATAGTGCCCAATCTCCTTCCTTAAATCATTTTGGTCTTATGTGGTGGTCATGCCACATTGCTCTCTACTTCTACATTATTTTTGTGCACTGCAATGCATCTTGCCTATATTCATCCAATTGATTTAATTGGTGAATACATTCTTTTTATGTAACATCTAGGTTCATATTGAGCTCCATAGTAGTCCGTAGAGTTTTAATTTTAAATTTGATTGGCATCATTACATTTTTCTCATACACCAACTAAAATGGTGTAAATTCGAGTAGTTGATTTCCATGTAGTCCAATATGCCCATACTACTTTTGAGAGGTATTTCTCCCAATCCTTTTTGTGTTGTTGCACTATCTTTGTCAGAATGTTCTCCAACTCTTAATTTGTAACCTCCACCTAGCCATTAGCTTGTGGATGGTATGGGGTGGTTTTGTTGTGCTAGATCTAGAACTACTGCATCAGTTCTTGAATCATATTTGAAGTGAACTGAGTCCCCTAGTCAATGGTAATCTCCTTAGGAACACCAAACCTAGTGAAAATAAATTCATACAAGAATTGCACTACATTGTCTTCTTTTGCATTCTATAATGCCTACACTTCAACCCACTTAGTAACATAATCAGTACATACTAAAATATACCTCTTACCATTATATTATGGATTGATAGGCCCAACAAAATCCATCCCCCATTTATCAAATGGTTCAATATGCAAATGTGGCTGAAGGGGCATTTTATCTCATGGAGTTGGTCGACCCATTCGTTGACATTGATCACAATGGTTGACATAGTTTATTGCATATTTAAATAATGAGGGCCAATAATACCTTATTTGTAAAACTTTAAATGTAGTTCTTTTTCCTACAAAATGTCCACCACACGGTTCATCATGATAGGATTTTAAAATTTTTGTGGTTTTATTTTTTGTAACACATCATCTCATGATTTGATTAGGGCCAGTTTTAAACAGGCAACTATCAATCCATGAAAAAGCTGCACTCTTTTCAATTAATATTCAAGCTTCTCGAGGAGTGAGTGTAGGGGATATTTTATCGATTGTTAAGTAATTAGCCATATCAGCATACCATGGTATGTGGTTATCAAGAGCAAAGAGATGCTCATCTAGGAATCTATCCTCAATGGTAGTGTTATCATGAGAGATTAACCTAGATAGAAAATCTACAACAACATTATCCTTATCAAGTTTGTCTACAATAGTCACATCAAATTCTTATAGGAGTAATAGCCATCTAATAATCCTACCACTTACCATTGGCTTGTTCATCAGATATCTGATGGTTGTATGGTCAGTGTGTACAAAGATTTTATAGCTCATGATATAATGGTAGAATTTATTAATGGCATGTACAACTACAAGGAATTATTTTTCTGTGATAGTGTAATTGAGTTCAGTGCCCATAAGATTTTTACTGACATAATAGATGGCATATACTTCATTTTCTTCTTTTTATCCTAGTGTTGCCCCTATAGCATTGTTGGATGCATCCACATAAATGTGGAAGGGGAGGTTCCAATTTGGACCTCTAAGCATAGGAGTAGTTAGTTTTTCTTTTAAGGTTTGGAATACTTGCTCACATTCACTTGTCCAAACAAACTCAACATCTTTGGTTAACAATGTGTGCAGTGGTTTGGTAATTTTATTGAAATCTTGAATAAATCATCGGTAGTATCTAGTAGAGCCTAAGAAACTTTGGACATCTCACTATGTTTTAGGGGTAGGTAGTTCTTTGATAACCTCAATATTTCTTTTATCTACCTTTATCCCCTCAACAGAGATGTGGTGTCCTAAAACTATCCCTTCCATCATCAACATGAAGTATTTCTCATTACTTAAGGATAGGTTTATTTCTTGACAATGCTGGAGTACTCTCTCTAGATTTGTTGTAGCTTCTTCAAAACTTTCATCATACATGGTGAAATCATCCATATAAACCTCTATAATCTCTCCTACCATATCCAAAAAAATACTAAGGACTACCCGTTGGAAAGTTGCAAGTGTGTTACACAACCCAAAAGGTAAGACATGATAGGCAAATGTACCCCAAGGATAGGTAAATGTTGTCTTTTCTTGATCCTCTTCCCCTATTTGGATTTGATTGTAGCCATTGTACCCATCAAGGAACGAAAAATATTTTCATCCTACCAAGGTATCTAGGACTTGGTCTATAAATGGTAAGGGAAAATGGTCTTTTCGAGTGGCCTTGTTTAACATCCTATAGTCCACACAAATCCTCCATTTATCATTTTTCTTGGGTACCACCACCAAAGGTGAGACCCATTGACTATCAAAAATGGGATAGATGAATCCAATAGATAAAATTTTTGTAATTCAGCTTTTACTATTTCCTTCATGGTTGGATTCATCCACCTTTGAGGTTGTCTTACCGGTCTTGCATCATCCTCTAGGTAAATCCTATGAGTGCATACATCGGGTGCAATACCCCTCATGTCTCTATAATCCCAAGTGAAAGTAATTTTATGTTTATTTAATATTCCTTTCAACTTCTCTTCTTGAATAGTTATCAAGGAATTATCAATGTTCAATATTCATCCAGGTTCTATTTCAATTTGTTTAACATGATTTTCCCTGCTACCAACGAGTGGGGAATCCATAGGAGGGTGTGAAGATTCTCCTTGGAGAAAATTTGTTATGATTTGATCTTCATCTACTTCATCCTCTACTTCATCTAGAACCATCACTTGTTGCAACATAGGCAAGGCATCATCATGAACAAATTCAGAATTAGGCTCTCCCAATTCAATGGTAGATTGTGTAGGAGGGTAAATGACTAAATTTTTAACATTTTATCCATTGGATATCATCATTTGTCTAGTCCTACAACTTATGTAGGTATCAATTGTTACCATCCAAGGACATCCTAATATGAGTGGATAACCACCTAGTCCTGATTTTGACTTCAGAACTAGGAAGTCTGTTGGATATTCCCATGCATCCATAGTTACAATCACGTCTTCCAACATTCCCTCTGGGAGTACTATAGACCGATCTACCAATTGTAAAACTATTTTAGTTGGCCTCATGTCTATTAACTATAGTTTATGCATGGTTTCCTTAGGCATGACATTTATGGCTGCACCTAAATCTACTAAAGTATTGGGTAGCCTCAAGCCTTCAATTTGAACTGTTAAAACTAGGCTTCCTGGATCAAAATATTTTTGGTGATAGGTGTTCCCTAACATTAAGTCAGCTAACTGACCTACCATGTGTACTACTTTTGATTGTTTTCATCATCCTAGTCTCTTAAGACATAATTCTCTAATGGATTTTGTATAGATAGGCACATCTCGTATAGCTTGATAGAGGGGAATTATGACAATTAGGTTTTTCAACCCTTCCATTATGTCAAATTTTGGTTGCATCATTTTTTTGGATTCTTGTAATATTTTGGGAAAGGGTGGAACCCCTTCATTGTTGAACTATTCAATAATTAAATTTTCTTCCACCCCCTCTACCGAAGGTGTTGGTTCTTCTACTTCTACTTCTATTTCCTCTTCCTCCACTATTGGAGGTGTTGGATCTACTCCTACTTCTCTACCTGATCTAAGTTTTATTGGACTACAATCTACGCTAATATGATACATAGGATACATCCTCATGTCTACTTGATATGTTGGTTGATTTATCTTATTATTATTTGGATTTGGGGTTGGTTGTGTCGATAGTTATTATGGCCTAGAAGTAGGTGGTGTCGATAAACTAGGTTGTAATGGGGCTTGTGTTGTTACCTGTGGAGGTGAAGTCCATGTATTATAATTTTACCACTACATTCCAACTTGTTGGTATGGCATCCATGGATAAGGTGTGTAAGGAGTTGGCCCTTGGGTGGCATTCATCCAAGGTGGCTGACCCCACCATCCCATATTGGGTGTTTGAGTCTACCCTTGGTGCATAAAATTGGATCCCCCATAGGGTGGTACTACTCCTAGCATTCCACCTCCCATAGGAGACTGTTGCCAATTTCTCCTATTACCCATAAAATAAGTTTTAGCTACTTTTGGTTCCTCTTTCATATTTTCTAATTGTGGGCACAACTTTATTTTATGATCCATTTGACAAATGGCACACACTCGAACCTTTTTTTCGAATATTCATTCTTTGGGTGTTTCTTCCTACATCTTGGGCAGAAAAAGGCCAATGTTGCCTTAGTTTCCTGCTTCTTTTTCTGAAGCTGGAATGTATCTAGTTGGATTGCAAGAGATGATAAAATATCACTCTTCATATCTTCTAGCAAGGTACCTATTTCTACTTTTGTTATGGAGGTTGTTGTTTTTGTTCCATGGGTGATGGGTTTACCTTTTCTCCTAGAGTAATTTTGATAATACTATTGGATATCTAACATTTGGGCTTGGTAAATGTCACCTCCCACTAACAAGTTTAAGGCTTCTAATGACTCATTCATGAGACCCCTTAAGAATATACTTCTCAAGGATTTCTCACCCAATTTTGCATGGGGTGAACATTGAAGATTAAAATTAAATCTACCCCAGTAATCCTCCAATGACTCTTCCTCCCTCTATGACATATCTAGGACTTCCTCTCTAGCATCCCGTGCCCTACCAAAATCTTGGTATTGTTCTAAAAATATTTTCTTCATGTCCTCCCAGGTGGTAATTTGTTTGTTCCCTAAACCGATAAACCAACGTAATGTTGAATCATCCAACATAGAGGGAAAAAGTTTTAATTTTTGGGCATCAATTTTATAATCCATTGATCTACAAAGAACATCAAATTTAAAGAGAAATAGATCAGGATCTTCTATTGGTAGTCCTCTAAATATAGGAAGGTGTGCAGGAGAAATATGTTTTATTTTAATGTCTCCTCTAGATTCTTCAATTGGAAAGTCAAAACTGGTGGAAGCCTCATCATTTCTAGCCATGGTTTTAGATGATGTAGGTGTTAAACCAGATGCTTCTACAATAACTAATAGTGCTTCACACTCATTTCTTGTGTCTTCAAATAATAAATCTAAATCAAAACCTAAGGTAAACCCTCTTTCTAATCCTTTTCCACCTTGAGTCTTTAAATAAAGTTTATCCAAATAATGGATTAATATGCCAAGGTGTGTTAGGTGGAGATGATGGTCCAGCAACAAGAAGTGTTTTAGATTCTTCAGAAGGTATTTTAGGTGGTTCTGAGGTGACTTCTACTCTCTTAATAAAATATTCATTTGGTCCTCTTGGTCTTGGTGGACTCATACATTCTCAAGTAGGGGATCTATGGGTAAGATAGTCTGAATAATTATTTTTAGGTTGACTAACCTACAGATCCTAAAATACTACAGTTGGCACTCCTCGACAATGATACCAAAATGGTGAGCAAAAAATGGTGTTCTATAAAATAGTTATTTCCTTTCCATTTAATTATCAATCCAGGAGTTCATAAACTTGTGAGTACCTATGCACAATATATGCCTATAGTAGTTGGGATATGAGTCCTATATATCAGTTGGTTTGGTTGGGGGCGTGTTATTTATGTAGTTTAGTTTTAGCCAAACCAATAAAAACTAAATGTAAAAAAATAAAGCACACAATTGAAAGAAACTATAGGAAGTAAATTGCTCACAACTAAAATTAAAATATTGAAATCAAACACATGACTGAAAGGGAAATTGCTGAAATTAAACACACAACTAAAAGTAAAAATACAAAAAAAACACAACTAAAATAAATAAAATAAGAAATAAACATACAACTAAAATAAATAAAGCAAGAAATAAAATAAACAGGGGAGGATTACTACTTGGAGTGGGCCCAAGCTCCCATAGATGGTCCGCCCAACTGGTTACATAAAAATCACTCTTCCAAGTACACATGAATGGAGAACACTCAAAACTTTATTAATAATTTATGCAGTACAAAATAATAAAACTTCATGGATCTCTTTCTTAGGGATGGCCTACATTTTTATACAAAATGTGACCAATCCTATTACAAAAATAGCTTGTTCTAATTTAATCATACATCATGATTCGCTATGGTCGGTTCATGCACAGTTACAATTATCATCTATTAAAAGAGCGGCCATGTCTAAAATTAATCATGAAAGATAAGAATGGTGCTCCCTAAGTTTACATAACAATTTATTTCTAAAATTTATGTAGTCTCCCGATCAATCGATCAATGCATAGAATAAAGGTGCTTTATACTTTATGGATATAGGCACTTGTATGTCTTCCTGTTATCAAGATATAGGAACCTTCCAATCATTTGGGGATAGTCATCGGGATATAGTTGTATTTCCTATTGTTGGGATATAGGCACTGGCCTGTGCCTAGGATATAGGCATCGACCTATGCTCAGGATATAGGTGCCAACCCTTAGTAGGATTTAGGCACCCACTTCAGGCACCATGATCTCCTTCAAGACATACATCATTCTTCAAACACATTACACTTGTTGTACAATGTCAGGTCCATGCGGGACCTTGACTAAAAGATGTGAAAAAGCAACAAAAATCTGCATCTACACACATTTCCCACTAAAAACACTAGTCAAGCATAATACGTCATTTTCCATTAAATATATGCAATAATTACACAAAAATACACTTCTAGTGTTAGACATGCCATACAATACCCCTTTTAAACATGCATAAAAATGAGCATTTTTGGTGCTCATCACCCTCATAAAATGGTGAAGGTCTTAATGGTTTATTTTAAAAACACATTAGAATAAACTAAGAAGGATGCAAGAGATGATGAGTTGTAATACACAAGTTTAAATCTAGAAGAAAAATGTATGAAGGAAGATATGAAGTCAAAATTTAAAATTAATATGGAAGAGAATAAGTTTAATCATGGCAAATCATCTTCATATTTCTCTAATAATAGAAAATCATATCCTTACAATAAAAATTTAAAGTATTTTAGAGTTTATCCCTTCCATTTTAGGGTTTCAAGGGTAGTAAAATAAATAAAATAGCATGGAGGATATCCTTTGTAATTTAGGATTTTTAAGAAAATATAAAAAGTATTATGGAGGATGGTTATTTTACTTTAGGGTTTCTGATGAAATCTAAATCAAAATATGTTTTAAGGATGTCCCTTGAACTTTAAGTTTTCTAGGGTAGCATAAACCTATCAATAAATTTTAATTATGAATAGTCTAGAAAAATGAAAAAGATTGATGAGGATGAAAATGGACCAAGTTGTGTGATGACAAAACTAGGGGAGGTCTGGTGAGTAGTAAGGATGGAGAGCAAGAATGTAGGCAAGCGAGTGGCAGATGGAGAGCGACCAGGAGGATGTGGTATAAAGGAGGCAAGATGGTCAAGCGAGGGTCCTGGAGGGACAAGCCATGGCAGTGATGACGGGGCAGGGCCCGATGCAGCAGGGGCCCAGGCGGATGGGTCGGATAGGAGCAAAAAAGACCTTCCTGACAAGGAGGGACTAAGAGGTGGGGTAAACCTAAACCAAAAAGGATCCTACGCCTAGGTACTAAGTCTAGTATCCCCAACAAAGCAACCCATCCAGGAACTACTTCCTTGTGGAGTAGATTTGGTCATCCCTGAAGACCTAATGGACAACTACCTAGAGCTTGAGCATTTCACTCTGATTGGAAAGTTCATAGGAGGGCGACCAGACATGGAGACCATTCAAAAATGGGATTTTTACAAGTGGAAGACCAGTGGCAACATGGAAATTGTTGCCCTCTCTCAGGGGTTTTTTGCCATCAGGCTCAACACTCAGGAGGATTGTTGCAACATCTTGGCCGGGGGACCATGGTTCCTAGGGTGCAGGAGCCTTTTTCTTCGAAAGTGGGGAGAGGATTTCAACATTGAAACCCAAAACATAAATGTAGCTCCTCTATGGGCTAGGTTTCCCAATATCCCTTTCTAATGTTGGCACAAGAATATCATCAAAGGGATAGCCCAGTCCATAGGTGAGCTCGTTGCCATTGATTCTTCTACCAAGGTCTGATCTAGGATGGTCCATGCATGCTTCTGTGTCTCTGCTAACCTAGAAATAGAGTTACCCAATTTCATAAACTTGTATAAAGGATCATACATCATCAAGAGGCAACCCATCGAGTATGAAAACAAACTAGCCTTTTGTACTCATTGTCACACTCAAGGTCACCTCCTGAATCAGTGCCCTGTCTTGAGGGCCCAAAATCAAAAGGTGACAGGTCTCAACAATGGCATGCAGAGGAACCAGGGTATTACCCCTCTCAACAAGGAGTCGGTGCTAGGTTTGAAATACATCATGTGTAATCCTGTCCACCAAGCACCTCAGGAGGAAGGTCAGATTGATGTTCCAAATCAAGGTAAGCAAAATTGTGAGTGAGGAGAAGCCTTCTCGTCAGCCCAAAAGGAGCATGAGGTGCTCTCAAAATCCTCAGTTCACACCAGTACTAGCATAGAGGATCCAGTTACCCAGGTACAGACCCTTACCAAAATTGTTATTCCAAATTCTTTTATGGATGTTTACCTGGCAGGAAATAGGAAATCC
This sequence comes from Wollemia nobilis, assembly GCA_028583015.1. Lineage (NCBI taxonomy): Eukaryota > Viridiplantae > Streptophyta > Pinopsida > Araucariales > Araucariaceae > Wollemia > Wollemia nobilis. The sequence continues at coordinate 2,023,666 of JAQPPZ010016676.1, forward strand.
CCAAACCGCTCGAATAGGGGTGAGGTACCCCTTTCTCCTTTCTCTAAAAAAGAATGCCCATCTGTATCTGGGAGAATCAACCCCAAAAACACCAGAAGTAGGAAATAGGTCATTGACTATGGCAATAAAATAAAAAGAGGGATACCCTTTTTCAGCGAGAAGAGAAACAAGGAACTACGTAGGACATCACAAATGGAACCCAGTTGACGCTTTTCTCTGATGATTCTAAAAACCAGAATGACAAGCAAGGAACTAAAAACCCCTTCTAGTTGGTCAAAGGAGGAAAGAAAAATCCTAAACCCTTGAAATGAAGGTCCTCTCATGGAATGTGAGGGGCATCAATGGGGTAGCCAAGAAGTGGCTGGTGGTTGACCTAAGGAAAAGGATCAATCCTTCCATCTTCATTATGCAAGAAACTAAAATTGATGAGCTCTCTTCTTAGAAGTCTACCAAGGCCATTTGGTCCAAATGAGAGTGCCTTATCAGTCCATCTTAAGGCACGTTAGATGGGCTCATGTTTCTTTGGGACCCTACCCTGGTTTAAGGAAGGCTTTTATCATCCTCGAGCAAGATCCTAAACATTTTGTTTCACTCCAAGACCAGAAATCAGTCTTGGATCCTGTTCAAAATTTACACTCCAAATTCCCCCATCGAGTGGGAAAAAATATGGGAAATTTTAACTCAAATTAGGGAAACCTTCGATACATTTCCATGGATCATAGGAGGAGACTTCAATAGCCCGCTGCATCCGTCTGAGAAGAAAGGAGGTAATGACTCTTTCAGTAGAAGCATGGAGGATTTTAGAGGTTTTGTCAATACCAATGAGCTCATGGATGTTAAGCTCAAGAGGTCCTCTTTCAATTGGAGCAACAAGAGGATTGATAGTGGGCTCATCCAGGTGAATCTGGATAGGTTCCTCATCTCTCAAGAAGTTATCCCTCTGTTTGGCGATGCCACCCTGTTGGCCTTACCTCTTATCGAATCAAACCACAGTCCCATCCTCCTTGAAATTGGAAGGGCTCCCTCCTTCAAAACTCCTTTATGTTTCGAAGCCATGTGGGCTCTCCATAAGGATTTCAAATATCAAGTGTCCTCATGGTGGCATCAAAATTTTAGAGGATCTACCACTTCTCGGCTGGCTCAGAAACTGAAGATGGTCAAAGAAAAATTGAAAATCTAGAATAGGAGGTTTTTGGCAACCTTTTCACTAGTAAAAAGGCCATTACTTAGAAACTTCAAAATATGGAAAGGAGAATCTAAGCTGGGGACCATATCAGCCCCACTTGGTGGGAGTAAAGGAACCTCCTAGTAGATTTCCATAACATCCTAGCTAGAGAGGAAACTTTCTAGAGGTAGAAGTCAAGAGACCTGTGGGCCAAGGAAGGTGATGCTAACACTAGGTTTTTTCATGCCTCCACTATGCGGTACAGGGCATCCAACAAGATCAAGGAGATGTGTGCAACAATGGTTCATTCACCAAGGACATAGTTGAGATCAGGTCTGAAGTGGTGTCCTTTTTCTAGAACCTCTTGGGAAGTGCCCAAGAGGGTGATAGCCAAGCTTAGGATACTCTCCTATCAAATATTCCTTGCATTGTTCCTCAGGATGAGAACATCAGACTGGTGGAACCTTTCTCCCATGATGAGATTAAGGAGGCCTTATTTTCAATGCAACATGATAAAGCCCCTGGGTCGGATAGTTTCTCTCTGATTTTTTTACAAACCCTGTGCGATGTGGTGGGGAACGATGTCTATGAGGCCATTAGAGAGATCCAGTCAACCAAAGTTGTCCCTTGCAGTTTCAACTCCACCTTCTTGGCCCTCATCCTGAAAGCCTCTGACTACAAATCCATCTCTGATTATAGGCCTATCAGCCTACACAATGTCATATTTAAAGTGTTGACCAATATTATGGCCAACAGGCTGAAGCCCATTCTCCCCCTTATCATTGATCAGTCTCAAGGCAGTTTGATGAAATGGAGGAACATCCTATATGGGGTCATCTCGATCCATGAAACCCTGCATTCTACCTCAATTACCAAGAAGGTTGCATTTTTCCTCAAGCTTGATATGAACAAGGCCTTTGATAGGGTTGATAGAGGTTTCCTTTAGGAGATCCTTCTCAAGTTTAGCTTCCATCCCCTATGGGTTGACCTCATCCAGGGATGCATTTCCTCCCCCTAGTTCTCTATCTTTATCAATGGCTCTCCGGCTAGTTTCTTTCAGAGCTCAAGAGGTCTACATCAAGGGGATCCTCTGTCCCCCATCCTTTTCATCATCCTTGTAGAAGCTTTGGAAATATCCCTCAAGGATGCCCAACAATGGAAGAAGGTGATTGGCATCCTACCTGCCTTAGGGATTGAGGTGATCACCCATAAATAGTTTGTGGATGACATGCTTCTATCCACCATAGCATCAGTAGCTCAAGCCAGATCTATCATACAAATCCTAGGACTCTATTAGAGTGCTGCTAGTCAAAAAGTTAACTACATCAAAAGCAAGATCTTTTTTCTCAACATCCTTTTCAAACGTCAAGTTCATATTGCAAGGATCCTTGGGTGCTCTATTGATTCTCTTCCCACTACCTATCTTGGCCTCCCTCTCTTCTACGAGTACGCTAAGGAAGGTATGTGGAACATGGTGCTCAAGAGAATCCACAAAAATCTGGCATCATGGAAATGCAAGTTCTTATCCCAGGATGCCAAGGCAACCCTCATTATGGCATGCCTCCAAGGGATTCCAACATTTTTCATGTATGTTTTCAGATTGTCTACCTTAGTTCTTCACAAGAATGAGGAGATCCAACGAAAATTTCTTTGGTCAGGAAATGAAGTCAAGTCCATGTTTCCTTTGGTGGCCTAGGACAAAGTTTACAGAAGCAAGAAGCAAGGAGGATTAGGGTTCTGGAGAATGGACAAGATGAACCTAGCACTCATTACCAAACACACCTGGAGGATCCTGGCAGATGAACTGGAAAAATGGGTTAGAATTATTAGGAGGAAATACCTCACTAACACTTCCTTTCTTGAGGATGGGATTCCCACTGGGGGGTTGACTTTTTGGAAATCCATTGTACAATCCAAGCACTTGATCCAAGACGAAATCAGGTGGATCCTTAGGAATGGCTGGAGCATATATTTTTGGAAGGATAGGTGGGCCCTAGAGGACCCTCTCTCTAAGCAGACTAGGCTGGTTCACCTTAAAACTTTTTTTGATAACAACTTCGGGCAGAGGGTGGTCAATTTCATTGAATGGATAAATGGCTCCCTACAGGGGAAATTCATTGATGTAGAGGGGCTAGAGACTGAGGCTGACTTTCTATTCTCCATCCTTAAGGACATCATCATACCCACCAGCAGAGGTCTGGATCGAATGATTTGGAGGGGGACCGATGATGGTGGATTCTTTATCAAATCTGCCTATGAATTCCAATGCAAAGGGCTAAAATTGGACTTCCCTTACAATGTGGTCTAGAGAAAATTTTTGATCCCAAAGGTAAATTTCTTCTCGTGGATTGCCTTTCAGAATAAATCTCTCACAATTGACAATCTTCATAAGAAGGGGGTTTGCTATTCCCAATATGTGTTATCTGTGTGAGCCTACCTGTGAGTCCTCTGACCACCTGTTCCTGCACTACATTTTCATTGGGTCAGTCCTTGGCTCCATCCTCTATACCTTTAAAATCCAATGGATTCCCCCAAAGACCATTAAGGAGGCTTTCTTCCAATGGCCCAATCCTTTTAAAAATCCCAAGCTTTGTTTCCTATGGAATGCTTTCTTCCACCATTTTTTGTGGCAGATATGGTTGGAATGCAATGGTCGGGTCTTTAGTAATACTCCTAGGGATCCTCCCTTAGTCACTCACATGGCCATCACCTTTGCCATTGAGAACTCCAAGCTTATCCCCAACCCATGGCCCAAGCATATGTTTGAAGAGGATTTGTTCAAATCCTTGAAGTTATTAGGGGAGATCAAGGAGCGGGAGGATCCGTGGTTATCCAGGAAGGACGTCAGGTGGGTCAAGCCTCCTCAAGGATGGTTGAAGTTAAATTTTTATGGGGCCTCTCGAGGTAACCCAGGGGCAGCCACTGTGGGTGGATCAGTTAGATACCATAATGGACAGCTCATCCTGGCGTTCTATGAAAACTTGGTGTTTAAAACCAATCATGTTGCAGAGGCCAGAGGACTTTTGAGAGGACTCAAGCTCATTTCATAGGATCCCCAATCATTGGTAGTTGAAGGGGACTTACTAAACATAATTAACTACATGATGAATTCCCAGGATCCGACATGGAAGGTTTTCAATGTCATTTCTGAGGCCAGGAACCTCCTCCTCCAGAGGAACCTGGTCTAAGTCAAGCACACCTACAGGGAGGGCAATGGTTTAGTTGACCACTTGGAAAATAAGTGATTATTGTCCACATGTCTCGTGGTGTGGTGGCAGTTGTTTCTGGCGAATGTGGAGAAGGTCGCTAGCTAGGATATCGCTAATGATTCCACATAAGCAAGAAGAGAGGATCGGGCTTGGGCGTATGGGCATGGGGAGCAGGGAGATGATATTTAGGTTTTTATAATGGATGCATCTATTTCTTTTTGTTGTTTTTTCAGCATGTTTTACCTCCAATTTGAGGTTTCCAATGTAGCCCTCCTGGGCATTACTATGTTTTTTTTTTTTGGTAAGGTTTACTATGGTTTCTACTAAACTAGCTCAAGGGGCTCCTTTTTTTACTAAGGGTTGCAGCCTCTCATGTTGTAAGGTTTTGGGATCCTCTTAAAAAATCCATTTTGTATATAAAATATCTACTTACCAAAAAAAAAAGATTGATGAGGATAAATATTTTGGTGGGAATATAAAAAAGGAGAGGAAGACCCTTAAAAAAAATAAAGAGAAAAGGAAATGAATAGGGATATTATTTTGGAATACCAAAAATAAATGTCACAATATTAACAATAAATGGTGCTAAGACCATAAATAAGAATAAAACTTGATAATAAATATTGTATATTGAAATATTTTGGGTATGAATGAAACCCTCAAATATATTTTATCAAGGAATTAATTGGTTTTTATAGTTCTAAATTTATTTTAATGTGGGAAACAAAAATAATTAGTGAGGAATGTAGGTGTTAGAATTCAATTCTTTGATAATGGTATTATGAAAATGAATGGTATTTAAATACAATGGTTTCCCAAATATGGCATAACTTTTAACTAATCCTACAACTACTCTTGTGCTTTAGTGAACCTCCAATTTTTTATTAACTAATAACTCCTAACATTCCCCCCTTATTACATCATAGTATTGCAGAGAAAACTTTGCAATTATTCAAATTTATTACATCAAAGGGATTGGTGAAGATGTCCACACATTGCTCTTGACTAGGACAAATTTAATTTGAGTGTTCTATTGTTGAACATGTCCATGGATGAAATGGCATCCCATGTCAATGTGCTTCATCCTTTCATGGAATACTAGATTACAAATAAATTTTAGTACTCTTTGATTGTCACAGTGCATAATTATAGGTTTATTTTATGGTACACCCATAGTTGTCAACATATATTTTAACCATATTGCTTCATAGTTAACTCTTCCTACTAAATGATATTCTGCTTCAGTTGAATATCGAGCAACTATTTGTTATTTCCTTCTTCCCCATAATATAGGTGTAGACCACCAAAATAATACATAGCCAGAGGTATATTTTTGGTTATCAATGCATCCTATATAATGTGCATCAGTATAATATGTTAATAGGAACTAATCACTCCTATGAATTTCTAGACCATACTCAGTAGTGCCTTATATATATATATATATATATATATATATATATGTAAACACCTAAAATGCATCATGTCGAAGGCGACTACTCATATGGACATGCTACAAGACCATATGGAGGATCTTGGACAGACTCCAAGATAGAGTAGTGGTTCTAACCACTCAATTTAGGCATTTTTGCCTAATCAATCTGAACCATAGCCCAAACCTGTGGTCTCCAGTCTAAACCATTGTTGACACATGTGATCTGTAGTCTGGACCACAATTGTGACCTACGGTCTTAACTGAAGTTTAGTTAGGCCTTCCATCCAAGCCAAATCGGTTGGAACAGCCAAAAGATCTAGGAGGCAGTTGAAGGATGGAATATTCCAGAGGCTTCCATCCCAACTATTCTAACCACACTTCTTGGTCTTGGATTCTCCATGAAGCCACCCCTAACCCTAGGGGCATGCTATAAATACCCCCTCCAAATGAGAATGAAGAGAGGATGATTTTTATAGTGAAGCACTGACGAATTATCGAGTGAGTGTAAAGTGATCAAGTGAGCATCAAAGCCCTATCAGATTGCATATTGAATTTGTGCATTCGAAGGCTACTTTGCTATTCATCCAATGATCAGTTTGCCATGGAAGCCCTAGGAGTCTAGGAGGATCAAGAAACACAAATTCGAGCAAATGAAGGCCCTTCACATCAAATTGAACACCAAATCAGTATGAGGACAACAAAGGTGACCCTTGAACATAAATTTGGACAAGGAGATCAAGCCCACTGCCCCTGATTTTGAGGGTAAACCTATCAAAGGTCAAACCATGGTTGTCAGCCATGGTTCACAGTGCAGACCACTCACCAGAGTTGTAGTTTGCAATAGGTGACAAATCACCTTACTCTTTTCATTTATGTACGGTTAAGTAGGGTAGATCAATCATTTCTTAGGTTTAATTACAGTTTAGAAGAACTCTGACCATAGGAATTATTTTAGAATAGATATTTTATGTTTTGCATTAATTAGGATATTTGTGGATCTTTTATACACCTCTATGCTTCTATTTTGTTATCTGATCCATGCATTATTTGTCTAACGATCTCCTTTATGCTATATTACAAATCTTGATTCAATTAGCATAGTGCAAAGGATTTCTTTATGTTTTATTGATTATTAGTTTAATGGTATTATCATGTATGTTTCCTTAAAAGGCCTCATCATGAGAGGCTATCTATATTTTTGTTTGCGTGCTATTGTTTCTTGATTGTAGGAAGATAGGTACAAGAGGAGTCTATGTCATAATCCTTCCACATCGTGAAGAAGGGGGTCAACTCCACCCCAAGGCAGTTTATGACTAGTCAAAGGGCAATATTATGTGCCTACCCTTTTGAGGGCATTGGCAAATGTATAAACTGTATCATCATTTAAATGACCCTAATAAGGGTATATTTGTAACAGAGATTCATCCATAATCAATACAAGAAATATCATTTTGTTGAGTTTATGCAATGTGTCAAGTTATTACACTTTTTATGATGACTATAGACTAATACAGTAGACAGGTGCACGCATTTTTGGTTATGTTAGATGGCAATCATGGTAGAAATCTGCATTTGTAGCCCTTAAGTGCTGACATTCTTGAATTTTCTTATCTTGGGTGCTAACCACAGCTACTAGTTGCGGTTATTTTTTGGCCCGCGGCTGTCACCTACGGTTCACACTGTAGCCCGCAAAATAGAGCTGCAATTTACAAAAAAAGCAGCAGATAGTAGAGAAACCACTTGGTATCATATCAGGAGCTAAGGTAGGCTCTATTTTCATTCTCTGTTCCGTATTTTCTTCTCTATATTTTTACAGTAAGCATCAAATCGATGGCAAATTAGGTACATTAAAGGAAAATGGTGAATGAATAGTCCTAATTTGCTTTCGCATTCCTTACATTAGAAAGGTGTTGCTAGGAATAGCAGACCTCTTATTGCAATCCATCCTAGAATACAGTGACCTTGATAAAAATTGTGTGGTCATTTGCATGCTTAAGACCCAATTAGAGGCCATGTCATTGTAATTGCATTGTCATAACGTCATGTAGGGCATAGCATGCATACATTTCTAAATTTGAAACGTTATTTTTTATGCATATCATGTAGGAATGATCATATGAATGCTCTTTTATGTATTTGTCTTTATGCAAAGTAAAATGAACCACACACACCACGTTTAATTTTAAACATCAGTGATGTTGGGCTTTCACATCCAACCCACTTGATTGAGACCAATAGTGGATGTCATTACCACTCAGTTAGCTCATTTGAAATTGTATTATCAGGACCCACTCATTGCCAAGGTTGACCCAATAACTGTCATATCCGTGCAAAATAGCATGCACTCATCTTCGGAAGAGTGTATCACTATGCACATTGTGCTGGGTGAGGGTTGGTAGTACCTATGCTACCTCATTGAGTATGTATTTCATTCCCATATTCGGCTTGTGTGAGTATATAGGTGAAAGTCAATTAAATTGAGAATAAAATCCAACGATTTTGTAAAACACACGAGAGTTTCTCATACTGATACAACGCATTTTGAAACAACATCAAATAGTTTAGGGCTCAAATTTTAAAATATAAAGGAGATAATCACATTGTTTACTTTGTATGCTTATTTATTTCTTAATTCATCAGGATAAGGCCCTCCTTGAGGCCACAATTTTCAGTAAGAGAGAAAACCTCTCAAGTTTTGTTTAGTTGGTTCATCATGACGACTAGGCATGATAGAGCTCAATCACAAGCTAATGAGTTAGAGATTTCATTGAGGGGATTTGAATACTCCCGATGTTCTCCTGAGGATCTTTCAAACCTTGTACACCTCCTTGCTATGCATCGCACTCACTGTGCATCTAAGTATCTTATCCTCCAAGCGCGACATTCTAAGAGTCATTGTGAGCTCCCTTTATCACGTAGGGGGTTCACCCATATAAAGCATGGGGTTTCTTCACATAATGTGAGAACCCAAATCACTAGGTATCCATCTAAGGAGATAGAGAGTCATGGATCATACTCCATAACTTAGTCCTATAGGGAATCTGAGTCTCATGCAGCCCATGAGAGGCAGCTACTCCAAGACCAATTGGAGGAGGCGTCTCGTCAACGTAAGCGTCTAGAGCGTGAGTCTGCAAAGAGAAATAGAGCACATCAACAAAGGTTGTATGAGCTCCAACGGTATGAGGAGAGGATTTACCAACAAAAATCACATGAAGAGCAATCATGTGAGGTAATTTTTGAAAAAATCTCATACCTAGAGTGTTCAGGCAACAAGTCAACGAGATGCACCCAATGCATCGTCAAGAGTTGCCACTTAAGCTAGTAGATAGCCATACTTCTATACAAATATACATGCCTTGGGTTATCGAAGAACAACCGAAAGGGACATATAGGGATCACATGTGTAAGCATGAGGTCAAGAGTAGTCAAGTCTAACAGGTGAGCAGTGTCAATGCTCGAAGGTCATCACAATCCTTGGGGCATATACAATTTATTCCACCATATAAGGAACCTGTGATTACTTTCCATAAACAGGAAGTCAAACCCGTCCCTGTCAGGTAATCTGATCCTCCATTGCACATCATAGTGAGGATACAACAGATTACGTATAAGAGAGTGCTGGTAGATACAAGATCATCAATTAATATCATTACCACCTCAGCGTTCAAACATCTCAAAAATCCACCTTCTCACATCAAGGAAACAAATTTCACATTGCAAGCCTTTAATGATGTGGAATCCTCTACACTAGGCACAATATTCCTACCCATCAATGTGGGACAGAGGATTATTCCTACATTGTGCTACGTTTTAGAGGGATCATGATAGTATAATCTACTACTTGGTAGACCGTGGATAAGAGCCATGGAGTGTGTACCATCAATAGTGCATCAATACATTAAGTACACCCATGGGGGTGAAGTTCATGTAGTTGAAGTGGACCCAGATCCCTTCAAGTATTATAAGCCCAAGGATGATCCACAGGAACCTAGTGAGACGCCTATGCATCTACAAGTTAATTTGGATGAGCCTATCCAAAGTGTGAATGCAACTTCACAGACGATGTTGGAATTGCCATCCCCACTGCTATCACCTATGGATTCACCTACAACCCCTACACTATTGACATCGCTTAGCAGGGGAGGATTAATGAATGCCCTTACAGAGTTGCTCACAATCGCTTTGAAGGTATCATTAGAAGATCTTCACACTCCTATCAAGGAGGAAGAACCTAGCATGGTCATGGATGCACCCGAGTGTATCACACCCTCTTCATCCATCATGACACCCGATAGTTTTTATGAGGACAATGGTGAATATGAAGAGCCTATGGAGGCTAGTCTTATGATGCTACCCATCATAGAGTCCACTAAAGATTTAGGTCAGTTGTTCATTGAATCTCCCTTTACAGATCCTATCCCCGAGACATAGGATGAGCATGAGGAAGGTTCAATTATCACAACTAAAATAGAACAACCTCAGTATGTGGATGAATTACCCGTGATGCATGCAATTGTGGAGTTTGCTCACGAGTTTGTGGGGATGGTCTACATTATTCCAGATGATCAAGTGATTATTAATCACATAAATTAGGAGATGGGACAACCCAATGGTGTTTCCACATTTCTAGGTCCAAAAATTTTAAGATTAGTCACTCCTGAATCATTTCTCAAGGCACCATATCGAGAGTACAAACAAGTAGGTTCCTCACATCATATTGGAGGTACTGAAAGTGACACAGTTCAACACAACAAAGTGAAGCAAGAGCTTGAGCTGAGTCATATGCATGAGCATGTGGATAATATTGATGAAGTGTGTTATCAAGAAGCATCCACATCAATTCAAGTGAAGGAAATAGGTGATTTGCAATTACCTAATGGATCTATAACATTCGCTTTTATATTTCCTTCAAATGACAAAGGTATTTCGAATCAGTTTCTGGAAATACATATGAATTCTTTGATAGTCTTGCGATCCATTTTAAGTCGTCTAGAATGGTTAGAGCATAGAATGGATGAGCAAGATAAGTTGTTGCATTTTATCAAGAACCAGATTGAAATTTTGGAATTACAAAAGCAATCCCTACCTGAGGACAAATTGCTTCCCATGCAAATACAGGAAAAGCCTCAGTAGAAGCAAAATCTCATGTGGCCAACCCAACCATTGGATTCTCAAAGCAAACCAATGCGGGGCAAGAACCCAAAACATTCGCAGCATAGTGGGACTCCGTTACAAGAGTCTAGGTCTGATATCTTTGAGAAGCTACAAGAGGCTAAGGTCATCACCTTGCCTAATGTCATCCCTTTGAACCCAAATAGAGTTAAACCTATGGGTTACGAGTATCACTACTATCTCTACCACCAAATAGAGGGTCATGGCATTCGATATTGTCATGAATTTAAAATCCTGGTGTAAAATTTGATAGATAAGGGGGTTTACCATGCAGATGGTTCTCTTAGAGTGACCCAATATGATGAAGTGGAGGTCATGCCTCCTCAAGAGCGACCTCAGAGTCATCAGTCACCTCATAGGCATAATAGGCCAGTGCAATGAGTAGTTTCATTTCATATGACTACTCTAACTTTTTTTTAAAAGTTACATGAGGCACATACATTCATATTGCCTAAAATTAAGCATAAGGTATCCAAAACTAGGTCACCTAATGAAGGTCCCTTTTGTGTGTATCATCGAGCATGTGTACACGACATTTAGAGTTTCCATTCATTTAAGAGGGTCATCAAAGATCTAATTGAATGAGATGAGATCCATGAGGATGGATCTCTAATTCACTCATGCCAAAGCATAGGCACACCGATGAGGTCCAATCTTCACCTTGGGGAGTCGAGATCTGTCAGTCTTCCTAAAAAAGTTGATTACTCTTCAGTAAATAGCATGCACGCTGGGGGTCTTCAAGGTAACATACCTTTCGCGCTAGTCATGCCACATTCGATAAGGAAAAATGAGGAATCTAGAGGTATTGCACCTCCCTCACCATTTTCGAATGGCACACTCATTGGGGGTATATAGGGCAGCATGCCCTTCCCAAAAAGGCACCAAGAATTTCTAAAAATTGCTTGGTCAACCCAAAGGCTCCGAGGGTTACTTAAAGCCACTCGATCATCCCAAAAAGGCACCAAGGATTTCTAAAAAATTGCTTGGTCAACCCAAAGGCTCTGAGAGTTCCTATAGCTTCTCGGTCATCCTAAAAGGACTCTAAGCCGTCTTGATGAGATTTTGGTCAACTAAAATGTTCCAAAGGCATCTGTAAGCCCTTTGGTCAGTCCAAAAATCTCCAAGGATTTCTAAAAATCGCTTGGTCAACCCCAAAAAATCTCCAAAGGAATACATACTCATCGTTTGGTCAAATATAAAAGCTCAAAAATTCATAAAAATTTGAAAATATATATAATTCTAAAAAAATGGGTAAAGCATAAAATCCAAAAATGTTTGCTTTTGCAGTTTGCATTTTCATACACGCATTCACCTCATCATATTGCATTTAGGCATTTATCATCTGTTGCATTCCATAGTAGAGTGTAATGTGTTTATCAAAATCTTACAAACAGTCGCATGTTTGTGTTTCAATCATGCTCCCTTGCATTTACCATAATTCATTGCATTCATACATGATACCTATTGTAGAGAAATATGTCTGTATATTAAGTTTTACAGTCACTCAAACATACCTAGTGGGTTCTTCAAATATTGTAGAAAGCTTGCTTTGCTTTCATAGATGAGGTCATTAGTTGGGATAGTGCTTCAACATATCAGGATCCCGTCACTAAGCAAAACAATATAAAATCCTTCTAAGACAAGAGATGATGAAAGCTTTGAAAGCAGTCTTAGGTATCTATAGATATGGGTTTCACGACCTGCTTATCTTGCAAATAGTTGGTTTAGAAAGGTAAAACTTGGCAAAAGGACAAGAATTTCCCCTATAAATCCTAAAGTTACAAAGTTTAAATCCCAAGTTACAAAGTGCAAATTTCAAAATACAAAGTACAACAAAGTGAAGCAAGAGCTTGATCTGAGTCATATGCATGAGCATGTGGATAATATTGATGAAGTGTGTTATCAAGAAGCATCCACATCAATTCAAGTGAAGGAAATAGGTGATTTGCAATTACCTAATGGATCTATAACATTCACTTTTATGTTTCCTTCAAATGACAAAGGTATTTCGAATCAGTTTCTGGAAATACATATGAATTATTTGACAGTCTTGCGATCCATTTTAAGTCGTCTAGAATGGATAGAGAATAGAATGGATGAGCAAGATAAGTTGTTGCATTTTATCAAGAACCAGATTGAAATTTTGGAATTACAAAAGCAATCCCTACCTGAGGACAAATGGCTGCCCATACAAATATAGGAAAAGCCTTAACGAAAGCAAAAGCTCATGTGGCCAACCCAACCATTGGATTCTCAAAGCAAACCAATGCGAGGCAAGAGCCCAAAATAGTCGCAGCATAGTGGGACTCTATTACAAGAGTCTAGGTCTGATATCTTTGAGAAGTTGCAAGAGGCTAAGGTCATCACCTTGCCTAATGTCATCCCTTTGAACCCAAATAGAGTTAAACCTATGGGTTACAAGGAGTATCACTACTGTCTCTACCACCGAATAGAGGGTCATGGAATTCGATATTGTCATGAATTTAAAAGCATTGTGCAAAATTTGATAGATAAGGGGGTTTACCATGCAGATGGTTCTCTTAGAGTGCCCCAATATGATGAAGTGGAGGTCATGCCTCCTCAAGAGTGACCTTAGAGTCGTCAGTCGCCTCGTAGGCATAATAGGCTAGTGCAATGAGTAGTTTCATTTCATATGACTACTCTAACTTTTTTTCAAAAGTTACATGAGGCACAGGCATTCATATTGCTTGAAATTAAGCGTAAGGTATCTAAAACTAGGTCACCTAATGAAGGTCCCTTTTGTGTGTATCATCGAGCATGTGTACACGACATTTAGAGTTTCCAATAATTTAAGAGGGTCATCGAAGATCTAATTGAATGATATGAGATCCATGAGGATGGCTCTCTAATTCACTCGTGCCAAAGCATAGGCACACCGATGAGGTCTAATATTCACCTTGGGGAGTTGAGATCTATCAGTATTCCTAAACAATTTGATTACTTTTCAGTAAATAGCATGCACGCTGAGGGTCTTCAAGGTAACATACCTTTCGCGCTAGTCATGCCACATTCGATAAGGAAAAATTAGGAATCTAGAGGTATTGCACCTCCCTCACCATTGTCGAATGGCACACTCATTGGGGGTATATAGGGCAGCATGCCCTTCCCAAAAAGGCACCAAGGATTTCTAAAAATTGCTTGGTCAACCCAAAGGCTCCGAGGGTTACTTAAAGCCACTCGGTCATCCCAAAAAGGCACCAAGGATTTCTAAAAAATCACTTGGTCAACCCAAAGGCTCCGAGAGTTCCTATAGCTTCTCGATCATCCTAAAAGGACTCCAAGCCATCTTGCTGAGAGTTTGGTCAACTAAAAGGTTCCAAAGGCATCTGTAAGCCCTTTGGTCAATCCAAAAATCTTCAAGGATTTCTAAAAATCACTTGGTCAACCCCAAAAAATCTCCAAAGGAATACATACTCGTCGTTTGGTCAAATATGAAAGCTCAAAAATTCATAAAAATTTGAAAATATATAAAATTCTAAAAAAATGGGTAAAGCATAAAATCCAAAAATGTTTGCTTTTGCAGTTTGCATTTTCATACATGCATTCACCTCATCATATTGCATTTAGGCATTTATCATCTGTTGCATTCCATTGTAGAGTGTAATGTGTTTATCAAAATCTTACAAACAGTCACATGTTTGTGTTTCAATCATGCACCCTTGCATTTACCATAATTCATTGCATTCATACATGATACCTGTTGTAGAGAAATATGTATGTATATTAAGTTTTACAGTCACTCAAACATACCTAGTGGATTTTTCAAATATTGTAGAAATCTTGCTTTGCTTTCATATACGAGGTCATTAGTTGGGATAGTGCTTCAACATATCAAGATCCTATCACTAAGCAAAACAATATAAAATCCTGCTAAGACAAGAGATGATGAAAGCTGTGAAAGAGGTCTTAGGTATCTATAGATATGGGTTTCATGACCTGCTTATCTTGCAAATAGTCGATTTATAAAGGTGAACTTTGGCAAAAGGACAAGAATTTCCCCTATAAATCCCAAAGTTACAAAGTTTAAATCCCAAGTTACAAAGTGCAAATTTCAAAGTACAAAGTTCAAATCAAATGTAAAGTGACATAGTGAACCAAAAGCACTATAAAAATCCCTTGCTCAAATAAAATGGTAATGCGTGGACTAACAATGATTTTTATCACTACATATGAGCAAGTAATAAGGGTGAGAACTTGAATCCCTAGATTGTCCACATTTTGAAAGCCATAGAGTTATCCTCGATCGCAGCAATGGGTTGGAAGAGTCCCGCCTACAACCAGAGAGATAGTTCTATTGGGTAATCCCCAAATGTAGCAATGGTTTGAAAGAGTCCCACCTGCATTTGGAGGGGTAGCCTTGATCAATTTGCAATATGAGCTATCTTTAGGTGCCTAGGTTTGTCTAGTTGTATAAGTCTAATCAAAGCTAAAACAAGGATGGTACGATCATATGAGGAACCCTATCTCACATATGGGTTTAAAGAGTCCCAACTGAAATACATGGTATGCTTATGGTCTATCTAAAAATACTCACATGCACACACAAGGATAATGAATAGTTGGGTCTATCATGGCAAAAGCCTTGTCCAATAAAAGCCTTGTACAACTAGTATGTGATTTTTGGAGAAGTCTAATAGGGTGTTTGAGTCTCAAGGAAAACCTCAAAAAGTTATCTAATAGCAACAAGATACCAAATATAATTAGACATCAAAAATATAATTCATTCATTTATCAGAATGCATTTTACAAAGCACAATCAAACATATAGTATAGATACCGCATGAATATCAGAAATGATGTTTAGACGACCACTGACTATATAGTGCAGCAAAGAAAAATATACAGAATGACATATTCATTCATTAGCATTATACCAATCCATTTACTACTTTTCATATATGGGTGATTAATTGATTAAGTTCTTGTAATGAGAACTATCAATTATTTTGCATGATTTTTATACATTCTATGGTGTCGTATTTTAAAATTGATATACACAGTTTACATTCATTCCTTATATTTTAAGTGATGAAATCATACAAGTTCATTCCCATTAGATTACAATTATGTACATAAGTCATTACCATACATTGCATAGCATACCATAACTTCATAAAAATAAATGCATTCCCACAAAGCAAAAACAAATATGCGTTAAAAATAAATAGTGCATCCATATGCATACATCATATATGGCACATCTAATCATCTATATCACTGCATCTCGTCAACATCATCATAAATAAGATAGCTATCTAGTGCATGTCATCCATACATTGCATCATATAAACATAGCATCAACATAAGCATTGCATTCATGTGCATCAAATAAACATAAAATCAAAAATACACATCGGTACACATAATGAGCCATAAATGATCAAGTCATATATATATGTGTGTGTATGTGTGTGTCCAAAAGAGTACATAGGGAGTGTATAAAAATTCCCACAGGCTACAAAGTGTGTAGGTCCTCGACCTTACACCCAAAATAAATATGGCATATCAAAATATAGTCTACATCTAGCAGAGCCCAGATCTAGTCTGCTCCCCCTGTATTGGAGCTCTCGTCACCTCCCTCACCACTATGCTCTAAAGCCTACTCTCCTATCTACTCTGGCACCCATGGTGGGTCCTACTATGGGTCCTACCTACCTCCAAATCCTAAGGTACCCAGCACATAAGAAATTGGTAACTACATTAGGCTAGTCCTCTTACCAGTGGCCCCTGAAGTCTGCCCTACATCTCTAGGCCTGGCACGTGAGGTCGCACCATGTGTGCTAGAGGACCTGTGTGTCCTCTCAATCCTATGACAACTGTGACCCATGGTTCCCAAAATTTAGAAAATTAAACTATAGATCATACCTACGATCTACATCTAGCATTAAATGCACTCAAAACCCACCATGGGAAGGTCTAAAAGAGCAAATTAATGACTTCCATCGGATAAAAATTCAAAATTAATGATTAAAATTATAAATTTGGTGATGTTAAAAGAACCAGGATCAATCAAATACATGCAAAATTAAAACAAAAAAATCAAATAATTAAAAACCAAATGTGCATCATATTTAGTGATTTATCCTATGCACTTGGCGGTTGCAGCGAGTTGCGATCCTTGCAGTATGGCAAGATGAGTAAATCACCATAAGGACATTTGGGGTAAAATTGACATTTCTTTTATGACATCTTTCAGCAAATCATCAACAAATATGATTCAACATAGGTCTAATTGTATTTGTATCATTTTGATTTCTTAAGACGGTTGTTGTAGCCTGACTTCTCCATGGGATAGAAATATGCAAATACTACTAAGAGTTTCAATCATAAGCTGAACTAGGCCTAGCCAAGGCATTAAAAGGCTCGAATCTAAATTTTTTCAAGATCATTCATTATGGTCAAGTTATTTCATCACTTCATACATTGTCATTACCCTCATCGACTCATCACTTGAGGGGGTAGTCATAATTTCATAATCATAATAAAAGTCAATAGAATATCCCTGAGATCGTAGATCCCTTGATCTTGTCAAAATTGCATTTGTTCTTGTGAATCATTGTCAACAGCTATCATAAGCTTCCTCCTTTTCTTGGGGAAAATAGCAAATATGATAATTGGTTTGTAACTCTCATCCTTCAGATTTATGGGTCAGAATATACCCATACTTGGCATTGATGTTATTCGAATGTCTGATGACGAGGGCAGACTTGTCAAAATGTAAGCCTTTCACAAGTTGGAAGCAATAATTCCAAGATGTGCATCCTTTTGCTGGACCTAGGGCATATAATGATGATATGACTAATGATCATCATATAAATGTAGACATCATTTTAGGATGTATATTTTTTCTCAGCGTTGTTCAATCTCACAATGCATCTCAAAAGGAGCATTTGTAGACACCTAAAACACGTCATGTCGAAGGTGACTACTCATATGGACATGCTACAAGACCATATGGAGGATCTTGGACAAACTCCAAGATAGAGCAGTGGTTCTAACCACTCAATTTAGGCATTTTGGCCTAATCAATCTGAACCGTAGCCCAAACCTGTGATCTCCAATCTAAACCATGGTTGACACCTGTGATCTACAGTCTGGACCGCAGCTGTGACCTACGATATTAACTGAATTTCAGTTAGGCCTTCCATCCGATCCAAATAGATTAGAATGGCCAAAATATCTAGAAGGAGGAAGTTGAAGGATGGAAGATTCCAGAGGCTTTCATACCAACTATCCTAACCATCCTTCTTGGTCTTGGCTTCTCCATGAAGCCACACCTAGCCCTAGGGCATGCTATAAATACCTCCTCCAAAGGATAATGAAGAGAGGATGATTTGTGTAATGAAGCGCTGATGAATTATCGAGTGAGTGTAAAGTGATCAAGTGAGCAGCGAAGCCCTATCGGATTGCATATTGAATTTGTGCATTCGAAGGCTACTTTGCTATTCATCCAATGATCAGTTTGCCATGGAAGCCCTAGGAGCCTAGGAGGATCAAGAAACACAAATTCGGGCAAATGAAGGCCCTTCACATCGAATTGACCATCAAATCAGTCTGAGGAAAACAAAGGTGACCCTTGAACATCAATTTGGACAAGGAGATCAAACCCACTACCGTTTATTTTGAGGGCAAACCTATCAGAGTTCAAATCATGGCTATCAGCCACGGTTGACAGTGTAGACCGCTCACCAGAGCTGTGGTTTGCAACGGGT
Organism: Wollemia nobilis; assembly: GCA_028583015.1. Taxonomy (NCBI): domain Eukaryota; kingdom Viridiplantae; phylum Streptophyta; class Pinopsida; order Araucariales; family Araucariaceae; genus Wollemia; species Wollemia nobilis. Next base: position 2,042,380 of record JAQPPZ010016676.1, read on the forward strand.
GACAGATCACCTTACTCTTTTAATTTTTGTCTGGTTAAATAGGGTAGATTAATCATTTCTTATGGTTAATTACAGTTTAGAAGAACTCTGACCATAGGAATTAGTTTAGAATAGATAGTTTATGTTTTGCATTAATTAGGATATTTGTGGATCTTTTATGTGCCTCTATGCTTCTATTTTGTTATCTAATCCATGCATTATTTGTCTAATGATCTCATTCATGCTATATTACAAATATTTATTCAATTAGCATAGTGCAAAGGCTTTTTTTATGTTTTCTTGATTATTAGTTTAATGGCATTATCATGTATGTTTCCTTAAAATGCCTCATCATGAGAGGCTATCTATCTTTTTGATCGTGTGTTGTTGTTTCTTGATCGTAGGAAGATAGGTACAAGAGGATTCTATGTCATAATCCTTCCACATCATGAAGAAGGGGGTCAACTCCACCCCAAGGCAGTTTACGACTAGTCAAAGGGCAATATTAATGCGCCTACCTTTTGAGGGCATTGGCAATTGTATAAATTGTATCATCATTTAAGTGACCCTAAGAAGGGCATATTTGTAACAGAGATTCATCCATAATCAATACAAGAAATATCATTTTTTTGAGTTTATGCAATGTGTCAAGTTTTTACACTTTTATGATGATTATAGACCAATACAGTAGATAGGTGCATGCCTTTTTGGTTATGTCAATATATATATATATAAGGCACTATTTATTATGGTCTATATATCTTAAAATTATTTCTACTACCTTCCAATGTGTCAATTTTTTTTCCTACATGAAATGTGAGAGATATATTACTACAAAACTAATATATTGTCTTGAGCAAGTTAGGTAGATGAGACTCCCAACTAACTATTGATAAAGAGTTGAATTTTTTAGAGGAGAGGAATAAAAATGTGAGAGTTACAAACCTTCTTCCATAGTACTCATAATAGGATTATAATATTCCATGTGATATTTCTCAAGTAGATTCTTGGCATGTTTGCTTTGTGAATCAAATATGTGATAATGGTTCTACTTTACCTCTAGTCCTAGGTTGTAGTGTAATAACTCAAGATCAATCATGTCAAAACATTTCTTCAAATATTCCTTTACAACTAGAATTATTCTTTTAGAACTTTTTATGATGACCAGATCATCTACATACACATTGATGTATACAATTTTCTCCCTTTTTCTTTATGATAGAAACATGGATCATATGGATTTTCTTTAAAGCGATGCTTTCAAAAATGTTCACCTATCTTTGTATACCATGCTCAAGCAGCTTGTTTGAGACCATATAGAGATTTAACCATTTTACATACCTTTGTTTATTTTCCAAGTAAGATGAGTCCTTTTGGTTGAGTCATATAAACCTCTTATTTTAAGTCCTCATTGAGAAAGGCAATTTTCATGTCCATTTGATAAATCCTCCATCCAAATTGTGCAACTAGAGAAAAAGTAATGCTAATAAATTTTATTTTTGTTGTAGGGGCAAAGGTTTCTTCATAATCTATGGCTTATTTTTGTGCATAGCCCTTTGCTACAATTCATGCTTTATTGTTATAGTTAGAGTATATTACATCATTTGGGTCATGTAAATGTACCACCTTAGCTACATAGTTAGAGTAGGAGATAACTTTAGGGGGGAGTTAGCTAGTTACTTCAAGCAATGTAATAAATGAACAAGTGGCAATATGCAAGTTATAATGTGCAAGGTGTCTCCTTGTATAGCTAGGTAGAGTGTTGTCCAAGGAATCTATTTTTCTATATAAAGGGTCTCATAGTAGTAGATCATAGATTAAGAAAATATCAAGTCAAGTTCTTATCTAGTGTAGTGTAGTAGATAGTAGTGCTCTTGTAGCACAATGTAGGTCTTTAGCTCATATTAATGGAGTGACCATTTCCTCCATACCGCTTGTAATTTTCTCATTTCTATTTATAGTATATTTCAGTCATATTGTAGACTCACTTTCTTTCATATTTATTACATCTTATTAGGATCTATTTTAAATCTCTTCCACTGCGTATATCCTCAAAAGCTAAAAGTGGTATCATAGCCATGGTGAATCGAGATAGAAGGGCCTACATCCATCATAAGAGAAGTCTAGTAGGTCAATAGGAATAGGGAGATCTACCATTGCTACTGTTGGCATACTTTTTTGCAAACCATATCGACCATTGTGTATCGTTGTATGCAAAAGCCACCATTAGGATTAATTGATAGAAAAATCCACAGTAATAAATAGGGTTAGAAAAGTGAGCACTAAAATAAATCTCAGTGCAAAAAGTTTAAGATTATATTTGGCTAGAGTCTTCCCTTAGAGTTGTAGGAAAAAAACTTGTGAAGACTAGGACTCAGCATTCATACCACTAGATTGAAAAATCAATTAGTGATGATTATTATCTCTAGATTTACAAATTCTTCAATTCTAGTTTCTAACAGCTTGTTGCAGTAAAAGGAGATTCAAAAAAAGGTTGGGAAGCTTCCTATAAGAGAGTGTAGAGGGGGTAAACTGCCCTACCATGTATGATTCTTGGCTGGATTCACAAGAGAAAGCTAAGGTGATCACGCGGGTACGTTTTTCTCTATACTCAATATAAAATAAGGGGGAGGGTTCACTAGGAACGATTTTAGGACTTGCTTCAAGTCCTCTAGTTTTCAAGAATTTTTGATGTATTCATTTCAAGACAATCACCTATGTTTGGCCTTTCTAGATCTATGTTATGAAAGATAAAGGACAATGCAAAAATATAGTATGCAAGAGATAAGAGCTAACCCTAGAATAATTCTTTATTTGAATTCTTTCTAACCCTAGAGTTTTAAGATAGAAAACCTTCAGGCAAGGGCTCAAGAGAAGATGCACAAATAGTATCAACCCTAAGTGTGCACTATATGTTTTTTTCCTTCCAATGCTTAGAAATCAATATATATTCCTTTTATACAAGATTTATGATTCAAACATTAATAAAAAAACACCCAACAAACATTCTAAAGTCTAATTAGGGCACTTATATTATTCGGTGGTTGAACCAAGATTTTATCCTTATCTAGTGATATCCAATAATTTTTTCTCCTGCAAGATAACTTGGAAAACACTTTGAAAATATGATTAGCATTAGAATGCCTACTTAGGACACTATATGATAATAATTTAAGGCACAAAAATCAAGCCCCTAGGTTCTTTTAGTTGACCTTTGAAAATAGAAGCGAAAGTTGACCTTTGAAAGATGAACAAGCATAACAAAATATAGTAGAATAGAATGATAAATTATAGTACATAATATAACAATATGTCCTATGTGTAGCCTATAATGTAGATCTAGGGTTAGAGAACCCCAAACATGGTTTGGGTGAAATCGTACCCCATAACAGGCAATTGTAATTTCACAGACTAACAAAATTGTGCCTCATAAATATCGAGCGCAATTTCTTAGAAGCTATGTGAAAAATAAAATAATGATATAAGAACTCAATTACGTCATACAAAAAATCAATGCATGCATGAAAATATATGAAAACACCTGGTAGATAGCATAGAATCAGACTAAAGAGTGGGGCACAATTTTGTAGAAGCTATGCAAAAAATAAAATAATGATACGAGAACTCAATTATGTCATACAAAAAATCAAGGTATGTATGAAAAGATGCAAAAACACCTGGTAGATAGTGCAAAAGTAGACAGAAGGGTTAAGACCTTAAAATAGTTGATCTCTTCTTAGGGCTTCAACACTTGTCCACCAAAGTCAACAACAACAATCAATACTTCAATGCAGCAGAAAACAGATCACACTTCACAATTGTGAGTTAGCTTGCTTGCAGAAGAGAATAATTCACTTAAATAAGAAGAGCGCAAGAAGAAGAGAGCATATATCGCATGTAAAAATTGCTTGAATACTTGATCACTTGGTGTCCTATTGCTTATTCTCTCAAGATGATTTCAAACCCTCCTTATTTAGCAGATTTGAAAGTAGAATGGGTACGAAAAACCAAGGAAATTTGATGCCAAACATGCCAACTTCATAAATTAGGGTTTATTTGGAATAAAACCCTAAATTGTGAAATCATGCCCCATTAGGTCCGACCATGATATCACAATGCGAGATCCTGCCCCTCAAAAGTAGACCGTGATTTTGTAATTGCTAGACCCCTATACAATTTTAATGCATTTTGGAGGGCCAAACAAAGTCAGAATGGGACAAATCATATACCATTGGAAAGCTCTTTCTAATCCTTTTCTAATGGTGTATTATTTGAGGAAAAATAATAATATTTGGTATAAAATATTTGGATAAAATATGATCCAACTATTTCCAAGATAAAACAAGGGATCTAAGAAAAATTGCTCACCTTAGTGGGTCAATTTTTTGTGTCTAAATTTTACCCTCTCTTTTATGTATTTGAGGCCAAGTAAATGCATTAAAGAAATATGTATACTCATATGTGCAAGAAGATAACAAACACAAAGAAGGGATGGCTAGATTTGGACAAAGGGGTGGTGCAAAAGGGGTATTTTGAGGGATACTCTGGACTTTTGCACACAGGGCAAGACATTACTACCATTAATGCTTGGTGGAGAATAGTTCTTACACAAGACAGAAAAATAGAGAAACAAGAGCCCAAAATTTGTTATTCAATACTTCGAAAGAATTTTACAAGAATATATAGCCAAACTATCATTTTGCCAACCCCCTCTCATTACAATCCATGGGTTTTTATCGAGGTCCCGATCCTCTATGCTTTCAAACTTCCCATGATCTACAATTGCCACTTGGAACAATTTTGGAAAGTTGCATTGATGAGACTCTAGGTGAGGTGCGTGACTGGCTACCATACTCAACAGAATCTTCTTTCGATCTGCTACTTGTTGTTAGTTGCTATAAATGCGTCTCTAGATATCCTGTGCGAGTGGCCAACATGCCCGTTGAAATCCTCCTTTGAAACTACTGCTTCACTGCTGTTAACTTGCCACACACGAAGGGACGTCTTTATGAAATCTGGGAGTGCATTTTTTTCTGTTTGGTCATGATATCGCGACATGTCGTGATATCGTGACATGTCGCGATATCACGATCATTTCCTTTCTATGTCTTCTCTCTCCATTTTGGCTGCGATATCAAGACTTGTCGTGATATCGCGCCATTTTTTCTATCGGCCTCCGTTCTCCCATTTCGGTCATGAAATCGTGACATGTCACGATTTTGCGACCTTTTGTCTTCTGCGCCTTGGCTCCCTGCTTTGGTCACGATTTCGCAACATGTCACAAAATCGTGACATGTCACGATTTCACGACCTTTGTTCCTCCGCGCCTTTGTTCCCCTGCTTTGGTCATGATTTTGCGACCTTTGGTCCTCCGCACCTTTGTTTCCCCTGCGGTGGTCGTGATTTCATGACATGTTGCAAAATCGCGACATGTCGCGATTTCGTGACCTTGTGTTTTTCGGCCTTGCTTTCCCTGCCTTGGGTCACGATTTCGTGACATGTCATGAAATCACGACATTCTGTCCGCTACTCCCCTATCTTCTGTTTTGGTCACAATATCGTGACACTTTTTGTGTCGTGATATCGCGACACATATTTTTCTTTGCAACACTTAGAAAAAAATAACAATAAAAAGTTTGGTTGATGCTCGATTGCTTTGCTGCCCTCGGATGCTCCTGCATCAAACACCCGGGGTGGATTGAGAAGTGTCCTCACTTCTGATCTTTGAGAGGAAGACCCAAGCGGTCAACCTCTATTTTCAACAACCAATTTGCATCTTCTACAGGTCTGCCCTTCCACTTGATCAAATACTCAGAATATTGTTTGTTCCTTGTGCTTCTGCCTTCATGAGTATCTAATATTTCCTCGATCTTGTCTTTGGTTGGGTTAGACGCTGGAATGCTCCACAATTCTATTCTTGGTGCCTTTGTACTATCTCCTTCATGGTATTCCACTAAATCTGATATGTTAAAAATAGGTGAAATGTCAAGCCCACTTGGCAATTCCACTTCATATGCATTGCCTGAATCCTGTTTTTCTAGTATTTTGCATGGCCCAAACTTTTTCATCTTCAACTTGTTATAAGTTTTGGCTAGAAATATTTCTTTTCTAAGATGGACCATGACTTCATCTCCCACTTTGAACTCTTTGAACCGCCGCTTTTGGTCTGCTCTTGCTTTATACTGAGTATTCATTTTTGTAATTTGTTTCTTCACTTCTTCATGCAGGCTTTTCATCTGTTTCGTGAATTCCTCAGCCTCTGCACTGCACTTTTCTCCTTTATCTAATTTCCTCAGCTCAGAAATGTTTCTTGGACTATTTCCATATATTATTTGGAATGGAGATTTGTTTGTACTTTTATTGACATAATTGTTGTATGCAAATTTTTCCTGTGGCAAAACTAAATCCCATCCCTTGGGTTTATCTGCTATTAAGCATCTTAATAAATTACCCATACTTCTATTTACCACCTCTGTATTTCCATCAGTTTGTGGGTGGTATGCAGAACTGAACTTTAGATCTGTCTTCAGCTTCTTCCACAATGTTCTCCAGAAATACCCAACAAACTTTGTATCTCTATCAGAAACTATGCTTCTTGGTAGACCGTGAAGTCGTACCACTTCCTTGAAAAATAACCCTGTAATGTGAACCGCATCACTTGTTTTCTAGCAGAAAATAAAATGTGCCATCTTGAAGAATATGTCAACCACCACAAATACAGAGTCATTTCCCCTCTGTGTTCTCGGCAACCCAAGAATAAAATCCATGCTGATGTCCTCCCATGGCCTCTCAGGTACAGGTAATGGCTGGTATAATCCTGTGTTCTGCCTCATGCCTTTTGCCATCTGGCATATTCTACAACTTTGCACAAACCTTTTCACATCTTGCTGAAGTTGCGGCTAGTAGTAATTTTCATTCACCAATGCAATGTTCTTATCCCGACCAAAATGCCCAGCCAGTCCCCCGTTGTGCTTTTCCTTGATTAAGTTCTCCCGCATGGAACTCCTTGGAATGCATAATTTACTTTCCTTGAACAACATTCCATCTTGGATTAGAAAATCCAACCATTTTGTCCTATCCATTGTAACAGGCATCAAGCAAGCCGCCCAGGCTTCTGCAAAATCAGGATCTTTAGGATAAAGACCCTTTAGTTCTTCGAATCCTACCACTTCCACTGTCATTTCAATCAACATATTCTGCCTTCTACTTAAGGCATCTACAAATCTGTTTGATTTTCCACTTCTGTGCTTTAACACAAAGGTATAGCTTTGGAGAAACTCAACCCACTTCATGTGCCTCTGATTCAGTTTTGTTTGGCTGTTGATGTACTGCAATGCCTGATGATCCATAAATAGAACAAACTCTTTTGGCAAAAAATAATGCCTCCACTTCTTCAGAGCCTGAACTATAGCATAAAATTCTTGGTCGTAAACTGAATACTTTTTCTTAGCATCATTGAGCTTTTCACTAAAATAAGCAACAGGTCTGCCTTCTTAACTCAGTACAGCCCCTATTGCACTGCCACTGGCATCACATTCTACCTGAAATACTTTGTTAAAGTCTAGGAGTGCAAAAATAGGTTGTTCTGTGACCTTTTTATTTAATGCATCAAAGCTCCTTTCAGCCCCTAAGGTCCACTTGAATTCTTTCTTATCCCCTCTCATTGTTTCTGTGAGGGGTGCACAAATGCTGCTAAAGTTTCTTATGAACTTCCTGTAAAAGCTAGCTAGACCATGAAATGATCTTACCTCTATTGTGTTTCTTGGGGTAGGCCATTCGATGATAGCTCTCACCTTCTCTGGGTCCATTTTCAGACCTTCTGTTGAGATTACAAATCCCAGGTATACTAACTCTTTCTTGACAAAATTACACTTTTTTAGATTTATTAATAATCGCTCCTCCCGTAGCTTTTCAAAAACCCTCCTGATGTGCATCAGGTGTTCCTCCAGGGTTCTACTGAATATTAATATATCATCTAAATAAACAATGACAAATTTTCCTAAAAACTCTTTCAGTACCTCATTCATCAGCCGCATGAAGGTACTTGGTGCATTGGACAGTCCAAATGGCATGACCAGCCATTCATACAAACCTTCTCTGGTCTTGAAGGTTGTCTTCCACTCATCTCCTTCCCTGACACGGATCTGGTGGTAACCACTATTGAGGTCAATTTTGGTGAAGTACTTGGCTCCACTCAAACAGTCCATTATGTCATCCATCCTTGGCAATGGAAATCTGTATTTAATTATGATCTTGTTGATGGCTCGAGAGTCTGTGCACATTCTCCACTCTTCATATTTCTTTGGTGCTAGCACTGCAGGTACTGTGCATGGACTTAAGCTTTCTTGAATTAGTCCCTTCTCTAGCAACTCCTGGACCTACCTGTTTAGTTCTTCAGTTTCTACAGGCATCATTCTATGTGCAGCTTTATTGGGCAAGCTTGATCCTGGCACCAAATCAATATGGTGACTGATCTTCCTTACTGGGGGTAAACCCTCAGGCACATTATCAGATATGATATCTAGAAATTCTTTCAATAGATCTTGGACTGCTGTTGGACCATCTTTGCATTATGTATCCCTGACTCTAGGAATTAATGCATAACACATATGTTCATGCTTTAAATCATCTAAAAAATTTCTTCCGTCAACCAAGAAAATTCTTGCACTACCACATACCTTTTCTTCCACCTCCTTCAGGGGTTTCAACTTATGACGCATTCCATTCTTGGTCACGGAATATGTATTGGCACGACCATCATGAACCACACACCTATTAAACTGCCATGGCCTTCCCAACAGCAAATGGCATGCATCCATGGGCAGAATGTCGCATAGAACCTCATCACGGTAATTTCTAATACTAAATTTTACCAGGCACTGTTCATTGACCAAAATATTATGGTCTTTCTGCAACCACGTGATCCGATATGGATGCGGGTGTTTCTTTCTCTCCAGTTGTAGCTTTGTAACCATTCCCTCTAAAACTAGGTTATATGTGCTACCGTTGTCAATGATAATGTTGCAAATATTACCCGCGCATTTACACCTTGTGTGGAATAAGCTTTTCCTCTAATCTATAGCTCCCTCTTCATTCAGTAGGACTCTCCTTGCAATCATTACTTCTCCTCTCTCAGCTTCTTCAGAATGCTCAGATCCAGCATCTTCATCAGCGACTGCTACTCTGGCATTTCCTTTCGGTTTCCAATTATTTCTTTCTCGTTGTTGTGGGCACTCATATTGGTGATGTCCCTCTTCCCCACACTGGAAGCAAGTCCCCCGAAATCTTCCTCTTCCCTAGCCACATCCAACTCTGCCTCTTCCCCCTCGATAACCATTATTCTGATTACGAGGGCGGTCTGTATTTTCTCTCCTTTGTTCTTGATTGCTGCTACCTTCTCCATTTTTTTGAGAATCTTCATTTCTTCTTCCACTGTTCCTTCCACCGGTTCTTCCACCATGACCTCTTCCTCTTTGCTTGTTTTCAAACCTCCTATTGAGCTTTTCTTCAACCTTTAAGGCAAATTGTTAAGCATCCTCTATGGTGGTCATCCGGACTAGACTTAATTCTTCCTGAATACTTGCTCGTAACCCATTAATGTAACGGGCTACCTTCTCCTTGTTGGCCTCTGAGTGGCCTGTTCTAATCATTATTTTGTGAAATTCTTCTGTGTATTCTTTTACAAACTTGCTTGATTGCCTCAATCCTTGCATTTTCTTTAGTAGGTCTAACTCATAGTCACCAGGGATGAACTACCTCTTTAGATTTTCTACCATCTGTTCCCACTTTGTTATTCTCTCTTTCCCTCTTTTATTTTTCTCTAGTTGCACTCCCTTCCACAAAATGTTGGCATGACCTTTCAGTTTGGTCTTTGCGAATCTGACCCTATCAGGATCCTCAACCTCCTCGTACTCAAAGTACTCTTCCAGGTCATTGATCCGGTCGATCAATTCCTCTGGATCAAGGTTCCCGAAATATGTAGAAACCTCCATCTTCGGCCTCTTCCCAATCTGGGATATGGCTTTGTATAGTCTGGCCTGAGCAAGATCTACTGCTTCTTCTTCTTCCTTAGGTTGGTCTTCTTCATCATCATCTTCCTCTTCACTACCTTCGTCTCTTCTTGGCTCCAATCTTCTACGCATTTCTTCTTGCAGGGCTTGCATTTGCCACTGCAAAGCTTGAACATCTTCCACCGTTGCCATGCCTCTCCCACCAACAAGGTTTCTCCTTGGAGGCATTCTTCTCACCCAATTCCAAGCCCTTCCATAGATCCTAGTGTAACTGCCTCTCCTCCGATGATCTGTTACACACTCAAGAACTACTGGCTCTAATACCACTTTGTGGAGAACAGTTCTTACACAAGACAGAAAAATAGAGAAACAAGAGCCCAAAATTTGTTATTCAATACTTTGGAAGAATTTTACAAGAATATACAGCCAAACTGCCATTTTTCCAACCCCCTCTCATTACAATCCATGGGTTTTTATCGAGGTCCCAATCCTCTGTGCTTTCAAACTTCCCACGATCTACAATTGCCACTTGGAACAATTCTAGAAAGTTGCATTGATGAGACTCTAGGTGAGGTGCGTGACTGGCTACCATACTCAATAGAATATTCTTTCGATATGCTACTTGTTGTTAGTTGCTATAAATGCGTCTCCAGATATCCTACGCGAGTGGCCAACATGCCCGTTGAAATCCTCCTTTGAAACTGCTGCTTCACTGCTGTTAACTTGCCGCGCACGAAGGGACGTCTTTATGAAAGCTGGGAGTGCATGTTTTTCTATTTGGTCGTGATATCGCGACATGTCGCGATATCGTGACCATTTCCTTTCTGCGTCTTCTCTCTCCGTTTTGGCCACAATATCGCATCATTTTTTCTATCGGCCTCCGTTCTCCTGTTTCGATCGTGAAATCGTGACATGTCGCGATTTTGTGACCTTTTGTCTTTCATGCCTTGGCTCCCTGCTTTGGTCACGATTTCACAACCTTTGTTCCTCTGCACCTTTTCTCCCCTGCTTTGGTCATGATTTCATGACCTTTGGTCCTCCACACCTTTGTTTCCCCTACGGTGGTCGCGATTTCGTGACCTTGTGTTTTTTGGCCTTGCTTTCCCTGCCTTGGGTCGTGATTTCGCGACATGTCGTGAAATCGCGACATTCTGTCTGCTGCTCCCCTATCTTCTGTTTTGGTCGTGATATCGCGACACTTTTTATGTCACGATATCGTGACACATATTTTTCTTTGCAACACTTAGAAAAAATAACTTTGCAATACTTAGAAAATAATAACAACAAAAATTTTGGTTGATGCTCGATTGCTTTGCTACCCTCAGATGCTCCTGCATCAATGCCTCTATGGCTAGGGTGTCCCTCGAGTTCCAGAAGGAATGAAAATTCCTTAAAAAACTTGAAAATGCTAAGGAAAGAAAATCAAAATATAGAAACACAGAGAACAAAGCAAGAAAAAAAATAGCAGAGCAATGATCACAGGGTACAACATGAATCTAATGCAGCTAGCATGAAATGCATGGATGAATAGAAGAAAGGGAAAGAAAGAAGAATGAAAGATAAGGGAAGAAGAAGAATAAGAAGAAGAAGAAAATCTCCCAAGAAGGTCACCAATAGAAAGAAAGAGAAGTTGATCAAGAACCATGGATGAAGGGTGTTATACCCAAAAGAAGGTCCAGGTGTGGAGTGAAAACCCGCTATGGGTGTAGTACTTACTAATATGGATAGATGGAAAAACATAAAGTGTAACCCACTATGGATGATTGCTTGCTAAAATTATGGAGTGTGACCTGCTATGGGTGATTACTCGCTAGTGACTATTGTGGGGTGATTACCCTCTAGGATGTATGCTGAGGCCTACTAAAATGGCCAGGGAGTTTATCCTGTAATGGGGTGTAGAACCCGTTGAGTCAAAAGAAGCATAACTTGATAGGGGTGTTATGTTATTACTGATGTATATGATGTATTAGCAAGTACTTCCTAAAATGGTTGTGTAATAATATATAGACCAATCAATATGAATATAACACAATGTGAGTGTGTGCATAAGCATTGGTGTTCTTATGGTTTTCCTTGAGTACAAGGTCCCCAACCTCAAAATAATGATTATAAATTTTCTTATAATAAGATAATCGAAGCCTATCCTGATAGAATCATAAATGCTCTAAGGTATTAATGCACTTTTCATCCAGCAACTTTAATTGGTGCAAATGGTTTGCACGATACTCATCGTTGATCAAGGTATCTTGCAATAATATGTGCAATAAGGGAACCTTGAGCTCAAAAGGAAACACTACCTCAAACCCATATACTAAGACATATGGTGAGGCACCTGTAGGAGTACACACACTAGTACGATAGGCCCATAATGTAAGATAAAGCTGGATATGCCAGTCACGACAAGTCTTACTAACCAACTTCTTCAAGATCCTAATTAAGGACTTGTTGGATGCTTCAACTTGTCCATTATCATGAGGGTAATAAGGATTTGACCACCTATGTTGAATCTTGTACTTAGCATTAATATTATGGATATCATTATTCTTGAAATGAGTGTCTTTATCAAAAATAATCACCAAAGGAATCTCAAACCTATAAATAATTTGGTTGAAGATGAACTTAGAAACTTGAGTTCCAATCACTGTAGCTAGGGGTATGGCTTTGACCCATTTAGTGAAGCACTTAGTTGCAGTAATGATAAAATTGTGACCATCATATGACACTAGGTTAACCTTCCCGATAATGTCCAATCCCCACATGGAAAATGGGCAAGGGGAAGAGATAACCTAAAGGTCTTGAGAAGGAGCATGAATAATATGATCATGATGTTGATACTTTTGATAGTATCGAACATAGTCGCATGCATATTTCTCCATGGAAGGCCAATAGTACCCCATTTGAAGGAACTTTTTGATAATAGCATTTTCATTGAAATGGCCTCCATATGAACCTTCATGAGCATCACTAAGAGCAAATTGAGCTTCATCAGAGTCAAAATATTGCAATATGATGCCTTAAAAATAACGTCAAGATAAAGTATTATCGATTATGATGAATAGATATGCTCTTTTGTACAAAATCTTATGTTGATTGTGATCTAAACCATCAGGCATTAAACCATCTCTAAGGAAATTAAAAATATCGGTATACCATGGCTCAAATGAGGAAGATCCAATGGTAAAATAATCTAACGAAATAAGATAAGAACCAAGTTATGTAGGCTCCCAAATTTATCTAATGATAATCAATGCTTTATCATCTCCTAACTCCAAAGATAACAAGGATGTAGTAGCATCCATGACATTCTCATGGCGGTTTTTAAAGCCCTAGACTAAGGTGGACTTAGATTAAAGTGGGCCGAGATAAAATTAACACAGAAATATAACCAACGATAATATTCATTAATCAAATTAACCAGCTAAATAACCTTACAATAATTTAAACCTTATATAGGCTTAATACAAGCGAAAGAGTAGGGAAGGGAGGTTGGAGGAATATCGGGAGGATTAGAGAGAACGAAGGAGTAGGAAGTGGAGAGGGAGGTGGCAGCGGGCATGGGGAGAGGAAGGAAGTGGAGTGATAAGGGAAAATGGATGGCAGGAAAGGAGGAAGGACAATGGAGGAATAAGGAGAAGAATAAGGCGAGGGATAAAAAACAATAAAAATCTTGTCAACCATCAAACAGGTTTAGCCGACAAAAGGTAAGAGAGTTCACACTTGCTTAGAAAAATAGGATTTTTCTAAGCCATTTAAAAATAAACCTTGTTCACACTTGCTACAGTCTCTCCCTTAAATTTGAGAGGACTGACTATACAGTCTCTCAGCTTTACAAATTGAGCTTTGGCCAACGCCTTGGTGAAGATGTCCACGACATTCTCCAAAGTGTGGCAATAGTGAAGCTCAAAAGTATCATTTTCCACCATATCTCTGATGAAGTGGTACTTCATATCAAAATGCTTTGATATACTATGGTGGATAGGATTGTATGCCAACTGAATGGCACTAATGTTGTCATAGAATATTCTAGTTGGACCACTTTTCTGCTCTCCAATCTCATCTAATACCTTTCATAGCCATAGAGCTTGAGTACTAGCATGAGTAACCGCTATATACTCAGCTTCTGTTGAAGATAACGCTACTACTGTCTGCTTCTTGGAACTCCAACTTATTAGGCCCAAACCAAGACTAAAATAGTTACATGATGTGGATTTTCTATCATCAACATTGCTGCCCCAATCACTATCACTAAAGCCTTCAAGCTTGATAGTATCACTTACGTAGTACTGGATTCCAAAATCCAATGTACCCTTCACATATCTCAAAATTCTTTTAGCTACCTGCAAATGCAGCTCAGATGGATTAGACATAAATCTAGAAATAAGAGATACAACATACTAAATGTCTGGTCTAGTGTTGGTGAGAAACATCAAACTCTCAACAATGCTTTTGAAAGTGGTCACATCAACTTTCGGTGCTCCATCATCCTTGCTTAATTGGATCCCATGTCCAATTGGAGTTGCAACTGATTTGCATTGCTCCATAGCAAACTTCTTAATCATATCTTGAGCATACTTAAGTTGATGAGATGAAGATCCTTGAATCTGTCTGATGGACTTCCATTCCAAGAAAGTATTTCATTAAGCCAAGATCCTTCATCTCAAATTCTCGCATCATGGAGTGCTTGAACTCCATATTGACTTTTTCATTACTACCCATAAAAATGATATCATCCACATACAAAAAAACTATGAGGATGTCATTTCCTTGATTCAGGTAGTAGAGCGTGGGTTCATTTTTGCTTCTGATGAACCCATAATCTTTAAAGTACCCATCAATGCATGAGTACCAAGCTCTCGATGCCTACTTGAGGCTATAAAGTGCCTTCTTCAGTTTGTAAACAAGATGTTCCTTGTATTTCTCTTCAAAGCCTTGTGGTTGCTCAACATACACTTCTTCTGTCAATAACCATTGAGAAATGCACTCTTTACATCCATGTGTTGGACTTTCCATCCCTTATGTGCAACTAAGGGAAGAACTATTCTGATAGTCTCCTATCTAGCTACAGGAGCAAAAGTCTCTTCATAATCAATTCCATATTTCTGAGTGAATCCCTTTGCAACTAATCTTGCCTTATGCCTCTCGATGCTACCATTAGCATTAAACTTGGTCTTGAAGACCCACTTACATCCAACATGTTTCTTTCCTTTAGGAATCTTCACCAGCTCCCAAGTGTCGTTGTTTTTTATAGAGGTGATCTCCTATTTCATGGCATCTTGCCAAATATTTTGAGTACAAGCCTTCTCATAACTAGAAGGTTCAAGTTGTGAACTAGTTAACAAAGCATAGTTAACTAGATCTCCCCTAGGTTCTTGCTGGGAGACATCATCACCATACAAGTGCATATTTTCTAATATTTGCATAACAAAATTCATTTCACTAGCTTGACTCCTAGTATATATTTTTGAAAAAAATTTATCCAACATCTGATATGATGGATGATTCTATAGAGTTCTCTTACCTCTAGATGGAGAATCGATGTCCATTGGTGAGGAAATTACTGATATCTATGAAGGACTTGGTGAAGAAGTTGAATCAAAAGATGAACTTGGGTTCGTGGGAGGAGACTGCTTACCTTTTTGTGGTGTCTGATGTTGCACCTGCTTAGAAACTACATCATTGGATTCATCATCACTAAATATTTGGGGCTTACCCTATTCTCCCCCTTCAAAAATCACATCCCTGGAAAGCACAAACTTTCTAGTCCTGGGATTGTAGAGTCTTTAAGCTTTTGTATTCTCACAGTATCCTACAAAGATACATTCCTGACTCTTTGGATCGAGCTTCTTTCTCAACTCATCAGGAATGTGAGAATATGCCAGTGATCCAAACACTTTGAAATACTTAACATTTGGCTTTTTACCATACCAAGCTTGGTAAGGTGTTTGCCCTTCCAAACTTGAAGTAGGACTTCTGTTCAAGATATGCACGCTGGTCCTGGCTGCATCTTCCCAATATGAATTAGTCAAATGCTTTGTCTAAAGCATAGACCTTGCCATATCCACAATGGTGTGATTCTTCCTCTCTACGACACCATTTTGCTATGGAGTGTAGGTAGCAGTGAACTGCCTCTTAATGCCATGTTGTTTACAGAAATTCAATAACTCATTATAGGAGTATTCTCCTCCCCTATCTGATCTAAGACATTTTACAAAATATCTACTCTCACTTTCAACTATTGTTTTGAAATCGACAAAGCATTCAAATGCTTCATCCTTATGTTTCAAAAAATATATCCAGCACATTCTAGTAAAATCATCAATGAAGAGTAGGAAGTAAGAGTTGTTACCAAGACTCTTGGTCTACATCGGACCACAGATGTATGTATGCACTAGCTAGAGTGGATAGCTGGCCCGCCATGCTTGTCCATGAGGAAATTTTGATCTGGTATGTTTCCCCAGAGCACACCCTTCACAGACTTCCTTACTATCCTAAACTTTAGGAAGTCCAGTTACCATCGCTTGTGAAGTTAGCATTTTCAAACTAGTGGAATTCAAATGACCATATCTCAAGTGCCATAGGACACTTGGATTGGAAATAGCAACATTTGCCAACTTATCTCCCCCTAGCTGGCCAAAATTTAAAGGAAACAATCTATTCTTTGACATTGGCACTTGTGTAATGATTCTATTACTATTATTTTTATCAAAAATAGTGCATTTACCCTCATCAAAAAGCAACTTGTAGTTCTTTTCTAACATTTGACCAACACTTAAAATATTGTGTTGAATATGGGGTGTGTAATAGATATCACTTACTTGTTTGATGCCTTCTTTATTTGGAACTACCATGGCTCCAATGCCTTCAACCGCCAATGATTTATCATCTCCCAATTTGATGTTGGATTTGTATGAGGGGAGCAAAGAGTTCTTCTTTGCCACTCATATGGTTTGAACACCCAGTGTCCAATATCCATGTATCATTCATGTTCTGATCTTCCTGACCATAAGAGAGAAAGAGATTTTTGGCCTCTTCCTCTTCTCCAAAATTGCCAAACTGACTGCTATGGCTGCTACTGCTTCCTTGTGAAGGCTTTGTCCAACAGTCACGAGCATAATGGCCAAGTTTGCCACAATTGTAGCAAGTTTGTTTTGATTTATCTCCTCCTTTGCCTCTTCCTGATTGTTTTCCTCTGTTTTGTTGTCCTCCTCTATTTTGTTGTTCACCTCTATTTGAGAATCCTCCTCTATTCTAATTTCCTCCTCTGTTAGGAGTTCCTCTTTGATTATTTCTGCCTCTACCTCTATACTGTCCTCTGCCACGGCCTCTACCTCTGCCTTCATGAGAAGCAAAGGCTTTATCATATCCTACGTAACTTGTGGAAGGAGTTTTCTATAACCTCTCTTCATGTGAGAGAAGTGAGCCAATGAGGGCTTCAAAATACAGAGAAGTTAGGTCTTTGGATTCTTCTATAATTATGGCAACTAAATTCCACTTAGGAAGAAGTGTCCTTAACACTTTCTTCACTATAACTTTAGGCTTTACATCTTCTCCTAAAGTGACCATCTTATCTACTATGGCTTTCACACACACGTAGTAATCACCAACCTTTTCACTCTCTTGCATTTTAAGAGTTTCAAACTCTCGTTTCAAGGTTTGTAGTTTAACTTTTTTGACTTGGTCACTACCCCTATAACTTTCTTTTAAAGCATTCCAAGCAGATTCAGCAGTTATAAAAGAAGTTATTCTAGGGAAAATACTTCTATCAAGGGCAGCTTGGATGTGATAAAGGACGGAAGAATTATTCTTCTGAGCTTCCTTTTTAGCCCTTTTATCAACAACATTCAAAGTTTCCCAATTAACAGCAGTAGGTTCATTATATCCCTCTTCAATCACATCCCAAAGACCTTTGCCTATCAAAAGAGTTTTCATTTTAATTGACCAATACTCGTAATCACCACCATTGAACTCAAGGATTGGTAGACTAGTATTGGATGCCATTTCAAAAAGAAAACTTTATTTCAACTTCAAACAAGTAGTACAAAGAAGTACAAAATAGATCACTGATTTAAATAAAATCTAGCTTTCTTAATATGCTCACTAATTTGGCATTCTTCATCTTGAGGATCGCCCAAAACTAGAAAGGTGAGGTTTTCTGCTTCATCGTCACTAATTATAATGACTTCTTATGCTGCTACTGGCTCATGATGTCTGTTGAGAACATCTCATTCTTCAGTTGCAGGTTTCACCTCCACTGGTTCTTCTTCCTCTTCTTCTTCTTCTTCTTCTTCTTCTTCTTCGGTTCTGAATCAAGAGAGCGTGGTGTATAGCTCTCACTTGTTTCTACTTCAGGCATTGCAGGTGTATAACTGTCACTTGATTGTCCTTCAGGTACTATTTCAATCGTCTCGAATTCAACTATCCTTTTCTCGAAGATATTATCTTTAGAATCTACCTCGTATCTAGAATCTGGTTTCCTCAGATGAGCAATCACTTGGTTTTCTAATTGGCAAAATACTATATGAAGTCCATACCGCTGGACTTTCTCGTCAAAGGAATCAGGTGTCTCTCTTCTCAACAGAGAGAGAAATGTATTATAGCATCCGGCTGACCGAATCATCTACCCAGAATCACACCGCATGAACTGGGTTACAACTTAATTTTATGATGCCAAAAAAAACTTTTTACCTCAAAATATCTTTTCACCCTTTTATTTTTATAAAAAAAATTCCAAAATTTGTTTTAATAAAGGCCTTTTAAAATTTTTAACAATTTCCTATATATATATTTTAATTATTTTTTTAAATAAATGGATATTTAAAAACATAATAAAAAAAATATACATATAAATTATTAAATTAATTTTTTAAAACCTTTAAAAAAACTAAATAATAAAAAAATTATAAAAATAAACCTTTTTTTTTGTGAAATCCCCGATGAGATTCGAACCGCTGACCTTTGTCGTCTACCCAAAAGGCTTAGCCACTGCACCACGCGGCTGTTGTGGTAGAACAATGTCAAAATGTGTTCATAAACCCTCTTCTTCGGTGAAGTAACAAAAAAAAATAAAAAAAACCTTTGTTTTCTTGACCCCGACGGGATTCGACCCCGGGTCACTTCTCTGCAAGTGGGAGTCTTGACCGCTAGACCAAGCTAGCCGGACGAGAGGAGGAAGGAAATAGGATAGATATCAATTGGCGGCTAAATTTTTTTTTTTTTTTTTTTTTTAAGTTTAGTCCCACATGTAGTGGGAGGTGGGTGTGTTCAGGCTTTATCAAAGCCTGCGAACACACAGTAAGTCGATTGCCTTTGGGCAATCGACCACCTGAACCTTCTGCTCAACCTCGACCAGTAAACCTCTGCCACGTGGCACACTCAACGTGCCTCTACCACGTCAGCACCCACGTCAGCACTCTTCTCATCCACATCAACACCCTACTCGCCTATGTCATGTCAGCACTCTACTCATCCACGTTAGCACCCTACTCACCTATGCCACGTTAGCACCCATGTCATCCTCAATCCATGTGTTGCCCAGTCAGCACTTTGCTAGCTTCATTCCACATCAGCGCCTGCCATGTCAGCTACCGTGTAGCTCTATCACTAGTTCGACATCGCCATGTCATCTTGCTATCTACATCCAGTCAAATCCTTGGGATCCATGCGCTCCTCAAGATCCATGCACCAGTCGCTCCTCAAAATCCATGTGCTCCTCGAGATCCATGCCCCAGTTGTTGACCAGTATACTGTGCTCGGCTTCTATGCCTCACCTCGTCTCTCAGGATCCGTGCCCCCCTAGAGCTCTGATACCAATGTAAGCCCTAGACTAAGGTGGACTTAGATTAAAGTGGGCCAAGATAAAATTAACACAGAAATATAACCAGCGATAATATTCATTAATCAAATTAACCAGCTAAATAACCTTACAATAATTTAAACCTTATATAGGCTTAATACAAGCGAAAGAGTAGGGAAGGGAGGTTGGAGGAATATCGGGAGGATTAGAGAGAACGAAGGAGTAGGAAGTGGAGAGGGAGGTGGCAGTGGGCGTGGGGAGAGGAAGGAAGTGGAGTGATAAGGGAAAATGGATGGCAGGAAAGGAGGAAGGACAATGGAGGAATAAGGAGAAGAATAAGGCGAGGGATAAAAAACAATAAAAATCATGTCGACCATCAAACAGGTTTAGCCGACAAAAGGTAAGAGAGTTCACACTTGCTTAGAAAAATAGGATTTTTCTAAGCCATTTAAAAATAAACCTTGTTCACACTTGCTACAGGTTTGAGGATTTAGGGATAGACTCTATAGTCACTCGATTAAAAAAGGACAACAACTTGGTAACAATCTCCTTGTAAGGTTTAAGCTTATCATCTTGAGTCTGATAAACATCATTAATCTGATTAACTACAAGTTGAAGTCACCAAATATCAAAATGACTCTAACCTGTAAAGCTAAGATTGCTCTAAGACCAAGGATCAAAGATTCATACTCTACAGTATTATGGAGTAAGGGGATGAGATGTTTTTATGGGGTAACTATAATGACTCCAACAACAATACCCTTCATGCATCAAGCTCCATCAAAAAATAAATTCCAATACTCAAAATCCTCAACTTCAATTTTGAAGCACTCATCGGGAAACTCAACAACCAAAGGATAGGTAGCTTCTAGGGGAG
Organism: Wollemia nobilis; assembly: GCA_028583015.1. Lineage (NCBI taxonomy): Eukaryota > Viridiplantae > Streptophyta > Pinopsida > Araucariales > Araucariaceae > Wollemia > Wollemia nobilis. The sequence goes on from JAQPPZ010016676.1 coordinate 2,063,039, forward strand.
TAGAGGCTAACTGATCAATGATCACCTGATCCTTAATAGCCTTATAATATATGGAAGTAGGTCAAGCTAACTAAGGGCCAACACCCACTTAGTAGCTCAACCTGAAATGTGGGGCTTGGACATCAAATAGCATAGAGGATCAAACTTTGCAACTACCAATATCTTATGGCTGAGCATGTAGTGTCTTAACTTCTAGGAAGTAAAAACTATGATAAGGTAAAGCTTATCTAAGGGAGTGTACATGGTTTCATAGCTAACCAAGGTTCTACTGATATAGTAGATAGCTCACTCTTTTTTTGATCATCATGTTGAGCCGATATGTCTCCCAAAGTATGAGCAGTAGTTGCTATGTAAAGAATCAAATGCCTACCAAGCATAGGAGGAACTAAAATATGTGGGAAAGTGGGATACTGCTTGATATCATCAAAATATTTTGACACTAAAGATCCCACCAAAAGATCACATTTTTCTTAAGAAGCTTAAGAAAGGGCTAACACTTATCGACTTGTTGGGTAATAAAACTGACGAATATCTTGAAGCTTACCTTACAGGATACATGGTTCGGTCAGGTTATGAGGAGGAGATATGTTAGTGATAGCCATTATCTTAGTGAGATCAACTTCAATACCTTGCCTAGAAACTATGAAGCCTAACAACTTACCAAATGTGACTCCAAACACACACTTAGCGGGTTTAAGATGAACCTTGTATTGTCGAAGCCTTTCAAATATTCATCTTAAATCATGGACATGATCCTTTCATTCTATAGAGCAAGCTAGAATATCATCCACATAGTCTTGGAGAATATCATGCATCATGTCATGGAAAATATAATTCATGGCTCGTTGATAGGTAGCTCCTACATTATTCAAACCGAAAGGCATGACTTTCTAGCAGAAGGTATCCCATTGAGTAGTGAATGTTGTCTTGGCTTGATCTTCAGGGGTAAAACATTATGATTGTAGCTTGAGAAACCATCCATGGGCGAAAGCATTCTATATTTAGTGGTAAAATATACAATCTAAATCCTTGGAACATGCTAAGTTAATGTCTTGAAAGTTGGTACATATTCTGATTGTTCCTTCCTTCTTATCTGTAGGAATTATATTGGAGATCCAATTATAATAGTTGATAGCTTTTATAAAACCAACATCAAGGAGTTTTTGGAGCTCCTCCTTGACTAAAAGTTGATCTTAGTATGCATCTTCCTAAGTTTTTTCTTAACAGTATTACACTAGGCTTAACTACCAAATGATGCATAACAAGGGAGGTATCAAGCCCTAGCATGTCAGCGTATGACCAAGCAAAAATATCTTGATATTATTTTAACAAATAGGTCAATTGCTCCTAATTGTCCATGGACAAGGCTTTACCTAACTTAAGGATTCTAGGGGATTCCTAAGAACCTATGTTCACATATATGGTCTCCTCAATGAGAATGGATAACTCATCCTCAAGAGGAGGTGGGGCAGGAATAACTCCTAATTTCTCAAGGTCCTTAGGAGACATAGAACCAAATTCCACTTGAGAACTAGAAGACTCAACCTGTGTAGTGCAAGGGACAGACCTTTCAAATAATATTTCATTTTGAGGGTCATCCTCATCTTTGGCATACTACTCTAGGGTTATGATCGACAAATAAGGAGAGGGTGGCCCCTCATCCTCAACACTCCACTCTAAACCTTGATGATATTCATCTAAGAGAGATTCTTGATAAGAAGAGTTGACTTGATCCTGTGATGAGATATTGATTGGTGATTCCTTATCAAAATTTTCAAATTGCTTAGTTTTTTTAGATAAGGAATCTAATGAATGAAATTGAGCTAGATCATATGGTGAGCAAAATTCAAATGGATGAGGATCACCTAAGATAGAAACAAGTTGATTTTTAAATTCAAATTTTAAACATTGATGAAAGGTAGAAGGGATAACCTTCATTGCATATATCCAAGGACATCCAAGAAGCAGATTAAAATATGCAGGGAAAGATACCACATAACAATGTATCTAAAATATTAGGTCCAACCTTAAGGGTGAGAGATATGGTACCACAAGCTTCTTGGGACTCATTGTTGAAAGTTTTAATGATATCACTGGATTTAGTTAAATCTTCCTCTTTTAATCCAAATTTTTGAAAAAAATGATATGTGCATAAATTAAGGGAAGAACCATTATCAATCATAACTCTCTTGATAAAAGTATCCCTAATAAATGCAGATGTAAAGAGAATAATCTTCTTGCAAGTTTAATGAAGAAATATCAGCATTTGATAATGTGAGAGGATGTGTCCCAAGAGAACTTATGATATTATCCATATCACTAGAGGAAATATCTGGTGGGATATATTATTTTTTTAGAATATTTATCAAGGCTTCTCCATGAGTAGGAGAATTTTGCAAAAGTTCTAAAAGAGAAATATTTGTTGAAAAACTCATCTCCTATTGAGATCGTTGGATCTGTCGATTTTGCACCTACTATTCTGAAGTAGTTGTTATCATACCAACCATATTATTATCATAATGATGTGGTACATTTCTATAAGATACCTTATTATCTACCTGTTGGCATTTTTGCCACATTGTTTTGATTGATTGATTATTCATGCATAAATGTAAAATGCTCACTTCTCTGTGTTTCTACGAGTTTTGATCCCAAAACAGCTAAGTCCGAAGACTGTCGCGATATCGCGACCAAAAAACAGCATGGAGAGCACAGGTTCAAAACCGTCGCGATATCGCGACATGTCGCGTTATCGCGGGTCTTTTGAGGAGAGAGAAGCAAAGTCGAAGAATGTCGCGATATCGCGACGTGTTCCAAAATCGTGGTCAAAATGGTCAACGGAGGCAGAGCAGTGAAATTGTAGCGAAATCGTGACATGTCACGTTTTTGCGACTTGCGATGGCCATGGAGCAGAATGTTAGAAATTGTCACGAAATCGTGACATAATTGAGCAAAGGGCAATGACAATGAATCACGTCGTGATTTCACGACAGAAAAATGAACAAGGGCCAGAATGTAAAAAACGTCGCGATATCGCGACATGTCGCATTATCGCGGTCAAGTTGAAGAAAAAGCATAAGGCATGAAAGGCGTCACGATTTCGTGACATTTTTGAAGATGAGACCAAGCAAGAGCAAGACGTCGCGATTTCGCGATAGAAAGCGGCAACAGTAGAGAAAGCAAGGAAACGTCGCGATTTCGTGACATATTGTGGAGAAAAGCTAAATAGACAAGAAATGTCACGATTTCGCGACATGTCTTGTTTTCGCGATGTGAAAGCGCAGAAAGAACAAAATGGTACGAAACGTCACGATTTCGTGACATGTTCCATTTTCGCTGCTTGTAAGAGGATGAAGGCCAAGGAAGAGAAAATGGTCACGATTTCGTGACATGGTGCAGTTTCACAGGTGGACAGAAGAAGGACACAGAAGTAGGAGAATTGTCGTGATTTCGTGACATGGTGACGTTTTCGTGACTTGGAGGAGTGAAGAAGGCAGATGAAAGAACATGTTGCAATTTCGCTACATGTTGAGGAAAGAAGTCCCAACAAAGGAGAATGTCACGATTTCGCGACGTATCAGGAAGATAAAGCCGAAGAGAGAAAGATGTAGCGAAATCGTGACTTGTCGCGTTTTCGCGGTTTGAAACAGTGCAAGGACAATATGGGGAAAGAACGTCATGATTTCGTGACAGGTCATAGTTTCGCGAGAACAAGGCAGAGAAGGAGCAGAATAGTAAGGAACGTCACGATTTCGCGACGCGTCACGTTTTCGCGACCTCAGGTGAAAAAGGAGAACAAAGAGCCGAATACGTCATGATTTCATGACATGGTTGGTTTTCGCGATCCAAAATGGCAAAAGCGTACGGAGGAGAAATATGTCACGATTTCGTGACATGTCGCATTTTCGTGACCTGTCACAGTTTCGCGCCAGAAAGCAGTTCAAACGGCCCGATGAAGTATTGCGATTTCCAAGGATTAAAAGCACTCCAAAATTGAATGTTTTGCTGCTTTCCAATGCGTGCAAGGTAGAAGAACGTGCCCAGGCCTGTAGCGAAGCACCAAAATTGAAGATGCCTCCATTATTCAAAGCTTCTGTTCATGATTTTCTAACGGTCCAAGCATGCTTCGAGGATGACCATTCAATGAAGACGACCGGTTCCTTGTTTCATTTAATTTCTGGTTTCTCCGAGGCTGGTTTAAGGGGATCATTTCCTTATTGCTGTTGCACATTTTGTAGATCTCGAGGAAGGTCGTTTCATGTTTTAAATGCTACAAAGAGGCAAGACCTCTATAAATATCAATGTATATCTCAAGAACAAACATTGGGAGTTCGAGAGACATGTTGCATGAAAACATTCAAGTCTTCTGCGTAAATAAGAGATATTTGGCCTCTGATTTTGCAAGCGTCTTTCTGTGTGATTTCCTTCTATTTCATGCATTTCTCATTTATGCTCGTCTTTCTAATTTGCTGTTAGATTTAAATTTTGCATCTGAGTTTGAATATTGCTAATGAGAAAGTGAGTTCTGGAATGCCATCCTGGAGGTTGTCTACACAAGGTCGTAAGTAGATTATGCTGCGTTCTATTATTATATGTTGTTCATGTGCTTGAGGTTCAATTCTTGCTGAGTTTCTTTCCTCGATCATATAAATTTGGCCTGTGGCTACATTTCCCATCTCTTTCTGTAATTTCCCATTTCCTTCTGCATATTTCCCATTCCTTTCCTGCAACTTTAGTCTGAAATCAAGCTTAGATTTAGTAAGGGAACCAGCCCTCTCTGGAGATTGGTCTGAGAGACATTTCTTTCTCCCAGCCTTTCAATGTTGGCCGGGTCTAGGGCGCATTTCGTATAAAATCCTTTCCTGTGGCAGATTCGTGACCAACAGTTTTTGGCACGCCCGGTGGGACAGATTGTTTCTGTCTCTCAAAGATCCACAATCGGTGGAACAAGTATTATTTCAAATCGATACCCGGAGGAATCAAGATCTTGATGAACTGTCTTGACCTCATAGCGGAGATTGTAAGTTCATCTGGTGACTCTGTTGAAGGTGATTGTACCTAGAAAGTTCTAATTGTGAAGTTGGTGAAAATCTTTGCTTCATGATCACGAGATCAAGTGCCAAAGAATCTGAAGATCCAGTCGAATTCTTCGAGATTGATGTTCAGAACTGGAGGGAGCGCCCAAGATTGGTAAGCCCTATGAATCCATCATTTGTTGTTTCATCATAGGCTACAGGTCAGTTTGTACCATCCCCGACTCCTCCCAGTACTGCTACAAGCTTTTTAAATCCAGATCCAGCATCCCAAATGGCTCAGCATCCTCCAAGGAAGTTCTCGGCATGGAATAGTTCAGGAGCTTTGAACTTATTGACACAAAATCTAGTTCCTCAAGCTACTTTGAAAGCTTTGCCGACCTATGATGGTACTGGTAAGACTGCTTATGAGCATATTAATGATGTAGCCTCTTTGGCGGCCATCCATGATATAACTGATGAAGATGTGATGATAAAGTTGTTGGTGTTATCACTGAGAGGTAAATTGTTGTATTGGTACCGAACGTTGCAACCAGGCACTATTACATCATGGGATCAATTAGGAGAATTGTTAGTAAAAAATTTTCATGAACAGGCTGATCCATTCTCTTTATTGCATCAATTTAATGTAATTCAAAGGCACCCGTAGGAAGAGATAGCTGATTTCAATGTCAGATTTACCAGAACCTGGCAGAGAATTCTTGATGGTCTTCGGCCTGCTGATGAGCTAGCTGCATTTTATTACCTCAGAGCATTTAACACAGACATCGGTTGGGCTGTCCGGCAGTCCAACGTGACTACATTTCCAGAGCTGTTCGAACAAGCGTTAAAGGCGAAAGCTGATTTAATTGCTATAGGTAAACTTCCTCCAAAGGTAACAATGCCTATCATACCTGATCTTCCTAAGTATTTGTACTCTGGTTCGCTTTCACAGCCCATGCCTTCCATGTATCCTACCCCATCATGGAGTTCAAGTGCGCCTCAGATCGCACCCATCCCAGTTCCCTAGCTTCCTGTTCCAACTATTCCTTAGTTGCCTGCACCGAGCATTCCATGGTTAACCTCTCCATTTCCAACTCCTGCATTACCTTCCCCATAGGTTCCATTACCTTTACCAGCACCACCTGTATCCTCAAGCCTAGATCCTCAATTGGCTATTTTACAAGAAATCCAGTCGGCTATGAGATCTCTCACTGACAAGGTGACATCTATGGAACGGAGAGAGGCGGAAAGGAACTATCAGCCACGAAGATTTATGCCGGCAGTAACTAGAGAACAACCTGCTCCTAGCAAGGCTATGGAGAAAGTACCTAAAAGGAACTCAACAATCCTGGTAAGTGAAGAGGCTGGCCCTTCTGAAGTTTCACATGAGCCATCTTATTGGTGTTCTTCCTGCAATGACCCACATGATGAGTCCACTTGCATGGTCCACCAAAATTATTTGCAAGTTCTTGCAGGGAGCCGTGTAAACATGATTCGAGAGGTGGATCTTACTTCTATGGAGTCTCTGGAGGAACATATAGCAATACTGACATGCAGCGGCAAGAAACCAATGATGGTAGATCCGGCTAAGATGGAGCCATTGAAAGTGCCTCCTGTACAAGCAACAAAGCAGCAAGTGCCAACAAAGGCTCATGATCCCCCAGTGCAACAACAATCACCTATTTTGTCGAAGGATCCACTTCCACCACAAGCAAAAGAGAAGGAAAAAGCTTCTACTGCCCAGCCGCAAGCAGAAACAAAGGAACAAGCCAGAGAGACATTGCGGTATCCATCATTGACCAAACGACAACGAGTGGAGGCTACCCAGCAATATAAAAGCAAATTTGAATCTGCTAGTGGAGGGAAAGAACAGATCTCCATGGAGTACAACATTGTTGAAGAGCTCAAATGGATACCAACTAAGGTAAGTCTGTATGACACCTTGCAGTTGCCTGGACAGGTAAATCTCTTACAGGAATCCCTGAAGACCATACAAAGTAAGGGGAAAGCTCCAGCCCAGGTGGTTATGTCTCAAACGTTAACCACTTCAGCCACTGGAAGGAATAGACCACCCCCATTTTATCTGTCACTCAGGATGGAGGGTTGGATTGTACACAACTGCCTGATTGATTCTGGTGCTGCGACAACTGTCATGCCAAAGGCAGTTTGTGAAGCGATGGGAATGGAATATACAAGAAGTAGCCCTGGTGTCTTGCAGTTGGATGGGACTCCAGTGAAAATAGTGGGTGTAATCAAGGATGTTCCTATTGCTCTGCATAATATGCCTCAGATTACAGTAATTCAAGAGATAGTTGTGGTTGATCTAGAACCATTTTTTAGTATATGTTTATCAAGAGAATTCACTGCTAAACTGGGAGGCTACCTTGCTTTGGATTATTCTCACTTGGAGATTCCTTACAAAGGAAGAAGAGTCCGGATCTTTAATCAGAAGCCTTCTACTTTTCATATTGAGAAGATAGAAGAAGAAGAAAAGTCCAAACATGTTGTCAATATGATAACTGAAGAATGGGAGGATCCTGATTTGGAGGATGAGTTTTCAATGCTCAATTTTAATGCCATGATCAAAACTGAGATTGGTTGTTACTCCATTATGAAGCCTGAAGAGGTTGAGGTCAAGTTGCCCCCTGGTCAAGTTGGTCCAGACTCTCTGCCAGATCAGCTCTATTTTGATGGAGCACAATACAAAACTAGCGCTAACACTGGGACTGAACGATCATGCTTGGGTTTCAAGACGGCTGGGACACTTGGAGTGCAGCAGTTTCAAATCTTTGGTGACTCTGAACTGATCATCAATCAGGAGTCTACTGAGTGTCTGTCAAAGGTCTGGGATCCAGGAGACAGAATTATGTTTGGGTCTTTCCCGAGAGTTCACAGCTAATTCGGGAGTTACCTTGTAAATAAATAAAAAAAGAGAAAAAAGAAAAAAGAAAAAAAAAATTGTTTTTACTTCGGCTCTTTTTGCATGCGAGCCCGCAGGTACATTTTTTTTCTTTTCCTTCCTTCCCAGCAGTTAGTGGCTTCCTCTCTACTTCTTCCTTCCCCTCTTCATTCCCTTCTTCTCCTACTCCTTTTTCTTCTGCAAGTAATCAAGCCACTGTTGTTGTTTCTACTTCCCCTCTGATGTTCCCATTTCTACTTTCCCTTTCTTCTAGTCCTTTGTCATGTAAGTACTTCATCACAGCTATGGGTCCTACTACCATCTTCATTCCATCCACTTTCATTTCATTCTCTGTTTCATCTCCACAGTTGGTAGCACAGTCACAATCTATTGTTGTATCTACCATTTTCATTCATCCATTTCCATTCCTCCATCTTCCATTCCATTCCATCATTCCCCATCCCCATTCCATGACCTGCGCATCCATGGGTTATCCCTTCATTCATTTCCATTTTTGTATCTCAGGTGCTTTTCACTACTGCCCTGGAAATCCTTTTACAGCACCTGGTGAGCTAAGCCAAATACAGATTTATTTGAGTTTTCAGTAAGTCAGCAAGAGTTATTGCAGTAGTCTACAGAGATGTTTCCCATCAGTCAGCACTTACTTTCCTGCTTCTCATGTTTTCTTGACTCTGTTGCCCAATGGATTCAGGCCTGGGATTCGTGCATACAACAGAACTGTATACCCCGCGAGCCGCCAAGAATGTTGGCATTTTTGCCACATTGTTTTGATTGATTGATTATTCATGCATAAATGTAAAATGCTCACTTCTCTATGTTTCTATGAGTTTTGATGCCAAAACAGCTAAGTCCGAAGACTGTCACGATATCACGACCAAAAATAGCATGGAGAGCACAGGTTCAAAATCGTCGCGATATCACGACATGTCGCGTTATCGCGGGTCTTTTGAGGAGAGAGAAGCAAAGTCGAAGAATGTCACGATATCATGACGTGTTCCAAAATCACGGTCAAAATGGTCAACGGAGGCAGAGCAGTGAAATTGTAGCGAAATCGTGACATGTCGCGTTTTCGCGACTTGCGATGGCCATGGAGCAGAATGTTAGAAATTGTCACGAAATCATGACATAATTGAGCAAAGGGCAATGACAATGAATCATGTCGCGATTTCATGACAGAAAAATGAACAAGGGCCAGAATGTAAAAAACGTCGCGATATCGTGACATGTCGCATTATCGCGGTCAAGTTGAAGAAAAAGCATAAGGCATGAAAGGCGTCGTGATTTCATGACATTTTTGAAGATGAGACCAAGCAAGAGCAAGACGTCGCGATTTCATGACAGAAAGTGGCACCAGTAGAGAAAGCAAGGAAACGTCACGATTTTGTGACATATTGTGGAGAAAAGCTAAATAGACAAGAAATGTCATGATTTCGTGACATGTCTTGTTTTCGCGATGTGGAAGCGGGGAGAGAACAAAATGGTACAACGTCTATTTCTGACATGTTCCATTTTCGCTACTTGTAAGAGGATGAAGGCCAAGGAAGAGAAAACGGTCACGATTTCGTGACATGGTGCAGTTTCGCAGGTGGACAGAAGGACACAGAAGTAGGAGAATTGTCATGATTTCATGACATGGTGACGTTTTCGTGACTTGGAGGAGTGAAGAAGGTAGATGAAAGAACATGTTGCGATTTCACTACATGTTGAGGAAAGAAGTCCCAACAAAGGAGAATGTCACGATTTCATGACGTATCAGGAAGATAAAGCCGAAGAGAGAAAGATGTAGCGAAATCATGACTTGTCACATTTTCATGGTTTGAAACAACGAAGGGACAATATGGGGAAAGAACGTCGTGATTTCGTGACAGGTCATAGTTTCGTGAGAACAAGGCAGAGAAGGAGCAGAATAGTAAGGAACGTCGCGATTTCGCGATGCGTCACGTTTTCGTGACCTCAGGTGAAAAAGGAGAACAAAGAGCCGAATACGTCGTGATTTCGTGACATGGTTGGTTTTCGCGATCCAAAATGGCAAAAGCGTACGGAGGAGAAATATGTCGTGATTTCGTGACATGTCATGTTTTCGCGACCCATCACAGTTTCGCGCCAGAAAGCAGTTCAACGGCCCGATGAAGTATTGCGATTTCCAAGGATTAAAAGCACTCCAGAATTGAATGTTTTGCTACTTTCCAATGCGTGCAAGGTAGAAGAACGTGCCCAGGCCTGTAGCGAAGCACCAGAATTGAAGACGCCTCCATTATTCAAAGCTTCTGTTCATGATTTTCTAACGGTCCAAGCATGCTTCGAGGATGACCATTCAATGAAGACGACCGGTTCCTTGTTTCATTTAATTTTTGGTTTCTCCGAGGCTGGTTTAAGGGGATCATTTCCTTATTGTTGCTGCACATTTTGTAGATCTCGAGGAGGTCCGTTTCATGTTTTAAATGCTACAAAGAGGCAAGACCTCTATAAATATCAATGTATATCTCAAGAACAAACATTGGGAGTTCGAGAGACATGTTGCATGAAAACATTCAAGTCCTCTGCGTAAATAAGAGATATTTGGCCTCTGATTTTGCAAGCATCTTTCTATGTGATTTCCTTCTATTTCATGCATTTCTCATTTATGCTCGTCTTTCTAATCTGCTGTTAGATTTAAATTTTGCATCTGAGTTTGAATATTGCTAATGAGAAAGTGAGTTTTGGAATGCCATCCTGGAGGTTGTCTACACAAGGTCGTAAGTAGATTATGTTGCGTTCTATTATTATATGTTGTTCATGCGCTTGAGGTTCAATTCTTGCTGAGTTTCTTTCCCCCCGATCATATAAATTTGGCCTGTGGCTACATTTCCCATCTCTTTCTGTAATTTCCCATTTCCTTCTGCATATTTCCCATTCCTTTCCTGCAACTTTAGTCTAAAATCAAGCTTAGATTTAGTAAGGGAACCAGCCCTCTCTGGAGATTGGTCTGAGAGACATTTCTTTCTCCCAACCTTTCAATGTTGGCCGGGTCTAGGGCGCATTTCGTATAAAATCCTTTCCTGTGGCAGATTCGTGACCAACACTACCCGAAAGCATGAGATTCCGGAAATAAAAGAAACACTAATGTGTAATAAGAACAGAACTAGTTTGATGCATGTAATGACACGGATGTAATCAAATCAATAACAGGAACATAGCCCTTTTTATTAATATGATGTCGGCTCGGTTACAATACATCTCTTCAGTTACATATTTTCAGTTACAACAGATGAATAGTGATCTCCTTCCGCATGCCCACATTTGAAACGAGCAGGCCAGTGTTGCTGCCGCTTATGTTAATCGGTCCTTGCTTGTTGCTATTTTTCTTGCGGTCAAAGAAACGATAAAAATGTTTAGTAGCACTTGTGACTAAAGGATAAAACGTTTAAAAGAAATACGTGCAAAGATTGATTAAATAATTGAATAAAACAACTCAGGCTTACCCAAGTAAACATTCGAAAAACTTAATATAAGATAATATTTAAGTCACGTGATTAAATGCAAAATGAACTAAAGCAGTAATATCACGATGATTTATATTCGATAAGCAATATAAGCATGACAATACGTGATATACATTTTTTGAAATCCATATTGTGAAATACATAACAGCATACAGTATAACATAGACGTAAAACATAAGTTGTTTAAATGCTTGTTAATTTTGTAGGATATATCAAAAAGAACGACATATATTACTTTAACTAAAAATGCGCCTGGGGTACCCAAGCGGGCCGCCCCGTCAAAAATCGACTTTGGTGCCAATCCGATAAGGAAAGGCCCAAAATCGTTTATATTGAGTGTTGTCGTCGAATTGATAGAATACTGTGTCTACTGTCGGGTATGAAGGTTTGGCTTCACCCTCTGAAAGCAACCCACCAACCTCTCTTTCGTAAGAGATTCTGGGTGTGAGGAAGGTAAAATCGACTGATGCAATCGGGTCGTAAATGAACAGCACTTCGTTGTGTTTACAAAATGCTTCGTGGTCTCTTTTTTAAAATGCTTTGAGCTAGTTTTTATAGAGGAATTTTGCCTCTGAACATTAATGTCAAACCCTAAGTCCGTCGCTAATATTTGACCCTTTTCAGATGATTATGAGTCATGGCTCATACTGAGATTGTCGTCGAGAACTTACATCAGCAGTTATGAGGCATGGCCTCGGACTGGATTTTTTGTTGAACCTGTTCGTCTCATTATTGCAGTTGGTGAAGTCCGCCGCTTAGTTAAAATCTGCTTTAAATTGCTTTGACTGATTAAATGTCTTGAATGCTGACGTGTCGCCTCTGATTGGTCAAATCCGCCGTTCTACAGACCCACAGGGTCTCTTTGAAAAGGGGCACGTAGGGGTGCCACGTGGCGGTCATTCCTTGGATGTTGTGGCCATGTCAAATTCTGCCTTTGATTTGAGAAGTGTTTGTTGTCGAGGTGTCACGATATCGTGACATCTTTGAAAAGGGGCACGTAGGGGTGCCACATGGCGGTCATTCCTTGGATGTGGCGGCCACGTCAAAGTCCGCCTTTGATTGGAGAAGTGTTTGTTGTCGAAGTGTCACGATATCACGACGTCACGATATTGCGACACCTTGACCGAGGCTCCCCCTCGGGGCCAAAGGTGTCACGATATCGCGACGCGCGATATCGTGACACCTTTGGCCGAGGCTCCCCTCGGGACCAAAGGTGTCACGATATCGCGATGCGCGATATCGTGACACCTTTGGCCGAGGCTCCCCTCTGGGCCAAAGGTGTCGCGATATTGTGACGCACGATATCACGACACCTTTGGCCGAGGCTCCCCTCTGGGCCAAAGGTGTCACGATTTCGCGACGTGCGAAATCACGACGTCGCGATTTCGTGACGTCTAAGGCCAAGGTTCCCCTTTTTGCTAGGTTTGCCTTAAAGTTTTGCAGTTTGCTTAAGACTTGAAGTTTGAAGGTTGCAGTTTGTTAAAGGCTCACTTTAGATTGAAGGCTTGTTTAGGATTTGAAGCTTGAAGGTTGCAGTTTGTTAAAGGCTCACTTTAGATTGAAGGCTTGTTTAGGATTTGAAGCTTGCAGTTTGCGACCAACTTTGCTCTGCTCATTTTTTGACCTTCTAAACTATTGTGTGAGTGGTAAGGACCACTGTTTGACCTCTGAGGGCTGCCCTAAAAGGCTGTGTATGTCAATGTGATCAGTGTTTGTAGTCACTTAATCGGATTGGTGCTGTTTTGGTGTCTACACTACCTTAGGTACATTCTGGTTGATAATGGGCTTTTTTCACTAGTTGAAGATTGAGAATTTCCTACATCAAGACGTCCTGCATCAATCAAATATTGAACCACATGCTTCAAATTCTTACAAGAATTTGTCCAATTGCCTTCTATTTTGTGATATACACAATGTTTACCTACCTTTTACCAATTGGTTGTAGTATATGGTTACCTTATGGGAGGTAACTCAATTGCATTAGCTTCTAAAAATTATTTCAAAGCTTCTTCCATAGACATATTAAGCTTTGTGAAATTCCTTTGTGGAGGTTTCTAAAGTATTATCTTTTGTAGGTTGTTAGTAATGCTATTAATAAGCCTAATATCCGTTACACCATCACCTACCACATGCTTATTCTTATACTATGACAGTAGATTTTTCTTCTTTTATTTTGAGTTGTCCTCTTCTGATAAGAGCTTGTTCTACTTTTCTCGCTAACTCAATTACTTGATAAAAATATGTGATAGTAGTAGTTTCTAATGCATAATATAATCGTTCTTAAAAAATTCCAATAAATATCTCAATTATATCTCTAGGAGGTAAAGTATATCTCAAGAATCCAACTAGACTTCTCCATCGGACCAAGAATTTTGAAAAAATCTCCTCTTTACCTTGTTTCAAACTATAGACATCTTTCATTGTTACTTCTTTCTCAATATAAGCACCAAACTGTTGAACAAGTAATTATGTTGTTTCTTAAAAATTTCTCAATGAATAATTAGGTAACCGATAGTACAACTCTAATGCCATGCCACCAAGCCTCTTATGAAATATTTTTAGTAACAACATATCATCATATATGATATCATGGCATGTTGTCCTAAATCTTCTTAGATGCTCTGTTGGATATTTTATACCCCTATATACAGGTAAAAATGGCATAGAGAAATTCTTAGGATAAGTCCCTGCAATAACAATAGGATCCAATGGCTTATTACACATTTCCTTATAACTGTAAGTGAAACTTGAAGGCTAAATCATCTCCATTTTTGAAACCAATTGCTTTACCATATTTGTCAAATTTTAAACTTTTGGATTACTTTTATGTAATATCCCTAGATTCCCTAAGGGAGTGGTGTTGGAGATATTGATACTATTATGGTATGTGGTATCTTGTTAAAGAGGATAACTAGCATTTGGTGGATTAGAGGCAAAAGTGTTGAGACTAGAAGATTGAGGAAATTGAAAATAATTTTGAATGACACTACTATTTGGAGGGACTTGTAGATTCCTTCCAACATTGGTGGTTACAGTAGTGGCATAAGTTGGATGATGAATAGGATTACCATGATTCAAATATTCACTAAAGGAGTTATCATGAGATGGTCTAACTTCCTCCAGTAGGGCTTCTTCCTCTAAATCTGCATCCAAGGCATGCTTGTGATGCTTTTAAAAGGTCCACACATGCTCAAAAGATATGAATATAAGGTTCCCATCGGGTCCCTTAATAGGATCAAGACTATTATCAACCTCTTATTCTTCAATATTATTATTTTATCTATTAATTTGATCATTCTCTTGGAAAATCTCATCAAACCTAAAAAGCCTTCGTCCATTCCCAAGGTTGGAAGCCATTAGGAAAAGGAGAAAAGAACTAAGGGCGAAAAGGAACTAAGACCAACGAAAACAAGCAAAAGAGATGTTATATTTTTAATTTTTTCTGATCTTGATTAAATTTTTAAAAGAAAAAGGAGGTGTTCACGTCGGATTCACTAAATATGTAGAGGGGTAAAACCGCTCTACTGCATATAATTATTTGTTGGATATGCAATATAAATACAAGGTAACCACAGGGGTACATTGTTCTTTACACTCAGTGTAAAATAAAAGGAAGGGTTCACAAGGAATGGTTTAAGGACTCACTCCAAGTCCTCTGGTTTTCAAGAATGTTTGATGTATTTATTTCAAGATAATCACCTATGTTTGGCCTTTCTAGATCTATGCTATGAAAGATAAAGGAAAATGTAGAAATACAGTATGGAAGAGACAAGAGCTAACCCTAGAATGATTATTTCTTTGAATTCTTTCTAACTCTAGAGTTTCAAGATAGAAAACCTTCAGGTAAGGTCTCAAGAGAAGATTCACAAACAATATTAATCCTAAGTGCACACTATATGTTTTTTTCCTTCCAATAACTAGAAATCAATAGATATTTATTTTTATACAAGATTTATGATTCAAATAGGAATAAAAAACACCCAAAAAATAGCCTAAATACTTATTAGGGCACTTATCTGATGGTTGATCCAAGCTTTTATCCTTATCCAGCGATATCCAATAATTCTTGTTCTTGCAAGATAACTTGGCAAACACTTCAATAATATGATTAGTGTTAGGGGGCCTTATTAGGCTACTGTATGATTATACTTGGAGGTGCAACATTCAAGCCCCCTAAGTCATTTTAGCTAACCTTTGAAAACAAAAGTGGAAGTTGACCTTTGGAAGATAAACAAGCATAACATAATATAGCAAAATAGAATGATAAACTACAACACAGAATACATTAACATGTCCTATGTGTAGTCTAGAATGTAGATCTATGGTTTGGAAACATCAATTTACCCCCATATGTGGTTTGGGAGAAATCACACCCTATAATAAGCAACCGTGATTTTGCAAATCGACAAAATCACACCTCATAGATATCAAGTGGGATTTCGTAGAAGCTATGCAAAAAATAAAATAATGATGCGAGAACTCAATTACGTCATATAAAAAATCAATACATACATGAAAAGATGCAAAAACACCTGGTATATAGCACAAAAGTAGATAGAAGGATTAAGACCTCCGAATAGTCAATCCCTCCTTGGGGATTCAACACTTGTCCATCAAAGTCAACAACAACAATCAAAAATCCAATGCAACAAAAAATAGATCACACTTCATAAATGCAAGTTATATTGCTTGTATAAGATAATAATTCACCTAGAGAAGAAGAGCATAATAAGAAGATAACATAAATCACATGTAAGAATTGGTTGAATACCTGATCACTTGGTGTCCTATTGCTTATTCTCTCAAGATAATTTCAAACCCTCCTTATATAGAGGATTTGAAAGCAGAATGAGTGGGAAAAACCAAGGAAATTCAATGCCAAACATGTCATATTTAGAAATTAGGGTTTCTTTGGAAGAAAACCCTAAAATGTGAAACTGCACCCTGTTAGGACTGATCACAATATCGCAATGTGAAATCACACCCCTCAAAAGTGGATCGTGATTTTCCAACTACTGGACCCTTATGCAGTTTTATACATTTTAGAGGGTCAAACATAGTCAGAATATGATAAATCATATACCATTGGAAAGCTCTTTTTTATCCTAATCCAATAGTATAATATTTGAGGTTAAATAAGGATATTTGGTAGGGGAAAATTTAATTAAAATATGACCCAACTATTTCCAAGAGAAAACAAGGGATCTAGGGAACATTGCTCACCTTAGTGGGTCAATTTTTTGTGTCTATGGAGAGTTAGAAAGAATATATTATTATAATCATTCCAACACTTGTAGTAAAAAAGAAATAAAACTAAATATTTCAAAGACCTTGAGAAAGATCTCATTACAAGAGTTGTAATCCTACAAATTATAAAAGTAAATAAAAGGCCATAGTAGCCTTATAGCAGAATCAAGGAAGAAGAGATTCCAAAATTTGATTCAAGGAGATAGAATATTGGTGATCTCCATTCAAGATTAATACCTACATTATAGAATTAGAAAAGCCCATATAAGCCTTGATCGAGAAGAAGTCCATAGAAGCTTTAATTCTAAAGAAAACTTCAGAGAATAATTCTTGATTCATAAGTAAAATTCAAAGAAGAATTTCTAAAGAAAAATTTTAGAGAAAAATTCTTGATTCATAAAATAAATTCCTGATTTAGAAGATTACTCCAAAGAAGAGTTCCTGAAGAAAACTTTAGAAAAGAATTTTTGATTCAGAAGATAAATTCTTGATTCAAAACAAGACTCCAAACAAAATATCTCTGGAGAAATTTCCAGAAGAAATTATTGATTCAAAATATAGATTCATGATTCAGAAGAATGCTCCAAAAAAGAGTTCCTGAAGATATCCTAATTTAGAAGATAAATTCCTGATTCAAAAGAAAACTCTAGAAAGGAGTTCTTGAAGAAGACTCCAGAGAAGAGTCCAATAAATAGAGGACTGATGATCTCCTTTACTAATTAAAATACTTATTTCAAAAGAAGCTGAAGAGATTCAAAGTAGATCTCATTGAAGAACTTCCATTCTTGGAAGAAAGAGGACTAGGAGAGTCCTATACAAATCTAGAAGCAACAAAATCAAATATCCTAGAAGAAGATCTCATCACCAACACCTCCATAAGAAAAATATTGAATAAAAGGTCTTAGTTCAAAGACTAGAGAAGTTGCAATATAGAAGACCTTGGAGAGGTCTCAAGGAGGAAAAATAAGAAGGCTTGGAGATCCTTGTTCCAGAGCTCGAAGAAGCATCATCAAAAGAGTTCCTAAGAGAACTCATTGGAGAAATACACTACCAATGAGAAGTTCCTAGTAGTGAATAAATTGGGAAAATTATTTCCATCTGATAATAAGCCCAAGAGAAGAATAATTTAGCAAGGAGTTCCAAATCCTATAAGAAGAATCCAGTTAAGACCTCAAGATATCCAAAATCCTGAGAAGAAGAAGATCTTATTTGAAGTCAGAATTCAACAAGAAGTTGTGAATTCAACCATTATAAGGCAACAACTTGGTGAATAAAAAAAAACACCAAGATCTAAATCTAATTTAGAAGCCATAAAAAAGGTAAGCAACTGGGGTGTAATTAGTTAAATTTCAAATTAGGGTTCATTATCAAATTCTATTAAGCACCATTTTTAGATTAAAAGTTGCAAAAATATAGATTGCATTATAGTATTCAAGTGCAAAAATGGAAAATTCATTTTAAATATTATTTGCACATTAAATAGGAGTTGGATATTTTCAACAGAAATAAAATTATCATCTACCTATTTGTTGTCTATAAAGTAAGAAGACTATGTCTTACAATATTGGTTGTAGTGAAAAATTGCAGAATATTCATTAAGGGTATATTACACATTACTCTTAAAATTTGTATATATTATTAAATGCATCTAAAAATATTTTGATAGTTCATTTACTAGAGCAATAAGGTGAGATAATTGTTATGATTAAAAGTGCATTGGCATTATACTAGTTGATCTCTAACTAGTTACTCTCAAAAGGGTTAGTTTATGTTTGTTGATTAAATATCAAGGACACAAAAACCAAATGATTATCAAATTTTCTAGGGCTACTATTTGGTGTACATAACTTGCAACATTTCATGGCCCAAAGAATCCATAAAAATTAGATCAGATTCCTCCAAGGAGTGGAGAAGAAATCCACCATCAAAACAACAATAGAAGCTTCAAATCGAGACTTGGTGAGTCTCAGATTCAAAGTGCACTAAAGGCTATTTACAAAAATAGTGCAAAAAATACTTCTACAAAGAAAAGCTTCTATATAAGTGGTTATTAGCTTGGGTTTATTATCAAATTCACCAATAAATAGAGAGTTGTCTAGCAAAATAGACGACATCAAATCATCCATTGCCTACTTCAAAAGTTGCCATAAAACTATAAAAAGTCAGAGACTATAAAAAGCGGTTCAAAGAGGTATTATATTCTCAAAAATATTTACATTATATTGCACTACCCTAATCTACCCTACGTAGGAAGAAGAATAGGTTTTTGGTGCCAAAAAGGGTACACTCTTCACAAGGAGAAAAATAGTCCAAGACATCCATGTAAAAGCATCCTCCAAGCAAGATGAAAAGGTCTTCCAAAAGGCTCACATCTTCTACATTTTGGACAATCTAACCTATAAGAAAACAAATCACAAAGAAAGGAGAAGCATTATTCAAAGGCAATACTATCTACAAATAGTACATAATAGAAAAAATAGGTAGACGTACATCCAAGGAGCACCATTGGAGTGGCTCAAACTCTACAAAAGCAAAACTTGAAGCCTTCAATATTGTAGCTTGGATCCTAGCTCCAAGTTCCCAAGGATTTGCTCATTTTTCTAGTTAGGAATAATTTACTCCAAATGTCATTGAATGCATACAACAAAGGAGGAGTTGGTTGTTTTGTATTGATAATAAACGTATTGCAAAGATACGTTAAGAGGCGTTACGTAGAAAGCCCATGCACAAAATGGAGATGACACTTGTCACCTAGAAGGAAACCCTAAAATTTTCCACACGAGCACCCATCCATTGCAAGCTTGACCAAGAAGGCATTACAGGGAAGAAGGTTGGTGTGTTAGAAGAAAAGTAACACTTATCACCAAGAAGCTTGAGCACCCATTCAATACCATAATTCTTATTCCCAAGTGTTAAAGGAAAGGTACGTGACACTTGTCACTCACCTCAAGATTCATCTCCTATTTTATGCATCAAATACAATGAGCAACAACATTGAAGGCCAAATTTATAGTAGCATTAGAAGCCAAATTCATCGTAGAATTACACAGTATCATTGGCATCATAACAACAATAGGAAGAGAGCATTGAATGCTCCTATTCAAAGCAGTAATATGTGAAGCATCAATTATCCAAGTAGTATCATAAAATAAATCAATCGTCATCTGAGTTAAAGGGGAGCTAAATCCTATGCCCATACATTGGAGATAACGATCAAAAGAGCACTAAAGAGTGCTATCATCTATATTTGAAATACAATGCCTGATACATAGAGGTTTGGTACATCACAAAGGTAAGATTTTTCCTTATCTAATTTACTTTCATTAATTGGGAGACATAATATAGAATAAAAGGTTGAAACATTAAAAGAAATCAACCATATTTGAAATCAATATTAAAAGGAAAAATATATATTAAATAGCCTAATATTTGGTATCTAAAACATAGGAGAAATAAGGATTTCTACATGGATAGATTAAACATCTAATATTTTAAATATCATTATTCTATAATATTCCATATTAGGGAGTCATAAGGATTACTACACCAAAGTAGGTAATTGGAATTTAGAAACACTAAATATCAAATTATAAAAGGCTATAAAAGAAGGTTCTATAGGGAAAATAAATTTTTGGAAACTAATTACTATTGTTGTATCAAAATTACATTAAAGGGATAAAATAATTCCAAAAAATAGAACCTCATCAAACTAGAAATTGCTTAAGTTCAATAGGATAAATAAGGTGTAAAAGAAATTGATTTTTTCTATTCACAAAACTTTATAAAATCAACTTTAAATTGAACTACTATTATCAAAAGCATTTTATCAATCATTCAGCATATCCAAAATTACTAGGGATACATAAGGTATTCTACAAAACATGATAATAATAGCATTCACTCAAAATATATCAAGTACTCAATCCATTTGGAATTCATAAGGTTTAAACAAAGCCTACAAGAATTCTACTAATTCACATATCTTAACTAGGGAGATATAAGGAAGCCTACAAAACCTAAGAACTAAAATGTTCTATCAAATCAAAGTTCATAACTAGGGAGTCACAAGGGATAACACTTTATAATACTCTACAATTACTTTATAATCCATTCCACGAAGTCACAAATATGTCCACCTCAAGTAATACAGTAAACAATGACATGAACAACACTATTAGAAAAGAAAGAGCAAGTGTCATAAAAAGTGGAATCAAGAATTCACTTATAAAATTTGAAGGAAACTTAGATCCTATTTCAAAAAGGATACAAAATGAAGCTCTAAAAGATAGGTTTGAAATGATGGAGCACTATCTACATGCTCAACTCACTGAAGCAATTGATAATGGAAAGAATGACATTCAAATTCCTTTAGAATACAGAAGCATACTATACATGGCACTACTTACATTCAAATGTTATAAGGATGAAAATATAGAACAGAAAGGATTGATAGAATTACTTAAGCTAAAAATAGAGTTGGATGAATCATCACTAGCAAAGATATTTAAATCCTCATGCAGTATTAGTACTTCAAGTTCTACTAACTCAAAATCTTATCATGATGCTCTAGGTGTATGTTCAAAAGCTTCTATATAGGACATAAAGAATGATGACAAGGATAAAAGCAAAGAGAAAAATTATTTGCAAGAATCAGGTGATAGCACATCCACCCATGAAAGTACTAATTCCAATAAACAATAAAAATAAGAACCAATGCAAGAAGGCATATAGTGCAATATGAATTAAATAGGATACAAAGGACTAGATCAAGCTGAATAACATTTGAAGATAAAGATCCATATTGAATATTGAAATCTTCAATACCCAAATAATGTAATATAGGGGGGTGTTAGAGTTAGAGTGTATTACATCATTTGGGTCATGTAAATGTATCACCTTAGGTACATAGTTAGAGCAAGAGATTAATTTAGTGGGAAGTTAGCTAGTTACTTCAAGTAATTTAATAAACGCACAAGTGGTAATGTACGAGTTGTAATGTGCAAGGTGTCCCCTTGTACATCTAGGTAAAGTGTTGGCCAAGGAATCTATTTTACTATATAAAATGACTCATAGTAGTAGATCATATATCAAGGATGTATCAATTCAAGTTCTTATCTAGTAGAGTGTATTAGATAGTAGTGTTCCTGTATGGAGCACAATGTAGCTCTTTTGCTCATATTAATGGAGTGGTCATTTCCTCCATATTGCATTGTAATTTCCTCATTTCTATTTATAGTATGTTTTAGTCATATTGCAGACTCACTTTCTTTCATATTTATTGCATCTTATTAGGACCTGTGTTAGATCTCTTCCATTGCTTATATCCTCAAAAGCTAACAGTAGTATCAAAGCCACGGTGAATAGAGATAGGAGGGTCTACATCCATCATAAGATAAGTCTAGAAGGTCAGAGGAATAGGGAGAGCTACCATTTCTATTTTTTGTATGCATCTTTTCAAACTAGATCTACCGTTGTGCACTGCTACATAAAAGTTACCATTAGGATTGATTGATATAAAAAGCCACAATAGTCAATAGGTTTGGAAAAGTGAGGACTAAAATAAATCTTAGTTCCTAAAATTTTGAGATTATATTTGGCTAGAGTATTTCCACAGAGTTGTAGGAAAAAACTTGTGAAGACTAGGACGCGACATTCATACCACTAGATTGACAAATCAACTAGTGAAGATTATTATCTCCATATTTACAAATTTTTCAATTCCAGATTCTAAAAGCTTTTTGTAGAAAAAGTAGAATCAACAAAAGGTTGGGAAGCTTCCTGCAAGAGATTTAGGAATAATATCTTCTTAGAATCATTCCAGCACTTTCAGAAACAATAAAGAAAACTAAAGATTTCAAAGACCTTGAGAAATATCTCATTACAAGAGCTGTGATCCTGTAAATTACATAAGTAAATAAAATGCCATAGTAGCCTTATAGCAGACTCAATGAATAAGAGACTCCAAAAGTTGATTCAAAGAAGAGATATGAGATTGGTGATATCCATTCAATATTAATACATGCAGATTATAGAAGCATAAAATGCCATAGAAGACTTGATCAAGAAGAAGGTCGTAGAAGTCTTAATTTTGAAGAAAATTTTAGAGAATAATTCTTGATTCATAAGAAGAATTCCTGATTTAGAAGTAAAATCCAAAGAAGATTTTCTAAAGAAAATTTTAGAGAAAATTTCTTGATTCAGTAGATAAATTCCTGATTCAGAAGATTACTCCAAAGAAGAGTTTCTGAAGAAAACTTTAGAAAAGAATTCCTGATTTAGAAGATAAATTCTTGATTTAGAAGAAGACTCCAAAGAAGAGATATCTGAAGAAAATTCTAGAAGAAATTCTTGATTTAGAAGATAGATTCCTGATTTATAATAATACTCCAAAGGAGAGTTCCTGAAGATATCTTGATTCAAAAGATAAATTTTTGATTTAAAATAAAAATCTGGAAAGGAGTTCCTAAAGAAGACTCCAGAGAAGATTCCAATAAATAGAAGATTGGTTATCTCCTTTATTGATTAAAATACTTCTTTTATAATAAGTTGAAGAGATCTATAGTAGATATCATTAAAGAACTTTCATTCTTAGAATAAAGAGAAGGACTAGGAGAGTCCTGTACAAATCCAAAAGCAGCATAATTAGATATCCTAGAAGAAGATATCATCACCAACACTTCTAGAAGTAGAAGGTTAAATAAAAGGTCTCAGTTCAAAGACCAAAGAAGCTACAAGATAGAAGACCGTGGAGAGGTCTTAAGGAGGAAAAAGAAGAAGGCTTGGATAGTATTTTTGCAGAGCTTGAAGAAGCATCATCAAAAGAGTTCATAGGAGAAATCATTTGATAAATCCACTACCAAGGAGAAGTTCCTAATTGTGAAGAACTTGGGACAATTATCTTCATCCGACAAGTCCAAGAGAAGAATAATTTTGCAAGGATTTCCAAATCCTAGAAGAAGAATCCAATCAAGACCTCAAGACATTTAGAATCTTGAGAATAAGATCTTGTTTGAAGATAGAATTCAACAAGAAGCTATGAATTGAACCATTACAAGGCAACAACTTGGTGAATAAAAAAAACATCAATATCTACATCTACTTTAGAAGCCATCAAAAAGATAAGCAACTAGGGTGCAATTAGTTGAACTTCAAATTAGGGTTCATTATCAAATTCTATTAGATTAAAAGTTGCAGAAATATGGATTGCATTATAGTCTTCAAGTGCAAAAAGGGAAAATTCATTTTAAAGAGTATTTGCACATTAAATAGGAGTTGGATATTTTTTAAAGAAATAAAATTATCATCTACCTATTTACTATATTAAAAGCAATAAGAATATATCCTACAATATTGATTGTAATAAAAAATTGTAAAATATTCATTAAGGGTATATTACAGATTACTCTTAAAAGTTGAAAATATTATTAAGTGCATCTGAAATTATTTTGAGAGTTCATTTACTAGAGCAATAAGGTAAGATTATTGTTACCATTAAAAGTGCATTGGCATTATACTAGTTGATCTTTAAGTAGTTACTCTCAAAATGGTTAGTTTGTGTTTGTTGATTAAAGATCAAGGACACAAAAACCAGTAGATTATCAAAGTGTCCAGAGACGCTATTTGGTGCACAGAACCTACAACATTTCATGACCTAAAGAAACCACAAAAATTAGATCATATTCCTCTAAGGAGTGGATAAGAAAGCCACCATCAAAATAGCAATAAAAGCTTCAAATCAAGACTTGGTGAGTCTCAGATTCAAAGTGCACTAAAGGCTATATACAAAAATAGTGCAAAAATTACTTCTACAAAGAAAATATTCTATATAAGTGGTTATTATCTTGGGTTTATTATCAAAGTCACCAAGCAAAGGATAGAGTTGTCTATCAAAAGAGACAACATCAAATCAACCATTGCCTACTTCAAAAGTTTTCATAAAACCAAAACAATCAAAGACTACAAAAACTAGTGCAAAGAGGTATTATATTCTCAAAAATATTTACATTATATTACACTACTCTAATATGCCCTATGTAGGAAGAAGGACAGGTTTTCTGTGCCAAAAAGGGCATACTCTTCACAAGGAGAAAAATAGTCCAAGGCAGTTGTGTAAAAGCATTCTCCAAGCATGGTGAAGAGGTCTTCCAAAAGGTTCACATCTTCTATATTTTGGACAATCGAACCTATAATTAAATAAATCACAAAGAAAGGAGAAGTGTTAATCAAAGGCAATACTATCTACAAAGAGTATGTAATAGGAAAAATAGGTAGACGTACATCGAAGGAGCACCATTGGAGTGGCTCAAACTCCACAAAAGTAATGCTTGAAGCTTTCAAGATTGTAGCTCAAATCCTAGCTCCAAGTTCCCAAGGTATTTCTCATTGTTCCAGTTGGGAATATTTCACTCCAAATACCATCGAATGCATGCAACAAAGGAGGATTTGGCCATGTTGTATTGATAATAAATATATTGCAAAGATACATTAAGAAGAATTACGTAGAAAATCCCTACACAAAATGGTGGTTACACTTGTCACCTAGAAGGAAATCCTAAATATTTCCTCATGAGCCCCTATCCCTTGCAAGCTTAACCAAGAAGGTGTTACAAGGAAGAAGGTTTGTGCATTAGAGAAAAAGCAACACTTATCACCAAGAAGCATGAGTGTGCATTCAATACCATAACACTCATTCCCAAGCATTAAATAAAATGGATGTGACACTTGTCACTCACCTCAAGATTCAACTCTTATTTGAGGTATCAAAGACCAACGAATAACAACATTGAAGGCCAAATTTGTAGAAACATTAGAAGCTAAATTAATGGTAGAATTATGTAGTAGCATCGACATCATAGCAGCAACAGGAAGAGAGCATTGAATGCTCCTAGTCAAAGTAGTCATATGTGAAGCATCTATAGTCCAAGCAGTATCGTCAAAGAAACTAGTCATCGTCCAAGTTAAAGAGGAGCTAAACCCTATGCCCATTCATTGGATATAATGGTCCATAGAGCACTAAAAAGTACTATCATCTATGTCTAAAATACATCACCAGATAAATAGAGGTTTGGGGCATCACAAAGGTAAGATTTTACCTTATCTAATGTGCTTTCAATAATAGGGACACATAAGGTATAATATAAGGTTGAAATATTAAGATAAATCAACCATATTTCAAAGAAATATTAAAAGGAAAAATATATATTAAATAGCCTAATATTTGCAATCTAAAATATATGAGAAATAAGGATTTCTACCTAGATAGATTAAACATCTAATATTGCAAATATTATTGTTTTATAATATTTCATATTAGGTAGTCATAAGGAATACTACACCAAAGTAGGTAATTGGAATTTAGAAATATTTAATATCAAATTATAAAAGGCTATAAAAGAAGGTTCTATAGGGAAAATAAAGAGTTGGAAACTAATTACTATACTTGTCTTAAACTTACATTAAATGGATAAAATAATTCCAAAAAATAGAACGTCATCAAACTAGAAAGTGCTTAAGTTCAATAGGAGAAATAAGGTGTAAAAGAAGTTGATTTTTGTTGTTCATAAAACTTTACAAAATCAAATTTAAATTGAACTACTATTCTCAAAAGCTCTTTATCAATCATTCAACATATTCAAAATTACTAGGGAGACATAAGGCATTCTAAAAAACTTGATAATAATAGCATTCATTCAAAATTTATCAAGTACTCAATCCATTTGGGATTCATAAGGTTTCTACAAAGTCTACAAGGATTCTACTAATTCACATCTCTTAACTAGGGAGATATAAGGAAGCCTAAAAAACCTAAGCACTAAAATGTTCTATCAAATCAAAGTTCATAACTAGGGATTCAGAAGGGAGAACACTTTAGAAGACTCTACAAGCACTTTATACTCCATTCTAAGAAGCCATAAAGATATCCACCTCAAGTAATACAGTAAATAATGACATAAACAACACTATTAGAAAAGAAAGAGCAAGTGTCATAAAAAGTGGAATCAAGAATTCACTTATAAAATTTAAAGGAAACTTAGATCCTATTTCAAAAAGGATACATAATGAAGCTCTAAAAGACATATTTAAAATTATGGAGCACTATATACATGCTCAACTCACTAAAGAAATTGAAAATGAAAATAATTACATTAAAATTCCTTTAGAATACGAAAGCATACTATACATGGCACTACTTACATTCAAATGTTATAAGGATAAAAATGTAGAACAAAAAGGATTGATAGAATTACTTAAGCTAAAAATAGATTTGGATGAAACATCACTAGCAAAGATATTTCAATCCTCATGAAATATTAGTACTTCAAGTTCTACTAACTCAAAATCTTATCATGATGCTCTAAGTGTATATTCAGAAGATTCTATACAGGACACAAAGAATGACGATAAGTATAAAAGCAAAGGAAAAATTTCTTTGCAAGAATCAAGTGATAGCACATCCACCTTTGAAATTACTGACTCCAATAAAGAAGAAAAAGAGGAACCAATGCAAGAATACATACACTACAATATGAATTAAAGAGGATACAAAGGACCATATCAATCTAAAGAACATCTGAAGACAAATATCTATATTGAAGTGTTGATATCTGAAAATTTACACTTACACTACACCCATGTACAACACCAACATGGAAATATCCCTCTCGTGTGGGACTTCTTGAGAGGAAATACCTTTGTAAAGAGCTAGCTCTCATTAAAAATAAAAATCTAAACTAAACTACGATTAAACTTGTTGGGGAAACAGGGGAAGGGAAAATAAAAACTGCAATGGAAAAATAAACTAGAAAATAAAAACTACAACACACTAGAAAATAAATAAAAAACTACACTAAAATACACTGTGAAAAGGGAGAGATATAACAAAAAATAAAAAACTATAACAACAAACAAAAAATAAAAATAAAAAGATGTGATACGCCAAAATAAAAAGTGGGTTGAATGATCCACCTAAAACTCCATAAAAGATAGAGTACAACAAATACGAGACACAAAACAAACATGAATCAACTGCAAGAGGTAAGTTTAGCATGAACCAAGATCCAATACCACATGCAATCTAGCCAAACTGAAGATACACAAAATACAACTCAAACAATTTTTCATATTATTTTCCATAGTGTTATAAAGGTCAGAAAGTGATAGAATCAACCCCCGTAAAAAGATCTAAAAAATATTTTTTATAGACAAGATATTTTCCAGTATTTTATTTTCCACCTAAAATATTTATTTTCCCACCTTATGATTTGTAGAGCTATTAAAATATTTATTTGCCCCCATTTTGATTTACAAGGTTGTTAAAATATTTATTTGCCCACTTTTTGATATTTATTTGCCCACTTTCTAATTTGCAGGGTTGCAAACAGATTTTCCTTTGTTGGTATTTAGATCTGTAGACCTACTGCATTAATTCTCATTTATTTTTTAGATTCACAAAACTGCAAATAAATTTTCTAGCTATTAACATCCAAAACTGTAGACCTGCACTATAAATTTTACCTATTTTTTGATTTTAGTCAAATCTGTAAAACTGCAAAATAAATTTATGCACACTTCCATATTGACATCACTGCATAATATTTTCCACCTAGACGTATAAAATATTATGTTTTTAAATAATGTGTACAACTCACAGATGGGGAAGATTTAACTAAATTTTAATTAATAACTGTATTATTTTTCCAAGTGTAGGTACCAATAAAACCAAGAATACGTGCAATCAAATTGTGCATGTCTGCAGTCAAACTAGAAACTATTCAGTTAAACTAGAAACTGTGTAGTCAAAATGGAAACTATGCAGTCAAACTGGTCAATGTGCAGTCAAACTGAAAATTGTGCAGTCAAACTGGTCAATATGCAGTCAAACTAGAAACTGTGTAGTCAAACTAGAAACTAGGAAATAGGCACCAAAAAACTGAAGATAGACACCTTTGACCACCAAAAATGGGAGACAAGTGCCTGAAATTGGGAGATATGCACCTGCAACCTGAAGATAAATATATGTATGCATGGAGATAGGAACTTGCAACCTAAATATAAACACTTGTATGCATGGAGATAGGAACCTGCAACCTGCAACCTGAAGATATGTACTTGTATGTGTGGAGATAGGAACATGCAACCTAAATATAGGCACTTGTATGCATAGAGATAGGAACCCGCAACCTAAATATAGGAACCTGCAACTTGAATATAGGAACCTACAACCTAAATATAGGCACCTATATGCATGGATATAGGAACCTATGACCTGAATATAGGAACTTGCAACCTAAAGATATGCACCTTAAAAAGGGATATAGGCACCATCTGTGTGTACCGATCAAATCCATTAGCTACAAACATAAACTCATCCACCACATATCACTAGATTTTTGCAATTGGTATAATATTTTATAAATTAGGGTGGGAGGCTCAAAATTTATTAATATTTTTATGACTCACATGGGATACATACCTGCAATGTGCAAAGAACCTAGAAGACCAGGTAGCCTTAGCATCCATTGGATACAGAGTCATTGATAATCTTCAGATTTTAAAAAGAACTGAATTTCATACTTGCTTTTTAAGGTAGAATTTCTAGAAATAATCCTTGCAACAAAACAAAAAATTGCACAAAAACTAAAAATAGAACATAAAACTGCACAAAACTGAAAACAACACAAAAAACTGCACAAAACTGAAAATAGAACAAAAAACTGCATAAAACTAAAAATAGCCAATATAAAATAAAACATACTTCACAGGAAGCAAGAGGTGTCTTGGGACACTTAGGGAATACAATATAAAAGGAAACTAAAACTACAACCTATGGCTAAAAAACTCAAGGATAAGCTTTGAGATAAATCCCATTTACTAGGATCTATAGTGTTTTGCTATTAATCCTTTAGTGCTTAAAAGCATTACTACCTCTAAATATTGTAATAATATATGGCCCACTTTAGATAGGTTCAAATTTTATATGTTTGCCTAGATTCACTCTATATTCATCCCATTTTAGGACCATATCTCCTTCTGTAAAGCTTTGTGAGGTAGCCCTTTTATCAAAGTACTTCTTCATTACCAACTGATTTTCTTGAAGTCTTTTCCTAGTCTGGTCTCTAGTCTCTTCCAATTGCATCAACTCTACAAACATAAGCTCCATAGGATCATAATGCTCCAAATTCATTTGATTAACTAGCTCCAAGGCATGAAGCTCTAGTCAAATAAGGAGCTTGGCTTCCTTACCATACACAAATCTGAAGGGGGACTGGCCTATGGCCTGCTTTGGTATAAATATGTCTATCCAAAAGGTAGCTTTCAGTTTGATATGCCATATTTGTTGATTCTCTTCCACTATTCTCTTAATGATCCTGATCAAATTTTTATTTGTGGATTTAGCTAGTCCATTCCCTTGAGGGTAATAGTTAGAATATATCTTCATGTAGATATCATACTTGATACCAAACTCTATGACTATAGTACCTATGAATGCTTTAGAATTATCAATATTGATTGTCTCATGTGCGTTAAACCTTGTAATAATACTTTCCAAAAACTCAACAATAGCCCCTCCAATGGTTTCTTTTACTGCAATAGCCTCAATCCATCTCGTGAAATAATTTGTGGTTGTCAATATAAACATGTGGCCAGCACTTGAAGGTGTATTAATCACACCAATGAAGTCTAATCCCCATTGTGTGAATGGTTGATCTGTAGCAATTGGTTGTAATGGAAAGTGAGCCCTCTTCTTCCTTCCTGATAAAAATAAACATTCCTTACATTTTTGGACCCACTTAATTGCATCAGGAAATAGAGTTGACCAAAAATAACCAACTCTCATTATTTTAGTTGTTGTGACTAATGATGAGAAATGACCTCCTAAAAATCCTTGGTGGAACTCCTCCAATAGTTTTTTAGTATTTTCTGGTTCAATACACCTTAGGAGGACACCTTCCTAACTTCTTTTGAAAATAATCTCATCAATCACTTCAAAATATAATGCTTTCAATCTCATATTTCTCCTTTGGGTTCTATTGTATACTATCGGGTAGGTTCTAAATTTTAAATAATTCATCATAATATGAAACCAATTTAACTCTTATTTTGTTGGATAGACATTTAAGAATGCTTTCTTAGTATTTTAAATCCTCTGCAAGGTGTGGACATAGGGCTCTTCCCCATACTAATTTTATCACTTTAATCTCAACATCAAAATTTATAATTTTTGTCACCTAGCTAGCTCTTTTATCAAGAACATCACGACCTAACCAAAATTCTTTAATACTGGGATGAACCACAAAGACTATTATGCTACTTTGATCCACCAAATGCTTGAAATTTTTTAAGGCTCTAATAAGTGTAAAATTATGTTTTCCATAAAATCATACCTCTCTTCATACTCCTTAATAGTATGGCTCATGAAGGCAATGGGTTGCTCCATTTTCTCATTATTTTCCTATGTAAGAACAATAGCAATACTATATTCTCCCCCAAAAGCATACAAAATGAAATATCTTTCAAAATTGGGGTTAATTAAAATAGGGGCTTTGGAAATAGCATCCTTGAAATTCTAAAAACTTTGCTTACCTTCCTTGGTCCATCTAAAGGATTGATCCCTCTTCATCATTATGGTAATTAGCTTTATTATATCAGCAAGGTTGGATATAAACTTCCTCACAAAATTAATCTTAACCAGGAATGACTGCAAAGCCTTCTTGTGAGTAGGTAGGTACAAGGTCTGAATAGCTTCAACACATTCTAGATAAATAGAAAGACCCTCCTTGGACACAATATGTCCCAATAGTTTACCCTCTTCAACAGTAAAAATACATTTCTTTGGGTTTAAATAAACCCCAAACTCTTTGTATATTTGGAAAACTACTTGTAGAAGTCCATGAATTAGAGTTTCATACTCTACCATGTTGTTAGTGCAGCTGAACTAGAGGTTGAAGGAATGAAGGAATTTCTCTTCAAAAGGAGAGGTGATCACTACACTATCACCAACACCTTTCTTGCACTTAGCTCCATCAAAATGCAGCTTCCACACACCTTCTATTTGTTGTTCTATTTTCATGACCTCTAACATCGTACTCTTCTCCTCCAAGATATAGTAGGTTCCCATCCCAACCTATTGAAAATTATCATATGGATCAGATCCATATAACCCATTTGCCCACTCATCAAGTTGAGTATCAAGAATAGGAGGTGTTTGGATCTACTTATAAGAACTATCTGACTCCATGGATGTATAATTAATTTTAGGTTTGGGATCATGGAGTTCTACATGGAAGTGAGAGATAGGCTCAATTGATATGAAGAATTTGGTACCATATCTTGTGGTTAAGGACATCTTGGACCAATCTAGAGATATATAACCCCCTAATTTTGTTGTGAAGTCCTTGAACAAGCATAAATTAAACATAGGTGGAATGTCTATGATTGTTATATCATATGTAATGGTAAGGTTGGGGTGACATGTAAAATAAGGTCCAAATTTCTAGCCACACCCAACGTCCTAATAGTGGTGCCATCTAGTTGCATGACACCAGTATTTATAGGCTCAATTGGCAATCCTAAAATATCAGCTATTCTCTTTGAAATTACACAACTACTAGCTCTTGAGTTAATCATGTAGTTATGGACCAAATGCTTTCCTATGATGAGAGTCATATAGAAAGGAGGAGGTTTAGTAGATGATTGTACCTCATTGGGATCCATTTGTATCAAACTTGTAGCTTCTACAATAAGGTCTTTAGTATTTTTAGGTCCTGAAGATATGTGACTCAAAGCTTCTTTTAAGAGGTCCATCTATCCTAGCAATGCAAGAGCATCCCACATAGAAACTTGCAAGTTGGTCTTCTTTATTTGCTCCACCAAGTTGATAGCCTGATTTTTTTGTGTATGTTTGGTAGTCCAATCATTTCTTGGTCTCTCAACAACTGGGTAAGTAGGCCAATTTTCCCATGTTCTACTAGGCTCCTGCATTTGATTCTGTTGATTTCTCCAATCTGGAGTATCCTTGAATGTGACTGTAAGTTGTTTTTAAGTCTGCTAATTTCTCCAATCTGGAACATCCTTGAGTGTGATTGCAGCCTACTATTTGACATTAGTACTTGGAGGTTGAGGGGATATAGTTTCTTGTGATATATAAGTACCATCAATTACAAATTTTTCTTTAGACCTAGTATTATAGTTAGACTGTACTTGCTTCTTAGGCTAATTATCCACAGTCATGTTCACTATATAATGCTCATTTTCTTGCCAGTACATCAAAATGCTATCAGGAGTTGATGCAAAAGGATGTTGATATTGTTTTTCCACTATATGATAGCTAGGATCTTGTGCTACTAAATAACTACTACTATTTCCATATGTATATTCATTTGGATCATGAGGTAACTAACAAGAAGGGCACCACCTTTGTTTCTCAACTAAGTTTTTTTGCACAGGTACTAAGGCTTGATTTGGATTGGTAACAGTAGGGAACTGTGCTTATAAAGGCCTTGCTAGATGAGCATGATTTTGATATGGAGGTATGTGCTGATAAGGAAGGTAGTATGGCTAGAAATACCTTTGTTTAGGTTGATTTTACTGCTTCTCCAGACTATTGAGCTTGTTACCAAGTCATCCCAGCTTGCAATAGTGTGAGCAGAAAGGATTCTAAATCATTGAAGGAATTTACCCTTTAAATAAGATACCAATAGTCTAACTGCCACATTATCTTAAGTCACATTATGCATTGAGCATATATTTGCCATATCTTGGAGATGTTCCATAGGAGTGATTAAGTTTTCTCTAGTATAATAAGGTAAATCCTTAAGGGCTGATACTAGAATATCATCATGTGCTATCAGGGCCAATGGACTACCCTGATTGAAATAAGGATAGGCTCTAGGTGGAAATTGAGCCATGGATAGAATAGAATGGTAGATCCTTTGAGTAAAGGAATAAGATATAACTGGAGGTGATGTATAAACTTGATCTTGATTCCTTCCCCTTATTTTCTTCCTTGAGTTATTGAAATAAAGTTGCTCGAACTGGAATCTACCTTCCCTTCTTGAACTACTTCTTGTAGACACACCCCTCATAAAATGAGGATGCAATAAACAATCTGATCCTTTTAACCAGCAAAGTCGCCAGGTGATTTTTTTTATGCTTTAGTAAGCAAGTAATAGTCAAGACAAACACCAAATCTTGACTATTTTAAAACATAAACACAATCTATGCAGATAATTCAATAGAATTACAGATGATCCCATCAGGAATGCCAAAATTATTGATTTCTAAAAAATGTACACTTACACTACACCCGTGCACAACACCAAAATGGGATTCTCCCTCTCATTTTGGATTATCTGAGAGAAAAATACCTCTGGAAAAATTCAACTCTCATTAAAAATAAAAAAACTAGATTAAACTGCGATTAAACTTACTAGGAAAATAGGGGAAGGGAAAATAAAAAACTACAACAAAAAAATAAACTAGAAAATAAAAACTGCAACACGAACTGGGAAATAAAATTAAAAACTACACTAAACTGCACTAGGAAAAGGGAGAGAGATAACAGAAAATAAAAAACTGTAACAACAGACAAAAAAATAAAAATAAAAAGAGGCAATACATCAAAATAAAAAGTGGGTTTATTGATCCACCTAAAAGTCCATAAAAGATACAATACAACAAATACGAGACATAAAATAAACATGAATCAACTGCAAGAGGTAAGGTTGGCGTGAACCAAGGGCCAATACCACATGCAATCCAGCCAAACTGAAGATACACAGAATACAACTCAAATAATTTTTGTATTATTTTCCATAGTGTTACAAAGGTTAGTAGGTGACAAAATCAACTCCTTTGAAAAGATCTGAAAAATCTCTTT
Source organism: Wollemia nobilis (assembly GCA_028583015.1). Lineage (NCBI taxonomy): Eukaryota > Viridiplantae > Streptophyta > Pinopsida > Araucariales > Araucariaceae > Wollemia > Wollemia nobilis. The sequence goes on from JAQPPZ010016676.1 coordinate 2,097,581, forward strand.
TATAGACAAGAGATATTTCCAGTCTTTTATTTTCTACCTAAAATATTTATTTGCCCACCTTCTAATTTGCAGGGTTGTTAAAATATTTATTTGCCCACTTTCTGATTTGTATGGTTGTTAAAATATTTATTTTTCCATTTTGTGATATTTATTTGCCACTTTCTTATTTGCAGGGTTGTTCCTTGTTGGTATTTAAATCTGTAGAACAATTGTATTAATTCTCATTTACTTTCTTGATTCACAAAATTGCAAATAAATTTTCCAGTTGTTAACATCTAAAATTGTAGAACTGCACACTAAATTTTACCCACTTTTTGATTGATATAACTACATAAATTCTTGTTGTTAATGTCAAATCTATAAAACTACAAAATAAATTTATACCCACTTCCATATTTATACGGATGGGAAAGATTTTAATAATTTTTAATAATTGTATTACCTCTCCAAGTGTAGGCACCGATCAAACCAAGAATACGTGCAATCAAACTATTCATGTGTGCAGTCAAACTAGAAGTTGTGGAGTCAAACTAGAAACTATGTATTCAAACTGGAAAGTGTGCGGTCAAACTAAAAACTATGTAGTCAAACTAGAAACTGTGTAGTCAAACTGGAAACTATGTAGTCAAACTAAAAACTATGTAGTCAAACTAGTCAATGTGCAATCAAACTGGAAACTGTGCAATCAAACTAAAAACTGGGATATAGGCACCAAAAAACTAAAGACAGACACATTTGACCACCAAAAAATAGGATATAGACACCTGAAACTTGGAGATAAGAACTTGTATGCATGAATACAGGCACCTACAACCTTAATACAGGAACTTGTATGCATGGAGATAGGAACCTGAAACCTAAAGATAGGTGCTTGTATGCGTGGAGACAGTAACATACAACCTAAATACATGAACCTACAACCTAAATACAGGAACCTACAACCTAAATATAGGTTCCTGTATGTGTGGAGATAGGAACCTACAACCTGAAGATAGGTATTTGTATGCATGGAGATAGGAACATGCAACCTGAAGATAGGAACCTACAACTTGAATACAAGAATCTACAACCTAAAGATAGGTACATGTATGCATGGAGATAGTAACCTATAACCTAAATATAAGAACCTGCAACTTGAAGACATGAACCTACAACCTGAATATAGACACCTAAAAAAGGAGTATAGGTCCCATATGCATGTACCGATCAACTCCATCAGCTGCAAACACGAACTCATCCACCATGTATCACTATATTTTTGCAATTGGTACAACCGTTAATAAATTAGAGCAGGAGGCTCAAAATTTATTAACATAAATATTGAAATATGCAATACCCAAATAATGTAATATAGGAGGTGTTAGACTTGGAGTATATTACATCATTTGAGTCATGTAAATATACCACCTTAGATACATAGTTAGAGTAGGATATTACTTTAGGAGGAAGTTAACTAGTTACTTCAAGTAATATAATAACTGCACAAGTAGCAATGTGCAAGGTGTTCCCTTGTACAGCTAGGTAGAGTGTTGGCCAAAGAATATAAATTCCTACATAAAGGGCCTCATAGTAGTAGATCATAGATGAAGGAAGTATCAAGTCAAGTTATTATCTAGTGTAGTGTAGTAGATAGTAGTGCTCCTATATGGAGCACAATGTAGCTCTTTAGATCATATTAATGAAGTGACCATTTCCTCCATATTGCATTGTAATAACCTCATTTCTATTTATAGTATATTTCAATCATATTGTAGATTCAATTTCTTTCATGTTTATTGCATCTTATTAGGACTTGTGTTAGATCTCTTCCATTGCATATATCCTCAAAAGCTAATAGTGGTATCAGAGCCATGGTGAATCGATATAGGAGGACCTACATCTATCATAAGAGAATTTTAGTAGGTTAAGAGGAATAGGGAGAGATACCATTGCTACTATTGGCATGTATCTTTGTAAACCAAATCTGTCGATGTGCACCGTTGAATGCAAAAGCTACCATTAGGATTAATTGATAGAAAAATCCATAGTAGTCAATAGGGTTAGAAAAATGAGGATTGAAATAAATCTTAGTTGCAAAAATTTTGAGATTATATTTGGCTACATTCTTTCCATAGGGTTGTAGAAAAAAACTCGTAAAGACTAGGACTCAACAGTCATACCACTAGATTGACAAATCAACTATTAATATTATTATCTCTAGATTTACAAATTCTTCAATTCTAGTTTCTAATAGTTTTTTGTAGGAAAAGGAGACTAATAAAAATGTTTTGAAGCTTCCTACAAGAGATTTAGGAAGAATATCTTATTAGAATCATTCTAGTACTTTCAAAAACAAGAAACAAAAATAAATATTTCAAATACCTTGAGAAAGATCTCATTACAAGAGTTTTAATCCTCCAAATTGCAGAAGTAAAGAAAATGCTATAGTAGCCTTATAGCAGACTCAAGGAAGAAGAGACTCTAAAAGTTGAGTCAAGGAGGAGATAGGAGATTGGTGATCTCCATTCAATATTAATACCTACATATTATAGAAGCAAAAAATGCCATGAAAGCCTTGATCAAGAAGAAGGCCATATAAGCCTTAATTTTGAAGAAAACTTCATAGAAGAATTACTTATTCAAAAGTAAAATTCAAAAAAAAAAATTGAAGAAAATTTTAGAGAAAATTTCTTGATTCAGAAGATAAATTATTGATTCAAAAGATTACTCCAAAGAAGAGTTCCTAAAGAACAGTTTAGAAAAGAATTCCTGATTCAAAAGATAAAGTCCTAATTCAGAAGAAGACTCCAAAGAAGACATATCTAAAGAAAAGTTTAGAATAAATTATTGATTCAGAAGATAGATTCATGATTTAGAAGAATACTCCAAAGAAGAGTTCATAGAGATATCTTGATTAAGAAGATAAATTCCTAATTCAAAAGAAAAATCTGGAAAGGAGTTCCTGAAGAAGACTCCAGAGAAGAGTCAAAGAATCAAGAGATTGGTGATCTCCTTTACTGATTAAAAGACTACTTTTAGAAGAAGTTGAAGATATCCGAAGTAGATCTCATTGAATAACTTCCATTCTTGGAAGAAAGAGAAGGACTAGGAGAGTCCTGTATAAATCTAGAAACAACAAAATCAGATATCCTAGAAGAAGATCTCATCACCAACACTTCTAGAAGTAGATTTTGGATATTTTGAGTCCATAAAGTTGTCATTGATGTCAAGGCATGAAGTTGTCATTGATGCCAAGAAGTGAACTACCATTGATGCCAAAAGGTCAACAAGGAGCAATGCAAGAGGTTGATGAGCTCCATAATGTTTATTTCTAAATATTATGTGGAGCATGATTTTAAAGGTTTTTATTAAAACCTATGATGGCAAAAATAAATGGTTTTTATTTAAAACCAATGGATAGACCTAAGGACATTAAATAAATTATAATTAATTGTAATAATTTCATTATATATTAATTTGTAAGTTAATTTAATTAACCTATGGTTATTAAATTAATTATAAGTTAATTATAATAATTTTATTATTAATTAAATTATAATATATTTTAATTTACCCTAAGGTTAGGGTTGCAAGGCAAATCAATATGCGCTGACATTTAAATTCAAGGTGGCATAATGGTATAAAAACCACATGCCTTAATGGCATTTAATCATCCTTCGTTCGAATGAAATAAAGAGGCCAGCATGTAATTTGATGTGATTCGTGCGAGGAAGAAGACAAAGCTTTTTGTCTTGAGCACCAGCGAAGGAATAAATTTGATGTGGGCTAAAACCTCATATCCACCCAACAGCATGGCCTAGTGGCAAGTGGTCGAGGGCTAAGGCGTTGGACGCGGAAAGACCCACGATCGATTCTCGATGGTGGTTTTTGAGCATGTTTTGCTTGGGCGCTGAAGGAAGCAGTGCGTGATCATTTTGGGCTTAGGCGCCAAAAGGAAGGGTAAAGAGCACGTGGTGCTCTTTGCTCCCAAAGTGAGCGCCTAGCGCACACGACAGCCAAGGCCGCGGCTAGGGCGCAAGGGGAGGCGACGTCGTGAGTTCGAGTCTCACCAAGGCAAAGGTAATAAATTTTTAATATATTTTGTGATGCCTAAGGTTTTGACATAAGGTCCTAGGGAGTTAAAAGGGGTAGATAAAAAGTATTTCTAATTGGTCATTATTTTGGTTAATTGGAGGAATAAGGAGTTAGCTTTATTTTTAATAAAGTCTTTTTGACATATTGGCTTATTGGAGAAATAAGTGGATTAAAGTGTTGGTTAAATTTTGAGAGGACTTCTTGCCATTGAGTTATTTTGAGAAGGTGATTGTATTGACATTATTTATGGTGTTGGATATTATTTTAAGTTGGAGTTGATAAGGTGTATCAAAGAAATTATTTTTATGCATGTTATGATGAGTGTTATTTTTAAAGGGAGAAATAAGGCATAAGTTGAGTTGTGATTGTTTTATGTCCAAGGAATATTTTTGAGAAAGTATTGAAGTGATATTGTTGTGTTTAACCATTGAAATTGAAAAGAAGAAAATTGTGATTAAGACAGGTTTTCCAAAGGCACTTCTACATCCAACAAAAGGTATGGGCATATTCTTCCTAGTGAGTGATTGTTGAAAGTTGTGTATGAAAAGTTGGAGTGAAAAGGATTGTTTGGTTTGCATTGTTGAGAGTGTTTTGAATTAATGCTTCAAGGTTTTCTGGAATTAAGAGTTGTTGATAAAACCTTGTCTTATAAGCATTGTTGTTGAAGTGAGTTGTTGAGTGAAGAACTTGAACTAGGGTTTGGAAAGAACATGAGTATCATTGTTATGTGAGATTGGTTGATAAAGCATTGTTGGAAATATTTGAGTGAGTTGTCATATGCTTGGACTAGGGTTTGTGAGCAAGGATTATTTCATTGAGTGATTGGGTGTGTAGAGTTGGTTGAGCCTAGTCAAGTAAATGTGTGAAGTGATTGTTCAAGTTCCGTGAAACAAATTATTCTATATTCTAAATTATTTTGAGAAAGAGTTTGAGTATTGATGAATGTGAAGCATATTGAGTCTCTAACAATTATCTATATGTTTCTATGAGATTGGACAAGTTCTAGTGTGGACTTGTTGAGCAGATTTGAGGTAAGTCTTTGAGAAGACTTGTGGATAGATTTGGGTAAGCTTTTATGGAAGCTTACAATACAAATTGAGAGCATATTTGGATAAGTTCTTGCAAGGACTTATTGAGTATATTGGACAAGTTCTAGAGAGGACTTGAGGATAGATTAGTGTGAGCTTTTTATGGAAGCTTACAAGGCATATTTGAGATAAGTCTTTGAGAAGACTTGTGAACAGAGTTGATTGATTGATTTGTTCAAACCTTGAGTTAAGGTTTGGGGCAGATCCAATAGAGTTGATTTGAGATTGAGTCAAGCTTTGAGTTAAGGCTTGAGGATAGATATTGAGGATAGATTTGTGCTAGACCTAAGGACTATGTTTAGTACAGATTTGAGGATAGAGTTTGGTGCAGATTTGAGGATAGGTTTGTGCTAGACCAGAGATAGATATTGAGGATAGATTTGTGCTAGATCGAAGGACTGTATTTAGTGCAGATTTGAGATAGAGCTTTGGAGGTGATAGAGTTGAGGATAGAGGTCTCCAGCCAGAGCAGGGAGGACAGGTGTCTTCTATGGATAGAGTTCCATTTTCTAAGGGTAGTGGAGGCAGAGGTCTTCTAGAGGATCACCAACTAGAGTAGAGTTAGGAGATTGGTGTCTCTTATGGATAGAGATCCATAAAATTGATTAGGGGATTGGTGTCTCCTTTGGATAGAGGTCCATAAACATTGTAATAGGGAAAGGATTCCCAAGAGATTGATTGAGAAAATTTTAGTGAAATATTTTCTTCGTGGAGTAGCCCACATTGGGTGAACCACATAAATTTGGTGTCTCTATTATGTGTGGTGATTTATGCATTGCTTTGATTACTATTGTTGATATTGCTATCTATACATTACATAATATTGATTGGGAAAGAAAAGTAAAAAGTGGTCTTATATTGTTCACCCCCCTCTCAGTATAAGCTTGTGTTCTTCAATTGGTATCAGAGCGGGTTCCTTCGAAAGAGTTTAACAACTTGAAGGAAAAGATTTCAAGAACACAATGGATTCTAAGAATGTGACCTCAGATAATTCTACACCAATATTTTATGGAAGTGATTATATATATTGGAGTATGAGAATGAAGATTCACTTGATGGCACTTGGCAATGAAATTTGGGAAGTAGTGGAAAATGGATACATACCTCAAGTTGATCCACCTACAGATAAGGAAGGTAAGCTTCTACAACATTACAATTCAAAAGCAATGAATGCAATTTTGAGAGGTTTGCATAGAACAGAGTCCATAAAAGTTATGCACTATCAAGATGCAAAAGGAATTTGGGATAAGTTGCAAAGTATATATGAAGGAGATAAAGGTGTCAAGAAAGCAAAGATACAAAATCTCAAAGGACAATTTGAAGAGTTAAGAATGAAGGATGAGGAAAACATTAGTACTTATCTACTTCGAGTTGATGAGGTTGTTAATGTTATGCAAGGACTTGGACTTAAGGTAGAAGAATCAGATGTTTGTGATAAGGTCTTAAGATCTCTTCCAAAAATATTTAGTGAAAATATTTTTGCTATAGAAGAATCAAAGGATGGTGATTCTTTGACAAGAGATATGTTGCTTGGTATTCTTACAAATTTTGAGTTAAGAACAAAAGAACCTAATCCCTAGAAGGAAGCAGCATTCAAAGCTACTAAGAAGACAAAGGGTAAGAAGTTAGATTCAAGCAATGAGTCATCCAATGATGAAGAAGCTAATTATGGCAGAAGGAATAAGGATTCAAGAAGATCTAGAGATGCAAAATTTGTTAGATGTTTCAATTGTGGAAAGTATGGTCATTATGCAACTGATTGTCAAGAAGCTAAAAATAACAATGATGAAGAAAAATAGGATCACAGGAGCAGGGAATCAGAAAGATACAGGCACCAAAAGAAAAGCAAGGATGGACAAAGTAGACAAGGAAATAAGTTCTTTCAAAGGCAAAAGAGGAGCTACTATGCAGACAAGGCAAGTAAGTACTCAAGTGATAGTGATAATAGTTTCTCAGATAATGATAAAGATGAAGTCCTATTTATGATTGAAGAAAAAGAAGTCAAGAAAAGGTCACCAATAATTCTCAAGTGTTTTAGATGTGGAAATTTTGGTCATCTTGAAGATAGTTGTACAAGGAATGGTTTCAGTTTTAGTGATGATGAATATGAAGATACACTTGAAGGACCAGAAGAGAATATTCTAATGGCTCTAGAGGAAGAAGAAAGTGATCCTATAGAAGACAAGTCAAAATAAAATGAAGATGTTGACAAAGGCAAACAAATAGAGGAAGAATCAGATAAAGAAGGATATGATCTTAAGGCAGAACTTATTTATGCTCTTGACACAGTAAAGAAGGTAAGAAAGCAAAACTCCAAACTTGAGTTTCAGTTTCAAGAATACGATGAAGAAAGAAGAAAGCTTATAGAGGATCTAAACAAGTCAATGGCTAAGACAAAGAAGTTCAAGGATAAGTTAGAAGCAAAGGTCTTAGAATGTGAAAGGTTAGAACAAGAAGTAGCTCTACTAAGGGAAGATGTAGAAAAATCCAAGGATAAGCTACACAAGTTTGGAAAGAGCTCAAAAATTGTGGATAAGATGATCAAGGTACAAAGAAGGTCAACAAACAAAATAGGTCTTGGTTTTGAACAGGCTCAAAAGAAACAAGAAGAAGAGTCAACCTCAAGTTCTGAAGAAGAAGGAACTTCAGAAGAAGACAGATGTAAGAGAAAGTGAGACATCCGAGGATGAGTTGGACAATAGAAAGTTCAACAAGGAAAGGAACAATGCACAAAGAAGAAACAGATGGAACAACAATCAGAATAGGTTAAGAGAGACTAAGAGACCAATGAGGTCAAGACAAGGAAATTTCAATGGACGATGTTTCTCATGTCACAGGTTTGGGCACATGGCTTCACAGTGCAGGACACATGAAAGACAAGAAAATGGGAATTTCAGAAACAGGTAACTTTTCCATGGGTATTGCTACTCATGTAATCAGTTTGGTCACAAGGCAATGGATTGCAGGGTTCATGACAGAAAAGGATATGGCTTCACTAGGAGAAATCCTAAGACATTTGCACCTCCAAGGAATAATAACATTAAGTGTTATAAGTGCAATAATGATGGACATACAACAAAGTGGTGTAGAGCAGACATTCCAGAATCAAGCATGAACAAGAACAGGAATAGGAACAGGAATATGGATATGAACATGAACAAGAATAGGAATAGGAACAAGAACAGGAATGTGGATATGGATATAAACAGGAATAGGAATGTGGACATGGACAGGAACAAGAATAGGAACAGTCAAAGGAATCAAAAGGATCAGATGAGAAGAAAAGAGGATAAAGGTAAAGACCAGTGCTTGTTGGGAGTAGAGATACTCCCACCCCATAATTAACCACCTCAAGAGGAGGTGGGGGAGGGGCTAAGCTAAGAAACTCATTCTTAGCCCCGAGCCCCAAAGGTGACCCTTTGCCATTGATGTCAAAGGGGGAGAGATTTGAGTAAGGGGGAGAGATTTGGTATTTGAGAAAGGGGGAGAGATTTGGTTTAAGAAGAGAGCAATTTCCCAGGGGGAGCAGAATAAAAAGTCAAGGAAATGGTAAAAAGTTATTGGGTTGCCATCAATGACAAAGGGGGAGATTGTTGGACATTTTGAGTCCATAAAGTTGTCATTGATGTCAAGGCATGAAGTTGTCATTGATGCCAAGAAGTGAACTACCATTGATGCCAAAAGGTCAACAAGGAGCAATGCAAGAGGTTGATGAGCTCCATAATGTTTATTTCTAAATATTATGTGGAGCATGATTTTAAAGGTTTTTATTAAAACCTATGATGGCAAAAATAAATGGTTTTTATTTAAAACCAATGGATAGACCTAAGGACATTAAATAAATTATAATTAATTGTAATAATTTCATTATATATTAATTTGTAAGTTAATTTAATTAACCTATGGTTATTAAATTAATTATAAGTTAATTATAATAATTTTATTATTAATTAAATTATAATATATTTTAATTTACCCTAAGGTTAGGGTTGCAAGGCAAATCAATATGCGTCGACGTTTAAATTCAAGGTGGCATAATGGTATAAAAACCACATGCCTTAATGGCATTTAATCATCCTTCGTTCGAATGAAATAAAGAGGCCAGCGTGTAATTTGATGCGATTCATGCGAGGAAGAAGACAAAGCTTTTTGTCTTGAGCGCCAGTGAAGGAATAAATTCAGCGTGGGCTAAAACCTCATATCCACCCAGCAGCATGGCCTAGTGGCAAGTGGTCGAGGGCTAAGGCGTTGGATGCGGAAAGACCCACGATCGATTCTCGATGGTGGTTTTTGAGCGTGTTTTGCTTGGGCGCTGAAGGAAGCAACGCATGATCATTTTGGGCTTAGGTACCAAAAGGAAGGGTAAAGAGCATATGGTGCTCTTTGCTCCCAAAGTGAGTGCCTAGCGCACGTGGCAGCCAAGGCCGCAGCTAGGGCACAAGGGGAGGCGGCATCGTGAGTTCGAGTCTCACCAAGGCAAAGGTAATAAATTTTTAATATATTTTGTGATGCCTAAGGTTTTGACATAAGGTCCTAGGGAGTTAAAAGGGGTAGATAAAAAGTATTTCTAATTGGTCATTATTTTGGTTAATTGGAGGAATAAGGAGTTAGCTTTATTTTTAATAAAGTCTTTTTGACATATTGGCTTATTGGAGAAATAAGTGGATTAAAGTGTTGGTTAAATTTTGAGAGGACTTCTTGCCATTGAGTTATTTTGAGAAGGTGATTGTATTGACATTATTTATGGTGTTGGATATTATTTTAAGTTGGAGTTGATAAGGTGTATCAAAGAAATTATTTTTATGCATGTTATGATGAGTGTTATTTTTAAAGGGAGAAATAAGGCATAAGTTGAGTTGTGATTGTCTTATGTCCAAGGAATATTTTTGAGAAAGTATTGAAGTGATATTGTTGTGTTTAACCATTGAAATTGAAAAGAAGAAAATTGTGATTAAGACAGGTTTTCCAAAGGCACTTCTACATCCAACAAAAGGTATGGGCATATTCTTCCTAGTGAGTGATTGTTGAAAGTTGTGTATGAAAAGTTGGAGTGAAAAGGATTGTTTGGTTTGCATTGTTGAGAGTGTTTTGAATTAATGCTTCAAGGTTTTCTGGAATTAAGAGTTGTTGATAAAACCTTGTCTTATAAGCATTGTTGTTGAAGTGAGTTGTTGAGTGAAGAACTTGAACTAGGGTTTGGAAAGAACATGAGTATCATTGTTATGTGAGATTGGTTGATAAAGCATTGTTGGAAATATTTGAGTGAGTTGTCATATGCTTGGACTAGGGTTTGTGAGCAAGGATTATTTCATTGAGTGATTGGGTGTGTAGAGTTGGTTGAGCCTAGTCAAGTAAATGTGTGAAGTGATTGTTCAAGTTCTGTGAAACAAATTATTCTATATTCTGAATTGTTTTGAGAAAGAGTTTGAGTATTGATGAATGTGAAGCATATTGAGTCTCTAACAATTCTCTATATGTTTCTAGGAGAGTGATTGAAAGTGTTTGAGCATTGTGATGAGTGTAGAGCATATTGAGTCTCTAACAATTCTCTTTATGTTTCTATGAGATTGGACAAGTTCTAGTGTGGACTTGTTGAGCATATTTGAGGTAAGTCTTTGAGAAGACTTGTGGACAGATTTGGGTAAGCTTTTGTGGAAGCTTACAATACAGATTGAGAGCAGATTTGGATAAGTTCTTGTGAGGACTTATTGAGCAGATTGGACAAGTTCTAGAGAGGACTTGAGGATAGATTAGTGTGACTTTTTATGGAAGCTTACAAGGTAGATTTGAGATAAGTCTTTGAGAAGACTTGTGAACAGAGTTGATTGATTGATTTGTTCAAACCTTGAGTTAAGGTTTGGGGTAGATCCAAGAGTTGATTTGAGATTGAGTCAAGCTTTGAGTTAAGGCTTGAGGATAGATATTGAGCATATTTGTGCTAGACCTAAGGACTATGTTTAGTATAGATTCGAGGATAGATTTTGGTGCAAATTTGAGGACAGGTTTGTGCCAGACCAGAGACAAATATTGAGGATAGATTTGTGCTAGACCGAAGGATTGTGTTTAGTGTAGATTTGAGATAGAGCTTTGGAGGTGATAGAGTTGAGGATAGAGGTCTCCAACTAGATTAGGGAGGATAGGTGTCTTCTATGGATAGATTTCCATTTTCTAAGGGTAGTGGAGGCAGAGGTCTTCTAGAGGATCACCAACCAGAGCAGAGTTAGGAGATTGGTGTCTCTTGTGGATAGAGATCCATGAAATTGATTAGGGGATTGGTGTCTCCTTTGGACAGAGGTCCATAAACATTGTAATAGGGAAAGGATTCCCAAGAGATTGATTGAGAAAATTTTAGTGAAATATTTTCTCCGTGGAGTAGCCCACATTGGGTGAACCACGTAAATTTGGTGTCTCTATTGTGTGTGGTGATTTGTGCATTGCTTTGATTACTGTTGTTGATATTGCTATCTATACATTGCATAATATTGATTGGGAAAGAAAAGTAAAAAGTGGTCTTATACTGTTCATATAAAAGGTCTTAGTTTAAAGACCAGATAATCTACAATATAGAAGACCTTGGAGAGGTCTCAAGGAGGAAAATAAGAAGGCTTGGATAATTTTGTAGAGCTCAAATAAGCATATCAAAAGAGTTCCTATAAGAACTCATTGGAGAAATCCACTACCAAGGAGAAGTTCCTAATAGTGAAGAATTTGGGACAATTTTCACCATTTGACAACAAGCCCAAGAGAAGAAGAATTTTGCAAGGAGTTCCAAATCCAGAAGAAGAATCTAGTGAAGACCTCAAGACATTCAGAATCTTGAGAAGAAGATCATGTTTGAAGTCAAAATTCAACCATTGCAAGGTAGAAACTTGGTGAATAAAAAAAAACACCAAGATCTACATCTACTTTAGAAGCCATCAAAAAAGTAAGCAACTAGGGTGTAATTAGTTGAACTTCAAATTAGGGTTCATTATAAAATTCTATTAGATTAAAAGTTGTAGAAAGATAGATTGCATTATAGTCTTCAAGTGCAAAAAGAGAAAATTTATTTTAAGGATTATTTGCACATTAAATAGGAGTTGGATATTTTTGAAAGAAAGAAAATTATCATCTACCTATTTTCTATCCAGCAAGCAAGAAGACTATATCCTACAATATTGATTGTAGTGAAAAATTGCAAAATATTCATTAAGGGTAAATTACAGATTACTATTAAAATTTGTAGATATTATTAAGTGCATCTGAAATTATTTTGAGAGTTCATTTACTAGAGCAATAATGTGATATTATTGTTACCATTAAAAGTGCATTGGCACTATACTAGTTTATCTCTAACTAGTTACTCTCAAAAGGGTTAGTTTGTGTTTGCTTTTTAAAGATCAAGGACACAAAAACTAGTAGATTATCAAAGTTTCTAGAGACACTATTTGGTGCACAGGAACCTGCAATATTTCATGTCCCAAAGAAACCACAAAAATCATATCAGATTCATCCATGGAATGGAGAAGAAATCCACCATAAAAATAGCAATAGAAGCTTCAAATTGAGACTTGGTGAGTCTCAGATTCAAAGTGCACTAAAGGTTATTTACAAAAATACTACAAAAATTACTTCTACAAAGAAAATATTCTATCTAAATTGTTATTAGCTTGGGTTTATTATCAAATTCATCAAGCAACAGAGAGATTTGTCTAGCAAAAAAGACAACATCAAATTGGCCATTGCCTACTTCAAAAGTTGCCATAAAACCAAAAAATCAAAGATTGCAAAAATTAGTGCAAAGAGGTATTATATTCTCAAAAATATTTACATTATATTGCACTACTCTAATCTACCCTACATAGGAAGAAGGATAGATTTTCGGTGCGAAAAATGGCACACTTCACATGGAGAAAAAAAATCCAATGTAGCCATATAAAAGCATTCTCCAAGCAAGGTGAAAAGGTCTTCCAAAAGGCTCACATCTTCTATATTTTGGACAGCCGAATATGTAATAAAACAAAGCATAAATAAATGAGAAGCATTATTTAAAGGCAATACTATCTACAAAGAGTACGTAACAGGAAAAATATGTAGATGTACATCCAAGGAGCACCATTGGAGTGGCTCAAAATCCACAAAAGCAATGCTTAAAGCCTTCAAGATCATAGCTTAGATCCTAGCTCAAACTCCCCAAGGTGTTGCTCACTATTCCAGTTGGGAACAACTCACTCCAAACACCATTGAATGCATACAACAAATGAGGATTTGGTCGTGTTGTATTGATAATAAACAAATTACAAAGATACATTAAGAGGCATTACATAGAAAGCCCATGCACAAAAGGATGTGAAACTTTTCACCTAGAAGGAAAACCTAAATGTTTCCACGCAAGAGCCCATCCATTGTAAGCTTGACCAAGAAGGCATTATAGGGAATAAGGTTGGTGCCGTAGAAGAAAAGCAACACTTATCACCAAGAAACATGAGCGCCCATTCAAGACCATAATGCTCATTCCCAAGCATTAAAGGAAATGGACATGATACTTATCACTTGCCTCAAGATTCAACTCCTATTTGAGGTATAAAATACCAATGAATAGAAGCATTGAAGGTCAAATTCGTAGCAACACTAGAAGCCAAATTTATGGTAGAATTACATAGTAGCATCGCCATCATAGAAGTAGTAAGAATAAAGCATTGAATGCTCCTATTCAAAGCAGTCAGATGTGAAGTATCCATTTTCCAATCAGTTTCATGAAAGAAACCAACCACTGAGTTAAATAGGAGCTAAATCCTACGCCCATACATTGGAGATAATGATTAAAAGAGCACTAAAGAGTGCTACCATCTACATCTAAAATATAGCACCTGATACATAGAGGTTTGGGGCATCACAAAGGTAAGATTTTATCTTATCTAATTTGCTTTCATTAATAGGGAAACATAATTTAGAATATAAGGTTGAAACATTAAGAGAAATCAACCATATTTGAAAGCAATATTAAAAGAAAAAATATATTAAATAGCCTAATATTTGCAATCTAAAACATAGGAGAAATAAGGATTTCTACCTGGATATATTAAACATCTAATATTGCAAATATCTTTATTTTCTAATATTCCTGTTAGCTTTTGATACATGCAATGGGAGATAGCATTCATAAGAAGCAAAATAATAAGAAATATTAAATCTATGAGATGACTAAAATATGCTATAAATAAAAATATCAAAAATGAGTGCAATAGTAGTTATGGACGAAATGAACACTCTATGATACAAGCTAATGCTCAATGAATGAGCTCTGAGCTTATAGCTCACACACACTACACTATTGTCTATCCTACACTATTGTAATCCTATACTACTATGTTATCTCTTCTATATCTATGGCTCTTTATATAGGAAGATAATTTCCTTGGACAACACTCTACCTAGTTGTACAAGTGGACACCTTGCATATTACAACTTGCATATTGACACCTGTACATTTATTACATTGCATGAATTAAATAGATAACTTCCCCCTAAAGTAATCTAATGTCCTAAGTATGTACCAAGGAAGGTACATTTACATGACCCAAATAATGTAATATAAGTTATTTCTAACACCCCCTATATTACAATATTTTGGTATTGAAGACTTTAGTCTTCAATGTGGATCTTCCTCTTGAATCTAAAATTTTGATTCTTCTTCTCTGATTTTTTTAACCTGTTCAAGCAAGTTGTTATTGTCTTCAAAACTTGTCATTTTTGCTAAAAGAGATTTGATTTCATAATCATATGTTGGTTCTCTCAATTCTTCAATTTATTCTATCCTCTAAGCTAGATGTACTTTTTAATTTTCTTTTTGATACTCCAATTGGGGATAATTGGTTGGACACTGAAATTATTTCTGACAAGGATTTTGATATTGTCATAGCTGAAATTGGTTCCCATTTTTCATCTAATTTCCTTGATTATGATTCTTGAAATTGAACTTGCAACAGCTAGTACTATGGCCTTTTCTCTTGCATATCTGCCAATACTTTTTGTACCATGGTTTTCATCCTTTTTGTGAAGAAGCAATGTTTCCCTATGGATTATCTTTAGATTCCAATGCAGTGTTAGACATCACATCTTTAACTATATTTTCCACTTCCTATTCCTGTATAATATTGACTAAGTCATCAAAAGAAGTGTCTTTACTTAGAACTTGTAAAGATATTACCAAATATTTATAGCTATCTGGAAGTGCTCTCATGTTTACTTGAGTAAGAAGTTCATCCTTAACTATTTCTCCTAAGGTGACTTTTCTTAGGAACAGTTCTATGCTTTCTCCATTATTCATCTTTAATGAATGAAGTTGACTTTGAAGATGAATAATAGTTGCCTTATTCTTTCCTTTAGAAATTTTCTCTAGGATTGTCCATGCATATGAAATGATTTTGCTGAACCGATATAGGGTTGTATCTCATCAGTGATAGCAAAGGTTATTATCATTGGATACTTTTAATCATTTTTTACAAACTTTAGGATTTCAATAGCATCTGTAGTAGGTATTTGAGCTTTCCCTTTGACAATATTCCAAATTTTTTCATATACCAAAATAGCTTTCATTTTATTCTTCCAAGAGAAATAGTTAGGACCCTTGAGTGGCTAAGATTTTTCCAGGAAGAGTTTTTTTGAATCTATTTAAGTTACCTAATACCAATTATTAGGTTTTTTAGAATGCCTTATGACTCCCTAGTATGTTTTGGATATGATATAAAGTGCTTTAGTAAATTTTAGTTCAATTTTGGTTGAATTTGTAAAGTTTTGTAAATAACAAAATCAACTTCTATTATCTTTATTGCTCCTATTGAACTAAGCACTTTTCCCAAATTTAAAGAGGTTTTAATGTTGGATATTTTATCTCGATTTGATAAGATTTGAGACAAGAAAATATTATAAATTTCCAACCTTTAAAATGTTTTTAATAAACCTCTTATAATGGCTTTTGAAATTTGATATTAATTTTTCTAATTTCCAATAAATCAATTTGATGTAGTAGACCTTATGACTCCCAAATTTGGAAAATTAGAAAAGATAACAATATTTGTAAAATATTAAATAGTTAAACCTAAGTAGAATTCCTTATACCTCCAAGGTTCTTTTGCAAATATTATTTTTATCCAGGTAAGTTATCTCCTATATAATTTGATTTCATAATCTTAAGATTTATCCTTTATTTAAAACCTTATTTCTCCAATGTTAGAAAGAAAAAATAAATGAATTAATTAAACTTACCTTGGCCCTTTATATTCACACTTGTATAACACTAATTTTGTCTTAGTATAATAGTCCTCTTACATACCCTTTCTGTGGCACTTGAGTTGATGAATCTGGATGGGCCAAGTGTGGTATGGCTAAGTTAGAAATGGTCGGTCTTGTTCTTCTATGTTGGAGAGTATGATGCTGGTAATCTATCCTTCTTCTATGGAGATTTAAATACTCCTTGCTCCCTTTCTTACACACTGCACTAGAATTGGTTTGACTATGATATTTCCTCCTTTATTTTGACTAAAATTTTCTCTCCTCTTCACCCTATTCTTGTTTCAAAATTAGATTGCATTTATTGGAGGTCAAGGGTGGCGAAGTGTATTTTTTGTTTCTTGAGAGCGTTGTCACTTATGTAACGCTAATATCTTCTTGTAATACTTTTACGGTGCACGTTACACCTTTGTAACGTATGATAATTTTCTCTAGCACTTTTAACTCCCCTCCAATGGTCTCTTGAGCGTTAGGAATTGAGAAACACTAGAGAATATTATACCAAGTGGCATTCAGTATTATTGCATGAGACTTTTGATGTAACACCTTCAAGAAGGATATTGTAACTCCTTCAATTATCTTCCTCCTTAGCTTACTTTATTTTCTTAGGTAGCAAGCAACCTATTCTTATACAAGTGGCTTCATTAGGTGTCTTGGAGTTTCGATCATATATGATAGTGCTTCCTTTTATGGATGTTACTCTCAATGTAGCATCTGTCCTTCTCTTTTTTCTTCTTACCTTCAATGTGCTCCTTGTTATGTTGTTTGTTCACCTTGGTATGAGTGGAAGATTGATGCTCTTTCTTCATGGATGAGCTCTCTTTTGTCTATGTAAATAAGCTTCTTCTTTTTGTCTTCGTAGATGTCCTTGATAAGCTTGATTTGGTTTACGTAAATCACTTTGATGAGCTTCCTTTATCTTGCAAGTTCATCCATGAAGAGTATGTCCTTTCGATGGTTAAAGAGCACTAATATTTTGGCCCTTCTTTGGTTGGCTTTTCCTATACTTGTTGTGCATTTTGAGGCACCTTCAAATTTGCTCCTTTCCCTACATATGATGTATTGTAGAAGTGCAATACCATGTAACCTTTACATGTATATAAAACCCTTTTTTATTGCACCTTTTCTTGCACTATTATGCAGGCCTGAGATTCTAATTTTATAGCAGATTCTATGAGTGCAATATGAGGTTTTTGAGGATGTCTATTTGGCTAGACTCCTTACCCTCTTTGCTTGTATATTTGATGGTGAATCCAATATTTGTAAACACTATAAAATAAAATCTTTATTTTAGTTGCACTAACCCCTAAGTGCTTTGGATTTGAGACTCACCAAGTCTCAATATTTGAAGCTTCTTTTTTGTTAGTTTTTATTTGCTTGTACTAACCAATTTTGGTGGATTCTATTGGCCACTAAGATTTGTTGTTTTTTATGGTTTAAGAGTGTCTTTAGACACTTGATGCAAACTATATTTTGTATCTTTTTACAATGCACAAAACTAATTTCTTTTGAGAGTAATAATAGTGTAAATGAATCTAATAAATTCTACTTTCTAATACACTAATAAATTACACCTTATCACTCCAATCTACTCTCAATAAAATGCACTTAATTAATTCACTACAACTAATCAAGAATAATTTGAAATGAACCTTCAAATATTCTGCAAATTCACTGAAGAACACAAGCTTATACTGAGAGGGGGGGTGAACAGTATAAGACCTCTTTTTACTTTTTCCTTTATACTTCAAAATAGTAAAGCAATATACCCAAAGCAATATCAAAGCAATGCACAAAATCATCCACAAAGTGACACCAATTTTAACGTGGTTCACCCGGAATGCCTGGGCTACGTCCACAAAACTTTTCTCTAAAAGTTATCTCAAAGTTCTTTGGGAAACCTTCCCAATTACAATGTTTATGAGCCTCGGCTCAAAGGAGATACCTTCCCCCAATCTGAATTTATGAGCCTCTGCTCAAAGGAGATACCTTCCCCCAATCTGAATTTATGAGCCTCTGCCCAAAGGAGAAACCTTCCCCCAATCTGAATTTATGAGCCTCTGCTCAAAGGAGATACCTTCCCCTCTGCTCTGGATATGATCCCTCAGAAGATCAACTGTCTCTACCTCTTGCCAGCATGTGGAACTCCTTTCCACCGAAGACCTCCTGTCCTCAATGCTTAGCCTAAGAGACCTCTGCCTTCTATGATCACGTCCACAGCGGCTCAGCAACCTGTACCAAACACAGTCGGTCGGTCTAGTACAAGTCTTCCTCTGTCTGTCGGATCTGTCCAACTCTTGAACAAATCAATCCTCTGTCCACAAGCCTTCTCAAAGACTTGCCAAATCTGTCCTCAGGTTCTCTGATAGAACCAATGTACCTCTGTCCTCAAGTTCTTTGATAGAACTATCAATCTCAGCTCACAAGTCCTCTGCTAGGACCTGTCCAAATCTGCTCACAAGTCCCCATCGAAACCTGTCCAAAACCTGCTCACAAGTCCCCAACGAAACCTGTCCAAAACCTGCTCACAAGTCCCCAATGGAACCTGTCCAAAACCTCACAAGTCCCCAACGGAACCTGTCCAAAACAGCTCACAAGTTCACCAAGAAAAACTTGCTTAGCATGAACCCACAAAGAGAATTGTTAGAGACCCAATGTGATTCATCAACCTCATAGAAGCATAAAGAGAATTGTTAGAGACTCAATATGTTCTATACTTAACTCCCAATCTCAATCTCAAATCTCATAGAAACATAAAGAGAATTGTTAGAGACTCAATATGTTCTATACTTAACTCTCAATCTCAATCTCAAATCTCATAGAAACATAAAGAGAATTGTTAGAGACTCAATATGATCTATACTTAACTCCCAATATCAATCTCAACTCAATCTCAATCTCAAAAGAATAAGATAGATGTAGTATGCTTTTCTCAAGAACATGAAACACAACCCAACAATTGCCAAACATGCAATATCTCATATAACAATGCTACTCATGTTCTTTCCACAACCAATATCTTTTCTCAACCAATTAGGGCTTTAACAACAATGCTTATAGACAAGGTTTAACCAACATCATTCAACTCAACATTAACCTTGAAGCATTCAACCAATCATCACAAGAAAAGGAAACAAGTAGAAATCCTTTTCCCTCCAAAGATATTTGAACAAAGAGCCACCAACACAATATCACCAAATGCAAAGAATAACTTGCTCAAATCAACTCAATGGAGTAAGCCCAATATCATGAATCAAGTAAAGCAATAACTTGATCAAACAACCTCTATGGAAGCAACTCAACCATCAAACTCAAAACAGCCAACCAAGGGTTCCACCAACTCAATGCAAGTAGCTTGACTCACAAATACAAACCCTAGTGCACAAAGCTTCCACTATCTCAAACCAAAAATTATGCATTCATCAAAAAACTCTCCTTAAGGATAACAATGCATAAGTAGTCTTCAACAAACCAGAAAATAGGATTTACACCCAATCAAAGAAAACCTAGTTGAAAACCTTTTCACTCCAACCTTATTTCAGAAAACATACACCAATCATACTCATAAGAAGAATGTGCCCATACCTTATTGGAGTAGAAGAAAATTGACCCTTAAAGCTGTCACCACACACAACCCTCAAACTTCCAACCAAGTTAGGGTTAGAACCAAGATAAATGAGCATATATAAAAACTTTCCTTAGTACACCTTTTAGCTTCTCTTCTTTTGAAAACAACCACCAAAGAAGCCAAAAACACAACAACCAAAACTTACACCTTATATCTCCATTTTAAACTTTAGCATAGCAAAAGACTAATCTCAAAAATACAACCAAAGAAATATCCCCTTATTTCTCCTATGTCTTTTAAACAATGCTAAACAATGCCAAAAATTATATCAAGAAATTAATCACACCTTAGAATGGCTGCCCTTGAAGAATCCAAAAATCGTGGAATGGCTGCCCTTGACGAATCCGAAAATCGCGGAATGGCTGCCTTTGACGAATCCGAAAAACGCGGCACAAAATACGTTTTAACAAAAACGTGACTTAATCCATGCACAGCTCCCTTCGCGGGAATCAAAACGTAGACCTCCGCCTACGCAAAGCCCAAACGTAGCCTATGCTGCCACTAGCCCACAAGGGGCTAACGAAGTCTAAGACAGACTTCCTACCACTTCAACGAACAAGCACTTCGTAAGTTTTTCAAACGCGAGCTCTCTTCTTCCGCGGCGTCAACAGAGCATCGATCGCAGCCAAAAATTAATGCATTCAAAATTCTCAAGAGGAGTTAAACCTTAGGATCCTTCCCATATTTATAGTCCAATCGTGGACTTTAGAACACGTCGACGACAGAGAAACGTAATTTCGAATTTAATCGAAATTGCTTTCTAAAGGGTTTAAAAACCCTTAATTAATTTTAATAAATTAAGAATAAAAAAGGTTTAAAAACCTTTAAGTATTTTTAATAAATTAAAAATAATTTCTCCCTTAATTAATTAAATAATTAATTAATTAAAACCTTGAAGGGTTTTAAATAATAATTAAATAATAAAGAGAACCTCCATTGGTTTTAATAAAAACCATTTAACTTGGTTTTAATAAAAACCCTATCCAAAAACCTTATCCAATGGAATCTCTCCGGATTCTCTTAAGAATATTCTCTTGGAATCTTTCACCTTTGAAGCCAACACATCCTCTTAACATTAATGCCATTTCCTTTTGACATCAATGACAACTCATAGACAAGGAGCTAGGATCTCAAACCCAAAATTGCCAACAATCTCCCCCTTTGTCATTGATGGCAAACCATGCTTCTCAACAACAAAAAACTCAACATAAACAGCTCCCCCTGTCTTGAGGCTCTCCCCCTTACTCAAATCTCTCCCCCTTTGTCATCAATGGCAAAGGGTCACCTTTGGGGCTCGGGACTAAGAATGAGCCTCTTAGCTTAGTCCCTCCCCCACCTCCTGATGAGGTGATTAATTCGGGGTGGGAGTAAAACTCCCATTAGGCACCGATCATCATCAGCGTCTATAACTTCCTTGTCGGGCCTTCTCTTGAACTCTTTGTCCATATTCCTGTTCTTGTCACTATTCTTGTTCTTGTTCTCATCCCTGTTCTTGTCCATGCCTTGATCCTTGGACACTGATCATGCCACTTGTTCCTGTTCCTGTATTCTGGAATTTCAGCTCTACACTTGTCTAGCTATGTGACCTTTATTGTTGCACTTATAACAAGTAACAATGTTATTTCTCTACGGTAAACCTGATCTTTGAATCCACCAGTTTTGACCAAACCTGTTTTGGCCAACCTATTCTGACCAAATCTGTTCTTGTTATTTGCCTTGCAATAAACTGCCTTGTGCCCAAACTGTTGACAAGAGTAGCAATACCCTTGAAAGTAACTAGCACTTCGGAAGCTGTCATTTACCTTCTTCACTTGAGCCATGCAATGTGAAGCCATGTGACCAAACCTGTGACAAGCAAAACATCTGCCTTGAAACTTTCCTTTATTTGACCTCTTGGGTCCTGAAAACTTCTTCTTCTTCTCATTCTGAATTCTGTTTTCTATTTCTGTGCATCTATCATTCAAGGACTCATGATCTGAAATACTTTCCTCATCAGAACTCTCTTCCTTTTGGAGTCTCTTACTAGACTCTCCAACTTGTTCCTTGTGTGACTTAACAAAACCAAGGCCTATTTTATCTGTTGTCTTTCTTTGACCTTTGATGAGTGACTTAACCTTTTTGGAGCTATCTTGAAACCTGTAAAGCTTATCCTTGTACTCTTTAGTTTCCTCTTTCAAAGAAGCCATTTTCTGTTCTAACTCACTATACTCAAGAACCTTAGACTCTAACTCATCCTTGAGTTCTTGTGTCTTAGCTATAGAGAAATCAAGATTTTCAATAAGATCATCTCTCTCCATACAACATTCATCTAACTTATCCTTGAGTCTAGCATTCTTCTTTCTTTCCTTTTTCAAAGCACTAAGAGCACTAATAAGTTCACTCTCAAGATCCTTTATTTGATTTCCTTTTGAATCATCAAAGCCATTTTCAGATTTCTTATCACTAGAGGTGCTACCCTTTTCAAAAACCATACATGCATCTTCCTTATAGTTTTCTGAAGCATCCTCATACATACTAGAAACCAAATCATTATTTGTGCAATCATCCTCAAGGTGACCAAAATTTCCACATCTAAGACATTTCATGATAATGAATCTATGTTTCGGTTCTTCCTCTTTTTGATATGAACAACATCTCATTTTCATTATCACTTGAAGAACTTTCACTATCACTACTAGAACACTTACTTGCTTTGTCTAGGTAGAAACTCTTCTTGTGCTTGTGAGAATACCTCTTTCCTTGATTGTTGTGCTCATCTTTGATCTTTTTGTGATGCTTGTCCTTTTTAGAATCCTTGCTCTTAGAATCCTGTTTATCTTCATCACTTTCATTCTTGGGAACAGTACAGTTAGTAGCATAATGACCAAACTTTCCACAATTGAAACATCTTACATTTTTCATACTTTTGTGCTTTCTAGAGAACTTGCCTTTCTTGTTGTAATATGCCTCTTCATCACTAGAAGACTCATCACTATCTTGAAGTTGTTTACCCTTGGATTCTTTTGTAGCCTTGAAATCTGCCTCTTTCTTGACATCAACCTTCACTTGAGTTCTTAACTCAAATGCTGCAAGTATACTATGGAGCTCATCCTTTTTCAATTTATCCAAATCTTTAGCTTCCTCAATAGCAGAAATATTTTCACTAAATCTATTAGGAAGAGATCTTAAAATCTTATCACAAACATCATTTTCAGCAAGCTCAAGACCTAAGTCTTTCATGGAGTTAACAACCTCATCCATACGAAGCATGTAGTCACTAATATTTTCATCATCATTCATCTTGAGTTGTTCAAACATACCTTTGAAGTGTCTCAACTTGGCCTTTCTGACATTTGTATCACCTGTATGAACCACCTTCAACTGATTCCACATTTCACTAGTTGTCTTGCAGTGAATCACTTTGGTGAGATCTGCTTTACGTAAGCCTTTCAGGATTGCATTCATTGCTTTTGAATTGTTGTGATGTAGGAGCCTTTCTTCTTTAGTATTAGGACCATGTTCAGGAATAGTGTACTCATCTTCAATCACTTCCCATACCTCATTCCCAAGTGCCATTAGATGAACCTTCATCCTTGCACTCCAAAGACCAAAATCTGACCCATCAAGAATAGGTGCTTGCATTGCCACTTGAATGATCCATTGTGTTCTTTACTAGCTTTTCCTTCAAGTTGTTAAACTTTTCGAAGGCACCCGCTATGATACCAATTGAAGAACACAAGCTTATACTGAGAGGGGGGGTGAACAGTATAAGACCTCTTTTTACTTTTTCCTTTATACTTCAAAATAGTAAAGCAATATACCCAAAGCAATATCAAAGCAATGCACAAAATCATCCACAAAGTGACACCAATTTTAACGTGGTTCACCCAGAATGGCTGGGCTACGTCCACAAAACTTTTCTCTAAAAGTTATCTCAAAGTTCTTTGGGAAACCTTCCCAATTACAATGTTTATGAGCCTCGGCTCAAAGGAGATACCTTCCCCCAATCTGAATTTATGAGCCTCTGCTCAAAGGAGATACCTTCCCCCAATCTGAATTTATGAGCCTCTGCCCAAAGGAGAAACCTTCCCCCAATCTGAATTTATGAGCCTCTGCTCAAAGGAGATACCTTCCCCTCTACTCTGGATATGATCCCTCAGAAGATCAACTATCTCTACCTCTTGCCAGCATGTGGAACTCCTTTCCACCGAAGACCTCCTGTCCTCAATGCTTAGCCTAAGAGACCTCTGCCTTCTATGATCACGTCCACAGTAGCTCAACAACCTGTACCAAACATAGTCAGTCGGTCTAGTACAAGTCTTCCTCTGTCTGTCAGATCTGTCCAACTCTTGAACAAATCAATCCTCTATCCACAAGCCTTCTCAAAGACTTGCCAAATCTGTCCTCAGGTTCTCTGATAGAACCAATGTACCTCTATCCTCAAGTTCTACGATAGAACTATCAATCTCAACTCACAAGTCCTCTGCTAGGACCTGTCCAAATCTGCTCACAAGTCCCCATCGAAACCTATCCAACCTGCTCACAAGTCCCCAACGGAACCTGTCCAAAACCTGCTCACAAGTCCCCAACGGAACCTGTCCAAAATAGCTCACAAGTTCACCAAGAAAAACTTGCTTAGCATGAACCCACAAAGAGAATTGTTAGAGACCCAATGTGATTCATCAACCTCATAGAAGCATAAAGAGAATTGTTAGAGACTCAATATGTTCTATACTTAACTCCCAATCTCAATCTCAAATCTCATAGAAACATAAAGAGAATTGTTAGAGACTCAATATGTTCTATACTTAACTCTCAATCTCAATCTCAAATCTCATAGAAACATAAAGAGAATTGTTAGAGACTCAATATGATCTATACTTAACTCCCAATATCAATCTCAACTCAATCTCAATCTCAAAAGAATAAGATAGATGTAGTATGCTTTTCTCAAGAACATGAAACACAACCCAACAATTGCCAAACATGCAATATCTCATATAACAATGCTACTCATGTTCTTTCCACAACCAATATCTTTTCTCAACCAATTAGGGCTTTAACAACAATGCTTATAGACAAGGTTTAACCAACATCATTCAACTCAACATTAACCTTGAAGCATTCAACCAATCATCACAAGAAAAGGAAACAAGTAGAAATCCTTTTCCCTCCAAAGATATTTGAACAAAACAGACCACCAACACAATATCACCAAATGCAAAGAATAACTTGCTCAAATCAACTCAATGGAGTAAGCCCAATATCATGAATCAAGTAAAGCAATAACTTGATCAAACAACCTCTATGGAAGCAACTCAACCATCAAACTCAAAACAGCCAACCAAGGGTTCCACCAACTCAATGCAAGTAGCTTGACTCACAAATACAAACCCTAGTGCACAAAGCTTCCACTATCTCAAACCAAAAATTATGCATTCATCAAAAAACTCTCCTTAAGGATAACAATGCATAAGTAGTCTTCAACAAACCAGAAAATAGGATTTACACCCAATCAAAGAAAACCTAGTTGAAAACCTTTTCACTCCAACCTTATTTCAGAAAACATACACCAATCATACTCATAAGAAGAATGTGCCCATACCTTATTGGAGTAGAAGAAAATTGACCCTTAAAGCTGTCACCACACACAACCCTCAAACTTCCAACCAAGTTAGGGTTAGAACCAAGATAAATGAGCATATATAAAAACTTTCCTTAGTACACCTTTTAGCTTCTCTTCTTTTGAAAACAACCACCAAAGAAGCCAAAAACACAACAACCAAAACTTACACCTTATATCTCCATTTTAAACTTTAGCATAGCAAAAGACTAATCTCAAAAATACAACCAAAGAAATATCCCCTTATTTCTCCTATGTCTTTTAAACAATGCTAAACAATGCCAAAAATTATATCAAGAAATTAATCACACCTTAGAATGGCTGCCCTTGAAGAATCCAAAAATCGCGGAATGGCTGCCCTTGACGAATCCGAAAATCGTGGAATGGCTGCCTTTGACGAATCCGAAAAACGTGGCACAAAATA
Organism: Wollemia nobilis; assembly: GCA_028583015.1. Lineage (NCBI taxonomy): Eukaryota > Viridiplantae > Streptophyta > Pinopsida > Araucariales > Araucariaceae > Wollemia > Wollemia nobilis. The sequence continues at coordinate 2,123,668 of JAQPPZ010016676.1, forward strand.
CGTTTTAACAAAAACGTGACTTAATCCATGCACAGCTCCCTCCGCGGGAATCGAAACGTAGACCTCCGCCTACGCAAAGCCCAAATGCAGCCTATGCTGCCACTAGCCCACAAGGGGCTAACGAAGTCTAAGACAGACTTCCTACCACTTCAACGAACAAGCACTTCGTAAGTTTTTCAAACGCGAGCTCTCTTCTTCCGCGGCGTCAACAAAGCATCGATCGCAGCCAAAAATTAATGCATTCAAAATTCTCAAGAGGAGTTAAACCTTAGGATCCTTCCCATATTTATAGTCCAATCGTGGACTTTAGAACACGTCGACGACGGAGAAACGTAATTTCGAATTTAATCGAAATTGCTTTCTAAAGGGTTTAAAAACCCTTAATTAATTTTAATAAATTAAGAATAAAAAAGGTTTAAAAACCTTTAAGTATTTTTAATAAATTAAAAATAATTTCTCCCTTAATTAATTAAATAATTAATTAATTAAAACCTTGAAGGGTTTTAAATAATAATTAAATAATAAAGAGAACCTCCATTGGTTTTAATAAAAACCATTTAACTTGGTTTTAATAAAAACCCTATCCAAAAACCTTATCCAATGGAATCTCTCCGGATTCTCTTAAGAAGATTCTCTTGGAATCTTTCACCTTTGAAGCCAACACATCCTCTTAACATTAATGCCATTTCCTTTTGACATCAATGACAACTCATAGACAAGGAGCTAGGATCTCAAACCCAAAATTGCCAACATTCACTACAATTAGTATTGTAGGATTCAGTCTTATTTTTTATTTCCAAAGTAGATAATAGGTAGTTGATAGATAATTAATATTTGAAATATAATCAACTCCTAGTGTACAAATGAACATATAAAAGGAACCTTTTTAGTTTACAATTTTAAAGACTGTAATTTAGGTTACAACTTTAATCTAGATTAAGGTGCTTTAACAAATCTAAAAAGTAATCCAATCAATGAATCTACTTGCACCAATAGTTGCTTATATTTTTCTGAAAGATTTTTTAGATTATTTGTCACTTCTATAGAGGATGTACATCTTGGTGTCTTAGATCACCAATTTTCTGCCTTGAGTAAGATCTTGCAGCTCTTTGTAGATTGTTTTGAACAACTCCTTCACAAAATTGTAGTCTTAAACTTCCTTTCATGAACCTAAGATATGGTGACTTTGTTCTTCTCTTATGGTCTCCTCATTCTACTATAGATTTGGATAATTTTATGTCTCTGAAGTGGTGTCCTCTTGTTGTGGAAGGTAATATTCAATCTTCTGGTTCTAGTCAGCTTCTTCTATCTTCAAGTGTTAAATTATGACTTTAAGCAGGATCTTCTTCTCAAGATTCTGAATATATTGATGTCTTCACTGAATTCTTCTTCCACTCGGATTTGGCACTCCTTTCCAAATTCTCCTCCTCTTGGGCTTGTTGTTGTATGGTGATAATTGTCCCAATTCCTTCACTATCAAGGACTTCTCCTTGGTAGTGGACTTCTTCAATGAGTTCTTATTTGATGATTTCTTCAGCAAGGCTCTCATAGCCTTTTACTAGATGCTCGTTGAGACATAACTGCTTTTATCTTGTAGCTTCTTTTGGTCTTCCTTGAGACCTTATCTTCAAACTTCTACTTTTGGAAGTGTTGGTGGTGATATCTTATCCTGGATCTCTGATTCTGCTACTTTGAAATTTGAGCAAGACTTTCCTAGTCCTTCTTCCTTGTCTAAAATTTCTTCAATGAGATCTCCTCCTAATCTCTTTTGCTTCAAGTTTTGGATTGATTCTGAAGATGCTACTCTTCCTAACTTTCTTGTAGAAATATTTCTTGACTTACTAGATCTCCTTTACCTGCAACAAAAGTATTAGTACTTAAATCTTCTTCTAAATTAAGTACTCTCTTCTAGAGTCTTCTTCAGGATAAAGGTATTTGTGGCCTATTTCAGTATCAAGGCTTTTATGGCATTTTCTTTAATATTAAGGCTTCTATGGCCTTTTCTTCTGGATCAAGGCTTTTATGGCCTTTTTTTAGGCTTTTGTGGCCTTTTCTTCTGGATCAAGGCTTCTATGTCCTTTTCTTCTGAATCAGTATTAGTACTTCTATGGCCTTTTTATTTTTGTGAAGTTCTTCAATATAGCAATGGAAATATCTTATCTCCTGACTTCACCATGATTCTTTTCTAAAATTTTCTTCTAAAGTATTATCCATTCTATAACAACTAATATCTGCACTATGAAGGCACTTCAACCTTCGAGCAATAAATTTGAGGTCTCCTATATTTCTATTGTATGAAGTATCCCAATCATCTAAGAATGATTTCCCTATAATAAAAGAAACTTCAAGTGAATATTTCCAGATCTCTTAGATGATCTTCACTAGTTGTTTCATCAAACTAGTGGATCAAATGTTTTTCTATAACTCTGTAGAAAGACTCTAGCCATATGCAATCTCAGTATTCCTAAAACTGAGATTACATTTAGTCCTCACTTGTGGCTCTCCCTAATTTTATCACCTAGACTCTTCTGAGAAATTTTGATAGTGACTGATCCAATGATGCATTAGGTTGACCAAAAACTCAGGGCCGACTATAATGATGATTTTCCTATTGATCTATCGTAGCTTGATCTATCATAGCTTTGATACCATCGTTAGCTTTTGATACAACATATAATGGGAGATAGCATTCACAATATGCAAAATAATAAGAAATAAAGTAAATCTGTGAGATGACTAAAAATAAGCTATAAATAGAAATGTTAAAAATAAGTACAATAGTAGCTATAGAGGAAATGAACACTCCATGATACAAGAAACTACTCAATGAATGAGCTTTGAGATTATATCTCACACACACTACACTATTGTCTATCCTAAACTATTGTAATCCTACACTATTGTGTTATCTCTTCTATATCTATGGCCTTTTATATAGGAATATAAGTTTCTTGGCCAACACTCTACCTAGTTGTACAAGTGGACACCTTGTACACGACTTACACATTGATACGTGTACATTTATTACATTGCATGAAGTAACTAGATAAATTCCCCCTAAAGAAATATAATGTCCTAAGTATATACCAAGGAAGGTACATTTACATGGCCCAAATAATGTAATATAAGCTATTTCTAACAATTCCATATTAGGGAATCATAAGTAATACTACACCAAAGTAGGTAATTGGAATTTAGAAACATTAAATATCAAATTATAAAAGGCTATAAAAGAAGGTTCTATAGGGAAAATCAATAGTTGGAAACTAATTACTATACTTGTCTCAAACCTACATTAAAGGGATAAAATAATTCCAACAAATAGAACCTCATCAAACTAGAAAGTGCTTAAGTTCAATAGGAGAAATAAGGTGTAAAAGAAGTTTATTTTTGCTATTCAAAAAACTTTACAAAATCAAATTTAAATTGAACTACTATTCTCAAAAGCACTTTATCAATCATTTAGAATATCCAAAATTACTAGGGAGACATAAGGTATTCTAAAAAACTTGATAATAATAGCATTCACTCAAAATTTATAAAGTACTCAATCCATTTGGAATTCATAAGGTTTCTACAAAGTCTACAAGGATTCTAATAATTCACATCTATTAACTAGGGAGATATAAGGAAGCCTACAAAACCTAAGCACTAAAATATTCTATCAAATCAAAGCTCATAACTAGGGACTCACAAGGGAGAACACTTTAGAAGACTCTACAAGCACTTTATACTCCATTTCAAGAAGCCATAAATATATCCACCTCAAGTAATACGGTAGACAATGACATGAACAACATGAGTAGAAAATAAAGATAAAGTGTCATAAAAAGAGGAATCAAGAATTCAATTAATAAAATCTAAAGGAAACTTAGATCCTATTTCAAAAAGGATACAGAATAAAGCTTTGAAAGGTAGGTTTGAAATAATGGAGCACTATATACATGTTTAACTCAATGAAGCAATTAACAATGGAAAGAATGACATTCAAATTCCTTTAAAATACGAAAGTATACTATACATGGCACTAATTACATTCAAATGTTATAACGATGAAAATGTATAACAAAAAGGATTAATAGAATAACTTAAGCTGAAAATATTGTTGGATGAATCATAACTAGCAAAGATATTTTAATCCTCATGCAATATTAGTACTTCAAGTTGTACTAACTCAAAATCTTATAATGATGCTCTAAGTGTATGTTCAGTAGCTTCTATACAAGACATAAAGAATGACGAAAAGGATAAAAGCAAAGAGAAAAATTCTTTGCAAGAATCAGTTGATAACACATCCACCTATGAAAGTACTGACTCCAATAAAGAAGAAATATAAGAACCAATGCAAGAAAGCATAGAGTGTAATGTGAATTAAAGAGGATACAAAGAACCAAATCAAGCTGAAGAACATCTGAAGACAAAGATCCATATTGAATATTGAAATCTTAAATACCCAAATAATGTAATACAGGGGGGTGTTAGAGTTAGAGTATATTACATTATTTGGGTCATGTAAATTTACCACCTTAGGTACATATTTTTCTTGATTCAATTGTATTTTCCAGTGATTAACTTTCATATATCAAGAAAAATATTTACTTATGTTGAAAAAATTGCTCTCTCAAGCCAAAAAAAAAATTAAGTGAGTGAATCACTCTAAGCCAATTAGTAGAATTTTGTAAGTGAACCAATATTTGTCAAATTTAGCCAATTTTTTTAGATTTTGAGGTGTTTTATGCCTTTTGTAACTATAATTTTCTAAAATTAGTAAAATTTGCAAAGGTGGTGCTAAGGTACCATATTTATGGTGACTTCATAGGATACCAAGTTTTATTGGTGTGAGATCTTATATCTTGCCTTCATTTTTAGTCATAGAGTCTATAAAATTGGATTCACACTACAAAATTGATAAAACTATTATCTTTTCTCTAGCTAGTTCTTGATGGTAACAATCTTAATAGTTTCTACCCTTCACTATATGGAAACTATACCATATCAAGGTCCTCTAACCCCCCATTAGGTCTTCAAACAAATTTTCTAATAGCACCTCCCTTGGAAACTAGATCCTTTACTTTGGCTTAAATAGACTTCAACTTCTCGCATGTTTTAGCTACATTCCTATAGTACCTTGATACTAAATTTTCTAAATAATGCTCATTTTGGAAACAATAAATAAAAATAGAGGCTAGGTGGCAGGAAAGCTCCTAAAAAACCTAAAATTTTGCTCATTTTTGGTGTAGTTATTAACATGCAAAAGCCAATTGTCTAAGAGAGTGATTCGCTCAACAAAGGCACCAAATTTCTCAAGGAGCAATTCACTCAAAAAATGGATATTTTACTTGTTAATGTGAGTGAATCACTTGTAAAAGCAAGTGAATCACTCAACAAGGCCAAGAAAATTGCTTGGACATGGCACAAAAGTGAAAATCAATATAAATTTCAAGTAAAATCTTCCAAAAAGTAATACTTTTGGTATTTTATAGCACACTAAGTATTTTGGAGCCTTATAAACCTGTTATTGGTATGATTAGAGGTATGTAATAATTGGAGGTGCAAAATTTTGCTAAATTTTCCCCCAAATGTTTACTTTCATTAAGAGTAGTTATTTCTTACCCCAGGTAACTCAAGGGTAAATTGTTGCTATAAATAAGGGCTAAGGCCCCCATTGTGTTTATATTTTGGCTATGAGAATTTAGCACTCCACTCTATGAAATCATTTTATGCTTTGTACTCATGATATTGTAGAAACTTGTAAATTCCTTATACAAACCATCAATGGCATTGTCCTCCTGCTTTTCTCAGTGCATGATGGTTAGGTATGCCCCTTCTAGCCTATATTATCATTTGCTTATCAATTTTATAATCTAATGAATGGGTGGAAATTGATGTTATTCAAGTTCTTATGTATTTACTAATCATATGCTATCCTTTCTATGGTATGACAACCATATTTGATTTCATCTCTCACATTCTAAACTTCACAAATTTACTTTTTGCACTTTATTTTTATGCATTTTACTTTTGCACTTTTCTTTCATGTATTTCCTTTCATGCATATAATATACATACAAATTAGTTATTGTAGATTAGAGATAAATAAAAAGATAACAAGGAGCCAACCTTAATTTAGAGGTTTGGGAAGCCTTTGACAAAGTCACCCAACCTTGTTGAAACTTAAATCAAAAGTTAAGATAATTTCTTGAATCAACATAGTTTTTGGCACACTTGATGGAATAAAACCTATTTTTATGCATTTTATCTATTTATGTGCCCAAAAATGCATCTATCACAAATGAAGCAATTGACTAAACAAAATCATTAAGTCTAACTTTGCAAGTAATTCATTTATGAAAGCAAGTGATTTTATTTATTTTAATCAAGTTTGTAATTTTGCAAGAAGTGAGTGATTCCATTGACTTAGCAAGCAAATCAATTGACTTGACTTGCATTTTTACATGTTGAATTTAGATAAATTTGCAAATTTTTGGTCCCAAACCTAGTTTTGGTTGAAATTTTACCATATTTTTATTTATTTTTGTGCTTAGATTTTGTAATTTCTTTGGAAATGGTGACTCTAAAATGAACTTCAAAAAAATAAAATTATTGCAAAGATGACTTTGGCAGCATTCAAATGATACCATAAACTAGAATTTATCCTTGTATGTGCATCTACTGTACGCAAAATCATTTAAGGTAGATTATGAGTCAATTTCTAGATAAGTACAAGATAACAAGAAATTTGCTTGATAAAGCAATTGATTCACTCCGAAATGTGTTAAATATTTCTAAGGTAGATCTAATGAGTGATCTACTCAAGGACTAAAAAGTGATTCACTAGGAAAGACAATTTTTACCTCCCTCTATCTTGTGAAAGCATTTCGCTCCAAGCAATCTACTTGGTTAATAATTTATTTTTACAAATTTTCAAGTTCAAGCATGTGAGCAAATAATTCAATAATGTAGGAAAATCACTTGACTTCACAAGCAGATCATTTGATTTTTCAATTTGCTAAGAAATTACGTATAGTTAGTGAGTGATTCACCCAAAATTACAAGTGAATCACTCTATTTTTCAAGCAAATCATTCAAACTTGCATTTTACTAAAATAATGTATATTGTCAAGGAATCAACTAGAATTATGAGTGAATTGATCTAATTTGTAGATGAATTATTCAAAAATAGGTAATTTTTTGAAATTTGAAGGAATTTTTCATATATATTTTATCCCAAAACTTTATCCATATAGGAATATAGTTGCTTATTGTTGAATAAACACTAAATAAAATAGGAAAGAACACATTATCATGTGGATGTATCAAGAGGATGAGTTCAAATAGGAAGTCTTGATATCCTATCCCATTTTATCAAAAGGAAAAAACCCCATGGCTAAGCAATTTGTCAAAGCTTCAAGCCACCACAAATAGGTTCCCTAGACTAGTAAATGAGTTATTCAATAGCCCTAGTAAACCCTACCTAGTCAAATTAGGCACCTACAATGACCCACACCAGGTCTTCATACCATGTACTGGTTGAAGTGAACAACCTCACAAATAATCCACTCTTCATGCATAAGCTTTACAACCAACCTATGACATATAGTACACAATATATTCCTCCTAAAAATACTCATCCAATATAGAGCCCACTTGGATCCATTTTATCTAACACTTTCAACATTTCTTGATTTTAGTCCTTATCCCTAATAAAATCGATAGGCTTGAATATGAATTTTTCCCAAAATATATAAGCAATGATAAAAAAAATGGGGTCACAGGTGTCCTAGGAAAACACCCAAGGATTAGCATCACCTCCATCCAACCAAGCACAAAAATGTGCAAGGTATAACCTCTTAAAACTAATAGATCCCATAGATAGGATTGAACTACACCCCTCCACAATAGAACATTCAACCACCTCCTAATTAATAGTGGGCTTACTAGAATCCATCACCTTAGTATCCATAATATTATCCTCCATACCTATACCCTTCCTACCACCCATACCCACCTCCAATATATGTAATGCACCCTCCCTATGAATAGTATGGTCAACCTCCTCAACAAAATAATCTTTGTGGGCCTGTTGAACATCAAAATCAACTTCTTGATTAGACCTATAAAGGCCCCTTGAACATGTTAATCTAATATCCTATTATCCTAGCTATTATGAAGGATTTACCTACCTTTGATAATAATTGGAATAAGAAAACCATGAATTACCTCACTGACTTATCGATCCTCAAGTCAATCCATTACATTCAAGAGGAGGACAAAATGGTGTATTTTCTAATATACTCTCTTCATGATAAGGATACTTGATAATTTAGTAATTAGTTGGACATTGACGGTAGAAAATTTTATGCATAGGTTTCATAGTATGAAAAATGGACATTCAGTTTTGTTTCAATTAATACAATGCAAAGACCTCCTCAAGAAAGCATTCATGATTTCAATACTAGATTCTTGAGAACATTGAATTTAATTCTATAAAACAATTGGTCAAATAAAGAATAAGTGTTACCATATTACACAAAGGGTTTGCAATCCACTTTAGTGCTAATGGTTTGTAATGATAACCATTGTAGAGTGGTTATAACATTTTATGAGTCAATAAGAAGTGAATATGTTCTTCTCTTGGTAGGAAAAATCCCTCCTACCCCATCAATAGCCTATGCAACATAACTTTCCCAAAATTCACCAATATCGAGTAAAATATCCAATTTTTCTCCTATCCCAATTTCCCAACCAAGCACCTCCATATATCCTTTTCCATAACCTTACATCATTACTCATATTGCCCAAAATACATCATCCATAGTAGCTTTTCAATCACCACTTCTAGCCCTCCCCACTCCCTATAACCTAGGTAATGATCCCAAAAACTTTTCAATGAACAAAATGCTAGAAGTAATCAAAGACATTAGTAAATTAAAAAAATATTCTGAAACAACAATGGCAACAACCATAAAGTCAACAACCCCAAAAAAACCCGAACAAGGTACTATCCAAGGGAAAAATCAAGTTCATAATTAGATGGTTAATAACAATGAAAACGTTGAATCGTGATGGTACCTTTCTTGCAATGACATTAATGACCCTACTAAATGCATGTGTGTCATAAAGAATTATTAGACTACATAGTACACTCAATAATACCAATTTTAACACATTACCATCATTTTTCAAGTTGCTTCCACATTAAATCTTGCTATCATCAACAACCTTAGAATGCACAATTAGTATCTACCCTATTTAATCCCAACAATGGAATACTAGCAAATTCTAGTGCTATCGAGATAGATGAAGAGTCAACTTTCAAATATGATGTTATATTTACTAATAATTAGGGGATTAATACTAGGGAAAAAATAAAAATGAGTACAAAATAATAAGCCAATAAGTAGGCTAACACCAAAAAGTGTACAATAGTTCTTAGAAGAGGAAGACCCATTTTCATGTAAAATATAAAGGACCCATCACAACACAACAAGAAAATTAAAAGGTAAGGGAAAACATAGTAGGAGAGGCTACAAAAACATCTCAAAATGGTATAGGAAACAACAAATGACAAAATCCAAAGGGTTGACAAAGGGAAGGAATCAACAATAAATAATGGAGTCAAAAAACATTGCTAGTAAACCAATTGAAAATAAATATGACAAGAGAAGAGATCCACTACAAAGAGAGGTTTAAAGAAGGTTTAAATTACCCTATCTTATGCATGAAGGTGTTAGATAATTTCTAGGCAACCCCTAAGTTTTACTACAAAAAGAGAAGCCCCCTTCATCAAAATCAATATCACAAAAGAGATGAAGAAGACGTTAGCTAACGTCAATATGCTAGAAGCTTTAGCTCTACCTGGGTAGTGAGACCTACTCCAAGAAGCCTTGAAATAACAAGAGTATATTTATTCCAAGAGCAAGCATCCAAAGTCTTCAGCCTATTTGGTTAGGCAATAAAATTTAATCATAGAATAGCCATCAAATATCCAAGTCAATGCTTCTAATGTGCAGTTTTCTCCAAAGACAAAAAAAACTAAAGGTATCTCCATTCTATGTGATGTTCAATATTGAGAACTACATCCTTAGAAGTTGTATATTGAATTTAGAAGTAGTTATCATAGTCATGTCTAATTTTATCTATGAATAAATGGGCCTTTTTTACACTAAGATGACTTGACACCCAATCCATATATATGGGACAAGATTCAATACAATAGTTGTTCACAAGGATTTTTTTATGACCATAAACCAATACCTAAATTTTGTGGTATTTGAAGAGGTGATAGTCATAGATATTCCCCCATACTTTGGGATGTTTTCTAGGGAATGGGTATGAAAACTATCAAGCTATGGTTATCTAGCAATGGATAATATGCATATGAAGGTACCTCAATAAAGTAAAAATAATAATGATTGAGAATGAACCACCTTGTAATTACTTATTACACAATATGGAAGATGACAATATAGTGAACTATAATAAACTCTAAGAATACATTGATGATGGTAAGTATTAGGAAGATGATCAAGGCCTGAAATTAGAGATGATAATTGGTTTACTATGGTTAAGGCACTCCATATGTACCATTAATACTATCTAACTTACAATATTTACATAGTTGTTATTAAATCTTGAGCAAGAACATTGGCAATAGAAGGGTGGGTATCTATTTTACTAATCTTGTAAATGGAATTGTTTTTCACTTAGTGAAATAGACATTTGTTTCTAAAATTTATCTTTTCTCATTTTCTATTCTTTAGTTTCTATTTCAAAAAATAAAAAGAGAGAGAGGAAGAAAAAAAGATAAAATCCCCATCTCATGTAAGCAAAAACTTATAAGAAAAACTCAAGTTCCTAATTGTTTTTATCCCTTGCTTTCAATATTGGTTGAAGATATCTCTAAGATCAATGACTTCTATTCTAAATATGAGATGTCAATCCAAGAATACAATTATGGTAAGGTGATACCCAAGATTGAGACTATCATTTAGAGTAGATGGAAGTTTTCTTTATTTTTGACACAACCAATGAATAAGGTAGAGTCTAAGATAGGCCATTTTTACAATGACCTTTGATGACTTAGAGAAATGAAGGATAAAATAATTCTTAGAAACTCATTACTTTTCTTACAAGATCTCACAATATATGAAGAATAAATATTCACACAATTACATATACAATCCATGATAATAACAAACTCATAGAAAATATTATGGATGAATATATATATATATACTTAATAAATACAAATACATTGTATTGCAAAGCTTCTTCGATCACTTTTTTTAAATAAGTTTACACATTTTTTATGAGGGGCCTGGTCCCCTCATATTGAGTGGGGTTTGAACCTTAGACCTTTCAAAGAGATTCCAAATCCCTTACCACTACAGTAAGCTTGCAAATATTCTTTTATCACTTATTAAAATGCTTTATCTTCAATATATACACACATGGATATGAGACTCTTCACATTCATAAGACTCTTGAGCTTCCTACTTTCCACAACTATTCACCTCCTCAAATGCACAGGATATCTAACACTTTATATTTCTCATGGGTGAAATACCACATACTAATAAATCTATTATTGACTCCATATATCCACATAATGACAAGTACTCTAATGATTGCACATACTAGATTACAAACTCTGCATGACACCTCACTTACATAACTCCACACTTACATAACACCTACTATATACTCAAATATTAATTGCACTCTAAACTAAGCTATTTACATGGTACTTGCAATATTCTTGCAAGTTACCAAATAATGTAATACTTCCAACAAGACTAGAGATAAATAACAAATAATCTTGAAAAGAAGGGATCTAAAAGAGAAGAAATTTTGAATAATACTTCTTAAACGGATTTTTTTCTGAGCTCTAGCGTTTTGGCGGGAAACCTTCTGTGCAGGCACCGGGCGAAGCTCCAGGGTCTCTGGTTGGAAGTTTCTTCCAGATCCTCCTGTGGATTGATTCTACACTTCTTTGAAGGATTGTTCGTTGCCTTGGGAGGGCCCAATGGGGTCTCCTCCAGGATCTTCCGATGGGCAAAAAAGCTCATATGCTGATAAATTAAAAGAAAACCCCTGCATCTTCTTCCGATGAAGCTCAACGCAGTGCTTATCAAATGCTATTTAAGAATGCCGGAAAGGGTTTACCCGCAAACAGAGTTAACGGCCGCCTTCCACAATCTCGCGTCCGTGCCAAAGATTGTCATAGAACCAAAACTGGTTGAGGATACGATTATATACCGTGCTACCCATGATCCGATCTCGCAAATTCATGGGTATTCGGCCCACTCGAACTTTCTACACACCCGGGTGAGACAGAACCGGGAGCCCATTGGTGAGTACTCTCTATGGCCTATAAGCAATGGGTATTTTATTATTAGTTTCTCTTCTCTAGCATATAGAAACAGAGCATTTGAATCAGAGAAGAGGAGCCACGGCCTGACAGGATTATTTGTCCAACCGTGGAGAGTGGGTTTTGATCCTCGCATTGAGCCCACGGCTGTCCCGGTCTGGATACGGCTGTATGCTCTCCCAATGGAGTTTTGGGGTGAGCAAATCCTTGAGTTGATTGGTAATTCTCTAGGTAGATTTTTGGGAGTTTCAAGAGATACCATGGAAGGAAATACTGTTGTCTTTGCTAGAATATGTGTAGAAATGGACATTAGCCAGCCACTTCCACCCGAGGTGGAATTGGAGTTGGCGAGACTAACTCGGATACAGCAGCCTAGACTATGAAGCCTTACCTTTCGGATGCGTAGTCTGCCATAAGCATGGCCATTTGGCTAGGTTCTCGCCCAAATAGCCTGACCACAAAAGCGGAAGCTCCGTCGGGAGCGTCAAATCGCCCCAGAGAGGGTAAGTTCACTTCGGTCAAAGAACCCCTCAATATCCCCCGTGGTTCTGATGCCCAGAAAGATGGCTTTGAACAGCAGAAGCGGAGGAAAAACAAAAAGAGAAATGGCAAAGAGCAGGCCCAAACCAAGCCAACCAATCGATATGAAATCTTCAAATCCCTTGTAGACCAAGAAGACCAAGTCATGGAAGGAGTGGTTGGGAATGATGGGGATACTAACACCCACTCTCATGCTCCTCTATCATCTACTCCTGTCTTAGAACAGGTGATTGAAACCCCTGAGACTTTGCAGCCAGAGAACCTAGGGGCTATGGTAATTCATTCCCCTGCACAACCAGTTATTAAGGATGTCCACATGGGAAGTGCAGAAAAGAACAGAGAAAGACCAGCGTTGGGGATTACCTAGGTGGAAAAGAGGTCTAAGAATAGTAATTCCCAAGGAGCTGGTAGAAAATCCAATAAGGATCTAATAGTAGCGCAAGGGGACAAGCTGATCAATGGAGGATCGGTGAGAACAATTGACTCGTATTGCTCCCAAGGTTTCCAATGATTATACAATCCTCGGAATGTAAGGGGTTTAAACAAGGAGAACCCATCAATCTGCTGTTCAAAGACTTTTAGGAAGACACAAAATAGACTTTTTGCTCCTTCAGGAAACAAAAATGTCTTTAGATCTTATGTGTAAAATTGCTAGTAGAATATGGAGGGGCGCTGGATATATGGATGTGGCGGCCCAAGGAGCTTCTGGGGGAATTGTTACTCTGTGGAATCCTCTCGGTGTGGATAGCAATAGAACATACAGCTTGGAGGGGGGTTCTCACATCTCTCTTTAAGAATATTGTTACAAATTGAACAGAGTTTTAATTACAAACTTCTATGGGGCTCAAAGCATTGATGGCCAGCGGCTTCAATGGAATGTTGTTCATTCAATGAGATCCTCCCGGAAGATTGCGATTGGATTGTTGCCGGGGATTTTAATGCCAAATTATCTGCCAATGATCAGGAAGGTGGTTTCCCAGTTTTGGATCCAGGGGATAGGCTTCTGATTGCTCAAGTCCAGGCCTTTCACCTTGTTGATATCAAAGGTCCTGGTACTTATTTTACGTGGACTAATAAGAGAAGAGAGCCACACAGTAGGAAGGTAAAACTAGACCGATTTCTGGTCTCGGAGGAAGCATTTGTGAAATGGAATATTAAATTTCAGATTTTGGAAGGCCCAGTTTCAGACCACTTTCCCATTGTACTGGAGGGAGGGGCTATGACAGAGGCAGTACCATAAACCTTTTAAATTTGAAAATTTTTGGTTGCAAAAAGAAGATCTCCGAAGAAAAATTCCTCAGTGGTGGGAAGATGGCCGCCCACCTTTTGGGACTGCAATGTTCAAATTTCACAAACAGCTTCAATTTGTCAAGTGTAAATTGAAACAGTGGAGGCAAACTAACAAATCAGACTTCCAACACCAACGGGCCCCCTTGTTGGCCAGATGGGATGAGGTGCAAAAACATTTCAGGGAAGGAAACATTTCCGAGCACCTTAAATCCGAGGATGATGCTTTGCGCAAAGCGGTGGAGGATATTGATAATCAAGAAGAGATTTACTGGAAACAGAGAGCAAGAAATACTTGGTTATTAGAAGGAGACAGAAATACAAAATTTTTTCAGCGCTCTGCTCGTGCTAGGAGACAAATGAATAATATGGATTTCCTTCAAGATGAGAATGGATACTCTTTTGACACTCTTCCTGGTATGCACTCCCACTCAATGGAGTATTTCTCAAAACTCTTTAAGGAAAGTATGGAGCAAGATGGGGCAGCCCAAGATGAAGTTATTGCTGTCATTCCTTCTATAATCTCTCCTGAAGAAAACCAGGCTCTACTTAGACCTATAGATAAAGATGAACTTAAGAAGGTGGTCTTTGGGATGAGTACTGGTAAATCGCCTGGTCCTGATGGCTTCCCTATTGAGTTCTTCCAGGCCTTTTGGGATTCCCTGGAGGAAGATGTTCTGGCTGTCACTGAGGAGTCCAGAACCAATAAAAGAATGCTCAAGGCTCTAAATCATACATTCATTACTTTAATTCCAAAAGGAGCAGTGGGGGTTCATTTATCTGATTTTAGACCTATTGCCTTATGCAATGTGATCTATAAAATAATTACTAAGATTATGGCCGAAAGGTTAAAACCTATCCTGCATAATATAATTTCCCGCAGCAAGGGGGTTTTGTTGAAGGGAGGCAAATTTTGGATGGAGTGATTCTTGCTCAGGAGGCTATCCATACAATGCACCAAACTGGGAACAAAGGAATGTTCATTAAACTGGATATGTCCAAGGCTTATGACAGGGTGGAGTGGGGCTTCTTGGCAAAGATGTTGACTGCCTTTGGTTTCTCTCAGGTCTGGACAGACCGGGTCATGAGCCGTATTTCTACGCCTTCATACTGTTCTTATCAAGGGACTTCCCTCGCCTCCTTTTGGTGCCTCTCGAGGATTGCGGCAAGGAGACCCTTGCTCTCCTTATCTCTTCCTCATCTTGGCTGAAGGATTGGGTAGACTCTTTCTGAAAAGAAGACTTCAAGGTCAGATAACAGGTTTTAAGGTCGGGGCTGAAGTTTTGACTCATTTACAGTTTGTAGATGATACTGGATTGGTGGGAGTGGCCAGCCTTAGGGAAGCAAGAAGAATCAGAGATACTCTAAATGTCTACCTTCGGGCCTCTAATCAAGTCATCAATGACAATAAATCCAAAGTGATCTTCTTCAATATTGATCAACGGTTACAGGACAAAGTTATTGAGATTTTAGGTTTCACTCGGACCTCTCTCCCAGTAGTCTACCTGGGGGTCCCTCTCCATTTCAAAAAACTAAAAATAGATGTTTGGAAGGACCTTTTGGATGGCATCAAAGATAGAATGAACCATTGGTCTAATAGATGGTTAAGTTATGGGGGTCGTCTAACTTTTCTGCAGTCAATTATTCAAGGCCATGCCAATTTATAAATTCTCCGTCCTGGTCGCTTCCCAGCCTATTTGGAAAGAGCCGGATAAAATGGCTAGAATATTTCTATGGGAAGGTGCCAAGGGAGAGAGGAAATGGGCCTTGGTTGGCTGGGACAAGGTTACCCAACCCAAGGAAAAAGGGGGGTTGGGACTAAGAAGCTCCAAGTTTAACAACAAGGCTTTGGCTGGCAAACTGTACTGGAGGTGGATTTCTCAGCCAACATCCCTCTTCAGCAGAATTCTCTCTAGCAAATACTTGGGTTCTGTCCATCCTAATGATGTGGGCCGCTCTCCACTGGAAGGTTTTGGATCACCAGTGTGGCAGGCGCTCAAGCTTGGAGCTCAACTCATCAAAGATCAACTATTTTGGAAAGTGGGGAGAGGGGATAAGGCTCGGTTCTGGACTGATTCCTGGGACCAGAATCCTCCCATTATTGCTGTGTTTCCTGAATTGCAACCGATAAAATCTGCTTTAGAAGATAAGGGATGGATTCAAATTGAGAGCTACTTTAACACTAGTCAATTGGGGGACTACAAGATCATAAAGTTTAAGCGGCTGGATGAGTGGCCAATACCAATCCCTCCGGAGTTGGTACCTACTTTGGGAAAAATCTTGGCGGAACGGTTTCTTACTGGGAGAGATGAGGAGGATGAACTGGCCTGGGGCTATGGAAGCCTTGGGGTTTATACTGTGAAAGAAGGATATGGTGAGATCCTCCCAGAGCCCCCTCCACACTTTTTTTTGGTTCATGACTGGAGAAAGATATGGCATCCCTAGGGCTGGCCGAAAGTGAACTTCTTCGCCTGGCAGTTTTTGCATAATGGAATTCTCACCTATGACAATCTCAGACTCAGAGGCATCATTGGCCCTTCCCAATGTGTGTTATGCCATAAGCAGGAGGAAACGGCGGATCATCTAATGTTTGAATGTTCTTTCACACGACAGATCTGGAAGCGCTGGTTCTCCCACTTTAAACTTCAGGCTAATGGGGTCTTGTCTCGAAACAACATATGGGAAAGCTGGAAGAAAGGTAGATTTAAATCCAAAGCTCTTCGAATTGGCTGGGAGCTTGGTTTATTTTTTATCTGGTGGCAGGTTTGGTTGGAGAGAAATGCCCGTATTTTTCGTGAAACCTTCTCCTCTCTAGAAGGAATATGGCAAGTCATTTGGAGCAAAGTGGCGGAAACGGTTGCCATTCATACCGAGGGGGAAATTCAGTCTGCTTCTGAGCCTTTGGACGAGGGAGCTATTTTTCAACAAAGGCAGGTGAGTGGTAGTTGGAAACCTCCTCCTGAAGGATGGATCAAAATCAATACTGATGGAGCGGCTAAAGGCAATCCGGGAAGTGCTGGAATTGGAGTTGTGTGCCGCGATCATGCTGGGTCTTTGCTCTATTGGGAACTGCAGGGTCTGGGATGTGCCACAAACAATGAAGCCGAGGCCTTTGCCATTAAATCTGCCTCCTTCTGGGCTGCCAAAAAGGGACACAGGAAGATTATTATTGAGTCTGACTCCCAAATTTTGGTGGGTGCTCTTGATTGTATGAGAAACTTTGTCTCGAAAGCTTGGAGGTTGCGGATCTTAGTTTCCCAAATCAAAGAGCTTTGGAGGGAATTAGATGATGTGATACCTGTCTATGTGAATCGAGATCTCAACAAGGCGGCCGATTTCCTTGCTAAGATGGGTGCTGAAAGGGAGGTTGGGATGCAGCTGCACAGTGACATGCCTGTGGAGGATGCAGAGATTCGACAAGGCCTTGAACGTTTTCTGAAATGATGTGCAGTGTTTTTTTGCTAAGGATGGTTTCTGTCGCGATATCGCGACATGTCGCGATATCGCGACAGGTTGCGCCCTTTCGGCCTTTAGCGGGTTTTTGTCACGATGTCGCGATATCGCGACAGGTTGCGCCCTCTCGGCCTTTGGCGGGTTTTTGTCGCGATTTCGCGACATGTCGCGCCATCGCGGCCCTAGGGGAAGGCGCTTGGTTAAGTTGTCGCGATTTCGTGACAGTTTTGGCAATTTGGGGCTAACTGGTAAAATTGTCGCGATATCGCGACACTTTTGCAGATGGAGAGCAAAGTGGAAAATTCGTCGCGATATCGCGACAGTTTTGAGAACTGGGCGCCGAGAGGAAATTTCGTCGCGATATCGCGACAGTTTTGAGAACTGGGCGCCGAAAGGAAAAACCGTCGCGATATCGCGACACTTTTGGCGGTCTGGTGTCATAAGGAAAACCCGTCGCGAAATCGCGACAATTTTGGCTTTCCAGCGGATTGGCGAAAACTGTCGCGATATCGCGACGCTTTTGCGATCTGGTTGCCATATGGTGAATTTGTCGCGATTTCGCAACACTTTTGTCGAAGGGTTGCAGGTGGGTGCTGTCGTCGCGACTTTGCGACATGTCGCGATTCCGCGACATGTCGCGATTTCGCGACATGTCGCGATTTCGCAACATGTCGCGTTTTCGCGACTGTTGGCACCGCAGTGGGGGAGCCGGGGTTGACTGTCGCGATCTCGCGACATGTCGCGATTTCGTGACATGTCGCTTTTTCGCGCCCAGTTGACTTCTTTGCTTTGTGTTGTGCTGGGTTGCCTTTGTGCTCTTCTCTTGTTGTGTTGTTTGCTGTTCTTGGTTGGGATGTGTTCTCTCCCGCTTGTAATTGTTCTTTGTATTAATACAAGTTTTTCATTTTTTTCAAAAAAAAAAAAAAGAGAAGAAATTTTACATAGAAGGAAATGAGTGGTGAGAATGGAAGTCGCTAATATAGAAGCATAAGTTACTTCCATCATCTTTCCCATAACCATATTTACTTCAATTTCACCCTTCATTTCTTCTGATTTCTATCATTATTCTCTTCACCTATTATTTCTTTTATTCCCTACTTCTTGAGTCCCCCTAACTTCTTTTGTTATTCCAATCCTAACTCAAATAAACATAACCCTAGTCTTAGGATCACTAGAAGGTTTATATGTGCAAGATGTAGGGTTGTCCTACATGCCATCTGCACCCTAATTTATCCCATCATAATTAATACCTTCTAGCACCAACTATTCAATAACCATCCACTTTTCTTTTATTCACCTATATTAGAAGTGTTGTTGTATCATTCCATGTATCCTCATTTCAACTGCTCATATCACTCACCACCATTTATTCTATGTCATCTACGTCACTTCATCAAACTAGTCTTCTCATCCTCATAGGTTTATAGGTCACTACAAGTACAACAACACTATTTTCCTCTAATAGCATCAAGAGTATCTAAGGAAATCCATAGTAATCTAAAAATATCATAGTCTTGATGTCAGTCAATTGTCCCCTCATCAAATAATAGAAATCCCTGACAAGAAGGGAATTGAGGAAATTATCAAGTATCATGTAGGAGATAAGAAGTAGATTGATCTAGATATTATCAGGAGATTTAGTACTTTTCGCATTTATGATTCCTAAATCCCCATTGGCAAAAAGAAACAAGGAATTATTGATTATAGGTGCACTTCCAATAGATCCAAGAAGTCCAATAACTGCCCTAGCCAACTATATTATCAAGTTATATATCTTAAAGAGATAAATTATTCCATATGGTACATCTAATTAGGAATTCATAACAAGCAGTAGCTATCAAATATGCTCAAGCAAATGTTGAAGCTAAAGAATGTAAATAGCAATCCCTAGGCAATGAAAGCATTGAAGCAACTAACAAAAGACATACAAAGGCAAAGGATGTAGTTACAATAGAAAACATAGGTATTAAAAAATGGAAAACAATGATACAATAGGATAAGCTACAGTAGAGGAGAAAATGAATAAATAATTGACAAATTTGAAAGTATAATGGTATTTAACATAAGAGAAAGGTCACTTAAGGAAACAAAAGGAGAAATAAAACTTACAACTTCAAATTGATTAGAGATAGTTTTGTGTATAATATTTTTAAATGAGAGCACTAAGTTGAAGAACCTATTGGACATGTTCAAGAGCATAGCATCTCAAAGGGAGATCCTCTCAAAGAGGATAATATGAGAAGCAAACATTAGATCGTAAGAAGTTAGACTATCTAGACCTAACATCTGGTGTAAACTAGTAGATATTTTTTAAACTTGTTATCTTAAGGCTAAATACATATGATCTATAATTTTTTAAATTTATTATGGTTTTATCCTAATTTTGAAGACTTTATGCTTTAAAATAATTCATCATGTAGAATATCTCACCAATCAAGCTTGGAATCTTATAAAGTCACCAAAAATATAGTAGCTTGGGTACTACCTTTAAATCCCTATAAGGAATCAACCATTGGATGACAAAGGAGAAGGAATTTTACAAAAGAAATGGTGTTAACTAGAAATTTTGAAATATTTTTCAAAAAATCAAAAGTGTAGGAACTCCAAATCCATCAACAAATTGATGGTTCATTGGCTTTCCTTCTAGCATCATCATAACATCATATAATGATCCCCACACTCATTGAAAAGCCATGATCCATTCGAAAATTATGATCTTTTGGAAAGTCTTGATTTGTTGAAAAGTTGTGATCCATCAACAACCCAATGATTCATCGGATTGAGAGGTAGTAGATGAAAAATAATGGCTAAAAGTGACATTTTATATTTTACTAGTATTAAATATCAATATTTTTTAATTAGAGGTAAAAATGGTAAATTCCTTGTTATAATTAGCATCAATGGGTTCATTCTCATCATATTTTAGAAATTTTAAGAAATTTTAGAGCCATGCTCTTCGACTATAATCCTTTATTCTATGGATGGAAACTATGTTTAGTCTTACAATATTATATCCCTATTGGTAAAACCTCACTTTGTATAAATATGTTTATGGTTATGCTCTTACACTTACCTCTTAGTACTTTTTTCCATTTGATTCATTCTTTGGATAAAATTAGATTATTTCTATTTAGCCTTCTTTGAATGGCACAACCGATCATACAGTAGCCTTGCTATTGTCTTTGCTTGTATTTTGTTTTTCTCATATTTACTTTTATCTCTCATATTTTCTTGCATTTATTCTTATCTCTCACACCCTTACCTTGTTTATTTTCATTTCTTATATTTAGATTAATTAGGTTATCATAGGTTAGTGGCAGTTCAACTTGAATTAGGAGGTCAATAGGAATTACACCTTCTCTTTTCCAAGGATGTGAACATAGTATCACGAGTGCAATTTCTACATCAACTAATCCCATGGATCAACACTTCCTTAAAGATAAACTAAATACTTTTAAATGACTGGTCATTCACGTTGACTAAATACTATATTTTTATTTCTTTGAGTGACTAATATATCCCATAGTATCCATCTTGTTCAAATCCATCATCTTCATGATAATAAGTCCTTAAATCAATATTACCAATATTAATATCTTTAAAAACTATATGATTTTCAAAAATGGGTCCAAAATACTTCCATATGTGAAAGTTATGGCCACTAAAAGTTTGGCCCAATTAATACTCCAAGCATGAAAAAAATAAGGTTCTTAAATCTAAAAAAATAGTGAATTAAAGTTATCACTTAGTGCATACAAATAACATGGGATGCACCACACAATTATTTCCTATCTACCATAGTGTGACATACAAAGAACTAGATGACACATACTTTGATTTGATTGGATGAACATTTGTACATATGGAAAAATTTTGGTTTTTGTTCTAAGTAGGATTCATATCAACTACCATGTCAACCACCATTACCATCAAGAATAGTTAAACAAGCAAAATGAGAGCCAAAAAAAATAAAAATTGTGGCCTTGAGGTGGTGAGAACCCTAGTCTAGCTAGGCTAGCTAAGGGGCCATACAACTCTTCATGACCAATATATGAGGATACACTAGATAGACTAGAAAGCTACTTTGGGCCAAAAAATGAGGTCCTCCATTCAAAAGTGTATGGGAATCAATCCCATTTATCTCCAATCAAAAGACCCAAAATAATTATTTGATGGATAGAATACCATACTTCATCATCATGCATGGAAAACATGCCCTTAACTATACATATGTTACTCAATTTATCGAGTGAATAAAAATACAATAGGTTTTTAACCTATAAGTCTTGATTCTATAGTACCAACATCACTTCACACTAACCAACAATGCTACAATAATGACACAGACAAAAAATGTTTTGCTTCTTAGAGACAATGCCATCATCCATGCTTGTGTATGAAGAAAATGATAGCCCTGTAGGCCCATTTTCAAAAAACAAAGGATGTAAAGATTATTAAATGTACAATCTAACAACACATAATATCTTCTTGAAAGCACCCTAGCTAGCATGCAATAGATCCTACATGTAAGAAAAAATATTAAAGCTCCTTGGAGAATAAAAAACATGTCCCATAAGTCTTTTTGAGATAAAATGTTATTTGACTTAGATGGAGACTTGAACCTAGGTCCAAATCAATGAATAAGTTTCTTGGCTAGTCAAAATGCATCATCATACCATGACAAGGGACTATGGTTAGATTGGCCTTGACTAAATCCAAAAATGTCCCCATATCCCTAATCACAATAATTATTGCACCTTCAACCTAATGAGAACTAATCCTAGAAAATAAGGGAGAAACATTTGAAATTTTGAAATTCCTATAGAGATCGAAATTCTTGATTTTGATGTCCATGGATATGTAAAATTCCTCCACTACTCCTTATGTAAAAACTAACTTATTAAAGTGTATAATATTGTTTTCCCTAATGCTCAAAAAAGTAAATAAAGGTTCCAAATGATTTATCTTCCAAAACAACCAATGATGCTTGACACCTAATTTGATACCATTTTGAAATTAAAAAAAAAAATTGCTAGAATGAATAGAAGTAAATATTTACTCAAATATTATAGTAAGAGAAACTATATAGCAAAACTAAATATAAATAACACACAAGAGAAGCTTCATACCCTTAGGCATGGAGCATAACAAACGAAGGAGAAGAGATAATTGAGAAGGAAATTAATTAATATTGCCACTTTAGGAGGGCTAAGTCCTTCGCCACTGATGAGGGCTTAGTCCTTGCAAGTTATGCAAATGAAAATAATAATAGATAGATAATCAAATCAATCCTACTCTACATTTATTTATATGATTTGATGAACAATTAATAATATCCACAATATAGTTGACTAGCTATATTAGGGTTGTAACATGGCTCCCCTCCTCGGAAAGTTTTGTCCTCAAAGCTATAAATGATTGGAAAATACTTTCTAGTTCCCATGTAGCATCTTCTTCTAGTAGGTCCTACCATTTTATGAGAAATTCTTTGATGTGATGGGATCTCAGCATACGTGCTCTACTCTGTAAAATTGCTTTAGGTTGGAGATATATACGTCCTTCTTCATCAAGTACTGGTAATTCTAACTAAGAATGTACTTTTTGTCCAGTCACCTTCTTGAGATAGGAAACATGGAATACTAGATGTATACATAATGGAGAAGGAAGCTCTAGTTGATATGCCACTTCTCCTATGTTGTGTTTTTTTTTTTAAGGACCATAAAATCTTGGAGCCAACTTCTAACTGGTCTTGATCTTTAATGATAATTGTTTGTAGGGTTGCAAACATAGGAGCACCATATCACCTGTATTAAACTGTCTTTTGGAATGGTGTGTTTCTTATTGTTGATTCATGTGATTCTTTGCTTGGACCAAATTATCTTTAATAATGTTGAGTATAGACTGGCGGTGTTTGAACCAATCGTCTACTTGGGCCACTTTGGAAGAGCCTAGAACATAATCTATTATTACTGGTGGTTTGACTCCATACAATGCTTCAAATGGAGACATATTTATGGAAGCATGATATGAAGTGTTGTACCACCATTCTACAAAGCCAATTACTCCATTGATACTATTTATCTTGAGTAAAACATCTTCGATAGGTACCCAGACATTTGTTAACTATTTTGGTTTGACCATCTGTTTGAGGATGGTATGTAGAAGATATATTCAACTTGGTACCACTAAGACGAAATAATTCTTTCCCAAAATTGCTAGTAAATATGGGATCATGATCACTTACAATATTTTTAGGCATTCCATGCAATTTGAAAATTGAGTTCATAAATACCTTAGCCACTTTGCTTGCTGAAAATGGATGTTGTAGAGCATTGAAGTGAGCATATTTGGAGAGGCGATCCACTACCACAAAAATTACTATTTTGCCTTTTGATTTAGGAATACCTTCAATAAAATCCATTGAAATATGTTCCCATTGATGATCTAGAATAGGTAGTGGTTGAAGCAATCCTGGATATTTGACTATTTCACCCTTATTGCTCTGACATACTTCACATTCAGCCACCCATATTTTGACCTTGGATTTTAATCCTTTCCAATAAAAGGATTGTTTTACCCACCTATATGTCTTCAAAAAACCTAAATGTCCTACTGACATAGAAGCATGCAATTCTTCTAGAATCTTGGATTTGATGGTAGAATTGTGTGGAATGTAGATGTGATTATTTCTTCTTAATACCTTGTCATAATAGAAAAATTGAGGATGCTTGGATTATCCTAACAATAACTTCTAAATTATTTGAATTATTTCTGGATTTGACACCCATTACCCTTGGAGCTGAGAGACCCATTGGGAACAAGGACCTAAAATAGTATTTATAATCACTTCATCTTCATATTTACATGATAATGCATTTGTTGCCATGTTTTCTTTCCCTTTCTTGTACTCGATAACAAAATCATATCCCAACAATTTTATTAACCACTTATTTTTCTCTGGATAAGAAAATCGTTGTTCTATAAAATGTTTGAGACTACTATGATCTATTTTAATAATAAAGTGGCTACTGATTAAGTAGTGTCTCCATTTCTCAATCGCATGTAGAATAGCCAATATTTCTTTCTCATATGTGGACCTTCCCAAATTCTTACTCAAAAGTTGTTTACTTTTAAATGCCAATGGATGCCCTTCTTGCATTAGTACTACCCCAATACATGTTCCTAATGCATCACATTCAATCACAAATGGTTTATGAAAATCTGGGGTTGCAAAAACTAGAGTAGTACACATTGCTTCTTTGAGATCCGTGAAGGCTTGAGTGGCTACTTCAGACCAATTAAAAGCATCTTTTTTTATGATAGCTATGAGAGGGACTGCAATTTTACCATAGTTGTACATAAACTTGTGATAGTAACCTGTAAGACCCAAAAAACCATGAATTTTCTTGATGGTTTTAGGTAAAGGCCAATCCTGAATGGCCTTGATCTTATTAGGATCCACTTTAACACCTTCATGAGAAATAATATGACCCAAATACTCAATTTCTTTAACACCAAAAGAGCATTTAGAACATTTGACAAAAAAAAAAATCCTTGTGTAAAATATGAAGAACCTTTCCCACATGCATCAAATGATCCTTCCATGTTTTACTATATATGAGAATGTCATCAAAGAAGACTAAGATAAATTTGCAAAGGAATGGATGAAAGACATGGTTCATGAGACTTTGGAATGTGGATGGGGAATTAGTGAGACCAAAAGGTATGACTAAGAATTCATAATGACCTTCATGAGTACGAAAGGTGGTTTTAGGAATATCCTCATCTCTTACTCTAATTTGGTGAAAATTGGAGCTTAGATCCAATTTTGTAAAAAATATTACACCATGCAATTTTTCTAATAAAACAACAATGACAGGAATAAGAAATTTATCCTTGATGGTTATTTTCTTGAGAGGATGAAAATCAAGACACATACACCAAGAATTGTCCTTACGTCTGTCTTAAACCACTGGTGAATAATAAGGACTAGTGCTTTGACGAATGACTCCATGTTCTAAAATTTCTTGGATAATTTTCTCAATTTCTATTTTTTGAGGTTGAGGGTAACGATAAGTACAAACATTAGGAGGAATACTTCCTGGAATAGGGTGTATGGTGTGGTCATGATATCGATTGGGAGGTGATCCTTTTGGTTCTTGGAAAACTTCATCATAGTTAGCCACAATATCTTGAAGATCCTTTGAGTGAATTTTAGGGATATCCTATGCTTGCTTTTCCAAAAAATTGATTTGAGCTATGAATCCATAACTTCCTTTCCTTAATATTTTTTCCATGTTGTGAGAACTCACTACCTTTGATGGAGGAGTTGTAATTCCTTGGAGGTGAATAGTCCTTCCATTTTCTTTCCATTCCACAAATAGTTTTTTGAAATTAAAACTGATCATGTCCAATTTTTCTAACCATTCAACTCCTAAAATAACCTCTAAATTTCCTAAAATCATAACAAAAAGAGTTCCCTGCCAAGTATAACTTCCCATTTGTATCAAAATTGAAGATGTTCTACCAATACATTGAGCATTTTCTCCATTTGCAACCAAAACTTGAAACTTATATTGATTAGAGGAGTGAATATATAAATTCAATGCCTTAGCAGTTTTTATGTCAATAAAGTTCTGAGTACTACCTGAATCGATTAACACATTTATCCTATTTTGTCAAATTAATCTTGGTACCTTGATTGTATGGTGAGTTTTTAATCCCATAAGAGCATGTACTGAAATAGCTATAGTGTCATCATCACATGTTGCTTCATTATGTTCAATTTATTCTTCAGACACCGGTGAGTCAGAGTCATGTGAATTGATCTCCTCTGCTTCCTCTTCGTCTTCCTTGTTATCATATTCTATTTGAAGGTTTTGTCTTGGTACACATGCTTGATCCCTTGGATGATAATTACGACATTTATAGCAATAATGTTTTGATGGTTGGTCATTTATTCGAAAGGAAATGTTGCGATATGGAGGATAATTATAGGAGTCACGTCTTAAGGATGTCAAGTTTTACACCTTTTTCTCAGTCAACTTAGCAATCTTTATAGTGTCATCTAAAGAGTATATATCATGTAAGTCTACTTCAATTTGAATATTCTCTTTCAACCCATGTCTAAAAGCTGAAACCACCACATCGGTTTGTAAATCTCCCGTACAAGCAAGAAGATTAGTGAATTTTGAAATATAATATCTTACCAAGCCAGTTTTTTTAAGTGCTAATAGACAAAGTATGTATGAGGATGAACTCCCTTCATCAAATCTCTTGAGAAAAAGCTTCTTGAATTTAGGCCATATGAGGGATCGACTATGTTGATTTTTTTGTCATGCAAACCATTGGTAAGCTTTAGTACCTAGTTTGGAGGAAGCACAAGGGACTTTTTTAGATTTGGGAACCTGATATAGTTCTAAAATGCCTTCCATTTTAGCTATCCAACCATGTGGATCACCACCCTCAAATGTAGGTATATCAGCACGTGGAATATTAACACATGTAGGCCATATTTCTTGGTGATAATATTCCTCTATATCCCGATCCTGAGTAGCATGCCTTCTATGGTAGTTATATGGGGAATGAGGAGCTTCTTGGTTTGGTTTCTTCAATAATTGTTGCAGCATTGAAGTCATGGTGCTCATACTAGTCATTAGGTGAGCTACACATGATTGGACATCTTGGTTACTTGCATTGGTATTTTCTATTTCCTCATATATAATATTTTCATGGGAAGAGTTGGAAGGAGCCATAGGGTTAATAGTGGGATGGTTGGGGTCAAAGTTATTAATGTATAAAAGGGAGTTGTATTGTCTACCTTTATTTCATGGAGATCTTCTTGGTGACTTCAAAAGTCCTGCATTGGTATTATTTGTGCTAGATAATATCTCATTTGGTCCTTTAGTCCACCTTCCACTCATGCACTTACTTTATCCAATTTTTAATAACTGCTACAAATTTCTTCAAAATTTGCTGCCCTATTTGACTTGAAAGATAATTTTCTCAAATTTTTGACTTGATTTCTACAAAATAATTGTTAATTTGAAAAAAATTGGTTTTGTTTTCTGCTCAACTGTCACTCCAACTACGATGAGGATTTTTAATTTGATTTTTCTATTTCAATGGCTATATTTTGATGGTTATATTTGATAGACTTACAATGGCTAGATTACAACATTTATATTTGATAGACTTACAATGGCTAGATTCCAATGGTTATATTTTATAGACTTACAACTATATGAGCGAACGAACCCCTAAACTAATGATGACTTAGACTAACCAACGGTTACAACGAATCATGACTAGTGGACTCAATGAATGAACTCGATGACCTAACACTAGACACGAGTTGGATAAATGACCTAACACTAGATATGAATCGGATGAAACAGACTCAACGACCCAACACTAGACATGAATTAGATGGAAGATGAACAGATAACTAGATATGAATCGAACGAAATGAAATTGAACGGTGACTTGAAAACTATGTGACAACTAGACCTGATCACTAGACATGAAATAGACTAAATGGAATCAGATGGTGACCTAAAAACTAGACCTGATCACTACAGAATCGAATGACAACCTAACAACTAGACCTGACCACTAGACATGAAATGGATAAAATGGAATCAGACAACGGATACTTGCGATTTGTACAACACACATGGAGGATAGACATTTACGAAATGTGCAACGTAGTGGACGAGGAATACCTAGAGTGCTATGCAAAAGTGCTAGGTGTGTGATCAAAGTCATATTAAATTTATGGTGTGTTGGCCCTTATAAACTATCCATTGTTGCCTTAACCACCCAATGTGGGATAATTACTTTTAAAAGAAATTAATAACTTACTAACCTGAGTAGAGAACCTTAGGGCATGAATAAATTTTCCACATGGTGGACTTTGATTGGCGAGGCACTGGTTATTCAACTTTGGATGTTTCTTTAACATGCAAACAATTGGAAAATCATGACGAATTTTAGCACAATGCCTCTGGTGGGATTCAAAAAAATGATTTCACTGTCTTGAATTTGTGCTTATTATTTGGTGAATTACGTTTGCTACAAAATGGTTGATCTTGCGTGCAACTAATTATTTACAACATCCACTTCCTTTAAATGTTGATTGTATGCTTGCCAACGTCAGATGAAACTTACGTCTTCTAAGAATTCCCAGTGGTCGTTTGTCTAAAAAATAATTGTGTTGTTGGAGTAGACTGCACTGCTTGGTATGGGAGACCGTAAAAAGATTTTATGTTGCCTTAAGAAATGACTATTTAACAAAATATTTCCACATCATGCAGTATAACATCAAAACGCTTATGATACCCTTTGTAAGCAAAGTGATTGATTACACCTTACCAAAATATCAATATTGAATAAATTATTGGTTACACCTTATAGCATGTAAGCCCAAGGATCACAAATGAATTTAGGGTTTAGCAAATAATTATCGCAACCAAATTAATATTTTTATTGAGCTCTTACGTGAAGCTTGAAACAACCTGACATTGCTATATCAGAATGCCATATAACCTTATTCGAAGTTCTGAACTTAATTAAAATGCCAAATCCATGATATTAAAATGTTGTTGAGATAAATCCCGTGAACAACTTAAAATTTTCTACTGTGAACACGGTGTTCCTCGATTCCCATGTTACCAAGAAGGTTGCTCTGATACAACTTGAAGCCTAACAAATCAACAAACGAAGGAGAAGAGATAATTGAGAAGGAAATGAATTTATATTACCACTTTAGGAGGTCTAAGTCCTTCGCCACTGAGGAGGGCTTAGTCCTTGCAAGTTATGCAAATGAAAATAATGATGATAGATAATCAAATAAATCCTACTCTTCATTTATTTATATGATTTGACGAATAATTAATAATATCCACAATATAGTCGACTAGCTATATTAGGGTTGTAACAAGGTACCTATACAATATGATCGAGATAATAAATCACATTGATACAATAGATCGGATGGGAGAGGTTATAAATACTTTAATAACTAATTATAAATTACATAATCCTTGAATGATATAACATTAGGTTAATGGTATAATAAGGTTAATCATCACAGGTTCAAACCATGGGCCCATAAGTTGAATGCATAAATTCTTATTAAGCATTGGATAATTCTTACCCATAGGCATATAATTGATTACATCATACAGTGTTGGTCTTGGATAAATTGGATAAATAAGGTTAAGGTACACATTTCCAATAGATGATTGATATTCAACTCTT
Organism: Wollemia nobilis; assembly: GCA_028583015.1. NCBI lineage: Eukaryota > Viridiplantae > Streptophyta > Pinopsida > Araucariales > Araucariaceae > Wollemia > Wollemia nobilis. Next base: position 2,153,582 of record JAQPPZ010016676.1, read on the forward strand.
GTATTATGCTACATGATAACACATCCTTGATTTATTTTATTTTTAATATTTTTTATAATTATCTATATGGGATTGAAATGGGTCCCACCTGCATTACATTGTGACCATATAGTGCCATTACAACATCTTGGAAATTATGCATATATCACTTAGCAAGGTTCAAACCCATGTCTCCTCCTTGAAAGGCAAGAAATTTAGCTAGTTAAGTTCATGTCATTTGATATTTTTTATAATTTTACTAGTAATATAATATGATAAAATATTTACATTAGAAATTTATAAGAAGCATTGCTATGAAATATATTTCCATTGCCAAACAAAATCTTGTTTTGTAATCAATTTTTTAAAGGTATCAATTTTTCCTCACATTTTATTTTATAGCTTATTTAAATTAAATAAATAATTGTTTTTAGTGTTGTTTTTAACACGGTTCTAAAGCACACTACACTACAAGTGCATTTTATCCTTTTTCTTCCATGGAACATGAATTAGTTATGTGTCAAAACTTAAACGAGTCCTCTTGACCCCTTTTTCAATGGTGTAGCTTATGTTTATGCAGATTCATACTAAAGTATTTAGTCTATTTTACATTTCCTTTTTTTTTGTTAAATCTAACTATATGAATCACAAATCAATACCAAATAATAATACAATTCCTTTATTTTAAAATTGAATGTAAAAGTAGTGATAATAATTATACTCTTAATTTGAATATTTCATACTTCGTTGAGTTTCTAGCTTGACCCATAACCCTATACAATAGGGATGTTGTTGCTTAAAGCAACGAGTTTGAGGAGCTTGTGTTCTTATGATCTAAGCATTATGTACAAAATGCTTCCATTACAAATAATAACTATGGTATTTCTAGCTTATTTTTTGTAGATAAGGGATAAAGGAAGGATACAGTAGCTTTCCATATTAACTATGTCCCCTGAAATCACTATTATGAGCATTTCCCCCTATCTAACTAAACTAAATACATGGAAAATAATGTAAAAGCCCTTCGTCCTTGATTCATGATTTTTTCCTCAATAAAGTTTTCATCCACACTAGGAATATTTGATCAACAAAATAATTGTGTCCTTTCCATCATGAGGGTTTTTGTATTGCAACATGTGTGGCAAGTCAATCGTCCTCAAATGAAACTTATTCTACCTTCTAAATTAATACTCGAATAAACTAAATTTCAACATGACTCATTCAATTCCAATATTGTTAAAATAAATTTATGTAGTACTTTTTATATTAGTCTTAAAATGTTAACATTTATGCATTCAATACTGCAATTCATCAACACTTCCTATCCAATCTAACAACTTGCTATTCATGTGTAATAATTGTGAATACTTTCAATGTTTATATCCATAAAGTAATTAGAGTGCAACTTATTGAAAAAGTTATAGTATTACATAAAAGTCATCTCATGTTAAAAATTGACAAAAACTTTCACTATTTACCTCACATTTTTTAATATTTCACAATGTAGATTTTAAAAGGTTTAGAATTCTTATCAAGTCTATTTCAAGAGGTGATTTTTATATCTATAAGCTTTCTTTACTTCCATGAAATGGAATAGTAGATAATGTGCATCATATATTCTCTAGAGTATTTGCATATCCACTAAAACTCATTATTGATCCTTGGTCACTATATTTTATTTCAATTGATCCATTATTGTAATATTCATATCACAACATGTTGCGAAATTGCAACATGTCATGATATCGTGACACTTTTCCTCCTTTGGCCACGACAATACAACATGTGATATCATGACACATTTTCTCTTATAGCTGCGATGGTGCAGCATGTCGCGATATCGCGACACTTTTTCTCCTATGTCCGCGACAATGCAACATGTCACGATATCATGACATATTTTCTTCTTGGGCCTTGATGATACAACTTGTCGTGATATCGCAACACCTTTCCTCCTCTGGCCGCAACGACACAACTTGTCGCGATATCATGACACTTCTTCTATTCTGGTAGCGACGTTGCAACATGTCGTGATTTCGTGACATTTTCTCTCCTTCGAACGCGATGCTGCATCTTGTCACGATATCACGACATATTTTCCTCCCTTGGTCGTGACGGCACAACATGTCACGATATTGCGACACCTTTTCCTCCTTGCTTTTTCTATATGCTTGGGACCACGAAAATGCAACATGTCGCGATATCGTGACACTTTTCTTCTTGTGGTGTTTGTCTTTTTCTCTGATCTTTAGCTCTTGGTCCTCTTCGATCGGTTTGAATTACATGTAAAAAATACTTGTACGGGACCTTTCAACACCCTTTCAACCAATCAAAAAAAAATATTCAATTACAAAAAAAGGAAATTCCCTTTGTTTTCATGTTAAGTATGTACACATACTAGGGTTCCTTTAATAATGATAATAATGCAACAACAAAACATGTCTATTTTAAAGGCCTCTCACAAACTATTTTCTAATATTGATATTTTAGCACTTCCACAAACTTTGGCAACCTAACATATTATTTGAATTTAAAGGTCAATGATCTAAGTACTTTATCATCAATACAATTTCCTTTTAAGTCCATATACAAAGTTTCATTAAATCAAAACATGCTAGTGGTCAAATCAATTGAAAGTCAAAACATTATTGATATCAACTCATAAGAACATATATTCTAATGTATTTTTAATGCCAACAATATACCCAATAAATATTTGATGTTAAAATATATCCCCTTAATATTTTTATAATATTGTACAATGCAAATCATTACTGAATACTAAAAGCTAGTCATTATGACTGGCCTTACTAAAGAAGATTGGATAAACCATCATGATATCTCATTTAACTCTAATTCATAGTAAAACAAATATCAAATTATATATCTTATTTTGTAAGAAAGTGTGACTATTGTTATCTCTATTTTGAGGTATAATCAGTTCTTGTAAACATCATATATCCTCTTATGATTAACCAACTTATGGTTCTTACTACACTAATTATATTTATCATCATAACCTTTTGTGAATTGTAGTGACTATCGATTACACATTAAATGCTATCCTAATGGTTGGTATTAATCTTATGAGAACATGTTTTATTATCTTTCATAGACAAGCAACATGTTCACTATATTTAAATTTAGATCTAATCATACAACTAAATTTTTGTATCTATCATTTCCATATTTACAAAGCCAAATCTAGTAATTCAAAATCATGGCATATATTCTTTATAGAATATTTTATAATGAAATGCAATAACTTTACAATATTTGTTGAATGTGGTCAAGTTTTCACATTTGAACAAATATTCTCCATTCTTAAAATCCAAGGATAGCTCTTCAATTATGTAGAGTGTTATTATTAACTTTATTACTTCTAGGATGGATTATTTGTATTATTTATTTAAGAAAGTATTGAATGTACTCATTAAAGGTAAAATTAAAAAAATATAAATTTTCTTACCTATATTTTATTCACTCAATTCAACCTGTGGATGCCCATTCTTTGGATGGTGTATATATTTGTAAAAATCTTATAATAGGGTTAGTCTTCAATAAGCCTACCAAGAAGGTAATATAGTTGCAAATATGGCATACAACCCAATGATGTTGAAGTCAAAACTGCTATATGATAAAATCTAGCCAAATGATGTAACTCATAAATGACTGAAAACAAATAATCATCATTCATCCTATATATTATTGTATGTAGATGAAACCATTCACCAATATATCTTGATTTATCACCTCTAATAATTAAGCCTAATTCAATAACCAAATAATACTAAAAAATAATGCTTCAAAATGAGGATTTCTCCTAAAATCACATGTAAATCATACTCAAGTTTTATAACCTTCATCAACCTCCCTTATTAAATATCAATCACTATATATACCTAGACTTATTAGTAGGAATAAAATATTCAAATCTATCATCCAAATATAATGAATATAACATAGTCATACTTAATATTAAGAACATGATAGATATTTTAAAATGTGTTCGTAAATCACACATCATCTATATTACCATAAAATGACATGAAATAATAATGCACCTAATGTTTATCTAAGTGGTGACAAAACCATCATAAATCCTTCCAAAACATAAAAGGATTTCAGATTGTACTTTGTAAGATACTACTAAAAAGGTCCTAAGAGAATTATCCATGTATCATTAAGAATCAACCATTTATCAATTATGCATATCATGATATCATGTTCAATCCATTACGTAAATAAGTACCATACCATAGTATAACAAGTGTTATAGAATCAATTCAAATATCATAACACTTAAATAAACAAGTCATTATCATATCTATGATGACCCATTAATATCCACCAATCATTATGGTTCTCAAAAAACTAAAAAAGATCAATAAGCATGGGAATCCCTTGGCTTCATATTTGGAATAAGCCAAATAATTAGAAATATATTTGCAAATCATATGGTTGTGGAATTTCATTGTAGATTCGTAGCTCGGATACCATGTAAAAATTGACAATAGAGAAATTAAACAAAATCAACATGTTGTCTACTCGGAATGTCATGGTCGCCTAGTCAGCATTCAAGCATGTTGGACACTCATACCTCATGTTTAGTGATAAATTCCAAAATCTCTATGAGTGAATGACTCACTTGCAAAGTGACCTCCAAGATTTTATTGAGGTTGGTTCCTCATCGAATGTGATCTTCAATGCGCTACTCCTATGCTACTTGCATTCGTTAATAAAAATGGAGAGAGATTTGCATAAAAGTAAACTTACAAAAAATAAAACCTAAGCTAATGAGGTAATGCACCAAGATCTAAAGACCCTTCTATGTATATTGGATTAAATAAACACATTTACCAACTACTAAAAGCTAGAAATTGAACATGGTCTAGATCCAACATCAAAAAATTTAAACATACACAAGAACTGGGACAGCTTAAAATTAGTCATAGCTTCATATATATATCAAAATATTACAAATATACCATAACAAAAGAGATTTGTGTTGCTAAAAAAATAACTCAAGGCTTGAATCCATCATAAACACAGAAGAAGGTGAAATAAAAGTTTTGCAAGGCCATATACTAGGCATGAACAGGTGGTTTTTTATGCCTTAATGAAAATGAAAACCCTATTTATAAGCAAAATTTAAGGTTTCTTTGCCTCATCACTACATAAGGATTTAAAATGGATCTACATTTAATGTTGATGAGATCAAGATCTCTGGTACTGGAGCAATTAATATCAAGAGATATTGGGCCTCTAGATTTGGATATCTCGTCATTACCACCAACTACCCTTACTAGGAATTCTCTCAAAGAGTGGGTGGAGGACATGTATGTCATCAATTTCATTGGACTTCAGGGCCTTTAGGACTGGATATTCCATTGTAGTAGTTTCTAAGGCTCCAAACACTCCTCTATAGTATCATGTCTTATTAAAGGTGTGTATTGGCCATGGAGGTTCCTTGTTGTGCAAGGTAGAGAGCTAGTACTAGGCCCTAATTGGTTGCTACCATCAAATTCTCAAAACTAAAACTAGTCAATTCATATGGTTTCTTTTTTATCAGATTTTTTATGGATCCCCTTTAAATCCTCTCCATCGATCACAAGAATTAGGTGGTCAATGTTGCTTTTTGATGCCATGTCACTCATTTTTTCTTTCTTAACCATGAAAGTACCCTAAGTGTGGAGTGGAAGGATCATGCAATTACCACGTCTAGTCACATGCCCAAGATTTAGCTAATTGTGGGAGCTTCCTTTTCCACCATCTCCTATAACTTGAAGGATTTGCATGGGTCATTGGATGAGATATCAATGGCTCACACAACTTGAAAAAATTTCCCCACTTATAGTTGTTGTGAAAAGGATACTCGTTAATTTGAAAATTTGATAGTATGTATCGCCTGATCACCTCCACAAACTACTTTTCCTCTAAAAATAGGTGTTCATTATAGATATAGAATATCAATGGTATGCATGATTGTGATTTTTCATAAATTACTTTTCTCCTTGGGATTAGCATCTATCATTAGATCAATCCAATCAGTATACCACACAGACTTAGCAATATTTATGAACTTCTTTGCTCCTCGAGTCATTGAATATCATTGATAAAATATCAAATAATTAGCATGGCATTAAAACTCCATTAGGTACCCTCCACGCGATAAAATGGTGCTTGTCATAGAATATTTATGGCATACACTGCTTCAACATCTTGCTACTCCCTATACTTGGAAGATGATGGTGTTCTCTACTTCAACATCTTGCTACTCCCTATACTTAGAAATTCAATGCCTATAATTCATCTCTAAATTGATATTTTAGCTTATCTCCTCTTTTCTTCTTCCATTGGTTTGCTTCTCATCAAGGTCGATCTGCAAAATTTGGCTAAGGAAAATATTCTTTTCTTGTGCAATGAATGTTCACTATACAACACATCATCTATGTTTATAAAAGCAAGAGAGAACACAATAGTTAATTCACTAAGATCAATAATATCATAATATACTTTATCATCACAATGATTTATGAAGGAAGGTATTTATATTATCCATAATAAATTTCATGAATCCCAATAATGTCATGTTGACATATTATTGGTATATTAATATATGGATCACTTCAAAAGATGAATATGAGCCTATAGGCCTTTTAAAAAATGTAATTAAAATATATCATAAAGTATTTTGTTGTCAAAGTGAATAATTACATATTTTGACATCCTCGTTAATCATAGTCTTGCTTGCACTCCTATAATATAGACATAACTATTTAAATGTCAATCAAAAATGCTAAAATTGCAATCCCAACCTTGAAAATACAACTATAAGAGAGTTACAAAACCTTCAAATGCTTTTTCATAAAAATTATAGTAAACCTTATCTAAATGCATAATTTTCCAAAAATAACCTTAAATCATTAGCACAAAAGAGAAAAAAAATCCTTCAAATGGGTATATCTCAAATACCCTAGCAATGTTGCTAAAACCCTAGTTTCACAATTACAACCTCGATAAAAAACTTTGATCAAAGCAACCACAAAAAATCCATGAATAAAACTCCTAAATCAAGTAAATGTCTACATCTACTTTAATACCATGAATAAATTCATGGAAATTTCTATGCTCTTATACCACTTTAAAAATTGACAATGAAGAGAGAATTAAATGGAATCAAAACATCACCTAAATTTACAAAATAAGGAGAATACAACATATGATGGTGGTGTCCATAAATACTATTAATTTACTAAGAAGTATAAAAGAATAACACACTTTATGATTACAATTATTTGTGAGTGGACATTATGTTTTTAATGGTATATTTCATGGATCTAGTAATATCGCATATCAAAATATTATTAAGTAGTTAATATATACATTGAATCATTAAAAAATTGAAGATGAGTTCAAAATATTTTTACAAAACATCACAAAATTGGATATGTCCAATCTAAATTGAAAGGAATGATAATAAGATCATTCTAAGTCGTAAGGATCTCAAGTGTTAACAAAACACCACATTCAACCAAAAAACAAGAATCTGAAAGCAAATTGATAGCATAAGCTTACAAATAGATATGCAAAACAAGGAGCAGCAATATCATATATTATATATGAAAAAATGAACTACGAGTACAATGAAGGTGCCTTGCTTATATAGGTAAGGATGATAAACCATAGTCATAGGATCAAGCTAAAGATAAATATCCATCATACAAAAGTAATATGTGATATGGTCCATAAATCTGTAATATCTATGGAGAGAAAGAATCTCAACCATCCAAATATACCTAAAAATATCCCCATAACACCTAGGAATAGTCAAACCTAAAAATATCCCCATAATATCTAAGAAGTAAATATGTGATATCTCATTGAAGGTTGTACGAGACCTCACCCTGATAGGGTTGAGAGGGGAGGGCTCTGGTCCCTCCCCTGCTCCCCCTCCCATGGCTCCTGGTTTCTGCCCAGTCCCTGGCTCAACCCAGGTCATCCCTCCCGGGGAGTGGTTGTTTGCAGATGATCTCCTGGGGGGAGATCCTTCTCTACTATATGCGCCCCTCCTGGCCGGCTAGGGTTTCCTTGGTTGTTTTTTCAGACTGGTGCTTCCTAGGGATCCCTGTTTGGTTGGGGATCCCTTCCCTTTTTCCCTCAGGCTTCCCCCTGGGGTTTTTTGCATGTGATTCACGTGGATCTGGTCCCCTGTGTTTCTCAGTGCGGTGGAGGTGACGATTTAGGGTTTGGATAGCTTCCCCCTTTTTCTTGTGAATCCTCGACAGGCTCTGTGCTTGGATGGGATTCTTGGTCCCTGCTGCTGGGATCCTCTTCTATTTTCCTGGGGCGGGTTCCTTATGGTGCAACTCTCTGGTCACTTCTTGATGGACTGGATCCTCTCTGTGCTAGCTGTCGGCTTCCTACAGGATGGCTCTCGCTGAACTGAATGTTTTCCCGATGGGCGGGATGGTTTCTCCATAGGGCGGGATCCGCAAAATCCGTCGGTTTTCTCGTGAGGCGGGATCCTTTCTTTTCTGCTAGTTTCCCGGATGGCGGGATTTCCCTGTTGCTTCCCGCTAGGTGGGACTGTTTGTGGTGGTTTTGACTGCTTCCCGCGAGGTAGGATTTTATTGTAACGGTTTTTCTTTGCTTCCTACTGAGCGGGATCTTCTCGATGGTGGTTTTTGGCTACTCCCCGCTGAGCGGGATCTCCAAAACTACTTTTTTTCTTATTTGTTTGTTTCCCGCCGAGAGGGATTTTTTCATGCTTACTGTTACCGCTGGGCGGGATTTCTATTTTGGTGTTCAGTTTCAAGGGATTGATGCCCTAGGCCCATTGCTTATGTAATCAGGTTTTGGGATCCTTGTTAAAACCCGCTATAAATACAAACACATAATTATCAAAAAAAAAATATGTGATATCTCATAATATCTATATAATACAAATGAAATATCCACACATAAGTGCATGGGGAAAATACATGGAATAACTAAATAAAAATAAATTAAATTACCTAGGTAAACATGAGCTAAGGTAAACAACCTACTCTAACACCCCCCTCAAGTGAAGCTAGGGGCAAAAAAATAAAGTGGCATATCCACAATATGAGTCTTGACAACAAGGTCTGATCAGGTACTCATGTACAATTTATCCATGAAATATTGAACCAGAAGAAGGAAAAACCACATGGGAAAAAGACCATCCTACAAGAAAGAGAGAGAAAGAAGGAAGATGTCCTCACGAACACCCCCCAAGGACAACTTCTGAAACCTCAAGCATGCCACGCAACTCGAGGTAGCAAGGTGATGCAAAAGGCTTTATAAATATGTCAGCAACCTACTGTTGAGTTGGAAAGTACTCCAAGAAAAGAACTCCGTCTTGAATGTGCTAGAAAATAAAGTGCATGTGAATCTTAATGTGCTTGGTCCACTGGTGCTCAACAAGGTTGCGTGAAATGTGAATTGCACTTTAGTTGTCACACTAAAGTATAATTGGTGAATCTTGTGGAAAGCCAAACTTTATCAACATAACCAAAGAACCTACCAAATTGCTATGACTATTGTCATGTACTCTACCTCTATAGATGAAAATGCAATAGCCTATTGCTTCTTGCATACGCAAACAACTGGAGAAGAGCCAAGACAAAAAATGTAACCAGAAGTGGAATGCCTATCATCAATAGAACCTACCCAATTTGAATCAGTATTACCAACCAACTGAGTAGAACCATGGGTGTAGTGCAATCCAAAGTGTAAAGTGTCCTACAGATATCATAAATTCTTTTGGCTACCTTCCAGAGACTGTTATGAGGGGTATGTGCAAACCGAGACACAAGCCCAACTGTGAAAGAAAAATCAGGGTGATTATGGATCAAGTACATCAAACTTCCAACCAATTTCCTATACAATGTAGGGTCACAAAGAGGAGTGGTGCAGGTGGAAGTAAGAGAGACCCCAAAATGGAAAGGAGAGAGACATGGCTTGTAATCATCCATACCAAAATGCTAAATAATATCATGGGTGTATTTTTTTTTACTCAAATGAATCCCTGAATCTGATTGAGAAATCTGTAAACCAAGGAAAAAATGCAAAAGACCTAGATTTGTCATATAAACTACACAAAGAGAGTCATTTGAACAGTCTGAATGTGGGGAGAATAATTTTTGGTGAGAAGCAAATCATCAACATACAAGACAAGTCTAACAATATCCTCTTTAACATGTTGTATATACATTGTAGGATCTAAGTGACAATGAACAAAACTAGTAGATAGAAGAAAAGAATCCATCTTCTCATATCAATTTTAGGGTTTTTGTTTGAGATCATAGAGAGACCTCTGTAGTCTACAAAAAAGAGAAGAGTCATGAACAAAACCAACAAGCTACTCCATGTAGATTTCCTCCTATAAATATTTGTACAAGAAGGTACTCCTCACGTCCATCTGGTACACTAGCCAACCCTGTGATGTAGCAATAGAAAGTACAACGTGCATAGAATCCATCTTAGGAATGGTTGCAAAAGCCTCAAAGTAATCAATACCTTTGACTTGCAAGAAACCCTTCATGACAAGATGGACATTATACTTGTTAATGGATCCATCAGCTGCATATTTGATTTGGTATACCCACTTACACCTAACCAACTTTCTTCCCTTAGGAAGAGAGACCAAATCCCAAGTATAATTATTTATCAAAGAATAATACTCATCTTAGATCACATCATCCCACACCTATATCCCATGAGCCTTTGAAAAATATTATGGATCCATAGAAACTACCTAACACAAAATTCCAAAACCTATAGAATGTGCATGATGATGTCTAGTGGGTGGAAGATCTTGTATGAAAGGTGTCACCTCATAAATAGTGTTATGATCCCACCTAAGCATTTAAGTAGGAATGGGATACTCATCTGAATCTGTATGAATTGGATCCTCAAAGAAGGGATCCTTAGGATGAAGTGAAGAATCATCGGATGGAAGTAAAGAAGAAGACATGGAAGAATATGATCATGAGAAGAGAAGCACTCATCAAACTGAATATGAAATTTAAAAAGAACATTATGAGTATTAGGATTCAAAATTCAATAAGCTCTCATGTCCTTACAATACCCAACAAAGATCAAGGGTTTGCTCTTCTTATCTGAGGCTTTCATTTTCTTCTTTGGCACAAAGGCCCAAGAATGGCTTTCAAAAACTCTAAAAAATAATACATCGAGCTTAGTCCCAAACCAAGCCTCCTCTAGAGTCAAATGCTCGAGTGCTTTATGTGGTGTGTGATTCTGAATGTAGTTCATACAATTAACTACTTATGCCTAATATACAGGAGGTAAATCCCTGGAATGCATCATGCAGTTAGCCATCTCCTTCAAAGTTTGGTTCTTCCTTTCTACTAATCCATTATACTATGAAGTATGAGGAACAAAATGTTGGTGAACAATACCATGAGCTACCAAAAAATTAAAAAACTCTCTGCTAAAGTACTCCCCCCATTATCAATGCGAAGCTTCTTTATGCAACTAGAAGATTGATTCTCGATAAAAGCTTTAAAGACTTTGAAGTGTGAAAATACATCACTCTTGTACTTGAGAAAATAAACCCAAGTACACCTCGAGAAATCATCAATAAATATAAGTGCATACTTAGCTCCTTTGAAAGGAGTAAGAAAATTCATCAAGTCACCATACACAAGCTCAAGTGGTGAAGAAGCTCTCTTTGACTTACTCTTAGGAAACAGATTTGGTGTTGTTTCCCTAATGCACATCCAAGGAAAACTCCATCAAGATAAGAAACTCTAGGTAAACCATCAACGATACCATGAGTGCTCAACTCCTTCAAATATTTGTAATTAAGATGTCCAAATCTCTCATGCCAAAGCTTACCCTCAGAATTTGCATGAGCAACAAAGCATGTCCCTACATAAGAAGTATCATCAAAACCCTCAAAGTGATATAATCTAGAACTATGATCAACAACACCTTGCATAACAAGTGAATGAGGCTCCAACAAGGTTCTAACTTTAGCTCCTTGTGGCATGAAAGTCATTATTTTACCCTTACCAAAAATACAAATTTGATAAATAGAAAGTAAATTTGTAGTGATGTCAAGAATATATAGTGCATCATTGATGCGACCACCATCAAGTTGTATGTCACCTTTTCCCTTAACAAAAATAAAGGAAGAATCTCCAACCTCAATGTTGGAAGTAAAAATTGAACCAAGAGATACAAATGACTCCTTATAAGAAGTCATGTGGTGAGAAGCACTATAATCTATAACCCAACTATCTGCAACAATTGACTGAGATATCCCAATAACATTAAGTGGTTTGTCATACTCACTAGAAGGAGGTGGAGTGGAGATATAGATCTTGTGTTTTTTGACTACATCCTCCAAGGCTTGCATTCTTTTCCAACACTTAGTTTCTACATGACTATTTCCCCCACAAAAGGAGCATGAAAGGCTAGATTTATTCTTGGACTTAGAAGACTCTTTGGGTTTAGAGTTATATTCTTTGGGTTTAGGGGCACTTTGAGATGGAGAAGGATTGTTCTTAGGCTTATCTTTTGATTTTCCTTTACCCTTAGGACTAGATGCTATTAATACCTTTTGAGAGGTGGAAGACTCAAGTTTAGACAATTTGGATTCTTCCCTAGTAAGTCTTCACAAAACAACTTCAAATCAGGCATTTTGAATGTGGCATCTAAGAAATCCATGCTAGAGAAAAATATAGTAGCAAATATTTGGAATGGACCTTTCAACTTGGACAGAGTCAGGTAAACACACTCTTCATATTTCTTATCTCTCCTACTCCCCTTTAAATGTGTCAACAAGTGCTTGAACTTAGTAAGATAGTCTATAATAGATGGAAAATATTCATATTGAGATAAGTGATCTCAACTTCAAGTTGCATGCTCATATGTGATCCACCTTACCAAATAATCCTTTCAATTTCTCCCAAATTTTTAAAGAAGAGTAGTATCCTTCCAAATGAAATAAAAGACTATCACTTACATAAGTTCCTATCAAACCCATACATTCATCTAATTTGCACTGGTATTCTCTAGTGAAAAATTGTTGTTCTTCAAACATTAAATCCTATAATTCTTTTTTTTAATGATTGTTTCCATTCTTGATCTCCATATGTGGTAATTATATGTTATTAAGGGCTCACATTGATCTGATGTAGAAGAATATGAATAAGCCAAGCTACAAAAATCACCAAAGAGAAAAATAATGCAAATAGGGTGCACAAAACAGCACCAAGAAAACCCTTCAAAAGATTATTTTATTAGCTTCACAAGAATGCAGAAGATGAGACTTTAAAACAATAGTCCATATACAAGGTTCAAGTGCAAAACAAACCTATTTTTTACAATGCAATATAATGAGAGTGCATCATAAAATCATCATAAATTTCTAAATACAAATCCAAATGATCTAAAATTTTAGATACAAATCAGAAAAAGTGATTTTACGGTCCTAGAAAAAATTTCACCAAGCAAATCCAAATATTTCGCCCAAAAGAACGAGTTTACTAAAAATAGTAAAATCATTGTAACATTTTGAATATGGCTCCAATTGTGCTAAAATTTTATTTGCAAGTCTATCAACTAATTTTACTAATTCTGAATAGAAATATTCAAAAAATCTAAAGCTTTGATGAAGATATATGTAGATTACTAAATTTGGATAGGTTTCTGTAAAATGGTGATAAAAATATGAATTTTAGGCACAAATCATTCTATAAAATTGTACAAATTTTCATGGAAAATTATTCATTCTATTAGAAGATATATGCAAAATATAAAAACAGGTTGTGTTGGTGACCCTGTCAAAAGGGAAAATGCTCAAAAAAATGCTTAGGAAATATCCAAGGGGATGATGTTGTTGTTGTATGGGTAGAAGAGAGTTCTGGAGGCTAATTATGATCTAACAATGGAAGGAGAGACATAAAACTGGCCAAAAACTCCATCGAGGACCTGATCACAAAAATCAAAGCTTCCACATGAATCTTCAAACCTATAAGAAAAAAAAGTGTACAACATTCACTAATGGATGACTACAACACCCGTTTCTCTAATTCCATGAAAGAAATAATAATAAGATCATTCCAAGCTGCAAGGAACTCAGGTGTTAACAGAACACCACATTCAACCAAAAAATAAGAATCTGAAATCAAATTGACAACATAAGATTACAAATAGATATGCAAAACAAGGAGCGACAATATAATATATTATATATAAAAAATGAACTACGAGTAGAATGAAGGTGCCTTGCTTATATAGGCAAGGATGATCAACCATAGTCGTAGGATCAAGATAAGGACAAATATCCACCGTACAAAAGGAATATGTGATATGGTCCATAGACCTGTAACCATTATGGGGACAAAGAATCTCAATCCTCCAAATATACCTAAAAATATCCCCATAACAACTAGGAATAGTCAAACTTAAAAATATCCCCATAATATCTAAGAAATAAATATGTAATATCTCATATATCAAAATAATACAAATGAAATATCCACACATAAGTGGGTGGGGAGATACATGGAATAACTAAATAAAAAGAAAATAGATTACCTAGGTGAACATGAGCTAAGGTAAACAACCTACTCTAACATAAATGATTGCACATTTTAACAATAGTTTCCTCCTAAAACAGAAGTGGGGACATTGGTGTAGAAGAGAGATGTTATTGATGACCAAAATGTGATTTAAAATATTTCTTGTATTTATCCTTATGTGAAGATCTTTTATTATGTTGAGATTGTTTTGTCCTCATTTATCCATTTTTTAAATCTCAATATATGTTGTTGTTGTTACTCCAACTTGTATGAAAAATATGTGTTTCCTATACATATGTTTCTAATGATGTTGATGATTTTTGAAGTGGTGTGTCTAGTTATATCCATTTCCTTCATATCAATAGCCTGGGTATTAATTCTTCAACTTTTGTGAGAAAAAAATTATTCTTTGTGAGTATAATTATAATGATGTTGGTGTTCGGATATCTTCTTCTATCCATATATTCTATCTTAATTTCCCTAAGCACTATTGCTCCAATATTTACAAGAATGATTTTGTTGATATTTATTTTGAAGGTTCTCCACCGCAATGAAAGTTGTCTCAAATATAGGTAATTTGATCTTATCTTTATCAAAAATATGGGTAGCTTATACAAATTTAACAAGAAGAATCTTCCTTGGACATATTCCTTGCATAAATAAATTAATCAATATTTGAAAGACTAATACACTTGTAATCTCAATTAGAGTGGTCTTGTCCTCTTTAGTTTTGTCAAGTCCTCCACTAGCCCAACCCATCATTTAAATCACCTTAGAACATTTAGTATATTTTTAATCCTTTGATATTATGTAAATCTTGTTTACGATGAATATGCTTATGGGGAGAGTTGTGGTTCCCCTCACAGATTTGACATGAGAATAATCGTCAACGAAATAATCCTCTTTATTACATGGAGAAGCGCCATCCTTCTCTAAGAAGGAATTGTGCACAACATAAAGCAAATCTTGAAGATCAAAAGTGTTCTCCCTCCTTAAGGAAGAGTTGAGGTAAACATCATCAAGAATATCATCATTGATAAAGTGCTAAAACTTATAAGCATTCTTTCTACTCAATGCATCAATGAATTCTCAATTCAAATCTTTTAAATTACTTGAACCTCACTAGCACCTAGCCAATGTATTGTTGGTTGAATTTTCATTAAAAATCTTATCAGTTTTTCCCATGAAGCAACAACATCAAATATATCACCTGTATCACAAGAATAACAAACCATTGAAACATTATTGGTGAGAAGAAATAACATATCCATCATGTATTTAATCACATAAAGGATCATCACTTTGAAAAGTACTCTTGCTTCTACACTAAATATATTCACCTAGCATCCTTAATGAGAGGAGAGATTTTTTTGAGGAAGAATTAAGAAAAAAACATAAATATTTTCATATAAAACTTCAATTCCTTATCAAATGGTATTAGCCCAACCGTTTAGATTCCTTAAATTTCAATAAGGAGAGCAAGGTTTGAATCTTTCCAAGATATACATGCATAATTTCCAAGCTTATTATAATACGGGTGGGGTCCGTTTCAATCCCATATAATCGATTAAAAAACCCCAATTCCTTTATGTTGATGATATGGACATGAATTTTTTCCTTTTAATTTGTAGTGCCTTCAATTATGCATAGAATTTAATACACAGCTAGTAAGAGAAAAGGGTCATTTTGTAAATTCTATCAAATACATAAATATAGATTTCAATATATTCCTAAGTAAGATATGAAGAACATGTGCTTATACTGAGAGGGGAGGTGAACAGTATAAGAAAAAACTTCTTGCTTTTTAATCCAAATAATAGCATCAGCAATATTAAAGCAGTAAACATCACACAAAGCATCACACACATGAGAGACATGATTTTACGTGGTTCACCCAATGCGGGCTACTCCACGGAGAAAATATTTCTTATAAATTTTTCTCAAATAAGTTCTCTTGGGAATCCTTTCCCTACAAAGTTTATGGACCTTTGTCCAAAGGATATGTTGATCCCCTAGATCAAGTTCATGGATCTCTATCCACAAGATAACTCCTTCTCCTCTACTTTGGATGGTGATCCTCTAGAATACTACTGCCTCCACTACACTAGCTTGTGGATCTCTCTCCACTGAAGACTCTTGTCCCCACTCAAAAGACCTGTCCTCACTGCCCTGGATGATGGATCTCTATCCATTGGAGACCACTATCCTCTTTGTTATGTCACCTCCAAAGCTCTGTCACATCCAAAGCTCTATCTCAAATATGTACTAAACACGATCTAGCACAAATCTGCTCAACAAGTCCACACAAAACTTGCTCAAATTTGCTCAACAAGTCCACATAGAACTTGCTCAAATCTGCTCAACAAGTCCATACAGAACCTGCTCAAATCTTCTCAACAAGTCCACATAGAACTTGATCAAATATGCTCAACAAGTCCACAGAAAACCTACTCAAATCTTCTCAACAAGTCCACACAAAACTTACTCAAATCTGCTCAACAAGTCCACACATAACTTGTTCAAATCTGCTCAACAATTCCACTTAGAACTTGCTCAAATCTGCTCAACAAGTCTCACATAACAATGATACTCATATTCTTTTCAAACCCTAGTTCAATTTCTTTGCTCAAAAACTTACTTCAACAACAATGCTTATAAAACAATCTTCACATAGCAATGATACTCAAACCCTAGTTCAAGTTCTTCATACAACCAATGGCTCCAACAACAATGCTTATAAAACAAGGTTTTAACCACACTTCTTTATTCCAAAAAACCTTGTAGCAAACACTCAAACACACTCAAAAGGAAACCCTAATCAAGTCCTTTTCACTCCAAACTTATTTTCCAGAAAACAACCAATCAACTTAAACTTTGGAAAAATATGCCCATACACTTTTCTTGATAAGATGACCTTCAAGAATATGCCACAATAACACAATATTCCTTTGCTAATATCAAAAGGATTAGATGACAATATAATGCATATATTAATTCATGAGTATACCTTATTACTCCAATCTCAAAATAATATCCAACACCATACTATTTTGAATATTCACCTCTCAAGCATAAGTCACTTCACTATTTTGTTTTTCAAATCCCAAAGCTATTTCTACTTATAACTCCCTAAAATTATTATTGCAATAATTTATCTTTCCCTTTTCTAAGGTAAAAATATTTTACCCACAAGTAAATATTTTCACCTCAATACTTTATAATAAATACTCCCTTTTAATTTAGGCATTCATTAAATTAATTACAACCTTATTTCTCCTTTATTCAACCTTAGCTAAAATTAAAATTAAAGATCACAATAATAAAATGTTACCAATTTTATTAACGTATGAAGCGCTTCTTCTTGAAAGCGCCTTCCTCTTGGCTATCACCATCATGGAGCTGCATTCTCCCTTAGAGCCTCCATACCTTACGCCTTCGCTTGTTGTAGGCCACACCTTGCATTGGCTTCGTTCGCTACCTCAAGTCGTGTCTTGCTACATTCATTGCCTCATGCCATGCCTTGGCTATGTTGGATGTCTTGCGCCACTCCTTGGCTACGTTTGTTGCCTTGAGCCACTCCTTGGCTACTTTTACTGCCTTGAGCCACACCTTGGCTACGCTCGCTGCCTTGCGCCACTCCTTGGCTACATTCTCTAGTGCATAAACAATATTTTTGCTGCTCTTTCTTCCTTACAAACTTAAACACAATTGCACATTTTTTTATCATCGAGCAAAGGGATAATTTGAAATGCCTCCAAGGCATTAGCTTTTATACTAAATCTCTTCCACCATGCATGACGTCGGCGCTCGATTTACTCTCAAGAATTTTGGACATCGGCGCTCGAATTTCCTTTGAAACTTTATTAATTTATAAAAATATTTAAATTCTTTTGAATTTAAATTTTATAAATTAATTCTTTAAACCCTATGGTTTTATTTAAACCATCTTTCACTTTGCACCTTGGTATAAATAATATTTATTTATAAAATTTAAATTCATTTTGAATTTAAATAATTTATCAAATAAATATTAAACCTCCCTTTAGCTTTGCAAATAAAATTTCTTGGGTTTTTATGAAAACATTTTAACTTATGCTTCCACATAATATTTAAAAATATTATGGAGCCCTTTGCCTTTAACCTTTGCATTGTTCCTCTTGATCTTGACTTTATTAGAAGCCTTTTTCCAAAATATCAATGACAACTTTGTTCTTGACAAATTCCTTGATATTTAATGATGACTTCATTTCTTGACATCAATGACAACTTTAACTTTAAGGACTCAAAATGTCCAACAATACCCCCCTTTGTCATTGATGGCAATCCAAAAAATTTTTACCGAAAACTTGACTTCTTCTTTTGTGTTGCTCCCCCTAGCTCAATGCTCTCTTCAAATACCAATTCTCTCCCCCTTACTCAAATCTCTACCCCTTTGACATCAATGGCAAAGGGTCACCTTTGGGGCTCGGGGCTAAGAATGAGCCTCTTAGCTTAGCCCCTCCCCCACCTCCTTTTGAGGTGGTTAATTATGGGGTGGGAGTCTCACTCCCAATTTTCCTCGAAGGTACTCAAAATTTTCCTTTGAAAGTGGCTTAGTGAAAATATCTACTATTTGTTCCTTTGTAGTGACATATTCCAATCTGACTTGTTTGTCTGTCACCTGTTCTCTCAGAAAATGGTACTTAATTCGAATGTGCTTTGTCTTGGAGTGCATTATTAGATTTTTTGAGATACTTATGGCACTAGTATTATCACATAGTATAGGAATGGGATGATCATGCTTTATCTTGAAGTCTTCTAGAGTTCTCTTCATCCATAACACGTGTACAACTGGCTATTGCTGCAATGTATTTTGCTTTTGTTGTAGATAAAGATACTAAAACCTGCTTCTTGCTTAACCAAGAGACTAAACATTCTCCAAGAAAGAATGCTCCTCCACTTGTGCTTTTTCTGTCATCAATGTTGTCTGCCCAATGTGCATCTGTATATGTTGTTAGTGTGAAACTGTCACTTTTGGGATACCAAAGCCCAAAGTCCATAGTCCCTTTTAGATACCTAAAAATTATTTTTATTGCTGCCACATGTGTTTCCTTAGGTGTCGCCTGAAACCTTACCACTAATCCTACTGACTATACTATGTCTGGTCTTGTGTATGTAACATACAATAAGATGCCAATCATGGATCTGTATACTCTTTAATCTATCTCTGGAGATTCATCATCCTTACTTAACTTGCATCCTGTAACCATGGGAGTACTTACCAGTTTGCAATCTTCTAACATGAATTTCTTTAACATTTCTTTTATATACTTGTCTTGTGAGAGAAACACTCCCCTTTCTGATTGTGAAATTTGAAGTCCAAGAAAGAAAGACAATTCACCAAGCATAGACATCTCAAATTCATTTTGCATGTTCTTAGCAAATTCTTTACACATCTTATCATTGTTTCCCCCAAATATTATTTCATCAACATAAACAACCACTATTAATAGATTACTCCCTTTATATTTTATATATAAATTATTGTCTGTTATTCCTTTTCTGAAGCCATGTTCCTAAAGATACTTATCCAATCTTGAGTACCATGCTCTTAGAGCCTGCTTTAAACCATACAATACCTTTTTCAATTTGCAAACCTGATCTGGTTTATTTGCTAGTATGAATCCTTCTGGTTGTTCAATATAAACCTCTTCTTCTAGAACCCCATTTAGAAATATTGACTTGGCATCCATTTGATACACCTTGAAGTTTTTGAAACTTGATAAGGCTAAAAACATCTTTATAGCTTCAAGTCGTGCAACTGGAGCAAAAGTCTCATCAAAGCCAATTCCTTCTACCTGTGCATAACCTTTGCATACTAACCTTGCTTTATTTCTGACCACTTGTTCATCTTCATTTAATTTGTTTCTAAAAATCCATTTTGTGCCAATCACATTTTTGTCTTTTGGTCATGGAACAAGTTCCCAAGTTTTGCTCTTCTCTATCTGATCCAATTCCTCATTCATTGCCTTAATCCAAAATTCATCCTCACTTGCCTGAGTGAAGTCTTTTGGCTCAATCTTGGACAACAAAGAAAAATTTGCTTGTTGAGAAGGTTTTATTATTCTTCTCCTTGTTTGTCTTTCATCTGGATTCCCGATGATCTGCTCTTTTGGATGATGCTTCTGTACATATTTGGATGGAGTTTTGGGAAGAATTATTTGTGTTTCTTCTTCTTATTTATCTAATTCCTCACAAAATTCTTCTTGACAATATTCATCTTCTTGGTACATAATTTGCTGAACTAGTTCTCTTGAATCTATCTTCTCATCAACTGTTACATTTATACTTTCCACCATAGTGTGTGTTCTCTTATTGAAACATCTGTAGGCTTTACTCCTTGTATAATAACCAAGAAAAATTCCCTCATCACATCTTGGATCAAACTTACCTAAGTTTTGATCTTCCTATCTTATGTAACATTTGCTTCCAAAAACTCTGAAGTGTTTAACAGTGGCAAGTCTTCCTTTCCAAAGCTCATATGGAGTCTTGTGATGATTTACCCTCATTTGAGCCCTAGTGATTATGTATACTATTGTGTTTATAGCTTCTCTCCAAAAACCATATGATAGCTTAGATTCATTTAACATAGCTCTAGCCATGTTTTCAACAATCATGTTTTTCCTTTCAACTACCCCATTTTGTTGAGGAGTTCTTACTGTTGAGTACTCTCTCTTGATCCCATGTTGTTCGTAAAACTCTACAAATTCATTTGAAGTAAATTCTCCTCCTCTATCGGATCTTAGACACTTAATCCTTTTGTCAGTTTCATTTTCAACAAATTCCTTAAATGCTTTGAATTTTTCAAAGGCCTCTTATTTCTATTTTAGGAAGGCTACCCAAACCATTCTGGAATAATCATCTATAAACATTATAAAGTAGCTCTCACCTTGAATGCTTTGTTTCCTGGTAGGACCACATAGATCAGTATGTATTAGGCTCAATGGCTCAGATGACATATATCCTTTTGACTTGAATGTTGTCCTAGTTTGCTTTCCATGTTGATAGGGTGCACAAATTGTGTTTTGAGGTCTTCTTATTTTGGGTAAATCTCTAACTACCTATTTATTGCTTATGTTGACTATGTTGTCAAAATTCAAGTGACCCAATCTTCTATTCCATAACCAAATATCATCTTCTTGTGATAGAAAACACTTTTTCCCTTTGATCTCATTGAGCATGTATAAGTTTTTTGGGGTTCTTGCATTGGCAATGATTTTTCCTATTTCTGATTTTCTTATCTCACATCTATCTGGATGGAAAGTAACCATGTATCCTTGATCACAAAGTTGGCTTATACTCAGCAGATTGTGTTTTAACCCTTTAACATACAAAACATTCTCAGTTTTTGTTTTCCCATTATCTAAACTTAGAGTTCCTCTTCCACCAATCCTTGTTGATCCATTATCACCAAAACTTACTGATCCTCTATTTGTTTCTTTTAGTACAATGAATTTGTCTTTGTCTCCTATCATGTGACTAGAGCAACCACTATCAAGATACCATTGTTCTTCTTTATCCTGAGCATGAAGGGTTGTTTGTACTAACATTGATCTACCCTTAACATTTTCCTTTTCATATTTCCTAGTTGCTGAAATTATTTTTCTAGACTTAGGAAATATCATTTTACACCATCTAGCCTTGTGCCCAAAATTATTGCATTTGTAACATGTAACATCATCATCCATGAGAGGTGCAAAGGAATTGAAATTTCTATTGTATCTTGCATGATGAATACAGTGTATAGCTCTATGACCATATTTATTACAAGAAAAGCAATGACCATGGAAGAAATTATGTAACCTGTTTGGATATCTTGGAATTTGCGGAGAAGTCATCCTCCTTTTGTGATTAACTCTTATCCAGGGTTCTCCTTTTCTTTCTTCCTTTATGATATCCTTTGCTTGCTTATCCTTGTTTGAGGTTTCTACTTTCTGATGACTTGATTTCTCTTTATGTTTCTCATATTCTACATCTTGTAGAACCTTGGTCCTTTCAACTTCATTCCTTAGGTGGACAATTTTTGCTTCCAATATTTCACATTTTGTTTCTCTGGCTCTCAATAGATCTATCATGTCTTGCTCAATTTTCTTTCCTTCTTCCACCCTAATCTTGATTTCTATGAGATTTTGTATAAGTTCCATCCTTGCTTCTTCATCTTCTTGAACTTGTTCCTTCAAGCTTGAATTATTCTCTCTAAGTCTTTCCAATTTTTTGAGAGCATCAAAGAATTCTTCTTTTATGTCAAACATAGTCTCTTCTTCATTTTCACAAGTCATGTGTGCTACTGATGGATCCTCCTCCAATTTGTTAGTCTTTTTACGGAGAAACCCGCTCTGATACCAATTGAAGAACATAAGCTTATACTGAGAGGGGGGTGAACAATATAAGATAAAACTTCTTGCTTTTTAATCCAAATAATAGCATCAACAATATTAAAGTAGTAAACATCACACAAAGCATCACACACATGAGAGACATGATTTTACGTGGTTCACCCAATGCGGGCTACTCCACGGAGAAAATATTTCTTATAAATTTTTCTCAAATAAGTTCTCTTGGGAATCCTTTCCCTACAAATTTTATGGACCTTTGTCCAAAGGAGATGTTGATCCCCTAGATCAAGTTCATGGATCTCTATCCACAGGAGAACTCCTTCTCCTCTGCTTTGGCTGGTGATCCTCTAGAAGACTACTGCCTCCACTGCACTGGCTTGTGGATCTCTCTCCACTGAAGACTCTTGTCCCCACTCAGAAGACCTATCCTCACTGCCCTGGCTGATGGATCTCTATCCATTGAAGACCACTATCCTCTTTGCTCTATCACCTCCAAAGCTCTGTCTCAAATCTGTACTAAACATAGTCCTTCTATCTAGCACAAATTTGCTCAAGTCCACACAGAACTTGCTTAAATCTGCTCAACAAGTCCACATATAATTTGCTCAAATATTCTCAACAAGTCCACATAGAACCTACTCAAATCTGCTCAACAATTCCACATAGAACTTACTTAAATCTGCTCAAAAAGTCCACACAGAACCTGCTCAAATCTTCTCAACAAGTCCACAGAGAACTTGCTCAAATCTGCTCAACAAGTCCACACATAACTTGCTCAAATATGCTCAACAAGTCCACTTAGAACTTGCTCAAATCTCACTCCTTGTCCCCTAAAATTTCCTCACCGAGGATATCCATTGGAGACCCACTATCCTCTTTTCTCTTCACCTCCAAAGCTCTGTCCCTCAAATCAGTACTAGACATAGTCCTTCGGTCTAGCACAACGCTCACAAGTCCACATAGAACTTGCTCAAATTTGCTCAACAAGTTCACACATAACCTGCTCAAATCTTCTCAACAAGTCCACATAGAACTAGCTCAAATCTGCTCAACAAGTCCACAGAGAACCTACTCAAATCTTCTCAACAAGTCCACACAGAACTTACTCAAATTTGCTCAACAAGTCCACACATAACTTGTTCAAATCTGCTCAACAATTCCACTTAGAACTTGCTCAAATCTGCTCAAAAAGTCCACATAACAATGATACTCATATTCTTTTCAAACCCTAGTTCAAGTTCTTTTCTCAACAACTTACTTCAACAACAATGCTTATAAAACAATCTTCACATAGCAATGATACTCAAACCCTAGTTCAAGTTCTTCACACAACCAATGGCTCCAACAACAATGCTTATAAAACAAGGTTTTAACCACACTTCTTTATTCCAAAAAACCTTGAAGAAATCACTCAAACACACTCAAAAGAAAACCCTAATCAAGTCCTTTTCACTCCAAACTTATTTTCCATAAAACAACCAATCAACTTAAACTTTGGAAAAATATGCCCATACCTTTTTCTTGATAAGATGACCTTCAAGAATCTACCACAATAACACAATATTCCTTTTCCAATCTCAAAAGGATTAGATGACAATATAATACATATATTAATTCATGAGTATACCTTATTACTCCAATCTCAAAATAATATCCAACACCATACTATTTTGAATATTCACCTCTCAAGCATAAGTCACTTCACTATTTTGTTTTCAAAGCCCAAATCTATTTCTACTTATAACTCTCTAAACTTATTATTGCAATAATTTATCTTTCCCTTTTCTAAGGTAAAAATATTTTACCCACAAGTAAATATTTTCACCTCAATACTTTATAATAAATACTCCCTTTTAATTTAGGCATTCATTAAATTAATTACAACCTTATTTCTCCTTTATTCAACCTTAGCCTAAATTAAAATTAAAGATCACAATAATAAAATGTTACCAGTTTTATTAATGCATGAAGTGCTTCTTCTTCCAAGTGTCTTCCTCTTGGTTGTCACCACTATGGAGTTGTGTTCTCCCTTGGAGCCTCCACACCTTATGCCTTCGCTTGCTTTAGGTCATGCCTCGCCTTGGCTTCATTCGCTGCCTCAATCTGTCTTGCTACGTTCACTACCTCAGGCCATGCCTTGGCTATGTTGGTTGTCTTGCGCCACTCCTTGGCTACATTTGTTGCCTTGAGCCACTCCTTGGCTACTTTTACTGCCTTGAGCCACACCTTGGCTACGCTCACTGCCTTGCGCCACTCTTTGTCTACATTCGCTGGTGCATAAACAAGATTTTCACTACTCTTTCTTCCTTATAAACTTAAACACAATTGCACGTTTTTTTCATTGAGCAAAGGGATAATTTGAAATGCCTCCAAGGTATTACTAAATATCTTCCACCATGCATGACGTCGGCGCTTGATTTACTCTCAACGTTTTTGGACATCGGCGCTCGAATTTCCTTTGAAACTTTATTAATTTATAAAATATTTAAATTCTTTTGAATTTAAATTTTATAAATTAATTCTTTAAACCCTATGGTTTTATTTAAACCATCTTTCACTTTGCACCTTGGTATAAATAATTATTATTTATAAAATTTAAATTCATTTTGAATTTAAATAATTTATCAAATAAATATTAAACCTCCCTTTAGCTTTGCAAATAAACTTTCTTGGGTTTTTATGAAAACTTTTTAACTTATGCTTCCACATAATATTTAAAAATATTATGGAGCCCTTTACCTTTAACCTTTGCATTGTTCCTCTTGATCTTGACTTTATTAGAAGCCTTTTTTCCAGAATATCAATGACAACTTGTTTCTTGACAAATTCCTTGATATTTAATGATGACTTCATTTCTTGACATCAATGACAACTTTAACTTTAAGGACTCAAAATGTCCAACAAGATAAAAATTTCATGTTCATCACCATTAATGCAAATGAAAATCCTCAAGGTCTGCAAAATCTTATTATCATAATATATATATATATATATATATATATATATATATATATATATATATATATATATAGTGGAGAGTGGTCATACAAATAATAAAATTCATGTGAGCTTTTGTAACACCTAACTATCTCAGTCACCACACTTATAGGAAGAAGAATATTACTATATACACAATATAAAGGCATGTATAACATGCATCAACAATAATCTTATCAATGTCATTATTATATTCATCATCATCAAGAACTATGTAACAAGGAGTTATCAAGAAAACTATCAATTTTCTTTACATTAGCTATCATAAATTTGTGTTTTTGAATTTCTTAATCTTCTTTTCTAACTTCATATTTGACAAATTAGAATTTCAAATTAATGTGCATCCACTCAAATATTATTTTCTACTCCAAATCTTCAAATGAAGTGTACATCAAACATAAGAGCATTAAATTTTAAATGGAACAAACACATTAATTCAAAAATATATTCATTTCTGTAAAATTTGCACTTACACATGATCAAAATTTGCAACCATATTTGCTTTAATATTGCTCAATTTTTCCTTTGTGAACACTCACTCTTCACAATTTTAATACATCAATTTTATATCATTGCAAAAAAAAATATTTCCTTCAAAATCATACTACAAAAATATCAAATTCATGGCATTACCTTTGTGTGGGGTATAACTCCCCTAATATTTCTAGAATTCCTTAATAGGGGTGTTGGATCTAAGTTTTAAAGATGTGTAATGATCACCTAGATCCAACACCCCTATTGGAAATTATGCCCTCTAAAACAAGTGGTGTTTTCTTGAGAAAACTATAGAGATGTTCCTTCAACTCAAGAAATCACTATGAATCAAATACCCTTCCATGATCAAGACTCAATATTGTTGTTTCAATGTACAATCTTCTTTAAGTTATTCAAATCATTATTGTTAATAAAAAAGTAAAGTTGCATTGAAATATCATTAGTGTCATCATCCTTTTTAGAACAAATGTCTCTTAGATGTGCAATAGTTGATCTAAAAAAATTACCTTCCAAGTGATCTAGTCTTTCAATCCATAATATTTTATAAGTGATTCAAACCATAGGTGGTAGAACCCGTCTTCAAAAATCCACGATTAGTAATCTTTGCTTCTAATATACATTTTCTTCAATAAAAACCATTTTTTAAATATCCTTACTACTAACATGTTGAGTAGACTTAGATCAATCTTTTTAGAATGAATGTCCCCAACATGTGTAATGGTAGATTTGTAATTGTACCTCCTAAGCACTATCTCAAGCCTAGATCACCAAGTCAAGGGGTTCAAACCCTTGCTCTAATACCATATTAGATTTACCATTTTAATACCATTGGAACCATGATGAATATGCTTAAAAGGGACAAGTATCCAAAAGGACAATGCTGAGAAGGATAGCATTTAGAAACACATTAAATATGGTGCACCTAAGAGGGGCACACAAATTAGTTGAAGATCACATGTATAACACGATCATAATTTATCTTAGATTCAATAGATATATAAAATGTAGATATGTTCATAGTAATAACTTTCTCAGCCTTCATAGAGTTAGTGTGACCTTCATTTGGTCTAGCTCATGACTTAATATATACACTCCAATAACCTTTGACCTTTCCTTCTTAGAGCTAGCATGACCTTCATTTGGTCTAACTTATCCAAAATGTTATACATACACATTTTCTAATAAAAGGTCGATTACATTAACATATAAATGCTCTATATAATTTAACCTCAAGGCCAAAAAAAATCAATTGTGGCTACATTCTTCACGAAACGGGTGTAAACCCTAGGTACACTCAAGCAATGGGACAAAGCAACAAATTTGGCTACAGTATTTGCCGAAGGGATGCAAACCCTAGGTGCAATCAAGCATTTGAAGGAATAGGGTTGTTCATAGACCGTCTCTTTAGTATGTGAGAAAGACTCAAAAGAAATGTTTCTCAAGGATCTTTAGGTTCACGGGTGGATGAACCTCTGCCCTCTATCAAGATTTCGGAGGATGATTACATTAATATACAAATGCTCTATATAATTTAACCTCAAGGTCAAAAAAAAATAAATTATGGCTACAATATTTGTGAAAGGGGTGTAAACCCTAGGTGCAGTCAAGCGATGGGACAAAGCAACAAAGTTGGCTACAATCTTCGTGAAAGGGATGCAAACCCTAGGTGCGGTCAAGCGTTTGAAGGAAGAGGGTTGTTCGTAGACCGTCTCTTCAGTCTGTGAGAAAGCCTCTTTGGTCAAAAGAAATATCTCTCAAGGATATTTGGGTTCACGGGTGGATGAACCTCTACCCTCTATCAAGATTTCGAATGATGAATTTGGGTTGGATCTGATTGATCATGAAGCCCAAACAATTATCTGCAAACTCAAGGGAAAAAGACTAGGCCTGGAGAAGCTCAAAGGATATTAAAAATGGTGGACCAGTACAAAATTCCAAGTAACTCTCCTACCCAAAAATTCCTTTTATGTTTCCTTTCTAATTTAGCGGATAGAAATAGGGTAATGGATTATAGATATAATTGGTTTTTTAGACAAAGGGATGTGTATAAATGACCTTGGATTCCTAGTTTCAACCGCTTTACAGAAGAAGTTAATAGCTTCCTTGTCTCGATGAATCTTTATGCTCTCCCTTTGGAGTTTTTAGGATAGAAGATATTCACCAAAATCGGTAATGCCATTGATGCATTCCAATATATGGATGCCCAAACAAAAGATAATTTGTATAGTAAAATTAATGAGTAAAGCAAGACTGGTTGTTTGGATGGATGTTTCAGTTCCTATGCCTCAATCCATTAATATCTCCTCAAGCAAAGGGGAACGGATCCAAAATATTGAATATAAAAACTTTTTCCTAAGATGTTATGGTTGTCAGCAATATGGCCACTTGAAGAGGAGATGCCCGATCATCCCTAGTCATCCAATCATGCTTTGTTTCCTCCTTGGTGGAGAAGGCCCTGCATGTGATTGATTTGAAACCTTCAAATGTTCAATTCAAAAAAAAGAAGCTCATCCTCCAGATGCACCAATTGTCTAGCAGGAATCATGCGAGCAACAAAAGACTCAACCCCAAAAGAAAAATTTGAATCAAATAATTGATAAAAGTCAAATGGTTACTAAAGACCATCCAGATGGTTCCATGGAAAAAATTAGCACCTCAAGTGGTATTCTTGAAGCTAATTATGAAACAATCAATGACGATCAATTTTCTAAAAATGAAGACCCTACAAAATGTGTTACAACTAGATATTACCTCAGGAGCTTGAAGTGCAAAAATGCATTCTCAGGTCTTGCCGCTCTAAAGGAGGAAGAACCTCTGCTACAGAAGAAGAAAAATAATCAAATTGATTTCCTCTTTAATGGATGACTATTATGTTTATTTTTCGTCTATCTGTTGGATTGTGTCATAGGGTTGTTCTTGTTGTTAGTTCCTTTAAAAAAAAGTTGATTATGGAAACTTAGCACTTTGAAGAAGATGGAGAATATCTTTGATAGAAAGGCAAAGATGGGTATGCTTTAATTAACTTGTTAAAAATGTAATGAGAGAAATGTAATGTTTTGTTTTTGTAATGGGAGTGGCCCCCAATAAAAGCCACATATAGCTTATTAAAAAAAAAACACCTCAAGGCCAGCATAAGAAAGGATTACACATTTTTCAACAAAACAATTGTCACTAAGTTTGTGAAGTTGAAAGAAACTACAAAAGACACTAGCATCTAGCTTTGTTGGCAAAAAAATTCTTATGCTTCTTTGTTGTCCCAACTAATGAATTGGCTCTTCAAGAGATCTATTGGAAGGACTAGCAAATAATGATGTTTTTGTATTGAAAAATGAAGGTCATTTTTCTAATATCCCACTATAGTAATTGCAATAAAAATCAATTGAATCAACATAGGAAGCATGTAACCAGCCTTCTGATTTCAATTTTGGGATGCAAACCTAACCTTCTATATCATGGGACTCTTAACCATGCTCTATCTTGTATATTCATTGCATACTCCAACCCATCATTAGGACTTATCACCACCTCTCTCTTGAATACTCAATCCTTTTAACTTATTTTTTCCTCTAAGTAATATGGCATGCTCTCTAAAGGAAAAAAACATGACATCTTATAAATGTTATTACTACAATATCAACTCTTTAGACTTCGAGCTAGTACCTACCCAAAAAAAAAAAAAGTTATAGTCAATATCATTGTTTTTTAACAAAATTTTAATATCCAATATTACATACTTGAACTACAACCTCATGTTCTATTTTCAAACTCAGAACTTCCAATTACAAGAATAAAGACACAATGCAATTCAAAAAATAACATATTTATAAAAATTAAAACATAAAAGTATATAAAAATATTAATAAGATAATTTCATTGCTAAGAAAATAGCTTACAATGCAAGCAATCTTCAAAACGAAATGCAAGGCTAAGAGATGGGAGGCTATCACGTTACATCCATCACCCATCATTTTTACAGTTAAAGGCACATGTCTCTTTATACAATATTTGGTGGGTTGGTAAATGATCCATGTTGATTAATATGAAAGGTCACACACATGGAAATGTGGTAGTTCACCTTTCATAAGTTACGGTCACACACATGAAAATGTGGTAGTTCACCTTTCATAAGTTACGGAGAGCATATTAGACGAAAATCACATACCGATGACTTGTCCTTTACCAAGCCTTTGATACCAGTTCAACTGAAGTTCTTGTTCTTCCCCAAACTTTCCTATGCATTTTGAATAGGTTAAAACTAGGTCCCAAACATATACTTATGCTACCAACAAGCTTGTTAGGTCACATGCTTAGATCATATTTAATTTTTATTATTGATAACATGGAAAACCATATACAAATCCATAATACAAATTTTTAAGACAATTATCCAGCTATACTTAGAGAAACAAATTATTAAGCATCGTCCCAATTGGCTTCCCTACTAAACCACCCAATAGAAAAGATATGATCAAACGAACAAAATGCTTCTTAGAAAAGTTGCTTCTTTTAAAGGTAAGATTGTTTTTAAGTTCTTCGCCCCCTCTAAAGATGGAAGAAATAATGTATAAGTGGTTTAAGATTTACGTTACCTGGATGTGAGAATAGAACATCTAATATTAGAAGCTAACTTCCATTACATGTACAACTTCTAATAATCTATAACACAGAAAATACAAATTCTTCCCACAGTTCCCACAATTATTCAATAGCTCATGGAAAATTCTTGATATCTGCTTTTATGAGATCTATTGAAGACCTTAGCTACTATAATAATAGTTCACCTTACGTGCTTCAAGCAGACGTGTTTATTTTTATTTTGTTGTTTTTCAATCACAATTTAAAAGCCCATGATTTAAGTTTTCTTATAAATTTGATTTTGTTTTTAATGCAGCTCATGCCACGAGTGTCTCGCAGTAAGTCCCTCACCCCACAACCACTTCACCTAGTCCTCATGGTCTCCCATTCTTTTAACATTTAATGATAATATGCCAGGTAAGGTTCTAAAAACCTACAATGGATTTATCCATGATAAATGTAGAGGCCACCAAATGGGAAGTATAATGGCAACAAAGAGTTAATTCAACGTTAAGTACTTGGTCTTGTTGTCTCTTTAAATGCAATGCAACGTGGAACTAAAGCGTTTACCTCCTTGAATATAGAATACCCATATTAACATCTGCATTCATGAAAAGAGGTGGATTTCATGGAGTTTCAGCACCTGATAAAGGCAAAATTAAAATTGCAATCAACCACAATATATGTCAAGCAGCCAAAATAATGTGAAATGGTCCTAATAAGGCACAGCAAAGGCCCTCTCTCCCGGTATGAAACATGTAAAGTTCATATGGGTTTGTGCGAGTTATTTTCTGATTTGCATGTTATATTATATAAACCCTTTGCCAGTCATACACAAGAAATTCATTTAAAATGGTTAAATTTGTAGAGGGCCTTTGCTAGTTTCATATCCAAGTGGAAGAGTAGAAACCATATCACAAATCTCTCAAACTGCAAAGTATTGCACTTAAATAATGTCATGATGCACATTAGGTAGAAGCATTGACAGATCACTTCCATCATCATAAATGATCTTCTAATTCAAAAATTCTCATCCAAAAACACCAAATAAACTTCAGTTAGATTACACTCGTTCACAAATCAACTTCATTTTTGTAAAGGGCACCAATGCCATTTTAAGTATGGTGAAGGAACTGAACTTAGATTACACTTAATTAAAAAATAATAAAAGTCAATTTAAGGGCTCCAATAACATATACCAGCATCTTAAACATCAAATCTTCGGTTATTATAAAATAGTTTTGCCGTATGAGCAAATTCTCGAAGTCTGCAATTACTCTGCTCTTGCACGGTAAAAAAGGATGGTTATGAATTATTCAAAGCTTGTCGATTTTATCTTTTCCATGTGACATCAGAGTCCACACAGCATTTTGAAAAGAATAATATAGCATATGCTTCCTGCAAAAATCAAAATGGCCTATACTTCCAGACCAGGTTATCTCAAGGCTTTAATGCCAATGCGACACCAATCTTGGGGGACTTGTCAAGCGCTTTAGTATCAAACTCTCCAGAAAGAGCTACCAGAGATTTGGGCTTCCACTCATGCTGGAGAAGTGCACCAAGCTTCCCATGGTTATTAAGTCGTGTTTTCATAGTGGTAAGAGGATCAAGAGCATAGGAGCTACCCACAGTGAAAGTGTTCTGGTTTGCTGAAAACCTGCGTGAAATCTCAGCAGCAACATGAGTTTTTGCAAGAGGGTTGACTGCATGCACATACGAAGCCTTCAAAGTGTCTCCCTTGTCAGCCCTAACCAAAAAAATGGCAAAACCAGTTTGTGTTATGTAATTTTTTATGTATATCATCAAAATAAAGAAATAATGTTGATCAGAGAAATCCAGGCGCATACAAGATGATAGCGGCACTGAATTCAGGCTTCGTAATGCCTATGCCCGCGTTGTACTTTGTGAACAAACCTGATGTAGTATCATAACCTACTTCACCACCAACAGTAAAGACCTCACTCCCAACTGCCCCAGAAAAGTCAAT
The DNA here is from genome assembly GCA_028583015.1 of Wollemia nobilis. Taxonomy (NCBI): domain Eukaryota; kingdom Viridiplantae; phylum Streptophyta; class Pinopsida; order Araucariales; family Araucariaceae; genus Wollemia; species Wollemia nobilis. Next base: position 2,186,566 of record JAQPPZ010016676.1, read on the forward strand.
TACAGGCTTTGTATTCAAACCAAAGCTCGACCTGAAGCCCGCATGCTCATGCAAATATTGCAATTCTAACTACACATGAAAAACAACAAGAAAACAAAGGATTATGTAAATCAGTAACCAATGATCTAAGACAAACACCAACATATCAGACATTGCTTGGAAGTTACAGAGCAAACCAAAACAATCTAATCAGTATATTGCAAGTATAAATGCTTTTGATTTAAGAATCAATGGAAAAAGGCATTAAACTAAAATATAATGAAAGAAACTTGACATGATATGAACCCAGATGTTTTAGGACTTCAATTATTAAAACAACATTCCTAAGCATGCCCCAGATAAGTTAAATCAACGGACTTTGAGAAGAAGAAACCACACCACCATTCATTTATGTAAAATGTTCACCCTTACCTTGCCAGATTTTTCATCTGGAAATTTGAAGCTAAGAACAGTCTTTGCATGGGGTATAACGTCATCAATAGTGATTGTGGTTGAAATCTGTCACAGAACAGCCAAAATTCTCTAGTCTTAGAAGGTGGTCTAACTTAAATAAACAAGCAAGAAAATAAAAGCATATTTTATAGGCATAGTTCAGAATTGAAAAGGCCTATATTAAAGAACAACACATAATATTAAAGATAGCATATCAAGTGCTTCTAGTCCGATTTCAAGCTGCATACATTGGAATTTGTGTCCACTTTTACATCGAAAGTGGAATTTTGATATTTGTATTGTGCGTTAATATCACCAATGAAAAGCCCCCCTTTGTTCCCACCAGTGGATGTAAAACCCTGTCAAATCATATAACCAAGCATCAGCAAGTGTAAGATAAAAATCTGGAGAATGATGGCAAAGAACCAAAGATAGATAACAAGATCCAATGTGGAAAAATTATTTTCATTTTTTCCTTTTTCTTTGCTTGCCACTTAAACTAACATTTGAAACAATCTGAAAACAGAATCAAGAGTATAGAAGAGCAGGTAGTCTCATACCGAAGTAGAACCATTATTGGCCTATCCCATGATGAAGTTATGAATGATGTTTAACCAAGTTCTGCTTTAAATTAGACAGAAAATGCCCAGGAAGGTATATAATCCTTTGGTAGATAATATCACTTTCATTTGTTCAACTGAACATTTCCTCTTTCTAAATATTCCCTGAAGGGTTTCTGTATGTTTAGCAGTACAAAAAATAACTAAAAATTCAGACCTCCATCTCACATTCGTACTTCTCCTCATGCTTCTCTATTTTTGTATTTTCCTTACACCCACATTGTACTATCTTAAAGATAAGTGCAAGAAAACTTAGCCTTGAGCTTCAGAAACTAAAGATATGATAGAGTGAACTACCTCAAGTTATGTCATCCTTTAAGATCTGAAGAAATATTCACTATTACAAACAAGAAAGTTTGTTATAGTCCAAGACATTTCTTGACAAAACACTATAGGATTGTTAAATGCAATACTCATACTCTTATGAAGCAGACTTCAAAGAGAAGATTCAAGGGCAATATTTAATCTCCCTGCTCATGGAAGGTGTTCTCCACTACATAAGAGGGTTGTGCAAGTTTAGGAAGGCAGGACTGATGCTCCAAAGGTACAACCTCTTTACATAAAATTTAAATTAGACAGTCTGGCAAAACAATATTGGAGGTACTTCTACAGATAGGGACCAGAAGTAATAGAACATTCACATGGCCCTTGTGATAACTGGAAGTGTATCAAACTATTAACAATTATGATGATTTATCACAAGATATCCTCCTTTCTTGTCTGCATCAAATCTGCATCTGCTTAGATGAATAAATTTCATCTCAAAATGGATTGGATATCTCCACAGATAGTCTTATCTAATTCTTGTAATCACTCTGGGGACTTTGCAAGGACTAAGGACCTTTTTAACATACTGATTAGTTCAGTGATTAGATGAGTAGAAAAGGCTAACTTTTAATTATTCTGCATTTATTTTTGTTTTAAAAAACTTAAGTTCACCAACTTATTAGCTTATTTATGCTCACAACGACTCTCTATCCCATTAAGTATGTTGAGACCCACTCCACTACCCTTAAAGCTCATATGACTAGTGCCTAAATTAATTTAAAATTTAGATTTTAATTTTAAGCTTCAATTTTGTCAGACCTCAAAAATTACCAGTGCCAATAAAATATCTCTGATTGCTTATGGCCTGACCTACATGGTGATAGGTTAAGGGCTTTGGTTGCATCGAAATTCATTATCCCAGACTTCAAAAAATTTAGACCTGACAATAGGCCTTTTAAATTGTATTGTATGAGAGTTGATTCAGAGGTTTGATAAATGATATAATGAGAAAGACTTCATCAATTCTGAAGAAAAACAGTCCTTAATAGCTCAAAATGTTCAACCACTTTATTTTTAAGTTTTTGGGAAAATTCTCCATAATTCATTATTCAATCTTATAATTGATAATTGAACCTGTAACCCCAGGTTGCATGGCTTAAAAGTTCAGGACGCCTTTTTGAACCTAACTGAGTTGACCTGGCTTCTCCAATTCGTCAAGTAAATTTTACAAATTTCTACGTTCATGCCTAGGATGAGGTTATGAACTTTGATGGACTTGTCTCCATTGAGATCTCATGTTAAATTCCATCCCTAAATCATATAGAATCAATGCAATGAACAAAATTTCCGGCTGTTCGCGCGTGGAAGCCTACAGTTTTCAGGGGCATCTTGATCTTTGTATTTGGATTTTTGCCCTCTTCAAATGGAATGCACTCGTTTCTTCCAGACCATCATACATATTTTGATTTTTTCATTTCAATATGCCATTTTGACTTTCAATCATCTTTATTTGTTATTTCTTGTTGTGCGTCTGCTAAGTCATTTTTAGCTTTTGCTTCGATTTTGCCCTGTTTATACTAAATGATTGACTTAAAAACTTTCATAAGGATGGAACTTTGAATTTTATTAAAATAGGTTGGAGTTTCCTGCATCTACTCTGACCCAAGAGGCATGCAGGAGTTATCATAACACTTGACAGGGTGTACTGACTTCATTAGGGAATTTTGCTCCTATCCGACTGCACTTTCAACATATGTTCTCATCATATTCATTTGACACACAAATTTTGAGCAACTGGGAGTCCCAGAGGAGTCTCTTTGAAATTGAAGTTTGAAGGATGGTGTCACAAATTTAAAGAATTCAGTTACAATCCTGCATAATGTAGCATAAACCAATTATTTAACACCTAGAGTCATAGTCAACATAGTTTCCTATTGAGCTTGCTTGGTTGACACCACAGTTACAAAACTTGGCCATTTTTTTTAAAACTTCAAGTCCCAAGCTCAGTCTTGTTGAGTCACATGCTGAGTCGGCCCAAACGAATCGTTCGGGCTCGACTTGAAATTTTTAATCACCCAATTTTTCTTACAACTCATCAGACCTGCTGACTCACCAAAATTTGCCAAAATCGTGGGTCCCAAGGGAAAAACTAGGCTGTGGGAAGCCCCTTCGACCAAACGGCAGAAAAGGTCAGTCTTTTGTTTTTGGCTCATTTGCTATGATAGCGAGAGGTGAAGGGAGGTCAAGGCGGCTACAATAAGCAATCATATGCATTGTCAAACATATATCATTCTGAGTGTTCATGAATCTGATAGGCACCCGGCATTATATCACCCATGTAGTGCTTCCAGTTATAAGCACAATTGGAGTATGTTTGAGCACACCATGCAACAAAAGCTAAATGACCTTTGTGATTGTCCATTACAACCTTCACCTCCACCATAAACAAATATTGGGAAGTGATTTTGAGACGATTGATTTAGATGAGATTGATCCATCATCTATGTGGATCACAAAGCAGGAACAGCAGGAAGAGCCCCTTTTTGCATGGAATGAATTCGAAAGAATAGAGCAACAGGCACATGGAAAGGCACAAGCACAACAAGAGAGGGCCTGATTTGAGCAAAGCAAAGGGTTGCTCAGAGTTCCTCAGGGCCTGATGCCAAAGCCATCCCAAGCAACAGCCTTGGCGCCCATTTAGCCTCTTCACCAGACAAGTTTGCACCAACTCCACTGTGGCACCACAACCCTGCTGGCACCATAACTGCTTTAGCACCAAGCCTTTGGTACCCATCCAGACACGATGAAAGTTGTTGGCACCCATGCAAGTATGACAAACAGCCAACAACCATCACATGCGTCACCATGAAAGGTCATCACAGTTGTTTCAAGCCAAATCAGCCACTTTCCCACTTCAAGAAATGACACCTGGATTTCCTAAGGAACAAAGAAACAGATTCTTGGTTGTTTCTTGGTATTACCAAAACGCATTGTAAGCTGAAAGCATTTCACCTTCCAGCTTCCTTTGTAACATTGTACATTATATAAATGCAGTTTAGGACATCTTCCCTTCTCTATTGGGAAACCAAGAACCCAAGACTTCCTCTTGCTTTCTATTTCGTTTCTTTTTCCTATTACTGCACCTTTGCAAATTCAAGCCGATTTTGTCCAATTCACAGCCTAGCCGAATTTTCCCAATTTTTGCCAATTTTTCCAAAAACTGTGATATGCATGAAAAAAGCTTTTTTTCAATAAAAATTGCCGAAATTCTCCCTTTTTTTGCCAATTCCTGATTTTTCCCAATTCTCTTTCCACGCCAAATTTTCTCAACTATGGCTACATCTACTCTATAACATTCTCCTGTAATAAGTCTATTGAGGTGCATTAAAGCCAAACAGTACGCCAAAGCTTCTGCATCATCAACCCTCTAGCCATAACCTACAAGCACCACTAGCTAGTCTTGTGGGTTGTCCTCTATGCAACCATCCTGGGCCCACAACTTGCGGATCAAGATCTAGGGGAAAGGGGAAAGCAATTGCTAGAGGCTAGACAAATGAGTTGTAGTGGACCAGAGGAATGTTGAGACCATTTGTACCCTTTTGGTATGATATTCAATATAAAACTATTACCTGACGTCAAATTTTCTTTATTTGATGCTTGTTTGATATATATTTTATTGTTTTATAGTTTAAATGATTAAATTTGGATGTGTATAATGTTAATTAATTGTGACATGCATGGAAAATAAATCAATAAAAATTTGCATTTTTTACCTTTTTGGCCATGTTTTCACTCACAGTCAAAATTGGCTTTGTCAAGTCCAACTCGAGTCCATGTTTCTCAACTATGGTTGAGACTGAGTCACTTCATTCTCCAGAAATAAACAACACACTCCTGGACTTAGTTTTACCACTGTTATACGAAGCTCAAGGTCATGCTTTGTGTTGTCTGCTAAAAACTTTTTTCTCACCTGGCATGAAAGACTCTGCTTTGTGTTGTGTCCTGTACCTTCTTCACTGAATTAGCGCTACCACCTGTTTGCATGGTCTCTATTGTTTCCCTATGCTGTGATAACTGATCCAAATACCTACAAATTCAGTTACACCAAATTTTATTACTTATGACCTATGGGAAAGATTTCATCAAAACTGAAGAAAAATTCCTCAGCTCAAAATGTTCAACCACCTATTTCAAAAATTTTGGGAAAATTTTCTCCACCATAATCCATTATTTATTCTAATTATTGGGAACTGAACTTGTAACCCCATTGTTGCTCAGCTAAAGGTTGAGTATCGTCCTCTTTTGATCATGACTTAATATGTTGACGCAGGTTCTCCAGTTTGTCAAGTAAATTTTCCAAATTTCTGGGTTCATGCCCAGGTTGAGGAGAATTTGATTGGCAGGTCTCCATTGAGATCCCACTTATGTAAAATTTCATCCGTAAATCATGTGGAATTGAATTCATAAATAAAAATTTCAGTTGTTTCACTCCATTTTGTGGAAGCCCATACCTATAAATTCAGTTACCTCACCAAACTTTAATACTTATGACCTATGAGAAAGACTCCACCAAAATTGAAGAAAAAATCCTCAGGTCAATTGATTTTAGGAAAAAAATTCAAAGATTTTGGGAAAATTTTCTCCTCCATAATCCATAATTCATTCTTCTAATTGGAATTTGAAATTTTAACCCCATGTTGCTCAGCTTGAGTACCCTCTTTTGCTCGTGACTTAGAATGCTGACCCAGGTTCTCCAATTTGTCAAGTAAATTTTCTAAATTTCTAGGTTCATGCCTAGAATGAGGATTTGAATTTGATTGGAAGGTTCATACCTTCCAATAGAATGCACTCATTTATTGCTGACCATAACACATTCTTCAAAGTTTGCATTTTGGCTTGTCATTTTAAATTTCGATTGTCTTCATCATATTTGTTGTTTCATGTTGCACCTCTACTATGTTATTTAATTTTGCTTTGACATTGCCCTGCTCTTACTAAATGTTTGACTTGAAAACATTTTAAAAGATGGAACTCATAATTTTTTTAATATAATTTGGATTTTACTGCACTTGCTCTGGGACTATAGGCATGCAAGACTTATCATAACAGCTTGGCAAAGTGTGTTGACTTTCAATAAGGAACATTACTCCCATATGGCCTGGAATTCAACCTGCATTCTCATCATATTCATTTGACAGACCTAACTTTTGAGCACTCCGAAGTGCCAAAGGATATGCTATGGTACCTAAAGATAGGTATATGGCGATATGATATTATATTGTATATGGGTATTATGGATAGTTGGCATGGGCCACACATAACCCAAGGTTGATTATATTGTAATATTATATTATAATAATGAGTTGGATAAGGGTTTAGGAGTCGGCTAGGGTTAGGGTTATACCCTCCCCAAAGTAGCATTAGATGTTGGGTATATAAAGAAAGGATATTATCATTGTAAGGAATCATCATTCGTATTGATTATTTTCTAGTAATCATCTTTCCTTGCAGAGTGGCCTCTCATCTTGATAGATCTTGTCGAGTTACTCTTTCTTTAAGGAGTATTATTGGTGTTGCCCTGCCTTAAGGGTATTATCTTATTGTGTGGATTGTTATTGTGGACAATTATTTGTGGATGAATCATTTGATATTTCTACATATATTGTGAATAATTTATGTTAATAAGAAATGAAGTTTTGTAGCAAGTGGTATCAAAGCGACAATTTTGGATTGCAGAATTTGGGCATTTTTTTCAAAAGACGTCTCATGTTCCAAGAGCTATATTTTTGCATAGAGTGGTCCGATTCAGATAGTTCTTATGCCATCATGTTTAGAATTTTAAAAGCTATGAAACAAGTGGTCATATGAAAGAATTTGAGCAATATTGAGGGACATATAACCCTATGAAGTCAATCAGCCTGAACGAGGCTAAAGACTTTTTTCAAATCACATTTTTCAAGAAAACAAAATTTGAGACATTAGTCTAGGTAAGCAAACCATCTGTTGTTTGTTGTGTTTTGAAGGAGGTTTATGGGTCTACTTATTTACATGGAATTTTTTACTACGAGCTATTTTTTATAAACCCTAGTTTTCATTTTTATTTTTTTTATGTGAGCTGGAGAGAATGCTAGAGAATGGTGCAAAAGTTTTAAATCCTTATATCTTGTTCATTATTTTTGGAAAAATAAGCTTTATTTTTGTCTTGGAGGGGAAGCTCTTACTTAGTGGGGATGTTTTGTTACTGAAAAGAATTTTACATACACTTGGTAAGAAATTTACCATGCATTCTTAAGTCAATGGGATCCATATAAAAAGATAGCCAGTTTGAAGATTGCCATCAAGGGATATGAAGAAGAAATAAAAAAGGGTTCAAGAAGAACAACAGGATTTAAAAAGAGAGTTCAAAAATTTCAAGGAAGCAACAAAAGGAAAAACTAAGTATGACAAAGTGTAGGCCAAAGGAACCACACCATTGGAATCAGCCAAGCCAAAGAAGAGTCAAAGGGATTTGTTCTAAAAATTCTACTATGTAGGTTCATGGATGCATTCAGAAGGAAAAGGTTAATATTTCCATTAACCCTAGCAACAGGTATAATTTCATTAATATTGCTTTGGCTAGAAGGCTGCAGGTTCGACCAACACAAATTAAAGACATACAGCTTGAGGGTGAGAATGTTCAGATTTTTGGAGATTTGAAGATCACCATGGATAAATATGTTTTACAATCATATTTTTATGGCATAGCTATGGATGATATGGATATTATCCTTGGTTGGATTCCTTGGATACTATTAACATTAATGTACAAAATAAGTTCTTAAAACTATGGTACAAAAAAAAAAAAGATAACACTGCAGGAAATTTCTCAGCTTAAGGAGCAAGGATCAAAGGAGAAGCCACAAGAAGTTATGGCAGGGGAACAGATTGAAGAACCAACAAAGGAATCACGGAATCACAAGCAGAGTCCAAGGAAGAGGCAGCAATAGAGTCCAAGGACGAAGTTGTAGTAGAATCCAGGGAAGAAGAAGCAGCAAATTCCAAGGATGCAAGCAGAGTCTAAGGAAGAGGCAGCAATAGAGTCTAAAGAAGAAGCGGTAGCAAATTCCAAGGATGCACGGTTAGAAGAGCACAAGGATGCACCTAAAGAACAGCTCAAGCAAGAAGATCATAAGAAAGAATTTAAAACAAAGGAATAAAAGGTTGGAAAGTCAAATGAAGCAAAACATCAGGTTAAGTTTGAAACATATCGCCACTCACACCATCGTGAGTGGCAACAATCATTGAGGCATGGCATAGGGCATCAGTATTATTATGGACCTACATGGAGTGAGAAAGGCATCAAGTATTGCAGTGCATGGCAGAAAAAGCGCAGTAATAGCAACATGGAACCACAGGGGCAATCATTCTGGATATCAAAGTGCAGCAGCAGAAGCACGGAGCCAAAGGTGCGGATATGGATATCTGAGTGACACAACAGTAGCTTAAAATATTAATGCAATCAAAATCTCATCAAATAATATCTAAATAATTCCTTTACATGAAAAACTCTCTTATCAAAATATGCTCTCTAATAGACTCTTTCAATCCATTGACTTACCCGGCAGGAATTATTTTCTACCAACAGGCTGGATTCACAAAATCGCCTTCAATTATATTCCACAATGCTTTGTTTTTTACTGCTCCTGAAGGCCAAGAAGTAGTCTTCTTGGGTGTAAGCCTCAACAGTCACAAATTAATCCCAAGTAGTTATACCTGGCTTGTTTCCCTCTTCCTTATCTGCCTCTTCCTGCCCTCATTTGGTCATTTGCAACCACTAAAGCATAGCACCTTCAAGATACAACATGGAAAACTGAATTTTTTCGTAAACCTCTATAGGGTTTAATTGTAAAATAATACAACATCTTGCATATCCAGGCCCTTGGCTTAACCACAAAACTTAAAATAGAAATATTCTCCATTAGCATCTTATTTATGCAATTCCCTCCATAGTTTACTTGGTTGTATTGATTACAAGGACTTCCCCTCTCCTGTTAACATTCCCTGAACAAGAGTTTGCTCATGATCATGACATCTAGCCTGCCTTTTCCAAACTCATGGTCTCTGTCACTCATTATCATCATTACTAATCCCCACTCGCCATCACTCTCTACTTATTGCGACTAACAATGTACATAAAGCTTGATCTATTTGTTCCACTCTGTTCCTTAACCTCATCCAAGAGACTGTTTATGAATTCCTCCATGGGTAATACAAGCTTTGATTTGTAGCTGTCTTCTCTATGAGTAAATGAAAATGAATTTGTTGGCAATGTCTTCCCAAGAAAACCAAGAAAAAGCCTTGAATACAATTGTTAAGAACCTATGAAACCCATGATCACTGTACTTGCTGTAAATCCTACAGTACAAATCTTAGGTCTGAATTTAAATTTAAGAAAAAGAAATCTAAATATTGACTGCTAACTAGAAACCTATTACTTTTATATTATAATATTGGAAAAGGCAGAAATCTTTATAAGATTTAATTGCTTACAAATGGCGTAACAGTAGTAATAGTACAATATAAATTATAAGCAATACATAGAAGAGATAGAACTTTGTTGAGTAGACGTGGACACCAACTTGGCCCATGAATGTCTCCAAGAACAGTGTACTCGCTAACTTTTGGTCGGGAAACCAGTTTTTGTAGAACCGTGCACACCAACCATTTCAACCCAAAAACATCCCATTGTAGCTAATGCCCCCAAGCATGTGACATGGTTAGATTTTTATAAAAGTTTTGTTAATTAACAAAAAGTAAGACTAACCAAAACAAACACACTGCCCATCAACTATAAATGACTAAGAACGTTCCAAGTAACTCACATAATGTTCAGGTGACTTAATATTTAAGCAGATTATCTTCACACACTGTAACAAATACGAACCTTGCAGGTTTCCACGTAAAATCTGTGTCACTTGTGTTACTGTTTCCATGTTCTATATTTTTGTTATTGTGCTTCCTCTTGCAGGTGTGGAATCTTGGAGTTTTTCCTAACAGTGTGTTGTATCCTGCTTCATGTTATTTATATACGAATGCACCTATGGGCATCAATAGCTGCCCATTAATGATTTACCATATTTCATGTTTGCTTGCTGAAATTGCAAGTTGTTTAATCAAATTGTAAAACAAATTTAGACCAAGAAAGCTTGCTTTGTTGGTTTCCTCATTATCCTATGCTTATTTTGTTAAGCTGAATTGTAATTGACAGAAAGCTATTAGACACAGGAAAATAGTCCATTGACTGTGGTCCAACAGTAAGGTGGAACATTAAGCCTATGGAGTTTGGGACAATTGGTTGTAATACATGCATAATTGCCAAGCTGTTTTAATACCATTATGTGCAAATGATGTAATAAGGGTGGGGCCTATTTCAATCCCAAATAACCAATTAAAATAAAACAGTAATGTGGAGCACTTACTGTGTCACAACTCAAAACCAAATCCAGTAGGCCCACTCCACATAATAATGCAAGGGAAAAAAATCAAATGGTATGAGCTCAATCAGTTAAATTTCTCAACTTTCAAGGAGGAGACCTAGGTTCAAATCTTGCCAAGCATGATACATGCATAATTGCCAAGCTGTTTTATTACCATTATGTGATCATGATGTAATACAGGTGGTTCCATTTCAATCCCATATAGCCAATTGAAATTTGAAAATAAAAATAAAAAGCAAGGAAAAAGTCTGTGTAAAGACCAAATAAGGATATAATCGGGAACTTTTATGATGTTACTAGATCATCATGATTCAGAGTTGATCTAGTTCAATAAAGATAACTCACCAGCCCATCTTCACTGTATGTAGACACAGTAAATTTCTGGTCATAGGTGTAGTCCTTAGTAAGGAGATCTGCAAGTCATTAATATCATGTTACCGGTTAATATAGCATTCATTCCCTTCAAAATTAACCATACTAAGCTTATAGAGAATTGTGAAAGATAAACTCTTCAGGTGAAAATAATATTTGATGATAACTAGCATATAATCAACTAAAAAGCATGAAGGAATGAATAAGTTAAAAAAACACAAGCAATAGAAAGAATTGCAACAATAAAATCTTGAAGTAATATGGCAGTGCTAACAAGCAATACCAACTCCTGATCGTCAAATTGTTATATGCAACTAATCTTTCCAAGAACTAAAACTGGCCAATCATATTTTCAAAAAATTTGTTTAACTTGCTAAAGACCATGTTAAATTTTTTAAAGTGCCAAAAAGACATGCCACTAAATGTTGAACATGACCCACCAGATTGGCCATTGAATTGTTATATGCAACTAATCTTTCCAAGAACTAAAACCAGTCAATCACATTCTCAAAAAATTTGCTTAACTTGCTAAAGCCCATGTTAAATTTTTAAGAGTGCCCAAAAACATGCAATTAAATGTTAAACATGACCCACCGAATTGGCCATCAAATTATTTTATGCAACTAATCTTTCCAAGAACTAAAACCAGTCAATCATATTCTCAAAAAATTTGCTTAACTTGCTAAAGCCCATGTTAAATTTTAAAAGTGCCCAAAAACATGAAATTAAATGTTACCCACCGGATTTGTAAAGCTATTAGAATATGCAATTTATTTTTAACACACAACAATTACCAATATGCATATAACAATTTGCATCACACCATGATTCACAGGACAAGGCCCATGCTGACCCATCACTGGCTGAGAAAATATCTGCTTGGCTTTCTAATCCCTACACTCTCATAAGTTATGATTGATACAAAAATAATCATCTATATCCTTTCTAACAGGCTAGAGACATTACTACAAAATCCTTGACTGACCATTATTTCTGGCTAGCTTCTTGAGCTTTTTGAATGTTTAATGGCATGATGTTATAAGAATAGTTACCATGTTCAGAAAATTCAGTCCCAATGTACCGCAAAAAAAGATTAGTAAGTTTGAGATTTCAAAAGAGGTTCAGTTCAGTTGGGGAAAAATATAAATATCTAAAATTATATATGAAATTAAAAATATATATGAAAAACATTAAAAAATGTACCAAAAAAATCCATTGGCCACAAAAAACCAATGATATCCAAATTCCTGTGCTGTCATTCCCCTCCTTTCACTGTCGAAGTCCACTGGCTAGAGCTTTCGCTGCTTCTGTAAAACAGCAGCATAGCATGCATAGAGGCTCCAGGTGAATAATCGATATAAGGTAAAGTCATGCAGCAGCGTAGTATATGTGTCAGGTGTACATGTTTTTTGGTTTCAATCAGAATTGTGTTACTAGATTTGGAAGATATTATCAAAAATGTCCAAACGTTGGTCATTTTTTACCTTACACAAACAAATTCAACAAACATAACTGGACTAAAATTAAATTAAAATAAAGGGATTTGCATGTTGATCTCATTTTTTTAAATATATATGAAGTTCTTTATACATACTTATATTTATTTAAACATTTATATTAATACAATATTTAATTTCTTTTATCAACTCCATGTCAAATTTTATAGCTGATTTTTTTCAGTAACATTTTTTTTTATCGTTGTTGAACTCAAACTGAACCCAAGACTAAACCTAATGACTTAGAATAAGACTTAAAAAAAAAAAAGTTTAAATGGTGGCCCAAACCAAATCAGACCAGTTTGGTTGGGCCAAAAAGTCCAAACCAGACCAAACCTAAGCCTGGCTTGGTCGAGCCTGATAACTATGATTATAAGACTGGATAAGAACATGGGCTTCATTTTAGAAGGGATCTCAGAGTGATGCTTTATTGGGCATGTCTGCATTTCATTTCCCAATTGTTCTTTTTAGTATGCTTCATGACTAAGGATATTATCCTACTCTAAAATCTCAACTAGCTGTGCAGAGACACCTATTCTGTTGATGTAGGTGCCATAGATAACTATGTGCCAGTGTCATTTGGGTCTTGATATATTACTGGGTTATTCACCAGGCTTAAGCTTAGTCTAATGAGACATCATGGAATTTTTGACAGGATCTTGTAAATTTCTCTAATTGGTTTTGTCTGTACCTGTAGATAACTGTCATCTCTGTAATAAAATTCCCCGTATTAATACGAAAAGTTTAAACCTCTACTAACTTTAAGACCAATCAGATATAATTCGATTAAAACCTCTGGTCTCTGGAACAATTTAAATCACGTTAAAAGTGGGAAATTTGGCAATGTGTATTAGGCAAATTATATTGGCATGTTTACATGGGCATAAAATACAAACATTTTCACATACACGTCAAGTTGCATTAAATTTCTTTTCTATGTTTTTTAAATGTTCCTAAATTAATTCTATGACATTATAAATACATTTGCATATTTTTAACATCTCAAACTTCATCAAAAAAAAATTATATGTGCCAAATTAGTTTTGAGCTTTATGCTTGTTGAGCTTGAATTTGAACACAAACCTTGGGACTAGATTTTTTTGTCCATAACCGCAGATATGATGATTTGACAATATGATTATCTGAAAGAGACACAAATCTTTCAAAGAGAGGAAGGGTTTCCTTTTAATTTGTTGTGCACTCTTCAGCAGATTTTGCGTCTCCTATGGATTTAAAAAGAATTGTTTTCTATCTTTGATATGTGATAATCTTTAATTCATGAAATTATTGTGAATTTTACATATAAAATTATAAACGAATTCATGATTTCATCCATCACAATTTTTTCTGCAGAAAAACATTATTTCAGCTCTGAAAAAATTATATTTCCTTGTTCTCCCATGCCCCAAGCATCAAGTGATTTGGACACATGATTCACATAAATTGGGCATATGTTATAAATTGTTTAGTAAAAGGTCATCAGTATCTGTATATACTAATCACAAAAAATTCCAATCGCTTAAAATTATTCCTCATTCCAAAGCTCCAAAAATAATGAAAATAAACAAACTCAGATTAATATGGTAGTAATGGTAGCTCATCAATGTGGTCAAAACTAAACTTCCAAAATTTCATGAAAATAGTTGCTCCTCCAAAGAGCCATGGTCCTTGAAATATTTTCTCATCTTCTTTGTTTGTGAAGTACAATGAAAAGTAGCCATGAGCACCGATCATAATATAGATACTACCCCTTGGTTAACAGTGTTTATCAATCTATTCAGTGAGCCATAACACCCATCAATTTCTAAATATTTTTCTCCATGGACTTAAAATCTGTTTTGCATTTTCACTGACTATTGTATAATCTGATTTTGAATGGAATCTATTTGCAAGGCAATGCGGAGTGGCATGGATTTAATATTTGGAGAATTTCCCCTTGACTACAACATTCCTTCAACTCCTGAAGTTACAAAATTGGTGTTGATTGTAACTGTTCGAACTATATCTCAATATAACTAGGTTAATGTGACCACACTCAAAGATGGCTTCCATAGAAGAAGGATGTTGAATTTTGAAGATTTGTATTTACAAAGAAAACTGAAGATCCAAAAGATGAAAATCAAGAATTCAGACTTTTTAAGAAAAATATGTAGGTATCTAGCTATTGCAACTCAATTGAGATGAGAATTGAATCTGTTTGTAAACTCTCAAGCTCGAAACGAGAGTTGTGATTTGTCAAGGGTGGGAGACCCAAGAACAACCTTTTTTTCTCTAGAAACAAAAAAACTAGAGTATGTGCCCCATCAAAATCATTGGAGATTTCAATCTTCAACTATGCAAACCTTAGATTGGATGAAAAGGAAAGGATGAAAATAATTTGTATGGAAGCTATATCCACATCATGTGCATTTGCATGCACCACCTTACAAACCTTAGTCCACTCACCACCATCTAGAGTTGCAAGAAATTTGGCAAACGCATAAATTCTAAAATGAGTCAATTGATAGAAATATTCCTCTAGTCAATTATAATTTGGTGATAAAATGGTAGGGCGAAATGAACAAGGATCACATGAGATCCATATTTCTTGCCCTACTCTATTTAGAAATGAGATAATATGTAACAAAATTTATTTTCAAACATGCTCCTCTACATGTTCATTAAATAATTCACAACCTACTAAATTTATTGTATGTTCCAATAGCATAACCCCTATTTAATTGAAAGTGGAAAGAAAGATCAAACATATCACCATGCTCTTTAATTAGTACCATGGTACAAGGAACAAGTTGTTAGGAACCTATCCTAACACAATCATCATTATGTGATTGTCTAGTGTTAGTGTACGTTGCACCATGCCTAGTGCATATGGGCCCATTATGATGTAACCATTACTTTTATTGTAAGCAAGAGTTAGTTATGATGTAACCATTACTTTATTGTAAGTAGGAGTTAGTAGCTCGGGTCCCCTCTTGCATGTGGACCAACCCTTAAGCATTAGGGTTAGGGTAAATAAGAGTTTATATAAGGGCATAGGTGGGAGTAGAAGGTATCTGATATCTTTCTCGTATTGCATTAGAGCTCTGTTTCCAAGTAGGTTGCCCCTAGAAGAGGCCTACGATTTTTTTCTCTTGATTAATATAAGTGTGTCGTATTTCCAATCAGTTATTTTCTTAAGCACTTATGTTATTTCATTTGCACACTTCCACTAATTCTTGCATTGCTATTGTGGTTATGCTTATTTTTATCTGAAGGTTCCTAACACAAGCACCATCAAAACATGCTCGATTACATTTGGACATGGCAATTGAGGGTTATTTATTTCATCAAAATTCATTTAAAGTTGCATTTGAACTCAATAGTTATCTCACATTATCATAGCCAATTTACCAAGGAAGCACACCCAAGTTAATACCCTGGCAATTCCTATTCCATATCACTTTGTTGCAGCAATTACTAAATGTACAACATAAAGATATTTCTTAAGTGGAAAAATAAAAAACAATATGAACTGCCATAAAACAGGTTAAAGAATATTACAATCAATTGTTTTAATAAATACAAAATCTAATCAAATAGCATGAAATCAAGTGGTTAAAAGTCTGGGCTCTCAAAGCAAAGACCTAGGTGTTAGGTGACATATGCATAATTGTCAATAAACTTTGTTGTAAAAACTCTATGCAGTTTGTTGAAATACCACAATAGCACAGCCATAGTATAATATTGGCAGGGGACTATTTCAATCCTATGTAGCCAATTTAAAAATGTACATAAATACAATTTCTACTATTCAATAGCCCAATCCCATGCTAAATAGTGTACGAAAGGATGCCCTCAGTACAAATTTCTTATCTAGAAAGATAGTTCTTAACATTATTCAAAGATGTTAAATTTTTAAAAATACTCTAAGATGATCTTACTAATCAATAAATATAAAGGTAAAAAAGGAAATCAAAGTAGTATTTAACATCTATGACGTCATTAGCCATATGGGACGATGTCGTTTATCAAGTATATGTTAAGCCACCCAAACTCCACTACTCTAGTTAAGTCTAGTGTACAACCTTACCCCTTTCTAAATTCGAACCTTGGACCTCCTATTTAGAATATCAAAGTCTTCACTATTAGGCCCACTCAATTAGTAAAGATAAAGGTGACTTTGGTAGTTGTAACTCAACCAGCACACCTACTTGCCATATAAGACTTCATTGTGGGAACAAGGGATCAAAGTAACCTTCGCTTTACCTTGAATGCATTGTGTTAAACTTGGATCAACTTTAGATTTCAACGTTGTGATAAATTGACCATTACCAACTTGATAATGTCCTAGACTAAACATATCAAATTCACTATATTTAAGATGAGTGAACTAAAAGAGGGAAATTATGAATCGACAAAGCTAGGGCAAATTTTTTGAAAAGCGAACAATCTTTCAAGAGCCATATCTTTGCATAGAGTTGTCCGATTCAGACGATTCTTGTGCCATTTTGTGCGGATTTTGAAAAGCTTTGAAATGAGTGGTCATTTGAAAGAATCCAAGTAGTATTGAGGGAGATATGACCATGTGAAGACAGCCATTCGAAACTAGGGCAGCGTTAGGGCAATTTTTTTTTAAAAAATATCTCATCTTTTAGGAGCCTTATCTTCGCGAAGGGTTGTCCGATTCAGCTGATTCTTGGACCAATTTGTGTAGAATTTGAAGAGCTTTAAAATGAGTGGTCATATAAAGGAATCCGAGCAATATTGAGGGAGATACGACCCTATGAAGTCAGCCATCCAGAACAAGGGCAATGACGATTTTTCAAGTCGCAAAAAATAAAATTGCAGATATCTATCAACCAAGGTTCAGATGATGGGAGGAGCAATGGAGGGCTAAGGTTTCAATGAGGCAAGACATTCTATCTAGGCATAGAATTTTTCAGCTAAGTTTCTTTTTCCCCTTCTTTTTCTTAGAAATTTTGCATGCAAATTATTTTAGGTTTTTTTCATATATTATAATTGCTATAGGATATTCTAGTAATTTTTAGTAGATTTTGAGTTTTAGTTTCCTTCCCATGGACCAATTTATAGCTAAATCCTTAGAATCATCTCTAGTAGTAGAGGTTAGTGAGAACCTCACAGAGGATCGATCCTCATATCTCAAAGATAGGGTAATTTTTGGTAAATTTAATGGGTCTTGGCCAGGGGCTTCAACCTTGAGAAAATGGATTGATAGGAGTTGGAAGTCTCTAGGAGTGATTCTATCCTTTCTTCCCAAAGGTTTCTTCCTAGCCATTTTTTGTTCCAGGGAGGAAAGAGATAGAATCCTAAAAGGGGGTCCTTGGTTTATGGGAAGAGCAAGACTCTTCCTTACCCATTGGTATGAAGGCTTTGCGCCTAAAAATGTAAATCTATCCCTAGTACCAATATAGGTTAGGATGTATGGATTGCCCATTGAATTTTGGGAAATATAAACCTTTAAGGCAATAGGCAACACTTTGGGAGAATTCCTTGAGATTTCAGAAACTACAAAAGATGGATTCTTGGCTATTTATGCTCGGATATTGGTCATGATTGATATAAGTAAACCTTTACCAGAATCAATCATTCTTAAGTATGGGGGTAAGTTGTGGATCCAAACCATAGATTATGAAAACATATCTTTTAGATGTAGAAGATGTCATGAGGTGGGGCATATTGAAATATCATGCCCTAAGAAGAGTCCAACAAAATCATATGTAGAAAACCACAAGAGAAACTTACAAATGGATACAGATGAGGATGGTTTTCAACTTCCAAAAAATAGGTCTAGATAGATGAAAGTAAATAAATAGTGGAGACCAATAAGGAAGGATATTGGAAGAAATACCAATTATTTTGAGGCTTTAGCCTATGAAGAAAAAGCAGATCAGAGCTTAGAGGACACAGTACAACAAGTTCAAAATATTAACAAGGAACCATCTATTCAATATGATTCAGATTTAAGGATGAACATTCTCGATGAACCTAAGGAATGTGTCTCATCAAATTTTGAAGACTCTCTTGAAGTACCATGCACCATTCAAGAGAAGAAAATTGGTAGAGAAAATGTAATGTTAGATGTTAATACCTCTACCATTAATAAGGAAATACCAAAAAATGAAGTCAAAAGCTTTCATAGTAGAGCCAAGAGAGGATAAGTCTAATGAAAAAGAAAGTTGTGAAAGAATATTGAGGAATAGAATAATAAGACCTACTCCTGATACAGGCAAGGCAAAAAGAGGAAAACCCTCAAATTATCAAGCGAGATCCAAGGAAGCAAGAGCAAATATAGAGAAAGGAACACAAACTAAGTTGGTTGAACTTCTCTTTACCAAACAACAAAATGATATTGGTAATTCACAAGTAGGGCCAATAGCCCCTAATGAGACATGATTACCATCTCATGGAATATAAGGGGTGCTAATGCCCCTCAAAGCAAAGGTGTATCAAGGACCTTTATTTAAGTAATAAGCCTAATATTCTTTGTATCCAAGAAACTAAAATGACAAAGGAAGAAGTTTCCAAAACTATGAAAGTAGTATGGGCAAGATGTGAATGGGATGTTATGGATTCTGAAGGAGTGGAAGGGGAATTCTAACATGTTGGAATCCTATTAGAACCTCCTATGTAACCATTCATAAAACTAGGCATTGGATAGCCTCTTTAGTCACATGTTACTTTGCAGACATTTATTTCATCCTTATCAATGTCTATGGACCTACAACTCAGTCAAGTAGATTAGAAGTATGGAGTGGGATTGAAGCCTTTATGAGAAGTAAATACCAAGAAACCTGATTCATGATCATAGGAGATTTCAATGCCATAACCAAGCTAGATGAAAAATTTGGGGGAATTAGGAAATTAACACAAAGTATGAGAGATTTCTCAACTTTTATTCAAAATAATAATCTATGGGAGGTTGAGTTTGAAGAAGACAACTATACATGGACCAACAATAGGAGAGGCCATAACCTAATAGCAAAAAAATTAGATAGATGCATACTCTCAAATCATTGGCTAGATGAAGGGACTTGTGCTAAAATTAATACCTTGACAAGGATTGGTTCAGATCATTAGCCAATAAGAGTTAAAATGGTGGTAAGTGAATTCAAAAAAATATCATATTTTAAATATGAGCAGATGTGGGAAGACCATCCTCAATTTGTTGATATGATAGCACAAACATGGAATTCTTCAAGAAATAGTGGGTTGTATACACTTCCTAAACAAATTAAATCAATGACATCTAGATTAAAAGAATGGAACAAGAACACTTTTGGAAATATTTTTGAGAAGAAAGAAGAACTAAAAGATAAACTTTCAAAATTCCAAAAAGGTGATCATAATAATCCAAGCTCAGAGGAAAGGGAGTTGCTTAGTGAATATCATAATATTTTGAGTAAGGAAGAGAAATTTTGGAGATTAAAATCAAGATAAACTTGGTTAAAAGGAGATAAAAATACAAAGTTTTTCATAGGATGGCAATAGTACAGAGATCAACATCTAGAATTAGTAGAATTAAATCAACAGAAGGGGTTTGGATTGAAGACCAAAGTGAAATCAAAAAGGAGGTAAGTTTTTTTATCAGAATATTCTAGGATCAGAAGAGTTTGAAGTTCTTAATGATAAACTACTACAAGAAGTACCTTCAATTATAACAAATGAAGACAATAGGAAACTAATGGAGCCTATTACTTTAGAAGAAGTTCATTTAGCTATTTTCTCTTTTGATAAGGATAAATCCCTAGGTCTGGATGGGCTCTCTACAACATTCTATCAACATAATTGGGATATAGTGAAGGATTATTTATTGGTGGTAGTGGAACAATCTAGGGTAAAACAATACATTCCTTATAAATTAAATGCAACATATCTTACCCTAATTCCAAAAAAGAAGGATGCAAAATTGTTTGATTCATTTAGGCCCATAAGCCTATGTAATATGGCATATAAGATTATCTCCAAAGTGATGGCAAATCGATTAAGACCTCTATTAGACAAAATTATTTTAGAAGAGCAAGGAGGATTTGTGAAAGGGAGACAAATTCTAGATGGGATCATAGTAGCTCATGAAGTTATGCATTCAACAACTTCAAGAAAAGAGAGAGCAATGATCTTAAAACTTGATATGAGTAAAGCCTATGATAGGGTTAAATGGGATTTTCTTTTTGCAGTATTAGAAAAGTTTGGATTTGGTAAGAAATGGGTCAGATGGATTAAAGCTTATGTCTCTATAGTTTCATATTCAATGTTGGTCAATGGGTTAGTAACAGAATCATTTAAAGCCAAGAGAGGTCTTAGACAGGGAGATCCTCTATCACCATATTTGTTCATTATTATGGCAGAGGTTTTGGGTAGGAACTTGAAGAAGGCTAATAAATATGGGTTGATAAGTGGTCTTAAGGTTAGTAATAACATTGACAACATCACCCATCAATAATTTGTAGATGATACAACCCTTTTTGGGAGGGCAAGGATAAACGAGGCCAGAGATTTGAATAACTTATTAAAGGAATATGAAAGAGCGTCAGGGCAGAGAGTTAATAGGACAAAATCCAAAATTTACTTCCTAAACACCCCAACTAGAATCAAAGTAAGGATATGCAGGTTACTTCAAATGGAGGAGGCAAATTTGCTAACAACTTATCTAGGGATGCCCTTATTTCAGGGGAGAATGAGGATAGAATTATGGAATCCAGTTATAAGTAAAGTTCAAAATAAACTACCAACATGGAAAGGTAGATGGTTATCATTAGCAGGAAGAGTGCAACTAATTAAATCAGTCTTACAGGCCATTCCAACTTATTATATGTCCTTGTATACTATGCCAAAATCGATAGAAAAAGTTTAATCTATATTATGCGGTCCTTTTTGTGGTCAGGTTTACATGATAAAAGGAAATTTCCTTTGGTGAAATGGAGCAAGGTGTGTGATGATAAAACTAGGGGAGGTCTCAGTTTAAGAGTTCTTATGGATGCAAACTTAGCTCTTAGGGGAAAAGTAATTTGGAGATTGTACAAAGAGAGTCAAAGACAATGGGCAAGAATTCTTCTAAGTATGTTGAGCCCAATGACCCAAGCTTAATATTTATTGCATTCTCACTTCCAAATGGTTATGCTCTATGGAATGGTTTAAAAAAATCTATTGATCTAGTGATTAAAGGTCTAATATGGGTGGTGGGAACTAGAGAAAATATTTCTATTTGGATGGATACTTGGTGTGATAAAAAACCACTCAATCTAGATCCAATTTTGAAACCATGGATGAGATTACTTCAAGATAAATATGGTGATAGGGTTTCAAACATTATGTACAAGGATCAGGAAGGAAGATACAAATGGAAAGAATATTTTTTTACAAGTATACAAGACATTGATGCTAGGAGGCAATTGAGCAAAAAGATAACAACAATGATTATTCTAAGGGGAGCCAAGGATAAGCTAATTTGGGAGTTGAATAGCTCAGGAGAATACACAACAAGAAGTGGATATAATGTAAAGCACCAACAAAATAGAAATATCACAAGAATATGGAGAGATATTTGGGATAGCCCGAGCATTCCTAAAGTCAAAATATTTGTTTGGCTAGTAGGTCATAGAAGAATTTTATCCTGGGATAACCTTATGAAAAGGGGTTTTCATGGCCCCTCACAATGTGTTCTTTGTAAAAGGGAGGAGGAGAGTATAGACCATCTCTTGGGACACTACTCAATAGTATAGAATCTATGGCAATGGATTCTTAATATGTTTGGTAAATGCATGGTGATGAATAGAAGAATTGAAGAATGGTTAAAGCAATGGCAGAGCACTTTTAAAAGTGAGGCTTTATAGACAATCTAGGATATATCAAAAGATACAATACTTTGGACTATATGGCTAGAAAGGAATAGAAGAATATTTAAAGGAAAGAAAAGTAGTTTAGAGGTAATGAAAAAGAAGATTTGTTTAGCCATAGAGGAGTCTAAACCAACCCTATCAACTCACCCAATCCCTAATCTAGAAGCAGAGAGCATTGATAGATGGAGTCAAGTCATCAAATAGAATTATGATGTTGGGTATAGGAGAAACAAAAAGAAGGCAAAAAATATAAAGTGGAAACCACCAGATGTGGAGTTGGTCAAATTGAATTTTGATGGAGCATCTAAAGAAAATCCAGAGGAGGAGGAATAATTAGAAATAATAGAGGAGATATTTTGTCTCATTATGCTTTCAATAGTGGATTTAAGACAAATAATGAAGTTGAAGCTTGGGCAGCTTTGGAAGGGTTAAAAATATGCAAACAAATGAAATGGAACAGAGTATGGATGGAAGGTGATTCACTCATAGTAATAAATGCAATTTTGAGGAAAGCAAAGGCTCCATGGAACATACAAGAGATAATTGTGGAAATTCAAGACCTTGCTATAGAGTTTGAAGAAATCAGGTTTACACATACATTAAGGGAAGGAAACAAATGTGCAGATAGGCTAGCCAATAGAGGGGTTTTAATTGAGGATCATGAAGTTAAATTCTCTTTTCCATGGTTAGAGGAAGTAGTAAGTTTAGTTAAAGTTGACAAGAAAATGTTGATTACCTAAATCAAATAATGATTAAGATTTACTTTAATGTTTTTCATTGGTAATATTTGCTTTATTTTATAACATTAATGTGTTTTCATATAAACTATTTATTACAATTTTTGTGGTTGCACTTATGCTTCAGGAAGGAAACTAGCAATCCAGATCTGGTAAAGCGGACTATGATAGTGCGATGTTTTGGAAATATTACTCTACTAAGATGCAATGCATAGATAGTAGAGGTGGAGTTTTGGTATTGTGAAGGTTGTTGTAGGAAAATGTCAAGAAGGATGCTGAATTCTAGAATATTTGTATTCACACAAAAAATTGAAGAAGATCCAGAAAATGAAAATCAAGAATTCAGACATTTTATGAAAAATGATGTAGGTATCTAGCTATAGCATCTCAATTGAGATGAGAATTGAATCTGTTTGTAAACTCTCAAGCTCTAAAGGAGAGAGTTGTGGCTTGTCAAGGGTGGGGGACCCAAGTACAACCCCTTGTTCTCCAGCAAAAATTAAAAAAAAAGATTAGTGAACTAAACAAATGCCTTCCATATTCTCGAGGCTTAGATGTAACACTCACCAAGTGCGAGTGACCATCGAGGATTTCAAATCAAACCCACAAACAAATTTCCATAGCTGCAACTACTCCACCTACAAAATAAACAATTTCATCCCTAGTCACATCCAACTTCCCAATACTCACTCCAATCTGCCAAATTTTTTTCGTGTTCATCATTTTTTATAATTTCCAACCACTCCATACAACACATCTTCCATGAAATCCAACACAAAACTCCTCCCTCATTTACTAGTTCACTCAAATTGCTCACAGATTCCCTATTAATGGATCTTGGGAACATTTGATGTTGGTTATGAATTGCAGATCTACGTTCCCCAAGATTCCTCATCATTGCAAGTGACTTTTCATCCTAAATATTAGACATGAATTTGAGAATCCATCTAAAATTTCTTCACCATAGACACTTCAACTCCATCTTGGAGTCTTTCTATTCTTCTCCTTCAAACACTGCCTCCGCTCTGATAATGATGGAAGCAGCTTGTAAACATTATTGCAAACAAAGGATCTCATCAAGATAAATCATGGGGTGGAACGAAAATGCTAGCAAGAATCTTTCCTAATCTAAGAGGGGTTGCAATGTTGCATCTGAGATTCTTCACATTTGATTGTTGTGGTTGAGGCAAGTTTCAGTGCTCATTTGAGTGCAGATGCTGGTAACATATAGGTCATACTTCAAGAGCCCTAATGTATTGCATGTCTTAGTCTCTTTGTGCTGAGCTTATGAAGCTGTCTGGTTTTGGACATGGCCACCCATGATGCACATATCACTAGAAGATTTGTATATTTATGTTAGGGACTAGGGGTACTTGAAGCTTTTGATAGGGAACCATTGATGCCACATAGACTACTAAGATATACATATCAAATAGCTGTTGAATAAAATAGAAGTCATACACTGAGCACAATTTGGAAATCCTTTATTCTCATTTGGGTCGTTTTTAATGTTTCCTTTGGTTTTAAGGGTGGGAGACTTAATTAAAACACCCATTTACAGAATACAAATAAAAAGATGACTGAAAAAAAAAGTTCATAAGCATGATTCACACAAGCCAATAGGGGGCGTGTGTATGATAACTCCAAAGTCACTTGAAAATCTAAAACAGAAGTGGCTTGCATTATACACTGATCAGAGTTTAGGATTCAAAATTTCTATTTATTAGCACTCTGCAGCAACAAAGCAATTTGCACACTTCTTAACAAGCAACATTTAATTGCTTTTATACTTCGATTGCTTTATCAAATTCTCATTTCAAAAAGAGAGACCAACCTTCCAATGAAGCTAAATTGTATATGAATAATCCAGACAGAAATAGATTACAGTACTATAAAATAGATTGAAATAAACACATCTCCATTGAATGCACAAGAAGGAACAGTCGCTTTTGATTTTCTTAAGGTGACTGTTCTCCATAGCCATTTGAGGACTTCCCATTTCATAGAACTTCTATTGATTGAGAACCATATCCTTTCATATGTTGCATTTAGATCACTCCGACCAAAAGTGCAGATTTGCTTTTGTATAAGAATCTCAATTCTGTTTATAAGTTTGCTTACAAAATTACTAACCAAATTTACTGGTTATTATCCAATCATCCTGTTTCTACTCGCATACAGCTCTAAGTTATGCTATCTTGGTTCACAACCTCTAGGAAGGTAATCAAACAAGGGGAAAAACTTGCAAGAGACCGTTTAGATTTAAATTGATAATCACATGCAAGATTTAGAGTACAATACTCACTCCAGCAAAGCCCTAACCTATGAAGGGCTAGTGGCTCAGCAGTAGAGCACCCAATAGCGTCAATGGGAAGTCCTGGGTTTGAGCGCTACTTAGTCCACGTCTTAAAACAGATGCATTCCCAAAAGAACTAATCAGCACTAAAATCTAGAACCAACAAAATATTTGAGATACCAAATACAAAAACAAAAAATTTAAAATTTTAAAAAATAATAATAGTATCTCACTTTACCATAGCCCTTTGGTTAGGAAGCAAACCTTACATACTGCTGAAGGTCTCATTGACTTGATTACCTCCACCAATTCGATTCCTCATGATTAACTTTGATGAGTTGCCCAAAAAATTCAGTAATTGTAGAAGGGTGCAATTATAAGAAACGATCAGGATTAACCTTTAATACTGTATGTTTAAATTCTGTTTGAAAACAAGCCTGAGAAATACTATAATATAAGGAAAGACCTCAAAGTATTATCAGTTTACCTACAGCAAATGAAATGATGAAGGGATTTGGATTAGCTTTTGAACTGTAACATTACTGTAGTGTAACAGCCTAAGTAGCCAGATCCGTGGTCATTCCATCATGTTGAGAAAAGATTCATTATTGTGGAAAATTTGTTGGCAACTTATGAAGTACATTTTGTCACATGACAGCAATAATGGAAATCCGTTTCAGGAAATTGGCAAGGAAATGCTAGATGCTTTGGCACAACTGTATTTGAATCAAAATCAGGTCAAATAGGTATGGGCGAAATAACTAACTATGAGAATCCTGGAGAGAGAGTAAATAAGCAAAATTTTAAAAGGCAGGAAGCAGTCACAAATGGTGGTTCACTTGGCACTAGGACAAGCTCAATGATTTGCCCTTCCTCAATGATTCATACTTTTTTAGTTTGAAGAATAGCCACTTATCTTTGACTTGAAATGTATACCACATAAAAGTCAGCATAGCTTATATTACCTTGGGCATAAGAAGAAGCAAAGATCTATTGGAATATATTTTACTGAAATGTATTAAAATCAAATTCCAAAAGCTTTCAAAATCTAAGCATCCACAAATAACACAGCATTGAACATAATAACAGAAATAACTATTGATCGTGAAATTTCATAATAATTAAAATGTGTAACTACTACCAACAATCAATTTATTTATTAAAACTTTCACTCAATGTGGATGATGGTTCAAACTTCAAAACCTTTCTGATATATTTATTCAAAATTCTAGTTAAACTCAGCATCAGGATTTTAACTTTTAAGCCTTTCAGTTTAATACGTTGTATACAAGTTCCATTGGTATAAACATTCATTTCCAAATGCAAGAAAAAATAACATGAGCTCAAAGATGATTATCAGGATTCTCTAGATAATCTTCACACTTCTTAATGCATATTCTCCATGCAAACTTTTGGCCAGTACTTTTCTGCCTTCTTAATAAAAATTGCGATCCAACTTGTCGAGCATCTATGTAAAAACAGACCATTCTATTCGCATATAATATGTGATTTATAAAATGATGAAATGTTTCTTTAACGTCCTTTAAGCCAAATTGGTAAATAGGACCCAACAAAATGTATTAATATATGACTTCCTATGGCCATACAATTTTAAAATAAATTCTCTAATAGTTCAAGAATTTGAGTGCAATGTTTTTACGATACAGATGAATGTACTTTTGGCCAAAAAATTCTCCATTTCTTAATAGTCACTTCGATACAAGTTCAAGTTAGAGATAATGGAAAGCGAAATTGCAATCGCTCCTCTCCCTACTTTTTGTAGGAGAAAGAGTATGTAAAATATCGTTATTTATATATAGTTAAAACAAAGGACTAAAACCGTCTCTATCCATGGCAGATTTTGGAGGCAACAAGTTGTGACGGATGGAGCAGCAAGGAGGAGGAGCGAGAGGTCTAGGGGCATCAAACCCTAGGTGTGGGACTTCAGAGGGCAGATCAGCAGTCGCGGCAGGTGGGGGCTCCGGCGAGATAGCGAGGCCCCCGGGCGGAGGATGTGGACAAGGAAGTTCTATTGGAACCGGTCCAAGGGCGTTGGGCGGATGCGGTTGAAGATTTCTACGAGGGGGACCGAGGACTCTATGCGTCGGGATCAAAGGAAGACCCAAGAAGGAGACAAAGAGAAACATGGCAACTGGAGACCTTCATATCTTAATGCTCTTCGCGGTAAGCAAAAATTATCCGACTCTTGTTTTAATCTAAAATCTGTCAATGGTAGGTTGCACATCCCGGATTCCTTAGCTCGGCATGTGGCTATGGAGGGCGAGAACATCTCTGGTGGCTAAATTTATGGGGGTGAGGCCAGACATGGAAGTCATAAGGAGATGGGCCATCCAAAAATGGCAGCCAAGGGCCGGTATGATGATTAAGGCTTTACCCAAGAGTTTTCTTTTGGTGACATTTCAATGTGAACGGGACATGGAAAGGACTCTCCAAGGAGGTCCTTGGTTTTTTGGGAAAAGGGGCTTGTATCCGAAGCGTTGGACCCCCGATTTCAACCCCCAGACTCGAGTCTTTGGATTTGGCTCCTATTTGGGTTAAGATGCCAGGATTACCTCTGCTTTTTGGAACGAACAAATCTTGGCTGGGATAGCTACAGAGATTGGAGAACTAATAGCTATTGATCCTGCAACCTTGAGCAAAACAAGACTCCTGTCTGCTCGCATGTGTGTGTTGGCGGACCTGAGTAAAGAGCTCCCTAAATCCATTATTTTGTCGTCTATGTTTGGCCTTCATACTCAGGTCTTTGAATATGAAAATATGTCTTTTAAGTGTAGTGTTTGTGGGAAGGTAGGGCACCAGGGTATCCACTGCATTTCCAAGAACCAGCCCCCACTCCAAAATACTGATCCTCAAACCCAGAATAATATCCCTCCCCCGTAGATCTCCATTCCTACCCAACCTGGGCCTCAAGGACGTGGAGCTCGAAATCCGAATATCAGAGACCATGTTCGCCCTATTGTAAGCAAGAGGCAACGTTTTAACCCTCCTCCCAAAAATTCCTATGCCCCAGAAACCCTCTCACGGGGGAGCTGGTCCCTTTGATGGGAACCCTCAAGCTCAACTTTGCTCCTAAGATGATACGACAAGCCTCGAGCCAAATCACAAAGGAAAGAACCCCATAGATCAACGCCACAGGGCAAGTAAGTTTGATTGGGTGATACGGGAGGCCTATGGAGGCTCGGTGGAAGTGGTCCCATGTCTGCGAGAGGAATTTATGGGAAGAAATTCCAAGGAGATCAACATCCCGAGTGGAGAACAGTTTTGATGCATTAAATCATTTGAAGGGAGATCGGATGGACAGCCAAGAAGTGGAATGCGAGGTAGAGGAGACTCAAGAGAAGGATTTAGAGGAGAAAAATCGAGAGGAAGGAGCGAGGAAACTAATAATACGAGGCAAGGATACTCGGGGAGGAAGAGGTGAACCACCAAGATCGGTGTAACCCCAAAGCGAGGGAAAAAGAATCTACTAATCAAGAAGCTAAGAGCACGGAATCATCTCCATTGTCAAAAAGACCAGTTAACCTGGAAAGCCAGATTGTTACCCCAAAGACCAAGACTGACCTACCCAAGATGGTTACTAGAAGCCAAGTGAATCCCAAGGAACTTCAACCTAGAGCGGATGTATGGGGATATGGTTCGGTAGGAAGAGGGAAACCTAGCAATGCTGCCTTAAGGCAGAAAGAAGCAGAGCGAG
Organism: Wollemia nobilis; assembly: GCA_028583015.1. NCBI lineage: Eukaryota > Viridiplantae > Streptophyta > Pinopsida > Araucariales > Araucariaceae > Wollemia > Wollemia nobilis. The sequence goes on from JAQPPZ010016676.1 coordinate 2,215,813, forward strand.
GAGTGGCTGATGGCACTCAAGCGGTATTGCTCTTTGGGGCGAAGGCTCGAGGATCCAAAGCCCATAAATGAAGATTCTTTCATGGAATATTCGTGGGAGTAATCCTGCAAAAATAAGAGCTTTGTATGCTCTTAGACAAGAACACAAACCGGATATGATTTTCTTGCAAGAAACTAAAATGGAGGAGAGTAGAGTTATTCCTTTTAAGAATAGGACTTGGCGAGAAGGCTGAAGTAGTAGGCCAAGAGGCCACTTGGAGCAGCGGGAGGGTTCTTGGTTATGTGGAACAAAAATGTGATTGATAGTAGAGTGATTCGAATGTCTAGTTGGTTTATTTGTCTCTTATGTGTGGATAAAACCACGCGGGAAGAGTGGATCTTAACGAATGTATATGCTCCGATTAGACGAGGGGTGAGAAGGGTTCTTTGGAGTCGGCTAGCTAAATTGAGGGAGACGGTCCCCAACTACCCTTGGATTGTGGCGGGGGATTTCAATTGCTACCTTAATCCTGTAGATAAATTGGGGGGCTCTCAAAGAATATCTGCTGATATCTACGAGTTTAGAGATTTTGTTGAGCAACATGAGGTGATGGATGTGGACTGCGTAGATTCTCCTATACATGGTCTAACAAAAGATTGAAGGAAAACCAAATTCGAGATAAGATTAGATAGGTTTCTTCTTTCTCAAGAATGCATGGAGAGGTTTGGGGACTCTTCATTAACGGCACTCCCAAGAATCGGGTCCGATCACAACCCAATTCTGTGGGAAGCGAGGGGAGGACTCTAAGAAAAGATACATCGAGACCCTTTCGATTCGAACTTATGTGGTTCCAACATCGGGATCTCAAGGATCCGGTTGCCCAATGGTGGGACAAAAAGTATAATGGTTCGAAAGCGGCCCAAGTGGCATGTAAACTAAGGAATGTGAAGGCTAACATTAGAGAGTGGAACAAAACTTCCTTTGGCAATATTTTTGTTAAAAAGGCAGAACTAAAAGACAAGATCAATGAACTACGGGAGAAGTTGAAGTCGGAGCGACTTACGAGAGGATACGAGAAACCGGGAGAGGGAGGTCATTAGCCGAATACCACACGATGCTAGGATTTGAAGAAACCTTTTGGAGGCGAGAAATCCAGGCTGCGTTGGTTAAAGGAGGGTGACAGAAATACAAAGTTCTTCCATGTCTCTACTCTTCGCCACGGGAGTACTAACAAAATTAAGGAGATCAAGATGGCCGATGGGTCTAACACCAAAGATATGGAAGACATAAGGAGGGAAGCGGTTGAGTACTTTAAATCGTTGCTAGAAGATGTAAATCCGACTATTGAAGAAGAGGACTCTCTGTTGGCAGCCATTCCACCCCTCGTAGCGATAATCTTAATGGATTCTTACTTAGTCCTTTCACAAAGGAGGAAATCAAGAAGGTCGTTTTTGACATGGATGGTAACGACTCCCCGGGACCGGATGGCTTCCACTGCGACTTTCTTCCGGAAGTTTTGGGATATCCTAGGCAATGATGTAGTGGAAGCTATAATTGAGGCTCAAAAGGACATGGAAATCCCGAGAAGGAGTTAATGCTACTTTTTTAGTCCTCATCCCTAAACTAGTGGGAGCAATGGAATTTTCCAGTTTTCGCCCTATCAGTTTATGTAACACTCTGATGAAGATTCTCACAAAAACAATCGCCAATAGGCTGAAGGTTATCCTTCCTTTCATCATTGATATGAACCAAGGTGGCTTTGTGAAAGGGCGACAAATATTGGATGGTATCATCACAATTCATGAGGTTATTCATTCAATGGTGACTAGTAAGGAAGCAGGTATGTTACTAAAGCTTGATATGAATAAAGCCTACGACCGGGTCTCATGGCGGTTCCTCACCAAGATTTTGGGTAAGTTTGGTTTATGTCCCCAGTGGATTAAGTTGATTTTTAGTTGTATCTCTACTACAAGATTTTCTGTCATGGTGAATGGGTCACCCTCCGGTTACTTTAAGAGTGAAAGGGGGTTGCGACAAGGAGATCCTTTGTCTCCATACTTGTTTATTATTTTAGCGGAAGCATTGGGTAGGAACATTTCAGCGGCGGTGGCAGATGGTCAATTGGAAGGTTTTAAACCGGCCTCAGCGGCGAGGCCGGTGTCTCACCAACGGTTTGTGGATGATACAATCATTGTGTCCAAAGCCTCGGTGCCTCAAGCTAGGAAGTTGAAGAGAATTCTAACCAAGTATGAGACAGAAGCGGGACAGTACATAAACTATAAGAAGAGTAGCATCTATTTCTTTAACACGCCTGGTGGGAGGGAGGAAAGAATAGCTAACCTCTTCGGTTGTGGAAAGGAGCTTCTACCGGCAACTTATCTAGGCATGCCTATGTTCGAAGGAAGAATGAAGGCTACTTTGTGGAACTCAGTCATTGACGGGATCTCCAAAAAGTTAGCGGGGTGGAAGGGCGGCCTTCTCGGCTCCGCGAGAAAAGCCTTATTAGTTCAAACTACTTTACTGAGCATTCCAATTTATTGCATGTCTCTATTTAGAATGCCTGCAAAGGTCCGAGCTACATTGGAGCTAATTCAACGCAACTTCTTGTGGTCAGGTTCAGAGGAGAGAAAGAGAATTTCGTTGGTAGCATGGAATCAGGTGTGTGCAAGCAAGGATCAGGGGGCCTGGGGTTAAAGAGAATGAAAGAAATGAATCAAGCTACGATTGGCAAACGGGTATGGAGATTTATCAATAATGATCAATTGGGATGGGTAAAACTTCTTAAGGCAAAATATATCAGAAATAATCGGGACTTCTGAAAGGTGATAATCTTCCTAGAGGATCCTATTTTTGGAATTGTTTGCTCGAATGTCGGGAGGTAGTCAGGAAAGGCATCAGATGGAGAATTGGTAATGGAAGACAAGTGGACTTTTGGAAAGACCCGTGGTTGGAAGAGGCCCCTATGAAAGATAACTTAGACCTTCAGGTCCTCCAACATAAACTTTCGAAGGAAATGGGAGGAAAAGTAGGGGATTTTATTGCTGTAGCACAGGAAACTTCTTCTTGGAAGAAAATCACAGTTCATAATCTGTCAGAGCAAGAGAAGGTGGCCCTAACCAAACTCAATGATGCTTTAAGGGTGTTCCCGATCATTCCTGGGGGAGGAAGAGACAAGGCGATTTGGGGCAAAACTACAAGTGGGATCTATTCAGTAAAAAGCGCCTATAAGTTAATCCACTCAGGATTCAATGGGTGGACTCCGACTTACGTTATTTGGTTAAATAATTTAACCCCAAAAATAGCTTTCTTCTTTTGGTTGGCGAGTTCAAAATAAGATCCGACAACGAGATAATCTGCAAAGGAGAGGTTTCCAATTCATCAATCGATGTATCTTGTGTGAGAAAGCAATAGAATATGTAAGTCATATATTTCTAACTTGTGATTTTTCTTGTACGAGTCTTCCAAATGATCTGTCCAAATTTCATATAGATTGGAGTCTGTCCAAATAGCATGTCGACTTACGCATACGAGTGGGCTTCCCCCTTCGGGCAAAGCTTTTGACTTGGCTCTGGAAGCTCGGCTTACCCCATTTTTTATGGGGGATATGGAATGAGAGAAATAAGAGAGTATTTAAAGGACGTAAGAAAGATCCCAGGTTATGTGGTAATAAAATAATCAGAGCTTTGAAAGAAAAGTGGAAAACTTTCTTCTTCAAAAATGAGACCATGTCTCTAAGGGAAAGGAGGATTTTGCGGAGCTGGGAGAGGAACTTCCAGGACCTAGACATTACAACCAACCCACGGGATGGTGTCAAGTGGATACCCCCCACACAAAAGTGGGTTAAGTTTAATTTTGACGGGGCGGCTAAAAGGAAATCCGGGGCTGCGGGAGCGGGGAGGAGTTTTGAGAAATGAGGAAGGAAAAGTGGTCCTTGCCTTTGCAGAGCCTTTGGGAACTCAAACAAATCATTTTGCGGAAGCCCGAGCACTGCATGCGAGGCAATGAGAATTGCCGGACTTGAGGGTTATAAGGAAGTTATCTTTGAAGGGGATTAGCTTAATATAATCAAGGCAATTAAGGAGGATAAAGACCCCAGTTTGGACCATATTGGAGCTTATCCTAGAAGCAAAGATTCATAAATCTCATTTGGTTAATGCCCGAATCCAACACACCTTCGAGAGAAGGGAACCGAGCGGCGGATCTAATGGCAAATATTGCGGTTTCTGTTGGGGAGATGCAAATTTGGAAGGATAACTTCCCTCAAGAACTATTGGTGTTGGCTGCTAGAGAAGAGCTAAGATCAAACCTGTTAGAGCATCGGGGAGATCAGAGGGGCTGATGATGAGTAATCCGACAGATGGAATTAGGCGAGAAAAGGCATCCCATTTCCTTGGGGCCCGGGAGGTGACAAGTGTACGAGTACGGCAACCTAGTGTTAGTAAGTGCTAGGTGTTGTTTGGTTTTTGTTTTATCCTGAATAGTCAAGCGACAAGTATAGGATTTTGGACTCTAAGTATGGCTTAATGTGAGTCTTAGAAAGATCCATTTTGTATTTTGATTATACGGGCTTGATGCTAGAACCAGCCCATTTTGACTTTGTAAAAGGTTTGTGGACCTTATAACCACCTCTACCTTATACCAAAAAAAAAAAACAAAGGACTAAAACGCAAGCGCCGATCGATTTTCCTGAGGACATGTTTGAAATTTATTGAGAAATGTTAAGAGATGCAGATGATAAGTGCATTACCTCTGGCCTTCTTTCCAATGTCGGAGAACATCCCTGGTCCCTTGCCCATCTCTTGCCTGTGATAGATATTCAACCAACTTTCTTTATATTTATATTCCCCCTCTGCATAACGAAATAGGTGGCTTATAATATCAGTTCCCCATTAAATGCTCCTCAAACAGCTTCAAAAACCGATGAAACTTTAAAAATTTTAAACAAATAAATAGATAAACCTCGAACAAACCTCTTAGGATGCCAACACGTTAGCCCTTAAACTAAAACAAATCTATTATAAACTTTCAGAAAAAGTCAGATTTATCCAAAAACATGAACCATTACAAAGATCCAAGAAAATTACAAAGAACATTCGTCACCAACTCGGAATTAATAAAAAAAAAAAACAATGAATAACAAAAAAATAGATTTGGCATACCGTAAGAAGGGAAAGGGCTTCTCTCCTCTAGTTTCCTCTGATCTCTAATCTGACTAATGTTATATGCTCTTTGTGTAGATTGGACCAGCTCGGCCTCAGCAGCAGCTCCGCCGAAGATGGGCTTGAGGGATCCAGCTCACGACCTTTTGCACACAAACCGCAAGTAAAAAAATATAGAGGAAAGGGAAGCGGATGGTGCTAGGGCACACTCCAATGCAATGCGATTACAGCGAGTCAACCTTTATCATTAAATCTTATAAAAACAAAAAAACAATGTGAAGATTATATTAGGAAAAAAAACAAAAAAATCTTAAAAAACAAAAAACAATGTTAAGATTATATTAGGAAAGTTCAAATGGTATTAAGCTCAAGCATTACATCCCTCAAGTTTTAAGAAAGATAAGAAAGTTCAAATGGTATTAAGCCCAAGCATTACATCCCTCAAGTTTTTTTAAAGAAAAATAGTTGGGTCTGAATTTTATTAAGAGATATATGGTTGGATTTTAAAGAAAGAGAATTGGGTTTGAATCTTACTAAGATATATGCATCAAGATATATGTACCATGTTGATCATAACAGTCATGATGGTAATGATATGATATAATAGGAACCATCATGATGTTAGGGGTGAGATCCTTATCAATCTCATAAAATCAATTAATATATATATTAGAGAGATTTTTAATTGGAAGAATGTTATACCATAAACTAGAATTTGACGAATAAATTTTAATATTTAGTTAAATGATATTAGTTTAAGAAGGAGATCAAGTTTAAATTTTAAAAAAATGACTTAATCTTTGTCAATGGTCTACCGACAAGGACACCACTTGCATTATCGGTGATGTGACCCGGGTTCAACCCCACGGATATGTATATGTATACGTATTTACTCAATAATAAAATATAATTATTAATTTTTTATAAGAGTTTGGAAAAGAATAACAACATTAAAATTAAGTTGTTATGAAAATTTAAAAAAGAACATGGTCATGATATAATACAGGTAACACCTGTTTCAATCTCATAAAATCAATTAAATAAAAAATATATATACTAAGAGAAATTTTCAAGCGGAAAAATGTTATACTATAAACTAAAGTTTGAATTTTACAAGTAAAATTTAATATTTTTTTTTATTTGGTTAGTGTGAGAAACCCCTACGACCAATGCACAGGGTTGAGAAAGCTTCCCCAACCATAACCCCTCCAAAAACCAGAGTTATGCTTATCAATAAGGAATTTAACATAGTCACCATACACTCACCCCCTCACACACTTGTCCACGCCGCGATTTGAACCTTGGACCTCCCAAATAAGAGTCAAAACCCAAATTGTTGCATTGTCCCCCTGAGATAGTAAATTTTAATATTTGATTAAATGATATTAGTTTAATAAAGTTAAAAAAAAAAAAAAATACAAGTTTGAACTTTTAAAAGAGAGACTTAAGCTTGATCTTTGTCGAGCAAAAATTATTAAGTTGTTTTTTTTGTTATATAGGAGAGTTGGTCACAACCACACTATTTTTAGTAATTGACAAGTGAAGGGTTCAAACCATATGAGTTGCTTCCAGTCAACTTATTTCACTTCATTATTGTTGACCTGACGTGAAGGAGGCCACTAGTCACTCGGGTTTCATACTATTATTATTGATCTGATGCGCACTCAGAAGATTCAAATCAAACTTCTACCTTTGCAAACAAGCTGCCCCAGGTTTGAACCTGGGTGTCTTCTTGGTAAATGTTTGGTCATACAAACACTTACCAATCCACCTAGCCCTTGAAGACTATAATTATTAAATTGTTATAAAAGTTTGGAAAAGAATAACAATATTTTCTTTTTTGAATGAGGTTAATGTGAGAAACCCCTACAATCAACGTTCAAGGTTGGGCATCTCCATCCCAACCATGACCTCTAATAAGGGTGAGAGGTGAATTTACCAATAGGGGTCATACACACACCCACTCCCTCACACACTTTCCCACGCCACAATTTGAACCTTGGACCTTCCAAAGAAGAGCCAAAGTTCGGGACCCTTGCGAAGAATAACAATACTTTTAATATAAGTTTTTATAAAAGATTGGAAAAGAATAACAATATTTTCAGCTAATGTATTATTATTACTAGGTGTGATATTATGTTTTTTTTATACATAGAGGAATAGATAACTACCTTTCCTTTTTAACAACTAGTCGTAGGGTCAAGTTGCATTACTTCTAATTGTAAACCCCTATCTCGCTTGATAAAGGCAACCCAGAGTGAGGGAGACCTTCAATGGCTTGGGGTTGGTACCATCGTGCACACTCCTATGACTTGAGTCAGACTATCATATTGAACATGCCCTTAAGGTTTGAACCTATATCTCCTCTTGGTAAGAGCCCAACGTCTTACCAATCCACCTAACCCTTGGGGACAAAACCAATGTAATTTGAATCGGAGTTGCGTGGATTTCGCATCATATGAATCATGTTCCTCACCTCACATCAACTCAACCACGCACTCACCCTTAAAAGGGTTTATGGTAAACCAGTGTAATTTGAACTAAAGTTGTGTAAATCTGCACTGTACAGATCATGTTCCTCATCTGACCACCCTTAAAAGGGTTTATGGTAAACCAGTGTAATTTGAACTAAAGTTGTGTAAATTTGCACTGTACAGATCATGTTCCTCATCTGACCGCCTTACACCAACTCGGCTACGCACTCACCTTTAGGTGTGATATTATATATAAAATATAGTTTTGTATCGATAGTTTATTTATTTTGATTTTAGTATGAAAATGTGTTTTTTTTTTAATATTTAGTAGTAAATGAGATTGAAACTCATATTACATTTTTTTTGTTACATAGATGAATTGGTTACAATCACAATTTTTAGTAACTGTTAGAGCAGTTGGCAGGGTTTAAACTATCAGCGAAGGCTTCCAACACACCCACCGTCTCGTTAATGGTAACCCAGCATGAGATGGGGACTTTCGGACGCACAGGGTTCGCACTGTCTTCGTTAGTTTAGTTCAACACGTGGCATGAAGGGACTTTCGAACAAGCAGGAAATATATCGTCGTCATCAGTCAAGTGCAACACGCAGAGGAGTCGGATCGGGCTATTGGTTATGCATGGGCACGCAAAGGAGTCGGATCAGGCTACTAGTTATGCATGGGCACATCCGTCGGATTGGAAAAACTCATATTACATTATTATCACCACATAATAATATTACAACAAATCTTGGATATTATCCATGTATGGCTTGGCAAGATTTTATCTTAGATTTCGTCTTTGAGGAATCTAATCAATTGAGCTAATGTTATTTGATGAAAATTTTGTATTTTTAAAGTTTGTTTTAAAATTGATTTTCTTCCTGTTTTATCAATATTATATTTAATATGGGATGTTTTATGGAGATAATTTTTTTATTAAATTGTTTATAATAAGTTGTATATGGTTTATATATGAGTCATTTTATTGAAATGTCAAAATATTACATCTTTTATTAGGGTAATTGGTTTATGTTTTAGAGTGTGTTAGGGGTGGTTGAGTGCAAGTGTTAACAAATCAAGAAGAAGAATGTTTTGACATCCACGACATCAAAATAACCTAGAGGACAAAAAAATATTTGTTATCAAATATAATATGTTATCTTACTTGTTCCTTTAAAAGTGAAATTAACTCAGGTGTTGTAGGTGAGTTGGAGAGGAGAGGGCAATCCTCCAAGGGAGGTCCCAGGTTCGAATCTCCACCCTACCAAAAAGCTGAATTGGATACCCAAAATCCAATTGATAATGTTGGTGTGGGCAGGGCTGGGTGCGACTCCGAGGTGACTTTGACGGTATAGAACCCCTTTTTTGTGGTCTCTCAGACCAAGGCGGCCCCGCAAGGGGTTTTTCTCTTAAAAAATGAAATTATAATTATCTTTTTTTGAATAATTTTGGATTCAAAATAACCTAGAGCACAAAAAATCAATCTTTGTTATCAAATATAATATGTTATCTTACTTGTTCCTTTAAAAGTGAAATTATAATTATCTTTTTTTTGAATAATTTTGGATTTGAGTGTGTGATAAACCCCTATTTGTTCCTTTGTGAAATTATAATTATCTTTTTTTTGAATAATTTTGGATTTGAGTGTGTGAGAAACCCCTATGACCGACGCATAGGGCTGAGTAGTTCATTCCCAACCATTATCCCTCATAAGACCAAAATTTATGCTTATCAATAGGAAATTAACATATAACCATATACACATGTCATGGTTTGAACCTTGGACCTCTCAAAGAAGAGATAAACCCTGAACCATTGCACAGCCCCCCACTTATCAATAGGGAATTATCTTTTTGCTATTGATCTTGGTGCTAAATTATTTTATCTTCTTTATGTTTGTTTTTTTAAGCAATTTAGACAAAAAATTCATTGCCAATGTAACAATATAACTATCCAAATATTATTGTAAGTGTTGCATTCCAATATAAAGTATTTTTTCTTTCCTCTACCCTTGAAATTAAATAGGTACATATTCTCTATTCTCATTTTTCTTCAGGTCTATTTCATTTACCTGTATCACATTTAAGTGAATGTGAGTTAGTCCTCGATTGAGCTATAAATGTCTTTACTCTACATTTGATATTTGCATCTATGTATATTTTTTACGATGCTTGTATGTGGGGTTGAACTTCACAGGGTAATGCACCTTCTTTATTCCTAACTCTTTTGATGATATTGTTACCCTTAATCTTATCCCTACATAGACTTTTATATTGTTGTTGTCTAGGCATTATATTAAACTACTATCCTACTTATTCATCTATTTGACATTTTCTTCCAAGTGTTATTTTTTCTATTTAGTTCATCTCCGACGATAACCTTAGGCAACCTATTTACATCTATATGTTCGGCCTATTTTTTAGACATCTTAGAAGATAAAACATTGTGGTTGCCTCTATGGGAAAAACACTTGTTTTTTCTAGGAGCATTTCATACAAAATCAAAGCTTTTGTTTTGAATTTGTTTATAATTAAGTATTCTTGGATCCTCTCTATTTGCCTCCATTTCAAGCTCAATTTACTGTTGGCCCATACTTCACAGTCATAAAGCACCACTGACACTACCAACAATCAAAATAAGACTTGGATTTTCTTCCAATCCCATTATTTTGCCTTCTTATATTTATTCTACAACGCAAAGAGTATTCTCTAGCCTCTTATTATTATTTTCAATTTGCATGTTGTCAAGATATGGAGGCACATGGAAAGCCTTACCTTTAGAGTGTTTATTCTTAAACTAAATATGTGAAGGAATATATGGAGGCAAATTTTAAAATGAAAAATATGGAAGAGGTCAAGTTTAATCTAGGCAAATCATCTTCATTTTCCTCAAGTAGTAGAGAATCCTTTGTTGCAATAAAAATGAAGGTAGTATTGAATTTATTCCTTACACTATAGTATTTCAAGGGTAACATAATAAAGAAAGTAGGATGGAGGATATTCATTGCTATTTAAAGTTTTTGGGGTAGCATTTAAAAAAAACAAGTATTATGATGGCCCTTGTACTTTATAATTTCCAAGGTAACATAAAGAATAAAGTGTTTTCAATGTTATTTCTTACACTTTAGGTTCTCCAAGGCAACATAAACCAATAGGTGATTAGTCATATTATGAACAATATAAAGAAATTGAAGATATTTATGATGATGAAAGCGTTGGTGTGAATGAAAGAAGAAGAGAAAGACCCTCAAAGCAGTAACAAAGAGAAAATAAAACTCACAGGGAGAAATAAATATCATACGTGTTGATAAGAAGCGTGTTAATACCACAAATAAGAAAAAAAAAGCAATGATGAAGATCATATCTCAAAACATTAGGGGGCATAAATAAGACCTCTAAAAAAATAGTTATAAGAAATTAATAAGTTGTTATAGTCCTAAAATTAATTTAATATAAGAAACAAAAATAATAGTGAGGAATGTAATAATGCAATAAAAAAGATATGGAAGGTTGGTGATTTTTTAGCAATTTCTAGTACAGGAACTTCTAAAAGTATTACAACATTGGATAATCATAAATGGGACAAACAATTGCTAGAAGTAAGAAGTAATTAGGTTGTTAGTATTTTTATCAAAAAGAGGAAAATATCAAAGTTGGAGTCATATATGTATATGCTCCAACTATAATTATTCTTTCTGATAGAAGCAGGTTGGGCTTAAGTTTATTTATGTTAAATTTAATGATGATTCATAATTGTGATCTATGGATTATTGGGGGACTCCAACACAATATATATCCTTCAAAAAGGAAGCATGGTACTCTTGGGTGTTCTAGATCAATGGATGATTTTGCTTTCCTTGTCAGTCCAAAATACCTTTATTTCTTTAAGCTTTTGATATACATGGGATAAGAGATGTATCAAGCAAGCTCATATAGAAAAAAGATTGAACAATATGTTATTATCTAAATATAGTTGCAAATAGAGTATACAAACATCTTAGACATTTTATTAAAAGCAAGATTTTATCAAAAACCCTTCTCTCGAGATGTATCTATTCAATAATGGTCATCTAAAGCCATTTTAAGACCCTAATTTCTTACAAATATTTATGTAATTATGGGATGAAAAAAGGTTTCAAGGATCATTTGTGTATATATAGAGGCTTGTCCAAAAGATGGAAGATTTAGAATGCCAATTTTTTTGGTAACGTATTTAAAAAAAAGGGAGAAAATTAAATCCAAGCTCAATAATTTACAAGATATTACATAATTCAATAGAATAAACTAAGATATGTATGTACAAAAAATACTTATTTTATGATTATCATAATATATTACAAATGGAAACTCTTATTTCTATCCTTTCTTTGGATGGCTCTAGTACTAGAGGTACCTAGTTTAGTTTCACTTTGTTTTGCTTCTCTTTGGTTCGGTCAAGGTATTTTAGTTCCCTTGCTCAGATTAATCATTCTTATGTTCCCTCTATTGAATCTTGTTTGAAAAGCCTATTGGCCTAGAAAGACCAAAGTTGTATTTTGTTTTTTCCTTTTTTTTAGTTTTTTGGTGTGTGTGTTGTTTTGTCTTGTTTTTGTGTTTTTTTTATGTTGTTTTTGGTGTTTTTTAAATTTTGGTATTTTTTTGTGTTTTGTGTTTGTGTGTTGTTTTTGTGGTTTTTTTGTGTGTTTTGTGTTTTGTTGTTTTTTGTGTTTTTTGTTGTTTTATGTTTCTTGTTGTCTTTGTGTTTTTGTTGTTGTTGTGTTTGTTTGTTTGTGTTTTTGTTGTTTTAGACATGCTCTTTGAGTGTGCCAAAGGGGGCAGGCAAGGTGTGAGACCTAGGTGATTTTGACGGAATAGATACCCTTGCCTCCTTGGGACTTATCTAAAAGTGGCATCCCAATTGGGGTGTTTTCCACAAACAAATAAATATATATTACAAATGGAAGAGTTGTCTTGGACCTGAAACTACAAGGAGAGCTCAATGAAGGCAATAGAAATACTAAATTTTTTCATATTTCACCAATAAAATATTTATGTTTTTATCAGATAAAAAATATTTCAACTTTAGATAAAATAAGTATTGAGGAAGAAGAAGATGTTGAGAAGTGGGCAATTATTTCAAAGATAAGTCTATAAGAAGCTAGGAAGGATAATAAGGCTTAGAGAAAGATTATGTAAAATATTCCATCAATTATCACACAAACACATAATGAAATCTTGATGCAAAAAATCTCTATGGAGGAGCTACAAGATATAATTTTATTTTTTCCCAATAAGGCACTTAGCCCCAATGGATTTCCTATGATTTTCTTTCAAAAATTTTGGAATTGATTGAAGAGAGATATGTTGGATACAATTGAAGAGGCTAGGAAAATGTGGTCACAATAAGTGATATCAATGCCACATTTATTGCATTGGTTCCCAAGAAAGGTGAGATAAATATTTTTATAGTTTTTGTCCTACAAGACTTTTTTTTTGTTGGAGAACAAGGGATTGTACTCAGATCCTCCACCCTTGACAAATCACAACTCTCTTCTTTAGAGCTTGAGATTTTACAAATAGATTCAATTCTTATCTCAATTGAGTTGATATAGCTAAAAACCTACATCATTTTACACAAAATGCTTGAATTATTAATTTTAATTTTCTAGATATTTTTCAAAATTCTATGTGAAATTATTCTAAAATTCAGCATCCTTCTTAACATTTCCCTACAACAGCTTTCACAATACCAAAACTTCACCTCTACTATTTATGCATTGCATTTTAATAGAATAATATTTTAAAAACATTGCACTATCATAGTTCATTTTACCAAATCTAGATTGCTAGTTTCCTTCCTAAAGCACAAGTGCAACCACAAATATTATAATAAATAGTTTATATAAAAGTACATCAATATTATAAAATAAAGTAGATATTACCAATGGAAAACATTAAAGTAAATCTTAATCATTATTTGAATCAGGAAGTCAACATTTTCTTGTCAACCTCATTTAAACTTACTACTTCCTCTAACCATGGAAAAGAGAATTTAACTTCATGATCCCCAATTAAAACTCCTTTATTTATTTATTTTTAAAGGAAAAGATTTATTTACTTAAAAAGATACACAACTCTCTGATCAAAGAGATCAAAGTGAACAGAGCATTCTAGAAAACAAAACATGAAAATTTTAAAAGGACCTCATCATTAGAGTCCTCATCATCCTCACATACCACCCTACCCTTCTACTTCTTGATGATTTGGTGACAATAACCAGGGGTTATATTTATAGTTTGATTCGTTAGTGTGTTAGCCTCTTTGTTGAATTCTTGCTTTATGAGTTGATAGGATATTCTGCCAATTATCCTACCTACTTGTCTGATCCTATTTTGAAAAATCTTTAGTTGTAAATATCTAAAATTTTAATTTTTGGCAAGAGTTATTATCAGTTTAAAATCCCCGTAAACTATGACCTAAGTGATTCATTGCTTTGCTACCAATTTTAATTCGTTTTCACATTCAATAGCCTCTACCACGTTAGATGTTGTTCCCAAGCTGATCATTTATTTAAGTAGGATCTCATGGGGTCTTGTAAGAATCAATCCCCCTATCGTTGCTTGATTGGGGTTGGACTTGGAGGCACCATCAAAGAAGAGCATTGAAAAATAGATGTTAGGCACGAAATTGTTTGCTTTATAGCCTCCCTTTGTCAGGAAAGCTTGGATATTAAGTTGGTATATCATTCTTCTTTTTGTGGGTGACAGGTCTTCTTCATATGATTGTTGACAAAAACTAGATTTCACATTTAAGACTAATTCTTCTTTTATCCTTCGTATTAGTGTTATGTTGTCCTTACATTTGCCTTCAAAAATCCTTTGGTTTCAATCCAACTAGATGTTCTATATGACAAAATATGGTATAGAGCTCCACAGGTATTTTAGGAGGGGCTTACTTGCTAGTTCACCTTTATAAGAATTTTTGTTATTCCTAACCAACTTGAAATTGTCTTCAAGCATTCAAACAAAATATAGGAAATTGTTTCATTGTTCTGCATGCACCTGTAAAAAACATGAGGCCCTGCTATACTCCTCTTTTATAGATTATCACCTATTAATATTTTGTTTTGAGAGACTATCCAACTGAATACTTACAGTTTAGGTGGTGCTCGATTTTCCACATTATTGATAGTTTTTTATTAGCAGGCCCAATCTACTGATGTTGGACTCTTAAATGCACTAAGCATTCCCCATTACTGCTAATGCTACCCCAAATACATTTGTCTGGCATTGTAGGATGAAGAGGTCTAATGCTCACCATGTGGGACTTAAAATAATCCAATCTCCTTGAAGCTGAGATGGAATGGGAGGGAAGATCCAGTTTAGAATTTTTGAGGTCTAATAAAATAAGCCACTTAATATGAGTATTCTTTGGTTTTCCAAGTGATTATGCAATTTGATTGGAGTTCTCTCTCTTAATAGTGGATTTTATAGGATCAAGTCCTCCCATAAATTAATTGACTTACCATCTCCTAGTAGCCAAAAAATTATGTCCTTAATTATGCTCTTTGTTTCCACTATATGTTTCTAAACCAACTAGACTCTAGGAAGTTTATCTATGTGTTTGAGCATTTGAATACCTGATTGGTTATTTACATACTTGTTGACTAGTATGCATTGCTATGCTCAATTGTTCTTAAGCATGTTCCAAATAATTTTTGCTCCCAGTGCTTTCAAAACTATCTTCATTTTTTTTATTCTCAGTCCTCCTTGAATTTTATCTTTTGTGACCATATCCTAATTGACCAAGTGGAATTTGTTTCTTTGTGATTGTCTACCTCCCTACCATAGGAAGTTGAAAATGATTTTATCTTCCTTTTAAAAAATAAACTTGAGAGCATGATATACTATTAGTTGGTAGACTAGAAGAGAAGCTAACACTAATTTTATGAATACCGCCCTTCCTACAAGAGCCAACCATTACTATAATTTTGTATCCTCCTAACCATCTTGTTCAATGTTGGGGTTCAGTAGTTTGATACTTTGAGGTGGAATCTCATGGGTACTCCTAGGTATTTGAAGTATTTTTCTGTGCTAGACCGAAATCCTAGGATAGTGCAAAAGAGTTTGACTCTTGTTGCTACAACATTTTATGTATAGAACTATCTCTTTTGAGTGTTTATATGAGCCCTAGTAGCTTGTGTAAACCAATCTAAATATTGCTTGAGTTGTCTAAAATTTTGATTGGTGGCTTCGCCTAGAAGAATGGTATCATCCGCAAATTGGGTGTGTGTTACAAATTTACCTCATGTTGCAACCTCTAATGCTATTATTTTTCTTTCTCTTTGAAGATGCTTAATTAATATTCCAAGAGTCTCAGCTAAAATGTTGTAAAGGTATGGTGATAATGGACACCCTTGTCTAATTCCCCTTGTAGCTTGAAATAAATTTGTTGGTTCTCCATTTATTAAGAGAGCTATCCATGGGTCAACTATGCTCTGCTAGGGTTTGATGAGGAAAAATTGCTCTACTAGGGTTTGATGAGGAAAAATTGCTCTATGGGGATGGTAGCAATTTCTAGAGGAGGTCTGAACAATTGGAGGAATGTTGTGATGGCGTCGGGCCCATCACAGAGCGTGCATGCTAGTGATATTTTTTCATATAAAAATGATTGGAAGGAACAAGATTTTCCATTGCATGCCGGGAATCGCTTGTTAAAGAACAATGGATGTTTGGAACGATGTGAAACTAGGCCGGTTCTAGTGGTTCAACTAGAATCGGTGGTAGAATATGTGGAGTATTTAACCAAACATGCGCTTATTGGTAAATTTATGGGCATCCAAATTTCTCTTCCCTTTGTGGAGGCTTGGGTTAGGAAGACTTGGAACCCTAAAGGTGACATGGAGGTGATGTTGAGTGCGAATAGCTATTTTATGGTGGTTTTCTCTTGTCTTGCGAATCATAAAAAAGTATTTGAAGGGGGCCCCTATTTTTGTAACCAAGCGAGACTCTTTCTTAAACCCTAGCATGTGGGTTTCAACTTGTTAGAGGAGCGACCATCGTAGGTTCCAGTGTGGGTTCGGCTTCCATGGCTCCCGTTGGAATTCTAGAGAAATGACATCTTGCATATGATTGCCCTTCTTCTTGGGAAGTCGGTTGGACCATCACAATAGACGATGGATAAAAAGGTAATCTCTGTTGCTCGTATCTATGTTGAAATTGATTTAAACAATCCTATTCCAGATTCTATTGAAATACAGTTTGGATCGACTACATGGGTTCAACAACTTGACTATGAAGCTCTTCCATTTTGTTGTCGGATCTACCATGAATACGACCACCTACAAAGAAAATACCCTAAGTTTGTCCCGCTCGTGGCTTCAAATCTTGGGCCCTCTCAGTCTACACAAAATTTGGATAAAGGAAAAGCCTCGATAAAGGAAGGGGATCGGGATAAGGAAGGCTTTATTTTGGTAAAACCTCGAAACAGAGGAAGAAGGGCAAAAAGAGACCTTAAGGATAGCCATCCAGATGCTCTGCTCAACCATTTTGAAATACTAGATGATCTTGATCAGTGCATGGAGATACCTGAAATGTCACTACCTGATGTAGATATAACATGGCTGAATCAGATGTCTCTTCTTGAGGTGGAACCTAAGGAATCAGATCTAGGGAGTTTAAATGAAGAACAAAGGGCTTTGGTTATGAGTATAGGTGATATGGTTGGCTCTAGCCCTAGAAGGGAAACTATTTTGAAAAGTGGCACAGATTTAGTTATGCCCTCTCCTACTCAGGCACTGATGCAGTTATCCTTGGACTGCAAAACTCCTATGGTGTTGGGATTGCAACAGAAAATAATTAAAAATGTGCTTCGGATAAGAATATGAAGGTGGGTCAAAAGAAAGACCAGGATAAAATTAATTTAATGGGGAGAGACTTTGGTGGAGTCAGGCTTGGTGAGAACATTGGACTCCCATTTTTCTAACCCCCAAAAATTATTATCCTTTCATGGAATGTAAGGGGGTTGAACAACATCCCTAGACAAAAAGTTGTTCATGATTTGGTTCGTGTTCATTCTTCGGATGTGGTGTTTATTCAGGAGACTAAATTGGCTACTGATAGTATGTTCAATATTACTCCCAAGTTGTGGATAAGGGGTCAATGCCAGTGTATTGGTGCATGTGGATATGCTAGTGGCATTGCTTGTTTATGGGATCCGGTTAAGATCTCTCCTCTTACTTGGATTTCCAATAGATGGTCTATTTCGATGATCGGGCATGATAATGAATCAGGTGAAACCATCCTACTTACAAATGTGTATGCTCCTATTGATTACAATGGTAAAGTGAATTTGTGGGAGCACATTGGCTTTGTGAGAAGTCTGGCTCCCCTGTACCCATGGATTTTGGTTGGAGACTTCAACTCTATCACTTGTCTAGAGGAGAAACGCGGTGGGGTTGATCATCTCGAGCCTTTTTCTTCTATCTTTAGTTCTCATATTTGGGCCCTAAACTTGGTTGACATCAAGCCGGATAATGGGATATTTACCTGGCACAATAGAATATGTGGGGAAGATTCCATCTCAGAGAGACTGGATAGGTTTTTGATCTCCAATTTTTGGATGGGTAATAACAGAAGTGCTAGTTCTATGATTCTGGAGGGTAGGGGATTTGATCATTGGCCTATCAAACTCTCTGCTTTGGAGTTAGGGCTAAAGAAGAATCCTTCCTTTAAGTTTCAACTTATGTGGCTTCAAGATCCTAAGCTTCATGATTTCATGCGAGGCTAGTGGACCAATGGCAAACCTCCTCATGGCACCGCTATGTATTCCTTTATGAAGTGGCTATAATTTGTTAAGCATAAATTGAAGAGATGGAATAGAATAAATTTTGGGAACCTTTCCTTGGCTAAGTTGGTGGCTCTTAGGAGGGTGGAAGAAGCTTCAAGGAAGATTAGATATTAGGGACTCATGGAGGAGCTTCTCGTTGAGGAATCTGAGGCTATGAAAGACCTTGTTGAATGGGAACTAAGGGAAGAAATTTTTTGAAAACAAAAATCTTGAGTAGATTGGCTTCAGGAAGGGGATAGGAACATGACCTTCTTTTATAACTCAATTAAGGCTCACCGTAATGGTAACCTGATTACCTCTCTTGTGAATTCTCAAGGTGCCCTGCTCTCTTCTTTCAGGGATATTTCAAAAGAGACTAGGAGGTATTTTTCCTCTCTCTTCAAGGAGGACTCCCTCTCAGATGATGAGGATGAAAAGCTTATTCTAAACTATATTCCCTCAATTGTTTCTAGAGAGATGAATGAGCACTTGATGGGTCCAATTTCCCTTGAGGAGTTGGAAAATATTGTATTCAAGATGAAAAAAGGGAAAGCCCCGGGCCCATATGGATTCCCGATTGAGTTTTATCAAGAGTTTTGGGAGTTAATCAAATTTGATCTTCTGGAGGTGGTCCATGAGTCCCAAAAGAACAAACAGATGCTAAGGGCCCTAAATGCTACCTTTGTGGTGCTTATTCCCAAAAAAGAGGGAGTGAATTCCTTGGATATGTTTAGGCCTATTGCTCTCTACAATGTTGTGTATAAGATCATCATAAAAATTATTGTTGAGAGGCTGAAGATATGGTTGAGAAAAATCATCTCTAAGGAGCAAGGTGGGTTTGTTGTTGGCCGAAAAATCTTGGATGGGGTTGTTATTGCTACATAAGCTATTCACTCGATGGAAACTTCTAAGGAGAAAACTATGTTCATTAAGTTGGACATGGCCAAAGCCTATGATCGGGTCAGATGGTCCTTTCTTCATAAAGTTCTTGCTACTTTTGGATTTGAGGAGGAATGTATTATATGGGTGATGAGCTGTGTTTCTTCTTCCTCGTTCTCCGTTCTTGTTAATAATGAGTCGTCGGAGCTGTTTGAGGCCTCAAGGGGATTGAGGCAAGGAGATCCTTTATCTCCTTATTTGTTTATCATTATGGCGGAAGGGTTGGGAATATTGCTCAAGTCTCAGGTTAGGCAGGGTCTCATTCAGGGGTGGAAGTGGGATAGTAGTTTACCACCTCTTTCCCACCTTCAATTTATTGATGATACTACTTTGTTGGGAGTTACCACTATCAGGGAAGCTGGCAACATTAGACGGTCTCTTGACATATATCTTGGTGCTTCTAGATAGTTGATTAATGAGGATAAGTCTTCTATTTTCTTCTTCAATACCCCTCCTCTTATTCAAGCCAGGATTGCTCACATTCTAAGATTCTAGGTCGGGACTCCCCCCTTCATTTATCTTGGTATTCCTATTTCATCTCATCCTCTACCTAGATCTTCTTGGCAATCTATGCTTGATAAGTTTAGAAGGAAGGTGAATCACTGGACTGTCAGATGGCTATCCTTTGTAGGTAGAGTGTTGCTTTTAAAATCTTTTGTTCAAGCTTTACCCATTTACAGGTGTTTTGTGCAAACAACTCCCTCTCGTTTCATCAAGGACATGGATGCTTTGTCAAGATAATTTTTGTGGTCTAGAAAACTTGATCAATCTAAATGGAGTTTGGTTAGGTGGGATTCTATATGTAGGCCGGTTCAAGAGGGAGGCCTTGGGTTGCGACAGATGGCTCTTTTTGGGCATGCTTTGGCTGCGAAACTTTATTGGAGATGGTGTACCTCTCAAGATCATATTTGGGCTAAAATATTATCTTGTAAATACTTGAGAGGTATTTCTGAGGCTGAGATCCCTAGAGTCAGCTTGGTTGGGAAAGGTTTAGTTATCTAGGACACTCTAAAAATAGGAGCTAATTTAATAAAGTAGGGTTTATTATGGATTTGCAATCGGGGATCAGATGCTCTTTTCTGGGAGGATTCTTGGGATGGCCACCCTCCTATCTTGACTCAATATCCCAGGTTATGTTCCCTAAGCATTTTTTTTCTTGGAAGTGGGTTGGTCTCATGTGGAGGACTTTAAAAAAATCTAATCTTTTGGAAATATGGAGATGTACAGGTGGAAAGATCCATAGGAATGGCCCTAGGGGGATTGGTCAAGGACAGATATGTGCTTGCTCTTATTCTTATGGGGAGATCCTATTCTTCATTGAGGGGTAAAGAAATTATGGCTTGGAACCCTGATCCCAAGGGAACCTACTTTGTAGCCTATGGTTATCAAGTACTTGATAAGCAAAAATTTTGAGGGTCTCCTTGTCACATGGTGGAAAAAGGTGTGGAATAGATTTTCTTGGCCAAAATGTAACTTCTTTCTCTAGCTGGTAGCTCGTAATAAATGCCTCACTTGGGATAATATGAGGAAGAGGGGATTTCAGGGTCCCTCTTTTTGTGTCCTTTGAGGTAAGAATGAGGATGACTCTTCTCATTTATTTTTCCAATGCTCCCTTACTAGAGACATTTGGCACCATTGGTGGAGTGCTTGGAACCATCCTTGTTTTCATGTGCTCTCCCTAGTGGAGTTTTGGAGTAGTCTGGGTAGACCTTCGACCAAGGCCCCCTTCCTCCGGGTGGCTTGGAATTTGGGCCCTTCTTGCATCATCTGGTAGATTTGGCTCAAATAGAACTGTCACATATTTCAAGGTAGTCATTTGGATGTTCAACAGATCTAGCAAAGGATCCTGTGTATGGTTAAGGAAACTATCCATAGCAAATGTGATGTGGACCCTCTTTTGGACTCTAGGGAGGAGAAGGTACGACAGGCCCTTGGTCTCTTTGGGGATGGTACAAACTCTTCTAGCCCTAGCAGGGTTCCTCAGCTCAACAAGAAGGTTATGAGAGATGGTAGGTGGAGGCCACCCCCTAGAGGAGTTTTAAAAATTAATACTGATGGGTCATCCAGGGGTAATCCTGGACATGTTGGAATTGGCGGTGTTGGGAGAGATTCTGCTAGTGTGGTTAGTTTTTTATTTTCCATTTATAAAGGTGTTCACTCCAACAATTTTATGGAATCTCTTACGATTCTCGAGGCCTTGCAGAGGGGGTTTTCTCTTGGTTGATGTAAGATTATTTGCAAGTTCGACTCTCAAATTGTGGTTAATATTTTAAACAATAAAAGGGTGGAGGATGTTAATTGGAAGTTAGCCTCTATGGCCATTTAGATTCTTAGAATGAGTGAAGAGTTTGAATTTATATCCTTTGTGCACATTCCAAGGGAATGGAATGGGGTTGTTGATTACCTGGCCAAAAGGGCTTCTAAGTTGTTGGATCCTTGGATTATCGATAATTGGGAGAGTCTCCCATCTGGGGACTCTCAATGCCTCTGGGAGTTGATCCACAAGGATGTTCAGACTTAATGTGGTTTGTTCTTGTTGTCTTCTTTGGGTTTCAACCTTATCTGGTGGTTTTAGCCTATTTTGTTGCTTATTTGAGTCCTGGTTGGGAGCTCAGCTGTACTCTATAATCTAGACTTTTTATCAATAAATTTTTACCCCTTTATTTAAAAAAAAACAATAGTATTATAAAATAAATAAAATATTTCCAATGAATTAAATAAAATCTTAATCATTATTTACTTCAAGTAGTCAACATTTTCTTGTTCGCTTCAGCTACTACTTCCTCTAACAATGAAAACAAGAATTTAACTTCATGATCCTTAATTTAAACCCCTCTATTGGCTAGTCTCAAAACATTTTTGTTTCCTTCCCTTAACGTATGTGTGAACTTGGTTTCTTCAAAATCTATAGCAAGGTCTTGAATTTCCACAATTATTTCTTGTATATTCCATGGAGCCTTTGCTTTCCTCAAAATTACATTTATTACTATGAGATAATCACCTTCCATCCATACTCTATTCCATTTCATTTGTTTGCATATTTTTAACCCTTCCAAAGCTGCCCAAGCTTCAACTTCATTATTTGTCTTAAATCCATTATTGAAAGCATAATGAGACAAAATATCTCCTCTATTATTTCTAATTATTCTCCTCTTGGATTTCCTTTAGATGCTCCATCAAAATTTAGTTTTACTAACTCCACATCTGGTGGTTTCCACTTTATATTTTTTTCTTATTTTTGTCTCTCCTATGCCCAAAATCATAATTCAATTTGATGACTTGACTCCATCTACCAATGCTCTCTACTTCTAGATTAGGGATTGGGTGAATTGACAGGGTTGGTTTAGACTCCTCTATGGTAAAAAAGAAACTTCATTTTCATTACCTCTAA
Organism: Wollemia nobilis; assembly: GCA_028583015.1. NCBI lineage: Eukaryota > Viridiplantae > Streptophyta > Pinopsida > Araucariales > Araucariaceae > Wollemia > Wollemia nobilis. The sequence continues at coordinate 2,238,564 of JAQPPZ010016676.1, forward strand.
ACTACTTTTCTTTCCTTTAAATATTTTTCTATATCTTTCTAGCCATATAGTACAAAGTATTGTATCTTTTGATATATCCCAAATTATTTGTAAAGCCTCACTTTTAAAAGTGCTCTACCATTGCTTTAACCATTCTTCAATTCTCTTATTCATCACCATGTATTTTCCAAACATATTAAGAATCCATTATACTATTGAGCACTATCCTAAGAGATGGTATATGATCTCGTCCCCCATTTTACAAATAACACATTATGAGGGGCCATGAAAACCCCTTTTCATAAGGTTATCCTAGGATAAAACTCTTCTATGACCTACTAGCCAAAAAAAAATTGACTTTAGGAATTCTCAGGCTATCCCAAATATCTTTCCACATTCTTGTGATATTTCTATTTTGTTGGTGCTTTACATTATATCCACTTATTTTTGTGTATTCTCCCAATCTATTCAACTCCCAAATTAGCTTATCCTTTACTCCCCTTGAAACAATCATTGTTGTTATATTTTTGCTCAACTACCTCCTAGCATCAATGTCTCGTATAATTATAAACAAATCTTCTTTCTATTTGTATCTTCCCTCCCGATCCTTGTACATAATGTTTGAAACCCTATCACCATATTTTTCTTGAATTAATCTCATCCATGGTTTCAAAATTGGATCTAGATCGAGTGGTTTTTTCACACCAACTATCCATCCAAATAGAAATATTTTCTCTTGTTTCCACCATCCATCTTAGATATTCAATCACTAGATCAATAGATTTTTTTAAACTGTTCCATAGAGTAGAATCATTTGGAAGTGATAATGCAATAAATATTAAGCTTGGGTCATTGGGTTTAACATACTTAGAAGAATTCTTGCCCATTGTCTTTGACTCTCTTTGTACAATCTCCAAATTATTTTTTCCCTAAGAGCTAAGTTTGCATCCGTAAGAACTCTTAAACCGAGACCTTCCCTAGTTTTATCATCACACACCTTGCTCCATTTCACCAAAGGAAATTTCCTTTTATCATGTAATACTGACCACAAAAATGACCACATAATATAGATTAAACTTTTTCTATTGATTTTGGCATAGTATACAAGGACATATAATATGTTGGAATGGCCTATAAGATTGATTTAATTAGTTGCACTCTTCCTGCTAACAATAACCATCTACCTTTCCATGTCGGTAGTTTATTTTGAACTTTACTTATAACTGGATTCCATAATTCTATCCTCATTCTCCCCTCAAATAAGGGCATCCCTAGATAAGTTGTTGGTAAATTTGCCTCCTCCATTTGAAGTAACCTACATATCCCTGCTTTGATTTTAGCTGGGGTGTTTAGGAAGTAAATTTTGGATTTTGTCCTATTAACTTTTTGCCCTGATGCTCTTTTTTATTCCTTTAATAAGTTATTCAAATCTCTGGCCTCATTTATCCTTGCCCTCCAAAAAGGGTTGTATCATCTACAAATTGTTGATGGGTGATGTTGTTGATGTTATTACTATCCTTAAGTCCACTTATAAGCCCATATTTGTTAGTCTTCTTCAAGTTCCTACCCAAGACCTCTATCATAATAATGAATAAATATGGTGATAGAGGATCTTCCTATCTAAGACCTCTCTTGGATTTAAATTATTTTGTTACTAACCCATTGACCAACACTAAATATGAAACTATAGAGACACAATTTTTAATCCATCTAACCCATTTCTTCCCAAATCTAAACTTTTATAATATTGTAAAAATAAAATCCCATTTAACCCTATCATAGGTTTTACTCATATCAAGTTTTAAGATCATTGCTTTCTATTTTCTTGAAGTTGTTGAATGCATAACTTCATGAGCTACTATGATCCCATCCAGAATCTATCTCCCTTTCACAAATCCTCCTTGCTCTTCTGAAATAATTTTTTCTAACAATGGTCTTAATTGATTTTCCATCACTTTGGAGATTATCTTATATGCCATATTACATAGGTTTATGGGTCTAAATGAATCAAACAATTATGCATCCTTATTTTGTGGAATTAGGGTAAGATATATTGCATTTATTTAATAAGTTATGTATTATTTTACCCTAGACTATTCCACTATCACCAATAAAGAATCCTTCACTATAATCCAATTATGTTGATAGAATGCTACAGAGAGCCCATCCAAACCTAGGGATTTATCCTTATCAAAAGAGAAAAGAGCTAAATGAAATTCTTCTAGAATAATAGGCTCCATTAGTTTTCTATTGTCTTCATCTATTATAATTGAAGGTACTTCTTATAGAAGTTTATCATTAAGAACTTCAAACTCCTCTGATCCTATAATATTATAGTAAAAAACCTTACCTCCTTTTTGATTTCACTTTGGTCTTCAATCCAAACTCCTACTATTTAACTCTACTAATTTTGGATGTTGATCTCTATATTATAGCCATCCTTTAAAAAAAATTGTATTTTTATCTCCTTTAAACCAAGTTTGTCTCGATTTTAATCTTAAAAATTTCTCTTCCTTACCCAAAATATTATGATATTCACTAAGCAACTCCCTTTCCTTCGAGCTTGGATTATTATGATCACCTTTTTGGAATTTTGAAAGTTTATCTTTTAGTTCTTCTTTCTTCTAAAATATATTTCCAAAAGTGTTGTTGTTCTTGTAGGCCCAAAATGACCACATACTTAGATTTTTTTTGCAAATTTTTCTAAGTCCTAAAGGATCATGTTCTACCATGTGGCAGCGACACAGTGGATCATACTCTACCCTGCGGTCAACTTGGTTAGACTTGCACTTAGTATTTTTGAAATCGCAGCTCAGAGCATGAAGAAGACCCAATGACTTGTAGTAAGGTTATACCCCGCACGACGTAGAGCAAGGTTCCATCCCCCGATCAGTGCAGTTAAAATTGATAATTTCGCTCTCTAAATCACGGTCCATAGCACAAGTTCTACCCTGTGTGGGCAACGACATGTTCTACATTGCATGACTTAGTGCATGGTTCTACATTGCAATCAACATGGTCAAATCCAACAAGTTAGCAATTCAAGATGTGACACACAACAAAGGTTCTATCCTGCATGAGCCAGTGCATGTTCTACATCACGCGGCTCAGCGCAATGCTCTACCCTACGGTCAGCATTGGTCAACCTTGCACGTTAATGGGTTGTGATATTTTTTGAGGTATGGTTCTACACCACGACCCAAAAAAATAAGAAGGCTATCTTAAGGCTAAGAGGAGTGGGCCAAGAAATTGCTCTACCCCATGTGACTCATAACATATTTTACATCTAAAGTAGTGAAGCTTCCCTTGCTCCAACCCACGGTCAAAGAGGCCAGCTTTTTCAAATAAGACTTTCAAAAAGCGGGCTATGACATGGTTCTACACCATTGAGGAAACTAAAAAGGAAGAAGTGACATTGGTTCTATACCATGGGTTTTGTTCATGAATGGGCACATCGAGATTCTAATACATTAATATCAACCATTCATAAGGCGATCGATTGCTCGTACGCTTTGTGCTCTAAAACACATGTAAAAGCAAAAAATTGACTTAGCACAAATTGGTTGATCATTGTTTGAAGGCTTTTGAACTAAAAGAATAGGAATATGAAGTAACAGATGGATCAAGAACCACGAGGAGATGTTAATTGTAGATCTATAATTTGATATCATCGGCAAGAATGATGAATGGTCTTGATGCCAGTTTGATGCAGTCTAGGGTTGGGCACCATGAAAGTTGAGCAACTTACAAAGGTCGAGTTGTAGAGGAGCGAAAGATCACGTAATTTATTCTTCCTCCAAAATAAATAAGAGGATGTCACCTCAACATTCGGTTGATCTGACATTCCAATTCCTTGTAATGTTCCATTTTCTTTAATCTTTAAACATGTAAAACTATAAATAGAGGTTGAATCCTCATTTTTCAAGGTCAAATCTAGAGTGTTTGTTTACCCTACTATATAATATTTTATGGAAATCAATCGAAGGAACATTATTTGGATGTTTGTCTCAGGCTAGTGTCTTTTGTGTTTTATGGATATTTGATCTATGAATGCATTTATGCTACTGTTGTTATGGCTAGTTTATTCTGTTGATATTGGATTGCTAACTTAGAGCACCTTGAAATGTTTCATATTTGAATATAGCTCAAAAGGAATTATTTTGTGTTAGTCTGAGTATTGATCTAATTCTGCTATTTGGATTATTAGTATTCTTGATGTTTGAAATAGTTTCTTGAAGCATATCTCTTGTTCTTTAATTGATGAAGATTAGTTGTTTTGAGTGTTATTAATAACAAGTGTGGGACACTAGAAATTGATTAGAGGTTTTCTTCTAGATGCCTATACTATTAGCTTTATCCGACCACTGTTTAACCATTACCTTTCTAACCCTACACTCATTTCTATCTCTATCTTTAAACATTTAACTGAGGTTAAATGAGTCAACACCCAAATTGGTTGACAAGGTATACCAACCTACTCTAGAGGTTGGATTAAAGTAATCTTTAATCTATACGAAAAAAAAAGAGACACCATGCACTAAAATAAAACCATTTTATTATTTCGATAAATAGATCTTCGATTACAATAAACCCCTTTGAAAAGGATGTTTTACAATGCAAATGCCCAAAGAGGATGATCCCATTTTACAATAAAAATGGTGTCATGTTCTTCTTCCTGCTACAATCGATGTTGGAGGTGGGTTTGTCATGACCACCATGATGGATATGAACCTTTGAATTTGGATTTGTGAAGGATTCAAGCTTGTTGAACCTAGAACCTACACACATACAAATAGACAAAAATTTTAGCAGCACTTGTCAAAATGAATCAAACAAAAATGACTAATGCAACTAGAAAATGGATAATGAGTATTGCATACATGAACCAATATTTGAGTAGCATAGCAATATTATTCCCTTCCTCTAGATCTCTCAATCTCCTCTCTTCTCATTTTTTCTTCTCATTATGTTTTTCTCAAATGAGAGGGGGTATTTATAGCCTTTGAGGCAAGGTGAAGGGGGTGATGAGGTGTCCCTAGGTTAGGCTAAACCAAGGTTAGGTCATGTGTGCACCTAAGGTCAACTTGTGGAGGGGTGGTCACATGGTGACCAGGGGCTAAATGTAGAAAAGGGGCCAAGGGGCTACAAAGAGAAATGTCCCTATTTAAGTGGTAAAAACCATTATTTTAGCCTTGAGGTTACCTAAGGTGAGTCACATGGTCCAAAAGGAGTTTATTTAGGTACTATTTTCAATATGATGTGTTTTAGGTGTCTACACAATCCATCCAATGTTGGGGTTTGGACTATGATTAGCGGGTGCACGCCTTACTAGAACACTAAAAATAATAGTCACAGCTTCAAGATTTCCTTGATGTCAATTTAGATCCCAACAATTTTGGCATACCCGATGGGACCCTATTTGCAAGAAAACTAGTTAATCCACAAGATTTCATTTCTACTCTTGTCGAAGGAATCAAGATTTAGTGGATTATCTTGACATTATTAAGCGGTGAAAATAAAGTCACTTGGTGACTCCCTGAATGCAAGAAACCAAAAAAGCTATTTCAATAGCTCATATTTTTCATGAATACTAGGTCATCTACAAAAAACAATCAAGACCCTATTATCTTTTATGAGCTCCTCTTTAGAGGGTCCAATATTATAAGAAATTTGTTCTCAGATCCACAGTCAAGAGAGGTTCCGGTTGAGTTAGCCCCTGATGTACCTCCAATACCGACTCCATTAAGAACAATGCCAATAAATATGGATGGAAAGTAGAATGTAAAACCAAATCAACCTCTGCATAAACACCCTAATTAGCATATAATTGGTCCTTTAAGGCTTGCCCAAATGCATGATATTCCCCAAGTTGTATCCAAAGTTATACATAAATATGATGGATCAGGAAAAATTGCTTACGAACACTGCCAAGATATCCTAAATCTAGTTCCATACACAACATCAAAAATGAGGATGTGATTGTCAGGATTCTAGCCCTATCTTTTAGAGGAAAGATTTTGCATTGTCTTAGGATCTTAGAGAACAAGAATACCACTTCATGGGTTGCATTATCTAAGCCTTTTGTAGAAAAATTCAATGAATCTCTTAATCCATTTTCTCTCTTAAACTAGTTCATATCTATGCAAAAACATCGACAAGAGACAGTATTTGATTTTAATTTAAGATTCAGCAGAACTTCGAAAAGGATTCCACCTGAATCCAGACTAGCTGTCCCTCTTACTTTCATGTACTATATTAGATCCCTTGGGTCAAAACTTGGACTCAAACTCAACAATCAAGAGTATACACCTTACTCCAAGTGTATAACGCAGTCGTAGAGGTAGAAAATATCCTTATTAATGTAGGAAGGTTACCTCCAAAAATGGTTATGCCCTACTGTCAAGATATCCCTCATACCCAATATTACGCAACTAGATCTTCCTATACGGATCTGCCTCCTTTTTCATCATCACTCCCTCAAATGGCTCCAATTCCAGCCCCAAAAGCATCATCTACTTCAGTTTCCTTTCCACCACTCCCATATCAAGTACCTCAAGAATCCACCCTACTGCTTGATATTCAAAGTACCTTGAAAACACTCAATAACAAGATGAATGCAATGGAGAAAATATATATGGAGATGTCTCATCAAAGGAGGTACCCATACATCAACAAAGATCAAAAGTCTGATACTAGTAATAGTGCAAGAGTCAGAGTTAATACAAATCAAGAAAATCAAGAATATACCCCTAAGATCATTCTAATGAATGTATGGTGCCTTGTGTATAATGATCCTCATGATTCAGACTCTTGTGTTATGTACCAATGCCATGTGCAATAGGCTATGGAAAAAGCTGAGAGGAATCAAAAGGGTAGAGTTAACATGTTGTGGCAGCCAGATCAGATCATGGTTGGACAATATATTTATGAAGAAGAACCCATTTCTGTCATGACAAGATCTGGTAAAAAGACATTGTAGGTTGATCCACAGAAGATGGGTCAATTTTAGATCCCTTCTTAGAAGAAGAAAGATCCTCCCCTACAAAGTAATGACCAATTTCCTATCCCTCAAGCAATTGAAAAGAAGGATGCAACTCCTAAAAGCCAAGAAATCGAGATCAATTTTCCCAAGAGGTATGAGAAGGAAAACGACAAAGAAAGAATAAGATCAAAAAATGAAGCGCAAGAGCGGTTGAGATTCCCTTCCATTACCAAGAGGCAGAGGATTGAAGCTACACATCAGTATAAGAGAAAATATGGTGAACCAAAAAATAAGTATGAGAAGATCCTTTTAGAGAAATCTAAATACAACATTGTAGAAGAAATGAGAATAATCCCCTCCAAAGTAAGTCTCTATGATACGTTCTTTATCCCTAGTCAAATAGATCTGCTCAAGGCTTCTTTGAACAATAATTCTTAAGAAAATAAGACTACCACCATCTTTAGAATGCCTTTTGGTAAGGAGAAGATATCTCCTATTACTCTGAAGAACAAACTCTCCTTTCTATATATCCTTGAGAATGGAAGGTTGGATAGTTCACAACTATATGATTGATTCAGGGGCTTCGACCATAGTCATGCCCAAAGCAGTTTATGATGAGATGGGTATGGATTATACCTGATCCTGTCTTGGATTTTTACATTTGTATGGAACAAAAACTAAAACTATTAGGGTAGTAAAAGATATACTAATGAGACTGCACAGGGCTCTAGAGTTGACCATTGTGCAAGAAATTATGGTGGTAGACCTAGAGCCTTATTTTGGCTTGTGTCTTTCCAGAGAGTTCACTGCTAAGTTAGGAGGCTATATGTACTTGTATTACTCTGGCATGACATCCCTTTCAAAGGAAAGAGGATAAGGATAACGCCTAGAAAGCCTATGTCCTATTACATTGAAAAGATAGAAGAGAATATGTGCAACCTCACAGTCCTAGACGAAGTGGAGTTAGTAGAAAGCTTTGAAGAGTTAGAGGTGGAGGATGAATTGCCATTCAGAGAAGATTACAACCATATTGGGACAAGTATGGACACTTACAACATTTCTTTAGAGACAGAGAAAAAAATCCTTGCTATATCTAATCAATCCTTGAGAGAGACAAAAATCTGGACTGCATTTTGTTGGTGCAAGGTGCAAAAAAGGAGTTGGTGTCGGTGTGGTTTTGCAGTCTCCCTTAGAAGGTATACAATTTTTTACAGATAGACTAACATGGTCTTGCACTAAATATGCTACAAAATATGATTTTGGTATAGAGTATATCAAAGGTAAGGAAAATAAGGTTTCTTGATGCCTTGAGTGGGAGGCATATAGCTACTTTGACCCGATGTCACATGGACTTAATGGACCAAGTCAAGGAAACTCAAGCACAAGACCAATTTTGTAGTGAAATTCAAGAAAAGATAGAAGGGAATTCTTAAGAGAATAAGGATTTTGGCATAAAGGATGAACTTTTATATTTTAAGGACAGGGTGGTGATCCTTAAAATTGGTGATTTAAGGAAATTAATCATGGAAGAGACACATATATATCCTTACTTCGCTCACCCAGGAGGGGCAAAGATGAGGGAGAACATGAAAAAGACCTTATATTGGTTGAGAATGAAAAAGATATCACCAATTTTATGGCTTGATATTTACAATATAAGAGTTGACCATAGATATCCAATGGGACAATTGTACCCATATGTCATACCAGTACGAAAGTGGCAAGTGATATCTATGGACTACGTAGTGGGTTTACCCAGGACTCGATACCATCATGATGCCATCCTAGTAGTGGTCAATATATTGACCAAGGTTGCTCATTTTATTCCAAGAAACACTAAGGACAACACCTTAATAGTGGCCAATAGATTCACCAAAGAAAGTTTTAGGTTGCATGGTTTTTATAAGATGATAATTTTAGATAGGGACTACATATTTACATTTGAGTTTTGGTAGGCACTTCATCATGCACTTGGCATGAAACTAAACATTAGATTTGCATATCATCCAAAAAAATATGGTCAAGTAGAAAGGGTAAGCCAAATATTTGAAGACATGCTCCACATGTATTGCATGGACCAAAAGTCTAGATGGAAAGTCTTTTTGTATCTAGTTGAGTTTGCGTATAACAATGGATACCATGCTTCCTTGAAAATGACCTTATTTGAAGCCTTGTATGGCAAGATATGTAGAAATCTCTTATCTTGGGATAACTTAGAGGATCAGCTTGTCATTGGGTCAGATGTAGTTAGTGTAGGCCCAAAATGGCCACATACTTAGATTTTTTTTGTAAATTTTTCTAAGTCTTAAAGGAGCTGCTCTAAACCACGGTATCAGTGTAATGCATCATGTCCTACGCTACGATCAAATCGGTCAAACTTGCACTTAGAATTTTTAAAATTATGGCTCAAAGCATAAGGGAGATCCAACGGCTTGTAATAACTTTCTATCCAATGCAACCCAGAACAAGGTTCTACCCCATGGTCAGCGTGATCAAATATTGGAAAGCTTGTCACCCAAAATATAGCTCATAGCACATGTTCTACATCGTGTGGTTAAGTCCATGGTTCTCCTGACAAACCAATATTTCAAAGTATAATGCACGACATGGTTCTATCTCGCACATGCCAGTGCATGTTTTATATTGCGCAACTCAACACACATGTCCTACCCTATGGTCAACATTGGTCAACTTTGCAAGTTGTAATTTCAAATCATGGGCTACGACATCTTAAGGAGTATGGTTCTACACCATAGCCTAAAATAGCAAGGAGAATATCTTAATGATGAGAGAAGTGAGCCAGGACATTGTTCTATCCTGTGCAGCTCAAAACATATTTTACATATAGTACAACAAAGCTTCCCTTGCTCCCACCCATGGTCAAAGAGGTCAATATTTTCAAGTGGGACTTTCAAAGAGTGGGCTAGAACATGGTTCTATGTCGTTGAGGAGTTGAAGAGGAAGAGATGACATTGGTTCTATACCATGGGTGTTGTAGATCATGGATGTGTGTGCCAAGATTCTAATGCACTAATCTCAACCATTCAACAAGGGATCGATGACTCATGTGTTTTATGTTTTGAACCATGTATAAAGGCAAATGACTTATCATTGTCTAAAGTTATCTGAGCTAAAATGAGCAGGAAGATGAAAAGATAAAATCAAGAAACACAATCAGGTTCAATTGTAGATCCATGATGAGATAGCATCAACAAGAATGATGGATGGTTTTGATTCCAGTTTGACTCAGTCTAGGGTAGAAGGCCATGAAAGTCGAGCAACTTGTAAAAGTTGAGTTGTAGAGGAGTGAAAGATCATGTGGTTTCTTCTTCCTCCAAAACAAACAAGAGACCACCACCTCAACATCTTGCTGATCTGGTGCTCCAAATTCCTTGTAATGTTCTAATTCCTTCAAATATTTAACATGTAAAACTATAAATAGAGGTCGAACCCTTATTTTTTAGGGTCGGCTCTAGAGTGTTTTCTTGCCCTACTATGTAATATTTTTTACAAATCAATAGAAGGAACATTACTTGGATGTTTGCCTCAGGCTGGTGTCTTTTGTATTTTTATGGAGATTTGATCTATGAATGCATTTCTACTACTATTGCTATGGTTAGTCTATTCTACTAATATTGGATTGCTAACTTAGAGCACCTTGAAATATTTCATGTTTGAATATATGCTCAAAAGAAATTCCTTTTGTTAGTCTAGGTATTGATCTAATTCTGCTATTTGGATTATTAGTACTCTGGATGTTTGAAATAGTTTCTTGAAGCATATCTCTTGTTCTTTAATTGATGAAGATTACTTGTTTTGAGTGTTGTTAATCGCAAGTGTGGGACACTGGAAATCGATTTGTGGAGGTTTTTCCTATAGATGCCTATGCTGTTAGCTTTATCCAACCACTATTAAATCATTACTTTTCTAACCCTAAACCCATTTCTATCCCTATATTTAAAAATTTAACTGAGCTTAAATGATTCAACACCCAAATTAGTTGATAAGGTATACCAACCTACTTTGGAGGTTGGGTTAAAGCAATATTTAATCCATCCAATGTTGGGGTTTGGACTATGATTAGCGGGTGCACACCTTACCAAATCATTGTAGATAATAGTCATAGTTTCAATATTACCTTGATGTCAATTTAGATCCCAACAGTTTTGGCATACCCGATGGGACCCTATTTGCAAGAAACATTAGTTAACCCACAAGATTTCATTTCTACTATTCCCGGAGGAATCAATATTTAGTGGATTGTATTGACCTCATCAAGCGGTGAAAAAAAATTCACTTGGTGACTCTCTGAATGCAAGAAACTAGAAAAGCCATCCTAATAGCTCATATTTTTCATGAATACTAGGTCATCTGTCAAAAATAGCCAAGACCCTATTATATTTTATGAGCTTCCCCTAAGAGGGTCCAATATTATAAGAAATTTATTCTCAGACTCACAGTTAGGAGAGGTTCCAATTGAGTTAGCCCCTGAGATACCTCCAAGACCAACTCCATCAAGAACACCACCAGTAAACATGGCTGCATAGCAGAATGTAAACCCAAATTAGCCTCTACAAAAATACCCTAATTGGGATACAATTGGTCCTTTAAGACTTGCCCAAATGCATGATATTCCCCAAGTTGTATCCAAAGCTATACCTACATATGATGGATCAGGTAAAACTACTTACGAGCATTGCCAAGATATCCTAAATTTAGTAGCCATACACAACATTAGAAATGAAGATGTGATTGTCAGGATTCTAGCCCTATCCTTTAGAGGGAATATTTTGCATTGGTTTAGGACCTTAGAAGATAACAACATCACTTCATGGGTTGCATTAGCTAAAACCTTTATAGAGGAATTCAATGAATCTACTAATCCCTTTTCCCTCCTAAATTAGTTCACATCTATGCAGAAGCATCAACAAGAGTTAGTCTTATATTTTAATCTAAGATTCAATAGAACCTAGAAAAGGATACCACCTGAAGCTAGACTAGTTGCCCCTCTTGCTTTCATGTACTATATCAGAGCTCTTGGGTCAGAACTTGGGCTACAGACTCAACAATCAAGAGTATACACCTTCCCCCAAGTGTATAACATAATCGTACAGGTAGAAAATATCCTTATCAATGTAGGAAGGTTACCTCCAAAGATAGTTATGCCCTATTATTCTGATATTCCTCATGCCCAAGCTAAGGTAGCTACACCCTCCTATATGGACCCACCTCCTTTTTCATCACCTCTCCCATAAATGGCTCCAATCCTAGCCCCCAAAGCAACATCTACCTCAGTTTATTTTCCACCACTCCCATCTCAAGTTCCCCAAGAATCCACCCTATTGCTTGATATCCAGAGTACCCTAAAAATAATCAATAACAAGGTGAATGCGGTGGAGAAAAGAGATATGGAGATGTCTCAGCAGAGAAGGTATCCCTACATCAATAGATATTAGAAGCCTAGTACCAATAATAGTGCAGGGACCAAAGTTAACACAAATCAAGAAGATCAAGAATATACCCCTGAGACCAGTCTTGTGAATGTATGGTGCCTTGTGTGTAATGATCTGCATGATTCAGATTCCTATGTTATGTACCAACACCATGTGCAATAGGCCATGGAGAAATTTAAGAGAAATCAAAAGGGTAGAGTTAACATGCTATGGCAAGCCAGAGTAGATCATGGTTGGACAAGATATTTATGAAGAGGAACCCATTTCTGTCATGACAAGGTCAGGTAAAAAGACATTGCAGGTTGATCCACAGAAGATGGGTCAATTTTAGGTCCCTTCTCAAAAGAAGAAAGATCCTCCCCTACAAAGTAATGATAAATTCTCTATTCCTCAAGAAACTGAAAAGAAAGATGTAACTCCTAAGAGCTAGGAAAGGAAGGTCAATTTTCCCAAGAGGTATGAGAAGGAAAGTGATAAAGAAAGAATAAGATCCAAATATGAAGTGCAAGAGAAGCTAAGATTCCCTTCCATCACTAAGAGGTAAAGGATTGAAGCTACGTAATAGTATAAGAGGAATGTGGTGAACCTGATAAGTGACACGAGAATATCCCTTCAAAGAAATTATAATATAACATTGCAGAAGAGATGAAGAGAATTCCCTCCAAAACAAGTCTTTATGATACCCTCTTTATTCCTGGTCAAATAGATCTGCTCAAGACTTCTTTGAATAAGAATTCTCAAGAAAAGCAGACTACCACAATCTTTAGCATACCTTCTGGTAAGGAGAAGATGACTCCTACTACTCTGAAGAACAAACCTCCTCCCTTCTATATTTCCTTGAGAATGGAGGGTTGGATAGTCCACAACTGTATGATTGATTCAAGGGCTTTGACCATAGTCATGCCCAAAGCAGTCTACGATGAGATGGGTATGGAGTATACCCAATCCTATCCCAAAGTTCTATAGTTGGATGGTACACCAGTTAAAACTATTGGAGTAGTAAAATATGTACTAATGAGATTACATAGGGCTCCAAAAGTGACCATTGTGCAAGAAATTGTGGTGGTAGACCTAGAACCTTATTTTGGCCTGTGTCTTTCCAGAGAGTTCACTGCTAAGTTAGGAGGCTATATGTACTTGGATTACTCTAGCATGATGATTCCTTTCAAAGGAAAGAGGATAAGGATAACACCTGAAAAGCTTGTGTCCTATCACATTGAAAATATAGAAGAGGATATGTGCAACCTCACAGCTCTAGATGAAGTCGAACTAGTAGAAAGTTTTGAAGAGTTAGAGGTGGAGGATGAATTGCCATTCAGAGAGGATTATAACCAGTTTGGAACAGGTATGGGCACTTACAATATTTCTTCTAAAATAGAGAAAAGGACCCCTACCATATCCAATCAATCCCTGAGAGAGACAAAAATATGGACTATGCATTTTGATGGTGCAAGGTGCAAAAATGGAGCAGGTACAGGTGTAGTTTTGAAGTCTCCCTCAGAAGGTGTAAAATTTTTTGCATATAAACTAACATGATCTTGCACTAACAATGTTATATATTATGAGGCTCTATGCTTGGGATTAATGCAAGCAGAGAGTATGGGGATCAAAATGCTTGACATATATGGTGACTCTGAGTTGATAGTCAATCAAGTGAGAGAGAAGTGCAATAGTAAGCACCATTACCTAAAATTATACAAGAATAGGGTATGGGATTTGATGGAATATTTTGATGCCCTTAATATCCACTCTATCCCCAGAAAATAGAACATGTTGGTTGATTCTTTAGCCATTAAGGGTTCAAATTTCAACCCTTCTTTAGATATGGGATCATCAAAAGACAAAAGAGTCAAACTAGTTTTCAGGTCTGCAGTACCTAACAAACAAATTTTCTGGCAGGTTTTTGAAAGTGATGATCAAATTATTGATTTTATGGTGAGAGAAGCTTGCTTATCTAGTGTATAGGAGGAGCTACCTCATGAGATAGATCAGCAAGATGTTATTCAATTGAAGAACAATCATATCCCTAGGGGTTTGGTCACCCTAGAAAGCCTCTTTGATAATGAATATGGGAGGAAAGCTAGAGCTATGGAGATCAATGAAGAAATCTATAAAGAGATCAAAGTTGAAAAGGATAAGAAGCTCAAAGTTGGTATCCGATGTTCTCCAGAGGAGGTAGAGGAAATCAAAGCCCTGTGCTTCAAGTACCAAGACATTGTGGCCTAGTCATATGAAGATCTAAAGGTATATGATAAGAAAGTGATCCAACATACTATTGAGTTAGAGCCTGATGCAAAACACTTCAGATAGAAGTAGAGACCTATGAACCCTAGGATTGAATCCATAATGAGGGAGGAGTTGCTCAAATTGTTAAAAGCTAAAATTATTTACCCCATAAAGCACTCTACATGGGTGGCTAATTTGGTTCCTATCAAAAATAAGAATGGGGACATCCATTTATGTGTAGATTTTAGGAACCTGAACCAAGCATCACTGAAAGATCACTACCCTCTCCCCCAAATTGATCAAATTTTGTAGATTGTTGTAGGAGCAGAGAGGTTCTCATTATTAGATGGTTTCTCTAGGTATAACTAGATTTGGGTAAAGGATGAGGATCAATTCAAGAGCGCATTCACTACTAAGTGGGGGACCTTTTCCTATCAAAGGATACCTTTTGGTTTATCCAATGTAGGGGCCACTTTCCAGAGAGCCATGGATTATGCTTTTGGAGAGTTAATCAATAAGGTCATCCTCATATATCTAGATGATATGACTATATTCTCTCATAAGAAATAAGCTCATCTGGAGCACCTGGAACAAGTGTTTAAAAAATGTAGAGAATTTGGTATCTCCCTGAACCCAAAGAAGTCCTTTTTTGTAGTCCATGAGGGAAAGCTATTAGGACATGTTGTTTCTAAGGAAGGGATGTCTATTGATCTAGATAGGGTAAAATCAATTCTAGCCCTTCCCTTGCCTATGAATAAGAAGGCCTTACAATATTTATTTGGGTAGATCAATTTCGTGAGGAAGTTCATCTCAGACTTTGCTCAAGTAGTTAAGCCTATCTCAGAGTTGCTAAAGAAGAATGTAGATTTCAAGTGGATAAAATTAAGGAAACAAGCTTTTGAAGCAATTAAACAAGCTATTGCCACCACCCCAGTCCTGGTGAATCTTGATTTCAGTAAGAATTTCATTTTGTATGCTTATGGAGCTGAAGAGAGCTATGTAATTGTACTAACACAAAAAAATGATGATGGAGAAGAACATCCCATATTTTTCTAGAGCCAAACTCTTCATGAGTACCAGATCAAATACAAATTTATTGAGAGACAAGTATTTGTAGTAATGAAGTCATTGAAGAAGTTTAGGCAATACTTGGCTCAAAGTAAAACCCTTGTTTATGTGGTACACCCAGATGTTAGGATTTTTATCCTACAAGGAGAACTGGGAGACAAAAGAGTTGGCTGGATTACCAAAATACAAGAATATGATGTGGAAATTCATACTACCAAGCTAGTTAGAGGTAGAGCATTATGCCAAGGGATGACAAAAAAGGTAGTTGCAAAACATATGTTAGCTTGCCAGCCATTAGCAGGAGAGCAGAGTGAAGAATTTTCCTTAGAGGGTTCAGACTAGGTTGATCAGATGATAAGCTATTTCCAAATAGGGGTCTATCCTCTAGGTCTTAATCCTTCACAAAGGAGGAGGTATAGACTTCAAGCCTTGAAGTATGTCCTGTTACCAGAGGGATTATATAGAAAAAATCTTGATGGAGTCCTTCTAAGATGTTTAAAATATGACCAGAGATAGAAAGTCATTGAAGAATTCCATGAGGGATTGTTTGGAGGACATTTTTTAGGGAGATAACAAATATGAAAATTATGAGGGCAGGCTATTACTAGCCTACTATTTTTACTGATACCTTCAAGATAACAAGGGCATGCAACAAATATTGGAGATATGTGCTAAGGAACAAAAATGCTGCATTTTCTCTTAAACCTATTCAAGTGGAAGAGCCCTTCCAATAGTGGGGACTGGACTTCATTGGAGTGATAAATCCCAATTCTTTGGTAGGGTATAAATATATCTTGATTTCTATAGATTATCTTACCAGATGGGTTGAAGCCATTCCCACCAAGAAATCATATCAAGAAGTGGTAATTGAATTCATGGAGAGCTTGATCACGAGGTTTGGTATCCTTTAAGCTATAGTAAGTGAAAATGGTCTAGGTTTTATAGGATCTAAATACATTGAGTTTGCAAGCAAATATGGTATAAGTTTAAAGAACTCTTCTAATTACTACCCTCAAGGGAATGGATTAGCTGAGTCAACTAACAAAAATTTGCTCAGGATCCTAGAGAGGACTCTGGAGGATAACAAAAGGAGTTAGCATTTCCTTTTAGAGTAAGCTTTGTGGGTAGACATGATCACTATTAAAAAGTCTATCAAGACAACCCCTTATGCATTGGTGTATGGGAAAGAAGTTGTCCTGCCTACTCATCTGGAGATACCAACTTTAAGGTTGGCAAACCAAGAGGAATAGTCAGATCATAATCCAATAGAAACCAGGTTGATGCATCTCCTATAGTTGGAAGAGAAAAGAACTCAAGCATATGAGGATTTCCAGAAACACTTAGTTGACACTAAAGGATGGTTTGATAAAAAAGCTAAATTCAAAAAATTCAAAGTGGGTGACTCTATCCTAAGGTGGAATGTAGAGAGAACCAAACCAAACAATCACCAAAAGTTAGACTCCTTATGGGATGGTCCTTTCAAAGTGGATGAGGTTAAGGAGAACAATTATTTTTAGCTTAAAGACTTAGAAGGGAACATTCAGCCGATTCCAGTTAATGGATACCATTTAAAGCTTTAAAATTTTCCTATGTAACATATGTATATATTTGTACCTGTTGGCATTTTTGCCACATTTATTGTTATTATTAATTATGCATGCTTAAGCTGTGGCCCAATGCAGTTTTGTGAGTTTCGAGAATTAAATGCAGTCCAAAATTAAATACTTTGAGGATTTCCAATGCATTCAAGGTCAAAGAAGCGCCCAGGCCACCAAAATTAAAAGGTTTATTGGTTCGAAGTTGCGGTTCGTGGATGGAGCTAACAATTGCATGCACATGTTTAAAAGAAATGAATTTAATGAAGGGCCACGAACGTTTCATGGTATTTAATTTTTATTTCCTCGAGGCCGCTATTAAGGGGATCGTGTTCCTGATTTCCAAGTGACGGTTGTAGATCACGAGGAAGTTGGTTTTAAGTTTTTAATGCTGCAAAGAGGACGGACCTCTATAAAAACCAATGTAATTCTCATTTACAAAGGTTGGAAAAACTTGCTGCTAGAAACTGGAATTGTATCTGCGGGAATAAAAGGATCAATTTCTAATTTTTCAAGCGTTGCATGGATGAATTTCTTTTATGTTTTCTGCATTTCTAATAGCATTCGTACTCCTGCATTGCTATTACATTTAAATTCTGCATACTGGATTTAAATACTGCGGTCAGGGTACAATTCTTGGAATGTGGGTTTGGAGGGATTTGCGGCATGTGATTGTGCGAAGATGAAGCTGATTTCTTATGTTACTTGCTGTTGTTGCGTTTGTAGTTTCCTGCTATTGTTTTTTTGATCCCATCACTTCGGCCTGTGGCCATATTTCCCATTTCTTTTTGCAACCTTTTAAATCTCTTTCCAGCAACCCTATCTTAAACCCAATTTTAGAATAGTAGAGGGAACCAACCCACTCTGGAGATTGGTCTGGGAGCCATTTCTTGCTTCCAGCATTTCAATGTTGGCCGGGTCTAGGGCGCAATTGTAAAAATCCTTTCTCGTGACGATTCGTGACCAACAATTTTTGGCACGCCCGGTGGGACAGATCGTTTCTGTCTCCAAGAATTCATAATCGGTGGGATACGCATAATTTTCCAAAGTGATAACCCCACCGGTGCCAACAGTTTTGGCATGCTTTTAACACCTGGAGGTCGCAAGATTTGATGAGCTGTCTTGACCTCACAGCGGAGATTTTTAAGTTCATCTGGCGACTTTGCTGAGTTGAAGATCTGTTCGTGGACGCTTTGTTTTTGTTTAAAAAAAAAAAAAGAAAAAAATTCAAAGAATGTTTTTTCTGGTGACTCTGACTTAATGGCGATAGCCGTGATTCCGCAGACCACTGCCACAAAGGCGAGGGTTTTTTCTAGATGGGATGATCCTGGCCCTCTGAATCTGCAAGTTCGACATGAAATTCCCGAAGGTGCCTTGAAGAACCTGGCAAAATATGATGGCACCGAAGGCATGGCTCTGACACATGTTGAAGATATTGCTATTCTTTCCATGATCCATGTCATAGAACACGAAGATGTCATGATCCGACTTCTAGTTCAGTCGTTGGAAGGAAGAGCGTTGCAGTGGTACAGATTGCTCAAGCATCAAAGCATCAGCTCATGGGATGATCTCGCAGAAGCACTGATCAAAATATTTGATGAAGATCCTTTCTACAGTTCTTTGGATCTCTACCAATTTTTCATGTACATCAAGAGAGCACCTCAAGAAAGCATCACGAACTTCAATGTCCGATTCTTGATAAGTTGGAAGAGAATTCCAGAGAAGATCCGTCCATCACCCACCCAAGCCCACCTCTTTTATGTTCGAGCTTTTAATTCTGACATAGGTCTCTTTTTGCTGCAATCAAGTGAACAAAGGTTCCCACAAATCTTTGAGGAAGCAGTGCGAGCAGAACAGCTGTTGCACTTATCAAGAAAATTACCGTGGGGAGAAAATTCATTACCTTCTCTGGTGGTTGCTGCTCCTGTTTACCCTGCACAGTACTTTTCATGCCAGATTCCTTATCGAGCAGAAACCTGAGATGCAGTCATGTGGATTTCAAGGGATAGATCTCGTCCAAAGTCAAGGATTGGGACATGCAAGCACTTTTCCAGCAATGAACAATATGGTTGCTTGCAGTTTTCATCAAGAGATGGGCCAAGTAGAAGAACAAGTTCAAATTCCAGAGCCTGAGGAGATCCCAGAATCCGAGTTCTCACTTGAAGAGCCCCGTGATCACATCAAGGAGTTAGAGGAGCTCGTACTCAGCCCACGACCGATAAAGTCTGCAAAGTGGTGGTGTTGGTTCCAGCCACTACATCCGATACCTGAAGAAGTCTTCCATGGGGGTACTAGTAAGAAGGATAATCTGCTGAATTGCATCCTATCAGCACCATGGAGAACTTCGGGAAGGAGCCAGCCCAATTTCAAGGACCGACTTAAGTATGATCAGATCTGGTCGGGACATTGCAGATTTATCGGATAACATTTTGAGATTGGATGTCTGGTGGCGACATGCCAATCATGTCGTGAATTATTGTATATAGTATTTTGAAAAAACACAAAAAAATAGAAAAAAGAAGAGAAAAAAAAAAAAAAAAAGAAGAGTGGTATTGTTTTTATTTGTTCATCTCGGCTCTTGTTGCCTGCGAGCCGTAGATGCTTGTTTTTCCTTTGTTTTTCTCCTCCCAACAGTTTTGTGGCTTTCTAGCACTTTCTTCTTTTCCCTTCCCCGTTTCCTCTCTTTCCTTTCTTCATCTTCTTCCTTCTTTTTCTTCTGCATTAAAACAAAACAAGCCACGACTGTTGTTTCTTTTCCCCATTTCTATTATTCCTGTCCCTTCTTATCCCTTTCTTCTAAGTTATGTCATTTTACGCATTTATTTATAGTTCAGTTCATTTTAATTCCACAGCCTTCATATTTCCATTTCCATTCCATTAGTTCATTTACTTTCATTCCATTTCCATTGCAGCCGGTAGTACAGCCGCATTCTGCTACTGTGTTCACCGTATCACTTTCACCCATTTCATCACTCTATTATATTACCATTCCATTTGCAGTCACCGCTTGCGCAATCCCAAGATCTCACTCCATCCTCCCACTCCATTTGTTTCATGACCAGTTATGTGCAGGTTCTTGCAGTTTCAGCTTTTTAGCAGAAGAGTATTGCAGCAGTTCACTAAGATGTATCACCGCAGCCAGCTTTCTGTTCTGATATGACTCTGTGCCCAATGGATTCAGGCCTGGATTCTTGCATACAGCGAGCTGTATACCCCGCGAGCCGCCAAGAATGTTGGCATTTTTGCCACATTTATTGTTATTATTAATTATGCATGCTTAAGCTGTGGCCCAATGCAGTTTTGTGAGTTTCGAGAATTAAATGCAGTCCAAAATTAAATACTTTGAGGATTTCCAATGCATTCAAGGTCAAAGAAGCGCCCAGGCCACCAAAATTAAAATGTTTATTGGTTCGAAGTTGCGGTTCGTGGATGGAGCTAACAATTGCATGCACATGTTTAAAAGAAACGAATTTAATGAAGGGCCACGAACGTTTCATGGTATTTAATTTTTATTTCCTCGAGGCCGCTATTAAGGGGATCGTGTTCCTGATTTCCAAGTGACGGTTGTAGATCACGAGGAAGTTGGTTTTAAGTTTTTAATGCTGCAAAGAGGACGGACCTCTATAAAAACCAATGTAATTCTCATTTACAAAGGTTGGAAAAACTTGCTTCTAGAAACTGGAATTGTATCTGCGGGAATAAAAGGATCAATTTCTAATTTTTCAAGCGTTGCATAGATGAATTTCTTTTCTGTTTTCTGCATTTCTAATAGCATTCGTACTCCTGCATTGCTATTACATTTAAATTCTGCATACTGGATTTAAATACTGCGGTCAGGGTACAATTCTTGGAATGTGGGTTTGGAGGGATTTGCGGCATGTGATTGTGCAAAGATGAAGCTGATTTCTTATGTTACTTGCTGTTGTTGCGTTTGTAGTTTCCTGCTATTGTTTTTCTGATCCCATCACTTCGGCCTGTGGCCATATTTCCCATTTCTTTCTGCAACCTTTTAAATCTCTTTCCAAAAACCCTATCTTAAACCCAATTTTAGAATAGTAGAGGGAACCAGCCCACTCTGGAGATTGGTCTAGGAGCCATTTCTTGCTTCCAGCCTTTCAATGTTGGCCGGGTCTAGGGCGCAATTGTAAAAATCCTTTCCTGTGGCAGATTCGTGACCAAAAGTACCATACTTATTTATTTTGAGTTTTTTGTACAAAGAAAAAGATAAAAAATGTAGCGGCTCACAACATGCCATTAGTTGGGAGTCAAGGTAGTCAAATCTAAAATGTGCTCTCTCCCATGTCGTGTTCCACATCACACCCAAAGAGAATAAGATGAAGACTCGTTGTGGTTTGTGACATGTGCTATGTCATGACCAATCAACAAATGGAGTGATAATTTCCATCGCCAGATTGTTCATCTTTTGAATTGTAAAGCATGCAATGGGTAGTAGCTCATATACCACATTAATGATAGAAAGTATGCATGCAAGATATTTAAAGCTCAAAATTCAACTGCTAATCATTTTGAAAATGGTGTTTGTTTACAAGAAAGAGCTAACAAAGTGGTGAGATGAAGCTACCAAGTGACAAAAAGTACAAATATTTAGAAAATTTTCTCAGATATGGTACCAAAATTCATAGAGCAAACAATTCAACAGGAGTGGTGAATTAGAATGCTATATGGATAAAGTGCAGGTAGTGGTAGATACTAAAATGACATGGAGGATGAGAAATAGGCTAAGATGAGACATCAATGACAAATTTTAAAAGGGAAAACTAATTATAGTTCAAGGTATTTATGCCATCCACTCCTTTTTGTCATTTTATATTTGTGATTTGGTACATCCCTGCCTAGAGTTGATAGTCACCATTGTAAAATTTTATGACCCTAGGGTAAAAGCAGTAAAAATAGCTAAGGGAAAAACCCTCTTTAGTATAACTACTAAATCCTATCGAGATATTTTTTCCATAAGCGTAGACCCTCCTGTGAGCCCTAAACCTTTCGACCCATCAACCCAAGCCAAATATTACTCATTACAAGGGTATGCTCATGATGGTGAACCTTTTAGGAAGTGGGTTTACAACTAGTTTAAAATAATAAAGTTCAGAAGTAATTTACCCAAAACCCCAATTCCCACTGAGCATTTTGCCTACCTGGAGCTCTTCACCATGTTAGCCTGCCTATAGGGTCTAGATATATGTAAGAAATTAGAAAATAGTCATTGTTTATTGCATATTCAATGAGAAAATGTACAAGGCTTCGATAGAGAATGAAAGCATAAGACCAATTTATTTTGATTGGTTGGCTTATCTCTCCAAAAGGATGCATGAACAACTGGTTAGCATGAAAAGAGATTCAGAGGACCCCTCATTTTGACATTGTTCAAACTTGATATGGATGTTCTTCAACATTGTAAGACAAATGATGCCCTGGATTCCAATGACATAAAAATGACAACGAGGACCCTATACCAGTTTATCAATGGATCGACCATTTGAGAAACACCGAGTTTTATTATAGATTCAACATGGAACTTTTAGGGCCAGCCCTAAAGATTATGTATGGCCAATGCCCTAGAATTCCACCTTTGGATAAATAATTTTTGCTTGTAGAGAAGGCCGAGGAAGGGATTGGTATATCCTTACTAAAGGAACAATCATAAGACTTTACTGCTTTACCGATAAACCATTTTTGTTGCCACATTTTATCACCAGTAGATTATTAGCTTTGGAATATTTGAGGTAGGCTGATTTCATCCATGTCAACTTTGAAATCGATAAGGGAAGGAAGGGAACATTGGTTTATTATCACAATTTGGATGATATAACAATAACCAAAAAGAGTCAACATTAATGAGACTTGGTCTTATGTATATTCCATAGAGATGGAGATATGACCCTGATGACAAGTTCCCAGAAAGGAACATTGCCCTGAATGGGGAAAAAGCCCTCAAATTTTAAAAAACTTCAAGGCCCCACTTTGAGAAGGGTAAAAATAACAAGGAAAATGCTCCGTTGGAATGGAATGTTAACAAGATGGAACAACTTCCCTCTTGGAGAGATTTTTATGAGAAAATAGTTGATTATGATCCTGAAAACAACAAAGCCTATCGATTGAAAGAATCCAAGATCAAATAATTGGAAGAAAAGCATAAAATGGGACAATGGTAAAATTATGGAATGGTGGCAGATGAGAGTAGAAACGGGTACTACAAAGACCATATTTGGTCATCAATTGGATACTATTTTTTTGAGTTGTATGAAAAACATATTAAGATGTGGAAGACTAAGAATGTCAGGAGTTTGGTATTGAGTTACAAGAAAATGAGAGTAAAAGGGAAAAAGAAATATCAAGTACCATCAAATTCTCCTTCTCTGCTTTCACAGGAAGGGGTACAAGAAACTATGACAAATGCTCCATCAATAACTGAAGGAACCCAGACTACGTTTGAACCTTCACAAGAGCAATTGCAAAAATAATTAGTGGGTGTTGAGATAATAAAAAGGATGCATTATTATGGTGATGGTTTGGGTACAAATGAAATAGGAAATGTAGAAAATATACAAGCAAGCACAAGTCCAAAACATATATCCTTGGGTGGAGAAGCTCCTTTAAAAGAACCAATGGGAAAAGAAGTAGAAGATAGCTTCGTGTTTACTCCTATGAAATTCACCACTATAGCCTTAATAAAGCCATCCCCTATTTCAAAAGATGCACTACAAGAAATACAACACAAAGGAGGCACTAAGAAAGATAAGCCTATAGTTCCTATTCTATTCAAGAGAAAGACAAATGATGCATTAGGGGAGGCTAAAAAAGAGGTTAGTAAGAAGAAAAAAATGTATCAAAAGCAAGTAGCTAAACAAACTCCTAAGCTAGTTGTAGAGCAACAAGTTTAGCAAAACAACACCGAAGATGATATTTTCAACAAACTACTTTGGTAGACGAAGGTTTATTTTCTATCCCTTCTTCTTATTATCCTTCTTCCCCAAAAGAATCTACCTCCCATTCTCAAGAAAAATAGAACAAAATGCATCATCCCCTCCTTATAGTTCACCACCTTCTTCACCAGCCATTACAGAGTCCCAAACTAATCCATCTCCTCCACATCCACTTGAAATTTTAGTAATATCATCATCTATTCACTCACATTTATCCCCAAAATCATCATCAATGGTAATCATAGAGGGTCAATCACTTCCATATTCCCCGCTTAATTCCATGGTTGTAACATCTGTTACCATATCAACACGAACTACAACACCTACAATAAGCACAAATTCCACCATCCTTACAACCACTCCCCTTTCATCTATGCCAGATCCATTTTCCCCTTCACTCATGACTACCTCCACTCCTAAAAATCATCCTACAGTAGCCTCTTTGCAAAGGGTGAAGAATTTTTCACAAAAAAATCAAGATTTATGGGCTGGGAAATTGTCAAAGCCTTCGAAACAAACTACGAGACGATGAAAACCATGATCATTGATCCAATAGCTAGGTAAAGAAAAACTATGTCCATCACTCCCCTCGTCAGTAAACCAGAGGAGGATATGACTTGGAATATTATCAACTAGAAGAGCATATTGAAGATATCAATCAATTTCCAATGGAGGATTAATTATTCATAGCTAAGGCCCACCTTGAAACCTATTATGTCAAGACTAACATTTATAAGGAGCAATATGAAAAACTTGAGGAAAAGGTTGAGAAGTTGGAGAAAAAAATTAGCAACCAGAAGAAGGTGGAGAAGGCTATAAGAAATGAGGTTAAGAGATGGCAAAATAAATATCAAGAGACCATCAAGTTCAAAGATCAAGTTGAAGAGCTGAAGAAAAAAATGAAGCCCAGGATAAAGAAATACAAGACTTGAAGCATCAACTTTAGATTGAAAAGACTAGAGTTGGAGGTTTTTCTAAGGAAGGGGTCAAATAGGTTAGAAAGCAAATATGGTCCGAGATCCTGGAGAAAAATTCAAAAATACAACCTATAATTTATTACATGGATGATGTCAGTCATTTGTTACAAACAACCAAGGAAGATATGGACAAGTTCAATAAAGAGCTACAACCCATGGTGATACTAGCAGAGCATATATATAAGTTGTTTGAGAATATATTTAGTGAAGTTGCTAAGCCTATCCCAAACAAGGCATGGAATACTACCATATTGGCAGCTAAGGTTGTGATCAATAAAAATAAGTTGCTCCAGAAAGGGTGGTTGTTATATGATAGAATTGATAGTAAGCTATAGGAGATTGTAGATATTAATCAAGATATGATGCAGTATGGTTTTGGAGGACTCTAGATTGAAAATAAAACCCTATTAACAAAAGAAGACCTTCAAACCAACTTAGCCTCAATCATACAAGATAAGTGTGAAATAGACGCTTAGGAAGAGCTTATTAATCAGGATCAGATATCTCAAATGATCAAGGACTTAACCAGGCTTAAATATTCAATGGAAGACTTGGTGAACAGGGGTAATTCTGTCCTATGAGGAGACTGCCAAGCTAGAATATACTAATAAGTAGCTCAAAGAGATGACTAATCCCACTGAGTCAGCCTGGAGCCAAGAATTGTAGATACTGAAATAGATGATCCAACTGTTTGGATCAGAGCCAAAAACTAAAGAGGAAGAAGAGGGTGAAGAGTACAAGGAGGATGACAATGGAAGAGAAGAACAACAAATAAATGAAGAAGAAATGCACCAAAAATAAGGGGATCAATTAGAGAAGAATGTGAAAGATACTGAGAAGGAACAAGATGAAGAGCTTGAGGAGCAGGATCAACAAGAGAGGGTACAAAAGTAAGAGGTTTTCCTATGAAATGAGCTAAAATATTTTTGTACATCATAAGCTAGCAGAAGAGCTATATGTTTATATTTTTGTAAGTTGTTTTGACCTTGACAATGTTAGAGGACAGTCATAACATGTGGACTTGTGAAAATAGAACATCAAAAAGCCATGAGGCTATGTTGTAATGAAAATTCTGATCAGATTAAGGTTAGAAAGAGGCATGATTTATTGTAACTAGAGCAAGACTGAATTCATGAAAGGAGTTACAGAGTTTTTTGCTTGCATGATTTCTATATGAACCATTACTCTCTAAGTATCTTCAAAAATTTCTTAAAGAGTTATGGTCATATGGAAGTTATTTATGAAGCATAGCTCACCTGTGACTGGAGTATCCCCATTTCCCTTCATTTCTTCACACCTTCCAATGCATGTATTATTTTCCTTACATCCCATTCATATACATTTTCTTTCAAAACCTACCTTCATTCATATATCTTACTCTACTATAATTTTTCCATATCATCTTTGAATCCTAATTCCCAATGGATAAAATTTCGAGTTCTCAGGATTTGCAAGCAAAACCCCCTAGGAGGTGCCATAATGTAGGCCCAAAATGGCCACATACTTATATTTTTTTGTAAATTTTCTAAGTCCTTAAGGTTCATGTTCGACCCTACGACAGCGGTGCAACACATCATGCTCTACCCCACAATCAACTTGGTTAGAATTGCACTTAGTATTTTTTAAATTGTGGCTCAGAGCATGAAGAAGACCCAACAACTTGTAGCAAGGTTATACCCTATGCGATGCTAAGCAAGGTTCCAGCCTGTGATCATCATAGTTAAAATTGACAAGTCTTCTCTCCAAATCACGGTCTGCAACACAAATTCTACCTCGCGTGGTCAACAACATGTTCTACATTGCACAACCTGGTGCATGGTTCTATGTTGTAGTCAACATGGTCAAATTCTACAAGTTATCAATTCAAGGTGCAACACATGATAAAGGTTTTACTCTGCATGAGCCAGTGCATGTTCTACATTGCATAACTCAATGCAATGCTCTACCCTGTGGTCAGTATTGGTCAACCTTACACGTTGGAATATAAAATAATGGGCTATGACATATTTTGAGGTATCGTTCTATGTCGCGACCCAAATAATAAGAAGGCTATCTTAAGGTTAAGAGGAGTGGGCCAAGACATTGTTCTACCCCGCGCGACTCAAAACATATTTTACATCTAAAGTAATGAAGCTTCCCTTACTCTAGCCTACGATCAAAGAGGTCAACTTTTTCAAATAAGAATTTCAAAGAGTGGCCTACAATATGGTTCTACGTTGTTGAAGAAACTAAGAAGGGAGAAGTAACATTGGTTCTATATCATAGGTGATGTTCGTGAATGGGTGCATCAAGCTTCTAATGCATTAATATTAGCTGTTCATAAGGCGATCGATGACTCGTACGCTTTGTGCTCCAAAACATGTATAAAAGCAAGAAATTGACTTAACACAAACTGGTTGATCATCGTCTGAAGGCTTTTGAGCTAAAATAATAGGAAGACAAAGTGGTGAATGGATCAAAAACCATGAGGAGATTTGAGTTGTAGATCTACGACTGGATATCATCAGTATGAATGGTGAATGATATTGATGTAAGTTTGATGCAGTCTAGGGTTGGGACCATGGAAGCCGAGCAATTTGCAGAGCTTGAGTTGTAGAGGAGCGAAATATCACGTGATTTATTCTTCCTCCAAAACAAATAATAGGTTGCGACCTCAACATTTGACTGATCTGACATTCCAATTCCTTGTAATGTTCTATTTCCTTTAATATTTAAACATGTAAAACTATAAATAAAGGTTGAACCCTCATTTTCAAGATCGACTACAGAGTGTTTGCTTGCCCTACTATGTAATATTTTTTGCAAATCAATAGAAGGAACATTACCTGGATGTTTACATCAGGCTAGTGTCTTCTATGATTTATGGAGATTTGATCTATGAATGCATTTCTGCTACTGTTGCTATGGTTAGTATATTATGCTGATATTGGATTGCTAACTTAGATCACCTTGAAATTTTTTATATTTGAATATATGCTCAAAAGAAATTCTTTTCTAGTAGTCTAAAAACTGGTCTAATTCTACTATTTGGATTATTAGTATTCTGGATTTTTGAAATAGTTTCTTGAAGCATTTCTCTTTTTCTTTAATTGATGAAGATTACTTGTTTTGAGTGTTGTTAATTACAAGTGTGGGACACTAGAAATAGATTGGTGGAGGTTTTCCTATAGATGCCTATGTTTTTAGCTTTATTCGACCACTATTTAATCATTACCTTTCTAACCCTAAAATCATTTCTATCTCTATATTTAAACATTTAAGTGAGCTTAAATTAGTCAACACCCAAACTGGTTGACAAGGTATACCAGCCTACTCTGGAGGTTGGGTTAAAGCAATATTTAATCCATCCAATATTGGGGTTTAGATTGTGATTAGTGGGTGCATGCCTTACCAGAATACTGAAGATAATAGTCATCGTTTCAATATTTCCTTGATGCCAATTCAGATCCCAATAGTTCCACTCTTTTAATCTAGATGCCATTGATTTAATTTGTTTTTTAAGTATATGCAACCCACCATTTCCTAAATAATTCCATGCTTGTGCTATCATATCAACAAATTAAGGATGGTCTTCCACATCTGCTCATATTTAAAATGTGATCTTCTTATAATTAACTTACCACTTTTTAACTCTTATTGGCCAATGATCTGAACCAATATTTGTCAAGGTATTAATTTTAGCACAAGTCTATTCATCTAGCCAATGATCTAAGAGTATGCATTTGTATAAATTTTTTGCTATTAGGTTTTATCCTCTCTGTTGTTGGTCCAAGTATAGTTATCTTCTTCAAATTCAACCTTCTATAGATTATTGTTTTGAATAAAAGTCGAGAAATCTCTCATACTTTGGGATAATTTCCTAATTCCCCCAAAATTTTCATCTAGCTTGGTTATGGCATTAAAATATCCTATGATAATGAATAGGGTTTCTTGGTCCTTACTTCTCATAAAGGCTTCAATCCCACTCCAAACTTCTAATATGCTTAACAAAGTTATAGGTCCGTAGAAATTGATAACGATGAAATGAATATCAACAAAGTAGCATGTGACTAAATAGGCTATCCAATACCTAGTTTTAAGATTGGTTACACAGAAGGTTATAATAGGATTACAACAAGTTAGAATTCCCCCTATCTCTCCTTTAGAATCCAAAACATCCCATTCACATCTTGCCCATATTGTTTTTATAGTTTTGGAAACTTCTTCTTTTGTCATTTTAGTTTCTTGGATACAAAAAATATAAGGCTTATTACTTAAAAAAAGGTCCCTGATACCCCTTTGCTTTGAGGGGACATTAGCACCCCTTATATTCCATGATCTAATAATAATGTCTTATTAGGGGCTACTTTCCCTGCTTGCGAATTACCAATATAATTTTGGTGTTTGGTAAAGAGAAGTTCAACCAATTTAGTTTGTGTTCCTTTCTCTATGTTTGCTCATTCTTCCCTAGATCTTGCTTGATAATTTGAGGGTTTTCCTCTTTTTTCCTAGCCTGTAGCAAGAGTAGGTCTTATTATTATTTCCTCGATATTCTTTCACAATTTTCTTTTTCATCAGATTTATCTTCTCCTGGCTCTACTATAGAAGCTTTTGACTTGTCCTGCTCATTTTTTGGTATTTCATTATTAATGGTAGAGGTATTAACATCTAACATTGTATTTTCTTAACCATTTTTTTTCTCCTAAATGGTGCATGGTACTTCAATAGAGTCTTTAGAATCTAATGATATAAATTCTTTAGTTTCATTACAAATGTTCATCCCTAAATCAAGATCATACTGAATAAACAGTTCCTTTTTAATATGATGAATTTGTTGTACTGTGTCCTCTAAGCTTTGATCTACTTTTTCTTCTTAGGCTAAAGCCTTAAAAGAGTTGGATTTTCTTTCCATATCCTCCCTTATTGGTCTTCGTAAACACTTAAGCTAGCATAATAAATATTAATTAATTAATCATGATTAATTAATACATTTAATATTAATTAGTTTTAATTAATATTAAATGTAACAGATGAGCTCCTATGCCCCTTTCATTCAAACTTGACTTTCCCTGCACCAACAATAATACGGAATATGAAGCCTTAATTTTAGGACTTCAAACTGCTATTGCACTAGGTATAAATGACTAAACATCTTCAGTGACTTTGAGCTCATCGTTAAACAAGTCAAGGGGATCTACCAAAATAAAGACTCAATTTTGCAGAAGTACAAACCAATTGTCAACAAACTACTTAAGCACTTTGATTGGTATAAAATTGACAATATACCTCGATCATCCAATCTGTTCACCAACACAATGGCCTCGCTTATATCTCTCATTCTGCATAATCCATTCAATAACAACACATTTGCCAAAATTGCCACACTTTCATAGTCTACTATTGAATGAGATTCTGCTCAAATAGTAGAGAGTGTCAACATCGTCCAAATAGATCCATATAATGAAGGCTTCTTACAAATTAAGAATTTTATAAAGACTGGTACTCTCCTCGTAGAGTTGTCCTCAATCGTAAAACAAACAACTAAGCAAAAAATGGCACACTATACTATCTTGGGGGTTATTCTATATCGTCATGGCATGATGGTATTCTCCTTCATTATCTCGAACCCCAAGAGGTAAAATGGGTAATTTATCAAGCCCATAATGGTACTTATGGTGTTCATTTTAGTGAGATGTCCATTGCAAAGTGCATCTTGCACATGGGTTATTATTAGCCCACCATGGAATGCGATTGTTGTGCATATGTCAAGAAATGTCCAAAATACCAACATCATGCCAATCTAACCCATGTCCCATCACAAGCGTTGCAGCCAATTCAAGCTTTGTGGCCCTTTTCATAATGGGTACTCGATTTGGTAGGAAAGATATCTCCTCTTTTGAAAAATCATACATTTATCATTACAACCACAAAGTATTTTATAAAATGGATTGAGGCAATTCCTCTCACCAGTACGATAGGACCTTACATTGCAGAGTTTATACTCCATATCATTTGTTATTTTGGCATACCATCAAAAATCATGTTCGACAATGGCAACTTGTTCAAAAATAAGGATGTTCGAGAACTTCACAAGTATAAAATTCAATACAATTTCTCGACTCCTTACTATCCATAGAGTAACGAACAAGCCAAGGCTACCAACAAAACTTTAATCACCATTCTAAAGAAAACAATTAAGAAAAATCACAAATACTGGCATATACAACTTCCCTTGGCATTATGGGTTTATTGAACGAGTATTCATATGCCAACTTGGGCAACACCATTTTCACTAGTTTATGGTGCCGAAGCAATTATACATCTCGAGCTCAAGCTCGAGATTGCAAGAATTTATTGATGATAACACTGCATGACAAGTGCACCTAGATCAATTGAATCTACTTGATGAATGATGAATCAATAACTTGGAGCATCTTTGTGTCTATCAAGAATGGATCAAACATGCCTATAACAACAGAGTGCATCCTCAAGAATTTTGAGTAGGAGATTTGGTTCTCAAGGAGAATAAAAAAAATTCAAGCTTACCACCCCATTTACGCAACAAGTTTGTGACCAATTGGCTAGGTTCGTTCATTGTAATGCAAACATTTGGAACGAGAGCCTATAAATTAGCCATCCTTGAGGGAATTAAGAAACATGAACCCATCAATATCCTTCATTTGTGTGCCTTCTATACCTAGCTCATTGCTAGCCTGACACATTAAAAAAAAACTCATAAAACACAAAAAAAATACCAAAAAAAAAATTCAAAAACAATACAAAATCAAAAATTCAAAAACAATGCAAAATAAAAAATTCAAAAACAATACAAAAACAAAAATATAAAAACAATACAAAATCAAAAATTCAAAAATTCAAAAACAATATAAAAACAAAAATACAAAACAATACAAAAAAATCAAATATAAAAAAACCATCAAAACTACAAAAAAATCAAAATCCATCAAAATACAAAAATAAAACAAGCAACAAAAACAAGAATAATTTTTTTGTTTTCATTCAACCATACCTTCCCATCTTTCAACAAGTCTACAAATATGACATCATACACCCATGATATTGCACGATGCGAAAGAATGGTTGGATGAAAATGAATTTGCCTTTTTGATAAAAAAAATCAAAATCCATCAAAAATACAAAAAAAAAATCACAAAAATAAATAAAAATCATCAAAAACAACCAGGCAAATTTCATCATACTCAATAAAATTTTGGTTTTTTTTTTTTTTTTTCCTTGAAAAAAAATCATAATTTCTATTTCACCAGAAAAAGAGAATTACATTGTGAAGTTGCCCAGGGCAAGCTGAAAAAACCAGGCAGGAACACACTGACTGTCCCCACTTAAATTTTCATCGAACCATCAAGGAAGGGCTAAGAGTTAAAAATTTCCCAAAAGACCTCTACACAAAGGTGTCAAATATGCTCATCTACTTTGTCTGCAAGAAAAAACCAGAAAGGAGAGGAAAAGCGAACGAGAAATTGCCTCCCGGATTTTTTTTTTAACTATCGAGCAAAGAAATCGCTCTCTCTTGGATAGTCACACCATCCTTTATTTCCATCAGCTCCCATCTTCCTTGCGCCAGCTGCAAACCTTCCTTTGACAAAGCATCCGCCCCAGAGTTGAGTTCTCTGTAGATATGAGTATAGGATATGGGGTTTATGACATCTGCCAAAATGTTTACCTGATGAAAAATTGGCTGCAAAGTTAAGTTCTCCATTCTATACATTTTCTTCATCCAATTGATGACCAACAGGGAGTCTCCTAAAACTTGGAGTTGTTGAACATGGTGGTCCAGAGCAATTTTCAAGAGTAACTTCAAAGCAATTAATTCGGCATAATTATTGGTGCCCCCTCCTAGGCCAGCCTTAAACTGAATGAAATGAGAATCCTTAAGAAAGAGGATTCCCCTAGCCCCACACATAAGAGGGGTGCCTTGACAAGCACCATCAAAAAAACCCCAGGGAGCTGTTTTGTTGACATTGGCAGCTTTCATTTTTCTTGGGCCTTTTTGCACAATAGGTTTCACAAGATCAGCAATGAAAGAACGGATCTGAGTAGCAATTTGAAAGGCTGGTTGAGAAGAGGCTTGGAAAATATCTGAGTTTCTTGCTAGCCAAACTCCCCATGCCACCGCAAAAGGGAGGGCCCTGTAAGACTTCAGATCTTTGGAATCAAACCACTGCTGCAAACAGTGTTCCAAAGTGTCTCCTTGCCAAGTACCTGTGCTCCCAGTTATCACCTCAATCTCCTTCCATACATACTTTGTGAAAATGCAGCCAACCAATAAATGGTTGATAGTTTCAAGCTCCTTATGACAGAGTGTACACCTTCCAGGACCTTGAAACCCCCTCTTCATTAAAACATCCCAAGTTAAAATTTTGTTATTGAGGGCCAGCCATAAAATTTTTTGGTTTTTAAAGGCGTCTTAACCTTCCAAATCTCTTTCCACCACCATATATTGTCCCCCTGCCTATCATGAGCAAACAAGTCTTTATATCCCATCCTAGCAGTATAAACACCCCTCTTAGAATTTTTTGTCCAAACCAGCTCATCATCCACTGTTGGTCTGATCCTAGTATGACTGATGAGAAGTGCCTTCACGTACGCTTGCCAAGACTCAGCCTTCCTGCCTTCAAGACCAAGATGTTGCGCACTCCTCCAACCTTGCTGCCATATGGTAGTAGTGTCTTGGTCTGCCACCTGAGAAAGAGTATAAAAACCTGCATTGTGGAGAGAAAGTAAGAGGTCCTCAGAAAGTCTATGCTCATTGCCACAACCAACCCAAGGATCTTGCCCAATTCTCACTTTTTCACCATTTCCAATATTCCAAGCCAACCAATTTCCTAGAAGTGGAAAGGCCTGAATAGCAGCTTTCCAGAAGTTAGACACCTTTCTGGTGGACTTGTCAGGTTTCCTTATCCACTCTTCCTTAGAAAGAGGTTCGATATATTTTGCCTTGATGACTTTGCTCCATAGGTTTTCTTGAGAAAGCAGCCTCCATAAGCTTTTAGCAGCCAGTGCTTTACCAAAAAGATGGATATTTTTTATACCCCAACCTCCCTCGTCCTTTGGCTTTGCTATTGATTTCCATTTGGCTAAAACAATGGCTGCTTTGTCCCTTTTCCCATTCCACAGAAATTTGAAGCACATTTTTCTGATTTTTTCTAGAACCCCTACTGGGATGAAAGCCATGCCATACCAATAGACAGGGATTGCCTCCAGGACTGATTTTACAAGAGTTAATCTGCCTCCAATTGATAACCACCTATTACACCACATAGAAATCCTTTTATCTATATTTTCCACCATCCAATCCCAATATCTTATGCCATAGTTATTTGGATTCAAACAAAATCCCAGATATTTTATCCCTGATTGGAAATCAGTCTTGGGAAAAGAAAGAATTCTTTGAAAAAAAATTTCCTCCTCTTCCACCAGGCCAAAACACGACATTGTAGACTTTCCCAAATTGATTTCCATACCAGTGGCAAGGCAATAGCTCCTTAGAATATCATTAAGCTTGCTGATGTCCCTAAAAGAACCGACACTAAACAAAATAACATCATCTACAAATAAGAGATGCGTTAGAGAGAATGATGTACTCATTTGAATTCCTTTAAACTGCCCTGTTCTCTTAGCTTCTTTGATTGCCCTGCTCAAACCTTCAGCCACCAAAAGAAATAAAAAGGGAGATAAGGGACAACCTTGCCTAATGCCACGCTCTGAGGAAAAGAAATTTGAAGTAGAACCATTTATAAGGACAACGAAGGAGACAGAGGTCACACATCCCATGATCCAATTTACAACTCGGAGATTGAATCCAATGTGAAGAAGCATGATCCTCAGATACAGCCAATTAACCCTGTCAAAAGCTTTGGAAAGATCCAGTTTTACGACTATAGCAGGAAGTCTTTTTGTTTTTATAGTATGCAGCCCTTCTTGGGCCACTCCTACAGCATCGTGGATTTGCCTCCCATTTAGAAACCCGAATTGCTCATTGGAGATGGAATCAGAAAAAACTCTTTTTAACCTCAGGGCAATAATTTTGGCAATAATTTTATAGAGGCAGTTGCACAAGGAAATAGGTCTGAAGTCATCGAAAGAAGTTGGAGAGTCCTTCTTAGGAATCAAAGCAATGAAGGTTGAGTTGAAATCCACTGGGATCTTCCCTGAAGCTTTAGTTTCTTCAATAACTCTAATCAGGTCTTCCCCAATTAAGTCAAAGAAACCCAAGAAGAATTCAACCCCCCAACCATCTGGCCCAGGACTTTTGTCCTTCTGAAAGGATGAAAGCACCTCTTTTAATTCCTCCATTGACACTTTCTCAAGAATCATTTCATTAGTAGCCTCATCTGCAAAACTTGGAAAGAAGGTTGTATGTTTTAAGATCTCAACCAAGTTTACCCTTTTGGGATCTTTAAACAAGTGCTTGAAATGTTTTATGCCAAGAGCTGCGAGGTCTTTGAAGGACCTAGCTTTTGACCCCTCTCCATTGGGCAATTCCCAGATGGTGTTAATATTTTTCCTGTGATTTGCATAATTTTGAAAGAATTTGGTGTTTTCGTCCCCTAAATCCAGCCAAATAGCTCTACTTTTAAGCCTCCATTGAGCTTCTTGAGCAAGCAAAATATTACTCTTTTTTTCTTCCAATGCTCTGATGGTTGATTTGGAATCCTCTGAAAGACCGACCTCATTCACTCTCTCATAAGAAACAACAATCTATTGTTCTATTAGAAGGAGTTCCTGCATTTGTTGCCTATACTTATTATGAGCCCATTTAGAGACAACTATTTTAACTTTCTTCAGGATTTTTGACATTTGAGAGCAGGCTGACCTTCCCATGTTTTCATCATAAGAAGTCCATTCTTCTTTAACCAGATTCTAAAAATCTTTGTCCTGCAGCCAAGTTGAATTGAATTTGAAAGGGCTTGGAGGTTTTCTATCCGGGTTGCCTATTTGGAGCAAAATAGGAAAGTGGTCTGAGATGCCACAAGGGTCCACCCAGGTTCTGATTTTCTCCCCATCCATCAGCAGGGAATCAGAGACATAGAATCGATCCAATATTTTAGCCACATAATCCTCACCTGCTCTATTGTTGCTCCAAGTAGGAGTAATTTTGATTGGTTCTACATCTACCAAGTCTGCCAATTCAAATTTGTATTTAAAAAACCCAGCTTGTGGATCACTTCTTGCTGCTGTCCCCCATATCTCAGCTCTATTCAAAGTGAAATTTAGATCACCCCCAAGGATAAGATTCCCTTGCTGCAAAAAGTTATTGGCAAATAGGGTATCCCAGTAATGAATTTTATTTTCATAAGGGCCATAAATGTTAACCAACACAAAGGATTTCCCCAGTTCCATAGAGAAGAGCTCCACTCCTATTCCTGATGTAAGAAAAGCAGATTTTATAAACCTGAAATTCCTCTTCTTCCACCCCAGGACAAGGCCACCTGATCTGCCCTCGGAGTCCAAAGAGAGGAATTCCCAGTCCTTTATAAGGGTGTGGAGAATGCTTTCCACTTTCACACCCACTCCCATAGTCTCTTGAAGAAATAGAATATCTGGAAGATGAAGTTGCATTAACCTCCTTAGTGCAGTATTTTTTGAGGCGCTGCCCAGACCCCGAATATTTTGAGAGAGGATTAACATTATTTAACTGGTTCTGGGGTTTTGCCTGCTCTAAGTGCCCCTATTATTGATTTTTGTTTCCCTGTATTTACTTCCCTCAAAGCTTGATCCTTTGCCAGTTGAATGTTTGATCTCCTCCCTAAGGCATGTGAGGTAACCCCATCCAAGCTAAGTCCTCCTGCGATTTCTCCCTTCTCAAAGAAAGCTGCTGATTTGTGAGATCTGAGAAAATAATTGTGAGACCCCTTTAAAGACTCTCTGCCTTCAGAAGAAGATGAAAGTAGAGATGTGGACTTTGTTAATGAAGAAAAAATTGGAATGCTGAGAGGCCTCTTATTACTAGGATGTTGGATATTCATATCTTCTATCCGGATACCACTTCTCTTTGCAGAAACCATTTGTTTGTCAGACCCCATAGACCTGTCCTGGAAGGGGGGTAGTAGCTCTTCAACAAGGTTTGATCCTAAATCAAAGTTATAATTTATAAAACTGGGAGGACTGTTGTGTAAATGGGTTGCCACCTGTGGTCTCAATGAGGTATTTGCCTCCCTTGTGTTTGCCTGAACATGAGTTTCCTCCCTCTGATCTAAGATTGGCTCTCTTCTATCTTCTTTGTTCTGAGCATTGGAGAGATGGGGATCAGCTGCAACATTGCTTATGCCATTTCCCTGACCACCATTTTCATCTACAGGAGTTTGAACCCGACCAATATGTCTACTATTGAATCCCTCCAAGTGATTGTCTAAACCATCCGCTCTCCCTCCAGGGTTGTGATTTACTTTAACACTCTTCCCCCCCTTCCTTTCTATGAATTTTAGTCCACATTCTGCTACTAAATGACCATAGACATGACATCTAGCACAGCGGAAAGGTATCTTCACGTAATCAAGAATTTGGTCATAATGCCACTTCCCAATTCTGATCTCAATTGTCTCCGGGAGACCTTCCCGAAGGTCCAGCTCCACTAGTATCCTTGCGATAGTTCGAGAGGAGCCACTCAGGCACCCTTGATCAATATCCACACATGAACCTAGCTGATTACCTATTTCCCTCAATATCCTACTTGTCCACAACTCCAATGGTAAACCTGGTAACTTGACCCATATAGGCTGAATTGATTTGGACTCCCTTCTTGGGTCAAAACAAGGGGACCACCATTTTAAAGACAGAGCATATGAGTCCCAAAACCATCTTCTCTGCAATATTTTATCTGCATCCTCTTTTGATCTGAATGAAAAAGCTAACCATCCTCTTACCAGAATATAGAAACTTGGAGAATATCCTATTGCTGGACTCCATTCCCTTTCTACCCACTGAGCTAGAGTTTTTTTCGAGTATAATCTTCCATAGAATCTTCCTGTTAGAGATTTTCCTTCCATTTCCAGAACCCTGTCCAGCAGTATATCCTCGCCTAAAACCAAATTTACTTTCTCCTTTTTAGTCTTAACACACTTTTTCTGCCTTTTATTGGTATTCATTAATTTGTTTGTAATTAGTGGTTCCTCCTCATTTTCCCTACCTGGACATTTTTTTCCTGCCATGATCCCTTCCAAAAGGCCGATATCTAGAAAAGGGTCGAACTTACCATCACCTATGTCCTCGGAGCTTTTCTTCGAGGAGACCTCCCAAGATCGGACTGCCATAAAGCCTGAGTCACCATCATACAACTGAGAGAGGATCTCTGCCCCATCTAGAAACAGGTCCTCATTTGTGTTACTTTTTGATCCCTGACTAAAGTTAGTTTCAATTAAGAGGCCATTCTCCCTCTGTGACTTCCACTTAGCTATCAAAAAATCTTCTACAGGGAATATAGGAACGTCTATCATTGGATCTGGGGAATAGTCCACCAATTCTGCCATATCCTCCATCATGCTAACCCTACCCTCAATCACTCTTGATCCTTGTAATCCTTACAAGTTCCTGGGCTTGGTATTTCCTCCAGTTAATCCCTTCAATACCTCCTTCAAAAGCGAGACTCGGCAGGAAATTTCTCCTCGGCAACTCCAATGACCCGCCATAATTTCTCCCGAAATAAAAAGGTTGCGCGTAGACTGTTACTGCGATGGGTGTCATCTATGTCCTGAAGAGGCAAGGGAGGACTCTCTCCGGCTTCGGCGGTTAGGGTTTTCAATCAATCCAAAGTTGTATGTGCTGAAGGTTCGGTATTCAATATTTGCTGTTCTGCGATCTCTGTCAAAAAAACAGATTTCTGTAGCTCCTACCAAGCCATTCTTTGCCAAAAAACAAGTAATGCTTTAGATGAATGCTCCTTCCTTCGGCTCTCCGCTCCTTCTCCCGCTCAAGCCTCTGCCCTTCCCGAGCTCGATTTCACCCCAGATAAAGTGTATCATCTGCCGCAAGACTGTTACTGCGATGGATGTCGGCTATGCCCTGAAGAGGCAAGGGAGGACTCTCTACGGCTTCGACAATTAGGGTGTGTTGAAGGTTCTGATGGGATTTTACACTTCAAACTCGTCTTGAAAACTTATCATTAGCCATTGACCACAACGTCGCCCTCACTCCGCCACCCCAGCGTCGTCCACGCTTAGCCACTACTCTGCCATCCAGTGCAGGATTTTTGTCAAACACTTTGCCTGCAAACTTTCGATGGATTCCGAAGCATGGAGTATTACTACACCAGTCCCTCCTCGGACTCCTCTAGAGAATCAACTATGCAGGATTTCCTTATCACCATTTTTGTTTACCCAACTAACACCATCATTTCTCCGGTAGAAGTGTTTCCCTGTAATATTGGTCACTAAAGACAATCTGATGTCAAACCAACACAAAGCCTTCAACCAGGAAAAGCCCATTAGTTGACAGAATTATTAAAACAGCGTACAACAACCCACCAACGACACTTTCTCCAACTGGGTGTCCATGAAATCAATTTCTGACAAAGAAATATACCCAAAACCTGCTTCCCATAGAAATCGGTATTCAAAAATGGTGTTCTGTGATCTCTGTCAATTAACAGATTTTTGTAGCTCCTACCATGCCATTCTTTGCCAAAATTAAGTATTGCTTTAGATGAGTGCTCCTTCCTTCGGCTCTCCGCTCCTTCTCCCGCTCAAGCCTCTCTGCTGCTACTTCAAACCCCTTTACAACTTGTCAAAACCTCACAGGTCTATATCTGCATGATATGGTCTACTGGATGTGACCCAGGTTCAATCCCTCTGCTGCTACTTCAAACCTCTTTACAACTAACACTCTTTGTCAAAACCTCACCTCAATAAAATTTTGGTTATCATTCAATGCATGACTTTATTCATTTGTCATAAGTGAATTTATCACATTAATCATAGGCATCTTCCTTATAGTATGTGTCTTACATCACAAGCATGTCATACATCATCATCCATTACAAAAAAGAGAAGAAACCCTATGCCAGTTTATCTTTCCCGCATCTATGGTTTGATAAATATTTAGGTACTTTTGGTCTTTTAGCCATACCTGGTGTCTCTTTTAGCCTACATGGAATGTCAATAAGTCCTTGAGTACTATAGGTCTTCTTGGTGACCTTAACTTTTTGTTGATACCATGCACAAATATCACATATTAAATCAATTTTTGGTGTCTAGGAGAGAAAAAATCATGAGTAGCTAACACCATAAAGCAAATAGTTTCTCCTGCTCATCCAATTATGTGCATGGTCTAAAATGTTGAAAATTGACAAAAGGACAAGCTCCTCCTTAAAAAAAAAGAAAAATCCCCTTGCTCTTCCATAAAATGAGCAAGCCCCCAAAAGCAAAAATACAAATCCCTTGCTCTTCCATAAAATTAGCAAGTATCCCAAAAATAAAAAAAATCCCCTTTCTCTTTCACAAAACGAGCAACCCCCACAAAAGCAAAAAAGTCAAAATCCCTTGCTCTTCCAAAACAAAACAAAAAAATGAGCAAGTATCTTCAAAATATCATAAAGCAAAATCAAAGGAAAGGGTGAAGAGCTTGAATTCTTGGAATTCTCAGTTTTTGGCAACCATGGGGCGATCTCCATCACCAGAAATAAGCTATAGACACCTGATTGGCAATGGAGTAGCCTTACACATGGTGACACATTTGTTACATTAGCAACCTTCTTTTGTACAGATCTATGTATGCTCTCGGATGAGCTAGCTTATTGGCATAAGTCACAAATGATGAGTCTAACCTCGTCCAAAATTATCAATAAAAATTCACGACACACAGTTGGTCTTTGTGAGACTTGAATAACCTGGTGGGTCTTAGTATTATCAAGTGTCTACTTGATCAGTAGATGAGTTTGATTAAATTTACTAGAGTTTTTGAGCATCATGAAAGCACTTTTAGATTTTTCTTCCCTAAGATAAGTGAAATAACAAATCATGTCATCTTAGACTCCATAGTAGCACATCGCCTCATCACAATCATTATATTGCAGTTATTTACATCCATTTCACATATGTGTCAATATTAGTGGATTTATGCCCTTGATTAATTGATTAAAAGTAATGAATAATGATACATGTCTAAGTATTATGCAAAAGATAATCAAAATAATATGCATTCAATAATTACATCTATCATACATTGCATACATTCATCGCATCAATCATAAAATAAATGATTCATCACATCACACAAATAAAAACTTGCATCAAAATAAACACATCACTTGAATAAAGCAACATCATATATATATCATAAGAAACATGGTACATCATGAGCCTCACCCATAGGCTATATATGTTGAGCTCTTAAACTCCTCCTCATCATCAACAAAAATATACAAGGCATCTACAAAAATGGTACAAGGCTTAGTGTCCACATATCACTAACCATCCCTGCCACTATCCTCGCTACCCTGAGCCTGATCTCCTTGGGCCTACCCACTGTTGCTCCCTTGGTGGCAGTTAGCTTTGTGTGAAGTATCTACCCTCAAAGCCTGCTAGATTGATCACTTAGAAAATTGAGGTATAGGTGGGGTGCTTGAAGAAGCACCTAATTCTCCACTCCTTTGAATCCTGTAGGATGAAGAGGAGGATGATGACATGGCTAGTATTGGGATACCTCTCACTAGTAGCTCATTCTCTAGCACCCTCACCCTATCCTGCTACTACTCACACTATCCTGGTACTACTCTTCATGGTCCCTCTCATGCTCTAAGTGGACCAACATCACTGTGGTTACCTGGCTACTCCCTACATCCTAGGCTTATAGAGCATCATGCTTTGATCTCACAACATTTTGCTCTATAAACAATAGGTCATGCTCAGTACGTATTGCATCTTGCTCCGTCACATACCTAGCCACCTCATCATGTAGATTCTGTATTTGGACCTACAACATATTTTGTACTCCTTCCAACCCCACCATATTTGGCACTTCCCATACCACTGGCTCAGCTCCTAAGCAATGGCAATCTCCAGCTTGATCTTCTACCTTTCCAACACCTTACTCAATTTGATAGTACAAAAATCTTAGCTATCAGGTCAAAACTATTGCTGTGACCCTTCTCACTTGAGCTCGCCACCACCACTACCTTCCTGGATCCTTGAGATGATCCTACCCTTTGGTACATCCTCTAGGATGAAACTATTGCCCTCGAGTCTATCCACCATCATACCCACCATCCCATTGACTCTTGAGGAGCCTCACCTCCATCGCTTGCTACTGCACCCTCTCATTGTGGCTGAGGAGCCTTCCCTCCACTACCTGCTATCACACCCTCTTATCATGGCTAAAAAGCCTCCCCAAAGAACCATGTATGGTAGGCAGGCATGGTCCTCATATCTACCACATCTATCCTTGGTCTAACCACATCCACATATGCACCCATCGAATCATAGGTTGGGTGCACAACATCCTTATTCTATCATTGCCTGTATATCATAGGTAACGGTGGAACATCCTAAGGTAATCTAAATTGCTGTAATATGTATAAGTACTGGAAGAATTTGTACTTCATCCTATGGTGGCCTATAACCCATCTCCCCCACCACACTCTACCCAGGTGCTCATCATCCTTGGGCCATGTCGGCCCATCCCTCGACCTCCACACTACCTGATATAGCTGCAACCCCATGAACTTCTCATCATAGTGTAATCAAATGCCAACAAAAGGGTGATTACTTCCCTCCTCCTGATACTTATGCCATCTCATGGCATAAGGCATCTCATTACCCAACTCTTATTGGGTATAACAT
This sequence comes from Wollemia nobilis, assembly GCA_028583015.1. NCBI lineage: Eukaryota > Viridiplantae > Streptophyta > Pinopsida > Araucariales > Araucariaceae > Wollemia > Wollemia nobilis. The sequence goes on from JAQPPZ010016676.1 coordinate 2,281,580, forward strand.
GATATACCCATGGGATGCTCAATACCAATGTGCTCCCATATCCAAATCTATAGGAACAAGCTACAGTCCAACCCTGATAGCTCATGGTATGTATACACCAATAAATATAGAATCCATACCATCACCTTGGGTCTCTCTACCAAGTCCTATAACAACCCCAACAGGTTCCATGGGAATCACACACCTTATGAATTTGGAAGTATGACATTGGAGATCAACATCATCAATATAGCATACCTCATGCTCAACCATCGTAGTCACATATGACTGTCCACATCCAAACCCCCACTATAAACATTAATTGATTGTTAGTTCTATCGATATACTCACTGCAGTAGGGTCTCCCTTTGGTGTATCGTGGTAGTCTCAATCTGCTTCCTCTTAATAGATATCTTGAAGATCCGCCACACATCCTCAAGAGTCACAATGATCTCTCTTGTAATAAGGTGGAAGGTGCATGTTTCTGGATCCCACCTATCTATCAACATTGTCAAGTAAGCATGATCTGCATGCACCTTCTCTAACTTGGCTATATGCCATAGCTCAATATCCTGTAACCACTACCAATCATCGTTTGTCAGTCTATGCCGAGCCTTGTAGAACAAATTTTTGAAGTGATACCTTGGTCTCACTAATTTGCGTTGCATACATAAACACATAAAAATGAATCATTAGCATAATGATATCACTCACGCAATATAACACCTACATCAATGGAATCATTAGCACAATGATAAAAAAACACAAGTAGATTTTGACCATCCATCTCCTAGATAGGCATGATGGCTCACCATATGATAGTAGGATGGTTGTGTAGGAAGATCATTCGGCCATGGATGGTCCCAACACAATTCACTCATGTTGCCAAGAAAAAAATAAACAAAAACAAATAATTATCCGAACCTAGATGGTCTAGTTGCATAACCGTTCACCCATGGATGGTCACACACTAATGTTGCATAACCATCATAAAAAAATACAAAGCAAAAGAAAACCAATCATTCAAACCTAGATGATCGAGATAAACAATTGTCTACCCACGAATGGTTAACAAATGCACACACCACCCCCCCAAAAAATACAACATAACAACATATGATGACCGTCCGCACATGGATGGCCTAACATCATCACCGTTCGCCAAGCGAACGACCACAAAATGCACACATTCATACATGTTATTCATAAAACCAAAAAACAAAAAAACATGTCAAAATGAATACAAGCAATAACGAGCACTCAACATGCAAACAAACACAAGAAGTTAACAAAAAGTTCATTTTATCCAAAATTGACAAAGTAAAAGGCTTTTTCTACATACCGATCCAGCACCGCCACCTACGTCAGTGCAAGCCACCATCACCTTTGTCCATCGTATAAAAGCTCTTCGGGTTAGTTTTACCACCTCATGCCTCACTCGCCACTTGTTTCCCATCTATGATAATAACAATGAGCTCCCACACACAACAATTTGCTATTTATAGCTTGCGATACATGATCATTTGAGACAGTTTTGTTTTTTGTAAAAAATATTACGATTGTCCTAGATGATCGTGTTATTTAAAAAAATGGATACAAGACAACATAAATAAACAAAACTAGAAAATGACAAAAATAAAACATTCGTATCAAAGACATCAATTCATCAATCCGATAAGGTGAATCACCTCATTGCCATCATTCATGTTGTCTTCCGTCGACTCACCGCTTGAGGGGTAAACAATACCAATATTTTTACCTCAAACAAAGATCAATATGCAAATACTCATTTTTAGACTCAACGTTTGTCCAATATGCAAATACTCATTTTTTAGATCCATGTCATCCACTTCACTCACAGTTCCACCTCCCATCGTTCAAATCAGTCACACGCAAGAGAAAATTCTCATCCACAAGTGAACTCAAGTTACTACCAGTTGCACCTCTAAGCCACAAAGAAAGATTGATCATGCATTCAATTAGCTATATTAGTTAACTCAACATGCACAATATGCACACAATCAACATAATCAGTTAAAAAGATATGCACAATATGCACTCTCACTTAAACATACATATTTAGATTAAATGAATATATTTAATTTAAATATAAAATCAAATCAAACATGCACATCCACTTAACTTACCATGCAAAAAGGATGAATATTGCAAGATAAAGCTTATCCACATGCAATCCCATAAATTGAATTCATGCAAGGAGAAAACTCCTAGTTACATGCACTTAAATGGGGGAGCCACCTCCTTATCCCTTCACCCCAAGAAAGTCTATAAATTAAACCTCTTCTTATTTTTGGAGCATGAGGATGGAAATAGTATCGAAGCACTAAAGAGACTTCGAGCATTCAATCACCCAAGTTTTATCACTCTGCCATCCCTATCCCGTGTAGAACCTCCATTGCACCTTTTCATAGATCCAAATCCACTTTAGAATAGTTTTTGGATGCCACAAGCCATGATTATCCCACCCCGAACGATCTCAATCCATGATCGTCAAACCCCTGGATGGTCAATACCTAGGCTGTGTAAAAGCCTCTCGATGTAGCATGGTTCAATCTCGATAGTAGCAACATTCAGAACACAACACAATAAAACTAACAACCACAAGAACATACCGAAAGGTACCAACTAGAGTAGACCCAGGTCCAAAACAGTGATCTGAAGTCGCTCGAGTTCATAGAACAGATCTCTTGTGGCTATAGTAGCCCACACAATGTGATCGTTCAACCCCATATGGTCACTCGTCGTGATCATCTAGACTGCAAATTATTTGAGATCTCGATCATCCAATCGTAGATGATTGCCATCTAGACAGCCACCCACCCTAGATCCGCTAGGCACCAACAAACATCGACACGCAGAAGCGCTGTACATTGTACCAGATGCATCCTACGAAGCGATGATCACCACAAACTCTACTGAAGCACTTGCTGTAGCAACATAAGTACATTGCACCATTATTCTTTGTAAAAAGAGAACTATTCAATATATGCAATATTCTTTGTAAATAGGGAACTATTCAATATATGCACCTACGTGGGCATATATTGTATCAAGAAGGACAAAGGTAACATACATTTCAATATCAATTCATTGTTTTTGTTCATTTGTTATATACATGGTGCATACTTAGGTCGTCTACAGTCTCTAATGTTTGTTTGCTTTCAATTATCTAGATCTATTTTTTGGAAGTTGAAAACCATCCTCATCCATATCCATTTGTAAGTTTCTCTTATGGTTTTACATATGATTTTTTTGGACTCTTCTTAGGGTATGATCTCTCAATATGACCCACCTCATGATATATTCTACATATGAAAGATATTTTTTCATAATCTATGGTTTGGATCCACATATTATCCCCATACTTAAAAATGATTGATTCTAGTAAAGCTTTACTTATACCAATCATGACCAAAATTCGAGCATAAATAGCCAAGAATCCATCTTTTATATTTTTTGAAATATCAAGAAATTCTCCTAGAGTGTTATCTAATGCCATGAAGGTATCCATATCCTAAAACTCAATGGGAAAGCCATACATCATAACCCATACTGGTACTAGGGATAAATTTACATTTTTAGATGAAAATATTTCATACCAACATGTAAGGAAGAGTCCTGCTCTTCCCATAAACCAAGGACCCCCTTTTAGGATTCTATCTTCTCTAGAGAAAACATGGCTAGGAAGAAACCTTTGGGTAGGGATAGAATCACTTCTAGAGACTTCCAACTCCTATCAATCCATTTTATTAAGGCTGAAGCCCTTGGTCAAAACTTATTAAATTTACCAAAAACCACCCTATCTTTGAGCAACAAGGATTGATCCTCTGTGGTGTGCTCACTAACCTCTACTACTAGAGATGATTTTAAGTATTTAGCTATAAATCGATCCATGGGAAGGAAAGTAAAACTTAAAATCTACTAAAATTTACCATAATATCCTATAGCAAATATAATATTTTATAAAAAATTATAATAATTTGCATGCAAAATAAAGAAGATAAAGAGAAACTTAGCTGCAAAAATTATATGCCCAGATATAATGTCTTGCCTCACTGAAGCCCTAGCCCTCCATTTTTCCTCCCATCATATGAACCCTGGTTGATAGATATTTGTAATTTTATTTTTTGCGACTTGAAACATTGTCACTTCTCTTATTTTTAGATGGTTGACTTCACAGGGTCATATCTCCCTCAATATTGCTTGGATTACTTCATATGATCACTCATTTTAAAGCTCTTCAAATTGGTCTAGGAATTAGCTAAATTGGACCACCCTTCATGAAGATATGGCTCCTAAAATATGAGATATTAAAAAAAAAGCCATGATCTTTTGCCAATATTTCAAATAAGTTAATAATTTTGTCCTATAAGACTTCATATATGATTTATAAGATAATTTCAAAAACAATGACAAACAAAATAAAAAGCATTATAGATCATATTATCTCATACGAAAAAGGTGGTTTTGTTTATGGTAAATAAATCCTTGATGGTATAATCATTGCATCAAAGGCCATACATTCTCTTCATTCCATGAAAAACTAGGTATACTTGTAAAATTAGATATGAACAAAGGATATGATAGGGGTTAGTGGAGTTTTTACATGACATTATAAAAATGAGTTTTGGTCAAGGCTGGTGTGATAGATTACATGTGTTATAACACTCCAAAAAATTATATTTTAAGTCAATGAATCCCTTAGATATTTTAAATTATTTTGTAGACTATGTCAAAGTGACTTATTATCTCCTTATTTGTTTGTTATTCTTGTTGAGGCATTAGGGAGAGCTTTCTATAAGGCAAAAATGGAAAGAAAAACCAAAGGTGTCTAAGATGCAACAAATGGTTCCTTTAGAGACCATTCCATTTGAGAAATGTTACTTTATTTTAGGTCATCCATTAATCAACAAGGTCATAAAATTTAAATCAACACTATCATGCTATGAGAAGGTGGTTAGTCAATTAGTCAATACTATAAAGTCCATGAATTTAATTTTTTCATAGATTCATAATAGATAATTGTGGTCATTTAGGATTTAAAGTTGGAAAATTACCATCAATATATCCAAGTATTCCTTTATTTGATAAATGAAAGAAAAAGGATATTTAGGATTCAATTTAAGATAGAACAAAATCTTGTTTGTCAAGTTGGAAAGGTAAGTTCATAGACTTTGAGGGGTAGGCTTTGAAGTTATACCCATATGGGTTTTGCGTTAGGTGCAAAACTTGGTCGGATATTATTCAAAGATCAAGTAAAGAATTGGGTAAAAATATTATTTAAAAAATATATAAGTTTTGTGGAAGCAATACAATTATCAAAGAAATGAACCTACGTTATAGAGATTGCAATTGATCAAGAAATATATTATATGGTCAATAATGTTGGATTTTAAGACTTACTACCACATAATTTCATAGGTCCCTCAATAAATAAGACACAATATTAAAAGTCAAAATATCAATAATGAAAATTTGAATTATATATGAGCGGTATAGTATATATATCGAGGCCAATATAATAATGAAATTAACATTCATTTATATAACTAAATATGAATATAATTGGCCAAAAATATTCCTGTACAAGCATGAATAATACTTATAATATGAACAAAGAATAATGTATACATTCTCTAAGACTTTTTCATACAATAACATGGAGATTTGTCTCCATAATATAGTTGTATAAGACGACTTTTCAAGTTCTTGACTATTATAATTCTTATATAACTTTTGGCTTTTCATCTTGCCACTTATATGCAAGACTCTTAACTTAATCTTACGACACTTGTGCATATCCTACACATGGAGAGAAATGTAAACTATGGATAAAATAATGTAATATTCTCTAACACGCCCTTGTATTACATTCTTTGATATGTACTTTTCATGATGTACATAGATGATTCTATAATATCTAAAATTTATTTCGATCGAGTGCTTTTGTAAAAATATCTGCAATCTGATCTTTAGTAGAAACATGCTTCAACTAAATAGATGATTTTGAACATGATCCTTGATAAAATGACATCGAGCTTCCATGTGTTTTGTTCTTTCATGAATGGTTGGATTTTTTTATTAAATTTAGTACTCCTTGATTAACATAGTTTAATATTATAGTTCTTCTTATCCCTATATCTGACAATATATATTGTAACCAGAGTGCCTCACATACTGCATCCTTTGTTGCATGATATTTTGCTTCTATAGATGAAAGTGCTACTACATGTTGTTTTTTACTATACCAAGAGATAGGTATGAAACCAAGATAGAATACATATCCTGATGTAGATTTTCTATCATCTAAAGATCCAACATAATCATAATGGATATCCCTATAGATAAAAATTCTTATCATATTCATTTCTTTTATATAGTAACTCATATTATGTAGTCTTGTTAATATATTGTAGTATTCTCTTTGTAGCTTTCCAATGATTTTCTCTGGGTTCTTACATGAATCTTGAATTTTTTTACAACAAAAACTATGTCTAGTCTATTATTTGTTAAGTATAGAAGACTACCAGTTAATTGGCAATACATAGTGGTTGGAACTACAACTATTTAAGTTTGTCTGGATAATTGTAATCCTTGTTCCATAGGTGTATCTTTGGTTTTACAAATTTTTATTCTATAGTTTTCAAGTAATGATTTTACATACCATGTTTGTGTTATTGTAATATTATCTTTATTTTCTAAAGTGAGACAATAATGAAGGAGCCCCAAATCTGTCATTTCAAAATATTTGTCTAGATACCTTTTAACTTCATCTATCAGATTTCTAGAGCTTCTTTTGATCACTATAACATCAACATATACTGTAAGTACTACTCTGTCTTGTCCAATATTTTTTGTATAGAGATTTGGATCTGATAGACTTCTTTTAAAATTATATTGCAAAAAATGGTTATTAATATTTATGTACCATGCTCTTGGTGTTTGTTTTAATCCATGTAAGGATTTTTTTAATTTAAAAACTTTTTGTTCTTATCCTTTGATTACAAATCCTTATGGTTGTGACATATATACTTCTTCAAGATCACCATTAATAAATGCACTTTTTACATCCATTTGATGAAGTTTCCATCCAAGTTGTCTAAAGCACAAATTGTTCGAATAGTAGTCATTCTTGTTGTCAGTACAAAGGTTTATTCATAATCTATTCCTTCTATTTGAGTATATCCTTTTGCAACTAATCATGCTTTGTATTTTTCTAGAGAACCATCTACTTTGTAATTATCTTGTAGACCCACTTACATCCTACTACTTTCTTTCCTTATCGTATATCAAATAGATTCCATGTTTTATTTTTTATTAATGTTGCATATTATGATTCCATGGTTGTTTTCCATTCTGGATGATTTAAGGTAGCTTGAGTAGTCTTAGGTTATACTATAGAACTTATCAATCCTCTATTATTCTTGTTAGGCTTCAATTTTATGGTATTGTAGTAGGAAGATCTGGCATTTGCTCTAGCTTTGCATCTTAAGTGTATCTCTAAACCATATTGGTTCTTTTCTTTGTAGTATTTTTTGAATTTTCAACTTCCTCATCATATGTTTTTTATTTTATTCTTTACTTGACGAGACTTCTTCTTTTGAAAGGCTTAGAATTGTTCCTCTATCTATTTTTTTCTTTAATAACATTCTTGTTTTCGTCATCAAATACTACATCTTTGCTTATGTAGATTTTATTTGTAGTTGGATCAATGTTCATGTATCATGTTGAATCATCGTCTTAACCAAGAAATATTCCATGCATAGTTTTGTCATCTAGTTTAATTCTTTTATGCTTTGGAATATGCATGTATGCTTTACATCCACAAATTCTTAACTATTCTACCATTGGTTTTTGACCTTACCATACTTCTTTTGGATTAATATTTTTTAGTATTCTTGTAGATGATCATTTTTGAAAATATACAACTATTTTAACTACTTATGCCCAATATTGATGGTCAAGATGAGATTCTTTTAGCATACAACGAACCATTTTCATAATAGATCTATTTCTTTTTTCTGCAATACCATTTTGTTGAGATGAATATGTTATGGTAAGCTATCATTTTATACCATTTGTTTCTAAGAAAGAATTAAATTCCTTTGATAAAAATTCTCCTCCTCTATTTGAGCGAAGATTTTTGACTGATTTTCCTATTTCTTTTTCTACTATTTGTTTGAAGCAACTAAATGCTTCATATTTGAATTTTATAAAATATACCCATATTTTTTGAGAATAGTCATCAAAAAATAGTTGATAGTATCTATGTACTCCAAGACTAGTAGCACTCATTGGACCACATAGATCTTGTATATATTAATTCCAATGGTTCTTGAGCTCTATAAGAATTGGGTTCAAAAGGTATTCTATGTTGCTTTTCTACAAGATATTTTGGACAGACTGTAAATTTCCATGGGAGTTTAGGTAAACCTTTAACCATTTTATGTTTACTCATCTCATTTAATGAAGATGCACTTATATGTCCTAGCCTTTTATGCCAAAGTTCCTTTGTTTCTGAAATACCTATTATCAAAGTCATATTTGATTATGTGTATAGAAAAAATATACTATTTTTATAAGAACCATAGGCTATGACATTTCCTTATTTAGTAATAAGACATGTTTTATTGTTTTTAACAAATTTGAATTCAAATACCAAATTTTAATCCATTAATTGAGATACTGAAAGAAGATTAGCATTTAATCTAGGTACATATAGTATATACTTAATTATCACTTTTTCATTCGATAAATCAATTAGAATATTTCTTACTCCTTTGAATTTGTAAGTCATACTATTTGCTATAACAATTGGTTTTTCATATTTCTCTTAAAAAATTGTAAACCATTGTTTATTTCCTATCATATGCCTACTTGCTCCTGAATCAATATACCAGTAATCCATGATAGATTTTATGATTTAATTCCTATGAAGTTATAATCCTTTTATCTCCCTAAATGAAATTTGCAAATTTTGAAAAAACAACTTCTAATTTAAATTCTTCAAATATATTCAAATATCAAAATCTTTAGAAAATAAAATCAAATACACCTTAAAAAAATATTTTAAGTAGAAAACCTTATCACTCCATTCTTTATTAGAAACTTATATCTCCTTAAAATTTATAACTCCCTCTAGATATTATTTTATAATTAACTCCAACTAATTAAACTTATAATCTCCTTATAACTCCTTTTACTTTATATAAAATCCTTTATCAAAATTAACTCACTCCTTATTACTCCTAATTGAAGATATCTAAGGTTAAAAAACTTTTTCATCAAGGTAATAAAGCTTACCTTATTGAACCACATATCTAGTCTCCCTTGCATGCTTGTATCTCCTTTGCATGCTCGTCTAAATACTGTAATAATGTTCTATGCAAACTGCTATCTCAGTTTTTCTTGGTTGATGCTCTATATAGCCTTCAAGGATGTGCCTTGCTCATCTTCAATGTGTCAATCTGCATTGAAGTCATTGAAAATTAGCAATAAACATTTCAAAAATATTACTTAGCAATGAAACATTAGACTTCTACTAGCTACTTCTCCACAATATGTTAGGTTTCAGAATATTAGCTTCTTGCTGGCCACTTCTCCACAAGGCATTAGGTTTTGTAAGCTTCTCTGTAGGCTTTTATGACCCTTTAGTCTTTCAAAAACTTTATGAGATGAACGTTGTGTCTTTGGTGCATTGATGACTTTATGCTTTGCTATTACACTTCCCAATTTGCTACTGTGAGAATGTTCCTCCTTCTAGTTCGTTGTTGTGAGGACTTTGCTCCTCTCAGTTGCTCATGATGCTCTTCTACTTTGTTGTTTTGGATTCCTTATTTTTATGAGTTTGTGACTGTAATAAACCTATAACTGCTCTTTAAAACCTATGAAGACGCTCTCTTGATGATCTATGCCAATCACTTGCGTTGATGTCTTAATAGCTTCTTGTAATCTCGCTCTCCAAGTTTTTGGATGAGCCAAGCCTATTGACGTTTGAATGGCTTCTCAAATTGCACTTGTATTTAGAATTACACTACTTAGATTAATATAGATAGTGCTCTCTATGTCCACTAGCGGTGCTCTATTATCTATAACGACCTCTTCTTTGTTGGTGCTTACTACTCATTTTATCTGTGCAAGCTACATAGACTTGCTTACACTATGTTACCCGCTTGGGCCTCTTTCCTTTTTACTTGGCCACTTAGACTTTGATTGAATATCAATCTTGGTTCCTAAGGACAATCCTTAATATCTTGGGATAGTGCTCTAGTATACCTGCCCAATATTCTCTGATGATGGTGCTTAGCACACCAATACTTATCTAATCTTCTCCTTATAATGCTTTCTAACTCTGTGTAGTATATGGCTCTTAGAATGATAGCTTTACCTTTAATATATTTTTGGTTCTTACTGAATCAAAGGCCAATACTAAAATATATGTATTATTTCTAATCAGGCTTGTTTTAACCATAATTATTTCTCTATTACCTCTTAATATCTGGAGGCTTCTTCTCTATACTCTACTTCTTTCTCAAATTTTGTAAGAAGCTTCTCAATATCTGAAATCTAAACTGCTCCTCTCTACTTAAAAAATTTAAAGAATCCTTTGTCTCTAAAAGTCACTCTCTATTTCTATAAGAAGCTTTGATGTTTCTTAATATCTATTGGAATCTAGCTCCAATATTTGAAATCTTCTTCAATGTCTTAGGTTACACCTAAGAACAAAATATGATTATTTTCTAGAGAACCCAAAATATTATTAGGGTGAATTTGAATGTCCCCTTATGTCCAACTACTTCTTGAGTTGGCTTTCTCTATTAAATGTCCAAATTTTCTTCTAAGTTGGCCTTCTTTATCAAATGACCAACTTTTGTCTAAGTTGATCCTCTATATCAATATAGTTGAGTCCTAGTCTTCATTGGTTTTTCTCCAACCAAGTGGAAAGGCCCTAGAATATAAATCAAGGTGACTATTTCTTGTACTTTCAATATATACTCAATCAGACCTTTAAAAATAGAGTCCAAGTCTTCATTGCCTTCAAAGTGGACATACTCTAAATTAACTCTATCAAGAATGGACAGAGTTAAATAATGATGATGGTGGCTAATAAAATAACTCTATCAAAAATAGACAGAGTTAGGTGGTAGCTCTGATACCACTGTTGGATTTTAAGCCTTACTACCATAGAATTTCATAGGTCCCTCAATAAATAAGCCATAATATTAAAGGTCAAAATATCAATAATGAAGAGTAGAATTATATATGAACAATATAATATGTATATCAAGGCCAATATAATAATGAAACTAACATTCATTTATATAATCAAATATGAATATAAATGGCCAAAATTATTCAGCTACAAGCATGAAGAATACTTACAATATGAACTAAGAATAATGTATACAATATCTGATTTTTTTATACAATAACATGGAGCTTTGTCTCCATAATATAGCTATATAAGATGACTCTTCAAGTTCTTGACTATTACAATTCTTACATAACTTTTGGTTTCTCATATTGCCACTTGTATGCAAGACTCTTAACTTACTTTTATGACAATTGTGCATACCCTGCACATGGAGAGAAATGTAAACTATGGATCAGATAATGTAATATTCTCTTACAAATAAATGAAGGAAATTGTACACATTTTTGGTTTGACGATTGGTTGAGTCCTTATCCTCTTATTTTTGGGTAAGCATTTGCTCGTGGATATTTATCTTATAGAGTTTCAAAGGTCAAGAAAATATATTAACGTGAGCAACATATCTAGATCATAGATTTCTATTAGAAACCTAGTTGAGAAAAAAGACCTAAAAAAATAGTGAATGAGCCTACCCATTTATATGTGGAAGTATGAGTTGGTTTAGAATCCATAAAAATAATGGATACTCCTTCAATTTGGGATATAATAATTTGGAATAACTTCTAAAAATATTCCTTAGAAGGATTTTTGGTCACTTGAGGTCCTCCCTAAGGCCTAGACATTCCTTTGATTAGTAGTCTAAAGTAAAACCCTTATAAATGAGAGTCTACAAAGAAGAGGATATCATCTTCTTAAAAATATGAGAATATATTGGGTATGCCATCAACATTGAAAGAGTTGATAAAATGTTGAATTAGTTATTATAGAGCTGAAGCATTATACATTATGTGAAATTTGGGTCCTATCATTAATTATTAGAACCGATTGAAAGGAATAATACATAATTTAAAACCAAATCTTGAAGTCATGCCCAAGTTTGGGTTTATATTATTTTCTTTATTATAGAAAATGTATGAGCATCATACTGTAAGTATACATTATATAGCTATATTATATAGACAAAGCATAACCGGATTCTTGGATATGTTGATAGCACTAGTGTTATCACATTTAATTGAAATTGGCTCTTTGAAGTGAATACCAAGATCTTTCAATGTTTGTCTCATCCATAATATCTGTGTACAACATGTTGTTGCTGCAATGTATTCTGCCTCTGCTTGTGGATAGAGAGACTGATTCTTGTTTCTTGCTGTGCCATGCTACCACCCTGTCTCCAAGATAAAATGCTCCTCCACTAGTACTCTTTCTGTCATCAATACATCCTGCCCAATCTGCATCAGAATATGCAATCAGAGTGAAGTCTTTACCTTTTGGGTACCACAACCCATAATCCATAGTACCCTTGAGGTACCTAAAGATCCTCTTTACAGCTGTCACATGAGTTTCTTTGGGACTAGCCTAAAATATTGCAACCATGCATACTGCCTGTAATATATCTGGTCTAGTGGCTGTTAAATACAGCAGGCTTCCAATCATAGACCTATACATTGTTTGATCTACATCTGGAGATTTGTCATCCTTGCTCAACTTGTAGCCTGTTGTCATGGGAGTGCTAACAAGTTTACTATCTTCCATTGTGAACTTTTTTAGCATTTCTTTCACATATTTAACTTGAGAAATAAAAATGCCCTTTTCATTTTGATTGACCTGCAGTCCTAGAAAATAAGAAAGTTCACCAATCATAGACATCTCAAATTCTTTCTTCATTTTAGTTGCTATGTCTTTGCAATATTCATCCATGCTGTTGCCAAATATTATATCATCTACATAAACAACAAGAACAATAAGATGGCCCTTCTCTGTTTTGACATATAAATTGCTATCCACCAAACCTTTCTTGAACCCTTGTTTAATAAGATAGTTATCCAGCCTTGCATACCATGCTCTGGGTGCTTGTTTCAAACCATATAATGCTTTCTTTACCTGCAAACAAAATCTGGATTGTCATCGAGTTGGAAGCCATTTGGCTGTTCAATGTAAACCTCTTCTTCCAGTTTTCCATTCAAAAATGATGATTTTACATCCATTTGATATACTTTGAAATTTTTATGGACTGCTAAAGCCAGAAACATTCTGATTGCCTCTAGTCCAGCCTACGGTGCAAAGGTTTCCTCAAAATCAATGCCTTCAACTCTGAGCATAGCCTTCTACAGACCAATCTTGTCTTATTTCTAACAACCTGTCCATCTTCATTTAATTTATTTTGAAAAATCCATTTAGTGCCGATTATGTTTTTATTTGTTGGCCGTGGTACTAATTCCCAGGTTTTGTTTTTCTCAATCTAATCTAGTTCTTCATTAATTGCCTTCATCCAACTTTCATCTGTGCTTGCTTCAACAACATTTTTAGGTTCAATGCTGGATAACAGAGAATAGTTTCGCACTCATCGCTCTTCTTGTCTGAATACCATCCGTGGGGTCCCCAATAATCTGTTCATTGGGATGATTTTTCTGCCAATTTACTGTTTTAAATTTCTTGTTTTCTTCTTCTTCGAGTCGCTTTTTAAAACATCTGGATCAATTTTTTGATTCTCTTTTGTTTCCTTTTCATCATCTCCTTCAATGACTTCTTCATAAATAGGGTAGTTTTCTTGATAAGTAATTTCTAGTTCTCTACCTTCATCAACTTTAACATCAGCACTCTCAACAATTTTCTTTAGCCTCTTGTTATAACATGTGTAGGCTTTGCTTTTTGTTGAGTAACCAAGAAAAATACCTTCGTCGACTCTATCTTCAAATTTATCGAGATTATCTTTAGTCCATTTGATGTAGCACTTGCTATCGAACACTTTGAAATATCTTGTTGTTGCCTTTCTGTTGAACCACAGCTCATAAGGTGTTTTGCTTTCATGCGGCCTTAGCATGCACCTGTTTTGAATGTAAACTGCAGTATGGACTGCCTCTTTCCAAAATCTGTCAGCAATTTTGTTCTCAGCCAACATTGTCCATGCCATTTCCTGCACTGTCCTGTTATTTCTTTCTACAACACCATTCTACTGAGGTGTCCTTGCTATTGAAAACTGTCTTCTGATCCCATATTTTTGACAGTATTCTACAAATTCTTTTGAAATAAACTCTCCTCCTCTGTCTGATCTTAGGCATTTAATTCTTTTTCCAGTTTGATTTTCAACTTGTTTTTTAAAAATCTTGAACATCTCAAAGGCATATGATTTAAGCTTTAAAAATAATACCCATGTCATCCTGGAGTAATCATCTATGAACAACATAAAGTATTTTTCACCGTTTATGCTTTGTGTTCTCATAGGTCCACACGAATTAGTATGAATTATCTCCAACGGTTTGTTGGTGAAGTATTCCTTTGATTTAAATGTGGATCTGGTTTGCTTTCCTTTTTGGCATGAAGTACAGATGCTATTTACTAGTTTGCCAATGGTTGGTATATCTCTTACTGCTCTTTTTGAACTTATTTTTACCAAATTGTCAAAGCTAATATGACCGAGCCTCTTGTGCCACAGCCAATTTTCATCTTCCTGTCCAATCAAGCATTTCCTTCTGTAGTTTCTGAGAGAGTATATAGATTTCTAGAAGTCCTTGATCCAGTAGCTATCGCCTTCCCACCGTGTGCTTTTCTCACTTCACAGCCTCGCTTCTTAAAAATTACTTCATGACCTTTGTCACAGATTTGACTTACACTCGGTAAGTTGTGCTTTAAACCAATCACAAACAGAACTTCCTTGGAATTGATCTTTCCATCACTTATCTTGATCGATCCTTTGCCAACTATCTTGGCTCCATCATTATTTCCAAACTTCACGAGCCTCCTTCATATTTCTGTAAATTTTCAAATTTTTGTTTATCTCCTGTCATGTGACTGGAACATCCACTATCCAATATCCATGGTGCTGATTTGTTCTGTGCTTTGAATGCTGTCTGTACAATCAATGATTCCTTTTCTTCCTTGAGTTGCTCATTTTCTTTCTATTCTAATTTGACTGCAGTTTTGGTCACTTGTTTAGAATTTTCTTTGTCAGTGGCCTGTGCATGTTTTTTTGGGAATTTTTTGTTTTGCTTTAAACTGTTTGGTTGAGTTCTTCTTCCCTGAAATTTATTTGCTGCATATGTGCTTCTACAGTTTCTTGCAATGTGTCCAAAGTTATGACAGTTATAGCATTCTACAACATACTCCATCAAGGGTGAAAATGCATTTCTACTTGTGAAATTTCTTTGTCCTATATTATAAATGCAATCCGAAATATTATGACCGTAAGTATTGCATTTAAAACAATAACCAGAAAAGAAATGATTAAACCTTAGAGTTGGTCTTTTCCAATTTGTAGTAGGAGTCACAAATTTTCTTCTCTTTTGATGTGTGACTTTTGTGAATCCCTCATTGTCAGCACTCTTCTCGTGCCTGGCATTGTTGCTTTCTTTAGCATGATTCAATCTTAATCTTATCTTCTTTCTTTGCTGGTTCTGCAGTTATGGCTTTTGATCCACTTGAAGATTCTCCTTTGACAAACCCCAAGCCGAATTTGATGCCTGTGGTCCTCTGACTATTTATGATTTTTTCAAGCTGTGTAGAACTTCCTTCAAGTTTGTGATAGCAACTCAATTTTTGATTATGTTCTTCTAGCCGTATTCTTAAACCATCTATTTCTTCTTCCAGTTTGCTGCACTCATCTATTTTCATGGTTAATTTTACTTCAAGTTCTTCAGACATTTTCTTAAATTCCTCTGTCTGTATTTTCAAACTGTTTATTATGTCATTGGCATCCTCTAGTTTTCTTGAAAACTTTTTATTCTTTTTCCTTTCTACACTCAACTCTTCAAGTGCAACAACCAACTCTCCTTCCAGATATACTTTAGCCCCATCCTTAAAGTTTTCATCACCTTCCTGATTTTCTTCTGTTCTTTCTTCTTCAAGTGCCATGAACAAAGCTTCACCTGTTTCTTCTTCAGAATCCTCACCTGAGCTTTCTTCAGAAGAGCCGACATTCTTGGATATGAAGCTTTTCTTCTTGAAGTTGTTCTTTCTAAAATTTTGTTTCTTCTTCCAGTCACCTTTTTCTTGGTGTGACCCTTCACCATTTTTGGTTTTCTCATGCATTGGACATTTAGCTGCAAAGTGACCGACTCCTCCACAATTGAAGCACTTAAATGGTAACTTTCCTCTATACTTTCATTTTCCCTTTGTAAGTTTTCGAACAAAGTTAGCTTCCGTTTCATCCTGTGTCTCTTCATCCTCAGATTCTTGTTCAGATTTTATATTTTTGTGTGCTTTAAAAGCAACTTCTCTGTCTGTGGGCTTAGTTTGTCCTATTCTCATTTTGTATGCAGTCAAGGAACCATGCATCTCATCCATGCTAAAATTATTTAGATCTTTTGCCTCTTCTATTGTAGAAACTTTAGAGTTAAATCTTTTGTGAAGAGTTCTGAGAACCTTTTTTATGACAACTGCATCTTCAATTTCTTCATCGAGTCCTCTGATTGCATTAATGATTCCATTGAATCTCAGCATATAGGCCTCTATGTTCTCATCTTCATTCATTTGTAATGCTTCGAACTGAGCTCGATGAGTTTGCAGCTTGGCTTCCTTGATCTTGCTGTCTCCTTCATGGATGCTCTTCAGTTTATCCCACATGTCTTTTGCTCGATTTACGACTCATGACTCTTATCAGTTCATTGTCTACTAGCCCACACATTATGGCATTCTTTGCTTTGGAGTTGTTCTCAAATTTTTTCTTCTCGGCAGTATCTGTTGGAGGAGTAGTGGGTGTTGTGTATCCACTTTCTATAGACTCCCAAATGTCGTATCTCAACGCACTCAGATATGTCTGCATCCTGAGTTTCTAGAAAGTGTAATTAGCTCCATCGAATAAGAGAGCTTTGTTGGATGAGAATCCTTCACCACCTGCCATTGTGTTTCTTCCAAGATCAACTTAGCTGATTAAGTTTGTTCAAGAAACCTTGCTCTGATATCAATTGATATTCTCACAATGACACCGAGAGGGGGGGTGAATCAGTGTAGCTATTAAAATTCAAATCTACAGTATTTAAAACTGAAGCAAAGAGAACTTGAAAATAGGTAAAGCAAATTTCACAAGAGAGCACACCACAACACACAATATAACGAGGTTCACCAATTTGGCTACTCCTCAAAAATGACTGCTTGGACTCCAATCCAAATCCAGCCTGTGCAAAACACCAATTTTACAAACACTTTACCAGCATCCACTGGAAGGAGCACCAACCCCTTAATTTTTTGCTGCAACAGATAGGAGCACCAACCCCTAATACCAAGCACCAACTTGGACTGCAATTTTGAGTTATTACAATGACATAAAAATGCCTTCACTGTTTACACGACCCTGACTGGTCTGCAATTAAACAAACTCTGCACACTCTCACGGCTCTGCTTATTTCTCTCTCGGCCCTCTTCTAACCCTCTTTACATAGTAATTTCACTCTTACAGCAGCAACCTGATTCTCTGTGCGACTGTCTTTTTATAACCCCTTTTTCTCATCGAGACTCCTCGTCTTCTATGACTTTTCGAATCCTGCATGCAGTCGAATAACATTCTCAGACTGTTCGAATTCTTTTCTATGCGTGCATACATTTTTCGATTCTGACTTATGCGACTGTTCGAATTCTTTTTCAATGCGTGCATGTATTTTTTCGATTCTTCTTATCCGACTGTTCGAATACTTTTTCAATGCGTGCATGTATTTTTTTCGATTCTTCTTATCCGACTGTTCGAATACTTTTTCAATGCATGCATGTATTTTTTTCTTTTAATGCGTGCATGTATTTTTAACTGTCACTGCACTTGTAACCGTCGCACTGACTCCAGTTAACGTTTCTAATTTTGGCTCCCTGCTTTTTCTCTACTACTGCCCCTTTAACTGCAGTTCTGTTCTAGTTAACTGTCAGTTAGCGTGTTGTTGCCACCTGTCACGAAAACGTGACACTTCTGTCTTTTTCTGCCCTTCTCGCCTTTTACCCGCAAAAATTAGACATGTCGCAAAATCGTGACACTTTTCGCCTCTTTACTTCTCTCGACATGTCGCAAATCGTGACACTTTTCTTCTGGCTTGCACCCGAAAACTGGACATGTCACGAAATCGTGACATCTTACGCTTCCTTGCACTCTTTTTTGCCTGCACTAGCGAAAACTTGACATGTCACGAAATCATGACATTCTTCGCTTCTGTACACTCCTTCGCTTCACTAGGAAAACTTGACATGTCACGAAATCGTGACATATTCGCTGTCTTGATCTCTTTTCTGTATCTTGCCAGCGAAAACACAACATGTCGCGAAATCGTGACATCTTTTCTTTCGTACACTCTACTTTGCAAGTCTCAGCGAAATCAGACCATGTCGCGAAATCGTGACATCTTTTTTCCTTAGCACTTTTCTTTCCTTTCCCCGAAAATCCAACATGTCAGAAATCGCTACATCTTTTTCCCTTTGTACTTTCTCTTTCTTTCCTCGAAATCCAACATGTAGCGAAATCGCGACACCTTTTTCCCTTTGCACTTTCTTTTGCTTCGCCTAAATCAACATGTGCGAAATCGTGACACCTTTTTCCCTTTGCACTTTCTTTTGCTTACTCAAATCCACATGTAGCGAAATCGTTACACCTCTATTCCTTGCACTTTCTCGCAAAACATGTCAGCGAAATCGCGACACTTTTTTCCTTCTAAACTTTGCTCTCAATGTCCGAAATCGCTACACTTTTGTTCCTTGGCATCTAAACTTTGCTTCGGCCTGCAAAACTTCAACATGTAGCGAAATCGCTACACTTTTTTTCCTTAGCGCTTTTTCTCTGAACATGTCACGAAATCGTGACAGTTATCTTCCTTAGCGCTTTTTCTCTGAACATGTCGCGAAATCGTGACAGTTTTTCTACTTGCTTTCTTTTCTGCCAATATGTCACGAAATCGTGACAACTTTCTCACTTGCCTTCTTTGCTTCCAACATGTCACAAAATCGTGATAGTTTTGCTTGCGCCTTCTCTCTCCTCGTCCATGTCGCGAAATCATGACAATTTTCTTTGTGCCTTCTCTCTCCTCGTCCATGTCATGAAATCATGACAATTTTCTTTGTGCCTTCTCTCTCCTCATCCATGTCGCGAAATCGTGACAATTTTCTTTGCGCCTTCTCTCTCCTTCGACATGTCGCGAAATCGCGACAGAAAACATGTCGCGATATCGCGACAGTTTTCTTACTTGTCTTTTTCTTTGATTTTTTGAATCTGGGTCACTTTTGTTTTCTTGGAATTTCACTGTACATGATCTGACTGATCTCTGAACTCCTATCCACTCTTCAATCGCATCAAATGATCCGCTTCAATCGCATCAATCGATCTATCCGTCCGTGTTGACAACAATGACAATACTTTTGTTGCACCTTGCTCAACAATCTCCCCCTTTGGAATTGTTGGCAACACTCATGCACTCTCCTGTAATTCTTCTCCCCCTTTGACAATAATACCAAAGGGGTGCTGCAGACTCCCCCTGAGTCTATGCACAACATTCTCAGATACACATTGTTATAGTTAGCAAAAATAATGAATATGAGCAAAACTATAAACATAGGCATAAGTACTCCCCCTGAGAATGTGATCCCAAATGATAGTCAGTTCTTGGGAATTGTGACCACTCCCAACTTACTTCGAAGGTACTCAAAAACTTCCTTGGGCAATGGTTTTGTGAATATATCAGCTACCTGCTCTGTAGTTGGAACAAAATCCAATTTGACCTCTCCTTCTGCAACTTTATCCTTCAAGAAATGATACCGGATCGCAATATGTTTGGTTCTAGAATGCATAACCGGATTCTTGGATATGTTGATAGCACTAGTGTTATCACATTTAATTGAAATTGGCTCTTTGAAGTGAATACCAAGATCTTTCAACGTTTGTCTCATCCATAATATCTGTGTACAACATGTTGTTGCTGCAATGTATTCTGCCTCTGCTGTGGATAGAGAGACTGATTCTTGTTTCTTGCTGTGCCATGCTACCAGCCTGTCTCCAAGATAAAATGCTCCTCCACTGGTACTCTTTCTGTCATCAATACATCCTGCCCAATCTGCATCAGAATATGCAATCAGAGTGAAGTCTTTACCTTTTGGGTACCACAACCCATAATCCATAGTACCCTTGAGGTACCTAAAGATCCTCTTTACAGCTGTCACATGAGTTTCTTTGGGACTAGCCTGAAATCTTGCAACCATGCATACTGCCTGTAATATATCTGGTCTAGTGGCTGTTAAATACAGCAGGCTTCCAATCATAGACCTGTACATTGTTTGATCTACATCTGGAGATTTGTCATCCTTGCTCAACTTGTAGCCTGTTGTCATGGGAGTGCTAACAGGTTTACTATCTTCCATTGTGAACTTTTTCAGCATTTCTTTTACATATTTAACTTGAGAAATAAAAATGCCCTTTTCATTTTGATTGACTTGCAGTCCTAGGAAATAAGAAAGTTCACCAATCATAGACATCTCAAATTCTTTCTTCATTTTAGTTGCTATGTCTTTGCAATATTCATCCATGCTGCTGCCAAATATTATATCATCTACATAAACAACAAGAACAATAAGATGGCCCTTCTCTGTTTTGACATATAAATTGTTGTCCACCAAACCTTTCTTGAACCCTTGTTTAATAAGATAGTTATCCAACCTTGCATACCATGCTCTGGGTGCCTGTTTCAAACCATATAATGCTTTCTTTAACCTGCAAACAAAATCTGGATTGTCACCGAGTTGGAAGCCATCTGGTTGTTCAATGTAAACCTCTTCTTCCAGTTTTCCATTCAAAAATGCTGATTTTACATCCATTTGATATACTTTGAAATTTTTATGGACTGCTAAAGCCAGAAACATTCTGATTGCCTCTAGTCTGGCTACTGGTGCAAAGGTTTCCTCAAAATCAATGCCTTCAACCTGAGCATAGCCTTTACAGACCAATCTTGCCTTATTTCTGACAACCTGTCCATCTTCATTTAATTTATTTTGAAAAATCCATTTAGTGCCGATTATGTTTTTATTTGTTGGCCGTGGTACTAATTCCCAGGTTTTGTTTTTCTCAATCTGATCTAGTTCTTCATTAATTGCCTTCATCCAACTTTCATCTGTGCTTGCTTCAGCAACATTTTTAGGTTCAATGCTGGATAACAGAGAATAGTTCCGCACTACTGCTCTTCTTGTCTGAATACCATCTGTGGGGTCCCCAATAATCTGTTCATTGGGATGATTTTTCTGCCAGCTGCTTGTTTTAAATTTCTTGTTTTCTTCTTCTTCTGAGTCAGTTTTTAAAACATCTGGATCAATTTTCTGATTCTCTTCTGTTTCCTTTTCATCATCTCCTTCAATGACTTCTTCATAAATAGGGTAGTTTTCTTGATAAGTAATTTCTCGTTCTCTACCTTCATCAACTTTAACATCAGCACTCTCAACAATTTTCTTTAGCCTCTTGTTATAACATGTGTAGGCTTTGCTTTTTGTTGAGTAACCAAGAAAAATACCTTCGTCAGCTCTATCTTCAAATTTATCGAGATTATCTTCAGTCCGTTTGATGTAGCACTTGCTGTCGAACACTTTGAAATATCTTGTTGTTGCCTTTCTGCCGAACCACAGCTCATAAGGTGTTTTGCTTTCATGCGGCCTTAGCATGCACCTATTTTGAATGTAAACTGTAGTATGGACTGCCTCTTTCCAAAATCTATCAGCAATTTTGTTCTCAGCCAACATTGTCCGTGCCATTTCCTGCATTGTCCTGTTCTTCCTTTCTACAACACCATTCTGCTGAGGTGTCCTTGCTGCTGAAAACTGTCTTTTGATCCCATATTTTTGAAAGTATTCTGCAAATTCTTCTGAAATAAACTCTCCTCCTCTGTCTGATCTTAGGCATTTAATTCTTTTTCCAGTTTGATTTTCAACCTGTTTTTTAAAAATCTTGAACATCTCAAAGGCATCTGATTTAAGCTTTAAAAATAATACCCATGTCATCCTGGAGTAATCATCTATGAACAACATAAAGTATTTGTCACCGTTTATGCTTTGTGTTCTCATGGGTCCACACAAATCAGTATGAATTATCTCCAACGGTTTGCTGGTGAAGTATTCCTTTGATTTAAATGTGGATCTGGTTTGCTTTCCTTTTTGGCATGAAGCACAGATGCTATTTACTGGTTTGCCAATGGTTGGTATATCTCTTACTGCTCTTTTTGAACTTATTTTTACCAGATTGTCAAAGCTAATATGACCGAGCCTCTTGTGCCACAACCAATTTTCATCTTCCTGTCCAATCAAGCATGTTCCTTCTACAGTTTTTGAGAGAGTATATAGATTTCTAGAAGTCCTTGATCCAGTAGCTATCAGCTTCCCACTGTGTGCTTTTCTCACTTCACAGCCCTGCTTCTTAAAAATGACTTCATGACCTCTGTCACAGATTTGACTTACACTCAGTAAGTTGTGCTTTAAACCAATCACAAACAGAACTTCCTTGGAATTGATCTTTCCATCACTTATCTTGACTGATCCTTTGCCAACTATCTTGGCTCCATCATTATTTCCAAACTTCACAGAGCCTCCTTCATATTTCTGTAAATTTTCAAATTTTTGTTTATCTCTTGTCATGTGACTTGGAACATCCACTATCCAATATCCATGGTGCTGATTTGTTCCGTGCTTTGAATGTTGTTTGTACAATCAATGATTCCTTTTCTTCCTTGAGTTGCTCCTTTTCTTTCCATTCTGATTTGACTGCAGTTTTGGTCACTTGTTTAGACTTTTCTTTGTCAGTGGCCTGTGCATGTTTTTCTAGGAATTTTTTGTTTTGCTTTAAACTGTTTGGTTGAGTTCTTCTTCCCTGAAATTTATTTTTTGCATATGTGCTTCTACAGTTTCTTGCAATGTGTCCAAAGTTATGACAGTTATAGCATTCTACAACATACTCCATCAAGGGTGAAAATGCATTTCTACTTGTGAAATTTCTTTGTCCTATATTATAAATGCAATCTGAAATCTTATGACCGTAAGTATTGCATTTAAAACAATAACCAGAAAAGAAATGATTAAACCTTGGAGTTGGTCTTTGCCAATTTGTAGTAGGAGTCACAAATTTTCTTCTCCTTTGATGTGTGACTTTTGTGAATCCCTCATTGTCAGCACTCTTCTCGTGCCTGGCATTGTTGCTTTCTTTAGCATGATTCGATTTTCTTTGGTCAATCTTGATCTTATCTTCTTTCTTTGCTGGTTCTGCAGTTATGGCTTTTGATCCACTTGAAGATTCTCCTTCGACAAACCCCAAGCCGAATTTGATGCCTGTGGTCCTCTGACTATTTATGATTTTTTCAAGCTGTGTAGAACTTCCTTCAAGTTTGTGATAGCAACTCAATTTTTGATTCTGTTCTTCTAGCCGTATTCTTAAACCATCTATTTCTTCTTCCAGTTTGTTGCACTCATCTATTTTCATGGTTAATTTTACTTCAAGTTCTTCAGACATTTTCTTAAATTCCTCTGTCTGTATTTTCAAACTGTTTATTATGTCATTGGCATCCTCTAGTTTTCTTGAAAACTTTTTATTCTTTTTCCTTTCTACACTCAACTCTTCAAGTGCAGCAACCAACTCTCCTTCCAGATATACTTCAGCCTCATCCTTAAAGTTTTCATCACCTTCCTGATTTTCTTC
Organism: Wollemia nobilis; assembly: GCA_028583015.1. NCBI lineage: Eukaryota > Viridiplantae > Streptophyta > Pinopsida > Araucariales > Araucariaceae > Wollemia > Wollemia nobilis. The sequence continues at coordinate 2,305,579 of JAQPPZ010016676.1, forward strand.
TGTTCTTTCTTCTTCAAGTGCCATGAACAGAGCTTCACCTGTTTCTTCTTCAGAATCCTCACCTGAGCTTTCTTCGGAAGAGCTGACATTCTTGGATATGAAGCTTTTCTTCTTGAAGTTGTTCTTTCTAAAATTTTGTTTCTTCTTCCAGTCACCTTTTTCTTGGTGTGACCCTTCACCATTTTTGGTTTTCTCATGCATTGGACATTTAGCTGCAAAGTGACCGACTCCTCCACAATTGAAGCACTTAAATGGTAACTTTCCTCTATACTTTCCTTTTCCCTTTGTAAGTTTTCGAACAAAGTTAGCTTTCATTTCATCCTGTGTCTCTTCATCCTCAGATTCTTGTTCAGCTTTTGTATTTTTGTGTGCTTTAAAAGCAGCTTCTCTGTCTATGGGCTTAGTTTGTCCTATTCTCATTTCGTATGCAGTCAAGGAACCATGCATCTCATCCATGCTAAAATTATTTAGATCTTTTGCCTCTTCTATTGTAGAAACTTTAGAGTTAAATCTTTTGTGAAGAGTTCTGAGAACCTTTTTCACGACAACTGCATCTTCAATTTCTTCATCGAGTCCTCTGATTGCATTAATGATTCCATTGACTCTCAGCATATAGGCCTCTATGTTCTCATCTTCATTCATTTGTAATGCTTCGAACTGAGCTCGATGAGTTTGCGGCTTGGCTTCCTTGATCTTGTTGTCTCCTTCATGGATGCTCTTCAGTTTATCCCACATGTCTTTTGCCGATTTATAGCTCATGACTCTTATCAGTTCACTGTCTACTAGCCCACACATTATGGCATTCTTTGCTTTGGAGTTGTTCTCAAATTTTTTCTTCTCGACAGTATCTGTTGGAGGAGTAGTGGGTGTTGTGTATCCACTTTCTACAGACTCCCAAATGTCGTATCCCAATGCACTCAGATATGTCTGCATCCTGAGTTTCCAGAAAGTGTAATTAGTTCCATCGAACAAGGGAGCTTTGTTGGATGAGAATCCTTCACCACCTGCCATTGTGTTTCTTCCAAGATCACCTTAGCTGATTAAGCTTGTTCAAGAAACCTTGCTCTGATACCAATTGATATTCTCACAATGACACTCGAGAGGGGGGTGAATCAGTGTAGCTATTAAAATTCAAATCTACAGTATTTAAAACTGAAGCAAAGAGAACTTGAAAATAGGTAAAGCAAATTTCACAAGAGAGCACACCACAACACACAATATAACGAGGTTCACCAATTTGGCTACTCCTCAAAAATGACTCCTTGGACTCCAATCCAAATCCAGCCTGTGCAAAACACCAATTTTACAAACACTTTACCAGCATCCACTGGAAGGAGCACCAACCCCTTAATTTTTTGTTGCAATGAGATAGGAGCACCAACCCCTAATACCAAGCACCAACTTGGACTGCAATTCTGAGTTATTACAATGACATAAAAATGCCTTCACTGTTTACACGACCCTGACTGGTCTGCAATTAAACAAACTCTGCACACTCTCACGGCTCTGCTTATTTCTCTCTCGGCCCTCTTCTAACCCTCTTTACACAGTAATTTCACTCTTACAGCAGCAACCTGATTCTCTGTATGACTGTCTTTTTATAACCCCTTTTTCTCATCGAGACTCCTCGTCTTCTATGACTTTTCGAATCCCACATGCAGTCGAATAACATTCTCTAACTGTTCGAATTCTTTTCTATGCGTGCATACATTTTTCGATTCTGACTTATGCGACTGTTCGAATTCTTTTTCAATGCGTGCATGTATTTTTTCGATTCTTCTTATCCGACTGTTCGAATACTTTTTCAATGCGTGCATGTATTTTTTTTATTCTTCTTATCCGACTGTTCGAATACTTTTTCAATGCGTGCATGTATTTTTTCTTTTAATGCGTGCATGTATTTTTAACTGTCACTGCACTTGTAACCGTCGCACTGACTCCAGTTAACGTTTCTAATTTTGGCTCCCTGCTTTTTCTCTACTACTGCCCCTTTAACTACAGTTCTGTTCCAGTTAACTGTCAGTTAGCGTGTTGTTGCCACCTGTCACGAAAACGTGACACTTCTGTATTTTTCTGCCCTTCTCGCCTTTTACCCACGAAAATCAGACATGTCACGAAATCGTGACACTTTTCGCCTCCTTGTCCTGCTTCTCGGCTTCACTCCGCGAAAACTCGACATGTCGCGAAATCGTGACACTTTTCGCCTCTTGCTGCGCTTCTCGGCTTCACCCAGCGAAAACTCGACATGTCACGAAATCGCGACATCTTTCGCTTCCTTGCACTCTGTTCTGCCTGCACTAGCAAAAACTTGACATGTCACGAAATCGTGACATCTTTCGCTTCCTTGCACTCTTCTCGACATGCAACTAGCGAAAACTTGACATGTCGCAAAATCGTGACGCATTCGCTGCCTTGATCTCTTTTCTGTCTCTTGCCAGCGAAAACACAACATGTCACGAAATCGTGACACTTTTCGCTGCCGTACACTCTACTTCGCAAGTCTCAGCGAAATCGGACCATGTCGCGAAATCGTGACATCTTTTTGCCTTAGCGCTTTTCTTTGCCTTTCGCCCGCAAAAATCCAACATGTAGCGAAATCGCTACACCTTTTTCCCTTTGCACTTTCTTTTGCTTCGACCTCCGAAAATCCAACATGTAGTGAAATTGCTACACCTTTTTCCCTTTGCACTTTCTTTTGCTTCGGCCTCCGAAAATCCAACATGTAGCGAAATCGCTACACATTTTTCCCTTTGCACTTTCTTTTGCTTCGGCCTTCAAAAATCCAACATGTAGCGAAATCGCTACACCTCTGTTCCTTGCACTTCCAACTTTGCTTCGGCCCGCAAAAATCCAACATGTAGCGAAATCGCTACACTTTTGTTCCTTGGCATCTAAACTTTGCTTTGGCCCGCGAAACTTCAACATGTAGCGAAATCGCTACACTTTTGTTCCTTGGCATCTAAACTTTGCTTCGGCCCGTGAAACTTCAACATGTAGCGAAATCGCTACACTTTTGTTCCTTGGCGCTTTTTCTCTGAACATGTCACGAAATCACGACAGTTATCTTCCTTAGCGCTTTTTCTCCGAACATGTCACGAAATCGTGACAGTTTTTCTACTTGCTTTCTTTTCTACCAATATGTCACGAAATCATGACAACTTTCTCACTTGCTTTCTTTGCTTCCAACATGTCGTGAAATCGCGACAGTTTTGCTTGCGCCTTCTCTCTCCTCGTCCATGTCGCGAAATCGTGACAATTTTCTTTGCGCCTTCTCTCTCCTCGTCCATGTCACGAAATCATGACAATTTTCTTTGTGCCTTCTCTCTCCTCGTCCATGTCGCGAAATCGTGACAATTTTCTTTGTGCCTTCTCTCTCCTCCGACATGTCACGAAATCGCGACAGAAAACATGTCGCGATATCGCGACAGTTTTCTTACTTGTTTTTTTCTTTGATTTTCTGAATCTGGGTCACTTTTGTTTTCTTGGAATTTCACTATACATGATCTGATTGATCTCTGAACTCCTATCCACTGCTTCAACTGCATCAACTGATCTTGCTTCAACTGCATCAACTGATATATCTGTCTGTGTTGACAATAATGACAATACTTTTGCTGCACCTTGCTCAACACTCATCACATGAAGTCCTAGGTATATAAAAAAGTACTAACCTATTGGTTATAGGAATTGAGTATAAATGCAAGGGTCATATATATTAATAAAGTTTACATAAAGGATCTTTGTCAATCTATGGTACAAAAAGAAATTTCTAGAAGATGGGTTCATCAAAATTAAATTTGATGGTGCCTTCAAAGGAAATTTAGAGAAAGTTGGTAATGTGGTATATTTCATAACAATGGAGGCAAAATTATCCTTGCTTACTTAGAATCATATGAAATTCAACAAATCACTATGTAGAGGGCAGGGCATTTCTTACAAGGATCAAGATTACCATTGAAAAAGAATAAAAATATATTTCAATTGAGGGGGGTTCACAAATTATCATTAATGCTATCAACAAAAATGGATATAGGGAATGAATTAAAAATATTATTATTTTTATATCCATAAATTATTGTTGAGGTTAGTTTCTTGGAAATGTCAACATATCTATAGAAAAGGAAAAAACAAAGTAAATTATTTAGTCAATCATGACTTGTTAATCTTCATCTTAGCAATCTTCAAAATGTAGAGGATAATTGGCTAAGTTTATTATGAGAATATAACAATTTAAGAAATGTGAATAATGTTTTTGATATAAAGGTAAGTTAAATATGATCGAATTGAACTAATTACAAATGTAATTTTTAAAATGGGAATGGTTATTGATAGAAGCTACACAACTTATTAAAACATAGTCCATATCTAAACAAAATCTTCATTAATAGTTTTAAAGTTGTCTTCTTATAAAAAATATTTTCTAACTCCCTCCTTTTCTTTTTCTCAAGCTACTACTTTTATTTTTGTTAGATCCATGATATTATTTCATTAAGAGATAAAGTCTCGCTTATTGAATTACCTTCTAGAATTTAAATTTTACCCAGTTATATATCAACACCACGATTGGCAAAATTATTTGTCATCCTATTTCGTTTCTATAGATATGTGAATATTTCAAAGATACCACCCCCATCAATAATTTATGAACATCAATAATAATATATATTTTTAAATGGTCATATGAGATTGAAATAGGCCTCACCCGTATTACATCATCATCACATAATGGTTTTACAACAACTTGGCTATTATGCATGTTGGACATTTTGAGGAATGTTAGTTGTCATTGATGTCAAAAGGTTCTAAGAAGAATTACATTTTGATTGGTTCCAAAAGAGCTTCATGGGAAGCATGATCAAAGGTTTTTATGAAAACCATGGTGGGCAAAAATCAAAGATTAATTATCCATGATGGGCAAAAATAAAAGGTTTTTATTAAAAACCAAGGTGGCTTTCGTTTGGTTAAAAAAGGCCCAAATATTAATTATTTATTTAATTTATAATATTTAAATTCCAAAGAGAATTTAAATTATTATAAATAAATAATAATTAAAGTTAATTCGAATATTTGAAATTTGAATTTCTAATGCGCCGACGTGTGAGAAATTTCCTCCATTCGTGTATAAAAGGTGGATCATTTCACCTTAGAAGAGTACCAAGCTTATTTTTGATTTAATGCTCCCGAATCCCCTACGAAAGGTATCTCCATTCGTGCGATTAAAGAGCTACGACTAGTGGACGACGTGTGGTGTTCGAAGGAGGTCAACGTGTGCGAAGAAGAGCATAAGGTGAAGGAAGCTCCACTTCCTTCACGTGGGCATTGCTAGCCCATGCGGTGGACTCCCAAGCGCTAAGGTGCTTAGGCTTGTGGAGACGGTGGTTCGATTCTCGTTGAATCCCTTTTAGGGATCAGAGAAAAGGTATGCACATTATTTGAGCATCGGGTTTTTCAGAGAAGGTTGTTGAAAAATTAAATTAAATTTTTGGCTTTATTAAATGGTTTTATAAAGTGACGTGGGAGTTATAAGGGATAGATAAAAGGTGTTTTTGCTTGGTAATTATTTTTGGTTAAAAATAATTAGGAGGAATAAGGAGTTAATTATTTTATAAAGTCTTTTAATATATTTAGCTTATTGGAGAGATAAATGCTTTTAAGTGTTGATTATTATTGAAGATGTCTTCTTGCCATTAAGAAGTGTTGAGAAAGTAATTATTTTGAAATTATTTTCTGGTGGTGGATATTATTTCAACTGGGAGATTATAAGGTGTAATTGGTCATTTATTTCTATGTGTTGATGGATGCTTAATCAAGATGGAGTAATAAGGTGTATTTGTGAGTTGCTATTTCATATTTGTATTATCACCTAACCTTCTTTGAGCTTGGAAAAGAAGTATTTGTGGTTATGGCAGATTTATGAGATCCCTTCATCATCAAAAAAAGGTATGAGCACATTCTTCCATAGTTGAGTTGATTGGTTGGTTTTCTAGAAAATAAGTTTGGAGTGAAAAGGACTTGATTAGGTCTTCCTTATTGAGTGTGTTGAGTTAATGCTTCAAGGTTTTCTAGAATAAAGAGTTGTTGTTAAAACCTTGTTTTATAAGCATTGTTGTTGAAGCCATTGATTGAGTGAAGAAATTGAACTAGGGTTTGCAAAGAACATGAGTATCATTGTTATGTGAGAGATTGTCTTATAAGCATTATTGTTGAAGTGAGTTGTTGAGTGAAGAACTTGAACTAGGGTTTGAAAAGAACATGAGTATCATTGTTATGTGAGATTTTTTGTTGAGCATTGTTGGAAACATTTTGAGTGAGTGATCATATACTTGGACTAGGGTTTGTGAGCAAGGATTATTTTATTGAGTGATTGGTTGAGTAAAGTTGGTTGAGCCTAGTCAAGTGGATGTGTGAAGTGATTGTTCAAGTTACAAAACAAACTATTCTATATTCTGAATTGAATTGAGAAAGTGATTGAGCTGAAGCATATTGAGTCTCTAACAATTCTCTGTATGTTTTTGAAAGAGTGATTGAAAGTCATTGAGCATTGTGATGAGTATAGAGCATATTGAGTCTCTAACAATTCTCTTTATGTTTCTATGAGATTGGACAAGTTCTAGAGTGGACTTGTTGAGAATATTTGAGGTAAGTCTTTGAGAAGACTTGTGGATAGATTTGAGTAAGCTTTTGTGGAAGCTTACAATACAGATTGAGAGCAGATTTGGATAAGTTCTTGAGAGGACTTATTGAGCAGATTTGGATAAGTTCTTGAGAGGACTTATTGAGCAGATTGGACAAAGTTCTAGAGAGGACTTATGGAAATATTGGTGTGAGATTTTGTGGAAGCTTAAAAGGTAGATTTGAGATAAGTATTTGAGAAGGCTTGAGAGCAGAGTTGATTGATTGATTTGTTCAAACCTTGAGTTAAGGTTTGGGGAAGATCCAATAGAGTTGATTTGAGATTGAGTCAAGATTTGAGTTAAGGCTTGAGGATAGAGATCGAGGACTAATTTGTGCTAGACCGAAGGACTCTGTTTAGTACAAATTTGAGGATAGAGTTTGGTGTAGATTTGAGGATAGATTTGTGCCAAATCAGAGATAGATATTGAGGACAGATTTGTGCTAGATCAAAATATTGTGTTTAGTACAGATCATAGGACAAATATTGAGGATAGGTTTGTGCTAAATCGAATTATTATGTTTAGTACAGATTTGAGACAAGATTTGGAGGTGATAGAGTATAGAGGATGACAGTATCTAGTGGATAGAGATCCATTAGCTAGGGTAGTGAAGACAAGAGTCTTCAGTGGATAGAGATCCATTAGCCAAGGATAGTGGGGGTAATAATTATTCTAGAAGATCACAAGCTAGAGAAGAGTTAGGAGATTGGTGTCTCCTGTGGATAGAGATCCACAAATTTGATTAGGGGATTGGTATCTCCTTTGGATAGAGGTCCATAAATATTGTAATAGGGAAAGGATTCCCAAGAGATTGATTGAGAAAATTTTAGTGAAATATTTTCTCCGTGGAGTAGCCCACATTGGGTGAACCACGTAAATTATGGTGTCTCTATTGTGTGTGGTGATTTGTACATTGCTTTGATTACTGCTATTGGTATTGCTATCTTTACATTGCATAATATTTATTGGGAAAGAAAAGTAAAAAGTGGTCTTATACTGTTCACCCCCCTCTTAGTATAAGCTTGTGTTCTTCAATTGGTATCAGAGCGGGTTCCTTTAAAAGAGTTTAACGACTTGAAGGAAAAGCTTACAAGAACACAATGGATTCTAAGAATGGATCATCAGACAATTCAGCACCAATATTTGATGGGAGTGATTATGTATATTGGAGTTTGAGAATGAAGATCTACCTGAAGGCACTTGGCAATGAGGTTTGGGAAGTAGTTGAAAATGGATACGACCCCTCAGTTGATCCACCTATAGATAAGGAAGGTAAGCTTCTACAACATTACAATTCAAAAGTAATGAATGCACTTTTGATAGGTTTGCATAGAACAGAGTCCATAAAAGTTATGCATTGTTAAGATGCAAAAGGAATGTGGGATAAATTGCAAAATATATATGAAGGAGATAAAGGTGTCAAGAAAGCAAAGATATAAAATCTCAAAGGACAATTTGAAGAGTTAAGAATGAAGGATGAGGAAAAAATTAGTACTTATCTACTTTGAATTGATGAGGTTGTTAATGCTATGCAAGGACTTGGAATGAAAGTTGATGAATCAGATGTTTGTGATAAGGTCTTAAGATCTCTTCCAAAAAGATTCGGTGAAAATATTTCTGCTATAGAAGAGTCAAAGGATGGTGATTCTTTGACAAGAGATATGTTGCTTGGTATTCTTACAACTTTTGAGTTAAGAACAAAAGAACCTATTTCCTCAGAAGGAAGCAACCTTCAAAGCAATCAAGAAGACAAAGGGTAAGAAGTCAGAATCAAGCGATGAGTCATCCAGTGATGAAGAAGCTAATTATGGTAGAAGGGATAAGGATTCTAGAAGATCTAGAGATCTAAAATCTGTTAAATGTTTCAATTATGGAAAGTATGGTCATTATGCAACAAATTTTCAAGAAGCTAAGAATAATAATGGTGAAGAGAAACATGATCACAGAAATATAGGGAACCAAAAGATACAGGTACCAAAAGAAAAGCAAGGATGGACAAAGTAGACAAGGAAAGAAGTTCTTTCAAAGACAAAAGAGGAGCTACTATGTGGATAAGGCAAGTAAGTATTCAAGTGATAGTGATGCTAGTTTTTCATAAAATGATAGAGATGAAGTCCTATTTATGATTGAAGAAAAAGAACAAGTTAAGAAAAGGACTCCAGAAATTCTCAAGTGTTTTAGATGTGGTAACTTTGGACATCTTGAAGATAGTTGTACAAGAAATGGATTTAGTTTTAGTGATGATGAATATGAAGATACACTTGAAGGACCATAAGAGAATATTCTAATGGCACTAGAAGAAGGAGAAGGTGATCCTATAGAAGACAAGTCAAAAGAAATGAATATGTGGACAAAGGTAAACAAATAGAGGAATATTCAGATAAATATGGATATGATCTCAAGGGAGAACTTATCTATGCCCTTGACACAGTGAAGAAGGTAAGAAAGCAAAACTCTAAACTTGAAATTTAGTTTCAAGAATGTGATGAAGAGAGAAGGATGCTTATAGAGGATCTAGAAAAATCAAAGGCTAAGACAAAGAAGTTCAAGGATAAGTTAGAAGCAAAGGTATTAGAATGTGAAAGGTTAGCACAAGAAGTGGCCCTACTAAGGGAAGATTTAGAAGACTCCAAAGTCAAGCTAAAAGGGTTCAAAAATAGCTCAAAGAACTTAGATAAGTTCATCAAGATACAAAGGCCTACATCAAGCAAAATAGGTCTTGGATTTGAACAGGAACAAAAGGAATGAGAAGGAAAGTCAAGTCAACCTCAAGTTCTAAAGGAGAAGAAAATTCAAATGAAGACACTTCAGAAGAAGGTAGTATAAGATAAAGTGAGACATCTGAGGATGAGTTGGACAATAGAAAGTTCAACAAGTATAGGAACAATGCACAAAGAAGAAACAGATGGAACAATAATCAGAATAGGTCAAGAGAGACTAAGAGACCAATGAGGTCAAGACAAGGAAGTTTCAATGGAAGATGTTTTTCATGTCACAGGTTTGGGCACATGGCTTCATAGTGTAGGACACATGAAAGATAGGAATATGGGAAAAGATAAAGTTTCAATGGGTATTGCTACTCATGTAATCAGTTTGGTCACAAGGCAATGAATTGCAGGGTTCATGACAGAAGAGGATATGGCTTCACTAGGAGAAATCCTAAGACATTTGCACCTCCAAGGAATAATAACATTAAGTGTTATAAGTGCAATAATGATGGTCACACAACAAAGTGGTGTAGAGCATACATTCTAGAATAAAGTATGAACAAGAACAAAAACAGGAATAGGAACAAGAACATGGATATGAACAGGAATAGGAACATGGATATGAATAAGAACAAGAACAGGAACAAGAAAATGGACATGGATAGGAACATGGAAAGAAATAATCAGAGGAATCATAAGGATCAGATAATAATAAAAGAGGATAAAGGTAAAGAAGAGTGCTTTTTGGGAGTAGAAATACTCCCACCCCAAAATTAACCACCTCAAGAGGAGGTGGGGGAGGGGCTAAGCTAAGAGGCTCATTCTTAGCCCCGAGCCCCAAAGGTGACCCTTTGCCATTGATGTCAAAGGGGGAGAGATTTGAGTAAGGGGGAGAGATTTGGTATTTGAGCAAAGAGGAGAGATTTGACAAGAGCATTGAGCCAGGGGAGCAGAACCCAGAAAAGGTTAAGTTTTTGGTAAAAAGAATTTGGGTTGCCATCAATGACAAAGGGGGAGATTGTTGGACATTTTGAGGAATTTTAGTTGTCATTGATGTCAAAAGGTTCTAAGAAGAATTGCATTTTGATTGGTTCCAAAAGAGCTTCATGGGAAGCATGATCAAAGGTTTTTATGAAAACCATGGTGGGCAAAAATCAAAGATTAATTATCCATGATGGGCAAAAATAAAAGGTTTTTATTAAAAACCAAGGTGGCTTTTCATTTGGTTAAAAAAGGCCCAAAGATTAATTATTTATTTAATTTATAATATTTAAATTCCAAAGAGAATTTAAATTATTATAAATAAATAATAATTAAAGTTAATTCAAATATTCAAAATTTGAATTTCTAATGCGTCGACGTGTGAGAAATTTCCTCCATTCGTGTATAAAAGGTGGATCATTTCACCTTAGAAAGTACCAAGCTTATTTTCGATTTAATGCTCCCGAATCCCCTACGAAAGGTATCTTCGATATTTGTGCGATTAAAGAGCTATGGCTAGTGGACGGCGTGTGGTGTTCGAAGGAGGTCAATGTGTGCGAAGAAGAGTATAAGGTGAAGGAAGCTCCACTTCCTTCACATGGGCATTGCTAGCCCACGTGGTGGACTCCCAAGTGCTAAGGTGCTTAGGCTTGTGGAGACGGCGGTTCGATTCTCATCGAATCCCTTTTAGGGATCAACGAAAAGGTATGCACATTATTTGAGCACCGGGTTTTTCGGAGAAGGTTGTTGAAAAATTAAATTTAATTTTTGGCTTTATTAAATGGTTTTATAAAGTGACGTGGGAGTTATAAGGGATAGATAAAAGGTGTTTTTGCTTGGTAATTATTTTTGGTTAAAAATAATTAGGAGGAATAAGGAGTTAATTGTTTTATAAAGCCTTTTAATATATTTAGCTTATTGGAGAGATAAATGCTTTTAAGTGTTGATTATTATTGAAGATGTCTTCTTGCCATTAAGAAGTGTTGAGAAAGTAATTATTTTGAAATTATTTTCTAGTGGTGGATATTATTTCAACTGGGAGATTATAAGGTGTAATTGGTCATTTATTTCTATGTGTTGATGGATGCTTAATCAAGATGGAGTAATAAGGTGTATTTGTGAGTTGCTATTTGTTTTGTATTGTCACCTAACCTTCTTTGAGCTTGGCAAAGAAGTATTTGTGGTTATGGCAGATTTATGAGATCCCTTCATCATCAAGAAAAAGGTATGAGCACATTCTTCCATAATTGAGTTGATTGGTTGGTTTTCTGGAAAATAAGTTTGGAGTGAAAAGGACTTGATTAGGTCTTCCTTATTGAGTGTGTTGAGTTAATGCTTCAAGGTTTTTTGGAATAAAGAGTTGTTAAAACCTTGTTTTATAAGCATTGTTGTTGAAGCCATTGATTGAGTGAAGAACTTGAACTAGGGTTTGCAAAGAACATGAGTATCATTGTTATGTGAGAGATTTGTCTTATAAGCATTGTTGTTGAAGCGAGTTGTTGAGTGAAGAACTTGAACTAGGGTTTGAAAAGAACATGAGTATCATTGTTATGTGAGATTTGTTGTTGAGAATTATTGGAAACATTTTGAGTGAGTGATCATATACTTGGACTAGGGTTTGTGAGCAAGGATTATTTCATTGAGTGATTGGTTGAGTAAAGTTGGTTGAGCCTAGTCAAGTGGATGTGTGAAGTGATTGTTCAAGTTCCAAAACAAACTATTCTATATTCTAAATTGAATTGAGAAAGTGATTGAGTTGAAGCATATTGAGTCTCTAATAATTCTCTGTATGTTTCTGAAAGAGTGATTGAAAGTCATTGAGCATTGTGATGAGTATAGAGCATATTGAGTCTCTAACAATTCTCTTTATGTTTCTATGAGATTGGACAAGTTCTAGAGTGGACTTGTTGAGCATATTTGAGGTAAGTCTTTGAGAAGACTTGTGGATAGATTTGAGTAAGCTTTTGTGGAAGCTTACAATATAGATTGAGAGCAGATTTGGATAAGTTCTTGAGAGGACTTATTGAGCAGATTTGGATAAGTTCTTGAGAGGACTTATTGAGAAGATTGGACAAAGTTCTAGAGAGGACTTGTGGATAGATTAATGTGAGATTTTGTGGAAGCTTACAAGGTAGATTTGAGATAAGTCTTTGAGAAGGCTTGAGAGTAGAGTTGATTGATTGATTTGTTCAAACCTTGAGTTAAGATTTGGGGCAGATCCAGTAGAGTTGATTTGAGATTGAGTCAAGCTTTGAGTTAAGGCTTGAGGACAGAGATTGAGGATAGATTTGTGCTAGACCGAAGGACTATGTTTAGTACAAATTCGAGGACAGATTTTGGTACATACTTGAGGATATATTTGTGCCAGACCAGAGACAGAGATTGAGGACATATTTGTGCTAGACCGAAGGACTATGTTTAGTACAAATAAAAGAACAGATATTAAGGACAAGTTTGTGCTAGACCGAAGGACTATGTTTAGTACAGATTTGAGATAGAGCTTTGGAGGTGATAGAGTATAGAGGATGACAGTCTCCAGTGGATAGAGATCCATTAGCTAGGGCAATGAGGATAGGAGTCTTCAGTGGATAGATATCCATTAGCCACAGTAGTGGGAAAAACAATTCTTCTAGAAGATCACCATCCAGATCAAGAGCAAAAATGAGTTCTCCTATGGATAGAGATCCACGAACTTGATTAGGGGATTGGTATCTCCTTTGGACAGAGGTCCATAAACATTGTAATAGGGAAAGGATTCCCAAGATATTGATTGAGAAAATTTTAGTGAAATATTTTCTCCGTGGAGTAGCCCACATTGGGTGAACCACGTAAATTGTGGTGTCTCTATTGTGTGTGGTGATTTGTACATTTATTTGATTACTGCTATTGGTATTGCTATCTTTACATTGCATAATATTGATTGGGAAAGAAAAGTAAAAAATGGTCTTATACTGTTCACCCCCCCTCTCAGTATAAGCTTGTGTTCTTCAATGCATGTATCGCTTGGCAAAATTCAAACCTAAGTCTCCTCCTTGAAAGTTGAGGAACTTAACTTGTTGAGTTAATGCCATTTGATAAAAATAATAATATTGTTGTTGATTTAATCTACATATTCATTTTTCTTGACATCATTATTAAAAAATATGTGAATGTCCCTCAATTGAAATATTTTCTATTCTTTTATATTCATAAAATTGGGACTTATATTTTCATATGATTATGAGTAGGTGAGGATATTTTTAGCTTCATAGTTTTTAAAAACATCACTTTATCGACTTTTCCAATATCCCATTGGGATAATCATTAAAATTAAATCAGGTGAACCAAACTTTTTTAGATATTCTATTTTACAATGATGCATATCCTTTGTGCTAAATCCATAATCATATATGATATTGTGTGTAGATTAAAATCATATAACCAAGAGACTAACACATTCTTCTTCAAAGCAAAAACATGCATAATGATCAAAAGTTTTTCAAATATCATGTAGTAGAGGTAACAATATGAATTGAAATTTGGATATGATTTTGAGATTTGTTTTTGAAGACTTTGTTGGTTTTCTCAAGTCAAATATTCAAAAAAATAATAGTCCAATATTCTACATAATGCTTAATGCTTTTGATTCATCAACTCTTCCATTATCAAAGGATCAACACAATAGATTCTCATTTTCTAAAAAAAGTAACCCAAAATAGTGGTAATAATGAAATAGATTAATGATGTATCTAATTACTTTTCACACAAATGCACATGTAAAGGTTCCATGATGCCCTCTCCTTTCTAGACTATTATCTATAAGAATTATTCCATGGACCATGAATCAAATAATTATCAAGTCCTTAGGGATGGTCTTATACGACCAAATATTCTTTCAAGAAAAAATCATGGAAGTGTGGAATTTTAATTTCCCTAAAGTTTTATATTCCAAATTGACCATGTATCCATCATATTTTAATAAATTCTAAACCAACTCCTCTTGTTTCAAAAAATAGGTAAATAGAACTCTAGAAAGATCTTTTCAAGTCCCTTCACATTTTTATTTAACATCCTTGCACTCAACTAGATTTTTAATGGAAATCCAAGATCTAAATTCATTGCTCACTTTAATGTTTATTTTTATTTTTAGACTTCTACAAATCAAAGAGGCCTTAGACAATGATTGGTACTCTACAATAAAAATAAGAGGATAAGGTTTCAACCAAGCATCAAACCAAATATTCCTAGAGTCCCCATCATTTATTTACTACCTAATATATTACTTAATTAATTACAAACTCTCTAATATTAAGTTCCACATTGTGGATCCCTTAAGCATGATTTATTTTATGAAAAAAATTACATCAATAAAATATTTTATTTTTGAAGTAATATTTTTGCCCAACTCTTTCATTGATATTTGAACAATTGCCAAACAAGTTTTACCCCCATACTAAACTCATAAATTTGTGAATTTTCAAGCTTGCCCCTCCCATATTAATTCTATCTCCTTTGCAAAGAGTAAACCTAAATCTCTCATCACATAATTTCCAATGAAAATATTGGTGAATTTTGTCATAATTGGAGATAATATTGATGGTAATCTCAAAAGTGATATCATATAAATTGGTATGCTTTGCAATTTTGTATTTATGCATTAGATTATTCCAACCATGCCTAAGAACTTGCCCTTCCAACTATCTGTTGGCATTTTTGCCACATTGTTTTTGTGTTACTGTTCATGCAAGAGAATGCACAAGTTGCAGAGATACTAACTCCTCTGTTTGTCCCTCCAAGCACTTTGAAAGGAAAATGCAAAAATCTCTACATTTTTTGTGTTAGAGAAAAGCAAAGAAAAGATGTCGCGATATCGTGACATGTCGTATTTTCGTGACCTGTCACGTTTTCATGGTGAAAACAGCCAAAGGAAGCAAGGAAGTCAAACTGACATGTTGGAGTTTCGTGACTTGTTGCAGTGAGGGAGCATTAAAATGAAAAGTTGTCATGATATCGCGACGTGTCACAATTTCGTGACTTGCAGTGGCCCAGAGCAAAGTGATAGAAAAATGTCGCGATATCACGACAGAAAAGCAAGAAAGGAGCAGATGGTACGGAATGGTGTGATATCGCGACATGTCGCGTTATCATGAAAGGGCTAAAATACAAACATAAGCCAGAGAAAGATGTCACAATATCGCGACATTTTTTAGGACGAAGTCAAGCAGGAGGAACTTGTCGCGATATCGCTACAGGAAGCGACAACGATGAAGGCAAGAAACTGTCGCGATTTCATGACATGTCATGATTTTGCAGGGCAAAAGTGCAAAGTACAAGAAGACAAAAAATGTCATGATTTCATGACATGTTGAATATGAAAAGACAAAATGGAGAAAACGTCGCGATATCGCGACATGTCGCATTTTTGTGACCTATCGCATTTTCACGGGTATAAAGTAGACAAGATAGCGCTGAGTGAAAGATGTCGCGATTTCGCGACATGTTTCATTTTCATGATAAGGAGCAGCGAACAAAGCTAGACAGAGGAGACGTGATTTCACGACATGTCATGGAGACGAAGTTGAACGAGAGAAGATGTCACATTTTTGTGACTGGTGGCGAAAGAGAAAGTAGTAAGGTAAAAGTGTCACGATTTCGTGACCTGTCGCATTTTTGTGACCTATCACATTTTTGCGATAGAAGCAATAACAAAGACCCGATACAGTTGTGTCTACATTTTTCTTCAAAACTACATAGGATAACATGAGGAGAAGATAAGATCAAACAAAGTAATGTTTTAAAAGCTCTCCAACTGATTTTGAGATCGTGGTTAAAGAATCTTCAAGATTAAATGTTGCTAATTATTGAGCTAGTGCTGCCAGAGAATAGTAGTGATGCTATAACATAATTGAGATGCATAATTTACAGTTGGAAACATGGAAAGGAGCATAGATTACAACTTAAGAAAGATACAGTAGAAACCATTGTGGAAAGGTTTATATCAAAACAAAATAAGGTGATCCACCAACACCAAAAACTTATAGGTGGAAGGATTCATCAGAGTGCGTACATATAAGAAATGCGTAAGAATATGATAAAGAAATGAAACAAAAGCAAACATTGGTTGAGAAAGGTGCAATGATTCAAGCCTAATTTTGAAAAATGAATAAGTTAAATTTAGCTTCAAAAAGTTTGTAGTTTGTTGTTGTATTATCTATTCTTAAGAACGGTAGAACTATGTCTATTTTCATGAATTATAAATATCTATTTCAACTAGCTGATGTGCAGAACTTACCCAACGCCTATTGGTCAGATCGAAGTGGTTGGGAAATGGCAAAATGTCTCTCATTGGTTGAGTAGGATGACCTCAAAGAGAAAGTAAAAAAGATAATTTATTTCATTTTCAATTTTTGATGTGACTGTTGTTGACAATACATCTTGGATTTGCATGCATGTTTACACATTGGAAAATCATTTAAGGCAACCTCATTTACTTGGAATATGCAAAATGATGGAAAATTGTAATGCAAAAAATATTTACAGTGTTGTTGTAACTAGTTTAAAAGAAGAAGCAGGAATGAATGAAATTGAAATAGCCACTAAGTTAACATGTGTAGGAGCTGATGGTGCTGCTACAATACAAGGACACAAAAATGGTCTTTGTGTTAGACTACAAACATCGGTTGCCCCATATTTGATCCCTATTTATTGCATGGCTCATAAAATGAATCTTGCATACAAAATTGTGGATACATTTACACATGTTGCGAGAGTGGAAGAGCTTTTCCGTGAAATTCATGAATATTTTTCACATAGTCCAAAAATATTTGTAGAGTTTCAACAGTTTGCACTAGAAGTTACAGAAGGTACAAAACTGTTGAAAGATGTGGATACTAGGTGGATTTCGATGTATCAACCGATATTAAGAGTTTTCAAAGAATATCAATCCTTGATAGGGTTTATGTATGCAAATCGTAGGGCGATTGATAAGGCTAAAGATTTACGTTTTTGAATGAGTGACTTTGAAACTCTTCTCACATTGTGTGGAATTCTTCCAATGTTGGAAAAAATGAATACTTTGATCAAAATTGCACAAGAAAGATCAATTTATATTGTGGATTTCATCAAAGCGAGAATATAAATTTGCATGCACATTGATGTGATGTACGCATCTGGTCAAAATTTTATGGATCCCATGTTTGAGAGTTGGAGAACATTAACAAACATGAATGGTCCTCAGAGTTTTTTGAAGTTCAATATAAACGATCATCTATGTATTAATGTCCACGAAAAGGAAATACCTTTATATTGTTATGGTGTGCAAATGGATATAGCTACAAATGAAGTTGAGAAAATTCCCATAACCTACAACAAATTTCATGTAGTTGTAGATGATACAAAACTTAAACTGAAACAAATAGCAGAATCATTGACAAAAGAAATAAGAGATTGTTTTCAAAGAGATGAATTGCTAGAGGCTATGGGTGTGGTTAATCCAATGTTTTGGGATCCTTGTAATGAATACCAGAATATAAATTCTTTGTTTCTCAAATACATGGGCAGTCTTTCTGGCCATTTTAGTAAAAGTGTTGTAGTCAATGGTATTGAAATCAATGGCATTCTCAACAGAGATCTTTTGACGAATCAGTCAAACTATTTTGGAACAACAATGTCTACTCAAGTTTCAAAGCTCTCTAATCGTCATGAAGCAGGTTCTATTTCAGGTTTGTGGAGAATATTACAACCAAGTACTATCTTACAACATACTATAAGTGAATATTTTCATTTATATGAATTATGTCAAACGATGATTTTGGGATCCGTGGAAGATGAAAGGGTGTTCAGTGCACTATCATATGTAAAATCTAAAGTTCAGAATAGGTTGGACAAAAAATTGAAGAATTTTTTGAGATTATATGTGTCAACCTATGAGGTGGAGGAGTTTCCTTATGAAATAGCAATGTCACATTGGAATTATTTGGCAGAGAGAAGAGGTGTAATGAATATTGATGATGATGAGGATGATAGTAACACTGGTCAGATTGTGACGACATAAATTTTGGGAATGAGTGTAGAATATTTTGTACAATCTGAAAAGAGTTTGTTCCAGATTCTAGCACTATGATGCAAGGATGCATTCATTTGATTTGATTACACATATTATCATTTGATTTGATTTCAAATATCAGAATGAAAGGATGCTTTCATTTAATCTGATTTGAGTTCACATATTATAATTTGATTTGATTTCACATATTATCATTTGATTTGATTTCACAAATTATCATTTGATTGATTTCACATATAAGAATGAAAAGATGCTTTCATTTGATTTGTTTTGATTTCACATATTATTATTTGATTTGATTTCACATATTATCATTTGATTTGATTTCACATATTATCATTTGATTTGATTTCACATATCAGAATGAAAGGATGCTTTCATTTGATTTGATTTGAGTTCACATATTATTATTTGATTTGATTTCACATATTATCATTTGATTTGATTTCACATATCAGAATGAAAGGATGCTTTCATTTGATTTGATTTGAGTTCACATATTATTATTTGATTTGATTTCACATATTATCATTTGATTTGATTTCAAATATCAGAAAGTTTGAGTTCACATATTATTATTTTATTTGATTTAACATATTATCATTTGATTTGATTTCACATATCAGAATGAATGGATGCCATTGGATACTCTGTATAGCATAGCCCTCTGATTTGATTATGTATTATTTTATTACACACATGTTACACATATTCTTTGATTACACATGATTTGATTATTGGATTATCTAAAATGTGTTACTGGATATTTTGTATATCATTTTACAATAGCCTTGTTATTGAAGTATTAGTCTAAAGTTTCTATTTTTCTTGTAGATTTGTAATGTATAAATCGTTATAGGCAACTTGTGAAAGTAAATGTCTATCTTTGCATTTTATATCATTTTAAATTAATTCATATGACATAAAAGAACATCTTACTGCATCCACATACTTCAAAATTACTTAATATATCAACACAAACAATCAAAACATAACAACATTCAAAACAAAGTTTCCTAGAGATACCGCATTTTTTTGGAAATGTTCTCTTTCATTGATTTCAATTTTCAAAAAAATTACCATTCATTCGCAATTTACAAAATATATCAAACATTATTTCTTCCACTTCAAATTAAAAACAACAAACTTCTACATCATCATAAATAATCAAAACATAGTAATAATTAAAACAAAAGATAATTTACAAACAACATTAAAACATTAATACATTAAAACATATAATAATAACATAACAACATTCAAAACAAAATTTCCAATAGATAACACATTTTTCAGAAATAGTCTCATTGATTTCAATTTTCAAAAAGGATACCATTCATTCGTAATTTACAAAACATATCAACCATTATTTCTTCCACTTCAAAATTAAAACATAACAATAATTAAAACCAAAATTTCAAAATGATAATACAAAATTTTCAGAAATTGCCTCTATCATTGATTTCAATTTAAAAAAAAATACCAGTCTTAAATAATTTATAAAAATATAAAGAGTTTTTGTTTCACTTCAAATGCAACACAACAAACTTCTATTATTTTTCAATGTTTCCCGAAGGTCCACCCAAATCTACCTCAATATATTTTTCTTCTAATGCCCCAAACCTAACCAAACTTTCTGTTGTAGTGTTGACCCATAATAACAAGGCACTCTCTTCCTTTGCTAGATCTTCTTTGAAAGGTGCATTCAACTCCTTCTCATTTTATTTCAGTTTAGCCTCGACATCCAAGCCCCTATCTCTAATAATCTTCTTCAACAAATTATTTTCTCTAACCGTCTGCTGTAACCTCTTCTTCAATTCAATAGCATTATTAATGATAATTTTGGCAATCTTGATCAAAATTTTCATGGCACCGACTTGTTGCTTTAGGTTCTGGAAATTAAACTACAAAACATAAATGAAAAAAAGTTAATATTTATAAACAAAACATATTTAACAAAAATATATTTTTTAATTAGATGTAAAACTTACATCAGCTGTAAGTCGTGTTGTTTCTGCAAGTGCTACTTTGTTTTGATCTAGTGCCCATTTATTGAAATATGCTTGGGCTTTTGCATTGAGGTTTTCCAAACGATTCAAAAAAACGACAAGAATTTCATCTCTGTATGTAAACTCGGCCTTCATAGTTCCATATTCAGCTTTATGTAGCAAAGCATCAAGCTTTTGGGGTTCATTCTCAACCTTTAAAAACAACTATTTTCTCTTTGAAAAATCCTTATATTGACCATTGATTGCTTTAATCAAAACCTTGGCCTAATATTCCCATTCTTTCAATTTATCAATATTCGAAAGAAGAGTATTATGAACTACAACTTTACATCTATTGGCTAATAACATATTTTCAAAAAATTTTAGGATATCATCACATTTTACAATACGAGCGACGACTTGCTATGGGGCGGAGGAAAAAGTAGATGCCACCAAAGTTGAAGTCAGAGTACTCATTTATCTTTTATAAATTTATTTCTTTAAATATTAAAACAATTTAATATTTAAATAATAAATTATTAATAACCTAGTGTAAAGTTTAATTCTTATGAAATTGAACTAGGCTATGTAAAAATGATTTAGTATAAAATAAATAATCAAAAGTTTTATGATGAGAAACTAATCTTCTATCTCGGACAAATGCTACAGACTAATACCAATCACAGAGACTTAAACCAAATCATTGCCCACCAGTATTCACACAACACAACAATGAAATGATGCAATCTTCAACAAAATTTTAATTATTGAAAATTATATCAAACATTTTAATTACAATTCAAATACCATATTGATGCTTATTTGAATCCCTAAAATATTTTGATATAATTAAAATCTTACAATAAAGTCTGGTTTCTCTGTAATTTAAGATTCTCTGTAGCTTCTCTTCAATGACGCCTTTGATTCTTTGAAAATCCTTCCTTCTGCTATGCTCCTCAAAGTGTCCGACCTGGGAATATGACACAATAGACCTATAGTGGTAACCATCCTGAATCCAATTGGCTCATAACTACCAAATTTAGCTCTGATGAATATCACATCACAATCAAAACTAGTTCCCTCTTTTAATTCCACTTCCAATGTTGTCGCAATCATCATCGCAACACTGTCGCATTATTGTCCATGTTGGAATTTCATTCCACTTTAATACCTATTCTTATAAATCATAGTTCACCATTTACAATACATCCACATCTTCCTTATCAATCTCCATGCAATTCCCATAACTATGTTTATGAACAAATTTCTCTCTATAGTGACCCTTAAAAAACCTCTTATAGCTCACTTTAAGACTACCGAAACCCATCGCAACCATCCACGTTATTCACAATCTGATTGCTTTCAACATATCTGATATACGTCACTACATCTCGATATTGCACTATATGTTGTACCCTAACACATCCAAACCTGTCTCAAAATTGATTACGCGTGAACCCAGATTGTTCACAGACAACAATGGGATTTACACATTGGATAAAATCTTCTACAACATGGATAGCTACCCTGGAGACTACAAATTTTGTGTGGATGACTGTGAGGTGAATTGAACGCTGCAGGAAGATGAATGGAGCATTTTTTTAAAACAAATAGTGATTTGTTTTCTATTACAACATTGATGATTGTTGAATATGTTGACATCATGACTAGACCCTATAAGACGCCATCGACGCTATTCAATTTGACTTCCAGAAAACTATTTCAAACATACTCCATGTATGTTTATCATACCTGATACTCTCGATACCCATTATTTATTTTAATCCACACTTATGCTATTATATTCACCCGCAAACTGTCATCATATCATACCGAGTGAGGTTTATTTCCAGAGGTATCTTATATTCGAGTTGTTCTTCGAAATTTTTTATGCAGATTCATGTTTAAAAATTATCAAGGCATGCATCCCATTGCATGTGGGATAATAGGAGTGGTACATCTGTCATAGAGTTTATATGGAGTTTCACAGTGTTCGAATATTGACAAGGTTTATAATGCCAGAAAAAATTATAAAAGGGATTGCAGTCTATTATCTCTAGGCATATCTGATGAAGACAACAGTTATCATCAGCACACCTGGATAACATTTTGATGACAAGTTTTAGTGCAGGTTTTGGGCATACCTAAAGCTTTTAGGAATGAAATATCGTGGAACTACGGGAACAAAAATATGTTGAAAGTGAAGCGAAATTCCAACATAATAATATGGTCCTGGAAATAAACCTCACTTGGTACGATTTGATGACAGTTTGCGGGTGAAGATAATAGCATAAGTGTGGATTAAAATAAATAATGGGTGCCTGGAGTATCAGGTATGATAAACATACATGGATTATGTTTAAAACAGTGTTCTAGAAGTCAAATTGAATAGCACCGATGGCATATTATAGGGTCTGGTCATGATGTCAACATATTCAACAATCATCAATGCTGCCATAGAAAACAAATCACTATTTGTTTTAGGAAATGCTCCATTCATCTTCCTGCAGTGTTCAATTCACCTCACGACCATCCACACAAAATTTGCAGTCTCCAAGGTAGCTATCCATGCTGTAGAATATTTTATTCAATGTGTAAATCCCATTGCTATATGTGAACAATCTGGGTTCACGCGTAATCAATTTTGAGATAGGTTTGGATGTGTTAGGGTACAACATAAAAGTGTAATATCGAGATGTAGTGACATATATCGGACATGTTGAAAGCAATCAGACTATGAATAACGTGGATGGTTGCGATGGGTTTTGGTAGTCTTAAAGTGAGCTATAACAAGTATTTTAAGGGTCACTACAGAGAGAATTTTGTTCATAAACATAGTTATGGGAATTGCATGGAGATTGATAAGGAAGATGTGGATATATTTTAAATGGCGAATTGTGATTTATAAGAAGAGGTATTAAAGTGGAATGAAATTCCAACATGGACAATAATGCGACAGTGTTACAATGATGATTGTGACAACATTGGAAGTGGAATTAAAATAGGGAATTGGTTTTGATTGCGATGTGATAATCAAAAGAACTAAACTTGGTAGTTATGAGCCAATTGGATTCAGGATGGTTACCACTACAGGCCTGTTGTGTCAGATTCCCAGGTTGAACACTTTGAGGAGCAGAGCAAAAGGAAGGATTTTTCAAAGAATCAAAGGCGTGATTGAAGAGAAGCTACAGAGAATCTCAAATTACAGAGAAACCAGACTTTATTGTAAGATTTTTATTATATCAAAATATTTTAGGGATTCAAATAAGCATCAATATGGTATTTGAATTGTAATTAAAATGTTTGATATAATTTTCAATAATTAAAATTCCATTGAAGATTGCATCATTTCATTGTTGTGTTGTGTGAATACTGGTGGGCAATGATTTGGTTTAAGTCTCTGTGATTGGTATTAGTCTGTAGCATTTGTCCGAGATAGAAGATTAGTTTCTCATCATAAAAATTTTGATTATTTATTTTATACTAAATCATTTTTACATAGCCTAGTTCAATTTCATAAGAATTAAACTTTACACTAGGTTATTAATAATTTATTATTTAAATATTAAATTGTTTTAATATTTAAATAAATAAATTTATAAAAGATAAATGAGTACTCTAGTTTCAAATTTGATTTAATAAAGTTGAGAATGAGTTGATATCTTTTATTGAAATTAGTTTGGATTTCATGCTTTAAATACAGTTTTATTTATTTACCGATCCAAACTCTACATTGGAGGATTATATTTGTTATTAAATATTTTATTCCATAAATATTTAATAAGCAAATAATATGATGAAAACATATTTATGAACTTGATTTTTAAAGCATAAGATTTACAATTCATAGATCAGTTTTATATTAAAACCCTATAGATTATAATTATAAGGTTTGAAAGCCTTACAATTTTGGGGTTAAACATTATTACTTTTATTCATTTTCCAAATATTTTAATGTTGATTTTATATTTGGGATGAATAAAATATTGTCATTAATTAAACCCTTAGATTTTAAAAGGATGAATATTTATATCAGGGTTTATATTTCATTTGAATTTCATAATGCTTTGATCTTTATTAAAGTAATTGAAATTTCATATCAATTGAAATGCTAGATTAAACATTTGATTTAAACCCATTCGAAGCATTTTAAATAAAATGTGGTTTTGAGATAATTGAATAGATTTGCACAATTTATTAAGATTATAAGGCAAATTTATTATTTAGAGAAAGAATTGGTGAAAAGGCACTAAATACATGATAAATTCCAAATTGATTACCTAATTCCCAGGCCCCTTGTTAACAGTACTTGCAAGCCATTGAGACTATTCAAGCACTTATTTATGCACATATGTATGACACATTAAAACATTAAGTGAGAACCTTGGAGAAAGTTAGTTTCTTTGCAAGAGAGGAAATTGAATCCTAGTTGTTGAGTGGTTTTTGTAACCTAACAAAATCACACCTCAACACCCTCCAAGACCAGAAAAGGAAGAGAAGGAATTTGTCAGAAACCCCTCTACACAAACTGCAACAAACCTAAACCATCGGCCACAAGAAGCACTCAACCGTGAGCAATAAGACTGGGGCCTCCTCCAAAGCCTAGAAAATACAGTGAATTATCATCTTGACAAGAAGAATGAACGAAACGAATCCACAAAAAACCCTAAACCACCAGCCATGGGAATCACTCAACTATGAGAAATAAAATTGAGGCCTCTTCCAAAGCCCATAATAATAGTGAATGACCTTCCTAACAAGCAGAACAAACGAACTAAAGCCCACCTTGAAGCAATGCCAAGTTTTGGAGAAGAAGAAATAGTTTCCCATATAGGTAGTAAAGTACATGCCCCCTTCCCATAGCCAAAGAAAAAATTGCAGGGAAGAGCTCCACTAGCTCCACTCCTAAACTGAGCAAGAATGGAAACCTCCCAAACTGTGCCAAAAAATTAGGTTTATCTGACCAAGCATAATCACCCAAGAAAACTTCCTTGAACACCTTAGGAAGATGCAAAAAAGGTCCTGGAGGCCCTCTAGGCACCAAGCAGAGACATGAAAGGCCAAAAAACCTAGGAAAAATAGGATATCTACTTGGAAATCCATAGGAAAGTAGGAGATCTACCTGAAAATCCATAGGAAAGGAGGAGATCCACCAAAAAAATAAGATATCTGCCTAGAAATCCATAGGAAAGTAGGAGATCCGCCTAAAAATCCATAGAAAAAGCCGAGGGAGCAAGAATTTGAAAAGGTGACCTCCCACCCAGAGTGGGAGGTCAATATTATAAGTGAATGTTATTTCATTATTATATTGGCCTTGATATACATATTAGATTGCTCATATATTATTCTACTCTTTATTATTGATATTTTGACCTTTAATATTGTGGCTTATTTATTAAGGGACCTATGATATTTTGTGGTAGTAAGGCCAATAATGGTATTAGAGATACCATTTAAATCTATCTATTTTTGATAGAATTATTCTATTAACCACCATTATTTAACTCTGTCCATTCTTAATAGAGTTATCTTAAAGTCTATCCACTTTGAAGGCAATGAAGACTTGGAATCTATTTTAAAATGTCTAATTGAATAGAAATTGAAGGGACAAGGATTTAGTCACCCTAATTTGGATGCTAGGGTATTTCAACTTGGTTGAAGAAAAACCACTGAAGACTAGAACTCAACTAATATAATTGATAATTAACTTAGAAGAAAGTTAGACACTGAGATTGATAGCCAACTTAGGAGGAAGTTGGACATTGAGAAGAAACCCACTTAGAAGAAATTTGGGGACATTCAAAGTCACCCTAATAATATTTTGGATTCTTTAGAGAAAAAAGGAGAATCACTATTGAATATTCAAAAAGAGAGCTAACTTAGAGATAGTTGGTCATTCGGGGACATTCATAGTCACCCAAATATTTATATTGGATTCTATAAAAAAAAGGATAATCGTATTTTATTCTAAGGTGTGACCTAAGACATTGGAGAAACATTTTAGATAGATAGAGGAGCATCAAAGCTTCCTACAAGAATAGAGAAGTATCTAAGCTTCTTGAGTGTAGAGATTGAATGATAGAGTACAAAGATTGGTAAGTACAAAGAAGGATAAGATAAGAGTTTTATTGAGAAGTACAAAGAAGAAACCTCCATAGATAAATAGAGTAGATGCATAGAGAAGAGTTATAGTTAATAAAAAACTAAAAGCATCAGGATGACTATAGCAATATCAGTCTTGTCCTTGGCATATTTTTGAAGAGGTTTTTGAAAGTTTTACGGTAGAGAATAGTGCTACCAGGGCACAACCTAGGAGCATTAAGGCACATTAAGTGTCTATTTTGTGGACCTATCATTCACATAGAATAAGAGGCCCAAGCGACCAACATAAGAAGAAGAGGCCCAAGTGACTAACATAAGAAGAAGAGGCCTAAGCGACCATCATAGAGGAATAGTTAGAAGCTTAGCTATAAGGAATATAGAACTATAAGCGAGGCTATCTATGTGATATTAGTGCAACTAAGAGAAAGCTATATCAACTAATTAAAGAGACATTATACAATGACTACCTTATATGCTGTAATAAACAAGTTAAGCACTAATTGTAGTGAACCCAATAGAGAAAGATTGATTATAATGCTAGAATAATAAAAAGGAATCGCTTTTATTAAGGAATCACTGTTGTATTGTATGGGGAACCCAACAATTAATTAATAATTATATTCTTCGATGCCTCAACTATACCAAATGAAATGCCTATTTCTACGAGTGTGAAGGTGTGATCAAAGGTCACAACCTTTGTGAAAGAGAGAGTGATTAAATAATTAACTAATAATGTGATTAGTATGGTGGTTAGGAGTAGAATCCTAACATGCCACCTTCCTTAAAAAGAGCTTTGTCCTCAAAGCTCAAAGTAAGGAGCTTCATTTCTTGTTTTCCCAGTTGAATTTGTGCAAGTTCTTGTACTATTTTAATGTCACTTTTTCGAAGGCAAGGATATATTGAAGGTCGAAGCATTAGTGGGGGGTTGCTAGAAATAATAGTAGAATATTCCTTAGGAGAATTGTGATGATGGTAGGCTTCCGCTTTAGCCGATTCTTCTTGTGTAGAATGAAGGAAAAATAAAGGTGCACTCACTCTTTTGCCTCCTTTATGAATCAGGCTGCCTATACGATGAGAACTCACTATTGGCGATGAACTTGTGTGTAGTTCTTTGAGAGTGTATGTCTTGCCTTCATTGTTTACTGCATGGATGTCTACCTCATCTTTTCGTGGTGCATTGAGCACTTCTTGCACATCGACCTCATTTCCTTCATTGTTATGATCAGGTGCTTTGGTCATGTCGTGCACATCTTCCTCACCTTCTTCCTCTATGGAGTGATAGGGATCAACTATATTCAATAAATACAATGTTTGTGTAGCACAACAATGAAGGGGCCCAAATTGCTCATCACAAGTATAGCAGAGGTCGTTCGCTCGTCGCTCCTCCATTTCTTGTAGGTTGAGGTACTTAACTGGCAAGGGTTTGTGTTTTGGAATAGTGTGCATGAATTTTGATTTATCAATAGGTTGCTCCCCATGTTGACGTTGAACATTGAATGTATCGTCGGCTAACAAGGCTAATCCAATGGCTTCCTGTAGGGTGCGAGGAGTGTACATCATGATATTCACTCTAATTTCTTCTTTCAATCCATTTATGAATCCACTTATGAGGACTGATTCGTCCAACCCTGTGATGCGATTGGCGATATCCTGGAACTAAATTTTATATACCCTCACTGATGTGATTTGACGTAGGTGGGCAAGATTAATTAGTAAAAGTAGGTTGGGGTCATGATATATTCTTCCATCGGCCATTTATTGCATCACTTCTTTCATTTCTTTTTAAACCTCTTTCGAGACCTCTGTCGCAATATCCTTTGCCACTTCTTATGACCTTCGTCCTTTCTTTGATGCCGAAGTTTTCCAGTGACGTGAACCGTAGCCGTCGGTGGGTAAAATTTATTTTAAACCTTAAGTTTATACTCTAATTTTATATGATTCCACCGTTAACCTATGTCTTTGCCGGAAAACTCTGCAAGCGACCAATTTTTTCGTGATTTCTTCAGATTTGATGTATTTTTTTTAATCTGCGCTTGGTCGAATCACTCTGCTAGTCTTCAACAACCATACTTCCAAATTTTTTATAACTTCTTGATTTTATTTTCTATTGGATTGGGTTACTGTTTCGTCCTTTTGGTGAGGTAGACGCCAAAGAGACTATGACAACCTGTTCATTCGTTGTAAAAAAAAATTTCGAAGTTTATGTCCGCTTATTGCACTATCGCTGCGTTAGAACTCACAGTCGATGTCGGCAATTTATATTATGGTGGAGCTCTATTTTTTATTCCGTTGTCGATTTGTGTTATCACAGAGGAATACGGTGTTGTGAGGCAGACCCATACTCACTTATGACAAGGTGGCACGTAAAGTAGAGATGGTGGCTGTGTGGGGGAAAAAAAAATTGGATTGAACTAGCTCTAATCCAGATATAGTGAACCCAATAGATAAATATTGATTATAATGCTAGAATAATAAAAAGGAATCACTTTTATTAAGGAATCATTGTTGTATTGTATGGGTAACCCAACAATTAATTAATAATTATATTCTTCGATGCCTCAACTATACCAAATGAAATGCCTATTTCTACGAGTGTGAAGGTGTGATCAAAGGTCACAACCTTTGTGAAAGAGAGAGTGATTAAATAATTAACTAATAATGTGATTAGTATGGTGGTTAAGAGTAGAATCCTAACACTAACATACAAGGAAATCAGAAAGGCACATATTACCAAGAAACAAGAAACTCTAGGAGAGCCATTTAGACATAAGAACTAGCAGAGCCCCACTATCTAGAGGGCATTTAAACCAAAGCTATTTGAACACGATAGATAATCACTATCCAACCAAATTTGTTTGAATGTGAGCACTAGTAGTAGAGCATCATTGTCCATAGAAATTCAGACCAAAACTATTCAAATGTGAGCACTAGCAAGAGAAAGTAAGTATAAAAAGGTGTGAGTGTCATAGAACCACCAAAAAACAAAAGGTAATAATTCAAGAATTATCCAAGTGTAGAACATAGAACCCTCAAAGCAATAATCTGAGCAACAATCCGAGTGCTAGAAGATATTCATATGTGAAAAGCAATCACAAGGTCATCCAAAAATTAGGAGAGAATTGTCATAAAACATGAGAAGCAATCACAGGCTTGTTCATATATCAGGAGAGCGTCTTCACATAATGTGAAGAGCAGTCACAGACTTCTCCAAAAATGGTAGAGCATCTTCATAGAACATGAAGAGCCATAACTAGGAAAACAATGTAAAGAACCACTATATGGAAAGCAAAGTTCTCAAAGAGAGTGAAGAACTAGCAAAGCAATGTTCATCTCACAATGAAGAATGCAAAGATTAAAATATCTAAGAAACATTTGTCTCATAGCTAAGAACGCAGAGATTAGGTTCTCAAAGACTTTGAGAAGCAAAGGAAACTCAAGGGTCAAGAAAGTGAAAGTCTTCAGGACTAGTAGTGCTTCTCAAGAGTCATAGAGAATCCTATCTTACGTTGAAGAAGAAGCCAATATTTTGAAGCCTACATTCCAAAGGTAACGTTTCATGGAGAAGTAGCCAGTGAGAAGCCAAACGTTTCATTGCCAAGTTGTTTTTTGAAACGTTCATTTCTAATGTTTTTGACCACCATGTAGTTTAACATGTTGAATCTATGTTGAGCAAGGCAAATTTTTGAAGGCTATTTAGAGTCTCAATTGAAATACTTTGATAGCAAACTACAAATATGTTATGACAATGGAATAAGATGAGCGTTCAAGGAAGATTAAATACGAAATTCAATAAGGTAAGCATTATTATCTTTCATAAAAAAAAAAATAAAGCTTTAAATTTAGATATATTTAATTTGGAGTAATAAGGTAATTAGAGAGGAGTGATTTAATTAGAATAAATTTTTTTATAAAGTAGGAGTTATAAGTTTTTTATATGGTTTAATTAGTAGAAGGAGATATAAAGTTGTATGCATTAGTTTGGATTTAATATTTTCAACTTTTTGTTTTTTGAGGTTTTAATATTAAAGCATGGAGTGATAAGGTTTTCTACTTCAAATAGGATTTAAGATTTATTTGATTTGGAATTATTTGAAGAATTTAAGCTAGAAGATTTAATATTTTAAGAAATTTAGATTTGAAACTATTTTAAAGTTTTTTTGAAGATTTGAAAAAAAAAATTAAAATTTTTGAAATTTGAAATTTAACTTAGTAGGGAGATAAAAGGCTTGCTACATCAAAGGTTTAGGAAAAATTAAAATTTACAAATTTTTTATTTGTGTTATTTTTAAATTTTGGAGTTATAAGGTGTTAGGACCCTCCTAACGTAACTCTTAATCATATTATATATTATATTGTATTATAAATGGGCACATCCCTTCACCATTCACACCTTTTAGATAGATGTAAATAGGACAACGAGGATGCTCCAAAGATCATCCAAGAACATTAATTTATTATATTGTGGGTTTCTGCCTTTCAATACAAACTGTGATTCTATTCAAATAATGATTCTTTTCTGCATTCAATTCATATTTCAAGTTGCAGGTTCATAACAAATGGATCAGAGCTAAAAAGACCTGAATTTTTTTCCCCACCCCACTCTAGTTACTGACAGGCCATTTCTCGGCAACGTTTTCTTTTTAGCACACATTCTAACCATTACTGATGGAACCGTTACATAGTAGGCCACAGTCGCTATCAAAGGTAGCATATAGAATTTTTTGGACAACATCATGCATTACCAAAGTTAGAAAACCCCAATAGCGAGTACAGGCGAGGAAAATATCATTTGGTGTGAACAAAGAGCAGCAAGTACGTAAAATTAAACGTAGCGAATACATAATTTTTTTTCAATAAAACTAATTTTTGCATATTAAAATTACTTATAAATCAACCACACCCTAAATGGCCGAGGGAAGATGATCTCAAGACACAACGAAGGAGATTGCAAAGGAGGTTTCAAAAGAAATTACGAAAGAACTCTCACAGTTTTCCAAGGAAATGAGAGACATAATGCAAGGAATGGCATTTTAGAAGGACAATTTAAAAGATAAAATCGCTATCAAAATAGCAGACCTAACCATAAACATCACCAACTCGAATACAGATATATCCACTAAATTGGATGCTACAACCCATTCCATGGACTTAGTACAACAAAATTTGTTGCTCATGCAAAACGGACAACAAAAAAATACGCCACCACAACAAACATTAATAGGGGGACCACATACATCAATCCTTCCCCGTACCACAAAACTAGATTTTCCAAAATTTGATGGAGGTGACCCCAAAAATTGGATATATAGGGCAGACCAATATTTTGCCTTATATCAAATTTTGGAGATTCAAAAAGTTCGTATCGCATCATTTCACTTGGAACAAATTGCTACCCAGTGGTATCAATGGTATGAGAAAACAAAAGGTCCACCCACATGGATCGAATTCACAAAAAACTTAATGTTGCAATTTGGCCCCACTAAATTTGAAGACTTCACAGGATCCCTCACTAAACTGCGGCAAACCTCCATCGTAAGGGAATACCAAGCACAATTTGAGAAATTGGCGAACCTTACAACAAGACTAGATGCATCATTCTTCCAAAGTTGTTTCATTAGTGGCCTAAAAGAAGACATTAGAATAGAGATAAAAATACAAAATCCTATCAATATGATGCATGCAGTGGCATTAGCACAAATGATAGAAGAGAAGAACAATAACCAAAGGTGAATAGGAAGAGTTTTTACACCAGCCAAAAACTGAATAAGGTCATGCCAATTAAATGAATTATCCAAGAAGAGCTAAAAGACAGACGAGAAAAGGGCCTATGTTTCCACTGTGACAAAACGTTTACCCCCAACCACAAATACATCTCACCGAAATTAAATATTTTGGACACAGTTGATTGCACTCCCAAAGAGGAGGATGACATAGAAGTGGAAGTAATAACTGAGGTTGCATAAGAAAACCAAGAATATAAAACAAAAATATCCTTTAACGCATTAGCAGGATACTTGATTCCATAAACAATGAAGGTAAAAGGGTATTTTAAGAAACAAAACCCTATTGTGCTCTTAGACTCTGGTAGCACTCACAATTTTATAGACCCTAGTTTGGCCAAACAAGCTAATTGCTATATTATCCCTGCAATAACTTTGAAGTCATGATTGGCAATGGAGGAAAAATTGCATGTAAAGGCAAATGCAGGAATATCAAACTCATGATGGGGGAATATAACATGAAGTAAGATATGTATGTACTACCATTAGGAGGATGTGATATTGTTTTAGGAGTACAATGGCTACGAATGCTCGACAAAATTCAATGGGACTTTGAAGAGTTATGGATGCAATTTATACAAAACAACCAAACATACACAACTCAAGGTTTAAAAATAGGTCCCACACAAATCGTAAGTTCCCATAGAATGGAAAATATTCTTCAAAAAGGAGGAAGAGGCATGGTTGCCCAACTATTTTCCTATCCAAACACCACCGAAGAGCAACTAGAGGCACCCAAATTAATAGAAATCCTAGAGAAACATGATAAAATATTCAAAGAACCAGAGGGATTACCTCCATAATGAATCCATGATCATGTAATTCAATTACTTTCGGGACACCAACCTCCAAATATTAGACCTTACCGATATCCATACTTACAAAAGAGGAAAATAGAAAAATTAGTACAAGAACTACTAAGGGCAGGGGTCATTCGACCTAGTAGAAGTCCCTACTCTTTGCTAGTCATACTAGTAAGAAAAAATGATGGATCATGGCGCCTATGCATGGATTTTTGCACTCTCAACAAAATAACGATTAAATACAAATTTCCTATTCCAGTAATTGATGAACTACTCGATGAACTAAATGGAGCCGCATATTTTTCTAAACTCGATTTACGATCAGGTTACCACAAAATTCAAGTTAAGGAAAGCGATATACCCAAAACTGCTTTTCACACCCATGAGGGACATTATGAATTCTTGGTGATGCCTTTTGGCCTCACCAACGCGCCATCCACATTTCAAAGTATTATGAATAAGGTATTTTCTCCCTTCCTTTGAAAATTTATTTTAGTTTTCTTTGACTATATTTTGATTTACAGCAAGACATGGGAAGAGCACTTAACACATATAGTACAAGCACTCAAAATCTTGGAAGAAAATTAATTATACACAAATATATCAAAGTGTTCAGACCCAGGGAAAATGGGGGCTTAGGTCTAAGGATAATTGCTCATATAAATTTAGCTTTACTAGCTAAGCAGGTGTGGCGCCTCATTTCTAGTGAAGAAAATGAATGGAAAACTATCATCAAACGAAAGTATCTTCAAAATATGGAATTTCTAAGTGACTCAGCTTCAATTAGAGGTTCTGCTTTTTGGAAAACAATTCTCAATTGTAAGGAAATCATAAAAAAAGGTTTAAGATGGGTTTTAGGCAATGGTGAGAGGATAAATTTCTAGAATGATAGGTGGGCTAAGGATGAACCACTAATGCAATATCCTAACTTAGCCCAAATCAGAGATATCACGGAAGAACTCATTGGAAGAAAAGTCTCTAATTATATGGTTGAGGACAAAGGTAGAATGAAGTGGAAACAAATAAGGATTCAAGGATTTCAAGTGGAATCAAATGATCTTTGTAACATTCTCGGGTAACAGTTTATCCCCATGAGACCCAAGGAAGATCAAGTGACTTGGGCTCCTACAAAAAATGGGCAGTTCACTGTTAAATCATCTTACAAGCTTTTGCTTGATGACGAGTATTTTGTCCTCCAAAAGAACTTAGTTTGGATAAAAAATTTAATTCCAAAAATTGCAGTCTTTTCATGGCTGGTTATCCAAAGAAGAATTCTAACCATTGATAATATGATGTGTAAATGTATTTGTATCACTAATCATTGTTATCTGTGCAGGGCTAATTGGGAAACCATTTATCACATTTTCCTTGAGTGCCCTTTTTCATTGAATTTCCTAAGTGGGGTTTTTTGGGCCTTCAATATTTCATGGGTTAAACCAACCATCGTACTTGATTTGTTCGTCCAGTGGCCTTGCCCCTTTTCAAGCCAAAGACTTAGATACATGTGGAAAATTTGTCTCAATCACTATCTTTGGCAGGTGTGGTTTGAAAGGAACCATAGAGTCTTTAATGAGTCTATCCATGATCATCAAACTATCATTGCCAGGATCCTATCCTTTGCCAACGAGAATGTGAACCTTATCCCTTTTGATAGCTGTAAACCTCATCTGCAGGAGACCACGATTGCTCAATATTTAAGCTTAACCTTGTTAGATGAGTTTGTGCCTAGGGTAGTCAACCCCAAAGCCAATGTTAAGTGGTCTCCACCTCCTACGGGTTGGTTTAAGCTTAATTTTGATGGATCAGCTAAGGAAAATCCTGGTACAGCAGACCCCAAGGAAGGAGTTAAAGTAGACCCCCAAAAAATTGAAGATGTGGAAAATTGGAAAATTCCAAAAAATCTAAAAGGGTTGCGTGGGTTCTTAGGATTAACGGGCTATTATCGTAAATTTGTTAAATATTATGGAAAAATAGCAGCACCCTTAACAACCCTAATTAAAAAGAATACCTTCATATGGTCTCTAAAATCGAATGAAGCTTTCATGACTTTGAAAAATGCCATGTGTACCACCCCCGTCCTAGCTATGCCAGATTTTTCCCAACCATTCATTATTGAAAGTGATGCTTCCAGATTGGGAATGGGAGCGGTGCTCATGCAAAATGAGAAGCCCTTAGCCTTTACTAGTAAAGCATTTTCCAAAAAAAAATTAGCACGTTCCACTTATGAAAAAGAAATGTTAGCTATGGTCCATGCTATCCAACATTGGAGACCATACCTTATTGGAAAACATTTAATTATCCGCACCGACCACCATAGCCTAAAATACCTTCTTGAACAACGGATAACCACTCCAGAACAACAAAAGTGGGTAACAAAACTATTAGGCTATGATTATGAAATCATCTACAAAAAAGGGAAAGATAACATGGTTACAAATTCACTTTCTAGAAAGTTCAAAGAAACTTCACAATTACATGCTTTTTCCTGCCCCATCCCTACATGGATCAAAAAATTTAAGGATGAATGGTATGCGGACCCTATTATACACACCATAATTCAACAACTACTACAAAATCCCATGAGTAAACCCCACTACTCTTGGCAAGGTAACATGCTTCGTTACAAAGAACGTCTGGTCCTCTCACCTACATCGGTTTATCGTCCAAAGCTTCTACATGAGCTACATGCTACACCTACTGTAAGCCACTCTGGATTCCTAAAAACCTATAAAAGAGTGACTAAATAATTTTATTAATGAGGTATGAAAAATGATATCAAGAAGTTCGTTAATGAATGTGAAACATGCCAAAGAAATAAAGGTGAAACAATGGCAACATCGGGCCTTCTTCAACCTCTACCCATACCAACCAGGACATGGGAGGATATTTCAATGGATTTCATTGAAGGTATTCCAAAATATGCAAGAAAAATGATGATCCTAGTGGTGGTAGATCGTTTATCTAAATATGCCCATTTTTTCCAGTAGCTCACCCCTATACCGCTAGTACTATTGCTCAAATCTTCCTTGACAATATTTTTAAATTACATGGCATGCCTTTTGCTATCGTTAGTGATCGTGATCCCAATTTCACTAGTAATTTTTAGAAGGAATTATTTAAACTCCAAGGTACACAACTTCGGATGAGCTCCGCTTACCACCCACAAATGGATGGTCAAACTAAAATTGTCAATAAGTTCTTAGAAACATATCTTCGATGCTTTATTTCCACCAAACCCCTTCACTCGGTTAAATGGCTTCCACTAGTTGAATGGTGGTATAATACCACATATAACACAACCATAAAAATGACCCCTTTCGAAGCATTATATGGCCGATCACCCCCATATCTAACCTCTTATATTCCAGGAAGTACAAAAGTACCAGTTGTAGAGATGGAGCTGGTCACTCAAGATAATATCATTCATGCTCTGAAGGACAATCTACATATCTCTCAACACTGCATGAAGCAAAAAGTGAACCAACATAGGACTGGAAGGGTTTTTCAAGAAGGGTATATGGTATTTCTCTGCCTCCAACCATATCGTCAAACTTCATTGAAAATAAAAGGGTCATAAAAATTAGCACAAAAATTTTATGGCCCTGTTGAGTGGTATTTTCACCCAGTTGTGAAAACACACTCTCCGATAGGATTTGGGTTCTAAATCCTCTGCTTGCAAAGAAATTAAACAAGTAACTTCTCCAAGGTTCCTGTTATGTTAGCATTTTGCATCGATGTATTAATAATCTCAAATAAAGATATTCAATTAAAATGCTTGGAACACCTTAGTGGTTGCAAGTAACTGAAAACAAGGGGCACTGTGGTTTATTTTACTGTGAAACTTTAATGATTGTTCATTGAACCCGAATAAAGCAAATGTGATTTGGTCTCTATATGACCATGCTGTAACTTCAAAATAAAATTTAATGAAATGCCATAACATGAAGGAATTATTTATGGATTTTGAAGTTTTTTAATTTTTTTATTTTATTTTAATGCTTGAAAAATTAAAATTGGAACTTCTGAAAAATAAAGTACAGAAAAAAGAAAATAAAATGCAAAAGAAAAAGAAATTAAAATTGCATTCAGTTTGATGCTATCCCGTCCTGGAAAAACCGAAGATGTGAGGTTTCCATGCATGCAACCTAACCTATTGGACCTGCAAACATGCACAATCCTGATAAGCTAAGTGCTGATTCAAAGGGTTTTGAAATAAAATTCAAATTTCGAACATTCGCCTAATGCAACCCACAAAAGTGGCATTTAACATTATCTATAAATCCGAAATCTGAAAAATGAAAGAATAAACATTAAATCTTTAGCATGCACAGAAAATCTCCTTCTTTCTTGCCCACAAGATGCAAATTTTTGAACACTCCTGCATTAAAGATAAATCCTGTTACAATAGCAAAACATCTCTAGTTTTCTCAAAACCAAAAAAAGGGGAAGAAAAACACTCCCAAGCAGGCCCAGAATGGCTTCTCGCCTTAGGCACTGCAACTCTACCCGCAGCGGTTTCTGACCCTCGTACCAATCTGTGCCTCTGATTTTATACTTTCTGATGCGGTTCTCTGTTTCGCCCTGCGGCGCTTTGTTTCACCTCCCAGAATGCATCGTTTCGTATTCCCTGCCTTTTCATTACTTTTGACTTTATGTTCGATGCCGAAACGTTCGATATTCTTTGTTAACATGTAACGCTTTTGCAACCTTTACACATATACGCCACGTGTTTCACACTTTTTTGCATGTTCTGTAATGGCCCCATGTAAATCATGACAAAAATAGCATGTAGCCTTGCTCCTTTACTTTCACCGTGAAAACGTGACATGTCGCGATATCGTGACATTTTCTTGCCAGCAGCCTTGCCAACGCAACCTATCGCGAAATCATGACGTTTTTCTATTTTGAGCTGCGAGGCTGCTTCTTGTCAC
Organism: Wollemia nobilis; assembly: GCA_028583015.1. Taxonomy (NCBI): domain Eukaryota; kingdom Viridiplantae; phylum Streptophyta; class Pinopsida; order Araucariales; family Araucariaceae; genus Wollemia; species Wollemia nobilis. Next base: position 2,343,590 of record JAQPPZ010016676.1, read on the forward strand.
GAAATCGTGACGTTTTTCATCTCCGTACGCCTCGGCTGCAACCTGTCGTGAAATCGTGACGTTTTTCAATTGTACCTTTTGCCGCCTGTCGCAAAATCGTGACGTTTTTCACTTGGTACGCCATCTTGTGACTTTCTGTCGTGAAATCGTGATGCTTTTCCGTTCTGTACTACTTTGCCAGCTTTTCATCGCGAAATCATGACGCTTTTTTATTTCGGGCCCCTTTGCTATTTCCTGTCGCGATATCGCGATGTTTTTTCGCTTCGTGCCCCTTTGCTGCTTTTTGTCATGAAATCGCTATGCTTTTCTGCTTCATGCCCCTTTGTTGCTTTTTATCGCGAAATCGCTACGCTTTTCTGCTTCGTGCCCCGTTTGACTGTCTTGACCGTGATTTTGTGACATGTCGTGATTTTGCGACAATTTTCCATTCTACCTTTCTCTCTCCTCTTTGGACCGCGACGGAGCAACATGTCGCGATATCGTGACACTTTTTCATTTTCGGCCGCGACGGAGCAACATGTCGCGATATCGTGACACTTTTTCATTTTCGGCCGTGACGGAGCAACATGTCGCGATATCGTGACACTTTTTCATTTTCGGTCGCGACGGAGCAACATGTCGCGATATCGTGACACTTTTTCATTTTTGTGCAATTTTGCCTTTTTCTTGATTTTTAGCATCTGGGTCACTGAGATCTTCTTTAAAAGCATGCAAAAAAGGTGGGTCCCCAATTTTGGGGTGTGTTGTGGATCAGCCACAACAAATGGTGACTCTATTGTCAAATGCTCCTGAGCATTTTGTGAGAACCCAACCTGGAAGTATACAAACTTGGAAACCAGCATTAGCACATAAGAAATATAAACGAATGCCCATAGATCAAAAATACATGAATCATCAAAATTGTTAAGTATCAGCTCGATGTGTGCAATGTGTTTTCATTCCCTATCGCTTGAAATTGATCAACATTCCATCGTCAGTTTTACATGAATGCATATGTGAGATTGTGAATGATTTGTGTAACCTAATAAATATGCTAAGAGATTTTGCTTTTATAAAAGGCATAGTCTTCCTTCTAGTATCATACACAAACATTCAAGATTATCAAACCCTCTTAGGATCAACTATATGTATAATGAATTGCTTTATTAGATCCCAAAGTTGGTTATGAGTCCCTACTATCTTGAACCCATGTGTAAGTGAAAGTGAAATCAGAGCTTTGGGGAATCAGACTCCCAACCTAACCGAGATGGGAGTTTAACCCTATCCTTACTATTCTGATTTGGAATTCATTACCTCACTTTGAGCAAAATAATTTAACCAATTATGGAAGAAATGGTCATGCTAGTCTAACCCTTTGAACAAACAGTGGTCTTGTTTTTTAGACAAGACATGTTGCCATGCATGGGCATACCTAACCCCATAATCCAAGACTTACCTTCATTTCTTTGGACCTTGGGGATGACTACCCATCCTTGCTAGAGGACAAGTAGTACGATCCTTCCAATCCAATATAAATATGAGATGGGAAAAATTAATTTTTTACTTCTTGAACCTTGGGGATGACTACCCATCCTTGCTAGGGACATGTAGTACGATCCTTCCAATCCAAGCTTTAGATGAAAATGGAGAATATTAATTTTATTGCTTAGACCTTGGGGATGACTACCCATCCTTTGTAGAGGACAAGTAGTACGATCCTTCCAATCCAAGATTTATCATGAAATGAGACATAGGAGCTTTGGGGAATCGGATTCTCAACCTAAGCGAGATGAGAATTTATGCCCTATCCTTACTACTCCATGTAGGTCAAATCAAAGCTTTGGGGAGTTGGATCCTCAACCTAAGTTCGATGAGGATTTAGCCCTATCCTTACTACTATGATTTTAGGCTTTAAGCTTTATGGAAGTGGTCAAAACCACTTGTTTTAAGGATCATGTTGCATAATAGGATAGACATGAAATACTTCTTTCGCCCAACCTTTTCTTCCAAGCAAGGTTTTGATCATTTTGCTCAAGATCCTTTTTAATGTGTATAAAATGTGCTTGGTTCTAGATATCTCAAGACTCGGTTCCCAACCTTAGGATTTTCTTCTTATTTATGTGATAGCATAACCTTAAGAGGATTTGACACACTTTAATGATTTGTATTTGAAATGCATTTGCAACTAAGATGGCATGTATGTGCAAAGTGAGATGTAATATGAATGCATTGTCTTTTGAAATGCAGATGAAATATTGCCATATAAAACTGACTACTTCATGCATCACAAGTTTCAAACGATATTATTAAACTGTTTGTATTTCTTGCGGAGCTTTCTACCACATAATTCCAATGTTCCATATTTCCCCGATCTAGAACATAAGTTAGCATCTCAAGGCAACTTTTTCATCATCATTTTTTTTTTTTTATATAAACAAACAAAAAATGTCAAATAAACACACAACTTTAAATTAAAACTTATTCAATCCAAAACCAAACTGCAATCCCAAAAATGAAAATTTGAAAACACAAACCAAAAACCAAAAACCAAAATCTATATACAAATGTACACTATAATACAAGATGATGCAAAGCTTGGATTATCACTTTCCTGGATCCCAAACATGGTTAGAACATTTCAACAAAAATATAACATGATATGCATGCCAAATGTTGTGGGAATCCAACAAAAACAAGACAAGACCAAACAATGCAACAAATTTCCACTTGCCATGCTCACCATACCAATTTGATTTAGTTCCATTAGTATTCCCATAGGTGAGCTTCAAATTTTCAAATTGATTAGACAATGATTGATATTCAATTTTATCTTGTCTATTCTCTAAAACTTCCATTTCAAAACTCAATCTTTGATTTAGAATTAGGCTATCTTCTTCCAATATGCAATTTTGTAAGTAGGAGCCTATTTCTACAAATTTTAAAGCCAAATTATTTTCCAAATTTGTAGGCCAATCAAATTTGTGTAACAATTTACAAGCATCTAGGATATTTACTAAATTAGGATCATTAAAAGTTTTTACCCTAGATTCAATTAGTAATTGTTGATGAATTTGGTTTAACAATTCAAGTGCATCAACTTCTTTTCCATTCATTAAAACAATGTTATTAAAGGTGTGATTAAAAATTATACCTTGTTTTTCATTTACCTTTAATGACATTTCATCATTCAAATTCAAAACATGGTCATGCAAATTCTCAACCCTCAAATGTTTTTGGTCAAAGTGTATGTCCCATGACTCATCTTGATGATCCTTCATTTGAGTTGCTTCCAATTGATCAATCTCTTTGTCATTTGGTTCCAATTCTTTGTTCACTATCCATGGTATCTCTTCATTTGAATCCTCAAAATCATCATGCAAACTTGCATCCGCACCTTCAATGAATTTATATTCAACATGATCAAATTTTGTCCCCTTTTCAAATCTTGTGAATATGAGATCTTCGTATGATGTAGAAAATTCAACATCCCGCATATCAAGTGAAATATGAGTTTCATCTATAGGGATGTGAGAAAAGAATGCATCATCATATCTCCCCCAACCATTGTAAAAATCGTCATCCAAATCCATAGAATGAAATTCCATGATGTTTGTGACATGATCTCTTGATTCATTCATCAATTCATTTTCTTCTTTGTCCTTGGTAATAGAATCATTATAATCTTCCAAAATTTGATGAGATTTGAAACTCTCTTCCAAAACATCCTCAAATTGTACAAGAGTTGTAAAGTCTTCCTTTGAGTAGGCGATTATGTTGTCCTGTATATCAATTGGCACACAAGTTTCATTAGTAGTTTTGGATTGAGTGTAGTCTTCCCACTTCTTCCAAGCATCATAATAATCATCTTTCAAAATCAAGTGGTGACGTTCAACTACTTCTTCAACATCTTCCAATTCATCAATATGCTTCTCATCAAACTCATCTTCACCTTCCTTAGATGGTTCAATTATTTCCAAAAGTGGGTTATTTCTTGAATTCAAATTTATAAGGCTATCATCGTCCAAATTAGTAACCCATGATTCAATTTTATCATAATTTGGAGGGTGAAGAATTTCTTGATCTTTAATTTTACACATCTCATCAATAGTATCTTCCAAGAACAAGTGGTGAAACTCTATCATGTCTTCAAATTTATTTATTGATTTTCTTTCCATTTCACTTTCAACCACTTCATTCAATTCTATGGTGGGTTCCGTCCTATCACATATATCAAACATTGTTGAATTTAGAACCCCTTCATCCGGATAATCGTGTATCTCTATGAATGAGATCATTTCTGCATAATCCTCACTAGTGGATGTTGGCTTATCAATTTGCACCTCCTCGTGAACTACATCTAAGGTGGTTGTAAGATTTGGATATTCAAATTCATCCCCTTGATCATTTACCTTAGATATCATTGGAGTGGAGGGTGCTATATTTGATGGTTGGTGTAGGTTGGCATCAATATCTAAAGGACAATCTCTCATGTGAACATGTTGTGCCTTTTCTTCTTCAAGACCTTGTCATTCTATCTCTTCTAAGACCTCATGGATTTTCTCTAGGGACAAACCACTCAGTTTTTCCTCAATGAGTGAAGCAAGTGTGGGGTGTATGGCTCCTAGGTATACTTCCATGGCTTCCTCTTCCAATGTGTTAAAATTTTCCCACATTTGGGAGTGCAACTCACGAAATCTTCCATTGAATTGACTCAAGGATTCATTAGGCTCTTTACATATGGAGGTAAACTGATTTTTCAAGATTTCTAAGTCAACTTGATTACCAAAATGATAAAGATAGGCTGCTTCTAGTTGTATCCAAGAAGTCCTAACCTCCATGGGTAGTTGGCTGTACCAAAAGAATGGTTTATCATCCAAAATGTATGCAAATAACTTACAAGCCACCTCCTCATAGAAAATCTGGAATTTACATAATGTATCCTTGTAGACATGCAGTTTTTGCAAGTATCCTAGTGGCACCTCTTGATTAAAACACCGTAAAAAATCCAATAACATTTTAGGAATTTGATAGGGTACCACAGGTATAGATAAACCCTTATAATGATCCTCTATCATTGATACCATTCTCTCTCTTAGAGACACTATTTCAGCTCTCAGGGATACCATTTGCTCCTCAAGTGTTGCCATTAGTGAAACTTAAAATGTAATTTTAGAACCAAATCTGTTGAATATTCAACCTGCAAGGTAAAATAAAATCAAGTTAGCATCAACTAAGAGATGTATTCATTAAAATCAAATGAAAATAACTGTATGGAAACAACACTTTGTCAGTCAAGACCAAAATTTTCAAAATTAAATCAAATCACATTGTTTCTGTATGAACAATCAAAAAAATATTACAGCATACCTGAATTGCTTAAAATAGAACAAGTAAATAAATTCAGGCCATCCTTTTACAATCTGCTGAGTGTTAGAGGACTAAAGCATAAAAAATTTAAATTTAAATAACACTAAAATAAACCCGTTCGGCCCTCCTAGCACCAATCCGTTGAGTGGTGTTAGAGGAGGCCGAAGATGCTAATCAAATGGACTTGAAATATTTAGCAATGTAAAGCTCTTAAACAATTATAAACCTGCAGCATCTAAAATCATGATAAAATAAACCTTTTCATGCCCTCCTTCTAGCGCCAATCTGTTGAGTGGTATTTTCACCCGATTGTGAAAACACACTCTCCGATAGGATTTGGGTTCTAAATCCTCTGCTTGCAAAGAAATTAAACAAGTAACTTCTCCAAGGTTCCTGTTATGTTAGCATTTTGCATCGATGTATTAATAATCTCAAATAAAGATATTCAATTAAAATGCTTGGAACACCTTAGTGGTTGCAAGTAACTGAAAACAAGGGGCACTGTGGTTTATTTTACTGTGAAATTTTAATGATTGTTCATTGAACCCGAATAAAGCAAATGTGATTTGATCTTTATATGACCATGCTATAACTTCAAAATAAAATTTAATGAAATGCCATAACATGAAGGAATTATTTATGGATTTTGAAGTTTTTTAATTTTTTTATTTTATTTTAATGCTTGAAAAATTAAAATTGGAACTTCTGAAAATAAAGTGCAATAAAAAGAAAATAAAATGCAAAAGAAAAAGAAATTAAAATTGCATTCAGTTTGATGCTATCCCGTCCTGGCAAAACCGAAGATGTGAGGTTTCCATGCATGCAACCTAACCTATTGGACCCGCAAACACGCACAATCCCGATAAGCTAAGTGCTTATTCAAAGGGTTTTGAAATAAAATTCAAATTTCGAACATTCGCCTAATGCAACCCACAAAAGTGGCATTTAACATTATCTATAAATCCGAAATCTGAAAAATGAAAGAATAAACATTAAATCTTTAGCATGCACAGAAAATCTCCTTCTTTCTTGCCCACAAGATGCAAATTTTTGAACACTCCTGCATTAAAGATAAATCCTGTTACAATAGCAGAACATCTCTGGTTTTCTCAAAACCAGTAAAAGGGGAAGAAAAACACTCCCAAGCAGGCCCAGAATGGCTTCTCGCCTTAGGCACTGCAACTCTGCCCGCAGCGGTTTTCGACCCTCGTACCAATATGTGCCTCTGATTTTATACTTTCTGATGCGGTTCTCTGTTTCGCCTTGCGACGCTTCGTTTCACCTCCCAGAATGCATCGTTTCGTATTCCCTGCCTTTTCATTGCTTTTGACTTTATGTTCGATGTCGAAACGTTCGATATTCTTTGTTAACATGTAACGCTTCTGCAACCCTTACACCAGTATACCACGTGTTTCACACTTTTCTGCATGTTCTGTAACGGCCCCATGTAAATCGTGACAAAAATAGCATGTAGCCTTGCTCCTTTACTTTCATCGCGAAAACGTGACATGTCGCGATATCGCGACATTTTCTTGCCAGCAGCCTTGCCAACGCAACCTGTCGCGAAATCGTGACGTTTTTTTGTTTCGAGCCAGCGCTTCTTGTCGTGAAATCGCGACGTTTTTCATCTCCGTACGCCTCGGCTGCAACCTGTCGCGAAATCGTGACATTTTTCACTTGGTACGCTTTTGGCCACAACCTGTCGTGAAATCGTGACGTTTTTCACTTGGTACGCCTTCTTGCAGCTTTTTGTCACGAAATCGTGACGCTTTTCCGTTTCGTACTACTTTGTCAGCTTTCCGTCGCGAAATCGCGACGCTTTTCTATTTCGGGCCCCTTTGCTGTTTCCTGTCGTGATATCGCGACGTTTTTCCGCTTCGTGCCCCTTTGCTGCTTTTTGTCGTGAAATCGCTACGCTTTTCTGCTTCGTGCCCCTTTGCTGCTTTTTGTCGTGAAATCGCTACGCTTTTCTGCTTCGTGCCCCGTTTGATTGTCTTGACCGCGATTTTGTGACATGTCGCGATTTCGCGACAATTTTCCATTCTGCCTTTCTCTCTCCTCTCTGGACCGCGACGGAGCAACATGTCGCGATATCGCGACACTTTTTCGTTTTCGGCCGTGACGGAGCAACATGTCGCGATATCGCGACACTTTTTCATTTTCGGCCGTGACGGAGCAACATGTCACGATATCGCGACACTTTTTCATTTTCGGCCGCGACGGAGCAACATGTCGCGATATCGCGACACTTTTTCATTTTTGTGCAATTTTGCCTTTTTCTTGATTTTTAGCATCTGGGTCACTGAGATCTTCTTTGAAAGCATGCAAAAAAGGTGGGTCCCCAATTTTGGGGTGTGTTGTGGATCAGCCACAACAAGCCCTTATAAAATTCTACAACGTATTGGACCTGTTGCATATAAACTTGAATTACCAGAATATTCCAAAATCCATCCGATATTTCATGTTTCTTATCTTAAAGTCGTAATAGGCACTAACATCGTTACGCAAACTCAACTTCCAAAATTTTTAGATAATGGAGATCTCATGGTTGAACCAGAAGCTATCCTAGATCGACGTATACGCCACCTCCATAATCGCACCATCACTGAGGTATTGATTCAATGGAAAGGTCTACCTCCAGAGGAATGCTACGTGGGAGACGCTCCACCCGATTCAACAACAATTTTTGCAATTCCAGCTTTGAGGACAAAGCTTTTTCAAATAAGGGTGGCATGTTAGGACCCTCCTAACGTAACTCTTAATCATATTATATATTATATTATATTATAAAGGGACACATCCCTTCACCATTCACACCTTTTAGATAGATGTAAATAGGACAAGGAGGATGCTCGAAAGATCATCCAAGAACATTAATTTATTATATTGTGGGTTTCTGCATTTTAATACAAACTGTGATTCTATTCAAACAACGATTCTTTTCTGCATTCAATTCATATTTCAAGTTGCAGGTTCATAACATAAGGAATTCAAATTCAAAGGAAACAATATGGATAAATGGCAAAGTGGAACATCACAATATATGATAAACTATTAAATTGCAAGACCATACTATATGAGAGAAAAATTTCAAAAACAATTTTTTTTTATCAAAAATGATATTTTGAGTTTAAAGGGAAACACCATAAAAGAGTTATTCAAAAACCTTATCAAATATGTAAAATAATATCACCTGAATCTCATAAAAAATATAAAGAGAAAAATATGCTTGGTTTAACAACTCAAGTCTAACTTGATTGTACAACCCAGTGTAGCTCACTGGTTCATTAAGCTGAATTTTTTACTGGTTTCAAAGACTAGCCATGGACAAAGGTAAAATTTTTGAAGTTAATTTAGTTTTAGTGATCACCTAATGTTTTATTATTACGAGGTATAATCATCCACTTTTGGGGTTTAAGTCACTACAGACGATCCCCAACTGGACAAGATTGGCTAAATTTTTAAAGTGGTGCTATTTAGTGAATCTGTCTTCTCATCCTCTTGTTCTAGTATGAGAGCATAGATCCATGATTGGGGTTATCCTCTAGGGCCCATAACACCTAGAGGATGGATGCATAACTCCCCCTCCCTTGACATATGAAATCTAGCTTAATTAAGATCACTATTTCTAAATTAAGCATGTAAGTGTGTTTAGCGTATTTGCGTAGTGCCTAGTTGATTGTCCACTTTATCTGGATTCAACTAGAGCCATGTTATTTCTCTAGCTCTGGACCTGGTCTCACTTATAAATTTATGATTAATGATAAGTTATCATATATCAACTATCGTGGATTAGTCTAGCTCCTTTTGTCATGCTAGATTATCCTTAATCATAAGTTGTACAAGGAACCATCACCGTATTACTTGACTTGAGGGAATACTCCCATACTTCCCCTCATCACCTAGAGTTTCTTGTTCTTGCAATCTTCTATCTCAAATTTTCTTCAAATCTCCTTCAATGGCCACTTCAATTTCTCAATAAGGCTTCTTTATTCTCCTTATTTCTCCTTCGAAATTTCAATGGGACCTTTTCCTAGGAATCTTCAATCTTCTCTCTCAAATCTCCTATCTCTTTTCTCAAATCTTTAATGGGATCTTTTTTCTCGGGTCTCTTTTTTTCAATATTCAATAGGGATTCTCTAGCCTCTTTCTCTCTTCTTTCTTCAATCTGCTATGGGACCTCTTCTCTTGGGTCTTCTCTATATTCAATCTTCAATCTTCAATGGGACCTCTCTCTTGGGTCTCCTCAATATTCAATCTCCAATATCCTATGGGACCTCTTTCTTGGGTCTCCTCAATCTTCATTGTCTATTATTTTTTTGCAACTCCAAAATCAAATTTCTGCAAAAAAATCTTAGACAACAACAATCAAATACATCCAAATCTCCAAAATTTTGAAATCAATAATCTTCACTAGTTGTTCTTCAATCTAGTGGTAAAAATATATGTTGAGTCCTAGTCTTCATGAGTTATTCTGCAACCCTATGGAAAGACTCTAGCCAAATGCAATCTAAAATTTTCTTCTTCCTTCAAATCTATCAAAATTTTCAATAGGACCTCCTTCTTGGGTCTCTTAATCTTGTCAATATCAAGGTATATCTTCAAGACCTGAAACTATGCTATAAATTCTCTTCTATTGTAAATTTAATCTTGGAATAGGTAAACTCAATCTTTCTAAAGTTTTTAAAATCTTCAATCCTCACTGGTTTTTCTTCAACATAGTGGAAATACTATCTTCTCTAGTTTTTCCTTCTCCAGAGGTAATATCTTTAACTTCACTCGTTTCTTCTTGACTAGTGGAAATGTCCTTAGAAAATCTGCAACTTTTAAAAAACCTATGCAAGAAATAACCTTGTTGTAGCTTTGATACCATTGTTAGCTTTTGATGCTTAATACTTAATGCAAATAATCACAAGATCTCAAATAAAGTTGCAATATAAAATATACAATAATGGCAATATTTTAATCACATAAAAACCTTAAATAACTTCAAAAATAACTCATAAAATGGACATTAATAAATTCTCACCAAAATAGTAAACTGAAGAGACTATTCCATGGCACAAAATTTCTGTGTAGATAAATATCGTCGCCCACTATCCAAGATCCCCTCTTCTTTCATGGATATCATGTGCCATCAATGTCATGATGTCCTACGTTTTAACTGTCTTCTGTTCGACCGCTCTGGTATCTATCATTACTGCTATGCTACTGCACTACGACTATCAATGCCCGACAATCACAAAGAATAATTTTGAAATAATTTTTGTCCACCTTCGCTTAGATTCTCATCCATGGTTGCATTGCCATACATTTGGAAATGCTTGTGCATCATGGTAATCTTCAAACACTGTCGTTGAAGCATATTTGCCACACTGTCAAAACACCTGAAACAAGGTTGTGACCTCCTCCAATGCAGATTTCAAAACTCCCTCTGTAAGACACCATTGTGTATCCCACTCATGACATACATCTATCATGGAGAACCTCTGCGATGCCTTATTGACATGATCCCTCTACTGCTACAAGATTGCTATCTCAACTTAGTGATTTTTCTTTGTCACCACAAAATTAGAAAATATGTAGCCATGATACCTGTTGATGAAAAGCTTAAATTTAGTTTTGTGAAATGGATTGGGTGATAGGTACATGCAACTCATTACAATACTTAGTCACAAATATATAATGGAATGTGAATCTTCATATGGATTACTCTTGACCTTTACTCTACTTTGAGACTCTTCACTTTCCTACTCTAAGGACACATGTGTACTCTTAATTAATGGACACTTATGCACATTTACTCTCATCATACCTACAAACTTAACTACATGAAACTTGTGCATTTACTGCACATTATTACATTACATAAAATATTTACTCACTCTCTAATCTAGGACACACATCCTAATATAATTATGTACCCAAGGTGGTACATTAGCATGTACCAAATAATGTAATATACTCCAACATAAAAGAGGTAGAGGTAACCAAACAATGGATGGAAATAACAAAATTTGGCAACAAAGGAAGTCCCCCTAGATTACAAATGATTAGGTCCTTCAATAGAATGGTGGTCAAACTAATAATCATGTACAAAATAATATAGTGAATATAAATTTAGAGGTCAACATGCTATGGTGCTTCCCATGCAATGTTAGACATGATCCTATAGATTATTTCAAAGTTATTAGGCATTCTCAAACCAAACAACATGACTAATAATGCTAGGCTCAATGGACCAAAACTAAGGGATAGCTGATACTCATAATAAATAAAATTTATATAACTATTCAAGCAATCTATTAATAGCCCATGATGAGTTTGTTGTTTTATTAGGCTCCAACTTTAGTGCAACAAGCACTTCCAACTTTACCAAATATAAAAAATCTAGTCTACGTTAAATTTGGTTTCATAAAGGAAGATAACTATTTCTCATTTGAGGATAACTTCATATGTGCTTATCATAAGGATTGGAACTAGAGGTAAAAGGAATATGACAAAAGAGTAGGAATCAATCCATAAAGAAATTTAAGATAATACGAGCACCAAAGTATTGATGGGAATACCACCATTACATATCATAGACAAAGGCTGATAGTGGTTGTGCAATAAGAAAAAAATAGAGAAAGTGTCAAAAAGGATCCAATCACTACCCCATAGGTTAGTGCCAAAGCCGAGAAAGTAAAATATATAGATAAGAAAAAAAAGATTCTAAAAAATAAAACTAGGTCTAAGAAGTAATGGTAGAATAATTACCAAAGGATAAACATGATAAAAAGAGAAGGATAAACTACAAATAGAGGCAAAAAAATTACCTCAAACTCCCTTCTCTAACTAGTGAACTATGTGCAATCACCATGAGGTAATATAGGAAGTTAGCATCATATAGTGAAAGCAGTACCATTGAATTCGAGTTCAATATAGTAAAGGAGACGAAGAAGACACTAGCTAAAATGAGCATGTTAGAAGCCTTGACCCTTCTAGGACAAATATATTTGCCCAAAGAGATCCTCAAAGAGAATGAAAGGAGTTATACCAATAATGGGAGACCAAAGTAAACAAAGACTTGTTCAACAAACAACAAGATTTAATGGTAGAAGACCTTCATACTTTGAATTCAATTGAGCAAATATTCTAAATGCTTGTAACATTGAAAATTGATAATTTTTTACTAAAACGTTGCATGGTGTATTTGGGGGCTATGGTGACAGTAATGCCCAAGGTATTTTGTAAAAAAATGGGACTTTAATATAATAAAATGAATAAAAAATTAAACCAAATGGATAACACTAGGGTGAATGTTGTAGGAGTTTTGAAAGACCTAAGCATGACTATGGTAAAACACATTGAGTTGGTAGTTGTTGAAGAAGTCATAGTTGTTGGTCTTCCTCAATATTTTAGAATGTTACTTTCATGGGAATGGATATGAAAATCATCTGGATATGGGTACTTGGCAATGGATTACACACATATGAATATATCCTAATATAGGAAGGTGATTAAGATAGAAATTGAGACTTCATGGAATTAATGTATTTAAACCATCTAGCAAGTCTTTAAAGAAGCAACTATATACTATACCCCTTAAGATCATTAATAAGTAATTTCTTTAAACACCTTATGAGTTGGTAAAACATTTAAAAGGATCAACATTGGAGGATCTCTCATAGAAATAGAAGCTCAATGCCATGTTTTTGATAGGCAAATTTTATTAAGTGTCTTAAACTCTATATGTTGTTTTAAGAATCAACTCTTTTTAGAGTTAGACATTTTCAAGAAACTAATTAGAGGCGGAGAATAATTAGTCATAGTGGAAATAAGAAGTAGTTTCACAAAATTCATGTAAGCCATTTCAAGTTGCCATATGAGACAATTCTATCTTGGGATAGTCTACCAAAATTAGAAAATCGCCATCTATGGGATAATTTTTTTTAAAAACCATTGTATTGAGGTTGAATGAGGGTATAGAGGAAGATATTTGCATATTTTTATTAGAAAGATAAGCAAGAGGCTAAGGCAAAAGGACAAGGTATAGAATCAAAATGGTGTGTACTTTGTGTTAACTTGTACTTATACCTGGTTTACTCTAAAGAAAAAATTGATAAGTAGTATAAGATTTCCTTTTCTAAAATAAGAACCATGGAGAATGCAATTTCCCTTTCCTAGCATTTCATGCTTTGCTCAACTGATTTATTAAATGGTTTTCCTCTTATTGAAATCTATAATTTCCTTGTAATCTCAAATAATGGAGATAAGTGATGCTTGCTTGGGTCAATTGTAAGAGGATGGGTGGTTTCAATAACTAAAATTTGATGTTGCCCACTTGTTGATGTAAAGATCTATTTATATTATATTTTTTGAATGCTTGCTTGTTTAGATAGAGTAAGTTGTAATAGTTGGATGCTTTTAAATGTTTTGAAACCTTGAGTTTGATATGTCTACCGTATTTTAGGGAAAGCATCACAACACTATGCTAGAATTTCCTTTAATAGTAAAACCATTTTTGTAAGTAAGAGTGAATTTTGGGAACCTTCACTAATGAAGGAAGCATGAAGAAAATTATGAAAATTGAAATTGAATATGCCTTCAACCTTTTGTAAAATAAAAAAGAGTCTTGAAGTTGTACTAAATGTATAAAATTATTATTGGACCTAGTTCATCCTCCATGTCTATAAGAGAATTATTAGGAGAGGGTCACCTTTGAGAAAGAGGCCTACTTTTTGGGAATAGGAATAGCCCAAAGGCTATAGTTTAATTTGCATTTATTGATAAATTAATTTATTTAAATGAAGTTTGATAAAATTTCTAGTTTTTTGAACATGATGTATACATGGAATAATTACCATAGTATAGCTAGTTGAACCTTGGCATACAACTACCATATTGTGCCAATTTATGAACCCAAATATGTGGCTAAGTTAAATGGTTATCCCAAATTGGAACTAGTTGATTCAAACATCTATAAAAATGATGAGTGGATCTATTCATTTGAAACCCCTTTTGTTATTGTTTATTGTCTTTATGGTACAACTCCTTTAGTTGATATCTACCATGTCTAACTCTATTTTGGACCCTTAGTGGATGTAGACATCCTTAATAACTGTATCCATAAAAGTTATTTTTCTCGTTTATAAATTAGTTGTCTTAGTAGCATATATAAATTACTTACAACCAAAAGAACCATGAGAGAGAGAGAGAGAGAGAGAGAGAGAGAGAGAGTATTTCACTTCTTGTAATGAAGTGAAATATGTAGCTCTATAACATGTACAACTATAGAAGAAACCATTGAAACATAGTGAAATTGATGTCCTATTTAGTAGACAATGTTTTGCTTTATTGAATGGCTTAACTTTATTGATTTAAAGTATTTACTTGATGGTCTAAATTGAATGTTAACCATAATTCCTAGTGAGTTGTGTCAACCATGTTAAATATATAAATTAAACTATTAAACACAAGTACACATAACTTAAACATTCAGTTTAGATCAGCTAATTGTGCTTCCTCATGATTAATGATCCACTTTTATTCAAGTAGCTCCCCTCATAGTTGGATTGTCTGTTCTCTCTCTACATCCATAACATCTTCCTTAGGGCCTACTTATTTGCTTATTTTCCTCCTATTTTCTTTCTCCCATAGTTTTGTTATCACTGCATCCAATATCACTCATTTTAGTATCCTTATCTTCTTTTTATTTGTCATTTTGAGGTGCAAATGGGCTATATTTATAGCCTCATTTGCTAAGTTGTCTGCCTTCCTATTGTGCTCCCACCCAATGTGGGAGTAAGTGATGTAATCAAACTTCTTTTCCAAGTTTTTTTTCTTTTCTATATAGTTCTAATTTATATTGATGATAACTCCTTCATAGAGAGGGCAAAAGTCATAATTCTTGAGTCTTCATATACATGAAGTTATTTTATCCCTTATTCCATTACCAATTTGAGTCCGATTTCACAACCTATCACCTCTACCATATTATTGGTTGTTTTCCCCAGACTGATATTGAACTTAGATTAGATCTCGTGTAGGAGCTGCCAAGATCACTCTTTCAAATGTAGCCTTGCCTAGATTTGACTTGGATGGTCCATCAAATAAAAGAGCAAGATACTTTATTTTTGGTGTTCTAACTTGGCTTATTTGATTTCCTATCTTCAAGAGCCCTTGAAATTCCATTTTTTAAAATATTTTAGCTCCTCGTACCTTAATTTGCTAGTGTTTTGTTTCTTGTGATACATGAATTTTATGTTTAATATTGTTTCCCTTTGCACTCTATTAGTTAGAACTTCAAAGTTGGTCCTTTTGTCTTCAAAAATTATCCTATTCGTTACTTCTAAATATGCCATATAATGAAGGATGGTATGGATGACCAGATCTATTTTATGAGATGCTTATCCTATAATCCCCATATTTACATATTGACCTGATTTTTGAGACAAGTTTTTTTAGTTTATACTCCTTGATATAGCTAATCCAAATTTCTTTGTTATCTCAATCTATATTTTTAATGATTTTGGGTAATCAAAGAACAAATGTGTTATTGTTTCATTGTTTTTGAAGCATCTAAGAGATACATGAGGTCCTATAATGTTCTTTTTTACAATATTTTCTCTTGTGAGAATCTTTTTTTGGTGAACCAGCCAGAGAAAAGCTTGAAGCTTAGGAGGAATCCTATAATTCCATTTAATGGCTAACTTTTTATTCTTCTTCTTGTTTTGTTGTAGGAGAATACCTTGGCTGATTGTATAAAATTTGGGTCCACTGATATTACCCCAAATTGTCTGATTGAGGGTTTGAGGAGTTAGTTTTATTCCTATCATTTGGATTTGTAGTAAAATCCAAGAGTCTTGTACATATTATGGTAGGGATGGGTTGATCACCTTCCTATTCAAATAGACTTGCAAGAGTGTTGGCACCAACCTACTACAACTCCTCTTTAGCTTTGGAGGATAGTTCCTTGTGATTGGTAATCCCCCCAAGATTAGGTCCTCCCATAGAATAATTTTCTTACCATACCCAGGTAGCCATGATGATTTTTCTAGTATAAGTGCTTTGGCTTCTACTATGTGTTTCCAAATCGAGGAAGAGCTTGCTTTGCTATCAACACTCCTCAATAGTTTGATACCATCAAATTTATTCAGGTATTTATGCTTTAGAATATATTTCCATGGGACGTTAGATGAGGTGACTAGATTCCATAATAGTTTGGCATCTAATGCTTTGCTCACTACCTCTGTTTTCCTTATTCCTAGTTCTCCTTGATATTTGGATTTGGTGAGTATATGAAGAATCTAAGTAGTGTATCCATATTTTGCAAGATGTATTTGGGTGCTTGGTATACCAATAATTGGCATATTGGTAGACTTTCTAGAACTGAATTGATTAAAAAATATATTTTTTCTAAACTCAACCAACCATTACTATATTATTGTATTTTCTTTGACACCTTCTCCAGTGTAGCATTCCAATTTTTTCTTGTTTTTAGTTGGAAGACCATAGGGACACCCATGTATGTGAATGAATAACCATTGCCTTTGTTAAACCACAAAAGTTGTGAGAATCCTCTATCTTCTGCTCATGAAGTATTTATTGTATGAAATCTATTTTTTGAGTATTTATATTTGCTCTAGTGGCTAAAGTAAACCATTCTAGTGTTTCCTTGAGAATCCTCACATTTGATTTTGATGCTTCTCCTAGTAATATAGTATCATCTACAAATTGAGCATGGGTGATTGACCTGAATCCCATGGTTGCTTTGATTCCTATGATTTCTTTTCCTCTTCTCATTTTGGTTAGAGTTCTTCCTAAGATTTTAGCTATAAGGATATGTAAGTATGGGGATAGTGGGAATCCTTTCCATAATCCTCTAATGGCTTTAAAAAAATTGCAAGTTCACTATTAATGGGGGGGATATCCAAGGTCCTTGTATACATGCCCCTATCCAGTTTATCATTTGGATTCGAAAATCAAAATTTTATGAGGATTTATTTTGAAAAATCGGTGTCTACTCTATCAAAAGCATTAGCCATATCAAGTTTTATGACTATTATTTTCTTTTTGAAAAATTAGTATATTGGTAGACTTGCTAGAACTAACTTGATTAAAAAAATTATTTTTGCTAAACTCAACCAACTATTATTGTATTATTATATTTTCTTTGACACCTTCTATAGTATAGCATTCCAAGTTTCTCTTGTTTTTAGTTGGAAGCCCATAGGGACACCCAAATATTTGAATGAATGATCATTGCCTTTGTTGAACCCCAAAATTTGTGAGAATCCTCTATCTTCTACCCTTGAAGTATTTATTGTATAAAATCTACTTTTTTGAGTATTTATCTTTTCTCCAGTGGCTAAAGTAAACTGTTCTAGTGTTTCCTTGAGAATCCTTACATTTTATTTTGATGCTTGTCCTAGTAATATAGAATTATCTACAAATTGAGCATGGGTGATTGACCTAAATCCTGAATTCTATGATTTATTTTTCTCTTCTCATTTTGGTTAGGGTTCTTCCTAAGCTTTTAGCTAGAAGGATACGTAAGTATGGGGATAGTGGGCATCCTTTCCATAATCCCCTAGTGGCTTTAAAAAAAAATTGCAGGCTCACCATCAATGGGGGGGATATCCAAGGTCCTTGTATACATTACCCCTATCCAGTTTATCATTTGTATTAGGAAACAAAAATTGATAAGGACTTATTTTGAAAATCGGTGTCTACTATATCAAAAGCATTAGCCATATCAAGTTTTATGATTATATTTTATTTTTGGATTTAGAACTTGTATGAAGGGCTTCATGTATCATTATGGTATTATCATAGATCTATTTGCCTAGAACAAAGCTCCCTTGTTCTACTCCTATTAGGTTATTTATCTTCCCCTTAATCCTATTTGCTATTATTTATTTATTTTAAGCGAAAAAACCCTTGTGGAGCCGCCTTGGTCTAAGAGACCTCGAACAAGGGGGTTCTACACCATCAAAGCCACCCGGGGGTCGCACCCATCCCTGCCCGCACCAACATTATCAATTGGATTTTGGGTACCCAATTCAGATTTTTGGTAGGGTGGAGATTTGAACCTGGGACCTCCCTTGGAGGATTGTCCTCTCCTCTCCAACTCACCTACAACACCTGGGTTATTTGCTATTATTTTGGTCATTATTTTATATGAGCAATTGTAGAGAGATATAGGCCTAAATCTAGCAAATGACATCACATTTTTCTCTGTTGGAATTAGTGTAAGAAAAGTGGAATTAATTACTCTAAAGATCTTACCTCATGTCCTTGCCTCTTCTATCATTTTCAATAGATCATCTCCTACGATATCAAAAAACTACTTGTAGAAGTTGTTGGTGAAGCCATCTTGTCCTAGATATTTATAATAAAGTAGAGATTGTATGACTTCTAGCTCTTTTTTGGTCACTACTGCCATGAAGTCTTCTCTAGATTTTCCTTTTAGCAATGTGGGAAAATTATTCAAGAGAGTGGTTTGTTGTCACAACCCTCCCTTGGTAGGTCCCATTGATGATGTAGACTGTCATATTTTGTAGAGGTAAATATGATTAGTAGTCAATTATCATTAATGTCTTGAGTATGGTTTTGCTAATGATTTGTGGATTTTAGGTATTTTTGAAGGTGGCAAGGAAAATAATCACCAAAGATCAAAATGTTTGATTATTCTAATAAAAGGCTCATTAATGGAGAAGGATGATAATAATTGATTTTGGTTTTAAATTAACCTTATTGTTTCAATACCTAGATGATATTTATTTTATAAGTTTTGTTACAAAAATAAAATAAAAAGAATTTAGGAAAAAAACTTCTAGAAGAGGTAGAAAACTGGGCAAATTTCTAGAAGAAGAGGAAAATTACAGCCAAGTTCTATAAAAAGAAGAAAAATGTGACTCAATTTCTAAAAGGGAAGAAATTTGGGTCTAAAAGGTAGGAATTAAAAAATGAATCCTTGATCATTTTAGTCCTAGAATGGTAGAAAATTATCTTGCTAGGAACTTTCCTTCTGTCCTCCTTAGTAAGACTTTTCTTGAACCCTTCCTTTAGTTCACACTTAACTTGACCCATTCTTTAATTGAAAGGGGCACCTTCAATAAGTCTATAAATACCCCTTATGTTTACCCAAAGGCATAGGCAGCATTAGGGGTAGCTTTGGAAGCGAGCATGGTGGAAGCAAGAAGAGGAATGTGAAATCTTGAAATGGAGAGAAAGCTTAGGGGATTGATCCTATGAGAGTTCTAGGTTAGGAAGTCTTTTTATTTATCTTCTTGCAAATGTGAATTAGAGTGATGTTTTGCTTAATTTCACCTTTATTAAGCCTTTGAATTTATGCCCTACTTAATTGAATTGCTTTTTCATTCATCACCATTTTCAAGTATATGGTAAATACATGTGCATTAGGAAATAGGGTTTGTTATTGATCCATAATATATCTCTTCTGGTTTAATTAATATCTTATTGCAGATATAAAATATTTTATATTTATCTATTTCATTCTAATTTTATTTGCTTCTCTTGATTAATGCATTTGAGTGCTTGAGAAGTTAATGGCTGCAACATCAATTTTTGTTGTCTTACTCTAACCCTATAGAAGTTGTCCAAAAAGGTGAGGCATGTATAGGGTTTATGTATGTTGTAAAATGTAATCTCCATTTTGTATAGTATTATGATCGAGTGATGTCATGCTATGGTGATATTACCAAGATATATCCCTGTTATTGAGGCAAAAATTTGACTGCTGCTAACGTTTGAGTTAGGCATCTTGTCCTATCCAATTTGAGTTTCTTTGATGCATAATTAGAGCACTTATTTAGAGTTTGTATACTTTCATTAGAATTATTACCTCTATTATGTTGATTGGTAGCTGGAGTAGTTCTAGATACAGTTACCACCATTGACTAGTAAACAAGCTTTTAATGTCATTTGTGGACATATTATAGTCGAATCTTCAATGAAGATGTGTAGGATTTTATTTGTGTAGGAGGGGCTTTCTAGGGGGTCGGTTATGCTTTTAGTACTAGTCACATTGATAAAAAATATATGTGTTCAATCTTGTCTAAATCTAGGTTGAGGGATAAATTATCCACCCTTGCGAATGAAAAAGATCGAAGACTAAGTCCTTGGATATGGTCAGGTATCTTATCTCATGATTTGTGAAAACTATGGGATTATTCTAAACATTCTAAAACTACCCTGTGTGCACTTTCAAACTGGAAACCTTAGGTGTATCATTAAATGGTCAAAAAGGGGATATGCAGTAGTGCCAATACTCTTATGCGAATAGAGATTTGTTGTGTTTAAACTTCATTTAAATCCCACATGGGTCATGCTACAATGATATGGTTGTTTATTATAGTAAACATCAACTTGGCAGGATAGCCAAGCATGCTAGGTGCTTGGCTTTTTCAAAACAAGTCACTTGGCCATCTCATTGCTAGGATGCATGGAACTTTAGAGGCTGAGTTATGGTAGATTGTAGACTATTGAATTTGTTTGCTAATAAGAAAAATACTTTGAAAATATTGATATAGAAATTATCCCACATGCAATGCATAGTGGGCTAAGCTAATATTTATTAGATGTTCAATGCTAATGGCTTAATAGTCAAGTGCTTAGGTGCTTGGCTAAGTCCAATCCAAGCCATTCGTCTTCCTTTGTCTGCATGGAATTACTAATTAGGTGTCATTTTTTGGTTAACCTCACTTAATGATAATATCATTTGAAGTACGATGTGTTGCTAATGTTGGACCGACACTTTGTTTTGAGCCCCAAAATTTTCCCTATAAAATATCTTGTGGGTTATTATCCCACATGCTCCTTGCAGGAGAATGGGAAAATTTATATAATAGGTTAAAAATCCCTAGTAAAATGACCACACTATGATGGTCATATTAGTTGCGGTAATATTTGTGGAAACTAAATCACTGCTACTAAGTGTGCTATGGTTTAGTTGGTTGACCGCAGATGAAAACAATGAAATAGGACTAGTGGATTCAACTTGGATGACTAATAGTTGATTTATTAAACACCCACTTTGAACCGAATAACCTCTTTGAAGGATTTTGTTGGTTTAATAAACTTAAAAAGGATTTTTATTGGTTTATTAATCCTATACTAAGCTTAACCTTGGACATTGAAGAGGATTTTTATTGGCAAATTCGTTGGAAACTATAATGAAAGGATCTTGTGAAAAACTTATAGTAAACTATAAAAAAAAATGTGATAACTTGTAATGATCCTTTGTTTAAATGCTATTTTTGAGTGAATGGGAATCAATGAAAGTTGAGTTACGAAAAAATCTTCTAGATACATTGGGAAGAATGGATAGGGAATCCATTCTTGAGGAAATTATAGGATTTCCTCTTGATAATATATAGTTGATTAAAAATGCATTAGATGATGAATGCATTAGAGATTTCATTTAGGAAAATGAAAGTATTGGAAAGAATGGATGTGGAATCTATTCTTGAAGAGATTATGGGGTCTCTTATTGTATTAAAAAACCTTAGATAAATACCATTTTATTCTTGATTGAATGGATTAATGATATCTAGGTTTGAAGAATGAATGTAAGATTCATTCTGCACATAATGTTGGTCTGTTCTTGTATTCTACCGACTGTTTTCTATAGTATTCTCCATACTCTAGCTCCGTAAACCTTGGCAATTCATTATTCAAATTAGCATTTATGCAGATTCATGCATGAGTCATCCTTATCCTGGCCAAGGTCACATGGTCAATGGAGATAAGGACCCTTATAGTTCTGGCTATGCCCTGCAACCAATATTCATTGAATAAATGGGTAGGTAGACTCGAGAGACGAACCTGAATAGGGGTAATGTTAATATTTTGCTTTTTAGGGTTAAAATATTCACCCCATCGTCTGAGAAAAAGGCTCACTTTGCCTAGAAACCAAAGACCTCCTATTAAAATATGGTTAGCATCCTCCATATTGTTAAAATAGATAATGAAGAACCCTCGAGTTAGAGCTACCAACTCCAAGTTGCCTACCAATCACCATTTACCCGTCGCCCAAGCCCTGATAGTCTCCATGTCCGGTCTACCTCCCAAAAACTTGCCTACCAGGGAGAATTCTTCCATTAAAAGAAAAGGGCTCATGGAACTTGTCGGGGCTGAAATTTTATTATTTATTGGAACTAGGGGCGAAAGAGAGAGAACCTCCTTTCTTTTTCCTCTAAGAGTCTCAGCAAAAGACAACCACTTCTTGGGCCTCGCATTGTCCTTCGTATATTTTTTTTTTGGTCTTTCTGAGGAGGGTTGGGCCCCTGTGTGGTGCCCACCTCCAAATCTGCCACAACCTGACTGCCTTCCTATAGATCCTCGCTTGATCCATGCTTGAGGTTCCCACCCGCCCCTTCCATACATGCTCTACCTCTACCGCCTTGGTTGAGATTCCAGCCCAAAAAATTCAAACCCTCACTCCTGCCACACCCGCTAAACCTCAGCTCACTCGTTCCTCTTGTTGAAGGAGAACGAAAGAATGAAAATTAATTCGAATTTCTTGGATGAATACATTTGGTCTCAATGGATCCATGGGAGTTTGGCTAGAAAAGTAAGTGCCAACACTTAAAAATCAAGGACATCTATGCAATCAGTGCCCTAACCTGGCAATGAATAGAGAAAAGAAGAAGCAGGGAATGCTAGACAAAGGAAATTTGAGGAGTTTCCCTGGCAGAGGTGATTTCAATCAGGAAAACTATGTCTACCAAAAAAAGAAAAGAGAGGGTGTAGGGTCCCAACAAGACAAATGAAAACAACAGGTTGTTGGCAACCAAAATACTCAGGTAAGTTCCAATCCTCTAGTTTCAAATAAATTTTCAATTCTATCCAATATGGGAGTAGAAGGATTATCAAAATACATGGAATCCCAACACCTTTAGGCTAACCTTTCTAACTCTCTCAAATCCCCATTCAAGTCGGTATCCTCAAACTCTAATGCTGAAATTACTGTAAGTCCCGTTGGCATCACAAATCCAAACCCTAATGCACGATCTCTAGAATCCACATCCAATTCAGGATCCTTAAATCCCAATGTTGGAAATACTTCAAGCCCAGTGGGCATCCCAAAGCCAAACCCTAATGTTGAAGAACTTAGGAAGAAATTTGAGGCATTGGAAAATAAAAAATCTCATCTCCCTAACATCATCACTAGGAGCCAAGTGAATCCTATTGAGGGGCCGTCCTGCAAACCAGGGGAATACAGGAAAAAAGGAGAAGATTTGGATGTAGGGGTGGAGATATGTGAAACTCTTCAGACTGAGGAATATGGCAGTGTGGTTCTGCAACAAATTACCTCCCCTCAATTTAGTCCTAAACAAACCAGGAGCACTGTGAAGTCTCCTATAGATTTTGGTAGTGAAAAAAGAAGAGGGAGAATATCAAATGCTGAGCATAAAAAAATTAAAACTGATAATGACATTTCCAATGGAAAACAGAGAACCTTGTTTCAACAGGTTATTCCAAGTTCTGAAGACAACAAATTAGGAAAACCCCCTCAAGGGAGGGGGAAAGGAAGAAATCCCAAAAAATCTAAATGAAGTTCCTCTCATGGAACATGAAAGGCCTCAATGGCCTACCTAAACACAGGGAAGTCAATGCAATAAGAAATCAAGTGAATCCAACTATTATCATGTTGCAAGAAACAAAAACTGATGACATTCAGTCAAAAAAATAACAAAAAAAATCTGGAATCAAGGGGAGATGGTTTGCAAATCAGCCAAAGGAGCATCTAGAGGACTTATGACTTTGTGGGATCCCCGAATAGTAGAAGGTACCGTTATTCAGAAATATGACAGGGTTCTTAGTGTTTTATTTAAGGAAATAAATAACAACAGGTCGTGGATCCTTTCAAATATTTATGCCCCGACTTCAATTCAAGGGAGAGCTCTACTGTGGGAGTACTTAGGCAATCTGAGTGAAATATTCCATAATGTCCCTTAGATTTTGGTTGGGAATTTTAAAACTCCTCTTTACCCTTCAGACAAAATGGGTGGAAATGGACCACCTATCAGGAGCATAGATGAGTTCAATGACTTTGTGAACTCCAACATGTTGATGGATATAAAACTTAGAAGAGCGAATTATACCTATAGCAATCGGCGGATAGGGTGTCATCTCATTCAAGAAAGGCTTGATAGGTTTTTTCTATCAAATGAGGCTACAAATTTGTTCGGTGATTCTACCCTGCAAGCCCTTCCTAAAATTTCCTCTGATCATAATCCCATGTTTTTGGAGATACTTAACTCTCTGTCCTTCAAGAAACCTTTTAGATTTCAATCTATGTGGATCAAACATTCCAGTTTCAGAGATAACTTAAGTCAGTGGTGGCAGCAGCCTGTTAGGGGTAGTGCAACTTTTAAACTTGCTGGCAAATTAAATTTTGTTAAGGAAAAGCTTCGAACTTGGAACAAAGAGGTCTTTGGGAACCTCTTTGAAAATAAAAAATAGGTTGTTGAAATTTTGAAGATAATTGATCAGAGGATCCAACATGGTGATGCTGATGAAACTACTAGGCAGGAGGAACAAACAAAACTAGCAAAGTTTCATAACATTTTTGCCTGTGAGGAAATCTATTGGAGCAAAAAATCAAGGGCTCTTTGGTTGAAATGTGGAGATTCAAATTCCAAGTTTTTTCACGTCACCACGCTTAGAAAAAAAAGCAATAACAATATAAAATTAAAAAAAAAAACAGATGGTTCTATTACTCAAGACTTAACAGAAATCAGAAAGGAGGCAGTAACTTATTTCAATTCTATCCTTGGTCAGGAATCATAGTACAATGAGGAGGACAAATATATTCTCTTGCAATCCATTCCTAGCATAATAAATGAGGATATAAACCTTAAGCTTCTAGCTCCCTTTTCGATGAGGAAATTAAGGAAACCTTGTTTAGCATGGAGCCAGACAAAGCCTCGGGACCCGATGGCTTTCTCCCTCGTTTCTATCAAGCTTTTTGGGACATCGTAAGTGAGGATGTAATTTTTGTTGTCAGAGAATTCCAAGAAAGCAATCATATCCCAAAAGGTATCAACTCTACTTTTATTTCTCTAATTCCTAAGAAGCAAACCCATGAATCTATGGTTGACTTCAGGCCAATCAGTCTATGCAATTTTTCTTACAAGATCCTAACTAAAGCCATTGTAAATAGAATGAGAGACATTCTACCCCACATCATAGATCCATGCCAGGGAAGCTTTGTCCAGGGCAGGTCAATCTTGAATGGAGTTATCATAGTTCATGAAGCTTTGGACTCTGCTCATAAGACTAACAGTTCTATTTTTGCCCTCAAGCTTGATATAAACAAAGCATTTGATAGACTAAATTGGGACTTTATGATTGTTGTCCTCCTTAAGTTTGGTTTTCACCACCAATGGGTTAATTTGATCAAAGAATGTATTTATAAATCATGGTTCTCTATTCTAGTTAATGGAACAACTACTGGTTACTTTCAAAGTCGCAGAGGAATTCGATAGGGGGACCCTATCAGCCCCATGTTATTCATCATTGTGGCAAAAGCTTTAGGCAGAACCATCAAAAATGGTTGTAGTTTAAGGATAATATCGGGAATCAAGGCAACATCTCTCACTAGGGCTATTTATCACCAACAATTTGTCGATGATACCCTTATATTGACTAAGGCATTAGTGGTTGAGGCAAAAATAATTAAATACATCCTACAACTCTAGGAGGACGTTGCTGGTCAGAAAGTTAATTTCAGTAAAAGCAAGTTATATTTCTTGAACACCCCCATTCAGAGGAAAGGAAGGATTGCAAAAATTTTAGGGTGTGATATAGCAAACCTCCCCACTTCGTATCTTGGTCTTCCTCTTTTCATTGGTTCTCCGAGAGAGTCAATGTGGGACAGGGTTATTGAAAGAATTCAAAAAAAACTTGTTGGATGGAAAGGTCATCTTCTATCTCAAGTAGGAAAGCTGACCCTCACTAAGGCCTCTCTTCAGAGCATTCTAGTCTATTTCCTCTCCGTTTTCAAAGCCCCTATGAAGGTTTTCCAGAAAATTGAGAAACTCCAAAAATAATTTTTATGGACTTGGATCAAAGGAGAAAAAAAGGATACACCTTGTAGGATGGACCAAAGTGTGCAGACCCAGGGAAAATGGGGGCTTAGGTCTGAGGAAAATTGCTCATATAAATTTAGCTTTACTAGCTAAGCAGGTGTGGCATCTCATTTCTGGTGAAGAAAATGAATGGACAGCTATCATCAAATGAAAGTATCTTCAAAATATGGAATTTCTAAGTGACTCGATTCCAATAAGAGGTTCTGCTTTTTGGAAAGCAATTCTTAATTGTAAGGAAATCATCAAAAAATATTTAAGATGGGTTTTAGGTAATGGTGAAAGGATAAATTGCTGGAATGACAACTGGGCTAAGGACAAACCACTGACGCACTATCCTAACTTAGCCCAAATCAGAGATATCACATAAGAACTCATTGGAAGAAAAGTCTCTGATTATATGGTTGAGGATAGATGTAGAATGAAGTGGAAACAAATAATAATTCAGGGATTTCAAGCGGAATCAAATGATCTTTGTAACATTCTCGGGCAACAGTTTATCCCCATGAGACCCAAGGAAGATCAAGTGACCTGGGCTCCTAGGAAAAATAGGCAGTTCACTGTTAAATCAGCTTACAAGCTTCGCTGATGACGAGGATTTTGTCCTCCAAAAGGACTTAGTTTGGATAAAAAATCCAATTCCAAAAATTGTAGTCTTTTCACGGCTGGTTATCCAAGGAAGAATTCTAACCATTGATAATATGATGCATAAAGGTATTTGTATCACTAATCGTTGTTATCTGTGCAGGGCTAATTGGGAGACCATTTATCATATTTTCCTTGAGTGTCCTTTTTCCTTGACTGTCCTAAGTGGGGTTTTTCAGGCCTTCAATATTTCATGGGTTAAACCAACCATCGTACTTGATTTGTTCGTCTAGTGGCCTTGCCCCTTTTCAATCCAAATACTTAGATACATGTAGAAAATTTGTCTCAATCACTATCTTTGGCAGGTGTGGTTAGAAAGGAACCATAGAGTCTTTAATGAGTCTATCCATGATCATCAAACTATCATTGCCAGGATCGTATCCTTTGCTAACGAGAATGTGAACCTTATCCATTTTGATAGCTGTAAACCTCATCTACAGGAGACCACGATTGCTCAATATTTAAGCTTAACCTTGTTAGATGAGTTTGTGCCTAGGGTAGTCAACCCTAGAGCCAATGTTAAGTGGTCTCCACCTCCTACGAGTTGGTTTAAGCTTAATTTTGATGGAGCAGCTAAGGACAATCTTGGCATAGCATGCGCTAGTGGCATTGTGTGAGATCATAATGGGAATATGATGCTTCCATTTTCCGAATATTTGGGAACAAGGACGAACAATGAAGCTGAAGCTAGAGCTATGTGGAGAGGCCTTCAAATGACTCAAGACTTAGAAGGCAATTTGATCATAGAAGGAGACTCTATGCATGTTATAAATTTCATCAATAATTGGAAAACACCTCCTTGGAGGATTAAAACAATTGTTGAAGAGGCTATGATCCTTTTCCAGGGAAGACAGGACATAAAATCCCAACATGTCTTTCGGGAAGCTAACAAAATTGTTGATAAGCTGGCCAATTTGGGTGTCGATGGTGACAGACTTTTCAAATGGGAACACGATGTCTCGAGTGAAGTAGAGGAGCTTATTCAACAAGAATGCCAAGAATGATAGTCAAATTTACCAACAAGGAAGACACTGTAAGTTCGAAGGCTAGGAATATTCCAGTCTCTTTTTTGAATTGGACTCACAATAAAAATTATCTAATTTGTCAGTCTTTGTGGATGCTACTTGGAAATACTATAAATACTAATGGGGACAGTAATATGTCAGATAACATGGCTCCTAGTTGTCTTAGTAATTTGAGGTTGGTTGATAATCACAGGGAAGGAAAGAAACGGTAATTTAAGACTTTGAACCAAAGCCATGTGGACCACCAGATAGCCACCGCCATAAATCTATCCAGCAAGTTCACTTCTCCAAGGCTGATTGGCCAAGATAGTATGTGGTACCAAAGCATGTCATATACGGAAGAAAGCAATTACCAAAGAATTATTAAGAGTAATTATCAATACAAAGTTTGTGGGAGTTTTTTTCAATACTCTGCTATGTGTGTCTGCAGCTTTTTGTTTCTCCATTGTATCAAGGAAGGGATCCGTGTCTGTTTTTTTTTTGTAATTATGATGCATGTGTGTTTTATCAGGGTATGGGAAGTTTCTTTTTGATAACAGGCTATGTGCCTTACCAGATGTAATGGCTTTAGCGGCATGTAGATTTTACATATATAGGATCCTTAGTAAGGATATGTTCATCAACATCCCTGGGCTGATTTTTATAAAAGGTTTTGGGTCAACCTGTAAAACTCGGTATTAATGCTATAGTATCTTATCTACCAAAAAAAATGGAAGATTCATTCTTGAGGAAACTATGAGGTTTCTTTCATTCTCAATGTATATGTATCCAGTGAATATTTCATTTATGTGCTTCAATTGTAATGATGACCTGAAAATA
Source organism: Wollemia nobilis (assembly GCA_028583015.1). NCBI lineage: Eukaryota > Viridiplantae > Streptophyta > Pinopsida > Araucariales > Araucariaceae > Wollemia > Wollemia nobilis. The sequence continues at coordinate 2,372,526 of JAQPPZ010016676.1, forward strand.
GGAATGTGTGGAATTTTCCTATAGTTGTGTAATTAATGATGGTTTGAAAAATGATCTTTAGGATTCTTTTTATCATTGTAAATTGAGACAAAAGACTAATGAAATATGAGGATGTATATTTTGAGTCTGGGTTTTCCCCATTAGGGTTTTCCCAGGATATTGTTAGAATTTCCCAAGAATAGACATGCAAAGAATTACAAGAACTATGAAGAGAAGAGTAGAACTAATTGATTATTCCATGGGATCAAATTTGTATAAATAGCAAAGTTGATCATTGAGATCTGTTGGATTACAACAACTCAATAAATTTGAACTAGTCTAAACTGAGAGTTCACCTGAGTCATGGAAGAGTGGTAACTCAAGTAAGTCTATCCTAGTAGAACTTAAGAGAATACATATTTATTCTAACACCCCCCCTTAAGTGATATTAGGGGTGAATATAACAACAGGAGATGAGTCCCAACAATAGGTCCTAATGAGGTACTCATGTACAATGATTCTTATTGAAGAGATGGTAAAAAACCACATAGGAAAAATCCATATTTCATGAAGAAAAGAAGAAAAAGAAGAGGCATGTCTTAGGATTGTGAAGATTGTCCTCTATTGAAAATCCAAAAAAAATGAGTCCCGATAACTGGGCCTGATGAGATACTCATGTACAATGTACTTTTATATAGGATAGATGGTGAAAAAACCACATGGGAAAAACCATCTTCCAATAAGAAAAATAAGAAGGGAGAGGTGAAAACCTCTGTGCACCCTTCTAATTAATCTGCCTAACCCCAAGTTTCTCTTGCAACTGAATGTAATATGGATAAGGGAAGGATTTGGTGAAGATGTTTGCAATTTAATTTTCTGTGGGAATGTAGTCCAAGTGGATATCCCCTCTCTGAATATAATATCGAATGAAATGCATGTGAATTTCAATGTGTTTGGTGCGCTGATGCTCAAATGGATTGCGAGCAATATGAATTCCCTTAGTATCTGATGAAGCCAAAGAGCTTTCTAACTGGCCAAAACTAATGCCCTATATTCTGCCTTTGTAGATTATAATGCTACTGCTTGTTGTTTTTTGCATGACCAAGCAATAGGTGAAGAACAAAGACAAAACATAGCCATAAATTGAACATTTGTCTTCTACTGAACCTTCCCAGTCAGAATCTGTGTAACCAATGATTTCCTTGGATCTGACCTCATATAAGAGCCCAAAGTGAGTAGTTCCTTACAAGTAGTGGGGAATCCTCTTTGCTTCTAGTCAATGGTTAAAATGAGGTTGATGTGAGAATCTAGATATTAAGCCAACAAAATATAAAATATTTGGGTGAGTATGAGTGAGGTATAATAGACTTCCTACAATTTTTTTGTAGAGAGTAGCATCACATAGAGGGGTCTTGCAGGAAGTACTTAGAGTGACTCCAGACTGAAAGGGTGTGGAAGAAGACTTACAATCAATCATCTTAAACCGCTGAAGAAGGTCTAGAGTATATTTATGTTGAGACAATGAAATTCCTGCATTTGTTTGAGTTATCTAAATGCCAAGGAAGTAATGAGCTAAACCCATATCGGCCATCTCAAATTTCTCAGAAAGGGAGTCTTTGATAGTCTGGATGTTAGAAATATCACTACCAGTGAGAAGTAGATCATCAACATAGAGAACAAGTATGGTGATTTTTTTTTTGTCTCTCCAAATGTAGATTGTGGCATTAGACTCACAATGAGAAAATCCCGAGGAAAGAAGGAAGGAGTCCATTTTTTCATACCAAGCTCTAGGAGCTTGTTTGAGACCGTAGAGAGATTTTCTTAGTCTAAAAACAAGGGAGGAGTCTTGAGTGAATCCAACAAGTTGTTCCATGAATATTTTCTCTTTTAAGTCACCATGTGAGAAAGCACTTTTAACATACATCTAAAATACAGGCCATTTTTGAGAAGCAACAAGTGCAAGTACTAGCCTAACAGAATCCATTTTTGCAATTGGTGCAAAGGTTTTAGAGTAATCAATGCCTTCAATTTGTGAGAAAACTTTAGCTACCAAGCGAGCTTTGTGTTTTTCAAGTTCTCCATTAGGTCCATACTTAGTTTTGTGGATCCATTTACAACAAACCAACTTAATTCCTTTAGGCAGAGGGACTAAATCCCAAGTTTTGTTTTTGATTGAGGAAGAAAATTCATTTTCCATGGCATCATCCCATTCTTTTATACCAGTTACTTCTTTGAAGGAATGAGGATCTGTGGAAATGGATTGACAGAGAATATTAGAACCCATGGAGTTGCCTAATCTGGATTATGGGAGATTTTAGATGTAAGGAGTGGCTTCTTCAATTATGGTGAGGGTCTACTTTGGCATTGTGGAAGGAGTAATTGGTGTGGCAGGACTTTGAGTTAGAGTTTCGAGTATAGGATCCTCAGTTTGGTCATTTATTTCTAGAATGGGACCATCATTATATTGAGTCTCTAATATTGGAGATGACTAAAGAGAATTAAAGTTGGAAGAGGATGGTTGAGGATATTTATGAGGGAATGTTTCATCAAATTGAAAATTTCAATGAAAAAGACCTCATGAGTTGTGGGATCAAGGAGCCTGTATGCTTTCATTTCCTCACAATAACCAAAAAATATGAGCAACTTGCTTTTCTTATCTAGAGCCTTCCTTTGCTTCTTTGGGATATGTGCCCAAGTAGTACACCCAAAATTTTTGAAGAAAGAGACATCAGGTTTTAAGCCAATCCATGCTTCCTCGAGAGTAAAATGGCCAAGATTTTTATGAGGAGAGTGGTTTTGAATATAGTTCACACAGTTAATTGCTTCAGCCCAAAAAACTATTGGAAGATCTCTTGAGTGGAGCATGCAGTTTGCTACGGATTATGGGAGATTGAATGTTGATGAATTATGCCATGAGTTGAGAGAAAATTTGAGAACTCATTACTGAAGTATTCCCCCCAATTATCTGTATGAATTTGCTTGATTTTGCAAGTGGCTTGATTTTCAACTAAGGCTTTGAAGATATTGAAGTGGGATAGAACATCACTTTTGTATTTTAGAAAGTAGACCCAACTTCTTCTGGAAAAATAATCAATGAAGGTTAAGGTATATTTTGCTTGTTGGCAATTTTGGGTACTTTGGGTACATTGCATTTGCTCAAGTATATAAGTTGTCATTGATGTCAAGAAGCTTTTGAAGGAATTTGATTTGATGTCAATAATTTGTTTTGATGAAAGTTACGGCATAACAGTTTCAAGGTCTTTTGCAAACCCCAAGCTGACAGGTTCGAGAGAAAGAGCTCGCAAAGAAAAGTGTCGCGATTTCACGACAATTTGCAAGAGGGTTTGTACGGATGAAAAAGTGTCACGATTTCGTGACAGGTTCGAGAGAAAGATCTCGCAGAGAAAAAGTGTCACGATATCGCGACATGTTGGTTTTTCACGACCCAAAGAACATAAAAGAGCTAAGGAGGAAAAGTGTCGCGATATCGCGACATGTCGTATTTTCGTGACTTAAGCAGGAGAGAGAAAGCAAGTTAGAAAAGTGTCGCGATATCGTGACATGTCACAATTTCGTGACTCAAAGAGCAAAGAAAATGTATGGAAGCTAAAAGCGTCACGATTTCGTGACAGGTTGCAAAGAAAACGTACGAAAGCTGAAAGCATCACGATTTTGCGACAGGTTGCAAAGAAAACGTACGAAAAGTTGATAGCATCGCGATTTCATGATGGGTTACAAGGAAAGCGTACGAAAGCTGAAAGCGTCGTGATTTCATGATGGGTTGCAAAGAATGCGTATGGATGCAGAAAGTGTCACGATTTCACGATAGGAAGAAAAGAAAGCCGACGGAAGCAGAAGTGTTGCGATTTCACGACAGAAACTGAAAGTAGGTCTTTTATAGGAGAAGTGTCACGATTTCATGACAAAAGCAGAGAGGAAGGCTATGAAGATAGAAGTGTCACGATATCGCGACAAAAGTGAAGACGAAGTCTCTGTAGAGGCAGAAGTGTCACGATTTCACGACAAAAGCAAAGTTGATGCTAACAAAGACAGAAGTGTTGCGATATCGCGACAAGAGCTTAGTTGAAGTCGACAAAGGCTGAAGTGTCGCGATATTGCGACAAAATCCAAAAGAAAGTGTACGATTGCAAAGGTGTCGCGATATCGTGACATGTTGTAGTTTCATGGCAAAAGCTACAGAAGAGGTACAAAGGTAGTTGAAGTCAACAAAGTTAAATGTGAGCCAACGAAGATTAGGGTTTGCAGCTGACAAATTTTAGGGTTGTGCAACCAACTAAAGATCAAGGTTATAGCCGACTAAGATTAAGATTTTGATCTTGAAAGTGTTATTATAAAAGGTAGGCTATTTTGAAGAGTTGGTGTAATTGTGAGTTGCGACGTTCACAGATAGAGCACAGAGTGAGAAGTTTGATCGTCGAGAGCAGAGTGCAAAATTCGATCGAAGTGTGCAGAGTGAGCGAAGAGTCATGGTGAATTGTTCTAAGTGCTGCTATGTTTGTGCGGATAGTGAAAAGGTTGAAGTTCGACCAAGTGTAGTTGTGATTGCACAGTGAGAGTAGAGGGCGTAAAGAGCACAAAGGGCAAAGACGAATGCGGAGTGCTGCTGTATGAGGACAGAGGTGCACTAGTTCTTTGAGAAGAACCTGAGGATAAATTTGGTTGCTGAGCTACTGTGGATGTGATCATAGAAGGCAAAGGTCTCTTAGGCTAAGCATTGAGGACAAGAGGTCTTCGGTGGAAAGGAGTTCCACGTGCTGGCAAGATGTAGAGGCAGTTGATCTTCTGAGGGATAATTTCAAGAGCAGAGGGGAAGGTATCTCCTTTGAGCAAAGGCTCATAAATTCTGATTAGGGGAAGGTATCTCATTTGAGCAGAGGCTCATAAATTTTGATTGGGGGAAGGTATCTCCTTTGAGCAGAGGCTCATAAATTCTGATTGGGGGAAGGTATCTCCTTTGGGCCAAGGCTCATAAACATTGTAATTGGGAAGGATTCCCAAAGAACTTTGAGATAACTTTTAGAGAAAATTTTTGTGGACGTAGCCCAGCCATTTTGGGTGAACCACGTTAAAATTGGTGTCACTTTGTGGATGATATTATGCATTGCTTTGATATTGCTTTGGGTATATTGCTTTACTGTTTTGAAGTATAAAGGAAAAAATAAAAAGAGGTCTTATACTGTTCACCCCCCCCTCTCAGTATAAGCTTGTGTTCTTCAATTGGTATCAGATCCGGTGCCTTCGAAAAGTTTAACAACTTGAAGGAAAAGCTAGTAAAGAACACAATGGATCATTTAAGTGGCAATGCAACACCTATTCTTGATGGGTCAGATTTTGGTCTTTGGAGTGCAAGGATGAAGGTTCATCTAATGGCACTTGGTAATGAGGTATGGGAAGTGATTGAAGATGAGTACACTATTCCTCTACATGGTCCTAATACTAAAGAAGAAAGGCTCCTACATCACAGCAATTCAAAAGCAATGAATGCAATCCTGAAAGGCTTACAGAAAGCAGATCTCACCAAAGTGATTCACTGCAAGACAACTAGTGAAATGTGGAAACAGTTGAAGGTGGTTCATACAAGTGATACAAATGTCAGAAAGTCCAAGTTGAGACACTTCAAAGGTATGTTTGAACAACTCAAAATGAATGATGATGAAAATATTAGTGACTACATGCTTCGTATGGATGAGGTTGTTAACTCCATGAAAGACTTAGGTCTTGAGCTTGCTAAAAATGATGTTTGTGATAAGATTTTAATATCTCTTCCTAATAGATTTAGTGAAAATATTTTTGCTATTGAGGAAGCTAAAGATTTGGATAAGTTGAAAAAGGATGAGCTCCATAGTATACTTGCAGCATTTGAGTTGAGAACTCAAGTGAAGGTTGATGTCAAGAAAGAGGCAGCTTTCAAGGCTACCAAGGAATCCAATGGAAAACAACTTCAAGGTAGTGATGAGTCTTCTAGTGATGAAGAGGCATATTACAGCAAGAAAGGCAAGCTCTCTAGAAAGCACAAAAGCATGAAAAATATAAGATGTTTCAATTGTGGAAAGTTTGGTCATTATGCTACTAATTGTACTGTTCCCAAGAATGAAAGTGATGAAGATAAACAAGATTCTATGAGCAAGGTTTCTAAAAAGCATAAGCATCATAGAAAGAACAAAGATGAGCACAACAATCAAGGAAAGAGGTATTCTCACAAGCACAAGAAGAGTTTCTATCTAGACAAAGCAAGTGTTCTAGTAGTGATAGTGAAAGTTCTTCAAGTGATAATGAAAATGACATGTTGTTCATATCAGAAAAAGATGAAGAACCGAAACATAGATTCATTATCATGAAATGTATTAGATGTGGAAATTTTGGTCACCTTGAAGATGATTGTACAAATAATGATTTGGTTTCCAGTATGTATGAGGATGCTTCAGAAAACTATAAGGAAGATGCATGTATGGTTTTTGAAAAAGGTAGCACCTCTAGTGATAAGAAATCTAAAAAAGGCTTTGATGATTCAGAAAGCAAACAAATAAAGGATCTTGAAAGTGAACTCATTAGTGCTCTTAGTGCTTTGAAAAAGGAAAGAAAGAAGAATGCTAGACTCAAGGATAAGTTAGATGAATGTTGTATGGAGAGAGATGATCTTATAGAAAATCTTGATTTCTCTATAGCTAAGACACAAGAACTCAAGGATGAGTTAGAGTCTAAGGTTCTTGAGTATAGTGAGTTAGAACAGAAAATGGCTTCTTTGAAAGAGGAAACTAAAGAGTACAAGGATAAGCTTTATAGGTTTCAAGATAGCTCCAAAAAGGTTAAGTCACTCATCAAAGGTCAAAGAAAGACAACAGATAAAACAGGCCTTGGTTTTGTTAAGCCACACAAGGAACAAGTTGGAGAGTCTAGTAAGAGACTCCAAAAGGAAGAGAGTTCTGATGAGGAAAGTACTTCAGAAAAGAAGTCCTTGAATGATAGATGCACAGAAACAGAAAATAGAATTTAGAATGAGAAGAAGTTTTCAGGACCCAAGAGGTCAAATAAAGGAAAGTTTCAAGGTAGATGTTTTGCTTGTCACAGGTTTGGTCACATGGCTTCACATTGCATGGCTCAAGTGAAGAAGGTAAATGACAATTTCAGAAGTGCTAGTTTCTTTCAAGGGTATTGCTACTCTTGTAAACAGTTTGTGCACAAGGCAGTCTATTGCAAGGTAAATAACAGGAACATGTTTGATCAAAATAGGTTTGGCTAGAACAGGTTTGGTCAGAACTGGTGGATTCAAAGATCAGGTTTACCTCAGAGAAACAACATCGTCAAGTGTTTCAAGTGCAACAATGAAGGTCACATAATCAGACAGTGTAGAGCTAAAATTCCAGAATACAGGAACAGGAACAGTGGCATGATCAGGTCTAAGGATCAAGGCATGAACAAGAACAGGGATGAGAACAAGAACAAGAACAATGACAAGAACAAGAATATGGGCAAAGAGTTCAAGAGAAGGCCCGACAAGGAAGTTATAGATGCTGATGATGATTAGTGCCTAATGGGAGTTTTACTCCCACCCTAGAATTAATCACCTCATCAGGAGGTGGGGGAGGGACTAAGCTAAGAGGCTCATTCTTAGTCTCGAGCCCCAAAGGTGACCCTTTTCCATTGATGACAAAGGGGGAGAGATATGAGTAAGGGGGAGAGCTTCAAGTGAAGAGGAAAGCTTCAAGTCAAGGGGAGCAAAACTTCAAAGGAAGATTCTTAGTTGTGGGCATAGTTGGTCAGTTGTTAGCACAGTTGGTTTCAGTTTTGGCTCTTGAGAAGTGTTTTCAGTAAAGGTTTGCCATCAATGACAAAGGGGGAGATTGTTGGCAATTTTGGGTACTTTGGGTACATTGCATTTGCTCAAGTATATAAGTTGTCATTGATGTCAAGAAGCTTTTGAAGGAATTTGATTTGATGTCAAATAATTTGTTTTGATGAAGGTTACGGCATAACAGTTTCAAAGGTCTTTTGCAAACCCCAAGCTGACAGGTTCGAGAGAAAGATCTCGCAAAGAAAAGTGTCGCGATTTCGCAACAATTTGCAAGAGGGTTTGTACGGATGAAAAAGTGTCACGATTTCGCAACAGGTTCGAGAGAAAGAGCTCGCAGAGAAAAAGTGTCGTGATATCACGACATGTCAGGTTTTCACGACCCGAAGAACAGAAAAGAGCTAAGGAGGAAAAGTGTCACGATATCACGACATGTTGCATTTTTGCGACTTAAGCAAGAGAGATAAAGCAAGTTAGAAATGTGTTGTGATATCACGACATGTCACAATTTCATGACTCAAAGAGCAAAGAAAATGTATGGAAGCTAAAAGCATCGTGATTTCACGATAGGTTGCAAAGAAAACGTACGAAAGCTGAAAGCGTTATGATTTCATGACAGTTGTAAAGAAAACGTATGGAAAGTTGATAGCGTCACGATTTCATGACGGGTTACAAGGAAAGCGTACGAAAGCTGAAAGCATCGCGATTTCATGAAAGGTTGTAAAGAATGCGTACGGATGCAAAAAGTGTCGTGATTTCACGACAAGCAAAAAAGAAAGCAGACGAAAGCAGAAGTGTCACGATTTCATGACAAAAACTGAAAGCAGGTCTTCTATAGGAGAAGTGTCGCAATTTCACGACAAAAGCAGAGAGGAAGGCTATGAAGACAGAAGTGTCATGATATCGCGACAGAAGTGAAGACGAATTCTACAGAGGCAGAAGTGTCGCGATTTCATGACAAAAGCAAAGTTGATGCTGACAAAGACAGAAGTGTCGCGATATCGTGACAAGAGCTTAGTTGAAGTCAACAAAGGCTGAAGTGTCGTGATATCACGACAAAAGCCAAAATAAAGTGTACGGTTGCAAAGGTGTCGCGATATCACGACATGTTGTAGTTTCATGGCAAAAGCTACAGAAGAGTTACAGAGGCAGTTGAAGCCGACAAAGTTAAATGTGAGCCGACGAAGATTAGGGTTTACAGTCGACAAAGTTTAGGGTTGCACAACCGACTAAAGATCAGGGTTCAACCGACTAAGATTAAGGTTTTGATCTTGAAAGTGTTATTATAAAAGGCAGGTTGTTTTGAAGAGTTGGTGTAATTGTGAGTTGCGAGGTTTGCAGATAGAGCGCAGAGTGAGAAGTTCGATCGTCGAAAGCATAGTGCAAAATTTGATCGAAGTGTGCAGAGTGAGCGAAGAGTCATGGTTAATTGTTCTAAGTGCTGCTGTGTTTGTGCAGACAGTGCAAAGGTTGAAGTTTGACCAAGTGCGGCTATGATTGCACAATGAGAGCAGAGGGCGTAGAGAGCACAAAGGGCAAAGACGAACGCGGAGTGCTGCTATATGAGGACAGAGGTGCACTGGTTCTTTGAGAAGAACCTGAGGATAGATTTGGTTGCTGAGCTGTTGTGGACATGATCATAGAATGCAGAGGTCTCTTAGGCTAAGCATTGATGATAGGAGGTCTTCGGTGGAAAGGAGTTCCACGTGCTGGCAAGAGGTAGAGGCAGTTGATCTTTTGAGGGATCATTTCCAGAGCAGAGGGGAAGGTATCTCCTTTGAGCAAAGGCTCATAAATTATGATTAGGGGAAGGTATCTCCTTTGAGCAGAGGCTCATAAATTTTTATTAGGGGAAGGTATCTCCTTTGGGCCGAGGCTCATAAACATTGTAATTGGGAAGGATTCCCAAAGAACTTTGAGATAACTTTTAGATAAAAGTTTTGTGGACATAGCCCAGCCATTCTGGGTGAACCACATTAAAATTGGTGTCACTTTGTGGATGATATTGTGCATTGCTTTGATATTGCTTTGGGTATATTGCTTTACTGTTTTGAAGTATAAAGGAAAAAATAAAAAGAGGTCTTATATTGTTCACCCCCCCTCTCAGTATAAGCTTGTGTTCTTCATTACTCCTTTGAAATAAGGTTCTGGGAAGACCATCAAGTCATTATGGATTAACTCTAGAGGGGATGAGGCTCTTTGAGAACCACTTGGGTGGAAGGGATATTTATGTTGCTTTCCAAGAGCACATCCAGGACATGCCATCAATAGAAGAGACTTTTGGCAACCCTGTTACAATTTAATGAGTGTTTAACTCCTTTAGATAGTTATAACTGAGATGCCCAAACCTTTCATGCCAAATTTTGCTTTCAATATCTCAATGTGCAACAAAACAGGAGACCCCTTATGAATTTTTGAATCCCTTGAAGTGAAATAGGCGAGTGTTATGATCAATATCTCCTTTTCTATGAGAGATTTTGGTTCTTGAAAGTCTCTTATCTCAACTCCTGTTGGTGAGAAAAGAATTGTTTTGCCCTTTTTAAAAGTATAAATCTGATAGATGGAGAGGATATTTGTAGCTATGTTTGGTACATAGAGAACATTATTTATATAGCCCTTTTCCTTTGACTGGGATAAAGGATGAGTCACCAAATTCTATGCTACATGTTGAACTTGAGGAGATTGAAGTGAATGACTCATCTGAGGAGGTCATGTGATGAGTTGCTCCTGAATCTAGAACCCAGTATTTTGATGAAGTTTTTATAGCTTTGCCTTGAACATTTAAAGCTTTTCCTATCTGATTCTTAATGTCTATCTTGTGATCCTTCATTGCTACCTCTAGTTGTTGTAGTCTTTTCCAACATTTGTTCACAGAATGACCATCCTTTTTGCAATGTGTACAAGTTATAGGACTTCTTTATTTATTTTTAAATTTTTCTTTAGTGGAGGTGGATGCTACTAAGGCTTTTGAGGAAGAGGGAGATATCTCATATTTTACATTTTTTTTTTCCTCTCTAGTTAGCCTATCACAAAACTCCTCTAAAGAGGATATTTTAAAACTTGTACCAAGAGCATATTTTGTAGACAAAAAAGTGGTTGCAAAAATTTTAAATACACCATTTAATTTAGAAAGAATTAGATAGATGCATTCTTCTTCTATTTTATTCTTGCCACTACCTTTGAATTGAGTGAGGACTTCTTTAAATTTGGTGAGAAAGTCAACTCTCATTTAGGCTCCACCACAAAAATTTCCTCCTAAATCTGCCTACTTAAAGGGATGTAGCAAAAAAGGAATGTGTGAAAAAAGCTAAGGACCAAAAAAGGATGCAAGGACCAGCACTAACAACCCCCCTAAAGTCTTGAAAATAGGTGCAAGAAGTTGCACCTAAAAAAAAAACCCCTAGAAAAGATACTTTATTTAGATGTTACAAGGTGACCCATCACTCTCTTGCCTTTATACATTAGGGAGAGAAATAGTGAGAGGGGCCTTTAAACCACGTAGTTCTTTTACAATATTTGAAAAAATATATTTAAAAAGGATAATACAATGACATTAAAAGAAATGTCTATGTAAACCATCAACGAACTTTTGAAATGGCAGCCTTTGTTCCCTATGCAGTTCAATGGATTAAAAAAATAATGTAGTGATATCTTGATGTGGTGATTATTTCAACATGTAAGATTTCGAATGGATTTAGGTCTGTTGACGCAGCTACTCCCCTTGATACACAAAAATTTGGGTGACCAATATTTGGCGAAGCACATCAGCACGCAGTCCTTCAACATTGTCCTTCAAGCTTTGAATTCAAGTCATTGTTTGCACTTTGGTTTACGTAGCACATCAACATGCAGTCCTCAATGCAATCCTTCAATCTCCATCTAACGATGCAAAGTATGTACATCTTCGAACACCAAACAAAGGAACACAGTCCTTTGTTATATTCTTTGCACTCTCAAAGCCTCCAATCGCTAGTAGATAATTTCCAATTTGCACAATGAAATAAGAAAGCAAAGGAAGGCTTTCTTATAAAATAAAAATTTAGACGTTAGCTTGGAAATCGTTAAAGAATGCGATATCCATAAAATATCAGAGAATATTTGAGATTAATGGTAAATTTCAAAGTGCAATGGATTTAAGTTGCAATTTTTTTTCCACGAAGGAGAGCGCTAGCTATGTCAAGTGTAGTGAAAATGATCAGATCCGATATTTACTCGAAGTAAAATGCTTTCTATCCCGAGAATGAAACAACGTTCACAATGTATTAATTTTGGAACAACGTACAAAATAAAGTGATGAACACCGAGTATTGTAGTTTCTACCAACTTTTACGTAAGACTCTCTCGTAAAGGTGAAGTACACACGTGGTCATTGGCCAACATGTACGAATTGGCTTTGTGGATGATGGCGCCTTCGACAGTATCAACAATGGAGACTGTATATGCTAGATGGCGTACGTCTTAACTTCATGGTAGATGGCACCTTTGGCTTGCCTGAAGTGGAGAGCGATGGATGTTGTAGTCCCCTTTGGAGAGGGGGGAAAAAAATATGGTGGGCACCGAGGCTTCAAAAAATGGCTTGAGATTTTTGAAATGTCGTAGAGAAAAAAAGGTTAAAAAATAATTTGAGGCCAAGATTGCAATAGCAATTTTTGGCCAAAAAAAATTATAATTCACTAAAATAGTAGTGAAGTTATCTTTTTTTTTGCAGATCTTTGAAGAAGACAATAACATTCAGAAGAAACCCTTTTTACATATATTTCAAAAAAAAAAATAGTTAGAAAGAACTATATATAAAAATTTTGTAGACTTGAACAAATGCAGTGAGTAGTCTACAAGAGATACAATGAACCATCTCCTAGAAACTTCAAGAGAGAATGCTAGCAAAATCTATCCCGCTCTGGTACCATGTTAGAATTTCCCAAGAATAGACATGCAAAGCATTGCAAGAACTATGAAGAGAATATTATAACTGATTGATTATTCCATGGGATCAACTTTGTATAAATAGCAAAGTTGATCATTGAGAGCCATTGGATTACAACTCAACAAATCTGAACTAGTCTAAACTGAGAGTTCACCTGACTCATGGAAGAGTGGTAACTCAATTAAGTTTATCCTAGTAGAACTTAAGAGAATAAATATTTATTCTACCAGATATATGTGGTGTTATGTGTTCTTATCATGTGATATTGCTATTTTTTTTAAAGCGAAAAACCCCTTGCAGGGCCGCCTTGGTCTAAGAGACCACGAACAAGGGGGTTCTACACTGTCAAAGTTACCTAGGAGTCGCGCCCAGCCCAGCCCGCACCAACATTATCAATTGGGTTTTGGGTACCCAATTCAAATTTTTGGTAGGGTGGAGATTGGAACCTAGGACCTCCCTTGGAGGATTGCCCTCTCCTTTCCAAATCACCTACAACACCTGGGTAATCTTGCTATTGACTCTTAATTTGGATGATGCATTTATATTTTTATGAGATGTTTGCTAAAATTTTATAAGATGCAATGATTTTTGTTAATAAGCAATGTTCAATAAATGATATTGGATTATATTTGCTCTTAAGATTTACATTTACTTTTCCAAGGAATAGTTATCAATTATGATGCAATGATTTATGTTCTTTATGAAATGATTCAAGAATTAGTCTTTGAATGATTAAGATATAGAATTTTATTAATAATGTATGTATTCCCCTGCAATAGAAATGAATTATTATCAATCAATAAATTAAGTAAAATAAAGATAAGCAATCATTAATAACATCATGAAGGAACGTAAGGTTAGATAGGATTTGGTCACTCCTATCACAAGAGTTGACATTGACCATGTCGTAAATATCTTGGCTACTTACTACCTTGATTGATGTTGGTATAGGTAAACTTTATTAAGAGCTTGACATGATAAATATGTTACAAATAAAATAAAAAAATTACTCTCTCAAGTTGGGTTGAAAATTGGGTTGTTACATTTGTGCCTACTAGTTTGTTGGTATATTTAGTAGTGTTCACTTGCTATCTCTTTTGTAGCTGAATGATCAATATATATTACTCCTTTTGGTATTTACCTAATGATATTCCTTTAGTAATGTTGCATTTTTTTTAGATGAAAATATTTTGTGTTCCTATCTCCTTTTTTGAGCCATATCATTCTTGAGTGGAGTCTCTAGTGTGCCTCTTCTGCCTTGTAGCTTTGGTCCATTTATTGGTTTATTTGTGCTTTTCTCATTTCTTTTTGTGGTGTTGGACGATGATGACTTATCTACATCTCTATTTATTCCATTTGTTATATCAAAATATTTGTCTTAGATTGATTTCTTGACTTTTTGAAAATCCAGTCCCTAATGGCTTTCTTGAGATTGGAAAATTTTATTTTCCATACCTCTTGGGGACTTTTTGAGGTAATGTATTGCTTCCAATTTTTTTTTACTAATAGACCAAAGTATTCATGCTCCATCCAATTTGAATTGTATTTAAAAGGAATCTCTCTTCCCAAGGGTATTGTCTCCAGTGTCCAATGAGATGGGTTTGTGATTTGATATTGAGCTTTGGATTATGTCACTTGATATAAGTGGATACTTTTTTAATATGTCCTCTTGTATCAAAAATATGTCTAATATTTTTGCTATGTATTTAATCCCAACTCTCTTGTCTATCCATGTGAATTTTTCTTTTTGGGGGATTATGTCCTATAGTTGCTCCTCAACTATGATCTGGATTACCTATTCTTTTATAGGATATTTTCATGTAGTGCTTCTATTTTTCCCCCATTATGCTATTTAGGTCCCCTATTATAATTATATTGGGAGGTATTCCTACCTTACCCATTGATGTATACTCTTCCACGTATCCTATTTTAATACTATGTTGTTTGCTCCATAAAAGTTAATTATGGTCCAAATTCGACCTTCTAAAGAGTTGAGTGAAACAACTATCTAGTTGGTGTGTATGATTAAATTGGTCCATGTCATGGCTTGTGGGTCTCTGGTTAGAATGAGTCCACCAAATGCTCTTGATGAATTTATTGCTTCTAGTTCTAAGTGTCTCCAAATTTTATTCCATTCCAATTTTATTGTCTACTCTAACAATTTTATCTCTTATATGTAGACTACCTTTGGTTTATATTGATCTATTAAGTTAGGTAGTTTTTCTTCAAGGGACAACCTAATCCACTTCCATTACAAGATATAGCCTTCATTTATTTATTGACTTCTTGGCCTTGTTAAAGCCTCAAACTATTTGGGTTTTCTTTTATATTTCTAGATTGGCTTGCTTTATCCTTACTTCTTGGTTGTTTTTTCTCCTACTTGTAGTGGATCTGGTGGTAGGATTACCCCTTGGGATGACAACTATTACTATTTGATTTTATTATGTTTCTTCTTCAATCTCCTCTTTAGCAGGAGTGTCTTTACTAGTCTGTGTTCCCTCTACTTCTTTTGTTTCTAGTTCCAATGGTTATTTTCCTTTTATGGAGGATGGTTCTGGGAGAGCCTCTTCTTCAACTTCAGATAAGATAAAAACTTGTTATTGGTATATTTTTATAATATTGTAGCATACTTCTTCTACTTCTTAATATTATTTGTTATTTACTTCTTACTATCTAAAACTCTTGGTATTTTCCTTTGTTCTCTTATTGTACTTTATAGGGATAATTTCTTGAAAAATTTCCATGTTGATGATAGGTAATGCATTTGAAAGGTATATGTTTATAGTCTAATGATAAGGTGTGGATCCAATCCAGGAATTTGATGCCTATAATTTTAGGGAGTCCTTTCTTCAAGTTGACTTGAACACACATTCTAGCACATATTGCATTGTTCGTTGTTGGGGGAGCCCAATCTATAAATGTGCCCAAATAATTTTCTATTATCTCCAAAATTAGTTTGTTCTAAAGGTGTAGTGGTAAAAATGGTAGTCTTACCCATATTGAGACCTCTTCGATTCTTCTACTTGCGGATCAAATCTTGTTGACCAGGGGGTCATGTACAAAGGACTCAATCTAAGGAACCAAGGCCCTCCATGAAATATTGCATTCCTTTATTCTGTAGATGAGAATATGACTATGAAGTATCCTCTACCTACCATCATTATCTCATAATTGGATATTTTTGATCCCTAGGTAGAGGCTATCCACTTTTGTATGGCTATAGGGCTAGGTCGTATTCCCATGAATTTGCATGCCAGTGCTTTTCTATCAATGTGAGAATATGACTCTATATAAAGTCTAAAGGGATCTCAACCACTAATGCTTCATCTGGCTTGGTAAAAAAGGTGCTTTTGGTGCTTGTTTGGGCCTGTTGTGGCCTCCTTGCTTTTAGGGCTTTGGTCAGATTTTAAAGTTTTGTTTGATCAAATAAAGATGGTTGTGAGAATAATGAAAAAGATCCATTTCTAGTGTTCTTGAATTATGATGTAGTTGGCATGGCTACTGTAGGCCCAAAGGCCAAGTTTGATACAAAATATGACAAACCCTATTATTTATCCAAACTTATCTCTTTACCCATAATATTATTAAACACTAAATTTTTCCACTCCTTACACAAAACTACTCTGAAAATATAAACACAAAGAACAAGCATTTTTTCCAGTGATTTTTTTTGTAATAAGACCACAACAGAGCCCGATAAATTTACTTGCACTCAAATTTATTCATGAATAGGTATGTCAACCCAAACATCTTTTCATGAGGATGTCTACCTTCAAGCATAGAGAAATTTCTTTACACATAGGTAATGTATGCCTTCACTCATAGAGAAATGCTACCCCAAACCTTAGCTCCATTCCAACTCACCTTGCATGCACCTAGCTTTCTTCCTACATAGGTAATCACAAGTTACTCCTTATATTTAACTCTAATCCAATTAGATTCCTTGGTACATCCTAATTTTGATATTTTATTTATTTTTTAGATATATTTTTATAGTATATTGACTTTATTTTTTTCTTCAACGGATTTTATGGGTTTGAAACAGGCCCCACCCATATTACATCATGACCACATAGTGATATTACAAAATCTTGGCAATTATGCATGTATCACTTGGCAAGATTCAAACCTTGGTATACTTAAAAGTTTAGGAATATAATTGGGTGAAATAGTGTCATTTGATAGTATGTTGATTTTATATCTTCATTCTATTTTGGGAAAACCTTTTTTTGGGTTGAGTTGTCTAATATTATTGAGTGAGTAAAGGCTTGAAGCACCTCTACCTTCATAGAAATGTGAATACAAGTAGTTTCATAGATGTTTTCCTTGATTGAGTCAATGGGCTAAGATGATGTACATGAACCATGGTTGTGTGCCTTAGATCCCACCAAACAACAACATGTTTTTAGTTTATCTTAATTTGATGACTTGTTTAGTTTGAAATGCATGATTGTTAAGCCATCATTATGACTAACTTAAATATCCTGTACTTGTACCTTGTCAAACTAAAATGTTACATTGTTAAGCCAACATTATAAATGTGTTAAATATACTAATACCTTGTCAAATTGGAATGTAACATTGTTAAGAAATCATTATGAGTGACTTAAATGGCCTACACCTAAACCTTGTCAAACTATAATGTTACATTGTTAAGATACCATTACGAGTGACTTAAGTGTTTGCACCTATACCTTGTCAAACTAGAATGTTACATTTTAATCCATCATTACAAATGACTTAAATGTCATGCACTTATTACCTTGTCATGCTGAAATGATACATTGTTAAGCAATCACTGTGACTAGTTTAAATGTTTTGAAATTATACCTTATAAAATTAGAATGTTACTTTGTTAATCAACCATTATGAATAATGCATATGATATGCACTCATTACCATGTCTAGTTGGGAGTGTTACCTTGTTGAGTAATTATGATAAGGAATACAAATGATCTATGATTTTTACTATGCTAATTTGGAAGAAACCTTGATATGAACCATTATAAGTTATTAATTATCCTATATTAGTAACTTGTGAAGTTGGAATAATCATAAGTGATTTACTACTCTAAAATTGTTACTTTGCCTAGTTGGAAGAGGTACCCAATAGGGGCATATTGTGAATAATGTTTTAAACCTAATGAGTTGTAAGGGAAGATATATATAGAGTTGAGAGGATATAGATGGTTTGTAGATGACACTTATAAAACAACTCCTACATGGTTGAACATATGGGTAACATGCTTGAGGGTGGACATAGGTATATGCTAGATGTAAATCATAATGAATTATACATTGAGAAACATATCAAAGGGGTTGTCTTGCTAAATATTGATAAAGCTATGATTAAATTAATCATTATATTCATAGTATGCATGATTTAATTTTCTAACTTTGTGTAGGATGCACTAAGGTAATTGCATGATGTATGAGTGGAATTCATATTATTATGATGCACCCACTATATGTTAAGCTGAATTATTTATGTGATCTTGTGTAGATAAATTGATACATCCATAATTTTTATTCCATCATAATGGTTCTTTATATTTGATATCCTCATTGAAGGATTGATTCTCTTAGGCAAGCATGGAATTAAGAGCAAATTCTATTCAAGAATTCTTTTGTTGAATAGTAAATTGCTTTGATGATACTCTCCCTCCTTTCAACATACAATTAAAGGTAATTGATTTTATTGGCAATTCTAAATGGTCCAAAATAATCTATCATGGGAATTTATATCTATTGATAAGCAGCATTATTTGAATCCACTCATGAAAGGCTAAATTAGGGTCAATTATTGATAGAATTAAACCCAACAACATTAGTAAATCTATATATCTCTCCACCTATTTATTATCAATACTATTATCATTTTAGTGTATCATTGGAGGGATTGATATTAGTAATATGGAATATAGAACATTATATGCTCATCGATTCTTGATCTTCCACTTTATTATACACATATTTTGAAGTTACAAATGGAGGTAGCAAATTGTTGCTTGGATATTATCCCATTCAAGAGAGTTGAATTATTTATAATAAGGATCATGTTGGTACCTATTGAGATATACCATAAAACTATAAACAATATTCCTAGATTTACGTATCAAGTTTGATAGTTATTTTTCAACTTGTATGGATGTCTTGTAAGCAATGTTTTCCTATAGTAGAGATTTAAGTGCATGGAATGAGACTAATATACTATGACTTTATATGGAGATGCAAATAAAATTTTGGCATGTTATTGGACTTTTAATCCATGAGTTTCACATTGATTGAGTAGTACATGCATGTTATGTTTTATAACTAGATTTGAGCATGGATCACATAAATGCTAGTTTAACTATATCTTGAATTCCACCAAATGTTAAGTTGACTAATATATGTTGTGTTTTTTGTTAGAACTAATTTTTTTATAGGTAAAAATTGAGTTAACCAACTTTATTATTTAAGACATTTGAGTTAATACATATTGAAGTATTTGTTAAAACCAACTTAATTGTATGTGATATATGAGCTAAACCATGCTGAAGAATTTAGATAGAACCAACTTGTTTGTATGTGATAATTGAGTTTAATATATGTTAAAGCATTCAATTAGAACCAAATTGTTGGTATGTGATAGTTGAGTTAATACATGTTGAAAAATGGTTAGGACTAGTTTGTTTTTATGTGAAAATTAAGTTTGTCTTGATGAGTTTCATATAGAACCAATGTGTTTATATGTGATAATTAGATTTTGAGTTAAAGGTATATATTTGGACTATACTAATTGTGAATGTTATAAGTTGTAGAACTATAAAGTTATTGTTTTCCATCTAGTTATATCTAAATAGCATTTACATAGAAAAATCTTTGTTATTCAAAATGATCTAAAGCTAAATATCTTCTCTCACCATCCCTACATCAAATCCAATAATGCAACTTAACCTCATGTTATAGCTAATTGAATGGTATTGATATATGCTTACTGGTTGACATCAAGAAATGAAAGCATGAGTTATTTATGCTAAACATGTGTAGAAATTGAGACCCCATGCTTACATTAAAAGAAAAGTAGGGGTAGAAGATATGACAGAGTGCACTAATTCACAATTGGTTCAAGAAACTTTACTATATGATTTTTTGTGGTTAATGTAAGGATATATTTTAGTGCTAGCAATTGACTAAGGTGACATGTATGACTAGTTTAAATTTGATTATTTTATGGATGGATGTACCCAAAATAAATAATTTTAAAATCCAAATAATGCCTTAAGTTATATAGAAAAATTATTGATTTGCTCATACTTTGACTACATGTGGATTAATCTCTTGGTTTGACTTGCTTAAGATATTTTGACTTTATATGATCTCTTTAATAGTTAGGAAAATATTGATAGATGTATTGTAAAGGGATACCTACTCTCAAATACACATCTCATATCGATGGAAAAGAACTATTAAGAGAGTATGGAACCCAAGAGTTACTTAGGAAGTCCACTAAAAAATATCTTTGGATTGATTTGTTGGCACAAAATTGGAAACTTGTAAATGATAAACCTACTACCCACATTCATCTTGATTTACAGCTCAAATACATAAGCATGCTAGGAGTGGGTTGTTGATGCTTTTAAAGGATACCAAAAAACTAAAAGGGCTTAAACCTTCAATAGATACACGAAGGATATTGTCTTATGACCAATATGAGTTTAAGGGTAGTTCAACTCCACTTTAGATAGAAGCATAATCGTTAGTTCATGGTGGAATTAATATTGATGAGTCTCTAATTAGACATGGATGGATATTATCGAGTTTTCAATGCA
The DNA here is from genome assembly GCA_028583015.1 of Wollemia nobilis. Classification (NCBI taxonomy): domain Eukaryota; kingdom Viridiplantae; phylum Streptophyta; class Pinopsida; order Araucariales; family Araucariaceae; genus Wollemia; species Wollemia nobilis. The sequence continues at coordinate 2,393,053 of JAQPPZ010016676.1, forward strand.
AAGGCTTAAATTTTAGCATGATTTTCCATCTCCAAGGACTATATCTAATTTGATGAAGACCAATGATGGATTGATTGACATTTAAGAAATTTAATATTAATGTTGTGATATGACTCATTGTTGGTGGTGATTAGACTTAGCTAGGTGGTAAGTCAATTATAAGTTGAGATGTATATTAATAAAATAAAAAATTGCTATTTATAGCCATCTTGAGTAACGGGGTTATGACATCACATGAGATATATTTGTCTACTAGCTAGTGAGTGCTCAAAGATGATCTATGAAGCACACTTTAGAAAAGAAATAGGTCATGTTGGGGTCGAGAAAAGGTAGATATCTCTTCAAAAGCACTTGTTGAGAGTTAAACCAAGTCATGCATCTCATACATTGTTTATAAAAAATATACAAGAGGCAAGGACTATATACACCATTGTTACCATTGTCCAAGCCTTGGGAATACATCTCCATGGATTTTCTTTCATATTTACCCATATTCAAGCATGGTAATGATTATACTTTTGTGGTAGTTGATTGTTTTCAAAAATGACTATCATAATTCCTTGTAAGAAGTCCATTTCATCTGAGTCTGTTAAATTCTAAGTCATATATGACTCAACTTTGAATTTTTAAAGCCCATTGTCTCTAGTATCGATAACAATTTTTTGAGCATGTTCTAGTCCACCTTATGGATCATGATGGAGAGTAAGCTGACCATGTCTACATCCTTCCATCCTCAAACCAATGGCTAGATAAAGTTATGAATAAGCAAATTGCACATATTTGTTTGAATGTATAACTTTAGGCATACACACACATGGGTTGAGAGCCTCCTCTATATTTACTATGGATACAATCCAACTCTACCAAATATTAGCCCATTTCATATCTATTTTAGATTCCAACCCTTAGCACCCACTAACATGACTATACTTGTGCAACCCATGGAGTACTCACCTCATGGGCAGAAATAAGTGAAAAAGGCAATGCAACTTGTGAAATAGATTAAATATATCTAACAATAGGTCAATGATCTCTTGGATAAGACAAATAAAAACATAAAAGCAAGGCCATGACCAACAACAAGTCCTACATCAATTAAACATTTGGGATAAGGTGTATTTGCATCTTCAAAAAGAGAGACTTACAAGGCCCTATAGAAATATTAAACCTCTTCACTACGAACCATACACCATCACCACAAAGGTAGGAGAGAATGCTTTAGAGCAAAATCGTCCACCTTATCCTTGTTTGCATGCAATCTTTAATGTCATTCTTCTTAGACCCTATCATCAATCTTTGTTAGACACTTTTATAGTAGCATATTAGTTGGATATTTAAGAGCTCAAACTATATATTTTAACACTAGTGGAGGAGGTCATATTGTTGATGCATGGACTAAGACCAGCAAAAAGTAGTCCATTTAGACGTATAGAGTGGTCAAGTTAGGACAACGTGATCACCAAGGGGAATGACTCATAAAGAATCAGATAAAGAATAAATTTCCACATATGTGATGAAAGGTAATGCAATGGGAACCATTGCTTTTTAAGAGGAAACACATAGTTTAAGCATGTGACCTTTTATGTGGCATGACTTCTTCAAATTTAATTCCTCTATAGATCAACACTAGCACATGTTACTAACTTGGGGCCTAAGCTTGAACTCTTGACTTCAAATTTTGAATTTTTAACTCTGAAGTTTGAACTCTCTATTTCGACTTCTCAATACATTAGCACCAACACAAGTTTTTAGCTTGGACCCAAAGTCTAAACTTCAAACTTCAAATCCCAAATTCCAAACTTTGAACTTCAATTTTTTATCACATCACTGCTAGCACAAGTTACTAGCTTGGGTCTGAAGTCTAAACACTAAACTTCAAATTTCAAAGTCTAAGCTTTGAAATTTTTTACTTATGGAAGGTTAACCACTATATTTCTAGATTGGTAACCTTCCATATTTGTTACGGTGGATTTTCAAATGTTGTATAACGAGGGATGCACCTGTAACTATAAAAGGCATGAGTAATAGATGTCATGTTGTAACAACACATCCCTTCTTAGATATTGCTAGCATTGCATTGTCTTTTCTTATCCCATCTTAGATATTGTTGGAATTATATTCTATCTTCTAAGCAATAAGGTCGTTATGTTATTTTGTGCTTTTTGTATAGTTTGTTTTCCTGTATTGCACTCTTTCTTAACTCAAAGTTTTATGTTTGGATTAGCTAGTGTTTTGAGTTTGGATCAAAGTTAAGTAGAACTTTACCTAGTTAATCCTCTTCATGGAAGTATGTTTTGCACATACTAAATGCAAAGACTTACAACATTACACAATATACAAACACATACTAACCAAATTAAACCAAGAGAGACTCTTTCTCATTGTTCAAATTGTTTGCTCAACTAATGGTCAACTAAAGAGAGATTATCACAATAGTTGAAATATTATAGTTCTAATAAAAGTAACATCCTAAAAATATTAAACATAAAGTCTCACATCAACATCAAATTCATAACAATATGAAAGAAAGAGAAACTTTAGTAAACAAATCTCACTAAGAACACACTAAGAAGTTGTATGCTTAAGAAAGTAAATCAGTTTATTAAACTCAAAACATACTTAACCACTAAATAGACTCATTTTAGACTCTTTAACATTTCAAAATATTAAAAGTTTTAATTTTAAATTAAGTTGAAAATAAAAAAAATACTTTCTTTAAATTTATTTTACTCGTAACATCAAACTCAAACTCACTCATGATCTTTTGAATACCACAATTTTAAATTAAAACCATTAAATTAAACTTGAAAACTTGTTATAAAGTTTAATATTTTTAAAAGAACATAATTTTGATAAATATTTGCACCTAAATAGTGTTTATCTAAATATATAAATATCACTACTGGTTTAATTTACTCATGAATTGTTTTTTACAATCATTGTCATAAAAAAATGCCATCACTATTAATTTTTTTCAATAAGTTTACATAGGTTTTTATGAGGGGTCCTAGTGGGGTTTAAACCTTGAACCTCTCAAAGAAACCAAAGCCCTTACCATTGAAATAAGCTTGCAATTTATGTCATCACTATTAATTACAATTTAATTACTTAATTATTTTTAAGAAGAAAAATACTTGATATATTTTTATTTATTAGTGTATTTAATCTTGAACCCTTACTCTCTCAAACACCTAAAAAAATAAACTAACTTGATTCCAACTCAAAACAATCTAACATATCTTTAGAACTAAACATAATTAAAAAAATTAAATTTCTTTTATAATAGTTAAAGATAAACTTTAATTTATCTCTTTTAAAAAGAATAAAAAACATAAAAATAAAAAATAAAACTAAATGAAAAACCTAATTTCAACTCAAAATAATTAAAAAACCAATTTTCTTTCCATAATGGCTAGAGATGAACTTTAATTGTTCTCTTATCTAAAAAGAATAGAAGAAAGTAGAGGTAAAAAATAAAACTAAATAAATGATTTAATTTCAATTTAAAAGTTTGTAAATAATGTAGTTTTTTAATGAAATTTTAAAGGTAAGGTGGATTCGTAACGATTTTGGGTATTTATTAAGAGAAAATTTAGGTTCAAATTTTGGGGGCATGGTCAATAAGGACAAAGGTAGTAGTTGAGCCGGTTGAGTGTGTGCCACTTTGATGATGGTGGTACCAACCTTGAGCTACCGTGGGTCTCCTTCACTTTGGGTCGTATTTACTAAGGAGAAGCAGGGTTATAGGGACAACTTCAATTATGTGATCTGTGTTTAGAGGCAAAAACTTCAAGAGAATGTCTGACCCCATGCCTAGTTAAAATGAAAGAATGTTGCTGAATCCCTAAAATAATAATAATAAATAAATAAAATAAAATAAATGTAAATAATAATAAATAAAATAAATAAATGTAGTTTTCTAATGGCTAGACGTAAAATACATTTTATGTTTTGGTAGATATATAAAAAAAAGTAAAATAGTTTTCATGTTTTTATAATTATAAAAAATCATCTTTTATGAAAAATGTTGATTGTTTTAAGGACAGCATAACGGTTTAGGTTTTGGCTCTTCTGAAGAAGGTCCAAGGTTCAAACCATGACATGGGTGAGTATGTAAAAAATTAGGTGTGTGTTCATCAAAAAAAAATATTGTCCAAAACCATAATAATTAAATTATCTTTGTAAAAATATTATCTACCAAATAAATGTTTATCCCAATCATAATATGCATAATCATGATATATACCCTTCTCCTTTACTTGAGCCTTGAACATTGTTTTTTTTGAAGTCTCATAACCTTTTTTGAATTGAAAATCAGCAACTATAATATTAAAATAAAAGAGTAATACAAAATAGCTCGAAGACAGAGTACTTGAATTAAGATCAAGACTGAGAGCCTACCAAACTACACAAAAGTCCTTAAAAGGACGCTAAGTACATATATCACTAGTATTATACAAAGTATCATATTTCTTTTGAAACATATTTATACAATGTTGGAATAAGTTAAAATAAAAATCACCAAAGTGTCTGTATCCGTCCACAGCGTTGTTGTTCACATTATGATTATGCTCCTGGAAAGTCTAAAGAAAGTGTTTGAAAATATTCTTAAAGCAAAGCACGGACCTGGCAACCTGTAAAGAGATTTTGAAAACTGTGAGTCTTCTAAGAGACCCAGTAAGAATCCTCTGATTATCCTGAAAAATGTCCAGATTTCTAGCCAACCAAATATATCATAAAACTTCAGTCAAAAGCAACAAAAAAATTTATTATAACACCTCTGCATAGTAGGAATATAGCCAAACAATATATGCTACCTGAAAACATTATCATTAATATTCCAACCTGAAATATTAGAGCAAAATAATGACCAAATTTCTTTAGCAAAAAAGCAATAAAAAAAGATATGCTTGACAGTATCAGGAACTCTGCATAAAGTGCAACTCATTGGTGATTGAGGATATTTACATACAGGAAGCCTTTGAAGAAGTAATAACCAACGAAAACATGTCTTTTTAGGCTCAAGAAATCTGGACCAGATATGCTGCAAAATGCTATGTCCATGATTATTGAAGACTTCCATAGACCAACTGCTATTAATATGGAGTAAAATCTCATTAGTATTAGTGAGCAAATTATAAAGAATTTTTGGCTTGATTTTGAACAATTGTGTGCCATCATGCCACTGAATCTTGCCATAAAAATTCTGATCATCATCAATAAATATAGGACTACTTAATTGCAAAAACGAGGGTCAAAGTAAAGAGTATGTCCTCCATTGAGAGCGAGGAATATCATACTGAATACTAAGAGACTCCCAAGATTTAAGACATCCATTTTCAATAATATCAACAAACGATACAATGTCTTTATGCACCCATTTTTTTGCAAAACAACCTTGAGTAACAACAAGAAACTTATTATTATGAGAAAGATTCCACCAGATAGAATTGTGCAAGAAGAAAGTATTTTGAGAATCAACAATAGATAGTAAACCTCTAACATTCTCTCAAGCCTTCCAAAGACTCTTGAAAACTGCTGACCCAGCTGGAACAACCGAAAACTTACCAAAAAAGATATCAATCATATGAAAATCTTTCCAAGAATGAGCTTTTTTAGAAACGACCTTAGTAATATTATGCCTGAGAAGAACTTTCCATGGCTCATTGTCGTTAATACAATTCACTATCCACTTGATGACTAAAGACATAATTTGAACAGCCAGATTTTTCAACCCAAGGTTGCCAATATATTTATTAACAGTGCACCAATTCCACCTTACCTTATGCTTTTTTATCTTTGTATTACCACCGACCCATAAAAAATTTCGTATATGTTTATGAATATCATTAATTTGATATGAACATAATGACCAAGCTGAAGCAAGATAGTAGAGTAAGCAGAAAGGATTTTTTGATAGACTTGAAATCTACCAACAACAAATAATTGCTTATTATTCCATTATTAAATTTATTAATACTTTCTTTAACCCATAACCACATATCCTTAAGGCAAGGGTCAATGGAGAAATAAATGCCAAGATAACGGATCTGTTTGGAGGGACCTCCCCAATGAATATCAAACTTGGATAACCAAGGAGGAGCAACAAAATCCCAAGTAATATAGATTTCGAAATAGTAATTTTAGCTCCTGAAGCATTGCAAAAGCAAGCGAGCTTTGAAAAAGGGAATCAAAATTTTCCTCAACCAGCTTAACAAAAACCAAGGTATTATCAGCAAAATGAATATTAATAAGTTCTTGATCATTAGGCAGAGTAATTCCTTGAATAGCAGGACTGATTGAGCTCTCTCTTAACAAATAATACAAGGCATCAGTAGCAATAACAAACGAAGCATGAGCTAAGGGACAACCTTGACGTATAGATCTCTAAAACAAGATAGGATCAAAAAAATACCCATTTAACCTCAATAAAAGCAGTTGCATCAGTAAGAAGCACCTTAACCATTTTGCAAAACAAAGGAGGGAAGCCACAGGCCTCAAGAACCATGAGAATATAGTTCCATTCAATTATGTCATATGCCTTTCCAAAATTCAATAAAAACATGCCTGCATTTTGTCCAGAGCATTATAGCCCAATACATGACTTCCCAACTAGTGATCAAATTTTCCAAGATATATCTTCCTTTTATAAAACTTGTTTGAGTTGAGTTAATAAACTTAGGTAGACAATTTGCAACCCTCAAAGCCAAAATTTTTGCAAGGATTTTATATAAAACATTTAACAATGTTATTGGTCTCCAGGTTTTGACTAAAGTTTTATCACCACCCTTAGGCAAAAGTCTTATGATACCAGTATTAATATTCTTGCCCAAGGAACCATGAAGAAAGACCTTAGAGTAAACCTAATACAAATCATCACTGATCCAATGAATATTTTTCTTATAAAATTCTATAGGAATCCCATCAAGCCCAAGGGCCTTGTCATTGTTGCCTGCATTTTGTCCAGAGCATTATAACCCAATACATGGCTTTCCAACTAGTGATCAAATTTTCCAAGATATATCTTCCTTTTATAAAACTTGTTTGAGTTGAGTTAATAAACTTAGGTAGACAATTTGCAACCCTCAAAGCCAAAAATTTTGCAAGGATTTTATATAAAACATTTAACAATGTTATTGGTCTCCAGTTTTTGACTAAAGTTTTATCACCACCCTTAGGCAAAAGCCTTATGATACCAGTATTAATATTCCTGCCCAAGGAACCATGAAGAATGACCTCAGAGTAAACCTAATACAAATCATCATTGATCCAATGAACATTTTTCTTATAAAATTCTATAGGAATCCCATCAAGCCCAGGGGCCTTGTCATTGTTAATAGATTGAATAGCCTTGATGATTTCTTCTTTAGTAATCGAAGCATCTAAAACAAGAACTTCCTGATCAAAAATTTTATGAGGAATAAGAGAGCAACAAAATTTTCTATCATCAATTCTAGCTTCGTTATCCTCAGAAGTGAACAAATCTTTATAAAACTGATAGAAAATGCTTTTTATAGTGTTAGGATCATAGATCAAATCCCTTCCATTCCATATTACATCAATTTTCTCTATCATACCCCTCTCTTTAAGGAATTTGAAGAAAATTTTGGAACCTTTATCTCCTAAATGGAGCCAATTAAGTCTGGACTGAACTCTCTGACCCTGAATTCTTTTCATCTGCAATTGTCTCAAATTATTCTTGATGGAAATGAGCTCTTCCTGCAAAGTAATGTTACTTGGATTGTTTTGCAGGTTAAATTCAAGAAAACACAACCTTGACTGCAAGGAATGTTCCAGATTTCTAGAATCTAAAGCTCGTTGTTTGCCTATTGTTTGGAAAATTTTCTTCCAACTTTGAACATTGAGGTTCCATCTATCAATAGCATTCCACGATTTGAACATCCAACGATTAACTTATCTTAAAGTAAAAATAACATCAATGCAATCTGTAGCCTCTAATAATGAAGTATTTAAATGAAATTTCCAAGAGGGACAATGATGATGCATAGGTTCACCCTCAAGTCTTCTATGAGCTTGAATAGGATAATGGTCAGAGAAAACATTAGGTGTGACCAAAACTCTATTACAATTTAAGATAGGAGTAAACTGAAATAAAGAATTTGAAGCATGAAATCTATCCAAGTGATAGTAAATTCGGTTTTCATCCTTTTGCATATTACACCAAATATACCAAGGGCCATTATGATGAAATTTATGGCCTTCCAAAGGATCTATTAGATGAAAAAAGGATTTCATTCTCATCCAATGATAAAATTCATCACCTCTCCATTCTACATTCAAACCCCCACTTTTGTCATCCTGTGATTCAACCATATTAAAATCACCACAAATAATCCATGGTATATTCGGAAGACTTAAAAACCATTGCCACAAAATACTCCTTCTCTGTGATCATTGGGTGTATAAACAGAACAAACACCAAATTTAGTGTTATTCATATCAATTATCACCTAGACAACTATATTGCAAGGGGAACAACCATACTCAATAACCTTAAAAGATCGAAAGGGGGATAACAAAATCACATCACCCCCCCTTTCAGGACTATGATTAGTGCAAAATGAGTAGCTTCCTTCCAGATGACTTTAAGAGCAATATTCAAACGCATATTGGTCACTTTCACTTTTTGCAAAAATAGACAGTCAAGCTTTCTAATCGATTGAATATAAGATCTAATAGAATATTTCCTGTTAGGGGATTCTAAACCCCTAACATTCCAACTGAAACACTTAAGCATCATTGTCAGAATTAGAAGAGTTATGTTTGCTTCTAGCAAGCTCTTTGGTAGCTTTGACAAATTTACCCTTGTAAAATGGTACAACTCTTCTACGTTTCTTCTTTGCCACTAAATACCAATTATTTTCCTGATTTTCAACAATATTACTAACAATACATTCTGCAGTATGAGAATTCGGCTCAACAGAGGGAAATGTGTTCACATCAGAGGTATCCTCGTTTGGAGAATCTCCGGTTGTTGTAGTTGCCTCAACAGTTTTTCTATAGTCTAATGCCCTTTGATTAATTGTAGCAAGGGCCAATTCCTGGGCATTTAGTCTATGACCAATCATAGTATTGTTATCATGGTTTGAGTAATTATTCCAATTAGTATGAAAAGAATTATGAGATTCAATAGTAACATGATTATCATTCTTATGAGAAAGAATCTCATAAAAGGATTTAAGATTATCAACCAGAAAACCATTACCAACATGAACAGGATCAACATCTTGCTGAACAGATTCAACATTATCAATTTTAGTATTTCCATCTTTTGAGATTTCAGTATCAATGAAAGTAACCACACAGTTTCCTGGGTCACTATGAATATCTACACCAACATGGGGATGAGCACCTTGAAGCATATCGGGTGCAGAAACAGAGCTAGACTGCGACATAACAATATTCGTCGGGTTAACCATACTAGAAACAGAAGAGTTATTACCCACATGAGAATCAACATTGTTCATGTTAACAGAGTAATTATTTACAATAGAACTATTTGTAGGAGAATCCCCATTAACAGAATCCACCATGGTACACTCAGGCGAAGGGGAAGAACCATCAACCACCAATGAGCTCGAAGCACAAGACCCACGAAGAGAAATCGAGATACTAGGGTTACTAGCATTCATAGAAGGCAGAGAGAACAAGACTTTTCCCCAAGATTTATTAAGCAGAGGATAATTTCTTCTAACATGACCTTTTTACAAAGAAAACAAACATTCATACCCCCCAAAAGCTCCAGTTTGCATGAAATACAAAAATTACCACAATCAATTTCTATTTCATCTAGAAAATCAATCCCAGGAAAAAGAGAAACCAACAACCTCGCATCCATATGAGAAAGCAACGCCTTAGATTCCTCCATTCTTAAGGTTTTACCAAACGAAGCTAAGAGTTGTGGCAAAAACCCCCACAAAACTGGAGGAACATTTTTAATCGTGACCTGTCTGGGATAAGAAACAACAAAAATTTCTTCTTGCAACACATCTGGCGACCAAGCAATAGCTTTGAAAATAGATTTATCAAAATTCCAAAATTGTTTTTCCAAAACCCTAGTCTGCATTTGATTTGTTTTAAACAGAAATAGAAAAAGCCCTTTTTCTATCATTCGACAGAAAGACAACTGAATGCCCAACCGTTTTCTCCAGACATTCAACAATCATTCATCAAGAAATCTTCTAAAACGTAAAACATTGATATCTAAAGCGACAAAGAAAACCGCTACAGTTTTAAGCCTTTCTTGTTCCTTGTTCAACGCAGTAAGCATTTCATTGCTAGGTGTAAGGATGACTTTACAGGAAGAATTAGAAAGATTCTTACATTTAATAGTGAAAATGGTTTCACGTGGAACCTTAAATGATTTCTTTTGTCTGCTATTAGCATCATTGGAATCTCTACACCCGTCATATGATTGGCCCACACCCTCCGCACTACTCCATCATAAAACTCTCCCCATGAACGCACTGCTCCATTATAAAACCACCCTCCTCCGAGTTTCATAACCTTTACCTCACAAGGAACACTATATATACCTCACACATTTAGTGATGGTTGATTTACGCACTCACATATCAGGCCCACGCTGCAATTTAAAATTAAATATGTAAAAAAAATTCAAAGCCTTAATTATTAGTCTGTCCCAATAAAGATCATGAAGTGCCCTGTCAGGGACCATGAAGTACATTTTGTCCCAAGCTCAGTTAACAGTTACTCTCTTGTACCCAGTTGATGTGGTCACACATTAGCTCTTTTCCCACAATTGTACACGCAACCCTCCTGGACGTTCTACAACCACCATCAAGATGTGGTTGCCCCTTTTGCTCGTACGGACTTTGGACCTCCATCCCCCACCTACTTATGATAAAACCCGTGCGTCTACGAACGACACATAGTCCACGGGGACACCACGGTACCCGTCCTCAAATACGTTTTATTGAGCGGTTAACCAAGATATTCTGAATGGAATGTTTATTTTTTTCCTTTCTAAGCACCCTTATAAAATTAAATTTAAAATACATAAAAACCAAGAAATATATTAAACCACAGAACTGAGTGGTTGACTGCAGGATGCCCTCCTCTAACGATAAATTAAAATGTTAAAATGTGCAGTGGACTGTGCAGAGAAGCTGTAACAAACAGAGTACTGTCAAATCATATACCATAGATATACAATTCAAAGGTGAAGAGATAAATCCAGATTGGAGATATCGTCTGTGTGACTCTGGACTTGAATCTGGACCTGTGCCTGAGATCTGCCGTCAGTAGAATTACTCTCTTGTGTAGCTGCACCTTCAATTTGATTTGAATGTTCAACGTAATTGGTAGCTCTGAAACTTCCGGGCCAGCTAAAATTGGATTCCACCGCCAAGAAGGGAAGTGCTGGGCCCCCACTGCCAAAAATAGGGAAATTCCTGTCAAATTTGGCGACAGCAACATGTTTGCCTGCTGAAGCCTGGCGCTCTAAGAGAGCTCCAGGCCAGCGGTGGTGCCCTTGCTTGTGTAGGCGGGCCTGGGCCTCGCTTGGATCGGATTCAAGAAATGGCTTGTGGATGGAGGAATGCGCTCTTACCCCTAATGCTCTCATAAAAGGGGGGGGTGGCGCTATCAGCATTGGAGTCTCTGCAGTGAAGGATGCCGATGCCACAGCCAGTGCCATTGCCATGCTAGAATTGTAACTTTGTGCAGTGGCGCTGATTCTTTGTGCCTTTTTCGCCATTGTGCGTTCCCTTTTATGTGCGTTTTGATGGCCTCCTAGGGCCTGGGAGCTGTAGAACTGTCTCCGGCAGAAATTGCAGTAAAATACACGAGGTGATTTTGACTGTGAATGTGATTGCTCTCCTTCTGGAATTTCAAGCAGTGTTTTTGAATTCAGATTTTCGCTCTCCCTTTCTTTATTTTCTTCATGCTTAAGATCGATAACATTATAGGCCTTGCCGTCATCGAAACCAGAAGCCAAGCTTAAATCTAAGACGACATTTGATTTTTTGACCACTTTGGAACCATTGAAGGCGGATATTTGATTGCTGATCACCGACTCCTCGGAAATATAGCTCTCGCTTCTTTCCAAATCAATGCCAGAGCTTTTCATATTTGATCAAACCTTCTGAAAAAAACAGATTTTCGAAGCTGTTGAAAATCAGCGGCGCGCAGAATCTAACGTGTCCTCCGCCCTTGCATTTGGAAGAAAATGTAGAGTAACCTTCTGCATTATCATATCCCACGTCCGGACAAAACTTTGCCTGCGAGAAAAGGAACAATTTAGTTGAAATATATGAGATAGATTTAGTTGAAATGAGGACACGGAGCGTCTTCAAGATTCTGCCAGAGAAACGAAGCTCATAGCGACAATCGAAGAACTTTCGTCTAAAGCTTGAAAAGTACCTTCCATTGTACACAGTGTTGCTTTCAAGCGATCATCCATGGCTAAGCTTTGAATTAATAATAGAGATCGAACCTGTAGCCGACACAAAACGAAGAAGATAAGAACAGGTGAAATTTTGAAGATTTCAAAATTAAGCAGTTTTAACAGGAGTTTGGAAACAAACCAGAGAATGTTATTGAATAAAACGTAACTTTACATATTTGTCATCACACAGAAGAAACGGCCATACGGTGTGCAGAAGCTCATCTCATGCATGAGGCCCTTCGAGGAGTCCGGCATGGATTCAATTAACGTATTGTACTGCTTCACGTGTGACAACCCGAAGATCAACTTTCTCGCACCCCGGCAGCAAGAATGTCCGACTTACCAGCTAAAAAGTTTATAGAAGACGGCAAAAATTTAAGGAATCGCAGCTCTCCCCGCAATATGTGGAGAAGAACAGTTCGTAAATGTTATGATTAGGGCGGAAAGGAAAGTGGTTTTAATGTCTATATCATAATAAATTTAATGTCTTCAATTAAATAAAAGTTAGAATTTAGTACAAAGTCTTCACGGTTTTTATGAACAATTCCGTATGCTATGGTAACTACTTCAAATTTAGTAATAAGTCTTCACAGTTTATACGAAGACTAGACTTCCGTATGCTATGGTAACAACTTCAAGGGTTTTGCTTCGAATGCAAACTTTACGGTGAGTGGGTTTTTCCGGCAAAGATTCTCAAAGAAATGCCCTGTTACTGGAAGGTCTACAGGAAAATTATCAGTATCCATAGTCTAGAATTTAGTGCATATTTTAGTCTGTGGACCATTCTCCTGACAAAGGGCCGTGGAGAAGAAATTATGAAGGCTTTGATAAGACACAAAAAATCTTGAAGAATTTGTGCAGATCAGATCAAGGAGACGTTAAAGCTACCTTGAATAGAGGTCCTTCAATAGCAAAAGCCTATAATGGCGACTTATGTCGGATCTGCTTACGTTAAGCTAGGGAAAACGCCAGCGAACTTTGGACGGCCAATGAAGATTTCTCACAATTTAAATCCTCGCCAACTTTGAATGTACAATAATAAAAGCTTTACAACATGCAAAGAATCGCAGGAAATCTATGAAAGACTAAAAAATGGAAACAAAACCATTAAAATATCGGAACGCTTGACAATGCTATAGGGGGAAGGCTCGATTCCGACGCACCTGTTACTGTGGCCGACGCATACGAGTCTTTTTGATATCCGATTTCCGCACAACTGTTACTGTGGCCGACGCATGCTAATCTCTTTGAAAACCGAATCCCGCAGCGCACTAGAGTCCGTCTAGGATATTCTACCTAACCTTTCATCTGTCTTCGGCGTTTAGCATCCTTATCGTGCGCGGCATACGGCCTTGTGCTTCTTTTGAGAGGAAACTTTCCAAAATTTACAAAAACAAACTTATCCTTTGTCTCTTCTTCACGAGAAACATACCGCATCCATTCCTCGCTATTTTGGATCAAACGTGCAAATATATTGTTGTCGCAACATTTCCCCTCGCACAGAAAGAAAATTCTCGCGTCAAAACGTGCGGGCTTTCGACGCGGAGGACATTGAACAGAGCATTTTTCTCGCCTATTTTCGTCTTCGCCAAAGTTGAAACCCTCAACACCTTCAAACCGTTCAATTTCCGGCTTAATTTCTTCATTTCCGTCAGTTTCCGGCTAAATTTTTTATGATCTAACATGCATTTTAGTCTTCTGGACTACAACAAAGGACAACCTCATAATTACCCTATTTTATTTTGTCAAAAACATTAAATTTTTTGAACTTACTGGTACCTGCAACAACTACCAACAACATCTGAATTATCTCCTCCCATTCCGACCTGTCAATTTATCATTTTTTCCACGGACTCCTCCTTTCAACCTGATGTCCATTCGAATAACTCATTTCTTAATTACAGTCAAAACAAAAGATAAATTATCCTCAAAAGAATGCATCATGTGGATTGTTTATGTTCGAAATTTATAATGTTTATTTGTTTTTTTAACGAATTAGGGTTTATAGATTTATTGACTTCTTCTATTGGTAGACAATTTTTCTTATCAAACTAGGGTTTAAAGAGTCTTTTTAAGGAAAAATAAAAATAAAGATAAACCTGAGTGGATTCGAAAACTCATCTGGCCATTGACGTTTCTACGAATCGCCGCCAAACAAATAGAAGTAAGGAGTGGCTTTGACTGAGCGGACTTACATGACGGTCGCAAACGAGTATCCGTCGTTTTAGCCGGTTCCTGTGGCCACGTCAGATCCGGAAGTTCTGTCCAAGCACTGTTGCCACGTCCGAAACCAGAACAAGTGGACCGCCACAACGAGGCCTTGTCGCTGTCTTTGCCGCAGATATCGTGAATTAGGTGGAGTGTCCACGCACATTTGAGCAAAGTCGTGGCAGTGAAGGAACACTTTGAATTAAGAGAATGATTGCAGATTCCTCGTGGCTACAGAATTTTTAATAATAATAATGGCCGGGAAGCGTTGGCTCTCCCCCCTTGGAGGTCCTGGTTAAAAGCGCGTGGAAAGTCCAGAGCATCCTATCGAGTAAAGATGGCCCATAAGAAAATCATCGTCAACTTTGCTAAAAGCACTTCTCCCCACCAATCTTGTTTGGATGAAATAATGATGGGTCGTCCTTTGATGAGGGGCCTGCAAGAGTTGTTACCATGTTGGGTAATGCCATGATGAGTGGGCACTAAGATATGTGTACCATAAGTGGACATTTGTAAGCAGAGACCGGTACAGGCCACGCTTTTTTACACACGCCTCCCATGATGTGACACCACAAGAGAAAAGTGATAAGACTCAGATTGCTACAGTGGTCAAATGACTAGTGCTTTTCTTTCTTTTTTCGGAGAGTTTGTCACCACCACACTATTTTTAGTAACTGACAAGTGCAGATCAAATCAAGGCTACTTTCATCAAACTTATTCTGCTTTGTTATTGTTGACCCGGTGTGAAGGGGACCACTGGTCGCTTGGGATTAGTGTCGTTGTCTCGTGGAACTGCCAACTTTTTGGCACATAGAACTACAGCTCAAATAAGATTGTTGACCCCACGTGAAGGGGACCATCGGTATCGCTCGAGATTGGAATTCGTATTGTCATCGTCTTCATTGTCAACCTAATGTGAAGGGGACCATCGGTCGCTTGGGATTAGTGTCATCGCCACCATGTGGAGCTGCCAACTTTTTGGCACATAGAACTATAGTTCAAATAAGATTGTTGACCTCCCATGAAGGGGACCACCGGTATTCCTCGAGGTTCGTATCATCATTGTCTCTATTACTGACCTAACGTGAAGGGGACCACCGTTCACTCGGAATTCGTACTGTCATCGTCTCCATGTGGAGCTGCTAGCTTTTTTGCACATAGAGCTACAACTCAAATGCGAAACTAAGATCTAGTTTAAACCATCTTGAAATGCAAAATTAAAAGTACAACTTTTTCAGAGGAATGGTCATAAACCAAACACTCAATCTAACCTGTGTCCCATCGTGGCTTGAACCTTGAACCTCCTTAAAAAGAGGCCAGAGCTCTAACAACTGTCCTTGTTAGACCTACTTTTTGAAGAATGAAAAACTTCTCTTCAAAATCAACAACACAAACCATACACCTCAAAACTTTTTTATTTTAATTACTTTATTAAATATTATTAAACTTTAAAATTTAAAATTTAAATTAAAAAAAACAAGGTTATACACTATATCTATTTTAAATTAGAACTTTTTATCTTACAAACCTTTTCAGAACTTTTGGTTTTGTAAACTCTTTTAATTCTAAATAAAATCATTTTAATTCATTTATTTTATATATATAGCACTAATAAATATTTCAGGCAAAATAATAATTTAGGGATGGCAGCACATACCAGTTCTTATGATATTAATTTATCTCTAGTGGGGTTGTGTTGGTAGACGAGACCGTACTCTGCATTTGTTTAAAAAGCAGTTCTGGAGAACATAAAGTTATGGAAAATAACGAAATTTTGATTGTTGTACAAAGGTAAACTGGAACTTTCAAAGGACGAGGACAGGAATTTGTCATTTTAACTTGGGATTGTTTTTTCAAGGTTAGATGGGTTGTAGTTGTGTGGTCAGACATTTATTAAGAAGAGATTTAGGTTTAAACTTTGGGGTATGTTTGATGCGGGTAGTACTTTTTTAATTTTTTAAGTGCACACCAAACAGATGATGATTTGAACCCTGCACTTGGCACGCACTTAAAAATAGTGTGGATGAACAACTCCCCTACTTTAAAAAATAAAATAAAATTACATAATTATTCGTTGGCATATGGTCTATTAATAAGAATGTCACTTACATTTTCAATAATGAGACCCAAATTCAACCTATAATAGTTATGTATAAAAAATATTGATTAATAAAAACATAATTAAACTAATGAGATGTGGAAACATATTTATTATGGTTTAAGGTTCATTGGGTGTGGTATGAGATATGAAAATGTCATAAATTAAACTTATAATTTTATGATTAAATTTTAACATTGGTTTTTTAAAATTTAAAATAAGCTTTCTTTCACATGTGCACATAAGAATTTAAGTTTATAAGTTTTTTTTTTTAAATATGATTTTGTTTTGGTATTTATCGAGAAGATACTTAGGTTTAAATTTTGGAGGCAGCGTGTTTGTAAAGGTAGTAGTCTGAGATGAATCCTCTGAGTGTGTGTCAAATCGACGATGACGGTATGAATCTCGAACGACTAGTGGTCCCCTTCACGTTGGGTCAACAATAACGAAGCAAAATGGGTTTGATAGAAGCAACCCCTGTGGTTTGAACCATGCGCTTCTCAATTACTAAAAATGTCAACAATAATGAAGCGGAATAGGTTTGGTGGAAGCAGCCCATGTGGTTTGAACCATGTGCTTCTCAATTATGTGGTTGCGACCAACTCTTCTATGTAACCAAAAAATAAAATATGGTTTTATTTTCTTTATTTATTTATTTGAACTTTAGTGTAGGCTACATTAAATATTTGTTTCAACCCTTGAATCAAGGACATGTTGGCATTAGACAATATTTAAAAAAAAAAGGTTTTAATTGATATAAAAAATTATATATAAAAATATGATAAATGCTTAATCTTAAAAAAAAATTAATCTTTTTATAATTGAAATAAATGATAATTTAATAATAAAAAGAATATAATGAGGATTATTTTGCAAAGTTGGGAGCGAGAGTGAGAGTGAGTTGGAAGTGAGTGTAAGTGAAGTGAGAGCGAGTAGGAAGTGTGAGCAAGAAGCAGAAAGTAGAAAATACAGTGTGATCAAGAAGCAAGTGTCACTTCTTATTCGAGATCTTAAGAAAAATTTAAAAACTAAAGGATTCATGTGAAGAAAATCTAAGTAAGATGACAAGAAAGTCATTTTTGAAAGTCCTTATTGAAAGTAAGGATGCCCTAGTTGGAAGTAAGGATGCCTTAGTTGGAAGTATAGATGCCTTAGTTAACAATAAAAGGATGAGAGAATCTATGACAAACCCTATCCAGGTAGTACATACTACACCATAAGTGATTATCAAGGATGGGATGATTGAGCATGACATAATGGTTCTTAAAACTAGAGGGTTAATATGTAAGTTCCATGGATACTAACTAAGTTTTTATGAGATATAAATTTGGATAAAGTGGAAGTGGGGATTGAATTCAAATTACTCCATGACTTTTCTTTCGAAATGATTTTTCCTCATTATCTTCTTCAATTTAGAAATAAGGGATAAAATAATGGATGGAGACCCTTGGTTTAAGGGCAAAGATGCATTATATTTAAGACCATGGACTAAGGATTTTTTTTGTGGAGATAGAGACTATTAAAAGGATTTAAGTGTGGATTAGGCTTTTTGAAGTTCCTTATCAACTCATCAATAAGGAGGTTTTGAAGAATATTGATAATACTCTAGGTAAGTTCATCTAGGAGGGACCAACTACTAAGGAGAGAAGTCATGTTGTATACAACTGAATGTGTATTGCCATGGACATTTCTAAACCTTTAGCGTAGTCCATTAGGATTAAATCTGAATTAAGAGGATGGGATCAACAAGTGGATCATGAAAATATTTCAGTCATAAATATCATGAAACCGAACATATGGCAATGATGATTCCTTGTGATCTATTTTTATCAAATACAATGATGATTCCTTGTGATCTATAGATTCTAGGGGGTTATTTCAACATTGTTCTATCTTCTTTGAAAAATAAGGGTGGTATTCCATGATGGTTTAAATCAGTGCAAGATTTTGCTTCATTCGTCAATTCAAATGACATTTGGTATGTTAGTACTTCAAGTTTTTAATATAAATGGGGTAATAGACACATTGGACAAACTCATATAGTAGAAATATTGGATATATTTTTGTTATCCAATAAATGGTTATAAATAAAGTATACAATATCTTCATAAATTTTATTGCAAGCAGGATAAGATCACAAACCAATTCTTTTGACATGTGATTTATCCAATAATGGTCATCCAAAGACATTTTGCTTTCAATTTATGTGGCTCCAACACCTTGATTTTTCTAGATGGTTAAATTATGGTGGGATGAGTCAAAATTTGAAGGATCATGTATATACAAGTTTGTTCAAAAGATGAAATATTTAAAGGACCAAAAGAATATTAGGAATGCCAAATCTTTTGGTAACATTTTTAAATAAAAGAAAGAAATTGAATCTAAGCTCAAAAATTTACAAAAGATAGTAGAAATTAATGGAATGGATCATGATTCTTATGTGAAAGAAAAATAATTACTTTTTGATTATCATAATGCATTGAAAAATGAGTCATATTGGTTCTAGAAATCTAGGGTGAAATGGCTCAAGGAATGAGATAGATATACAATTGTTTTCATGCTATAGCAAAAACAAAATTTTCTTTTCGTTACATCAAAAATATTTTAACTCCAAATGGAAGAAATATTGAGGACAAAGAATATATAAGGAAGGAAACAATTAATTATTTCAAAAAAAAATTCAGATACTAGGCAAGATAAGGAGGCACAAGATAAGCTTTTACAAAATATTCCATCAATTATCACACAAGGATAAAATGAAAGCTTGATGAAGAAAATATCTATGGAGGAGCTACATGAAGCAATTTTCTATTTCTATCCTACCAAGGCATATGGCCCTGATGGATTTCTTTCAATTTTATTTTATTTCTTTGGAATTTATTAAAGAGTGATATGTTAGTTGTGGTTGAAGAGGCCCAAAAACGGAAGGCTATAATAAGTGAGATCAATGAAAATTTTATTACATTGGTTCCCAAGAAATGCGAGACAAAATGATTTGATAATTTTGTCCAATAAGCCTTTTCAATATGATTTATAAGATCATTTCAAGAATTATGGCAAACATGTTGAAAGACATTTTAGGTTGTGTTATCTCAATGAAAAAAGGTGATTTTGTTTGTGGTAAATAAATTATTGAGGGTATAATATTACACAAGAGGCCATACATCATTCCATAAATTCTTGAGCATGTGATAGGGTTTTCCTGGAATTTTGTACATGATATTCTAAAAAAGTTTGGTTTTGTTATAGTTGGCGTGAACAGATTAAATGTTGTTATAGCATTGCAAAAAAAATATTATGATCAATGGTTCTCCTATTTTGTAGAGGATGCCATACATTCTCTTTATTCCATACATTCTTGAGCATATGATAGGGTTTCCTGGAATTTTGTACATGATATTCTTAAGAAGTTTAGTTTTGATTATAGTTGGTGTGAATGGATTAAATGTTGTTATAGCATCGCAAAATATTCTATTTTGATCAATGGTTCTTCTATTGGTTACTTCAAGTCATCTTGTGGACTTTTTCAAGGTGAACCCCTATCTCCTTATTTATTCATTATTTTTGTGGAAGCATTAGAGAGAGCTTTCTCAAAGAAAAAATAGAAGGATAAATCCAAGGTATTCAAGTTGCAAAAAATGGTCCCTTCGAATCTCATTTCTAATTTGTTGATGCTACTTTTCTTTTAAGCCATCCCTTAGTCAGTGAGGCCATGGAGTTCAAATAATACTATAAAATCCAATATTTTTACTAACACTACCCTAGATTTACAATAAATTATTGTGAATATTTTAGGGTTTAAAATTAAAAATTTCCATCAACCTACTTGGGTATTCCTTTGTCTCATAAAGGAAATAAAAAGGAGCTTTGTATCTCTTTTTTAGATAGAATGAAAGCTTGTTTGGTAGGTTGGAAAGGTAAGTTCTTAACCATGGTAAGAAGGCTACAACTCATAAAGACTACATTGCAATCCATCCCTATTTATATGATATCACTTTTAATATTGCCAATAGGTATAACATCGTAAATTGATAAAATTCAAAGAGACTTTCTTTGGAAAGGTTGTGAGAAAAAAATTAGGTTTTCTCTTTGTAAGTGGGATAGGGTTTGTAAAGGAAATAATATTGGAGTAGGCTTGCGAATTTACAAACTTATGAGTTTAGCATTAGGGACAAAGATTAGGTGGAGATTATTTAGAGATTAATGAAATAATTGGAAAAAAATTGTACTTCAAAAATATATAGGTTCTCTTGATGCAATTTAATTATTTAGAAAAAGAACCCCACCCAAAGGATATTCAACATGGAACTTGATATTAGATAGTTTAATAAAGAAACATATTAGATGGTTAGTCAATAAGGGGAATTATGCAAACTTTTGGTTTGATGCTTGGTTGAAGCCTTATCCTCTTATATTTGATTCAAAATGGTAACCATTGGCTCAAGCATACCTAGCTTGTAAAGATCCAAAGGTCAAAGACTATATAATATGAGCAAAAACTCTAGATCATAAATTTCATATAATAATATGGTTGAAGAAGAGAAACTCGAGAAAATTATAGATAAACTTCAAAATATGCTTCAAGAGGTTTATTACTAATTTTTACATGAAAGGATGAGTTGGTTTGGAATCTATCAAAGGATGGTGGATACTCGGTCACGATCATATTGGAATATGAGGATTTAGAGCAATCAAAATTTTCTACTCCCAAAAATTTTCCTTGGAATAATATTTGGTCATTAGAGGCTCTTACTAAGGCCTCAACATTCCTTTGGTTAGTAGTTCAAAGTAAGATTCTTATAGGAAAGAGTCTACAAAGAAGAGGATTAGATGGGCATTTTTGATGTGCCTTGTGTGAGATGTTCCTTTGCTCACATAGTATGGAGTTACTTTTTTTAAAATATGTAAATATATTAGGTAGCTCCAACAATATTGAAAGAGTTGATAAAATGTTGGATTAATTATTTCAAAGTTGATTATATATTCTATGGAGAATTGGCCTTGCCATTGTTTGTTGAAATTTATGGCTTGAAAGGAATTATAGAATTTTTAAAAATAATTCTTAAAATAATACCCAAGTTTGGAATTATATCATTGCCCCTCTTGCAAAATATCTACAAATATGGTGCTCATCATGGGAAGTTGCAAGTGCAGAAAAGAGGTGGTAAAAATTTGGTTACAATATTTGAACATATATGATTAAAAGAAGGGATCTACTTCTGTCTAGGGTAAAGTAGAAATGTTTAAAAATTGGGTTTATTAAAATTAATTTTGATGGTGCTTCTAAAAGAAATTCAAGAAAAGCTAGTGGATGTTGTGTTTTTAGAAATAATGAAGGCAAAATTCTCCTCACTTATTCATTATCATATGGAAATTCAAGTAACAGCTATGCAAATGCTAGGGTACTTCTTATAGGGATTAAAACTACAATAGAAAAATGATGGAAATATTTTTCAATTGAGGGGGATTCACAAATTATCATCAATGCTATAAATAAAAATTGAAGAGCACTTTTAAAAGTGAGGTTTTACAAACAATTTGAGATATATCAAATGTTAGGATCCTATCCTAACACTATTTTGTAATTCTTATTTACTTATGTAATGACCCACTCCCAACGTGGGGGATCCCATTATAATGTTATTTTGTAATACTTTGTAATGTATGTGGCAAGTAAGGTGCCTAGCCAAGTGGCGCCATCTCATGTAATCATTTTTATCAAGATTGTAACCGATGTTTGGTAGGAGATTCTAGCTCAAGTGGCATTTTGCATGTAAGCCAACTCTTGAGCCTTTAGGTAGGGTTACATGAAGTTTTTCTTTAAAAGATATGAAGCCATGTACAATTTCATCTTTCTGCAAGCTAATGAAATATTGAAGGAGGTTGCCCCCTCAAAAAGGCCCATGATTCTATGTTATTGTGAGATTGTTCTATTTCTGCATTTATTTTCTACATAGTGTTATTTTTTTAAATAAAGGGGTAAAAATTTATTGATAAAAAGTTTGGATTACAGAGTACAACTGAGCGTCCAACCAGGACTCAAATAAATAATAAAATAGGCTAAAACCACTAGACTAGATTGACACTCGAAGAAGACAACAAGAACAAACTACATTAAGTTTGAACATCCTTGTGGATCAACTCCTAGAGGCGTTGAGAGTCCCCTAACGGGAGACTCTCCCAATTATCGATAATCCAAGGATCCAATAGCTCAAAAGCCCTTTTGGCCAGGTAATCAGCAACCCCATTCCATTCCCTTGGAATGTGCACGAAGGATATAAATTCAAACTCTTCACTCATTCTAAAAATCTAAACGACTACAGAGACCAACTGCCAATTAACTTCCTCCGCCCTTTTATTGTTTAAAATATTAACCACAATTTAAGAGTCGGACTCGCAGATTATCCTGCGCCAGCCAAGAGAAAACCCCCTCTCCAAGGTCTCATGAATTGCAAGAGCTTCAATAAAATTGTTGGAGTGAACACATTTATAAATAGAAAAGAAAAAAATGACACCGTCAACAGAATCTCTCCCAACATCACCAATTCCAACATGTCCAGGATTACACCACGACGACCCATTAGTATTAATTTTTAAAACTCCTCTAGGGGGTGGCCTCCACCTACCATCTCTCCTAACCTTCTTACTGAGCTGAGGAACCCTGCTAGGGCTAGAAGAGTTCGTACCATCCACAAAGAGACCAAGGGCCTACCGTACCTTCTCCTCCCTAGAATCCAAAAGAGGGTCCACATCACATTTGCTATGGATGGTTTCCTGAACCATACACAAGATCCTTTGCCAGATCTGTTGAACAACCAAATGACTATCCTAAAAGATGCAATGGCTCCGTTCGAGCTAAATCTACCAGATAATGCAAGAAGGGCCCAAATTCCAAGCCACCCAGAGGAAGGGGGCCTTGGCCGGAGGTCTTCCCAGATTACTCCAAAACTCTACCAGGGAGAGCACATGAAAACAAGGATGGTTCCAGGCGCTCCACCAACAGTGCCAAATGTATTTGGCAAGGGAGCATTGGAAAAATAAATGAGAAGAGTCATCCTCATTCTTACCGCAAAGAACACAAAAAGAGGGACCCTGAAATCCCCTCTTCCTCACATTATCCCAAGTGAGGCACTTATTACGAGCTACCAGCTAGAGAAAGAAGTTACATTTCGTCTCCATGTAGAGCTGCCAACTTTTTTGCACATAGAACTACAACTCAAATAAGATTGTTGACCCGGCATGAAGGGGACCACTGATATCGCTCGAGGTTCATACCATCATCTTCTCTATTATTGACCTGACGTGAAAGGGACCACCATTCGCTCAGGATTCGTATTGTCATCGTTTCCATGTGGAGCTGCTAGATTTTTTGCACATAGAACTACAACTCAAATGCGAAACTAAGATCTAGTTTACACCATCTTGAAATGCAAAATTAAAAGTACAACTTTTCAGAGGAATGGTCATAACCAAACACTCAATCCAACCTATCTTCCATCGTGGCTTGAATCTTGAACCTCCTCAAACAAAGACCAAAGCTCTAACAACTGTACTGTCCTTGTCAAACCTACTTTTTGAAAAATAAAAAACTACTCTTCAAAATCAACAACACAAACAATACACTTCAAAACTTTTTGATTTTGATTACTTTATTAAATATTATTAATCTTTAAAATTTTAAATAAAAAATCTAAAATTTAAATTAAAAAACAACAAGGTTATACAATCTATTTTAAATTAGAACTTTTTATCTTATAAACCTTTTCAGAACTTTTGGTTTTGTAAACTCTTTTAATTCTAAATAAAATCATTTTAATTCATTTATTTTATATATATATAGCACTAATAAACATTTCAGGCAAAATAATAATTTAAGGATGGCAGCACATACCAGTTCTTATGATATTAATTTATCTCTAGTGGGGTTGTACTTTGGTTAATAGAGGAGACCGTACTCTGCATTTGTTTAAAAAGCAGTTCTCGAGAACATAAAGTTATGGAAAATAAGAAATTTTGATTGTTGTACAAAGGTAAACTGGAACTTTCAAAGGACGAGGACAGGAACTTAGTCATTTTAACTTAGGGATTGTTTTTTAAGGGTTAGATGGGTTGGTAGTTGTATGGTCAGATATTTATTAGGAAGAGATTTTGATTTAAACTGTGGGTATGTCTGTTGCAAGGGTAGTACTTTTTTAATTTTTTAAGTGCACACCAAATCAATAACAATAAGAATCTTGAACGGTCGGTAGTCCCCATCACGTTAAAAATAACGGTAAAAGCTTATTGGAAGCAAGTTCCTGTGATTTGAACCCTGCACTTGACCTATTGACAACTCCCCTACTTTAAAAAATAAAATAAAATTACATAATTATTGGTTGGCATATGACCTATTGACAAGGATGTCACTTACATTTTCAATAATGAGACCCAAATTCAACCATATAATAGATATGTATAAAAAATATTGATTAATAAAAACATAATTAAACTAATGAGATGTGGAAACATATTTATTATGGTTTAAGGTTCATTGGGTGTGGTATAAGATATGAAAAAGTCATAAATTAAACTTATAATTTTATGATTAAATTTTAACATTGGTTTTTTAAAATTTAAAATAAGCTTTCTTTCACATCTGCACATAAGATTTTAAGTTTATAAGCTTTTTTTTTTTTTAAATATGATTTTGTTTTGGTATTTATTAAGAAGATACTTAGGTTTAAATTTTGGGGGCATTTGTGTGTAAAGGTAGGAGTCTGAGCTGAATCCTTTGAGTGTGCGTCAGATCGACGATGACGGTATGAATCTCGAACGACTGATGGTCTCCTTCACGTCGGGTCAACAATAACGAAGCAAAATGGGTATGGTAGAAGCAACCTCTGTGGTTTGAAGCATTCACTTTTCAATTATTAAAAATGTCAACAATAACAAAGCGGAATAGGTTTGGTGGAAGCAGCCCATGTGGTCTGAACCATGCGCTTCTCAGTTACTAAAAATAGTGTGGTTGTGACCAACTCTTCTATGTAACAAAAAAAAATATGGTTTTGTTTTCTTTATTTATTTGAACTTTAGTGTAGGCTACATTAAATATTTGTTTCAACCCTTTGCATCAAGGACATGTTGGCATTAGACATAATATTTAAAAAAAAAAGTTTTAATGGATATAAAAAATTATATATAAAAATATGATAAATACTTAATCTTAAAAAAAAAAAAAATCTTTTTATAATCTAAATCAATGACAATTTAATAATAAAAATAATATAATGAGGATTATTTTGCAGAGTTGAGAGCAAGTAGGAGGTGTGAGCAAGAAGTAGAAAGTAGAAAACAAAGTGTGATCAAGAAGCAAGTGCCACTTCTTGTTCGAGATCTTAAGAAAAACTTAAAAACTAAAAGATTCATGTGAAGAAACTCTAAGTAAGATGGCAAGAAAATCGTTTTTGAAAATCCTTACTGAAAGTAAGGATGCCCTAGTTGGAAGTATGGATGCCTTAGTTGGAAGTATGGATGCCTTAATTAACCATAAAAGGATGAGAGAATCTATGGCAAACCCTATCTAGGTAGTACATACTACACCATAAGTGATTATCAAGGATGGGATGATTGAGCATGATATAATGGTTCTTAAAACCAGAGGGTTAATATATGAGTTCCATGGATACTAACTAAGTTTTTATGAGATTTAAATTTGGATAAAGTAGAAGTGGGGATTGAATTCAAATTACTCCATGACTTTTCTTTCGAAAATATTTTTCCTAATTATCTTCTTCAGTTTAGAAATAAGGGATAAAATAATGGATGGAGACTCTTGGTTTAGGGGCAAAGATGCATTATATTTAAGACCATGGAGTAAGGATTTTTTTTTGTGGAGATAGAGACTATTAAAAGGATTTAAGTGTGGATTAGGATTTTTGAAGTTCCTTATCAACTCATCAATAAGGAGGTTTTGAAGAATATTGATAATACTCTAGGTAAGTTCATCTAGGAGGTACCAACTACTGAGAGAAGTCATGTTGTATACAACTGAATATGTGTTGCCATGGATATTTCAAAACCTTTAGCGTAGTCCATTAGGATTAAATCTGAATTAAGAGGATGGGATCGACAAATGGATCATGGAAACATTTCAGTCATAAATATCATGAAACCAAACATATGGCAAGAGACTACAAAGTGAAAATGGTGGAGAAAGAGATAATGTTTTTGGCATGAGGGTAACTTTAATATGAAATAAGGAGATCATATCATAGGAGATGCTAGGTCAAATCGAGGATTTTCCACTCTTAAAAAAGTGGTAAGAAAAATCCCTTTGTATCATCAGATGGCAAAGGTCACCATAGTTCACTCAAATGAACCATTAGAAGAAAAAATTACACGAGGGATGAGGAAGTACAAAGCACAAGTTCAAATATAGGAGTTAAAGGTACAAAGGAATATGGGAAGAGAAGTTTTAAGCAAAGGAAAATGGGGAGACATTTTAAAGTGAACGAGCTCAAGCTTAATCGAGGTAATTCATCTTCATTACCCTCAAGCAACATAAAATCTTCTCCTTATAATAAAAATGAAAGCAGTACAAAGTGTGCACTTTAGGGTTTCAAGAGCAACATAATAAAGAAAATCATATGGAGGATATCCAAGGGAATTTAGGGTTTCTAGATCAACATAAGAAAGTAATGACTATGGAGGATCATCTATGCACTTTAGGGTTTTCAAGGCAACATAAAGAAGAAAGTGTTAATGAGGCTATTCCTTGCATTTTAGATTCTTTAGGGCAACATAAATTATTAGAAGATAAGTCTTATTATGAATAATATAGAAAATATAAGAGATTGATGAAAATGAGAGTGTTGGTGGGAATGGAAAAAAGGAGAGGAAGGCCATCAAAGCATGAATGAAGAGAAAAAGAAACTGAAAGGGATATCGATCTAGGAATCCAAATGTAAATATCATAGGTGTTAACAAGAAGTGGGATTAAACCCACTAATAAAAATAAAAAAGTGATGATAATGAAAAGGATATCATGGAATATTAGGGGTATGAATAAGATCTCTAAAAAAGAGTTATTAAGGAAATAATAGGTTGTTATAGTACTGGTTTTATTTTAATATAAGAAACAAAATTAAATAGTGAGGAATGTAAGGATGCTTTGAAGAAGATTTGGAAGATGGATGATTGTTTAACAATTTCTTTTGTAGGAGATTTAGGTGATATTGCAATATGGGAGAGATGAAAATGAGATGGGCCATTAGTAAAAGCAAAAATTAATTGGGTTGTTGGAATATTTTATAAGAAAGAGGAAAACATCAAAGTTGGGGTTATAAATGTATATGTTCCAACTATAGTTACTCCTTGTGAAAGATGTTGGAAGGACCTTAATATATTTTTATCAAATACAATGATGATTTCTTGTGATCTATAGATTATAGGGGGTGATTTCAACATTGTTCTATCTTCTTTGAAAAATAAGGGTGGTAATCCATGATGGTTTAAATCAGTGCAAGATTTTTTTTCATTTGTCAATTCAAATGATATTTGGTATGTTAGTACTTCAAGTTTTTAATATATATGGGGTAATAGACTCATTGGACAAACTCATATAGTAGAAAGATTGATTAGATTCTTGTTATCGAGTAAATGGTTATAAACAAAGTATACAATCTCTTCATAAATTTTAGTGCAAGCAGGATAAGATCACAAACCAATTCTTTTGACATGTGATTTATCCAATAATGGTCATCCAAAGACATTTTGTTTTCAATTTATGTGGCTCCAAGACCTTGATTTTTCTAGATGGTTATATTATAGTGGGATGAATCAAAATTTGAAGGATCATGTATATACAAGTTTGTTCAAAAGATGAAATATTTAAAGGACCAAAAGAATATTAGGAATGCCAAATATTTTGGTAACATTTAAAAAAAAAAATTGAATCTAAGCTAATTTTTTTACAAAAGATAGTAGAAATTAATGCAATGGATCAGGACTCTTATGTGAAAGAAAAATAATTACTTTTCGATTATCATAATGCATTGAAAAAGGAGTCATGTTGGTTCTAGAAATCTAGGGTGAAATGGCTCAAGGAATGAGATAGAAATACAATTGTTTTCATGCTATAGCAAAAACAAAATTTTCTTTTTGTTACATCAAAAATATTTTAACTCCAAATGGAAGAAATATTGAGGACGAAGAAGATATAAGGAAGGAAACAATTAATTATTTCAAAAATATTTCCAGATACTAGGCAAGATGAGGAGGCACAAGATAAGCTTTTACAAAATATTCCATCAATTATCACACAAGGATAAAATGAAAGCTTGATGAAGAAAATATCTATGGAGGAGCTACATGAAGCAATTTTCTCTTTCTATCCTAACAAGGCACATGGCCTTGATGGATTTATTTCAATTTTATTTTATTTTTTTGGTTGTGGTTGAAGAGGCCCAAAAAAAGAAGGCTATAATAAGTGAGATCAATGACAGTTTTATTACATTGGTTCCCAAGAAATGCGAGACAAAATGATTTGATAATTTTGTCCAATAAGCCTTTTCAATATGATTTATAAGATCATTTCAAGAATTATGGCAAACATGTTGAAAGACATTTTAGGTTGTGTTATCTCAAAGAAAAAAGGTGATTTTGGTTGTGGTAAATAAATTATTGAGGGTATAATCTTACACAAGAGGCCATACATCATTCCATAAATTCTTGAGCATGTGATAGGGTTTTCCTAGAATTGTGTACATGATATTCTCAAAAAGTTTGGTTTTGATTATAGTTGGTGTGAACAGATTAAATGTTGTTATAGCATTGCAAAAAAAAATTAGTTTGATCAATGGTTCTCATATTTTGTAGAGGAGGCCATACATTCTCTTTATTCCATAAATTCTTGAACATATGATAGGGTTTTATACCCAGGTGTTGTAGGTGAGTTAGAAAGGAGAGGGCAATCCTCCAAGGGATGTCCCAGGTTCGAATCTCCACCCTACCAAAAAGCTGAATTGGGTAGCCAAAATCCAATTGATAATGTTGGTGCGGGCAGGGCTTGGTGCAACCCCCGGGTGAATTTGACGGTGTAGAACCCCCTGTTCGTGGTCTCTTAGACCAAATGCTGCCCTGCAAGGGGTTTTTCGTTTAAAAAAAAAAGATAGCGTTTTCTGGATTTTTGTACATGATATTCTTAAGAAGTTTAGTTTTGATTATAGTTCGTGTGAATGGATTAAATGTTGTTATAGCATTACAAAATATTCTATTTTGATCAATGGTTCTTCTATTGGTTACTTCAAGTCATCTTGTGGACTTTTTCAAGGTGATCCCCCTATCTCCTTATTTATTCATAATTTTTGTGGAAGCATTAGAGAGAGCTAAAATAGAAGGATAAATCCAAGGTATTCAAGTTGCAAAAAATGGTCCCTTCGAATATCATCTCTAATTTGTTGATGCTACTTTTCTTTTAAGCCATCCCTTAGTCAGTGAGGCCATGGAGTTCAAATAATACTATAAAATCCAAGATTTTTTACTAACACTACCCTAGATTTACAATAAATTATTGTGAATATTTTAGGTTTTGAAATTAAAAAATTTCCATCAACCTACTTGGGTATTCCTTTGTCTCATAAAGGAAATAAAAAGGAGCTTTGTATCTCTTTTTTAGATAGAATGAAAGTTTGTTTGGTAGGTTGGAAAGGTAAGTTCTTAACCATGGCAAGAGGGCTACAACTCATAAAGACCACATTGCAATCCATCCCTATTTATATGATGTCATTTTTAATATTTCCAATAGGTATAACATCGTAAATTGATAAAATTCAAAGAGACTTTCTTTGGAAAGGTTGTGAGAAAAAAATTAGGTTTTCTCTTTGTAAGTGGGATAGGGTTTGTAAAGGAAATAAAATTGGAGGAGTAGGCTTGCGAATTTACAAACTTATGAGTTTAGCATTAGGGACAAAGCTTAGGTGGAGATTATTTAGAGATTAAGAAAAGAATTGGAAAAAAATAGTACTTCAAAAATATATAGGTTCTCTTGATGCAATTTAATTATTTAGAAAAATAACCCCACCCAAAGGATCTTCAACATGGAACTTGATATCAGATAGTTTACAATTAATAAAGAAACATATTAGATGGTTAGTCAATAAGGGAAATTATGCAAATTTTTGACCTGATGCTTGGTTGAAGCCTTATCCTCTTATCTTTGATTCAAAATGGTAACCATTGGCTCAAGCATACCTAGCTTGTAAAGATCCAAAGGTCAAAGACTATATAATATGAGCAACAACTCTAGATCATAAATCTCATATAATAAGATGGTTGAAGAAGAGAAACTCAAACAAATTATAGATAAAATTCAAAAGATGCTTCAAGAGGTTTATTTACTAATTTTTACATGAAAGGATGAGTTGGTTTAGAATCTATTAAAGGATGGTGGATACTCGGTCACGATCAAATTGGGATATGAGGATTTAGAGCAATCAAAATTTTCTACTCCCAAAAATTTTCCTTGGAAGAATATTTGGTCATTAGAGGCTCTTACTAAGGCCTCAACATTCCTTTGGTTAGTAGTTCAAAGTAAGATTCTTATAGAAAAGAGTCTACAAAGAAGAGGATTAGATGGGCCTTTTTGATGTGCCTTGTGTGAGATGTTCCTTTGCTCACATAGTATGGAGTTACTTTTTTAAAAATATGCAAATATATTAGGTATCTCCATCAATATTGAAAGAGTTGATAAAATGTTGGATTAATTATTTCAAAGTTGATTATATATTCTATGGAGAATTGGCCTTGCCATTGTTTGTTGAAATTTATGGCTTGAAAGGAATTATAGAATTTTTAAAAATAATTCTTAAAATAATACCCAAGTTTGGAATTATATCATTGCCCCTCTTGCAAAATATCTACAAATATGGTGCTCATCATGGGAAGTCGCAAGTGCAGAAAAGAGGTGGTAAAATTTTGGTTACAATATTTGAACATATATGAAATAGTCATCTGCGATAATAGAATTAAAACAAAGGATCTACTTTAGTCTAGGGTAAAGTAGAAATGTTTAAAATTTGGTTTTATTAAAATTAATTTTGATGGTGCTTCTAAAAGAAATTCAAGAAAAGCTAGTGGAGGTTGTGTTTTTAGAAATAATGAAGGCAAAATTCTCCTCACTTATTCATTATCATATGGAACTTCAAGTAACAACTATGCAAAGGCTAGGGTACTTCTTATAGGGATTAAAACTACAACAGAAAAATGATGGGAATATATTTCAATTGAGGGGGATTCACAAATTATCATCAATGTTATAAACAAAAATTGAAGAGCGCTTTTAAAAATGAGGCTTTACAGATAATCTGAGATATATCAAATGTTAGGATCCTATCCTAACGCCCTTTTGTAATTCTAATTTACTTATGTAATGACCCACTCCCAACGTGGGGGATCCCATTATAATGTTATTTTGTAATACTTTGAAATGTATGTGGCAAGTAAGGTGCCTAGCCAAGTGGCGCCATCTCATGTAACCGTTTTTATCAATATTGTAACCGATGTTTGGTAGAAGATTTTAGCTCGACTGGAATTTTGCATGTAAGCCAACTCTTGAGCCTTTAGGTAGGGTTGCATGAAGTTTTTCTTTAAAATATATGAAGCCATGTAAGAATTCATATTTTTGCAAGCTAATGAAATATTAAAGGAGGTTGCCCCCTCGAAGAGGCCCACGATTCTATGTTATTGTGAGATTGTTCCATTTCTAAATTTATTTTATGCATAGTGTTATTGAGTTATTTGATGTATTTGAGTTATTTTTCAGTATTTACTGTGAGTGTGCTTTATTTTAATAGTGAGATCCTAACAAGTTGTATCAGAGCGCTTTCCAAGGTCGAGTTCTACTGCAACTGAGATGATTTTTGCCACCATTCCGCCTGTTAGGTATAATTTTCTGTGTTTTTCATTTATGTTTTTCCCTTTATTAAAAAAAATATCCAAAAGAATACAGTCTATTTTTTTTGGTCAAAAAACCAAAAAACACAAAAAAATATAGTTTCTTTTTCAGTAGTTGTGTAGGTTAGAAACCCTGTGTTGGGGGTTTTAAAATATCGCGAAGGAGTTACCATTATTGGCTAAGCTAAATAGCCCGTAAAGCGTCTAGTGAAGTGAGGGGCAATCAAGCACCAATACCCAGGCCTTAGACAATACTTGTGCACGGACTTCAGCTCCCACGCATATTTGAGTGTATCGAGAGACAATCTAGGCTTCAACAAAATTTTATCCATTAGGAAGCTTTTCGACCTTGTATTATCCATAGTCCATGGGACACAACATCTTGGATGATCACCCTCTCGTACTATTAGAGAGGCAGATAGTGTGCTCAAGGGTATGTGTGGAATCCTCCTTGGATAGTGGCCTAAAATATTGGTCCGAGCACTATTGTTCGTCACTGTGGTATAACAGAGGGCCTATGGGTATTGCATACTCTTTTACTTAGCGTACCCTTGTTCTAAAAACAACTTCCACCTGTAAATCAACACCATCTCTATTCTGCTAACTTGCATTCACAACCCCAAAAGTGAGCATATGGAGAAGGTATTCCTTATCACAGAAAACAAACTTGCATGCACCAACAGTCAAGATAGATTTTGCAAGTGTCTACAACAGCCCGTGGTCAGAGATAGAATAGTTGGGACAGTGACAGTAACAGTCTGGTCAGTAATAGTGATAGTCAGGTTTACAGTAATAGCCCTCTGTAACAGTAAATAATTATAGAATTCCAGTGTCAAAAATAAAATTGTCAGTGTCAAAGAATCCCCAGGGTCAATGACAAGAACCATGTCAGAAACCGTAGTACAGGTGATAGGGAAGAGATAGGATAGTGACAGGTTGGTCAGGGGGTAAACTATATAGGTCAGAGATAGTTGATCCTAGACCCCAACTTTTGAATCGTAACTCCAAATCAAAAATTGAGAACACCAGTAGACTCGTCAACACAGCAGTATAAAAAAGTTTGGGGTGCCCAAATTCAGTGTTGTGGGGTATAGCTCATTACGACTATTTTTTCGAGCTAATCATTTTGATATACCACACCCAAGCACTTTTTTGGATGCCTTACTAAAAATAGTAACTCATGAAACCACATATCTATTTTTAGTAACTTAGTAAAAGAGGGCCCACAATGGCGAGCAACACTCGTGGACAACATAAGGAGTTAGAACTTACCACCATACTGGCCAACATGCAAAAATCCCTTGACTACTTTACCACTACAAACACCATCATTAGAGAAGATATTCGAGAGCTTCAAACGGATCATGATACCTCTAGAATATGCTTAGAAAAATAACTTATAGAGGTGGAGATCCAATTGCAGGGTACTCTCACATTTGAACACCAAGCTAAAAACTCTGAACCAGGTTGAAGAAGGGAAACAGAAGATCGAAGAAGGGAAAAAAAAGACACTCACTATGATCATGATCCGACCTTCAAAATACCTAAATTATATTTCCTTAAGTTCAATGGAAAGGATGTCTATGGGTGGTGTTGTGGCTGATCCACAACGTACCCCAAAATTGGGGACCCACATTTTTTGCATGTGTTCCAAGAAGACTGAAGTGGCCCCTAGGCTAAAGATCAAGGAAAAAAGCAAAATACCACAAGGAGAAAAAGTGTCGCGATATTGTGACATGTTGCACCATCGCGGACAAAAAAGAAAAAGTGTCACGATATTGCGACATGTTGCACCATCGCGGCCCAAAGGAAAAGGTGTCGCGATATCGCGACATGTTGCACCATCGCGGCCCAAAAAAGAAAAAGTGTCGCGATATCGCGACATGTTGCACCATCGCAGCCCAAAAGGAAAAAGTGTCGCGATATCGCGACATGTTGCACCATCGCAGCCAATATAGAAAAAGTGTCGCGATATCGCGACATGTTGCACCATCGCGGCCCAAAAGGAAAAAGTGTCGCGATATTGCGACATGTTGCATTTTCGCGATTCAAAGCAAAGAGAAAGAGCTAGAAAGAAAAGTGTCGCGATATCGCGACATGTTGCATTTTCGCGACCGTACAAGACAAGAAAGAACAAGAAAAGAAAAGTGTCGCGATATCGCGACATGTTGCATTTTCGCGATCAAAAGAGAAAGGTGTCGCGATATCGCGACATGTTGCATTTTCGCGATTCAAAAGCAAAGAAGACAGAAAGGGCCGAAAGTGTCATGATATCGTGACATGTTGCGTTTTCGCGATTCAAAAGCAACAAAAGAAGGAAGGGGCCAAAAGTGTCACGATATCGCGACATGTTACATTTTCATGGATAAAAGCAACAGAAGACGGAAGGGGACGAAAGTGTCGCGATATCGCGACATGTTACATTTTTGCGATTCAAAAGGGGCAGCCAAGCTGAGAAACAAGAAGTGTCGCGATATCGCGACATGTTCAAGTTTCGCCAAGGTAACGGACCTGCATAGTGACGTGGACATAAGGACAAAATCTAATGAATAAGACAAAGCATTACAGATCATTCAATATGATCGTTACACACGGAGGGAAACGAACGCAAGCCAATGAGGAGAAAATGTAGTGAAGGGCCACAAAATGGAAACCAAAGCACACGTAGTCAAGGAAGGTGAAACAAGTAGCCACCAAAAAATGAAACGAACCGTCGTGGAAGGAGAAGCAATTTGTTCAAAAGTTTAAATACGCCATTCAAAGAGGCCGAGGGGTTGGAAACCGCTGCGAGCAGAGTTGCAGAGCTGAAGGTGATAGGCCATTCTGGGCCTACTTTTGGAGCGTTTTCCTCCACTTTTGTTCGGTTTTGTTAAAACTGGAAACATTCTGTTCTTGTAAACTGATACATTATCTTTAATACAGAATTACAGAGAGTTGCATCTCATTGACAAGAAAGAAGGAGTTATTTTCTGCATGCTAGATTTAATGTTCATTTTTCCCCCTTTTAGATTTTTAGGCTTATAGGTGAAGTTTAATGCAAGTTTTCTTGGTTGCTTCATGCGAATGTCTAAATCTGAAAATCATAGTTAAAACCCTAGAAACCAGCACTTAGCTTATCTGGATTGTGCATGTTTGCAGGTTCAATAGGTTAGGTTGTATGCAGAAAACCTCATATCTTCGGTTTTGTCGAATAGGATTGCCGCATTCTGAATGTATTTTAGTTCCATTCTCTTTGCATTTTATTTTCACTTCTTTATTTTTTTGCATTTTTATTTCACAGGAAATTTAATTTTATTTTAATTACAATCATTCAAATAAACAATTGAAAATCTACCAAAGTCTGAAAACAAAATAGTTTTATCATTAATATTGATTCACATCGAATTCATTCGGATCAAACGAACAATCATTGAAGTGTCAAATAAAATAAACCAGCTGTGCCCCTTGTTTACAGTTACTTGCAATCACTAAGGTATTCCAAGCATTCAAATTGAACAATATTATTTGTGCAAAATGCTAACATA
Source organism: Wollemia nobilis (assembly GCA_028583015.1). Taxonomy (NCBI): domain Eukaryota; kingdom Viridiplantae; phylum Streptophyta; class Pinopsida; order Araucariales; family Araucariaceae; genus Wollemia; species Wollemia nobilis. The sequence continues at coordinate 2,429,243 of JAQPPZ010016676.1, forward strand.
GCGGAGACCTTGGAGAAGTTACTTGTTTAATTTCTTTGCAAGAGGGGATTTGGAGCCTCAAATCCTATTGGAGAGTGTGTTTTCACAATCGGGTGAAAACACCACTCAACAGATTGGCGCTAGAAGGAGGGCATGAATCGGTTTATTTCATTGTCCTAACACTTTTTGATTGTTCATACAGGAATAAGATGTTTGGAATAAGGTGTTTTGATTTTGCATTGTTTTAGAATATTGCTTTGTCATGGTTCCTTCTTTCATTCATGACTAACAAATTGGTTTTGAAATTATTCTTTGAGTTTCATTAATGGCTACAACTGCAGGAACGTGGTATGGGATACATGCTAATCCTTTGAACATTAGTGGAGATTTTCATGATTTACCCAAGAACGTAGAAAAACATTTGCCCAAATTTAAGCACAATGGTCCAACATCAGCCGAGGAACATATTCAAGCCTATGTGGATATCCTAGTTAGATGGAATGTCGAACATGAGGATGTGGCATGTAGAATGTTTCCTGGAACCCTCAATGAGGTGGCATATGATTGGTACATCAATTTACCCACTGGTTCTATTACATCTTGGACGCAATTGAAAGATGAATTTATCAATCAATTTAGGTTGTTCATTGATCCTCTCACGATATTTCAACAATTTGCTTCTTGCAAAAGAGAACCTAATGAGCCAGTGAGAAATTTCAACTTGAGGTTTCGAAAGCTTTATGCGAGATTAATTTCTCCCTATACTATTGAGGAAAGTGGTGCTCTTCAAATATATTTTCGAGCATTAGATCCATTATTTGCCATGTTTGTTAGGATGAATCCCTTGGTTACTGATCTTGCATCGGCCTACACAGAAGCTATGATTGTAGATCAACAATTGAGGCCGCAAGGTTATGGAATGGAGCAATCAACTATGGTAGGACAACTAGGGGCTTGCAATCAAACCTCGATGGTAAATCAAGCATGGGCACAACAAAATTTGATATTAAATGTTTTTCCCTACAATCAACTTTATCCTACCATGCCGACTTATGCTCCCACTTGTGCTTATACAAGTACTTCCATCCATCCAACTATGCCTCAATTAGAGAATCATGTGGCCACTCATGGAAATATCGCAACAAATGTTCAAGCATTGTCCATGGATATCAATCCAACTAATACTACTACTTCTACCACTCAACCCAAAGAGTTCGTATCGAAAGTAAAAGAGCAACAGAAAGTGGTTAAGAAGGTATGTAGGCATGTTCCACCACAAAAACGAGCACATCAATGTATGCATCCAAATCATCCTAGGAAGAAAATTCATAATGCCGATCTTAATGATATTTCATGTTATGCTTCTTCAAATGATACAAGAAATTTTGAGGTGACTCATGTTGAAGTGAATACCTATTCGAAATGTCTTGAAGAGCATGAAGATTTTGGAGAAGAAATTTTATGGATGGGTAACAAGAAGTTGGAATCAAATAATCACCATCTTGTTTTGGAAAATAAATATCCGAATCATTACCAAAAAGGAGGATTTGGATGAACAAACTTATGTGGATATGATTTGGGAGATGTACTTGCAAAGGATTGGAGCAACTATATGACACGAAATTCAAAATCGATCCCATTATAGAAGCTCCTAAGTCATCACAAGTGGCTGAAAATGAATTTGAAATAAAATCAACAAATGAAGTTGAAGACATAATCGAATTTCACCACTTGTTCTCGAAAGACACTTTGGATGATGCTCTCGAAAGTGATGACCAAGAGGATCCACACCTTCCAAATTGTGATAAAATTGAATCATGGGTTACAAATTTGGATTATGATAGCTTTACCAATTTGAATTCAAGAAATAACCCACTTTTGGAAATAACGGGACCATCTAAGGAAGGTGAAGATGAATTGGATGAGAAACAAGTTGATGAATCAGACAATGAAGAAGAAATACTTGAACGTCACAACTTGAACTTGGAAGATGATTACTATGATTCATGGAAGAAATGGGAAGAATATTATCAATCTGAATCTTCTAACAAACTTGTTGTGTCAATTAATATGCAGGATAACTCAATTGCTTCCTCACATGAGGATACTATAAATCCTGTACAATTTGAGAAAGTTTTGGAAGAGGAATTCGAATCTCATCAAATTTTGGAACATGATAAGGATTCTACAACCATGAATCAAGAAAGAGAGTCACTTGCTTTAGATTCCTTTGAAGGAAAAGAAGTTGAAAATCTTGATCCACTTACTTGTGCTACAACGATTATGCCATTTCAAAATGAGAAAATTACAAAACCTAAATCATTTGGGTTTGATATCATTGATGATCCAATTGAAAATCCCACGTTACCCAAAACAACCCAAGTGATTGATCATGGAAATATGTTAGTTAACCCACCCCTAGATAGACAAGACTTATGGTTTGAAAGGGATGGACATGTGTTCAATTGGGTACCTAAGTTTGGTGCCTTTGATAAACAAATCATGGAGAAAGAACAAGTGCTACAGGATGATGAATGTCATGAGAGAAAAGAGGAATTTTCAAAGCCTCTTCAAGTAAGGTCAAATGAAAGCGTGCCAAAGGTAAAATCTCACCGTTTTGGTTTCACCATGCAAAATTCGAATGAAGGTTTGCCTAATGAATGGTTTGATCCAAATATTATTAATGTTATGGCTTTATTGAATGAAAATGAAAGCTTATTTCTACAGCATGAATCAAAGTGCGGAATGAACATCTTAAAGAATAGACATAAAATAATTGAACATCAATCATTGTCTAATCAATTTGAAAACTTGAAGCTCCACCATAGGATTATTAATGAAACTAAATCAAATTGGTATGGTGAGAGGGGCAAGTGGAGGTTTGTTTCTTTGTTTGGTTTGATCTTGTTTTTGATGGATTCCTGCAAAACTTGGTATGCGTATCACGTCATATATCTTTTAAAGAATTCTAATCAGGTTTGGGATCCGGGAAAATGATAATCCAAACTTTTTGTACATTTGTATATACTTTTGGTTTTTGTGTTTTGGTTTCGGGATGGATCTCATTTTTGTTTTAAGTTTTGTGTGTTGGTCCTTATGAATGTTGACTAAGACTTGGAGAATATGAAACATCGAAATTGTATTGCAGAAAGCTCTGCGAATATTGCAAACACATTAAAGAATATCGTTTGGAACTTGTGATGCATGAAGTTGTCAATTTTTCACATTATGGTAAAGTAGGTGATATATACTCCATCCGCATTTCAAAAGGAGCAATGCATTCATATCTCATGTTACATTCCACATTGCATATACATTTCATCTCAATTGCATCTTCATTTCATGTACAATCATTGAAAAGGTGTCGAATCCTCTTAGGGTTATTACATAACATATATTAAAAGGATCCTAAGGTTGGGAACTGATGCCCGAACTATCTTGAACCAAGCACGTTCTACGCATATTAAAGAGAATCTTGAGCAAAATGGTCAAAACCATACTTGGAAGAAAAGGTGAGGCAAAAGGAATATTTCGTGTCTGTCCTATCATGCAACATAATCCTTAAAACAGTGGTTTTTACCACTCCCATAATGCTTAAAGCCTAAAATCATAGTAGTAAGGATAGGGTTAAATCCTCATCGAACTTAGGTTGAGGATCCAATTCCCCAAAGCTCTGATTTGACCTTCATGGAGTAGTAAGGATAGGGTCTAATTCTCATCTCGCTTAGGTTGAGAATCCGATTCCCCAAAGCTTCTATTTTGCCCATTCAAGAACTTGAAATTCCAAAGAAAATATTTTTTCATTTCTTTATTAATATTGGATTGAAAGGATCGTACTACATGTCCCTTGCAAGGATGGGTAGTCATCCCCAAGGTCCAAGAAATCAAAAGTAGAACCAAATCATGGATTATGGGGTTAATCTCCACCGGGGCTATAGACGCCTGGTTGGCAGTGGAGTATGCTCATGCGTGGCAACATGTCTTGTCTAAAAGCAAGACCACTGATCGCTCAAACGGACAGAGCTAGCTTGACAGTTTCATCCATAACGAGGTTAAATCATTTTGTTCAAGATGAGGTAATGAACTCCGGATCAGAGTAGTAAGGATAGGGTTAAATTCCCATCTCGCTTAGGTTGGGAATCCTATTCCCCAAAGCTCTGATTTCACTTACACTTGCACATGGGTTCAAGATGGTAGTGACACATAACCAACTTTGGGATCTAATAAATTAATTCAGTATACATATATTTGGTCCTAAGAGGGTTTGACAGTTTTTGATATGTTTGTTCATGATACTAGAAGGTTTGAGCCTTTGCAAAGTAGGTTGTTATATCTCTAGCATCTTCATCATACATCAAATCCTGCACAAATCATTCATAGCCTTGCATACAAATCATAAGTGAAATTGACAATGGAATGTTGATCAATTTCAAACGATAGGGAATGAAGCACATTGCACACACCGAGCTGATGCTTAATAATTCTAATGTTTCATGTATTTCTCGTCTAGTTTCATTCTTGGGATATTTTTTGACGCTTGTATTTGAGTCTGTGTTTTCAGGTTGAGTTCTCATCGAAATGCTCAAGAGCATTTCCCAGAAGAGTCGCCATTTGTTGTGGCTGATCCACAACGTACCCCAAAATTGGGGACCCACATTTTTTGCATGTGTTCCAAGAAGACCGAAGTGGCCCATAGGCTAAAGAGAAAAAAGCAAAATACCACAAGGAGAAAAAGTGTCGCGATATCGCGACATGTTGCACCATCGCGGCCAAAAAAGAAAAAGTGTCGCGATATCGCGACATGTTGCACCATCGCGGCCCAAAAGGAAAAAGTGTCGCGATATCGCGACATGTTGCACCATCGAAAAGTGTCGCGATATCGCGACATGTTGCACCATCGCGGCCAAAAAGGAAAAAGTGTCGCGATATCGCAACATGTTGCACCGTCGCGGCCAATATAGAAAAAGTGTCATGATATCGCGACATGTTGCACCATCGCGACCCAAAAGGAAAAAGTGTCGCGATATCGCGACATGTTGCATTTTCGCGATTCAAAGCAAAGAGAAAGACCTAGAAAAGAAAAGTGTCGCGATATTGCGACATGTTGCATTTTCGCGACCGTACAAGACAAGAAAGAGCAAGAAAAGAAAAGTGTCGCGATATCGCGACATGTTGCATTTTGTGACCGTACAGGAAGAAGTGTCGCGATATCGCGACATGTTGCATTTTCGCGATTCAAAAGCAACAGAAGACAGAAAGGGCCGAAAGTGTCGCGATATCGCGACATGTTGCATTTTCGCGATTCAAAAGCAACAAAAGACGAAAGGGGCCAAAAGTGTCGCGATATCGCGACATGTTACATTTTCGCGGCTCAAAAGCAACAGAAGACAGAAGGGACGAAAGTGTCGCGATATCGCGACATGTTACATTTTCACGATTCAAAAGGGGCAGCCAAGTTGAGGAACAAGAAGTGTCGCGATATCGCGACATGTTCCAGTTTCGCCAAGGTAACGGACCTGCATAGTGACATGGACATAAGGACAAAATCTAATGAATAAGACAAAGCGTTACATGATCATTCAAGATGACCGTTACACATGGAGGGAAACGAACGCAAGGCAATGAGGAGAAAATGCAGCAAAGGGCCACAAAATGGAAACCAAAGCACACATAGTCAAGGAAGGTGAAACGAGTAGCCACCGAAAAACGAAACGAACCGTCGTGGAAGGAGAAGCAATTTGTTCAGAAGTTTAAATACGCCATTCAAAGAGGCCAGAGGGGTTGGAAACCGTTGCGAGCAGAGTTGCAGAGCTGAAGGTGATAGGCCATTCTGGGCCTACTTTTGGAGTGTTTTCCTCCACTTTTGTTCGGTTTTGTTAAAACTGGAAACATTCTGTTCTTGTAAACTGATACATTATCTTTAATACAGAATTACAGAGAGTTGCATCTCATTGACAAGAAAGAAGGAGTTATTTTCTGCATGCTAGATTTAATGTTCATTTTTCCCCCTTTTAGATTTTTAGGCTTATAGGTGAAGTTTAATGCAAGTTTTCTTGGTTGCTTCATGCGAATGTCTAAATCTGAAAATCACTTTTAAAACCCCAGAAACCAGCACTTAGCTTATCTGGATTGTGCATGTTTGCAGGTTCAATAGGTTAGGTTGTATGCAGAAAACCTCATATCTTCGGTTTTGTCGAATAGGATTGCCGCATTCTGAATGTATTTTAGTTCCATTCTCTTTGCATTTTATTTTCACTTCTTTATTTTTTTGCATTTTTATTTCACAGGAAATTTAATTTTATTTTAATTACAGTCATTCAAATAAACAATTGAAAATCTACCAAAGTCTAAAAACAAAATAGTTTTATCATTAATATTGATTCACATCGAATTCATTCGGATCAAACGAACAATCATTGAAGTGTCAAATAAAATAAACCAATTGTGCCCCTTGTTTACAGTTACTTGCAATCACTAAGGTATTCCAAGCATTCAAATTGAACAATATTATTTGTGCAAAATGCTAACATAGCGGAGACCTTGGAGAAGTTACTTGTTTAATTTCTTTGCAAGAGGGGATTTGGAGCCTCAAATCCTATTGGAGAGTGTGTTTTCACAATCGGGTGAAAACTCAACTCAACATATTGGCGCTAGAAGGAGGGCTGAATCGGTTTATTTCATTGTCCTAACGTTTTTTGATTGTTCATACAGGAATAACATGTTTTGAATAAGGCGTTTGATTTTGCATTGTTTTATAATACTGCTTTATCATGATTCCTTCTTTCATTCATGACTAACAAATTGGTTTTGAAATTATTCTTTGAGTTTCATTAATGGCTACAACTGCAGGAACGTGGTATGGGATACATGCTAATACTTTGAACATTAGTAGAGATTCTCATGATTTACCCAAGAACGTAGAAAAGCATTTGCTCAAATTTAAGCACAATGGTCCAACATCAGGCGAGGAACATATTCAAGCCTAGTGGATATCCTAGTTAGATGGAATGTCGAACATGAGGATGCGACATGTAGAATATTTCCTGGAACCCTATATGAGGTGGCATATGATTGGTACATCAATTTACCTGCTGGTTCTATTACATCTTGGATGCAATTGAAATATGATTTTATTGATCAATTTAGGTTGTTCATTGATCCTCTCACGATATTTCAACAATTTGTTTCTTGCAAAAGAGAACCTAATGAACCAGTGAGAAATTTCAACTTGAGGTTTCGAAAGCTTTATGCGAGATTAATTTCTCCCTATACTATTGAGGAAAGTGGTGCTCTTCAAATATATTTTCGAGCATTAGATCCATTATTTGCCATATTTGTTAGGATGAATCACTTGGTTACTGATCTTGCATCGGCCTACACAGAAGCTATGATTGTAGATCAACAATTGAGGCTGCAAGGTTATGGAATGGAGCAATCAACTATGGTAGGACAACTAGGGGCTTGCAATCAAACCTCGATGGTAAATCAAGCATGGGCACAACAAAATTCGATATTAAATGTTTTCCCTACAATCAACTTTATCCTACCATGTCGACTTATGCTCCCACTTGTGCTTATACAGGTACTTCCATCCATCCAACTATTCCTCAATTAGAGAATCATGTGGCCACTCATGGAAATATCGCAACAAATGTTCAAGCATTGTCCGTGGAGATTAATCCAACTAATACTACTACTTCTACCACTCAACCCAAAGAGTTCATATCGAAAGTAAAAGAGCAACAGAAAGTGGTTAAGAAGGTATGTAGGCATGTTCCACCGCAAAAACGAGCACATCAATGTATGCATCCAAATCATCCTAGGAAGAAAGTTCATAATGCCGATCTTAATGGTGTTTCCTGTTATGCTTCTTCAAGCGTTACAAGAGATTTTGAGGTGACTCATGTTGAAGTGAATACCTATTCGAAATGTCTTGAAGAGCATGAATATTTTGGAGAAGAAATTTTATGGATGGGTAACAAGAAGTTGGAATCAAATAATCACCATCTTGTTTTGGAAAATAAATATCCAGAATCATTACCTAAAAAGGAGGATTTGGATGAACAAACTTATGTGGATATGATTTGGGCAGATGTACTTGCAAAGGATTGGAGCAACTATATGACACGAAATTCAAAAATCGATCCCATTATAGAAGCTCCTAAGTCATCACAAGTGGCTGAAAATGAATTTGAAATAAAATCAACAAATGAAGTTGAAGACATAATCGAATTTCACCACTTGTTCTCGAAAGACACTTTGGATGATGCACTCGAAAGTGATGACCAAGAGGATCCACACCTTCCAAATTGTGATAAAATTGAATCATGGGTTACAAATTTGGATTATGATAGCTTTACCAATTTGAATTCAAGAAATAACCCACTTTTGGAAATAACGGGATCATCTAAGGAAGGTGAAGATGAATTGGATAATTTGAAAACTTCAAGCTCCACCATAGGATTATTAATGAAACTAAATCAAATTGGTATGGTGAGAGGGGCAAGTGGAGGTTTGTTTTTTTGTTTGGTTTGATCTTGTTTTTGATGGATTCCTGCAAAACTTGGTATGCGTATCACGTCATATATCTTTTAAAGAATTCTAATCAGGTTTGGGATCCGAGAAAATGATAATCCAAACTTTTTGTACATTTGTATATACTTTTGGTTTTCGTGTTTTGGTTTCGGGATGGATTTCATTTTGGTTTTAAGTTTTGTGTGTTGGTCCTTATGAATGTTGATTGGGACTTGGAAAATATGAAACATCGGAATTGTATTGCAGAAAGCTCCACGAATATCGCAAATACATTAAAGAATATCGTTTGGAACTTGTGATGCATGAAGTTGTCAGTTTTTCACATTATGGTAAAGTAGGTGATATATACTACATCCACATTTCAAAAGGAGCAATGCATTCATATCTCATATTACATTCCGCATTGCATATACATTTCATCTCAGTTGCATCTTCATTTCATGTGCAATCATTGAAAAGGTGTCGAATCCTCTTAAGGTTATTACATAACATATATTAAAAGGATCCTAAGGTTGGGAACTGATGCCCAAACTATCTTGAACCAAGCACGTTCTACGCATATTAAAGAGAATCTGGAGCAAAATGGTCAAAACCATACTTGGAAGAAACGGTGAGGCAAAAGGAATATTTCGTGTCTGTCCCATCATGCAACATAATCCTTAAACAGTGGTTTTTACCACTCCCATAATGCTTAAAGCCTAAAATCAGAGTAGTAAGGATAGGGTTAAATCCTCAGCTCACTTAGGTTGAGGATCCAATTCACCAAAGCTTTGATTTGACCTTCATGGAGTAGTAAGGATAGGGTCTAATTCTCATCTCGCTTAGGTTGAGAATCCGATTCCCCAAAGCTTCTATTTTGCCCATTCAAGAACTTGAAATTCCAAAGAAAATATTTTTCATTTCTTTACTAATATTGGATTGAAAGGACCGTACTACATGTCCCTTGCAAGGATGGGTAGTCATCCCCAAGGTCCAAGAAATCAAAGTAGAACCAAATCCTGGATTATGGGGTTAATCTCCATCAGGGCTATAGACGCCTGGCTGGCAGTGGAGTATGCTCATGCGTGGCAACATGTCTTGTCTAAAAACAAGAGCACTGACTACTCAAATGGACAGAGCTAGCTTGACAGCTTTCATCCATAACGAGTTAAATCATTTTGTTCAAGATGAGGTAATGAACTCCGGATCGAATAGTAAGGATAGGGTTAAATTACCATCTCGCTTAGGTTGGAAATCCTATTCCCCAAAGCTCTGATTTCACTTACACTTGCACATGGGTTCAAGATGGTAGTGACACATAACCAACTCTGGGATCTAGTAAATTAATTTAATATACATATATTTGGTCTTAAGAGGGTTTGACAGTTTTAGATATGTTTGTTCATGATACTAGAAGGTTTGAGCCTTTGCAAAGCAGGTTGTTATATCTCTAGCATCTTCATCATACATCAAATCCTGCACAAATCATTCATAGCCTTGCATACGAATCATAAGTGAAATTGACAATGGAATGTTGATCAAGTTCAAATGATAGGGAATGAAACACATTGCACACACCGAGCTGATGCTTAATAATTCTAACGTTTCATGTATTTCTCGTCTAGTTTCATTCTTGGGATATTTTCTGACGCTTGTATTCGAGTCTGTGTTTTCAGGTTGAGTTCTCACCGAAATGCTCAGGAGCATTTCCCAGCAGAGTCTCCATTTGTTGTGGCTGATCCACAACGTACCCCAAAATTGGGGACCCACCTTTTTTGCATGTGTTCCAAGAATACTGAAGTGGCCCATAGGCTAAAGATCAAGGAAAAAAGCAAAATACCACAAGGAGAAAAAGTGTCGCGATATCGCGACATGTTGCACCATCGTGGCCAAAAAAGAAAAAGTGTTGTGATATCGCGACATGTTGCACCATCGCGGCCCAAAAGGAAAAAGTGTCGCGATATCGCGACATGTTGCACCATCGCGGCCAAAAAAAGGAAAAAGTGTCGCGATATCGCGACATGTTGCACCATCGCGGACCAAAAGGAAAAAGTGTCGCGATATCGCGACATGTTGCACCGTCGCGGCAAAAATAGAAAAAAAGTCACGATATCGCGACATGTTGCACCATCGCGGCCCACAAGGAAAAAGTGTCGCGATATCGTGACATGTTGCACTTTCGCGATTCAAAGCAAAGAGAAAGAGCTAAAAAGAAAAGTGTCGCGATATTGCGACATGTTGCATTTTCACGACCGTACAAGACAAGAAAGAACAAGAAAAGAAAAGTGTCGCGATATCGCGACATGTTGCATATTTGTGACCGTACAGGAAGAAGTGTCGCGATATCGTGACATGTTGCATTTTCACGATTCAAAAGCAATAGAAGACAGAAAGGGCCGAAAGTGTCACGATATCGCGACATGTTGCGTTTTCGTGATTCAAAAGCAACAAAAGACGGAAGGGGCCAAAAGTGTCACGATATCACGACATGTTACATTTTCTCGGCTAAAAGCAACAAAAGACAGAAGGGGCCGAAAGTGTCACGATATTGCGACATGTTACATTTTCGTGATTCAAAAGGGGCAGCCAAGCTAAGGAACAAGAAGTGTCGCGATATCGCGACATGTTCCAGTTTCGCCAAGGTAACGGACCTGCATAGTGACATGGACATAAGGACAAATCTAATGAATAAGACAAAGCGTTACATGATCATTCAAGATGACCGTTACACACGGAGGGAAACGAATGCAAGCCAATGAGGAGAAAATGCAGCGAAGGGCCACAAAATGGAAACCAAAGCACACACAGTCAAGGAAGGTGAAACGAGTAGCCACCGAAAAATGAAACAAACCGTCGTGGAAGGAGAAGCAATTTGTTCAAAATTTTAAATATGCCATTCAAAGAGGCCAGAGGGGTCGAAAACCATTGCGGGCAGAGTTGCAGATCTGAAGGTGATAGGCCATTCTGGGCCTACTTTTGGAGCGTTTTCCTCCACTTTTGTCTGGTTTTGTTAAAACTGGAAACATTCTGTTCTTGTAAACTGATACATTATCTTTAATACAGAATTACAGAGAGTTGCATCTCATTAAAAAGAAAGGAGTTATTTTCTGCATGCTAAATTTAATGTTCATTTTTCCCCCTTTCAGATTTTTAGGCTTATAGGTGAAGTTTAATGCAAGTTTTCTTGGTTGCTTCATGCGAATGTCTAAATCTGAAAATCACAGTTAAAACCCTAGAAACCAGCACTTAGCTTATCTGGATTGTGCATGTTTGCAGGTTAAATAGGTTAGGTTGTATGTAGAAAACCTCATATCTTCGATTTTGTCGAATAGGATTGCCGCATTCTGAATGTATTTTAGTTCCATTCTCTTTGCATTTTATTTTCACTTATTTATTTTTTTGCATTTTTATTTCACAGGAAATTTAATTTAATTTTAATTACAGTCATTCAAATAAACAATTGAAAATCTACCAAAGTCTGAAAACAAAATAGTTTTATCATTAATATTGATTCACATCGAATTCATTCAGATCAAACGAAAAATCATTGAAGTGTCAAATAAAATAAACCACATTGTGCCCCTTGTTTACAGTTACTTGCAATCACTAAGGTATTCCAAGCATTCAAATTGAACAATATTATTTGTGCAAAATGCTAACATAGCAGAGACCTTGGAGAAGTTACTTGTTTAATTTCTTTGCAAGAGGGGTTTTGGAGCGTCAAATCCTATTGGAGAGTGTGTTTTCACAATCGGGTGAAAACTCAACTCAACAGGTGGTTATGTCGAGTTGATCAATTCTTTAGACTCCACAATGTCCCTATATATCATTGAGTTCAGATGGCTTCTTTCAACTTAGAATCTGAGGTGTTACATTGGTTCCAATGGCTACGAGCCACTAACCCTGATCTCTCTTGGGAGGACTTTGAGTCCCAACTACTCACCCAATTTGGCCCTAGTGACTATGAAGACTTTACAGGAGCATTGACAAAGTTGAAACAAACCACCATAGTTCACGATTACCAGACACAATTTGAGAAATTTGCCAATAAAACTAAGGTCTTGAATGAAGGGTTTTTTATGAGTTGTTTCGTTAGTGGGTTGAAATATCTCCAGGATGAAGGCAAGATGTTTAAACCCCAAACCATGATGCAGGTTATCGGTTTAGCCCGATTGGCTAAATATAAACTCTCAGCTCAAAGGCGGACACCACGATTTTCTCAAGCTCGACCTCCCTTTCCTCCTCGGTTCTAAAATAATACTAATAATAAACCTCTTGCTCCCAAGCGACTGTTGTACTTAGTATGGCACTGAGAGGGGGGGGTGAATCAGTGTAGCATTCCAAGACATGAATTAACAGCTCTAAAAATTGTAGCAGATAAAATTTATAAACAGATATAATAAGTACCGCAAGAGAACATCACACAACACAGATTTTTAACGAGGTTCACCAAAATGGCTACTCCTCAAAAAGAACGGCTGCTTGGACTCCCATCCAAATCCAGCCTCTTGCAAAGCACCAACTTTACAATTTGTTTACCAGCACCAACTGGAAGGAGCACCCACCCCTTATTTATCTGCATCAACAGAAAGGAGCACCAACCCCTAATTTGCCAGCACCAACTGGACTTCAATTTTGAATAAAAATGTTTGACATATACCTTTGTTATTGCAAGACTCTAACTGGTCTACATCACCTTTGCAATCTCTGCGCACTCTGCTCTCTCTTGCGCAATCACTTCACATAGTCTGCTGCACTGCTACAGCCAAACTTTGCAATCAACTTTTCCCTTCGCGCTCTCTGCACACTCTGCTTTCTCTGCACACGCTTCGCACACTCTGTGTCATTTCACATTCTGCTCTCTGTGCGTATTCACAATCGAACTTCGAACAACTCGACATGACCAGCTCACATTACACACTTCGCTATCATTTTGCCAGCTCTACGCTATCTACGCTTTTACAGCCGCATATCGCACACGATACTCACACACACCGCATATTTTCAAACTCGAAGTAGCCCTCCTTTTATAGTTGAAATTTTAGGAACAAACCCTAAAGAACGTCGACTAAGAAACCCTAGAATTTGTCGGCTCCCAAACCCTAAAATCCATCGACTGTAACCCTAAGAATGTCGACTGCTAAACCCTAGAAATTGTCGACTACAAAACCCTAAAATCCATCGGCCCAAATTTAACTTTGTCGGCCTCAAACGCCTCTGCCACCTTTGTCACCTTCCTGTAGCTTATTTTCATGAAATAATAACAAGTCGCGATATCGCGACACCTTTTGTAGCCGTACGCCTTCTTGTCCTTGCTGTCGTGAAATCGTGACCATTTTGGCCTTTGAAAGCTTTGCCACCGTTCTTGTCATGAAATCGTGACACTTCAAACTTTTGCTGACGTCATCCTCATTCTTGTCGCGAAATCGTGACGCTTTCGGCTTCCAGAGGCTTTTCTTGCACCCTGTCGAAATCGTGACACTTCAAACTTTTTGACGTCATCCTCAGCTTTGTCGTGAAATCACGACGCTTTCGGCTTCCAGAGGCTTTTCTTGCAGCCTGTCGTGAAATCGTGACACTTTCAATTTTGTTGACGTCATCCTCATCTTTGTCACGAAATCGTGACGCTTTCGGCTTCCAGGCTTTCTCCCAAATCGTACACTTTCAATTTTACTCATCCTCATATTTATCAAAATCGACACTTTGACATTACTTGGTAGCGAAATCGCTACATCTTTGTGCCTTGTGCTTTCGACTTGTAGCATAATCGCTACATCTTTGAGTTCTACGCTTTTGACTGGTAGCGAAATCGCTACACCTTCGCGTTGTGCACTTTTGACTTGTAGCGAAATCGCTACACTTTTGAGTTTTGCATTTTTGACTTGTAGCGAAATCGCTACACCTATGCGTCTTGTAGTTTCGACTTGTAGCGAAATCGCTACAACTTTTCACTTAACACTTTCTCCCTGCTTGGCAAAAATTCAACATGTAGCGAAATCGCTACAACTTTTCAACTTAACGCTTTCTTCTTGCTTTGGCCAACGAAATTTCAACATGTAGCAAAATCGCTACAGTTTCTCGACTTAGCTTCTTGGCCTCCAACATGTCATAAAATCATGACAGTTTGCCTTGCGCCTTCTCTCTCCTCATTTTTGTCATGAAATCATGACATTTTCATGCTTCTTCTCTCCTCATTTTTGTCGTGAAATCATGACATTTTTCTATGCCTTCTCTCTCCTCATTTTTGTCATGAAATCGTGACATTTTCGACTGCGCTTTCTCTCTCCTCCGACTTGTCGCGAAATCGCGACAGAAAACATGTCGCGATATCGCGACAGTTTTCTTACTTGTCTTTTTCTTCGAATGTTTGAAACTAGGCCACTTCTTTCTTCCTAAAAACTTGTTGTACATGATCTGACTAACTTTTGAACTTCTATCCTCTGCATCTGAATGACTTCTGAACTGCCTGTCCATTGCATCATTAGATCTAACTGACTGTATTGACAACAATGACAATACTCCTGCAACACCTTGCTCAACACTGAACTCCTATCCATTGTACTTTGGCTGCACCTTGCTGTTCAATAAACTCTTGTCCATTGCATCAATAAATCTGTCTGACTGTGTTGACAACAATGACAATATTATTTCTTTGCACCTTGCTCAACAATCTCCCCCTTTGGAATTGTTGGCAACACATGTGCAATTTTCTTGTAAATCTTCTCCCCCTTTGACAATAATACCAAAGGGCTGCTGCAGACTCCCCCTGAGTCTATGCACAACATTCTTAGACACAAATTATTACAATTAGCAAATATTCCAAGCATGAACAAGAAGAAAAACAAGTACACAAATGCTCCCCCTGAGAATGTGATCCCAAGCTAGTCACTTCTTGGGAATTTTAACCACTCAACCAATCTGCCTTCTCGATAAAATGCACCTCCACTGGTAAACTTTCGGTTATCTACACATCCTGCCCAATCTGCATCTTTAGGATACCATAACCCATACTCCATAGTACCCTTGTAATATTATAGAAGACTCTGTCTCTTTGCTGCACTGACTGGTGGACCTCTTCTTCACTTGAAGAATCCTCACTCCGATCTAACTTCAGCTGTGTTGGATGCCAGAATTTCTATCCATTGAAACTCTGTATTCTGTACTCTGTCACCTTCAATGCTCAGTCAATAGGCTCACTAAGAACCTGCTCAATAGGCTCACACAGAACCTGCTTAACAAGCTCACCAAGGAACTTGCCCAAATCTGCTCTTGCCAAGCTCTCTAAAAACTTGTCCAAAACTTCTCTAGCAATTTGTCCCAGCATTGTCCTCAAAATATTTCCCAAAGACCTTCTTCAAAGGCTCAATCAAACATGCTCAAGTGGTACTCAAGATAAGCTCAACAAAGAATGATAGTCTGAAATTAAATCCACTTCATAGAAGCATACAAAAGATTGTTAGAGACTTAATATCTTCTATTCTCAAATCTCAATCTCAACTCAAATCAAGAAAAGTTTATTTTATGGGACTTGAACAACCACATGCAATCAATCACTTGACTATGCTCAATTATCTTTACTCAACCAATCATCTCTCACACAACCCTAGTCCAAGAATGTATCAACCAACTCTTGTTCAATACTGTACCAACACTGCAGTATTACTGTCAACTCTGTGCATGCATAAAATACTGTACCTCAACACAAATCAGATCCGTTTTTACATTTGCAGCTTTGTCTAAGTTTTCTGCAGTCAACGCTGGTCACCCCTTACTTTCAACTGTGCAAATCTGGAGAAGACATTCTGTCAAACACTTCACGACCAACCATTCATCTCTTTACTCAGCTTTATACTTCTTAACCTCGGATTGGCATTTTATTAACAGTTAAAACGAAAGCGTCTACGAGAATTAAATAATTCCACCAAGGCACCATGAAAGTTCTAACAATATTTACATCAATGAATGGAACAGATACACGCTTCTTTTATCGAAACATAAATACGTAGCTAGAGCAAAAATTCTTCCACTAATCAAATTATCTGAACTGTTACATTTCATGGCTTCGAACAGTTATAGTAAGAACCATCAACAGTACAACAATGACATACAACAATACTAGAAATGGTGGCGACTCTCCATTTAATCTCCAGCCTTCATGGCACTTCCACAAACAACTATATGAACTGAAATAAATTTAAACAACTATAGTGCAACTCCTCCTTACTTCTTGCCTTTCATCCTCAGGTTAACCCAACAAACATATAAGAGCAATAAAATAAAACCTTTTTCAAAATGCTCCCCACGAGGATGTGTTACCGGAGTTGCTTAGTGTCGTAGAAGAGCAGTCTCCTTTAGTTCAAGGAGACACGATTTCCTCTCTTCTTTCTTTCTCCAGACTTTCTTGACCTCGGGCTTGGATTTTTCACCTGCGTCCCTATTTTGCATCATTGCGTGAACTCGAATATCTCTCTGGTGTGGTTGTCTCTTATGCATCCATGATGAATGATTATTTTCCTTTCTTCTATGAACCTGATTTATTCCCTGTCTGTGTTGTGTTCTTTGCGTCTTATGAAATCTACTGTTTTGCCTTAGATTTGATACAGAAGCGCTTGGACAAAACCTTGCTATGTGCCCATGACCATTGCATTGAAAACATTGTACAAAGTGTTCACTCAGATATGCAGATGTATTTCGACCAGCATAACTCTTTGATTTATTATTTAATCCACAATAAGTTGCCTTGTGACCATACTGGTTACATCTGAAACAATAGCCATTAAAAGTGTTAGTATGGAAAAAGTGAGAGTGGTGGAACCTCTTTTGTTGTGGTTGCTTTGCTGTAAATCTCCTTTGATATTTTATTTCTTTTGAAGATACAACTTTAACCTTTTCTTGCTCGGACCCTTCAACAGTGAACTTCTTCTTCTCTGCAGAATTGGAAGATAAAGGTTGTTCAGCTTCATATCCAAGACCATGCTTAACCGTGGAGCTTCTCTGATGACTTATCATTTTATCTAGCAATTCTGTGCTCTTCTCGAATTTAAGATTTGTATTGGCCTCTTCTAGTTGTTTCTTCAATGAAACAATCTCTTCTTCTTGTTTGCGGCAAATAATCTCTTTCTCATTGATCTGCGACATGAGAGTTTCCTCAATCCTTTTAGACTCTTCTACTTGCAGCTTTAGATTACTAACTACTTTGTTAGAATCCTCTTCATGTTTGTTACACACATTGACTTTATCATTCAGTTGTGACTTCAAGTCTTCTTCTATTTTCTTGGCCTTTTGGAATTGTAAGAACAGATTTTCAATCTCATCCCCATATTCTTCCAATTTCTTGGACAGTCTTTTGTTCTTTTTCTTTTCTATACTCAACTCTTCAAGAGCAGAGATCAACTCACCTTCCCAGTCTACTTCAGCATTGAGGTTTTTATTATCTGCTTCAGTGTTCACTCCTTCTGCCTTTTTTGGTTCAATTTCCTCTACCACAGAAACTGAAACTGGCTGAGATGTCTTTTTGAAGGAGGTTCTATTCTTCTTACTTGGAGCTGTAATTTGATCTTCATTCCAATTTGCTTCTGCATTCATTTCTTCTTTATTACATTCCTGTTCTGATTCTATTTCTTCTTCATCTTCACTGCTACTAAACCCATAACACTGACGTTCATTATGCCCGAGTTGATCAAAACATTCTGAACCTTGAGAACTTGCATTATGACCGAGTTGACTCTTGGCCTTTTCTCCATTGTTTGATTCATCTCTTGAATCTACAACAATAATGAATTTATCTTTATTTTCTTTTATGACCCTGTGTGATCTTTTCTTCTTGTGTCTCATGGTTCCATTCTTGCCTTTCTTTGCCATTAGAGTATTAATCCAAGATCAACCCTAGCTGATTTAGCCTTTAAAGGGAACCTGGCTCTGATACCAATTGTTGTACTTAGTATGGCACTGAGAGAGGGGGTGAATCAGTGTAGCATTCCAAGACATGAATTAACAGCTCTAAAAATTATAGCAGATAAAATTTATAAACAGATATAATAAGTACCGCAAGAGAACATCACACAACATAGATTTTTAACGAGGTTCACCAAAATGGCTACTCCTCAAAAAGAATGGCTGCTTGGACTCCCATCCAAATCCAGCCTCTTGCAAAGCACCAACTTTACAATTTGTTTACCAACACCAACTGGAAGGAGCACCCACCCCTTATTTATCTGCATCAACAGAAAGGAGCACCAACCCCTAATTTGCCAGCACCAACTGGACTTCAATTTTGAATAAAAATGTTTGACATATACCTTTGTTATTGCAAGACTCTAACTGGTCTACATCACCTTTGCAATCTCTGCGCACTCTGCTCTCTCTTGCGCAATCACTTCACATAGTCTGTTGCACCGCTATAGCCAAACTTTGCAATCAACTTTTCCCTTCGCGCTCTCTGCACACTCTGCTTTCTCTGCGCACACGCTTCGCACACTCTGTGTCATTTCACATTCTGCTCTCTATGCGTATTCACAATCGAACTTCGAACAACTCGACATGACCAGCTCACATTACACACTTCGCTATCATTTTGCCAGCTCTACGCTATCTACGCTTTTACAACCGCATATCGCACACGATACTCACACACACCGCATATTTTCAAACTCGAAGTAGCCCTCCTTTTATAGAAGAAATTTTAGGAACAAACCCTAAAGAACGTCGACTGAGAAACCCTAGAATTTGTCGGCTCCCAAACCCTAAAATCCATCGACTGTAACCCTAAGAATGTCGGCTGCAAAACCCTAGAAATTGTCAGCTGCAAAACCCTAAAATCCATCGGCCCAGATTTAACTTTGTCGACCTCAAACGCCTCTGCCACCTTTGTCACCTTCCTGTAGCTTATTTCCATGAAATAATAACATGTCATGATATCGCGACACCTTTTGTAGCCGTACGCCTTCTTGTCCTTGTTGTCGTGAAATCGTGACCATTTTGGCCTTTGAAAGCTTTGCCACCGTTCTTGTCACGAAATCGTGACACTTCAAACTTTTGCTGACGTCATCCTCATTCTTGTCGTGAAATCGTGACGCTTTCGGCTTCCAGCGGCTTTTCTTGCACCCTGTCACGAAATCGTGACACTTCAAACTTTTGCTGATGTCATCCTCAGCTTTGTCATGAAATCGCGACGCTTTCGGCTTCCAGAGGCTTTTCTTGCAGCCTGTCATGAAATCGTGACACTTTCAATTTGTTGACGTCATCCTCATCTTTGTCGCGAAATCGTGACGCTTTCGGCTTCCATACATTTCTTGCTTCATGAAATCGCGACACTTTCAATTTTACGCATCCTTTATCTGAAATCCAACTTTCGCTTCCGTACATTACTTGCTTCATGCAGTAGCAAAATCGCTACATCTTTGTGCCTTGTGCTTTCGACTTGTAGCATAATCGCTACATCTTTGAGTTCTGCACTTTTGACTGGTAGCGAAATCGCTACACCTTCGCGTTGTGCACTTTTGACTTGTAGCGAAATCGCTACACTTTTGAGTTCTGCATTTTTGACTTGTAGCAAAATCGCTACACCTATGCGTCTTGCAGTTTCGACTTGTAGCGAAATCGCTACAACTTTTCACTTAACACTTTCTCCCTGCTTCGGCCACGAAAATTCAACATGTAGCGAAATCGCTACAACTTTTCAACTTAACGCTTTCTCCTTGCTTTGGCCAGCGAAATTTCAACATGTAGCGAAATCGCTACAGTTTCTCGACTTAGCTTCTTGGCCTCCAACATGTCGCGAAATCGTGACAGTTTGCCTTGCGCCTTCTCTCTCCTCATTTTTGTCATGAAATCATGACATTTTCACTGCGCCTTCTCTCTCCTCATTTTTGTCATGAAATCATGACATTTTCGACTATGCCTTCTCTCTCCTCATTTTTGTCATGAAATCATGACATTTTCGTTGTGCCTTCTCTCTCCTCCGACTTGTCGTGAAATCGCGACAGAAAACATGTCGCGATATCGCGACAGTTTTCTTACTTGTCTTTTTCTTCGAATTTTTGAAACTAGGCCACTTCTTTCTTCCTGAAAACTTGCTGTACATGATCTGACTAACTTTTGAACTTCTATCCTCTGCATCTGAATGACTTTGAACTGCCTGTCCATTGCATCATTAGATCTAACTGACTGTATTGACAACAATGACAATACTCCTGCAACACCTTGCTCAACACTGAACTCCTATCCATTGTACTTTGGCTGCACCTTGCTGTTCAATAAACTCTTGTCCATTGCATCAATAAATCTGTCTGACTGTGTTGACAACAATGACAATACTGTTTGCTGCACCTTGCTCAACAACGACTGACTATAGATGAAATGGATGTGCATCCCGCCCAAGGGCTATGTTATAATTATGATGAAAAATTTATGAAGGGGCATAGATGTGCAAATAGGAGATTGTTCTTAATAGATGTAGAAGAACTCGATAGCAACGACCATAGTGATGAGGAGAGTGACACAACTGAAGCACCAACTCAACAGGAAGAGGAAACCCAAGAGCCTTAGGCAAAAATTTTAGTCCATGTTCTTGTTGAGATGACCACTCCACAAACCATGAAAGTTGTGGGTTTTTCAAAGGCCAACGCCTTACTATTATTATTGATTCAGGCAGTACACACTTTATTGATCGTCGAGTTGCTAAGCAAGCCAATTTCTATATACACACATGCAATTTATTTGAAGTCATGGTGGAAAATAGAGGTACTTTACCTTGTAAAGGTAAATGTCGCAATGTCAAAATAAATATGCGGCATTATGAATTCAAGTAAGACATGTTTGCCCTCCAATTGGAAGGATGTGACCTTGTGTTAGGAGCTCAATGGTTAGGCACCTTGGGCACTATATCCTGGAACTTTACAGAACTATGGATGCAGTTTTCACAACATGGGCAAACACACACCCTCCATGGTACCAAACCAGGTCCTTCCCAAATTATCAGTTCCAATCATATGGAGGAGTTGAAAAAGTCATCCTGCGGGGTCATTGCACAAATATTTTTAATTCAACCAAACACTTCCACAATAGATCAAATTCCAGTAGATTTGTAACTTGTTATGACCAAGCACAATGGCATTTTTCAGAACGAACTACCCTATCACCTCATCGCTCACATGACCATGCTATTCCACTACTACCATGTAATGTACCACCCAACATCAGACCATATCGATATCCTCATGCTCTCAACTTTGAAATCAAGAATATGGTACAAGAATTGCTCAAATTTGGTGTCATTCAACATAGTACCAACACTTACTCTTTTCCAGTTTTACTAGTTCTCAAGAAAGATGGCTCATGGCAATTGTGTATAGACTACCATGAGCTCAATAAAATTACCATCAAGGATAAATTCCCCATTTTGATAGTGGATGAATTGATGGATGAATTACATGGAGCTATGTACTTCTCCAAGTTAGACCTTTGATGAGGCCTGGATAAGCCTCATTTATAGCATTTTTAAATAGTTAAAACTGCCTAAAACTCTTGTGAATTATCTTATATGCTAGTTAAGTTGATTTAATATGCTGTGTATTAACTGTTTGCATGATTGAAGTGTTAAGGACATTATATTACGATTTTTAATAGTTCTTGTATAGTTTTATGTTATCTTGTCATGCTTAGGTTGATAGAGAACACTTGATAGTCTTATTTTGATGATCATTAAGCATTAGTTTCTCTAAATTCAGCAAATAGTCCAAAGACTTATTACTGTGCAGCAAAAAATTGGTTTTTCCATATAAATTCCAGCCAGCTGCCAATGAATGGCAAGGCATGGAATTCACATCCAAGAAATAATGAAGACTATTGCAATCTGATCCTAAGGTCTAATACACCTGAGAAATGCAGCCAAAACCATTTGGATTCAACACAGTTGGTCATTCTAAATATCTTCGAAATGAACATTATGTCTTCGAAATGAACATAGTGTCTCTGGAATGAACACAGTGTCTCCGGAATGAACACAATGTCTTCGAAATGAACACAGTTTCTTCAGAATGAGAAAACACAGTGTCTACGAAATGAGCGGATCTTTGGAATGAGAACTGCAGTATCTTCGAAATGAGCGGATCTTCGGAATGAGAATTGTAGTATCTTCGAAATGAGCCACTTATCTTCGAAATGAAAACATAATGTACTTTTTGACTTATTGACCGAATTCTGATGCTAGAAAAAGGGAAATAAAGATTGAAAAGGGTAAAGGAAAATATCTCCCATCTAACTTTGTCATCCTTGCCATCCAAAGCCACCATTTATGGAAAAGATCAAATTGATCCTCTTCTAGGATAAACCCAGAAAATTCTACAGGATATCAGGAACAACATATTTTATGTTTGTAATTAGATTTCAAACATCTATAAAAGATAGATTTCGTCCAAGTTGAGCTAACATATTAGATTATATTAGATTAGATAGAGGAGATATAAAATAAATAGGGAGATAATAGAATAGTGATTTCAGACCTATAACAGATTTCAGCAGAATTGTAATTATGTTTCTGAAGCAATAAAAGTGTAGTTTCATTCCATTTATTTTGTTGTTTGAGTGTGAGTAAGACTTAAAGAAAAATTCAAACCTTCTTCTAAGAAAGGAGGCTGGCCACTTACAGACCTAGGAGGAGAACTGATAGACAGGTTTTATTCTGATTTTGCTGCAACAGAATAAGTTGTGAACTTGTCATTTTCATTCTTTTGCATAGCTAACATTCCTAGTTGTTTAATTCTTGTTCATAATATTTTTTTGATATGATTAGTGGTAGATCTGGTTATTCTTTTCATTCCCAACAACTTTCCAATTCACTGCAAATTTCCATTTCCAACAATTTACAAGTTTTTCTGTAATTTCCCGCATTCTTGTTTTTCTTGTCAAAACCCCTGCATAGAATATTGATGATCTTCTGTTATAGAGCATTGACAGGATATAGTTTTTATGCTTCATTTCAATTATTGCAAAATTAAATAGACTTTCAATTTCGCAACTATAACTAGAGTTTCAATTCTGCAATTTAATTAGATTTCATTCTTGCAACTGTAACTAGGATTTCATTTATGCAATTAGCAATTAGTTTTCATTCTTGCAAATAGATTAAAGTTCAATTTATGCAATTTAGGGGTAGAAGTGACACAAAACCCCCACACAATCAATTCCACCAATAAGACCTGCTGCTTCCAAATGAACTGAACTACAACCCTGCTTGAACTTTCTCTCATAAATAGCCTTGGACACCACCCTGGATTGATAAATTCATTGAGAATTAATGATGTGTATAATGACTACCCATCATTTTGGCACCGTTTTTGGGGAACACGATGTTGTTAGAAGGTGAAAAGCAGTCCAATAATTATTAAATATGCTAAGTTGTGAATTTTAGAGTAAAATCAGAATGTAATGACTGGTATAAGTAATTGTTATTGGTAAATTGTATTTCAATCCATTTAGGAAATAAGCAAGAAACCACAAGAAGAAAAATTTCACAAGAGGTTGAAATTATGTCAAAAATGTCTAAATTTTTTATTTCCAAAAATGTTGGATTTTCAAAGAATCCCAATCATCCACTTCCAAGACCTGCAAGATATTTTGAGAAATCATTACAAGGAGGAAAATTAAGTAGTTCAACACCATTTTCTCTTGACAAATCCATACAATCGGGAAAATTTGACAAGATTTATAATTGTTTTTGGGAACCTACAATGGAAGGCTCACAAGAGAATCAAGGTAGAGCCAACAATGTGCTCCACCCTAGTGCAACTAGTGCACCCGCCAGAACTTTTCAAAATCCCATCCAACTAGATCTTAATCAAAATGCTCCCATGAAGGTCATTTCACCTGCAGTATTACCAACTTTCAAGGGAATTACATGTGAAGATCCTGATATGTTTTTGTTTGAGTTTAAAATTTTATGTCAAGCTCATGATTACACTAATGACAATCAAAATCTCAAACTATTTCCTTCCACTCTAAAAGAGTTATCTTTACGATGGTTTATCACCTTAGCACCTGACTCAATTAGAACTTGGGATGAGATGGAAAACATATTTTTGGAGAGATACCAAGAATATTGTCAAGTCAAGAATCAAAATGATGAAATTCTTACAATGAAACAAGAGGAAAATGAAATCTTAGAAGATTATCTAGACATATTTTCTTTTGTTCATAAGAGATGTGGAAGTGTTGAACCTGAAATTTGCAAATTCCTATTCTTAAGGGGACTACAAGATGAATTTAGGGATGCATTGGATATCTTGGGAAGAGGAGATACAAATGCACTTAAATTTTAGGAAATTATTAAACTCTATAAAAATTACTCTCATTCAAGGCATAGAAAACACAGAATTGGTAATGAAAAATATGATTTGAAAGAATGCATAAAAGAGGCTGATATTTTAGTACATGATAGAACATTAGATGAAAAAAATGAATCTATTGAATCTTTAGCCATCTATTGTTCAGAATGTAAAAAGCAACACTCTCTTCATGATTGTCCTTTGAACAAAATATTCATACCTACTACATGTAGCATTTGTCAATTAGGACACCCCACAAATCAGTGTAGTTTATTGTCAGAACTTAAAAGTGTCTTTGAAAAACAGTCTCAACCTATGAAAAAAACCAATTTTATAGGACAAGGACAAGGGAATAATTTTCATAAATTTCCATATCATAATGCTTCTCAATTACCTGCACATTGGGGAAATAATCCTTGGTATATGCCATGGTCTGCTTCAGGTCCACTTCAACAATGTTGGAGTCAACCACCATGGGCATACTCCCAAGCATGGTATCAACATGGCTGGATGCAACAACAATGGAATCAACAACATCCACCATGGTTGTAGCCAAAATTACAGGGATATCAATGGGTACAACATCAAAATCTGTACAAAGGGCAACAACATTGTCAAAAACAAAAATCAAATTTGTTTCCTAATTATATCTATAATTTCTATCATGGACAACAACAACAAAAATTAAAACAACCTTTGTTTTCAACTCAACCTATGGTCAGTCCAAATCATGTTAAACAGGTAACCCCTGTCTCTGTGGTTGAATAAAAAAATACAGACCTAATAAATGTTAGTGACTATGTTAAAACTTAGTTGTGTTCAAGTGAACCACTGCTTGAACCTATTCCACTTATCAGTGTAGAAAGTGAAGTTAAAAAGAATGAACATGAAAACAAATCCACACTAAAACAACATCAAGAAGAACAAGATACCTCATCAAATAAAGTATCATATTTTGAACAGTCTGAGATATCAAAAATAACATCTTCACAATTAGATTTGATAAAAGAATTAAAAAATTTAACTGTTACAATCCCTTTACCTCAAGTTGTACCAATCATTAATAGGATTGTTCAAGAAATGTGTTTTAGCAAACCAAGAAAAAAAAAAGTATATCCTAAACCATACAAAAAGGTGGAAAATTAGTTAACTTGATTTCAGGTAAACTTATTACACCTAAGTATGATTGTACAGAAAGCCCACAGTTTCTTAGAACACATAAGGAAAATGAAAAGAATACTTTAGTTTTGGCCTCCATTGTTGTAAATAAAAATGTAGAAGAGTTGGATTCCTCCAAAAAGTTTATTTTTGCTAAAAATGTTCAAAACTCATATTTTAAAGATGAACTAATTATTGTTCAGCAATTACTACAGACTGATGAAAAACATAATTCTGAAAATTTATCACCCATTCCAGTACAAAACCATTTTCTTTATTTACCACATGGATGTCATTATTTTTTCTCATCTTTTCATTATCATTTATCAAAGTTAATTCTTTCAAGAATTGTTTTTGGTAAACATATACAGATTTTTCATTCTTTTCCACCATATCATTACTCTCTTAATTTATTAATGCATCATTCTCCAAGAACCAATTCAAATCAGCCTAGTACAAAACAAACTGAAATACAGCCAAAACAACCTTTGAACAACAATAGTTGGTTGACTAAAAACCAAGGAGCAAATTTGTTTGATATATTGGTGCAACATCCTAATGCTTTACTAACATTTTATGCATCTTTAGCAGTTGGCATTGAGTTGTTGCAGGTACAAAAAAAACAAATTTTGCAGTTGAATGCATTTGATGAACTTTGGTTGGAATCACTTCACCAAATAGAGTTTACTCAACAAAAATGGAAAATGTGGCATGATGATCACATTAAGAGCAGCAAGGATGAACCAGGGGAGTTTGAGAATGAAGTTGTTCAACTTTCTTTAGTTGATGATTTAAGGAGGATATTAGTGGTGAATGGACATATTTTACAGTTGTACCATAAACCACTAACGAAGGTAGAATTTGCTCGGTATTTCACACAGTTACATTTGACAGAAGAGGTTTCTTCTTCTGATGAAGATTCCAAATGATCATATCTTTGAATCTTAAAATAAAAATAAAAAGAAAAAAATTAGAAAACAAAAAGATGAATAAATTATGGCTGTGAATTTCTTCATAGGCATGATTTCAGGGAAGTCATGAATTCCTTCACGAGAACAATCAGAATCAAAAAGACAAAAAAAAAAAAATAAGAGAGAAAAAAAAAGAGAAAAATGAATAGCTCAGCAGTGAAAACCTTTTTCTAAGGTGCTACTGAGTTGGTATGCATGAAAACCAGTTTTCTGGCATGCATAACCTTGAAAGTTCTGAGTCACCATTGTACAAATTCACCAACTGCACTTGTTTTTGAAGTGTTGCAGGAAGCCTAAGCAGAATATCAACAAAAGCAGTCATCTTTCAAAACTTGCATTAACTTGTTTTAACCAGGTATATATGTTTCTTACACTTTTCTCATTGTCAATATTTGATATATAGCATATGACAATTAACCATTAGTATAAAAGTGTTCATAAGAGTTGGCATAAACAAAACATGCTTGGAGAAAGAGAAAAATGTTGGTTTTTGCTATGTCTTCAGAATGACTGATGTATCTTCAATAACCACAATATCTTCGGAATGAAGCCTTTGTCTTCGAAATGAAGGTTTATCTTCAGAATGAAGCCTTTGTCTTCGGAATGAAGGTTTGTCTTCGGAATGAAGGTGTGTCTTCGGAATGAAGGTTTGTCTTCGGAATGAAGGTGTGTCTTCGAAATGAAGGTTTATCTTCGGAATGAGGTTATCTTCGGATTAAATGCCTAGCTTAGTCTTCGGAATGAAACATAATCTTCGGAATGAAGATTTGACAGTATTTTTCCACGTGGCATCCAAGGAGGGAGAAAAATACATAGTCAACAAATTTTTTTTTACTCCATGTGATCATTGACACATGTCAGCTGGCTTGCGGTTAGATTCATCTCATATTTTGCACCCATCGAGGAATTATGAGAATCACAGGGAAAATAACCAACAAACATGCCACCACCATTCATTGCTAATAACCACTCATGTAGGAAAATTTGCATGCAGAATGGACGAGCTAAAATAGTAAAGAAAATTTGATGGCAAGGATGTCCAATGATTGATGGCCAGGTGTTCAGAGCACATAATAAGGAAGTTTGCCATATTTTCTTTTCGAAGACATATTTGCTAATGATTACAAGGAAAAGTAAAAAAAAAAAGGTTAAAAGTTATTTCTGAAGAAGAACAAGAGCAAACCCTGTAATTCTGAAGAAACCAAAAATCAGTGACCTAGCGGATGATTGTAGTAGCAGAAGAGAGTAGTCTTCTCAGCATCAAAATAGAGAAATGAAGTGAAAAATGAAAAAGGGCCAGCCTACAAGAACCCTGGAATAACGTAACCACATGGGTTACCAGATTTTTCAACCTATGAAGGGTAGTATGTAATTTTGTCAGGGCATCATTTCAAAATTTTAAACCACCTCAGGCATGGTAGGCAACAACCTAAATTTAGAGTGAATTTTCTAGCATACCTGCACCGAGAACTACAAAGCATGGCAAAACATTATCAAGAGGAAAAAAGGAGCCCTCATCATCATGGTCTTATTAAACTGGTGTGCCAACATCATTTTATGGGAAACCCTAGAAGCTTTAATAGGTTTTATTCGACCCTAACTAATGTAGTTTTTGAAGAAGAATATAAAGGAGAAGAGGATACATATGTTGCTATAAAAAAATATGCTTTTGAGGAAGAAGAAAAGGCTAAAAAAAAAAAAATGCTATTGCAGAGAAAGAAACACACCAAGCAAAAGCAACAAATTATTTTTCTCTAGAACCATCAACCTCACAGACTAAGAAGAGAAGGGCTGAAACTGGCAGCAAAAAAATAAAATAGAAGAGGGTTCATTTTTCTAAAGGTGTTATTTATCTGTCAGAATAGGAGAGTGAAGTTCCTAGTGAAGAGCCTGAAGCTATCCCTATAGCCCTTGGTACCACAAGAAAATAGGGCAAGAAGAGAAAATATACATTAAGGACTAGGAGGTCTGCAAGACTCCAACAAAAAGAGATAAAAGAATAAATGATTGAAGAGAAGACCAGACATGATAGCCCTGATGTCATAGAATGCAACAAGCCACTGAGAATTTGGATGTAATCATAGATAATTTCATTGAACCTCTTGTATAGGAGTAGGGGTCTGAAGCAGAGGATGAGATTGTTGTTGAACAACAAATTGTAGTTGATTTGTCAGTATTAGGTTCTGAGTCGAACGAAGAAGAGGAGGTGGACATCACAAAACAACTGAGAGCAGCCGAGAGTGTTATAAAAATACAAATGAGATGGATTGAGGAAATAAAAGATGTTATTGAAAAACATGAAAATAAAATTAGAGAATTATAGCGAGAAAGTGGAGAAACTAAAAATCAGGCTGTCACAAGTTGACGAACAATCAACTACATCGGATAAAGAGGAGGATTTGGTTCGATTCTTGCTTGGATTATCTAGGGAATATGAAGACACGAGATGCTCATTTTGAAGTAGTGCCCCTCCACTTTGAAGCGAGTGCCCTTCCATTCCGAGGCATTGCCTTCTCAATCCGAGAGAAATACCTTTATGCAACATTATTGGGTAGGTCTCGGATTCAGGCCTCCAACCATCATTACTCTGGTTCCCTCCTATTTTGAAGAGGATTCCCAACCGAGATGATCGGTTTGAAGAATAACTCAAAAACCTTCATGAGAAATTACACAGGCACTAAATTGTTCTATGAAACATGGAATATGAGTATGGACATCTGTGACTCCATAGCCCACTGCAATGCATGAGGGTATGCATTAATATAAGTTGGGGGTAATGATGAGGCCTGTATAAGCCTCATTTATAGCATGTTTTAAATAATTAAAACTGCCTAAAACTCTTGTGAATGATCTTATATGCTAGTTAAGTTGATTTAATATGCTGTGTATTAACCGTTTGCATGATTGAAGTGTTAAGGACATTATATTCTGATTTTTAACAGTTATTGTATAGTTTTATGTTATCTTGTCATGCTTAGGTTGACGATGAGCACTTCGTAGTCTTATTTTGATGATCATTAAGCATTAGTTTCTCTAAATTCAGCAAATAGTACAAAGACTTATTATCGTACGATGAGAAAATTGGTTTTTCCATATAAATTCTAGCCAATTGCCAATGAATGGCAAGGCATGGAATTCACATCCAAGGAAGAATGAAGACTATTGCAATCTGATCCTGAGGTCTAATACACCTAAGAAATGCAGCCAAAACCATTTGGAGTCAACACAGTTGGTCATTCTAAAGATCTTTGAAATGAACACAATATCTTCGGAATGAACACAATGTCTTCGAAATGAACACAGTGTCTCCGAAATGAACACAATGTCTTCGAAATGAACACAGTTTCTTCAGAATGAGAAAACACAGTGTCTTCAAAATGAGCGGATATTCGGAATGAGAACTGCAGTATCTTCAGAATGAGCGGATCTTTGGAATGAGAATTACAGTATCTTCAAAATGAGCCACTTATCTTCGGAATGAAAATAGAATGTACTTTTTGACTTATTGACCGAATTCTATGTTGGAAAAAGGGAAATAAATATTGAAAAGGGTAAAGGAAAATATCTCCCATCTAACTTTGCCGTCCTTGCCATCCAAAGCCACTATTTATGGAAAAGATCAAATTGATCCTCTTCTAAGATAAACCCAAGAAATTCTGTAGGATATCAGGAACAACATATTTTATGTTTGTAATTAGATTTTAGGAATCTATAAAAGATAGCTTCCATCCAGGTTGAGCTAACATATTAGATTATATTAGATTAGATAGAGGAGATAGAAAATAAATAGGGAGATAATAGAATAGTGATTTCAGACCTGTAACAGATTTTAGCAGAATTGTAATTATGTTTCTGAAGCAATAAAAGTGTAGTTTCATTCCATTTATTTTGTTATGTCCGAGTGTGAGTAAGACTTAAAGAAGAATTCAAAACTTCTTCCGAGAAAGGAGGTGGCCACTTACGGACCTAGGAGGAGGACTGACAGACAGGTTTTATTCTGATTTTGTTGCAGCAAAATAAGTTGTGAACTTGTCATTTTCATTCTTTTGCACAACTAACATTCCTAGTTGTTTAATTATTGTTCATAATATTTTTGTGATATGATTAGTGGTAGATCTGGTTATTCTTTTCATTCCCAGCAACTTTCCAATTCACTGCAAATTTCCATTTCTAGAAATTTACAAGTTTTCTGTAATTTCCCTGCATTCTTGTTTTTGCTATCAAAACCCTGCACAAAAGATTGACAACCTTCTGTTACAGAGCATTGACAGGATCTAGTTTTTATGCTTCATTTCAATTATTGCAATATTAAATAGACTTTCAATTATGCAACTATAACTAGAGTTTCAAT
Source organism: Wollemia nobilis (assembly GCA_028583015.1). Lineage (NCBI taxonomy): Eukaryota > Viridiplantae > Streptophyta > Pinopsida > Araucariales > Araucariaceae > Wollemia > Wollemia nobilis. The sequence continues at coordinate 2,460,538 of JAQPPZ010016676.1, forward strand.
TACGCAATTTAATTAGATTTCATTCTTGCAACTGTAACTAGGATTTCATTTATGCAATTAGCAATTAGTTTTCATTCTTGCAAATAGATTAAAGTTCAATTTATGCAATTTAGGGGTAGAAGTGACACAAAACCCCCACACAATCAATTCCACCAATAAGACTTGATGCTTCCAAATGAACTGAACTACAACCTTGCTTGAACTTTCTCTCGTAAATAGCCTTGGACACCACCCTGGATTGATAAATTCATTGAGAATTAATGATGTGTATAACGACTACCCATTAACATTCATTCTGGATACCATCAAATAAGGCTCAAGGATAAGGATATTCTCAAAACTGCTTTTCGTACTCATGAAGGTCACTATGAGTTCTTGGTAATGCCATTTGGTCTAACAAATGCTCCTTCCACATTTCAAAGCCTTATGAACAACATCTTTCACCCTCTCCTACGAAAGTTCATCCTAGTTTTCTTTGATGATATCTTGGTTTATAGCCGCTCGTGGGAAGAACACCTTATCCATGTGGATCAGACGTTATAGTTGTTGGCACATCATCAAATTTTTGCTAAGCGATCCAAGTGTTCCTTTGGTCTGACTGAAGTGGAGTATCTAGGACACATTGTCTCCAAATATGTTGTTAAAGTTGACCCTAAGAAGATTCAATCAATTCAGGACTGGTCAAAACCTCGCACTCTCAAGGAACTTCAAGGATTCTTAGGGCTTACATGTTATTACCGTGAATTTGTTCATAATTATGGTAAAATAGCAGCCCCTCTCACATCCATGTTAAAGAAGGACTCTTTTACTTGGACGGGGCTCGCTGACTAAGCCTTTCTCGAATTGAAGCATGCTATGACCACCACGCCAGTTTAAGCCATGCAAAATTTTTCCAAGCCTTTTGTCATTGAAAGTGATGCTTTCGATCATGGCATCGGGGCAATGTTGATGCAATAAGGGAGACCCTTGGCTTTCTCTAGTAAGAGACTCTCTGATCGTAACTTGGGAAAATCTACATATACCAAGGAGATGTTGGTAATCTTACATGTCGTAACCCATTGATGACCATATCTCATTGGGTGCCATTTCTCCATTAAAACAGACCATCAGATTCTCAAATATTTCTTGGAACAATGAGTTGCTACCCCTAAACAACAAAAATGGGTTTCTAAACTAATGGGATATGATTATGATATCACCTATAAGAAGGGTAAAGATAATCTTGTGGCTGATGCTCTCTCTCACCAATTTGAGGCCCTCAGTATGTTATGTACCATTTCCTCACCTATTCCTCAATGGATAAATTCCTTACGATAGGAGGTACTTCAGGATGCAAACTTGCAAGCTTTGGTGGCCTTGCTCTGTGATGATCCTACTTCATACCCAGGCTACAATTGGGATGGCCATGGCTTGCATTATTTCCAACACCTTGTTCTTCCTCGTATGTTCCCACTTCGTGATCTTTTCATGAAGGAACTACATACTGCTCCCTCTACAGGCCATTCAGGATTTCTCAAAACATATGAACGTCTTAAGCGCACATTCTTCTGGAAAGGTATGAAATGGGACATCCGTGATTTTATAGCAGCTTGTGATACTTGTCAATGGATGAAAGGTGAAATAGTACATTCTTCGGGTAATCTTAAACCCTTGCCCATTCCAGATCAGGTTTGGATTGATATTTCCATGGATTTTATAGAAGGGTTACCTAAATCTAGCGGTAAGTCTATTATTCTCATGGTAGTGGATCACATTTCGAAGTATGCTCATTTTTGTTCCCTTGGCCATCCTTACACAACCTCCACCGTTGCCCAAATATTTCTTGATTCTATTTTTGCCTTCATGGTATGCCCACCTCCATTGTGTCCGATCGAGACCCAACCTTCACTAGTCATTTTTGGTAAGAATTGTTTTAGTTACAAGGAACTCAGCTCAAAATGAGTTCAGCCTATCATCCACAAATGGATGGTCAAACTAAGATTATCAACAAATGTTTGGAGACCTATCTTTGTTGCTTTGCATCAAATCATCCTACTCAATGGGCGAAGTGGCTTCCTTTGATCGAATGGTGGTACAACACTTCTTATCATACGACAACTAAACTCACCCCTTTTGAGCTCGTTTATGGGTGCCCTCCACTCATGTCTTCTTCATACATCCTAGGAAGCTCCAAGGTCTAGGCAGTCGACACTACTCTCAGCAAACATACCGAGGTTCTTCGCCAATTGAAGCATAATTTGGACATGGCCCAAAATGGGATGTGATAATAGGTTGATCAACATTTTTATGAGCGTAGCTTTGATGTGGGTGATATGGTCTTCCTCTGCTTGCAACCATACAAACAATCATATCTTCAACTCCGCAGGTGCCAAAAACTTGCTGTAAAATACTATAGACCTTACTAGGTTCTACAACGGATCGGTACCATAACTTACAAGTTGGATCTTTTGCCCACCTCCAAGCTCCATCATGTTTTCCATGTTTCCTCTCTCAAAAATAGTGTGGATGTAACCAACTCCCCTATTTAAAAAAATAAAATTACATATGGTCTATTGATGAGGATGTCACTTACATTATCACTAATGAGACTCAAATTCAACCCTATAATAGATATGTATAAAAAGTATTGATTAAAAGCCCTAAGGGTTTGGTGGATTGGTAAGTGTTAGTGTGGTTGGACACTTAACAAGAAGAGACCTAGGTTCAAACCTTGGTGGTGTCATTTAGCAAAGGCAGTAGTTTATTCTGAATCCTCTGAGTGCATACCAAACCAAAGACGACGATACACACCCTAAGCAACCAATGGTCCCTATCTCATGTTGGGTTAACAACAATAAGACGTATAGGTTTGTTGGGAGCGGTCACTATCGTTTGAACCCTACATCGGATCAACACCAACGAGACATATAGATTTATTGGGAGCAGTTCATATGGGTTTGAACCCTGGGCTGGTCAATTACTAAAAATAATGGTTGTAAGCCTGTAACCAAATCTCCTATGAAACCAAAAAATAAAATAAAAATAAAACATAAATTAAACTTATAATTTTATGATTAAAATTTAACATTGTTTATTGGTTTTTAGAATTTGATATAAGCTTTCTTTCACACTTACACATAAGAATTTAAGTTTATATGTTAAATTTTTTTATTTTATTTTTTATGGTTTTGTTTTCTTTCTTTATTTATTTGAATTTTGATGTAGGTTACATTAACTATTTGTTTCAACCGTTGAATCAAAGACTTGTTGGCATTAAGGTTTAATGATTTAGACATAATATTTTTCAAAAGAAAAAAAAAAGTTTTAATGGACATAAAAAATTATATATAAATATATGATAAGTGTTTATTTTAATTTTTTTGATCTTTTTATAATTTAAATTAATGACAATTTAATAATAAAAATAATATAATAAGGATTATTTTGCAGAGTTGGGAACGAGAGTGAGAGCGAGTTGGAAGCGAGTGTAAGTGAGAATGAGTATGAAGTGTGAGCAAAAAGTAGAAAGTAGAAAACATAGTGTGATCAAGAAGCAAATGTTCTAGTTGGAAGTAAAGATGCCTTAATTGGAATTATAGATGCCTTACTTAACAATAAAAGTATGAGAGAATCTATGGCAAAGGACATACTACACCATAAGTGATTAGGAGAGATGGGATGATTGAGCATGATATAATGGTTTTTAAAATCAAAGGGTTGATATGTAAGTTCCATAAATACTAACTAAGTTTCTATGAGATATAAATTTGGATAAAGTGGAAGTGGGAATTGAATTCAAATTACTCCATCATTTTTATTGTAAAAGGATTTTTCTAAATATCTTCTAAATAAAAAATAAAATAATAAATAAAAACCCCACAAAGATACATTATCTTATAAACTTTTTTAAAACTTTTAATTTTGTAAACTCCTTTAGTTCTAAATAAAAAATCATTTTATTTCATTTATTTTATATATATATATATATATATATAGCACTAATAATATTTCAAACAAAATAATAATTTGGGGATGGCAGCACATACCAGTTCTTATGATATTAATTTATCTCTGGTGCGGTTGTACCTTAGTTGTTAGAGGAGACCGTACTCTGGATTTGTTTAAAAAGCAGTTCCACATAACATAAAGTTATGGAAAATAAAGAAATTTTGATTCTTGTACAAAGGTAAACTTGGAACCATGAAAGGACGAGGACAAGAACGTGTCATTCTAACTTATTTGAATGAATTTTTTTTTTTTTTTTGAAGGGTTAGATGGATTGGTAGTTGTCTCATTAATTATTTATTAAGAAGAGATTTAGGTTCAAATTTTGGGATATGCCTGTTGCAAGTCTAAATATATTTTTTAGATCTTTTGAGTGCAATGATAAGAATTCTGAGCGGTCGGTGGTCCCCTCACGCCAATAATAACGAGTTAGTTGAGGCTTGTTGAGAGTAAGTTCATGTGGTTTAAACCCTGCACTTGGCAGCGGTCGGTGGTCCCCTCACGCCAATAATAACGAGTTAGTTGAGGCTTGTTGAGAGTAAGTTCATGTGGTTTAAACCCTGCACTTGGCAGATACTACAAATAGTGTGAATGTAACCAACTCTCCTATTTAAAAAAATATACATAATTATCCGCTACTTATAATCCATTAGTGATGATGTCACTTGCATTATTAGTAATGCGACCCGAATTCAACCTTATAATATATATGTATAAAAAATATTAATTAAACATAATTAAAGTTATGAGACATGCAAACATCATTTATTATGGTTTAAGGTTCATTGGGTGTGTATAAGATATGAAAAAGTCATAAATTAAACTTATAATTTTAGATTAATTGTTTATTGGTTTTTTAAATTTTAAAATAAGTTTTTTTAACATCTGCACATAAGAATTTAAGTTTATAAGTTTTTTTTTTTAAATATGGTTTTGTTTTCTTTAGTTATTTATTTGAACATTGGTACAGGTCACATTAACTATTTATTATGGTTTAAGGTTCATTGGGTGTGGTATAAGATATGAAAAACTCATAAATTAAACTTATAATTTTATGATTAAATTTTAACATTATTTATTGGTTTTTTAAAATTTAAAATAAGCTTTCTTTTACACCTGCACATAAGAATTTAAGTTTATAAGTTTTATTTATTTTATTTTAAATATGGTTTTGTTTTCTTTATTTATTTGTTTAAACTTTGGTGTAGGTTATATTAACTATTTGTTTTAACCCTTGAATCAAGGACCTATTGACCTGTTGGCATTAAGGTTTAATGGTTTAGACATAATATTTTTTCAAAAAAAAAAAAAAAAATTTAATGGACATAAAAAATTATATATAAAAATATGATAAATTTTTAATCTTTAAAAACATATTTTAATCTTTTTATAATCTAAATTAATGACAATTTAATAATAAAATTAATATAATGAGGATTATTTTGTAGAGTTGGAAGCAAGAGTGAGAGCGAGTGTAAGCGAAAGAGAGTAGGAAGTGTGAGCAAGAAGCAGGAAGTAGAAAACAAAGTGTGATCAAGAAGCAAGTGCTACTTCTTGTTTGAGATCTTAAGAAAAACTTAAAAACTAAGAGATTCATGTGAAGAAAATCTAAGTAAGATGGCAAGAAAGTCGTTTTTGAAAGTCCTTACTGAAAGTAAGGATGCCTAGTTGGAAGTAAGGATGCCTTAGTTGGAAGTATGGATGCCTTTAATTAACAATAAAAGGATGAAAGAATCTATGATAAACCCTATCTAGGTAGTACATACTACACCATAAGTGATTATCAAGGATGGGATGATTGAGCATGATATAATGGTTCTTAAAACCAAAGGGTTAATATATGAGTTCCATGGATACTAACTAATTTTTTATGAGATTTAAATTTGGATAAAGTAGAAGTGGGGATTGAATTCAAATTACTCCATGACTTTTCTTTCGAAAGAATTTTTCCTAATTATCTTCTTCGGTTTAGAAATAAGGGATAAAATAATGGATGGAGACCCTTGGTTTAGGGGCAAAGATGCATTATATTTAAGACCATGGAGTAAGAATTTTTTTTGTGGAGATAGAGACTATTAAAAGGATTTTAGTGTGGATTAGGCTTTTTGGACTTCCTTATCAACTCATCAATAAGGAGGTTTTGAAGAATATTGATAATACTCTAGGTAAGTTCATCTAGGAGGGACCAACTAAGGAGAGAAGTCATGTTGTATACAACCGAATATGTGTTGCCATGGAGATTTCAAAACCTTTAGCGTAGTCCATTAGGATTAAATCTTAATCAAGAGGATGGGATCAACAAGTGGATCATGGAAATATTTCAATCACAAATATCATGAAACCAAACATATGGTAAGAGACTACAAAGTGAAAATGATGGAGAAAGAGATAATTTTTTTTTGGCATGAGGGTAACTTTAATATGAAATAAGAAGATCATATCATAGGAGATTCTAGGTCAAATCAAGGATTTTCTACTCCTAAAAAAGTGAAAAGAAAAATCCCTTTGTATCATTAGATGACAAAGGTCATTACAGTTCACTCGAATGAACCATTAGAAGAAAAAATTACATGAGGGATGAAGAAGTACAAAGTGTAAGTTCAAATATATGGGTTAAAGGTGTGAACAAAAATGGGGAGGAAAATTTTAAGCAAAGGAAGATGGGGAGACAAATTTTAAAGCGAAGGAGCTCAAGCTTAATCGAGGTAATTCATCTTCATTTACCTCAAGCAAAATAAAATCTTTTCCTTATAATAAAAATGAAAACAATTAAAGTGTATTCGTTGCACTTTAGGGTTTCAATAGCAACATAATAAAGAAAATCATATGGAGGATATCCAAGGGAATTTAGGGTTTCTAGGCCAACATAAGAAAACAATTATTATGGAGGATCATCTATGCAATTTAGGATTTTCAAGGTAACATAAAGAAGAAAGTGTTAATGAGGCTATTCCTTGCATTTTAGATTCTTTAGGGCAACATAAATTTTTAGAAGATAAGTATTATTATGAATAATATGGAAAAATATAAGAGATTGCTAAAAATGAGAGTGCTGGTGAGAATGGAAAAAGGAGAAGAAGACCATCAAAGCATGAATGAAGAGAAAAAGAAACTCAAAGGGATATCGATTTGGGAATCCAAATATAAATATCATAGGTGTTAACAAGAAGTGGGATTAAACCCACTAATAAAAATAAAAAAGTGATGATAATAAAAATGATATCATGGAATATTAGGGCTATGAATAAGACCCCTAAAAAAAGAGTTATTAAGAAATTAATAGGTTGTTATAGTCCTGGTTTTATTTTAATATAAGAAATAAAATTAAATAGTGAGGAATGTAAGAATGCTTTTAAGAAGATTTGGAATATGGATGATTGTTTAACAATTTGTTCTATAGGAGATTTAGGTGATATTGCAATATGGGAGAAATGCAAATGGGATGGGTAATTAGTAGAAGCAAATAGTAATTGGGTTGTTAGAATATTTTATAGGAAAGAGGAAAACATCAAAGTTGGGGTTATAAATGTATATGCTACAACTATAGTTACTCCTTGTGAAATATGTTGGAAGGAACTTAACATATTTGTATCAAATACAATGATGATTCCTTATGATCTATGGATTCTAGAGGGTTATTTCAATAATGTTCTATCTCCTTTGAAAAATAAGTGTGGTATTCCATGATGGTTTAAATCAGTGAAAATATTTTTTTTCATTTGTCAATTCAAATGACAATTGGGATGTTAGTATTTCAAGTTTTCAATATACATGGGGTAATAGACACATTGGACAAACTCATATAGTAGAAAGATTGGATAGATTTTTGTTATCCAATAAATGGTTATAAACAAAGTATATAATCTCTTCATAAGATTTATTGCAAGCAGGATAAGATCACAAACCAATTCTTTTGACATGTGATTTATCCAATAATGGTCATTCAAAGACATTTTGCTTCCAATTTCTGTAGCTCCAAGACTTTGATTTTTTTCTAGATGGTTATATTATGGTGGGATGAATCAAAATTTGAAGGATCATGTATATACAAGTTTGTTCAAAAGATGAAATATTTAAAGGACTAAATGAATATTTGGAATGCCAAATATTTTGGTAATATTTTTAAAGAAAAGAAAGAAATTGAATCTAAGCTCAAAAATTTACAAAATATAGTAGAAATTAATGCAATGGATCAGGACTCTTATGTGAAAGAAAAATAATTACTTTATAATTATCATAATGCATTGAAAATGGAGTCATATTGGTTCTAGACATCTAGGGTGAAATGTCTCAAGGAAGGAGATAGATATAATTTTATTTTAATCCTATAGTAAAAACAAAAAATATTTCATTACATAGAAAATATTTAACTCCAAATGGAAGAAATATTGAATATGAAGAAGATGTAAGGAAGGAAACAATTAATTATTTCAAAAATTTTGTTAGATACTAGGCAATATAAGGAGGTACAAGATAAGCTTTTACAAAATATTCCATCAATTATCATGCAAGGATAAAATGAAAACTTGATGAAGAAAATATCTAAGGAGGAGCTACATGAAGCAGTTTTCTCTTTCTATCCTACCAAGGCACCTGGTCTTGATGGATTTTATTCAATTTTTTGGAATTTATTGAAGAGTGATATGTTAGTTGTGGTTGAAGAGGCCCAAATAAGGAAGGCTATAATAAGTGAGATCAATGATAATTTTATTATATTGGTTCCCAAGAAATGCGAGATAAAATGGTTTGATAATTTTGTCCACTACACCTTTGCAATATGCTTTATAAGATCATTTCAAGAATTAAGGCAAACATGTTGAAAGACGTTTTAGGTTGTGTTATCTAAAAAAAAAAAGGTGATTTTGTTTGTGGAAAATAAATTCTTGATGGTATAATATTACACAAGAGGCCATATATTCTCTTCATTCCATAAATTCTTGAGCATGTGATAGGGTTTTCCTAGAATTTTGTACATGATATTCTCAAAATGTTTGTTTTTTATTAGAGTTGGTGTGAACAGATTAAATGTTGTTATAGCATTGCAAAATATTCTATTTTGATCAATGGTTCTCCTATTTTGTAGAGGAGACCATACATTCTTTTTATTCTATAAATTGTTGAGCATATGATAGGGTTTCCTAGAATTTTCTACATGATATTCTTAAAAAGTTTGATTTTGATTATAGTTGGTGTGAATGGATTAAATGTTGTTATAGCATTGCAAAATATTCTATTTTGATTAATGGTTCTCCTATTGGTTACTTCAAGTCATCTTGTGGACTTTGTCAAGGTGATCCACTATCTCCTTATTTATTCATTATTCTTGTGGAAGCATTAGAGAGAGCTTTCTCAAAGCAAAAATAGAAGGATAAATCCAAGGTATTCAAGTTGCAAAAAATGGTCCCTTTAAATCTCATCTCTAATTTGTTGATGATACTTTTTTTTAGCCATCCCTCAGTCAGTAAGGCCATGGAGTTTAAATAATACAATAAAATCCATGATTTTTCACTAACACTAACCTAGATTTACGATAAATTATTGTGAATATTTTAGGGTTTAAAATTAAAAAAATTCCATCAACCTATTTGGATATTCCTTTGTCTCATAAAGGAAATAAAAAGGAGCTTTGTATTTATTTTTTTGATAGAATAAAAGCTTATTTGGTAGGTTGGAAAGGTAAGTTCTTAACTAGGGCAAGAAGGCTACAACTCATAAAGACCACATTGCAATCCATATCTATTTATATGATGTCAATTTTAATATTGTCAATAGGTATATCATTGTAAATTGATAAAATTCAAAGAGACTTTCTTCGGAAAGGTTGTGAGAAAAAAATTAGGTTTCCTCTTTGTAAGTGGGATAGGGTCTGTAAAGGAAATAAAATTGGAGGTGTAGACTTACAAATTTACGAACTTATGAGTTTAGCATCAGGGACAAAGCTTAGGTGGAGATTATTTAGAGATTAAGGAAATAATTAGGAAAAAATATTACTTCAAAATATATATATGTTCTCTTGATGCAATTTAATTATTTAGAAAAAGAACCCCACCCAAAGGATCTTCAATATGGAACTTGATATCAGATAGTTTACAATTAATAAAGAAACATATTACATGGTTAGTCAATAAGGGGAATTATACAAATTTTTGGTCTAATGCTTGGTTGAAGCCTTATCCTCTTATATTTGACTCAAAATGGTAACCATTGGCTCAAGCATACCTAGCTTGTAAAGATCCAAATGTCAAAGACTATATTAATATGAGCAACAACTCTAGATCATAGATTTCATATAATAATATGGTTGAAGTAGAGAAGCTCAAACAAATTATAGATAAACTTCAAAAGATGCTTCAAAAAGTTTATTTACTAATTTTTACATGAAAGGATGAGTTGGTTTGGAATATATCAAAGGATGGTGGATACTCGATCACGATCAAGTTGGGATATGAGGATTTAGAGGAATCAAAATTTTCTACTCCCAAAAATTTTCCTTGGAAGAATATTTGGTCATTAGAGGCTCTTACTAAGGCCTCAACATTCCTTTGGTTAGTAGTTCAAAGTAAGATTATTATAGGAAAGAGTCTACAAAGAAGAGGATATCATAGGTATTTTAGATGTGCCTTGTGTGAGATGTTCCTTTTCTCACACAGTATGGAGTTACTGTTTTAAAAATATGTAAATATATTAGGTAGCTCAATAAATATAGAAAGAGTTGATGAAATGTTGAATTAATTATTTCAAAGTTGATTATATATTCTATGGAGAATTGGCCTTGCCATTGTTTGTTGAAATTTATGGCTTGAAAGGAATAATAGAAATTTTAAAAATAATTCTTAAAATCATACCCAAGTTTGGAATTGTATCATTGCCTCTCTTGCAAAATATCTACAAATATGGTGCTCATCATGGGAAGTCTCAAGTGCAGAAAAGAGGTGGTCAAAATTTGGTTACAAGATTTGAACATATATGAAAAAGTCATCTGTGATAATAGAATTAAAACAAAGGATCTACTTCAGTCTAGGGTAAAGTAGAAATATCCAAAAATTGGGTTTTTTAAAATTAATTTTGATGGTGCTTCTAAAAGAAATTCAAGAAAAACTAGTGGAGGTGGTGTTTTAAGAAATAATGAAGGCAAAATTCTCCTCACTTATTCATTATCATATGGAACTTCAAGTAACAACTATGCAAAGGTTAGGGCACTTCTTATAGGGGTTAAAATTACAATAGAAAAATAATGGAAATATATTTCAATTGAGGGGGATTCACAAATTATCATCAATGCTATAAACAAAAATTGAAGAGCACTTTTAAAAGTGAGGCTTTACAGACAATCTGATATATCAAAAGATACAATACTTTGGATTGTATGGCTAGAAAGGAATATAAGAATATATAAAAGAAAGGAAAGCATTTTAGAGGTAATGAAAATGAATATTTGTTTAGCCATAGAGGAGTCTAAACCAACCCCATTAACTCACCCAATCCCTAATATGGAAGGAGAGAGCCTTGATAGATGGAGTCAAGTCATCAAATGGAATTGTAATGTTGGGTACAAGAGAAACAAAAAGAAGGCTAACAATATAAAGTGGAAACCTCCAAATGTAGAGTTGATCAAATTGAATTTTGATGGAGCATCTAAAGGAAACTTGGGACCATGAGGAGGAGGAGGAATAATTAGAAATAATAGAGGAGAGATTTTGTCTCATTATACTTTCAATAGTGGATTTAAGATAAATAGTGAAGCTGAAGCTTAGGAGGATTTAGAAGGGCTAAAAATATGTAAGCAGATGAAATGGAACAGAGTATGGATGAAAGGTGATTCACTTATAGTAATAAATATAATTTTGAGAAAATCAAAGGCTCCATGGAACATACAAGAAGTAATTGTGGAAATACAAGATCTTGCTATAGGGTTTTAATAAATCAGGTTTGCACATATGTTAAGGGAAGGAAACAAATGTGCAGATAGACTAGTCAATAGAGAGGTTTTAATTGAGGATCATGAAGTTAAATTATATTTTCCTTGGTTAGAGGAAGTAGTAAGTTAAGTTGAAGCTGATAAGAAAATATTGACTGCTTGGTTATAATAATGATTAATATTTACTTTAGTATTTTCCATTGGTAGTATTTGCTTTATTTTATAACATTAATGTATTTTCATATAAATTATTATTTATAATTTTTGTAGTTGCACTTATGCTTTAGAAGGAAACTAGCAATCTAGATTTGGTAAAGCAAACTATGATAGTGCAATGTTTTATAAATATTACTCTACTAAGAAGCAATGCACAAACAATAAAGGTAGATTTTTGGTATTGTGAAGGCTGCTATGTAAAATCTCAAGAAGGATGCTAAATTATGGAATATTTGTATTCAAATAGAAAATTGAAGATGATCCAAAAAATGAAAGTTAAGAATTCAGACATTTTATTTAAAAATATATAGGTATCTAGCTATAACAACTCAATTGAGACGAGAATTGAATCTATTTGTAAACTATCAAGCTATAAAGAGAGTTATGATTTATCAAAGGTAGGTAGGGGACCTAAGTATATATATATATATATATATATATATATATATATATATATATATATATATATATATATATATATATATGGGACCTAAGTACAACATCGGTCCCCTTGTTCTCCAACAAAAAGTTTGATATGGGATTGAATAAAAACTTATATATGGGACCTAAGTACAACATCGGTCCCCTTGTTCTCCAACAAAAAAAATTGATATGAGATTGAATAAAAACTTTATATATATATATATATATATATATATATATATATATATATATATATATATATATATATATCTTGTAAAAAGAGGGTTTTGAAAGGGTTTCCCTTTCCCTTTACATCATCTTTCATCATATTGAGCTATATAGCCTATTTGGTGCTATTGAGATTTGAACCTTGGTGTGGGCTACATTATCTATTTGTTCCAACCATTGAACCAAGAGACCGTTGGCGATTTAAAAAAAAAGTATATATATATACTATTGTTGATGCTCATCACCTATAATTGGAGGCAATCTCTTGGAAATGTGAGCATATTTATAAATAAGGAAATCGGGTAGCAAATAATTTAGCCAATAGCGGTGTTGATATTTATCTTGATGAAATTCAAATTTTAAGAGGCAACTGGCCAAGTGAGATTTTATCTCTTAATCAAAATGATGTCAAGGTGATGATTATGGTATTTAATAGAAAAATAAATAAAAAATATTTTTGATAAAAGGACATGTTATTTATGGTTTAATTGACCTACCAAAAAATATAATAATTTGATTGGAGTGGTCTCCAATAAATATCATATATAAGTTATTAAAAAATAAATAAAAACAAATCAAAAAATAATATAACATTAACACAAAGTTTAAAATATTTAAAATAATTCCAATTAAATTAAAAAAAAATCATTAACATGATTATCTAAATAAAAATTTATAAGTTATCTACCACCATTGGTTGCATTATATTGATTTTCTTATTCTTTTACTACTTGCATTATTATAGAGTTTATGATAGAATTATCCCATTAAAAAAAAATACTTGTATTACCATTGTTATTATTACAAAAGTTAATATGATGGTATGCATATTACATATCAAAAGGATAAAAAAATATTTTCACATCATCTAGTTTTCTACTGTCTTAGTAGATGGCTAACATTCAAAGTGAACTTTAGAAAGAAAAACTCCCATAAATATTTATTTTTAATTATAATCAAATATATTGTGCATTTGACCTTTGCTTTTTGAAAGCGAGCGATTGTGTGAGGGTTTCATCCGTGTTGAGTGCAAGCGACTCCAAAGGTTTTTTTTTGGGGCCTTTGGGTCCTAACGACTAATGTTTTTGTGGTTTTTGCTCAATATTTTAGTGGGATATGTTGTAGGGGACCCAAAATGGGTTATAAATATGTCTTTCAATAGATCTTTATGTTGTGACTTGATTGACAATGGCTTCCAATCTGCTGCACAAAGCAAAAGTGAAAATCATACCTTTTCTCAACGTCTAAGGCATGGATTAAAGAGATCTTGAAATAAGTTTCAAGCAATTGATCAAAAAATAATTCAAATCTCAAGTGAATTCGGTGCTAAGGAGAACCTCCAAAATAAATCCATTGTGGAAACCCCTTTCAAGGGAAAATATTTCAAATACTCATCCCTAAAAATGAATTTTAGGGATGCCCTCCGTGGTGGACAACCTCAACCTAATGCTAACATTAATCTTAGGGTTTCTTGTAAACCTCTAAGAATGCCTAATATTGATCCTAGGAAAATTGAGTCAAGATGTCTTAGAGCAGCTGATGGAACTTTGATTGTTAAGCTAGATATGAGTGTCATTCAGACTGGTATAGAAGATTTGTAAAAAAGAGGACTAATTTGTTGTTTGTTGGGTTTTCGTATGAGCCTATTTGCTTTCAAAGTTTGTGCTGCAAAAAATTGGAAAATAAAAGGTGAGTTACAAATATCTATTTATCCAAATGGTTATTTTCTTATTTTATTTGATAATAATGAAGATAGAGAGAAAATATTTGAAGGGGATCCCTAGTTCTTTGGAAGGGTGGGGTTTTTCATGAAGCCTTGGCGTACTAAATTTAAATCTGAAGAAGAGATGCCTTCTATAGGTCATTTGTGGGTTAGGCTCTTTGGCCTTCCAATTGAATTTTGGAATTCGATTGCTTTTTCTTCATTTGGAAACTCTTTGGGAACTTTTATGATGACTACTGATTGTACTAAAAAATTTGAACATATTATTTATGCTCAAATTTGTGTTTTAATGGGACTTCCGGTGGCATTGCTTACCTTTGGGATCCAAAAGAGGTTGTTATTAACCATATGGTTGGTAGTTGGGATATTTTAGCTATAACTATTCAAAGTAGACATTCTAACCAAATTATGCTTTGCATAACTGTTTATGCTTCAACTACTCTGGAGGAAAATAGAAGATAGTGGAAGGATATAGTTATATTATATCTCATTTTCTTGAAGCTTGGATATTGATCGGAGGATATTTCAATACCATCCTCTCTTTGGATGAGAAAATGGAAGGAAATAGAAATTTGGACAAAAGCACTCACCTCATGAGTGAATATATTGCAAACCTTCATCTTGTGGACATCTAGCCTGATAATGGCCTTATGACTTGGTCTAACAAAAGGTAAGGCTTAGATTGTATTATGGAGTGATTGGATAGGTTCTTATTCTCTGACAATTTCTTAATCCATGGTCACATTCCTAAGGTGAAGACTCTTAACAATGTTGGTTCGAATCACTAGCTAGTCATGGTGGAAATTTGGAAAACCAACATGAGTTTCTCACCTTTTTTATTTTAGTTAATGTGGCTTAGAGATAGTTTCTTCAAACATCAAGTGTAGCAATGGTGGAAGGAAGGTAAACCAAGGTATGGTACTAATATGTTTTGTTTTACCAAAAGGTTGCAATACATTAAATCCAAAATCAAGATTTGGAACTGGAAGAAGTTTGGAGATGTCTAGAAAAAAATCCATGAAGTTATTGCTCAGCTTAAAAGTTTGACTAAGAAAATTCATGTATATGGCCTCATAGAGAGTAGAAGTATAGATGAAATTAGACTCTTATGGAAGAAAAAATCTAGGATCCAATGGCTCAAAGAAGGAGATCAAAACATAGATTTCTTCCACAAATATCTTCTAGCTCAAAGATCTCACAACTTTATTTCTTCCTTGAAATCTGATTATGGAGATGTTGTCTACACTTGGGATGGTATGAACTATGTTGTTTTCAATCACTTTGGTTGTCAATCACTTTTCCAATCTATTTGTTGCTGCACCTCTTGACTCAACTTCTCAACAGAATATTCTTCAATCAATCCCTACTCTTATCACTTATGAGGAGAAATCTATTTTGATTGCTCTAGTTACTATCAATGAGCTTCAATAGGTGGTTTTTAAAATGAAAAAAGGAAAAACCTCAGGTCTTGAAGGTTTTCCTATTGAGTTCTATAAAGAGTTTTGGGATATCCTTCATGCTAATTTATTAGAGGTGGTGGAAGAAGCCATCAAAGCCAAATAAATTTTGAAGTTTATCAATAAAAATTATATAGCTCTTGTCCCAAAAGCTCAAGAGGCAGATCATATCTTAGCTTTTAGACTTATAGCTTTATATAATATTCTTCTCAAAATCGTTACAAAGATGATGGTGAAAAGGCTAAAGCCTCTTTTCCATAAGATTATTTTCCTTAAACAAGGGGGTTATGTGGAAGGACATCAAATAGTGGATGAGATAGTTCTTGCTCAGGAAGTCATCCATCCCATGGAAATGCAAAAATCTCCATCAATGTTCATTCATTTAAACTTATCTAAATCTTATGACAGTGTGGATTGACACTTCCTTGTCAAATTTTTAAGGCAATTTGGCTTCTCTCAAGATTGGATGGACTAGATTATGGAATGTATCTCTTCGGTGTCCTACCCTATTCTTATCAATGGTAGGCCTTCTCAGTTTTTCCTTGCTTCCAGGGGTATTAGGCAAGGTGAACCACTCTCCCCTTATTTATTCATCATTCTTGCTAAATGCTTGGGTAGGACTATAAACAAAAATAGAGAAAAAAAACCCTTGAGGGAGTTACCATTGCTCATAGAGTTGGGCCTATTTATCATCTTCAATTTGTTCATGACTTTACTCTGTTAGGTAAATCTACAGTTAAGGAAGCTTCTAAAATTAAGCAAATCATCGACTATTTTTCTAATGCTATTGAACAATTGATCAATGAAGACAAATCTAAAGTCATTTTCTTTCACTACTCTCCAAAAAGGAATCCATGGTCTTAGATAAATTAAGATATAAGAAGACCTCCCTTCCAATCATTTATTTGGATATTCCTCTCAATATTCAAAGATAGAAAAAAATATTGGAATTGATTATTTAGTAGAGTTAAGAAAAAAATTGGAAAGTGGACCAATAGGTGGCTTTCATTTGAGGGTAGAATTACCTTGGTAAAATCAGTCCTCCAAGCTATACCTATTTAAATTTTTGCTATGTTGAATATCCCAAAGGCTGTTCTTTAAGAAGTAGATCAAATCAATCATCAGTTCCTCTAGAGTGGTACTATGGAGAAAATAAAATGGGCCTTGGTGAAATGGGATACTTTAGACCTTCCCAAGAATTAAGGGGGGTTAGGTTTTCGATCTGCTATTAATAACAATAAAGTTTTAGTTGCTAAATTGTATTGGAGGATTTTGCATAACACCAATGCTCTCTTGACCAATTCATGCTAAATATAATAAGAAAAAAACATTGAAGACCTTGTTTGCTATCAATTGCCTATCAAAGGTTCTCCCATTTTAGCGGTTCTTAAGACTGGTGATGATTTGATTAAGCAAAAGTTATTTTGGATCATTCATAATGGTCAATAGATAAATTTTTGGATAGATTCTTGGTATGGTCACCAACCTTTGATAACTTAGTTTCTTGATCAGAGGCATTGTATGGAGGAGCTTCATTGAGCTAACTGGATAAAGGTTGCTAACTATTGTCGGTACCATACTAGTAATTCAAAGGTTGGTAGATATCGTATCCTTGTTGAGGACTGGTCTATTCAAATGTCAGAAAGGTAAAGAAAAGATATCCAAAGTATCCTTCATATGAGATCTCTCTCTTGGTCCCATGATAAATATTGTTTTGGATGGAACACTACTAAGGGTGAGTATTCAATTGCTCAAGGTTATTTGGCCTTATGCGATAATAATCCCAACCAATCATATGACACATTTACTCAATTGTATGCTCAAACGCTCTGGCGTAAGGTGAGGTTCTTTACATGGTTTTTATTGCATTGTAGGGTGCTTACTAGTGATCAACTTATGAAATGTGGTTTTCATGGTCCGTTTAGATGTAAAATATATGGAGAAAATATGGAAACTCTCAACCATATTTTTATTGAGTGTACCTTAGCCTCTAAGCTATGGAGGAGAATGACCATCTTACTTGGATTACAATGGTATAATTTTTTTTTACTTTTGAATAACTTTGGAGGGATTTGCCTAATCAGGAGGGTGTTGATCACTTTATGAGGCAGTTAGTTTGTATGGGTTCTACCATCCTACCTTGGAATATCTAGAAAGAAAGAAACAACCGAATCTTCTATTAAGAAAGGAAGAAAATTCACTATATCTAGCAAAATATCATTGCCAACTTTGTTTAATGAGTCCAACAACTTCTTAAACACCCTTAGAACTCCCAACAAAGATGAGATCAAGTGATGCAAAGATTGAAGATTAACTCTATTAAGGAAAACCAACTTAAAGAGAATGTGAGTAATCAAAATATGGATAAAACAAGCAATTGATAGCCTCCTCCTAAGGATTTTGGAAAAGTCAATATCGATGGAGCCTCTAGGGGGAACCTTGGAAAAGCTAGTGCAAGAGGAATTGGTAGATTTTTAGATGGTTCCTTGGTATTCACTTTTGGTGAGAATTTGGGTATCCTTTCCAATAACCTTACCGAGGGGTATGGTATCCTTAGAGGCCTTCGAGAGGCTACTAAGGTGGGATGGAAATAGGCGGTTGAATCAGAATCTCAAGTCATGATTAATATATTTAAGACTCCTAAGAATCATAAGGTTGATTGGACAATAAAAAGAAGTGTTGAGAAGATTCAACTAATGTAGATGGGCTTTTTGAAAGTTGAATACAATCTTGTGGTTAGAGAACATAATAAGGATGTTGATACTTTAGTTAATTAGGCATTGGATAAAGGTGATCTTACTTACTACAGTCACCCTCCCAGATGGTGGGATTCACAAATAAGGGAATCTCTTCTTTCTATCATTTCTCTAGATGGCTCCAGTACTAGAGGTACCTTGTTCATTTTTTCTTTGCTTTTGCTTCTCTTTGGTTTGGTCAGGGTATTTTAGATCCCTTGCTCAGAATGATCATTCATATGTTTCCTTTGTTGATTCTTGCTTGAATAGCCTTTTAGCCTAGATAGACCAAACTTGTATTATGTTTTTTCTCCTTTTGTTCTTTGATGTGGATTTTTTTTTGTATTATTTTATTTATGTTTATTTTTGTGTTGTTTTTAGTATTTTTTAAGTTTTTGATTTTTTTTTGTGTTTTTGTTCTTTTTGTGTGTGTGTGTGTGCATTTTGTTGTTATGTTTGTGTTTTTTTATGTGTGATTTGTGTTTTGTTGTTGTTTGCTGTTTTTTACATTTTTTTATTGTTTTTATGTTTTTTGTCTTTTGTTGTTTTTATGTTTCTATGTTTGTTTTGTATTTTTTGTTGTCTTTTGTTGTTTTTGTGTTTTTTATTTTAATTTTAATTTTTATTTTGGTTGTTTTTGTGTTTGTTTGTTTGTGTTTTTGTTGTTTTAGGCATTCTCGTTGAGTGTGCCAAAGAGGCTAGGTGTGAGCCCTAGGTATTTTTGATGAAATGGATACTCCTACCTCCTTGGGACTTACCCAAAAGTGGCATCTCAATTGAGGTGTTTTCCACAAAAAAATATTGTACATTTGTATAGGCCTACCTTAAAGTGAACTTGTTGCATATTAAATTTAGATTAATGGCTAAAATAATTATTTATACACCTCAGTTAGATAGATAAGTAATAATTTCACTTTAGAGTTATTGTAAAATGATTAAGATAGGTATCATGGTTATTATAGGATTGACAATATATTTCATAATAGTATAAATATATTTATTTATTTATTTTTGATTAGGTAAAGAAGGGGTTTTAAGGATCCCTGAACTTGAGGGTTTTGATAGGGATCCACAACCCAAGATGAGGGGTTTTAGAGTATTCCACAACCATTACAACAAGTTACAAAAGGGTTACCCAACAACAAGCTCCAAAAGGAGAAATACAGTTTACATCCAAAAGGGTAACCCACCAATGAGGAGCAAAGGTAAAAAAACTAGCCACCAACCCTCCTACGTAAAGTACAACAATAAAGTCCTAGAGGATATGAACTAAATGCCCTATATGGGGAACAAAACCACACCCATCTAATGGGAGTAAACTAAAACCAGGAGCAAATCACTCTGCACATCGAAGGATCTAAGGCTTACACTTGCAACGATTTGAAAGAGAAAGTAAAAAATATGAGCCACCTAAACCGAAGCAAGAGCTACAAAACAAGAACAACTGCTCTCCAATACAAGAAAAGGAGATAGCAACATTTCACACCGCACTTGAGAGGGAGAAGGGTAAGATCTAAAAAAATAAGCCTTAGAACCCTGGGATCAAACACACCACCACTGTTGGAACTGGAGAAATAGATCTCTACAGATCGTCGGTGTTAGTTATTTGATTTAAATCTTTCAGTTTACGTAAGAAAATAATAAAATTAATTTTTTCAATGATTATAAGAAATAAAAAGTAAAAAATAAAAAATAAAAAATATATTTTTTGAAAATAGAAAGCAAATATGTTAAAGTAAGACATGTTTAAAATCAAGTTAAATACTAAATTTTAATCTAGAATATAAATAACTTAAATAAGAATAGAATAGAATATTTATGATAAATTGTGTTATACCGATAAAAATATTGAAATTTATTAATTTGAAAAAGATTAACTATTAATTTTAATGTGTGTTATTAGTAAAAGACTCTTCTGAACACATTTAATTTTTATTTTTTACTGGATAATAAGGGGTTGTACTCAGGTCCCTCACCCTTGACAAATTATATTTCTCTTCTTTAGAGCTTGAGAATTTACAAATAGATACACTTCTCATCTCAATTGAGATGTTATAGCTAGAAACCTACATCATTTTACATGATTTGTCTGAATTCTTGATTTTCATTTTTTAGATTTTTCAATTTTCTATATGAATACAATTAATCCAGAATTTAGCATCTTTCTTGACATTTTCCTATAACAACCTTCACAATGCCAAAACTTCACCTCTACTATATATGCCTTGCATCTTAGTAGAGTAATATTTCTAAAACACCGCACTATCATAGTCCACTTTACCAAATATGGATTGCTAGTTTCCTTCCCGAAACACAAGTGCAACCACAAAAATTATAATAAATAGTCTAAATGAAAACACATTTTTGTTACAAAATAAAGTAGATATTCCAATGGAAAACATTAAAGTAAATCTTAATCATTAATTGATTTAGGCAATCAACATTTTTTTGTCATCTTCAACTAAAATTTCTACTTACTTTAACCATGGAAAGGAGAATTTAACTTCACAATCCTCAATCAAAACCCATCTATTGGCTAGATTATCTACAAATTTGTTTCCTTTCCTTAATATATATGTAAACCAGATTTCTTCAAACTCTTTAGCAAGATCTTGAATTTCCATAATTATCTCTTGTATGTTTCATGGAGCCTTTGCTTTCCTCAAAATTGCATTTATTACTATGAGAGAATCACCTTCCATCCATACTCTATTCCATTTCATTTGTTTACATATTTTAACCCTTCTAAAGCTATCCAACCTTCAGTTTCATTATGTATCTTAAAATCCACTATTGAAATCATAATCAGACAAAATATTTCCTCTATAATTTCTAATTATTCCTCTTCCTCTTGTTGGTCCGAGATTTCCTTTAGATGCTCCATCAACATCTGATGGTTTCCACTTTATATTATTTACCTTATTTTTACATCTCTTGTACCCTGTAGGCCAAAATTGGCTACATCTCTACCTAGCCAATTTTTTTGTAAAATTTGACTAAGTATGGAGAAAGAACGCAAAAGCATCGCAAGAGGGTAAAAATAGAGAAGCGCTAAAATCAGCTAAAAAATGAGAAGTTGGGTGAAGCCATATTTTTCTATCGCCTTTGTATTTGTCATGCAAATTTGAAAGATGTATAAAATAGAAAAGCGCCGCAAGAGGGAAAAATCAAAGAAGCACTAAAAAGGGGCCAAGTTGAAGAAGTAGGGTGAGCCACGTTTCTCAACCGCATTTGTATTAAGTGCACAAACGAGAAAGTGCTGAAAAGCATACAAAAGAGGAAGCACCAGAAAGTGAACTTAAGAAGAGAGAAGAGTTGCACTTTCTTGTTTCTTCATAACCACTATGCAAAACCAAAAGTACCAGAAGTTGGTCAAAGTAAAGAAATTCTGAGAAGTGGACAAGAAAGAGAAGCTCCAAAAATTACCAAAATTAGAGAAAGTTCAACGAGCAATGCTTTCTTGTCCGCTTCCTATTCGATGCACAAATATGAAAAGTGCGAGAAAATGCTGAAATTTGAGAAACTCAAAGAAGTACGAAGTTGCGTTTCTTAGACTCTTTTATTGAGAGCGCGTAAAATAGAAAATCACCAAAGAACAGTAAATTGTTAGAAAAAGGGTAAAAGAGATAATAAGTGATTAAGGAGTGAAAAGGTTGTAATTATCTATTTTCTTCACTATCATCATGTAAATATGAATCAATGCTACACGTGGTCAATCACAACTATCTGATTAATTAAATATACAATAGATATTAAGCCCCTGTCTTCCATGCAGATTTTTGATGATTTTTTGCATGCGTAATTTAGAGAACAAGGGAAATTTAAAACTGACACCATAGAAGTCGAATCAAGTGGTTACAGTCCAGAACCATCCAAAATCTCCCGATGAACCATATTCAGTTGCAGATTAGTGGATGAGAATGGATTGCAAGAACCACTGACGATGATGATGAGCTCAACCCAAATATAGTTGCAATAAATCAAGAAGACGCAACTGGAAGACACCATGAACGATAAAGTATCCAAGAAGATCAAGAAAAAATTAAATTCCCTATAATGCTTAGAAAGGAATATTATTGTAAAATCTATAAATAAAGGTAACGACCTCCTTTCAAAATATCGACTCTAAAGTGTTTCCTTGCACTACTATGTATATTCTCTACAAAATTGATGAATGAAGCATTATAAGAGATTTTACCTCAAACTCGTGCTTATGTTGAATGGCTGATATAACTCTTTGAAATTATCTCTTCCTTGCTACTATGGTTAGTCTATTATGTTAATTTGAAAAGTTGACTTAGAGTAGATTGAGATAATTGGTTCTGCATACATGCTTTTTGAGAATTCTATTCCTTTTAATCGGCATTGATATTATTATGTTAATTTAGATAATTAATGCTTTAGATGTTTGGAATAATTCTGTGAGCATAAAAAAGGCCATTAATAATGTAACTATGAAGTTTTAAATTTTGTTAGTCTCGAATGTCGCTTATGAAATCTAATTTTCTAGGGATGCTTTGTGGATGTCTATGTTGTTAGCTTCACCCATCCATTTCATATTTATATATATTTAACCTTACCATTTCTCTCCCTAAAATTTTACTATTTGAGCTAAATAGAGTTAACATTCATTAAGTTAACAAGGTATATCGGTCTTATCTAGAGGTTGAATCAAAACAATTTGAATCTTCCAATGTTTATTCTGGGCTATGATTAGCGGGTGCTCGCCTTTAAATTATCAAAGATGATAATCACAGTTCTAGCATTGGTTAGATGAAAAAATGGACTACAATAGTTTTTGGTACGCCTGGTGGGACTTCGTCCACAGGAAATTAGAATATTAGAGAAGTGGTGACCCCTAGTTTTTTAAATAATTCAGATCTACCTAGTGACTCTGCTAAGAAGGAGGCTCGGTTCAGTTACCGATTATCTTTAAAAACATAAATGTTTGTGGTTTAGAACTCAATAAAGATCATATGAGAAGGTCAAGGATAGATGAAATGCCTTGATCTGATAGATTGAAAGTTTTGGGTAATATGGCAACCTTGATGGGGAGAAAAATCAAAAACCACAACATGGTTCTATTTATCCCCTGAAAATTACTTACCACATTCTGGGTTAGATGGCATGGAAAGACTATCCTTTATGGTATGACATAGGACCATTAAATATCCCTATCCTCCATGAAATTCTAAAGACCACTTTGAAAAACCTACCTAGCTATGAAGGAAAAGAAAAATTGGAAAAAGAACATTGTCGAGATATAGCATGGTTGTCCTTGGTTTACAACATTGTGGATGAAGATATCATGACTAAACTGCTTGTTTTATATTTTAAAGGGAAGGTACTATTATGGTATAGATCCCTAGTAAACAAAAGTATTTGCAATTAGATGGAATTATCCAAAGCCTTATTGGTCGGTGATCTGGCACTGCGTGCAGGACAAGGTTGGTGGATCAATGCCAAGCAATTTAGAATGACCATTGCATCGAGAAACATGGTGGAAAATCTTCGAAGAAGGTTGGTTCCTTTGGGGGTGATTCCAGCTACTCTACACCACAAAACAAGGGAAAGGGAAAAGGGAAGGAAAGAAAATAAGGCCATAGCCAAAACTCACAAGGATGGGTAGAGCTGCATCAAGAATTATGCAGGTGTGATACCTCATATGAACACAAGCCCTACACCTAAAAAATCATCCAAATGTATCTTTGTTCTAGATCCTATCAGCAATGGATGGGAGGCAAATTCTAGAACCAACAGACAGGTGCATGAGATCTAGGATGTAGAATCAGAGCGCTCCTGTCTGAGTGGCGTTAGCAAAAATAAAACCCAAGCCCATATTCGCAAACACACACTCTTGAACCACTCAAGTGAACCCCATAGAATCCAGACAACAAAATAACACAAGACTACTTAAATGACTGAACATAAATGAATATTCACACATTAAGTAAAGAATAAGAAGACAAATCCAGAGATCAAACAATGTAGAATTTGTATTTACAAAGGGGAAACCTTACATAAGAATTGTAATGGCTAAAGAGTCTCCCTTAGGAATGGCCATCATTCCACTATTTATAGTTATATTTACATCAATATCAAAATTTGAACATTAATGGTGGAAGGCAAGAACATAATCCTTGTAGTAGACATGCGTCGTCCTGGTACACTATTCCTCAATAAGGCACAAATATTATAGAAGGTGGCAGGTACTTCAAGATTAATCTGGACCTTTGGATCTTCTGCCTAGTTCATTGTTGCTTAGCTACCTCATACTTCTCCTCGACTAGCGATCCTTTGGTTAGGCGATGAATGACAGGTCATGAGACACCTTGGGATCAACGTGTCAAAAATCCATCACATACACTTATGTTGTTAGGTACCCGAACTACTATAGCTGTGATTACGTCTCCATATTCAAATTTTAGATAGTTGCGAGAGCCTTGCATGTCGGGCGGGTGCTTCCTTTGCTCTTCTTTCCACCCATGAGAGTACTAAGGAGTGAAGGTGAGTATTTCTTTGTCATCCCTCCCCTTTTGTATTTGTATCTTCGACCCAGGATAGGCGGGAGTCTATCTCCTTTTACAAGGGTGGGCTTTTATGATTTTTTCATCTATGCTAGCACTTCAAAAGACCCACCCAAGTTGGGTGGGTCCATTGGGAAATCTCTCCCAAGGTTAAGGGTAGGTTTTCGCCCACTCTTGTCACTCACCCTACTTCATTTTGCCATTCACCTAATGTTTTGTTTCTCTCATCCGTTAATGCTCTCAAAATATAGCAAACTCCTTTCAAGAAAAGAGAATCACTTCCTGAAGTGAAGAGTGGGTGAAAGGTTTAAAATTTCACCCACAAGCCTTCATTTATGAGTTCAATGATCATGGAGACCCCTTTTTACTACTTACTCAGTTTTCATTTATAAAAATGGATCCTTAGGAAATTATTCTTGAGTTCAATATCTGTTTCAAAAGTATGTGGAGGAGAATACCCCAAGAGTACCAACATTCCCGCTTCCAAGCATATCTATATTACATTTACACCCTACCCCCTAATCTAAGTATCCTAGTTCAAAAATTCAAAGAGAAGAGGTTCCCTTAGGATTCTCAAGAAGCTATTCGAGCTGAAAACATGTTGATCACAGCTGGTAAGATTTCCCCTAGGGAGATCAATTCTACTTTCAATGATAGATTTCATGAAGGAGCAAAGGTAGGTTCATGCATGGGAAGAAAGGATGAATGTATCCATGACTACTACAATGATTTTTGTCTCTCAAGTCAAGAACCAAAGAAACAATGCTATGATTTGTGGGATGGATGCAAGAAATTAAATTCATTAGATGGACAAGGTAAGGATTAAGACAATTTGTCTCTAATACCAGTTTTAACAACCAACTTCATTCAAATAGAATACCCGCAACATAAATATTAAGGAATAAATTTATACCAGGATTTGGATATCAACCATGGTACAAATAGAAGTAATAATATTCGAACTCCTTTAGTTCAAAATGAAGGTATCATCAAAAAGCAGACAAAGATTCAAGAAGTAATTTCACCGGTAAGTACCCTAAGACAAGAAATATTTGAATCTTGTAGAGATTTATAATTTGACTTCGATTCTAGAGGAAAGAAAATAAAAGGTGAATCGATTTCAGGAATTACTTAGAGTCCCATTTTAGATGGAACAAAGTTTGAAAGAAGATCTACTAGTGCGACCATAAGTTAATTTGGTTAACACTTCTTTTGGGATTAAAGAGAGTGCCACATATTTGAAGAGTAGAACCTTGAGTTTCCAAAAGGAAGATAAGGGGATATGTTATCTATCAATTTTTATGGAAGGAGGCATTTTGCACAATTGTATAGTTTATCCCAAAGCTGAGTTGTCAATAATATCTCTGATAATCCTATGAAACCTTGAATCTAGTTGTAGAATAGGCAGAATCCAAGTGGTTTAAGTTTAAAGGAAGAACTATAAAAGTTGTAGGTATTTTGAGGCACTTTGTAATAATGTTATACATATAACCCGATCTGGCTATGGTGTATAACCTAATAGTGGTAGATGTCCCTCCTCTCTTCAGCATATGTCTTTCAGGATGTCACTTCAGCAACTCAGGGTTTCACCTCGAGGATGAGGTAAAGCTGATTAAAATAATTGGAGAGAAGAGTAAATTCAAAATATTTCACAAAGTTCTTTTCCAATTTATCATAGAAAGATATAAGCGGGATCACTACTACATGCCTTTGGATATCATCACTGATGTTGAAACAATGGTAGATATCTTCCCCAAGGAAAATCTAGTACCATGCCATCCTAGGCATTGTGAATAGTTGATAGTGATGATGTTCTCACACCATGAGTCATTTTATGGTCATAGTTTTTGTTTCACATGAGCAATCAGATAAGTGTGAGGTATCCGGACTTAATATTTTTGAATTTGCATGTGTGAATATCTATAGAAAGATATGATGACTCAAATACCTCACTAGGAACAAGTGTGTCAGGTCTTCGTGGTGGATGAGCCATTATTAGTTACATTTGTTTATCACCCAAAAAGTGATACAAAATTTGATTCTTGTTCAAATATGAAGGAGTTATGTGAAATATCTAATCAAGAATATGAAGAGGAGTACATATTTAGAGTCGTATGGTCAGGACATTACAAATTTAGGGGATAATTTATAAAATAAGTTTTGAAGCTAGGCGTGGGGTCCTCCATGATAATTTTTGTGTATATATATGACAAGTAAATAAATAGTAGAATATGGTCATAATAATTAGAGTAGGACAACTCCTTGGTGGGATATCAAGCCTAACAGTAGTTTACACACATGTTCCAAGTGAGTGATGGAAGCTTGTGGAATTAGAGCAAAGGTACATATTTCAAAATGAATTATGTTGACTCTGTTGCCCAACGGATAAAACTAAAGTGATTTTAAAGATAAGGAAGAAACTTCAAGAATTGATGAAGATCATAGGGATGTAATCAAATGAAAGACATCATACCCTGTGTAAAATGAGCTCAGAAGAGGGTAGATCAACATGAGCAGGACTTAGAGGAAGGCATCAGCTCAGGTCTGAACATATCAAATATCTTCCAAAAAATCCATGTGACATTATATCATGATCATCAGCTGATGCAAGTACCCACCCTAAAATTGACTATAAAATGAGGAGTATCACTCAGATGATAAATATTGAAGATATCATAAGAAATATGGGTCTCAGAATATAGGTAGGAAGTTGTAGGAAGGTGTATAATTGGCTGACGAAGTTACGTTTTGGTCATGTAAGAAGTAAAAAGAAACACAAAAAAGTCAGACAATTGCCCACCTTGTGGCAATCTATCTACCTTGGAAGTGTCTCTATGCCCCGATGGAATATACATATGCAATTTTCACCTTGATGGAGTATACATATGGAGGTATAGTATCATTCACAATTTTATCATTTTGTGTACCTCCAATTCTCTTGATTTCTTTCCTTCCTTTCCCATTTCCTAGCATGTTTGTATTCCTTCCTCCGTCTTGCCTATAAATGCTTGTTTTTTGGTATCTTCCTTTTTTTTCCTTTGTCTTTTGTAGTTTTTTGTACCTTGTTTTGTTCCTCTTATTTCCTTTCCATTGCTTTTCATGTATATTATGAGGTTCATTTTGTAGTCCCTCGAACCTTCACATATTTATTTTATGTTTTAGCATCACTCTGTCCTATTTTTTCTTGAGTATTATAGTTGTTGCACCTAGTATCCTTTGCCTTAATCAATGTTTAGTAAGGTTTTGTCACATTCCCAATGGAATTTTACATTCAAGGATAAGGTTGTCTAAGTTCTATAAACTTTCCATGTAAAGTTCCTCGAGAGGATCAATAATGTAGGCCAAAATTGGCTACATCTCTACCTAGCCAAAAATTTTACAAAATTTGAATAATTATGGATAAAGAATGCAAAAGCACCGTAAGAGGATAAATACAAATAAGCACTGAAATCAACTAAAAAATGAGAAGTCAGGTGAAGCCACATTTCTCTACCGCCTTTGTATTTGTCACACAAATTTGAAATATGTCTAAAATAGAAAAGCACCAGAGGGTAGAAATAAAGAAGCACTAAAAAGGGGCCAAGTTGAAGAAGTAGGGTGAGCTGCATTTCTTAGTAACCTTTGTATTAATTGTGCAAACGAGAAAGCACTGAAAAGTGTCCAAAATAGGGAAGCACCAGAAAGTGAACAAATTTAAGAATAAAGAAGAGCCACACTTTCTTGTTTCTTCATAATAGTTGAACAAAACCAAAAGTGCTAGAAGTTGATCAAAGTAAAGAAGCACTTAGAAGTGCCCAAGACTAAGAAGCTCTAAAAATCACCCAAATCAAAGAAAATCTAATGAGTAGTGCTTTCTTGTTCGCTTCATATTCGGTACACAAATTTGAAAAGCATGAGAAAATATCGGAAGCTGAGAATTTTAAAGGAGTACGAAGTTGTGTTTCTCAGAATCCTTTGTTGAGAACATGCAAAACAGAAAGTGTTAAAGAACATTAAATCTTTAGAAAAAGGGTAAAAGAGAGAAGAAGTGAATAGGCTACAATTATGTATTTTCTTCACTATCACTGTGTAAATATGAATCAGTGTTACACGTGGTTAATCACAACTGTTCGATTAATTAGATCTATGATAGATATTAAGCCCCTATCTTCCATGCAGATTTTTGACAAGTTTTTGCATGTACAATTTAGAGAACATGGTAAAGTTAAGACTGACATCCTAGAAGATGAATCAAGCGGTTACAATAAAAAACCTTCTATATTCTCCTGATAAACTAGATTCAGTTGTAGATTAGTGAATCAAAATGGATTGCAAGAGCTACTAACAATGATGATGAGCTCAAACCAAAGAAAATTGTAATATATCAAGAAGACATAGCTGACGGACACCATGAACGACAAAGTAACCAAGAAGATCAAGAAAAAATCAAATTCCCTGTATGCTTAGAAAGGAATATTATTTTAAAATATATAAATAAAGGTAGCAACCTCCTTTCAAACTATCAGCTCTGAAGTGTTTGCTTTCACTACTGTGTATATTTTTTGCAAAATTTATGAATTAAGAATTACAAGATATGTTTATCTCGAACTCGCACCTGTGTTGAATGGCTGATATAATTCTTTGAAATTATCTCTTCCTTGCTGCTATGGTTAGTCTATTCTATTAATTTGAAAAGTTGACTTAGAGTAGATTTATGTAATTGCTTCTGCATACATGCTTTTTGAGAATTCTATTTCTATTAATCAAGGCATTGATATTATTTTGTTATATTGTATAATTAATGCTTTAGATATTTGGAATATTTCTGTGAGGATGCAAAAGGCCATTAATATTGTAACTATGAAGTTTTGAATGTTGTTAGTCCCGAATGTTGCTTCTGAAATCTAACTTTCTAGGGATACTTTGTGGATGTCTATGCTGTTAGCTTCACCCATCCATTTCATATTCATACATATCTAACCCTACCATTTCTATCCCTAAACTTTTACTATTTGAGCTAAATAGAGTTAACATTCATTAAGTTGACAAGGTATACCAGCCTTCTCTGGAGGTTGCATCAAAGTATTTTTATTCTTCTAATATTTATTTTGGGCTATTATTAGCAGGTGCTCACCTTTAAATTCTCAAAGATGATAATCACAGTTCTAGCATTGGCTATATGACAAACTGGACTACAACATACCCAACATCATAATTCCATTTAATGACTTGACTCCATTTATCAAGGCTCTCTACTTCCAAATTAGGTACTAGGTGAGTTTATAGCATTGGTTTAGACTCCTCTATGGCTAAACATATCTTCTTTTTCATTGATATATAAGAATGGCTAAATATATCGTTATTGATATATGGTATTCTTTGCTCTACCATTGCTTTGCGATATTCCTATTTTGTTGGTGCTTTACATTATATCCACATTTTCTTGTAAATTCTCCCAAGCTATTCAAATTCTAATTCAATTTATCCTTAGCTCTCCTTAGGATAATCACAATTATTATATTTCTACTCAATTGCCTCATAGCATCAATGTCTTGTAAACTTGTAATTTTTTTTTCGATTTATATGTTCCTTCTCAATCTTTGTAAAAAATGTTTGAAACCCTATCACCATATTTGTTTGAAGCAATCCCATCCAAGGTGTAGAGTAAAAAGTATGAAACTAAAACAAGAAAGATAAAATAGAACTCAAAGAACTACAGATTGCACAAATGAAAGAGATATTTTATTAATAATGGGAGAGCTGAAAAACTCCTTTGATACAATCAATAGTTTAATGTGAACTTGATAAAATTATTACATACTGCTAGGGTTATTCGAAACCCTAGCTACAACATAATGTAGTGTCTTCAATGGTGTGCTTTCCTCCCAATAGGTGTGAGTGGGCTTCTTAGTTATCCTTTGGCTGGACCACTCCAACTTAAACAACTACACAATGCTCTTGATTATATTGCTAAACCTACACACAAATAAGTAGGGCAATCAGTAAAAACAAATTAGGGCTCCATAGTGTGAGCCCTCAAAAATTAGTGCTAAAAAAACCCTAGATATGATAAAATAATGCATGCAAAATTTAACAATATGAAATAAAATACATGAATGATTTACATTGCTATTTTATTATTT
This sequence comes from Wollemia nobilis, assembly GCA_028583015.1. NCBI lineage: Eukaryota > Viridiplantae > Streptophyta > Pinopsida > Araucariales > Araucariaceae > Wollemia > Wollemia nobilis. The sequence goes on from JAQPPZ010016676.1 coordinate 2,491,871, forward strand.
TGTTGTCTGATCTAGAGATGCACTGTAGAATCACATCCAAATATAAGGTTGCACTATGATATTTGTAGCTCCAATCAATCTAAATATTTGTGGAGACATTCTAGAGTATATCAGGAACCTACCCTCAAAATTTTGGCTCAATAAATTTGGATGAGTGAGATATGGCCAAAATAGTATGGATAGTTTGTGTAGTCTTATGCAAACGTGGGTAGCCTCTGTTTGTAGGAAGATCAGGGACTCGGGATGAGGCTTCAGGAATATTAGGATGAGCTAGGGTTGGGAAGTGGTGGAAGCTATGTTGACTCTAGATCTCAAAAAAATTAGGATTTCTCAATATTACATTAAAATCTAGAAGCATTATTATTTTCTCTACTATTAATCTTGGTTGCTAGAAAAAACGCTAGATCTTAAGAATGCAAATCAAGGAACACCATGAAAATAATCAAATAGCTAGAATTTAGAATCTGGGTAGAATCAATATCAGAGACCTCAGGTATCAAAAATATCCCCCGTTGAGCATCAAATATGCTTATATAAATAGTCAAACTTAGGGTTTACATTAGGGTTTTTACCAACACTTTAATCATGTGGTTGTAATTAAAGCAAATCCAAGGGCTGATATTTAACTTTGAGTGTGGCATGGATTGATGTAATGGATGGTCAATATTAGAATAGATCTGATGGATGGGGTTAATTTAACTTATAAATATATATCTTATTAAAATATAATATAAAACATTATATTTAAATATATAAAATAAAATAAATATAAATTAGGGTCAAAAAATGGTGGGAAAATGGTATGGTGGGCCATTGGATGGTAGGAAGACATGGATGGAGGACAAGTGTCTAGGTTTTGGTGTCTATAGATGCCCCTTTTTGTACCATGTTGCGTGAAACACAATATGGTGCAAAAAACACGAGACACCTGATTGGGCATGGGCATAGAAGCAACTTCTCTCTCTTTTATTGAATTTGCAGATCAATATTGAAGACAATAAGTTATTGCGTAGCTTACCCCCTCAATTGGTGAATGATATGCGGATGAACTCACGAGCCAATTGAAAAAGAATGGATGGAAGAATATTTGTGCAAAATAAGGAAATGGGAATGATGAAATGTGTGACCATTTTTGCCCCAACGATTGAAGGGATTTGTGGAATGAGGAATTATGATTGTGTCTATTTTTACCCCAACATATGGAGTGTTATGTATCAAATGTATATGTCATGATCATGTAAGATGTATCCCGTCATGGGAAATTTAGAATCAAATGCGGTTGCCCCAAATTTTGGGTAATTCCATGATTTTGAAGAATTTTACCGTATGGCATCATTGATATGCAATATGAGATGTAAAATATAAATTATAAAGAAGTCAATCTTTATAGGGCCTGCTAGTGACTATAGGATAATTCCTTCCATTGGAACCAATCACCCTAGCTAGTGCCAATCACTATGATGACTTGTCATGGAGTTTTTGAATGAAATGATTTGATTTTTTTGTCCATGTTTTAAGCCCCACGGACTAGGCCATCAATGATACTTTTAAGAAAAATTCATCTTGTCGAGGTTTCACTTGGATTGTGATTGACAAAATTTGATTAGATTTTTGAACTAGGAGATATTGAATGATGATGATGACCATGATTCGTTCATCTTACAATATTTCATGGATGCTAATCATTGCAATCACCAAGTATATAGAACAAACCACTAGATAAGAGATTCACTTGTAATTTGGCACATTATAGAAGAATTGATGATGAATGAGGAAATTTGATGGAACAATGTTGATGAAGAAATGTGATGATTTCACAAAATTTGGAGTTGATTTGTAAATTTTAGAGATTTTAGTGGTTTATTTTACACTTTTCAAACAAAGACGATCGATTAATTGAGCGTCTGCAATAGCTATAAATAGCTTGCAAGTTGGATTGTGAATCTCATTTATGCATTTAAGAGATTGAAAAGCTGCATATGAGGAGTGGAGTGGAGTGGAGATTGAAGTGAGGCTAGTGGAATTTGGCATGAAATCTATGGCGATGAAGGGAGTGAATGCTGCTATTGGAGCTGAGGCATGGTTTGCCCAGGTAATGTTGTTGAAAACACTTGTTTATTTGTGCAAAATTTTGATTTGTTGTTGCTTTTTTTTTGAAATTAATACTAATGCAAAAATGTTTGTTGCTGCAGTTGAGGGATATAAAGCCTCAAAATCAATTTTCTCCGTTCATTCATGGGATGAGGAAGAAGCTTTTGAAGGTAGATTGGGGGTTGTTGAAGAAGGTGGGATTGGAGGGGCGGCTCGGTTGGATGTGGTGAGGGCGGATGAAGGGTACCTCTCGGCTTTGGTGGAGAGGTGGGATTCGGATAGGGGGACCTTCCAGCTACCAACTGGGGAGATTATTATTACTCTTGAGGATGTATATCACATCCTCTAGGGCCGACTCATCTAGGCATGCTGAGTCTAGGTAGAGTTCTAGGTCTAGGGCTCCTACTAGGTTGCAGGGGTCTTCTCATAGACATTAGCTTAGTGCTTAGATGCACTTTTTGTATATTAGCCTTGGTGCTCCATTGTATGTAGCATTTTTTGGCACTCATTGTATATGCGATATTTTATATATATACATGGCTTTATATTTTTGTGTTATTTTTGTGTGAATGCTTTTTGTGTATGCAATGCATGTTTATGAATGTTTTTATGGATGCCTTATGGATGATTAATGCAAGCTAAATGATATGTATATGGATGATTAATGCAAGCTAAATGGTATATGTATGGATGATTAATGCAAGCTAAATGGTATATGAAATTCAAGCTAAATGATGTATGTATGCATGATGTTCTATTGATCATTTATAGTTCAGAATTTTGTTGGCCATTTTTGTTCATTGTTGTTTAATCAGGGGCACCAAACTTGGTGGCATTTAGGTGGGATGATCCATGAAGAAGACATGGATGTTGACATGGAAGAAGATATGGAAGTTGATATGGAAGAAGATATGGAAGTTGATATGGAAGACTGAATGATTTTCAAAGACTCAAACATACTAGTGATATCAACCAAACTCACTAAAGGCTGTCTAATTTTCTTTAGGACCAATGTGTATGCAGTAAATTCATGTACCTAATATTGAGCACAAAAATGACCCTAGACAATCATGAACCAGTGTGTGTGAAAGTGAATTTCATTAACCCATCTTGAGTAAATTGGGCATGACCTGTTATGGAGAGGACCAAGAAGCTAGCTTGTCTATATGTGCGGTCAGGAGTCTCTCTTTTTATAAGAGAGACATGCCGCCCTACATGAGCTTACTCCACTGCCAGTCACACATCTATAGCTCTGGTGGAGGCTCACTCCATAGTCCAATAATATGATCTTTTAGACCTTGGGGATGACTACCTAACCTTATGAGGGGAAATGTAGTACGATCCTTACAGATTTATGGATCTATGGTGTGTGAGTGGAATTTGGAGCTTTGGGGAATCGGATTCTCAACCGAAGTGTGATGAGAATTTGACCCTATCCTTACTACTCTATATTTTGTATTGGAAGTAATTGTGATGGTGGTGAAAACCACTATTTTTTATTTTGGACTATGTTGCATTATGGGACAAGCGAGAAATACCCATTTAACTTCAAGGAGTAACCCAAGTATGGTATTATCCTTATTTGACACAAGATATTTTTAATATGTGAAGATGTGTGTTTGATTCAAGAATATTTTTGGAATCAGTTGTCAAGAATCAAGATTTTCTTAATGTGATAAAGTGATTTAGTCCTAAATAAAATCGAACATATTTTTAGAGTTTTCTTAAAACACTAGGAGTGGCTAAGTAACTGAAAACCTAGGGTGTATGGAATTTGTAAAAGGGAATGTTGGCTGAGGAAATTTAGAGGATAGTGCATAGATGCCTTTGTAGATACCCCTGATTAAGGTAACTTGACTTTTTTTGACCTTTTCATCACTACTAATAAATGATTTTCGAACATGGGGGACATGAATGGTGATGCAAAATTTAATGAGATGTTGAAATGCAATGGAATTTGTGAATGCAATGAAATGTATGTAAATGCCATGTGAAAATTTATGTGAATGCAAAAGTGAATGCAAGTAGGATGTATGCAAATGCATATGGCATGCAATATTTTTATTTGTTTTGTTTTGTTTATTTTTTATTTTTTTAGCCATGTATATACATATATATAAACATCACATTAACAATAAAATGCTTTCAAATGGATAACATTAAGTGGTTCGAGCTCCTCAACCTCATCTAAATCGACAAGTCTATAAGTACCATCACCCACTTTATGAGAAATTATGTATGGACCTAACCAATTAGCCATGAATTTATCTCGAAGGTGTGGCAAGGCATTGGTGTTTTGTTGATTCTCTTTAAGGACAAGATCTCCTGCTTGGAATTCATGTAGATGGACTTTGGCATTGTAAGAATTCTTTAGACAGGCTTGATAAACTCGTAAGTGTTATGGTGCATCAACTTACCTCTCATCAAGAAGAGTGAGTTGGTCAAGACGTGCTTGTCTAGTGGTATCATCATCTATGAATTCCTACAAAGAAACTTGTAAGGAGGGAGTCTCAAGGTCAAGAGGTATGATAGCTTCAGCTCCATAGACCAAGGAAAATGGTGTTGTTCCAATTGGCATTCAGATGCTTTTTTGATAAGCCCATAGTGCCAAAGGGATTTTTGTATGCCAATCTCTATGATTTTTATTGACAAGTTTCTTGAGAATAGCAATTAAGGTCTTATTGGTAGCTTCAACTTGTCCATTTTCTTATGTGTAGTAAGGTGTCTAGAAACTGTGTTGGATATTATATTTCTCGTAAAGTGCTTGAAAATCCTTGTTTTTGAAAGACTTGCCATTGTATGAAATGACTTTAGAGGGGATACCAAAATGACAAATTATATTATGGAGTACGAAGTCCACAATTCTAGGTCCTGTCGTACTGGTTAGAGGAATTGCCTTTGCCCACTTTGTGAAGTATTCAGTGGCTGTGATGATAAAAGTATGTTATCCTGAGGAAGGAGGCGATATTTTTCCAATTAGATCAAGACCCCATTGTGAAAAGGGCCAAAGGCTTTGGATAGGCTGTAACACTTGTGATGGTACATGAGTTAAATTAGCATGTGATTGATATTGCTTACAATGTTTGATGTAGTTGCAACAATCATGTTCCATTGTGGACCAATAATAACCTATGCATAGAATACACTTTGCAATGGCCATCCCACTAAAATGACCACCACAAGTACCATCATGGGCTTTAGATATGGCTCTTTGAGCCTCATTAGTCTCGAGACAACGAAGGATAATTCCATCATAACCATGTCTATACAACACATCCCCTAAAAGAAGAAAACGAGATGCTTTTTTCTTGAAAGTACATTTAGAAGACCATGAAATATCTGATGGGAGTGTTCCAAACTTGAGAAAGGCTACTATTTTTCTTGACCAAGGCTCATATGAATCCGACTGGATAAAGCAAACATCCTTTTCATCTTTTGGCTCAACACAAAAAATTACATATTTAGAGACCGTTGAAATGATCAGGGATCGTACCTCTCCAAATAAATATTTTGGAATCAAGGATCCAAGGGAGGCCATTGCATCTGCAAATTTGTTAGTCAAATGTGGCAAGCTATTGATTTCATACCAATCAAACTTAGAGAGCAACTTCATTGCTACTTCATGATAAAACTTAATGGTAGCTTCTTTGCATTGGTATTCTTCGTTGGTCCCACCATGATCACCATTTGTAGAGTAAAAAGCATGACACTAAAACAAGAAATATAAAATAGAACTCAAAGAACTACAGATTGCACAAATGAAAGAGATATTTTATTAATAATTAGGGAGCTGAAAAACTCCTTTAATACAATCAATAATTCAATGTGAACTTGATATAGTTATTATAGACTGCTAGGATTCTTTGAAACCCTAGCTACAACATAATGTAGAATCTTCAACGGTGTGCTTTCCTCCCAATAGGTGTGAGTGGGATTCTTAGTTATCCTTTGGCCGGACCATTCCAGCTCAAATAGCTGCACAATGCTCTTGATTGTATTGCTAAACCTACACACAAATAAGTAGAGTGGTCAGTAAAAATAAATGAGGGCTCCAGAGTGTGAACCCTCAAAAATTAGTGCTAAAAAAACCCTAGATATGATAAAATAATGCATGCAGAATTTAACAAAATGAAATAAAATACATGAATAATTTACCTTGCTATTTTACTGTTTTGTTGTCTAATCTGGAGATGCACTATAGAATCACATCTAAATATAAGGTTTTAATATGATATATATAGCTCCAATAAATTTGAAAATTTGTGGAGATATTCTAGACTGTATTAGGAACCTACCCTTAAAATTTTGGCTCAATCCAACTCCGGATGAGTGAGATATGGCCAAAACAATCTGGGTAGTTTGTGTAGTTTTGGACAAACATGGGTAGCCTCTGTCTATAGGAAGATCAAAGACTCAAGATGAGGTTCAAGAATCTTAGTATGAGCTAGGGTTTGGCAATGGTGAAAGCTATGTGGACTCTAGAGCTTAAGAAAATTAGGATTTCTCAAGATTGCACTCAAATCTAGAACCAATATTCTTTTCTCTGCTATTAATCCCTGGTTGCTGGGAAATACTAGATCTTAAGAATGCAAATCAAAGAACACCATGAAACAATCAAATAGCTAGAATTTAGAATCTGGGTAGAATCAGCATCAAATACCTCAGGTATCAAAAATCCCCCCCATTGAGCATCAAATATGCTCATATAAATAGTCAAAATTAGGGTTTACTTTAGGGTTTTTACCAAAACTTTAATCGTGTGGCTGTAATTAAAGCAAATACAAGGGCTGGAATTTAAATTTGAGTGTGGTATGGATTGATGTAAATGGATGGTCAATATTAGAATAGATCTAACAGCTAGGGTTAGTTTAACTTATAAATATATATTTTATTATACATATATTAAAATATAATATACAATATCCGCTCATGTAGAGGAGTTGGAGAGCAAGTGGGTAGTTAAAACGCTCTAGTTATCGAGAGGACCAGGTTCACATCTCTCCCCTCACATGCTGTGGATATGTTGTACATAAAAGGGTTCCACATCAAAAAAAAAATATAATATACAATATTATATTTAAATATATATAAAATAAAATAAATATAAATTAGGGTAAAAAATGGTGGGAAAATGGTATGGTGGGCCATTAGATGGCGGGAAGGCATGGATGGAGGACAAGTAGCTAGGTTTTGGTGTCTACACAAGAATTCAAAATTAAATCTAAATTGAGTGGCTTTTTATCACACCAAGTATCCATCCAAATAGAAATTTTTTCTCTAGTTCCCACCACCCATCTTAAACCTTTTTTTGTTTTTTGTTTTTTTTTGTATTTACATGGTGGAATCGATAGCCACCACAAATTCGGGCAGGCTGTCCAGCTTTTATGGCCGCCATAGTATTCTACGCTGTCCACCCTGGAAGCCGCCACACAAATCTTTGTGTAGTCCTCCCCTATAACCACCATGCCACAATCATTTTAAACCTTTTACGTTGCTGAAAGCACTAGGAAAAGGAACAAGTGTTCAGTTCGATGAGGCCCGAGATTTGAACCTTGGACCTCCGCCCCCCTTATGGGGTTTGGATGAACCAATTGGTCTACACCTCGGACCTCCCATCTTAAACCTTTAATCATAAGATTAATAGTTTTTTTTTAAACCATTCCAAAGAGCAGAACCATTTGGTAGAGAGAATGCTGTAAATATTAAACTTAGGTTATTGGGATCAACAAACTTAGAATAATTCTTGCCCATTATCTTTGACTCTCTTTGTATAATCTCCAGATTACTTTTCCCCTAAGAGCTAAGTTTGCATCTGTAAGAAATCTTAAACCAAGACCTCCCCTAGTTTTATAACCACTCACCTTGATCCATTTCACCAAAGGAAATTTCCTTTTATCATGTAAACCTAACCATAAAAAATAATAGCCTATGATAGATTAAACTTTTTTCAATTTATTTTGGTATAGAATACAATGACATATAATATATTGGAATGACTTGTAAGATTGACTTAATTAACTTCTCTCTTTCTACTAATGA